>CM043322.1:46172060-48919560 GCA_023736055.1 Quercus glauca | reverse complement strand
AGGAAAATAGCTAAAAACGTTCTAAATAATAAAAGCCCTAAATTAAGGTAGATCTAGTCTGAAATTATAAGCTCCAAAATAAGAAAAATGTCTATTAACTGATATGGAGCTGAAAGTCAATCAGTCATTAATCCATGCCATAAATCACGCCCAATCAAGCCAAATTAGCCCTCAATAGCTTGGATTAAATTTATTACACCTTCATCTTCCTTTGGGCCAAGCTTGGAATGTCTTGCGTTAGAATCAGCCCAAATCTCTAGAATCAACCCATTAAGTGCTTCTTTGATCTTCTTGGATCTTGCTTTAGTAATAGGCCCAACTGTAACATGCAATGGATCCTTGAATGCTTATTGATTCTTATCATTTCCCTTAGATTTTTTTGGGTTTCCTTCCTTCTCGTATGTTCATAAGTCACGTCCCCATCACTGGAGCTTCTTGGAGGGCCATTCTAACTACTGGTGCATTCATCATATCCGAGGAGGAGTTCCTCCTCAGACCACCTTTCATTCATTCCTTACTCATAAGAGTTTAAATTGGAACCCCTCACAACTATTTGTCCCTCCTCGAACCATTCAACGTCCTTGGACAAGGCCCAAGGCCCAATATATGATTTTGGGCTCTCACCCTTATAACAATCATACATGATCTTTTTCTTTATTTCAAAATTTGCATATGTTAAAAATAAGATCTATATCTAAGGAAGATACAAATCAGTTTTTTGATAATAAAAAAAATCAGATTTGCATCTAATGAATATGCAAACCAGTTTTTGATTTGAGAAAAATTCAAATATGCATCTAATGAAGATGCAGATCCATTTTTGATTAAGAAAAATTTAGATCTACATCTAAGGAAGATGCAAATCCGTTTTTGATTAAGAAAAATTTAGATCTGCATCTAATGAAGATGCAGATCCATTTTATTTGTAGAAAAAGAATTGATTATATGCAGATCTTTAAGGGCTCTCACCCTTACAACAATCATGCATGATCTTTTTCTTTATTTCAAAATTTGCATATGTTAAAAATCATATCTATATCTAAGGAAGATACAAATCAGTTTTTTGATAATAAAAAAAATCAGATTTGCATCTAATAAAGATGCAAACCAGTTTTTGATTTGAGAAAAATTCAAATATGCATCTAATGAAGATGCAGATCCATTTTTGATTAAGAAAAATTTAGATCTACATCTAATGAAGATGCAGATCCGTTTTATTCGTAGAAAAAGAATTGATTATATGCAAATCTTTAAAATTAAGAAAAAGATTACAATGACAATAAAAGATTCATGATCATGCTTTAACAAAACAATAATTAGCAATTCATATTGTAGATATTTGACACAACTAAACTAAAAAAACATGCATGCATCATTATAAAAGAAAGGCATAAAGAAAAGGGTTAGAAAGCAACCTCTTGCATGAGCACTTTTCTACTTGGGAGGATGTTTTACCGTTCAAAGAAATTTATTCAATTATCTTTGAAACCTAAAAACCCTAATTTCAACAGAAAATATCAGAGAGGGAATCAGCAAATATGTGCAATTTGAGGGCACAAAAGAGTGTGCCTCTCATAGCGTAAAAAAGTGTGTTAAATTATGAGATCTTGTCTCTATTTATAGAGGCTGGAAAACTCTAAAAAATAGCTCAGACGATTAGGATGCGAATCGGCAAATATGTGCAATTTGAAAGCATAAAAGAATGTGCCTCTCAGAGCGTAAAAAAGTGTGCTGAATTATGAGATCCTGTCTCTATTTATAGAGGTTGGAAAACTCTAAAAAATAGCTCAGATGATTAGGATGCGAATCAGGACGCATCTTTCTGCAAAAAAGTCAAAAAGGGTGTACCTTATCAACACCTGAAGGAGATTGGGCCAAAGCCCAAAAGAGTGCCATTCGGCACTTTTAAGTGCTGTTTGACACTCCAAAAGTGCCGAATGGTACTCTTGGGCACCAAACATACTTTCGTGTTCAAGTGTGTTTTGGACTCCCTTTTTAGGTTTTTTTAAGCCGGTCCTTGCACCTAGACGTGTTTTCATCCGTATTCTAAGATTTTTCATCTCCTTTCTGGATAATTTAGGTCTTTTAAGGAATAATTATCTTGTAGATAAATATTCTAAAATAAATTTTGATAAAGTTCAAATTATCCCCTTTATTCTTATGCCAGCAATCCTATTTTAAACACTAATTATCAACCAATTACATAATTATTTAATTAATTTTAATTGTTTAACCAATCAGAATTAATTTAAATTAATTGTGCGCGGTCGACTCTACCTAGACACAATGCATACTAACTATGCAAACTTGATTATGTGATATCTTTCGATCCGATGGTCCGATTTGAAAACCAGACATACCATTACGACCGTTAGAATTTCAAGATCATTTTTATGATATACAATGAATGAATTAATGCATGTAATGCAAGAACAAGTTGATGCATGTAATGCAATCATGATTTTTGGGGTACATGGATGGTCATTCCAGTTATCTTCCTTGATTAAATCATAGGTGCAAAATCGAGTGTCTACAGTGGGCTTGAAATTGAACTTTCACTAAGTTAGGTGGATAGTGATCACAATAGGTTAGTTATTACTAGAAAGAATAAAACAAATAGTTTTGAATAAGAAAAGTTCTCCTCGGTCAGGTCCGAGGAAGGTCTATTCTTATATATTTCTCTAAGACTTATACAAAAATTACAGTTCTTGGGTATACGGGGATTTCTCTCTAGTTTTTCTAATCCATCCCTCTGTAATGGGGTTTCTTCCTTTTATACTCCCTTCTCTTTTTTCATCTTAGCCCTCCACGTGTAAATTAGATTGCTAGTTTTGATACTTGTCCCATCAACACCTTCCTAAAATCTTTGTGGGTAGCTACAAGGCTGAAAGTTACTGTTCAGGTATCACCTCCACATTAATGTGGTCAGGGGGTTAGATGCAGAGCATTCAATGCGGTAGTAGCAACTTTCTTCTCAAATATTTCCCAACTCTCTTTTGTCTCATCCCTCTCTGATGTTTATCCTTCCAAGCACGATTGCCTGTTGCCCTATTCTTGATGGATGGTCAGACCTTTGACCTCCACTCTGCTTAGCCGAGGAGGTACTTCTCCTCAGACAATGTCCCCTGCTCATCATGACCTGATCTCTTCCTCGGTCCAATATCTATCTCCCTTCACTTGTACTAGTCTAGCCTCGGGTTATTTGACGTCCTTGGGCACGGCCCATGACCCAATACCTATATCTGGGCCCTTCATCTCTACAGTTGGTATGGCCTTACTATGTGTGTACGCCTGAAAGTTATGAGCGAAGTAGTGTTGGGAGAGTTTAAAGACTAAGTTTTGTTTAGTGTATTAGTTTGAGGGCACTTTTGGGTGTTTTGGGTTAATTTTTTTTTGAGAGTTTTTTTTTTTTTTTTTGGGTGAGTTTGTGTGGCTGTAGATTTTGGGTGTCACAGACCAGGGTTCAAGTCTTTAGGAGAGAGTTTCAAACACATATACACTTAGATTATTATAGAGTAGAATTTATATCTTATATCCACTCTCCAGTGTCTCATACCCCACTTCCACTACCTCACACTTAATTGTCTTTTAGTATTTACACTTTACAGTCCACTTAATTAATTTTTTATTATAAATTACTAATTCTTATTGTTGGGGTTGCTATCTTTTTTTCCTACATTATAGATCAATTTGATTTGTTGTCAAATTTGTTTTTTCCAAAAAGGCCAAGATGTAGATTGGTATTGAATTGATTTGTTGTTGAACTTCTTTTAAGGGGTTCAAAATTTTATTTTAGGGTAGTCAAAGCAAAAAAATTTAAAAATACTATATGTAGAAAAAAAAATCTCCAAATGAGGGGGTTCATTTGAACAAATGAAGTTCAAATGAACCACATGAAGACAAAGTGGCATTGCCACTGCTCACCACAATTGAAAATAAAAATGCTGTGACATTTTTTTTTTATTTAATATTTTTTATGGAATGTGTTGTGATATTCTGTTATGTCTCTAGACTTTATCCAATTTTAATTAAGGGTATGATCAACTCAATTAGTAAAATTTACAATTGACAACCACAACTGAATTTACAATTTTGTAAAGTATTTTCCTTGCTTGCATTTATTATGGATTTCTCTTTATTTCACTAACTAAACTAACAGAGAAACAAATCTGATCAAAATCTGTTACAAGCATTCACATCAGACTCAAAGCATTTTTAGTCAAATTTGGTTTGAAAATCCCACTTTTATTACTTTAGCTAATCTACTATCCATTGACAACTATATTAACCTCAATTCTCTAATACTATTGCACTAAAATAATCATTAACAAAGAGAGAGGAGCGAAGATGATTTTTTTTTTTTTTTTTTTTTTTTGATGTATTGAGTGAACAGTGCTCAATAAATGTATTGAGTCCACTGTTCATTGTTATTATTGTTACTTTTTTTTTTTTTTTTTTTGTTGACAATTTATTGAGTTTGAAGTATGAAGCTTTCGGGCTGAGTTTGGTTAAAATTTTGGCTAAATGTGGCTTTGAAAAGCCAAATGCTAATGCTACCCATATAATATAGCTAAAACTAACACTAAGGGTACGTTTGGTAGACTGTAATAAACCCTGTAATGTAATAGATATTCTTATAGCATAACTATTCGGTTATTTGGTTATGTTTTTATTACAATAAATAGTTATTCCTTATGAATAGATATTCTTCAAAATGAGGAATAACTATTCCTTATCAAAAGTACTAAATATCTATTCCTTTACCTTACGTAATAACTTTTAAAAAAATTTTCCTAAAAAGCCATTAGTTGCCAAATTTTCAAAATGAAAGAAAATAAATTTTCCTTCTTGTTAATTATTAGCTCTATTTTGAACACCCTAAAATAAGTGTATTTTAGAAAATTTGACTTTAAAATGATTTAATTACACCTTCTTTTACTCTACTAAATTGTGGATGCATATTCAGGATTCTATTCCTAAATAGTCACCAAACTAATGAATAGTAATACTTATTACATTCCAATTTAATATATTCATTGTAATACTTATTTCTATTTACATATAATAATCATTATAATGTACCAAACGTGCCCTAAGATTTCCTACACTTGCTTTATTATAGCCTAGATGAGAGAGTTTCTCTTGAGGATTGAAGCCCAAGGTAAACCCAGACGACAGATTTTCTTTTAGGGGAGTTTTCGTTACTGTTTACTGAGGTACTTCTTTACTGAGGTACTTCTTGATAGTTTAATTATCTTCCGATCACCCCCAAATAGTCTGAAGTTCACATTTTTCCTATAAAAATAATCGCATAGAACTTTTTTGCTCTATGCAATTAAAAATCTCACAAAAAATAATGGAATGTAGATTAGGTAAAGTATGATGTAGCGGACCATGTGTGCAGCTGAATGTTAATTCTTGAGCGTGGGATCAGTTGCCCGTAAGTTTTACTACCTAGAGTCGAGTCCAAATGACTCTTCTTTATAAAGGTCTTCTACCTTATCCCAAAAAAAGAAAAAAAGAAAAGTAAACTCTCAAAAAAACCCAAAGAGTAGAGAAAATAAACACGAAGAAATCCAGGAAAAGCAGCCACAATAATTCACTCACAAGATATTTTGATTTTAACATCAGCAGCTCAGTCATATCATTCCTAATATAGAAAGGTTAACAGCATTTTCCTAAGACTGGGGAATGAATTAAAAAAAAAAAAAAAAGGCGACATCAGTACTTAAAGGGACAGTAAATCAGAGTTGTCGGATTTATCTTTCCTACTTTTACCTGTCTTGATTCAAATGAACCAAATACAGTGCTTTAGTAACTGAGAAAGAAATTATAACAAAATATACTTCAGCTAAATGCAATTTGACAAGTCCTGGATTCCCTTGGTAACATCAATAACTCCTTGACAACACGAAACTTCTCCTCTGAATGTATATTAGCGGAAGAGACTGTCATCGTCTTTAAGAATCTTGCCGTCTTAAGGATATGTCCGACAAATTTCAGCTCATAAGTTGACCCTTCAAATCCAATAAAATGAAATGTCTTGAGGTGCGATGATATACATATTGGAACGCCCTCATTGAACATCCTCTCTATGATGGAAGTATCTTCCTCATCACAAACGTAAAATCCCGTTTCTTCCTGAGAGCAGAAGATACACTAGTTAGTTAGATTAATTCAGGATTATTTTAGAAAAAAGATATTTCATCATTTGAGCGTAACATACCTTCTCAAAGACTAGTACTGCAAGATTAGGAGCCAGATGAAGCAAGTGTGGGAGCACATGCCACAAACAAGCACTAACATGAAAGTTTAAGAAAGCCAAATTATGAAACATGGGAAGATCAAATTTAGTAGCTTTACAAAGGCACTGCACAATAATATAATAATCACATCAATATAACTGATTGTCCAAGAAAGAGTGTTTAGCCATTTAATAATAGAACATGAAAAAAATGTGTTTTTTTTTTTTTTTACCTGAGTGAGATCTGAGGCCAAATAAAGGGATTTAACGTTAGAGAGTTGCTTGATGAAGTCCATAATCATATTTCCATAATCTTTAATTTCATCATAATCAACCTCAATGTCTGCTTCAACTAAGTTAGACAGATTTCCCAACAAAACATGTTCAATCACATAACCACTGAAACATAGGTATTCCAGAGCTGGGGCATTTATCTCAAGTTTGTTGTACTGATAAGCACTATTATTGAAATCTAAATGTAATCTTTTGAGTGTAGGTACAATGATTTTCAAAACATCATACGTATATGTTTGTAAATGCAAAGTCAAATCTTGCAGTACCGGGCAACAACTTAGGAATCTCGAGAACGAGTCGGGTTTCGCATACCAGACTTTGTCAAGATGCATAGTCTTGAGACTAGGGAAGCCAAGGAGAACTGACGAAGGAGGATTAACAAAAACATTGTTGCCCATTAAATTCAGAACTACTAATGTTTTAGCATAATTAAACAAGGCAGAGGGGAAGTTGAAAAGTTCAGGAAAACAAATGTGGAGTTCGAGCTCTTCCAATTCATGAGAAAGAGCGGCGTGGACCCATGTTTCGACTTGAATTGGGTCAGAATCAGAATGCCAGTAGAGGCGAAATTGTTTGAGGGGATAGGCATTGTTGCGATTGCGAAGAGCCCAGACCCTGGACACTATATGCGCAAACGTAAAACCGTACCTATTAAACTGATTAGGACTTTGCTCCTCATCTGAAGAAGATATCTCTTCAAATTGGCGGCTGTTAAAGTCGAGCTTTGGCACAAGAGTCCAGAGTGTCTTCCACCTGCTCGACAAAATGCTTGTGACAACAGCCTCTTTGGTTGTGAGAAAAGAGAGGATATGGCAGAGGAGAGAGTCTGGTAGATTGCTTATCCTGTCCACCCCGGTTGGTTTTGAGCTTGTGATAGCCATTCAGAGCTATTTTGTTGCTGAGAAGAAGCGGGGAAATAGTGGGGTTTGGAGTTGGAGTTCCTAATTTAAAGATGCTGTGCCAAACCAATTTGGTGGAGAAATAGGGAACCGCATAAAACTATAAAACATTGTGCTGTGAGTCTGACACACTGACACTATTATTCTCATTATTATTATTATTATTATTATTATTATTATTATTTTGGAAACAAAAACACAATCTAGGAAGAAAGCAAGAAATTTTACCATAAAAGCACACTATAATTGTACTAAAATCCTATGATGTCTCTGGACTTTGTCTAAATTTTAATTAAGGGTATCCTTCAAAAAAAAAAAAATAATTAAGGGTACAACTAACTTAATTGTAATATTTACGGTCTACAAAAATAATTGAATTTACAATTTTGTAAAATATTTTTCTTCCTTACATTTTGCAATGAAAATTTCATCAGTTGACTGATTGAATTAACAGAGAAACTAATCTAACCAAAACTTATTATCACAAGCTTTAATTATGCTAACAAGTAAGCATTCAAATCAGGCTCCGCGCAATGCATTTTTATACCTCGGTCTTAATACTCTAACACTATTCTACTTAAATAGTTATACACAAAAAGAGATATGTGAGAAGAATAATTTTTTTAAAATTTTTTTTACTTTTATGTATTGAGTGAATAGTGCTTAATAAATGTATTGAGTTCATTGTTGTACCTATGTCATACTGGCCAGTGTCATATTGGTCATTTTACATTATAATTTTTCAAAAATTACTCGTGTCACTATGTCTTACCCGTAGACATGTTCGTGCCTCCCAGCAATTTATTGAGCTTGATGCATGAAGCTTTTAGGTGGGTTTAGTTAAAATTTTGGCTAAATGTAGTTTTGAAAAGTCAAATGCTAATGTTACTTATATAATAGAAGCTAAAACTAACTCATTTAGGATGTCATACTCATGTCATATCGGTCGGTGTTGTATAGGCCATTTTACGTAATAATTTTTCAAAAATTACTCATGTCATTATGTCATACCTGTATCTATGTCTGTGCTTCCTAACAATTTATTAAGTTTGATGCATGAAGCTTTTGGGTGAGTTTAGTTAAAATTTTGGCTAAATGTAGTTTTGAAAAGTCAAATGCTAATGTTACTTATAAAATAGAAGCTAAAACTAACTCTGAGATTTTCTACTCGTGCTTTATCACAGCCTACATGATAGATTTTCTCTTAAGTGAGTTTTCATTACTAAGGTACTTATTCTTGAGGTTGAAGCCCAAGGCAAACCCAACCAACATATTTTCCTCTTAGGGGAGTTTTGGTTATTGTTTATTGAGGTACTTCTTAAGAGTTGAATTCTCTTTCAATTCCTTCCAAAGAGCATTCACATTTTGCCTATAAAAAAGAAATATGCATAACTTTTGGCTAATATCTCACTACAAATAATAATTAGAAGAAAGGAAGTTTTGGATAAATACAACAACAATTTAACATAGATTCACAATTTTTTTAATGTAATTCAAGAAGAATGACCAAAAAAAAAAACCCTAAAGATTTTGCCACGGTTAGTAACAACAAAGTGTGGTACAAACAACCCAGTACTAATTTGAGAAACATGGTGACTTGAGCATTTACATTCGGTAAGCTAAATAAATTAGCATTTAACACACCAAAAAACTACTTTGTCTACTTTAATACCCCACTTAAAAATATACCCTACATCCATCTTCTATTTTAGCATACAACATATTAAAACAAGCCACACCACCTTCTATTTCAATATAAACTATAAAAGCCAATATAAAATTAATGGCAAGTAGTTATAGTGATCTGTTTTCTCTACTTGCTAAAGTTTTTAGATATAACATCTTGGATGAAGCAAGTAGTTTTGTGTTTGAAGTTCTAAAATAGCATTCTAGCTATTTTTTTGAAGCTCCAATGTGAATGCTAAGCATTCAAGGATTCCAGGTCTAATGAGTCATGACTTAAATACTCCCCGTTTTGGGAATCCAAGGCTACTGAACCCCATCCACCCAAAGCCATAAATCGATCCATCATCTACTTGAACAAGGGAGATGCACAAAACAAATTAAAGGCAGATAAGTAGTACATAAATGTCACAGGTAATTATATACACTAATTCCTATATATAGAATGGTGGTGTGGCTTCGCTATAGAGCTTGTGTGTGTAAAAGTTATGAGCAAAGCTTAGTGTTGGGAGAGTTAAAGACAAAGTTTTGTTTAGTGTATTAGTTTAAGGGCAACTTTGGGTGTATTTGGGATTTGGGTTAATTTATGTTCAAGAGTTTTTTGTGAGAGTTTGTGTGGGTGTAATTTATATAATTAATAGTGAATTTTGGTTGGCGCGCATTGCCTGTGAATGTAGGTGTGGAGTAACCCCAATCACGTTAATTTTGGTGTGTTGTGGTGCTTGTTACTATAATGTTGTATGTGTATCCTATAACATTCTCTAATATCTAAAACAAAGGAAATATATCTCAAAAATTTTATAATCAAAGAAAAAAAAAACTAAAACACACTTTTGAGGTTCAAAACCTAATAAAAACCACAATTCAAATCCAAAATGAAAAATTAGCACATCAAATTCCAAATTCTCTCCTTAATAAAATAAACAAAATGTAGTTGAAAAATTCATAAACTATGTGGGGGGGGGGGGGGGGGGGGGGGGGGTGGGGCGGTGGGAATGAAACAAACACTTTTAAAGAGAACCTCCATATCTCTAGGAAATATAGATTTCCGAATCACGGGATCAGTGTTGAGTATGTCATAGTTCCATTTATCATATAGAAATTGGAGATTGAGAGAGAAGATGTCATATGGTTTGAAATATGGAGGAGAAAATGCAACCATTTTTTAAAAAATTAGATGGATGAGTTTTTAAATCAAGTGATGACAATTGAAGAATTTTAAAAGGGGAAAAATATTTCATGGATACATATTCTAAACACTCAATTTTGCACCCATAATTTAACCTTGGGCGATGACTAGAATAATCATTCCAAGTACCCAAAAATCATGATTGTATTTCATTCATTAAATCATTCATCACATATCATAAAAATAATCTTGAGATTCTAATGATCACAGCGTTATGTTCGGTTTCCAAATCAAACTATCAAATCGAAAGATATCATAAGATTAAGTTTCAATGGTCTGCATACATTCATGTGGATGGAACTGATCATACGTGATTAATTGAAATTAATTTTGATTGGATAATAATTAAAATTAATTAAATGAATTTATGTGATTAGTGGAATATTTTTCTTAAAGTGAGATTCGTTGCATGGGATTAAAACAATTAAGCTAATAATATTTAAGGACCCTAGATAATTAGGCTTTTGGGATAATTATATTCAAAATAATTATTTTAAAAATCTTAATTACCACTTGGGATGAAGTTTATCATGAAAATAATTCTAAAATTTGTCCAAATACGGTTTTAGAATTGGAAAACACTTAAAAAACGTGTTAATTAAATAGTAGTTTTCAGATTCACATTCCAGGGCACTTTTGGTGTAGTAAAATTATAAATTCGGACTAGGTTATTTCTGGCAAAGTTGTAGAGAATCGAATTTTCCCTCAGCTTCCAAAATTTCAGCTTAATCCGAATTTTGACAAGAGAGATATGATCAAAATACTGAAACATGTTCAGATCTGAAAAATTAGTTTACTCTTATCCAAATTTTTTTTTTTTTTAAAGTATTTTCCCCCACACGTTTTTTTTTTTTTTTTTTTTTTTTCTTATTGTTTAAGCTGATCTAACTTAATTCTCAAGCAACTAACACCTCTATAAATAGAGGAGACCACCCAACATTCAACACCACTCTTCCCCAGCCCTTATGTTAAAAAGATTCTGGAAGCTCTGCTTAAGTTTCTTTTCTGTTAAGCGATCCTACTTTAGATATTCATTCTCTCTGATTTATAAAGTAATCTCTTCTCATAGAGTAAATTCATGCAAGTAAGTTCTCAATCTATAAGTTCTTTTCTTTTAGTGTTTTCGCAATTCATATGTTTGTTTGTATGCATGTCTAAGTTTCACTGTGTACTTCTTTCATGTTTTATGATTAATATGTTCATCTCATAATCATATGATTCATGCATAGTTTATGATGTTCAGTTTATGAATCGATGACTTTTCTATCAAATCTCATATTTTTCATATTAAAAAACCAGATCTGAACTTTTCTCCTTCAAATCTCATATTTTTCTTATTAAAAAACCAGATCTGAATTCTCTTTCTATTAAATCTTATATTTTTCTTATTAAAAAAAAAATAAATCTGAATTTTTTTTCTTAAAATTACTGTTTTTCTGAGAAATAAAAACATATCTGAATTTTCTTCTTAAAATTATTGTTTTTCTAATATATAATGAATTTTCTTCTTAAAATTATTTTTTTTCTAAAAAATAAAAACAGATCTGAATTTTCTTCTTAAAATCTTATGTTTTCCTAATAAATGAAAACAGATCTGAATTTTTATTAAAATCTCATGTTTTCTCAATAACTAAAAATAGATTTGAATTTTCTTCTTAAAGAGGGTAGATTCATAAAGTGAACTTCTTGAATTAATCTTAAATTTATTATGTAAATATATACTGCATTTCATCATTACATATCATTGGGTACTTAAATGATCATTAGAGTATGGAAGACCGGATTTTGTCTGGGCAAAATGGGTGCCTAGCACCCTCTCGTCCTATAACCTAGCCCCCGAATTATAGATCTTAGGTTCTTAGAGTAGTTTTTTTGTTGGTAGATTGTAACTAGGACCAAAGTTGTGTAAAGTTCCTTTCTATCAATTGTAATTGTTCAAATAAATGAGAACTCGATGTTATTCATGTAATTTGTATTTATTTTTAGTTTTTTTTTTTTTTTGGTAATCTATAAAAAATAAGCGACGACTCCACAAAACACTAAAAGAGAGGTGACAATGCCTATCTCTTTTTGAGAGCCAATCTCTCACAATGGTGACTCCACTATGGATGTCGAGGGTTAAGCTTCATATTAGACTTAGAATGATCAATTAATTACCCTTGTTTGTTTTCTATGATATTGTATGTTGTATTTTTTTGAGATGTCATGTTTGTTTGTTTATAGCTTTCAAAAAGAGATAGGCATTGATACCTCTCTTTTGGGGTTTTGTGGAGTCACCATTTATTTTTTATAGAGTACAAATAAATAAATAAATAAATAAATACAAATAACATGAATAACATTGAGTTCTCATTTATTTGAATAATTACGATTGATAGAAAGGAACTTTAGATAGCTTTAGTACTAGTTACAGTCTACCAACAAAAAAAGCTACTCTACAAACCTAAGATCTATGGTTCGGGGGCTAGGACGCAAGATGGGAAGGTGTTAGACACCCATCTTACCCAGACAAAATCCTGTCTTCCAGACTCTAATGATTATTTAACTACCCAGTGATATGTAATGATGAAATGCAGTATATATTTACATGATAAATTTAAGTTTAATTCAAGAAGTTCACTTTATGAATCTACCCTTTTTAAGAAGAAAATTTAGATATATTTTTAGTTATTAAGAAAACATGTGATTTTAATATAAAATATTCAAATATGTTTTTAGTTGTTAAGAAAACATGAGATTTTAAGAAGAAAATTCAGATATATTTTTATTTGTTAAGAAAACATAAGATTTTAATAACAAAATTCAGATCTATTTTTATTTATCAAAAAACATGAGATTTTAAGAAGAAAATTCATATCTATTTTTCTTTATTAAGAAAAACAGTAATTTTAAGAAGAAAATTCAGATCTGTTTTTTTATAAGAAAAATATAAGATTTGATAGAAAGAGAATTCAAATTTGGTTTTTAACAAAAGAAAAACATGAGATTTGAAGGAGATAATTCAGATCTGGTTTTTTAATAAAGAAAATATGAGATTTGATAGAAAGAGTCATAGATTCACAAACTGAACATCATAAACTATGCATTAATCGTATGATTATGAGATGAACAATTTATCATAAAACATAAAAGAAGTACATAGAGAAACTTAGACATGCTTGCTAACAAACACATGAATTGTGAAAACACTAATAGAAAAGAACTTGCAGATTGAAAACTTACTTGCATGAATTTACTCTATGAGAAGGGATTACTTTAGAGATCAGAGAGAATGAATCTCTCTGAGATCTAAAGTACAATCGCTTAACAGAAAAGAAATTCCTAAAGCAGAGCTTCGAAAATTTTTTTAACGTAAGGGGAAGAGGGGTGTTGAATTTTGGGTTTTCTCCTCTATTTATAGAGGTGTATATGCTTAAAAAATAAGCTAGGGTTGCTTTAGAAGTCAGCAGACACAAATTGGGTCAAGTTTTATCCCTAAAAAAATTGAATTTGATGGGTCTTGACCTGAACAAAACTTATCTTGGCCCAATTTGCAATCTGTGCCAGTCGGCACTATTGAAGTGCCAATTGGCACTCCTGATTTGCATTTTTTTTTTTTTTTTTGGGCATTTTTCTGGGCTGGGAACTATACTTAGATGTGTCTTGGACTCATATTTCTGATAAAATTCACCTTAACTAGATAATTAAAATTTTTAAATAATTATCCCAAAGATAATTACCCTAAAAACTTAATTATCCATTCAAATTTAACATTATTAGATTATCCCCTTTATTCCCATGCAACCAAACTTATTTTAATCAAAATCAACAACCAATCACAGAAATTCATTTAATTAATTTTAACTATTAACCAATCAAAATTAATTTCAATTAATCACGTATGATCAATTGCATCCAAATGAATGCATACAGACCATTAAAACATGTTCTTGTGAATTGTGATATATTTCAATCCGATGGTCTGATTTGGAAACTGGGCATATTGTCGCGATTATTAGAATTTCAAGATCATTTTGATGATATGTGATGAATGATTTGATGCATGAAATGCAATCATAATTTTTTGGGTACTTAGAATGACTATTTTGGTCATCTCCAAAGGTTAAATTATAGGTGCAATATTGAGTGTCTACACATATTTTTTTTATAGATAAAATATCGAAAGGTAATCACTAAAAATTCATGGATAAATTGAAAGCCAAAGTTAGGGAAGGTTTTATTGTTAGCCTTGTGAGTTGTGACAAGAGAGAAATGAAGGAGGATATGTAATTATTTATGATTTTGAACTCTTAACTACTAAAGGATGGCAATTTAAACATCGAGCCAAAAGGAGGAAAAAAAAAACTATTAAGACCCACAAGACGGGACTAGCTAACCGCTATGCTTCTGCCATGCATGTTGACTGTTGGTTGTTGCTGCTTTAACCTGTTTGCTGGTTGCATTGCTGCATAATCTGCTACCTGTTGTCTGGCATTATCTGAGCTATTTGAGTTACTGTGCGGCTGTAACATAGCTGCTGCTGTATCACTGCAGCATGAGTGGAGTTGTTGCTGCATTGTATTGATACTTGTACTTAATTATAGATGGGATATGCTCCTGTACCCATCATCCACTCAAACAAAGTTTGAAAGAACTGCATCTTCAATTCTAAAATAGGCCCCTCACATCCCTAAAAAGAACAAGGCAACACCACTACTTAAAAGCACAATAAATTAGACTTTTTGGATTTATTTTTCCCACTTTTACCTTAAGTAACTGAGAAAGAAATCATAACAAAATATACTTCAGCTAAAAGCAATTTGACAAGTCCTAGATTCCTTTGGGAGCATCAATAACTACTTGAGAACATGAAACTTATCCTCTGAATCAATATCAGCAGAAGAGACTGTAATCATCTTTAAGAATCTAGCTGACTTAAGGATAAGTCCAACAAATTCTAGCTCATACATGATCCCTTTAAGTCCTATAAAATGAAATGTCTTCCGACGGTATACATAGAGGAATGTCATCAAAGAAGATCCTTTCAATGGTGCTGGTATCTCATGCGCTAGGCGCATGAGAGATTTTTCCCCTTTCAATGACATTAACATCTTCCTGAAAACAATTACAAAACTTGTTTTCCTAACAACAGAAGATACCGTAGTTACGTCGATCATTTAAGAAAAAACAGACATTTCGGGCCTGTTTGGTAAAAGAGTTTAAGTAGTGTTGTTTATAGTTTTTTGAAATACGTGTGGGTGAAAAAGTATGTTGAAATGTGTGTAATATTGTTTAAAAACTGAAAATAGGTGTTTAAAATGCCCTACCAAACGGGCCCTCATCATTTGAGCATAACATATCTTAGGTCCGTTTGGATATAACTTATTGTTGCTGAAAGTTGTTGAAAACTGAAAACACTGTAGCAAAATAATTTTTAAATGTATGAATAGTACCGTGGGACTCATTTTTAATATTTTTTAATGCGTGAACAGTGCATAAACAATGCGTGAACAGTGATTTTTGTCCCCTGCACAGTGAACCCATGTGATGTTACTGTTCACGTGCAAGGGGAAAAAAAAAAAAAGAAAGAAGGCAAAACGCAAAAGCTAAAACGCAGCTTTCAGTGGTATCCAAACGGGTACCTTATGAAAGACTAGTACCACAAAGTGTGGGACCAAATGCCACCGACAAGAATTAACATGAAAGTTTAAGAAAGCCAAATTATGGACAATGGGAAGATTAGAATCAATAGATCCAGTTGCATTATGGAGGTACTGCACAACAACAATAGTATTGCTTGTCCAAGAAGAAGTGTTTAGCCATTTATAATAATAGAAAGTGAAAAAAACAAGTGCTTTACCTCAATTAAATATGGGTCCAAATGAAGGGATTTCACTTTAGAGAGTGCTTTGATAAAGTCACTGACCCCTATTTCCATAATCTTCAGACTCATCAAAATCAACCCCAATGTCCGCTTCAACTAAGTTAGACAGATTTCCCAACAAAATTTGTTCAATCATATAACCTCTGAAATAAAGGTACTCGAGAGCTGGGGCATTTATCTCAAGTTTGTCGTACTTATGAAGAGTGAAACGTGATAAACGTAACCTTTTGAGTGTAGGTACAATGATTTTAAAAGTATCATTCTTGTCCCACTTAGTTGTTTGTAAAGACAAGTTTTGGAGTACCGGGCAGCAACTAAGGAGTCTGACATTTTCAAGAAGCAGAGTCTTGAGACTTGGGAACCCCATGAGGGAAGAAGTATTAAGAACAATTTTGCCCTTTAATTTCAAAAATTGTAATGATTTAGCATAATTAAACAAGGTAGAGGGGAGGTTGAAAGGTTTTGGAGGACGAATGAGGAGGTCGAGCTCTTCCAAGTCAGGCGTAAGCGCGGTGCAGACCCATGTTTCGACATGGACTGGGTCAGAATCAGGACACCCGTGGAGGCGAAAGTGTTTTGAGGGGATTCGCATTATTGAGATTGCGAATAGCCCAGACCCTGGACACAATATGCGTAAACGTAAAACTGTGCCTATTCAACTGATCTTGATTGTGTTGTTGATTAGGACTTTGCTCTTCAAGTTCGATGCTGTCAAAGTCGAGCTTTGGGACAAGAGTCCAGAGTGTCTTCCAGCTGCTCAACAAAATGCTTATGAGAACAGCCTCTTTGGTTGTGAGAGAGGAGAGAGCCTGGTAGATTGCTGATCCTGTCTTCGACCACTGTTGGTTTCTGGCGACTTGAGGTTGATTTAGCCATTCTGAGTTTTTGTTGTTGTTGAGCACTGCACAAGCTGGGAAAATAATAATGGGGTTTGGAATTCCCAATTGAAATCTAATTGTCTTGCCATCAAAATTTTACCACATATCAATTTTTTGATAAGTAATTTTTAATTTTATAATAATAATATTACTATTTTTTTTAATATAGGAGTAATATTAGTTCTTATTATTTCTTCTTATCGCTGAATAAGTCTTGTCGTGCAATAGCCAATAAGTTTTTCAAGTTACAAGTTTTACAAAACAAAAGACTACCAATAGAATATGGCATCTGTAATTAACGTAAATTCTTGATTCTTTTCGTTCTTATCAACAAGTTTACCTGAGATACAATACATATTATAAACAAGTTTAAGTGGTACTCTAATTCTATTGTTTAGACTTTAGATTATAAAAAAATATAAATGATTTACACAGTTATCGTTAGCATTTCTTCTCAAAAAAAAAAAAAAAAATTATCGTTAACATGTAATCCTATCACGTTTGATTTAATTATCATCTACTATATACTATAAAACACTACTTAAAATTCTCACTAAGGAAGCAATCCAAATAAAGAAGGCACCTCTTGAAGAAATCTTAGGCTTCTAAATACTCTTCCAAGGAACCATTGAGTCTACAAGACTACAAAGTATATTTCAAAATTCCAAGTCCAAACTCTTTGATCTTGTGAGAGTCCCTTTTTTTCTTCAGCACTATGGCCCAAGAATTCTGGGCCGTGTGAGATGTTCTTGGTGGACTGGGATTGATTCTCCGCAGCTAAAGGGCTGTTTTAAGAATCAATTGGTGCACAAAACATACTTCCCATAATACAAATAGCTAACAAAAAAGAAAGCAAGAATATTTGCATTGAATGACATTTATGCAGTAAAGAAAAATGCAAATGACAAAATGGAAATATAACATAAGAACAAGCTGGGGATCCTCTAATTATGTGAGGTATATTTCAGTGATTCCATTAAGTTATGATTACAATGCTCACTAAGACGTGATGCAAGGTTCAACTGAGCTCATAAGTTGCAGACTTTGATAGCTATTCAAGCTTCAAAGACTTGCAAAATTTGAACTTGTTGAATCCGAGCATGTTCAATAGTGGCTGTCCTGGGATACCGGGGAAGGTTCCTCTGTTTTCCCCTTAAATTACAGAGTCTTTTCTGCCACTCTCTAGGACTTAAAAAAACAATGGTGAACGCTTGCAATGGTCTGATTGTTCTAAAAATGAGTGAATGCCTGAATGCCCCTGTAGCATGGATCCCTTCCTCCTTTTATAGCACAACTTCGGCCTCCCTGGTGAACTAACGATTTCCCCGTTTTGCCCTTTAAAGCCTGTACCGTGCCTGGTTGCTTCAGGATTATGTCGTTTCCCTTTTCTTCATAGTTCCTTGCTTTTTGTTCCGACCAGATGAAAGTCCCTCAGCTCCTTTCCATTTCCAGATTTCCCGTTGGTTGGCCTGAGACCCTTTTTGGCTTTTCTTCTCAGTCCCCCAGCCTTTCCCAGTTGTACTTTTCCTTGTCTTTGTCTCCAAACGGTTGAAACCAGGTGTTGAAGGACAAAATTTCACAAAAAAGCCCATTCTATGAAAAGTAAGGAAAGACCATGGGCTTTAACAAAAGAAGGCCCAATTCATGCAGCAAGAAGAATCGACATCAAGGCCCTATGTATGTTCAGATTTCCAGCAAAAAAGGCCATTAAAAAAGTCCAGCAAATTCTAGTGAAAGAATTGGGCCGGGATCCCCAGAGGTTACCAGAGGCTCGGGATCCTCGGGACGTGCAGCATAGCTAAAGTGGGACTGAGACAACTCAAAAGGAGTACCACGAAATACAAGAAATGAAGAACAAATATATCCCTCTTAAGCACCCAGTGGTGCAGCAAAGAATCAGAAAGCTTGAAGAATAACAATTCATGAACAAAAGGCTGGTACCCCGGGGAACCCAAAATGAAGAATTATAAAGGGAAGTGGCTGGAAAACCTTCAACCCAGCAGAAAAGGGTTCTGCTCACTTGGGAAAAATGACAACAAGGAGGACAGCCAAAAAGCTAAGTTCAAGAGGTAAAAGGACTTAAAAGAATAGAGGGTAAACGTCAGCTATCCAAAATGGAAAGTCAGTAAGTGGCTTTTAGGAAAACAGAACTAAAAGATGAAAACTATTAGAAACAGAGAAAGAATCAACGGTCAGAAATGGCTGGCATAACAGGGGCTCTGGTACCTAAGGAGCCAAGGGGGAAGAATCAATGGTATCCAAACCCTAAAATGACACTATAAAAAGGGGGAAGCAGCCAACATGAAAGGGCATTATGCAGCAATAGAAAATCACAAAAGAGAATCGTTAAGATAACTCTATAAAACTCAAGAAAAACAGAGAAACTGCTCTCGGTATTCCAGAAACAGCCACTATAGCATATACTTGGATTCAACAAATTCAAACTTTGCAAGTCTTGGAAGCTTGAATAGCTATCAAAGTCTGTAATTTTTGAGCTTAGTTGAACCTTGTATCGCATAAATATAGAACTATAGGAAGAGCTCTGCAAAATCAAAAGAAAATAGGGGAACCGCTCCCAGTATCTCAGAGACAGCCACTATAGCACATACTTGGATTCAACAAATTTAAACTTTGCAAGTCTTGGAAGCTTGAATAGCTATCAAAGTCTGTAATTTTTGAACTTAGTTGAACCTGTATCACGTCTTAGTGAGCACTGTAATCATAACTAAGGAATATTAATACGATGCACCTCACTGATTTGAGGATCCTTGACTTTGTCTTACATTATATATTATTTGCTGCGCATTCCCTTGCTATTAAAATGTCATCCAATACAGATATTTTTCTTTGTCAGTTATTTGTATTGTAAGGAGCTTGTTTTGTGCACCACTCGGTTCTTTAACAACCTTTTAGCTGCGGTGAACCGAGCCCAGTCCACCAAGAATACTTATTTGGCCCAGGAACTTTGGGCCACAGTGCTGAGAAGAAAAAAGCACTCTCACATTTTGGCGACTCCACTGGGGACTGGGTAAAGAAAAGGGAAGAAGCAATCCCTTCGCAGAACATGCCTCCAAGACAAAGGAACAGTAAAGGTGCAAACATGCCACCCACGGCCTCTGAGCCCGTGGGAGAAAATGAAGTAGCCTCCAGACAAAAAGGCGAGGTGCCCCTAACAGAACACGAGGCCATGTCAGAACAGAGGAATGCAAGGTAAGAGCTAGACCCTATGGCTCAAATGACCGCGATGTTGAAAGAGTTGCAACAAGAAGTTCACCTTCTCAAAGAAAGTAAGACGCAAGAAGTTAGAGACAATGCCCCCCATGTGGGTAACCAAGACAGAACCCAGCCAGAGGGAGGATCAGCAGTGGGAGGAGGAACTAACCCCCAATATCTAACGCTGGCAGATGTCAGTGCCCTCCTGGACCAAGAAAGGGAAAAACTTTCCAGGACCCCCAAGCAATTTTCTCGGGACCCCCCATTTCCACCAGAACTCCTTGGCAAGCCATACCCCAAAGGATATGAGCCACCAAAGTTCCATCCTTTTGATGGAAGGAATGGAAGTGCAGTAGAACACGTGAGTAGGTTCGTGCACACTATGGGCCCCTACGCAGGAGACCGGGAGCTGTGTCTAAGAGAGTTTGCTAAGTCCCTGGTGGACAGAGCGTACACTTGGTACACTACACTGAGACCTGGGTCCATTAAGACCTGGGACGAAATGATGGAAAGTTTTTGTGCAAAATATTACCCTGGTGAGGATAAGGTCACTTTCCAAAGCCTTCAGATGGTGACGCAGAGGCCTGGAGAGGATCCTGTCCAGTTCATCAAAAGATTTGAAGATGTGTCCCTAGACTGTTATAGGGACCATGAAGAAAAGGAGCTTGTGGAGACTTGCATCTCTAACATGCTTTTCGATTACAGGCTCAACCTCGAAAATTTATGTATCACACAGTTCGCTGACCTGTTACAGAGAACAAGAAGGACAGCACAAACTATGAGGGCGAAGAGGGCACCAGCATCCCAAGCCATGACAGCATCAGTGGGAGAAAAAAGGAAGAGGCCTAATGGAAAAATGTTCGAGGAACCACTGGTGATTCCATGTACTGAAGAAGAATTAAACCACGTCCTGGACAAATGGATCGGGGATGGAGTGGTTAGGCCGTTCACCGTGTCCAGGCCACCAACCGAAGAAGAAAGGAAAAATCCTCTGTTTTGCAGGATTAATAATTATGTTAAGCATTCCACCAAGGATTGCCGGACCCTCCGCAGGCTTTTTCATAGGAAGCTAAGAAAAGGAACCCTGGAGCTCACCCAGAAGGAACCAGAAGTACAAAGAAACCCCCTGCCCAACCACAAAGGAAAGGGGGGTGGTAGCTGTGGTAATCCATGGGAACCCGGCAGAAGCAGAAGAGCCAGGAGGATCCTTCCACCCAAACACAGTCAGGACCCTTCAGAAGAATCCCAAGTTCAGATCACTATTCAATCAGCTGGGATTTGGATCAGAAGCAAGGAGGGTGGCCACAGAATCCCTCATGACTATAGCAGCAGATTCAGGAATGGAATGTTTCACGGCAGAATCACATGCCAGTCGAGCTTTCCTGGAAACAACCAACGCAATAACCTTCACTGATGAAGACATGGAGGTTGAGCATCCACACCACCGTAGGCCTCTTTAACTAATGGCTACCATAAATGGTGTCCAAATCAGAAGAGCATTGGTGGACACAGGGGCATCACTTAACCTCATAGCCCTGAGTACCTTGGAAGCCGTGGGCCTCGCTAGAAGGAGGATCCTGGGGGCTCCCATGGAGATAACCGAATTCGGAGGATCGGCAGAATCAACCGAAGGATATATACAGCTAGCCCTGAGGGTGGGGCCAATAGTGGCCTTGACTAGATTTCACGTAATCAATTCAGAACTATCCTACCATGTACTCCTAGGACGGCCATGGCTCCATAAGCACCGCTTTATACCACCACGTACCATCAGTGCGTTAAGGGGAGGTTGAATGGGAGGCCCGTAAGGATCCTTGCCAACCATAACCCTTTCAACCAAGGAGAAATAAACTTTGAAGAAACAATGTTTTATGATGAGTTAAAACCTGATGATGAAAGCCCCATGCCAGGGACCCCAGGAGCACTTATTTTGGAAAAAGAAGAAGGAAGAGGTACCCATGACTTGAGAGACCTCCTGAAGAGAAAAAGGCAAAAGAAGGAGCCCAGCGCCTCAGGATCCCGGGAGTATGTAGTAGTACGAGAGCCCGGGGGAAGATTAATATATCGTTTGTGGAGGCACGCGGGACCTGAGTGCATCGTGCAGAAAGGTCCCAGACCACCAGAATGTATGATGGCCCAAGAGGAAGTCCTAGAGGAACCAGTCAAAGAGACACAAATCCAGCCTGAGGAAGAATTACAGGAAGTAAACTTAGGGACTGAACTGGGATCCCAGAAGCCTGTTTTCATTAGTAGTCGGTTGACAACACAAGAGAGGGGGCCACTGGTGGCTTTGCTCAAAGAATACGCAGATGTGTTTGCATGGACCTATGATGAGATGCCTGGTCTAGATCCTGGATTAGTGGTCCACGCTCTCAATGTGGACCCAGGAGTTAAACCAGTTATCCAACCAGCAAGGGTCTTTTACACTGATATAGAAGCCCAGATAACTCAAGAGGTCAAAAAGCTACTAGTAGCTGGCTTTATCAAACCCATTCAGCACCCCAGATGGCTTTCGAACATAGTACCTGTGAAGAAAAAGAACGGCCAAATCCGTTGCTGTGTAGATTTTCGCAACCTGAATAAAACATGTCCTAAAGATGAGTTCCCTCTACCTAATATTGACCTCCTTGTGGATTCAGCTGCGGGAAGTTCCATGTTCTCATTCATTGACGGGTATAGTGGATACAACCAGATTCGCATGGCCACCAAGGATGCCGAGAAAACAGCATTCAGGACACCAATTGGGAATTTTTATTACACTGTGATGCCCTTGGGCCTCAAAAATGCAGGAGCCACATACCAACGAACCATGACAGCCATCTTCCATGATATGATGCATGAGGAAATGGAGGACTATGTAGATGATATTGTGGTTAAGTCAAAAACTAGGACAGGGCAACTTTAGGTACTTGAACGAGTTTTCAAAAGATGCAGAGAATACAAGCTACGCATGAACCCTATGAAATGTGCCTTTGGAGTATCTGCAGGAAAGTTCCTCGGGTTCCTGGTACATCATAGAGGCATAAGTGTAGATCCATCCAAAGCTGCAGCCATTGCTACCATGAGAAGACCAACGACAGTGAGGGAGCTCAAAAGCTTCTTGGGAAGGGTTTCCTACATCAGAAGATTCGTGCCAGGACTGGCTTCGGTCATAGGGGGCTTATCCAAGTTGTTAAAGAAAGGAACTGAGTACACCTGGGGAGCAGAACAGCAGAAAGCCTCCCAAAGGGTCCAACAGATCATGAATTATCTGCCCACTCTCCAAGCACCAGTACGTGGGCGACCCTTGCTATTATACTTGGCATCAAATGCCCAAGCGATAGGAGCCCTGCTGGCACAAGAGGATGATGGTGGGAACGAGCAACCTGTTTACTATGTGAGCAGAACACTCAAGGATGCTGAAACCAGATATCCCAGGATAGAAAAGGCTTGCCTAGTGGTTATTTACGCATCCCAGAGGCTGAAGAGATATTTCTCAGCCCACCAGATCCTTTTAGTAACTAAATCACATCCCATAAAAGCACTCCTGCATCAGCCCCTCCTAACAAGGAGAATAGCACAGTGGCTGGTCCTGCTTTCTCAATATGACATAGGCCTCAGGACCCCCAAGGCCGTTACAAGTCAAGCCATAGCTGACCTACTGGCACAATTCCCAGGGAAGGAGGAGAGCTCACTAAGCGAAGAGATCCCAGGTGAAGTAGCAATAGCAGAAATCCCGGGAAAGAAATGGACAATGAGATTTGATGGGTCAGCTACAACAACTTCAAATGGGGTAGGAACTGTACTGAGTTGTGAAAATGGAGACACCATACCTTTATCTTTCAAGCTTGGTTTCTCCTGCTCCAATAATGCAGCCGAGTACGAGGCGTACTTAACCGGGCTAACTATAGCACTAAGTATTGGGGTAAAACACATGAGAGTACTGGGAGATTCCAACCTTGTGGTCTCCCAGGTGAAAGGTGACTTTGCACTAAGGGAACAAAGTTTGGCAGCCTACAGAACATGAGCACAAAGGCTGGAGCAGGAATTCCTGACCTTTAGCGTAGAGTACACGCAGAGAAGTGAAAACAGATTTGCAGATGCGCTTGCCACCCTGGGATCCCAAGTACCATTCAAGGGAAAAGACACTCTAGTCAGAATAGGAAGGCAGGAGCATTCCATCTTAAAAATCCTCCAACAGATATCCCCCGGAGAGTCCAAGTAATGGGACTGGAGGAGCGAAGTGAAAGAAAAAATGAAAGAAACAGGATCCTGAGGGAATGTCAAGGAGCTGAAAGACTACACCCTAATAAAAGGAGAACTATACAGAAGACTGCCTGGAGAGATCCTATCCAAATGTATCAATGAGAAAGAGGGGAAGCTGAGGTTGGAAGAACTACATACCCAAGTCTGCGGGAACTCAGCAAAGATCAGTCTATACAAGAGGATGCAGCGCATGGGGTACTACTGGCCAAATATGAGCAAAGAAGTATCAACTATACAGGAAAAATGCCAAGAATGCCAACCTTCGGTAGACAGGGGAGAAAGCTACGCTGTATTTGTTACAGAAAACTGGAGGACCCCTTTCATGGAATACTTGGCTCAAGGGATCCTACCAACTGACAGGACGCAAGCCCACCAACTCAAGAAGCTCGCAGTCAGGTATTTCTTGCAGAACGGGATCCTATTCAAAAGGGGATACAGTGGAGATCCCCTAAGATGCTTGGGACCAAGGGAAGCCAGGGAAGTGGTCAGGGAAGTCCATTCTGCTGATTGTGGAAGTCACTTAGGAAAAAGGAGGCTCTATAAACAGTTACTACTATTGGGGTATTACTGGCCAATAATGAAAAAGGACTCCGAAGAGGTAGTCAAAACCTGCCACGCATGTCAAGTCCTTGGAGATGCAATCCATACTCACCCAAATACGTTACAGGACATGACAACCCCATGGCCTTTCCACACTTATGGGCTTGATCTCATAGGACCTATAAATCCTCCATCCAGTGGTTACATATGGATCTTGGCAGCCACTGAATATTTTACAAAATGGGTAGAGGTCATTCCCTTGAAGAAGGCCACTAGAGCAGCTGTAGCAAACTTCATTCGAAACCATATCATTACAAGGTTTGGGATCCCCAGGAGGTTGATCAGTGACAATGGGACCTCATTCATAAATAAAGACATGAAGAGGTTAACAGAGGCTTACTACATCAAGCATGGAAGGTCTACGCTGTACTACCCATAAGGAAATGGCCAGGCAGAGGCCACTAATAGGGTGATATTGAAGATCCTTAAAAAAAATGAAACAAGAATATGGAGGAAAATGGAGTGACCACCTGGCAGATGTACTTTGGGCGTGCAGGAGCTCACTGAAAACAGTCACGAGATTTTCACCATTCTCCCTGGTCTATGGGACAGAAGCCATCAGCCCAGTAGAATTAATTGTTCCCACACCAAGAGTAGTACTTGAGGAAAGTCAGGAGGACACCGAGGACACAAACAATGAAAGGATGCTAACAAACCTGGAGGGGGTAGAGGAAGAAAGAGAGCTAGCCAAAAGAAGAAGCCAGAGGTACCAGCAAAGGATGACAAGAGCATATGCACAAGCAGTACGCCCGAGGACTTTTACTAAAGGGCAGTTGGTACTAAGGACAGCAGAACATGTGAAAAGAAACCCACCGGGACCCTCCAAATTTGCCCCAAAGTGAGAAGGACCCTACATCATCAGGGAGGCCCATGATAGTGGGTACTACTACCTCACAAAGGAAGATGGGACAATCCTGACAGAGCCCATAAATGGGAAGTGGCTGAAACAATACTACGCATGAGAAGGGAGAGGTCTCAGTACACTGGAATCCTTTTGCCAAAATGCTCCAACCTGCTAAGTGTTCCTCTTCTTTCCTTCTTTCATATATTATTATTTAAGTAATTCTGTTCGAAACTGGAGGTAGAAGGACATTCTATGATCCTTACTATCTTGGTTAGATTTGCTGTGTTCCTTGAATGCATTTACGTTTTTAAGATTCAATGAAATTTCTTCTTTTGCTTTCTCAGTTATTAAATCCTAAGTATCACAAAATTCCTAATACGAACAAAATCAGGGGAGGATACCTGAGGAAATCTTCTTGCATAACCAAGGATCACCCTACAGATAACTACAAATAGTTGAAATTAAATACATGGTCTAGGACCTCAGGCATATACTGAAAATGTCTAGCCCAGTACCCCAAAAAAAAAAAAAAACTTGCCAAGATTCATGAGCTGGGACAAGTAAGAATACATTACCAAACGTACCCAGCTCAGTACTTGTGCAACAAAAAAAAAGGGGGGGGGGGAAATACCTGGGGAAATCTTTTGATGCATAACCCAAGATCACCCCACAGATAGCTGCGAAGCAACCAAGTCTCAAATACATGGTGTAGGATCCCAAGCATAAACTGAGGATACCTAGCCCAGTACTTGATAAAGAAAAAACCCTGCCAAGTTCATGAGCTGGGACAAAAAAAGAATATAATAATACGTTGCCAAATGTACCCAGTTCAGTACTTGCGCAATCAAGAAGGAAAAGAGTGGGTACCTAGTTGGAACCTGCAACAAAATTTGTGGGAATCACAGGCTAGGACTCAGCAAAAAAACGAGAAGACAAGAAAAGAAGATCCACATGCCATTTGAAAAAGATTAGAAGTAAAGCCATACTAAAGCACAAGTACATAGAAGCAGTCTCAAAGCACAAGTGCAGATCTAAACAAAAAGAACCAGAAACATTGTCCAACCAAAGAAATAGAAAATTTATACAATCCCAAATTGTTCACACATATCCAAACAGTTAAAAAAAAAGGGGGAGAGAAAAGCTAAGAAAGGAGGCCAGCCAACAAAGAGCCACTCGAGGGAAGAGCAAGGACAGCTGAAGAAAGAACCCTCTGCCTTTTGACTTTCAAAACTTGCAAAGTCTTGTGAGCACGAGCTAAAGCTTCCTTAGCAGTAGCAATCTCAGCATCAATACTTTTAGAAGCTTGCCTTTGGAAGAGCACTTGGGCTAGTGATCGCAGGTACTCCAGCAAAAAGGACAAGTTGAACTTGGCCTCCAAAAGATCCTAAACAACTCCCCTCCATTCCAAGAGCTTTTACTCAGAAAAAGAGTCCAGCGAGGAATCTCTTAGAGAAATCAACACGGCGCACAGCAGCTCCATCAGAATGTTCTCCAAGAATACTCCTCCTCTGAAACCGAGAGTAAAATCCCCGTGACTTTTAAGCAGCCCTTCTAGCAAAGGCAGACCTTCCACAGGCACAGAGAACCGCAAGAAGTTGCTATAGGAGGATCCGAAGCGGCAGAAATGACTGGCAGGGAGGCTGTTGAATTCCAGAAGATCAAAACGAGCCAAGAAGGTGGGGAGTCTTGAAGCAGGGTTTGAAACAACCACCTCTGGGGCCTTCCCCTTTACTGCATCATCGCCCGAGGTCCCAAAGGAACCTTCAACCCCCTGAACAGCATAAGGAGCAGCAACTTGAGCAGATCCTACACCTCCCTCAGGAATCACGATTTCAGGATTTTTGATATCAACCCCTGCAAAAAAAAGGGAGGGGGGGAACTTAGCTTCTAAAAAAAAGGGGGGGGGGAACAAAAAGTGATAGAAGAAAAACCAGTATCAGCCTCTTGGGGTGAAGTTTCCTCCTCTTGCTCCTCTGATTTCTTGAAAGATTCTGGGAAAGAACATAGGGCAAGTTGAAGAAAAGGTGAGGAAGCCCCAGCAAAACGGCTAAAAGAAGGCAGGGACGCAAGGGGCTTCGCCATAACAAAAAAAAAAAAAAAAAAAAAACAACAAACACAAAAAAAAAAAAAAAATGGACGAGGGCAGAAAGAAAGAAAGAATGCAGTAAGGACAGTCAACACCCCACCTTCAGAATCCTCCGATTCCAAAGAATTAGCAGCATGAGAGGCAGATCTTGCAGTGGCTTGGCCTGGAAAGAAGAAGAACTCAAAAAAAAAGAGAAGGGGTGTAGAGGAGATAAAGATAAAAGGCTATATAAAAGAAAAGAAAGGCTCACCTGTTTGCCCGGATGATGATGCGCCTCCCAAGGTCCTTGTACTTAACCCAGTCTGAGGTAACACGGTCCTGACAGGGCTGGGAATCTGTTCAAAGTGAGAACCTGGGGACGCGGGAAGCTTGGGAGCCTCAGGATCTTGGGCAGCCGGGACATCCTGCGTTGGTTGCCCGGTTTCCTCAGCTATGCCACCGATGGGAGCCTCCTCCCCCTTACTCTGAGATGCAGCTTCAGCCATCTCCTCCTCCAAAGTCTCACCAACCACAGGGGGAGGAACCTCAACCTAAAACAAAAAAAAAAACGGAAGGAGGATGAGCAAAAGGACAGCACGGGTGAATAACACTTGTGAAATGAATATGAGGAAGCAGCAAAAGACACAGATAAGGAAAACCATACCACATCTTCACCAGAAGATTGACTTCTACCCTTCCTGGGATCTAGCTTACGCTTGGACTGCACAAAAAAAAAATCACTCATCAGTTCAAAGAAAAAAAGAAAAGAAACAACAAAGCTGCAACTCAAAAGAACAAAGGAGGAAAGAGGCCTTGCCCTTCTCTCTCTTTCAACAGGGTCTCTAGGTCTCTGTTGTCTACTACGGGTACGTCCAGAGGGTCCCAAGGAACCATGAACTGAAGGACTCACAGGAGCTTGGGGAAAAGAAGACTCTACCTTAGTCTTCACCCGGCCCTTTGTGGCCAAAGGTTGCTCCAGTTCCTTCTCCTCAGCAAGTATTAATTGTTTCTGGGATTTCCCAGTCTTCTTCTTCTTCTTTGACTTAGGGCCAACATCCTCTACACTCTCTTCAGCCGCGGCCTCCTTCAACTTTTCCTGTTTAATTGTTTTCCCTTTACTCATGCCAATGGGAGTACTGGCACTTATGGCCTCCACTGCCCCTTTCTTAATTGGTACCCTAGCAGAAGCACCAACAACAAGGTCACACCCCAACCAGTTCTCTGGGAAATCCTGCGCATAAGTCACCCAGCCATCTCTAGAAGCATGCCATTCTGCAAAACCAGTTTTACCGCTCACAGCAGCAGAAACAATACCAGCAGTAGGCAGGGACAGGCGCCTGTTGGATGTTGGGGTAGAAGAGATGTCAGGGTTAGGCACTCTCCCAATTGTCTCAGAACCAGCATAATCAGCAAAGGACTTCTGAACCCTCATCCAATAACCAGCATAGCCACTAGAGGCAAAAACTCCTCTCTGAGAGTTAGGCACTACAAACTGAGGACTTCGTCGTGACCAATAAGAAAAGGCCTGAAGTCTCATGAAGGGATCCAAAGAAGGAAGAGAAGGAACTATGTCATTAAACACTGGGGGAATATCCTGATCAAAACCGAACTGCCGAAGTACTCGATGCGCCGAGTAATGGGTGTACCGTGGGCCAGTTGAGGAAAGCACAGGAAGCCAGGAAGGACTAATGCAAGCCAAATAGGCTAAGCTACCTTCATCACCACGACGTAAATCAAAAGTATTCCCTGTAGAAGTCAGAAAGGGAGATAACACAAAATCGTAAACAAAACCAGGGCCAAACTCCCGAGGGGAGCGCCAATTAAAATGGCCCGCTTGATCAAACAACTCAACCAAGTTAAGATTGCCACCTTTTAGACTCAACCAACGGAAAATAATAGGGTGGCTGTCAGTAGAGCTGCCACAAAGCCCTTTTATCACATCATGGGAACCCTGAAACTTATCTTTCACAAATTTTAAATTTCTACATTTTGCCAATGTAACTGAAGAACGATCCCACATAAATACCTGGATAATGGTGCAATGAAGCGAAGAAGTGATAACATAACAAGAATCACCCTCTGCCTCATCTCCATGAAGTTGATCCAATTGAGAGTAAACATGGCCCAAAAACATGGGGGCTAGAGGATATTGAGCGCCCTGAGCCAACTTAATCGCCAAAGGAAAAAGAGTGGACTGGATTCCATACCCGGGGAACTCGCTGAACAAGAACTTGCTAAGCCAGAATGCAAGGAACCCAGCACGCCTGACTTCCTTATCCTTCTCACGCGAAAGAGTGATAACCCACCTGCCCATCCTGGCCGGTTTCCCACCAGAAGAAGCAGTACGTCCACCAAAGTGAGCAAATAATTTCTCTTCCACTTCGAGATCCTCGTCAGAAAGCTTAATATCAAAAGGGTTTTCATCCCCAAGCACAGGAAGGAGAAAATTGTTGACTACATCTTCCAAGGTAACAGTCAACTCACCAACAGAAAAGGAAAAAGTGTGCAGAGCAGGACACCAGCGGCGCACCAAATGCCTAAGGCCTTTGGCATCTCTGAAACCCTCAAGATTTCTGGAAATAGCCACCGCCTTCAGGACGCCGGCACGCTCCAAGCGACCCACAAACTCTTTATCAGAAAGCTCATTATCCACCCAAATGGGCCAGCCTTGAATCTTTCCAGCAACAAAATCAAAGAAGATGGGAACCGCTTCTCGAAGTCCTCGCCTGATTTGGAGATCAAAAATCTCCCTAGGGTCTGGAACTTGTGTAGAACCAACAAAACCCGCTTAACCAGAGAAAACCCAGGTGTGTGGGGATGGAGGGATCTCGCCATGAGACACCCGAGGAAAGAATAAGCTAGGAGTGTACCAAGGGTCTCGCAAAGGAAAAGCAAGGCGCATAGTGACGGACTCATCCTGCACAGAACTAGAAGAGCCCTCACCTTCAAAAGGGCTGGGAGTACGTTCCTTCCTTTTTCGAGAAGAAGAAGAGGCCATTGAAGTAATGGGTATCTGAAGAAAGAAAAAGAAAGAAGATGGCAACGATACTGATCGAAAAGAGGTTGGTAACAGAAGACTCAGGAAGACGAGGAAGAAGAGTAATGAGAAAAATGCTAGAAGAGAAGGAATAAGAACAGTTAGAGAAGACAACGTGTGGAAAGACGCGCCAGTTGCCAGGAATTAAATTTAAAAAGAAAGAGGTTATCAGCAGTTATTAATGAGTGTATGGGAAACGTAAAAGTAGGTGGTGGGAGTTTTATTTCAACCCAACTGCCATGTACCACGAAAAGGGGAAGAGTTACAAAAAAAAAGGGAGGGGGGGGGGAGGAGAGAAACAAAGAAGCCAGGACACCAAAAAGTGGAAGATCAGGATCCCCGTGGAAAGATCAAAACAAGAAAGAATCCTGCAAAAAAAAAAAAAACTCACGCATGGGCTGCAAGCAACCCATGAGCTCGGGGGGCTAAATGTTGAGGTTCAAAAAAAAAAAAGAATTAAACAGCCCACAAATAGGCCCAAAGAGATAGAAAAGATATTGGGCCCATTTCACACAAAAAAAAAAAAAGGGAGAAAATAAATAAAGGGTGGGCTCTCACAATAAAGAAAGAAAGAAAAGGCCCAGAGGGCTGGGACTCAGAGAAAATGCCCAACCAGCGAACCAGACCAAACCAAGAAGGAAAAACTGGGCCGGAATCCCAGAAAGCCTCCCAGAGGTAGAGGATCCTTGGGCGCGCGAAGGAGGATCATAACAGAAAAATTAAAGAAAGACAAGAGACAATGGGCACGCGGACCTTGTGACCCAGACACGCAGTGGAGGTACAGAGCAAAAAATGCAGGAACCTGGTTTCAACCGATTGGAGACAAAGACAAGGAAAAGTACAACTGGGAAAGGCTGGGGGACTGAGAAGAAAAGCCAAAAAGGGTCTCAGGCCAGCCAATGGGAAATCTGGAAATGGAAAGGAGCTGAGGGACTTTCATCTGGTCGGAACAAAAAGCAAGGAACTATGAAGAAAAGGGAAACGACATAATCCTGAAGCAACCAGGCACAGTACAGGCTTCAAAGGGCAAAACGGGGAAATCGTTAGTTCACCAGGGAGGCCGAAGTTGTGCTATAAAAGGAGGAAGGGATCCATGCTACAGGGGCATTCAGGCATTCACTCATTTTTAGAACGATCAGACCATTGCAAGCGTTCACCATTGTTTTTTTAAGTCCTAGAGAGTGGCAGAAAAGACTCTGTAATTTAAGGGGAAAACAGAGGAACCTTCCCCGGTATCCCAGGACAGCCACTATTGAACATGCTCGGATTCAACAAGTTCAAATTTTGCAAGTCTTTGAAGCTTGAATAGCTATCAAAATCTGCAACTTATGAACTCAGTTGAACCTTGCATCACGTCTTAGTGAGCATTGTAATCATAACTTAATGGAATCACTGAAATATACCTCACATAATTAGAGGATCCCCAGCTTGTTCTTATGTTATATTTCCATTTTGTCATTTGCATTTTTCTTTACTGCATAAATGTCATTCAATGCAAATATTCTTGCTTTCTTTTTTTGTTAGCTATTTGTATTATGGGAAGTATGTTTTATGCACCAATTGATTCTTAAAACAGCCCTTTAGCTACGGAGAATCAATCCCAGTCCACCAAGAACATCTCACACGGCCCAGAATTCTTGGGCCATAGTGCTGAAGAAAAAAGGCACTCTCACACCAGGTTCCTGCGTTTTTTGCTCTGTACCTCCACTGCGTGTCTGGGTCACAAGGTCCGCGTGCCCTTTGTCTCTTGTCTTTCTTTAATTTTTCTGTTATGAATCTCCTTCGCGCTCCCAAGGATCCTCTACCTCTGGGAGGCTTTTTGGGATTCCGGCCCAGTTTTTCCTTCTTGGTTTGGTCTGGTTCGCTGGTTGAGCATTTTCTCTGAGTCCCAGCCCTCTAGGCCTTTTCTTTCTTTCTTTATTGTGAGAGCCCACCCTTTATTTATTTTCTCCCTTTTTTTTGTGTGAAATGGGCCCAATATCTTTTCTATCTCTTTGGGCCTATTTGTGGGCTGTTTAAAATTTTTTTTTTTTTTAACCTCAACATTTAGCCCCCCGAGCTCATGGGTTGCCTGCAGCCCATGCGTGAGTTTTTTTTTTTTTTTTTTTTTTTTGCAGGATTCTTTCTTGTTTTGATCTTTCCACGGGGATCCTGATCTTCCACTTTTTGGTGTCCTGGCTCCTTTGTTTCTCTCCTTTTCCCCCCCCCCCTTTTTTTTTTTTGTAACTCTTCCCCTTTTCGTGGTACGTGGCAGTTGGGTTGAAATAAAACTCCCACCACCTACTTTTACGTTTCCCATACACCCATTAATAACTGCTGATAACCTCTTTCTTTTTAAATTTAATTCCTGGCAACTGGCGCGTCTTTCCACACGTTGCTGCTCTAACTGTTCTTATTCCTTCTCTTCTAGCATTTTTCTCATTACTCTTCTTCCTCGTCTTCCTGAGTCCTCTGTTACCAACCTCTTTTCGATCAGTATCGTTGCCATCTTCTTTCTTTTTCTTTCTTCAGATACCCATTACTTCAATGGCCTCTTCTTCTTCTCGAAAAAGGAAGGAACGTACTCCCAGCCCTTTTGAAGGTGAGGGCTCTTCTAGTTCTGCGCAGGATGAGTCCGTCACTGTGCGCCCTGCTTTTCCTTTGCGAGACCCCTGGTACACTCCTAGCTTATTCTTTCCTCGGGTGTCTCATGGCGAGATCCCTCCATCCCCACACACTTGGGTTTTCTCTGGTCAAGCGGGTTTTGTTGGTTCTACACAAGTTCCAGACCCTAGGGAGATTTTTGATCTCCAAATCAGGCGAGGACTTCGAGAAGCGGTTCCCATCTTCTTTGATTTTGTTGCTGGAAAGATTCAAGGCTGGCCCATTTGGGTGGATAATGAGCTTTCTGATAAAGAGTTTGTGGGTCGCTTGGAACGTGCCGGCGTCCTGAACGCGGTGGCTATTTCCAGAAATCTTGAGGGTTTCAGAGATGCCAAAGGCCTTAGGCATTTGGTGTGCCGCTGGTGTCCTGCTCTGCACACTTTTTCCTTTTCTGTTGGTGAGTTGACTGTTACCTTGGAAGATGTAGTCAACAATTTTCTCCTTCCTGTGCTTGGGGATGAAAACCCCTTTGATATTAAGCTTTCTGACGAGGATCTCGAAGTGGAAGAGAAATTATTTGCTCACTTTGGTGGACGTACTGCTTCTTCTGGTGGGAAACCGGCCAGGATGGGCAGGTGGGTTATGACTCTTTCGCGTGAGAAGGATAAGGAAGTCAGGCGTGCTGGGTTCCTTGCATTCTGGCTAGCAAGTTCTTGTTCAGCGAGTTCCCCGGGTATGGAATCAAGTCCACTCTTTTTCCTTTGGCGATTAAGTTGGCTCAGGGCGCTCAATATCCTCTAGCCCCCATGTTTTTGGGCCATGTTTACTCTCAATTGGATCAACTTCATGGAGATGAGGCAGAGGGTGATTCTTGTTATCTTATCACTTCTTCGCTTCATTGCGCCATTCTCCAGGTATTTATGTGGGATCGTTCTTCAGTTACATTGGCAAAATGTAGAAATTTAAAATTTGTGAAAGATAAGTTTCAGGGTTCCCATGATGTGATAAAAAGGCTTTGTGGCAGCTCTACTGACAGCCACCCTATTATTTTCCGTTGGCTGAGTCTAAAAGGTGGCAATCTTAACTTGGTTGAGTTGTTTGATCAAGCGGGCCATTTGAATTGGCGCTCCCCTCGGGAGTTTGGCCCTGGTTTTGTTTGCGATTTTGTGTTATCTCCCTTTCTGACTTCTACAGGGAATACTTTTGATTTACGTCGTGGTGATGAAGGTAGCTTAGCCTATTTGGCTTGCATTAATCCTTCCTGGCTTCCTGTGCTTTCCTCAACTGGCCCACGGTACACCCATTTCTCGGCGCATCGAGTACTTCGGCAGTTCGGTTTTGATCAGGATATTCCCCCAGTGTTTAATGACATAGTTCCTTCTCTTCCTTCTTTGGATCCCTTCATGAGACTTCAAGCCTTTTCTTATTAGTCACGACGGAGTCCTCAGTTTGTAGTGCTTAACTCTCAGAGAGGAGTTTTTGCCTCTAGTGGCTATGCTGGTTATTGGAGGAGGGTTCAAAAGTCCTTTGCTGATTATGCTGGTTCTGAGACAATTGGGAGAGTGCCTAACCCTGACATCTCTTCTACCCCAACATCCAACAGGCGCCTGTCCCTGCCTACTGCTGGTATTGTTTCTGCTGCTATGAGCAGCAAAACTGGTTTTGCAGAATGGCATGCTTCCAGAGAAGGCTGGGTGACTTGTGCACAGGATTTCCCAGAGAACTAGTTGGGGTGTGACCTTGTTGTTGGTGCTTCTGCTAGGGTACCAATTAAGAAAGGGGCAGTGGAGGCCATAAGTGCTAGTACTCCCATTGGCATGAGTAAAGGGAAAACAATTAAATAGGAAAAGTTGAAGGAGGCCGCGGCTGAAGAGAGTGTAGAGGATGTTGGCCCTAAGTCAAAGAAGAAGAAGAAGACTGGGAAATCCCAGAAACAATTAGTACTTGCTGAGGAGAAGGAACTGGAGCAACCTTTGGCCACAAAGGGCCGGGTGAAGACTAAGGTAGAGTCTTCTTTTCCCCAAGTTCCTGTGAGTCCTTCAGTTCATGGTTCCTTGGGACCCTCTGGACGTACCCGTAGTAGACAACAGAGACCTGCAGACCTTGTTGAAAGAGAGAGAAGGGCAAGGCCTCTTTCCTCCTTTATTCTTTTGAGTTGCAGCTTTGTTGTTTCTTTTCTTTTTTTCTTTGAACTGATGAGTGATTTTTTTTTGTGCAGTCCAAGCGTAAGCTAGATCCCAGGAAGGGTAGAAGTCAATCTTCTGGTGAAGATGTGGTATGGTTTTCCTTATCTGTGTCTTTTGCTGCTTCCTCAAATTCATTTCACAAGTGTTATTCACCCGTGCTGTCCTTTTGCTCATCCTCCTTCCTTTTTTTTTGTTTTAGGTTGATGTTCCTCCCCCTGTGGTTGGTGAGACTTTGGAGGAGGAGATGGCTGAAGCTGCATCTCAGAGTAAGGAGGAGGAGGCTCCCATCGGTGGCATAGCTGAGGAAACCGGGCAACCAACGCAGGATGTCCCGGCTGCCCAAGATCCTGAGGCTCCCAAGCTTCCCGCGTCCCCAGGTTCTCACTTTGAACAGATTTCCAGCCCTGTCAGGACCGTGTTACCTCAGACTGGGTTAAGTACAAGGACCTTAGGAGGCGCATCATCATCCGGGCAAACAAGTGAGCCTTTCTTTTCTTTTATATAGCCTTTTATCTTTATCTCCTCTGCACCCCTTCTCTTTTTTTTTGAGTTCTTCTTCTTTCCAGGCCAAGCCACTGCAAGATCTGCCTCTGGTGCTGCTACTTCTTTGGAATCGGAGGATTCTGAAGGTGGGGTGTTGACTGTCCTTACTGCATTCTCTCTTTCTTTCTGCCCTCGTCCATTTTTTTGTGTTTGTTGTTTTTTTTTTTTTTTTTTGTTATGGCGAAGCCCCCTGCGTCCCTGCCTTCTTTTAGCTGTTTTACTGGGGCTTCCTCACCTTTTCTTCAACTTGCCCTGTATTCTTTCCCAGAATCTTTCAAGAAATCAGAGGAGCAAGAGGAGGAAACTTCACCCCAAGAGGCTGATACTGGTTTTTCCTCTATCACTTTTTGTTCCCCCCCCCCCCCTTTTTTTTTTCTTTTCTTTTTTTTTTTAGAAGCTAAGTTCCCCCCCCCCCCCTCCCTTTTTTTTGCAGGGGTTGATATCAAAAATCCTGAAATCGTGGCTCCTGAAGGAGGTGTAGGATCTGCTCAAGTTGCTACTCCTTATACTGTTCAGGGGGTTGAAGGTTCCTTTAGGACCCCAGGCGATGATGCAGCAAAGGGGAAGGCCCCAGAGGTGGTTGTTTCAGACCCTACTTCAAGGCTCCCCACCTTTTTGGCTCGTTTTGATCTTCTGGAATTCAACAGCCTCCCTGCCAGTCATTTCTGCTGCTTCAGATCCTCCTATGGAAACTTCTTGCGGTTCTCTGTGCCTGTGGAAGGTCTGCCATTGCTAGAAGGGCTGCTTAAAAGTCATGGGGATTTTACCCTCGGTTTCAGAGGAGGAGTATTCTTGGGGAACATTCTGATGGAGCTGCTGTACGCCGTGTTGATTTCTCTGAGAGATTTCTCGCTGGACTCTCTTTCTGAGGAAAAGCTCTTGGAATGGAGGGGAGTTGTTCAGGATCTTTTGGAAGCCAAGTTCAACTTGTCCTTTTTGCTGGAGTACCTGCGATCACTAGCCCAAGTGCTCTTCCAGAGGCAAGCTTCTAAAAGTATTGATGCTGAGATTGCTACTGCTGAGGAAGCTTTAGCTCGTGCTCACAAGACTTTGCAAGATCTGAAAGTCAAAAGGCAGAGGGTTCTTTCTTCAGCTGTCCTTGCTCTTCCCTCGACTGGCTCTTTGTTGGCTGGCCTCCTTTCTTAGCTTTTCTCTCCCCCTTTTTTTTTTTTTAACTGTTTGGATATGTGTGAACAATTTGGGATTGTATAAATTATCTATTTCTTTGGTTGGACAATGTTTCTGGTTCTTTTTATTTAGATCTGCACTTGTGCTTTGAGACTGCTTCTATGTACTTGTGCTTTAGTATGGCTTTGCTTCTAATCTTTTTCAAATGGCATGTGGATCTTCTTTTCTTGTCTTTTCTTTTTTTTGCTGAGTCCTAGCCTGTGATTCCCACAAATTTTGTTGCAGGTTCCAACTAGGTACCCACTCTTTTCCTTCCTGATTGCGCAAGTACTGAACTGGGTACATTTGGCAACATATTATTATATTCTTTTTTTGTCCCAGCTCATGAACTTGGCAGGGTTTTTTTTTTATCAAGTACTGGGCTAGGTATCCTAAGTTTATGCTTGGGATCCTACACCATGTATTTGAGACTTGGCTGCTTCGCAGCTATCTGTAGGGTGATCCTGGGTTATGCATCAAAAGATTTCCCCAGGTATTTCCCCCCCCCCCCTTTTTTTTTTTGTTGCACAAGTACTGAGCTGGGTACGTTTGGTAATGTATTCTTACTTGTCCCAGCTCATGAATCTTGGCAAGTTTTTTTTTTTTGGGTACTGGGCTAGACATTCTCAGTATATGCCTGAGGTCCTAGACCATGTATTTAATTTCAACTATTTGTAGTTATCTGTGGGGTGATCCTGGGTTATGCAAGAAGATTTCCTCAGGTATCCTCCCCTGATTTCGTCCGTGTTAGGAATTTTGTGATACTTAGGATTTAATAACTGAGAAAGCAAAAGAAGAAATTTCATTGAATCTTAAAAACGTAAATGTCATTCAAGGAACACAGCAAATCTAACCAAGATAGTAAGGATCATAAAATGTCCTTCTACCTCCAGTTTCGAACAGAATTACTTAAATAATAATATATGAAAGAAGGAAAGAAGATGAACACTTAGCAGGTTGGAGCATTTTGGCAAAAGGATTCCAGTGTACTGAGACCTCTCCCTTCTCATGCGTAGTATTGTTTCAGCCACTTCCCATTTATGGGCTCTGTCAGGATTGTCCCATCTTCCTTTGTGAGGTAGTAGTACCCACTATCATGGGCCTCCCTGATGACGTAGGGTCATTCCCACTTTGGGGCAAATTTGGAGGGTCCCGGTAGGTTTCTTTTCACATGTTCTGCTGTCCTTAGTACCAACTGCCCTTTAGTGAAAGTCCTCGGGCGTACTGTTTGTGCATATGCTCTTGTCATCCTTTGCTGGTACCTCTGGCTTCTTCTCTTGGCTAGCTCTTTTTCTTCCTCTACCCCCTCCAAGTCTGTTAGCCTCCTTTCATTGTTTGTATCCTCGGTGTCCTCCGGACTTTCCTCAAGTACTACTCTTGGTGTGGGAACAATTAATTCTACTGGGCTGATGGCTTCTGTCCCATAGACCAGGGAGAATGGTGAAAATCCCGTGGCTGTTTTCACAGAGCTCCTGCACGCCCAAAGTACATCTGCCAGGTGGTCACTCCATTTTCCTCCATATTCTTGCTTCATTTTTTTAAGGATCTTCAATATCACCCTATTAGTGGCCTCTGCCTGGCCATTTCCTTGTGGGTAGTACGGCGTAGAACTTCCATGCTTGATGTAGTAAGCCTCTGTTAACCCCTTCATGTCTTTATTTATGAATGGGGTCCCATTGTCACTGATCAACCTCCTAGGGATCCCAAACCTTGTAATGATATGGCCTCGAATGAAGTTTGCTACAGCTGCTCCAGTGGCCTTCTTCAAGGGGATGGCCTCTACCCATTTTGTAAAATATTCAGTGGCTGCCAAGATCCATATGTAACCACTGTATGGAGGATTTATAGGTCCTATGAGATCAAGCCCCCAAGTGTGGAAAGGCTATGGGGTTATTATGCCCTGTAACGTATTTGGGTGAGTATGGATTGCATCTCCAAGGACTTGACATGCGTGGCAGGTTTTGACTACCTCTTCGGAGTCCTTTTTCATTGTTGGCCAGTAATACCCCAATAGTAGTAACTGTTTATAGAGCCTCCTTTTTCCTGGGTGACTTCCACAATCACCAGAATGGACTTCCCTGACCACTTCCCTGGCTTCCCTTGGTCCCAGGCATCTTAGGGGATCTCCACTGTATCCCCTTTTGAATAGGATCCCGTTCTGCAAGAAATACCTGACTGCGAGCTTCTTGAGCTGGTGGGCCAGCGTGCTGTCAGTTGGTAGGATCCCTTGAGCCAAGTATTCCATGAAAGGGGTCCTCCAGTCTTCTGTAACAAATACAGCGTAGCTTTCTCCCCTGTCTACCGAAGGTTGGCATTCTTGGCATTTTTCCTGTATAGTTGATGCTTCTTTGCTCATATTTGGCCAGTAGTACCCCATGCACTGCATCCTCCTGTATAGACTGATCTTTGCTGAGTTCCCGCAGACTTGGGTATGTAGTTCTTCCAACCTCAGCTTCCCCTCTTTCTCATTGATACATCTGGATAGGATCCTTCCGGGCAGTCTTCTGTATAGTTCTCCTTCTATTAGGGTGTAGTCTCTCAGCTCCTTGACATTCCCTCCGGATCCTGTTTCTTTCATTTTTTCTTTCACTTCGCTCCTCCAGTCCCATTGCTTGGACTCTCCGGGGGATATCTGTTGGAGGATTTTTAAGATGGAATGCTCCTGCCTTCCTATTCTGACTAGAGTGTCTTTTGCCTTGAATGGTACTTGGGATCCTAGGGTGGCAAGCGCATCTGCAAATTTGTTTTCACTTCTCTGCGTGTACTCTACGCTAAAGGTCAGGAATTCCTACTCCAGCCTTTGTGCTCATGTTCTGTAGGCTGCCAAACTTTGTTCCCTTAGTGCAAAGTCACCTTTCACCTGGGAGACCACAAGGTTGGAATCTCCCAGTACTCTCATGTGTTTTACCCCAATACTTAGTGTTATAGTTAGCCCGGTTAAGTACGCCTCGTACTCGGCTACATTATTGGAGCAGGAGAAACCAAGCTTGAAAGATAGAGGTATGGTGTCTCCATTTTCACAACTCAGTACAGTTCCTACCCCATTTGAAGTTGCTGTAGCTGACCCATCAAGTCTCATTGTCCATTTCTTTCCCGGGATTTCTGCTATTGCTACTTCACCTGGGATCTCTTCGCTTAGTGAGCTCTCCTCCTTCCCTGGGAATTGTGCCAGTAGGTCAACTATGGCTTGACTTTTAACGGCCTTGGGGGTCTTGAGGCCTATGTCATATTGAGAAAGCAGGACCAGCCACTGTGCTATTCTCCCTGTTAGGAGGGGCTGATGCAGGAGTGCTTTTATGGGATTTGATTTAGTTACTAAAAGGATCTGGTGGGCTGAGAAATATCTCTTCAACTTCTGGGATGCGTAAATAATCACTAGGCAAGCCTTTTCTATCCTGGGATATTTGGTTTTAGCATCCTTGAGTGTTCTGCTCACATAGTAAACAGGTTGCTCGTTCCCACCATCATCCTCTTGCGCCAGCAGGGCTCCTATCGCTTGGGCATTTGATGCCAAGTATAATAGCAAGGGTTGCCCACGTACTGGTGCCTGGAGAGTGGGCAGATGATTCATGATCTGTTGGACCCTTTGGAAGGCTTTCTGCTATTCTGCTCCCCAAGTGAACTCAGTTCCTTTCTTTAACAGCTTGGATAAGCCCCCTGTGACCGAAGCCAGTCCTGGCATGAATCTTCTGATGTAGGAAACCCTTCCTAGGAAGCTTTTGAGCTCCCTCACTGTCGTTGGTCTTCTCATGGTAGCAATGGCTGCAGCTTTGGCTGGATCTACACTTATGCCTCTATGATGTACCAGGAACCCAAGGAACTTTCCTGCAGATACTCCAATGGCACATTTCATGGGGTTCATGCGTAGCTTGTATTCTCTGCATCTTTTGAAAACTCGTTCAAGTACCTGAAGGTGCCCTGTCCTAGTTTTTGACTTGACCACAATATCATCTACATAGTCCTCCATTTCCTCATGCATCATATCATGGAAGATGGCTATCATGGTTCGTTGGTATGTGGCTCCTGCATTTTTTAGGCCAAAGGGCATCACAGTGTAATAAAAATTCCCGATTGGTGTCCTGAATGCTGTTTTCTCGGCATCCTTGGTGGCCATGCGAATCTGGTTGTACCCACTATACCCGTCCATGAATGAGAATATGGAACTTCCCGCAGCTGAATCCACAAGGAGGTCAATATTAGGTAGAGGGAACTCATCTTTAGGACATGCTTTATTCAGGTTAAGAAAATCTACACAGCAACGGATCTGGCCGTTCTTTTTCTTCACAGGTACTATGTTAGAAAGCCATCTGGGGTGCTGAATGGGTTTGATAAAGCCAGCTGCTAGTAGCTTTTTGACCTCTTGAGTTATCTACGCTTCTATATCAGTGTGAAAGACCCTGGCTGGTTGGATCACTAGTTTAACTCCTAGGTCCACATTGAAAGCATGGACCACTAATCTAGGATCCAAACCAGGCATCTCATCATAGGTCCATGCAAACACATCTGCGTATTCTTTGAGCAAAGCCACCAGTGGCCCCCTCTCTTGTGTTGTCAACCGACTACTGATGAAAACAGGCTTCTGGGATCCCAGTTCAGTCCCTAAGTTTACTTCCTGTAATTCTTCCTCGGGCTGGATTTGTGTCTCTTTGACTGGTTCCTCTAGGACTTCCTCTTGGGCCATCATACATTCTGGTGGTCCGGGACCTTCCTGCACGATGCACTCAGGCGCGCCTTCACAAACGATATATTAATCTTCCCCCGGGCTCTCGTACTACTACACACTCCCGGGATCCTGAGGCGCTAGGCTCCTTCTTTTGCCTTTTTCTCTTCAAGAGGTCTCTCAAGTCATGGGTACCTCCTCTTTCTTCTTTTTCCAAAATAGGTGTTCCTGGGGTCCCTGGCATGGGGCTTTCATCATCAGGTTCTAACTCATCATAAAACATTGTTTCTACAAAGCTTACTTCTCCTTGGTTGAAAGGGTTATGGTTGGCAGGGATCCTTACGGGCCTCCCATTCAACCTCCCCTTAACGCACTGATGGTACGTGGATGGTATAAGGCGGTGCTTATGGAGCCATGGCCGTCCTAGGAGTACATGGTAGGATACTTCTGAATTGATTACGTGAAATCTGGTCAAGGCCACTATTGGCCCCACCCTCAGGGCTAGCTGTATTTATCCTTCGGTTGATTCTGCCAATCCTCCAAATCCGGTTATCTCCATGGGAGCCCCCAGGATCCTCCTTCCAGCCAGGCCCACGGCTTCCAAGGTACTCAGGGCTATGAGGTTAAGTGATGCCCCTGTGTCCACCAACGCTCTTCTGATTTGGACACCATTTATGGTAGCCATTAGGTAAAGAGGCCTACGGTGGTCTGGATGCTCAACCTCCATGTCTTCATCAGTGAAGGTTATTGCGTTGGTTGTCTCCAGGAAAGCTCGACTGGCATGTGATTCTGCCGTGAAACATTCCATTCCTGAATCTGCTGCTATAGTCATGAGGGATTCCGTGGCCACCCTCCTTGCTTCTGGTCCAAATCCCAGCTGATTGAATAGTGATCTGAACTTGGGATTCTTCTGAAGGGTCCTGATTGTGTTTGGGTGGAAGGATCCTCCTGGCTCTTCTGCTTCTGCCAGGTTCCCATGGATTACGACAACTACCACTCCCTTTCCTTTGTGGTTGGGCAGGGGGTTTCTTTGTACTTCTGGTTCCTTCTGGGTGAGCTCCAGGGTTCCTTCTCTTAGCTTCCTGTGAAAAAGCCTGCGGAGGGTCCAACAATCCTTGGTGGAATGCTTAACATAATTATGAATCCTACAGAACAGAGGATTTTTCCTTTCTTCTTCGATTGGTGGCCTGGACACGGTGAACGGCCTAACCACTCCATCCCCGATCCATTTGTCCAAGACGTGGTTTAATTCTTCTTCAGTACATGGAATCACCGGTGGTTCCTCGAACATTTTTCCATCAGGCCTCTTCCTTTTTTCTCCCACTGATGCTGTCATGGCTTGGGATGCTGGTGCCCTCTTCGCCCTCATAGTTTATGTTGTCCTTCTTGTTCTCTGTAACAGGTCAGCGAACTGTGTGATACATAAATTTTCGAGGTTGAGCCTGTAATCGAAAAGCATGTTAGAGATGCAAGTCTCCACAAGCTCCTTTTCTTCATGGTCCCCATAACAGTCTAGGGACACATCTTCAAATCTTTTGATGAACTGGACAGGATCCTCTCTAGGCCTCTGCCTCACCATCTGAAGGCTTTGCAAAGTGACCTTGTCCTCACCAGGGTAATATTTTGCACAAAATCTTTTCATCATTTCGTCCCAGGTCTTAATGGACCCAGGTCTCAGTGTAGTGTACCAAGTGTACGCTCTGTCCACCAGGGACTTAACAAACTCTCTTAGACACAGCTCCCGGTCTCCTGCGTAGGGGCCCACAGTGTGGACGAACCTACTCACGTGTTCTACTGCACTTCCATTCCTTCCATCAAAAGGATGGAACTTTGGTGGCTCATATCCTTTGGGGTATGGCTTGCCAAGGAGTTCTTGTGGGAATGGGGGATCTCGAGAAAATTGCTTGGGGATCCTGGAAAGTTTTTCCCTTTCTTGGTCCAAGAGGGTACTGACATCTGCCAGCGTTAGATATTGGGGGTTAGTTCCTCCTCCCACTGCTGATCCTCCCACTGCTGATCCTCCCTCTGGCTGGGTTCTGTCTTGGTTACCCACATGGGGGGCATTGTCTCTGACTTCTTGCGTCTTACTTTCTTTGAGAAGGTGAACTTCTTGTTGCAACTCTTTCAACATCGCAGTCATTTGAGCCATAGGGTCTAGCTCTTGCCTTGCATTCCTCTGTTCTGACACGGCCTCGTGCTCTGTTAGGGGCACCTCGCCTCTTTGTCTGGAGGCTACTTCATTTTCTCCCACGGGCTCAGAGGCCGTGGGTGGCATGTTTGCACTTTTACTGTTCCTTTGTCTTGGAGGCATGTTCTGCGAAGGGATTGCTTCTTCCCTTTTCTTTACCCAATCCCCAGTGGAGTCGCCAAAATGTGAGAGTGCCTTTTTTTCTTCAGCACTATGGCCCAAGAATTCTGGGCCGTGTGAGATGTTCTTGGTGGACTGGAATTGATTCTCCGTAGCTAAAGGACTGTTTTAAGAATCAATTGGTGCACAAAACATACTTCCCATAATACAAATAGCTAACAAAAAAGAAAGCAAGAATATTTGCATTGAATGACATTTATGCAGTAAAGAAAAATGCAAATGACAAAATGGAAATATAACATAAGAACGAGCTGGGGATCCTCTAATTATGTGAGGTATATTTCAGTGATTCCATTAAGTTATGATTACAATGCTCACTAAAACGTGATGCAAGGTTCAACTGAGTTCATAAGTTGCAGACTTTGATAGCTATTCAAACTTCAAAGACTTGCAAAATTTGAACTTGTTAAATCCGAACATATTCAATAGTGGCTGTCCTAGGATACCGGGGAAGGTTCCTCTGTTTTCCCCTTAAATTACAGAGTCTTTTCTGCCACTCTCTAGGACTTAAAAAAACAATGGTGAACGCTTGCAATGGTCTGATCGTTCTAAAAATGAGTGAATGCCTGAATGCCCCTGTAGCATGGATCCCTTCCTCCTTTTATAGCACAACTTCGGCCTCCCTGGTGAACTAACAATTTCCCCGTTTTGCCCTTTGAAGCCTGTACCGTGCCTGGTTGCTTCAGGATTATGTCGTTTCCCTTTTCTTCATAGTTCCTTACTTTTTGTTCTGACCAGATGAAAGTCCCTCAGCTCCTTTCCATTTCCAGATTTCCCGTTGGCTGGCCTGAGACCCTTTTTGGCTTTTCTTCTCAGTCCCCCAGCCTTTCCCAGTTGTACTTTTCCTTGTCTTTGTCTCCAAACGGTTGAAACCAGGTTCCTGCGTTTTTTCTCTGTACCTCCACTGCGTGTCTGGGTCACAAGGTCCGCGTGCCCTTTGTCTTTTGTCTTTCTTTAATTTTTCTGTTATGATCCTCCTTCGCGCGCCCAAGGATCCTCTACCTCTGGGAGGCTTTCTGGGATTTCGGCCCAGTTTTTCCTTCTTGGTTTGGTCTGGTTCGCTGGTTTGGCATTTTCTCTGAGTCCCAGCCCTCTGGGCCTTTTCTTTCTTTCTTTATTGTGAGAGCCCACCCTTTATTTATTTTCTCCCTTTTTTTTGTGTGAAATGGGCCCAATATCTTTTCTATCTCTTTGGGCCTATTTGTGGGCTGTTTAATTCTTTTTTTTTTTTGAACCTCAACAGATCTCAATAATGAATTTTGCATTTCATTAATTAATGAGTCTCCACATATGATACAGTGGACTATACTCTAAATTCTTGATTCCACAATAACAACATGAAAAGGAAACTCCACTTAAGGATTCTATAAGAAATTCTACACACAAGCCCTTTGCAAACGTGTGCATTTGGTTTGTTGATTGGGGGTCAAGTGTGCAGCTGACTGTTGGTTCTTGTGGGTGGGGTTAGTTGCCTGTATGCTGTATGTTTTACTACCTAGAAGTAAATTCAAAAAACCCTTCTTTAGAAAAGTTGTCTAAATTATCAACAACAACAAAAAAAAAAAAAGTAAACTCTTAATAAAATCAAAGATAGTGTAGAGAAAATAAACACGAAGACATCCAGAAAAGCTGCCACAAAATAATTCACTAACAAGATATTTTGATTTTAACATCAGCACCTCTGTCATATCGTTCCAACTGAAATAGAAATGTTGACAACATTTCCCAAGACTTGGGAATGAGTTAAAAGAACAAGCAACATCACTACTTAAAAGCACAATAAATCAGACTTGTTGGATTTATTTTTCCTACTTTTACCTGCTTTGATTCAAATGTAAGCCAATACGGGGATTTAGTAACTGAGAGAGAAATCATAACGAAATAAACTTCAGCTAAATGCAATCTGACAAGTCCTGGATTCCCTTGGCAACATCAATAACTCCTTGAGAATGCGAAATTTCTCATCTGAATCTATATAAGCAGGAGTTATTGTCATCGTCTTTAAGAATCTTGCCGTCTTAAGGATAAGTCCAACAAATTCCAGCTCATACATTAACCCTTTAAATCCTTTAAAATGAAATGTCTTGAGGTGCGATGATATACATATAGGAACGACCTCATTGAACATCCTTTTTATGATGGGAGTATCTTCCTCATCGCAAACGTAAGATTCATCGTATTCCTAACAACAGAAGATAAAGTAGTTATTTAGATTAATTCAGGATTATTTGAGAAAAAAAGACATTTCATCATTTGAGCATAGCATAGCATAGCACACCTTCTCAAAGACAAGTACTGCAAGATTAGGAGCCCGATGAAGCAAGTGTGGGAGCACATGCCACAAACAACCACCAACTTTAAAGTATAAGAAAGCCAAATTATGAAACATGGGAAGATCTAATTCAGTAGCATAACAAAGGCACTGCACAACAACATAATAATCACAACAATATAAAAGTGTTTAGCCATTTAATAATAGAACATGAAAAAAAAAATAAAGGCGCTTTTTTTATTATTTTATTTACCTCAGTGAAATATGGGTCCAAATGAAGGGATTTGTTTCTTAACGGACGGTCTTCAAAAATATAAGCTCTGAAATGAAGGTACTTGAGAGCTGGGGCATTTATCTCAAGTCTGCAGTCCTTTTGAAGATAGGAGCATAAGCTTAAATGTAATGTTTCGAGTGTAGGTACAATGATTTTAAACTTGTTATCATTGTTCGTGATATAGATTTCTAAATACAAATTTTGGAGGACCAAGCAGCAACTGAGGAGTTCAGAGAAAGTGTCGCCGTTTGTATACCTGACACTGTGAAGAAGCAGAGTCTTGAGACTAGGGAAGCCGAAAGAAGAAGAAGGAGGATTAACAACGATACCTCCCTTTAATTTCAAAACTACTAATGATTTAGCATAATTAAACAAAGTAGACGGGAGTTCGAAAGATTGGGGAAAATCGCTGAGGAGATCGAGCACTTCCAAGTCAGGCGTAAGCGCGGCGCGGACCCATGTTTCGGCATGGATTGGGTCAAAATCAATAGAATCCCAGCAGAGGCGAAAGTGTTTGATGGGATTCGCATTATTGAGATTTCGAATTGCCCACGCTCTGGTCACGATATGCGTAAACGTAAAACGGTCCTTATAATTCCCGTAATCTTGATTATAATGTTGATCAAGACTTTGCTCCTCATCTGAAGAAGATATCCGTTCAAATTCGTGGCTGTCAAAGTCGAGCTTTAGCACAAGAGTCCAGAGTGTCTTCCACCTGCTCGACAAAATGCTTGTGACAACAGCCTCTTTGGTTGTTAGAAACCAAAGGATATGGCAGAGGAGAGAGTCTGATAGATTGCTGATCCTGTCCATCACTGTTGGTTTCTGGCGTTTTGAGGTTGATTTAGCCATTTAGATTTTGTTGCTGAGCACAAGCTTTGGACGTAGCTGGGAAATTGGGGGGTTTGGTAATATTAAGTTGATATCTCCTAGAATGCCTGTTGAGTTTAAGAGATAAAGCTGCAGTAATAAACACAATTATGGAAATTCATCTTTACATATTCCAAACTTTACATATTCCAAGTTTTACGCATTTCAAGTAAACACTTCATTGCCCAATCAGACTTTATTTCTAACATGGAGTTTTTTTCTTTTTTTTTTTCTTTTTTATAATGATTTTTAGAGTTGTTACACAACATTTTTTACAAGTGAATTCTGATTGATAATTTTTTTTTTTATGGGAAGACTGCAAAACTGTTTACTAGTACTTGGGAATTGCGACAAATCCTTCAAAGCATTTACTAGTTCTTGGGAATCACCTTCAAGAATGAAGTCCTGGATAAGCATGTCTTAAGCAAACTGAAGCCCAACCTCAAAAGCTTTTGCTTTGGCCTCAATGGCACCGAGAGGAGCCATAATCTTCTACTACAAGCACCAATCAACCTACCTTTAGCATCGTAAATCAATACCCCCACACCAGCCATTTTTTGCGAAGCAAACACGGCTCCATCCACATTAATTTTTTAACGATCAGAGGTTGGGGGAATCTAGTTCAAAACTACAGTTGTCTTCGGCTTAATTGGGACCTCAGAGCATTCTTGATACTCCCATAGATAGTCCAAAGACTACTGAAGTAAAGCCCGACTGTTTTTCTTCACACCCCCATTTTTGCTCTCATATCTATTTGTCCATTTTGCCCAAGCCACCATGATTACCTTCTCAACCCGACTTTGTTCCCATTGAGCCTCCATAACCACATACCACATCATGTCTATGAAAGAATTGAAATACAGACCATTACTCTCATGAAATAGATTTATTTGATAATGACCAAATGTCATGGGCAATTATCCACCCGCCTCCACTTGACACTTCTCACAGCAATTATACACTAGCACCTTTCTTTTCGCTAGATTCTCATTGGTAGGCAGAATGTCTTTGCAAGCTCTCCAAGTGAAATTTTGAACTTTATGAGGGACATTGAATCGCCGTAGATATGTAAAAAAATTCCTGAGGTTGCTATCATCTGACATAGCCCCTGCTTCATCCCCTGAGCCCATTTCAACAACAATCTTGTAAGCACTTTGAACACTAAAAATACCATTCGCCATCGGAGCCAAACATGCTTATCAATTGGCAAGTTAGCACTTAAGGCGATTCCACATATAGCATTGGCTTCGTAGGGAAGGAATATTTGTTGGACTAATTCGTTTTTCCAGGCCCCATTATCTTGGTCTCTTAGTTCTTCAACCCAAGCCTCCAAGGTAAACATGATGGAGGAAAGATTACCTTATGCGTAGAGGGTGTAGGGAGCCACTTATCTTTCCAAATTTGGATGCTAAGCTCATTGCCCACCTGCCATCTGATACCTCTTTTCACCACATTCTGAGCTGCCATAATGCTCCTCCAAGCATAAGAAGGGTTACTCCCCAAACCTACATGAGCAAAATCACAGTTGGGAAAATATCTTGCCTTGAAAACTCGATACATCAAACAATCTTTCCCAATCTGTAGCCTCCACCCCTATTTAGCCAACATTGCTAAATTAAATTGTTTTAGTTGTTTAAACAAGCCTTAGGAGTGCACAATTTTTCCCAACTAATCCATGTCAGTTTCCATTCATCCTTACACTACCCCCACCAAAAGTTCTTCATCAAGCTCGTCATCTCATCACACAGAGTGTAAGGGATTTTGAAGTAACTCATGGTGTAAGTGGGAATCGCTACCACAATTGAAAAGAAGTGTTATAAAATTATTGTGACATTTATTTTTTATATTTCTAGGCTTTCTCTAATTTTAATTAAGGGTACAATGAGCTCAATCAGTAAATTTTTTGTTCTTGAACAAGGGACATGAGTTCGAATTCCCTATACACAAAAAAATCAATTGATATCTAAACCAAATGATAAATGGGCAATTATCATAAATTTGCTCTTATATATATATATATATATATATATGTGTGTGTGTGTATGTATATATATATGTATGTATATCTTTCAACCATAATTGAATTTGCAATTTTGTAAAATATTTTCCTTGCTTGAATTTTAATATGAATTTTTGTTTAGTTGACTGACTGAACTAACAGAGAATCCAATCTAACCAAAATTTGTTACAAGCCATAAGTGTGCTAACAATTAAGCATTTACATTAGGCTATGCACTTTAAGTCAAATTTTGTTTAAAAATTCAACTTTTTATTACTTAAGCTAATTTGCTATTCATAGACAACTACATCAGCCTCAATACTTGAATACTATTCTACTTAAATACTCATAGTCATATACAAAGAAAAATATATGAGAAAATGAATAAAAAAAATATTATTTATTGATATATTGAGTGAATAAGTACTCAATAAATTTTGGCTCTCCATTGTAATTTTTTTTTGTTTTTTGTTTTTTTTTTTTGACAATTTATAGTGCCTGATGCATGAAGCTTTTGGGTGAGTTTAGTAAAAATTTTGGCTAAATCTGATTTTGAAAAGCCAAATGCCAATGCTAGTAATATAACAGAACCTAAAAAACTAACCATGATATTTTCTACACGTGCTTTATCATAGCTTAAATGACAGATTTATCTTAAGTGAGTTTTGATTACAAAGGTCCTCCTGAGGGTTGAAGCCCAGGGGCAAAGCCATAAATTTTTGTTTGGGGGCCCAAGTTGTGGCATTAATATATTTATCAAAACAACTCCCCCCCCCCCCCCCCCACACACACACACACACACACACACACACACACACACACATATATATGCACACGCTTTTTTATTATATATACACGCTTTTTTATTTGATAAGTTATATATATACACAAACCCAACCAAAAAGAAAAAACTTCGTATTTTCAATCGAAATTGTGTTTGATGGCGATCATTCATAAAATAAAATTCATTTTTACCATTTTCATTGTGAAATTCTTAAAAAGTTTCATTTTCAAAACAAATTATCAAATTGTAAAAAAGTATTTCAATTGAACTAATGAAATTTTCAAAAATATGAATGATCCAAAACTTGGAGAGATAAGTTAAGCTCCAAACAAATATGAATTTATCTTGCTTTAACCCATTATGTGGCAACTAAAAAGACATTTCATATGTAGTCTTAGTGACAAGATTTTCTTAATGAGTCAGTAACTTGTTAATCGCAACATAACGGGTTGAAAAAGATAGATTCAAACAAGTTTGGTGTCAAGCTTTATCAAATATTTAATAGATGTAATAGCATAATTTACAATAAAAAGTAGAACAGCGAAAAATAAAGTTATACCTCTATAACTAGTAGACCAAATATTTTTTTTAAGAGTATCATTGAATTAATTCAAATATTTGGAGGGGCTAACTTCAATTTTTGTATACTAAATTTTGAAAACATTAAAATAATTACATATATTTTTAAAAAATTCAAAATTTAAAAAAAAAAATTTGACCCCCCCCCCCCCCGGGTTAACATAACTCCACCCCTGTTGAAGCCCAAAGCAACCCAAAAGACAGAACATAGTTGAAAAAATTCATAAACTATAAGGAAAAATTTTGAAACAAACACTTAAACAGTACCACATATCTCTAGGAAGAATAGGTTTCCGAATCACGGGATCCCAATATTGAGTATGTCATAGTTCCATTTATCACAGAGAGTTTGGAGATTGAGAGAGAAGCTGTCGTATTGTTTGGAATATGAAGGAAATGTGTAAGGTTGAATTTAATCAACCATTTTCTTGGCTTTATTCCGTGCCAAATTTGCTTGTAATTTAGCATTTAGTAACCCTGTATTTAGGTGGGAATCATGTAAGGGTAGTTTGTGAGAGAGTGTGAAGAAATGTTCAACATTATGCAAAGAAGCAGAGACTTGCGACTGGAACTCGCGGGTGGCTAACGACTGGCAAGCCGCCAGAAGATGGTCACGTGTCAAGCATGCGGGAAGCTAAAGCGTTATGCCAGCTGTTGCACTACGGGACAAAAAGTCCAGATCGACAATGCAGTTACCTCGCGGCTTGAACTCGTGACTCAGTCAAGTCGCGAGGCCAAGCCGCCAGCCAACTCTGTTTTGGAAAAACTGACTATTCGCATTCCAAACATACTATATATACACCCTTATACCCACGAAATGAAGAGAGCTTCTAGAGATAATTTTGAGAGAGAAACCCTAAAGAAAAACAAGATTGATTCATCCACAATCTTCACATAAGAGACTCTTCAAATTCCTCTACTCTCACACTCTCCATTGTTACATCCTTGAGAGATTATTAGCCAAATCATTTTCTCACCATACCTATATTTGTTAGAAGGCTTTTTGGTACTTTGGGAAGCAGTTAGGAAGGGACCAATTCATATTGGTTGATGCTATGAATTGGGGTAACCTCGTTGGAGCAAGAAGCTTGGAGGGCTTAGGTACAATGGGTAGATTAGGCTTGGAGGGTCTATTGCTGTTCATGTATCCCAACTACATTTTTTAATGGATTATTGACCACTTTGAGGGCGGCAAAGAGGTTTTACGCCGAGGGCTTTAGTTTCCTCTTCGATAACACATCGAGTGTTGTCCTTGTGTTTGCATCTCTCTTCCCTTTATCTTTGCCATTTAATTACTGCTGTGGTTGTGATTATTTATGGTTTAGATTGTTTACCAATTCTGTTTTAGCTTATATTCATGTTTCGCACATTTATTGTTTGATAATAAGCTTATATTGGTAATTTGTAATTTGAGGTCTAAACGTTCAAGGATGTTTTATACACATATTGAACATTCAAAATGCAACCATTTTAACAAATTAAATGGATCAGATTTTAAATCAAATGATGATAACTGAAGAATTTTGAATGCGAAGGATTTGTTTAAGCCAGTGAACTTTCCTCCAGTCACCACGTTGACCCCACCAAAATCTCTTTACTAGAACCTCAATGTCATTACAGAGCCCCAGAGGTAGTTTAAAGCACCCCATTGTGTAGGTAGGGATTGCCTGAATAACTGATTTCACAAGAACTTCATGCCCTGCTTGAGAGAGCAGCTTCCCTTCCCAACCTTGGAGTTTCTTCCAAACCCTCTCTTTTATATAATTAAAACTACTCATTCTTATCCTAAAATTTTTGTGGTTTTTTTTATTTAAAAAAAAATTCTTTTAAAACATTCCAAAATTTTTGTTATCCAAATTCTATACAATTATCACAAATCTTCATCCATCCACACTAACGTATGTCATCTTTCTTTTGTTCAAATCTCAAATTTTTTTACTTATCACAATTCTTATCCCAATCAATAAATTCAAATGTTTCATTGTGTTTCAAGTTCTTACAATTCTATATCTCATTTTTAAACATTATTCCAAGTTACTTTACCTCCTTTAAAAAAAGAAAATACACACGGTTATATATATATCACTTTTACGCATTATAACACTAAACCAAAAAAATAAATATATAAAAAAAGTATTATTGCGCACACAAAACGCGTGTGATGAGTCTAGTATATATATATATATATATATATAATAGGTGTGGGGCCAGAGAATTTGGCAACCCCGGCTCACTCTAGGTTAAGCCCAAGGCCCACGCCGAGGAAGAAAGATGTGTCCGAGGACGAATCCATTCACCTGTAATACCGCCGAGGACAACCACGTCCTCGGCCCATACGGATCGCTGAAAGGATGAGCAAAGCATCTTCAAAGGAAACCTTCCAGGACGAATCTAAGACAGAGGCAAGTACAACGGGTTGGCCATAGCAGCATGGTGGAGGAGCAATCTCAGGAGGAACTGTCACCTCCACATTAAATGCCCCCCAACTAACGTTCTGGCCGCATTAAATGGAGAAGTGACCCTTAAACAGTACCGCCTCAGCTGCTACAACCCGCAGAAAGGATGGAAAGGTGGCAGATGGGATAGGCGCTGGAGTGGTGACCTACATGATCGACAGATGGAGGGTAGAGATTAACCAGGAAGGGGTATAAAATGTAAGAAGTCCTCCAGAAAGGGGGAGGGCAGTGGGCAGGAGAGAAAAAGATCATAGCACTTGGAAAAACCTTTGTAACCCAGCATTAGGAGAGATATAAGAAGGATATTATTAGAAGAAGTGGCCGAGGAGCCTAATTCCATACTTTCAATTTATATCCTTGTCAATCGAGCCATGCATTACCATGCTTAATCGCACAACCTTCGCTAAGGCCTACCTCTTTGACCCGCTCTCTATAAATTTATTGTATTAGGCCAGCCGGGTTCGAGTCCACTCATTCTCTAGGAACAGTGCTCGAATCAGGTCCCTACAATGGGTATAATGTTTTAATTTCTGTGGGGCCCTATCGCACTTACCACGCTGGCCCACTACATGCGGCCCAAGGCCCGCGCCGAGGATAGCGCTGAGGCCGAGGACAATGGGAAAGGACCCAGAACGTCCCAAGGCCCGAGCCGAGGATGATTTGTCCTCGGCGCACCGACTCCACTAAAGGGAAAATATCCCACCAACATTTTGGCCGTCTTAATGAAGACATGACCAGTGGACCCAGTCGCCTCGATTACCTCAACTAATAGAAAGTCTGTAAAGGCGGCTGGGAAATAACATAAAGCCTGTAAACTACAGATGATGTGACAGACCCCTGTACACGACGATCAGATGATTGACAAGTGGATGGTCAAGATCAACAAAAAGAAGACTATATAAGCTAGCAAGATTCTAAACAAAGGAAAAGAAAGGGAAAAGAAAGAAAGATAGATCCTCGGCCTGGGCCGAGGACAAGTATGCTTTGCAAACACTTAGCCAAATTCCAACCATTAGACTCCGAAGAAGTTCATGTCATCCATTATTTTTGTTAGAAACTTTACACCAGCCGTTGTTTACTTCGATGAGGCCAAACCCTTAAACTCATTTCTCTATAAATTTTATTGTCAAGGGTCCATTACATTTTGAGTCCCTACAATTGGCGCCGTCTGTGGGAAGGATTTGTGCGCTGGCAAGTGCGGTGGTTGGTGTAAAGAAATTAAAAGCAGCACTTTCAGAAATAATATACAAAAAACAATACAATCTACTGCAACAACAATGATTCAGAAGTCAACAATCACAAGAACAAGAATATGCGAAAAAGAAAGAAAAAGAAAGACAACAAGTGAAACAAATCTACTTCTTTTATTCATATATGAAATAAAACTACATCTCTTACAAGTAATGCCCAGGGGGCTTGTTCTAAAGCTAACTACAAAGGCAAACACATGACGAAGCCGACAGAGGAACAAAGGGTGGAGAGCAACAATGGCAGAAGAACAGAAGATAGAAAAGGAGAATAGAGGAAGAGATGAAGAAAAAAAGAGATGAAGAACAAATATCAGAAAAAGAAGTGAAGGACGAGAGGAGGAAAGAAAAAAGCGGAAGTGAGAAGAGAGAAGAAGTGAGAAGAGAGAAGAGTGGGGAAGATAGGAAAGCTACATTAAGGGGTGGAAGAGGCCGCGGAACCTAACGGTTGCGCTCTTGGGTTCCGCCTGGTTTCTCTCCGACCCCCACTGTAGCCTGCTTGGGGGGTCAAAGACCCATACCCAAGAGAGGGAGGTTACGTTCTGTCCGGATCCTCCTCCAGGTGGTAAGGAGGGCTGTGTCCCCGGTTAGGTTGAAAAAAAGGAGAATCTTCGGATCTCCCATATACCCATCCCAGCGTAGCGGCCAGGGTCGGAATGCCATCCTCGGCTCCTGATAGGGGCTGTGCATCCCCAAGATTGCCCTTTTTAAGGGCCCACTCATTCGAAGGGACTCAGGCGGCTATGTTTGGCGGAGCCTTGTTGGGAGATGTTTATTGAAGAAAGTTGATGTGGACTTTTGTCAAGTGTGAAGGGGAAGATTGCCCTGGGAGCGTCTTATATAGATGGTGGGATATTTATGAGTGCCAATCTGCCATAAATCCCAGGGAGAGATTTTCGGAGGCAATGATGCCGCCCCAATTTCCAAGGGGCTTGCCAACCGTTAGATCCTCGTAGATCCATGGCCAACATTAATGAGGAGACGCCTCACTAAACGAGAAGACGCCGAAGCGTCAGAACGCCTCACCCGGACAACCCAAAGGACGCCTCGTTATCTGAAGAGTCCCACCGAACGAAGAGGCAAAACACGGCAAGGTCTTATCCTCCACCAACTCCAACTCCAACTTCATTTATTATTATTATTATTACTCTGCTCGAAAAATGCGATTATTTAATGCTTATTGTATATTGTAATAATGCAATAATGTAGAATTAAAACGGCTACGGATAAATAGATAGAATAAATGATTAAAATGGAAAACTAGGTACTGGAAAGAACCAAGGCACTGCATGGTCCTCGGACCCAGGCCTCATGGGGAAACCAGATACTTCAGATGATTAAAAAGAGAAAACTAGGTACTAGACAGAACCAAGGCACTGCATGATCCTCGGATCCAGGCCTCATGGGGAAACCAGATACTTCAGACGATTAAAAAGAGAAAACTAGGTACTGGACAGAACCAAGGCACTGCATGGTCCTCGGACCCAGGCCTCATAGGGAAACCAGATACTTCAGATGATTAAAAAGAGAAAACTAGGTACTAGACAGAACCAAGGCACTGCATGGTCCTCGGACCCAGGCCTCATGGGGAAACCAGATACTTCAGATGATTAAAATGGAAAACTAGGTACTGGACAGAACCAAGGCACTGCATGGTCCTCGGACCCAGGCCTCATGGGGAAACCAGATACTTCAGATGATTAAAAAGAGAAAACTAGGTACTGGACAGAACCAAGGCACTGCAAGGTCCTCGGACCCAGGCCTCATGGGGAAACCAGATACTTCAGATGATTAAAAATAGAAAACTAGGTACTGGACAGAACCAAGGCACTGCATGGTCCTCGGACCCAGGCCTCATGGGGAAACCAGATACTTCAAATGATTAAAAAGAGAAAACTAGGTACTGGACAGAACCAAGGCACTGCATAGTCCTCGGACCCAGGCCTCATGGGGAAACCAGATACTTCAGATGATTAAAAAGAGAAAACTAGGTACTGGACAGAACCAAGGCACTGCATGGTCCTCGGACCCAGGCCTCATGGGGAAACCAGATACTTCAGAAGATTAAAATGGAAAACTAGGTACTGGACAGAACCAAGGCACTGCATGGTCCTCGGACCCAGGCCTTATGGGGAAACTAGATACTTCAGATGATTAAAAAGAGAAAACTAGGTACTGGACAGAACCAAGGCACTGCATGGTCCTCGGACCCAGGCCTCATGGGGAAACCAGATACTTCAGATGATTAAAAAGAGAAAACTAGGTACTGGACAGAACCAAGGCACTGCATGGTCCTCGGACCCAGGCCTCATGGGGAAACCAGATACTTCAGATGATTAAAATGGAAAACTAAGTACTGGACAGAACCAAGGCACTGTATGGTCCTCGGACCCAGGCCTCATGGGGAAACCAGATACTTCAGATGATTAAAAAGAGAAAACTTGGTACTGGACAGAACCAAGGCACTGCATGGTCCTCGGACCCAGGCCTCATGGGATACCAGATACTTCAGATGATTAAAAAGAGAAAACTAGGTACTGGACAGAACCAAGGCACTGCATGGTCCTCGGACCCAGGCCTCATGGGGAAACCAGATACTTCAGATGATTAAAAAGAGAAAACTAGGTACTGGACAGAACCAAGGCACTGCATGGTCCTCAGACCCAGGCCTCATGGGGAAACCAGATACTTCAGATGATTAAAATGGAAAACTAGGTACTGGACAGAACCAAGGCACTGCATGGTCCTCGGACCCAGGCCTCATGGGGAAACCAGATACTTCAGATGATTAAAAAGAGAAAACTAGGTACTGGACAACACCAAGGCACTGCATGGTCCTCGGACCCAGGCCTCATGGGGAAACCAGATACTTCAGATGATTAAAAAGAGAAAACTAGGTACTGGACAGAACCAAGGCACTGCATGGTCCTCGGACCCAGGCCTCATGGGGAAACCAGATACTTCAGATGATTAAAATGGAAAACTAGGTACTGGACAGAACCAAGGCACTGCATGGTCCTCGGACCCAAGCCTCATGGGGAAACCAGATACTTCAGATGATTAAAAAGAGAAAACTAGGTACTGGACAGAACCAAGGCACTGCATGGTCCTCGGACCCAGGCCTCATGGGGAAACCAGATACTTCAGATGATTAAAAAGAGAAAACTAGGTACTGGACAGAACCAAGGCACTGCATGGTCCTCGGACCCAGGCCTCATGGGGAAACCAGATACTTCATATGATTAAAAAGAGAAAACTAGGTACTGGACAGAACCAAGGCACTGCATAGTCCTCGGACCCAGGCCTCATGGGGAAACCAGATACTTCAGATGTTTAAAAAGAGAAAACTAGGTACTGGACAGAACCAAGGCACTGCATGGTCCTCGGACCCAGGCCTCATGGGGAAACCAGATACTTCAGATGATTAAAATGGAAAACTAGGTATTGGACAGAACCAAGGCACTGCATGGTCCTCGGACCCAGGCCTCATGGGGAAACCAAATATTTCAGATGATTAAAAAGAGAAAACTAGGTACTGGACAGAACCAAGGCACTGCATGGTCCTCGGACCCAGGCCTCATGGGGAAACCAGACACTTCAGATGATTAAAATGGAAAACTAGGTACTGGACAGAACCAAGGCACTGCATGGTCCTCGGACCCAGGCCTCATGGGGAAACCAGATACTTCAGATGATTAAAAAGAGAAAACTAGGTACTGGACAGAACCAAGGCACTGCATGGTCCTCGGACCCAGGCCTCATGGGGAAACCAGATACTTCAGATGATTAAAATGGAAAACTAGGTACTGGACAGAACCAAGGCACTGCATGGTCCTCGGACCCAGGCCTCATGGGGAAACCAGATACTTCAGATGATTAAAATGGAAAACTAGGTACTGGACAGAACCAAGGCACTGCATGGTCCTCGGACCCAGTCCTCATGGGGAAACCAGATACTTCAGATGATTAAAAATAGAAAACTAGGTACTGGACAGAACCAAGGCACTGCATGGTCCTCGGACCCAGGCCTCATGGGGAAACCAGATACTTCAGATGATTAAAATGGAAAACTAGGTACTGGACAGAACCAAGGCACTGCATGGTCCTCGGACCTAGGCCTCATGGGGAAACCAGATACTTCAGATGATTAAAATGGAAAACTAGGTACTGGACAGAACCAAGGCAATGCATGGTCCTCGGACCCAGGCCTCATGGGGAAACCAGATACTTCAGATGATTAAAAAGAGAAAACTAGGTACTGGACAGAACCAAGGCACTGCATGGTCCTCGGACCCAGGCCTCATGGAGAAACCAGATACTTCAGATGATTAAAAAGAGAAAACTAGGTACTGGACAGAACCAAGGCACTGCATGGTCCTCGGACCCAGGCCTCATGGGGAAACCAGATACTTCAGATGATTAAAAAGAGAAAACTAGGTACCGGACAGAACCAAGGCACTGCATGGTCCTCGGACCCAGGCCTCATGGGGAAACCAGATACTTCAGATGATTAAAATGGAAAACTAGGTACTGGACAAAACCAAGGCACTGCATGGTCCTCGGACCCAGGCCTCATGGGAAAACCAGATACTTCAGATGATTAAAAAGAGAAAACTAGGTACTGGACAGAACCAAGGCACTGCATGGTCCTCGGACCCAGGCCTCATGGGGCAACCAGATACTTCAGATGATTAAAATGGAAAACTAGGTACTGGACAGAACCAAGGCACTGCATGGTCCTCGGACCCAGGCCTCATGGGGAAACCAGATACTTCAGATGATTAAAAAGAGAAAACTAGGTACTGGACAGAACCAAGGCACTGCATGGTCCTCAGACCCAGGCCTCATGGGGAAACCAGATACTTCAGATGATTAAAAAGAGAAAACTAGGTACTGGACAGAACCAAGGCACTGCATGGTCCTCGGACCCAGGCCTCATGGGGAAACCAGATACTTCAGATGATTAAAAAGAGAAAACTAGGTACTGGACAGAACCAAGGCACTGCATAGTCCTCGGACCCAGGCCTCATGGGGAAACCAGATACTTCAGATGTTTAAAAAGAGAAAACTAGGTACTGGACAGAACCAAGGCACTGCATGGTCCTCGGACCCAGGCCTCATGGGGAAACCAGATACTTCAGATGATTAAAAAGAGAAAACTAGGTACTGGACAGAACCAAGGCACTGCATGGTCCTCGGACCCAGGCCTCATGGGGAAACCAGATACTTCAGATGATTAAAAAGAGAAAACTAGGTACTGGACAGAACCAAGGCACTGCATGGTCCTCGGACCCAGGCCTCATGGGGAAACCAGATACTTCAGAAGATTAAAAAGAGAAAACTAGGTACTGGACAGAACCAAGGCACTGCATAGTCCTCGGACCCAGGCCTCATGGGGAAACCAGATACTTCAGATGTTTAAAAAGAGAAAACTAGGTACTGGACAGAACCAAGGCACTGCATGGTCCTCGGACCCAGGCCTCATGGGGAAACCAGATACTTCAGATGATTAAAATGGAAAACTAGGTATTGGACAGAACCAAGGCACTCCATGGTCCTCGGACCCAGGCCTCATGGGGAAACCAAATATTTCAGATGATTAAAAAGAGAAAACTAGGTACTAGACAGAACCAAGGCACTGCATGGTCCTCGAACCCAGGCCTCATGGGGAAACCAGATACTTCAGATGATTAAAATGGAAAACTAGGTATTGGACAGAACCAAGGCACTGCATGGTCCTCGGACCCAGGCCTCATGGGGAAACCAAATATTTCAGATGATTAAAAAGAGAAAACTAGGTACTGGACAGAACCAAGGCACTGCATGGTCCTCGGACCCAGGCCTCATGGGGAAACCAGATACTTCAGATGATTAAAAAGAGAAAACTAGGTACTGGACAGAACCAAGGCACTGCATGGTCCTCGGACCCAGGCCTCATGGAGAAACCAGATACTTCAGATGATTAAAAAGAGAAAACTAGGTACTGGACAGAACCAAGGCACTGCATGGTCCTCGGACCCAGGCCTCATGGGGAAACCAGATACTTCAGATGATTAAAAAGAGAAAACTAGGTACCGGACAGAACCAAGGCACTGCATGGTCCTCGGACCCAGGCCTCATGGGGAAACCAGATACTTCAGATGATTAAAATGGAAAACTAGGTACTGGACAAAACCAAGGCACTGCATGGTCCTCGGACCCAGGCCTCATGGGAAAACCAGATACTTCAGATGATTAAAAAGAGAAAACTAGGTACTGGACAGGACCAAGGCACTGCATGGTCCTCGGACCCAGGCCTCATGGGGAAACCAGATACTTCAGATGATTAAAATAGAAAACTAGGTACTGGACAGAACCAAGGCACTGCATGGTCCTCGGACCCAGGCCTCATGGGGAAACCAGATACTTCAGATGATTAAAAAGAGAAAACTAGGTACTGGACAGAACCAAGGCACTGCATGGTCCTCGGACCCAGGCCTCATGGGGAAACCAGATACTTCAGATGATTAAAAAGAGAAAACTAGGTACTGGACAGAACCAAGGCACTGCATGGTCCTCGGACCCAGGCCTCATGGGGAAACCAGATACTTCAGATGATTAAAAAGAGAAAACTAGGTACTGGACAGAACCAAGGCACTGCATAGTCCTCGGACCCAGGCCTCATGGGGAAACCAGATACTTCAGATGTTTAAAAAGAGAAAACTAGGTACTGGACAGAACCAAGGCACTGCATGGTCCTCGGACCCAGGCCTCATGGGGAAACCAGATACTTCAGATGATTAAAATGGAAAACTAGGTATTGGACAGAACCAAGGCACTGCATGGTCCTCGGACCCAGGCCTCATGGGGAAACCAAATATTTCAGATGATTAAAAAGAGAAAACTAGGTACTGGACAGAACCAAGGCACTGCATGGTCCTCGGACCCAGGCCTCATGGGGAAACCAGATACTTCAGATGATTAAAATGGAAAACTAAGTACTGGACAGAACCAAGGCACTGCATGGTCCTCGGACCCAGGCCTCATGGGGAAACCAGATACTTCAGATGATTAAAAAGAGAAAACTAGGTACTGGACAGAACCAAGGCACTGCATGGTCCTCGGACCCAGGCCTCATGGGGAAACCAGATACTTCAGATGATTAAAATGGAAAACTAGGTACTGCACAGAACCAAGGCACTGCATGGTCCTCGGACCCAGGCCTCATGGGGAAACCAGATACTTCAGATGATTAAAATGGAAAACTAGGTACTGGACAGAACCAAGGCACTGCATGGTCCTCGGACCCAGGCCTCATGGGGAAACCAGATACTTCAGATGATTAAAAATAGAAAACTAGGTACTGGACAGAACCAAGGCACTGCATGGTCCTCGGACCCAGGCCTCATGGGGAAACCAGATACTTCAGATGATTAAAAAGAGATAACTAGGTACTGGACAGAACCAAGGCACTGCATGGTCCTCGGACCCAGGCCTCATGGGGAAACCAGATACTTCAGATGATTAAAATGGAAAACTAGGTACTGGACAAAACCAAGGCACTGCATGGTCCTCGGACCCAGGCCTCATGGGGAAACCAGATACTTCAGATGATTAAAAAGAGAAAACTAGGTACTGGACAGAACCAAGGCACTGCATGGTCCTCGGACCCAGGCCTCATGGAGAAACCAGATACTTCAGATGATTAAAAAGAGAAAACTAGGTACTGGACAGAACCAAGGCACTGCATGGTCCTCGGACCCAGGCCTCATGGGGAAACCAGATACTTCAGATGATTAAAAAGAGAAAACTAGGTACCGGACAGAACCAAGGCACTGCATGGTCCTCGGACCCAGGCCTCATGGGGAAACCAGATACTTCAGATGATTAAAATGGAAAACTAGGTACTGGACAAAACCAAGGCACTGCATGGTCCTCGGACCCAGGCCTCATGGGAAAACCAGATACTTCAGATGATTAAAAAGAGAAAACTAGGTACTGGACAGAACCAAGGCACTGCATGGTCCTCGGACCCAGGCCTCATGGGGAAACCAGATACTTCAGATGATTAAAAAGAGAAAACTAGGTACTGGACAGAACCAAAGCACTGCATGGTCCTCGGACCCAGGCCTCATGGGGAAACCAGATACTTTAGATGATTAAAAAGAGAAAACTAGGTACTGGACAGAACCAAGGCACTGCATGGTCCTCGGACCCAGGCCTCATGGGGAAACCAGATACTTCAGATGATTAAAAAGAGAAAACTAGGTACTGGATAGAACCAAGGCACTGCATGGTCCTCGGTCCCAGGCCTCATGGGGAAACCAGATACTTCAGATGATTAAAATGGAAAACTAGGTACTGGACAGAACCAAGGCACTGCATGGTCCTCGGACCCAGGCCTCATGGGGAAACCAGATACTTCAGATGATTAAAAAGAGAAAACTAGGTACTGGACAGGACCAAGGCACTGCATGGTCCTCGGACCCAGGCCTCATGGGGAAACCAGATACTTCAGATGATTAAAAAAGGGAAAACTTGGTGCTGGTCAAAAGCAAGGCATTGCATGGTCCTCGGACCCAAGCCTCAAAGGAAACTAAGCATAAAATGAGAAAACCAAACGCTAAACAAAGCTTAAAGCGTTGCATGGTCAGAGACCTCATGTCAACAGGAAGAAAATCTCCCCGTGAAAACTAAACGCTAAGAAAAATCGAGGTCTTGTGCAAACTTCAGGCCCGAACCTTTATGGGAACCAGTCACGATGAGCTCAAAACTAAGGCGGAGCCAACTCCCCTTTCAGGCGCCAAATAAATGAGCCCCACCAGGGATGAAAACTGTGAGAAATTAAGTGCTACAGCACAAATGACCCAAGCCCAACCATCCTGGGGCGACACTTTGCACAAAAGGTAAGGCTGCATAAACGGCCGAAATAGTAATGAACACCGACGATAAGGTAAAACCCAGCAGGCCGGGAAAAGGCGCCGAGGAAATCAAAATCCTCCTCCCCGCCCAAGGGGACGTGCAGCAGAATTTTGAGGGGCTATTGTGGGGCCCTATCGCACTTACCACGCTGGCCCACTACATGCGGCCCAAGGCCCGCCCCGAGGATAGCGCTGAGGCCGAGGACAATGGGAAAGGACCCAGAACGTCCCAAGGCCCGAGCCGAGGATGATTTGTCCTCGGCGCACCGACTCAACTAAAGGGAAAATATCCCACCAACATTTTGGCCGTCTTAATGAAGACATGACTAGTGGACCCAGTCGCCTCGATTACCTCAACTAATAGAAAGTCTGTAAAGGCGGCTGGGAAATAACATAAAGCCTGTAAACTACAGATGATGTGACAGACCCCTGTACACGACGATCAGATGATTGACAAGTGGATGGTCAAGATCAACAAAAAGAAGACTATATAAGCTAGCAATATTCTAAACAAAGGAAAAGAAAGGGAAAAGAAAGAAAGATAGATCCTCGGCCTGGGCCGAGGACAAGTATGCTTTGCAAACACTTAGCCAAATTCCAACCATTAGACTCCGAAGAAGTTCATGTCATCCATTATTTTTGTTAGAAACTTTACACCAACCGTTGTTTACTTCGGTGAGGCCAAACCCTTAAACCCATTTCTCTATAAATTTTATTGTCAAGGGTCCATTACATTTTGAGTCCCTACAATTTCTATAAAATATTATTTTATTAATTTGAATTGATAAATAAGTAGTATCTTAATAGTTATTACAAGGAAATTATTTCTTATTATATATTAATGAAATTAGAACATAAGAGTTAATTTAGACAAACTGCATTTTCTATCATCTTACTCTTTTTTTTTTTCTTTCAACCAAATAAATGATTATTTTATCCCTGCCATTTTCTACTCTCCCAACCAAACAAATGACTTTTCCATCATCTCCTCATTTTCCATATCCTTTTAATGGGTTTGTTTCTCCAAAAATTTAAAAAAAAAAAAATATATATATATATATATATATATATATATATATATATGCTTGCTCTCCATTGCTTGGTTAGGTGGATAGACAAGATGCTTCTATGAATGTCCAAAAAAAAAAATAAAAGTGGTTAGTTTTACATTTTTTTTTCTCAAAAACTACCCACATCACTCCATCTATAACACAATACATATACATTATTGCTACAATAATATGAGTAAATATACATTATTACTATAGTTTTTGTAGGGACTCGGTTCGGGCACCTCCCTCTTGGGGATGGGTTGACCCGAGCCCAAGCAACCCTTGTACAATAAATTTGTAGAGAGTGGATAGAAGGACTAGGCATTAGCAAAAGATACAACAGTCGACGTAGGTTTACAAGATCAATAACTGGAATTTAGCTAAATGTTCTAAGGGAAAGTTCTTCCTCGGCCCAGTTCGAGAAGCTCTTCCCTTAGAACTAATGAATACAAGAGTTGCCCTAAAATAGCCCAAAAACCCTTGAATCCCAGCTGAAGGACCAACCTCTCCAACTTTGGGGGTTCAATCTATTACATAGTCTCGTTCAGATGATCTCTTCCGTCCACTTGTCAGCCATCTGAACCTGTGTCTAAGGGCTCGTCCCATCAGCCACCTTTGCAGGCTTTCTGTTAGTTGAAGTAACCAAGGCATCACTGTTCGCTGGTTAATTCACCATTAATACGGCCAGAGTGTTGGTTGTGTGCAGTTAATGGGTGGATGACAGCTTCCTTTCTTCAATGTCGGCCTACCGAGGACGTGGTTATCCTCAGCGAAGTTCCTTGATGACTTTGGGCCTTTCCCACTTATCCTCGGATTCAGTGCTCTCCTCGGCATGGGTCTTGAGCCCGATATGGAGTGGGCCGGGGTTGCCAAATATTTGGGCCCCACAATAGCCCCTCAAAATTCTGCTGCCCGGCCTCTCGGGCGGAGAGGAGGATTTTGATATCTTCGGGTCCTTGCCCTGGCCTGGCAAGCCTTGTCTTTCTGTCAGTGTCAAAATCCTTTCAACTGCCTAGAGGACGTTCCTGGCGTTTCGGTATTGGAGGGCGCCTTCACTAAATTTCGGCGGCTCTATGTCCTCCACATTCAACGGTGTGATATGAATGGATGGTAGGGATGCTTCTGACTCATTGGGTGGGAAAGCCCGTGCAGTTACTTTTAATTAGGGGTATAAATACCCAATCGAACTGATTTGCCCCTTCACTTTCGCATTCAAGAGACCTTGTGCACATACTTCGAATTCGGTCACATCTCCAACTGTACTTGCGACTTCCTTTAGCACAAAAAGCCTGCCCAAAGAGCTTTTCCTCGTTTCTGTAAGTCCTCTTCTCTCTCTGGTTCGTACTTTTCACCTGAGTTCCCCGTTAGTTCTTTAGGATGGGTAGGCTTAAGAAGTTAGTTGAGTCTGAGGAGTCAATGGACAAATTTATTGATGACTACAAGATCCCCGATACAGTAGGTTTGAGGTACTGTGGAGAAAGGGAATAGAGTACGAGGAGAAAAGAGGGTGAGGTGGCGATTCCTATAATCGCCTTCCTGGAGGGTGGTATGAGGATCCCCATGGGGCCGGTGATGAGCGATTATCTTAGGCACTTCGGATTATCTCCCACACAGTGTGCCACTAATGTATTTAGGATCTTAGGCTGTGTGGATGCCCTGAATGAGAAGATGGGGTTGAGGCTAACCCATCATGATGTGAACTGGTGCTACAACCTCCAGCGTCTGAGGGGGAAGTCTTATTACATGAAGACAAGGGACGATAGGGTCTGGCTCATCCAGTGCCTCCCTGAGTCTAGCAAGGGTCTGAACAAAGACTTCCTCATTGTGTCTGGAGAGTGGCACGAGGGCCTTCATTGTCCAACAGTGGAGGGTACAGCAGGTGGGGCACTCAGATTAGGAGAAGGTCTAATTTCTTATGCTTTCGCGTCCTGCTTTGCTTGGTTTTGACTAGAACTTGTTTTCTTTTATGCAGATCCGCGCGCTTTTAAGCATCACTTCGGCTTGGTTAATAAAGAGGACTTGGAGAAGGTGCTGAGGTTGGAGATCTTTGTGAATAAAGCCGACAACCAAGTTAGAGCAGCCCACGTGATCCTAGGATACGACCCGATCTAAAAATCATTCTCGACTCCGAAGTACATGATCCGAGCTAAAGATCCTCGGCTGCACAACATCACCGTAGTAGAGTACGGATTTCTAATCCCCGAAGGGTCTCCTATTCCCGAAGGCGTACCGTTGGTAGGTACCTCTTCATCAGCTCAAGCTGCCGAGGCTGAAGGGGAAGAGCTAAAGGAAGAGGAAGTTGCTGATTCCGGTCCCTACGAGGGCGATTTTGACGTGTTCGACCAATTCCATTCGCCCGAGGACCCTTCCAGGGATTTGGGTGACCCCAGTTTAACTGAAGCGGACTTTCTATCCGAAGAACCCCCTTCTCGGTCGAAGATGAATGTCAAAAAGTGACCCCAGGCGAGCTTGCTGGCCCTGATTGAGGGGCAGCCAGGGAAGGACGCGTCGGGAAAGTCTCCTCCTAAGCTTCCTCTTCCCCCACCCCAACAGAGTTCACCATCTGGGTCCAACCCCACCAGCCCCCTGCAGAAGAAGGACAAAAGCAAGAGGCCTAGGGGGGCGAAGAGTCTGATCCTTTCCAAGGTGATGGCGGCGCTCGGCAGACATCGAAACAGCTGAGGGTTGGGCGCCGAGGCCAGGAGAAACAGGCCACCATCCAGGCTGAAGCCCAGGCTTGGCTTCTTGCCCCCATGCTCCATGGGAAGTTTTTGACGGATGATGCCTCCCTCAGGGACCCTCAGGGGGGTGAGGGTGCGCGTGTGGCTAATGCATTGGGGAGATCCTTGCTACTCCCTGCGGACATGGCCCAACTGGAGGCTTTGAGGAGCAAGGAGGTCTTCCTCGGCCTCAAACAATACTTGGGCATGGTAAGTTTCCTGACTGCTTGTAATTCTCTTTACTTCCTGTTTCTCGGCTCCTTATCTGTTGTGCATTGGTTTCAATTGGTAGGCTATCCAGGCTACCTTCAGACTGGAGGATATAGCCAGTAGCCAAAGCAAGGCTGTGGGCTCAGAGCGCATCAAGCTGTTGGACGCTGTGCAAACCCTCAACGCCTCCAAAGCTGATCTTCAAAAGGCGACGGACCAGTTGGAGGAGATGAAGAGGGTTCGAGACACCACCGAGTCGGCCCTTACTGCCGCTGAAAAACTGGTTCTAAATTAAACAGACCGCCTGCTCAATGCAGAGGATCAGCTGAGGGTCGCCTGAGAGGAGATCGCGACCCTGGAAAAGAGGGTGCTTAAGGCAGAGGGGGCCAGAGGCGCCGCGAAGTCTGCTAGGGACGAGGCTTTGAAAGCCAAGGAAGAGGCTAAGTCTGCTAGGGCCGAGGCTGAGGCCTTCAAAGGCAAGGCCGCGCAGAATGCCTATGAGGCAGGGGTGGCTGAAACAAAAGACAACCTTAGAGCCCAAATGTCTGGGGTGTGCAGACTTTACTGCTCCCAGGTTTGGAGTAAGGCCCTTAAACAAGTTGGGGTTGAGATCTCGTCCGACCTGTGGAAGGTGGAGAACGTGTATTATCTCTTTGCCATTCGCGAGACTGCCCCTTCAAGCTCTGAGGCCGAGGTGGCTGCCGAGGGAGTTGGGGTGGTTCCTGAGGAAGGCGTCCCAGCTGCTATCACTTCGGGCGAGCCCACCAAGGAGGCTGATCCTCCTGGGGCCGTTGAGACAAGCGAGTGTCCTATTGAGGATATACCTCTTCCAGCTGACCCTCTCCAGGCTGTAGTCCCAAGCAAGGGCCACAAGGACCCTGAGACCTCTTCTGCCCAGCCCCCTGAGGAGGGAGTTGAGATGGAGCCGAAGGAATGATCCTCCGCTACGCCTTTGCCTTGTTTTTCTTCTCCTTTTTTTTGTTTTAGCATTGTAATGGCACATTTCCCTTGTATAACTTTTTCAAAGATTTAGTGAAGTGCATATTTTATCTTCTCTTACTCGTTTTGCTTGTATTGTATTATACATATATATATATATATATATATATTTTTTTTTTTCTTTTTTACTTGTACAATTCTGGCTTTAATTACGCCTCAGCCGACTAAATTGATCATCGTCCCCTACAGTGTTCACTACTAGTACCAAAGTGGTCAACCTCGTTGTAGGTTTGGGCCCGCGGTCAATACAAGACCTTGATTCTGTCCAGTGTTTAGATCCTCCTAAAGTGACTAGTTTCCCTAGAGGTTTGAGTCCTTGGACCATACAAGACCTTAGTTCTGTCTAGTACTTGGATTCCCTTGAAGCAACTAGTTTTCCCATAGGTTTAACGCCGAGGAACATACAAAACCTTGGCTCTGCCTAATACTTGGTATTCGTGGGGGGATGGTTTCTCTATTGGCTTGAGTCCGATGATCATGCAAGGTCTTGGTTCTGTCTAACACTTGTCTTCTAAAGTAACTAGTTTCCCCATAGGTTTGAGTCTGAGGACTATGCAAGACCTAGGTTCTGTCTAGCACTTAGTTCTTCTTTAATAGTTAGTTTCCCCGTAGGCTTGAGTCCGAGGACCATGCAAGGCCTAAGTTCTGTCTAACACTTGCCTTCTGAAGTAACTAGTTTTCCCGTAGGTTTGAGTCCAAGGACTATGCAAGACCTAGGTTCTATCTAGCACTTAGTTCTTCTTTAGTAGTTAGTTTCCCTGTAAGCTTGAGTCCAAGGACCATGCAAGGCCTAGGTTCTGTCTAACACTTGTCTTCTGAAGTAACTAGTTTTTCCGTAGGTTTAAGTCCGAGGACTATGCAAGACCTAGGTTCTGTCTAGTACTTAGTTCTTGAAATAGTTAGTTTCCCCAAAGGCTTGAGTCCGAGGATTATGCAAGGCCTAGGTTCTGTCTAACACTTGTCTTCTGAAGTAACTAGTTTCCCCGTAGGTTTAAGTCCGAAGACTATGCAAGACCTAGGTTCTGTCTAGCACTTAATTCTTCTTTAGTAGTTAGTTTCCCCGTAGGCTTGAGTCCGAGGGCTATGCAAGGCCTAGGTTCTGTCTAACACTTGTCTCCTAAAATAACTAGTTTCCCCATAGGTTTGAGTTCGAGGACTATGCAAGACCTAGGTTCTGTCTAGTACTTAGTTCTTGAAATAGTTAGTTTCCCCAAAGGCTTGAGTCCGAGGACCATGCAAGGCCTAGGTTCTGTCTAACACTTGTCTTCTAAAGTAACTAGTTTCCCCGTAGGTTTGAGTCCGAGGACTATGCAAGACCTAGGTTCTGTCTAGTACTTAGTTCTTCTTGAGTAGTTAGTTTCCCCGTAGGCATAAGTCTGAGAACCATGCAAGGCCTAGGTTCTGTCTAACACTTACCTTCTGAAGTAACTAGTTTCCTCATAGGTTTGAGTCCAAGGACTATGCAAGACCTTGGTTCTGTCTAGTACTTGTCTTCTGAAGTAACTAGTTTCCCCATAGGTTTTAGTCCGAGGACTATGCAAGACCTTGGTTATGTCTAACACTTGTCTTCTGAAGTAACTAGTTTCCCCATAGGTTTGAGTCCGAGGACTATACAAGACCTTGGTTCTGTCTAGTACTTGTCTTTTGAAGTAACTAGTTTCCCCGTAAGTTTGAGTCCGAGGACTATGCAAGACCTAGGTTCTATCTAGCACTTAGTTCTTCTTTAGTAGTTAGTTTCTCCGTAGGCTTGAGTCCGAGGACCATGCAAGGCCTAGGTTCTGTCTAACACTTGTCTTCTGAAGTAACTAATTTCCCTGTAGGTTTGAGTCCGAGGACTATATAAGACCTTGGTTCTGTCTAGTACTTAGTTCTTCTTGAGTAGTTAGTTTCCCCGTAGGCTTGAGTCTGAGGACCATGCAAGGCTTAGGTTCTGTCTAACACTTGCCTTCTGAAGTAACTAGTTTCCCCATAGGTTTAAGTCCGAGGACTATGCAAGACCTTGGTTCTGTCTAGTACTTGTCCTCTGAAGTAACTAGTTTCCCCGTAAGTTTGAGTCCGAGGACTATGCAAGACCTAGATTCTGTCTAGCACTTAGTTCTTCTTTAGTAGTTAGTTTCCCCGTAGGCTTGAGTCCGAGGACCATGTAAGGCCTAGGTTCTGTCTAACACTTCTCTTCTAAAGTAACTAGTTTCCCCGTAGGTTTAAATCCGAGGACTATGCAAGACCTAGGTTCTGTCTAGTACTTAGTTCTTCTTGAGTAGTTAGTTTCCCCGTAGGCTTGAGTCTGAGGACCATGCAAGGCCTAGGTTCTGTCTAACACTTGCCTTCTGAAGTAACTAGTTTCCCCAGAGGTTTGAGTCCGAGGACTATGCAAGACCTTGGTTCTGTCTAGTACTTGTCTTCTGAAGTAACTAGTTTCCCCATAGGTTTGAGTCCGAAGACTATGCAAGACCTTGGTTTTGTCTAGTACTTGTCTTCTGAAGTAACTAGTTTCCCCATAGGTTTTAGTCCGAGGACTATGCAAGACCTTAGTTCTGTCTAGTACTTGTCTTCTGAAGTAACTAGTTTCCCCACAGGTTTGAGTCCGAGGACTATGCAAGACCTTGGTTCTGTCTAGTACTTGTCTTCAGAAGTAACTAGTTTTCCCGTAGGTTTAAGTCCGAGGACTATGCAAAACCTAGGTTCTGTCTAGCACTTAGTTCTTCTTTAGTAGTTAGTTTCCCCGTAGGCTTGAGTCCAAGGACCATGCCAGGCCTAGGTTCTGTCTAGCACTTAGTTCTTCTTTAGTAGTTAGTTTTCCCGTATGCTTGAGTCCGAGGACCATGCAAGGCCTAGGTTCTGTCTAACACTTGTCTTCTAAAGTAACTAATTTCCCCGTAGGTTTTAGTCCGAGGACTATGCAAGACCTAGGTTCTGTCTAGTACGTAGTTCTTCTTGAGTAGTTAGTTTCCCCGTAGGCTTGAGTCCGAGGACCATGTAAGGCCTAGATTCTGTCTAACACTTGTCTTCTGAAGTAATTAGTTTCCCCATAGGTTTGAGTTCGAGGACTATGCAAGGCCTTGGTTCTGTCTAATACATGTCTTCTGAAGTAACTAGTTTCCCCATTGGTTTGAGTCCGAGGACTATGCAAGACCTTGGTTCTGTCTAGTACTTGTCTTTTGAAGTAACTAGTTTCCCATAAGTTTGAGTCCGAGGATTATGCAAGACCTAGGTTCTGTCTAGCACCTAGTTCTTCTTTAGTAGTTAGTTTCCCCGTAGGCTTGAGTCCGAGGACCATGCAAGGCCTAGGTTCTGTCTAACACTTGTCTTCTGAAGTAACTAGTTTCCCCATAGGTTTTAGTCCGAGGACTATGCAAGACCTTAGTTCTGTCTAGTACTTGTCTTCTGAAGTAACTAGTTTCCCCATAGGTTTGAGTCCGAAGACTATGCAAGACCTTGGTTTTGTCTAGCACTTAGTTCTTCTTTACTGCTTGGAGTTAGGGAGCTCATCCTCAACACTGGGAGTCCGCCCCTAGAGGGGTCGCGGCTTTGAGCTTGCTCCGCCGAGGGGGGGACCCTTTTTCGGTCTAGCCCCTTCATCTGGCGCGCCTCTTCTAATTACGAAGCATCTTTTGGGCTACTCGAGTAACGCGCTTGACGTTTCGGTGCGCGAGACGCCTCCTCATTAATATCCTTGCGGATTTACGAGGATCCAGTGGCTGATAAGCCCCTTGGAAATTAGGTGGAGTTAATATCTCCGGTAATTTCTCCTTAGGATTCTGTGCGGGCTGGCTTTCACCAGTTTTTGCCTTCTATATAAAGCACCTTGGGGTGATCCTTTCTTCAATTCTCACAAACGCTTAAGTTCAAATCTCACAAACACTCTGTTTTCTGTGCATCTCAAGGGCTTTGCCAGAATAGTAACTTGTGCCTGACGAGATGAAGTGGCCTTGGGAAAAGGCGGTGACCAGGAAGCCGAGCCCCTTTCAAGAGCCGAGGATGCCACTCCGATTCTGGATGACACAATGGAGGCGGGGTAGGCAGAGGCCAAAGATCTTCCTTCTTTTCAACCTAGCCAGAGATGGGACTCCCCTTGCAATTTGGAGGGGGATCCGAAAGGAACGTAACGTTTCTCCTCCGTGTGCGGATCTACCGGCCCCCCAAGCTGGTAATGATTCGCCAGCTCCCAATCGTTGCGGGATTGGGAGGGAAACCAGGAGGAACCTTGAGGTGGAACCGTCATGTGCCGCGGCCTCTTCTTCCTTCTCTTTCCTGGCGCCACAAGTGTTGGTTGGGGAGCTGTGGACGGTCTTAAAATAGGCCTGTCTCCACCTCTCCCTCCAACACTTGGCTTGGCCTTAAAACAAGTCTTCCTAGGCCCTTCTCTTTTTCTTTTTCTTTTAGCTTCAGCACAAGCCTGTTTAGGCGTTTACCTTTGTAGTTAGCTTTAGAACAAGCCAGCATGGGCATCTGTTGTATAATGTAACCTCTCTTCAATTAATAAAGAAGTAGCCCCATTTCATTTCTTTTACTTCTTGCATCTCTTCATTTCTTTGCGATGATTGCCTTCTGAATGAGTGTGTTGCCATTGGTTGTATTGTTTTTTCTTTTTACGAACTTGAAAGAAGTGTTGTTGTTGATCTTTCCACACCAACTGTCGCATTTGCTAATGCACAAGTCCTTCCCACAAACGGCGCCAATTGTAGGGACCCGGTTCGGGCACCTCCCTCTTGGGGATGGGTTGACCTGAGCCCAGGCGACCCCTGTACAATAAATTTGTAGAGAGTGGATAGAAAAACTAGGCATTAGTGAAAGATACAACAGTCGACGTGGGTTTACAAGATCAATAACTGGAATTTGGCTAAGTGTTCTAAGGGAAAGTTCGTCCTCGGCCTAGTCCAAGGAGCTCTTCCCTTAGAACTAATGAATACAAGAGTTGCCCTAGAATAGCCCAAAAACCCTTGAATCCCAGCTGAAGGACCAACCTTTCCAACTTTGGGGGTTCAATCTATTATATAGTCTCGTTCAGTTGATCTCTGCCGTCCACTTGTTGGCCATCTGAACCTGTGTCTGAGGGCTCATCCCATCAGCCGCCTTTGCAGGCTTTCTGTTAGTTGAAGTAACCAAGGCATCACTGTTCGCTGGTCAATTCACCATTAATGCGGCCAGAGTGTTGATTGCGTGCAATTAATGGGTGGATGACAGCTTCCTTTCTTCAATGTCGGCTTGCCGAGGATGTGGTTATCCTCGGCGAAGTTCCTTGATGACTTTGGGCCTTTCCCACTCATCCTCAGATTCGGTGCTCTCCTCGACATGGGCCTTAGGCCTGATATGGAGTGGGCCGGGGTTGCCAAATATTTGGGCTCCACAGTTTTCTATTTTATTATTTTAATTTTTTTTCTCTTTCATTTTTCACCCTTTTCAGACTCTCTTTATCTCTCTCTTCTCTTGACACTCTTTAATGTCCAAAAAAAGGGAAGAGAGAGTGTGTTGGTAGGTGAAATAATAATAAGAAGTGAATAAAAAATTATTATTTAAAGAAAATATAGTGCATAATAGATCATCTAATATGGATGTTTTTGCAAAATGACTATGTAAAATAAAAATAATAGGTTCTTGTAGAGTCACAATTTGGAGCCCAAGCCCAACGGAGGATTGGGTCAAGGTCCAAAGAGCCCGATCCAATAAATTTGTAGAGAGTGGATTGAAGAACTAGATTTAGACAAGGTTGCCAACGGCTAATGTGGCCTTTAACTAACGATCATGCAAAAATAATACACGTGCAAACGGATCGATATCAGATCCGAGGAAATCATTGTTCATTGTTTATCATTATTGTGATTCTACAAATGGAATTCAGAATGATCCAATCTCTCTCCTCCTCCCCTTTCTACAGGAGAGGTCTTTTACATTATATATTCACTCACAAATTATCCTTATCGTACACTTGGCAACCATTTGAGTTGCTACTTGAGTACCTGTCCCATCAACCACCTTCTTTGGCCTTCTGTGAGTTGTTGTTGCCAATGTAACACTGTTCAGGGGTCTTCTCTACATAAATGCGGCCAGGAAAGTGGTTGATGGGCATTTATTGTGGTGGCAGCAGCTTTTTTGTTAGATATTTCTGGGCACTTATCTCTTCTGCACGTGTAAGGATCTTCCTTGTCATAAAAATCTTTTGGTGGATCACCTGAACTACTGAAGCACAAGGCCGACCAGTATTTGACAATATCCGAAAGCGAGTTTCTCCTCAGACAACCTTAATTCACTCCATCTATTACAATTCCGGGCCTGGGGTTTCTCCTAGTTGCTCACCCCTCCTTGGATACATCATTCTCAAGATAAGGCCCAAGGCCCAGCGTACGATCATGGGTTTTTACCCCCCACAGTTCTTATGTTAAAATAGACGGAAACTTTTAGATGGACTAATGTGAATGTTTTAAGAATGATAAAAGAGCAATTATTAAAAATTGAATGCCAATCACTTCTATCAAAAAATTATCATCCTCGTCTTCTCAACTATAATTGAAATTACAATTTTGTAAAATATTTTCCTAGCTTGCATTTTAACAAAATCTGACTGAACTAATAGAGGAAATAATCTAACCAAAATCTGTTACAACCTTTACCTGTGCTATCAAGTAACAACTCGTGTTACAGAAGCTAAAACTAAATCTGAGATTTTCTACACGTGCTTTATCATAGCCTAGATGATTTACTCTTAAGATGAGTTTTGATTATTGAGGTACCTCTTCATGAGGGTTGAAGCCCAAGGCAATCCCAGACGACAGATTTTCTCTTAGGGGAGTTTTGGTTACTGCTTACTAAAGTACTTCTTAAGAGTTGAATTCTCTTCTGATCCCTTCCAAAGAACCCAAGTTCACATTTTGCCTATTAAAGGAAATATGCAGAGCTCTTTGGCTCTCTATGCAATTTAATATCTTAACAAATAATTACTAGAAGAAAGAAGTTTTAAATACTACAAAATTATTCTTAAATACAACAAAAATTTAAAGTACATTAACAATTCCTTTTTTTTTTTTTTTTTTGTAATGCAACTCAACAAGAATGACAAAAAAAAAAATCTTATGGTTTTCACTTCTTATACAAAGTAATATTAAATAGCTAGCACAAAGCAGATGATAGCTCCTTGAATGTCATTCACTATCTGAAACAGCATTTGTATCATCTGTCATTTCTTGAATGAAAATTTCAGTAGGTTCAAGGCTTGTTCTCAAGGTGTCATGCCCAAGCTGTGCTCTTTCATTGTCTCCAAACCCAAAGATTTTTCCACGGTTAGTGACAACAACCGTGTGGTACAACCCAGTACTAATTTGAGATACATGGTGATCTCTTAAGCATTCAAGGATTCCGGGCCTCATGACTTTATCAGATACTCCCCGCTCTGGGAACCCAAGGCTACCAAAGCCCATCCACCCAAAGCCATAAACCGATCCATCATCTACTAGAACAAAGGTTTTCCTCTTTCTTGCACATACCTACAGGATCATAGGTAGGAATCAGCAATCTCAGTCACAAGAAAGGAGTAGAGGAGGTGGTGCTTTCAAAAGTTTTGCAACACCAAAGGTTCCATTTCCTTGTTAATAATCTACCATATCTTTTTTAACAAAAAAGATGTTGCAAATAGCAATTTACTTGGTATACATAATAATGAATTTCATTACAAATGACAAAAATATATGGACGAATAAAACCTGCACAGCAAGATGGCTCTTAAGGCAGTTCAGGAGTGCTGGAGTAGTTTTATCTGCCTCATCTCCATGGCCTAGTGCACCACAGTAGCCTTTGCCCCAAGTATATACCTGCAACCATCATAGCAGAAAGTTGGAACTTGTAAGAACTTGAGTAAACAAAAACCAGGCACATTCAATCAGAAAAGACAAGCTCTTGGCCATAGTAAGAATAATAACGATCTTGAATTTAGAGACTAACAAGTCCACTGGAGTCAAGTGCAACGGCATGCTCATCACCAGCAGAGACACGAACCACATGAATACCCTTTCTCCAGAAAGTCTGGATTGCACGTGGTTGGAACTCATCATGCTGCTCTCCATGGCCAAGACAGAAATTAGAACCTGAACCAAATGAGTAGACTGTCCCGCTGTCAGTTACAGCTAACACATAACTTGGACCTGCAGCAATCTGAACTACAGAACCAACTCCCTCAAGCACTTCAACAATTTTGGGAGTTGGTCTGTCTAGGGTATCACCATGACCAAGCTGCCCATGCGTGTTCGACCCACATGTATAAACCTGCCCTTGTCTTGTGAGGAACACAGTGAAATTGAGCCCTGCAGCAACCTGAAACAGGTTCTAACTCATTAATGTTAAATATACCAGTACCATGCATCTCACAGATGAGTAGAAAATTATATGTAAATTAAAAAATATTTTAATAATATAATTGAAATTGAATAATAAGAATTGAAGAAAAAAATCCTTAAGTAATATAGCGAAAAGAACATCATGTAAGACTAAATCTTTATTAAAACTAAAACTATAATATTATTACTAAAATTAATAAGCTCCTTTAATTTTTATGAAATATTTTATATGTAATAAGAATTAATATTCTGAATTTCTTGAAAATTTGGTATAGCTTTTTAATTAGAACAAACAATGTTAATAATTTTAATGCACTTATAACAAGTCACATGGTGAGATCGTGTCATACAACTTGTAATACTTGCATTGAACCACATAATACAAACATGACATATAAGACCCATTTTTTATTATTAAAACAAAAAAAATTATAGTAGATAATTAAAATGAATAAAATAAATAATGAAACTTTGTGTTAATTTCCAGAAACCCTTGATAGTAGCATTTAATTGCAGTAATATTTTTAAAACCTTTTGAAACTTTGGCAATAGAGTTTCATTTCAAACACCTACATCGATTACTTTAATATATTTTAATGTAGTGATTATACACCATATGACCAAAAAAGAAAATAAAGGAAAAGGGAGTCCATGTGGTGCAATCAGCATCTGCAGGACACAATATAGTATATGACATGATACGGTTTGAACATGAGCTTATAATATTAATTTACGCGTGAATGTCAAATGACATTATTATTATTAATTCAATAGTTAGGAGGGATTTGAACCTTGGACGTCTCCGTTGGAAACACTACATGGTGCTAGTTGGAAACACTACAAGGCTCTTGGAAAAATAAAATACAAAAAGTAAAAAAAATAAAATGCAAAGGTAAAGACCCATTATTATATAATTTTCACAATTCTCATATATTGTATCAAAGGCTCTATCATTTTTTGGGTTAAGATATGTTTTAGTTATAACTAATGAGAATTTCTAATACTTTTAGTTAATAGTAAATTATTGAGGGTGTTAATAATAATCATTGAAAAATCATGATTTTAAAATTAAGTTAACGACCCCGAACTATAGGGGAATTATGTAATTCAACAAAGTATTTAATAAAGTGCAGTCACTTGTTGCTATCACAATTTTAGGACTTATCATATAGTACACGATATTGAAGGAAGAAAATAAACAATAATTGGGCAAAATCAAGTCTTCAACTGACCGAACAAATAAAATCCTGTCCATTATAAGGGGGAAGTAGAAAAAAACAGAGGGGGGGGGGGGAGGGGGGGGGAGAGGAATGAGAAACCACAGTAATTCCTAAGACAAGAGAAAAAAACATGACACCTTCTATTAGATCCATAAATCCCTTCTTAACACTTCACAATGAATAGACAAATGTATTCTTAGACCTTAGAAAGATGCCAAAACCAGCCAGCTCAAACAAGCTTAGTATATACCGTTCAATGTAGCACACAATGATTGAGATCAAAGAGCTAAGAGAGAAAGAGGGGGGAGGGGGATTATCTACAATAAAGTGTAAGTTAACACACATTAGCAAACCAATCTATATCAACCATCATCTAAAAAAATTACATCCATTAAATATGGAACTCAATTAACTAAATTCTCTACAAAAATTATTTTTTGCAATAAAAGAATGGTGTATCCAGGTACCTGGTTGCAAGGAACTCCCTTCAATGCATCAACAAGCCTAGGCCTAAAAATGGGACGACTTGTATCTTTGTGGCCACAACAAAATGATGAATTATCTCCACATGTGAAAACCTGCATAAATAACGGGAAATATCACATGATTCCAGCAGCCACTCCATCCAAATCAAACAGATGTTTAAACTGTGTATCCCAGTGCTACACAGAGCTATGCAAAATATATTTGAAAACTTGCCACCAAAATAGGTATAGCATTCACTAAAATCTATAGGAATGACATAGCATATGCATCACGGTTTAGGCATCTAGGCAACACAGAAAATGGCTTAGAGCCTAATCTGTTGCTTGGACAATGCTGCACCAAACATTCCTCATCACCAAACATATATATGTCAATAGCTTCTTGCTGAGTACAATAATCTTGAACGTACCTAGTGGCTCTTGAATCAACAACCTAAACCCCGCCCTACTCTTTTGGGGGTAAAAGTACCATTTGAGCTAAAACTGATTGGTAGATATACTGCCTAATCTAAACTACCTTGAGCATACTAGTACCTGGCAGTTCATCCTGAATAAAATTTGACAGATAGAGTAGGGAGTACCAACCTCTCCAGACTGCATGACAAAGGCAGCATGATTTTGGAAGGCCGAAACTTGCACAACATGAGCCAAAGATGGGAAATCAACCCGGGTAAATGCTACACATTGTGTCGTTTCAGGACCATGACCAAGAACACCACACAAGCTGGAACCACAAGTGTAGACTGATGAATTGCTGATCAGCAATGTGTGAAACCTTCCAGTGGTAATCTGCATCTGTTCATAGAAAGTAATAGTAAATTACAGCTAGGCCACAACTCTCACATAGAAAGGAGGCGCATAAATGATAGCATCATAATCGAATTAATTTTAAAAAAAAATGTACAGACAATTCTCTCAGGATCTTCTGCTTAACAACTGAAAGGCAGCTAGGTTCTAATTTCATACTGGTCAATGTAGTGCATGATATTTCTCTTCTTTTTTTTTCTTTTTTTTTTTTTTTGAGAAAAAGGGGGGTGCGGAGCCAAAAGGCCGTACACAAGAAGTACACTAAAGTGAAGCACCTCAGTGAAACTAAAACTAAACATTATCCTCTTTCCAAAAATTTTGAGGATCCATATCAACCAAAAATTCAATTGGTAAGCATATGTAACCTCTACACAAATTCCAATATTACTCAAATATTATTACTAGACATACAACTAATTAATGAAGTACTCATTTTCAACTCATAATATTTTACAAATAAGCAAACTTGCTCATTTATCCTTAAATTCCCCCTCCAAAATGCAGATTTAGTTCATTCATATAAAAGCAACAGCAAATATAAAAGAAATAGTACATTGCCTGCTGAGGTCTCGACCATCTCTGATGATTGCTCCACCGACTGCAAGAACCTCAAAACCCGCTTCCAGTTCCCATTGCACCGACCAAACAACTCTCCCTGAGCATTTCTACTCATCCAAGCAAACATAGTATTCGACACACACAGGTGAAATGCCGCAAAGTCCACCAACGACCTGAACTTATGAGGGTACAACCCATGACTGCCACCAAAAGTCCTAGAAGTCAACTCCAAACAAGCAAGATCAACGGCACCAAGCCGGCCAGAGGTCAAAATCTCCAAAATCAAATGCGATGGCAAATCCTCAATCGAAACAGACCTAAACCGATCCCCCATTTTACTAAAAAGGCCACTTCTTTCAATCCCAAAATTAGAAACCCAATTTCTTGCTAGTTTCCCTCAATCACTCCCTCTCAAAGTTGAATTCAAACAAAGCAAGCAACTTCACAGACGGGAAATATCAAATTTTGAGACGAAATCTAAGGCAATTAAAGCAGCATATAAAGAAAACATCAGAGGGAAGAAAAATATAGGAAATTGAGTAGTATAAAGGAGGCCTAGATGAAAAATTCACAGTCACAGGTGGTTTATACAATGTTTGTGTTTGGAAATAAATCATCAGATGGGTCAAAAAATCCAAACCCCGGATTATCCAAGAAATGCAAAAGGTTTCACCTGCAAATTCAGCACAAAAAACCCATCAAATTACATAGAATTACAACAATATCAAACAAATTAGATTAATAGCTAATGATAGAGAATTTGGGTATTAATCAAAGAGATTAAAAAAAAAAAGTTACTTTGTGATAGTAGTAGGTGAAAGGGAATGTGCGTATTGGAGATCAGAATGTTGAATGAATGTAATGATATACTAGCTTAAAGAAAAGCATAAGATTGGCCGAAATCTTACCAAGAAAAGTGAAACCAGAGAAGCTTTTCGGTGCCGATCCCTGACTTTATTTTCAATAAATTAAACACGGAATTAGTAGAATTGAGTAAAAAAAACATAAATAAATAATATTAAAAAAAAAAATACAAAAGTGGAAAAATAAGCAATTGGGTGAGAAAGTTATGAAGTTTCCACTAAAGTAAGGGCTTTGAGCTCTCTTTATTTATAGTTCCATTTCCTCTCTGTCATGCTTTCTCTCTCTCTCTCTGAGCTCTGTGACTTTTTCTTTTTCTTTTTTTTATTTCTAAAGGAATATAATTTGGGTTTTAAAGGCAGAGAAAGAGGAATCTCCGTGCGTGGAATTTCATGGGTTCTTTCTTCTCAACTACTTTTGGATATGGCTTCGGCTTTGGCTTTAGCTCTCTGGTCTGTTCCTTCGTGGATTCCACGAATTGTTTTTATTTTTTTAATGTTTGTTTTGTTTGTTTGTGTCTGAATTTGGTCCTACGTGGAAGTCTGTAGTGGTGCCATGTCAGCAAATTAACAGGTTTTTGGCGTCAGAGGCTAACATTTTCTCTACGACTGAGGATTATTGGATGTGGTTCTGCGAGTATGTCGATGTGAAACTCGCCTTCCTTGAGGAACACGTGCTGCAACATGACAATTTTTTTTTTCCGAATTAATTTTTTTTGGCTGATTAAAATTTTGGATCACATGACTTTTCATATATTTTCTCCCTGTCTTATCAAGCAAGTTTCAATCACAAATATTTTGTGTACAATAAGAGGTTTTACAAATTAAGCTAATAGACGTCTATAAAGATATTATGTTGGGTCCTTGTTATAGTTACCAAAATGGAATGTGATCATTCCAAGAAGAAAAAATAGTTTTTTTTTTATTTATTAAATCTATTAAGTTTTCTTCCTTGGACAATTATTAGAAATTGTTTAACATTTCCCTTGTTTAATTCCAAATGTATTTATACAAGTGATAATCTAGTGTTAAATTGTTAATGACATATTTGTGTATCTCATTTTTGTAATTGGAACTCTACCTCCCCATCCTTACTATCTGCGGCCTTCAAAAATAATAATAATAATAATAATAATAATAATAAACATCAATTGAACTTATATTTAATATATATATATATATATATATATATTTATACTATTATTTAAGGAGTTTTTTCTGTTTGGACTTGATTTTTTTTAATTCCAAAATACCCTTAGACCCCTACACCCCTAGATTTAAGTAGAGACAAAACTAAAGGATAGTCTCGTAAAAATACATGTCTAACTTGTACTAAAACATTACCTACAAAATAGGAACACTCTTCCACTAACCAACTTTTTCAAAATAACTATACATTTATTTTTTTTTTAAATAGAAAAGTAAGTTAAACAACCCACGTTTCTGATTTTTTTTTTTTCCTATAAAAAAAACCTACGTTTCTAATACTTTATTATTTTTTTTAAAAAAAAAAACCCCACATTTATCCAAAAAAAAAAACTAAATATCCAAAAAAAAAAAAACTAAATAGTTATTTAAAAAAAACTAAACTAAACTAAATTTATATTACCATTTTTTTTTTTTTGGTTTTTTGTTTAGATAAGTAGATACATTTTTAAATAGAAAAACAAGTTAAACAACCCAACAACGTTGTTTTTTTTCCTATAAAAAAACACCCCACATTTATCCAAAAACAAAACAAAATATCAAAAAAAAAAAAACTAAATAGTTATATAAAAAAAAAATCTAAACTAAATAGATATATACACTTTTTTTTTTTTATATAAGTAAATACATCTTTAACTCCCACTAAAACATTGCCTACAAAACAGGAACACTTTCCTGATGGTTTTCAAATTGTTTTATCTATTTATAAAAATTAAAAAAAAATTAAAACAAACACATGTTTCTTAATTTTACGCCACGTGTTTCATCTAATTTCTAATTTTTGTACCAAGTGAATTATTGAGTGTAAAAATCGAAGAGTCCAAATCTAATTGGATTTTAATAAGTGTCCAATTCTGCGTCACATGTCCATCTAATTTTTTAATTTTTGTGGTAAAAGAATTATTAGGTGTAAAAAGCGAAGAGTCTAAATCTAATTAAAATTTAAATCATGCGTGTGTGTGTGTGTATAATATGAGAAACGATTACATATTTTAGAAATATATAAATTACAAAATGTATAAGCTAGTACCATGTATAATTTAAACATCTTTTCAAAAAAATGTATAATTTGAATAGTAAAATTGTGATTGTATTTAATTATACCCATCATATGCACGGGATTACACACTACTTCTAAGAAAAGGGAAATAGCATAATATGAGTGTAAACTAAGTTGTTAGAAATTAATATAATTTTGGTTGACATCTAAAGGTAAATTTATAGCATTTTTTATTATAATTATTAAATTTTTAATCAAATTCTATGAATTTTACTTTTAAAATAAAAGAAAAAAAAACATTTATCATATTATTATTGATTAAAAGGTCATGTTAAACTAACATGAAATTTGTTTTCATAAAACTTACACTTTAGAAATTTATCATTTATCTATTAAGAGTTACGGTATAATGGGAGAGTGAATTTTTTGTCCAATGCATAGGAGTATTGGACAGGACGCGATATGGACCAAGGGAGTCAATTTCTTATTAGAAGCTATTTCGATTTGGCTAGAGGAATGAAATATTTTGGTATCAGTTAATACCAGTGTACCATTTCGAGATTTTTGCTATTTATATATTTCTATACATAAATATATATATATATATTTGTATTACTTATGTAAGTATGAGTTTATTATTAATTTTTATGTTTATCAACATAAAATTTGAAATCCACATATTTTATAAGCCTACATATTAAATTAAGTACATTAACCAATATATTAGATTAAATAAAAAAAATTTAATAATTTTTTTCAAATTTTTTTTTTTATTGTACTGGCCGAAACGCCAATACCAATCGATACAGGCCGATACAAGCCGATACAACCCAGTATTTTTTCCGGTACGTTTTGGAGGAGTACCGGTACCAATTTAATGGCCAATACGGTATTTTCTCTAGTACGATCGGTACTGGTATTGTATTGACTTTCTTCCTAAGGACACATGGTCAATTTTATAAACATGTATGTATCATTCATATCAAGTGCATACCCAAACAGTATCGCAATGGAAAAATAATAATTGGAAACCCCAAATAATTTCATATTCACAAATTATAATAAAACCATTGGTTATCATCATGCATTTTGAAACCATTTTTGGGTTTATCACAAGCTAGACTACTTGAGCGTTTGGATAGTGATGAATGTTGCAGCTGTGTTTTCATTTCACTTTTTTTTTTTTTTCAGGCGTGTGAGGGAGTAATGCAGCTACTGTTCATGAACAGTAGCCGCACTTGTTAACTTTTTGTCCATGAACAGTACACCCGTGCACTGTTCACAGACCCACAAATTTCACTTTTCAGCAACTTTTTCATTAAAAATGGGTCCCATGGCACTATTCACACATTTAAAAATTATTTTGCTACAGTGTTTTCAGTTTTTAATTTTCAACTGTATCCAAACAGATCCTACAAGTCTACAATCATTAAACACATCCAAAATTTAATGGTAATGCAGGAAGGCTCCTATTCAAAACTCGCAATTCAAATATCACAATGGGTCAAAATCCCTTTTTTTTTTATTATAAATAATCACATAAAGTTTTAATGATCAAATCTTATATAAAAAAGTTCATTTACCCAAAGAATAAACTTAGACACTCCTGTCCTCTCAAAAAAAAAAAAAACCTTAGACCCCCTGGTTTGAAATCGTGATCTCGCCAATTATCCCATTTTATAATTAAATGGAGTCAAATTTAATAGTTCTATGATTAAAATTAACAATTTTATTAGATAAAACCTAAGTTAAGAGTCAAGTGATTTGGTAGTTCAAAATTTTGGGAGATGAAAACCCTTAACAACGCGGCATCATAAGTAGACCCACACTCACCTAGCCTATGCTAATAATTATATATAATAGTATATAATTATATAGCATGTGCACTCTACGTTACTTTTTTGTATGTAATTGCTACACATCTGTTGTGGGTGGGGCTGCCCTTTAACCCAAGAGCGAAGGGGCACGCTCAAGTTGACTCCATGATGGACAAACCAAGTCTAACCACATCCACCCTAGCCAAACACAACATGCATTCAACCACTTTAATGCCCCAACTCGGTTACAAGCTCACGTCACTAAGCTCGGCCACTCTACGTTACATTGAGACATACACACCATGAGATTGAGAGTTACATATACCAATTGCACAAAATACCATCATAACCCTTAGCTACCTAACCCTCTTACGCTTTCACAAATCTTACCGAGTAAAACAAATTGAGAAAACTATGAGATAAAAATATATGTTTAGTCCCCTAAAATTTTGAATAAAGCTTTAATTTAATCCCTAAAATTTGAAAAGTATTTTTTTTTCATCCTCTAAAAAAATTTATAAACGTACTAAGTCAATCCTTCCGTAACATTGCCATTATAAGTTTATAACAGAGTACTGCATGTTTTTTTTTTTTTTTTTTGTGGGGGGTGGGGCCCTAAATGGAAGGTAATTCATTAAGAAGCAGAAGGGCTATGTACATCCAGAACAATTTACATTATGAGCCCATTTTCCTAACAAGTGAAAGTGAGCAATAGAATTGCAAACCAACTCACCCAACAAAATACACAATTCTACAAATCCTTTGCCACCGTCTTGAGTCCATTTTAAAGTTTCCAACTCCCAAAAGCATGTAATTATGTCAAATTTTGACATCTACGCAAGAATTATAACAGCAACACTTGTTATACTACAAAAGGACTAACTTGATGTGTCTATAATTTTTTGAGGACTAATAATAACCTTCGCACGCTTAGCATAGCTTTGTTTATCAAGGTTTTCAGACCCGGACCTTTCATTGAACCGTAAAAGGAAGAGGTTCAAGGTTTTTGAGGTCGAACCGGGGTCGAACCGTGATGACGTCATAATTAATTTAATAATTAATTAAAGCCTAAATATAGATATTAAATTTATAAAACTAGCAAAATTAACTAATATATCTATAGATGTGAGGGAAATTTAATGATTTTCAAGCATATATTTAATAATTAAATAAGAAAGTTAATAAAATAAAATAATAACTATGAAAACATTAAAATTTATGATTAATTTTTGAAGTAAAGTTGAATATCTTTGAATGATTTTAATTATAATTTTTTTTTCCTTGTAAGAGATGGATAATTTAATTAAGTAGAACAAAATTGTGTTAATTTGTTTTTATAAAAAAAAAAAAAAAAAAAATTACTAAGGGGTTGGACTGCACGGTTCTTGCGGTTCAACCCGGTTTTAGGGGTTCACAGAATTGCCACATATACCCGGTTCTTGAAGCTTAAAAAACCGGTTTTCATCCTGATTCACAGTTTTCACGGTCCGATCTCCTGGTCCGGTCCGGTTCTGAGAACTATGTTGTTTATTGCGGATTTGCAAATTGCAATCATCCTTCGCTCCAGTCAAGCAAACGCGTAGGTTGTTCATACGAAAATAACTTTAAAAGTCAGATACTGAAGTGCTAGCCAGATGCGCGTAGGTTTTCATTTTGTATTTATTATCATTTTGTTGACTAAGTATAGCAAAGCTAAGAGGCTGTTTGGCTCCTACTTTTTCATCACTCAATTTCCGTCACTCAATTTCTATTACTCATCACTCATCACCCATCACCCTAAAATTAATACCCGTTTGGCTCCATCACTGAAATGTCATCACTCAATTTTTTTCACACTATTTGTGGGCTCCATACCTGTCACTGGTGCAGTTTTTTTTTTAGTACCCACAAATCCGAACTAGTGAAAGAAAAAAGGAAGAAAAAAAATACCCAGATCACCGAACCCAGTGAAAAAAAAAAAAAAAAAAAAAAAAAAAAAAAAAAAAGGGAAGAACACCGGGGAGACCGAACCCAGGAAAAGGAAAAAAAAAAAAAAGGATGAACACTGGGGAGACCGAACCCAAGAAAAGGAAAAAAAAAAAGGATGAACACCGGGGAGACCAAACCCAGGAAAAGGAAAAAAAAAAAAAAAAAAAAAACCAAACCCAGAAACCAACGTGAAAAGAAAAGAAAAGAAAGAAGAATAGAAAAGAAACCCAAAAAGTGAAAAGAAGAAGAAGGAGAAGAGCAAGTCTGTCCCGGACCTGTGAAAGACAAAAAGAAAAGATAAAAAAAGAGAAAAGAAGATAAAGAGTGAGCAAAGTCTGACTGTGGGACTGGTAGTGTAATGCTATTTACAAGTTTGACATTGAAAACAAAGAATTGGAATTGAAAACAGCCAAAAGTTGTTTTCAGTTTTCACAACTCATAACTCAAAAAGTAGAGAATTAAGTGATGGAAACAGAGTTATCGTTTGCCAAACAACCTTTTTGCTATGAGTCCCACCATTTTTGAGAATTGAGTTATAGAAACAAAGAATTGAGTCATGAAAACTAATAAACCAAACAGGTCCTAAACTTCACTCAGCTCAAGCAACAAGGCTGGCAGTTGAATTCAATTTTTGCTTAACATGCAAGGAAATGCTGCACTAATTATATTATTCCTAAATTAATTATTATTTTATATTTTATATTTGAGTATAGTTACTGAGTTATTAAAAAAATATTTTGTTTGAAAGATATTCACATGTTTGTGACTATTAACACTTACTGTAGGATGTGTTGTGAACATTTACTGAATTTTTTGGTTTGCTTACAAAAATATTAAAAATGTACTGATCAATTTGTTCAAGTTTCATCTGAATTCCCGCCCTGCTTACAAAGGATACATGATAATTCTTAAACGATTGGGATGCCTCATCACAAAATTGTAAGAATCAAAATCACACTAGCACAGAATTCTATCAATGACTTGTAGATTTTGGAGGGCTTGGGCCTTAGGGGGCCAAGGTTCCCTGTAAAACCATTGATTCCATCCAGAGAATCACTAATAACAAATACCTAGGCATTGGTACTGCTTTGAATTTGCATTTCTGTAGGTTTCTATAAAACATCCTTAAGTATGGAATTCCCTAACTGACATTCCTTGACTGTTGAATGGATCCAAATCCCAGCATAAGATTCTGTACGGAATCACCAAGGAAAATTTGTTTCAAACTTACTCATTTAGTCTGCTCAGCTGTCAAACTTTGAATGTCAGCATCTGTGGCCAATCTAAACTTTAGAATTTTCTGAAGCTGAGTTACCAGTTTCACTTGCTTGCTTGGAGTTTGATTAGGATCTATTATACATTTCCCTGAGAAAAGGTTTGCCTCAGATGGTCCTACCTCTTCATGAACCACTGGATTACCATCTGCAAAGAGAACCTGACTTTAGAATACATCTTCATTATAAGGGAAATATAAGAATATTTTTGTACAACATAACTCCATTCAGCAGATGTGAAACATACTCAACTAATTAATTTAAAGACTACGTCTCTCATTAATGGCTTCTACAATATAGCTGGCTCAACTGTGGTAGGAAAGGCAGCCTTAATAATCATTCAAGTGGTATTGACCCTACCAAGATTCTAGCAACACAACTAGTAACTTGCCCTGTACAACACTGTCAAACAGGCAATTCATCGAGGCCTTTCCCAATAACTCAATCCAAAAAGGTCTTTGTCAGCTGTAGAGTCTGAGTTTCCAATTACAGCATGCATTAGAGGTAGCAACAATAAAAGACTACCATATGAATGACTTGAAAATTATTGCTTTCAGGTAAAATGATGCACGCTAAAGGGAAACTGAGAAAATTGTTGAAGAGCTGGACGTTACTTCCTCAGACCTCAGTTAAGAAAATTAAGCTTCTTATCTGAGTTGAACTGTGACTTAAAATTTCTGATGCCAATGGAAGTAGTTACAATCCATAAGTCATTTGACTTGTAACATTGAGACCAGTCTGTGACAGTATATGCCACATAAACACTCAACATGCACAGAGAAACCACATCACCGACTGAATGTTCCTCACATTGGTGCATTTGATCATTCCCATGTAACAGAATCTACTCCTCTATATGGTTTCTCATTTATGAAGGGGGAAAAGCTTTGGTCCCTCACCTTCTTGGCAAAGAAACTTAGATATTGTTACGTTACAAGGGTCCCAGAACACTCACCTTCTTCTGTGAAGACCAAGCATGTGCCAATTGTTTCTTCATATTCCCCAATCTGTAAAAATACCAATATCCGTAAAGGGAACAATGAGGCCAGCCTCACAACTTAACATGAGACCAATGAGAAAAAAAAAAAGAAAAATCAACGTCATTTAATGAAATCAAAGCGCTAATCTCTACTCAGGTCATTCAAGCAATACATCAAGCTTTCCCAATCTTTATTCCGAGTAACATGCTAATTAACAATAAAATGGATGGATCAAAGCTAAAATTTCCATTGAGAATCAAGGAGGAAGTGAAGAGAATGGTAGATGAAAGTTGTTAACTTACCAATTGTCCTCAAAACTTAAGTGATTAGGAAATGATGAATTTAATCATTAAACATAAGTCTACCACTCTCCCTCACGTGTGGGCCCCAAGTCCCCATAATAAGTGAGGTCCAACATGAGGGATTGTTAATATTTTAAATGGGAGGTAGGATGGAGACAAGGATTGAACTTAGGACCTCTTACTTTGATACCATGTTAAATTATCAATTGTCACAAAAACTTAAGCTGTTAGGAAATAGTGAATTTAATTATTTAACCATAATTCTAATAAAGGTAATTTCATTTTAGCTGAAAGACTATTATAAATGTCTGCCATGGTTCTATGAAAGATGTAGACATCTCCCAAGAAATTGAGCTGTTAAAGGATGTGTAATCTGACATGTCTTTTTTTTTTTTTTTGATAAGTAATAACATGAAATTCCAATTCCATGTTATTAGATTTAAATTCAAAATATCTTTGGATAAGTAATAAGTTTTATTGATATCAAAAAGAGATACCCTAGTACACATGGAGTGTACAGGGGTCAACAATCAAGTACAAAAATTACAAGAATCAAGAAAATCAAGGAAAGACATTGCTTTCTTTCTTCGTTCAATAATCTGAAGGTTCATAAGTCCGACCTCCTTCCTTGAGAATCAGTTCAAAGTTTTGGATTCAATTCTCAGAAACCTGCGACCTCCCATGGCTTACTAGTACACAAAACTGACCCTGGTTGGACTACATCTAACATGACCTCTGTTAAAAACCTGATATGGGGAAAGGGGTTCTTTGGGTGGCTAATTCAAGGTAGCCAGATTCCATTTCGCTATGCAGAAAGAGCACAAAGCATCCGCCTTGTAACTCCATTTGACCAATCTATATCTGGTAGTGAGTCTATTCTGAGAGGTAAAACGCATGATTTGGTACATGCTTTGAAAACCAGATGAGGTTCCACCATCCTACCTCAAGCTTTCTTTCACTTATTTGCTGCCAAGCCAAAAAGCAGCTGAAATTATAATCAGCAGAGGGAGACCAAGCATGCCCCCCAGTCCCAGGGGAATAGTTATGTGCTCGAAGAGCTCTGGAAACCCTCATTAGCCACAATATACATACACAAATACATTTTTTTATTTATAAGAATGATATATATACCAAAAGGCTACTCTATGCATAAAAAGCACAGAGCACACCAACAAACAAAAAAGAAGGAAAAGAGAGAGGAAACTGAAAAAAACCAAACAACAAATTAATTACAAAAGAGAAGAGAGCTAATAAAAGAAGGGAGAATCACTAAACGTGAGTCCCCAAGCTCAAAACCAATCAAAAAGAGTTCCACTAAAAGAAGCAAGCATTTGATCTCCAGAACTATCCAAATCCTAAAAAATACGCCGATTCCACTCCTTCCAAAGACACCAAAGTAAGCACAGAGGGACTAAGCTCCATATATTAGACGAATGCTTCCCCAACCAATTCCACCAGCCAAAAAGCAAATCTGGAATCGCTCTAGGTATGACCCACGAAATTCCAAAAGAAATAAAAACAAAACTCCACAACCGATGAGCCATCTCACAATGAAGTAGTAAATAATCCACTGTCTCCCCACACTGACAACACATAATACACCAATCCACAAAATCAAAACCCCTCAATCTCAAGTTATCACCCGTGAGGATCTTATTCCAAGCGACAGACCAAATGGAAAAGGGAACACGCCAAGGGTCCATAACTCTCCAAATACCTTTCCAAGGAAAGACAATAGAAGGATTACCTCGTAACTTGTATTAAAACGAACGAAAGTCAAAATCCCCATTAGGCTTCAACTTCCATCTCATCTAGTCTCCAACATCCATTGAAGGAATATTTGCTCCCAAGATACGGATAAAGTTCACCCCTTCATCCATCTCCCAGTCATTAAATTCCCGGGTAAAACGAACATCCCAACTTCTTCTCTCTCCCGCTCCCAATCTTGTCAAAGAAGATTCTACAAATATATATATACATATATAGACACAAACACAAACACACACACTATCTTCACCACCACCAGCTCATCAGACCTGGCAGCAAGCCAAAATGAATCACTCTTTGTGATAACACTAGACAACTTTGCAGAAAAAGGAATAGCATAATCATATACTATTCTATGGCCAACCTTCACATATGAAGGACCCTCCACATGCCAATTATAATGCCATGAATGAATTAAGCTCCCTGTACCACCAAGTATATGCTTCATAAAAGGCCTGCACAAAGATCTCAGTTGTAAAATCTTATGCCAACACCATGAACCACCATTAAAAGTTTGAACTGCCATAAACTCCTTCCTTTTAATAAGAATGCAACCAAGCTACCCACAAGAAACCACCCTGAAAAAAGGAAGCCAAATAAACCCATCACAACACCCCTACTCCAATGCCATAGCTATCTCAAACCCAAGCTGCCTTCAGATTTTGGGACTGACAAAGCTTCCCATGCTACTTTAGCACCAAAAGCTTTCCCTTCAGACCCATGACACAGGTAAGCACTCATCATTTTGCTACGCCATTTTAGTTACCTTTAAAGTAAAACAAAAATGCTAGACCAGTAGACTTGCATCCTAAACACCACGACCTTAATGAGCTGACGTTTCCCAGCAAATAATAGATTTCTGTACTACAAGAATTAATTTGTTACGAATCTTTTTAATGAGGGGCTTACAATCACTCCCAAGAGAGTTTACCAGTGACGAAAGGCACCCCAAAGTATCTCACAGGGATATTACCTTCCTTAAAACTTAAAAAATCTGCTGCTTAAGACTCTGCATACTGTCAGAAAAAAAAACCTTACTCTTGAGGTAACCTTTTTCCTTTGCCTACACTGTTCATAGCCTAAAAATATTCCCTTATCATGTTGATGTTATTCTAAAAAGTGAAATAACTCTTGAAATTTACCATTTTCCCCAATGCCTGCTGCCTTCCTGACATTCCATGTTCCCAAACTATATGTTTCAATGGCACACACTAGTGCATGGAAGGTCAAGAGAAACACTTAAACACGGGGAAAAAACATTTTTGAAATCTTGACATGCATCTATTGTTAAAAAATAAAAAAATAAAAAAACTCATTCCACACAAGACAAGATGAACAACGTGTCAGATACACAAGACCAACGAAATTTGAGTTATATGAACTCAATTTAAATGCTGCTATACAATAATGAAAAATTGTAATCTAAGATATTTTTTTTTTGATAAGTAAGAAAGATGTATATTCAAGAAGCTGCCTCATGAAAACAACATAAGGCAGAAAAGGGATACAGAGAAGGAAACAAACAAGAAAAAAACACAAAAAACAACAACCAACAAAAAGCTAAGAACGAAGAAGAGAGCTAAGGAACAAAGGGAGAGAATCACTAGAGGTGAGTCTCCAAGCCCTAGACCAATCAAAAAGAGAGCCACAGAAAAAAGCGAGTAGCTGGTCATCGGATTTATCCATATCCTCAAAAGTTCGCCTGTTTCGCTCCCTCCAAATACACCACATTAGGCATAGAGGGGCTAAGTTCCAAATGCTAGAAAAGTGCTTTCCCAACCAATTCCACCAACCAAGAAGCGTATCTGCAACCGATCTTGGCAAAACCCAAGAAATCCCAAAAGATCTGAAAACCAAGCTCCACAGCTGCTGAGCTTTATCACAATGTAGAAGCAAATGATTTACTGTCTCCCCGCTACATCGACACATAATGCACCAGTCAACAAAATCAAAGCCTTTACCCCGCAGGTTGTCCCCTGTAAGAATCTTCTCCCAAGCTGCATTCCAGACAAAGAAAGAGACACGCAGAGGAGCCTTAACCTTCCAAATACCTTTCCAAGGAAAGATAATAAGAGAGGGACAACGAAGCTTGTTGTAGAAAGAGCGGATGTCAAAATCCCCCTTCTTCGACAACTTCCATCTCATTCGGTCGCCATGCTCAGATTTAGGAAGATTTGAACCCAAGATTCGAAGGAAATCCTCCACCTCACCTGACTCCCAATCATTTGGATCCCTGAGTAAGTGAACATTCCAGCTTCTTCGAGCCTCAGTCCCCAACCTTTCAAGAGAAGAGGCCACAGAAGCCTCTCTATTATAAACAATCCCATACACAACTGGGAAGGAAATATGGAGTGGTAACTCCCCACACCACTGATCTGTCCAAAATCTCACTCTATCTCCCACCCCAACCTCAAACTGAATGAATCTTCTAAACACCTCCCAACCTTTTCGGATACTTCTCCATAAGCTACACCCGTGGACACCCCTACCCAGCTTGGAAGACCAACCCCCCCACTCTTCCCCAAACTTTGAAGATATAACTCTCCTCCAAAGACGATTTTCCTCAACCCCAAACCGCCATAACCATTTTCCTAATAAAGCTTGATTAAAAGTAGTTATTTTCCTTACTCCCAAGCCACCGTTCGCCTTAGGAGCACACACCTTATTCCACCTCACCAAGTGAGTCTTCGAATCCCCCCACAAGAAGTCCCTTTGCATCTTCTCAATCTTATTAGCCACATGCGAGGGGATGGTAAAGAGAGATAAATAATAAGTAGGAAGCCCATTACAGTACCACCCCTACTCTCCAATTGAGTGGCAGAAAATTCTAATAAGTACTTTGGAGAAAGCACAAAACAACTTTAATTTAATGGAGAGGGGAACACATCTCAAACAAGAAACAAAGAAAATGAGACACTTTTATGTGCATATAGTCACAATCTGATTGGAAAAAGAATGAAAACTGCTTAGAAAATGATTTGTCACACTCAAATCAAATACAGGGTTATTACAGGCAATTAACTCACCAGTTTCAATTTGCCATCTATAATTAATACTGGATTCAATGTGTCCAGACCCTACAGATAAGAAAAAACGAATTTTAATGAAATTTGAAGGGAATAAAAACAAAAAATTCATGTGTAGAACTCACTAATGAAAACAAAGAAGATTAATCCTAAAGAATTGACACGTTAGATAACTCAGAGAAAGAAGAAAAGGCCATCATCATCTTCATCTGAAAACACTGCAGTTTTGCAGGGAAGTGGGTAGAAAGAAATAATGGCACCCGTGCAAGATATTCTAGCCAACAATTAATAAAACTGCATTAAAAACTTTAAAGAAAAAATAAACTCACACCATCAAAAAGTATAGACTAAAACATTCTGCAGAACGTTGAAGTTTCTTTCAAGCTATTGGTAATAAAAACTTTGGTTAGAGAGAGAGAGAGAGACCGTGTGTGTGTCTAGGAAGCATGGACACGGACACAATATGATACGGTGACACAAACAATTTCTAAAAAATTATAACATAAAAAAGGGCCAATACACCAGTATGACACAGGTACCCCTAAATGAAATGAAGTGTCTGTGCTTCCTAGGCATGTGACTGTGTTAATTTTTTTTTTTTTTTTTTTTTTAACTTAATTCAATAAGTCCCAAAGAAATGTGTATTGCAGGTTTGGAACATACAGATAGAACATACGGTGCATTTGCCGGGATGTCAAGTTCCCCAGAAACACTGCTAAGATCAAGCAATACAAATTCCTCCTCATCCTGATGATCGCGTTGTACAGAATTCACCTCCATATCCTAAACAGTAACAAAAAACATGTAAAAAAGGAAGTTATGACACAGACATTATTGTGTCCATGAGCAAAGCACATATATCCCAAATGAATTCAAACAATTATCATTGCATAAGAAAACATTTCAAATTTTAAACTTTGCAGTTGCTGTTGCTGTTGCTAAGAACTACCAAACAAATAGGAGTTTGAGAGTTTGTTTTTATATATATATTTTTTCATTCTCATTTGGTCTAAGAGGCTTATCGGATTAAAATAAACATGTATCCCGTTCCTATTAATTGTGGCAGAGTTGGGTTTCAACCAAAACAATTGGAAATGAAGATCAGAACATTTTATAAGTCAGGAGTCCGTGTCCATCGAAAATCAAAAGTTAATAAAATCTACTAATCTGAATATGAACATCTGAAAATTCACAAATTAACATTCAGACATTGAACCTGTCAATCAATTATCATAAGTTGAATTAAATCGGACACGGACGGGACACGGCGAGGAGAGGGAATAAAAAAAAAAAAAGGTAAAAATTCTAACCTGAAACGCCGATCTCCTCTCCTTCTCTCAGTCTCACTCTCTCACGCCGTCGACGCCGATCTTCTTCTTCTTCCGTGCGAGAGCTGATTTTCTTCCTTCTCCTTCTTCCGAATCTACCCTCACATTTTTTTATGTTTTTCCCCGTTTGCCCTTGTTTGTCCGCGCCTTTTCATGTGTAAATAAATACATCTTTTCAAAAAATTTTCTTTCTATCTTTTACAATTCTTTTCTCGTTTTCAAGTAGACAATAGACAATTCTTTTCCCGCTTCCTCTTACCTCATTTTCTGTGCCTTCTGTTTATGTTATCTCAAAAAAAAAAAAAAAAATTAGAGGAATCTCAAAAAAAGAAAAAAAAGATAAGTAGTTTAAAGTACCACATTCTTCAGTTAATGAATGAGTTAGTTTTTGGTTTATAAGTCTCGCTTGTACTTACAAAAATTAGACCTTTTTGTAAGTGTTAGCGTTGTAAGTCTGGTCTTCTCACTCCCTGTTTCACCATTCCCCATCGTCATTCCTTACAATAGAACGGACAAGTATATATTATTAGTAGCTAAACTTTAATATCTTTCTAAAAAAAAATTTTAATTACTATTTAAAATTATAAACTATAATATATATATATATATATATTAGCCTCATCTCACGCGCTTTGAAATTCTTTTTTATATTCTCAAGATCCCTTTCCCATTCTCCTTCCCCATTCCCTACAATAGAATAGACACATGTATATATTATTAGTGGCTAAACTTTAATGTCATTCTGAAAAAAAAAATAATTATTATTTAAAATTACAAAACAAATTCTATAAGCTCTAATACACACACACACACACTAACCTTATCTTACGTGCTTTGAGACTCTTTTTTTATTTTTTATTTTGGGTTTAGTGTCATAATTTTTAAAAGTGAGATAAAGATAGTATCCTAATTCTTAAGATTTTTCTTTATGTGAGTTTTTTTTTTTAATTAGTTATTTGTACATGAGTTAGTGGCCGATATGAATGGAATAAACTATTTGAAACTGAAACTTTTGAATAGTATTTAAAACTGAGATAGAGTTAGTGTCCTACTTTTTTTTATCTTTCTCTACGAGAAAGCTTATAAAAAATAGAAATTTTGAATTTAAAACAAAAGGTGGCAATTCAAATTAGAGAAGAGAAAGGAAAAAACCTAAAACTAAAGTACTTTTAAAAGATGAAAATTACTCTTTTAACAAGTTTGTAATTTTAACTTTAAAATTATTTAACTAAAAGATAGAGGTATTTTAAAGAGTTTAAGAATGTGTATTTTCGTGTGCAACAATAATAATAATAATAATAATAATTATTATTATTATTATTATTATTATTATTATTATTATTTTGGGTTTATTATTATAATGTTTAAAAGTGATATATAAATAACCTTGTGTATTTTTTTATTTTTTTTAAAGAAAGATGTAAGATAATGTGGAATAATGTTTAAAAATGAGATGGAGATAGTGTCTTGTGTTTTAGGTTGAATGGAGAAGATAAAGGAAAAAATCTAAAACTTAGAAACAGTAAATTACTCTTTTAATCAGTTTGTGTTTTTTAATTTAAAATTATTTAACTAAAAGATGGGAGGTATTATAGAGAGTTTAAGAATTTGTGTGAGGGTATTTTAGTACGCAAAATGTTAAAACCCAAACAGGGAATCCTATTATTAATAGTATAGATAGAAATATAATTAATTAGTTAATATATATATATATATATCTCTCTCTCTGCCATACCCATATCTTATTTTTCAAAAATTATCATTGTACCGTGATAATGTGCTAAAATCGTCAGTGAGTTGTAGGCTCCAAGCCACGCCAATGGGTACTTGTGGAATAAGAACAAAAGGACTAAACAGAACGCATCGGTGTGGTACCAGCCAAAAACCCTCTAAATGTCAAGTTAGTGAATGAGAAATCTCTAAGAACTCTATACTGAGAGAATTAGGGAGTTTCTGCGTACCTGAGAAAAAAGGAGAACTAAAGCCTATATAGTGGTAAGTAGTGAATCAAGATCCCTTAAGAGTGGGGATTTTTCCTTGTAGGGAAGATCTGGCATTAAGGTTTCCGAGATTTTAGGGTGTTTTTCCATATGAGGGAGATATGGGTGAGTAGTAGGGTTTTTGTGCGTGATACGCAAGATGTTTCTATATATGAGTATTCGTGAGGACCAAGCAAGGCCACGTAGGACCTGTCGGCTTCTCCACTCTATCAGTCTACGGTTATCCATCATTCAAGGATCTCCCGTCAGTTCGTGGGGGAGATGCATCCATTGGCTTATATGGTGGAATCGTCCTTTGAAAGCTTCGTCAGTTCTTAAGGGTGCGTCGCCCCCATTGTCATCGTCTTGTAGCCTCCGTCAATTTTTGTGAAGCTGATGGCCTCGTAGATGTTGTCAGCTTTCTTGGTCATTTGTTTATAAGTCTAAATTTCTTTGTCAAAAATACCCCAATCAAATGCCCCCTACTCCGTGGTTCCGTCGGCTGTAGCTAACGGGCCTCAGAGTAATAAGGGTGTTTATGGTTATTAATTGAATGTTTTATTGAAGAATGTACCATTAAATGGCATAGGTAGCCTTTGGCTTAAATGCTAGGTGACACGTGGCACCTGTTGGTTGGTCTCATTTCTAATCAAAAGCGTCGCTTCGTATTCCGCGCCTCTTCGCTCTATAAATAGTTCCTCCTCCTCTAGTTATTCTTTTTACTTTGTTTTTCATCTCTTAGGAGCTCAGAGCTATTGTGTCGCGCCATCGCTTATGAGCAACCTGTTGTTGTGTCACTCCGTCATCTTCAAGGAATCCGTTGCTTCGAGCCGCCGTTCGTTCTTCTTTGTTAGTTTCTTTCCTTTATTTTGTTTTCTCTCCCTTTTTTTATTCATTTTTCCTAGTTGGTCGTCATTTGTTTAGAGACTTGTCAAATAGGCTCTTAGAATACCTCTGTCGCTTGTAAATGAATAGATGTCAGGTGATAGAGAAGTGACAAGTGAACAATCATCGTCAGTCCGTGAAGGTGCGGACTACGACGAGTTCTATCCATCAGGGCACGAGCCCGAGGAGGATGTAACCTGGTCCCCAGAAAGGAAACTGTCTGCTCACTCCCTTGCCGAGGAAGAAAAAGAGGAGCATGAAGAGGATGAGGAAGGAGAGGAAGAGGGTGACGAGAAGGAGGAGGAAAAGGAAGAAGGAGAAGGGGAAGAGGAGAAAGATGACGAGGAAGGTGACGAGGCAGTAGGCCAAGTGGACGGCAATGGCCCTAGGCGCTTCATCCTTCCTTTGATATGCACGGTGAACAATTTTTACCTAACCATGTCCTAGGTCTTCGACAAACTCCGCGACCGTTTTCAAATCCCTGAGAACATTCCCTTCCGTTTGCCGAGGAAGCTTGAGAGGTTTTCTTCGGGAAAAATAGCGGACGTTGGCATGTATGATGCCATGTTCGTTGCAGGGCTGAGATTGCCATTGACAGAGTTGCATTGCCAACTTGCCAATTATCTAGGCCTATCCATTAGCTAAATCGCCCCTAATGCATGGAGGATATTTCTTGGGGCTGAAGTGATATGGGGTCAACTAAGTAGTGGTAATCGCTGCCTTACCTCGACGAGTTCTTCTACTGTTATAATTCTCAGTAGATTTCCTTGTCGAAGGGCATCTACCACTTCCTAGCCAGGAAGACGTCGCTTAGGCTGGTGTCAGAAATGCCTGACTTAAATAGGAACTGGAAGAATAGATACTTTTTTGTTTAAGGGTCGGATTTGGAGTGTAGACTCGAGGAGTGGGATAGCATGCCCGACGGGTTGATAATACCTAGGGCGTTGTGAGGGAGTCAAGTGTGTCGTTTCTATTCATTTTTCACCACCTCATCAGTTTTAGTTATACATCTAACATCTTTTTCTTTTTCTTTTTCTTTTTTCTTTTTTTTAGCTCAAATCTGTCTGCAGATTAACGACGCACAGAAGGGCTTCATTAGACGTGTTTTGAAAATCCCCTTTGAGCAAAGGAAGTAGAAGGACTTGGTCACTCTTGATACTTTCCACACGTTCTGTGTAGGGATGGCAATTTTTGCCTGACCCGCAGATACTTAGCCCGGCCCGACCCTAATGGGCCAGGTTTTACCCGGTCCGATTAAAAATAGGGTCGGGTTTGGGTTTTTAAAAAAAAAACCCAAAGCGGGTCCGGGTCGGGTCTGAGTTTTTACAAAAACCAGGCCCGACCTAGTTAATATATATATGTATAGTTACTAAAATACCCTTACATATATATATATATATATATATAGTTATAACCCTACCTCACCTTACACTTACAATCTCTTCAGTAGTTCAGCTGCCTCTCATCTCTCTCTCTTCAGCTCACCACTCTTGCACGGTCACTCACAATCTCACCAGCGCCGTTGCACTCAAGCTTAATTCTAGTTTCTACTCTCACTCTCAAGTCTCAACTCAAGAGATCAAGCCCCACGCAAGCCCTTCCTTAAGTGATCAAGCCTCACGCAACTGACGCAAGCCCTCCTAAGAAAATTCTCGCACAAGCCCAGCTACAATCAAGCACCTCGCCTAGATCGGAGATAGGTCCTTGGTGGACTGAGTTCTCCAAATTTTTTTCTGGGTTTTTTTTTTTTTTTTTTTTTTTTTTTTGGGTTCATGTCCTCTGTCAAATCTGAGCTTGTGTTTGTGATTCTGTGAATTTGTGTTTGAAAGGGAAACTCTTTTTTTTTTTTTTTTGGGTTCATGTCCTTTCTTAAATCTGAGTTTGTGTTTGTGATTCTGTGAATCTATGTTTATGAATCTGTGTTAGAAAGGGAAACTCTTTTTTTTTTTTTTTTTTAGATTGTTTTGCAATGGATGCCCTGAAGTGACTGTCGGAGCCCGCAGGGTATGGGTCTAAAAAAAAAGACTTGTTTATTAAACGGGCCGGGTCAGGGTAACAGAGAAAGACCCGCGGGTCAGGTTCGGGCATTCAAAAACCCGCCCCGAACCTGACCCGTTGTCATTCCTAGTTCTGTGGTGGTCCAGAGCCGATGCCTGTAGCTCGACGGTTGCACGTCTTTTCCCATCATCATAAGTTTTCATGTTCATTCACCTTTTAGTTCGTCCATTATTATTCTAATTCTCTCTGTCACCCTTTTTTTTTTCAAAGATGGATGCAGGTAGGCAGAGGGCGATGGTAAGGAAGTCTGCCGCTGCATGCAAGTAGCAGGGGGAGGCATCGGCGTCGACCCCCAAGGTGGCCTCCAAAGCTGCCCCAAAGAGAAAGAGCAAGGCTAAGGACAACCAACCGTCCAAGAAAGGGACTGGCCCATTCGTTAAGGATCAGTAGCAGAAGTCCCATCCGCCTCTTCGTTATGGGGCTGGAAAGGGCTTAATGACGGGGAAGGGCCTCATCGTCCCTAGCCCCGTCCAAAGGCTGGTCACCCACAAAGACTACGCCGTTGAGATGGTCAATTCGATCATCAAGGAGACAGACTTGGACCTCTGTGGTGAGCACACCTCAAAGGATCTGGCGGCTTCTGGTCTTTACGACTTGTCGAGGATATGTATCCATCACTTTTAGTACTCTGTAATTCTTGTATACTTATCCTAACCGTCATTTTTTCATTTCAAGCGTTGGTACGGATAAGGGCCTTCTAGGACAGATGTGTGGCCAACGAGGGGGGGTGATCCGACAGTTTCACAAATGTCAAGAAATAGAGAACAAGGAGAGGGACCAATATAAGGAGGTCGTCCATTCTCTCAACACGAAGCTAACAGCCAAGCTTGCCCTGCTTAAAGAGGAGACCCATCGTCATGAGGAGGTAGAGAAAATGAACACCAACCTGACGACAGAGTTGGCCGCTCTTTGCAAGCAGATAGACAAGGTCAAAGTTAACGCTGTGGTGGCGTTCCAGATCTCGCAGCCTTTCTTCGACGAGTGCGGCGTCTTTTATGGCAAAAGGTTTGATGACTACTTGAAACAGGTTGCAACCATCTACCCAAATCTGGACTTATCCCAGATCGCCATAGATGACACCGTCCCACCGACTCCTGGGGCAAACGACGCCGTTAGCAATAAGACCAACGACTTCATCCACATCGTCAAGGAGGAAGTGAAGGACCCTGATGCTGAGGTCGTCATCCAACTTGCTCCTAAAGGCTCGGTGGCTCCTGTGGTCCTGTCTACTGCAGATGGCCTAACAATCACGGATGATCCCGTCTCCAATGCTCCCCCGTCCTAATTTTTACCCTTTTCTTTTTTGAGTTGTTTCTAATTCTTCTTTCTTTTTTGTAAGTTTATTTGTAAGATAGTGGTAAATTCCCATTCTTTTGGGCTTTATGTAAAAACATTTACCTCGTTGGGTTTATGTCTACTGCTTTTTATTCATTGCTTATACTTATCGTTTTATTTTTACTACAATTGTGGATATGGCCCTGTCTTGTTTGTGCCTTTGCTAGCCGTTGATATTTTATTTCATCCGTCAGTAATATTTGCATGTTTTACTTAATGGCTCTCTTAAGACCAAGTACCCGTCGGTATCCTTGGTCCTTCGTTCATCCTGCAGATAGGATTTTAGCAAAGCTTTTAAGATCAGGTACTCGTCGGTATTTTTAGTTGTCCGTCCACCTCGTACGTAGGACTTAGTATAATTCTTGAGACTAAGTACCTGTCAGTATCCTTGTTCGTTCATCCACCCCGTAGGTAGAACTTAATATAATTCCAGAGATCAGGTACCCGTCGGTATCCTTGGTCGTCCGTCCACCCCATAGGTAGGACTTAGCATAATTTTTGTGGGCGATTCACTGAAGGGTATAGTAAGACAATATTTCTGATAATCCTTCTAAGTCTTATAAATAAATAAGAAAAGTTTATAAAAAACTTAATATCCTTAAAACTTCAACATCTTTTAATATACAACTTTAATATAAATAATAAAAGGAAGCGAAAAAATAGGTTGCATTCATCTACTACTGGTAGTATTTCCTCAAGTACTCGGTGTTCCAGGGCTGATGAAGCCTTTGTTCGTCGAGGGTCTCTAGGTAATAGGTCCCCTTTCTATGGTAGTCGACAATCCTATAAGGTCCTTCCTAGTTAGGGCCTAATTTGCCCTATATGGGATTTCTGGTAGCCGTTGTTACTTTCATTAGGACCAGGTCCCCGACTTGAAAATGACGAGGCCTTACTTTGGTGTTGTAGTATTTTGCCATCAGGTCTTAATAATGAGTGATTCGCTGCTTTGCCATTGCTTTGACTTCGTCTAGAAGATCCAAATGTAGGCGCATCTCCCCTTCATTCCTCTCTTTATTATGGTGGGATATCTAGTAGCTAGTTAGTTCAACTTCTGTCGGGAGCCCGGGATGATGGCTTCACTCCCGAATGTGAGGAGAAAAGGTGTCTCCCCTGTAGGTGTGCGAGTCATCGTTCGGTATACCCATAGGACACCGGGTAGTTCATCCGGCCATATACCCTTTACCCCCTTGAGCCGACTCTTAATTATCTTGAGTAAGGATCGGTTTTTAACCTCAACTTGTTTGTTGGCCTGAGGGTAGGGGAGGGGGGGGGGGGAGGAGTAGTGGTTCTTGATCCCCCACTATTGGCAGAAATCTTTGAATGCGTCATTGTCGAATTGCTTTCCATTGTCAAAGACGAAGACCTTAGGGATCCCAAAGTGGCAAATGATACTCTTCCAGATGAAGCTTCGGACATTTTTCTCCATGATAGTGGCCAATGGTTCTACCTCAACCCATTTGGTGAAGTAGTCGATCTCTACGACAAGGAACTTGATCTGCCGCATCATCCATAAGGAAGGGTCCTACTATGTCCAATCCCCACTGGGCGAATAGCCAGGGGGCGCTCATTGGTGTAAGCTTCTTCGATGGCTGTCATATGATGTTGCTGAAACATTGGCACTTGTCACACGCCTTTACGTAGGACTGGGTGTCCTTCTGCATAGTGGGCCAATAGTATCTTGCTCGTATTAGCTTGTGGACCAGCAAGCGTGCCCTTGAGTGGTTTCCATGTACTCCTTCGTGGACTTCTCTTATGACATAGTCTGCTTCGACGGGAGAAGCCTCTCTTGTAAAGGTGATCCCTGATTAGTATGAAACGTGACGACTATACCTTCAACTTACGGGAAGCATTGCGGTCTTCTGGAAGCGTCCCATTCCTAAGATAGGATAATATTGGCGTCGTCCAGTCGGCTCTCCTGAAGGGATTACCTATACCTTTTCCTCGTCAATGGCAGGAGAATATTGGACAAAAGATAGTACTTGATTAGTGACGACCATACACTCTACAAATGCAGCTTTGGCCAAACGGTCTGCCTACTCGTTCTCTTCCCTTGGGATTTGCACAAAGTTGGCCGAGAGCATCTCGCTCACCTTTCTTTTGATCATACTCAATATTCTCTCATCCGTTCATCTTTGGCCTCATAGTCACCATTGATGTGCCCAATCACTACTTGCGAATTGCAGTGTATGACTACTGACATGGCCCCTACTGCTTTAGCCAAGTTAAGGCCCGAAAGGACCGCTTCATACTCTGCTTCATTATTGGTTGTTGAGAATTGGAGACAGACTACATACTTAATTGTATCTCCTTCTGGCGACTATAGTAGGACCCCAGCTTCCCCGACCTGTTGGTTGGACGAACCGTCTGTCCATATCATCTATGTCGCCGGTCTTTCCTCCTGATATTCTTTTGCTATGAACTCGGCAATGAAATCAGCTAAAGCCCATGCCTTGATCACAGTTCTGGGTCGGTATTGAACGTCGAACTCGTTATGTTCTATCGCCCATAGAACTAGTCGCCCTGCTGCCTCTGGATTGTTCATTACTTTCCATAGTGGTTTGTCTGTCTGAACCACTATGGTGTGTGCTTAGAAGTACGGCCTGAGTTTTTAGGCAACTGTGATCAGTGTAAAGGCCAGCTTCTCCATTGGGGATATCTTCCTTTAGCTCCCCAAAGCGCTCACTAGTGTAGTAGACGGGTAACTACATACGGTCTTTCTCCCGAATAAGAGTGGGAACTAACAGTCCTTGGTGACACGGCTAAGTAGAAGGAGAGCTCTTTACCGAGTTTGGATGGATTGAGTAATGGTGGGGATGCAAGGTACGCCTTTAATTCCTCAAAAACCTTCTGGCATTCATTGGTCCATTCAAAAGCCTTCTTTAGTGTCTTGAAGAAGTGCAGGCACTTATCGGTTGCCCTGGAGACAAACCTGTTGAGGGCCACCACCCTACCGTTTAGGATTTGCATCTCTTTGTTGTTCTTTGGAGGTGTCGTCTCTAGTATAGCTCGAACTTTATCGGGATTGGCTTCCACACAGCGTTGTGACACCATAAAGCCCAAGAATTTTCCTGACACTACACCGAACACACATTTACTGGAGTTGAGCTTCATGTTGTAGAGGCGGAGGGTTTCGATCGTTTTCCGAAGATCTTCTAGGTGGTCAATTTCCCTTGCGATCTTTAAAATCATGTTGTTTATGTATACTTTGACGTTACGCCCAATTTGCTGGGTGAATATCTTATTCACAAGCCTTTGGTATGCCGCCCCTGCGTTCTTTAGTCCGAACGACATGACTTTGTAATAGAAAATCCTTGGCTTGTGACAAATAAGGTCTTCTCCTAGTCTGCTTCATCCAATCTAATTTGGTTGTACCTGGAGAAGGCATCCATGAAATTATACAGCTGGTGACCGATCGTAAAGTCTACAAAGAGGTCGATGCACAAGAGCAAGTAGCTGTCTTTAGGGCATGCCTTGTTAAGGTCGGTGAAATTCACACACATTCTCCACTTGCCATTTAATTTTTTAACCATGACCACGTTGGCCAAACATTCTCAGTAGTAGACTTCCCTAGTGAAATCTGCTTCCAGTAGTTTGCGCACCTTTTTGGCTATAGCTATGTCTTTTTCTTGGGCGAAGACTCTCTTCTTTTGTCGGACTGGAGGGAAGGACGGGTATACATTGAGCCTGTGGACCATGGTATCTAGACTAATCCTTGGCATGTCCTCGTGACTCCAAGTAAAGACGTCCTGATTGTTCTTTAGGAAAAGGTCAAGCTCTTTGCGAACCAAAGTGCCTGCGTGCCGATACAAGTGATTCGGCCTAGGATGCTATCGTCCAAGGAGATCTCTTCAAGGTCTTCCGTTGGCTCTGCTGCAACCCTCCTTTCTTCAATGTTCAAAGCCTGCAAGTGATCATCCATTTCCAGCATGGCAATGTAGCATTCGCGAGCAGCCATCTGGTCCCCTCGTGCTTCTCCTATCCTATACTTCGTTGGGAACTTTACTAGTAGGTAGTATGTGCACGTGGCTACTCTCCACGTATTAAGTGTGGGTCGGCCAATGATGGCATTATAGGCAGAGGAGCAATCAACGACCAAAAAATTGACTTCCTTAGTGAGTTGCTGAGGGTTCGACCTAATGGTTACTAGCAAAGTGATGGTTCCTATGGGAAAGATCTTGGTGCCATCGAATCCTACGAAGGGTGTGTCTGAAGGCATGAAATGCTCTTTGTCTACCCTCATCTGTTGGAATGCAGAGCAGTAGAGGATATCCGTTAAGCTCCCGTTGTCTACTAGTACCTGTCAGGTATTGAAACCTACAATTGACAAACTGATAACCAGGGCATCGTCGTGAGGGTGGTGTAGTTTTCTAGCATCCTCTTCTGCACCATTCGTAAGTACATCTTCCTTACCTTTTTAGAGGATCCTGCCATTGTGTTCCCTCCTATAATCACCTTTATCTCCCCGAGTGGGGCTTTGGGTCTTTTTTTGGCTCGCCAGTTGGTTTGGGGTCCCTTAGTGGGTTCTCTCTGCCCCTGACGAACCACTGTAACTTCCCTTATATGATGAAGGCTTTGATCTGCTGCTTGAGGTCGTAGCACTCGGAAGTGTCATGCCCGTGATCCCTGTGAAAAAGGTAGTACTTGTTTCTAGGCCTCTTGTTCAGATCGCCATTTAGTTTATCCGGCCAAGTCAACGCCACATCATCCCTTATCTGCATGAGAACCTGATCCAACAAGGCATTCAAAGGAGTGAAGTTCATCGTCTTCCTCGATGGAGGCCTTAATCTCCTATCGTCCCTTCTGTTGCTCGTTTGGGCCGATCTTCTTCCTTTGTCTAGAAAAGGATGATCCTACCTTTCCCTCTTCTTCGGTCTGCCCCCCCCGAGCGATCATTGCATTTCGACATTCGTGTACTTCGTGGCCTTGTACAACATATCATTCTTGTAGATAGAGAATAGGAGCTCTCCTAATTGTAACCTGTTGGTGAATGCAATGATGAGAACCTTGTCGTTAGCTTCGTTAATTAAGAGGGCCTCCTTGTTAAAACAGGTTACGTATGACCTTAGGCTCTCATCTTCCTGCTACTTAATGTTCAGTAGACTCACTAAGGATCTTTTGTACCTTTACCCCCCAATAAAATGAGTGACAAAGTGTCCACTTAACTCCTTAGAAGTGGACACTGTGTTGAGGGTCAGCTTGCTGAACCATACCCGTACTGGCCCTTTAAGTGTAGTGGGCAATGCCTGCACATAATCTCATCTAGAACCCCTTGTAGGTACATGAGGGTTTTGAACAACTCCAGGTGCTTGAAGGGGTCCTTCGACCTATCAAATGGTTCTTCTTGTGGCATTCTGAACTTGTCTGGAAGGGGGAAGGATGTGACTGGTGCAATGAAGGGAAAATTGGTATGATGGACTAGTTCGTCCAAGCTAGTGGACACCCGACCCTTCAGGGCACTCATTATCATATCCATCTTCTCTTTCATCGTCTGTATCTATTGCACCATGCGCAACGCGCAGACTTCCAGCTCGGAGGGATGACTGGTATCCTGCTAGTCCTGTCTACTAACGGCATTGATTTCCTTTTGGTTATCCCTTTCTTAATGATCGTTCGTCAGGGGACAATTGTCGTTGCGTTCCTCCCTGTCCTGTCCATCATTTTGATCGTTTGGCTTCTGATTGTTCCACTACTCCAACTGTCGTTCCAATTCATGGTTCCGCTAAGTGAGCCATTCATCTGCTGCAACAAGGGTTTGCACTTGCCTTTCTAATGCATTGGGCGGGTTCCCAGTCTCTTGGTTGGTGGTGGCCATCAATCGTGTTAGGACTATACAACTTTTAGTCCTTAAAACGGCAATATTGCTTATCACTGGCTCCCCACAGACAGCACCAACTAATGATGTACTAAAATCATTAGTGATTTGTAGGCACCAAGCCACACCGATGGGTATGTGGAACAAGAACAAAAGGACCAAACAAAAGGCACCGGTGTGGTACCAGCCAAAAACCCTTAGAAGGTTAAGTTAGTGAATGAGAAATCTTTAAGAACTCTATAGTAAGAGAACTAAGGAGTTTCTGCGTACTTGAGAAAAGAGGTTGTCTAGTGCTTATATAGTGGTGAGTAGTGAACCGAGATTCCTTAAGAGTAGGAATTTTTCCTTGTAGGGAAGATCTAGCATTAGGGTTTCCGAGATTTTAGGGTGTCTTTCCATACAAGGGAGATATGGGTGAATTGTAGGGTTTTTGTGCGTGATACGCAAAAAAAAAGTTTCCAAATATGAGTATTCATGAGGACCAAGCAAGGCCACATAGAAACCGTCAACTTCTCCACTCCGTTGGTCTACAGTTATCCGTCTTTCAAGGATCTCCCGTCTGTTTGTGGGGGAGATGCGTTCATTGGCTTTTATGGTGGAATCGTCCTTTGAAAGCTCCGTCGGTTCTTAAGGTTGCATCACCGATCTCCCGTCTGTTTGTGGGGGAGATGCGTTCGTCGGCTTTTATGGTGGAATCATCCTTTGAAAGCTCCATCCGTTCTTAAGGTTGCATCACCCCCATTATCATCGTTCTAGAGCCTCCATCAGTTTCTGTGAAGCTAACGGCCCCGTGGGTGTCATCAGCTTTCTTAGTCATTTATTTACAAGTCTAAATTTCTTTGACAAAAATACCCCCATCATACCGTATCCATATCTATACCCGTATGTGAACAAGTGCATCCTTTGGTGCTGAAGTCTTCCTCTGTAACTATGATTTTTTTTGGTCAGAAGTCTTTTAGGTGCAAATATCTCAAACAAAATCTAGCACAAACAATCATAAAGATACATATAAGCCCTGAAAACATACTAAGTTTGTAGAGCAAATAATCACACTATCACCAACATTAAACCTTTTTGGACTTTTCATTTAATTATTTAAGTTCATTATTCAATAAATTATTGTAATTTACACCATTGGGCCTATTATACTAACTTGACCACAACTAATTTTCAAATGACCAAACTTTGAAAACTGAATTTAACACCCTAGTTAAACCAAATTTTGGAATTAACACAACATTTTACATTCATAGTAGTAGCATAGTGTATCACATTATAAAACACCATTCACAATTGAGTTCACAAACCACAACCCATATAAGAAATTAAGGTTTGACTTGCAAAATATTCATCAGTGACAATTATATATCCAAAATAGAATTAACAAACTGCTTGAATTCAATTACAAAAATTCTAAAATAGAACTCAAATTCACAGAGCTCTCAGCCAGTAGATTGTAGAACACATTATTTCATTAAAGAGTAGTTTTTTTTTTCATTATAAAGGAAAATAAAACAAAAAAATGCATATATTATTTTCTTTGTTTATGGTTGGTAAACTAATAGCTAAATGGGACATAAATTAATTAGTAGTAATTTAAGAAAAAATTAAAAACGATTTTTTGCACCTATTTCCACCCATTTGAAACAAAAAATGAAATGCATTGTAGGTGGAAGATTCTTGAAATCACAATTGAATTTATAAGTGAGACATACTCTACATTTTTTAAATACAAGAAACCAGGTAACAAAGTGTCACTTGAAACAAAAATGAATTTCAATAATATGCTCAACAAATCAAAACTACAAGGCTGAATAACAAGTTTAAAAAGTAATAATTATCAACGAGTGCGTGTTAAAACAACAACACCAAGAACTTCTAATAAGTTATAATAGAAAGAAAAAAAAGAAATGCTAAAACCCAACTCAAAAATGTTAAAAATTGAACATAACAAAATCACAAAAGCTACTAGATGATACCCATCAGTCTTGTTCAAATTTTTGCAAACCCATTATGACCCCCATGCATCTTAAACCATATCCTTTTAAAATTTGGCTAATTCTCTTGATCAAAATATACAAACCAAAGAAAACTCAGAGGGCCCAGTATTACAATATCCAAAAATGAAGAAGGACGAATGAGTAGAGTGCAGTAGCTGAGAATCAAAACGAATGGAAGGTAGCGTGTAGCGTTGGTACTTGGTAGGCCTTGAGTTGTGTTGATGCCCATTTTTTGACAAAAGAGACCAATGGCAAAAAAAGCCCAACAATATGAAAAATGTGAAGAAAGAAAGTAGCAAAATAAAGACCATTGAGCCAGAATGGCAAGAATAATGATCCATAGGCCCACAAAATAAAAAGTGGCCCAAAAGAAAGCAAACGGGCCGAGGAAGACCTAAAGAATGAAGTAGTAAGCCCATGGGAATCATAACAAATAGAAAGGAAGCAAAAATGGGCTAGAGGAGCCCAAAGAAAGGAATTGGTAAATGGGATTGGTTCGAAGGCCAATAAACCCAAAGGCAAAGGATGTGGTAATTGGACTTAGGAAGCCTAAAGGATTTAGCAAAAGCCCATGTGAATGAAAGAGGTAGGAAAGAATGAAATGGGCCAAGGATGCTTAAAGAATGAAATAGGCCAAGGAAGCCCAAGGTGTTGAATGAATTGACCCAGCAGGAATGCTGGATAGTAAAGACTAAAAGAAGGAATAATATGAGAAATTGGCATGGCAGGTACTTCAGCCTGCAAGCCTAGAAGTAACTACAAGACAAACAAGGGTGAATGATATCATAGCAGGAACAATGCAGTGGCGTGGCACGAACACCAGCCAGCCCACAGAGAAATGATGAAAAGGGGATATGGGCCAAATTAAAGGAAGGAAAGCCCACACCCAAGCAATGCCCAGCCCGAAGAAGAAATGAGATGCAGAGAATGAAGACCCAAGAACTCATTCACGCTGTAAGAGTTAAACAAGCACCAGAGCGTGTAGCAAAGTCAGACAAACCTATAGGCAATGGCAAACATGTGAGAGCTAGAAAAGTAATGGACTCATATGGAAGTGGAGCATACACACAAGGCTTAGGCACCACCTACCAATACCCAGTCAATACAGGGGAGGTGGGCCACGAGTCAAAGGTAAGAGAGGGTGTGGTCTGGCGGTGGGGAGAAGGAGGAGCCTATTTTGGGGTTTCCGCTCAAGCTCTTTTGGGGGAAATGTCCTACTGGGATTATATCTCACCTAAAAGAGGTAAACATATACATGCTATAGAGGTTGGTAAGGAAGAAGTCTAGCCCTTATCCAGATGGAAGTGTTAAAGGAGAATAAAAACAAAAAACAAAACAAAACCACTTTTGTCTGGGAATGAGACATGGCACGGCCAACACAGTGTAGTAGTGGTGGCTGGGCAGCCGGCAGACCAGTGGGCAGTCCTGGAAGGACACCCACAAAAGGCCAAAAGCTGTTAAGGGGTAAAAATGACAAACCCTATCATGGCGTGTAGTATAAAAGGCCATAGACATGCACAGTAAAAGGGGAGGATGGGAGAGAAAAAAAGAGGGAGAAGGAAAAAGACAGAAAATAGAGAAAAACGAGTAAGCGAAAGAAAGAAAAACAGAAAACCAAGAGTAATGAAGGAAAGTATGAGTGATAGGAGTAAAAACATGCATCAATAGGCTACCCACTTCTCTCCCTCTCAATAACCCACTCTCTAACAAGTCAAGAATCTGATATCAACCCATTTAGGTCCATTTTCCAAAGTAACTTCTATAGCAAAATTTTCCTCTGAAGTTACCCATATTGGAGATTGGTTCCCCTTTTTGGACTTGAATCTACCAAAGACTCAAGCCCATTCCTTTAGTAGACTAACCTTTTTTTCTTTTGTCGTGGTTGATTAAGGACTAACGTGACTTCTTGCCATTAATCTATCCTTGCCGTAATCACGTTGTGATACTCTTCCTTTGTGAAACTGTTGATGTATTATTGTTGTTAGCAGAAAATATTTTAGTTAAAGTGTTTTAGTTATCCTGCCGTATTGTGTTTTTCCTGCTATAACATTTTGTAATAGTATTTCTTGCCATGAGCATGTGACACGCTCAAGACTCCTGTCAGGGCGCGTCAGCACAAAAAGGGCCCAACTTGTGCCCAAGCTAACCTAAGGTGTGTTTCAATTAGGCCAGTCTTAATTCTCCTACCCTAAAATCATTGGGCACAATACAGCAGGAGTAATCCAACCCAAGAAACAAAAAGGCCCACTACAAGTTGTACACGAAAATAGTGGCAAAAGAATAATGGGTGGAAATAATAATAATAATAATAATAATAATAATAATAATAATAATAATGACGTGAATAATTTCATTTAATTAAATTAAATTATATATATATATATATATTTCAATTTCACATCCCAAAATTCAATTAATCTATTTTACATCCTTGCCTTAATAATACATCATAAATCCCAAACTTTGTTTCACAATACATCCTATTAAAATACGATTCTAAAAACTATTTTTATATGGAAAAGATTTGGTCCAAAATATGTTTGGAGCCTAAGAAAGCTCCAACTACCAATATGAAGATAACATGTTGTGGTGGGCTTTTTTCGCAACTGCAGGCTAGGTTGCCTCCTGCCACGCTATGGCCCAATGGTTCTAGGTAAGAGAGTTAGGACCGACTTGACTGTAACACACCCTAAGCCGGCTTGTGCATAAACTAAAGCCCCTTTGCTAAAACTTTGGTCACATGCCCATGGTAGAGGAAACTATTACAAAAGAGTTATGGCAAGCATGTATAATATGACAACAACAGAAGGAAAATGCTTACTATCAGCCAGAAAACAGGAAATAACAAATCGTGATTTTAATAAAGGAGGAAATAATGCAACAATATAAATGCACTATAAATAAGATGGTAATAAAAAAGAAATGGAAATAACACCAATGCTTGATCAATAAAATGAAAGGAAGAATGGTCAGTCTGTCATGCTTGATTTCTTTACGGAGTTAAGTCCAGGAAGGGAACCACTCTTCAATGTGGGCGATCTCACAGGGAAATCCTGCCACAGAAATTACCCACTTTAAGAGAATGGGCCCAAATGACTTGTCCTCAGATTCCTTAATCCGTACTAGAGGGTAAGCTTTTAGAGGGAGAGAAGGGAATAGCCTACTAGTGCATGCCCACTATCACACTCTTGCTTACTCTCAGTTTTTTTTTCTTTCTAATTCCTTTTTTTTTCTTTTCTAAGTTTTTTGCTCTATATTTTGCTTTCTTGTTCTGTTGTCCCCTGTGTTGTTGTTATGCTATCCCAACTGTGCACGGTTGAGCCCCTTTTATACTGCCTGCCATGACTAAGTTTTTACTATCTTACCCTTTAACCGCTTTTGTCTTGGTGTAGGTGTCCTTCCCAGACCACCCACTAGTCTGTCAACTGCCCAGCCATCACCACCTACCTGTGCTAGCCATGCCACATCCCATTCCTAGACAAAAAGTCTTATTTTGTTTTCTTGTTCACCATGGCATTCCGATCTGAATAAGGATGGGCATTTTCTCTTACTATCCCTAATGGCATGCACCTAGTAATTCCAACTCATCTTTCCCTCTTTTGGGTGGTATGTTATCTCAGCATGACATTTCTCCTAAAAGAGTTTGAGCGGGAATCCCAAAATAGGCTTTCCCCTTCTCCCCACTGCCAAACCATACACTTTCTTACCTCTGACTCATGGCCACCACTCCTGTATTGGCTGGGTACAAGTTGGTAGTGCATGAACCTTGTGCGTGCTCCACTTCCATGTGTGTCCATGGGTTGTTTGCTGTTCATGCGTTTGCCATGACCTAAAGGCTCGTCTGCACATTCTGCTACTCGTTCTTGACCTCTTGTGGCGTGAATAAGTCTTTGAGCTTTTGTTCTTTATGTCTTCCTTGCTTCCTAGGCTGGGCCTTGGTTGATTGTTGGCTTTTCCTTATCCAATCCATTCTTTACCCCTTTTGCGAGTAGGTTAGCACTTTTGTCATGCCATTCTGTTACTCCTGCCATGTTATTATTTAACTGGGCTTCTTTTGGGCCTGCTGTATGCTTTCCCTTTACTTAATTCTAGTGGCCCAGTATTGTCATTGGGCTAATATTCACGCTGTTTTGGGCTTCATTGGCCCATTCCATCGCTTCTGAGCTTCCTTGGCCCATTTCATTTCCTTGGGCATCCTCGGCCCATTCCAATTTCTCATTCATGTTAGGACATATGTGATTCAATGTTAGGAACATATATCACTATTTTATGTAATTGGTTAATCCTTTGACAAAATGCACTTTACTTTTAATTGGGTAGATCTAGAATGTGTTTAATACTTTAAGAAACAAGGTTTCAAGTTCAAGCGTTAAAACCATGCAAGTCTGTCCAAGAATCAAGTAATGAAGTGCTAGATTTTAAAACTCAGCAGCTAGCATCTATCGAGGTTTAAAAGTTGTTGAAGTCGTGGCTCGATAGATGGCTATCTATCGAGGTTTATGAAACTCAATTTTTCAAGGCTATTTTTCATTCAATCCGTGAGTATGTGTTTAGGTCTTCTTTTTTTCTCATAACCCTAAACATATATAAGGATTATTTCAAGGGACGTAAAAGGTTAAGCACAGTTGCACAAGTTTAGAGCAAAGTCTTATTCATGCAAAGTGTGACCGGAGACAAAATTTGCCCTAGTTCATCTTTCTCTTGAAGAAGTTGATGTGTTTGTACACCGTAGGGTTTTATGACCAAGGAGCTTCTTGATTTTCACCGTCTGGATGAACTGAAGAACTTTGCAACCAATATCCTTCTCAAGTTGGTGATTAAGTCACGTACTGGGATCCACGCATCTATTGATTAGTCACGTACTGGGAGTCGTGCATTGAAAATGAGAGATTGTCACTTCAGAACAAGTCCAATTGGGTATTGGGGTAAGGGTTCAACTGTAGGTTGGTATAAGGTATTGAGATTCCTTTACTTGTAACCGCTTGTTTTGATAATAGTGAATTCTCGGGAGTGGTGACCTTAAAATCACCCGGTGAGGGTTTTTGCTGTGTAGGTTTTCCCTCGTTTGTAAACAAATCACTATATTAATTTATTTTTTGCTGCATACTTTCGATAATTGGTGATTTGTTTGTGCTACCACGTGCTTTGCATGTTAATTTGATCAATTAATAAACTTGGTTAATTAATCAATTAATATATCATAAGGGGTCAATACATTCTTGGCCTATCAATTCCCATGGGCTTTTGCTAAGTCTTTTGGGCTTCCCTGACCCATATTACCATATTCTTTACTTTTGGGTTTTATGGGCTTTTCCACCTACCAATTACTTACTGAATTCATTACTTTGGGCCTCTTTGGCCCATCCTTGCTTGTTTTTTATTTCTCATAATGCCCATGGGTTTATTACTTCTTTCTTTGGGCTCCTTTAGGCTCGTTTGCTTTCGTTGAGGCCCTTTTGCTATTTCTTAAGCCTATGATCCATTATTCCTACTATTCAGGCTTAATGGTTTTTTTTCTCAATTTACTAACTCTTATCCTCCCATATTGTTAGACTTCTTCCTATTATTGGGCCTCCTTGCCAAACTGGGCATCAACACATGTGTCTTGGTATGCGTAATGTAAATGGCTCACTTAGTTGGTTGGGTTAAGTGAGTATGTGCAATATTGCACATAATATGAACTAATATCATCTTTGTATTGGTAACAAGGACTAATGTTATCTTCCAACGCTCTATTTGTTTTGACAATAATGTTTTCTAGAAAATGAGTCATTTTTCAAAAAGTATTTTCTATAAAACTATCTCATTTTCCTATGTTTGGTAGTGACCTTAACTGAGTTGAAAAACAATCTCCTAACTTTCCTTATTTACCTTACTGTAAGAGAGTTGTTTTCCAAAAAAAATTAGTAGAAAACAATCTCTAAAAATAAGTCATACTTTTATGTTGACCAAAAATAGTTTTTCTTTCGATGTATTTTTTCTAATGCTACCAAACACTAGAAAACACGGAAAACTATCTTTATACAAGGTTTTCCATTGAAACAAACAGAGTGTTGGTTACAACTCCACTTGATATCTTTTTATTGAAAGTGAATTTTGACAAATCCATTATTAGATTACATTTTTTTTATCCTTCATTCTTGCAAATTTTCCAAAAGATCAACGATCAGTAGCTATATCATCAATCAAATGTTTTTTTTTTTTTTTTTTTTTTTGAGAAACCATCAACCAAATGTTTAAATTTTAAGTTATGCATAAAAAATAAGTTTATTGATTGAATAGTAATTAACATCTAATTGATATGAAATTTGATATATATGTTAAGAACATAAAGAGCATGCCATCTAATAGTTAAATTTTGAAGCAAAATTTTAGGATAGATGACTTTAAGAATGATAGATACACTAATCATCACCAAACAACCCTACCATTCACATGCCGGCAATAATGTATTACTACTAGGAAGTCATCTACTATCTATCAACCTTTTAAAAAATATATTATATTAAAAACTTGCCACCATCCATGATAACCTTTATGCATGTACCCAAGAATCTGTAATAGTCTTAATATTTCCTCATAAAAATGTAAGCACCACCTATATAATATATATTTATTCATATATAGAAATTATACCTTGTACTATTCTTTCTTTTTAGACCATATTACTCCACTTATGATACCTTGCATTAGCCATAGAGAAATGTTCACATAGGCGAAACTACAATATTGGTCCCTCAAGTTTACCTTGTGTGCGCAGTTGGTCCCTCAAATTTCAAGTGAGCGCAATTAGTCCCTCAAGTTTAAAAAATGAGTTGTATTAGTCTTTTTACTAATTGCCGTTAGTGATGTTACTTACGTGGCTAACGGAAAAATAATTTGGCATTTTTTAATGATGTGGTATTTTTTTAATTAATAAATTAAAATAATTAGTTGCCATGCCAGATCAAATCTAAAGGAAACTAACCCAGTACCCAGGTTTAAATCAAATATAAAATCACAATCCAGTTCCAAATAAAATCACATATGTTTGTGATTTTGGATTCACAAACGCACAACGGCGTGAGAGAGAAGGGGAAGACAAAGATTGAGGGACCCTAGCCGCCATAGGCAACACTGTAGCCCTCTGCTGGAGAAGGCTAATCTCAGCCTAATTGACGCCAAGTAATTTTTTCACACTTTATCGAGCTCAAAGTTGTCAAATTGAGCTTCAATCCTAGCGAGTAGTGGCCAAGCTATGGGCTGCGAGAAGTCCATATCAAAAGTTGATGGCCAACCTCCCCCAAATGAAAAGCAACGCCTATTAGATGCAATGGAACATGGGCCATCCTTTTATTCTGCTGAGGAAATCACCTGACCCATGGGAATGCTATATTATTAGGATTTCTTCCTGAGTTTTTGGTGAATAATGATCCATTGAAGAGAGAAGCGGCATGGTTTTGGTGGCTGTGCGAGCAAGAAGACATAAATGCCGACGGCGGCTAGGGTCCCTCAATCTTTGTCTCCCCCTTCTCTCTCGCGCCATTGTGCGTTTGTGAATCTAAAATCACAAACATATGTGATTTTATTTGAAATTGGATTGTGATTTTATATTTGATTTAAACTTGGGTATTGGGTTAGTTTGCTTTAGATTTGATCTGACATGGCAACTAATTATTTTAATTTATTAATTAAAAAATGTCACATCACTAAAAATGCCAAATTATTGTTCCATTAGCCACGTAAGTAACATCACTAACGGCAGTTAGTAAAAAGACTAATACAACTCATTTTTTAAACTTGAGGGACTAATTGCGCTCACTTGAAACTTGAGGGACCAATTGCGCACATAGGATAAACTTGAGGGACCAATATTGTAGTTTCACCTTTCACATAATATTGAATCAGCTTAACACTCTTGTATCACCAACGTTTACAAGGGATCCTATGTTAAATTGCAATGCTAACTATAATCTTAAGATGCAATTCAAATTTAATCTCACATTTAGCTTACTCCAAAAATCAAGAATAAGGCTTTGTTGTTTTTGTTGTTATCATAATGTCATCTATGTGGATGGATTAATAGGTGGATCCTTTACAATATGGTGATCTCAACCTATTATTTGGTTAATAAAGCAAAATTGTACATGTAGGTCTATGTATGTAAATCGTATTATAATTTCCCATAAGAGTTATGTTGGTTAAAGAGTAGGTATGTATAGATAAGCTAACATGAAATTACATTGACTTACCTTCAATTTCTATGATTACCTCGGTGCTTGTATCATACTTTTTGAAGATTTCCAACTATTGTATTTGGTTTGGCATGATTAAAGGTTCAAAAATATGATAGAATTGTTTTAAATATATATATATATATGTGTGTGTGTGTGTGTGTGTGAGAGAGAGAGATAGAATTGTTTTAAAGAAGCAGAATTGTTGCACACACAAGCATAGAGTATTTAGAGTAATAGGTCATAACCCCTATGTCGTGAGTTGTAAGGGAAGAGTTTTAATTGAATGAACCTTTAAAATGATGCGTACTCTAAAAACATTTTTATAAACCTAAACATAAACATGTCATTCAACATACTTTTTACGTCCATTCCATGTGTACAATTTTTTTTGTACTATGGAATACACATAAAGGAGAAAATATTGAGAGTTTATGGTCATATCAAATGTTTAAGTTACAAAATATTTTTTGAAATATAACATGTAAAGAAAAAAAGTTATAAAAAGCAGAAAAACAAAATAAAATGGGATAAGAGTATAAATATTTTTTTATTCTAACATGTAAGTAAAAATAATTCAAAGAAACAAAGTTACAATGTTAGTGGTTCAAAATTCATACTTATTTAATTAGCCAATGAAATATCAATTGGTGTATGTGCAGTTAAGTGTTATGGAATTATTTTTAGTGTCCCCAATATGTTTTTTTCATTATATTCTATTGGGAAAAAAGCCCATACACTCCCTAAAATTTAAACTACTAGCCAAAAGACCCCCTCAACTTTTATATTGGTCAACTTACTCCTTAAACTATTCACAACCGCCAAATTAATACTCCAGTTAGTCTCACGTTAAAACACTAACAGAATAAAAGCATGTGAGACTCACGTGTCTTTTCAAAACAAAATTAATCACCCAAAGCTCCCAAACCCAGCAAAAAGAAGAGAGAAGAGAAACAGGTCAGGTGGAGAGGGAGAAAAACCACACCGTTTAGAGCCAATGTGGAGCTTCTCCCTACTGTCTCGCCGCCCTTGTCCCGATAGCATCTTGGTGGTTCTGCCACATCATTCAATCCTAGTATTTTTTTTTTCCTTTCATTATTTCCCTAAGTTTAAATCCACAACGAACTTTTTTATTATTATTTTAATCTCCATGTGCAAATTTCTATAATAGAAATTCTTGGTTTGGTTTAATTTTTGGGTTAGGTCTCTGTGAGTTTGGTATGGTTTTATTTGTTCGATATTTTTAGTATGATATAGAGCTGTTGCTTTTGAGTATGTTATAGAGCTGTTTGATTAAATGCCTGAGAGATATACAACTGCTTGATTAAATGTTTGAGAGGGAGGGGGATATGGCTACTCCTCTAATGGGGTAAGTGTAGAAGACCACTAATATAACCGTGCCAAGATCAAAACCAGAAGCCAAGCCTTCTTGAACGCCTGAATTGTAAGTTTTTAAAACGAATTTCTTGTAACTAATTATAGCTTGCTTCTCACCGGTGAATGATGCAACCTAGACAACAATCAAGTTCAATATCATGATTTTTATAAAACTTAAAAGCAGAACCAAACACATTATTTCAAGATAAAACTCCAAAATATCAACTGCAAAAATTTCCCAACCTACACAAACACAATTTGTAAACCCCTGGATTAATTGCAAATAAAGTTGCCATATTGCCCACAAGATTTAGCAATGGATTCTAATTATAATTCTACAACAGTGTAGTGGGTGTAGATGTGAATAAGGAAGATTAAACCAAGCAACCAAACCCCATTAGTGTAGTAGCCATGTCTCTCTCCCTCTCAAACATTTAATCAAACAGTTGTATATCTATCAGGCATTTAATCAAACAGTTCTATAGCATACTCAAAAGCAACGGCTCTATATCATACTAAAAAAATCGAACAAACAAAACCAAACCAAACTCACAGAGACCCAACCCAAATATTAGACCAAACCAAGAATTTCTATTATAGAAATTCGCACATGGAGATTTAAAAAAAAAAAAAAAACTTTGGGAACCTATGTGGATTTAAACTCAAGGAAATAATGAAAGGAAAAAAAAAATACCAGAATTGAACGGTGCAACGAAACCACCAAGGTGCCATTGGGACAAGGGCGGCAAGGCGGCAAGGGAGAAACTCCGCAGTGGCTTTGAACGGTGTGTATTCTCTTTCTATCTGCGGGACGTATTTTGATGAAGTCAATGAATCAGTGGGCTAAAATTTCCGGGCGTTAACGATCTACAAGCGAAATCTTGAAAGTAACAAACAAGAAGTCAGAGGAGACCGGTGGAGACCGGCCAAAAGTCCTCCGATGGCAAAGTTAGTGGATTTGTGATTCTCAGTATAAGGAAAAAATTCTTTATTCAAAAATTTCTCCAGTTACCTCTTACGTTACCACAGAGGAGCCTTTATATAGTTTTTTTTTTGAGGTAGTTATTTCTCCAAGCGTTGTGTAGTTTGAAGGATTATGAGGTAACCTCCATAACTGCCTTGGAGGTTATTTTATTTGAGTCTTGTTGATTATAACTGTTTTCAAAGGAAGAACGGTTATAGTTTTAATAGAAAAGTGGCATGTAAAGGAGACTTTAAGAACATTCGTCCATTTCATTAACTTGATGGACGAGTAAATCCTTGGACGAGTGAGTCCTTGGACGAGTGAATCCTTGGACGAGTGAATCCATCTGTACAGACGAATGGACGAGCTTATAATGAATGGATTCACTTTCCTGTGGACGAGCTGTATGGACGAGTTTAGCAGTTGGCTTTTTTGGTGACACCATCAGTTGCCCCCAGTCCATAGGTCGTCCAAGGAAATATTTGTTTACAACGCACTTTTTTTTTCTTTCTTCTCTTCCTTTTATTTTTTCAACGTATTTGCATTAGTGACTGAATGTGCCACGTGTTGCAATCCCATTGGCTCCTATCCGCGTCGTTTTATTCTTTTGATGCACACGACACGTGGTCTCTTCTGATTGGCCCCTGTTGCTTCAACTGCCCTACTTGGTTGGCTATAAATAGTGGAATCCCTCCCATACCCTTCACATTTTCTGAAATTTTCCTCCTGAAATTTCTCGTCTAGAACCTCGTCTAGAAGTCTCTCTGTGTCTAGAGCTAGGTACTCTCTCCTTTCCTTCTTTTAGGTTTTCCCTTTTTTTTTTCCAAAAATGTCTGCATCCATTGTTTCTTCGTCTAGCGATAGTACAGATAGGGCTATAGACGAGTATCAAGATTCCTCTAGTTATAGTGGTTCTAGTAATAGTAGTAATGAGAGTAGCAAGGGAGGTTTTACGGATGAGAAATATGTCTCCGGCGCCCCTGGATTTCCTGTAGAAGCTCTTCAAGAGCAACTTAGGAAAGCTTCAAGTTCCCGAGCTGGAACCTCGTCCAATATTCCCTCGTCCAATATCCCTTCGTCCAACCCTATAGACGAAGAGGAGATCGTCTATAGCTGTGCAGTAGGCGTCCATTCCAAAACATCTGAACAAAGGCTCTCAAACCTCAAGGTGTGGTACCAGATTCTGGATGAATTTAACCCCAGGTTAGCCGTCCGTGGAGAATGGTGTTGTAATCCCCGCTTCGGAATAGGTGTCTATGAAGCCTACTTCTTGGGGGGCCTTAGATTTCCTTTAAACTTATTTCCTAGAGAGTTGTTGGTCAGGTTAGGTTTGGGCGTTTGTCAGTTCAACCAAAATGCATGGAGATTAATTATCTCAATGCAAATTTTGTGGAATGAAGTGTTTGGAAGAGATCGTCCTCTCACCGTGGACAAGTTTCTTTTTTGCTATAAACCTTCTGAGATAAGCCAATCTCTCGGCTTTCATCAATTTACAGCAAGGGGCAGGGATTGTAGATTAATCAAGTCCCTAGCCTCGTCTGACAGGAATTGGAAGACGGAATTTATTTTCGTCTCTGGGTTTTGGTCTGGGAATCCTGTAGAGGTTGGAAGGGACCCCTTTGCTCCTTACACTGAAGAGCTAGGGAACCTGCATCCTGAAAGTACGTCCTTCTCTTTTTATCTTTCTTTCCCTCTTTTTTGTTTAACTTTATCCCAATCATCTTATTTGTGATTTATTTCACAGGTGTTAAACGTCTGTCCTTGAGCAAGTTCCACTGTGATCGCGTCCATAGGGCTCGCCTTCACTCCAATAGGAATTTTCATTCCTTAGTTAATCTTTGTAATCTTTTTAAGTGGGGGTTTGGTCCTAATCCTTCGGACGAGGCAATTGCCCACGAGATTACAGTACGAAAAAGTAAACACATTTTTTTATATACTTTTCTGACTTTATTCAACTTCCTATAATCTATCACTTATTATTATCTTTGTTTGCTTTAGGAATGGCAACCTTGAAGGAAAATAAAGGAAAGGATATTGTAGTTGAAGAGGGGCGTCCTGAGACTCAAGCTCAACCTCGTCCAACGGCTGGGGAGAAAAGAAAAACAATATCCAAGAATTTGGATTTGGGAAGCCTCCCCAGTCGTCGAGGTAAGAAAGGGAAGCATGACTCGTCCCAGATTGTCAAACACGACTCCTCCGACTAAGACGACTGTATCTCCCTCATCCCATCCTTCCCAACGGGCATCCTCAAACATCATTGAGAATGAGGATTTAGCATGGGAGCGCTTCCAAAACGCCGTTACGGACGAGGATATAAACACCTGCTATGACATGTCCTTAAAGGATTTTGAACACTCTGGTGTTCATGATCTTTTTAAGGTATAAATATATTTTTGTCTCGTCCTTGTTTTTTCAAGATCCCTTTCCTCTTTGTTAATTATTATTATTTTTGCAGGCCATGTCCAAATTCATAGTGGCGTCTAGGCAAGCTACTGGGTTGGATAAGACGAGAATCATGTTGGAGACGAGGATAAAGGAAGTGAAGGACGAGTCAAAGAAATGGGCTGGAGTAGCTAATAAAGCCAAGGAAGAGATGAAGGAGGCACAGAACCTAGTTGAGGAGTTAAGAGCTGACGCGGTGAAGAAAGATACTCGTCTTGACCATATGCAGAAGAAGAACGACGAGCTGAGTACTCTTCTCACCAAGGCGAAAGAAGATGCAGTGACCGAGTTCAAAGCGTCCAAGGAATACACTAATCTTCTAGATGCCAATTATGCAGCAGGTTTTGAAGATTTTAGGTTGGATGCTAAGGAAAACTTCCCTGAAGTGGACTTTAGCATCATTAAACTTAACCTGAACGCTGCTACCAGGTCTCTCTTGCAAACAGGTTCTGAAGACGCCAACATAGAGGATGATGCTACAACGCTTCTTCCTCAAGACGCCTCCAATGTGAATGCTCCCCAGACTTGAAAAATGTTTCAACGCTTTGTGCTCTTCCTTTTTTTATTAGGTCTATTGTTTAGAACCTGTGTAATGTAAGCTTGCTAGACTCGTCCATAGTTCAAGGACGAGCTTTTGTAAAACTCAAGTTTTATCTTAACAAGGGTGTTTGGACATTGGTTGTCCGCCCTTGAAACAGTTGGACGAATGATGGTATTTGTTTTTAATATACGCATGGACAAAGGTTTTTATCCATATGTTTGATCACATGCTTAGCTCGTCCATATTTTATATATTTTTACCATTTTTATTGGAATTTCACTAAGTGTGATTTATCCATGTGAAATGGTAATTCAGCGTTACTCGTCTATTGACTTAGTTGACCTTTGTCCTAAGACCCTGCATTTTGCTCGTCCATGGGCCAAAATGGTTACTCAGCATTACTCGTCCATTGACTTAGCTGACTTTCGTCCTAAGATCCTGCATTTTGCTCGTCTATGGACCAAAGTGTTTTTGTTTTTAAGACACTCATCTATGCATTTCCCAATCCATAATCAGGACATGCATAATTTTTTACTTCAGCCATTATACGGATGAGTAAATGTTATCTCTCTGAGTTGCTACGGCGTAGGCTCCACCTCGTCCCTCATTCTGGACGAGTTTACCTAGACGGCACAAATTTTCATTCGTCCTTTTGTTTGGACGAATTTACCTTCTCTTTCCTAAAAAGTTTGACAATACATCTCCGCGTCCAGAGAATTTTCTCGCCTAGAACTTTTCAGCTTTTAGCTACATAAAAATCAATACTTCACACAACATTTTATACACATAACATAAAGGTATCTGTTCAAAGATAAGGCATGTACCTATAAGTTTTCTATGCCTTTTAAGAAAATAAGTACAAACCAAACCATAACTGTCTATAACTTTAATATAATAACAAAGCAATATTAGACATAAGTTTTACACAGTCTTCGGGCTCGTCCAGAGTTATTTGTTCAGGTTGGCCTTTTATTGATAATATTTCCTCAGATGTTCAACATTCCAAGGATGCTCCAACTTCCTCCCGTCTAGGGCTTCCAAGTAATAGGATCCCTTCGCCCCCTCAAGCCGAGTCTTGATTATTTTTAACAAGAATCGGTTTGCAACTTCAGCCTGGCCATTTGCTTGTGGGTGGGCGGGTGAGGAGTAGTGATTTTGAATCCCGAAATGTATGCAAAAATATTTAAAGAGTGCATTGTCAAATTGTCATCCATTATCATATACCAACACCCTGGGCACGCCAAACCTGCATACAATATTCTTCCATACAAAGTTCTTGACATTTTGTTGTGTGATATTAGCTAAAGGTTCTGCTTCCACCCATTTGGTGAAATAATCAATACCAATCACAAGAAATCTCATTTGCCTCACCCCTATTGGAAAAGGGCCAAGAATATCTAGTCCCCATTGTGCAAAAGGCCACGGGGCTGTCATTGGGGTTAAGTATTCTGATGGTTGTCGAGGGACGTTGCTAAACCATTGGCATTGGTTGCAGACCTTGATATAGGCCTTGGCATCAGCTTGCATATTCGGCCAATAATATCCTGCACGGACAACTTTGTGGACGAGCGATCTAGCTCCTAAATGATTGCCACATGCTCCCTCATGAATTTCTCTGAGTATATAGTTTGCTTCGTCTGGAGCCAGACACCGGAGATAAGGCTGGGAAAAGCCTCTTTTGTACAGAGTCTCGTCCATAAGAACATATTTAGTTGACCTTACCCTCAACTTTCTTGCTGCGTCTTTTTCTTCTGGAAGTCGTCCGTCTTTTAAGTATGATACAATTGGAGTCATCCAATTTCCACTGCTCCGCACCTGTTGCACTTCTGGGATGTCTATACTTGGCATATACTAGATCTCATCAAACTTTTGGACGGCTTCACTCACCGAAACTTCTTTAGCTAGGGTATCTGCTTCCATATTCTCCTTCCTTGGGATTTGAATGAAGTCAATTTCTTCAAACTTTTTCATAAGTCGCATCACCCTACTAAGATACTTTCTCATTCGTTCTTCTTTAGCCTCGTATATCCCATTCACTTGGCCTATTATTAGCTGAGAATCTCCCAAGACGAGTATTGACTTAGCTTCCACAGACTTGGCCAATTCTAGCCCTTTAAGAAGAGCCTCATACTCAACTTCATTATTGGTTGATTGATACTGCAGGCGAACTTTGTGTTTCAGTTTATCACCTTCTGGGGATTGCAAAACCACACATATCCCTCCGGCGTGCTGTGTAGACGATCCATCCACATGGATGATCCACTTCTGGTTGCCTTCCATCTCACTTACATCGCCATGACTAGGGGTGAACTCTGCAATAAAGTCCGCCAGAGCCTGAGCTTTTATGGCATGCCTAGGTTGGTACTTTATGTCGAACTCATTGAGCTCGACAGCCCATTGAACCAATCGTCCTGCAGCCTCCAATTTGTTCATTGCCTTCTTGAGTGGGTGATCTGTCATGACGTTGATAACATGAGCCTGGAAGTAATGCCTTAGTTTTCTAGAGGCTGTCACTAGTGCGAAAGCCAACTTCTCCATTAGAGGATATCGTCCTTCTGCTCCCCTCAGTGCTCTACTTGTATAGTACACCGGCTTTTGTATTTTCCCTTCCTCTCTTATCAATGCTGAGCTCACGGCATGCGAGGTTACTGCCAGGTATAAAAATAACTCTTCTCCTGTCACAGACGGACTCAGCAATGGAGCCGTAATGAGATACGTTTTCAAGTCTTGAAAGGCTCTCTGACACTCGTCCGTCCACTCAAATGCTTTCTTTAAAACCTTGAAAAATGGTAAACACTTGTCAGTAGCTTTAGAAACAAACCTGTTGAGGGCAGCAACCCGCCCGGTGAAGGACTAGACTTCCTTAACATTGCATGGAGGCTTCATGTCCAATATTGCTCGAATTTTATCAAGGTTCGCCTCAATTCCTCTATGGGAAACCATAAATCCAAGGAATTTCCCCGATGACACTCCAAAAGCACATTTGTTTGGGTTTAGCTTCATGTGGTACTTCCTCAACGTGTCAAACGTCTCCTTCAGGTCGTCCAGATGCCCTTCTTCATCCTGACTTTTTACCAGCATGTCGTCGACGTAGACCTCTACATTCCGCCCGATCTGCGGACGAAACATGTGGTTAACTAGTCGTTGGTATGTCACTCCAGCATTTTTCAAGCCAAAGGGCATTACTTCATAACAGAATAATCCCTGACTGATAACAAAGGATGTCTTCTCTTGGTCTGATTCGTCCATTCTTATTTGGTTGTATCTCGAGAAAGCATCCATAAAACTTAATAGTTTATGGCCTGCAGTAGAATCCACAAGTTGGTCAATACATGGCAGTGGGTAATTGTCCTTGGGACAAGCCTTATTTAAATCAGTAAAATCCACACACATCCTCCACTTGCCGTTCGCCTTTTTCACCATTACTACATTGGCCAACCATTGGGGATAGTATACTTCTCGTATAAATTTTACGGCCAACAACTTTTGTACTTCGTCTTTAATAGCAGCATCTCTCTTAGGGGCGAACACCCTTTTCTTCTGTCGTACCGGCTTAGAGGAAGGATCTACATTCAAACAGTGAGTAATAACACTGGGATCTATACCCGACATGTCTTCGTTACTCCAAGCAAACACATCAACATTTTTCTTCAAAAAATGGACGAGGTCCTTCTTGACCTCATCTCTCAGGTCTGCTCTAACCTTGGTACACATTTCTGGGTAATACTCGTCTAGGGAAACATCTTCCAATTCTTTAATGGGTTCTGCAACAGTTCTCTTTTCTTCAATATTCATAGTTTGGATTTGCTCGTCTAAGGCCAACATGGCCAGATAACATTCTCTTGCTGCCAATTGGTCTTCTTGTACTTGCCCCACCCCATGTTCTGTTGGGAACTTCACTGACAAGTGGTAAGTAGATGTGACCGCCTTCCAACTATTTAGAGTCAGCCTTCCAACTATGGCTTTGTAGGAAGATGGGCAATCTACCACAAGGAAGTTCACATCCTTGGTGATTTGTTGCGGGTATGCCCCCACTGTCACTGGTAAAAGAATAGTACCTACAGGCTGTACCTTCATTCCACCAAATCCTACTAGAGGAGAGCTTGCTGGACGAAGCTGATCTCGTCCCAACCTCATCTGCTGAAAGGCTGGATAATACAAAATATCAGCCGAGCTCCCATTGTCCACTAGCACTCTTCTAGTTTTGTAGTCAGCAATAAGGAGGGTAATGACAATAGCATCATCATGAGGGTGATGGATTCTTTCTGCATCCTCGTCTGTGAAAGTGACTGCTTGTTCGTCAGTGGTCTTTGCTCTCGGTGATCGTCCAAAGAGTTGGACGCTCTGCACTACTTTTAAGTATGTCTTCTTTGATTTAGACGACTGTCCTGTTGAATCTCCCCCTACGATGACTCTTATCTCTCCAAGCGGTGGTCGTGGTGATTCTTCTACCTTACCCTTCAGCTTCTCGTCCTTCTGGTCTCGTCCAAGGAAATTTCTCAGCTTCCCTTGCCTAATGAGATTTTCAATCTGTTGCTTCAACTCAAAGCATTCGTCCGTATCATGCCCATGATCTCTGTGGAAGCGACAATACTTGTTCCTATTACGCTTGTTAGGATCTCCCTTCATCTTCTCTGGCCACTTCAAAGAAGGCTCGTCCTTAATCTGCATAAGGACTTGCTCGAGTGGTACGTTCAAAGGGGTGTATTGTTGATTCCGTACTGAAAAACCTGGTTTCTTGCTATCTCGGTCTCTCTTATCTTCTGTTCGCCCCTTCTTTGGACGAGGGGCTTGCTCAGAGTGACAGGCGGGATTTGCCTCCATTCTTTCAATTCTCTTCCGCTTCTTAGCTATGATCGCGTCTTCTGCGTTCATAAAGTTTTGGGCTGAATGGACGAGTTCAGCCATGGACTAAGGCTCTTTTTCATAAAGTTTGTGTATGAACAAATCAGAATTGACCCCGTTATGGAAGGCTGCCAGCAGTAGCTTGTCATCTACCTCGTCCACAATCAGTGCTTCCCTATTGAAGCGTGTGATGAAGGAACACAGGCTTTCATTCTCTCCTTGCTCTATGGTTAGTAAGCTAGACGAGGAACGTTTATGTTTCTGTCCTCCAATGAAATTATTAACGAATAATTTGCTCAACTCCTCGAAGGAACTTATTGAATTCGAGGGTATTTTGCTGAACCAAACTCTCGCAGGCCCTTTGAGGGTAGTTGGAAATGCTCTACACATTATCTCATCTGGAACCCCTTGAAAATGCATGGTAGTCTTAAAGGTAGCGATATGGTCAAAGGGGTCACGCGTACCATCATATGAGTCCAAGGAAGGCATCTTGAACTTTGGTGGTAAGGGATGGCCATTGATGGATGCCGTAAAAGGTGAATCAGTTCTGTGAACTAAATCTTCTACAGGATTAGTCCTCCTCATGTTCTCCCTCATCTCATCCATAACCTTCCTCATCTGGTCCATCTCCCTCTCTAAATGTGGTACCTTCCGTGAAGCGGTGCCCCTTGATTGACTTTCTGGTTCAACATTTCTTTCATCTTCCTGACTTTGTTCTCGCTCTTCTCCGCGGGCCTCATGCCGTTGCCTCCTGAGATTAATCTCTTTCCGCAAATCTTGATTTTGGCGAGTTAGTTCTGCCATGGCAGCGACCATGGATTGCATGTGTTGGGTTGATGAAGGCTGCATAGCAGGCGCCGATTGACGGTCACGATGAGGGTTACTAGAGGCATCTCTGCTCTGTTGAGGGCCTGGACTGGTGGCCCTCGATCTTGTCCGGACCATTTCAACCCTTTGTCGGAGAAAGAAATTGCAAAATTCAATGATGAAATTCAAACGTAAAAAATTCTATCCTTTCCCACAGACGACGACAACTGATGAAGTCAATGAATCAGTGGGCTAAAATTTCCGGGCGTTAACGATCTACAAGCGAAATCCTGAAAGTAACAAATAAGAAGTCAGAGGAGACCGGTGGAGACCGGCCAAAAGTCTTCCGATGGCAAAGTTAGTGGATTTGTGATTCTCAGTATAAGGAAAAAATTCTTTATTCAAAAATTTCTCCAGTTACCTCTTACGTTACCACAGAGGAGCCTTTATATAGTTTTTTCTGAGGTAGTTATTTCTCCAAGCGTTGTGTAGTTTGAAGGATTATGAGGTAACCTCCATAACTGCCTTGGAGGTTATTTTATTTGAGTCCTGTTGATTATAACCGTTTTCAAAGGAAGAATGGTTATAGTTTTAATAGAAAAGTGGCATGTAAAGGAGACTTTAAGAACATTCGTCCATTTCATTAACTTGATGGACGAGTAAATCCTTGGACGAGTGAGTCCTTGGACGAGTGAATCCTTGGACGAGCTCGTCCATCTGTACAGACGAATGGACGAGCTTATAATGAATGGATTCGCTTTCCTGTGGACGAGCTATATGGACGAGTTTAGCAGTTGGCTTTTTTGGTGACACCATCATATTTCTCTTCTTTCTTCTTTCTACCGAGTTTGGGAGCTTTGGGCGATTAATTTTGTTTTTAAAAGGCATGTGAGTCTCACATGCTTTTATTCTGTTAGTGTTTTAACGTGAGGCTAACTAGAGTATTGATTTGGCAGTTGTGAATAGTTTAAGGAGTAAATTGGCTAATATAAAAGTTGAGGAGGCTTTTGGCCAGTAATTGAAAGCTTAGGGAGTGTATGGGCATTTTTCCTATTATATCTAAAATATATAATAAGGATTATATTTAATATATTATAACTTAATGTACTTAACACTATTTTATTTTAAACATCAAAATTATTTCTATATTTACAAAACTATATTTTATGCTTTAATTATTAACTGTAATTTTAATGTTTACCACTCAATGTGATAGATTAAAGCTGAACTTTTCTTCTTTTACTAAGTTATTAAATAACTTGAAGACAAAATGCGGTGCATACAATTGTTGTTGTAGACATCGGGTATTCCTTTCTGACTCTACAATGTTGATGAGCTAAGGTATGCTACTTGTCATTACTTTTCTTACCTAAGGTATGGCGTATGGATAAACTCTAATTTAATATGCATTTTAGATAAACTTATATTCAATAATAAAACTGCTCCCACTTTTATATATATATATATATATATTGTAGGGAGATGATTTCCCATACATCTGATTGTATCCGTGCCACATTGCCAAGCGTGTCAAGGTTTTATTATGAAGGGGTGGGAGTTCAGGATCACACCAAGGGCATAGTAACCTTATAATGCTTTAACCTTAGTCCCACATCGCCTAAGTACGTGCCCCACTCATGCTTTATATGTGCTTGGCACTTACATGAGTGTACCATCACTATACACTTAGGTAGGGAGATGATTTACCGTACATCTGATTGTATCTGTGCCACGTTGCCAAGCACATATAAAGCATGAATGGGGCGCGTACTTAGGCAATATGGGACTAAGGTTAAAGCACTACAAAGTTCTACGCCCTTGGTGTGATCCTGAACTCCCACCCTTTCGTAACAAAACCTTGACACGCTTGGCAACGTGTCATGGATACAAATAGATGGGCGGGAGTCCTTACACTCCTTAACCCAAAAAGCGCTTTTTGTAGGGGAGAATTGTTTCAACCCCTGCAGCTGTTTGTCCTCTTTAAGGAGCCAAGCTCGCAAGGTTTTGTTTTACAAGCGACGCGGGAGTTCAGGATTTTCACCTCACCAAGGGTTGACCTTGTAGTGAAAGGCTTGTCACCTTAGTCCTACATCGGTACGAAACGCACCCCACTTATGCTTTATATGTGCTTGGCACTTGCATGAGTGTACCATCACTAACACTCTGAGTGTTAGTGATAGTACACTCATGCAAGTGCCAAGCACATATAAAGCATGAGTGGGGCGCGTACTTAGGCGATGTGGGACTAAGGTTAAAGCACTACAAGGTTACTACGCCCTTGGTGCGATCCTGAACTCCCACCCTTTCATAACAAAACCTTGCCAAGCGAGTGTTAGTGATGGTACACTCATGCAAGTGCCAATCACATATAAAGCATAAGTGGGGCGCATACTTAGGCGATGTGGGACTAAGGTTAAAGCACTACAAGGTTACTACGCCCTTGGTGTGATCCTGAACTCCCACCCTTTCATAACAAAACCTTGACACGCTTGGCAACATGGCATGGATACAAATAGATGGGTGGGAGTCCTTACACTCCTCAACCCAAAAAGCGTTTTTTGTAGGGGAGAATTGTTTCAACCCCTGCAGCTGTTTGTCCTCTCTGGGGAGCCAAGCCCGCAAGGTTTTGTTTTACAAGCGACGCAGGAGTTCAGGATTTTCACCTCACCAAGGGCTGACCTTGTAGTGGAAGGCTTGACACCTTAGTCCCACAACGGCAAGAAACGCGCCCCACTCATGCTTTATATGTGCTTGGCACTTGCATGAGTGTACCATCACTAACATTCTGAGGCTTGACACCTTAGTCCCACAACGGCAAGAAACGCGCCCCACTCATGCTTTATATGTGCTTGGCACTTGCATGAGTGTACCATCACTCACACTCAGAGTGTTAGTGATGGTATACTCATGCAAGTGCCAAGCACATATAAAGCATGAGTGGGGCGCGTTTCTTGCCGATGTAAGACTAAGGTGTCAAGCCTTCCACTACAAGGTCAGCCCTTGGTGAGGTGAAAATTCTGAACTCCCGCGTCGCTTGTAAAACAAAACCTTGCGGGCTTGGCTCCCCAGAGAGGACAAACAGCTGCAGGGGTTTAAACAATTCTCCCCTACATATATATATATATATATATATATATATATATATATTTATATATAAATTGATTTTTAACTTTTACTTCACAAAATAAATTTTTTTACAAATAATTAGTTTAAATTGCATGTGCAATGCACGTGTTTGATCATTGTATTAAATATAGTTTGATTTATTATATTAAATGATGATATAATTATAATTATTATTCATAAAACAGACAATGAATGTAATTATTACTATGAAATTTTAAATATTGCAAGTTTGAATGCAAATATAGACTAATTGTAATGTAAATATTTTAACACATTTTTTATGACATGAGGCAAGTCAAAGTCTTTTGGAACACTCTCGAACATTAACAATATTTTTAAACAAAAGTAAAAATTGATGGTGAATTGAAAATTGAACCAACTCCACTTCGTCCATGAGAGTCGTCCAAGTCAAGAAGACAAGAATGGTTATACCCAGTGGGACGGTCGTCCATAGACATATGGGTCATCCATGAGGAAAGCACCTGGACGACCCCCGACACTTGGGAAAATTCCAGAAATATTTATCTACAAGAACTAGTGAATTGAACCACGTGTTATTATTTCGAGGCATGAGTAAAATCCTAGTTCATTACTATAACTTCCTACTAAGTACTTAACTTCCAACGACAGTTATAGAAGATAAAATTAAATATTCTAACTCCTATAGCGGTTATGAAAGTTAACCCTGAACCTTCTAACTTCCTCAAATATATGGGAAGTTACAAGATAAGTAACCGCTTCAAGAGCACACTATATAAACACTCATTCACATCAAATGAAGGTAAGTTTTAGACAACTCCTAAAAAGTTGGAACTCTAGAATTTAAGAGAAAAGCTAACTTAAGCATTGGAGGGTTCTTGGCCGGTCCACCCCGGTCACCTTTGATTATGTGTTTTCTTTTTCAGGCCTTCCAACCAATTACTAGTCCATTGGAGCCCAGAGCATTCAGCCTACTGATTTTCTTTGCATCATCAAAAATTATACATAGCACGACACTGACATTTTTGTTTTCTTTTAAAGGTGGTAATTGTCCTTATTATCTCATAAATTTTATAAAGAAAATGATCATTTGAATAATTTAAGTATAATTAAATTTTAATGAAAAATATTTTACAAGTAACAATAAACTATAAAAATATCAATTTGCAATTAGTTATTTGCAAAACTTTAATGAATTTGTATACTGTGAAACTTTAATTGAGTGTATCTTTAAAGTGACTTGTCCTTTAGAAACATTTTATTAAACCTAAACCTAAACATAAACATGTCAACATAAACTTTAGTCAAGTAATTATATAATTTTTTATGTTCATTCCATGTGTGCATATCTTTTGTACTATGTGACACACATAAGAGAGAAAAATATTGAGATTTTTATAGCCATAACCAAAAGAGTATACACATTTTTTTTATTCCAACAACATGTTAGTGAAAAACAATTCAAAGAAGCAAGGTAATAACATTAGTGTTTCAAAATTCATAGTTTATTTACGCCAATAAAATACCAATTGGTATATGTGCAATTAAGTGGTATGGTTTTTAAAAAGTATATTGAATATAAGCTTTTCACTATATCATGACTGAAATATATAATAGTATTACATTATATTATGATTCAGTGGCGGCTCCAGGATTTTTTTTAGGGGGGTCAACAAGAAGATATATTTTGGGTAAGAGATGAATTTTGTGCTTTACAAAGATTTCTTATTACAAATTTGCCCATAGTATACATGAGTAAAAGAATAAAAAATAAACTATAAATTCATTTAGCACATTATTTCTTAATATAATGAACATATTAATTATTTTCATTAAGTGAGCTTTAGTTATTACTATTTAAAATACTCTTTTCTATTAGTTTAAGACAATGATATGTTAATATTGTACTATTAATGTAAGATTTATATTGTAGACTAAACAAATGTGTGCAATATTATACAAATTTGCAAAAAATGTATAATACACATTTGTTTAGAGACAATGTAAATCTTATATATACAATGTAAACTAAGAATTTTCTATTAGTTTATTTCAAATTTGTTAAGATCTAAATAGGCTTTTTCTTTAGGTTTAAGATGATTTTTTTTTTTTTGGGCTTTTTTTGTGTGTTTAAAAAGACCAAAATATTGTTAAGAAGATTATATTTAAGCTTATTTCAATTGTACTAAATAAAATTTTAGGGTCAGGGTATTCAAAATTTCATTTTAAGAGGGACAAATCAAAAATTAAAATTAAAAATATTATATATTATAAAAAAAAATGCCAGCTCAGGGGGTTCATTTGAACTCCCTGAACTCTACATAACGTCGCCCCTGTTATGATTAATTCTTAATTGGGTTCAGGTATCCTGGTGCATAGGTGTACTTTATCCAAAACAATTGAGTTGGTGAATGAATAAAAATGGGTGAAAAATTGTTGTTGCTTTAACATTGCTTCCAAGTGCAGGACTGTAGTTAAATAATAACTTGATGAGTCCAAGGTCAATTCCACAAGGAAAATGAGTGGATTAGCTATTCACAAAATAAAATAAAATTTTATTAAACAGAAACTATGATGGGTTGATAAAGAAAAAATTAAATTGAGGAAAACAACAATATTTTAAAACACTAAGGTTTAGGGGATCCAGACAATACATCTATTCGTCGTTTTTTTTTTTTGTTAAAAGATCAGAAACTTGTATTGATAATGAAGGAAAAGTATACAAAATGGGTCTAGTGTCCGTAGGACAAAACTGCCGAAAGAGTGAAAACAGCTCAATGAAAGAGCATAGCAGCTAAACACATAATATGACAAAGCTCTTATCAAAAAAAATATGACAAAGCTGTATAAAGAGAAAACAAAACTTGACATAAGGGGTTCGCTGTGCAATTAAGTGTTATGGTATTATTTTTAGTGTCCCTAATATGTGTTTTTCATTATGTTATATCTAAAATATATAATAAGGATTATATTTAATATATTGTAACTTCTTCTTCTTTTTTGAGAAGGAATATATTGTAACTTAATGTACTTAACACTATTTTATGTTAAACTTCAAAATTATTTCTATATTTACAAAACTATATTTTATGCTTTATTTATTAACTGTAATTTTAATGTTTACCACTCAATGTGATAGATTAAAGCTTTTTTTTTTTTTTTTTTTACAAAGTTATTAAATAACTTGAAGACAAAATGTGGTGCATAAAACTGATGTTGTGGGTATTGGGTGTTCACTTCTAACTCTACAATGTTGGCGAGCTATAGTATGCACTTGTTATCACTTTTCTTACCTACGGTATGGCGTATGGATATACTCTAATTTAATATGCTTTTTAGATAAACTTATATTCAACAATAAAACTGCTGCTACTTTTATATATATATAATTGATTTTTAACTTTTACTTCACAAAATAATATTTTTTTTACAAATAATTAGTTTAAATTGCATATGCAATGCACATGTTTGATAATTGTATTAAATATAGTTTGATTTATTATATTAAATGATGATATAATTATAATCATTATTCATAAAACAGACAATGAATGTAATTATTACTATGAAATTTTAAATAGTGCAAGTTTGAATGCAAACATAGACTAATTGTAACGTAAATATTTTAACACATTAAACATTAACAAAATTTTTAAACGAAATAAAAAATTATACATAGCACGACCCCGACATTTTTGTTTTCTTATAGAGGTGGTAATTGTCCTTATGTTGGAAAAATAGCATGGAGTGAATAAGAAATTGATGATTTCTATGTTCACTTGAAGATGTTACTATAAGTAGTGAAAATCCTTAAGTTTCATGTTGGAAATGATAGAGAATAAATTTTTTTGGCTGGATATTGGGTTGGGCTTTAGGCATGTGTGGACTAGGCCCACATATCCAATTAATAATAATATTTTATTATTTTATTTTTGAGTCAGTAAGTCTGTATACAGTAGTTATTTCTAAAACAGTGTTTCAGTTTTAAGTTACGGATAATTTCATAATCCCTCATTCATGAAAAATAATTTTTAGAAAAAACTCTCCCAATGAGAATATTATGTGCATTCATTTTGTGTCAAAGAGAGAGAAAGAGACATTGAGTAATTCGCAGAGCACGACCTTGTGTGCTTCGTTTTCGTGCTGTAGATCATTTTATCCTGAGAGGCAGACATCCGTGAGTCTCAAAGCACCATAGTGATTGTGTGAGGGGCGAAATCTGCTTTTAGGAGATTGTGTCAAACACAAGACTTGATCTGAATCATTCATTCTTCACACATTTGGTTTGTGAGTTTTTATTTATTTGCAGATTTCTTCTTATATATATTCAGTATTTGGTTATTGCTCGTCTATCATATCTATTTGTGTTTTTGTTTATATTTAGATCTGTGTATTGTTCCTTTTGCTTTATCACAAAAGTAAATTGTTGAAATATATTCAACACCTTATTATCTCATAAATTTTATAAAGAAAATGATCATTTGAATAATTTAAGTTTAATTAAATTTTAATGAAAAATATTTTACAAGTAACAATAAACTATAAAAATATCAATTTTCAATTAATTATTTGCAAAACTTTAATGAATTTGTACATTGTATGCCTTTTCAAGCAAAGAGTATCTAAATTCATAGTCTATATGTTGTGAGTGGTAAGGGGATACTCTTAATTGAGTGTGTACCTTACAGTGACTTGTCCTTGAGAAACCTTTTATTATACCTAAACATAAACATGTCTAGTGTCAACATAAATTTTAGTTAAGTAATTATATAATTTTTTATGTTCATTCCATGTGTAGAGAACTTTTGTACTATGTGATACACATTAGAGAGAAAAATATCGAGATTTTATAGCCATAACCAAAAGAGCATACACATTTTTTTTATTCCAACAACATGTTAGTGAAAAACAATTCAAGAAACAAGGTAATAACATTAGTGTTTCAAAATTCATAGTTTATTTACGCCAATAAAATACAAATTGGTATATGTGCAATTAAGTGTTATGGTTTTTTAAAAAGTATATTGAGTATATGCTTTTCATTTCAGGTATCCTGGTGCATGGGTGTACTTTAGCCCAAAATAATTGAGTTGGTGAATGAATAAAAATGGGTGAAAAATTGTTGTTGCTTTAACATTGCTTCCAAGTGCAGGACTATAGTTAAATAATAACTCGATGAGTCCAAGGTCAATTCCACAAGGAAAATGAGTTGATTAGCAATTCACAAAATAAAATAAAATAAAACAAATAAAATTTTATTAAACAGAAATTATGAAGGGCTGATAAGGAAAAAATTAAATTGAGGAAAACAATAATATTTTAAAACACTTAGGGCCTGTTTGGTACTATTGTTTACACAATAGTTTTTGTTGTTTAAACAACAGTATACATATATATTTACAACACTTTTTCATTCACACGTATTTTCATAACATTTGTTTAGGGAGATCCAGACAATACATCTATGGTTGTTTTTTTTTTTTTTTTTTTTTTTTTTTTTGAGTTAAAAGATCAGAAACTTGTATGGATAATGAAGGAAAAGTAAATTGGGTCTAGTTATGTAGGACAAAACAGACGAAAGGGTGAAAATAGCTCAATGAAAGAGCATAGCAGATAAACACATGATATGACAAAGCTATATAAAGAGAAAACAAAACTTGACTTAAGGGGTTCGGCTATGTCTTCTTTTTGTGCTTCTGTGAAGTGCTGTTACTCGGCCAGAAAAACAACAGTAGCTCCATCACTGATGGCCTTCGGTTGTAAATGATTTTTTTCAAAATAGAACTTGTTACGAGTGTTCCATAGAGACCAAGTGATGACCGTCCAAATCTCAAGCTCTCTGGCAGGTATAACTTGTTTATCTCGGCCGAAACAGTAAGAAAAAAAAAATTTCCTATGGGAGTCCCGAGTCCCTCTGACCATTGCCCAAACATTTCTAGCGAAAGGCATTCCCACAAGACGTGGCTTACATTCTTTGGCTGCTGACAACGAAATTCACACCGCGGTTCCACCTTTAATTTTCTTCTGTAAATTATCTCTTGTGGGTAGAATGTTGAGGCATGCTCTCTGCACAAATATAAAGCATGGATTTTTCCGCAGTCCCACTGCATAGTACCTTCGTCAAGGAGGTCTATTACTCGCATAGATTGTGGAATAGGGCCCGTAAAAATTGAAGGATGATGATTTTATACTTCAACTAAAACTCATACGAATGCTGATTTTAGCACTAAGAACACAATAATTATCCTTCTAAAGGTATTTATATGAATTATATTGATTTTAGGCAAGACAAAACTAGTATTTTAATTCTCAGGGAATCCTGTGTATTTAACGTGCATGGAGTCTATTAAATCTAAGTTAAATTTAAAAATTATACAAAAATAAACATTTTCCTAGATAAGTAATTCAATAAAATTAAAAAAAATTAAAAAACACACACACACTAGAAACATTAAAATTATAAAAGTATTGTTAAGAACATACCGATAGAAGTTTGGGTTTCACATTTAGCTTTAGAAAGACTTCTAGCAAGCCGTTAAACCCCCCCCCCCCCCCCCCCCCAAAAAAACAAAAACAAAAAAAAAAAAAAAAACCTCTAAAAAAAACTGTAAGAAATAACTAATTTCATTCTAAAGCTGCCACTTTTTTGAATTTTTTTTTATATCTAAAAAGCCTTTAAATAGGCCAAGAAATTTTATTACAAATAGAAATCTTGTTTTTTTAAAAAAATTTGGTTTTCAGGCTTCACTGAAACAACTTTTTTGGCCCATTAAACATCATAATTTGGAGTTTTCATAAACTACGAAGGACGGAGTCAATGACTCAATAGTTCAAGAAACTGTCCATATTGGCAAGATCTCAATAATGTAGACACGATTATATTCCAAGCAATAACGAGGCCAAGCATACTGGTGGAACTAAGATTTTATTGTCTCGAGAGCACAACAATTTAGGACACAAACCTAATCACCCTTGTACGAAAATAAGGGCCATGATGCTTCCAATTTCATCACATTTCATACTATATAAGACGCTTCATTTGTACTTTTCCTTTTAACTGCCTTTTCTAGGAACCCTGCAGAGCTACAAGGCTAAAATGATAAAAGGATGTAAACCTAACGCCCCTCCCACATCTACTGCTACCACAATGCAACACTTGAATCAAGCAACAACAGTTCAGCCTAAGAACGAACGCAAAGACTTGGCGTAAATGTCTAAGGAATTGCATAACCTTATGTAAGTTTAATTCTCGTTGATTCTGGTCTTATGTTATGGCTTATCCCGACAGATTGGCCATAAGCAAGCATTGAGAACCATGTCCTAAATAATGTTTCTTCCAAATCAGAGCAAACATTCACCAAAAGAATGTATCTGCTAGCTTTAATAGTTGGACTAGTCTTGGTGGATTTAAAAATACTCAACCCGCTACCTTTAATAGTTGATCCAACCCAACCCACTTGAAAATCAATATCAATATCATATCCATATAGGACAATGCGGGGCTGAGCAGGTTGAATGGTTGGACGGAATAATCGGGTTATTGCACAAGCATAATCAGAACTCATAGGCGATAAATGTCAAAAGTACTCTCACTAAGTTGGCCACATCATTGAGCATGCAAGAAAATGATTACAGCCGAACCTCATAAGTTTATCATCATGCTTCAAAGTGGAAAAGTAATTGAAAAGAACATTTTCAAAGGCCATGAACAGGATAAATCTTACAAAGTAAAGAATAGTGACAAGTAACCTGAGTCTAGTAAGATTGAGAGATGTCCTATCTTACTCATTTTTCTCATAGGCTAACACCCCCTCGAAGGTGAATCAATAATTGCAATTTCACTTCAATTAAATTTTATTGTTTTAATTTAATCTATCTTATGAATTGTTAATCAATACTCCTTGATGCAGAATCGACTTCTTACTCGCCAAGTTATCACTTTGCCCTAATTTTCAGTTGGGAACTTTATTGAAATTGTAACACTTACCACACCCAGAGTATGAATGATTTTTTATTTGTTTTATTTTATTTGAGAATCTGCTGTATGAAACTATGAATGATTTAATTGAAAGTTGAAACTAAAGGTGCAACAGCCAACAAGAGCAAAAACATGAGCTGAGACCTTTAGACAACGTACCAGCATAATACAGTCTAGGTAATGTAATATACAACTTTTTTCTTTTCTTTTTTCATTCTTTTCCATTTTAAACCTTGATCGAAACTGGAAAAGAATTTGCCAAAATAGGAGAAAACGAGACACCTTAGCAAAGTGAACAAGTTACCGTAGAATCATAATCTAATTGGTGAATAAGGTCGTAATCCATTCCATCTAATGGACCTTAAAAACTTTTAAATGGCGTGATCATTAACACAGGTAGATACAATAAATAAATTCTTAACTGTGAAATGTACTCTATCCATCACTTGATATGACGAGGATCCTACTCATCGAGAGAGGGAGAGAGAGAGAGCAAACCAAAAGTAAAATTACGATACAAACGGTAAAACCCACAAGTATATGGGTATTGAATACCAGAAATGAGTCATGTTTCATATGTTACATATTGTTACACACAAGACTTGATATGACGAGGATCCTACTCATCGAGAGAGAGAGAGAGAGAGAGAGAGAGAGAGAACCAAAAGTAAAATTAGGATACAAACAGTAAAACCCACAAGTATATGGGTATTGAATACCAGAAATGAGTCATGTTTCATATGTTACATATTGTTACACACAAGACATGTACAAGTACGTGGTCTTTAACAAGAAGCTTAAAATAATATTATAAAATTAAATAAGACAAGAGAGGGAGTAAGATGTGAATGAACTTCTACTGTGGAATTTTGTCCTTCAAATAATTCAGAACAGCTTTGGTTCCTCTGTCTAAAATTGTCCTCCGGATACTGTAAAAGATATAGAAAGAAAAGAGCATCACAACAATTTATCACAGCATTCTATACACCCTTTTAGTAATACACATAACTTTATCTTAATATTATTTACCGATGAAATTATTTCTGGCAACATGAGTAGTAAAATATTTGAAACGTTGTTACTTGTTTTTACTCTTTCTTCCAGATGCTATAGTTTTCACAGAGAGTACAGACCATGGGATGCTAATTGCAAAAGGAGTCCATAAAAGTTCATGAAAATAATATATCAAGAATTACATAGGAAGGGTACTCTCTCTTTTTTTTTTTTTTTGGCTCAACACATAGGAAGGGTACATGAGCTCTATACACGCACATAAGCGACTTGGCCTAGTGTTAAATTAACAAACTTTATGCCGCCATTGCCATAAAGTTCAAATCCTGTCACCCATGGAAACTGAATCACACTACCACCTCCTACATGATATTTGTAGAAACACGTCTTCTTCTTCTTTTTTGATAGGTACGGCTTCTTTCTTTCCTTAAGACATTAGCCTCTTTCTCTACTGAGCAACGGCTTGATTTTAATTTCCAGTAAAAGACAACATTTCAATAAATTTGGTAATTGTGGTCATGATATGAAGCTCTCTAAATCTCAAGCAAACCAAAAAATTAATTATCTAGCAGAATTTTATTTTTTTCCATTGTGCTCCTTCAGGTCAAACAATATTGTTGCTTAATCACGAGCTTCAGATTCCAAATTATTCAGGATCTGATTATCATAGATGCTCCAGGGAGAGCTGTACTTGGTCTCTAATAGAAGTTTCAATCCATAGATCAAATTAAGTACTCTTATTTCCATGAGACTTAACATCCCCATAATGCTTTAAGTACTCAAGTTGCAGAAAGTGGTTATGTTCAGAGCTTTAGATGAGACCCTTAACTTCACTTGGCATTATTGTGTACTCGTGCATCATTATCCCAAAACCAATAGTATTATTGATTTGTAATTATGATCACTGTATCATAGGCACCCAAATGTGTATAATTTGTCTTGATGCATCACTACAAAAAGATTGCAACTTTCACCCAAATCAACAAGTTCAGAGGTGACAAAGCTAGATGAAACTGGAAGGCTTTGTATGTTTATAAAGTCAATGCCCTTTTTCACCTGGGAAGTTGTTAGGCTACAGTGGTGCCTGTGAATTTGACAACTTCTATTATTATTGCCTAATCAAAATTTAACCCTATATAACATACAGAGGATATTCATATCTTAACCCTCACAATACAAAATGACACAATTACCCTTACACTTAAACCAATATCACTTACAATATTGCAAAAACCAGAAAACTAAAGCAAAGCTATTGAAACTTCTAAAGAAATTAAATAGTGTTAAAAAAAAAAGGCTGGAGAAACAGCAAAATGTAGCATACCTTCTCATTGGATTTCCATCAAGTCTTAAAGCCTGTAGGCTTGGTTCAAGCAAACCCTGACCAAAATAAACTCTTTATACTTAGATAATGTAAAAAAATCCTTGAAAATATGTCCAGAAAAATGTATCATTTGAAGCAGTAGATATATCCTAAAGCCAAACGCTTATTGATTAATGTGTGTAATGCATTGAAGAACAACTTATTATTACTTAAAAATTAAGACAGGAAAGAACACAAACAAAAATAATCAGTTAAGCTAATAAAAAAATGTGATAACAGACTTGTTTATACCATATGTTATGCGATTTAAACCAACTATCACGGAACAATTTATTGGTGGCATGAAAATGTATAGTCTGAATTTTGCCCCCAGAAATTCTTTGTGGGGCAAAGTACGGGGCATTTCCTTGTTCTATTTGCTTCTCACCCAAAAAAAAGTAGGATATAAGAAAAACTAATCATTATGCTAGAAGTATACTAACTTGATGAGCCCATTGATCAGATAGAAAAAACATGAGTTATTTTTGTGATTTGATCATTAAAAAGACAGAAATTTTGAGAATTCAAGAGAACGTCACAGTGAGATGAGTTGTTTATCATTAAGACAGGTGTCAAGTGGACGTTCAGAGATGTATGCAGCTGAGAACATGATATTTCCCATTTCTCGCTGCTGACATTAAACACTAGCTGGACCATACAGATTTTATGTACCATAATATCTAAGAAAACACCATAGGAAAAAGGATTCCATATACTGACCAGCTCTGGGGGAAGTACCGAGATGTTGTTGTCAGATAGGCCTAGCTCAGAGAGAGAAGTAAGACGTTGGAACTCCTGCATGCCAGTATTAACAAACACCATCACAAATTTGATGGCAGTTGATGCTCCCAAAATAGGAAAGTTTGCATCCATAAACAAAATTTATGAATTCAGGATTCATCTCAGTAAACAATAGATAGATAGAACCAGTAAAATTGAGTATGTCAACTTGTAGGGTTCCTAGCATGTCCATAGTAATCAACCTCCTATCAATACATCAATTTGTAGATTCGGGGATCACTTACACCAATGAGCTCTAGTTCAACTGGCACCTTCCCTTGGATTTGAGGTCATGGGTCCAATGACAAACCAGATGCATGTGCAATTTACCAATAAATAAAAAATTTAGATAGGAAAAAAAAAACCATGAACCATGAGCCAGTTATATGGTCATTGTGAAAAATATAACCTTCTAACCGTGTCCAAAAAAATATTAAATCCACTATACTAAAAATGATCGCTTCACTTCCATGTCCATCTCCAATGTTGAAACTGAAACTCTTAACCTGTAAAACCTAACAGACCTTGGCCTGTCATAGCTATTTCCATACACAATAAAATGACCAAGAAAAAAAATCTTTCGACTTGGATGAACCAAAAGAACACATTCCTGTCCACCAATCAAGAAAAATAAAATCCTGAAGCCTGTTAAATACAACATGGATCTATTTTCAAGTCTGTCTAGCCCCAATACTAAAGCAAAGGCAATCAATAGACTTTAACAAGTTCTAATTAAAAAGTGTCATAATACAGGTTGAAATATTTTCTTTTTAAGAAAGATATATATTACCACTGAAATCGATTGAATGGAATTTTGGCTCAGGTCAAGGATCCGCAATTGCAGTAAGTTAAATATATCTGAGGGAACTTCGTGTAGCTGCATTCTTCTGTCAAGTGGAATAAGATGTAAGAATAATAGCTTAGACATTAGAGAAAATAACTATAAGTTAAAGCATAGAAGCAAATAGGCAGACTCAGGCATAAAACCGTGTGCATGTACATCAATGTGTGTGATTGTATTGGAATTTCCAGCACTGACCTCAGGTAAAGCTCTTGCAAATGAGACATGCTTGAAAATGCTGGATGCTCAGGTAATGAAGATGCATTACCACTTAGATCCAGAACCTGAACCCTAGAGACTGCTTGAAATCCATCAGATGGAATCTGCAGATCGAATAATAAGAGGGTAGTCAGATCATAGAGGTAACAAAGTCTCAGAACACATTCTCTAAATATGGATATCTTAGCAAAATAATTCCAGAAAATATCTAAAATGTTGAACTGACGATATCAGACAATTGATATACAGTACCATGCGTCTAAATTGACAGGGTACTTATTTTGCTGTGTGTGTGTGTTAAGAAAAAAGGTCCAAACCTTTTTGACAGATACATTTATGCCAAAGAACTAAGGCCATATATTATCCATGTTGGGAAAGTCCAGTGCCAAGTCTGGGTAAGTAGGCTATCATGAAGGTTTCTATTTTTTAAATATATCCTTGTGTGATTCAAGTTGTGGCATACACTTAGCTAATTTGTGTTTTTCCATATGTTCATGATGCATGCTTTATTTATTTATTTGAAGGGGGGGGGGAGGGGGGACACAGCATTGGTGAGGTGCCAAGTTAATTGACCTATCAGTTATGGACTGTGTCCCCTGCATGTTTTCCATTGGAGCTCTTAATAAATGGGGTTATGAAAGTTAATTCATTAACAAAAGACAGGAAAAAAAAGTTTCAAACTGTCCATTTTTTTCAACAGCAACACCTTAACTCATATGGTTCAAGAGAAGCATAAAATTAGATCTATTTTACCTGTCTGAGTGGATTATTGTCCAACTTCAAACACAAAAGATTAGGAAGTGACTTTAAAATTGCACCTGGCCAGTCTTTAATCTTGTTCCTGGATAAAATCAAAGTCTGTACATTTGGGGAAAAAATGATGCATTAATAGACAATATCAGATTCAAACAAGCCAAATGATCAGTATAGAAGAATCCCTGATTAACTTAATTCCTAACCAAAGCTGATCTGAAATGGGATGGACCAAAAGTTTTTAAAGAGGAATTTCTGTACAACTGGACCTGGTGATGCAGGACAAAATTCAAAGGATATATGGGGAAAACAAGTAGAACAAGAAAAGCAAGGATAAACCCAAGAATAGGCACATAGGGTTGCTTGGAATCAACACTAAGCAGGAAAACCTAGAAATCAACACCTAAGCTACCAGGAATCGGCACAAAGCCATTGGAAAATTGTCAACATAAAATTTTATTCATCAATCATTTGTCCATAATATTTTTTCTAGGGACTTTAAATAGGCTTCCAAATTACATCAAGGAAAATGAAATGCTAACTAGATAGCAGTCAAATTCCTAAAAACTCTCAAAATAAAATAGAATTCAAATCAGTTCAAATCCTATATAATTCAAATTAATTCAAAACTCATAATTTGGACTAATGGAATCAATCAGTATTAATCTGGTGCGCACCAACTTTCCCAGAGTGGAGAGACTCAACCCCGTCAAGTATAGCTCTAAATAGTACTCTAGCAGATCAAGTTCCAGATGATACAACTTGGCCCTAGTAATCCATGTGTAATCAAAACTTGGTCACATCTTGCAATATACTAGGTAGTGAAAACAATCTGCTCATACAAATTAGCATCTATATGTTCTTTATGTGATGGGGGAGGGTTTAGACTTTAGCGGTATTGGATCAAGTATAAATTTTTAACTGGGTCATGAAAAGACTCATCAAAGGGGCATATGGAATGATTGTTGGACCTTTATAAGATGGAATGTCAACAAAATATGCATTCTTTCCACCAGGATTTAACACTTTGAACAATCTCAAAGAAAATCTCTAGGGACTAAGGAGTAAACCTATAGGCTTCATAAGTTTGTAACCAAGCACTTCAAATAGATGCATGCTTATGGATCTATTGACAATATTTGGTGCACATTGGGCTTCAGGAAATATGGAATCTTTGTTTGATTCCCTTTTAGACTCTTTTGGGCTTGTAGTGTTTCAGTCCTCTTCTTTTGTTGTCTCTTTAGGTTTTGATAACACACACTTCCCTCACTTTAGATGTCTCAACTTTGATGTTCACTATTACCCATCCATTAGAGTTTCTAGGTTCCCTGAGTTTAATATGGTTTGGATAGTCTAAACAATGCCCTAGACTAAGATCCCTATTGAAATGAGCCAGACAATTTTGGTTGGGAAGTAGCTTGCCCTCAATGAAAGACTAATCAAAATTTTCAACTTAAATATCAATTAATGAAGTCAAGCTATAAATTAACTATGTCTAACACAATGAGGTTTAAAGATAGGGGTAGCCCCTATTGATGAAAAGATGAGAACGAGTCGTGAGTAATGAACCGGTAAGAAAGAGTGAATCGATCCAAATTGAGGGAACAAAAAAAGGTATAGAGAAAGGTCAAAATAACATTATAAAAAATAAATAAAAAAAGACATGTCAATTAGGGAATTAACAGAGAGCATGACTTTAGATAAGATAGAATGGAGAAAAAAAATTCAAGTGGCCGACCCAGTCTAATCTGTTGAGGATTCATAGGCGACCCCAACTTTTGGGACTAAGGCTTTCTTCTTCTTGTTTTTATAAAATTAACCAAGCATCTAAAAAATTAGAACAACATTCAGATGGCAAGTCAAGTCCACAAAAGAAAAGGATGAGAATTCACACTTGGGATGGGCTCAGCACATGCTTCAACTAATCTGAGCACATGCAAGTATGAGTATTAGACTGGGTTGCTAATATCATGGCCTGGTTTGCCAAGAATTCACACTTAGTATGGGCTGAGCACGTGTTTGAACTAATCTGGGTGTGGGGTAGATCTGAGTCACATGCTGGTATGAGTATTAGACTAGGTTGCTAATGTCATGGCCTGGTTTGCCAAGAATTCACATTTGGTATGAGCTGAGCACATATTTGAACTAATCTGGGTGTGGTGTGGGTATATGTATGGTGGAGGTGGTAGGCTTGGGAGTGGGTGTGGTTACTACAGTGGGGCTAAGGGTGAGGGTTGCTGGTTGCAAACATCTAACTCTTTGTTTGCATGCCCGCATGCCCTAGATTTAGTAACGTACCGCCCCCTCCACATGGATAAATATTAAAGCTTTAACTCCAGCCTTGCATAACATCAAACTAAATGGACAAATTATTCACTCCCGGAGGACCACATCAGTAATGCCTAGTGGTCCTTCCACTAGATAATAGTCTTCCATGTGTGACAATTTTATTGAGTCACATTCTAGTCACCAATCCAGTCATAATTTAAGATTAGGAAAAAATAATAATCAAATAAAAAATAAAAACCTTCACCCTCACCCTCACTGCCAGTGGCTCCACCGCCATCCCCAACTCCAATCAGACAAGGCCACCATCCATCGTGGAAATATCCTTCAATCCACAACCAAGTCAGCCATTCAAACAGCCCAAAGGAAAGTTTATTGGTCACAGTAGACAATTAGAACGTCTCACATAAATTGCTTCTTGGTGAGTATCAATTTGTGACTATTAAAATGAGGGTGAACCAATTTCGAGCTGTGCAATAAAAAACTTAGGAAATTTCTGCGGAAATAGCAGGTCAATTAAAGTATGATAATGGCGAACCCACATGGTGCTGTTTGGAGAAAGTTCTCCACGGAGCCCCCATCCTCAAATCAGGCGAGTTACTGCCATCCCGCTCCATCTATTCTTCCTGCCATTTGGAGAAGGTTCCAAGAGGTTCCACCGACACGCACCCCAGATGCACAGATCTGAGACAGAGTGAGAGAGAGATGCCTATGCCTTGTCTAATTGGAGTTGGGGATGGTAGTGGAGGAGCCACCAGCATTGAGGGTACTCCTCCTGGAGAAGTGAATAATTTCTCAACCAAAAAGCCAAAAAGCATGTCCACATAATTTATTATCCCTTGCACCTTATTACAACAAAATAACTGCTTTAATTTCAAATTTTAGTATTCACCATTTAATGAATCCATTAATCAAGTAATACAAATATACCTTTTTCTTTTTTCGATATGTAGAAATACAATTTTTTTTTTTATAAAAAAATTCAAGGAATAGGCTGACTCAGATTCTGATTTTTTTTTGACAGGTAAGAAAGATGTATATTCAAAAAACTGCTAAATGCAAAGTAGCACCAACATATCAAAAGTACAAAAAAAGATAGAAAAGCAAAAACATTAAAAAAAAAAAAAAAAAAAAAAAAAAAAAAAAAAGAGTACTAATTACAAAGAAGAAGAGAGCTAAGGAATAAAGGAAGAGAATCACTAGATATGAGTCCCCAAGCCCTAGCCCAATCAAAAATGGGAAACCAGAAAAGAGAGCAAGCAGTTGGTCATCGGATCTATCCAAATCCTCAAACGTTCGCCGATTGTGTTCCCTCCAAATGCACTACATCAAACACAAGAGAACTAAATTCCAAATGTGAGATGAATGCTTTCCCAACCAATTCCACCAACCAAAAAGAAAATCTGACATCGTACATGAGGGGACCCATGAAATCCCAAAAGTTCTATAGACAAAGCACCACAACCGATAAGCCTTTCCACAATATAACAACAAATGATTCACTGTCTCCCCACAACAACGACACATAATACACCAGTCAACAAAGTCAAAGCCCCTAAGCCGCAAGTTATCTCCCATGAGAATCCTATCTCATGCCGCTATCCAAACAAAAAAAGAGACGTCAGGGTGTCTTAACCTTCCAAATACCTTTCCATAGAAAAACAATAGAAGAAGAACCATGTAACTTATGGTAATACGAGCAGAGAGTAAAATCTCCATTCTTTGTCAACTTCCATCTCATACGATCACCATCAGTCACTAAAGGTAAATTGGATGCCAAGAATTGAAAGAAATCATCCACCACATCTACCTCCCAATCATTAGGACCCCAAATGAAACGAACATCCCAAGTTCTCTTATTCCCCACTCCTTAACATATCAATGATGATTCTATAGAAGCCTCTTTGTTTGAAGCAAAATTGTATAAGACCGGAAAAGCCAAATGGAGAGGAAGATCTCCACACCACCTGTATGTCCCACCCCAACCTTAAACTGGACATTTTTGCTAAACACTTCCCATCCCATCTGGATACTTCTCCACAAACCACACCCATGAACACTCCTTCCCAATTTAGAGGTCCATCCCCCCCATTCTTCCCCAAATTTCAAAGCTACCACCCTCCTCCAAAGCCTATTCTCCTCAATCCCGAAAAGAAGCTATTTTCCTAGTAAGGCTTTATTGAAAGTGGTCAACTTCCTAATACCCAAACCACCATTAGCAATAGGAATACACACCTTATCCCAACCCAACAAATGTGTCTTAGAGTCACCCCACAAAAAGTCCCTTTGCAGCTTCTCAATTTTGTTCGCCACGCCTATGGTGGAAAGAGATAAGAAATAAGTAGGGAGGCTAGATAGCGGGCTTTTAAGCAATGTCAGTCTACCACCTTTTGACAAATACAACTTCTTCCACCCTAATAATTTTTTTTCAATTTTTTCCAAAATAGGGTTCCAAATAGAGGGGGATTTATGGGATGCCCCCAACGGCATACCAAGATAAGTCATTGGCAAGGCCCCAACCCTACAACCCAATATCTCTACCAAAGCATGCACATTATTTACCTCTCCTATAAGAACCATTTCACTCTTAGCTACATTAATCTTCAAACCGGTCACAGCCTAAAAACAAAGTAGCAACAATCGAACGTGTAGGATTTGCTCCACTGCTGCATCACAAAACAAAATAGTATCATCCACAAACAGCAAATGCAAAACACATTCCCCTCTACCCCCTCCTACCATCCACCCTAAAGCCACTAAGTAATCCTACCCCCTCCATTCTCTTCACCATCTTACTAAACACCCCCATCATAACTAAAAATAATATGGGAGACAGCGGATCCTCTTGTTTCAAACCTCTAGAGCTACCAAAGAAATCAACTAGAGACCCATTGACTAACAAAGAAAACTGAACTATAGAGATACAAGTTCGAATCCAGCTACACCATTTCTCCCCAAAGCCCATTTTCTTCAACAACTTCAGAAGTGCCTCCCAATTCACGTTGTCATATGCTTTCTCAATATCTAACTTACAAATCACCCCCGAAATCTTACTCTTCGTCCGGCTGTCAACACACTCATTGGCAATGAGAACTGAATTAAGGATTTGTCTACCTCCCACAAAACTACTCTGAGATTCAGATATCAGTTGATCTAACACCACTTTCAATCAATTTGCCAAAACCTTAGCCAAGATCTTGTACATGCTCCTCACCAAACTAATAGGTCTGAAATCTCAAATGTTAGAGACATCATTCTTCCTAGGGATTAAAGCTATAAAGGTAGCATTAAGAGATTTCTCAAACTTATAGTGCCGATAGAACTCTTCAAAAACTGCCAAAACATCTCTTTCTACAACTCTCCAGCAATGATGGAAAAGGCCATAGAAAAGCCATCTGGACCTACAGTTTTATCCCCTTCCATATCTCTGACCATTGATAGTATCTCGTCCTTCTCAAACCTTCTCTCCAGCCAACCCTTCTCCGACTCCCCAATTTGATCAAACTCTAGACCTTCCACAAAAGGTCTCCACTCTTCGGACTCTTGATACAAAGTTTTATAAAATTGAACTACTTGAGCAGCCACTTCTACTCATTCCTCATAAATCACCTCATCCACTTCTAAGAAACTCAGATGGTTATTCCTTCTATGAGAATTAGCCATCTTGTGGAAGAAGTTAGTGTTATTATCACCCTCCTTAATGCACAACATCCTTAATTTTTGTCTCCATGAGATCTTCTCTAGATAAAGAAGATGCTCTATTTGCGATCTCACTTCATTTCTCTCATTCATCACTGTTTCAGTGAGTCCAAGAACCCCATCCTTATCATTTAATAACTCTAAAGCCCCCAATAATTCTTTCTTCTTGCAACCAACATCGCCAAATTCTTGGCAATTCCACTGAATAATGTCTTCTTTCAAAACTTTCACTTTTTTAGCAAACACATAACTAGGTGTACCCGAAAAAGAATGGCGATTCCACCATGAATCAACTCTATCAACAAACCCGTCCGTTTTCAACCACATATTCTCAAACCAAAAGGGAATTTTGCCTCCAAAAGAATTGGGAAATGATTTGAAACAAGTCGTGGTAGAATCCGTTGGATCACATCCGGAAAGTGTTGCTCCCAGTCATGTGACACCAGAGGCTCAATCAATCCTGGACATGGATGGCTGGTTAGTACCACCAGACCATGTATAACTCCCTCCCTCCAATGGCAAATCTATCAAGTTTAGGTCCTTGATAAATTCATAAAACTTTTCCAGGGCCGGAGTAAGCTGAGGCCCACCCCTCCGTTCATTGGGAAAACGAACAACATTAAAATCCTCAAAACAGCACCAGGGAACATTCTAGTACTGCTGAATACCAACCAACTCATCCCACATATAACCCCTCATATTGTTGTCATTTGGGCCATACACCCCTAAACATGCCCAAATAAAACCATCCTCCACACCTTTCCATTGAGCCAACACTGAGAACAAACCCACCAAAACCTCCAACTTTTCTAAAACCCTTCTATCCCACATAATCAAGACTCCCCAGCTGTCTGATCAGCATCTAGAACTACCCAATCCACATACGGACAACTCCACAAACTGCAAACCATCTGTCTATCCATGCCATCAAGCTTTGTTTCTTGAAGGCATACAACATCACACTTCTATTCCCGTAACAAGTTTCTAACTGCCAAACGTTTATGGGAGTCGTTCAATCCTCTAGCATTCCATGAAATCATTTTCACCTCCATTAATACTTTTATTTCCCCACTACTTCTTCTACTGCACTACCAACACTCTATCACCCATCATAATTAACCGAGGAAATTAAATTCCTCAACTCTCTTTTCCCTTTACCCGGAGAGGAGGCTGCCTTTTGGTTAACCGCTGCTTTCTTCCGTCGTTCGTTAACTACCTCCATCTCCCTTTCTAGCCTTTGAAGATAGTCAATGCACAATCTCTCATGACGGTTCACAAAAAGCCCAACCACTTAACTAAAACCTGGGATCTTATGCTTCACCCAACTTGGGACATCCAGCCTACTACCAAGACCCAACACCTTAATATCCTTGTGCATTTCCATCGACAGGTCCAGCCCCAGAGGAGCAATAGTGGATAGCGGATTACAATCTGCCAAACTCTCCTCCTCACCCAAAAAAGCTACTTCTAAGATAGCCCCTCCCTCCTCCATCGAGACACCTAAAATTAGAAATGCCACAAACTGACTTTGATTCAATCAACGCTAAATTGGGCTGATCAGTCTCAACAACATCTATCTGCCTGGTGCACTTGTCATCCACCCCCTGAATCAAATGCACTCTACTCCCACTTCCAACTTTATCCACACTTTACACCAAAATCCACCAACCCATCATCCATCATTCTCTAAAGGGCTACTGCCAAGAAAATACCCATAGAAAGTGGTGTATCTACCTGTCGGCCTTACCCAGAGCCACTACGGAGTCATCGGAGCTAACCCCAGCACTATCCAACACCATCTAAGTCACTGTGTGGCCTTTGGAGCTAAACCCATCAGAGGAATTACATCTAACCTCCATCGGAGCCACCCCAAGGCAAACAGAACTATTCCCAACCACCATCTGAGGCACCACAAGACCGTCAGAGTTGAAACCATCCGAGAAACTACAAACAACCTCTATCGGAGCCACCGCACTTCCATCGGAGCTGATCCCAGCCTCCAACTAAGTCACCGCAAGACCGGCGAAGTTGAAACCATCAAAGAAACTACTATTACCCTCTATCGGAGCTACCACAATTCTATCGGAGCTGATCCCAGCCTCCATCCGACCCATCACAAGCCTATCAGAGTTAAGACCGACAGATAAACCACTATTGACCATCATCGGAACCACCGCAAAACCATCGGCGCTAATCCCAACCTCCATCCTACCCACCGTGAGACTATCGGAGCTGGTCCCAGACAAACAACTACGCTAAACAACCATCGGAGGCTCTGCCTGTCGATCTGACAACCTTCTGCCGTTGTCGCTGAGTGGGCCAAGGGTGTCAGACTGGCCTTGGCAGATGGCTCGCCCATTTCATGAGAGCTTGGGCTTGAGAAGTTTGCTACGGTCAGCTGAGTAGATCCCAAACCAGGTTGGGCCAACTTGGGTTTCAAACTTAAGCCCACAATTGGCTTTTTTTTACTTGTTTCCCGCGGAGCCCACTTAAAGTACTTTGGTCCACCTTTGTTATAATCCCATGAAACCCTCCTCTTTCCTTTCTCATCTATCTCCACAGTCAACCCTTTCCCTATCCAGCATGCAGTCCTTAAATCACTCCCAATACCATAAACAGCTTCTTTTGAATTTGAATTAAACCGTAACGGAAATCTCAGTTTATTTCCTGCCGGTATTTTCTCTCCCAAATTAATATCCCCATTAATGCTCCAAGGTTTCACAGCCCCTCCACCAACAGCTAACGGGCAAGAATTGACCACCGGTCTACCGCTCACCACCTTCTTTGCATGTTCAGGATCCGGCACCACCATCTTCTCCACTCCTATCTGTGTCTTCCCCTTATCTGTGGCACATGATTGCATCGGATGCTTTCTATCCTCTACTTTTACGTGATAGCCTTGCACCATTTCAGCAAAAGTTCTAGAGTTTTGAATCTCCGAATTTTGCCTATGCAGTGGAGCAACCAATTTCAATTGGCTTGAGCCACCCACCGCATATTGTGAAGGATACATCATCTTTCTTAATTCAATCCCGAACATCCTCCAACCATTTTTTGCTCCACCTTCAGGGATAATGACCGACCTCCTAGAGCCACCAGCATTGAGTTCAGTCAATAATAAGAATTGCCCAAAAGAGTTGGCGCTCCTTTGGAGAGTATAAGCAATATCACCATCCCTAAATGTAAAAAACTGTTTGGAATTAACCCCAACGACAATGTGCTCAATATTCTTCATTAGCCATTGTGCTGCATTCTTCCCCATGAAAACTGACCTCATAGAGTATTTGCCATGCTCGAAAATCTGTAGCAAGAAATAACGTCCCCCTTCCTCTATAACTAATTGAAAAAGCTTGGATTCAATGAAGAAACTGCGATAGCCCCCCACATATGATCGGAAAAGATGAAAAGAACAAAACATCTGGCTAATCTGAGGTAGCCGGGCCTCCTAGAGCATAGTGTAGTGACATACAACAAATTAAATAAGCAAAAGGAAGAAAACTGACTCCGATTCTGATACTCTAGAACCAAAAACATTTCTTGAATTCTTTTTTATTGGTAAGTTACATAAGCACCTGGTAGGTCTTGAACTAAGATATAACCCTCCACCTTGTTCTTTATAAGGAGAGGAACTGACATTTTAATCTAGAGTTTATTGGCTTCTGGATTTAATCAAAAGATGTAGACCGATGTGTCCATCATTTAAGGAGGTTAGCAGTCACTTAGACTTGCCAACACAAATAGCATTTCACTTTATCATTATTCCCCCCCCCCCCCCCCCCCCCCCCCCCCCCAAAACAAAAAAAAAAAAAAAAAAAACTGTACAAACCAGGATCAACTAAGAAATTTACCTGGAGTGAAAGACATGAGGAAAGCTCAACTGGAAGCTCTTGAATGGCATTCCTAGAAAGATCAACTTTTATGACCTCACCCGATTCCCATACTTCTGGTGGAACAGCACTCAAACTAAGCCCTTCCAAAGAAAGTTCCTGAAATTTCCACATTAATAAAGGTGAATTTCCTATTTGAAGACAGAAAGATTAAATGAGAGGCAAATCAGAAGCTCCACGCTAACTAAGATCACTATGGAGGGATAAGTATGCATAGCACAACATGACGACCAGAATCAAAGGCAGCACAGGAAACCTTACAGTTGATATCAAAAATAAAAAATTTGAACCTAAGACCAATTTAAATCCCACCCCACCCTTTAGTACCAAAGCCACAGCCCAAGGCCCAAATTTCCAATATTCTATACCAGAAAGTGTGTATCAAACAATATCATCCAGCAAATTAAATTTTCAAATACCATGAATAGCAGGATTAACAAAACGAAAAAGGAAAAGTATCAATTATTCAATCCAACAGAGTTTAAACCTTGCTACTTGGGATCAGCTAGCCATCCAGCTCTAATAGGTTCATGTCTTTTGAAGCTGCCATGAATCCACTAACTTCACCTCAGGTCCAGTATAGATCTTGTAAATGATCAAAACCATATTGCACGCATAGCTAACACTCCTCTTATCATCTATCTGAGCTTACCTCTAACTTCTCATAACAGCATTCAGTTGTTTAGTCAAATCTTGAAACCATTCAAAACCTCTCATTTATGCTCCACGCCTTTTATAGGCATGATGTTTTATGGCAATTCATTAAAATCTATCAAAAAGATAAACAAAAAAATTCATAACTTTGATGACAAAATAATTGGTGCAACCCTTGCAGTCACCTTTGTTCTTATACTAAAACATATAGAATACTTCTGGTCCAAAAAAGAAAAAAGAAAAAAACATATAGAATACTTCTTCCACTTGTCAAGGATTTCGTAACCTTTGAGATAATTTTATCTTTTAAAAAAAAAAAAATTATATATAAGTATTCATATCTCATTAATAGTGCAAAAGGGCACAACCCATGTACACAGGAAGTATACAAGAGATTCCCCCAACAAGTCAAGAGAATGTAAAAAGATCAAAAAATTCTAACAGATTAGAAAATGTAAAACAAGAATTGGCAACCATCCAATCATATAAAGCCTTCAGTATAGAGGTTTAAGTCCAAACAACATATCCAACAAGGCCACCATGACCATCAATTTCCAACACTTTTTATAGCAGCTTATACAAACTACCCACAAGGCTAATAGGACAAAAGTCCCTAATGTCAATAACATTGATCTTCTTAGGAATCAAACATAAGAAAGTGGCATTAAGGGATTTTTCAAAGATGAAAGTTCTATGAAAATCCACAAAAAAAGCCATAACATCTTCTACCACACTCCAACACTTTTGGAAAAAACCCATAGTAAAACCATTTGGCCCAAGTGCCTTATCACCTTCAGCCTCCTTTAAAACTGCAAGAATCTCCTCCTTATCGAACTCCCTCTCTAAAGATAGTCTCTAAGATTCATCCAAGCAAGCAAACTCCAAGCCATCAATAGTAGGTCTCCAAGATTCAGGCTCTTGATATAGATTCATATAAAATTCCACCACCTGAGCTTGAACCTCCCTGTCATCCTCATAAAGCACACCCTCAACCTCCATTCCCCTAATTTGATTGGTTCGCCTATGTGAGTTAGCCAACCTATGGAAAATCCGAGTATCATTATCCCCCTCTTTTATGAACAAGGCCTTGGATTTTTGCCTCCAAGAAATTTCCTCCAAAGAAGCTAAATGCCGATATCAGCTTTGATCATAGTTCTTCTAGATCTATTTTCTAGAGACAAAACTTGCAGCTCTTCTCTCATTTCAAGGTCTAACAACTCAGTCAAAAGGCATTTCTTCCTAAAAGCCACATCCCCAAACACATGCTTATTCCAATGCTTCAAATCACCTTTCAAAGCCTTCAATTTACAAGCTAAAACATAACTTGAAGGTCCCACAAAGTGATAACCCCTCCACCACTACTGAACTTGATCCACAAAACCCTCCACTTTCAGCCACATATTTTCAAATTTATAAGCACTCATCCCCCTCAACATACCTCCTGCCTCCACTAAAATAGGACAATGATCCAACACCACCCGAGGAAGAGACTTCTGTGTCACATCCAAAAAATGATCCTCCCAGTCAGCTGAAATTAGAGCCCTATCAATTCTGAACATGGAAGGATTATTAGAATCACGAAACCAGGTGTAATCACCTCCCTCCAAAGGCAGATCAACCAAATTGTGTTTCTCAATAAAGTCAGAGAATTTAAACATGGTTGAGCTAAAAGAGTTACAACCAAGCTTCTTTACCGGATAAATGATGATGGTAAAATCACCAATCAAACACCAAGCCGAAATCCACTGCAATCTCATAGAATCAAGTTCCACCCACGTCATTCCTAGCACTATCATCAGATGGACCATACACCCCCGAACACACCCATTGAAAACCATCTACCACTCCCTTCAACAAAACAGAAACAGAAAATCTACCAACAAAATAATCAACTTTCTCAAACAACCTCCTATACCATGCCAACCAAATACCCCCAGCAGTGTGAATTGCATCCAAAACTGCCCAATCTACTAATGGGCTGCCCCATAAACTTTTCACAACGGTAGAGTCAGTACTGTCCAATTTGGTTTCCTGTAAACAAATAACATCACCCTTCCATTCCTTAAGCAAAATTTTCACAATAACCCTCCTATGAAAATTGTTTAAACCCCTCACATTCCAAGATATGATTTTTAAATTCATGGATACTGATCTGAGCCCAACCCAATGGATTTCAAACTACCTTTAGAGTTTGTACCAGCCTTCCTATCTTAATTAATGGAAGAGACTAAACTCCTTACTTTTGTTTAGGAACCCATATATACTAGGCTCAAAAAGGAGGTTACTCCAGCTTGGAAGATTTATCTTAAGAGCGACTTTGAGTGACATTATAATCAAGCCAATGTTGAGTTAAGTAATTTTTTCTGCCCCCCACCCCACCCCCCCAAAAAAAGTAGTATTGTATGTACCAGTCCCACAAAAATTGATTTTTTCTATATAGATTGGCATAAGGTTTTAAATCAATGCCAATGAGCCAAGTCTCAAGCAGCAATTCCTTCTCTCACATGTATGAGTAGAGGGTGAGGTCATGAGTCCAAAACCCAATGGGTACATATTGCATGTAGTTAGAATAATGGTTTATATATATAAGTAAATGAAAGCAAAGGAGTGCAACACAAAGACTGACTTTCCAAGAGGTCACCCATCCTAGTGATTGATAGAATAATGATTAAATTCACTATTTTCTAATAGCTTAAGATTTTGGGAAAAATGTTAATATATCATAGTACCAGAACAGGTGGTCTTAAGTTTAAACCTATCTCCTTTACCTCCCATTTAATAAGTTAAAAATCTCACTTGTTTGGCTTTACTTAGGGTGAGTCCAGGCCCACACAGGAGGGGGTGTTAGAATAATGGTTGAATGATTTAACTTCATCATTTCTTAATAGTTAAACTTTTGGGATGAGTGGAAATTTTGTCATTTGCTACTTAACAATCAAAAAACAATTGTTTGAAACTTATAGTGCTATGGATAGTATTCAGAAGATTCTACTTGCTTTCTCCTAAACTTGTTTTTACAAAATTGAATTTAAATATTTAACTAATGACCGTATTTTCACATTATATGCAAGGGCCTTGTATAAATTTTATGAAGAGTTCCTTTTGGGGTTGGGAGGCTATCCCAGTATTAGATGTTCCCCACTTCACAAGGATCATTCTAGCAATGTATTCAATTCTTGTGGGTTCTATACATCACCACAAAATCTACTTGGCCTCCACCAGCAGAAAGATATATAGCAAGCTCCACAGAAAAAGCAGTTAGACAAAAATGACTATTGACTATAATCAGATTATATGGTACCAGTAACATAGTAGTTTTCCAGGTAAGACCCAAGCAACTAAATTACATCAATAACACATGAAATTGTAGACAGTTTACTCTCAAAAAATAATAGTCTTTAAAAAAGAAAAAAATAATTACAGCTATAACAAGTGATACCTTTGAAGCAATAGACAATCGAGCTGCCCTGGTAATTACATCTTCTTTTGTTGGTGTTGTAATTTCAGAGTCTACATAACATTTTGAATCTAATTACTCACAACAGAAGATAACTCATAGAGGACTAAAAAAAGGGCTTGGTATGTTAAAGACCATCGCACAGAAGCATGCTTAGCAAGAACCAACATACCTTCACCCTCAGAAAGTCGACTTCGAAGATACTTCAGTAAAGCAGGTGTTGGTCCAGAAACCAATGAACTGGGGGAGAAAAGGTTTCAGTTGGATAATCCTTTAATTATAAGACACATATGACACGCTAAAGGCCAACATAATGACTCACACCTTCGAAGAGTTCGCAAAGGATTTCCAGTAAGCAAAAGTTTTCGCAGGGTAGTCATATTGCCTAGAAAAAAAAAATTAATTAGATTCTCCATTATATACTGATCATATTAATTCCCAATCTTTGAGTTGTTTACAGTGCTTAAGTTCATAACTAACATTAAAAAAGAACTTTCTGAAAGACAAGGGGTAAGGCTTTGTTGAGCTCAGTTGAGTGACTTAAAAAGAAGAATAAAGGGACAAAAGAAAAGTCCAAGATCCAGCATTAGAATAGCCAGAAGTTAAACCAAAGGGTTTATCTTGGCCTAAAAGATTTTCCAGTTTGGACCAATTGGAGTAAAATTGTAATATCTTCATCTTGTTTGAAATAATTTAGAAGTGAAAAGATCTCTTCAAAGCCTCATAAGCTATTCAGGAAGTTAAGAATCCTAAGAAAATATGCCAGAGCTAGACTTTATATCTACTTAACTACAACTTGCGAACCTTACCCATTTCTGGGGGCAATCCAGTCAATGAATTATTTGAAAGATCCAGAACCGAAAGATGCAATTTGCATGCCTCTACCGGATATTCCTTCAACTGCATGAACAATTAGCAGGCAAGTGTAAATTTAGAGATCCAACGCCTGAGTATTTCAAAATGCCCCTCCTTCCACTCCAACCCAAAAAAAAAAAAAAAAAAAAAAAAAAAAAAAGAAGACATTTGGCAGACAATAATATAATTTTTTTTGGTAAGTTAGACATGCACCTAATAATTTTTTAAATCCGTGGCATTACACTCCACCTTATTCTTACAAGGGGAGAAAGAGAGATCTGAACTAGAATTCGTGGCAATTTGGTAGACAAAAACATAAAGGAACAACAACATAAATAATTAACACTTACTCTTCTCAGAAACCAAAGAACAATGGCCATAAGCTCTAGTTCATATGGCACCTCTTCCCATTGTAAGAATAAGGTGGAGGATGAGGTCATGGATTCAATATCTACCAGGTGTGAGTAACATACTACTTTAAAATAAATAATTAAATAAATCAAACAAAGGCAACAATTTGCATGGACCTCCTTCCATGTACGTACTCAAATGTATCGCTAGAATACAAATTCGCAGATCTATTACAACTCATATAATACTTTTAGAATATTGTTGGAATTGATATTTGATAATGAGCGAGAAGAGAGAGAAATAGTAGGCAAAAGCATAATTTAACATGGTTCAACCTAATCACTTACATCCACAATGGAAAGCCCTAAGCGGCTACATCTTTGCTCTCTATAATTATTGTATTTCAATGGACCCAATATAGAGTAAAAATGGGAAAATATTATACCTAGTATAAGAGGTCGTACCCAATGCACAAAACTCCCACTTTTGTGGGCTCTGCGAGAAGTCATGGTAGACAGCCTTATCCCCAATGTTTTGGAGGCTGATTTTCAAACTTGAACCCGGACCTGTTGCATTTGGTGGAAGGCACTTGCCATCGCATCAAGACTTGACCTCTAAAATATTATGTCTAGTAATAACCACGGTAGCTAGTGGTATTGCAAAACCTTGTAGCCCATAGTATTCTACAAAACCATGGTCCACATATTTATGGTACATCCTATTCGTCCTTAAACTCAAAGGTGGAAACTAGATTTTGGAATGTGAGACCATTGAGAAAATGCTACCTGGCTGAACATGGGATGAAAAACACAAATTAGCCACAGGTGACACCAAATGATGACGGTCAACAACAAATGGAGGCCAGAAAATGGTTATTGTGGCTGGAGGACAGCTAAAGTAGCGGCTAGAGGATGAATGCACCATAGCTAGAGAACATTGGCAGAAAAACAATGACCAAACGATGGAATTATAGAGACAAACACAGGCAATAGAGGAAATCCCCAATGATCGGTGACCGAAGGATGGTGAAACCAACGACTGTAGGAGAGTGGCACTGTTGGCCAAAGGACATCAGCAAAGAGAAGCGTTATAGGAAATGGAAGACATCAACAAAGGAAAATGTCATAGTGAGAGATATGAACGAGTTTACAGCCTTTGGGGAACCAACAAAAGGCCTGACTTTGATAGCATGTTCAAATTGTTGTTGCGATTAATATTAAGAGAGAATAGAGAAATATATAGAGCAAAAGCAAAATTAATGTGGTTTGGCTTAACAGCCTACATCCAAGTTCTAAAAAGCTACATCTTTGCTATATAGACTAATTGAATTACAATGGACCCGACATAGGCTTATATAGGATAACATTAGGGCCCAGCATGGTAACCCTAAAATTGGAATAGCTTGTCGTATTGCAAAACGACTATAAACCATGGTATTCTACCAAACCATGGTTTAAATATTTGTGATATAGCATTTTTTTTTTTAATTATTAAAAATCATTCTTTGACTCTGCACTACTAGAAATTGCCTCCACCAACTGATACTTAATTCTACATACAAGTCCACTCAAGCAATTAAATCAATAGAGTACATATGATATTAGGAAGGACTAACGAATTTACATGCAAAATAATTATTACCAAATGAGCAACAGATTTCAAAGAGAAATAAACATAAGGAATTACTGATATGAACAAAATACTAGTCAACTGGTGTTGCATGTGTAAGGATAGTGGAGAATATGTGGATCATCTTCTGCTTCATTGTACATTTGCTCATAATTTGTGAGCCTTTATTTTCTTTGTTTTTGGGTTGGATTGGGTGATGTTGCACAAGGTGACAGATATTTTACCTTGTTGGAAAAGGTTATATGGGAGGCATAGCAATAATGTTGTTTAGTCTGCAACTCCTCATTGTGTTGTGAGGATAATTTGGAGGGAACAGAATGATTGTATTCTTTGGGAAGCTCTTCCTATGGAGATTTTTCTTTTATTTTGTTAATAATAAAAAAAGAAATAAAGAAATTACTCAAGCCCATCTACCTTAACAAACTAATAGAAGGGAGATCTTCCCAAATAATATCTCTATATTCTAAAGCTTGGAATGTCGACTATCCCCATCTAAAAATGTTACGATGTTTATATAATTAAATGATTGTACTAGGATATACTACCTCATGTTGTTTTATAGTATTTATAGATATGTTAAACTTAAATATGTAAATTTCAAGACATATTTTGTATTTTTTTTTAGTCTTCATGTGGAATAGAATTAATTTTACATACAAAAAAGTTACCTGATTTGAGTGAAGATCTAAGTTCCCTAAGCGTGAAAGCACCCCAATCTCCGTTGGTAATGAAGACAGTGAGTTATTCCTGAAATTTGATGCCACAAATGCCAAACAAATATCAAAGATGCAGATTTTTCAAGTAGAAGAAAATCCATACACTCCAAATGCCACTAAAATTTTAATATTATCAATTAAGAATAAAGGAGGATAAGACCCCATATAGAACTCCACAAGAGAAGAGCATCCCATTATTGATGGTGGGATTGAAGAAATTTCTGCAAAATCATTACATAGAGAAATTTTTAGAAGACATGGAAGAAATGAGCTTAAATGAAACAAAAAAAAAGGATAAAAAAGAAGGTACTTCTTGCTTAATTTACTCACTGTTCTGATGAAGATCAAAACGAATGAGATGTGAAAGATTCCCAATGTTCTCTGGTATACTGCTCAACAAATTTTTTGCTGCAAAGATACAGTAACAAGCACCATTTCAACATATCCATAAATGTACATGTATGACTTAACACTTGGATGGTAAAACAGAAGATAATTACATGCATTGAATTCAGTAAGCATTGTCCATGATGCAATCAAATTCTCTGAAACCATAGTTAGCTTGTTTCCCTGGCAGAGATAGAAGATGAATTACACATATGTAGCCACAAATACATCAACAATAATTACTTTTACAGTATATAAACAAGCAGACCGGTCATCTAATTCCTCAGATTATAAACCTGACTAATACCTCCACATCTAGTTTTGTCAACTTTGAACAGTTTACTAGATCTTCTGGCAAGCCAACGATAACATTTTTTGATGCCTGAGAGAGAGTAAGGCATATGTCATCAGAAAATACAAGCCAAAAAAAAAGACTTTTATGTCAAGAAGGCTTAGCAGATCACAAAAATAGCAAAGCGCAACATTAGGTTTCATTGATGTTTCAAAGGCTGATTGGCAGAGACAACCAATCAACTAGTGGAATTAGAAATTTAGAATATCCCAATTTAGAGCAACTTTACTAGTCATACATATGCAACAGTCTCAGTACCATGTTACAGAGTATGAAAGAGGTTTATTTTAAAATAAAAGGAAAGTAATGCAGATACAGTGCTAACAAAACCCTACAAAAGATTTTAGCTAAAATCTCAGAGGTTGCATCCACTTACAAAGGTGTCAGGATCTGCTCTATATTTGTGATTCATATAAAACAAAAATGTTCCAACAAGGTCAAAATTAAATTCAACAGATGATATTCCTTCAACATACAGTATAACTGTAACAGGCATTAGGAGGCATAATGAGAGAACGAAGTTTACATAATCATTGTGTTCACTATGTATCTCCTTTTATGAACTTAATAATACAAATATAACATGTTCTGATTGTTAGTACGGTATAATGCATGGGCTATTTAACCAAATGCCAACTTATCCACATCTAGAATACTCAACCTGATTCTGTCCAAAGGTTAAACTCTACAGAAGCCCTTTTTTTTTTTTTGGAATTTACCAATGGCATAGCCACTCCTGGATGTTTGCAATTCAATGACGTTAAAGCATTACCTTCAAATCTGATAATTCTACGCACTGTCCAATGGAGCTTGGAAGTTCCTTAAGCCGATTGCAAGAACAATCAAACCTGGAATGATCACGTAAAAAACATTATTATCAAATGCTAAAGTTTTTTTTTTTTAATAAACTTGCTAAAGGTTAAAATCAACTCTATGTTCACTAGCAGGAAAATGAAAACATAAAAAGTTGTGTACAGATAAAAACAAGTGGCAGTCCTGCATATTGAGAACAACATGGTTTTGTTATATAAATACCACAAATTTGTTGCAGCAAAATGCATTTGTAACAAAGTAAATAAGAAACAATGGACAGTGACCTGGCTAGGAATGTCATCACAATATCATTTTGAAATCAATAAAATGTCATATTGATTATGAATGAAAAGTTAAATTAAGTTCATTGGAAAATTAAATCATTAAAATCTTGAAGCGTTTGGATTTAACTTTCACGTCAATGTCCTTCACTTAAGCCAAAATTTGAGTTAGTATCTTAAAAAAGATCTGGAGTTTGGGATAAGATACTCAATGGTGAGAATTTGAAGAACGTTTCGCTTTTGTTGACTGGAACGTTATGTGTTGTTCATTGTGAGAAGGTTCATCAGTCATGGTGTTTTGTATTTAGATCCTTTGGAGTTTCTAGGGTTCTATCAAGAACGGTACCAAGTCTTCTTTTTGATTGGAGGAATTGGTTAGGGAAGCACTCATCAGACATTTTGAATTTAGTTATGTAGTGCCTGATGTGGTGTATATGGAGGGAGCATAATAGCCGTACTTTTGAGAATGTGGATAGTTCAAGAGACCAGTTGCTTGCTTCATTTAGTGTTTATCTGTTTAATTGGCCTCGGGCTTTGAGACTCAAATCTAGTGATTGCCTACCTCTATTCATTAGTTCTCTTCTCTCTCATAACTAGTTTTTTGTTCTTCTTTTTTCCCGCTTGTACTATTTGACTTCTTTGTGCTTTTTTTTGCATAAAGTAGTATTTTTAATATACACTTATCTTACTTATCAAAAAATAAATAAAAAAGATATGAGTTCATCAATAAAATATTAATTATTTTAAGCATTGAAGCATGTTGCCTTTGTGCATTCTTTTCTCCCTTTCTCTTCTCTCTTTTCTTCTTCTCTTTCTTCTAGTACGAATCACCAATGCCATTGAGACGGCCCCTAAACAACATAAAATTCTCTCTTTTCTTCTTCCTTACAACCCCTCTTTGTTCTAGAACTAATCACCAATGCTGTTGATACAGCCCCTAAACAGCATAAAATTCTCTCTTTTCTTCTTCTTTACAACCCCATATCAAGCTCTGACTTTTACCTATCATAACCCTAAAAACCCCATGTGTCTTCTCTATCAAATAACCACATAAAGCTCATCAAAACCTAGTCAATTTTGACCCTTAATCACCTTTTCTTCAACGATTGTAAACCCGAGATCTACAAATTCTCCTAAACCTAAACCCACCAGTACCACACAGACAAATCTCCCAATTTAAATGGCTATTGCATATGACATTTTAGGGAGGAAAATACTGGTCTGTGGAGAATGGTGTTGTTTTGAAAAATCCTGTTTGGAGTGGTTGGTCAACGAAGCAGGTTAGAAGTGCCCACAATTGTACTTTATGGAGGAATATTTGAGTAGGTATTTATCGGTCATAAGCAACTTGAGGTAAGGCATGGCAACTGAGTGAGATTTTGACATGACGAGTAAGATAGAAGTCAATCTTTGATGAAGATAAACCAGAAGTTGTTTGCATATGCAGCTGATAAGATGCCTCAATTAATTCTTATGCAGAGTCAAAATGGAGGATGGACTTAAGGAATCTCGGGTTTATAGGAGATTTCAATGATCATTAGAGTTGGTTAGTTGTTGGATGTTTTGTAATTCAACAAATCAAGTCAAGAGGTGGAGGTTGCAATGGCAACATTGATGTTCGTTCGTACTTCATACTACAAGGGATTATGAGGCTTAGGTGATGTGCTTTTCCTGGGGAAAAGCATTTGGGGTGCCAAGGCTCTAAAATGGGTTGCATCTTTGCGTGGACAACAAGTAGGGGGCATATTCTACTTGTGATAACCTTATGAAGAGAGGATTTACTCTGGCTGAATGATGCTACATGTGTAGGCAAAGTGTGGAGACTATGAAACATTTGTTGTTGCGCATGATTTTGGAGTTTTGTCTTCTCTATGTTGGGATTCATTGGGTAATGCCAAGGAGTGTCATTGATCTTTTATTTGGTTGGAGGAATTGGTTTGGTAAACACTCTTCCTTTATCTGGAATTTAACCCCTATGCTTGTCATGGACACTGGAGAGAGAGGAATTGTTGTCCATTTGAAGATATGGAAGCCTTGGTGGTTCAATTGAAGTCATCTTTCATTAGAAAATTGATTGAATGGTCCCTTGCTTTGGGTTTTGTCAGTTTCCAATCTTTTGTAGATTTTGTTGATTCTCTCTTTTCATTCCCTTTTTTTTGTAACCTTAGGATGTATTATATGCATGCAATGTGTGCGGAAGTAGTTCCATTTATCCATTAAAATTCACTAATTATAGAGAAATATAATGACATCCCCTCCATTTTTTTGTAATTCTTTAGGCTGCATTATATAACCCCACCCCACCCCCCTACCCACCCACCCACACAGACTGAAGAAAAACAAAACAAAAGGGAAACAGAGTGGAAAAAGACATTCAGCCACCTCAAATTCAATCAGTAAGAGGTTATTGCTATAGAGATGCTCACATATAATATACACTTGGCATTTCTTGTTTTTCACTCAGATATATCAAATACTAAGAACCATAAAGAAACAGAAATCCACACAAAGACACATAAAAACGGCAACAAGGAAGAAGAAAATCTACCAGATATTATAAAATTAAAGGGAGGAGAGAGGGGGAAAGAGAATAAGAAGAAGAGGAAAAAGAAAGAAAGATACTTGACAAGAGAAGTTGCCGATCCAATTTCCTCAGGTATTTTTAGTATTGAGTTGAAGGACACATCTAATGATTTTAGCATAGGAAGCCTGTCAAATGTGTCAAAGAAAAAAAACAATAAAAAATGCATAACATTAGTAAAAAACAGTAAGAAATGGGAAAACATTCTAGAAAAATATGATAAATAAGTATGTTCAGACAACCCACTCTCCTATTGCAGCTGGAAGGTCGGAAAGTTTATTGTGGCTGACATTCAATACGGTAAGTTGAGGTAAATTCCTAAGATCTTCTTTCAATGACTCAATATTATTATGAGCCAAAATGAGTTTTTGTAGCTCCACAGCCTGTCATACAAGCAATGAAGCCATCAGTTGGATTTATATATCTTTCATAATTGTCTGCAACTTAATCTCTAGCTAACATTTAATGAGATGTGTTAAGGAAGAACAAAATGAAAACATCAAAATAAATTACCTCCCACCAATTTTCATCCTTTCCAACGGCATCCAAACTTTGGTAGACCTCATTTGGCACATCCCTGATAATAGAAGCACAAAGAAATAAAAGTTAGTAATACAGAATTAATTACATCATGCTCTACAATGATGAATTGTGATTATGCAAACTGCAATGAAGCAGCACTAAACAAATTTTTCCTAAAATTTTTATTATTCTTGTCATTTTGGAAATGGTAAAGAGAATAAGTAAATAATGAACCATTGGCCTATCCTCTATGAAGAAAATAATTGTGGTTTCAACATGTCAAAGAATTTAAACCAAAAATTATAAAAGAAAAATGCACAAAGAAAGTAAATTCTACTCTTAGTATTCGACAAAACGAGACAAATAACTCCAAGGTACTTTAATACAAACAAATACAAATGTTACAAACAGATGTTGACAACTTAGGGAAAGGACAGCATCTCCTTTGCACCTGGAACTACTTCATCATAGAAAGAATCCCAAATGGAAAATCCACCAATCATATGTAAGTCCGAAAAGGTAAGGGAGATTTCTCCCATAACTTTATGCAGCGTGTTTGTAGCAGGGCACCAACATTCGCAAAAAGCTTGCATTGCATGCACATTACCATCATAGGGCAAGAGTGAGGCATATAGCCCTTTGAAGAGCTTAGCACCGTTTATCACTTTGCAATAGCGGCTAAGTATAACCATTGCTTGACAGTGTCTGATATAAAATAGAAAGATTTGCGGCATTTGCCCCACATCATTGAGTCCTATGAAACAAAAGGCCCCTTTCTTGAGTTTGTGGGGTGCACAATGGCGGATCCAAGCAAGAGAGGGCAATTGCCGAATGACCTCCCCAAAAATTGATATATACACTGATGCCTTAGTATATCCTAAGTATTTGGCTTTGGCCCCCTTCCATACAGCAATTTACTTCCCATAAAACAACCACATATATTGTGGTTTCCTAATCAAAAGATGGTGATAATGGGTCCACGTAAAACTAATATTTTAATAATTTATTTGCTCGTTGTCACTCTTCTCACGGGAAGTCTTGATTACTTGGTCCTACAAAATAATTTTAAAAAATGTATCTTTGTATACCAAAACCAATAGTAATATCATTTTTTTTCACAACAAATTTCACAATTGCTAAAGTAGTTGACTGAGAATGATGGACACAATTGACACTCATGAACTCAACACTTTTCTACATAATTTTTAAAAGCATTCTAGGTTATATTTTTACAATTACATTGGCATATAATTACTTTTTTTTTATATCTACTAATATTTTTTAGATTAATTTTACTTTCAATTTTATCTTTTCATCTTGCCTCATCTAAACTGAAATCTAGGCTCTGCCACTAGAGTTGCACCTTCCTAACCCCCCAAAGCATTTAGGGAGATGACATCCTTAGGTTGAGACTAGGACAGTACCTGATCATCTTCAAGTCACCAACTTACATTCTTGATTAATGAAAACATCATTGGTAAATGCTTTCACAATTATTCAGCTTTCATAAAACTAAATTTCACCTATAACTATTAAATACAACTGCCCTTGATTGTCCTTATTAATTTTTCTTTTATGATGTGGAACCTCACCAAGGTAGGGCCCTTTGCACCAACTCCTGAGGAGTAAACCACAGATACACAACCCCACCCGCCAAAACCATGTATTAGGTAATCCAAGGGAACTATTAGTGCAGATTAAACCCAAGATGTTTGAGTCTATAGTTCATCTCAAGGATCCAACCACTAGGTAGACTATCCCTATTATTCATTACCCCAACCCCGAATGCCAACACAATAGAACCAAAATCACATGATGTTATCCCATGCTGGTGTATTCAAAGTGTATGCTCGCTTTGAGCACTCTAATTTTAAATCTTGATAGGTGTTTGCTACATCTCAGGCGAGTAAGTTATCTTCCCTCATTTGTAACTTATTAAAAAAAAAGTACTCTCCCCTCATTTGTGACTGTAATTGCAACCTCTACATACTCATGAAACTAGGCAGTTATGGGTTTTACCATCTTTCACTTGGATTGCGATCTCTACGTACTTGATACTCTGAAGTGGTCAAGACCTCTCCACTCTTATCTTTCACATGGACCACAATCTCTACATGATATTTTTAAGTAATCATGATCAATTTATAATAAGTATATGTTTGGATACGGATGAAAAGCAGCGCATTTTGCATCTGCATTTCTTTTTCTTTTTCTTTTTTTCTTTTTTTTTTTTGAGCCGTGATTTTTGACTTTTCTGTCAGTGCATTGTTCACACCAGCAAAATAAGCAGTGGACAGTGCACACCAATGGATCCCGTGCACTATTCACGGGACCTACAAACCTTACTTTTTAGCAAGTTTTTCATTAAAAATAGGTCCCACAGCACTATCCACACATTTAAAAAATTATTTTGCTACAATGTTTTCAGTTTTCAACAAAATAAGCGATATCCAAGCGGACCCTAAATCTTCTAGGCATTCTAGGGTACAAGGCGGCCGACCTACCTAACATATTTCTTAGGGTTATTCCACCTTGGAGTTCCTAAAATCCTATTCATTCATATTAAAATGAGTAAATTAGATTTTACCCATGTCATCAACATTTATAAAATAAAAAATAAAAATAAATAAATAAACATTGACTATCACAATTTTGGAATCTATTCAAATTATTGATGATGTGGCAAATTCCAATCCACTTATTTCAAAATGAATGGATAAAATTTTAGGAACTCCATAGTTGAGTTATTCTAGTAAGAACTTTGGAGGATACAACTCCCTGTTTCACAAATCAAGATTCTTTAATAACTTCATATCGAAAATCCCAAATCAAGACTCGAATTAAAAAGTCGATAATGCAATCTAAATTAACTCAAAAATATCAAACAGATTCGCATAAAATAACATTAAGCATTTTACTTCGTAATGCATTTGATAGAACCCACGAAAAAATCAGAGTGATTCAAAAAAAAAAAAATCAAACACAGCACAATTGCATGTTAGATGGATATAGATTTTTCTGAACTTTCTTGGATTGTGATGAAAAATCAAGAAATATTTGGTTGAATTTGATTTTTTTTTTTTTTTTGAAGAAATAAAAAGTTATGGGTTGGTGGGAGCTTGCCTGAGGGAGCGATTTGATAGGTTGAGAGAACCGGACGTTCGTGCAGCTTTTAGCAGCCGATCCATGAAGAGAAGGCTCCTCGTACATGCGCTGCAGTTTGAGTTTTGCTTTCAGATCAGAAGTCTGAGATGGTACATTTGATTTTGCTTTAGAAAGATGGCAGTTGAGTTTTTGCTATCAGATCAGAAGTCTCAGATAGAAATTTTGAACCGGGTATTTCGGACATTTCCATTGTTTATTTTAAATATATTTGTCTTTTCGTTTTTTTTTCTTTTTTTTAGTATTTAATATTTCTATCAGTGACCTATTTTGTAAAATATGATATTATCTACTTTATTTTTTTCTATATATATAATAATCATAGAGAAATGTTATATTCATAATATTTTCACAAAATTTTTATAACAAATCATTGATAATAAGTTGTTATTAATTCTAATTTAAACCAACCGCTGAAATTATTTTTTTATCCACTAATAGCAAAGTATTATGAAAATTTTGTGTTGGTAGCACTTCTCATATATATATATATTTTTTTTTTGAGAAAGCACTTCTCATAATTATAAGAGCATCAACTTTTCAAAATCATTTTATTTTCATAACCTCAATGAGGCGTTTGGTTCGCTGTAATATGTCTTTGATATAATGTCTACCCACTCATTAATCACAGTGTTCAACAAACTTACACTGATGGATCCCTATTGTATTGGAATTAGGCACCCACCTTTTTCATGTTGTAAACTAATCTTTACTATGTTCAATTCTACTCTATGTTAGAATATTTCTGTGATTTTTTGTTTATTTTATTTTTTCTATCATTATCATAATTTAAAATTATAAAATATATCACATCACCTTAATTTCATAACATTTATAAACATTACAATTAATGTAAGATTACAATAATATAATATTACCGTGTAATGTAACATCACAGCGAACCAAACACCCCGAAAGAGTTTATTTTACCTAAAAGTAGCAAATATTCATGCATTGTTGTTAAAATCATGATCCATATTATAGATCATAGAATCCTACTTGTCCAAAAAATTCAGGATCAATGCTTATGATTTGGACTTAAGGATGGCATGAAGGATCCGATCATACAATCCCACTTAAAACCAAATTTTCTTTGGGCTACTAGTAGTCCAGTTAACACCAATAAAAAAACAACCATCCAATATATAGGCCCTTGTAAGTCTAGAAGCGTATCCCTTTGAAAAATGAAAGGGGAAATTGCAATTTACCCACCTGTGATTTGGCCTGTTTTAACAATGTCCACCCGTAGTTTGAAATTTGTCACTTAACCAACTTGAGGTGGCCTCCGTTAGACCCCCATTATCCACCTCTGCCATTTCCGTTAGAAAATCTCATTTACTATATAAGCCAAAATTAGAACCCAATTAGAACACATTTAGAATCCTAAGACCGAGCTCTCTCCCTCTCCCTACCTTCGAACCCTCAAAAAAATCTCATTAACCTTAATCCCTTTCCCTCTGTACTCCGATTGCCAAAGTGAAATCCCTCCCCGAACACTTGCAAGCAAGGAGGAGGTGTGAGTGCTGAAGCTTGGGTTTTCCTCTGTATCAAGTATGAAATTACTTTCTAGGGTTTACCATTGTTGTGTTTATTCTTTTTCAATGTGTAACGATTGATGATGATGTGATTCAGATTAAAGTTTTTCTATCATAAAATTAGTGGTCTACCATTATTGGGTTTACCATTGGTGTGTTTGTTTTTTTATAGTTGACATTGATGACTGTGATCCCTAGGAATATTTTGGTTAGATGCATCTTTAGGTTGTCTGTGGTCCCATGGAGACAAATTTTTTAGTTGGTTGTGTTTCTTATCTCTGACCCCACGTTACTTAGTGTTTAGTGTGCAATTGAAATTATTTTGCTTTTGTCATTGGTGCTATGTATGCATGTGTTGGTTATGTATTTAATTATTGTTGTTTGTGCATGTGTTTTAATTCCTGCAAATAGCTGCTGAAATTCGTTTTGATTTTACTATCACCATAGTGGGAATTTTGAGTGGAACCCTGATTTAGAGTATATAGGTGGTGAGGTATCTACAATGGCTAATGTTGATCTAGATCTACTAAGTCATTTTGAAATACAAGACATTTGTGCTAAGGCTGGGGGACCCATTAACAGTAAGATTTATTATTTAATACCTAGTGGTGACTTAAAGCAAGGGTTAAGGTTCATTACTTCAGATGATGATGTGACCTACATGCGTGAACTACATGCTAAATGGTCAACAAATGATATCACACTTTATGTAGAACCTAAAGTTGAACCAATTGCTATTGAAGAACCTATAGTTGAACCAGATCAACTAGGTAGCCAACTAGGCAGGCAACCAACCAGTCAACTAGCTAGCCAACCAGCCAACCCTACACACAACCAGCCAACCACCTAAGTAACCACCAAGGAGGTTTGCAAGGTAGCCAGGCAGCTAACCAGGCAACCAATGAGCAAGCTAAGCAATCAAAAAGATTAGCAAACAAGAAGGCCAAGGCCAATTAGTCAACCAAAACAGTAGACAACTAGTCAACCAACAAGTGGGGTAGCTAGCCATTCAACAAGAAAGCCAACTACCCATCAAGCAAGTCAACCAGTCAACCAACCACAAAAGTAACTACTGAGGCAGCCAACAGGCAAACCCTACACACAACCAGCCCAAACATCTGCTTCAGCTTCAAGCAGACCACCACCATCTGTAGCAGATTCAAGCAGACCACCACCAAGTAAAGCACTCGCTGCTCAATGGTTCTCATGCAACCAACCCATCTCTTATACTCCTAGGAAACATGGGACACAAGAAAACCTCTATCTCAGGTATATACACAAACACAAACACCACCTTATATACTTACATAATTAGATCTTGATATGGATTTTCTATGTATTTTGCAGCTTTGAAGAGGGTTGGTACCACCAAGGGTCGTTGAGGGCAGTCATCTGTTCTCATATGGGAGAGGAGGTGGATTAAAAGCTGAGACATCTGGTGCAATGTTCTCAACAAGCAAGGGCAAAGGCAAGGACAAGGGCAAGGTCAAGGTCTTTAGGAAATGAAGATTGGAGAATGTGTAAGCAGAAACTTTACTTTACTTTTTTTTTTTATTGTGCATGTTTGATAATGGCAACAGAAACTTTTTTGTTTTTTTGTTATTGTGCATAACTTTATACTGTAAAGTTATTTTGTTGTTGTCTTAGTGGGGACAGTACCACCTATTATGTAGATGAAATTTGACAGTGTTTAACATTAATGTTTGGTGGAGTCCACTTATTTTAAACAATACTTATTATATATGTATGGAATGGTATTCTTGCTTAGATGAAATTTGGCAATGTTTAGCCATTAATATTAGGTGGAGTCCACTTGTTTTGAACAATGTTTATTATATATGTATGGAATGGTCTTACTTTAAAACACACTTCTTTATGCTTCTTCAATTGATGTAAACAGAATCTTGTAGGGTGCATGTCCTTACCTACTCAATTGATGTACAATATACACAATCTTTATAAAGAAGAACAGATTGCATACCTTATTCAAATAACAAGAATCGCGTTATATAAAGAACACATTACAATGCAGCATTACACATTACATAAACAAGGCTCTCTATTCAAATTACAAGACCACATTACATAAAAAACACATTACATAAACAAGATAGCATTACACATTACATAAACAAGGCAGCATGCTCTATTCAAATTACATGATCACATTACATAAATAACAAATTACATAAACAAGAACAAATTATATAAAGAAGAACACATCACATAAAGAAGAACACATCATATAAAGAACAAATTGCATACTCTATTCAAATAAACAACAACATTACATAGTGTCAAATACATAGAATACACTTGTCAAAAGTGGTAGTACCTAAAATTATACAATAACTACAATAACTACAACAACTTGCCTTCAAGGCAGACACAATGGCTTTATTCCAAATTCTCTCATCCTACCAGAAAACACATAAAAAATAGCAAAAAACCCCTATGACATAACAAGTGCAAATTTGTACTTCTGTAACTTCTCTTTAGCTATCCTCTCTCTCACCTTAGTTTTTTCTTCCCTTCGCTTGGCTTTGTTTTCCCTCTCAATAGCTGTTGTTTCCCTATCACTAGCCTCCTTTTCCTTTTCCTCTACAACTCTTGCTTAATTCTTGTACATACTGAATCTTGCAAGGACAATGGGTGCAACTTCAGATCCACGCTTACATGTTTCGCCATTCAACCACCTAAAGTATTTACAAGTAGGTTCATCATCCTACAAACAAAATCAAATTAGGGTTATTCATAAAGCCAACAAAACCTAAAAACCAACAAAACCCGAAATAAAAAAATAAAAATAAAAACGAAAAAAAAATATAAAACCCAACTATGACTCACCACATTATAGTAGCTGCACCTATAAAACCTTCTCCCAAAATTATTCAAGGTCAGAGCAGTCCATAGCCGACAATGGTCAGTAGAGCATGAATGGTGATTGGAACCCAATTAATAGCTTGAAGAAGACATGGGGAGGGATTTCACTTTGGCAATCGGAGTACAGAGAGAAAGGGATTAAGGTTAATGGGATTTTTTTAAGGGTTCGAAGGTAAGGAGAGGGAGAGAGCTCAGTCTTAGGGTTCTAAATGTGTTCTAATTGGGTTCTAATTTTGGCTTATATAGTAAATGAGATTTTCTAACGGAAAGGGCAGAGGTGGGTAACGGGGGTCTAACGGAAGCCACCTCAGGTGGGTTAAGTGACAAATTTCAAATCACGGGTGGGCATTGTTAAAACGGGCCAAACCACAGGTAGGTAAATTACAATTTCCCCAAAATGAAAATATAAAAAAATATCTTAATTAAAAATAAAAAGCTCAATCATAATATCAATACTCATAATCCCTTTCTTAGTTTCTTTCTCTCCTCTCAAAAATCCAAATCACTAAATTAGGAAACCCAAAATTGAGTTTGTGTTGTTTATTAGGATAGATGAAAAACATTTATGCTTGGCTTTTTACTTAGAAAACTTATGGATATTGGATCAAGAATTAATTTTCTTGTGAATTTGCTTAGGCTTAGTGTTTGCATTTTATAATAAATAATTATATTATGTTTGCTTCTTATCTATTTAAGGATTCAAATTTTTTATTTCAAATGATTGTGACAACATTTATGCTTGGTGTTGGATGTTATATATCATGTTTACTTGTTATGATGCAGGTCGAGACCTGTTTGGTTGGCTAAATCAAAGATTCAACCAAATGATAAGATGGATAGTTCCAAAATGCCACTCAACAGGAGGTAGTAGATGTCGTTCAACACTAATAATTGAGTATGTCACTCAACACAACCAAGTCAAACATCTGATCACTAGGAGAAGTCATTAAACTCCAAAGCAATGACACTTGCAAATAATTTTCTGAATAAAAACTTCCTCCCTTCTTTCGATTTCTCATTGATATTTACAATTGAATACATTACATGTAAAATAAATGCTTACAATTAAATGCTTGACAACTTCCAATTAATGCAAAATTGCAAATGATAGCTCTCTAAATTGACTTCACATCACCTTATGATCAGACTTATTAGGCTAGAGCAACTACCAACAAAACTCATAACTAACTTTGATTGAATAATAAAAATAAATAAAAGACAATTGGACTTGTAAATAAATGATACATTTCGCTAAGTGACTGTAACATAAGTTGCCATTATGCTCTTGCGCTTTCTTGTCTATTTAGGAGTTTGCTTACTTTATGATTCCATAGATTACTTCTTTTGAGTATGTCTTTGGCTTCTTTTCTTTTCTTTTTTTTTTCTTTTTTGGTAATTTAGTCTATATTTTTTACTGTTGCTATTCGGCATAACTTGAGCCAAAATTTGTATCTTGGTGTATGGTTGGTCTTGTTGCAATTTTGGTACTTGGTTGTTAACTAAACATTTACTGGACTTTTAGGATAAATTGGATTAAAAATTAAGTATATTTTTTTTCTTTAGTACAGATGTAGTGATGTATGATATACAAGTTACATGTATATTGCTGCAGAATTTTGTTCTCTATGGATAAATTCATAATTTATGTGATTATTCAACATACAAATTTGCCACCAATTTGTTTATAGCTTTTTCTTTTTTCTATGGGAAAATTACAGTAAACCCACATGTGGTTAGACTCGTTTTCACTTTGCCTACTCGTGGTTCAAAACTTAACACTTTACCCACTTGAGGTAACTTCTGTTAGGGATCTATTACCCACCTCTTCCTTTGCCATTAGAAAAACATATTTTTAGGGAAAAAAAACATTAAAAAAAATAAAAAAGTTAGGGTTTTTGATTGCTTAAGAACTTCTATGAGAACAAAGTTGAGGAATAGCACACAAATACCACTCTGATATTGGCTTCTCTCACTGACCCAATTAGCTACCTCATAAACAGCTCTCTGTGCTTGCCTTTCGAAATCTCCAATGGGGTCTAAAGTTCGGGCCTCGCATTGAAGTAGCTGAACACCTTTTCTTGAATCTTTTTGTGCTTCCCTCTCATGCAATCCAACGACTTCACCATGTCCACTTCCAGCTTCTTCCTCGTTGTCGTTGCCCCGCACGTTACTTTCTAAAGCTGAAGATGATCATGATCTGGGCTGAGGAGGTGCAAGGAGAGTCATCAGATTCACCGAGTTGTGGAGTCATCGGATTTGGTTTCGTTGGATTGCTTATTCAAGTGTTTTGTTACTGTGGTTGGGATTTATAGTGGGTTTGAAGTTAGAATTGAGGGTGGGTTTGCTACTGTGGTTGGTATTCGAAGTGGGTTTGAAGTTGGAATTAGGGGTGCGTTTGAAGTTGGAAGGTTCCTTCCCTTTCCTTGATTGGTGGTGTTTGGTTGTGCAGAAAAGGACTGAGAATTAGGAGAGGCACAAGCAGCACCTAAGGTTGCCACCATGCCACCAAATCCATGGCTGATCTACCACAATCCAAACCCACAGATGGATTTCTCTTTACCTCATTCTTTGGTTGTTGATTGCTTGTCTTTATCTCACTTTCTTTTGTTAATAACGTTGCTGGTTGTTTTGAGATTGTTGGTCTTCTTGTAAAAATAGGTTTACAATTTTAAGTTGTTATGAGATTGTTGATATTGATATAGATTAAAAGTGATTTCATAGAGCCCTTTGATTTGTGTGCTATTCCTCCGCTTTGTTCCCATAGAAGTTCTTAAGGAATCAAAAACCCTAACTTTTTTTTGTTTTTGTTATGTTTGTTTTTCCCTAAAAATATGTTTTTCTAACTGCAAAGGGAGATGTGGGTAACAAATCCCTAACGAAAGTTACCTCAGGTGAGTAAAGTGTTAAGTTTTGAATCACGCATAGGCAAAGTGAAAACGAGCCTAACTACAGGTGAGTTTACTATAATTTGCCCTTTTTCTTACAATCTTACAATCTGATCCGATCTAACCCTCAAACTATCCTGAGTAGGATACCAATTTTGACAACCTTAGATTCACGTAATTGTTCTATACTTTTGCATGTTTTTAAATTAATTCTCAACTTCTAGAAAAATTCTAATTAGAACCAATAAATTTGTAATCCAATTCAATTCACACTCTATTTGTGTCTTTATTAAAAGTGACAAAAATTCACATAAGTTATGACTAAAACCTATCTAAACACAACAATTGCTACATATGAAACTATAAGACCTATGGTGCAGTATATGAGATTTGTGAAATTATCTAAGAATCATTCAATTAGTCATTACTATAGACACCCCCATTTTGTATTTCTTTAAACCTCAAGTTCTTGGTCTCAAAGAGGAATCATCTCAAAATCCATTGTTACAAAGGCTTGACCATTCATGCAAAACCTTAAGCCTCGCTTGGGAGGGGGGAATGAAAATGAATGAAAAGAATAATTTTAGAATATTCTTTCATTCCCTTCCTTTGTTTGGGAGTTTTAATGGATAGAATAGAAAGCTCATTCTCTTATTTGGGAGTTTAAGTGGGAGGGAATGGAATGGGTAGGAGGGAACACTCATTCCTCTCTATTCCCTTAAAACCTCAAATTTTCATTTCCCCCGAAATTAGGAGGAATGAGAGGGAATTGAATTAAATTTAATGATTTTTTTACTAAAACTCCTAAAATATCCCTATATATTCAACCATTTATTTTAAAATAGGGATCTAATAGTAATATTGTTATAAAATGATTTCATTCCATTCCTTCCATGTTGCTCCCAAATAAGATTACTTATATTCCATTCATTTTCATTCATTTATTTTAAAAGATCCAATCAAGGTTACTTGATTCCATTCCATTCTTTTCCATTCCTTTATGATGATTTTATTCCATTTTATTCAATTCCCTTATGAACTCCCAAGCGGAGCCTTAAGGAGACTCTACCTAATAAGGTGTATGCCACTTCCCACTACAAAGATCATAATTTTCGAAACACACTTCCCCCCATTTATTCTGATGATTCTAACAACTCCTAATTGGTTAAGGCTTGGCTTACCAAGCCCATTGGCTCTCTATCTTTATAAAAAGTCAATTAAACACTTATGGCATGTTTGGATGTTTAAAAAAGGAGGGGGAGTAGAGTAGAGGAAGGGAGAGTAATCCAATTACCTTGTTTGGAAGTTTTTTAAGGAATGAGGGGGAGGGGTTTCAACTACCTCTAACCCCTCATTTTTAATTCCTCAAAATTGGAGAGATTTAGAGGGAGAGTAGAGTAGATAAATTATTGTCCAAGTAAATTCCCTAATTTACCCTTTCTAACAAATTAATTATAGACCAATGTTGCAAGTCCATTTTCAAATAGGGGTAAATTTGTCTATTTTAATAATTTCCTCTCATCTCCGTCCTAATTTTTAAAATATCCAAATAAGGGGAAGGGCTAATTACTCTCTTTCTCCCTACTAATTTAAAAACATCCAAACAAGGTGGAGGGGAACCATTCCTCTCTACTCTCCTCCCCACTACTCTTCTCCCCTCTACTTTCGTCTACTCTCCTCCCTCTCTAAACTTCCAAACAACCATTAAGAAAATAACTTTTTTTAGATGAAAAAATTGGAAGGGGAAATAAATATAAAAATAGCTATATAAAGCACACAAATTAAAATAAAAATCTTAATCGTGACTATTCATTAATGTGGGGCGAGCCCCCTACCTTTGAATGGTGTTGTTGGTCCTATGGACCATGAATGAATTCGCTGATGGCCTTTCGGTATGTTAGAATTATATGAATTCACAATGGTAGAGCATTGTCCACCAAAATTGGCATACGTTAGGTGCTATTAGTGGAACATAAGCCTATCTTTTTATGCAAGGAAATGTTGTAGGCACATAATGGTTGGCCAACAATGGGCCAAGTTGGTTAGACTAAAGTAAATGATTACTTATTATGGTCACCCACATTGCAACGTTTTCAAAAACTTTAACTTTCCTTCCAAGCATACCCACCATAGCCTTGATTGCCACAAACAAAATGGCATAGATTATGCCAAGATTGCTTGAAACCCTATTCCAATTTTGGATTGTTACAAAATTGATCGTACACATAGCACTACCAGTGGATATGGTTGATGTGGACTTCAAGGAAGGGGGATTTGGGTGGCAACGAATGAATCACTCATAGTGAGGGTTTGGATACACAGTAAAGTTGTGCGTTTTCTCAGCTGTGTTTTTAGTTTTTTTTTTTTTTTTTGCTTTCACGCGGGTTAGGAGACAGAAGTTACTGTGTAGAGACAAAAAACACTGTTCACGCACTGTTTAGGCACTGTTCACGCACTGTTCATGAGACCCACAGCTACTGTTCATGCATTAAAAAATATTAAAAATGGATCCCGCGGTACTATTCATACATTTAAAAATTATTTTATTACAGTGTTTTCAGTTTTCAACAATTTTCAGCAACTTTTAGTAACAATAAGTTATATCCAAACAGATCCATAAAGTTGATTTAGGATCACTCATGGTGGTTGTGTGGTTTAATCTTGGCTTAATGTTGATAAAGCCAATTAGATTTTTTTGGGAAATGGGATACGGCTAGTGGTTTATGGTGGTTTTGCTAAGGGTTCACAACGACGGGTGTAAATTCATGGTCATTGGGTGGGTGCAACTTGAACATGACAGTAGGCGTGGGGTTTGGTTGATTTTACAATAGATATGCATGAGTATTACATTTGGTTGTGAAGAAAGTGAGCATTTGGGGTATTATGCAATGCAACTTGCGAGGCTAATTGTTTTGCAACAACTTATGTGTCATGTGTGTTGGTGTTTGATTGCAAATAAAGTGTAAGAACATGAAGCACAACAATGGAAAGTAAATTGATTTATCATTTTATGAGTGAGGTTTTTAACTTATGCATTTTTTGGTTGACATGTTTTTTTCAGAGAAAACTTATATACAGTGTCCGTTTGGCATGATTAATTTTGCCAACTTATTTTATTATTCAACTTATTTTTGTTACTATTCATGGGCCTTACTGCACTTTTGGGTATTATTTATGGATCTTATTGTACTATGTCAGCTAACTTTTACCTTTATTTGCAGTACTTTGAGCAAAAAATTTTCAGTTTCAGCAAAATAAGCGGATTCCAAACCGACCCACAGTACATTAGATGCAATATATTAGGTTTTTTAATTGAATATAAACACTTGGTTACATTGATCAATAATATAAGAATAATATAATGTTATTTTTTTTATAAGAATAATTAAAATCAAAACAACAAAATACTTGAATTCAAGTGAAAAACTTAATGTAGTGTACCTAATATATTGTATATAAGCTTTACCTTTTTTATTTTTTAATATTGTGGCTGAGTGGCATATAAGCAATTTATTAGCTATGTCAATAGTTTTTGAGAAATTTTAGGTACACAACAAAACGTCATAACATTTTTCATAATATTTAATTATCTTATTTTGACTTATGAGGGATGGACAAAATTTAGTTACAAATTTGGTTGTAATTCAATGCTACAACTTCACTCAATATCTTTTTATTGAATGTAAATTTTGACAAATCCATGCTTGCAAAATTTCAATAGCTATGTCATTAAGCAATTATTTAAATTGCAAGTTTTTATTGTCCAAAGTTATGTAAAAAATAAATTTATGGATTATATAGTAAATAATATTTGATTGACGAAAAAGTTAACATGTGTGTTAAAGGCGTAAATAACATGCAATCCAATGATTAAATTTTCAAAATATGTAGAAATGTAATTTTTTTTAAAAGAAAATTATAGTAGGCTTAAGCTATCATCAAGTTTGTAACCAACCTTTGTCCACCAGAGATTGATAACTCAAATGTTGTGACAATTTTTTGTGCTAGCACAACTCGACAGTTTCTTTTTAGCCAGAAAAATGACTAGGGCCACATTGAACCGTGTTTAAAAAAGAGCACGAATACATTGCCACAAATTTAAATTTTTGTAAGTACCAAAATGCAATAACCGAAAAGCTGAGGACCAGATCATATATTTTAAAGCTCCATCCATCTTTCCGAGGCACCGACCCTCCTCTCTTCTCTTCTTAAACCCTAGACCTCAGTTTTTAGCTGCTAATCCCTAAAGCTCCCTAAAATGGCGAAGAAGAAGGAGAAGAAGGTGAACGTGTCGGGAAAGCCGAAGCACTCGCTGGACGCCAACCGTAGCGACGGCGGTAAGAATGGGTCGAAGCGTAGCGCCGCCACAGTGCGCCGCCTCAAGATGTACAACACCAGGCCCAAGCGTAACAGCGGCGGCAAGATCCTCAAGCACGACCTTCAATCGAAAGAGTTGCCCGACACTCGAATCCAACCCAACCGCCAGTGGTTCGGTAAATATTCCCAATTTGAATTGCATATCATGTCGTATGCTTTGAATTAATGTAATTAGGGTTTGGTTTCTGCTTATATTGACTGTAATGAAAAGTTTCCTTCTTAGAAATTCAAAGTAAGTATTGCTTGGAAACGAAGGAATTCTAGTAAAGAGATTCATTTTATTTTTTTGATAAGTAAGAAGAAAATATTATTAAAAAAAGAAAAGCAAGAGAAACACAAAGAGTTCACGGTAGTGAACAATGGAAAAAAGAAACAACAAGACAAAAACAGCACCTAATCTATTATAGTAGAAGAAATAAAATCCGTAAGGGAAGAACAATCTAAGAAACCCCAACAACGAGACCAATCAAAGAGGGTCCTCTGGAAAAACTCTAATAACTGAACCACAGTTTTCCCCTCGTCCTCAAAAGCCCGCCGATTTCGTTCAGACCAAATAGTCCACATTAAACAGCCTGGGGCCAAATCCCAAATATCAGAACTATGCTTCCCAAGCCAATGAAACCAACAGAATAATAAGTCCTCGACTGAACCTGGCATGACCCAAATGATCCCAAACAACCGAAGCATATACATCCACAAAGAATGAGCTATCGGACAAAAAAGTAATAAGTGATCCACAGATTCCGCATTACAACAGCACAAATAACATTGATTCGCCAATGGGCGACCACGAAGCATAAGATTTTTCAAGGTTAGAATCTGACCATGAGCTGCTGTCTACATAAAGAAAGCCACCCTTTTAGGATATTGAGAAAGCTTATGACCATGTGAATTGGGACACTTTGTTTTATCTGTTGGACAGGATGGGTTTTGGGGAGAGATGGAGGAGATGGTTAAAAACTTGTGTCTCTACCGTTCGCTTTTCAGTTCTGGTTAATGGATCGCCTTTTGGCTTCTTTGGTAGCTCTAGAGGGCTCAGACAAGGCGATCCTTTGTCTCCCCTCTTTTTTCTTTTGATCATGGAGGTCTTAAGTTGTATCATGAAGAAAACTAAGGAAGGTGGTTTCATTTAGAGTTTTCATGTGGGTCCTATTAATTTTACTGGTATCCGTGTTTCTCATCTTTTATTTGTTGATGATACCATTCTTTTCTATGATGCCTCTAGAGAGCAGATTCTGTCTATTAGGCTAGCTTTGACTTGTTTTCAAGCTTTTATTGGTTTGAAGGTGAATGTGGGGAAAAGTGAAATTGTCCCTGTTGGGGAGGTGCGTAACATTCAGTCTTTGGCTAATATCCTTCAGTGCAGAGTGGGCAGTTTGCCTATGACTTACTTGGGTATGCCGTTGGGAACTTTGTATAAAACACCCTCCATTTGGAATCTGATCCTAGAGAGGATGGAAAAGAAGCTTTCAAGTTGGAAGCGGCTATATTTGTCAAAGGGTGGTAGACTCACCTTACTGAAGAGTACCCTTTCAAGCCTTCTGACTTATTACCTTTCCCTTTTTACTATCTCTAAAGCTGTGGTGATTAGATTGGAATGCATTCAAAGGAACTTCTTGTGGGGTTCATCAGTTGAGTGTTTCAAATATCCTTTGGTGGCTTGGGAAAAGGTTTGCTAACCGCGTGAATTGGGTGGTTTAGGAATTCGGAAGTTGGTGCCTTTTAATCAGGCCCTTTTAGGGAAATGGCTTTGGAGGTATGGCCATGAAACCTCTCATCTGTGGCGAAGGGTCATAGCCATGAAATATGGGGAGGGAAAAGGGGGTTGGTGCACTAGAGCTTGTAGTAGGGCCCATGGGTGTGGGTTATGGCGGAGTATTAGTGAAGGGTGGGAATCTTTCACTAAACATTTCTTTGTTGTGGTGGGGGATGGATCTCGTATTCTTTTTTGGCATGATAAGTGGACTAGGGATGTCCCTCTTAAAAGTCTTTATTCTCAGTTATTTTTGTGTTCAGCTAACAAGGAGGCTTGTATTTTTGATGTGTTAAGCCCTTCAGTGGGCGATAATGACAGAGTGTGGAGCTTAAGATTTCAGAGGAAGTTCAATGATTGGGAGTTGGCAGCCTCCTACTCCCTTCTTCATTTCATCCAAACCCGAATCCCTAGGGGTGGAGGGTGTGACAGGCTTTGTTGGGATCTTAATAGCAGTGGGAAGTTTGATACTCGATCTTTCTATCATAAGATTCATAATGCAGCTCCCTCCACCTTCCCTTGCAAGGGTATTTGGAAAGTTAGGTTAGTTTTAGTGCTTTTCTTGCTCCAATTGAATTGAAATAATTAGGGTTTAGTTTCGGCTTATAGATTGTATTGAGTTTTTTCGGCTTTAGAATTCGTTTTGGTAACTCAAAGTATTGCTTAGAAACCAAGGAATTGTAGTAAGAAGTTTCGGTTTTTGATGGAAATTCTGTGTGTTAAGTTCTAGGTTAGTTTTAGAGTTTTAATGAGGTGTAAATTTGTTTCATTTGTCAATCCACGACTCTGTAAAAAGAGCGAAAGAAGCCCTATCTAGTGGGGGGGGGGGTCTTATCTTTTCATTTCTTTTGCCATCATTGTTGGCGTTTTGTGACGAGGAGAGCTTTTTCCCTGCAAAGCTATACCGCATTTATGGTTCAGAGAAATAATATCATACATCTTAGGTATTATGTTAACATTATGTAAGTAATTTTGAAAAGAAAAGAGATCAAAGTTAGTAGAAGTATTTGCAAATAGCTATTTTTATTTACACAGTGATTATCACTTAATCTCTAATTTGGGGACAATTAACTAACTTGCAATTCTCATTAAAATTTTTGGCTGAATTTGCAGGGAATACTCGTGTGGTGGATCAGAAAAAGCTTGAAGTTTGCCGTGAAGAGATTCAAAACCATATGTCTAGTGGCTACCATGTCATAGTAAATTCGAAGAGTGTTCCCTGGTCCCTCGTAAATGATCACCAAAAGGTATTGAGCTTTCTAGATTTTAGCTTTCTGTTCCACTTTGTGGAGGAAACATAAAATTATTTACACCTGGAACACAAAAAAAAAGGGAAATCACTTACACCATTTTTAGCTGAACTATAGTTGCTTATTCCATTGTGTTTGGTGTCACATATTTATCTTCCACACCTTGGAAATATCTATAGTCACAGCTTTTTTGATAAGTAATATTAATATTCAATTGAAAAGAGGAAAAAAAAAAAAACCTGCGCCACCCTAGTACACGGGAAGTATACAATGGAAATATCTTTAGTCACTGCTAAAACGAGACTGATCAAAATCAATTTGGCAGTGCATACGTGATCAAACATTGAAATCATTGATCAGTTTGGTTTTACACTTTTACCTATTTAAAAAAATTGAACAATTTGGTTTACAAGATTTAGTTGGTTTTGATTCATGCAGTCATGATAAATGCTAAATCTTGTGAATTATTAGTGGAAATAGTAACACGTTTTACCATTCAAGCAAGTTTTGTGGTCACAGTTTTAGATTGATGAAAGTATTATATATTTTCATTTGCTAATTGAGTGCGTTATATATCTGTGAAGCAAGCCAGAGTTCATCTTCTTGACACTCAGCCATTTGAGAATACATTCGGGCCTAAGTCAAAGAGGAAGCGTCCAAAGCTCATGGCAGCAGATTATGATTCCTTGGTTAAGAAAGCTGATGGTTCTCAGGGTACATGAATGTTCTTCCCTCCTCTCTCCTCTCTTTCTCCCTCTTCTAGGTCTTCTTTCCATTTAGTTGGTTGGCCTTTTTGGACTGGGCCATGATTAAAATGTGAAAAAAGCATTTTGTGTTTGCAGTTTCATGTGATAGCTCAGTATATTATGAATTTAAAACGTTTATTTATTTAATTTATTTTTATTGATTACTTAGATGCGTTTGAGCAGAAGCATGTTGCTAATGCCTCTGCTGAAGGAAATGAAGAAGATGGACTTCGGGACCTGGTTCGGCATACAATGTTTGAAAAGGGTCAAAGTAAGCGTATATGGGGTGAGCTCTATAAAGTAGTAGACTCTTCTGATGTGGTTGTCCAGGTTAGTGTTTCTTTGTTGATTGGTTGAAATGTATAAATCTATTTATATCTGTCTTGTTTTTTTTTCTTACTTATCAAAAAAAAAATATATATATATATATATCTGTCTTGTTTCTCTCTCAATTATCATAGGCACTCTTTTATATTTTGTTAGCTTTGTTATTTTTTAATTTTTATCCCTTTGCAATCTTGATATTGATTTATTGGGTGGCTACATGTACCAAGGGAAGGTTGAGAAGTTTGATCAGTGCCCTTGATCTTGAATTTCCCAAGCATCTGTTGCCATACCAAATGGCTGAGAGAAGTTACCGTTAAAAAAAAGGCCGAGAGTGTTGACTAATCTGCTTTCTTAACTTCACACATTATATTTTTCTAGGGTTTTATTTATTCATTTTATTTTTATAAATTTATTTTGTGTCATGGTTGGGGGGGGGGGGGTTTGAAAGAGAAGGGAGAGAAGAGGGAAATGGCATAGGATTTAGCCTTTTTATGAGGCCCTTCTCAAAAATCAACTATTAAAGGGTCACCTTCCAGGCAAGCTGCTTTGATTTCCAGCAGTTTGCGTCTATTGGTGCCTACACACTATTAAATTTATTTTCTTATTAAAAAAGAGTAATGTATAAAATTTCACCTTACAGGCAAGCTGCTTTGATTATTTTTCTATATTTAGGGTATTGCTTGCTTTGTACTCCTAGGCATTTTTTTGGATGGTTAATTATTGGCGACAATGTTTTTTAAGAAGCTTGTTACATGGGTGGTTGGAATCATAGTGGTTAGTGTCATATGATACGCGATATGTATCGTACAATAAGTATCGTATTGTGTATAAAAAGTTTAGTATTGTAAAGGCATATTGTAAGTGCTCATGAATTGTATGATACATAGACATGTTCTTTAAAATGGGTTTTTTTGGTTAAAATTTGTGCTTTTATTTGAATCCAATAAGTTGCTAGATTTGTTTTTAACACAAAATTTTTAGGCTAAAGTTTTGGTTTGTTTTGTTTTGTTTTGTTTTGTTTTTTTTTTTTTTTTTTTTTTTCCAGTACAAAATTTGGACTGCACACTTACACTTTACTTTCATATTTGCAAATTTCGTTCTATACTATGAATAAGGTATTAATTGACAATATAATGATTTTTTTATTTAATTTTTGTCATTGTTATTATAAGTCGAAGAAGTTAGTATGCCAAGAAGAAATATTAAAAAAAAAAAGCAAAAAATTTATTAAAATAAAAGAACAATAAGAGAGTTGATGATGATAAATAAAATTTCAATGAAGAAATAAATTTGCAAAATGATAAACATGATAATAATATTGATGTAGATGAATTGATTAGGCAAGGTGAAGAATATGATGCAAATAAATTATTATTTTGGGTTATTTATCATGCATTATCATTTTTGAGTTTAGTCAATTTGAATATGTATATTATACCCATGTTAATTTGATTTATTTAGTCAACTTGTTAAATATTATTACATAAAGTGATATTAAATTAGTAATTAGTTGAATATAATCTAAATTTATAATGAATAAAATTTTATTTATTTATTTATATCTGTAATTTTTGTATAAATTTTATTAGTGTTTGTGTATCTTATGATACACGATACAGAAAAATAAATAATCAATTCATGATATGATTTACATTTTGACTACTATGGTTGGAATTATCAAATGTTCTAATTTAGTTTTTTTTTTTTTTTTGTGTGTGTGTGTGTGTGTGTGAGATTTATTTTGTCTTATGCTTGCTTGCCATGCTTTTTCACGCCAAAATACTGCTGGTAGGACACATTTTACTTGATTGAGCATTCCCCTTTCCCTTCCTAATTTCTTTTGTTCCTTTCAATTTGTTCATATGCATTGCAGGTTTTGGATGGGAGGGACCCACTAGGTACGAGATGTTACCATCTAGAGAAGCATTTGAAAGAGCATTGCAAGCATAAAAACTTGATTTTTTTGTTAAACAAGGTTTGTTGCGTTTTATAGATCATGAGTGTTTGGTGAGATGATAAGGATTTCCTTATTCTTTTATGTTCCCTCCTGTTGCTTGAACATTCTAATGTTCGGTTTTCTCAGTGTGATCTTATTCCTGCTTGGGCTACAAAAGGATGGCTTAGAGTGTTATCGAAAGAATATCCAACTCTAGCATTCCATGCAAGCATCAAAAAGTCATTTGGCAAGGTACCCTTATTGGCTCATGTAACTTTGTGGTTGTGATAACTGCTAACTTCTTGGTATCTAACAATGTGTGGTATGCTTTGCAGAACTTATTATTATTACTACAAATTCCAGATGTTTCCTATAATATTACCTCCCCTTTTATACGCACTACTATATTACATACATCTCATGAAGCAAATGTCACTACTTTGAATTTTCATTTACCCCCCTCCCCTTGGGGCGTAACTCATATACTCCCTCCGTCCTTAATTTTTAGGCCTCTATTACTATCAATAAATAAATTTCCTAACATATTTTTTTTACCTTATTTAAAATGTCAATGCCTCTCTTTCACTAAAGTTTAAATTAGTGAGTGTAGTTTTGGAAAATTTTACCTTTTATGTAAAAGACAACGCATTAAATGATGTTCCTTTAAAAAGTTGGATTTTCTAAACAGGCCTAATAAAATGGGATGGAGGGAGTTAAAAAAAAAAAAAAACTCAATTCGATTCAATTAGTTTGGCCAAATTATATGACCAACAATTATCCTACAATGTGGACATATAATGTTATGGCCAAATATACACACACACACTTTTTTTTCTTTTCATTTCCTTCTTTTATTTTCAAGCCATGTCCAAAGGAACTATTTGGTTGCGTTTGGCAATGGCTTAAAAAGCGAGCTTATTTTACTATTTAGCTCATTTTTGCTACTATTCATGGTCTCACTTCACTTTTTGGTACTATTCATGGGTCTAATTGTACTATTTCAGTTAACTTTTACCTTTATCCACAGTACTTTTAGCAAAAAGTTTTCAATTTCAGCTAAATAAACTGTTCCCAAACGGTCACTTAACATGATTAATATGGAAGAACCTTATACTCAAAGTTTAGGATTCACTGAATATATAAATGGCACATTGTATATGTGTAACTCTTAGTGTGATTTAGCTTAAAAAGCTGTTCTAATATGTTCTTTTTCAAATTTATATCTTTCTTGGACTCAGGGTTCTCTTCTGTCAGTATTGAGACAATTTGCTCGCATAAAAAGTGACAAGCAATCCATATCTGTTGGATTTGTTGGGTATCCCAATGTTGGAAAGTCGTCGGTTATCAATACACTTCGCACAAAGAATGTAATATTTCTCCTCTCCTTTGCCGCCTATAATGTGTTATTCTTCTACAGCTGCTAATTTAATTTAAGGGCGTGCGGGCACACACATAATCATATATACAAGGCTTGTTTGTATAAACAAGGATCTATTCATATATTTATTTCTCTAAATGTTATGTTTGATATATTATAGTAGTTTGATCATTGGATTATAAAATAGAACTTAAACAATTTGGTTACCTTTTGTGCAGTGCAAGTAGATTGCATTTAAATTTGGACTCATTTTACTTTTCAAAAATTTTTGGATTTATTTGTGATTTGTTCTGTTTATGCTGTAGTAGACTTTGAATGCCCATAATGTTAGGATATGAACATGTTATTTAGAATTGAGATATGTAGCTTGTCGTACAACATCCTTAACCTCCCTACTGTGTGCTTGTTGTGGCATTCTGCCGGGCTGTAGCTCAACCTACTGCAAGCACATGCATGAGTGTGGAGCTATGTTTTGGGAGGCCAAAACAAGAAAGCATAATCAAATTCCTGCAATAAGCTTTGTGCATTTTGTGATGGTGTTTTAAAGCTATGAATTTTCTTTTTTGTTGTTGGTCAGCACAAGTTATTTTGTCATGTAAAATCTATGCAATTCTGTTAGTGTCTTCTTTGATTAAATCTCGATCTTACATTGCAAGAATATTTCTTTGGATGCTTCAAATTACACATTGCATACACATTTTACCATTACTGTCAATACCAAGAAGCTTGCCGGCAAAGGACATTGGTAAAGAGTCCCATTCTTAGGATTTATATCCTTGTGTTCCTTCTTGAGGAAAGACAAGTTCAATATTTCTTATCCATAAAACAAGAGAGTCCAATTTATTTGGTCAAGAGAGAGAGCATCCAGTTTACTGATACGAGGAAAAAAAAGGACTTTGATTTTAATGATGTTTGTGATCTATTGCTTTTATGTGACAAGGTTGTGCTAATGGTTTGATTTGCTGACATACTTGTGTTCTTCTTCAAAGGTTTGCAATGTTGCTCCTATTCCTGGTGAGACTAAAGTGTGGAAGTATATTACCCTCACAAATAGGATCCATTTGATTGACAGCCCTGGAGTTGTTTATAAGAGCAGTGACTCTGAAACAGATGTTGTACTGAAGGGCGTGGTATGTTCTAATTATGTGCTTCCATGATAAATTTTAACCAATTTCGAAACATTGATTTGCTGATGCTGTTGTTATAATTATCCTTATTTGTTCTCAACTATGCCTTTGGTTTCTAAACTGTAGAATACAGGAATGAGCCATTGAAGCAATATCATCATAATTGAGTTACATTATGCAGGAAAGTTGTGGTCAAACCTGTATTGTATGTGCCATATGATTGGGCATCATGTTCAAACTGTCTTGAGCTAGATTTGAAACTGTTCAGGGTTAATTTAGTTTATCTTAGGCATAGAAGCTGATATAAGCTCATGCAACTATAATAAACATCTTCCCCATATATATATATATATATATTTCAATAGTTATTCATCCTATTTATTAGGTATTAGTCTTGTATAACAATTCCACAAACATTTCTTAAACTAGTTTGCTTTTATCCATGTTTTGGTGTGCCTTTTATTTTTTTATTTTTATTTGTGGTTTATATGTTTGAAGTTTTTGTATTACTTTTTTTTTTTTTTTTTTTTTTTTTTTGAGATGATGTATCTGTTTTACTTGACTATGAGAATTTGGTCATCATGTTAGTAAATTAATCTTACCTTATTGTTGCATATTATATATGGGGCTAGCCTATTTGGATCTTGCTTTGTTATATAAGATCCTTCTTCCTAATGATTGCTATCTTGCCATGTTTTCGTGTGCCTTTTATTTTTATTTGTGGTTTATATGTTTGAAGTTTTTGTATTAATTTTAATTTTAATTTTTAGATGATGTATCTGTTTTACTTGATCTACGAGAATTTGGTCATCATGTTAGTAAATTAATCTTACCTTATTGTTGCATATTATATGTGGGGCTAGCCTATTTGGATTTTGCTTTGTTATATAAGGTCCTTCTCCCTAATGATTGCTATCTGGCCTCTTTATTTTATTGGATCTGTAGAGAACTCCATTGTATCTCTCTTTCTATTTCCAATTAATGCTTGTGTGTTTTTATTAAGCAAATTGGTATTTTATGAGTCATTTATATTTTTTTTAACAAGGATTTTGCCCTTGTTTCCAGGTACGTGTCACGAACCTGCAGGATGCTTCTGAACACATTGGAGAAGTTTTGAAACGTGTGAAGAAGGAGCACTTGGAAAGAGCATATAAGATAAAAGATTGGTGCGTCTCTCTCTTCTATAGTTTTAATTTTAATAAAATTTCATGTCATGATTCTAACAAGACATTCTAGAGCATCCTGCCTTTCCATGTGTCTCCTTGCAAGAGGTCTTTTTGCACTTTTATTTTTGGTGGGTCTTGAACCCAAGATCTTTCCCTCCATGTAGCATTTGCAGGGGAGCAGGTGCCAGTTGGGCTAGAGCTCATTGTCAAGTGGTCTCTTTCCACTTTGAATGTCTTGGGCTTTCGTTGGTGTTATAACTGCAGTTATGAGTGAAGTTCTAAAACTTCACAACATCAGAGTTCATTCTTGCTTTTTATATTATACACCGTCATTTCTTGGGTCTTCTTGGTGTTAAAAATACCAAATATTGGATATTAGATATAAAAGTCACATGGATCATTATCAATGATTGCTATCAATGGATTTCAGGTAATAGTTATCTTGAGTCTGATTTTAGTGAATTTGACAATAAGTAAATACAAAAAAGGGCGCAGTTTAACATTTTCCTTGGTTTTTATTCTAGGATTTTATAGCATGTGTATTATTTTGTTTGCTTGCTTTGTCTAGGCTTCTGTATGACTCTTAATTCCTTTATTTGCACTGTTTTTCTTTTCGTTTTTTTAAGAGAAATGAACAACATTGTTTGCAGAATGCTAATTATTTGTTTGGTGGTGATCTCAGGAATGATGATAATGACTTTCTAGTTCAGCTATGCAAATTGACAGGAAAGCTTTTGAAGGTACAATTATATATATATATATATATATATTATTTTTGATAAGTAAGGTACTTATATTGGCTATAATGCTTAATGGTGATGTTAGGATACCACTTTTGTCAACTGCTTGCAATTATTCTTCAATTCAGCTTGATGTGATTTTTAACAAGATTAGAAGACTAGTGCCTTTTCTTATGTGTCTTGGTTTTTTTTTTATAAGTAATTTCATTAAAAAAGAAAAGGAAGGGGCACAACCCTAGTACGTGGGAAGTATACAAAGGAAGAACCAAAAAGAAAAACAAAAAAAATTACAATAGTATTGAGAAAACTTCATATCAGCTTGGAAGTCAACAAGGTTTAGGTGGTAAAAGAGGTGAAAGTCAACATCCACTCATAGATGAGGAACAAAAACTTCAGATGTGCCATGTCCTTTCCCTCAAAAGTACGCCTATACAGTGTTACTCATTAAGCACAGAAAAATTGACTCCCAAGCCTCTTTACTATCATGCTTACCCCTTTCCAGCATGTTAAGTGGGCAATCACTGAACTCAGCATCACCCAACTTTCCTTCAAGAGACATAAAACAAGTGTCCATAACTCTGATGCCGTTGAACATTGAATGGTTAGCATATGTGCCATTAGATTTATACGTACAACACCAATCCATTAATGGCAACTCGGCTCTTGATGTTTTTACTTTTGCTTTTGAAATAAACAGCTTTGGTTCATTATTGACACTACCATGTTACAAATGGGCTGTCTAGGGTGGTGAACCTGACTTGATGACTGCGGCAAAGATGGTCCTCCATGACTGGCAGAGGGGTAAAATACCCTTTTTTGTGCCCCCTCCACGACAAGAAGACAAGTCGGCAGATGAACCCAATGTTTTTGGTGCTGACCAAGATGAAGTGGGTAGCAGTCAAGCATCTGCAGCAGCTTTCAGAGCTATTGCAAATGTTATTTCCTCCCAGCAGCAAATGTCTGTCCCTGTTCAAAGGGATCTCTTCAGTGAGAACGAGTTAAGGGGTGACACAGACAAGCTGGAAGGTAGTGAGAAATTCAAGCAGGTCTCAGATGCCAAGGGTGATACGCATGAACTTTGTCCAGCAACCTAGGGTAGATTGCCGGCCAGCTTCCTGCTAGTTAGTCATAGGTTTTTGTGCGGGATTATCACCTTTTGTAGTCTGGGCAGTTTTGTATGTCTAAAATAAATTTTGTTTATGAGTATTTATACCTGGGAGCTTGTCTTAATTACAGATTATGTCAAATTACAACGCCTAATTATATTATACCGCAAGTTTGTTTTTTCCCCCCAACAATCTAATTCAAGGAAATTAATTTAATAATTTGGCTTTTCATGCATTTTAAAAGGCAGGAAACTCATCAAGCTATGATTGGAAACAATGGCAATTACATTATTTATATCAGGATTTGTGACCTTGAAATTTTAGAGCTACTACTTTTTATGGGGTTGGCCTTCTGCTTGTTTCATAACCAGTTTGAATTCTTTGATCATAAGCCATTGTTTCATCTTACATCGGGTGATTTACCAACTTTACCAGATTTACATTTGCATATGTTGAGAACGAAATATGATATATTGATGGGATGGTAAGATATGGGAATGACAATATATATATAAAATAACTTTTAAATGTTTACTATTGAAATTAAGTCAAACGTGTTGATAACATCATTCCAATCTATTTGATGTATCAAACGGCTTATGAAAGCCGGGGAAGCTGTAGACATGGCTCAATTTTTGCCAGACTGATACGCTTTGACGTGCAATTGGACAATCTTGGGTCAAACACTCGGTCGTCAGACATCATCGATACAGATTTATTTTTTGGTGGCTCCCTGGAGAGCATGTGAGCAGAGGGCGGGGTGGGGTTTCGAACCCCATCCTAGAAGCTTCACCAAATGAGGCTCTCTTTTTGAAACCTCGTATTGTATTAGTCATCCCTCAAGCATCCAAAACTTGAAATCAATGAGAATAAAACAAAATTCTGGGGTTATGCACTGAATTTCTTGTGTGCTCTCAACCGATCAAGCTCATTTGCTCCCACTAGTATCTCCTTTACCTACACAATTTGAAGGTTGGCATTCAGTGTCAACAATGCTCCTTCAGTTAATGTGTCAGATATGCTTAGGAAATGAGTAATTTGGGTTAAAGCATAAAATGTATGGCAGAAAAGAAACGAGATGAAGGTCCATATCAGCAATTTTATGCTCATAAAACTCATTTAGGTTTATCAATAGACAAGATGAAACAAGAAGTACAACTTGTCTTCATTCCAGGGTATACTTATTCAATTAACTCTTCCACATTGCCCTTTGACCTATCCTGGAATTCCCAAACAGACATTATTGGTCTTGTTGTAAAGAGAACACATTTTGAAAGAAAATGGTTTTAGTAAATCAGGGGATTATTTTCTTTTTCGTTTTCCTTTTTGACCAGTAAGTGATATTTATTATATTTCAATCAAGCTGATTCTTTCGAAATCATTTTATGAAAAGCCAGAGAAAGTTCCCCAATTGTGCTGAAGTTCATGCAAATGAAAACCTGCAAGTGGAATGTAGGTTTGAGGGAGGATATGCTAATGATGCATTACAGATGATAAACTGACAAAAGTATATAATCTTTGGTGCATACTGGCAGGCCTTTACTCTCTGCAGATAGGATCTTTTGAACATTCGACTCATCTTGATCAATTGTTGTTGCTGATATGTCAAGGATAGAACATCATGTGGAAGGTCCAAGTTTTTATAATTTACCAAACCCATGAAATAGAACAAAGAAAAAACAAGAAGAATTATGGTCAAAGGATATAGAATTGATCAATGAATTTATTTTTATGACATCAACTACATCAAATTATCAATTACAACAGGATTGTGGCAGAAGGAAAGTTGAAAATTTTATGTCAGCTAAACTTTTTTTATTTATATTTATTTATTTATATAGGTAATAGATATTTTCATTAAAAAAGGTATGTCATGTTCACAATGATGAACATAAAGTACTAGAAACAAATACAAACAAATCAAATAGAAATAGAATGCACGAAATCAGAAACGGAAATACATTGTGTAAAACCCCATATACGAGACCACCCAAACAAAGTCCCAACTAGCAAAGACTTCAAAAAATTAGTAGATTTCTCAACATCCTCAAAAGTGTGGGTATTTCATTCCCTCCAAATTAGCCACACATCAAACAGGCTGGAACTATATTTCAGACCGAAGAAGAGTGTAACCCCAAATAATTCTCCCATGCAAAAAGAAGAGAAACAACCAGCCTTAGCATCACCCACTGCAAACCAAACATCAAAAACACTTCACTCCATAAGGTGTGTGTGAACATGCAATGAAGTAAAAGATGATCTACTGTTTCTCCATCGCAATGGCACAAGCAACACCAATTAACCAAAGACAAGTTCCATTTTACAAGGTTGTCAATAGTAAGAACACTATCTCGAGCTGCAGTCTATAAAAAGAAAGACACTCTTTTAGGTATCTTACTATTCCAAATTCATTTCCACGGAGGAAAGGTAGGAGTAGATAAGGAATTATAAAAAGAGCGCACATCAAAAACACCATTTGGGGTTAACTTCCAAAACAAACTATCAATCCCCTCTCCCCTAGGTATTTTGGAATAAATAAGCTCGTAAAAAGCAAACACTCTCTCCTCCCAATCATCAGGAGCCCAGTGGAATTAAATATTCCGACTCTTACTACCACCATCTGGTGAAATACTAGTCAACACAGAAATCCAAGCTTTTTTACCTATAGCACGAGAGAAAAGATCAGGGTAAAGATCCTTTAAGGGAATGTGCCCACACCAAAGATAATACCAGAATCGAATACGAAAACCCTCTTTCGCCACATACAACACATGGCCAAAGGAACTCTGAGCACCTTTCCTAATATTCTTCCACATTCCACATCCCTGAGCACCTCTACTAACTCTAGTGCACTAACCTCCACTAGACTCCACATACTTGGTAGCTACAACCTAACGCCATAAATGATTGGTTTCACTTCCGAAATGCCATAACCATTTTCCAAGTAGGGTTGATTAAACAAACCAAACCTCTTTCTCCCCAAACCTCTTGCTTCCACTTCTCTCCAAAACCCATCCTCTCCATGAGATAAAACAAAGCATCCCAATTCACGTGATCATAAGCCTTCTCAATATCCAACTTGACAATCACACTTGGAATTCCACTCTTCATTCTACTATCCAAACATTCATTAGCAATGAAAATGGAATCAAGAATTTGTCTCCCTCCAATAAAAGAATTATGAGAATTAGAAATAAATTTATCCAAAACACAATGAAGCCTATGTGCCAACACTTTTGATAGCACAAACTACCCACAAGGCTAATGGTACAAAAGTCCTTAATGTTAATAGCATTGGTCTTCTTAGGAATTAGACATAAGAAAGTGGCATTAAGAGATTTTTCAAAGATGCAAGTTCTATTGAAAATCCACAAAAAAAGCCATAACATCTTCTTCTACCACACTCCAACATGTTTGGAAAAAACCCATAGTAAAACCATCTGGCGTAGGTGCCTTATCACCTTCACCTTCCTTTAAAACTGCAAGAATCTCCTCCTTATCGAACTCCCTCTCTAGAGATAGCCTCTCAGATTCATCCAAGCAAGCAAACTCCAGGCCATCAATAGTAGGTCTCCAAGATTCAGGCTCTTGATATAGATTCTTATAAAATTTCACCACTTGAGCTTGAACCTCCTTGTCATCCTCATAAAGCACACCCTCAACCTCCACTCACCTAATTTGATTGGTTCGCCTGTGTGAGTTAGCCAACCTATGGAAAAACCGAGAATTATTATCCCACTCTTTTATGAACAAGGCCTTGGATTTTTGCCCCCAAGAAATTTCCTCCAAAGAAGCTAAATGCTCAATGTCAGCTTTGATCATAGTTCTTCTAGATCTATCTTCTAGAGACAATACTTGCAGCTCTTCTCTCATATCAAGTTCCAACAACTCAATCAAAAGACATTTTTTCCTAAAAGCCACATCCCCAAACACATGCTTTTTCCAATGCTTCAAATCACCTTTCAAAACCTTCTATTTACAAGCTAAAACATAACTTGGAGGCCCCACAAAGTGATAACCCCTCCACCATTGCCAAACTCGATCCACAAAACCCTCCACTTTCAACCACATATTTTCAAATTTAAAAGTTCTCTTCCCCCTCAACATACCTCTTGCCTCCACTAAAATAGGACAATGATCTGACACCACCCGAGGAAGAGACTTCTGTGTCACATCCAAAAAATGATCCTCCCAATCAGCTGAAATCAGAGCCCTATCAATTCTGGACATGGAAGGATTATTAGAATCACAAAACCAGGTGTAATAACCTCCCTCCAAAGGCAGATAAACTAGATTGTGTTTCTCAATAAAGTTAGAGAATTTAAACATGGCTGAGCTAAAAGAGTTACAACCAAGCCTCTCAACCGGATATCTGATGGTGTTAAAATCACTGATCAAACACCAAGCCGAACTCCACCGCAATCTCATAGAATCAAGTTCCACCCACATATCATTCCTAGCACTGTCATCAAATGGACTGTACACTCCCGAATACACCCATTCAAAACCGTCTACGATTCCCTTCAACAAAACAGAAACAGAAAATCTACCAACAAAAAAATCAACTTTCTTAAACCACCTCCTATCCCATGCCAACCAAATACCCCCAGCAGTGTGAATTGCATCCAAAACTGCCCAATCTACAAATGGGCAGCCCCATAAACTTTTCACAACGATAGAGTTTGTACTGTTCAATTTGGCTTCCTGTAAACAAATAACATCACCCTTCCACTCCTTAAGAAAAATTTTCACCCCTCATATGAAAATTATTTAAACCCCTCACATTCCAGGATAGGATTTTTAAATTCATGGATACTGATTTGAGCCCAACCCAATGGATTTCAAACTACCTTTAGAGTTTGTACCAGCCTTCCTATCATAATTAATGGAAGAGACTAAACTCCTTAATGTTCTCATACCTTTCTTACTTTTGTTCCCTGTCTTACTAATGAGAGGATTTAGAAGTACCTGATTTCCTTTAAAACCATGTCAGCCATGAAGCTTTACATAATTAATATATTTATTTTATAAGAAAAATTATGAGACTAAAATTAAAAGGGAAAAGTAACAAGTCATATGTTTGTCAGACTAGAACAACTTAAAAATCAAGTTACTTGTAGTGCTCTATTGGTTAAAATTCTAGCGAACCAAGGGATTTTTGAGTGTGTCTCAGTCCTAGTTCAGGAACTCTCTGAGCATCTATGTTGGTGCCTATTTCAATGACAACCCCCAAGTTCTTGTATACATAATCTAAAAGCCATTTGACTTGAGGTGCCACATAAATATCATTGTCTCTGTAGCACAAATCAATTAGCAAGCAAGATCCATGTAATTGCATATAGTCATTTACTGATTATATCTGTCAATTCTCATATATATATGCCTTGCCTTCTATTATACAAGGAATGAAGATGCTTAGAACATGAAAGTGAGATGTAGCTTCTAAGATGTATACACAACAAACCTGAGAGTGTTTAGAGAGAGTCTTCTCCGTCTCAGAAAATTTTGAGACAATGATCAAATCTCTCAAAGTGCTTCTGGTCATCCATAGAATAAAAAACACATCAAGAAATTATCAAGATAGTGTCTTTGGCTCAAAAGGAAACGTTGCCTTATTTTGATGATATAGCCAAATGAAAGCAACTCTCTGTTCCTGTTTCAAAATCTGTCAGAGAGCTGCAACCATGTCCATGACTGAAAACCATATCTACGATGGCAATCATCTTAAATCTCTCTATTCATTTTTGTTGTCTTAGCAGATGGAAAGTAAAGAAATCATCTAAGTCTCCCATGTTCATGTTCCAGACTGGCCTTCACCAGTCTATTGAGCCAACTAGCCTTGATACTTGTAATTTTTCCAAGAGATACGGTAATCATCTCCTTTGGCGATCCTTTAAAGTTTTATTGATTTCATTAACTATTGAAGTATAAGAAGCATAATCTGAAATAAGGCCTTTTTCACTTCGTAATTTATCAAAATGCTCTGGGTTTCCATTCTTGCAATGCCCTTCTAACAAAATGTTGTATGTAATATCATCTGGAACCACTCCCAAATTAAGCATAGCATCTAAGAGCATATTTGCATTTTTCATCTGCCCTAGCTTACAAAGGCCATTCATAAGTACGTTATACGTTACAACACCTGGAACATGGCCGTCACTCTGAATTTCTTTAAGCAACTTAAAAGCCATTTTAACATCACCCTTCTTACAAAAACCATCCATGACCATGGTATATGTTGCATCATCAGGTTTCATACCAGCACTTAACATCTCCCTCATTGTTCTTTCTGCATCAACAACTCTTCCTTCCCTACACAGTCCTGAAATAAGAGCTGTGAAAGCCACATTATCAAGTTCAATCCCTTCATCACTCATTCTCTTCCTAATTTTTAAGGCTGATTCTAAATCTCCTTCCTTGCAATTCCCATCAATAAGAATAGTGTATGTGATCATGTCAGGCTTCAATCCCCTCGCACTCATCTCATCAACAAAGTTCCTCACTTCTTTCAAATCTCCAATCTTGAAAAGTCCATTGATGAGTGTATTATACGTAATCAAATCAGGTTTCACACCTTTCCCCAACATTTGCTGATAAATTTCCATGGCCAAATCAATTCTCCCATTCTTACATTGCCCATCAATCAATGTCGTGAAAGTAACATCATTCGGAACCAACCCCCTCTCACACATTTCATCAAACAACCTATTCGCAACATCCAAGCTACCCTCCTTACACAAGCCGTGAATCAAAACACTGTAAGTAAAAACATCAGGATGCATTTTACTCTCCTCCATAACCCTTTTCAACCTAAACCCCTCCTTTAAATCCCCACACTTACAATACCCATTAATCAAAGTATTGAAACTAACAACCGTGGGACGCAAACCCCACTTCGGAATTTCCTCAAACACAAGCTGGGCTTCCCTAATTTTACCCTCTTTACACAATTTATGCATCAAAACATTGAAGTTACACACATTTGGTGGATACCCACAATCCAAAACCTCCATATAAAACGCACAAGCCGATGAGGCTGTCTTCGACTTCATCATCTTATCAAGCAAAGACCCACACCCTCGAAATGGGACTCGAAAATTATGCTTCCTAACCAATCTAAAGCACTGAATAGCATCAGAAACAAAACCGTTATCCGTATACGCAATCATCAAAGCATCAAACACAGAATTGGAGTAATGGGTACCTTTGGTTTCGACGAGGGAAGCAAAAACAGAGCAAGCCGAGTCCTTGCCTTTCCGAGAGACAAGGAAGTGGAGGAGTGACTGGGCTTGAGGGAACATGTTGTGGGAGCAGAGGAAGTGGGCCATGGTGCAATAGGAATGCAGGGTGTGGCGGAAAGTGGGGTGAGAAGAGAGGCATTGGAAGAAGGAGAGGAGAGAGTGTGGAGAGAGAGAGTAGGGGTTGTGGTTGATGAGGTTGATAACATGTTGGGGTGTGAGAGAAGTGAGGAGGTTTCTGAGAGAGGAGTGGTGGAGTGGTTTGGTTTTGGAGTTGAGAATGGCTTTAGAGATTGCTGAGAGTACAGGGTCTTCTTGGTGAGGTGATGGTGGAGGAGTGTACTTGTACCAGGCTGAAGACGAAGAGAAGGAGTGGTGTGTTGTTCTTGAGAGCTTGAGGGTGGTCATGCCTTTGCTTTTCATTCTCATAGTGGTTATCTCTCGCTCTCCCCTCTGTTTTGAACGAAAGAATATTTCTAAACGTTTTAACAAAGAGGGAATATATGGCCTACAACAGGGTGAATATGCAAACCTTGGCCAAATTGGATTATTACCATATAAATGACACGTGAGATTGTGAGTTTTGGAGTCCATATGAAAGTGATGGTTTACCAATTACAGTTCGATGAGTCGGATATTAATACAATGTCAAATTGCGGGCAAAGTTATGGCAAAGTGTGATTGCAGAACTAAAAATAAAATAAAATATAGGTTAGTTTGGAATCAACACCAAAAAAAGAAAACTTAGGTATCAATCAGCACGTCCGCCAAGTGTCCTCTCTACCTGTAATCGTGGTTGGCCATGAGATTTCATATATGATATATCACTTAAAACAATTTTAACTGATGAAAAATGAATAATTCATAGCTGTTAGTTGTATATTTTCTTCAATACATTTTCAGGCTTTGAAAGTTTTTGACTTGATAATACCTGGTGCAGGGCCTGAATTTTGCCATGCATATTCTACCACCTGTTGAAAGGGGCCTCTGCTGTATGCCATTGGCTGTAACCATAATAAAAATCTTGAGCCAAATTGGATTGCCATATAATCAAATATCTGTTCTTGATTTATCTCAATTATTTTGGTTAATTCAATATTTTATTTGAACATTACTTTTGAATATCTCTCTGTATTTCTATGCCTGGCTCCAACATGTAAAGTTAACCAGGTAACTTAAAATTTTTGACAAAGTTAATTATTTTTGGTGAGCTATTAAATTGCTGAATAGTAGTGTTTAAGGACACTGGAGGCCACACAGAATGATATTGTCATGAATCTCTGAGAGTTGCCTACTGCTGCCATGTAGATGGCAGATTTGAACATAAGGAGAGGTGAGTACTTTTGGTCTTGTAACTTTAATTGCCTTCACCCGCCAACCTATCTGCCTTTTTCAAGTGCACAAGGTAATCAGTACATTACATTAATTCCCAGATATCATTTCTTGCTAAAATATAGTTGGGTGGCTTCAACTCTCAGCATCTCACAATTGTGTCACTAGGGAGGTCCTTAGATGTCGATAGATAAATCAATTATCACTTCAAATTCCATTTGTGATAATCTGTCAATAGTCAACTTGAACGCGTAGTTGCAAACACAGGTGATTTACATTGGTCCTTAAGACAGCTGCAGGTGTATATTTATGTCAGCTGCTTGCAGTTGGCCTTGCTAAGGGTGTAAGGCAGTTATATACATGTTTGGGCCTTTGAGGGGTTCCATCTTTCTGTGATAGTTGAAGCTTAGACTTGTGGCCGATTTTTGAGTGATAGCTGGATCTAGTTGCTTCTCTTTCTCTTCTTCCATGATTTATTTGGACCTGTAATTTATTCGGGGTTAACTTTGATTTTTTATTTTTATTTTTATTACACAATTCTCCTTTTATGCTTCCCATGTGCTAGGGTTGTGTCATTCTTTGCATTTCAATAAATCGATGTCCTGGGAGGGCAGTTCCACTTCCATGTACATGTCCAAATAAGAGAGAGAGATTTCAAATCCAAACTATTGGCATCAAAATCTAGTCACATTGGAGAAATTGGGCATGAAAGGAGAACTTTGACTATAGGTCTACTATACCTTATAAGATTCAAATCTACCAACAAGCTACAAATCAGTAGCCTGGATTCTAAGTGACCACAGGTTGGAGGTCAAGAGCACATCGGTGAAAGAAGATGAACAGGGGTTAAGTTTTAGCTTTGTTTTTCTGTAAAAAATGCAGAAATGACTGAAAAAAACGAATATAACATTCATATGGAATTAATTAGCAACTAATCTTTTTGTATAATATACTTGTAGAGAATCAAATTAGGCAGTGAATCCATGTCAATATATCAAGTCTGATGCTAGACCAGATAGAAAAGTGCAGATAATAAGATGTAATTTCTCTGGGTAGGATCTTTCAAAACCTAATAGAGAGCCGGCAAAGATTTTTTTCTTTGAGTGGCCATGCACTAGAAAGTTGCCTTCAACAAGAGAAATTTGTTCCTGTTAAGCCGTGGAAGAAAAATGATGCAGATGATACAGCTCTTTTGGACTTTATACCATTTCTTGAATGTAAGTGTGATCACCAATTGAGAGACCAATGGGCCTTCCTTATTGGGCTTACAATTTATTTGTGAAGAGGGTTTGAGAGTTTCCTACTTTGGGTGGTTCTAACGACTAGACTACTCTGCGCTCCCTTGCCTTTTTTTTCACACCTTCAACAACCCCTTCTCCATTCCCAGTTCTATGTATTTATAGTGAATTGATAGTGGAATAGTGACGACTGCCTCCGTCGCTAGTGCTTTTGGAGGTCCAATGTCGTTAGTCGTAAGTGGGCGTTTAGGTGGGAGCGACCCTGGAATGGCTTCTTGCTCTGGGTTGTTCGGCAACTGCGTGATCAGCTCGGGAGCGGGTCCGGCCTCGGCTCCCGGGGAACAGGCTCGGGTTGCGTATACCAGGTATGACGGAGCTGTTTTCTGTGAAGGAAGATACTGCGTTGGGCCTGACTTCCTCGGCTGGTCCAAGTGGCATCGGCCACGGCCCAGGGAACTTTGATTGGCCCAAATGGCTCACGTGCCGTACAATAGCCCCCCCTTGATTTGTCTCCAGTTCCCGGGGACAGATCAAGGAAGCTGAAAGGTTATCGGCCCGAGAGCCCTTCTCCGTGGGTCGTGCGTTTGTGGTCCCAAGAAGCGCGCCAGGTCTGAGGAGCTATCATTGCCTGACGCTTCGCGAACCGAGGCGTCGTTGCGTGTGGCAGTTAATGTGACGGCCCGTTGGGTTTCCCACCCAACGGCTCATTTATTGTCATTCATTCCCCCTTTCCTCCTATATATACCTTCCTGAGTTTCCTTACTTCCTTTTTGCATTTCTTCAATCTCTCCCCTTGACTTGCTGAGCATTCTTCGTTCTTCCTTCTAGTTCAGGACTTCATTCACTCTTAGAGCCCACAGTAAGTTCTCTTCCCCATCTAGTTGCTCTGTTTCATTTCATTCTATTCAGTTTGTATAAGCGCAGCTTTCCTTTAGATCATACTAGTTTGAGCAATGGGGTATTCTCATCTGCTTTCATCTGAGCCCGCCCTAGCCACCTTTAGGGATGCCTTTAACGTTCCCGGGGATGTTGATATCGCATATTGCCCCGAGGGTGATAGGGATATTCGGCGGCGTCAGGGTGTTAATACAGTATTCTTTCCCTTAATGGCCATACTGGAGGGCGGGGTTAGATTCCCGGTCGACCCTCTAATCTTGAACACACTTAGGTTCTATGGTCTTTGCCCCGACCAACTCCCCCCTAATTTTTACCGGGTGGTGAGTTGCGTCAGTAGGCTAAACCGGTTGTTCGGTTTGGCATTAAATCATCATGACATCAATTTTATGTATAGTTTGTGTGGGAACATCAATTCGGATTACTATCTAAGAACTAGGGACATGAGGGTACGGCTCATCTCTTGCCTACCTGATTCCAATAGGAATTCGGCTGGGGAGTTCGTACGTGTGAGCGGCAATTGGTTTGCCGAGGATCTCCCCTGCCCGCTCTCGCCGCGAAATGTCGGTCGGTACCGAGCTCCTTTTTCTCTAGACTTCATTCGAGCTTAGTTTAGATAACTTCTGATATGTTTTATTTTATTTTGTTGATCTATACTTGTGTATGTATATATATATATTTTTTATTTACTTTTTGCGTGATTTTCTTTACAGACGGCAAAAGGTTTAGGCCGGACCGTAGGGTGGTGCACGTGCGGGATCTGAACTTCGTCCTTAGGTCGGAGATTTTTGTCCATTCTGACGGCCAGCTCCGTGCATCGCATTTGATTCTCGGGGTTAATCCCGTTTACACCACCTGGCAGGCATTCAGTCAAGCGCTCCTGGTTGACAGCCCGCTCCTTTCTTACATCGACGTGCGCAACACAAACTTCCTTCCCCCAGGATTTACGGTGGGTGAGGCCCGCGACCTCGGCCCTCGGTATATTTGCTCGGACGAGATCCATCCCATCCGTGACGAGTCTGCCGAGAGGGTCTCTCGGGCGCTACGTGAGAGGGCCCACGAGCGTATTCAGCCTCAAGCCCCCGACCAACCCGAGGAACGCCCGGCACAGGGGATACCTGTCCAAGCTGCTGGGGGCGCGGTAGCCGAGACCGCTGGTTCTTCCGACACCGAGTCCGATTCAAGTCTCGAGATGGTGCAAAGGAGGGTAATGACCATCGGTCGCTTCCTGCCGGACGCCCAGCCAGCATTTCAGCAGCAGGGTGAACCCAGCCACCCCCCCCGAGTCCCCCCATCCCAACCAGTTCAAAGACGCAAGAAGCAGCGCGTCGCGGACCACGCACCGCCTGGCCCGCGCAGATCCCCGGATCGTTCACCACCTCGCTCGTCTCCCGGCATTGTCATCCGTGAACCGGTGACACAGACACGGCCGGAAGCGGCGTCTTCATCCCGTTCTGCCGCGATTTGGCAGCCTTCATTCCTGCTGGACGGCGAGCCCCTTCCAGAGACCGCTAGTGTTAGGGTCTGGGAAAAAGGCCAGGGGGGCTGCGTTGCCCAGTGTCTGGCAAACGGTCTGCTCCTGCCCGAGGATGTGCATGCGTACACGGAGAGCACGGAGGAATCTGTGGGCAAGCGGCTAGTATGGTTTTCCGTGGCGGTAAGGTTTTCGGGGGCATCACCCCTTAATTTAGTTCGGTCTCTTGTTCTTCCTTCCTTTGTAGTAACCTAACTCGTGCAAGGGGTTTTTCCCTGCAACCCTTGTCAATGTGTTTGTTCAGGCCGCGCAGCTGTCCCAAGTGGTGGACGGGCGGATGAAAGAGCTCGCCGAAGATACTGAGAGGGAGAAGGCGCTCAAGGATGTCGCCGAGGCCAAAGCTGCAGAGCAACTTAAGGCTGCCGAGGAAGCGCTGCGGAGAGCCGCTTCGGCCGAGGAGGCTAGGGCCCGTGCTGAGGAACGGTATACCGAGCTGGAGGGGCAGCTGAGTTATGCTCAAGTGAAGCTAGCTGAGGTGCAGAGCTTAAATACAGTCCAGGGAGAAGAATTGGGTGACCTGAGGGCTGCGTTGGACGCTTGTGAAGGCAAGTGGTACAACGAAGGGTTTGCCGATGCCGAGAACTCCGCTGAACCCATTATTCGCCAGGCGCACAAACTCGGGTTCGAGGAAGGATGGTTGGCTGCTCTCCGTGCGGCAGGCGTACCCGAGGACTCTCCCTTATTCAATCCCAACGAGATCCCCTTCCCTACCCCGGCTGCGCAGGACCAGGACGCTCCTCATGTCATCGATGAAGACGAAACATCCAGCATGCGGGAACTGGTGGAGGCCATTGATGCCCATGCCGAACCTGCGGGCGTGGAGGTTACCAGCGACCCCCCAACTGAAGGCCCTCCAGCGTGACTTGCCGTGCCTGCTTTTATGAGTTTCGGATTGTCCCCTTTCATTGTTCTTTTTTTTTTTTTTTTATTTTATTTTTTTATTTTAAGGTTTTGCCTACGTTGCCGGGCTGTGGTGACGAGACAGTTTAACTCTTTAGATTTCATTTTTCCATTGGATGTGACATTTTGAATATTGTGGTTTCCGTATGTTGACTTGGTTGGAAAGTCATTGCTTTGTTTTTTTCTTGCTTTGATTCTGCTTGTATTACCTGCTCGGCCCGTGGTCCTCTCAATTATGTTTGACAGGTTGTCATACTTAGTAAAAGTAACGACTTCCTGCGCCTAGTTACGTTGAGTGAACCACGGCGCAGGAGACATCTTTATGTGCTTAGGTTGAAATGAGCTCGGCGACGCCGATCCAACCCTGGCAATGGTCTCGGTTGCACTGTACGTTATGTCTGTTTCGGTAGCGGTGACCGAGTTTAAAGACATTCTCCCCGTCCTAAGGGAATTGTTGCTGGCTTGATGGGGTTTTCAGTCCGAGACAAGTTCCTTTGTCAAGGCCGAGTCCCACTTCCGTCTCCTCGGGGTTGAATGATCTAACCGAGAAATGAGTTTCTTTCCTTAGTCGAATTCCTAGGTTTTAACCCGTTCGGCGACGGTGGTCGAGCCGAGAGACGGGTTTCTGTCAGGTTAATTCCTAGGTTTCCACTCGCTCGGTGACGGTGGTCGAACCGAGAGACGGGTTTCTGTCCTTAGATTAATTCCTAGGTTTCCACCCGCTCGGTGACGGTGGTCGAACCGAGAGACGGGTTTCTGTCCTTAGGTTAATTCCTAGGTTTCCACCCGCTCGGTGACGGTGGTCGAACCGAGAGACGGGTTTCTGTCCTTATATTAATTCCTAGGTTTCCATCCGCTCGGTGACGGTGGTCGAACCGAGAGACGGGTTTCTGTCCTTAGGTTAATTCCTAGGTTTCCACCCGCTCGGTGACGGTGGTCGAACCAAGAGACGGGTTTCTGTCCTTAGATTAATTCCTAGGTTTCCACCCGCTCGGTGACGGTGGTCGAACCGAGAGACGGGTTTCTGTCCTTATGTTAATTCCTAGGTTTCCACCCGCTCGGTGACGGTGGTCGAACCGAGAGACGGGTTTCTGTCCTTATACAAAAAGTTTCTTTTATCGTCTAGTCTCTGTGACCACGGATTACATTCATTTGCTGATTCAAACGTTACTGCTTTTATTCATGGAATATGTACAATGTTCAGTGCTTGAACGCACAGTGGGATAGCTGCTTAGGTGAGATAGCTGCTTAGTGGTAGAACTTCTTGAGGTTGTGGACATTCCATGGTCGGGGCAGAGGCCTCTCGTCAAGCTCCTCCAGGTAATATGCGCCCGTGCCGGCGATAGCAGTGACCCGGTACGGCCCCTCCCAAGTTTCTGCTAACTTCCCAGAATGAATGTCCCGCATGTTTCCAACTGCCCTTCTCAGCACCAGGTCCCCCGCCCTGAACTCCCTCGGCCTTATGCATCGGTTGTACCTTTTGGCTAGCTTCTGCTGGTATTCTGCGAGCCTTATAGCCGAGGCCTCACGGTATTCTTCTAGCCCGTCCAAACGGTCCACCAGTAATCCATCATTCTTACCGAGGCTGAATCCGGACACCCGCCCGCTGCATAGATGCACCTCGGTTGGTATGACGGCTTCGGATCCGAAGGTGAGAGAAAACGGTGTCTCACCCGTAGATCTTCTAGGCGTCGTTCGGTAGGCCCACAGCACGCTCGGCAATTCCTCGGCCCAATTCCCCTTCGCCCCTTTCAGTCTTTTCCTCAGGCCGTTCACTATCACCTTGTTTACGGCCTCGGCTTGGCCGTTGCCCTGTGGATATGCTGGAGTGGAATAACGGTTTTTGATGCCGAGGTCCTTGCAGAAATCTTGGAAAGCTCTGCTGCAAAACTGTAAACCGTTGTCGGAGATTAAGGTGTCTGGTATCCCAAATCTGGTGACTATGTTCTTCCACACAAATTTCTTTACATCTACGTCCCGTATGTTGGCCAATGTTTCCGCCTCTGCCCACTTTGTGAAGTAATCAACGGCTACTACAACAAATCGCCGATTGCCTGTTGCGCGGGGGAAGGGCCCGAGTATGTCCAGCCCCCATTGAGCAAATGGCCACGGGCTGCTCACCGGGTTCAGGCAGCCGGCCGGCTGATGGATTGATGGGGCATGCTTTTGGCATTGCTCGCACTTGCGGACGTATTCGGCGGCGTCTTTCTGCATCCTAGGCCACCAAAACCCCAGTGTCATAGCCCGATGAGCCAGTGATCGTCCCCCTGCATGGCTGCCGCACACGCCCTCGTGGAGTTCGGCCAAAAGCCCGGCCACCTTTGCGGGGTGCAGACATGCCAGATACGGGCCCCCGTAGGATCTTCGATACAAGTTTTTGTCGGCCGACAGCCAGTACCGTGGTGCCACCCTCCGGATTTTTCCTGCCTCCTTTTCATTCGGTGGAAGCTTGTCCTCGGCAAGGTAGTCGATGATGGGGTCCATCCAACTGTTCTCTAGGGCCGTTATTGCCGAGACAACGTCCTTTGCTTCCCAAATCTGGTGACTATGTTCTTCCACACAAATTTCTTTACATCTACGTCCCGTATGTTGGCCAATGTTTCCGCCTCTGCCCACTTTGTGAAGTAATCAACGGCTACTACAACAAATCGCCGATTGCCTGTTGCGCGGGGGAAGGGCCCGAGTATGTCCAGCCCCCATTGAGCAAATGGCCACGGGCTGCTCACCGGGTTCAGGCAGCCGGCCGGCTGATGGATTGATGGGGCATGCTTTTGGCATTGCTCGCACTTGCGGACGTATTCGGCGGCGTCTTTCTGCATCCTAGGCCACCAAAACCCCAGTGTCATAGCCCGATGAGCCAGTGATCGTCCCCCTGCATGGCTGCCGCACACGCCCTCGTGGAGTTCGGCCAAAAGCCCGGCCACCTTTGCGGGGTGCAGACATGCCAGATACGGGCCCCCGTAGGATCTTCGATACAAGTTTTTGTCGGCCGACAGCCAGTACCGTGGTGCCACCCTCCGGATTTTTCCTGCCTCCTTTTCATTCGGTGGAAGCTTGTCCTCGGCAAGGTAGTCGATGATGGGGTCCATCCAACTGTTCTCTAGGGCCGTTATTGCCGAGACAACGTCCTTTGCTTCGCCCCTACTTACGGTAGAGATGCTTGGCTCCGAGATCACCTCCACGCTTATCATCCGGGGCACGTCCTCGGTCACTGATGAGGCCAGTGTAGCGAGGGAGTCGGCGTGCCTATTCTGTGTTCTGGCTACTTGTATTACCTTCACGGTGCCGATCCTGGAGATGGCTTGCTTCGCCTGCTCTAAGTATGCTTTCATACGGGGATCCCTAGCCTCAAAACTGCCCGTAACCTGACTGGCCACCAGCCGCGAGTCTACATACACCTCTACTTCCCATGCCCCGACCCTTGATACAGCCCTCAGCCCGGCCAGCAAAGCCTCGTATTCAGCTTCATTGTTGGAAGCTTTGAACTTTAACCTGAAGGAATGCTCCAATTTTATCCCCTCGGGGCTGAGGAGGACGACCCCAACACCAGACCCGGTGGAACTTGACGCACCGTCCACATACACCTTCCACGGGCGGCATTCTAGCTTACAGATCTGTTCCCCCGTGGCTCTGGGTGAAAATTCAGCTACGAAATCTGCTAGGACTTGCCCCTTGATGGCCTTTCTCGGCTTGTAACATACGTCGAAGGCACCGAGCCGGGTCCCCCACTTCGCGATCCGTCCTGTGAAGTCGGATCTCTTCAGTAACGACTGCAAAGGGTATTCGGTTAGTACGTACACGGTGTGAGCTTGGAAATACTGGGGCAGCTTCCTCGTGGTGTGGACCAATGCCAAGACCAGCTTCTCTAAAGGCAGGTATTTAGTTTCTGAGTCCACCAGAGTCTTGCTGATGTAATACACCGGCCTCTGCGTGTCCCGGTCTACCAGTAGCACAGCACTCACTGCATGCTCAGACACCGAGAGGTACATGTATAGGTCCTCGCCGGGCTCCGGTGCAGTTAGTCCGGGCGCGTGCGCTAAGTAATCCTTCAACCCCCGAAATGCCTCCTCACACTCGCCGTTCCATTGAAACCCTTTTCATCTCTTTAGCAGCTGATAGAATGGTCGGCAGCGGTCTGAGAACTTGGATATGAATCGGTTGAGGGCAGCTAGCATCCCCGTCAAGACCTGCACCTCCCTTGGATTTCTAGGGGGTTCGAGGCGCATCACGGCTTCAATCTGATCCGGGTTGACCTCTATTCCTCGGCACGAGATCATGTAACCCAGAAATTTTCCGGCCCCCACACCGAAGACACACTTCTCGGCATTCAAACGTAACCCATGATGCCGCAAGCGCTCAAACACCCCCTTAAATCTTCCACATGTTGCACCTCCTCCTTGCTTTTCACCACCATGTCATCAATGTATATCTCGACCGTTCGGCCAATCTTGTCGCGGAACATCCTCGTCATCATTCGCTGATATGTTGCCCCGGCGTTCTTTAGCCCGAACGGCATCACGGTATAGTAATAATTGGCATCGGGAGTTATGAACGCTGTCTTTTCCTGGTCCTCGGCCGATAAAGCAATCTGGTGGTACCCCTGAAAGGCATCAAGGAAGCTCATCCTCGGATGTCCGTATGTGGCGTCTACCAATTGGTCGATCTTCGGCATAGGGAATGGGTCCTTTGGACATGCGCGGTTTAAATCCGTGAAGTCCACACACACTCGCCATTTACCGCTCTTCTTTCTTACTACCACGGTATTGGCCAGCCACTCTGGGAAGAAGATCTCTTTCACTGCTCCCGCTTCTTTGAGCCTTTGGACCTCCATGTTCACCGCCACCGCGTGCTCTCTCGCCACCCTCCTCGGTCTCTGTTTCTTGGGCGGGAAAGACGGGTCCACGTTGAGCTTGTGGACAATGAATCCAGGGTCCACCCCGGGCACGTCATAGGGACTCCATGCGAACACGTCCACATTTTGGATCAGGCACAGTAACACCTCTACCCTTTCTTTGGTTGTCATGCGGGCCCCCAATTGGAAATATTTGTCGGCGTCCGGCAGTATCTTCACTCTGACAAACTCCTCGGCACCCTCAGCCCCCATTTTCTTCTGGGGTCCCTGTGATTGCTATAAGGGTTGATTCTCGGCGATATCCCCTTATTCTGCCCCCACATTTCCCAAGCCGGCCGCGGCGACGAGACACTGACGAGCCATTCTCTGGCATCCCCGGACCACGGCGACGCCCAGATCCGTAGGGAATTTGACCTTGACGTGCAAAGTGGAGGGGACTGCCCCCATGGCGTGTATCCAAGGCCTTCCCAGGATAGCTGTGTACGGGGAGAGGGAGTCGACTACTATGAACGTTACTTCTACTTCCTTTCCTTCCATGCTCACTGGAAGAGAGATACGTCCTTCGGGGATCACGACTTTCCCGTCAAACGATACCAACGGCGTGCTGTATTCCATTAAGTCTTTATTTCTTAACCCTAGCCCCTTGAACAAGTCCGGGTACATCACGTCGGCTCCGCTACCCTGATCTATCATTACCCGTTTCACCAGGAATCCGCCCACCTGGGCTGTAACCACCAGAGCGTCATCATGTGGTTGTATCGTCCCATCTAGGTCCCGCTCGTCAAAAACAAGTGTCTCCCGTGTGCACTTCGCCCTCTTTCTCGTCTGTTCTTTGTCCGGCAAATCGGTCGTCGGTGCAATAGTCAGCACTCCCTTTTTCGCCGTCGACGATCCCCCCGAGGCGACAAGTATCATTTCAATAATTCCTATGGGCGGGGGGATAACGTTTCCACGTTGCCGGACATGATCATCGGTCCCCCGAGCACCGTCGTCGACAACAAATTCCTTCAAGTGTCCGGCCTTCGCCAGTTGTGCCAGATGGTCTTTCAGTACACGGCACTGTTCGGTGGTGTGCCCCTTGTCCTTATGATAGGTGCAGTACAGGTTCTGGTTTCTTCGCAAGGGGTCACCCCCCATCTTGTTCGGCCACCTGAAGTATGGTTCGTTCTTGATCCGCTCCAAGATCCGATGTACCGGCTCTTTAAACGCCAAGCTCACTTCCCCTGCTTGCCAATGCGGCTCGCGTATCTTTAGATCCTTCCTAACTTTCGGCTGGAAGCCTGTTTGCTGAGGATGGTTCATTGCCGGGGCCTTGCCCTTACTCTGCAACCGATCATCTTCCAAGCGCTTGTATTCCTCAATCCGTCTCATGAGCTGCCTCATATCCTCGGGGGGTTTCTTAGTCAGCGAATCCCGTAGCTCGGAATCCTCGGGGAGCCCCATTCGGAATGTGCTCGCCGCGATTTTCTCATTGCCCCCACCTATTTCATTGTAAAGTTCCCAATAGCGACTGGCATAGCTGCGGAGGGTTTCCCCTGCCCTCATCTTCATAGATAGCAGAGCATCTACGGGCTGCGGTACCCGGCTGCACGTTACGAACCGGGTGCCGAATTCCTGTATCAAATGAGCAAAGCTGCCAATGGACCCCTTCCGCAATCCGTTGAACCATCTCAATGCGGTTGGTCCGAGGCTGGAAGGAAATACTCTGCACATCAGCGCGTCGTTGTGGGAGTGTAGGGACATCATGTGGATGTAGTGGCTGACGTGTTCGACCGGGTCCGTTTTCCCGTCGTATATGTTAAACGGGGGTCGTGCGAATCGGCTCGGCATTACTGCCCCTTCAATGTCGTCTGTGAACGGAGACCGTGCTGCTCCCCGTAGGGCGCGGCTCATCGCGTCCATGGCCGCGTTATACGGCTGCCGCTCGTCGGGCGAATCAGATCCTCCGTCCGTGTTTTCCCTCGATCGCGAACGATCCTTGCGACGATGGTTCTCCTGCGTACGCGAGCGGCTCCGGTCGCGGTAAGGATCATGGGACCGGGAACGGTGTCGGTGTCCGCGGAATCCTGATTGGTGGGATCCCGCCGCGCGGTGACCGCCCCCTGCTACCGCCCTGTTTCGGTCACCGAGCCTTCTTCCCGTGCGTCGCCCCGACTCTAATTCCAAATCCCTCACTTTCCTGCGCAGCCACTCCAACTCCTCGTCTCTTCCATCGAACTGCCTGTGTCCTGACGCGCTCGACGCTGCTCGCTGCGTCTGGTATGACCCCTCTCCGAGGCCAGACCGTTCTTCCCTTTCACTACCTCTGTCTTCACGTCCCTTGTGCCTTCGTTCCCTCCAAGATGACCCCCGAGATGGTCCCGCCGAGCGGCTTTCGGCCTCACTCTCGGCGATCCTTCCTGACATCCTGCCGCGCGCGAGTCTCGGCTAAACCACAGCTTCGTAGGAGATTCCCACAGACGGCGCCAATTGTGATCACCAATTGAGAGACCAATGGGCCTTCCTTATTGGGCTTACAATTTATTTGTGAAGAGGGTTTGAGAGTTTCCTACTTTGGGTGGTTCTAACGACTAGACTACTCTGCGCTCCCTTGCCTTTTTTTTCACACCTTCAACAACCCCTTCTCCATTCCCAGTTCTATGTATTTATAGTGAATTGATAGTGGAATAGTGACGACTGCCTCCGTCGCTAGTGCTTTTGGAGGTCCAATGTCGTTAGTCGTAAGTGGGCGTTTAGGTGGGAGCGACCCTGGAATGGCTTCTTGCTCTGGGTTGTTCGGCAACTGCGTGATCAGCTCGGGAGCGGGTCCGGCCTCGGCTCCCGGGGAACAGGCTCGGGTTGCGTATACCAGGTATGACGGAGCTGTTTTCTGTGAAGGAAGATACTGCGTTGGGCCTGACTTCCTCGGCTGGTCCAAGTGGCATCGGCCACGGCCCAGGGAACTTTGATTGGCCCAAATGGCTCACGTGCCGTACAGTAAGGATTCTTCAATTTCTGTATTATAATATAGGATACACTCTTTAGTGTTTTTAATTATGATGTTTGTTGAATAAAACCACTGACCTTGTGAAAATGCATTTCCATCTGGTTGGTTTGTGTGCATTTGTTGACTGTACTAGTCCATCTGATATCAGACAAGTACCGGCATCAGATCAAGGGTGTGAGATACCAACAGAATTCATCTATATCAGACAAGTACTGCCGTACTGGCATCATACCCGAGGCACATACATGCAATAATTTGTCTTTTGATGGAACACATACATGTAATTAGATACAAGTCAATATGAAAAGTAGCTTATGATTTTACAATATTGATTATACTATACATGCACTCCCCATCAACAAAAGCAGATCCAGATCATTCAATTTTCAACAATAACTAACAGATGCGCATTTGTATCTAATCATCCACCAAGAAAATACCAATTTGCTGGTCTCCCAGAAACTTATTCTGATTTAGATTAAAGTTTTAGGGAAGTGAGCACAAGAAAGGATGCATGGTATGCTGCATGCACCAAGATATGTTTCACATAAAAACTGATATGTACAGATATTTGAAGATCTTGACTTCTTTAAAAAATCCCTTGCTGTGAAACTTGAACAATACATACTCAATTAAGGTAATCACTCTGCAGTACATGTAACAAATGCTATTTACTCAACTATCTCATCAATAAAACTGATCGCTATCTATTTTAAACGTAAAACCACTCATTTAAGGCAATCGCTCAGAAATAAGAATTTAAAGGAAAGTGCCATGTATATTCTAATTTCTTTTTTATAAGTAATAAAATTTTATAAAAAGAGACTACTTCATGCACAAATGGCATAAAGTGGCCTAAGGAATTACAAACTAAATAAAAAAGAAAACGATTCAATAAACATTGAAACATAGTCTATAAGCGAGAGTCCTCAGGCTTGAGAGCAATGAAAACAGGTACCATCAACGCTAAAAACATAAATATAATAAATTCCTCCTTGCCTGTTGTTGTTGTTCCTACATTTTCTTCTCTACGTAAATGCACAGTCGGTTTGTCGAGCAAAACTATACTCTCAACATAAGAATCAACAAAAGTATGACAATTTCCAACAATCCTAAGATCTTTAATCTCTTGTAGAGACCCATTTACAAAAGCCTGTGGGTCGCAAAAACTTACAGCTCCTGTGGGAAGCAAAGTAGTAAGCGTTTTTAATTCAACCGTGGCAAGTGAGTATACCTCAACGTCAGGTGGACTCGTAGTCCCAGTCATCTTTATCCAGAAAAGTCAGAAACCTCACCACATTATGGTCATTGGTTTTGAATCAAATCCAAACCCAACAGATGCATCGTGCCCACCATGTGTGTGGAAGGTGATATTGGGTTGAGGAAGTTCCACAAACTTTCTAACACAAGGGTTCCAGAGAATGAATTTATAACAGTCTATATAAAAATCATAGAAATTTTCGTTGTCGTCCCAATGCAATGCGTGGTGTTCTTTTTCATGTTGGTCAGTTGTTTGTCTGAAGAGGAGGAGGGGATGGTTGTTGTTGTTAGAGGATTGGTGGAGATGTATGGAAATGAAGGTAGGGTTTTGGATAAGGGATTTCCATGTTTTGCAGACTCTGGTGCAAGTTACGATGGATTTGACAGGTAGACGTATGAGAACATGGGTTAGGATTTCAAGAGGTAGAGAGTCCCACATCCCTTCTTTGGTGAATAAAGATTTGCAGACTTTAGGAGGCTAGTAGTCTGACATTATTCTTTGCTTGTTTCAAGCTTCAAAGAGAGAGAAATGAGAGAAAAGGGTTTAGAGATTGTAGAGGAAGTAAATAGAAGAGTTTTAACAGTAATAGTTGGAGTGAGAGAGAGAGACTCAGTTGGAGAGCTTGTTTGCCTTCTCTTGGATAAATCAATTGGAAGCAAAATGGTGTTAAAAATAAGCAACGTGACAAAAACGTAAACTATTCAGTTACCTATTCAACTATTTCCAATGCTATGGACTTTGAACAACCACATAATAACAATTCAAATCTGAAAACAACGATTTGATAGTCCAACAATTATTTGCTCCATATCTCTCTTTGAAATCTCCAACAGTACAACAAATTTTGAGTAATTATTAGCTAGAAAACATGAACACTTTATTCGAGGTGCAATACCGTGTAGGACATGGGACAACCTGAGACATTTGCACACGTGTTCCAATTGTGTCATTTATTTTTTTGAAAAATTGCAGTACAGGACACAAGGGGACATTAAGGTCCATTGTCTTGTTTTAATCTTGAACACTAGTGTAGTTATTTTTTAGAAGGCATATAGATTGACTGCACTTCTACCTCTGAAACATATACTTTGACACACTTAGGTAAAATGAAAGCAGTTGTAATACATATACATAACAATAATACCGCCACCATCTAAGTTATAATTCATAATCATCCAAACACTTAACATTCTTCCATAACACATAACCATTATACCATTCCCATCCTGGTTTAATACATAACCATCCAAAACACTACTACCATCCAAGTTTATTCAAAAGACACATTGTTCCCTAATACATAACCATAATACTACCATTAACATTGTTTCATAATGCTTAACAAAGTTTAGTGACCACCATTTTTGGTGAAAAAGCTCTCTAACCAAAATTTTCACAGTTTAGCATTTTTAGCCCTAAAGAATCTTCCTGCCAATTCATCATAAACCAAATGATCATAAGTAGTTGCAAGCATCTGCTCATCAAAAGCTTCTGTTGCCATCACCACTGCATAAAGCTCATCAGTGTCAACAGAGCCACAGTTGAGAGCTTTAAGCGCTATCATGATCTCCCCTCGTTGAGAAGATGTCTCACTATAAGCCTTGAAATCTGAGTTAAATTAATCCAACAAAGCAAACAACTGCACCTGCTCAGCGATCAAAGATAAGTACTAATATGAAGATCAAGAAAATGACTTGTATAGTTGTATGAAATTCAGATCATAAAAAAACTGCTAGTTAACAAACAGAATATGAAGATCAATAAGAGACATATACGGTGAAAAATTAATCTATAAAACAATAAAAAAATATGAATTTCTTTTTAACAAACAAGAAAATCAAAACATCCCTACAAGCAAGCAAATTTATGTAATAAATCATTCTTGGCATATACTAGTTGATACAAATCTACCAGTTCACAGAGCAGGAAACACAGCCCCACTGCAAATACAAAAACAAGATATTATGGAACCACCTTGAAATGAGACTTCACTTATAAATTTTATATACAAAGAAAAAGGGGAAACAAAGAAACTATATACATCACATAAAGAATGACATTATAAAATTGAAATCCAGAAGAGGGGAGAGCTTGAGACGATGAGAGATCAGGTTATTATGAGAAAAATGCTTCACTACATCAATAAATTTCAAGATAATCTCCATTGAGTTTGAACTTTATGCACCCAATTGATAAGAAAATCAGACTCCATTTGAGAATCATCAATTACGCATTTAAACGTGCATTGGGGATCTACACAACAAGGCTAATTGGGTATGTTTAGTATTTTACAGCCAGGTCCATCATGTTTTGGCCGCTTCTGAAAATTATAGGAAGACTGAAGAAGACAAACATAGGTTGCCTGTCATATCTAACAGATAAGCCACCTTCACTTTCTCCACCATTACTGCTAGTCCCACTACAGAATTTCGTTACTAATACCTCTGCACTACAGCTGCTATCGTTTGGGTTTAAAATGACAAGCACCACTTCATTATTGGAGCTTATAAAACTGAAAGAAAATTTTAGGCTTTTGCTTACATCATAAACTGAATTAGAGACTGATTTATATAAAAAAGAAAGCCAACCTCACTCAAAAATCACAAATTTAAGTCCAGATTGTGACCATTGCAGCAGATTTGGAGTTCCCTGTGCTATGCTTAAAAAGTTGGAAGATATTTTATGTTAGAAAATTCCTCCCATAAATATGGGATTCAAAATCCTTGAGTAAAACAAGCGACAGCCACAGAAACATACCCCTCCATTATCAAACTTGGTCAATTAGAAATTTGCTTAAATGAATTTTAAGAATTTAATTCCTTTTGATACCAATTAGTGAAGGAGTTCCCTGATCTCAGTACTACTATTGAAAGATGAACTCTATTTAACCTATATTTCTTGTTTGAAAGAATCCTCCACATTGTTTTGTATTGAAGAGTTGAAACTTGAAGCATACCCTACTATAATTCCATTACTTAAACCAAACTAGGAGTCCTGGATATTAATTTCAGAAACCAACCAAAGTACAAAAATAAAGCCAAATCACAAACACACCAACCATAAAAAGAAAAAAACCAATCTCTTTTTCTAATAATATTAAATCAAGAAATTAAGCTGTTAAGTACTGCCTCTTCAACAACCAGAAAACTGAAATATTCCATGTAAGAAAGGGAAAAACAATGGAAGGTGATAGATGGCTCATTAAGGGACCAATATTTCAATTTTATGGTCCTTGAGGGGCTTGTGTACATAGTGATTTGGAAACTTGGAAACTCAGGGAGGTCTAGAAGTAGATTACCATGGAATGCAATTAGACAAAGATTGCTTGTGGGGGATGGGTATGAGATCTTATATGGAATGCAAAGTCTGTTACCAAGTAATATGGATATGGAACTAGTTTGGTTTAGGGGAAAAAAAATTCACAGGTAAGAGTTTAGTAAAAAAAAAAAAAGCTATTAGAATGGCTTAAACAACTGTAATAATAGATATATTAATAAAAATGGTTACAATAACGGTGGCATAAACATGATTACAGCATCACCACCCACCCCCCTCACCCCCCCGAACCCACACATTAGTATTAAAATGAAAAAGAATCATTGACCTGAAAGCACTAATGGTCTTTCAAGATCGCTCCTACTGTATCTGTGACTATCTCTCTTAGCCTTTAAGTTCTTCTCTCTTTCTTCCTGGCTTGTAATCATATCAATTTTTTTTTTTTTTTTTTTGGGTACAATCTCGTTTGATGGCTTTCTTGACTGATCTTTGATGAATAGAAAAGCTAAGAGAAAAAAAAAGGGGGGAAGATTATTTCAATTTGGATAGATTCTGAAAATGGCCTGTACACCAGTTCATTTCACTTTTAATTGAAGAAAGTGGAATGTAAAAACTACCATTCAATGAATAAGAGAGAGAGGTTGGCAACCGTAAACGACTAACTTTTGAGAAGAAGAAGAAAAAGAAACGACAGATAAGCTTTTTAAGAGAAGGCAGAACCAGAGTCCTATGCGGTTCAACAGGGTGTGATCTTAATGCTGAAGGCTTCCTTGTTTAAATATACTATAGCTAGGAAAGTGAACACGTGAAAGGATACACGGTATGTTGCATGCACCAAGATATGTTTCACATAATAACTGATACGTACAGATATGATGAACATCTTGAGTTTTTTCACATAACAAGTAACTCCGTAAAAAATTCCCTTGTAGTGAAACTTGAATTACAAAAATGTGCATCCATGTACATAGAGCTTCCTCATTTTCTTCATGATTAATTCAAGTATCAATATATAACTATTGATGGCTTCACTAATATTGGGTTAAAATCTTTTTCAAATTATGCGAAGGAGCTTAAGATAACAAAAATAGTTTAAGATGAGGATCATAAACAAGTCATTTTCAATTCTTAAACATCCAAAGCAAGCAATAGCCACCGTTTAGCTGGTTTGTCAATGAACATTGATCTTTTGAATGTTTTCAATAAGATGTGGGAATGGAAGATTTAAAATGTATATGAAATATCTTTAGCATAAATAGATCACAATTGACAAATTAAGATTTTTTTTTAATAAGTAACAAATTAAGATTTTTTATAAAAAAAAATTGAAAAGAAAAAAAAAATCCATGAAGAACATTCAGTAAAAGTGTAAGAATATGTAAGAATATGAAGTTAAAAAGAAGTCACCATAACATTATCAAGAAAGAAAAAGTTGAGTACATCTATCTATAAAATGTAATTTATAAGTGGCAGGAAACATGAAATTCACACAATCCATTTATCTTTAAGCACTTGACAATTAAGCATGCAAAAGTTAATAACCAACATGAAACAGTTTGTTTTTTGGTTTTGTCTTTTGTTTCACAAGTATTATAAAATAGATAACTGATAAGTTATCTATTTTAAATATAAAGCCACTCAATTATAACAGTGTCATATATATTCACATCCAAATCATAATCAATGCCAAGTATATATGAATAACAAAATGGAAAATCATAAAAATAAGGATTAAAATAGAATGTTACCTTGCCTATTGTTGTTCCTCTTTAATTTTTCTCAGTAACTGCGCAGTTGGGATTTTTTGTCATTCAAAACTAGACTCTCAACATAATAATCAACATAAGTATGATAATATCCAGCATTCCCAAGATCTTTAATCTCTTGGGTCTCAAGGTCTCGCGAGATGAATTTTGTGTCATTCATTTTCAATATAACCTCACCACTCTTCCTAAAACCTTTTGCACTTGGTCTGTAATATCTGGGACCTTGATCAGCCAAAATTACAACTTTGGTCCACGAGGACGCATTCCCATACTCCTTCATCAGCCATATATTGAGATAGTTCATAGATACCTCTTGATACAAGGCAAGGGAATTCCCATATGCTGAAATAGTTGAGGGCAAGTTACGTTCATTTTCCCCAAATTTTGGCATCGCTATCTCACTGAAAATCTCATCCTCCAAATCGAGTACCATAACAAACTTGATAAGTATATTGTCTTTAGTTCTTCTGGAAGCGACCCAATGCAGAGCCCCATTGACAGAAGCATGTGGGTTACCATAGCATTCAGTACCTGTGGGAGGCAAGGCTGTAGCAAGCGTTTTCCATTCAGCAGTGGCAAGTGAGTAAACCTCAACCTCAAGCTTGGGTGGATCTCGAAAACTCAGAATCCTCGCCACCTTATAGTCACTGGTTTTGGAACCAATTCCAAACCCAACAGAAACACTGTATCTGAATGGTGGGATATTGGGTAGAGGTAGAGGTTTACTCGCTTGGACGAACTTTCTGATGCAAGGGTTCCAGATGATGAAAGCGTCGCAACATATATAATTGGCAAGGCAGATGAGGCCGTTACAAGTACCCACCACACGGAATCTCTCCTGACCATGGAGAAGAGGGAAGTGAAACTTGGTGTATTCATTGAAATCTTGGTTGTCGTCCCAATGCAACGCGTAGTGCTCTTTTCCTTGTTCGTGGGGGATTCTATATACTTGCCAGGCGGTCTTAGAGTAGAGGCTGAAAAGGAGGTATTTGGGGGTGGAATGGCGGAGATGGTCGGAAATGAAAGAAGGGTTTTGGATTAGAGATTTCCATGTTTTGCAAACAGAGGTGCAAGTTATGATGGATTTGATGGGCAGTCGTATGATAATATCGAGTAGGATTTCAGAAGGCAGAGAGTGAGAGTATGAGTCCCACATGATCGCTTCTTCAGTGAAAGATCTGGAGAGTTCAGGTAAATTGTCTGACATTATTATTATTATTATTCGCTGCTCCCTTCAACTTCCGTTCCACAAAGAACCCAGATCGCAACACCACTTAAAACACCAGAACTGACCGCACAATCACCACCACCGCCGTCGCCCACCAGAAACTCCGCCTATTTGGTGGGGATTGTTATATGACGAAGAGGGACAGACAGAGTCGGACAAAGAAAGAAAGGGGAGAGGGAGGGGCTGTGAGAAACGACTAGCGATGAACAGTAGCTGAAATGTCAAAAATTGGTGAGAATACTCTTAAATAAAACAGAACTAAAGTATTTATTTTCAAATTCAGAGTAGTTGATATTGGATAAGCCCGACCACTGGTGTCTCACAGAACTTATCTTGATGAATTGTTTGGACTGGAGTGGCACAGCACTATGAAGTCAAGCTATTAATTTAATTGTGGTCTCATAAAGTCGGTAAAAAGCTTTATCAGAAGCAGACGTGTATAGTTTGAAACACTCTAAGAAAAAAAGCTATTAATTTAATTTGTTTTCATTTATCCCTCTTCTCAAGGCCTAATTTATATTTATATACCCTATTGGTACTAAATTGTGAGCACTAGCAATTGAGGACGTAAAAAAATACATATTTTATATTCTTAAACACTATTTTATTTATTTTACTATCTCATTTTACAACTCATCAAATATCTTAGTTTCTATTTTTAGATACAACTCATTAAAATAATATAAATTATACCAACAAATAATATAAAAAATAAGAATCTGGCTTTCCTCCAATGAAAATTTAACTGAATATCTCCTTTTATTTTAAACAGAAACTGTCATGTCATTCACTAATAAACCAATGGTGAAGATTAAAAACTCAATGCCACCTCATTAAATTTTAAACAAAAACTAATAGAGCCCACCCAAGACTAACGTTGTTGCTTCTTCTCACGTTAACGTTAATGGTTTTTTTTTTTTTTTTAAACTTCATTGACTCTTCAGTTTCAAAACTCAGCGCCAAAATACAAAAATAGCAATAAGAAAAATATGTTTTGCTGCCCAAGTTCTCCCTCTCTTTTTTATTTATTTTCCTTTTTTCCAGCCTACCAAGTCAGATTTTAAAACTATTTGGTATAATCTTTAGAAAAAAGAGTGAAGAAGAAGAAGAAATTTCTTTGCAAACTGTCAGAGTATCAGAGAAGGTATTTCCATCTTTACTTTTGATTTCTTATTCAATCCTATGTTTATGAGATGTCAAAATAATTAAAAAATTAAGTTTAGGCTAAATATTATTAAATCTATGAGTTTTTCTGTCATTGTTAATAAATTTAGGCAAACAATGTATAAGATTACAAAAGTTTTGCCATCATTCATTCATTTATTTTCATTTTTCAGTGGTAATTTACGTTTCTTGTACATTTTGATTTATATTTCATAGTTACATGGAAGAGGAAAACAATGATGATAGTCAAAAATTGGATACTGATTATATTCCAAAACTTGGCATTGAATTTGGTTCTGAACAAGAGGCATATGACTTTTATAATGAGTGTGGAAGAAATTCTGGATTTAGTATTCGAAAGGAATGGTGCAATAAAAGAAAAAAAGATGGCGTGGTGACTTCAAGAAAGTTTACTTGTTGTAAAAAGGGAAATAAAGCCCCATGGGAGAGAGATAGTGAAAATAAGTATGAACGGGCTGAAACAAGGACAGGTTGCAATGCTCATATGATAATTTGGCTTGATAAAAAGAAGGGGAAATATTTTATACATAGCCTTGAGCTCAACCATAATCATATTCTCCATATTCCACAATGTGCTCACATGATGCCATCCCAACGAAAGGTCTCAAAAGCACAAGCAATGGAAATTGATTTGGCTTATGATAGTGGTATAAAATTGAAGGATTCATATGAGTTCATGGCCAAGCAAGTTGGTGGTAGAGATGCTCTTGGTTACACCAAGCAAGATCAAAAGAATTACCATTATAGTAAACGGCAAAAAGAACATAAATGTGGTGAGGCAGGAAGTTTATTTAAATACTTTCAGAAACAAAGGAAAGAGAATCCTTCCTTTTACCATGCAGTACAGTTTGATGCTTCAAAACTAATAACAAATATTTTTTGGACAGATGCGCAAATGATTGTTGATTATAAGTTATTTGGTGATGTGGTTTCTTTTGATACAACGTACAGAACTAATAAGGAGTATCGACCCCTTGCAATGTTTGTTGGGTTTAATCATCATAGAGAGTCTATGATATTTGGGGCTGCCTTTTTATATGATGAAACTATTGATACATTTCAGTGGCTGTTTGAAGCATTTTTTGAAGCAATGTCTGGGAAGAAACCAAATACAATTTTTACTGATCAAGATCCGACAATGGCAAAAGCCATCTCATTGGTGATGCCAAATACTTATCATCGATTATGTAAATGGCATTTGATGCAAAATGGTCTCAAGGGTGTCAACCATTTATTACGAGGTGAGGATGAATTTAGAAGTGATCTTGATGCATGTTTTAAAATTTGGGAAGAGGAGGAAGAGTTTCTTAGTGCTTGGGATGCTATACTTCATAAGTACAATGCTTTTGATAATTCTTGGCTTCAAAGTGCGTTTGAAGTGAAAGAGAAATGGGCTAAAGCATATGTCAAGATGTCATTTTCTGCAGGAATGACTACAACTCAATTGAGTGAGAGTATAAACTTTGATTTGAAGGATTATTTACAGTCAGACTATGATATTGTAAAATTCTTCATACATTTTGAGAGACTACTTGATGCTAAACGTTACAAGGAGTTGAAGGGTGAGTACAATTTAAGGCAAAAGTTGCCAAAAGTTAAGATTGCGTCACCGATGCTGATTCAAGCAGCACATATTTATATACCTAAATTATTTTTGAAGTTTCAAGAGCAATATGAAGAGTTCCAAGGAGCTTTTGTGAAGGAGCATGTTGAAAGAAATGCAACTCATGAGTATATAGTTTCAATATATGGTAAGCCAAAAGATCGTCGAGTAATTTGGAATCCTTTTGAAAATATTGTTTCATGTAGTTGTAGAAAATTTGAAAGAGGTGGAATTTTGTGTAGTCATGCTTTAAAAATTCTTGATGTTATGGATATTAAGGTTCTTTTAGAGAAATACATCCTTAAGAGATGGACAAAAGATGCAAAAAATGAGATTTTGCAAGACTTTAAGGGACGTGATATCAAAGCTGACACCAAGTTGGAAGTTACAACTTGTTATAAGTTTTTGGGTCCAATGTATGTCAAGCTTATCGCTCGAGCAAGTGAATATGAGGAAGCCTACGAGCTAGCATTGGGAAGCTATAATGAGTTGAGCAAAAAAATTGATGATATCCTTAGAAAAAAATCTAATCCCTGTCAAGTTGATATTAACCAAGAAAATTCATCAGACGAGATGACAACCATTTCTGCAAAGGGTCTCAAGAAGAAGCAAGGCTGTAAAGGAAGATGCCGGATTAAAAGTTGTCTTGAAAAGCCCAAAAAGAAGAAAAAAAGGAAGTATCCATCAACCTATACAAACAAATCAGTGTTTACAGGTATTAGTCTCACCATTATAATTTTTAACATTTATACTGTTTCACAAATTCTAAGTTCTTTATTTAATGACATAATAATTTACTAAACATTACACATTATGTAGGATAAGCATTTAACTTCATCTATGCAAGTTAATGGGGTCATTAGTTATAATCCTCTGCCATACATAGATCATTCAGTTCAGGTAACTTCATCCATGTTGTTTAATCTTTTTTTTTCCCCTTCATTTTAGGTGATTTTGATTTCATAAATTGTACACTATTATTGATCACTAATAAGTATAGGATTTGTACATTCCTCATTTTTCAAGTGTTGGTGAACCTTGTAATCCTTCATCGTTATCTCAGGTACCATTGTATTAGAGTTTACTTTGACTGCAAAAATAAGAATTATTTGAATTTTATTTGATAACAACTAGTTTTATACTATAAGATTAATCATCTTTTTTAACTATTATGTTTCTACTATATACATAGACAGAGTATTAGAAATGATCAAGAACAAAGTTCATTTGGAACTTTTGAGAATTCAGTAAATTTTTATGGTAACAAAAGAAATGAAGAATTTTCAAGAGGCTTATGTGGATTTTCTAATAGTTAATATTTGGCTATTAGTTGTAATGTGTCAAGCAAGAATGACAAATCCTCATGTTCCTTTTCCATGTTCTAAGAATCCTATTGATCTTGAAGGGGATGATATCAGTTCATTGCTTACAAAGTTTACAATTGGTAAAATTGAAGCTTTTTCGACCTGATTTTCGAATGGATGCAGCAAATTCTTAGTTTTGAATGATTGTAAATAACCATTGTTTTTAATTGTTGGAGCTAACAATTTATACTACTTTTTGGAGCTCAAAGTTTGTAATTGTTAGAGCTCATGATTTATTTATTTATTTTTGGAGCTTGAAGATTGTAATTGTGGAACTCACAGTTTATGCTATTTTGTTGGAGCTCAAAGTTTGTAATGGTCAAAGTTCTTTTTATATTTAATGTTACTTTGTACTTTTTTAGCAAACAATTTATGCAAATTAGAAGAATAGTATCTTTTTTGATGGAAGAATAGTATGTTGCTGTGCTATTGGCTTGCAGAAAGAATATATATATATATATATATTATTCTATGTTGTTGTGGTTATAAAATCTCTAATAGGTGCCTAGTGCAGTGCTGTAGCTACTGCATAACTGGTGCAGTGCTGTGGCTGCTTCAGTTTGTTAGTTGGCCTTAGCATGATTCCTTCAAATACAATGCTTCCATCACATTATATGCTAGTTGGCCCTGGCCCTATTTGAAATTCTTTGGGAACTTTTCTCAAGCACTTGGCATGCATTCTTTTAAACCCAAAATAAAAACTATCCATTCAAAGAGCACGCCTCCTCATTACAAACAATTAAGGTAGTAATCATGAAAAACTACAAAATTACAAGATTGTCCATTCGAAATTACTGTAAATAATCCTTTTTATTTTAATAGGGGAAAAGTTCAGAAATTTATGTAAATAATCCTTCAAATCAGAGTTTCTACTCTCACTCAATTGAGTTGTAGTCATTCCTGCAGAAAATGACATCTTCACATAGGCTTTAGCCCAGTTCTAAAATTTGATTTGGCGGGCTAGAAGAAAGAAAAATAAATAAAAAAAGAGGGAGAACTTGGGCGGGCACTGTTAACGTGAGAAGGGAAAAAAAAAAAAAAAACGTTAGTGAAAACGTTAACGTTGTTAACGTGAGAAGAAGCAACAACGTTAGTCTTGGGTGGGCACTGTTAGTTTTTGCTTAAAATTTAATGAGGTGGCATTGAGTTTTTAATCTCCATCGTTGGTTTATTAGTGAGTGATGTGGCAGCTTCTGTTTGAAACAAAAGGAGATATCTAGTTAAATTTTCACTGGAGGTAAGCCAGACCCAAAAAATAATACAACTCTTTCATCTCTCTACCTTTTTATCTTTCTCTCTCTTTACCAAACCTACAAACTACTTAAAATAATAATATTTAAGTTTACCACCCAACTACAATAAGTTGCAAATATGCAAACTTATTGTAGCAAGGTGGCATATATTTTTACAACTACATACCCCCAATGGAGTGAGTTTTTAGTAAATTTGGTTGTAAAATAGCAACTTGGGGTTTTACAACCCCAATGCTAGTGCTCTTAGCATTCACATCAAGAATGCTAAAAATGCTAAAAATCCATTTAACAACCTACACACAAAAATACCTACTACATTAAAGCTCTCAAATGCTAAAAATTTTGACACTTAGCTACAATGAGCTGCCAAAAAATATTTATTTAATCCCTCCATTTCAAACTCTCTTTCTTAGATCAACAGAACATGTTTGCTTCCCATACGTTTTGATTTTTTTCATTTTTTGTGAAGCAAATGGGTATCGCATTTGCAAACCTTCTCCCTCTCTCTCAGATTGGCAGTGTTGTGGATTCGGTGGTTTGCTCTTTTTCTCCCTCTCTATCAGATCGGTGGTGCTATGGTGGTGGGTTTGGTATGGGTATTTTGAGTGGTGGGTCTATGGTGGTGCTGGTTTACTGGGTCTATGATTTTTTTTTGGCGGTGGGTTTACTAGTGGTGGTGGTGGTGGTGTGTAGTGCAGCGGTGGTGGAGTGGGGTTGCTGGGGTTTCCTTTTTTGCTTTGATTTTTTGTTGTGGGTATTGTGGCTGATTTGTGGGTAGCCGATGGTGGTTGCTTTTGATTTGTGGCTGATTTTTTGTTGTGGGATGTGTGGGTTTGATGGTGGTGGTAGTGGGGATGGGTTTGCTGTGGTGGAGGTCACTATGGTTTTTGGTCGAATTTGGGGTCCATAAGTCGGATTTGGGTGGTTTGGATTAGACTCTCACTCTCTTCTCCAAGGTTCTTCGACTTTCTCTCTCGCCTCGCCGTCATGGTGCCACCAGTACCACCTGTGCCAAGGCTACGACAAGCTTTTAACTCAGCTCTTCGCTAGTTCCTCGCTCACCACACAGATTGAAATCCCTAACCCACGAACTTAGCTCCTGCTCTTATGGATTCAAGCTCGTGGGTCATGACTCATGAGGCATACACTGGATTCAAGCTCAATCTCTCACCCACGAACTCAGCTCCTTGCTCACCTCACACCACGGGTTTCCAAATTTTTGGGTAAGTTTCTAAGTTTTTAAATTTCTTTGTAAAGTTTTTAAATTTCTTTTCAGTTTCTGGGTTTCTGAGTTCTTTTGTTCTTCACTTGAAAGCTTATCATGGTTTTTGGGTTTCTGGGTCTCCTATAATTGTTGGGTTACTTTGCTTTCTCTTGGCAATGATGCCATGGTATACTGTGTATGATCCTTGGATCATTGAAACAGCAGTCATTAAGTATATCAAGGAAGTGTGGCATTTTGCAAAGAAGTCAATTCTAGTGGTATTGGATCCACAAGGAAAGGTGGCTTCCCGGAATGCACTTCACATGGTTCGGATATGGGGAAATCATGCCTTCCCTTTTACTAGTGAGAAAGAAGATGCTTTATGGAAGTTGGAAAATTGGAAGCTTGATCTACTTGTTTATGGCATTGATGTAGAAATACCAGATTAGGTATCTACTTATCTACTTATTTACACTAACAATACATGTGGTTATGGAATTTATGCACTGTCAGTTGGTAACAAAAGGAAATTTATGGATCATCATAACTTCAATCTTAAAGTAAGAAAATTACAAAACTAGAACACTTGGTCACAAATGTGACTAAGTTTGAACATTTGAATGTGACCAAATGTGACTAAGTTTTGGACCATCAAAACTCCAATCCTAAACTAGGAAAATTACAAAACAAGAGCACTTAATCTCAACATGTGTCATAGATTATAAAACATGATCCTAAACTAGAAAAATGGCTTGACTTTATGAACCATCTCATTCCTTCCACTTTGTAACACTTTCTTGAGTCAAGGGACCTCCACTTACAACACTTGAGTCAAGAGACCTCCTGCACCATTAATTTTGTTTTTGGAGCCTACAACACTTGATATACTCTCTAAATGTGATGCTAATGCAGCACTTACTGATGAGCCTTCCTGATGTGATGGAGAACTTGTAGAAGCCAACTACAAAAAAACCAATTACACATTACACATATCACAAGCTTAGCATTAAAATTATCAAATCATGCATCTAAACTAGTATTAATATCAAAGTAAAATATATAATTGTAAATATCTTTACCATTAAAAGTTATGTAAACCTAGTAATATTTCCAGAAGAGATATCCTCAGTTTTCTTTTGTGCCATGACGTCATGTGCATATATTTCCTGTAAAAATTGTACTAGTTTAGCAACAATAATAGTATACTATATTAATGTGTAAAAATAAAATAGAATGGTGAAAATAAGGATAATTTGGAAGATTACCTCATGCACTTTTTTTTTTCTTTGTTTGCTTCTTTGATGTGCCTTCCTTTGGCTTCGGCATCTTTTCTATCCATGATTTTGTCCTACGATTTTATTACGATAGATCTCCCTTTTCTTTATCCCTTTTGGTACAATCGTAATCGAAGCACATAATTGATATTTTTTGTCTGCAAAATCGGTGGAAGGCCTAATGATGTCTTCTTCTACATTAGCTTTGCAATTCCTAAGTTCACAAAGTTTTTTTTTTCAAGTTTGCAATTGCTAAGCTTAGAATATTATGGTCTTCTTTAGTTTCACATGCCTCATTCACCAGTTGAATATATTTTGGACATAGATCTCGATACCGATCTACATATTCCAGTCGAGTATCCGACTTAATGTTATGTGTTGTGTAATTTTTTCCGCTTCCATATTTTGCATCTCTTCTTCACCTCTTCATGATATATCTATTAGGAATTAACTTGATATCCAATACATCAAGAACTTTCAAACCATGCCTACATAAAATACCAAATGACTCAAACTTTCTGCAACTACAAGATAGAGTCTCATCTAATGGATTCCACATGACCTCATATTTTCCATTTTGATTAAAAACTCCAACCACATAACTATGTGTTTGACTCACATTGCGTTCTAGGATGGAAAGTGCCATTACCTCTTCAACTTCTGTCTGAAATAAATCAAACAACTTAGGTGTGTACACTGTTGCTACTTTGTTAAGCATAGGAGAGCTTTTGAGCTTCAATCTTGGAAATTTTTGTCTAGAGTTGTATTATGCTTCTAACTTCTTATCCCGCTTTTGATTGACAACCGTTTCAAAATGAGTGAAAAACTCTACTATATTGAGATCAGTACGCAAGCAATCCTTCAAGTCAGCATTGAAACTCTCACTAAGCTGGGTTTTTTTCATTCCTGCAGTGAAAGTTCTCTTAACATATGCTTGGGCCCATTTTTCCTTCAATTTAAATAGATCAATTAGCCATTTATTTTCACGAACATCGTACTTATCTAGCATTTCATTCCAAGCTGTAAGAAACTCATCTTCACCGTCATACTCATAGATACATGCTAAGAAATCAGCGTTAAATTGGGACTCATTTTTGAGTAAATGACCCAAGCGTTCTCAGCATTTTGCCACATATGCCAACTACACAATGCATGATATGTCTTAGGCATGACTACTTTTATTGCAGCTGACATTGCTGCATCTTGATCTGTGAAAATAGTGATTAGCTTCTTTTCAGACATTGCTTCTAAGAAGGTCTCAAATAACCATACAAAAGATTCAATTGTTTCATCATATAAAAGTTCACCTCCAAATACAACAGTTCTCTATGGTGATTGAGACCCAAAAATATTCCAAGTGGCCTTGCATCTCTATTTGTACTATACGTTGTATCAAATGTTATTATATCACCGAAGTGGCTATAGTCAATGATCATTCTTGCATCGGCCTAAAAGATATTAGTAATCAACTCTTCACAGTCCAATTGAGTAGCGAAATAATATGAAGGATTTTCCTTAAGTTGATGACTGAAATATCTTCCCAAGCTAGTAGCTGCCCCATGCTCCATGTCTCTCTGTCGCTTAGTGCATAAGTAGTTTTTATGATCTTGCTTGGTAAAACCAAGATTATCATATCCACCAACTTTCTTTCTAAGAAGCTCATAAGATTGCTTTAATCTTAATCCTGATTCATGTGCCAAATCAATTTCAATAGCATAAGTTGCAGCCACTTTCCGTTGTGATGGCATCATGTGCACAGTTGATGGGAGGTGGAGATAGTGGTTATGCTCAGCAATAAATTCACTAACCACATATTTTTTACTATCTCGATTAAGTGCAATAACCAAACATGCTTTGCAACCACATTTTGTTTTTGCTCGTGGATTCTTTACATTCTAACCTCTCTTGTCTTTGCCTTGAACTCCCTCCTTTGTGCACACAAATCTCCTTGAAGTAACCATTCCAGTCTTTTTACATTTATTTAAATACTCTTTTCTAATACTAAAACCAGCCTTTCTGCCATATTCATTATAAAAATCATATGCAATCTCATTCGCTTCAAACTTCATCCCTTTAAATGGGGTAGATTCCATGGGCACATTAGAAGGAACATGTATTCCCATCATTATCCCTAGACAAAATTGAACATAAATTTATTATAACTTTCACCTATCATTTGTTTTCAAAACAGAGATGATGTAAAAAAGAAAATGAGGATGTAATGAATGATCAACATAGTAATGAGGATGTACCTCATATGAGAGAGATGTTATATATCTTTGTTACTAAACATAAAAATTCTTATGTCATCTACTCGGTTTGCATACATTATATTAGAATCAACCTAATTTGAATTGGGTCAAGATGACCAAGCATGATTTCAACTCAGCTCACTCAAAGGCCAGTCAATTTATACATGACAGTAATAAACATGTTCTTTAAAATCTTGCATCCATAATATGCCATCAAGAATCATTATAAAGGAATCTTCTTATTATGATTAAAGAACTTATTTATTATGAGAATTTTTTTTTTCAAAAAAGAGAAATTTATTAATTTAAATATCTAAACCTTGTGATCAACACCACAACAGTATCCTTTTAATCACCTCTCTATATATGTCCATAATCCACATTAAGCGTACAAGTAATCATTTTTTAATTTCACATAAACTCATCATTGATACTATTTTCTTATGAACCGATTATAATAAACTATATTAATAGCTGTGGAAATATATATATATATATATATATATATTTAAATTGTGCCACTAAACTTATTGATTATGCTATGAATTAGGATCATATGTGTAAGGATTTTAGTGTTGATCCATTCCATAACATTTTATGGTAATAAATTCAAATTTATTGATGTAATTTTATCCGTTTGAAAATCTAGTTAGATTTTTAGTTTATATTTAGAGCTACTCAAAGAAATGCTTACTAAAGAGGTTTGCTTGAGCGAAGGTCGAGATCGATTAAGTGTGATGTGAGGTGTGCTCAAGCAAGATGGTAAACTTGCTTAAGTGGAACATTAAAGGTCCGAGATTTTGCATGTCTCTCACTTCAGTGAGGTTGTAAAAATATACTTTCCTAATCTACTTTCCGAAGTGGTTTCTCCATTAAAGATATTCTTCTTTGATTTTCCACTTCGTCACCAAATGTTATGTCATGCTTAATTGTGCTTTTTATATTACTTATTGATTTGTTAATTGCTTAACTATAGTGAAAAATTAATTGTCTGAGTGGATCACTTCACCAATATAATTTGATAATTTTGCTCATTAATTCACATTGGGGTCTAAACAGAAATTTCAATGTTTAGTCTTATTTAATTATATGAAATTTTTAAGGAAGGCTCTAACTTGCATCTAGCCATCAAAACAACAATATAAACTCACCAAGACAACAATATAAATGCAGAAAAATGAGATGGACTCCAAGAATCATCCAGCCATTATAAAGATTCAATCTTTATCTCAAAAAATAAAAAATAAAAATTCAGATAGACTCTAACTTGCATCCGGCCACCAAAACAACAATATAAACTCACCAAGACAACAATATAAATGCAGAAAAATGATCAAACATCAAATAAGACAAGCATAAACAAGTTTACGGATATACCTATGTTTTGGCAAGATAGAAACAGAGATGCTCTGAAGCTTAACTTGTTCTCTGAACCTTCTGTGAAGCTTCTTTTTTTTTTCTTTTTTTTTTTTTGGGTTAAAATCTGTGAAGCTTTGAACGTGCAACCTCTGTCTCACTTTTCCCTCCTAAAAGGTTTTTTTTTTTGTTTTTCGGAAGAACTTGCACGGATAACTCTGTTTCACTTTTCCCTCATAAAAGGTTTTTTTTTTGTTTTCCAGTACAATTTGTCCGGTTGAGTTAAACAACCCTCTAGTTTAAGTGTTGAACCCCAGTTAAGTGTGTTTTAACATTTTAAATGACGTGACACGTTTTTGAGCGTTGATCATTTTAAAAAAAATCCCTACTGTGAACTGGACCCTTTCCATTTCAAAGGGAAATGGAGAGGATCCGGATCCCTCTCCATTTCAAAGGGAAATGGAGAGGATCCGGATCCCTCTTTCTCACGCTGAACCTTGTTCCACATCTTTTTAGTTGGTTCTCCCTTAACCCATCCTTTCCTTCTCCCACGCCTGAGACCCATCCCTTCCCTTCTCCCATGCCTAAGACCAAACCCAAGCTTGAAACTCTCTGACTAGCGTGGGCATTAGTGTTGAGGTGAGATCAGTGTGAAGATTGGTGTGGCTCATCGGCGTGGAATGGTGGTGGTTGTTTGGGTTTCGTGGGTGGGTTTTTGTTGGTTATGGTATGGGTGGGTTCGTTGTCGTTGGTGATGGTTGTGATTGTTGTGGCTATGGCTAGGGTGGCTGGTGGTAGTGGGTGTGCGTGTGGGTTTGAGTTTGTGATTTGATTTTGGGGTTGTGATTTGATTTTGGGGTTATGATTTGGTTTTGGGTTTTTTTTTTTTGTTTTTTTTGTTTGTGATTTTGGTGGTTAGGGGTTGAGGGTTGAGGTTGTGGGTGGCGGTGGCGATGGCTGTGGTAGTGGGTGTGGTTTGTGCGGTGGTGGTTGGTGGCAGCGGGTTGAGTTTGCAATGGGTTGGGTGTTTTTGTTTGGGAGAAGAGAGATACACATACAAAAAGAGAGAGGAAGAAAGAGAGAGGAATATATGAGGTTGAAATTAAAAAATAATTACAAAATAATAAAGAAATAATATTTGAATGAAGTGGTAAAAAATATAAAACCTTTGATATTTGGTATATTATAAAGTGGGGTGTTAAAATAGATAAATAGTGTTTTGAGTTGCTAAATGTTATAAAACCTTTGATATTTGGTATATTATAAAGTGGGGTGTTAAAATAGATAAATAGTATTTTGAGTTGCTAAATGTTATATTTTTTTAGCATTCTTGATGTGAGTGATGCTTCTATTCCAGTCAATAAATAAATTTCTTAATATAATTTTCACTTTATTTAAAATTAGTGTGTAGTCCCGTGCATATATACGAGTACAATTAAAAATAATTACAAGTATATGGTTCAAATTATACATTTTTTTGAGAAGAGGTTTAAATTATACATGGTATTAGTTTATACTTTTTTTTTTAAAACCATAAATTTCTAAAATATGTAATGGTTTCTCTCTCTCTCTCTCTCTCTCTCTCTCTCTCTCTCTCTCTCTCTCTCTCTCTCTCTCTCTCTATATATATATATATATATATATAGAATTTGATTGGATTTAGACTCCTCAGTTTTTGCACCAAATAATTCACATACCACAAAATTAAAAACTTAGATGGATACATGGCAGAAAATTGGGCTCCAATCGAAAATTCAATTTAAAATCTAATTGGAATTTTTGATTTTTACAGTCAATACTCACTTTGCACAAAATTAAAAATTAAACCGGACATGTGGTGCAAAATTGAGAATCATATTAAAATCTAATTAAATTTTCTCTGAATTTTGGCTATTAATATATATATATATATATATCAATACCTCTCATTCACTAAAGTTTAAATTAGGGAGGGTAGTTTTAAAGACTTGTACATTTTTATGTAAAAAACAATGCATTAAAGATGTTTCTTTAAAAATGTAGATTTTCTAAATAGGCCTAATAAAATGGGACAGAGGTAGTAAACAAAAAAACTCGATTCGATTCAATTTTTTTTTTTTTTTTTTGGGAGAAAGAAGAAGTTCATTTATATTATTCCAAAGAAACTGTAAAATCAGTTTGAACAAAATGAGAAATTGATGGTGAAACATCCTCCATCCATACAACAGTATCGGAAAAGTTAAGCGCTAATCTTGCCAAACCTTCTGCCACTTTGTTACCCTTTTTCTTTGTATGAGAGTAGGATAATTCTGAAAAGCTCTTCTCTAATAGCTTAGCATCTTCAACGAGTAAACCATATGATGCTAATCTTGCATTGTTGAACCTTAATGCTTCCGTAACCACACTCGAATCCCCTTCAATCACAATTCTATCCACACCAACTTCTGCGGCAAACTCAATGGCTCGGGTTGCTGCCATAGCTTCGATCTCCATCGGTTTGTAAGCTTGACTGAGATTTTGAGCAAGTGATGCGATAACCAAAACCATCATGATTTCTGATAACAACTCCTATACCTGAACAGTTTGAGCTTGTACAAACAGCTCCATCGTAATTGACTTTGAAGGAACTAGGAGGAGGGGTCTTCCACTTTATGCCACTGGGTTGTGGGTGTGGTTGGCTGGCCAGCAACCAATTCAGCAAGCCATTCTGCAGCAACCCGAAACAGCTGATCAATGGGATGGTGGGGCTGTTGATTTCGCACCTTGTTTTGCTGCTGCCAGATACACCACGCTGTCACTGAAAAAGTTTCAGCTCGCTTGCCATGATAAAAAATCCAGTTCAGCAGCTTCCTGAAGTTTTGGAAATGTACCCAAGACCTGAAATTCCATTCTGCAGCATCCCACACCCCATCCAATTCGGGACATGACCAAAGTGCATGAAGTATATCTTCTTGAGATGTTGAACACCTGTCACAGTGATGATCAGTGAGCACCTGTCGACGAACCAGATTGCATTTCGTTGGCAGAGAGTTTCCACAGGCACGCCAGATGAAGTGTTTCACCTTGTTTGGAACATCAAGAGCCCAGATTTTTTTTCCAAAGAGATTGAGCGGGGTCTGGTGGATCTGGATGTGCGAAACCAGCACCTTGATTTTTTAAAAATTGGTACCCGGACTTGCAAGAGTATTGCCCATTCTCAACTCTAGGCCAAAACACTGAATCTGTGGCTGCATTTTTTGCTAAGGGAATTCTTTTGATTAATTCTGCCTCTTGTGGAGCAAAAATCCCATCAATCATTTCATGATTCCAGGTTCTATTGTTCTGATTAATCAAGCATTCCACCGTTGCTTCTTCCATTAAATCCAAGATAGGGGATGAAATTTTGGTTGGGTGTTTTGTAGGTAGCCAGCAGTGTTGCCAAAATTTGATGGACTTTCCATCGCCAACCGTCCAACAAGTGCCTTCTAGAATCACATCTCGCCCTTTGAGGATGCTTCTCCATGCATAAGAACTTGCCTTTGACTCCTTTGCATCCAAAATAGAGCAATTTGGAAAGAACTTTGCTTTGAAGACTCTATGGAAGAGAGAATCAGTGTTGTTGAGGAGGCGCCATGTTTGCTTAGCAAGTAGAGCATAATTGAATAGGATTAAATCTTTGAAGCCCATTCCACCGACAAACTTGGATTTTGTTAACTCCTCCCACCGGATCCAATGAATTTTTCTTCTCCCCACTTTGTCCCCACCAAAATTTTTTCACAATGGCTTTAATTTCATGACACAACCCTATTAGCAATTTGAAGCAACCCATTGTAAAAGTTGGAATGGCTTGAATCACAGATTTAATGAGCACTTCTCTCCCAGCTTGTGAGAGTAATTTTCCCTTCCACCCTTGTAGCTTTCTCCAAACTCTTACTTTGATGTAATTGAAACTTGCACGCTCTCCCCTCTCAATCAAAGATGGCAGCCCCAAATACTTCTCATAAAAATTTATTTCCTATACTCCCAGGAGGGTTTTTATGGCATTTTTCATTGACGAAGGAGTCGCCTTGATGAAAAAAAGTGCTGTTTTTTCCTTGTTTATTTTCTACCCCAATGCCACCTCATACATATCCAACAAATTTAGAATTCTTTGACATTCTGATTCATTTGACCTGCAAAATAACAAACTATCATCTCCGAAGAATAGACGGGTTAGTTTAGGACCATCCTTGCATATAGAAAAGCCCCTCAAATCACCATCAGCTGCTACTTTTGTGATAAGCCCATGCAGTCTTTCCGTACATAAAAGGAATAGGAAGGGGGGATAGTGGGTTCCCTTGTCTAATCCCTCTAGTAGGTTGGATGAGCCCATGGGGTTCATCATTCACCAAAATCGAATAAGTAACTGTTTTAACACAAATCATCATGAGATTAATCCACTTGTCACAGAAACCCATTCTCCTCATAATATTTTCCAAATACCCCCATTCAACCCTATTATAGGCTTTACTTATATCCAATTTTATCACCATGAAACCATCTCTCTTGGATTTATAATTTTTCATACAATGCAGGGTCTCAAAAGCTATAAGGATATTGTCAGATATCAACCTATCTTTCGCAAAAACCGATTGATTTTCAGTAATAATGGTTGGTAAGAATTTTTCAAGCGGTTTGCTAAAACTTTCGAAAACACCTTGTACAAGACATTGTGCAAACTAATAGGCCGAAACTTAGTGACTAATTCAGGACTATCAACTTTAGGGATGAGAGTGATAAAAGTATGGTTAACAGGTGAAGGTAGAATACCTGAATTAAGCCATAAGAGGATAGAACTAGTTACATCACCCTCAATCGTCTGCCAAAAGTGCTTATAAAACAAGGGCAGCATTCCATCAGGACTTGGCGCCTTCAAATGATCCATTTGCTTAAAGGCTGCCACAACTTCCCACTCATGAAAAGTACCAACCAAATCAGCATTCATGGATTCGGTCACCTTTGGAGGAATATTTTGGATTGCTTCTTGAACCCGTGGAGGGTTTGAAGTGGTGAATAGCTCAGTATAGTATCAAATGAAGCATTGTCCAATATCCTGATCCACCTAACTTCCATCTTGAACTTGAATACCCTTTATAATTCCTTCGAAATCTCTTTGTGGCCTTACTATGAAAATACTTAGTATTGTTGTCCCCATTGTTCAACCATAAGACCCTTGATCTCTGATTTCACATTCTAGCCTCTCTATCAAGCAGAACATTTATCTCACCCTTCAGTTTTCGAACTAAAAAATTAGCTCCACTCACCATTGCTATTCTTTCTACTTCTGCCAGTTGTTCTTTTTTTTTTTTTTTCCCTAACTCTTTTCGGACATTCCCAAAACAATTGTTATTCCACCAGGTAAGGTCTTTTTCACACTTTGCCACTTTTTGTAAAATTATGTTATCAGAATTTCGTCCCTCCAAATGCCTCCATGCTGCTTCTATGGTTTCCCCACATCTTGAATCAGACAACCGCATCTCCTCAAACCTGAATATTTTCCGCCTTACAGGAATCTCCAAACCAAACAGATTGAAAAACAGGGGTAAATGGTCCGAAGTGTTGCATGAAAGGTGGTGTACTTAGGCTTCTGGGAATTTCAGAAACCAACTATTATTTGCCAAGCCCCTATCCAATCTCTCCCAAATAGACACCCCATTATCGAAATGTTTGCTCCAAGTGTATTTAGAGCCAACAAACCCCATGTCCATAAAGCTACATTCATCGATTACCTCGCTAAATAACTGCATTTGTTTGTGGCTTCGCAAGGCACCCCCCAATTTTTCATCTTGACCAATAATCTCATTGAAATACCCTGCACATAACCATGGTTTGTTCATGCTTCGGTTAAGTCTTCTCAATTTCTCCCATGCCTCACCTCTTCTTGCTGTTTCTGGTTCACCATAGAAGCTAGTAAATCTCCATTCATCATCCCCACCACCATTGATTACTACATCAATATAGTATCTATGAGAATCCACCACATCTAATCCGACAGAGTTTCTCCAAAATAAAACCAATCCGCCACCTCTAGTTTTTCTTGGCACCACCCACTTGTTATTCGATTCAATTAGTCGGCAAAATTATATGACCAATAATTATCTTACAATGTAGACATCTAATGTTATGTTCATACACATACGGAAGCTTGGAAATAAAAAGGGAAGGAAATGAAAAGAAAACATGAGTTCTTCCCCATGACAATTTTGATATCCAATTTTCTATAAAATATTAAATGAAAAAAAAAAAAAAAAAACATAAACAGAAACCTCTTCTTTAAAAAAAAAAAAAAAAACTGCAATTGAACCCATTGAAATAATATGAATATTATTCACAAAAAAAAAAAAAAAATTGGGTGCAAATCAAAATTCATAAATAATTTTAAAATTTTCACATAATAAGTAATCCAACTCTTAATCAGATTATCAAAAAACTTCCTCAAGAAAATCACAAATTATGTAACTGAAACCCATTGAACTAATGTGAAAGAGTAATTGAACCCCAATTCATGATCAGAGTTTCAAGAAATGTTCAACCAATTCACAAATAATTAAAACCCAATTTGTAAAATATTAAAAATCACTTTTCTCAACGGTAAAATCACATGAAAGCAAATGGATTAAAAAATTATAGTTCAAAATAAAGGTTGACAAAATAGATTTAAAGAAATTGGTCATATATACAGCATTCATCTCAAAATTACAACGATATGGAATGATTGTAACCATCAGCAGGAAGGCCTAGGATACAATCGTAAAAACAGTCTACGTTAGACATACATACATATATCATATAGTAATATAGTAGCAAATTACGATCAATTCAAAGCAAATTGAAGTAGCTAGCTGATTAGGCTCTTAGAAAACACAGTCTGACCTACTTAAAAGCCATTATATCTATTTACCAACTAAATTGTCTCACCTTACTAAAGAGAAAATGAGGCATCCATCAGGGAATTTTGTCGCCTTTGCAAAATTCCACCACAATGTTATTCAACAGAAGGAAGATGATGGTTGAATTGCCTCACTGCAGAATTGATAATAGCTCTCTGATCTTGATGCATGTCGTTAGCTTTTTGTCTTGTGTCTCCCCGTCATGACACCCTACTACCATATTTCCCCCCATCTGTTCTTGCCAACAAAGCACCTTCTGTTCATAGCTAAAGTAGATTCAGAGAAACAATTTTCCTTGCAAATACAACTTTAATTCTAGTAATTCAGATTGACCACATGATGCAGCACATGAAGTAATAAATTCTAAAGAATCAATCTAATTAGCATTTCTATTGCAAAATCACTCGTACACCTAGTGTATTAGTTTTAAGCCCACTACTCAAGCTATACCAAAGAGCTTTAGCAAAATTACGCCTTAGAACAGATGGTCTTGAGATTTAGTATTAGAGGAGCAAAATGGATATAAGATTTCAATCAAAGCAATTCCCTTGCCCACTTCAGCCTTAACAGGAAGACCATCATGTATGAGACACAAAGTGCATTGTACTTGGCTGATTACTGACAATCTATTGGTTGCTTTTGAGACACCACTCTACATGAGAACAGAATATTCAGAACCCCCCTCTCTCCCTTCCCCCCCCCCCCCCCCCCCCCCCCCCCCCCAAAAAAAAAGCCTACATGAAAACACAATTTTTATGCAATAAGGGTTCATGACCCTTTAATTAAACACGAGTAAAGCATATGATCGGTGGAATGAGACTTAAAAAAATGATGGAGAAATTGGGATTTGTGAAAAAAATGGATTTCTTTAATTATGAAATGCATTACCTATTGTTACATATTTTGTACTAATCAACAGTGAGCCAAAAGACTATTTTTTTTTTCTCTCTCTCAATTGCAAGTTGAGTGAAATTTAAGAAAATTAAAGACAGTATAATCCTTTTTTTTTTTTTTAATTCTAAGTGGTAAGTTGTTACTGATTCTAATTTGAATTTATCATTAAAATTACTTTTTTACTTACTAGTAACAACTAATCACTTAAAATTTATTATGAAAATGTTGTGGATATAACTTTTTTTTCTTTTTTTTGAAAGTAACTTTTTTTTTTTCTTTAACGTTATTGTATAGGATTTAAAATTTAATTTGTTATATTAAAATAATTAAAATGCAGAACTAAAAAGCCCATCAAGGCCCAATACATTTTGGACACGACATAAGCTAAACCCATACATTTCAATCCTGTTTGGAAAAGACACAATCAGGAAGCCACACGACATGAGATGAGAGTAAAGCAATGTAAAAGTAAAACCTATTTTTTTTTTTTTAACAACCCATTTTGGTTTTGGAACAACATAATGCAGAAGACGGAGATAGAGGCAACGAAAGAAAGAAAGTAGATAGTGAGAAAGTGCTTTTGCAACGGCCTCTGCTTTTTCTTTGTTCAGGAAAACAAATGGGTATGGCTTTTAAATCAACAAACTCTCTTGCTTTCTTGTTGAATCTTTTGGTTCCTTATTGTCATGTAAGCCTTCCGTTTCATGCTCTCACTTTTTGTACTCTTACTAATAATAATGCTACTAATACTAGTAGTAGTAGAGAAAATGTGGAAATCCATAGTCAGAATCAGAATCAGTTCTTGAGATTTGTGAGAGATCAGTGCAAAACTGGAACCATAAGGAATCTTGATCATGCCTTAGAATTGTTTGATAGAATGCTTCACATGTGCCCTTTGCCTTTGGTTAGGGATTTTACACAATTGTTGGGTGCAATTGTTAGAATGAAGCATTACTCTGTAGTCATTACTCTAATTAGACAAATGGGGTCATTAGGAATTGCTCCTGATGTGTATACTCTCACTATTATGATTAATTGCTTTTGCTACTTGAATCGGGTAGATTTCGGGTTCTCTGTCTTAGCAAGAATTTTGAAACTTGGTTACCAACCAAACCATATAACTCTGACCACTCTTGTAAAAGGGCTCTGTCTTCAAGGTAACATTTCTGGAGCTGTTAGGTTGGTAGAAGTAATGGAAAAGAATGGGTATGAACCTGATACAATTACTTATGCAACGATAATTAATGGTTTATGTAAGATTGGTGAGACTAATATGGCTATTAGGTTGCTCAGGAAGATGGAAGAAGGGAATTTCGAACTTGATGTGGTGCTCTATAGCACTATCATTGATAGTTTATGTAAGGAAAGGTTAGTAACTGAGGCTTTGAACCTTTTACCTGAAATGACGAGTAAAGGCATTCAGCCAAACCTTGTCACTTACACAAGCTTAATTCAAGGCCTATGCAATATCGGCCGTTGGAGGGAGGTTGCTACTTTGTTGAATGAGATGACACAAAGGAAGATCATGCCAAATGTGCAAACCTTTAGCATATTGGTGGACACACTTTGCAAGGGAGGGAAATTGATAGAGGCAAAAGAAGTTTTTGATGTGATGATTCAAAGAGGCATTCAGCCTAACACAGTCACTTACAATTCTTTGATTGATGGGTATTGTTTGCAAAACCAAATTGATGAGGCAGTTAAGGCATTTAATATGATGGTTGAGAAGGGCTGTTCACCTTGTATTTTTAGCTATAGCATATTGATCAATGCATATTGCAAAAATAAAAGAGTTGATGAGGCAATGTGTATTTTTCATGAAATTTTCAACAAGGGAATTATTCCTAATGTTGTGACTTACAACACTCTTATAGGTGGGTTTTGTCGAGTTGGGAGTCCTCATATTGCACTAGAGCTATTTCATAAGATGCGAGCTTGTGGCCAACTTCCAAATTCCCAGACATATGCTATCTTGTTAGATGGACTTTGTAAGAACAAACAAATTGCTAAGGCGATGGAATTGTTTCAGCAGGTGGAGGACAAAACTTTGGGCCACTATATTGTGATTTATAATGTCTTGATTGGCGGTTTGTGTAATGCTAGGAAGCTTACAACTGCAAGAGAACTCTTTTATAGCCTCACCTCCAAAGGATTGCAACCTAATGTTTTGACTTACACTATAATGATCAAAGGGCTTTGTGAAGAAGGACTGATAGATGAAGCAGGCGATTTGCTTGAGAAAATGGATGGGAACGGTTGTTCACCTAACGATCGCACATATAACACAATTATCCAAGGGTTATTGAAACATAATGAAATAATTAAGGCCAGGAAATATCTCAAAATAATGGTTGACAAGGGTTATTCAACAAATGCGACTGTTGCAACCATGTTAGTTGACTTGCTATCTTCTAGTCACGCTGATAAAAACATTCAAGAATTGCTTCAGGAGTTTGTGTGAAGGATTTTTAGCTTCTCAACATCAAGAGAACCTTTCATATTTTAACCCATCACAAGTCAATTTGTAAGTGACAAATATTGATTTCGAGTAAATTTTATAAGATGATGTTTATTTCTTTTGTCTTTGCACAAGACTGTTCCTTTAACTGTTTGATGCTTGATCTTCCTTTGCAATATTGATATGCACTCATTTTGTTGCTCAGAAGTCAGAACTTATTTTCATCAATATTTATTTGAAAATAGGGCTGATGTGAAGTTAATGCTAAATGTTGTTCTCACCCGTAAGGGTGTAACCTAGTGAATGGAGACTTGGGATAAGCTGTAGATCGATACATCTTTTTTTTTTTTTTTTTTTTGATAAGTAATAAGTTTTATTGATATCAAAAAAGGAACACCCTAGTACATAAAGAGTGTACAAGGGGTCAAACAATTCAAGAACAAAAATTACAAGAATCTAGGAAATCTAGAAAGAAAAGAATGATTGGTTTCGCATAGCAATCAACCAATCCAATAAAGTTCTAAAGAAAAATAGCTTGAGATCTAGTATGGATCTCTCATTAACTTCAAAACACCTACTATTTCTCTCTCTCCAAAGACACCACAATAAGCAATGGGGAAAAATCAACCATATATACCCATTTTGATGACGACCAAACTTGCCTTGCCAACAAGCTAGAAGCCCCACAACAGATTGCAGCATAACCCAACTTACTCCAAATAAACCAAACACCATAGACCATAGATCCATAGCAACCGGACAATGAAGAAAAAGATGGTCAACTGATTCACTATTACACTTGCACATGTAGCACCAATCCAATATCCAAGCCTTCCTTTTTCGTAAATTGTCAATCGTTAAGCATTTCTGTAAAGCAGCAGTCCAAACAAAGAAAGCTACTCGAGAATGAATCTTTTGTTTCCAAATACTTTTCTAAGGAAAATAGCAGTCATTAGAGCCCACTAAAATACTATAATAATACTTAACCATGAACCCCTTTTTATCTCTATCAGGTTTCCAACACATCTTATCCTCACCAAGCCCCCTTATTGAAGAACTATATATGGTATCCATGAAACCCGCCATAGCCTCTAATTCTTGAGCATGCACACCCTTAAAAAAACTTACATCCCAAAAGAAGACTCCATTAGCAGACTTCATAAGCTCAGCCACACTAGCCTTCTTATCTTGGCAAAATCTAAATAATTCAGGATAGCTAACTGCAAGAGATGTATCACCTCACCAACAGTCTTGCCAAAACTTCACCTTAGACCCATTCCCAATATCATATAGAATGTGACGAGAAAAAGAAGGCCATCCCCGACTAATATTTTTCCACAAACCAACACCATATGGACCGTTAATAGACCCAGTACATCTTCGGTTCAATCCCGACTAGGATTTCCCTTGGATTACGTGATACATAGTTTTGGTAGATGGGGTTGTGTATTTGTGGTTTACTCGCCAAGGGTGGATCCAAAGGGCCTTGCCTTGGTGAGGTTCCACATAAAAAAAAAAAAAAATGCTAAATGTGGTTCTCATAAAATCTGACATTATTATTATTATTATTTTTTATAAGTTTTTTTGATATAAAAAAGGAACACCCTACTACACAAGGAGTGTACAAAGGGTCAACAAATCAAATACAAAAATTGCAAGAAGTCTGACATTATTTTTTGGTGGTTATTCGTCCATTGGTTGGTCGAATTATTGTTTTTAAGTGTTTTCTCTAAAAAAAAAAAAATAAGTGTAGCTATTGCATGTATGATAAGGTGTAGTGAATACCTTACACGTGTTTCTAAGTTGAATGTCAGTAGTATACTAGTATCTTAAGCTTTCTTGAGCTATACTGACATTGGACTAGGAGCCAATTTAGATAAGCGTAGTTTGAATCGCTTCTCAACTAAAAGAGGTTGCTTCTTTGTCGGTTAACTAGAAGATAAGAAACTCAAGTTGCATTCTGATACAAATGTAACATGATGGTTTGGTCATCGTGAATTCCAATGTCTTTTATGAATGTGTTAGATGCTTTAATAGGGCAGTAATGAGACCCCTACAAGTTTATGAAAAAGAAGAAGAAAAATATGGTTTCTATTTGGCATGGAGCAATAAAAGCTCTAACAGTGAACCTTTACTAGTGGTTGAATTGTATTCAATTAGCTAAGTTTGTTATTTTGAGGACTTGATGAGCTTTAGTTTAAATGACTCTCCCTCCTTTAATAATAGGGTGGAGGGTAAGGTCTTGGGTTCAAGATCCATGGGGTGCATGCGTAGCTTATCAATAAAAAAAGGTTTGTTATTTTGAGGGACTAATGAGGCATTTTGTAATGTTAAAATTTAGGAAGACTAGTTCCTTAGAAAGAAGCTTATTTATGTTGCAGGTTACTGCCATTTAAGTAATCTCCTATGATTGACAGAGGTCAAGTAGTATTAGAATGATACTTATGTAGAAATTGTAGAATATTGGGTGTCTTTTTTTAGTGACAGTTAGAATGTGATTATTTACTAGAGAGAGAGAGGTTTTGCTAAGGCCTTCAAAGAATTCCACAGGTCAGAATTCAGCATTGTTATAGGGAGGCGAATAAGTGTGCAGATGCTTTGGCAAGAAGAGGCGCCTTTCTCCCTCAGGATTTTGTTTTATTTCTTGAACCCCCCTCTGATGTATCTCTATTGCTGAGATTAGATGCTGTAGGGACTTTGTATGATCGCAGCGTTTCTTTAGCTGCCCCTTTGTTTTAGTTTTAATTTTCAGCGTTGTTTACCAAAAAAAAAAAAGAAAAAAAAAGGAGAGGTTTTGCTAAAGTTTTCAAAGCAGCCTAGGGAACGATGATTTCATATTTTTGAGATGTAGTAATTTTATTTCAATCACAGATTTTGTAATTGAATTCCCCTTTCATTGTCCCTATCAAAAATGGATTTTTTTTTTTTTAAAAGAAATTTTAAATTGAACAATCTTCCCATCCTCCACTCTTTTCCAAGCATTGGCTGTAGAGTGACATTACAATTGAAGGGAGACAACACATTACCTAAAAAGGTGAATGGGTAATCAATATTGCAACGTTTAATTTTTCTATGAAATAATATATAATCGTTACTCGCTCTAAAAATTTAGACATATTCATGAATTAATAGTGTAATACATCATAACAATAATGGTTCAACAACCAAAATTGTTTAATATGCTTTTCTTTTTTGTAAACAGATTATTTGTGTTTTTCAGGCTAAACCAACATTGTTTCTAGCACTTTTAACAATCCCATATTTATGACAGGCTTGAGGCTTCTTATGTTGGACTAGATGGCCAACTATTCTTTTTTCACGATGATGAGGATCAATGCTGGCAGTATTTTCCAACACCTTATCTCCTTTAAACTGGTATAATCAGCCAGTGGACCAGGATAATGGGTTATTATATGGACAAGCAGGTACTGCAGACCTTATGGCAAGTAGAAATGCAAGTTGGTTTCAGGCCTTAAATAGCACAAGTGGATATTCTTGGTTAGGAAAAGCATGAAACAAAGCTGAAGATTGCCTATTTCTTAGTTCTGTGGCTATGGATGGTAGAGTTATGATTTTTGCTTGGTTTGCCAACAAAAGTGTCTCTTGTGCATTTTTCAACTTTAGACTTTCATGGTGGTGTATTTGACTTGGCTACAAAAGATGGGAAAGCAATTGTACAAACAAGGCTGCTGGACACAGAAATAGTGGTAAGCACTAAGCAATAACACAGGTTTGGTGCAAATGGTGACACTACGAGTAATGTTGATAATTTTTTTATGTGAGTTGTTAATGGCAGGTCAGGACATTATGATGAGGAAGTTTCAGGAATGAAGTACATATGTTATTGCTGTACCCATGAGATTTTTGGAGTTCAAACAGTATAATTTTTGTTTCATGTTATTCAACTTCTTATTATGCTTAAGAATTTTATTTGAATTTTAAAATGACAAATGCTACAGAAACCACTTACTAGACTCAGAAGTTGTTTTCAACTCATGTGGCTTGGCTTGGATTTTGAAAAAAAAAAAAAAAAATTATCATTGTTATTCCTTGAATTTTGAATTTGCCTTTGTCACAATGGTTGGTATTTACACTTTGAAAACACTGGTCAGCAATAAAAAAAATGTAATTTTTTTCTTAATCTTCTGGTGTAATAATGGATTTTTGCTACTTGATTTCACTATGAAAAGTGTTATGAAAGAGATCGAATGAGTTTGAAAAAAATTAAATGATGCAATATATTGTTGATATGGGGTGTATACCACTTCATCGCTTCAAATATCTCACAACCATATTGGTTTAATTTTATCTCTGTAGTAGTGTTCCAGTCTTTGTTAGTACTTACCCCAAAAAAAAAAAATTCATTCATTATCAGCACATTTTCCCTTCCTTTGATCCCCTCTCAAATAAATTTTATGTCGTGGTGTTGGTGCATCGATCTGCTCCATTGACTTTGTTTATTTGGTGTCTCTTGGGCATTGCCCTCTTCAATGCAGGATGTGGTTGTGACCCACAACTTGTGGCATGGAAAGAGGGGGTGGATTGGCGTGGAAGGTTCTGGGACAAAGTGGCATGTTGTTCTGTTGTGTCTTATGTGTTGCATATGGCGAGAGTGGAGAATGCTCAGTGTGTGATTTAGTTGATATCTCCTTCTGAAGATATTGTTATTAAGCGGACCTCACCGACTTTAGTTACTGGTTTTCTTTTCTTTTCTTTTCAATTCTTTTTCTTGCTCTTGTTCTTTTTCTTTTTGCGTTGCCGCTTGTATACAACTTGTGTATTTGGAGAGCGCACCTTTTTGTTTTTTAACGAACTTGTTTACTTATCAAAAAAAATTATATATTATTCCCTATGATAAGGTGCAGCGTATACCTTACTCTTTTTTCTAAAGCTAAACGTGCCCTAGCATCATCAGCTTTCTTCCTTTAAAAAAGAAAGAATCATTAGCTTCTTAAACTATATTGACAATTGGCCTAGGAACCAATTGAGACTGGTGTAGCTTGAATAGCTTATCAACTTAAGGAAGTTGCTTCTTTGTCCTTTAACAAGAAGATTGGAAACTTAAATTGCATCTGGTACAAAAGTGACATGATGATTTGTTGATTTTGAAATCCGTTGTCAATGTCTTTTACGACTGTGGTAGATGCTTTAATGAGGGAGCAGATCCCTACAAGTTTATTTAAAAGATTAGTTTTAGACTTTTTATTCTTTCTACTTGTACTACACATATTCTGACATTTTATGGATTTGGCATACCTACATTTCCCTGTTACTTTTTTGAGCTGGAAAGCTCTTTAACGTTCAAGTTCTTCAGCCTACTGTTTCAGCTTTTCAAAATATAAAACAATGGAGAGACAAAAATGTCCATTGTTGAAAATGACACCTGAGGTCCCTTCCATCTCTAAAGCAAAATATCCCCTTATTTTCTCAACTTCTCCCTCAATATCTCAGACACTCTCACCCTCTTGTCTCTCATCTCTATCTCTCACCCTAACTATCTTAGGGTCTGTTTGGATAGAACTTATTTTGCTAAAACTGAAAACTGAAAATACTGTAGCGAAATATTTTTTAAATGTGTGAATAGTGCAGTGGGACCCATTTTTAATGAAAAAAATTGATAAAAAGTGAAGTTTGTGAGACCTGTGAACAGTGCACGGGAGCTCTGTTCACGGAAGACTTTGTCAACAACTACGGCTTGGGGAAAAAAAAAAAAATTGAAAACGCGCTATATTACAAAATGCTAAACATAAACGCCAAATTAATTCGTATCCAAACCCACACTTAGTCTCAATTCTCTAATTTCTTTCCGCTTAAATCAACATTGTGTCTCCGCCATTGTTGCTGGAGATAAAGTTTGGCGCCAACCACCAATAAGAAGATGACATTAGTCCTTGTCATGTGCAATTTACATGATTCACTTAATCCAACCAACCAAGTGAGTCATTTGCATATGACGGGACACATGTCATTTTCCTATTGTTGGTTGGAGCTTAAGGCTCCAAACATATTTGGAGCCAAACCTTTTCCTATAGCTTGTGAGTTTTTCTTTCTCTCTCATTTATTCCTCTCTTTCGATGAACTCCAAATTGACGGACCACTGCTCTTAAAGAACCGTCACATAAGCCTGAAATCCACAATTCGCAACTCGGTGAAGTTAAATTTTTTGGTTTCATTTGTTCAGGCTTATGCTACCTATAGGATTGTGAATCTGTGATAAGAATTATGGTGGTGTTTTGCTTTTCTTTTTCTTTTTTTTGTTCAGGCTTATGAATTGATTGTTGAATGTTGATTGGAAGTTGGAGTATTTAACTTTGTTATAACAACCACATCTGAAATAAATAGGTTGAGAAGAATATAAATTATTTTAATTTTGCCCTTGCAGTCTGAAGGGAATTTATTCTTTTTACTTGTTAGATGTTTGGATCTTGCATTTACCAGCAAGGGGGCATTCTATATTTTGTACACTTAAAATTTTATGAATAGAGTCAGAAGGTTTATGGAATATGTGTCAGAAGGTTTAGGGAATAAGTGCTCTCAAATTCTTTTAGATGATACAGACACACAGTATAATTTGAAATTCGGAAGTTTCTTTTACATACATATATATATATATATATATATATATATATATATATATATATATATATTGGCAAGGCACTGCACCTAGTGCATTTTGTTTTTAGTTGTTATGCCTGAAGTTTTAATATGGTAATCATCCAATGTTTTCTTATTCTTTGACATACTTAATGTTCAGCTCTTTTGGAAAATGAAACATCAGAATTTGATGACCTTGGATGCTGTCATTCTCCTACTTATCCATTTATAAGTGATTAAATAATGTGAAAGTTGCATTCATGACTGTAGGGAAATTAAACAGGATTGCAGATTATTATGAGAAAAAAGAAAGGCTCCTCGAAGGTTGTTTGCTGTTTTAAATTATACTCTCTCCGTCTCACTTTTTTTGTCCTGTTTGAAAAGTCAAATTTTTTAAGAGAACATTATTTATTATCTTGTCTACTTTGTAAAAATGTATAATTTTCCAAAACTACCCTTCAAAAAATTTATTAAAAAATTGAATTAGTAAATTAATAGGGGTATAATAGGAACATTAGTAAATTAATAATTTTTATTTTTAGAAACAGGACAATATTTTAAGATATCTCAAAATGGAATAGAGGACAAAAAAAGTGGGACGGAGGGAGTAATTATGCTCTAACCGGGTTATAGACGTGGTTGTGAAGTTTGTTTCAGTATTAGGATTTAAGAGGATAGTAACACTTTGAACAGAGAGTGGTGTTATTTTCAAACTCATTATTGGTGCCTACTGGATTCATTTCAGTTTTAATTAATGAACGGTTTGATTGTTTTAATAGAAGCCACTTATGAGTTATTGAACCAGACCATAGTTCTCCCACCAATACCATGGTTCCAAAATGTTAATTGAAACAGATGTGGGGTCATACTCTAACTAGGTATTAACGTCTAGTAAATTGACTGAATTCTAATGCAACTTTTTACTTGAATGTAAATAATTGATCTTAAATGAATGTGTTAGGCTAAAAATAAATATTTTTCACGTGTGTGCATGTGAGTCAGTTTTTCACTAAAGGATGACTTGAGGGGTTGGATCTTGATCAGTGTAAACCATGGCCCAAATAAACAAACTTGCAAGGCCTATTATAACAGAGAATATCGCAGTAAACTCACATGGCACAGAGGTTTTGGAGGTCATGGTCAAGTAACTGAAGGGTTTTTGTAAAGTTGTTAGACTAAAAATAAACATTTTCACATGTGTGAGCATGTGAGTCAGTTATCCACTAAGTTAGAATGCAATAGAAGTTATCAAAATATAAGGAGGAGTGCAGTAACTGTTTTTGTCTACTATAAATAAAGATTAAATGTATTATCAGAGACAACAACAAAAAATATGACAAACTAGATTCACATACTTGGTCAACGGAAGGATAACTTCATGTTTGTAAGTGCGTTTGCCTCACATGAATTATGTAAGTATAGTTTTTATAATTTAACTTAGGAGTTTGTGTGATTTGAATCTTTCTTATTTGTATGAACTTGAATTCTGAATTAAGATATCTACATATTGTGATTACATTGCTTGTTCCCTTATTTTTCTTAGTTGAATATTTTGTACTTTTGAAGTCCTATTAGTTTAGGCAGTGGCAGAGCCCATCAATTTGGTGCGAAGTCTTGTCTTGCAAGTAGTTCTTTCCAAGATAGTTTGTATTCTCACAAACAGAATGTCTACGGAGTAAGTGCAGTATGACTTTCTTAGATTTTGACTTGGTTTTTCTTTCTGTTTAGGCTTATTTATGTAAAACACTGTATACGTTTATGAATGTCAGGAGTAATTGCAATATGACTTTATCAAGTTTTGCATGGCTTTTTTCTTCATTAGGCTTGCATAATTGCCATCGAACCCTTGAGAGGGCAAAGAGGCATTTAAATGTTGTTAACTACTTATCAAGAGGCTCAATGTGTATACAAGAAAACAATTTGAATGGGGAGAAGGATACTCTTTTTTTGAGAAAGAGGAGAAGGATACTCTTAAGTGGTTCATTGGTATGCAATCTCTCTTCTCGAATAACACTGAATATTAAGATTGGCTTGGTATCAGCCACTTCAAATATTTTATATATGAAAGATTATGTATCCAGGTTAGTTGAAAATTCTTAATTATGTGATACATACGATTGGTAATTTTAATGTTATATTGATGGTGTGGTTACATGCCACAGGGGGTGGGGGGGGGGGGGGGGGGGGGAACTATTAATTTTATTGGATTCGATTGTTTTAGTAATTTTTTGTGAATCATTTAAAAGGTTTCAGTCCATTATAGGGAATAACATTAAAAGTGCAACAAAGAGTCATTGGTCACATTAGGATAAATAAAAAATTTTTGAATTAAAAAAAATAAAAATAAAAAAGGCTTATGACTTGTGAGACTAAAGGGTGGCATATATAGGGAAACATACCTAGGTTTGAATAGACAATGAACGAATGATATGGCAAAAAAAGGTTCTATGTGATCTTCGACAAAAATAATAACAAGAAGTAATTCTAAAATAAATGGGGGTATCGTACCTCTCATCCCACACCACACTTGGCTATTTTGTTGACTATGACTAACTCATATATCTTGAATTGGGATAAATGGATAATATTTTCAATATATTTAAAAAAAAAAAAAAAAAAAAAAACCAGGACGTGCATATCTCTGAGAGTAGTATGAGAGTATCCTTCAGAATTTCAGATATATACAAACCCTTTATTGTTTATCCAAATAAAATAAAACCTTTATTTCTTTTGCGTTGATTAATCTTGATGTTTCCTGGAAAATCAGTAAGTTGAATGATTCGGATTCTGATGTTAGGCCTGAAAGGAAAAGAAAGATAATCAAAGGTGACCGGTGGAGACCCGGTCTAAGATCCTCCAATGACAAAGTTAGTATTGTTTGTAGTAATAATTGTAAAATGGAAGAAAATGTCTTAATTCCTTACCCTTCCGCAAGTGAGTCCTTTATATAGTGCTTGCTTAAGGCAGTTACTTTGTAACTTCTCCTGTCATTGCGGATCCATGAGGTAACTTCCATAACAACTGATATGGAAGTTACAACATTTGGGGTTTCATCCTTAACCGTTTATTGTAGAACGGTTGGTGATGATAAAACATTGCATTTGTTGAGAGTAGATGTGATCTCGTTCGTCTCGTTCGTCCATCCTTAAGGACGGACGAGACACTGTTACAATGCCTTGTCCGTCCGTCCTTAAGGCCGGACGAGACATTGTTACAATGTCTCGTCTGTTTGTCCTTCAGGATGGACGAGACTTCTTCGGACGAGTTCGTTGAATGAGTTTTTATTGGTCCCTTTCTTTTCTTGGACGAGGCATGTGGACGAGCTGGAAGTTAGCTTTTTCTCCAACACCATCAGTTGCCCCGTATCCACATGGGTCGTTCAACGAATTGGGTGACCTGTCGACACGTCCTTAGACGTACATAACTGGTGTCAAATGAATCAACATGCCACGTGTTAATATTTTATTGGCAATTAGTCTCGTCGATTCAGTTTTTCAAGGTAGGTGCCGCGTGTCATTCTTGTATTGGTTGTGTCGTTTTAAATGCCCAGCCCAACATCCTATAAATAGTGGAATACCTCCCTTAACCCTCCTCATTCCAGAAATTTCCTTCCTTGACATCCAGCGTCTATAGCTTCGTTTAAGAGTCCCTCTTCGTCTAGAGTCCTCGTCCGTCTAGAGCCAGGTATTCTTCTTCTCTCCGTCTTTAGGTTTTAAGTTTCTTTTATCAAAAATGTCAGTTGCGTCTTCATCCGCTGATAGTATTGATAAAGATATAGACGAGTATTATGACAATAGTAGTGATAAGCCTAGTTCTAGTAGTACTAGTAATGTCAGTGGAGGAAACACGAACGAGGACTATTCTTTTGGGGCCCCTGGGTTCCCTCTTGAAGTCTTCCAGGAACAACTTAGAAGAGCTTCTGGCTCTTAAGCTGGGTCCCTGTCCAATATCCCCCCGTCTAATCCGACGGACGAGGAGGAGACCGTCTTTAGTTGTGCAGTAGGTGTTCATTCTAAGACGGATGAACAAAGACTTAGCAATCTTAAATCTTGGTATCAAATTTCGGACGAGTTTAACCCTAGGCTGCCCGTTCGCGGAGAGTGGTGTTGTAATCCTCGTTTTGGAATTGGTGTCTATGAAGCTTATTTCCTGGGTGGCCTTAGGTTTCCATTAAACGCATTTGCTAGAGAGTTGTTAGTTAGGTTAGGTTTAGGTGTCTGTCAATTTAATCCTAATGCGTGGAGACTAATTATCTCCATGCAAATTTTGTGGAGAGAAGTTTTTGGCGGGGATCGTCCTCTCACTGTGGACGAATTCCTTTATTGCTATAAACCTTCTGAAATAAGCCAGTCCGAGGGTTTTTACCAGTTCACTGCCAGTGTGAATGATTGTAGGTTAATCAAGTCCCTAGCTTCGTCTGATAGGAAATGGAAGACGGAGTACATCTTTATTTCTGGCTTTTGGGCAGGGAACCCTGTGGACGTTGGCAAGGATCCCTTCCCTCCATATACTGGGGACTTAGGGAACCTTTGTCCTGAAGGTACGTCCCTCCCCCTTATTTACCTTTCTCTTCTTTATTTTCTATTGTCTGCAATTTCTAACTTTTGCTTACTTATTGTATTGCAGCCATCAAATGTCCGTCTTTGAGCAAATTTCATCGTGACCGCGTCCACAAGACTCATCTTCACACAGACAGGAGTTTTCGTTCTCTAGTCACTTTGAGACGTCTTGCCAAGTGCGGCTTTGGTCCTGAACTGTCAAACGAGGCTATTGCACACGAGGTTACTGTGCGCAAAAGTAAGTTTTTTTAAGTTTAAAGGTTTTGTTGTGTTTTGTTTTGTTGTTTTTTGTTTTTTTTTTAAAAAAAACCTCTATGTTATACATTCCTGATCCGTTTATTATCTTATCTTAGGAATGTCAACAATGAAAGGAAACAAAGGGAAGGACGTTGTAGGTGAGGGAAAACGTCCTAAGGTTCAACTTCAGGACCGTCCTGAGATTCAAACATAGATTCGTCCTACGGCTAGGGATAAAAGAAAATTCTTACCAAAAAACCTTGATCTAGAGGGGCTCCCCAATCGTCGAGACAAAAGAGTGAAGCACAGCTCGTCCAAGGGGGTTAAGCCTAAACCTCCCCAGTCCCAGCCTCCTATTCAGATAGTTGAAGTGGATTCGTCCACTCCGATTGAGCCTTCCCCGTCCAAAGCTCCTTCATCCAAGGTTCCTACGTCCAAGTTTACTGCGCTTGGCTCGTCCCAGCCTTCTAAAAAGTCTTCTACAAATATCATTGAGAATGAAGATCTAGCTTGGGAGCGATTTCAGATGGCTGTCTTGGACGAAGACATAAACATCTATTATGACATGGGCTTAAAGGAGTTTGAACACTCTGGAATCTATGACCTCTTTAAGGTATGTTCATATTCCTTTCTCGTCCCATTTTATTTAACAATTTTTCTTCGTTTAACCCCCTTTTGTTTTTACCTTTTTGTAGGCCATGTCTAAGTTTATGGCGGCGTCTAAACAGGCAACAAAACTAGACAAGACGATGGTCCAGTTGGAAACAAGGATTCAAGAAGTGAGCAATGACTGCAAAAAATGGGTTGAGGTAGCTGCCAAAGCTAAGGAAGAAGTTGCTGAGCATAAAAAGCTGATTAAAGAGCTAAGGACGGATGCATTGGAGAAAGATACTCGTATTGACCATTTACAGAAGGCAAACGAAGAGCTGAGTACTTGTCTCTCCAAGGCAAAAGAGGACGCTGTAGCTGAATTCAAATCGTCCAAAGTGTACACGAACGCCCTGGATCGCAATTATGCAGCTGGTTTTGAGGACTTCAGAATGGATGCTATTGAGAACTTCCCTGAAGTCGACTTTAGCTTAATCAAACTTAACCTTGCTGCCAACACTAGTTCTCTTATTCAGACCGGCTCTGATGACGTCAATATTGAGGACGATGCTTCAACTCTACCTCCTCCGGACGCCTCCAGTGCAAATGCTCCCCAGGCTTAGAAACTTTTTCAATGTTTCTTTTCTTTCTTTTGTTTGGTCCACTGTTTAGGACCTTTTCATGTATTTTAAGTACATTCATCTTGTCCACAGTTTTAGCACGAGTTTTTAAACAAGTTTAATTTTACAAAGGTGTTTGAACGTTGGTCGTTCACCCTCAAAACAATTGAATGAATGATGTTATTATTATTTTTTTTTTTTTACATATGCAAGGACGAGATTTTTTGTCTTTATATACTTTGTGCTTGACTCGTCCATATTTCATATATAAATTTCTACCATTTTTATTGGAATTTCACCATGTGAAATGGTAATCATCAACATTACCCATCCTTAGACTTGGCTGATTTTCATGTTTAATGAGGATAAGACCTTGCATTTCTCTCGTCCATAGACTGGATTGTTTTAGGTCCTTAAAACAATTGTCTAGGCATTTCCTCGTCTACAGCCCGGATGTGTATTATATTTTACTTCGTCCATTATATGGATGAGTATGCCTTGAGCTTACTGTGGTTTGCTCGAGCATAGGCTTTGCTTCGTCCGTTTCTTTGGACGAACAGGCCTTGGGAAAATTTAGACGTCACATCTCCGCGTCCAGAGAATTTTCTCGTCTTGGGTTTTTCAGCTTTTAGTAATATGGAGATCAGTAATTCACACAACATTATGTACATAACATAAAATATTGTTCACAGATGAGGCATACACTTAGAGGTTCATGCCTTTTAGGAAAATAAATACAAACCAAACCATAACTTCGTCCATAACTTTAATACAATAACAAAACAACACTAAAGATACGTAAGTAAACAAACTTATGTATATAGACAAGTAGATAGATGGTTTCCAAGCTCGTCAAGGCTGGCATTTTATTGGTAGTACCTCCTCAGGTGCTCAACATTCTAAGGATGCTCTAATTTCCTCCCATCTAGGGTCTCAAAGTAGTAGGATCCTTGTCTTTTGCAATTAACAACTCTATAGGGACCTTCCCAATTAAGACCCAGTTTCCCATGAGCCGGGTTCTTGGTTGCCAAGGAAACCCTTCTTAGGACAAGATCTCCTATGTTGAAGCGCCTCGGTTTTACCATTGCATCATGTTGCCTAGCCATGAGATTCTTGTATTTTGTTGTCCTTTGCTCTGCATTTGTCTTTACCTCATCTATTAGATCAAGGCTTAGACGGAGTTGCTCCTCATTATCCTTACCCTGATACACCATTACTCTGTGGTTGGCCATATGCACCTCTGCAAGTATGACTGCTTCAGTTCCGTATGCTAGCTTGAAAGGAGTTTCTCTTGTAGGGGTTCTCACTGTCGTCCTATATGCCCACAGAACACCTGGTAACTCGTCTGGCCATACTCCCTTTGCCCCCTCAAGCCGAGTCTTGATTATTTTTAACAAGGATTGGTTTGCAACTTCAGCCTGACCATTTGCTTGTGGGTGGGTTGGCGAGGAGTAATGATTTTGAATCCCGAAGTGTATGCAAAAATCTTTGAAGAGTGCATTGTCAAATTGTCGTCCGTTGTCAGATATTAGCACCCTGGGCATTCCAAATCTGCACACAATATTCTTCCATACAAAGTTCTTGACATTTTGTTGTGTGATGTTAGCTAAGGGTTCTGCTTCTGCCCACTTGATAAAATAATCAATACCAACTACAAGAAACTTCATTTGCCTTACACCTAGTGGAAAAGGACCTAGTATGTCTAGTCCCCATTGCGTAAAGGGCCATGGGGCAATCATTGGAGTTAGGTACTCTGATGGTTGCCTGGGGACATTGCTAAACCGTTGGCATTGATCGCAGACCTTGACATAGGCCTTAGCATCAGCTTGCATATTTGCCCAGTAATATCCTGCACGGACGACTTTGTGGACGAGTGATCTGGCTCCCGAATGATTGCCACATGCTCCTTCATGTATTTCTTTTAATATGTAGTTTGCTTCATCTGGAGCCAAACATCTGAGATAAGGTTGGGAAAAGCCTCTCTTGTAAAGAACCTCGTCCATAAGAACATACCTGGCTGCCCTTACCCTCAGCTTTCTAACTTCGTCTTTCTCTTTTGGAAGTCGTCCGTCTTTTAAGTATGATACAATTGGAGCCATCCAATTTCCTCTACTCTCCACCTGTTGTATTTCTAGGATGTCTATACTCGGTATATACTGAATCTCATCAAACTTGTCCACGGCTTCATTCGCTAAGGCTTCTTTTGCTAAAGTATCGGCTTCCATGTTCTCCTCATTTGGGATTTGAACAAAGTTAGCCTCCTCAAATTTTTTCATCAGGCGCATTACCCTATTAAGATACTTCCTCATTCTTTCTTCCTTAGCCTCATACATCCCATTCACTTGGCCCATGATTAACTGAGAATCTCCCAAGATGAGTATTGACTTCGCTTCCACAGACTTAGCCAATTCTAGCCCTTTAAGAAGAGTTTTATACTCAACTTCATTATTAGTTGCTTGGTACTACAAGCGAACTTTGTGTTTTAGTTTATCCCCTTTTGGTGATTGCAGAACCACACCTATTCCTCCTGCATGTTGTGTAGACGAACCATCGACATGGACGATCCACTTCTGGCTGTCTTCCATCCCACCTACATCGTCATAATATGGGGTAAACTATGCAATGAAGTCTACCAGAGTTTGGGCTTTTATGGCATGCCTTGGTTGGTACTTTATGTCAAACTCACTGAGCTTGACGGCCCATTGAATCAGTCGTCCTGCAGCCTCCAATTTGTTCATTGCCTTCTTGAGTGGGTGATCCGTCATGATGTTGATGACATGAGCCTGAAAGTAATGCCTTAATTTCCTGGAGGCTGTTATTAGTGCGAAAGCCAGCTTTTCCATTAGTGGATATCGTCCTTTCGCTCCCCTCTGTGCTTTACTTGTATAGTACACTGGCTTTTGTACTTTTCCTTCCTCTCTTATCAACGCTGAGCTCACGGCATGCGGGGTCATTGCCAGGTATAAAAACAGTTCCTCTTCAGTCACGGATGGACTCAGCAACGGAGCCGTAACAAGGTACGATTTCAAATCTTGGAAGGCTCTTTGGCACTCGTCCATCCACTCAAATGCTTTCTTTAGAACCTTGAAAAATGGTAAACACTTGTCAGTAGCTTTAGAAACAAACCTGTTGAGGGCAGCAACTCGCCCGGTAAGAGACTAGACTTCTTTGATATTTTGCGGAGGCTTCATATCTAGAATTGCTTTAATCTTTTCCAGGTTTGCCTTGATCCCTCTGTGTGAAACCATGAATCCAAGAAATTTCCCTGATGCTACTCCGAAAGCGCACTTGCTGGGATTCAACTTCATACTGTACCGTCTGAGTGTATTAAAGGTCTCTTGTAGATTGTCCAAACGTTTTTCCTCGTCCAGGCTTTTCACCAACATGTCGTCCACATAGACTTCTACATTTCGTCCAATCTGAGGACGGACCATGTGGTTAACCAGTCGTTGGTATGTTGCTCTAGCGTTTTTCAAGCGGAAGGGCATTACTTCATAACAAAATAAGCATTGATTAGTAACAAAGGATGTCTTCTCCTAGTCGGCCTCGTTCATCTTTATTTGGTTGTATCCAAAGAAAGCATCCATAAAACTAAGTAATTTGTAGCCTGCAGTACAATCCATCAGCTGGTCAATGCGCGGCAATGGATAGCTGTCCTTGGGGCAAGCCTTGTTTAGATCAGTAAAATCTACACACATCCTCCACTTGCTGTTTCCTTTTTGACCATTACTACATTGGCCAACCAATCTGGATAGTACACTTCTCATATAAACTTCGTTACGACCAACTTCTGAACTTCGTCTTTGATAGCATTATCTCTTTCAAGGGCAAACAGCCTCTTCTTTTGTCGCACTAGCTTGAAGGAAGGACATACATTCAGATGGTGGGTAATGACACTAGGATCTATACCCGGCATATCCTCATGACTCCAAGCAAACACATCAATGTTTTTCTTCAAAAAACAGACGAGATCTTTCTTAATCTTCACTTCTAAATCTGCTCCAACCCTGGTACACCTCTCGGGGTTATTTTCATCTAAGGTAATATCTTCCAACGTTTCAGTGGGCTCCGCTACAACTCTCTTTTCTTCAATATTCATGGCCTGAATTTGTTCGTCCATGGCCAACATTGTCAGGTAACATTCTCTTGCTGCTAGTTGGTCTCCTTGCACTTGTCCTACTCCATGCTCTGTTGGAAACTTAACCGACAAGTGATAAGTAGATGTGACTGCCTTCCAGCTGTTTAAAGTTGGCCTTCCAATTATGGCATTGTAGGAGGACGAATCCAATTATGGCATTGTAGGAGGACGAAAAATCTACCACAAGGAAGTTCACATCCTTGGTGATTTCTTGCGGGTATGCCCCCACTATCACTGGTAATGAAATGGTGCCCACAGGTTGTACCTTCATCCCACCAAAACCTATTATGGGGGAGCTCGCTGGATGGAGCTGGTCTCGTCCTAACCTCATATGCTAAAAAGCTGGATAATATAAAATATCAACCGAGCTTCCATTATCCACCAGCACCCTTCTGGTCTTGTAGTCAGCAATAAGGAGGGTGATGACAATAGCATCGTCATGAGGGTGGTGAATTCTCTCGGCATCCTTATCTGTAAAAGTGATTGCTTGCTCGTCCATGGTCCTTGCTCTGGGCGACCGTCCAGAAAGTTGGACGCTCTGCACTACCTTCAGGTATGCCTTCTTGGACTTGGACGACTGTCCTGTTGAACTTCCCCCTATGATGACTTTGATTTCTCCTAGCGGTGGTCGTGATGATTCTTCTACCGTCCCTTTCAATTTCTTGTCCTTGTGGTCTCGTCCAAGGAAATTTCTTAACTTCCCCTGCCTTATGAGATTCTCAATCTGCTGCTTTAAATCAAAGAACTCGTTCGTGTCATGCCCATGATCTCTATGAAAGCGACAATACTTATTCCTATTGCGCTTGTTAGGATCTCCCTTCAACTTTTCTAGCCACTTTAAGGAAGGCTCGTCCTTGATTTGAATAAGGACTTGCTCAAGTGGTACATTCAGAGGGGTATATTGTTGATTCTGTGCTGAAGAGCCTGGCCTCTTATTATCTCGGTCTCTTTTTTTTTTCTGTTCATCATTCTTTGGACGAGGTCCTTGCTCGGAGTGACGGGCAGGATTTGTTTCCATTCTCTCAGCTCTCTTCCTCTTCTTAGCTATGATCGCGTCTTCTGCGTTCATAAAATTTTGGGCTGAATGGACGAGTTCGGCCATGGACTGAGGCTCTTTTTCATAAAGTTTGTGAATGAAAAAGTCAGAATTAACCCCGTTATGGAAGGCTGCCAATAGTAGCTTGTCGTTTACCTCGTCCACGGTCAGGGCTTCCTTGTTGAAGCGTGTGATGAAGGAATGCAGGCTTTCATTCTTTCCTTGCTCTATGGTTAACAAGTTGGACGAGGAACGCTTGTGTCTGTGTCCCCCAATGAAATTATTGACAAATAATTTGCTTAACTCCTTGAAAGAACTTACTGAATTCGGGGGTATTTTGCTGAACCAGACTCGCGCGGGCCCTTTGAGGGTGGTGGGGAAAGCTCTACACATTATCTCATCTGGAACCCCTTAAAGGTGCATGGTAGTCTTGAAGGTGGCATTATGGTCAAAAGGGTCATGCGTTACATCATACGAATCCAAGGAAAGCATCTTGAATTTTGGAGGCAAATGATGGCCATTGATAGAGGCTGTGAAGGGGGAGTCTGTTCGGTGAACTAGGTCTTCTACAGGGTTAGTTCTCCTCATGGTCTCCGTCATCTCATCCATAACTTTCCTCATCTGATCCATCTCCCTTTCCAAGTGTGGCACCCTTCTTAGTGTAGTACCCCTCGATTGGCTTTCTGGCTCTACATTTCTTCCATCTCCTTCGCTCTAACCATGCTCTTCTCCATAGGCTTCATGTCGCTGTCCTCTGAGATTAACATCCCTTCTCAATTCCTGGTTCTGGCAGGTTAATTCTACCATGGCAGCGGCTATAGACTGCACATGTTGGACAGATGATGGTTGCATGGCAGGCGCCGATTGTTAGTTACGATGGGGGTTACTGGAAGCGTCTCCACTTTCTTGAGGGCCTGGACTAGTAGCCTTTGATCTTTTCTGAACCATTTCAACCCTTTGTCGGAGAAAGAAATCGCTGAACTCCACAAATGAAGTTCAAGGGTGACAAATTCTTTTTTCCCACAGACGGCGCCAACTGATATTTCCTGAAAAATTAGTAAGTCAAATGATCCGAATTCTAATGTAGGGCCTGAAAGGAAAAGAAAGATAATCAAAGGTGACCGGTGGAGACCCGGTCTAAGATCCTCCGATGACAAAGTTAGTATTGTTTGTAGTAATAATTGTAAAATGGAAGAAAATGTCTTAATTCCTTACCCTTCCGCAAGTGAGTCCTTTATATAGTGCTTGCTTAAGGCAGTTACTTTGTAACTTCTCCTGTCATCGCAGATCCATGAGGTAACTTCCATAACAACTGATGTGGAAGTTACAACATTTGGGGTTTCATCCTTAACCATTTATTGTAGAACGGTTGGTGATGATAAAACATTGCATCTGTTGAGAGTAGATGCGATCTCATTCGTCTTGTTCGTCCATCCTTAAGGACGGACGAGACACTGTTACAATGCCTTGTCCGTTCGTCCTCAAGGCTGGACGAGACATTGTTACAATGTCTCGTCTGTCTGTCCTTCAGGACAGACGAGACTTCTTTGGACGAGTTCGTTGAATGAGTTTTTATTGGTCCCTTTCTTTTTTTGGACGAGGCATGTTGATGAGCTGGAGGTTAGCTTTTTCTCCAACACCATCAAATCTTGACTTATAAAACCTTGTCATCTTCTCATAGCGCCGTCCTCTTCATGGTTTTGGATTTCCTTTTTTCTTAAAAGTTAAAACCATAACTCAATTCCATTTTTACATACTGAAGATGTGGGACTCTTTACCTGTTCGCATCCTAACCCATATTCTCATAGGACTACCTATAAAAACCATCATAACTTGTGCCTCCGTCTGTAAAACCTGGAACTTTTTCATCCAAAACCCTACTTTCATCTCCAACCACCTACAACATTCCTCCAACAACGACAACCACCTCCTTCTCTTCTTCCACGACCCAACCGGGTTCGTGCATTGGAGTTACAGTTATGGAAAACATGTGCACGAATTGTATTGGGCAGCAACGAAGATTTATGCAAAAGCACCAAGTTTGACTTCCCTTTCAATAGCTGTATATTCCGTGTGGTGGCTACTTGTAACGGCCTCGTCTGCATTACCACCAAATACACTAACAGTCTCTTTCTCTGGAACCCTTGCATTAGAAAGTTTGTGAAACTTCCTACACCTAATCTCAACTTCCAAACACAGTTTTTGCAAACCGTCTTTAGGGTTTGGCTTTGATGCCAAAACTAATGACTATAAGGTGGGGATCATTGTAAATGATTACACAAAGAAAAGCTCTATATCCAAGGTTGAGGTTTACTCACTCGCCACTGATCAATGGAAAATTGTTACTGCTTTGCCTCCATTTACCTTATGTGATTCTGACGAATCTGATCCACTGGCTTTTGTCAATGGGGATGTGCATTGTGTTGCCAGGAAAAAGACTAAGAAGGAATCTATTAATTTTGTTTTGGTGTTTGATTTGGGAGACAATGTCTTCAGCGAAATAGCAATGCCAAAACTCTGGGATAAGCCCCGTGTAGGTGAGAACTCGGCGCGCCTATCTATTTCGGTGTATAGGAATTGCCTTGCATTGATTCAAGAGGAGCATTCTATTCATAGTCTCAATTTATGGGTGATGAAAGAGTATGTAGTTGTATCCTCATGGACCAAATCGTGCAATAGGTTTTAAGAAGAGTGGTGAGGTTTTATTGGCAATGAAAACAGGACAATTCATCTCAGAATACTTTGATACCCAAAAGGTTAAAATACTTCAGATCAGTGGAAACCACACAATTGTTGATTCTTACGTTGAGTCTAGTTTTGCTTGACAAACCCAATCGTGCTGTTACTTACTAAGGAAAAAAAAAAAGAAAGGAAAACAGGCAAGATGCATTTCATAATTATTTTTACGGTTTTTCATTTTGTTCTTCATTTATACTTGCCGTTGATTATAAGTTTGATATTTTTTTTTTAATTTTAGATATGAATATAAATTCTTTTGCTGATTGATTACCTTAATTGTATGGCTTTTATGTTTCAGTTATGTTAAAATTATTTGGAATACATCCAGAAGGACCTGAACAAAGAAGTCGAGAATCATTGTTGTATTTGGGATAAATGAGTGCAGTAGCTGTTCAGCTTATATTAAATACAAACAATTTGGGTCATATACACTGAGCTCAAGGATCATATATGATTTTGGGAACTTCTTGTAAATTGTGGGTGAAATTTGTTAAAGATATTTTCAGTTGCTAATGGTTGCTCCTTTTCTATATTTACCTTTTCTGATGTTTCTTTTGCTCTTCATTTTATTTTTCTTTTCCTTCTTCTCTTTTGTTATTGAAAATCAGATAAATTAGATGTTAACTGTGCTGCAGATTTTCATATGTTGTTGTCACCTTTTGTGGAAGTCACTTTCTTATCACTATAAGTTCTGTTTTTCTTCTTTCTTTCAAGAGCTTATATGATTTCCAGCCTCCCTTTTTTATTTATTTTATTTTATTTATCATCATTTTGAGTATGTTGGCCGATGCATGGAGTTACCACTTTGTTCCTATAATTCTGCAATTTTTGTTGATTTTCCTCCCTTCATTCTTTTTTGAAATGTAGCCTTTATTCGAGCTTTATATTCCATCCAGAACTATATTTAAGCCTTTTATCATAATGTATATATCAAGCAAGAGAATTCTGTATCTCTTTTGCTCTCACTGTGCAATTTTTTTTTTTTTTTTTTGCTTTAATCTATTTGCCTTACTTTTCTTTTAGAGTCTTGTTTATATAATCATTCATAAATAGACTTAATATGAGGTTTCGAAGCTTTGGTTGAACTCCAAAGGAATCAGCTCCAGCTCCAGAGTCTAGATCTTGAAAGAAACTGTTGCAGTCATTCTAATATACCTTCATTAAGTTGGTAACAAACTAAAGCATTCCATATAAGATCTCATATACCATTTCCATTTCATGTTTTAGTACTTGTACCCCCTTTTCGGGTTTCCAAATCGTTGTGTTGATTATTAGCGTTTAGTTGCAAATTGAGTGTTTGAATTACAGTCACAGCTAAGCTTCAAATCACAATGTTACCTGGCCTTGTGGTTGGCCAAGACCAATGTTCTTGAACATATTATGCATAAACTCTACAGGTAAAAGTGATGCAACAGTGGCGGAGCCACATACAAAGGTGGGGGGCAAGGCACCCCCAAAATTTTAAAAAATTAATTTGTAGTATGTATATTATTTACATTTTAAAAAATGTAGCATGTAAAAATTGAAGTTGGCCTCTCCAAATTTTAAGTTATTTCAATGGTGCTCTTAAAAGAAAGAGAAATTATATTAAAATCATATAATTTAAGAGGTTTAACAAATTAAACTATGTAGAAAATGATAAATTTTTGTATATATCTAATAGAAGAAATATATGACTTTTATATACTCATTAAAATTTAGATGATGATAAATTCTCTTAGTAAATTAATTTATATATATGTGTGTGTAGAGATTTGTTTTAATTAATATATTAGTATCATAACTCAACCCCCCAAACTAAAATTTCTAGCTCCGCCCCTGTGATGCAAGATCACATGCCCTTCAAAGATCATAAGCTATTATTTTTCCCTTTCTCTTTGTTTGTTAAATGGATCTTTAGTTTTCTAGTTTTTTATTTATTTATTATTTATTTATTTTTAAGGGGTGTATTATTTAGATATAAAGAGTTTATACAGCAATAGGTGCTAAACCATAACTGGGACAGAGTCTATCGGTCCCTATATTTTTCATATCCCATATATAAGGTATATACACAAAAGATGGGCAGGTGTCATAGATTATCAAAAGATCCTACTGCTGGTGATCCCTTTTTGCCAACGCGTCCGCTTATCCATTAGCTTCTTTGAAGATATGATGTACCTGGACGGTCCAGTCGCGTGCCATAAGACTCCTGCAGTCAGAAATAAGGGGAAAAACATTAGGTGAAATATCTTTATCAATAGTTAACCAATTTAATACCAACATAGTGAACAAATTTAATGCCCAGATTCCATGCCAATATAAGTCCCTGCCGAACAGTTCCTAATTCTACAATATTATTTGTGGTAATAGCCATATTTAGGCTGTGTTTGGTTCCCATAAAATATTTTTTGAAAAATAGCCTATTTTCCGGAAATGTTATTTTCGAGAAAGGAAAATATTTTCAAGTGTTTGGTTGTATTATAAAAATTGTTGTAGAAAATATTTTCATGTGTTTGGTTCTATTCTGAAAATGCTATTTTTCTACAATTTTTTTTCACATTTTCTCAGCTATTTTTTCAGCATCCAAATAAATTTTATTACAAAAAATTTCAAAATCATAGCCAAATCCCAACACCATACACCACTGGAACTCCAATTCAACCCACAGCAGCAAATTCCGGCAATCAAAAGCCACAACCACCAAAACATCACCACCACACCACCACAACAACAACAAAAATCAAACTTAAAAAAATAAAACTGAGAGAGCGAGGAAGAGAGAGTGATCAAGCGGCGAGATCGAGTGGAGGCGATCGACGAGATCGAGGAAGAGAGAGCGAGGAAGAGAGACCGAGCTCGAGAGGGGGACGAGATCGAGCGAAGGCGAGATTGAAGGCGAGATCGAGCGGCGCGGTGCGATCGTCGGACTGGAGCTCGGTCTGTGGTCGTCGGACTAGAGCTCGGGGTTCGCCGGCGATGTCGAAGGCGATCTGGGCTCCCTCTTCTTCTCTCTCGCTCTCTCTCTCTCTCTCTCTCTCTCTCTCTCTCTTTCCGGAAATCATTTGAAGTGAAAATAGAAACGGAAATTATTTTCAGTGGTCAAAGCTTCTTTTTTACAGTCAAATGAAAATGATTTCCAGAAAATTCTATTTTCAAAACCAACCAAACAGCCTATTTTACGAAAAATGATTTCCTGAAACTATTTACACCCAAAACAAACGGACAATGAAAATCCTGCCACCCAAGATCCAGAGAGGGATCGCAATATCCCACCTGCTCCAGCCTTGCCAAGGTTACCTATCGAGCTCCCATCTGTATTTACGGCATGTTTGAATGGAGGGGGGGAAGGAGGGAAAGTGGAAGAGAGTAGAGTAGAGTTGGTTAAAAATAAGCTAATTTTGTGCTAAATCTACTCTACTTTACTTTACTCCCTCTCCCCTTAATTCATACAAACCATTAAATTCAGAAAAAGGTGGTACCGGGGCGGTCCATTTCACAAGCCCAGGAATCTTAAAAGACAAATTTTGTAGCAAGGTACTACCTCCGTCCCATTTTTTTTGTCCTCTATTCCATTTTAAGATGTCCCAAAATATTGTCCTGTTTTTAAAAATAAAAGTCATTAATTTACTAATATTTCTATTATACCCCTATTAATTTACTAATTCAATTTTTTGATAAATTTTTTTTAAGGGTAGTTTTGGAAACTTATACATTTTTAAAAGATAGACAAAACAATAAATGATGTTCCCTTAAAAAGTTTGACTTTTCAAACAGGACAAAAAAAATGGGACGGAGGGAGTAAAAAAATTCTATAGCATGTTGGACAGCCTTATAAATAAGATGAGATTGGGAAGAGGAGTGGTTATTAAAGATGCGATCATTTAGAGCAAGCCATAATTGCCAACAAAGAAATGAGGAGAAAATCTTCCAAGGGATTTGCTGGCCTTGGAGGAGAGTATCGGACTTTGAATTCATAATTATAACCATTCTTGGAGAGGTAGGGAAAAGAATTCAAGAGGCAATATCCCTGGTGAACAGATCCAAACATCCTTAGCCCATGGACAGTCGCGAAGCACATGGATAGTGGTTTCCGGATTGTTACACCTAGGGCAGTTAGCACTAACCGCAGACCGAGAAAATGACAAGTATTGTCGAGTAGGTAAGCAATCCTGCGTAGACTTCCAATTGAATACCTGTAATTTCTTCCTGTTGGTAGAGAAATTTGGAAGCCGACCTGACCAAGCAGATGCCATTATCACAAGGAACTCGAGTTCCATAAACTCGAGTTCCATGTCAAACTCGAGTTTCAAAAATGGTAGATTTCTAAATATTTCTCAAATAGTGGTAAAACACTAATAATTTCGAAAAATAGTGGTATTTGGCTATTTTTGCCCTTAATTTCATTTCTTGATTCTTGATCTCCCCATCATTCCTTACCATACCATTGTTTTCTTCCAACCAATCATTTCTTTTTAACTAATTTCTTTTCTATTAATTTTCTATTACTCTTGGTACCAATATTTCTAATTCATTCCATCTTTTGCCCATAACTAAAAAAAAATTACTCTATTTCTCTTTACCGTCGGCACATCTTTCTAATTAATTTCATATTTTTGCCAACAACTAAAAAGGTAATTAATCTCGTTCATTCCTTCTTTGATTTTATTCTTTTTGTTGGTGGATTTTTCTTTGTTGTTGTCATCTATGCAGTGGCCAGTGGGTTTCTAATTCTTTCTTGCATCTGTCCTTCGGGTTGATTTCAATTTCTTTCTTTGATTTATAAATTTTTTTTTTAAAAAAAAATTCAACTTCTTTCTTTGATTTATAAATTTTTTAAATTCTTTTTCTATATTTTGGATATGGAGAGAAAAAAATTGGTTTTGATGGAATTTGGGGTATGGAAGTGTTAATTCAAAATTTTTTTTTTCTTTATACAAAACTTTCGGATTAACAACTAGTTTTCAACAAAATCCTAATCGTAACATAGAAAAAGTGTAGGAAGAAAAAATTCATCCCAGATAAAAATAATAACAAGATTAACATTTTGGTGAAAGAATCTAACAAAAAATGATAAAATGCATGCGATCAGTTTAAAATTTTGAATGTTGTGGAGCGTCCAAAACTTGACATAGTTATCTTTTTATGTATGTGTTCATTACAAAATTCACAGAACTGACACTTTCTAGCAATCTTGAATATCCTGTGTAAAGTAATTGTCCTGTTCTCTCTCTCTCTCATCTGGTTATATACTGAATCTCTGCATGTTCTCTCAACCATTCAAGCACCTTCGCTCCCTCTAGTATCTCCTGTACCTACACAATTTCAGAGGGAAAATTTGTTCATTGTTAGTAGTCCTTAAAATTCTCCTACCAGCATTAGGGCCAAAGGTTATATATAAGCCAGAAAAGAAAAAAAAAATGAAGATCAATTTTACAGAAATATCAAAAACACAGAAGCACAGTGCAGATAAATGCTAGTAGAAGTACTTCAACTCTATTCTTTGTTCCAATAGTATTGTTGTAAACTAAACTGTTATATGTTGTCCTTTGACCTGTTGGGGAATCCCTAGACAGGCCTTTGTGAAGGCTTTAACGATAACAGCATTGGCTTATAAAAAAGGTTTAGCCAAAAGGAAAGTAGTAATAGTACCTGTTCCCTCACCCTCTCCTCATCGTATTCTTGGTTTTGACGTTTAAATTCAACAATAGAGTTCTCAACCTCTTTCACAAGCTCATCAGTTGAAAACTGCAAAACAAGCAATTAAGATATTCACATAGTTGTAAAAAGCAATGTATTTTCAATAAAGCAAGTGATGCTTCTCTTTTAACCAGCAAGTAAAATTTATTATAAGGAAAAAGAAAAAGATGATTCTGATATGATCAATTGGAGCCCCACTGACCCTTCTTCCTACAGTCTGGTTAATCCATGCAACACAATAGGAAGAATCAAAGTCATGAGCAGAAAGATAACGTAAATTCACAAAAGATGTTGAACCCAAAATTTTGAGACTTAATTGCTGTTTTGTTGTGGTACATTCACAGAAGTTGAAAGAAAAATTATCTTCTATTGTAGATATATACCTGCAAATTTTCACGTTTATATATATCTCCAACTGCAAGATTCTGTTTTATTACATTCAATATGTTGTCCTTCTGGTTTTCAAGATACTCATTAACTGCCTTTGGGCTTGACAGAGAAGCCAATTGTTGTTCATTCAGTTTCATATTTGCCTGTGCCACGATAATACTAGAATGAGTATCAATACACAGAACTGAGAAAATGAGAGAGAGTTGAAACCAAAACATGCATATGAAGGTAGATTTTTGGAACCCTAGTAATAGATATTGATGCAAGTACCAACCTGTATCTGTAGAAGTTTGGCTCCATAAAGCTGCCTACCTTGTTCTTCAAACAAGGATTGAGGAATATCAGCCTCTACCATCTAAAAACACACAACACAAATATGTAAAAAAAAAATTCACAATTATAAATAAATAGGGATATGGTTCAAAAATAAATTCATGATTTATTAATCATATTCTTCTGGCAGGATGAACTGAGTGATAGATTTAATTATTATCAATTCAAGTTGTCAATATACAGGGCCACGACATGGGTCCTATCAAAATATGTCCTGACATGCTGTCAAAAGAGAGTATCATAATAATAAAATAAAGTCTAATGATTGGTACATTATGTTTCTCACATGATAATTATTTAGTTTCTATATCATGTATGGACTGTGGATCCATTAAAAGATAGATCATTTGGATAACATTAATGTGCCTACTCACAAGAAAATCATCCAATAAGGTTGCTCTCTCTCTCTCTCTCTCTCTCTCTCTCTCTATTCATTTTCTTAATTAGTAAACAAATGTTAGAAAGAGAAATTTTCCTAAAAAGTTCATGCAACATAGGCCAAAAACAGTTAAAACACACAAAATTCTGTTTTGTTTATGCATTTCGATAATACAAAGCCATGTACAGACAATGTTCAGAAAGCAAGAACCAATCAGAAACCACAAATGAATTCAATTTCAAAGATGCTTTTTTTGAAGACTCACCTTTTGAAGCTGGTCTAGAATCACATTATCTGTTGCTTGTTCTCTTGCTGTTTGCTCCACTTCTAGACATCTCTGAAACAATGATTCCTTGACCTGAAGATTTGAACAACATAAAATGTTATATTTTAGAGATAATTGGATAGGATATTTAAATTTTGGGGGGAAAATTAAGAGTATATATGAGTGCACAAGGGTTCCACTGAGCTCTAGCTAAAATTACATCTTCTATCCTTGTAAGAACAAAGTGAAGGATAATTTGTGGGTTTAAGACCCACTGAGTTTGTGAGTAATTACCAATATAAAAAAAAAGTATAAGTGCACAAGGGTTACCTGGTTCAGAGTGGTGCACCCAGTAAGCAGCCTGTCAGCAAGGGAGTCATCCAACTCAGGTAAGTCTCTGTAAAACAGTTCTTTGCATTCAACCTGAAAAAGAATATATAAAAAATTTCACATTTTGCTAAGCTCAGTACAATGAGCATATATAGATTACTACAGAAAACAATTAACAAATTTTTTAACAGACTGAAAGGCTAAAAAGAACGAAAGAACTGCAATATCGTTTCATCATTCATGTATATGTGTGTCTTTATTTTATAATTGGAATTTTTTTAAAATGAATTGACTCACAGTAAATTGTGCATGAACACCACAAAGATTTTCTTGTTTCCATGATTCAGGGAATACAAGTTGAAATGACTTTGTTTCACCTCGTTTAATTCCTATAATTGAATCTAGGAAACCAGGAAGTACTTTGTCACCATCTTCTGTATCAAAATGAAAACCTGCAGGTAGAACATAGAGTTGAGGGAGGAAATGCTCAAGATGCTTTTACAAATGAGAAACTAACAGAAGTGTAATCTTCAGTGCATACTAGCAGACCTTTACTCTCTGCAGAAGGAATCTTTTGAACATTCGACTCATCTTGATCAACTGTTGTTGCTGATATATCAAGGACTGCAACATCACCAATCTGTGGAAGGTTCAATTTTTTGATAAGTGGAAGGTTCAAGTTTTTACAATTTACACAACTCATATGAAAAGAAGCCCCCCAACAGGGAAAAAGAATTATGCTCAAAGGATAAAAGATTAAATCATGAATTTCTTTCTATGGCATCAATAACTGCAATTTAACAATTACAACATGATTACTACACAGGGAAAGTTGGACAATTGATGCTGGCTAAACATTTTTTCATTCATCTTTTGACAGGATGTAGGAGTAGTTAATTTCTTTAAAACCAAACTAGCCATGAAGCTGTTAATCAATATGGTTATAAAAATTAAACTAAGTGTGAAAAGCAACAAGTTATATGCTTATGAGACTAGAGTAACTTTAACTTGAGTTACCTGTAGTCCTCTATCAGTTACAATCCTCATTGAACCAAGTGACTTGTGACGGCGTCTCAGTTCTTGTTCAGAAGCTCTGCTAGCATCTATGTCACTGTCTATTTCAACAACAATCTTCAAGTTCTTGTACCCGTTCTCAGGAATCCATTTGACTTGAGGTGCTACATCAACAATGACATCATATCTAGAGCACAAGTCAATTAGCAATCATGATCCATGAAATTGCATGCTGAGTCATTCACTGTTTACTTCTATCATTCTTCTCAATATATATATGTGTGTGTGTGTGTGTGTGCATGCCCCTCCTTTTAAGATACAATGAAAGAAAATGGTAAGAGCATGCAAATGAAATGTAGCTTATAAGATGCATACACGACAAACCTAAGAGAGTTGAGAGAAGAATAGGTCTGCTCCATCTCAGAAAATTTGGTTACAATGCGGACCGAATCTCTCAAAGCCCTTCCTGTCACCTATAAAGTAAAAGCAAATCAAGAGTTCAATTAACATGCCTAAGAAAATGATCAATGTAGCACCAATGAGCTCTGCCTTGAATGGCATTCTTCCTTCCACAAGAATTACGAGGTCGTGGGTTGAAAACCCACTTGGTGCATGTGTAACTTACCAATTAGAAAAATAAAGAAAAAGAAAATGATCAAAGGTAAGTATCTTTGTCTCCAATAATCTACATAATCAAAACTAGATGTGGAATAAATGCTGCAAAGATGTAAACTCTTTCTTGTAGAATAAGGCTCAGTTCAAGTCCTTATTGGAAAGGTAATACACAGTCAAAAGGGATTTCTGGTTTTGAAAGCTGATACAACTTTCATAGGCTTTTGTAAGTGACAAATCGTTTTCTTTCAGGGGATGAGGAATGTAGAATACAGAATGTGCTGCGTATTTTTTTTTTATAGAAATTTTGAAACTGCTGTAAATAAGTTACAGATCATGGACCATCTAATATATCTATTTTAAACGGATCCCCTCAACTCCTATTATACAGAACTTGAAACAACAAATGAGAATTTGCAAATTCCAGTATCAATGCTAGCATCTATATCAATATAAACATAATGAACTGAAGTGAACCCAAAGAAAATTAAAGGTTAAATGAAAAATATTACCCTAAAATAAATTAAGTAAAAAAAAAAAAAAAAAAAACCGGATGTTACTTTCCACATACTGAGGACATTGCATGTGGAAGTGTCCTCTTCAAGATAGATTCAACAGTAGCCTTTTGGACATTTTTCTTCCCGACATAACTTATAAGAATACTCTCGGGAACTTCCTTTCCCGGGCGAAATCCAGGGACCTAATTACACAAAAAACCAGTATTAGAACATATAACAACATCCTTGTTCCACAGGCTAAAACATGTATCTTCCCAAGAGCACCTTGGCTTGCTTCATGAACTCATTTAAGACCCTACTGTAGCAGTCATCGCATACAGCTGGTGGAACTTGTACACTCAACCTAACCTGCACAAAGAGAGATACATATTAATACAGATTTTTACTAATTCCAACTTTCTCAATTACACAAATGCAAAAATGCAGTTCTCAAAAGTAATTGAAAGACCAAAAAAATGAAGCATTTGAAAAAAAAAAAAAAAAAGACGAACCCAGTTGAATTAAATAACTACTAATATACTTGGAAATTGTAAGTGCTTAAAAAGGAAAAACTCAAACAAAAGAGAGAGGCCTGACGTTTTTAGCTCATCAGAGAAAACAATAAAGACCCAATTGAACAAAACCAAGTAAAACTTAAAGCAATGATAATTATACAAAGAAACACAACCACTGATTATCTGGGAAAACACGAGAGACAATGAAGTAACTAAAAAAAAAAAAACTCACGCTGCAATTGGGTTCTTGGGTCTCCTTGACCTCAATATCTGCTGGAAGCTGATCTTTTTCATTGCCAGTAGCGACTGAAGAAGAGGCTGAAGCGGTGAAGCGAGAGGGGTTTGGAGGTGATTGAAGTTGAAGGAGGTGGAATTGGCGGGAAGGAGAGGGAAGCTTGAGAAAAGTGAAGGGTCTGTGAGTATGGTTGAAATGGAGAAGTGGGTTTCTGAGAGAATTGTGAGAGGGTCGAGATGGGTTCAAGTTGAGGACCCTTGTAGTTGTAGTGCTACTGAGACACAACTCCATGGTAGGACTTTGCTACTTGCTACAACAATAGGATAGAGAGGGAGAAAGACAAGAGACATTAATATAGGATAATTCGTTTTGAGGGACAGTTTTTGGTTATTTTTACGGTAAACGACTGTAGTTGGTTTGCTAACGACAAGGTTCGATCATATTCATGGGTCGTTTTATCATTTACGGATGATTATAGTTATAGAGGGGATTTTTTTTTTCGCTAAACCGTTATAGAGGGGATTTTGGCAACAAAGTTGTAGATCATTAACATTGGGTATGCTAAAATAGTCCAAATACCAAAATAAAACGTCAACATCTAGTGTGCTATAGCTAAATTTTTTAGCTTAAGCTAAAGATAAAAAATAAAAAATAAAAGTTCGTTTTATATTCAATTTTCTATCTCTTCTATATGCATAAAGACATAATAAATAAATAATATTTAAATTAAATGGTAAAATAATAGAGTATGAGATGTAGAGTGTATTGTTAAGTGGCATGTTAAAATAAATAAAATGATTTTTTGGTATGCTAAATGCTAAATTTTTTAACAAACCAAATGTAAATGCTCTTTTTTATTTTATTTATTTTTTATACAAGATAGAATTCTACTCTAACTTAATCTAAGTATATATGTGTGTGAAGCTTCCTTTTAGAGACTTGAACTCTGGCCCTTGCCCCCCACACCCCACAGATACTTATTCTTGTGGAGTGATTATCGCACTAAGGATGTGTGGTAGTGTAAATGCTTTTAAAAGAAACAACGTTACAAAAAAAATATTTTAAAAACTTTTTAAATCAAGAAACTTTACAAGAAAATGCTTCCCAGGCCTACAGCCACTGTAGTACTGTTATTTATCTAAACTAGGAAAAGTTATATGGTAGAGAAACAACCTAAATGGGGGAAAGTAAAAGAAACTAGATGCAAAAGTTAGCATCCCCCAAAAACTGAAAAATATACAACAAACAACAATAACAAATGTAACATCCCATTGCTACAATGAGAAGTCACTCTTACGAACCAAGGATTGCAATTTCCATTAGCATATTTCAATTATAAAAAAATAAAAAGGCTAAGAAGATGCTTGTAGACACTCGATTTTGCATCCATAATTTAATCTTGAAAGATGGCTAGAATGATTATTCATATACCTGAAAAAATCATAGTTGCATTAAATGTATTAATTCATTTATTGCATATTATAAAAATGATGTCCGATTCCCAAATCGCACTGTCGGATTGAAATGTATCACCAGATCAAATTTTCATGGTCTGCATGCATTGTATGGAGCAAAGCCGATCACGTGTGATTAATTGAAATTAATTTTGATTGGTTAATGATTATAATTATTTAAATGAATTTATGTGATTGGTGGAGTATGTTTCTTAAAGTGAGATTTGTTGCATGGGATTAAAGCAAATAAGCTAATAATATTTAAAGACTATAGATAATTAGGCTTTTAGGATAATTATATTCAAAATAATTATTTTAAAAATCCTAATTATCACTTTGGAATTAGGTTTATCATGAAAATAACTCTTAAATTCATCCAAATACAGTTTTAGAGTCGGAAAACACTTCAAAAACGTGCTAATCAAGTAGCAGATTTCAGATTCATGTTCCAAGAAACTTTTGGCATGGTAGAACTCAAAATTAGGACTAGGCTATTTCTAAAAAAAGTTGTAGAGAATCGAATTTCCCTTCAGCTATCAAAATTTGTAGAGAATCGAATTTCCCTTCAGCTATCAAAATTTCATCTTAATATGAATTTTGAGTAAACAATATGATCAAAATACTGAAGTTTGTTTTGATCTGAAAAATTAGCTTACTCTTATCCAAATATCCTTTTTTTTAGGATTTTCCCCATATATTTTTGGCTTATTTTTTCAGCATTCCAACCTCTATAAATAGGGGATGTCTCTCAAAATTCAGACACTTTCTAACTCCCCTCTATCTGGCTCTTCTCTTCTAACTTTTCAATTCCCCTTACATTAAAGACGTTCTAGAGACTTCTACTTTAGAAACTTCTTTTTTGTAAGTAAGGTATTTTAGACCTCAAAGAGGTGAACAAACTTCTTTGATTTCTAAAATATTCATTCATTAGAAGAGCACGCTCATGCAAGAAGTATTCTTTGGAATGGCAACAGGTCGGGTTTCTTTATGCCCGGAACTAACCCGCAGGTCTGTACCTATTACCCGAACCCAGACAGTTTAATAAACGGGTTTTTTTTTTTTGTTGCACCCAAACCCAGCCCATTGGGCCCCGGCCCAAAATCATACACCTAGAAATCAGAACAATCCCAAAATCACAAATCACAGAATATACACGTAATTTTCTTGGCAATCACAGCATTTTCTTGCCATCCAAACGGATGTCAAGATCTAACAAACCAATCTGTACAAAAAATCCAACAAATCCCAGAAATTTTACAAACCTAGAAATAAACTTAGCAAATCTGAAAATCTGAGCAATGAAACACAAAAAAAAACCTAACAAATTTGGCTCACAAAAAAAAAACCCAAACCCAGATTTTGCTTACAAAAACATGAAAAGAGAAAAATCCAAACCCAGATTTTGCTAAAAAAAACACGAAAAGAACCTTTGAATCAAGTCCTCCAATTCCCCCAATCACATAAAACTTCTCATCCATGAACACACCATAACACATCTTCCTCGGCTTCTTCATCGGCAGCAGAGTCTCCCAAGACTTCGTCTCCGAATTGTACAACTTCGCCGAATCCAATATGTTTGATTGCTTGAGGAAGTGCTTGAGGCAGGGCGGTGACAACGCCGGCGATGAAATTGAGAGTGAGTGAGAGTGGGAGAGGAGAGTGGCGACTGGTGAGTGTGTTGTGAAATGAGAGAGGATTAGTTTTAGGGTTTATAAGTGTGTGTGTGTGTGTGTATAAGTAGGGGTGTCAATGTTCGACCCAACCCGCAAACACAACACGAACTCGACACGGGTTTTTTCAGGTTAGGATTGGGCCTTAATGGGTTTGGGTCATAAATGGGTCGACCCGAAAGCAACACGATAAGAAACGTGTCATAAGCGGGTCAACTCGTAATAGACACGTTTGACACTCCAATTTATTTGTGTCAACCCGAAATAACCCACTTAACACAATCCGTTTAACTCGTATAACAAATAAATATTTGTTTTCTTTTAGATTTGTCAAATACCTTTTATATCTAACATATATTTTAAATTTAAAAAGAAAAGTGAGTAATTACAAAAATTTACAAGAGATATAATTGGAAATTGAAACTTTACAAACCCTAGAACTACTAATACTTTTTTTTTTTTTTGGCATAGAACTTGCCCAAATGAGATTGGATGAGCTTGTGGAAGATATTATGAATTTGGACATCAACAAAGAATCTATGGATGATAATCGTGGTCATAGTCAGGATTAGTTTACTGTTTGCTCAAATTTTTTCAATATTAATACTTAGCATTTGGCGAGTTCCAAAGATATTATATTTTTGTTAAACTATGTTATTTTTATTTTGTTAAATTTTGTTATTTTGAATTTAGGTTGAAGTGTATGCATTTCTTTTGGAGTGTAAAGAACTTATTTCTAAATGAATGTTATATTTTTGTTGAACTATATTATTTTGAATGTGGGTTGAAGACTTGAAGTGTATGCACTACTTTTTGGGATGTAAAAAAAATTATTTCTAGATGGATGTTATATTTAATATTATGCAGGTTGAAATGGGTTGTGTTACATTCGTGTCAACCCAACATGACTCATTTATTAAATATGTCAAATGGGTTGGGTCAGGTCAACCCGCCTTATTAACAGGTCGGACTAGGGTTGAAGGATCATGACACGGTTATTAAACGGGTTGGGTTAGGGTTGAGCCATTTAGTCGAATACCCCTACCTTGACACGACACGAATCTGACATGCTAACCCAAATTGACACCTCTATATATAGGAGGTTTTTTTGTAATTTTATTAACTTGCAATTGGGTCGGGTCAGGTCCGGGTTCGAGCTAGGTTTTACAAAAAACCCGGACCCGCTTCGAGTTTTTTTTTTTTAAAAACCTAAACCGACCCTACTCTTTATCAAGCGGGGTAAAACGCGACGCATTAGGGTTAAGCTAGGCCGGGTACCCACGGGTCGAGCCACAAATGCCATCCCTAGGTATTCTGTCTTTCTTTCTTTTCTTTTTTTTTCTTTTTTTTTTTTCTGTTAATTAGCATGTTTTTGTGTTTGATGCATGAATATGATTAGTATGTTTTATTATAACTTGTTCTTATGATATGATTGCCATGATTAGATGATTTAGATGATTGTTTATTTAAATTCTTCTCTTTGACTTCAAAATCTGCAATGACTATCAAAACAAAATTGATCTATATTTTCAGATCTAATTAAAAAAAAAAAACTGATCTGAATTTTCAAATCTGATTTTTTTTTAAACAAAACTTATCTAAATTCTTAGATTTGTTTTTTTTTTTTTTAAACAAAATTGATTTGAATTTTCAGATTTGATTTTTTTTCAAAACAAAACTGATTTGTATTTTCAGATCTGATTTTTTTTCAAAACAAAACTGATCTATATTTTCAGATTTGATTTTTTTTTTTTCAAAACAAAACTAATCTGAATTCTCAAATTTGATTTTTTGTTTTTTTTGTTTTTTTAAAACAAAAATGATTTGTATTTTTAGATCTGATTTTTTTTCAAAACTAAACTGATCTGTATTTTCAGATCTGATTTTTTTTAAACCTAAAATTGATCTGTATTTTCATTAAAAATAGATCTAAAAATTCTTCTTTTGACACAAAATTGCAGATTTTGAAATTTAAAAGAAAGGAATTAAAGGTTAGGTTGAAGTCTTTATATATATATATATATATGATGCATGTATAATAAATTCATCTCATGAATGTGAATCCTCTTTCAAAAAAGTTTTTTTTTTCTTTTTCTTTTTTGTTTCTAGAAACAGATCTGATTTTTCTTTTCAAACCTAAAATTGTTTTTATTTTCCAAAATAGATTTGATCCTTTTTTACAAAATCTTATTCTTTCTTTTACATAAAAGTAGATATGATTTTCTTTACAAATCAAAATTTTTTTTATTCACAAAATAGATCTGAATTTTCTTGAAAAAGAGGACACATTCATAAGGCAAATTCATTTAAATTAATTTTTGTCAAGTTTTTGTCATATGTGTTCAACATATCATTCAACATCAAGTAAAAAATGGTATATTGGTCATTAGAGTCTAGAAGACCATACTCTGTCTAGGCAGAATGGGTGCCTAACACCTTCCTATTTAGTAACCTAGCCCCTGAGCTTAGGGTTTTTGGATAGGTAGATTAGTGTTTTGTCTATTTGATTTTGGTACATTGTAACTAGGACAAAAGCTTTGTATTCTTTTGTATTGATTGTAAATAGGACCCAAAGCCTTGTAAGGTTAATTTACCAAAGTTGTACTTTTCTTTATTCAATTAATGACAATGAAGTATTTTGATCATGTAATTTGTATTTCTTTTTTCTTATTTTTTTTGTATAAAAAAATAAGTGGCGACTCCACACCACTTACCCAAAAAGAGAGGTGCCCTTAAAATCACTCAAATCTCTTTTTTGAGCGCACACCGATTTTCCCTGTCTCTCACAATGGTGACTTCGCTGGGGATGTTAAGGGCTAAGTTTCTTGTTAAACTTAAAGTGACCAATTATTTACCCTTGTTTTTTTTTGTATGATGTTGTTATTTGTTTGGATGTCTATGTCCTAAGATGTTTGTATGATATTTTTGTTGTTGTTTGTGTTGCCATGTTGATTGTTAAAAGCTTTCCCTAACTATCATAGTGTGTGTCATCTAAACAACAAATATTGCTTGTACCTATCTCAACATATGGTGGTAGTAACCATGGATCACCAGTCTTCATTAGATTCAGGTACCCAGTGGTGAACTCACCAACTTATAGCCTAAAGTTACTGGATCATTTCTTGTTGACTATAAAGGATAGACCATGCCGTTTCGATCAACGTAATGTTCATTACATTACAAGTTGGGAGGTGTAACGTCCTAGCTATGAGAAACAATAAAACAACAAACTCACCCTACAATGTAATGGCTTAGAACCTACCCTTAGACCGGTCCTTGTTAAAATTGCATTGCATATTGTGTATGTTTGACCATTGTTTGAGCCATGGTGAGCCCAAGTTCAACACATGGGCCCATCATAATTGTTTGAATGTTGTGTTCTTTATAAACCTGATTTTGTTTTCCTAGAAAGAAAGGTATGTCATGTGTATATGCAGTTTGAGCCCAAGCTTGCTAAGTCCAAAGTCCATCAAGCTCAATGAGGATTCAAGCCCAATCCCATCAAGAGCAAGTAATTGTCCTCAAGGTTTAGGCCTACCAAGGTCCAATTTTCAGAATTTCAACTCAAACATCCACAATGGACCAAGAAGAAGGATGTCAAAAGGTAAAGAGTCCCACATCGCTTTAGTATGTAAATCGGATTTAGAAGCAACTTGAGGATTTTGTTTAGAGAGAATTGTTAGAGATTCAAGATCTGAGTTTGAACTTTGAAGGGAAGTCGAAAAGATGAAAAACCAAAAAAAAAAAAAGGGGGGGGGGGGGTTTAAGTTTAATCAATGGGCTACACCACTTTGGAAAGAATTTAAAAGGAAATGAATATGATTTCAAAAAATATATATTTAATGAACCAGATTGTGCCACCGTGATAAATGAGTAAAATATATTTAGTCAATTAATTATCATTAATGTCTTTTATATACGAACATAAATACCAGATCTTTTGTTCAATTATTAGAAACTTTACCAGATGAGCTTAACTAGGAGAAATTATAGAGTCCTTTGGTGGACCACGTCATTTGTCCACCATTCCACTAAAAAACTTCCACTTGTTTAAAATTGTTGAGTCAGTAATTAATTTCTATTTAAAAAAATTTTCTAACTAACAATTTTAAAAAAGTGGCAGTTTTTTAGTGGAATGATGGATTACATCACTTGTCCACCATATGGATCTTATAATTTCTCCTTAACTAGAATCCACACTTCGACATAATCTAATCTTAACAAATAGAAATCAAATCCTGTTTAAATTTAAATAGGACTTGAAATGAAATGCAATCCTAATCCCCTAATTAGCTACATGATATTATTTGAATTCAACTTAAGAACTTTATTTGAATTTAACTTGAATCTAACCTTATTTTATGTTGTTCGATTTCTGGAAATAACAATCTAGAGATTGCTTAGACCACCAAAAAATATCTTGAGAAAAAACTCAAAACAACTCACACTTTTTAAAGACTATTAAAAAAAAATGTATGCTCGACACAATGCAGACATATGAATCATGTCAACTCCAGTGCTCAATGCACTGGAGTCAGGCCTTACCCTTTTAGTAAAATTTGTAATAGGTATGACTTTTGCTTGGGAAATCTAATTAATATAAATATATATATATATATAACGTCAAAACTGAGAAAATTCAATTAGATTCTCAATTTTGCATCACGTGTTAACGTTATTATTATTATTTTTTTAGTCAAGTGAGTTGTTAGGTTCAAAATCTGAAGAGGTTATCCATAACTTTGATCCACAATCCCTAGAAACCTCCAAATTCTCTCTCTCTTATACTCGTTGATCTCTAAAGGGATTTTTTTTTTTTTTAAACCTTCCTCATGCTTATCTACAAAGGTTGTCAATCTTTCCATCAAACACAAACACCTTTTATCTCTTCCTCTCTTACCCCTTTCAAGTGCCAAAGATCTCTAAAACACTAAATTTCTACTCCATTTTAAAGCATAACACATTACTATTGCTAATAGAATAAGAAATAGTCCCTGAAAACTCAATACACAACTCAAATATTTTTTCAAAAAAAAAAAAAAAAAACATGTGGACTATTCTCGTGCATTAAACAAATTACATATTTTTAGATTTGTTGTTGGTGCCGTCAAAGGATTTGTTCTGGATATCAAATTCAAAAATCTCTACAAATTTAAACTTTTAAAAAAGTATTCACATAAACTTTAGAAAGAAAAAAAAAATTGTTAACATTAGACTCTTTTAAGTTTAATATCATTCCGAAGTTCTTATTGAGTAGTGGTTTCTTAATTTATAATGCTGCACTGCTTGCAAGGAACAGAATGCTTCGAGAAAGAAATGTTTTGGAAGTCTGTAAAAAATTCCAGTGTGATGCAGCCTGGATGTTATACTCGCACTGTCTATGACCTTATCACTGATATTCAGGTATCTTAAAATGTTTACATTTCATAGCTTTTTGGATAATGAAATGTATTGGTGCAAATTTCTTGTGTGCTTGGCAATTTTCTATTAAATTTCGTGAAATGTATTTTATATTTCTCTATTTTTGGAGTCACAATGAGAATTCCAAAATTATGGATTCTCTCCTCTTTGATTTAAACTATATGGATTCCACATCCATTTTTTTTTTCTCCTTTTTTTAATTTCTTTATCTATATAATTTTTCCTTTTCTCAAGTGAGCTGGAACATCAAGACACATGACAATTCATGACAACCTGAAGCCCAAATGAGTCACAAACGACCATCATTGTTCCAATTTCCAAACCCATTGAAGTTCACTCACAAAGCCCACCCCCAAAGCCGAATCGCTTGGAGCCTAGGACCAATGGTCCAAACCACCAATCCGACGTAACCATACACAGCGGCCCACACCTTGCCAAACCATACACAACAATGGCAGTGACATTTGCACAAAAGAAAATAACAATAGCCCAAAACGCCATTGCTACAGTGAGTCAGTGACCCAACAAAGAGCTATGAAGCACGGGTGCGTTTCCGAATTCGGGTGCAAGTGCGGGTACGGGACTAGGCAATTTTTGAAAAAGTAAGGTGCGGGTGCAGCGATTAAAAAATTATTAAAAATATTTTTATTTATATTTTCTATATATTTTTACTATTAAAATATTCTTAAAAAATACATTACTATGCCTTGATTCACAAAACAAAGAAAGAAGAAGGCAAGAAATACAAAACAAAACACAAAACAAAAAAAAAAAAAAAAAAACACAAAAGAAGCAACAAAATATTCAAAATAAATTGAGAAATGACATATTTAGGATGTTCGGGCAGCCACATCGACGCAAATCCAAGCCGAGTCGACGCAAATCCATTAAAAAAAAAAAAACTCAAATGCGGCATTGACGCACGGGCAGCCGCGTCGGACTCCAGTGCAGCACCCTCCTAGCTGCGTCCGTGTTTCATAGACAGAGAGGAGCCACAAAGTAACCACCAACACCCCACAAGCTCAAATCAAAGCCACTACATAGGGTGGCCTACTAGGGAAATGCATGGTAGATGGAGAAAGATCAAGATTTAGAGTAAAACTTTTGAAAAGTTTACTTAAAATGGTAATAATAATTAAATTTAGAGTAAAACATTTGCAAAGTTCACATAAAAGTTCATATACAAATAATGAAACCAAACTGCAAATCACCTAGAAATACTAAAATAAGAAAGGAGTTTAACATACTTCTTTAAGCATAAATACATTATAACAACTACAATTCCTTTTGACATGATTAACTAATGCAAACTAAGAGTACGTTTAGATATCGTTTATTTTGTTGAAAACTGAAAATAATAAAAAAAAAATAATTTTCGATTACAGTTCACACTAAAAAACACTGTTCATATGCCTTGATGCACTGTTCATGTCCCATGAACAGTGCACCAGGCGCTAGTCCCAAAAAAAAAAAAAAGGGGCTGAAATGCAAAACGTCCAAACGTGGACGTGATCCAAACACTCACTAAATACCATAAAAAAAGGCTTGTTGAATCTTTCTCTTGATGAGTTAAGTCCATTATTTGCTCATCACCACCATGATTGCACAAAGGTTCTGCAAAAAAGTTTTAAAAACTGTAAGGCTTTTTTTGTTTGTGATTTAATACTAGAAGTAGACAAAATAACATTAATTATTGTAATCACTATATAGAAAAAACCTACAACAATATTTGAGGTTTTTCAGAATGTACAGAATAAGAAATACCCCAAGCATTTACCACATGAACATGTGCACTGGGGGGATGGGGGTGAGAAATGAGCCAAGCAGATTCCCATGCCAGCAATAATATAATAAGAAAATATCTTGCTAATTAACAAAGGGCAATTGTAAAGAGAAAATACAGCATTCCAAAACAAAAGAAAAGTAGAATATCACACAATTCAAGGTAAAATAAAGAACACAAATACACTATGAAATCAACCATTATTTACAACCAAAACAATTTCAATGTAAAGCCAAAGCCAACCAATGATTCTATTATTGAGTCAAGATTTGTATCATCCCTCTACATGCTCTCTAGAATACATCTCTAGCTCTTAGTTAAGGATATCTGGAAAAGGAAAAAAAAAAAAAGAAAGTACATCAGTGAGTGTTCAAAGTGTCTAATGTGGAGGGCATTATTCCTTGCTCAACAATTATCGATCACTTGTGTATTTTTTTCATTCATAGCATTAAGGCTTTCTTAAATTGTTTAAGAGAAATCTTTAACCTTCCTCTAAATGATAACTTTGACCTAAAGAACAAACTAAGAACATTAGCACATTATAGGATGAAATAATGTTCAGGCTTATAAAATAATTTAGGAGTTGTAATGGGATTCTGTTTTGAGTTCCACCTTAACCAGTGGGATGAGAGAAATGAGGAAAGGCTTCCCATGCTAAGAAAAGTGATACAGTAGAGAAGCAACCTAAATTGGGGTGGGGGGAATGTAAAAGAAACTAGATGCAAAAGTTACTAGCCTCCAAAACAAGAAAAATACATGACACACAATATTCAGAAATTGTAACAAATCTTATTGCTGCAATGAGAAGTCACTCTAATAAACCTAGGATTGTGCTGTCCATCCACATGTTTCATTTACGAAAAAATACAAGGCTAAAAAGGTGCTAACTACCTATGAACTTCAATAATTTACCCTCCAAATAATGAGGCAAAACCTCTTGTATGCTTGCATAGAAGAAGAATTATCAAACTCATTGAGTGCTTATACATATTTATAGAAATGTTAGTAACCAAATGTTGTAAGTCAAAAACAAATACAAACACTTAAATCCATTATTACTTTTTTTTTTTGGGTTCGGCCGCCGGGGGGGGGGGGGGGGGGGTGGTGGTGGGGGAACCAAAACAAAACATAGATCAAGAACAGTCCCATTTCTAATAGTAGCATAGATCAAGAACAATCCCATTTCTAGTAGTATAAATTGAAAAAATAAGCTGTATGCACTGCCTCATAAACAACTATAAAACTTCTTATCAAAAAAAAAAAACAATTAAACTAAAATAATCCATATAACAAAGAATGAGAAAGGGAAAAACAGTGGAAGGCATGATTTATAGAAACATCAGTAACCAAATGTTGTAAGTTGAAGACAAATACACACACAAAAGCGAACACTTAATATCTGTTATTTTTCTTTTTTTTGGGGTGGGGGGGGGGGGGTGTGGGGTGCTCTCAGAATGACGCATAGATCAGAACCAATCCCATTTCTAGTTATATTCAATTGAGAATATAAGTTGTAAGTACTGCCTCATCAACAACTAGAATATTCCATGTAACAAAAAATGAGAAAGGGAAAAACTGTGGAAGGCATGATTGCAAAGTTATGGTCCTTGAGGGGAATGTGATCTTTCAATACCTCAACATGTAAAGGCTTTTGCATCAGTCAAGGAGAAGATTGGTCTTGGCCAGCCACAAGATTAGGTAACATTGTGATTTGGAGCTTAACTGTGACTCTGGTTCAAACATGTAATGTTCAACTAAATGTGTCTACAACTTCAGAAACATTAAATGCAAATAGACACATATTTCCTGTGATAATTAGTATGAGATCCTATATGTAATGCTTAGTCTTACTAACTTTATGAAGGATATTAGAATAACTGCAACAATTTCTTTCAAGATCTAGAGCTGATTCCTCTAAGCAACAAAACCTCGTAATAAGTCGAGTCCATTCCTAGTTTATATATAAAAATAATGTAGTGAACAGTGCAAGAAACCAAAGTTGAGTAATGATGATAGATGAGACAGAACTTTAAAAGTGAAAGTAAGGCCAACAGCTAAAAATAGGGGGAAAATGTAAGGTACACAATGACAGCAAAGTAGAAATAGAATTCTCTTGCTCGATACATACGTTAGAAAAAAGCTCCAAAAAGAATAATTATGGACAGAACATAAAGTTTGAATAAAGGCTACCCAAAAAAAAAAAAAAATATCAACAGAATACGTAGGAACAAAATGGTAACTCCATGCATCAGCCAACACACTCAAAATGGAAACTAAAGGAAAGGAAGCTGAAAATTATATTAGTGCTCTTCAAAGAAAGAACAAAAAAAGAACTTATAATGATAACAAAGTAACAGACATTAGAAAGTGATTTCCACAAAATGGTGGCAACAACATATAAAACTCTGAAACACAGTTCACATATCATTTCTCCGATTTTTTGATAAAAAAAATAAAAGAAGGTTACGAAAAATAAAATGAAGAGTAAAAGAAACATCAGATGTGTAAATGTAGAAAAGAAGCTACCATCAGCAATTGAAAACCTTTTTTAACAAATTTCACCCTCAAACTACAAGAAGTTCCCAATCATATATAAATCTTGAGTTCAGTATATATGATCCCAAATTTTTTGGAATTACTATCAGTTGAATAGCTACTGCACGCATTTATCCCCAAATACAACAGTGATTCCCATTTTCATTTTTTAGGATGTATTCCAAATAAGTTGAACAGCAACTGCAGGAATTTATAGAACTGTACCATATATATTCATATCTAACTTATAATCAATGCCAAGTATATATGAATAACAAGATGGAAAACGATAAAAATAAGCATGAAATGCGTCTTGCCTGTTGTTCCTCTTTCTTTTTACTCAGTATGCAAATGCACAGTTGGGTTTGTTGAGCAAAACTAGACTCTCAACATAAGAATCAACAAAAGTACATTTATCTCCAATAGTCCTAAGTTCTTTAATCTGTTGGGTCTCAAAGTCTCGTGAGACGAACTGTCCTTTATGCATTTCCAATAAAACCTCGCCAGTCTTCTTAAAACCTATTGGCCTTGGTAAGAAGCCTCCTTGATCAGCCAAAGTTGAAAACATTTTGGTCCAAGAGGACGCAACAGCGTACCATTTCATCACCCATATATCGACACAACGAACAGAAACCCCCCATTGAATTAAGGCAAGGGAATTCCTATAAGCTGAAACAGACACACCCACCAAATTCTCAGGATTATCCAAAGGTTTTGGCATTGCTATCTCGCGGAATACCTCGTCCCCCAAGTCGAACACCAATATAAAATTCAGAATTTCGTTGTCAATATTGTTTTTACTGGCAACACAATGCAAAGCCCCATTGACAAAAGCATGTGGATCACATTTGTCTGCAAATGCAGTACCTGTGGGAGGCACTGCAGTAACCACTCTCCATTGAGCAGTGGCGAGCGAGTAAACCTCAACCTTGGGTACCTTAGAGCTTTCACTCTCGCTAGCACTCACAATCCTCACCACCTTATAGTCATTAGTTTTGGAATCAAATCCAAACCCAATAGAGGGGTTGTAAAAACGAAGTGTTCGGAGGCCAACACTGGGTGTAGGAAGAATCACAAGCTTTCTAACAAGAGGGTTCCAGAAAAAGAACCTGTCAGTGAATTTCATGGCAAAGCAGACCAAGCCGTTACAAGTACCCACCACACGGAACGTCCCGCTGAGAGGGAAGTCAAACCTGGTGTGTTCATATAAATCTGGGTTGCTGTTGTTGTTGTTGTCACAATACAATGCGTAGAGTTCTTTATCACAAACCCTGTGTTCACTTGGAGGGAGTCTGAAGAGAAGGAGGGGATGCTTGTTTTTGGAGTGGTGGAGATGGATGGAGATGAAGGAAGGGTTTTGGATGATGGATTTCCATGTTTTGGAAACGGAGGTGCAAGTTATGATGGATTTTATTGGTAACCGTATGAGAACAAAGGTTAGGATTTCAGGAGGTGGAGAATCCCACATCGCTAAGCTTCGGTTAATAATTATGATTTGGAGAGATTGATGAAGATCTGGGTTTGAAAGCCTTGGTTGAAAAGAAATCGAAAAGGATGAGACAGACAATCGGGTTCAACTCCTTTTATGTTTAAGTTTAATCATCAATGGGCCCCACCACCTTGGAAAAAAAAAAGTTCGTGATTATTATCGAACCAGACTGTGCCACGATAGCAAAAAACCAAAAGTACAGCTGAGAGAATTCGTGTTGCGGAAGTTACAAACTATAATTGATCTTATTATTGCATTCAAAAAAAAAAAAAAGATCTTATTATCGATGGACGAGCTATGGCACAAATGTCTATCTAGCATTACTTCAATTATTAAAGACATGTTCCAGCCTAAACAACCTGGGATGATGTATTTGCTTTTAGGATCAAATCAATGCAAACCAAGATTGTTTTTGGTCAACCAATTTTTTAGTGCCTGCTCCAACTTTCTGCGCATAGATTATGGGCTTGATTCATGTGTTTCTTCATACTGCTTTGACTGATTCGAATTTAGGTAAACTTTTTAGATTAAATCCTAAACTACTAATATAAGTAGGACTGAGTTTGAGCCTATTAGTCTAAAGTAATAGGCTCAAGCTCAGTCCTACTTGTACTAGTTTAGAGTTTAGTCGTCTATATATACTCATGGATTCATTGTAATGCAGGTTTTGTACTACACTTTTATACAATAAAGATGTAACTCTTAAGGAATTCATTCGTGGATGTAGGCCGACAAGACTGAACCACGTAACCCTCGTGTTCTCGATGTTCCTATTCTATACTTCTCATTCCGCATCCATACTAGCATATTCAACATAGTGTATTAATGCTAATATTTAACATGGTATCAGAGCCAAACTTCGTTCTTGGCATCAAACAAACATCTCTAGCACGCAAAGAAGATTCTCACGTGCACACCACTATTAGAAGTCACACATGCTTGTCTGTTGAATCTAGACTCCATGGCATCTCACAGCCACCATGGCTCACTGCTGTGTCCAGATCCTCAAGCCCAAGCAATCAGTGCCTTTCCCTATCAGATCTGTGCACATCAAGCTTTCGCCTGATGAAACCAACAAGATAGAAGTGCTCCATGGCATATCACAACCAAAACCCAGGAACCCGGAATCCAATGGCCGCCGCACGCGCTGACAAAGCCTCTGGTTACTCCTCCCACGCGCTGTCGAAGTTCTCAGATTCCAGACTGGATTATGGCACACGCGCCGCTCTGTTGACCTCGTAGCCTTCCGATCTATAAAACCTGAGAAGCCCGGCAGCCGAAATCAAGACACACGCCCACATGTGTCGCCTAGGTTTCTGGCATCTCTTGCACGCGCCGGTGGAGATTTCACTCGTCATCCACGTGCCGAAGAACTACGTCATCTTAATATGATGTCAGCAAAAAGCCACGTCAGCCCTAGACACGTCATTAGACACATCAGCTAGCCACATCAGTAGTGTCACCTCGTCAGCACCATGTCACCTAGCTGATCGTTGACTCGGATCGACCCGACCTAAACCACCCGGATCTGACCCGTGAGCACTGACCGTTGACTTTGACCAAGATCCGTTGACTTCTGTTGACTTTGACTTTATGTTCACCTTTGACCAAAGTTAAAATTTCCGAAGGGCTTATCTTACTAAGTTTTTCGCATAGATTCCAATTTTGGACTCCGTTTCTTCATTTGAAGCTCCGAAATTGGTCAATTGGCACATTCTTCAATGTGGTTTCTTCAAAGGCATTCTTCAAGGCATCTCTAAGGGATCTTCTCATGTTTATCCAACTTCAAGCCTTTATCGAGCTTCCGCCTTGAGTTTGAGGGAGGGTGTTATAGATATATTAGATATATTAGCCTAATGTAATAAGCCAAGCCTAGTCTTACTTGTACTAGTAGTCTAGGGTTTAGTCGCCTATATATACTTATGTTAGGGTTTATTGTAACACAGATTTTGTGCTACACTCTTATACAATAAAGAAGTAACATTTAAGAGATTCCTTCGTGGATGTAGGCCGACAAGGCTGAACCACGTAACCCTCGTGTTCTCGATGTTCCTATTCTATATTTTCCCTTCCGCATCCATTCTAACATACACAACATGGTATAACACATCGCATTGCTAACAATATATTTAACAGGATTCATCCTGATGAAGTGACCATGGCAACTATTATATCAGCTTGTGCTCATCTAGGAGCTCTTGACTTAGGAAGGGAAATACACTTTATATATTGCAGAATGGATTTGATCTTAATGTTTTATATTGGGTCTGCACTGATTGATATGTATGCCCAGTGTGGAAGCTTAAATAAGTCACTTTTAGTGTTCTTCAAGTTGCTAGAGAAAAATTTGTTTTGTTGGAATTCAGTTATTGATGGGCTTGTAGCTCAAAGGTATGCAGATGAAGCACTAAAGATGTTTAGCAGAATGGAGAGGGAGAAGATCGAACCCAATGGAATTACTTTTATTAGTGTTCTAAGCGCTTGCACTCATGCAGGACTTGTTGAAGAAGGCCGTAGGATGTTTCTGAGTATGGCCAATGATTATTCCTTCTCTCCTGAAGTTTGACACTATGGATGCATGGTTGATCTACAGAGCAAAGCGGGCTTAATTAAAGATCACTAGAGTTAATAAGAAGCATGAAAATTGAACCAAACTCCATTATATGGGGAGCCTTGGTAGGTGGGTGTAAGCTCCATAGAAACTTGGAGATGCCCAAGTTGCTACTAACGAACTATTGGTTTTGGAGCCAAACAACAGTAGCCATTACAACCTTCTGGTTAACATGTATGCTGAAGTAAATAGACGGGTTGAGGTTGCAAAAATCCAGGTAGCCATGAAGAATCTAGAAGTAGAAAAGAATTGTCCTGGATCCAGTTGGATTGAAATGGAAAGGAAGTGAAGAGGGAAAAATATTCTTGGAATAGGCTTGACGGATCTTCTTTTATAGTGGACGGGCCCAGCAACCTCAGTCTTGTGAACGGACACAGCTTGGACGGGCGTAAGGGCGACGGGCCCAAATACCAGTATAAGGACCCTTGCTACAAATACCTGCGACACGCTTTAAGGAATCCCAAGGTTAAAGGGATTCTATTAATGAGAGGATTCTAGAAGATATGTATAAGGAAATGTTTTGTCCAACACGTTTGGGATTCTACGAAGAAGACTCCTATAAGAAAAAGACTTCTATTCCAAGTTAAAGAGGTCTACCTACTACTATAAAAGCCCCCATACCCTTGCTAACCAAGGTACGCATAATTTACCCTCTCTAGCACTCTAGAGTTGTGAAAATATTTCTAACTTAACCTTCGGAGGGTATTCAGCCGGCACCACACCGGTGCTCTTCGCAAGATTTTCTCTTCTCTTTGTTGTGTAGGTTTATATTCGAGCGCGTAAGTATTGTGTGGCTCACTGGTGAAATTCTTGACTTCATCAGTTGGCGCCGTCTGTGGGAAACGAAGTTATAGTTGAAATTCACAGGCCATACTATTGTTTCCCGGACTAAAGGGTTGCATGGTACTCACTCGCTCGATGGCGACCACTAACGACGTTCAAGGAGAGGAACCGCCCACGACTGCCCTCGAGAGACAAGTTCGAACTCTTGCTGCCGCCGTGGAGCGCCTCACTAAGCAAAACAACGACTTGGAAGAACAGCTGCGACAGAAGAATGCAGCACCGAACGACTTACAAGAAGACCAAGAAGGGACCAGCGCTGCAAGAAAAAACCAGGAGAGACCCGAAGCCAGCCACGCCCCAAGCAGGTCGGAGAGACAGAACTTAAGCATGCCATCCCTCACGGATGCGACCCCACCACACATTGTCGCGGAGATGCAAGCTATGAGAGAACAGATGGAGGTTATGATGAATGCACTCAAGGGGCGAGTTTCTAGTGACCTTGATGATCTAGTCAACCGCACAGACTCGCCTTTCACTGCAGCCGTGAACTCCTTCCCCCTACCACACAAGTTTCGAATGCCACAGATCGACAGTTATGACGGAATAAAAGACCCTTTAGATCACCTAGAGACGTTCAAAACCTTAATGCACCTTCAAGGGGTCGCAGATGAGATAATGTGCAGGGCTTTTCCCACCACGCTAAAGGGAGCCGCAAGGATTTGGTTCAGCCGGTTGACACCAAGCTCCATCAGCACTTTCAAGGAATTAAGCGCCCAGTTCACGTCCCACTTTATCGAGGGACATAGGTACAAGAAGTCAACGGCATGCCTAATGAGCATCAGACAGCGAGAGGACGAGACGCTGAGATCATACATAACCCGCTTCAATAAGGAAGCACTTTCAATCGATGAGGCCGACAATAAGATACTAGTAGCAGCCTTCACAAATGGGCTGCGAAAGGGTAAATTTTTGTTCTCTATATACAAAAACGACCTGAAAACCATGACGGAGGTCCTATACAGGGCTACCAAGTACATGAATGCGGAAGACACATTGCTGGCCCGGGATGACAAGCCAAGGAAGAAAGAGCGACAAGAAGACACCCGGCAGGACCAAGAACGAAAAAGACTCAAAACTGGAGACCGAAGGGACGACCAGCGACCTAAACACCCAGGAAAAAGGTTTACAAGCTTCACCCCGTTGAATACCCCAATAGACCAAGTCCTGATGCAGGTTAAAGACGAAGGGGCTCTAACCTTCCTAGGAAAACTCAAGAATGATCCAAGCAAGCGGTCCAGAGACAGGTACTACCGTTTCCACCGCGACCACAGTCATGATACGTCTGATTGCTACGACTTGAAGCAGTAGATTGAGATCCTTATCAGACAAGGAAAACTGCAAAAGTTTATCAGGAAAGAGAGGACGAATCCTCCACCTCAAGAGCAGCAACCCCGAAGGGAGAATGAGCGTCCTAGACCCCCAATTGGAGACATAAGGATGATTGTGGTTGGAACTGCATCAGCATGCTCAACTAAGAAGGCCCGAAAAACTTACCTCCGAATGGTTCAAAACGTCCAGCTGACGGGCTCGGTTCCAAAGATAGCCCGTAGGGATAGCCCAATTATTGGGTTCTCGAAAGAAGATGCACGACGACTTCATCATCCGCATGATGATGCACTAGTCGTCACCCTACAAGTCGAGGAATATAACATGCACCGAGTGCTAGTCAACAATGGCAGCTCAGCGGATATCCTATACTATTCCGCATTCCAGCAAATGATGATTAATAAGGAACGGCTGATACTAACAAACGTCCCGCTGGTGGGGTTTGGAGGAACGAGAGTATTTCCGTTGGATGCAATCACGCTTTCGGTGACGGTAGGAGATTACCCTCAGCAAATCACTCGAGACGTGACATTCCTCGTAGTTGACTGCTCGTTTGCATACAACGCTATCCTTGGATGACCAACTCTTAACACATGGAAGGCGGTAACCTCAACATACCACCTGATGATTAAGTTCCCCACTGAGTATGGGGTCGGGGAGTTACGGGGAAATCAGGTGGCTGCCCGTGAATGCTACTTAGCCATGTTGGAGATGGAGGATCACCAGCAGACAATGTGCATAGAAGAACAGCGAGTCACTCCTGAACCCGTCGAGGAACTGGAAGAAATAGCTCTAGACGAATCAAAACCTGAACGAACGACTATGATAGGGACATCGGCCAGCCAACCTATACGGCAGGCCCTCAGAGCGTTCCTCAGGATAAATCAGGATGTATTCGCTTGGAGCCACGAAGACATGCCCGGGATTAATCGATCAGTCATGGTGCACAAGCTAAATGTGAACCCCAATTTTTCACCCGTAAGACAGAAAAAGCGGGTATTCGCTCAAGAACGGAACAAGGCAATAGCAGAGGAAGTAAAAAAGCTACTCGAGGCAGACTTCATCCGGGAGGTGTATTACCCCGACTGGTTAGCAAACGTGGTGATGGTCAAAAAGGCTAACGGGAAGTGGCGAATGTGCGTCGACTTCACGGACCTCAATAAAGCATGCCCAAAAGACAGCTATTCGTTACCACGGATAGATACACTGGTAGACTCAACGGCGAGACATTAACTCTTGAGCTTCATAGATGCTTTCTCCGGCTACAATCAGATCAAGATGGATGAAACCAATCAGGAGAAGACATCTTTTGTCACGAGCCAAGGGCTTTTTTGTTACAAAGTAATGCTGTTTGGGCTTAAGAATGCAGGAGCAACGTACCAAAGACTAATGAACAAAATGTTCGTGCACCAGATTGGGAGGAATGTATAGGTGTACGTCGACGATATGCTTGTAAAAAGCCTTCTGGAACAGGACCATCTAAGAGACCTATAAGAGACCTTCGACACCCTCAGGTCATACAATATGAAGTTGAATCCGAACAAGTGTGTATTCAGAGTAACGGCAGGGAAGTTCTTGGGATTCATGGTATCCCAAAGAGGAATTGAGGTCAACACGAAGAAGATACGAGCCATCATGGATGGCAAAATTGTGGCTTTAAACAGATTCATTTCTAAAGCGATGGACAAATGTCTACCGTTTTTCCGCACCTTGAGTAAATCTTTCAAATGGACGGATGAGTGTCAGAAAGCATTCGAAGACCTAAAGAAGTACCTGGCCTCTCCACCGCTTTTCAGCCCAGCCGAACCAGGGGAAGAGCTCTACCTATACTTAGCGGTTTCGCAAGCAGCGGTCAGCGCGGCCTTAATAAGAGAAGAACAAGGAACTCAACTACCCGTCTATTTCATAAGTAGGGGTTTCCGGGAGGCAGAAGAAAGATACCCCCAGATGGAGAAGCTGGCCTTCGCACTTGTAACTGCAGCCCGAAAGCTTTAGCCATACTTCCAGGCGCATGCCATCGTAGTTTTGATGGATCAACCTTTGAAGAGAGCCATAAGCAACCCTGAAGCTGCTGGACGAATGGCTTTGTGGGTAATAGAACTAAGCGAGTTTGATATACAGTATCGCCCGTGAACTGCGATAAAGGGCCAAGCAGTGGCAGACTTCATCACCAAGTATACCCCATTAGAAGGCAAGGGGGCAGACACACTTAGAGAATGGAGCATCTACACGGACGGATCCTCAAACAGGCAAGCAGGAGGAGCTGGAGTTGTAATTCAAACCCCAGACGGGGATAAAATTGAATGCATGGTCCGTTTGGATTACGCAACGACAAACAATGAAGCCGAGTATGAGGCATTAGTGGCAGGATTGGACCTCGCGACGGCAGCAGGTGCTGAAGTCATGGTCGTACATTGCGACTCCCAAGTAATAACAAGTCAAATTAACGGCATTTACGAGTGCAAAAATGAAAGGATGAAGAAGTACCTAGAAAAAGTCAAGAATCGGATCGACGGCCTCAAAGTGCGATTCATTCAAATCCCAAGGGAGGAGAATGAATGCGCCGACCGTCTGGCAAAAGCAGCCTCAGCAAAATCTATGCTAGTCCCTGATCAAGTATTGTCATTTATCCAAACGTCCTCAATTATTGACGACGGAACAGAAGTGCATGAAGTGAATTCTGAGAACGATTGGACCACGCCACTATTAGCCTACCTGAGGACAGGCACACTACCAGACGGAAAAGAAGCAGCCAGAAAACTGAAAGTCTAAGCCTCACGATTTGTACTGATCAACAACCTTCTATACAAAAGGGGATTCTCACGACTATACCTGAGGTGTTTGAATCACGACGAGGTAGACTATGTAATGAGAGAAGTCCATGAGGGCATCTGTGGAAACCATTCGGGGGCACGATCCTTAGTACACAAATTGATCCGAGCAGGGTACTACTGGCCTACAATGCAAAAGGACGCACAAGATTATGTCAAGACATGTGACAAGTGCCAGAGGTTAAGTAACTTGATCAAGCAACCAACCGAAGAACTGACACCCATGACGGCCCCCTGGCCATTCGCCCAATGGGGACTAGACATCATGGGCCCCTTCCCAACCGCGATAAGGCAACTAAAATTTTTGGTAGTTGGTATCGACTATTTCACCAAGTGGGTGAAAGCAGAGACCCTGGCCACTATCGCGGAGAAAAACATTCGAAACTTCGTTTGGAGGAATATTATCTGCAGGTACGGGATACCAAGAGTGCTTGTCTCCGACAATGGAAAGCAGTTCGACAACAGCGCATTTAGGAGCTTCTACTCGGAGCTAGGCATCAAGAATCATTATTCCTCGCCCGCACACCCGCAGGCCAATGGACAAGTCAAAGTTATGAACCGAACCCTGCTTAAGATAATCAAGACTCGACTCGAGGGGGCAAAGGGTATCTGGCCTGACGAACTACCAAGCGTCTTGTGGGCATATCATACAACTGTAAGAGTACCTACAGGAGAAACGCCGTTTCGGCAAGCATATGGGACTGATGCGGTTATACCAGCGGAGGTAGGGCTTACAAGCTATCGCTTGGAGAATTACAGCGAGGATGAGAATGAAGAAGCCATGCAGTTCCAACTAGACTTGGTGGACGAAGTCCGTGCTACAGCAGAGCAGAGGTTAGCGCGATACCAGAACCTAATGGTAAAATACTACAACTCCAATGTCAGAAAGAGAGACTTTCAGATCGGGGATCTTGTGCTACGAAAAGTAATGGGAGCCGCTAGAGACCCCTCTCAAGGAAAGCTCAGCCCCAACTGGGAAGGACCATACAGGATCTCATCCTGGCAAAGGAAAGGGACTTACCACCTTGAAACTCTGGATGGACAGAAGCTGCAGCACCCGTGGAACACAGAGCACCTACGGAGATACTACCTATAGAGATGACATAGAAGGCTTAACCACCCCCCAATTTTCCAGTTTATTTCCAAGTTTTCAGTAGTTTTTTAATTCAGACAGATGATTGTTTTACTTTACATTGAACAATTCTTTCTACAAGTGCTTTTTTAAGCCCAAGGGGGCAGGCACCTCTTTTTTATATAATTTCTTTCAGACTCTACTGAATCTTTTCTACTTAATCTACTTAGTTCAATATCGGACGGTTAAAAACCTAGTCCACATGATGGACGGATCATCCCAAAAGGATGAAATCTTAAGTCCTTTGTTGGACGGATAAAAACCTAGTCCACATGATGGACAGATCATCCCAAGAGGATGAAAATCTAAAGTCCTTTGGAGGACGTATGAAAACCCAGTCCACATGATGGATGGATCATCCCAAAAGGATGAAAATCTTAAGTCCTTTGGTGGACGGATAAAAACCTAGACCACATGATCGATGGATCATCCCAAGAGGATGAAAATCTAAAGTCCTAGGGAGGACGGATAAAAACTTAGTCCACATAATGGACGGATCATCCCAAGAGGATGAAAATCTTAAGTCCTAGGGAGGACGGATAAAACCTAGTCCACATGATAGACGGATCATTCCAAGAGGATGAAAATCTTAAGTCCTTTGTTGGACGGATGAAAACTTAGTCCACATGATGGACGGACCACCCCAAGAGGGTTAAAATTTATTCAAGTCCACAAAGTGGACGGACAACCTATCAGGTTTCAAATCTAAAAGTCCACAAGGTGAACGGACGACCATAAGAGGGTCAAATCCCAGGTCCTCAAGGCCGACGGATCACCCAAGCTTAAATGCAATCCATAAAGAAGACGGATAAAAACCCTTGAGGGTTAAACAAAATCCACAGAGCGAACGGATATGTTCCACGCAAAAACACACAAAGCAAATTATAGAAAAAGAATTGAACGGATTAAAATACCAAAGTAAAAGGTAATGTTTACATGGAAAGCACGACGGATTGTTCTCAACATACTATTACAAAAAGTAATTAATAAAAATGTTGATATAATTAAGCTACATCCACAACGGGGTTTTCCTTCTCTTCATTGCGACGGGCCTCGCCATCCTTCGGATCACTTTCAACAACTTGCTGATCCACCTGAGCAGTGACGGGTGGGTTCTCACCGAAGAGCTCATTGGTATCTTCAGATTGCGCAGGACAGATGGAAGTGAGTTCAGGAGCATTGATATTGACGGAGGATAGATCAAGGGCAGGATAAAGCACCTTTACCTGACGAACAGCCTCGTCGAAACCGTCACCATACAAGTCCCCGAGCTCGTTTAGGAGGGCGTCGGAATCACGGTACTCCCAGACTGCTGTATCCTTGGCCAGACAGATCGCTTCATCTTTTGCTGAAATAACTTTTTTCAGTTCCTCCGTCAGATCAAGAAGCTGCTTACTTGCATCTTCAGCCATCTTGAGTTTTTTCTCTTGAGCTACCTTCCAGACCTGAAGCTCGGATAACTGATCCTCCGTCACCTTCGCCTTCTCCCGTAGAAGGCCCAAGGTCGTCTCCTGGTTCAAGCACCGTCCCATCAGACCCTTTGCCATTATCATAGCATAAAAGATTGAAAATAATTCAACTTCAGAGAAGAGTACGAACTGATGGAAAGTAGACAGATAAATAGTGGACGGATAAAGTTACCTGAGCAATGCTAAACAAGGCCGTCTCGCCCATGGCCTTCGTCGAGTGGTTACCCAGATCTTCGTAGTCCTCGGTAGTGATGATGGAGGAGAGCTGTTCCAAGGCATATTTAGGGTCGTCACGGAGTAGTGACGGCGGTTTCTTGAGTCCAGTGGACGGACCCGTCATCAGGCCCTTACCAGCCCCATGTTTAATTGGAGTAACCGTCCTGGCACCTTCCGCCATGAGTCCTACGACGGGTTCCAAAGGAACCTTGGGCTTCTTAGGTGGACGGTCAACTTTGGACGGCAGTTTTCTCTTAAAAATGACCGTCTCCTTGGGTTCTGTAAGGCCGGCCTCCTTATTTTTGGCGACGGCCTCTTTGTTTTTGGCAGCATTGGCCTTGATCAAAGCTCTTCTTTTAGCATCGTCCATTTCTGTAAAGGTGAACGGGCGAAAGATTAAGAAATAAAACAGAAGTATCTATTAATTAAACAAAATGGGTCGACGGACTTACGTTGACGAGTCCTGGTCTCGTATTTAATTGCGGCTGGAGTTGGTTTTAGACCGTCACAGTACCAATGGATGGTCTCGAGGTTCACCAGTTTAGCCCAGGTTCTCTCCTCCGGCGTAGTTTTGTTGAAAATGTTTTCTAAGAAACCAAACTCCTCAATGCTAACTTGTGGCCGTCATCGAACTGCAAGAAAAAGGAAGGACGGTGTGAAAATGGCATGAATTGTGTTAAACTGAACGATGAATGGAAGGGTCTCTACGCATTAGGACGGATCCATACCAGCCTCTGACAAAATGCCCCAGGTAGTGTCAACGGGCATATATTCTGTATCGCCTGGACGACCCATCCATCTGTCACCCTCTAAGAAAAAATAACGACTCTTCCAGTCTCTATTGGAGTCTGGGGTCTCGTATATAACCTTTAACAAAGGACTTCTAGCTACAAAACTGTATATTCCCCTAGATTTATCTATCTCATCCGGACGATAGCAATGCAGGAACTCTCTCACCGTCAACCTCCTTGCTCTGTTGGACCAAGCCCCGTAGAGTATCTCCATGGCTATGAAGACCCTCCAGGCGTTGGGAGATATTTGGTTGATGGATAAACCTAGGTATTTGAGCAGTTCACGGTGAAGGGTGCTCAATGGAAACCTAAGTCCTGCCTTCAACATCTACTTGTACACCCCGACGCCCTCCACCCCTTCGTAGTAGCATTTTTCTGATTTGTAGGGCAGACGCATGGGAATATTGTCCGGAATCTGGTAATTAGCCCTAAGTGTTTTGAAGTGGGTCTCCTTAATAGTAGACGTGAAGTCGTTCACCGTCCACTCTGGCAGCATGATGAACTCCCTTGGTCCATCAGCTCCTACGACGGGTCCTACGTGTTCCTCGTCATCCTCGGAACCGTTCACTATTTCAACCAATTCCATATCCTCATTTGTTGAGGACTGAGAAAAGGCAGACGGACTCCTATCTTCACTTTGACTCTGTGGGTCGTTGTGACCTGACGAGTATACCTCCTCGTAATCCGCCCCGTCACGGACGACTGACTGATTACTCGACGCACTAGACATTTCCTACATATGACGATGAGACCTAAGACTCCGATGGGTCTATGGATGTGTAATAAAAGTTTTATAAAGTAATCTGACGGTTGAAAGACAAGGCGAGTTAGAGCTTACCAAACTTTATGTAAACGGAGGAAAGATGATGATGACGGATACAAGTAGTGAAACTAGTTGGCCTGACAAGATTGACGGACCTCGCTCTGACAAGTATGTATTGCTGCTAAATGGGAAAATGAGGGGCGAAGGTTTGATATTTATAGAGGAAGTGCACGGAAGACGAAGCGACGCCTCGATCCAAAACAACAGTCAATGAACGAGTGACACGTGTTACGTTCCTGATGTCAGGACTATTTTGCCATGTTACACCGACGACCCCTGGACCTCTGATCCGTCACTTCATAATTACGAACCGTCACCCCATGTGTCCTAAAAGTCATGACGGACCCATAGGGTGAAGGGGGCAACTGAAGAGGGAAAAATATTCTTGGAATGGGCCTGACGAATCTTCTTCTATAGTGGACAGGCCCAGCAACCTCAGTCTTGTGAACGGACACAGCTTGGACGGGCGTAAGGGCGACGGGCCCAAATACCAGTATAAGGACCCTTGCTATAAATACCTGCGACACGCTTTAAGGAATCCCAAGGTTAAAGGGATTCTATTAATGAGAGGATTCTAGAAGATATGTATAAGGAAATGTTTTGTCTAACACGTTTGGGATTCTACGAAGAAGACTCCTATAAAGAAAAGACTTCTATTCCAAGTTAAAGAGGTCTACCTACTACTATAAAAGCCCCCATACCCTCGCTAACCAAGGTACGCATAATTTACCCTCTCTAGCACTCTAGAGTTGTGAGAATATTTCTGACTTAACCTTCGGAGGGTATTCGGCCGGCATCACACCGGTGCTCTTCGCAAGGTTTTGTCTTCTCTTTGTTGTGTAGGTTCATATTCGAGCGCGTAGGTATTATGTGGCTCACTGGTGAAATTCTTGACTTCATCAAGAAGATTCATCAGTTTGCTGCATCTGATAAATCTCACCCAGCTTCTAGTAAAATTTACTTGTTGCTGGCTTAATTAGACGCGCAGCTGAAGCTAGCTGGCTATGTTCCTGAACTAATATGGGGGATTTAGGCAGAACTGCCTACACCTTTTATGGTTGCTGTAACATAACATTTTGGGGTTCTTTCCAGTCACCCCCCAAACACAAACTCTCACTCTCTCTAGAAATGGCTGACCAATCCGCGAAGCATATCTAGTAAGTCTTGTTGTGTATAAATCAAAATCGTGGTCTAAGGTTGAGATGAAGATGGGCAATGATCTTATGCTCAGCAGATAAAGTTCTGATGAGGAATATTTCTCTGTTAGAAAGTGGAAGTTAGAACTTGCTTGGCTCAGAAAAGCCCTTGAAACAGCTCTGCAATTGTGTTGGTGGGCTTTGCCAACAGGTCTGTTTATTCTACTTCGTGTTCATCTAATGGAATAACTTGTGTGAATGGTGCTTGCTGTATAAATCAGTCATGGCACTATAGTAGAGTCTTGTTATTTGTGTCAGTTTGTCTAACTTCAGAACTTCGGAACAAGAATCTAAGAATAGATGACTCAATCAACTTATGCCATTCTTAAAACTGAATTTCATTATATTTTGTGGACTACATTCGTCCTTCCAAAAAAAATCCACAAAAAAAGAAAAATTGGTCTTCTGATTAAATGAGATTTGATTGGTCATTTTTCATTGTCCATGTTTTCATGTTGACAATTTAACGCCTGTATAATGCATATATGTGCCGTAACTCCAAGTTGGATCATAATTTTAAAGTTATAAGAATGATCAAAATACCTAAACATCAACTGCTCAGCTTTTTAGGCAATAGTTATTCATTTAAAAGCGTCCTTACAAGTTTGTCAATTTCATTTTTAAGGTATCTAATAATTTTCTGGGAAGGTGGTTTCTAGCCCCCCCCGAAGTTGGGTTTTTCTGTTTCAGAAAGACATTTATATTTACACGGCATTTTTTTGGTAATGGACAAGGAATTTGTTTTCTCAATATGAAAAATTCATAAAACTTAATTCTCAATTTTTGTCAAGATAAGTGTGGTTGAGAAGGGAGACCCAAAAACGTAATAGATCGGGTTACAAACTACGCAAAGCAGGTCGCGTGTTCAGTGCAACATGTAGCTTGAAAGCTTGCTGATTATGCAAAGTTTAGGAACAAAAAGACAGATAGGATGTGGAATGAGTGGTTGATGGAAACAAGCGATGATAAAAAGTGACTGCTCTTGGGGAGTCACAAGTACCTTCAAGAGAAAAAGAGAGAAACTAAGGAGTGAGGGATAACTTTAGAGGGAAAAATATGAAATTGCATCAGTTTTCTTATTATGAGCTCCATCACTAGCAAGACAAGAGGGTTTATATTCATTGCCACGCTTAATTCCTGTTTGTAGGCTAATTGCGCATGTGCTGAAAGAGCTGGAATTCACAATAGCATGTGTTAAATGTGCCTAACCCAACTGAGCTTAACCAATTAAGCTTATCCATCAAAATTTGAGATCAATGGAACTTGGCATTAGAGGATCAAGAGAGTTAAAACTGGTACAGACCCAAATACAGGCCTCGTGACCAATAATTAAGCAAATTCACCAGCTGACTAATAAAAAGAGGCAACTAGGGACTTCATACGCGTCACCTGCCCCTAACTCCCAATATTACATTTGCACGGTACTTAAAATTCATAAAGAGAGATGCTACGTCAACAAGACAACAACATTTTTACAACAAATCATAGGTGTTTAGTTGTTATTGGTTCAAATTTGAAACTAACACCAAGATTACTTTTTTACCCCAACAATAACAACCAGTAACAACCTGCCGCTTAGAATTTGTTATAAAAATATTGTAAACATATCATTTCTCATAAATAAAATATGTCAAACTCACAATAAATAATTATCGGTATTTTAACACACACCCCACCCCCCAAACATATCATTTCTCATAAATAAAATATGTCAAACTCACAATAAATAACTATCGGTATTTTAACACACACCCCACCCCCCCCCCCCAAAAAAAAGGTTGGTCACTTTGTAGGCATTGTGCTGTGAATTTGTACCAAATTATCAATAAAACATTTTTGTACGTGAAGGGTGGGAAGTAAACACTACCAATAAAAACATCTCCAAAAAAAATCATATATTGGCGTAAATAGTTTAACATTCACAAATAACAAATAAACAGGAGATTGTTCATCAATAAAATAAAAATAAATAAAGAAATCTTTTTTTATTCTCTACCCTCTCTCTGTCCTTTCCAAATATTATTTCTTTTTTCTCTCTCATGCACTGATCTAGTCATATTGGCATAGATGGAGTGTGACGAAGGGTGGTTGATGGCAGTGCCGCTTCAAGGCCTAGGCAACTTAGGCATCTTATTTGTCCCAATTTTTTAAAAAAGTTTTAAGACTTCCATTAATGTAACAAAAGGCTTCCAAATTGAGGAAAAAATCTGTAGAATGATAACTAATTTTTTTTAAAGAAAAATATTTGCGAGTTTTGCATTCTTTTCCCATCTTCAAAAAAGCCCCATCATATTGGACCAATAGAAATCTAACACAATTAAAAAACTAAATTTTTTTCTTTAAAAAAATTGCTAGGATTTTGTTATTAATGTGTTGAATAATCATTTACAATCAATTTTCTTAACAATTTATAAAAGTGATATTAATAAAATCTAAATACAAAAACTATATTAGCAATTTTGTATCTTAAAAAGCAAAAAGAGTAGTTTTACAAAAAGAATTTATAAAATAAAAAATTTAATACATAATACATAATACACAATCAATATATATATATATATATATGAGAGATGCTACGTCTACAACAATTTTACAACATTTTTACAACAAATTACAAATGGTTAGTTGTTATTGGTTCAAATTTGAAACTAACACTAAGATTACTTTTTTGCCCCAACAATAACAATCAGTAACAACTTTTCACTTAGGATTTGTTGTAAAAATGTTGTAGACATATCATTTCTCTCTCTCTCTCTCTCTCTCTCTCTCTCTATATATATATATATATATAAAACCGAAACCTCTGAAACTCCCACAATTTTCCACGTCATTACTATTTTCTTTTTCTTTTTATTTTAGATTTTATTTCTCTTTAACGTGTAATTATCTTCTCAAGTGTTACAATAGATTAGTCTAAGTAAAACTCTATTAGATATATGTTACAATATCTTATTCAATTCATATTAACCCATTAATCACCGCAATTAAAATAAATAAAATAGTCTCTCTCATTTTCAATGTGGGATTAAACATTTTCACTAACTCTTCATCTTCCATATTTACTTCCACGTCTTTACATTTATGTTGTAATATTTATTCATTTTAATTAATTAATATTAAAATGCTCCAACATGTTCATTATGCTGTAGGCAATCATGATTAAAAGTGAACACGTTTAGCATTTGAATTTAAAATATTTTATTCCATTTTGTAGAATTCAATAGGTGTGTTTGAAAGATTGAATTAATCTTAATTAAGTTTTCAATATCTTTTCATTATCCTCTCCTTATATCAATTTCAAATTCTAATCATGTTTTGACAAATCAAGGAGGTGATACTAAATTCCAATATGTCACCATATTTATAATCAACTTATTGGTGTTTGCTTTTATGAATAATCATTGAATCAGTTATTATTCGTACTATATTGGATGTTTTAAACTAATACTAATTATTTCTACTAGACATTATATTAAATTGTATATTTTTAGAATGATTGAATTATTTTGATTGTCTTTTGTTTTGATATTTGGGTCTCTTTATTTCCTTTCAATTTATATTTTTGTTGGTCCTAACATCTAATTGAAATGTTTGATTTAGCCAATGGCCATAACAAACTCCAACCAATTCTTTGTTAGCTTAAAAGTTTCACCTAATTAGTGGCTAATCAACAAAGAATGAGAAAAACACAATAAGGAGGTACAAAAACAGCACAAGATTACAAGAGAGCTTGGTGGGCTTCAACTTCTAGAGTTTCTGCCTCTCTATCGTGGTAAATTGATGTTATTTAGGAATGAAATATCATTTTAGTTATTGAGAGAATAATAATTTTATTTTTTACTTTGACATTGAAATCAATATAAAGTTTACACATTTATGTTAAATAATACCGTGCATTGCACATGTTAGCGATTAGTTAGTCTCTAAAGTTGTGCTTAAATTTGGTTTATAACTTTTTAAACGTGTCTTAAATCATGTGATCGTGAAATGTTAAGGGAGAGAGTGTTTCAGAGAAGTGAAGTAAGATGGTGGGGCCGTGTATGAGTAAGGGAAATAACAAAAAAAAAAATGTGAAAAGTATTATTTTAATAAAAGAGGGTGTATTATAAATAATATGATACGGGTGTTTTTGCAAATTGATAGTGTAAAATAGAAAAAATAGATTTTTATTATAAAACAGAATGAAACTTTTGCATATACAGATGGTTATGTTACAAGAAGTAAGATCGCACAGCAGTGGATAAAAAAAAGGGTAAATTCCACAAACCACCCCTGAGGTTTGTGATAATACTAACTAAGTCCACAACATTTTAAAACCTACCAATATTGTCCTAAAGGACAAATTTGTCCCTGAACTTAAAAAAAAAAAAAAAAAAAAAAAACGCCGTTAACTTTTTTTTTCTCTCTCTCTCTCTTCTGTCTCTTTCCTCCCCCTTTCTTCTCTGAGTTCTCCATCTCAGAACTCTCTCTAACAGAACCTTAGCCACGGCGAAGCCCATGACTCAACGATTTGCTTCTATTCTTCCTAATTAATTCACTTAAATCCCTCTTTAATTTTCCAAACACCCAGAATGATGTTCAAAAAGATGTCAAATGAATCCCACAAATGTTTATTCAACTTCTAGAATTCAAAACAACATAACATGAATTAAGAAGTACTCTTTTCTTTTTTCCTCTCATTACTTTCCCGGAACCCAAACAGAAGTATCATAAAATGCGGAAACCAAACCAAATAGTTTTTGACCCAAAATAGCTTATCTATATATCAAAGCACCTAGACCCCACTTCATATATGAAATTATTGTTTAAAAAAAAAACCTAGATTTTCAATCTCAAAGTTAAAGCATTTTGTAGAAAGAAAAAAAAAAAAAAAAGATGATGAGAGAGAGAGACCATGGAGGGAGGGGTGGCGACCGTCCTTGCCCCAGCCGATGCCACGAGTGGAGTAGAGATATTGTTGGAGGAGGTCTCGACACTTCTGGAGATGGTTGATGCCTTTGACGCGATAGCATCACTTGAGCTTCTCCCTGATGATCTTGGCTTTCTCGATTTGGATCCACTTCTCTCTCACCAAGTGCTCCCTTATCTCCAGCATTGCCACTGGGTCCTTGTACGGGTTTGATGGATCGAAGTCATCTGGGGGCTAAGGTTCTATTGGAGAGAAGAGTTTTGAGATGGAGAACTCAGAAAAGAAAAGAGGAGAGGAAAGAGACAAAAGAGAGAAGAAGAAGAGAGAGAGAGAAAAAAAGAAAAAAGAAAAAGAAGCTAACGGCATTTTTTTGTTTTTTAAGTTCAAGGACAAATTTGTCTTTTAAGATGAAATTGGTAGGTTTTAAAATATTGTGAACTTAATTAGTATTACCACAAACCTTAAGGGTGATTTGTGAAATTTACCCTTAAAAAAAAAACAGACAATAGGAGGAAAACAGCTGTCAAGCACTTTGGCAGCAAGAAATTTTGTGCTGTAGTAAAAACTGAAAAGACCTCTGTTTTCTCACTCTCACATTCACATATTTCTCATTCCCACGACTCATCATCAGCTTCGCTAGCCGCTAGGAACTAGGGTTTTACCTTCGATCCAACTCGCCGGGTCCACTCGCTTTCCACTCTCCAATCTCAAAGTCAGTCTCTCTCTCTCTCTCTCTTTTTTTTTTTTCTCTCACACTATTCAGCTAAAAACATTTAAAAAAGAAAAAAGAAAAAAGAAAAAGAAAATCTTGGTTGTTTGGTATTTACCGATTTGGCACATACTATTTCTTTATAGTGCCACTCTGTTAAAAGTTTAATCTTTAAAACCCCAAAACCCTTTTTCTCTCTTTCTTTGAAGCTTCAAGAAACTAGCAATGTTAGACAACTTACCTGAACTCACCAAGTCCTTCACTGAAGATTTTTTACACAACGAAGAAGAATCGGTTTTGGACTCTCTGCCTCCCGAAATCCTACCCGAAATTCTCATTCGACTGCCTACAAAAGCCATCATCAAGTGCACCTCCGTCTGCAAGACATGGAAATCACTCGTCCAAAGCCCCACCTTCATCTCTGACTATCTCCGCCACTCCGCCACCAAAAACGACCACCCCCTCCTCCTCTTCAGGCTCTGTTCCGAGAACCTCGCGAAAGCGGCGGAGAGCCTGAGACGGGACGAAGTCGAAAAAGAAGTGTACGCTCTGCATTGGGATGACAACAAAGATTTCAGCGAACACGCCAGGTTCGACTTCCCCTTCCACGGTCAAAGCATGAATGGAGTGTTCCGCGTTGTGGGCAGCTGTAATGGCCTGGTCTGCCTCGCCGATGATTTGTATAGGTACTGCTACAATTTCATCATCTGGAACCCGTGCATTCGAAAGTTCGTCCAACTTCCTAGACCCCATATGCGTTTCTCCACGCACGGTGGCTATGATGCGTCTGTTGGGTTTGGATTCGACTCCGAATCCAATGACTACAAGGTGGTGAGGTTTGTGAGTCTTCACAATAAAGGCCCATTTGGTAAGTTTCCGCCAGAGGTCGAGGTCTACTCGCTTGCCACTGGTGAATGGAGGATTCTAAAGGCCTCGCCTCCCAAAGGTTGTGTACCTTATCGCGACCAGGCTTTTGTCGATAACCAAGAGGCCTTTGTCAATGGGGCGCTGCATTGGGTTGCTCTGAGGATGTCTAAGAAAAAACTTATTAACTTTGTGATGGTGTTCGATTTGGGGGATGAGGTCTTCCGCGAGATAGCACTGCCAAATGTTGATGAGTGTGCGCTGAGTGATTCTATTTGGGCATATGGGAATTCGCTTGCCTTGATTCAACATTCTAATTTATGGGTGATGAAGGAATATGCAAATGCGTCGTCTTGGACCAAAATTCTAAGTTTGGCTGATCAAGGTGTCAGAATGGGCATACCAAGGCCGTTAGGTATGGGGGCAAGCAAATCTAAGGTAAGAGGTTTTAGGAAGAGTGGTGAGGTTATTGTAGAAATGGGTGACGGGCAGCTCATTTCACGAGACCTTAAGACCCAAGAGATTAAAGATCTTGGGATTTCTGGATATGGGTTTACTTTTGTTGGTTCTTATGTTGAGAGTCTAGCTTTACTCGACAATCCCAACCAAAGAGCAAAAACAACAGGCAAGATGCATTTTATTTTCATGCTTTTTCCATTTTGTTCTTGATATGACTTGGCATTGATTTTATATATATATATATATATATTGATTACCTTAGTTAAGTGGCTTTATATTTGCGGTAGATAGATTATTGTTGAGTAGATAGCATGTATACTCAACTATCAAAAAACAAACTGGTTTATGTTGGTTATCAACTTTGAGCAGTCTTTTATCAAGTATTTGAGATAAATGGACACTGTGAATTTCATTTTTCCTGCCACTTGTAATATGCAATATGTATATAGATGTACTCAACTTTTTCTTTCTTAGTAATGTAATGGTGACCTCTTTTAACTCCATGTTTTCACACGTGTGCTAAATTTTGTTCATCTATTCCTTGGAACTTTAAAATTTTTAATCTGTCAATTATGACATATATAACTAAAGATAGATCCACTTTAAGATAATTATTGAACACTTTTCTTAAAAAAATTTGTTAATCTGTAAAATTATTGTACACTTTAAATCTTCTGTTGCTTTAGATGCCTATCTTCTTACTGAAAACATTCCCCATGGAGAGCCATATTCATTGAGAAAGTAGCCCACCAGTGGTTATCGCTTGCATTGGGTGGTTAAGAATTGAAAATGACTTGTTTATAATCCTCTTCTTGAACTATTTTTGTTATCTTTCCTTCCTTAGCATAATTTGAACATTTTTATCCCAACAATGTTGTTATGCTTGGATCTATTGTTTAGTGAATTAATTCTATTCCATTGTTTTTCTTTTCCCTCTCTTCATTTTTTGTGAATGAGTTACTATTTTCTATCACAATCTCTATGGATCTTGACATTTACTTTTGTTCATTCTTATGTAGAAGGTCTAGCTTTCCTCGATGAAGCCAACAGTGCAATTACTAAGGTACAAGAATGGGATGAAAAGGTAAGATGTATTTCACTCTTATTTTTATGGTTTTCTATTTTGTTCTTCCTGTGTACTTTGCATTCATTATAAGTTAGATATAAGCGTGATTATTGACCATTCTTTTTATTTATTTATTTATAATTATAAGTTAGATAGGATAATTAGCTTATCGAGGTTGTCATTTTTCTTGGATATCAACTTTAAGCAAGCCTATTTATCAAGTTTTTGAAGAGTGTGAACTTCGTGTTTCCTGTCACTTATAATTTAAAATGTGTAAATAGATGAGTTCAGCTCTTTTTTGTTTCCTTGAAAATTATATTTGACCTCTTTCTTACTGTAAAACCTTCCAATAGAGCCAATGTTTATTGAGAAAGCGGCTCATTAGTGGGTATTGCTTGCTTTTTGTGGTTAGGAACTGAAACGTGTTTATAAAGCTCTTCATGACTGTCTGAGCATAATTTATTAACTATTACATTTGCTCAAGCCATTCTAATTCTAATAACAATCTTATTAAACTCTTACCTTTGTTTTTTTTTTTTTTTTTTTTTTTTTTGCTTCTCATATTACTGGGTGGTCTGACACTTAAAACTCCAACTCAAATCTTGCTCCATAAATCATTGGAGATATACAATCAAAAGACAAGTGATTCCTAAATTTAATTCTTAGTTTGTAGAAAAGAACATTATCTTGATGGTTGATGCCCTGATTTTATTTATCTCTAGTGAGGAGCTTGTTCCTAATAGCCAGTCAAGCTATAGAACATATTGCAGTACTTGGTGACAGATTAAGCATACAATACAAGGTCTCATACCAATTCACCAAAGGCAATCTGAGTCTAATTGCATTCCATGTTTCTTGTAATTGAACACCCCCACCCCCCTCTCTGCGGGCGACTTTTCAGGTTTCCAAATCACTATGTTTATGGTTTGTGTTTAGTTACCTCCCTTCTCTTTTTTCTAAAAGCATTTATCTGATCCAGAATTACTTCTCTGGTTCTCCTTGTCTGATTTAGAAATCTTTTCCTGCTGAGGTGTTGTAGAATCATCTGTTCAAATTGCACTCGAGGACCATAATTTTGCAATATTTATCTACTGAGGTGCCATCTGTCATGCCTTGAGAAATTATGCCTTATGCCTTTGTTACATGAAATATTTTAGTTTTCTAGTTGTTGACGAGGGAGTGCTTACTTCTTACATTCTCAATTTAATATATTAGAAAAGGGATTGGTGTTATTTGGATGGTTGTCCCTCATTGCTTGATGTGGTGCATTTGACGGGAGGGAAATAACTGGTACTTTGAGGATTCAGAAAGGACAGTAGCTGATCTTAAACTCTCTTCTTTAAAATCCTATCTGATTAAATGTCCATCGTACGAAGCACTCTATTTTTTCAATCTATGATTTGATGGATGTTTGTAACTTATGTACTTGATTGTTATGGTCCGCAGCTGTATACATCGTGTATGCTTAGGTGATTCTTTTTTATGATTTAAATAAAATTTCCATTACTTATATAAAAAAAGGGGATTGGTTTTTATCTATGTATGGTTTTGGTGCCCCCCCTTTTCTCATTTCAACAGTGAATGGATGTTAAGTATTTGGGGTTACTGATGCATCCATATGTGTGCATAATCACTGACTGAGTTTGATAATTCTTCTTTTACGCAAGCATAAGAGAGCTTTTGCAACCATTGTAGCTTAGTGATAAGTATATTGCATTTTTTGGAAGGGAAAAATATAGAAGTTCATAGGTAGATAGTGTCTGATTTTATTATAGAGGTCTATGATTGATTACCTTAATTGTGTGGCTCTATAGTTAGGATAGAAAGCTTATCAAGGTTGTGGTTGTGGTCATTTATATCGAGATAGTTTAGTAAAGAGCATATATACTCAATGATTAGAAAACCAGGTGGTTTGTATTGGTTATAAATTTGGTTGAAGATAAATGGACTGTGTGAATTTCATGTTTCCTTCCACTTATAATTAGCATAATATGGATAGATGTAAACTTTTTCTTTCTTGATTATAATATGGTGTGGGTTCTTTTAACTTAATCTTTTCACACTTGTACTAAATCTTCTTCATGTTCTCCTTGGATTATTAAACTTTTTCTTAATCTGTCAATTATGATCTATTTATGCTAAAGACATTGCTTGTACATTTTAAATCTTTAATTTCTGCCTACCTATTAAAAAAAAAAAGTAGTCACTTACAATAAAAAAAAGTAATCTTTAATTGCTGCCTATCATCTTTACCAAAACCATTCCTATAGAGCCATGTTCACTGAGAATGCAGCTCACCAGTGTTTATTCCTTTGCTTTAAGAATTGAAAATGACTTGTTTATAATCCTCTTCTTGAATTGTTTTTGTTATCTTTCTGTCCTTCCTTTGCATAATTTGACTATTTTTATTCCAAAAAAAATAGTTATGCTTAGATGTATTGTTTTGCTGACTTGATTTCATTCCATTGTTGTCCTTTTCCCTCTCCACATCTTTTGTGACTAAGTCGTCAATCACATCAGCCATCAGCTGGTGGTGGTGCTGTTGCGTCAGCCATCAGCTGTCAAACACATTGCACCTCTCTGCCGATCAGGCAGCTCTATCTCTTGCTGACTCTTAACTTGCTTTTCTTCAGTACTTATATTTTTTCTTTTAGAAATATCTACGTCACACCCTCACGTCAGATCTGATTCTATATTCTTTTAATCTTTTTATTTTTATTTTTTTAATTGTATGTCTCTTGGCTGCCCCTGATATGGTGCCTTTCTCTATTCTTTCTTTCAACTTTCTAGACCTGTCTACAATACCCTGATGACAATGATTTTGAGTTTTGAATTTTATTTTTGGTTTTTTGTTTTTTAATTGTATCAGTTTTGGACCTTTGGTTAAGATGATTACTTATTATTTATTAATAGATAATGGTATAAATAAATTGTTGAATCACAGCCGTGATGTGTCCTAGTTTTTCAAGAACTGTCATGTAGCCATATCCGTATGGTGTCTTGTTAGAGTTTGTGCTTCCTTTAAGCACTCAATGTGTTTGATAATTGGTTTTTCCCTTGATGTAGCTCACTTGTGAATATTATTCCCCTATTTGGAGAGGAAAATAACGGAAGTACATTGATGGTTAGCTATCCTTGTTGGTGGACAAATCAATCCTTACTGTTGTTGCTTGGCCAGAAATTTTTGTTTAGTTTCTGATTTTTGCATATATTTTTCTTGTTATGGAGGATGCTGACTTTTGCATTTCACCCCACACCCCCCCACCCCCAAAAAAAAAAAAAAAAAAAAAAATTAGGTTTTCATAGTTTTGAGGCAAAATAGGTTGCAGGCATAGGAAGCATTTTATCATAGGCATCCCTCTTCCATGAAGCTAAGCTGGCACCTTTTCTTTGTTAATTATTCTGCTGAAATTTATTTAATCTTATAATGTGCTAATGTTCTTAGTTTCTTCTTTAGGTCAATATATCTTTTAGAGGAGGGTTAAAATCAATCCTTGGTATAAAAGTGATTTCTAACTATAGCAATGAGACCTGTGATACATATTGAAAGAAAGCAAAGAGATTTGTGATAATTCGTGATTGTTGCTTGGCAAGGGATGTTTTACTAAAGAACACGTGATGGATGAGACAACCCTTCATTCAAAATAGTGGTTTGTGGTTGCCTAGTCAGCTTTGACTTTACTTTGAAATAATTTGTTTTGGTTTTAATTTACGGTTGATTTCATATTGTATATTTGATCTTTCTTTTACCATGAATTTTGCAATATTTGTTCCCTTATTTTCGTTTGGAACACAATCTTCTCTTTACAATTGTGCTTTGTTAAGTAGCAAGATATCTTATTAAATAATTGTTGGCATGGGAACTTGCTTAGATCATTTACCCCATTCCCCTTGGTGCACATGTTCATGTGATAAAGATTTTGAGTATTTCTTATTTTTTACATTTTGAAAAATGACAAATTTCGGTTTAGGTGTTTTCTATAAGGCTACTAAATTGATTAGTATTATTTAATTTTATTATGGTATTAAATCACAAACAAGCATGCACTTACAGTCTTTTTAAATTCTTGCAGGATTTCGCGATGGAACTTTTCCAACAAATGTTTCTGATGCCGTTCTTAAGTAGTTTAACTCAGTGACAGAAAAGATTCAACAAAGTTTTTTGTTGGTTCTTACTTGCTTAGTATTGGCATTTGTTTATTATGCCAAAATGAATTGTAGTTATTATTAGGTTAAGGAGCTTCTTTTGTTAAACTCATTTGGACTACACCACTACACCACTGACCACTCTTATATTAGTATTTCTGGATGATTTACAGTTTAGTTTCAGTGTGACTACAAAAATGACTAGGCACTAAACTATGTATGTCATGCTTGCATTGTGTGTGTGTGTGTGTGTGTTGAATCTCGTCTTTCTTGGTGAACTAGATAGCAGTTATATATATGTAATTGGTATAATGGTAGCTATGTAAACTATATATAAATATGTGTTTTAATCTTAGGATATTTACATTTAAGATGATATGGAGGGATTGCATATTGCATTTTACCATCTAACAAGGCTTTGTTGGATACATTCAATTTGCAACTTATGTGTTTTAATCTTATGTGTCCCTCACTAGAAGAATCAGGGCATAAATCTCACCCTTGATGTAAGTATTGAATCATAAATAAATATCACTACATATGTTTAATTTTAAATTTTTAGTCGTGTGTTGTACATGTGAATTTTTTCTTAAGATTAACCATATGTTTATATGCTCTTGGACACTCTCTCCTTGCAAGCCAGTTTTTAAGGGTGAGTTCTACCCATGAGTTCCTAACAAATTCCTACAATGATAGCAAGTTTAAAGTTCAGAACCAAATGTAATTGTTAATTAAATGGCTACACTCGAAACATTAAATTGAAGGCCTTCTATGCACAGGAAAAGCAGGCAAATTGGCATCTGGCAATGAATAAGGATACAAGCCTAAACAATTAATCCCAATACTGATAAGTCTAAGCCAAAACAATGAATAATTGTCAGGTGAAGTAGCTCACTCTTTGGCCTTATATCCCAAATCTCTATTGAAAATTATATTTTTCGTGTTCCTTTATCCTGTCATTTATTTGTTCTTTATCTCTGCTTAAAAATGCTATTATTCTTTTCTCTCATTTGTCGATTGGTTTTTGTTAATGTTATGGAAATATGTAATAAACATTTCTTTTAGTTGTTAAGTGGTGGCTTAGAAAGTGGATTGGTGTAAACTTGGCCACACTCAGAAAATTAACAATTTTTACGTAATGGAGCACCAATTTAAGAAGCTTGTGTTCAATGAGTTAGGGAGAAAGACAAAAAGGGAAAAACTTATCTCTAAAATAATTAGTAGTTAGATTGAAATTCTATAGATTTCTTGACAAGTTGTAGTCTGCCTGCAAGAAGGGACAAAAATTTCGGTGAAGGGAATAAATTGAACAATATATATATATATATTATGTATTATATGAAATCTATTATGTAAAATTGGTTTTAGTTGCTGTTGAGTAAATATTATAGTTTTCCAGAGTTAAGTAAAATTGGATTTAAAAAAAAAAAAAAAAATCAATTCTTAACCCTTTTTCTACATTTGCACAACAACTAAATTGAATGCTGACGACAAATCTCCCTTGTTAACAAGATTTTCTTCTTCCCTACAGATGTCTTATTAGACTAAAATCAAATCTGTACTCTAATTGGTAGTGTTGGGTGTTGGTGATCTCTGTACTCGAATCCTAATAGTAGAATCACCTCTCTCTCTCTCTCTCTCTCTCTCTCTTCAACCTGCCTTCAGATAAGATAACAGGGCGCTCCACTAATATTTTTTCCGAGATAAACAAACTCTCTCTCTCTCTCTCTCTCTCTCTCTCTAGCCTTTTTTTTTTTTTTTTTTGAGAAAGCTCTCTCTAGCCTTTAGAGTAAGCTATTATAACATTTTTTTTAAAAATTATAAAGAAATTAGTTAGAACAAGGGAAAAAAAAAAAGAAAAAAAAAATCTTGCTCTCTATAAAGAAATTCAAGCATTCTGTGATTGGCTAATACCACAAACTGGTGTAGCATAACTTTTATTTGATTTTGTCCCCTTTAGGATACAATACTAATTACCTACCAATTTATTATAAAAATAAAAGTACCTATTAGTTCAACTAAAATAAGAAAAAAGAAAAAGAAAAAAGGAATTGATAGTATATTATCAAAATTTTTTTTTTTTTTGAATAACTATATTAACAAAATCAGTTACACGTTAAGATGATTTTTTTTTTTTTTGCTCAAATGGACAATAGACACCTAAAAATATTGAACAATAAATAAACACAATACAAAACAAAAAAATCATTTACTAATTGATTTTGTTTGTTTGTGATTTTTCAGGAATGATGAGTTGATTTGTGGCTTAACTCCTACAATTTCACAATTTGAACAGTAGTACCCTTTCGTTTCCCTCAAAACAATTGTGAATTGATACTAATTTTGTTTGCCTGTTAATATTACCTCATTAAATAGTTCCTAAAAATCCTTCCATTAAATAATTGAGGGCTTTCGATGTTAAGTAGAATTGATAGAACCCTTGCTCTTACAATTGATTTGTAAGGCCATTTGGACAAGTAGGAAAACTTATTAGTTTCCTCTAAACCTTCAATTTGATTTGAAGAGTGTGGAATTGGAAGTGTTGGATTTAATGGATTGGAAAATTTGACTATTTGTCTCCATTTTTTTTTCTCCTCAATTGTTTCAATGAAATTTTTGGTAAACCTATGAGTTACTTGAAAATAACTGTAGTATATATTAAGCATAAAGTCCTTCACACTAAAAAAAAAAAAAATTATGCTCCAAATCAAGATTCTTTGAGAAAATTCAAATTGGAACATTAATAGATATCAACAATGTTCAAGTAAAATAATTGTTCAATTTGTTTTAGATGCTTTTTCACATGATATATTGATATTTGCATCAGTGTTGAATTGCCTCTCTTTTGGCTGCTTAATTTAATTTTAGGCAGGTATCCTTCGTTATTAGTCCTTTACTTTTTAGTTTTTACGATTAATTTTTAGGTACTTTCAGAGCACGAAGAATTGTGTTCTCTCTTCTCACATTTATGGTAGAGTTCGCTCATTAAATTCATGGTTAGGTCCACCATGAATGTGAGAGGAGGAAGTATCATTTCACTATACTTTAAGAGTATCTAAGAATTTTCCATTTTTTACATGCTTAACAAATTATGTATAAGAAATGAATAAATTAATTCATGTAATTGTACATGTAAAAAGAGAATTCCATAAAATATCCACCAAGCATTATCTATGCTCTTTACTATGCATTATTAGTATTAAAAGTCTTTGTTTAGTGTGCCTTTATGTTAAAACCTATTTCTCTTAATGCGATGGTCACTCCATAAGTAGAAGTGCTTGTGGGGTGTAAGGGCAAGGGCCGGGGTTCAAGTCTTCAGAGAGAGTTTCATACACATATACACTTAGATTAGATTAGAGTAGAATTTCTATCTTGTAAAAAAAAAAAAAAACCTTTGTTCAAATTTACAAGATTGTAAAGTTCTTACAAAGGAATAATAAATAAATAAAATTTTGCATTTTATTCAAGAAAATATACTGCACAATATTAGTAATTTGCTCGGTTGAGCCATGTCTGGTTTTTATTTTATTTTATTTTTTTAATATCCAATATTGAGTATTTAGGGACATTTTTGGTTACATCTAGAACTTCATAATGTACACTATCTAATGAGTTGCAAGAAAAAAGTTAATATTGAGATTGTGAAGTACTACCTTACTAAACTTAAAAAATAAAAATAACAAAATCACATAACAAAATCCTTTAATTTTATTCAAAATTAATTCTTTTAGATAATGGAATTTAGTCATTTTTACTCACACCTTTTGAGGTTAATTATCATTTTTAAATCGTATTTATGTCATATCATACATAGAAAAAAAATTATATATACAAATATATCTACAAGGAGTGCAAAATTCACATTTGGCAAATCAAACAAAAAAAAATTATGAAACTAAAAAGATAATTGTAGTTTATAAAAATAAAATCAAACAAAAAAATTGTAGTTTATATCAATAATTAAACTAAAAAATTATGCAACTAAAAGATAATTGAATATGAAAAATGAAAAAAAAAATGTTATTAGAAGAAGAAAAAAATTTAGGTATATCATTCAATTAAGTTGACGTGAAATTTATAATTAACTTCCATGTTTATGTAAATATATTGGATAAAATTGATAAATTTAATCATAATATAGAGTGAATGGGATTTCTGTCTCTTTTTGGATGTTTGGGTTTCTTTTAGAAATGGGGCTGAAATGTTGGGCTTTTGTAGTTCTCAATGGGCTCAGTTGAATTAGAGAAGTCAAATTGTCGATTCATTTCCCTCCTTAATCCTTATTAGTATCACTGTATTAACTGCCTCTTTGATCCTTAAACTAAACATGGCAAAACGGGTCAGAATTTTTTGACCCAACCTGAACTCGATTTTTTTACTCAAAACAAAAATAAGTTGACCTGTTACCTAAACCATTTTTTAAAACTTTTTTTTGGGTAAAAAAAATAAATAAAATTAAGACAATATTGATTTAATTGTTTGTTGTGAGTTTTAAGGAAACAATTGAGACATTTACATAATTGCATGCAAATGAATTGAAAAATGAATGGTTGAGTATTTTGTAATAAGTAAAGATTTTTAGATATCAAATAGCAAAGTACATGCCTAGATAATCTGGTTATAGTAGAATTAATGTAGATTTAAAATTGCAGACATGTGTGAAAAACATTTATAAGTGTGAAAATAGTGAGACCAAAGTATCAAATTAGCATAAATTATGAATGCTTAGACTTATTTTTTAACAATTTATGTCCAAAATAAATGGTTTTTCAAAATAAATTATAATATTTTCTAGAGTATGTGTTGCTTAACAATGATATGATACTCATAAAAGAGAACATGTTTAAACAAATAAACAATCAAACTTTAATATATATTCTCAAATTGAAATAGAGTACCAACCACAATTGATAATAAATTATAAAATTAATTTTCAAGATTGTAAATTTTTTATATGTTTTTATTCTTTGTCAAATGAGTTATCCAATAAGTCATTTGTAATTTTGTTTTGTATTTTGGAATGTTGATATTGTGTATAAATAAAACTTGTGCATTTGTTTTACTTATCTTTGTGTTATTTTGTTTTAGTTAGCAACGTTGGGATTTATATAATTTTAAAATTATTGAATAAGTATTAATAAGTTTAACTGAGTTCATTCTTGATATAAGTGGTGAATCCAAAGTAATGCATTTTACATCAAGTGATTTGTTGCATGATTTTAATGGCAAATACATGTTTTCTTTATTAAAAAAAAAAAAAAAAATTCATGTGAAAAATACAAGTCAACCCGACTCGACTCACAACCCGATTGACCCAAACTTGTTTTTAACCCGCTTAAATGACCCGTTTTTGACACGCAACTTGATTGACCCGACCCGACCTGCCCGTTTGCCATCTCTCTCTCTCTCTCTCTCTCTCTCTCTCTCTCTCTCTCTCTCTCTCTCTCTCTCTCTCTCTCTCTCTCTCTCTCTCTCTCTCTCTCTCTCTCTCTCTCTCTCTCTCTCTCTCTCTCTCTCTCTCTCTCTCTGTAGGAAGCTACTAATAATGTCAGATAAGTTACCTGAAAAAGTATCAAAATCCTTAATCTTTCCTAATCTTCTTGGGATGTTGTATGATCCTAATATTAAGTTAATTGAGCAAGTGGACCCAACGTGTTGGATCATCTGTAAAACCCTAGCGGCTAGCGTTCAGAGAATGTGTGAAGTGAAAAGAGAGCTCTCTCTTTTTCTTATTCTTTTTGACAAGAATGAGAATGTGCGAATGTGATAGCTGTTTCCCTCGTACCCCACATTTTTTGTTTTTGGTAAATTAGAGGAATTTGATTCATTAAACAATAGACATAAACAAGTTTACAGAGTTAATATATATAACATGTATGATAACTGTTAAAAAAAAAAAGGGTTTGTGTTGGTTATCAACTTTTAGCAGGCTCTTTAATTAAGTGGTTGAAGATAAATGGACAATAAGAAATTCAATAAAATTATTCTTACCTATAAAAATAATAAAAAATAGACAGTATGAAATTCATGTTTCCTGACACTTGTAATTTACATTATGTAGATAGTTGTACTCAACTTTTTACTTATAAAAAAATAAATACATACTCGACTTTTTCTTTCTTGGTAACATACTGGTGACCTCTTTTAACTTCATGTTTTCACATGCATACTAAATATTGTTCATGTTCTCGTTGGATTTTTTATAATTTTTTGTAATAATTGAAAATGACTTGTTTATAATCCTCTTCTTAAACTTTCTTTGTTATCTTTCCTTAGCATAACTTGAAGATTTTTATCCTAATAATGTAGGTATGCTTAAATGTATTGTTACATTGACTGCATTTTATTTTCTCTCATGCTCTCTAAGGATCTTGACATTTGCTGAAATCAATAAACTTTTGTTGATTCTTATGTAGAAAGTATAGTTTTACCCGACAAAGCCAACAGTGCAGGTAAGATGCATTTCGCTCTTATTTTTATGCCTTAAAAAAAAAAAAATGGTTCTTCCTATGTATTTGGCATTCATTATAAGTTGGATATGAGTATGAATATTTATCATTCTTTATAATCTTATTATTGACTGATTTACCTTAATGGAGTGGCTTTATATTTAAAAGAAAAATAATAATAAAAAATCCAACATAAAATGAAAAAAAAAATTTTTTTTTGAGAGAGAGAGAGAGAGAACTTCTTTTGTGTAGGAAAAATATGCATAGAATGGAAGAGACTAGCAAATTTATAATAAGAGGATGAGAATAAAAAGAGCAAAAATAAAGGAAGATAAAATGGCAAAATAATATTTAAATTTAAAACCGTACAAAAGGAATGTATGTAGACAACACTTTTGTTTTAATTTTCCATTGATTCATTATTTAGTTATAGCATCAAAATTATCCAAATGCAATAATTATCCAAATTTTGGTAGGAATTATCACATCTATTTTGTATTTATTTCCACACTTACATGCAAATAAGAGAATTTGCAAGTTTTCTCTAAAATATACTCATTACGTGTATTTTTATCATGTAGGAGATTAAAATTAATGAGCTAATCTTGCAAACATGAAGCCAAGAAAATCCAAGGGTGAAACTCAATTGAGAAATGTCTTTTGAAGAATTTAATGAGTCGTCAAAGATTTGTGGAAACATAAAAAGAAAGAGAGAAATTCGTTTGAGCTATTGTTGGAAAAATCCAGTCACGGAAAAATTCTGACTAGTTTTGGTGTTTTCGTCATATCTTTTTACTCTGATGTTGGATTGACTTGATTCTTGCAACCACGGAAACAGAACTTGAAGATATAAAATTTATTAATTTATCAAAACTTTAGAATTAGCCATTTTAAGGCCAAAACCTGCCTGGAAGTCGACCCATTGTTGAAAAACGGGAATTGACTTTTTTTATTTTCCTTTTTGGGGAGCATGTGTTATAGGGTTTTGAATGTTATACATATTAAAAGGATACAAGATCAGCCACATTTTTTGCTGCTAGAAAACCTTATTTTTCATTAATTTTTGAGAGTTTTTATTTTTTATGGAAGCTTAAGAACCTAAGCTAGGGTTAAGGGTGAATCCCTAATGCTATAAGTTGTCCACTTATCAATCCAAGCATATTTTTCATGTTTTGGTTATTGAAATCAATTGTTCTCTTTTATTAATTGTTTTGTTAGATTGATGTTTAATTGCTAATTCTTTCATAAGTCTATCCTTGAATATTCTTATTGTTAGAATAGGGTTTTATAATCTCTCTTGCAAAATGTGATCATCTTGTTAGATATTACTTTTGCCATAGCCTTTGGGGTATGCGGTGTTTTTTAGTTCTTCTATCAAAGTTATTATTTTCTAGACTAAATTGTTTGAATAATAGATGAATATAATCAACCAAAGAGAGTTTTATTAATAAAACTTATTTCTAAATCTTCCAATTGGATAGTTTGTGCATACTTACCCAATTGTGTACTAAATTGGATTGGTAGTAAATGCTTAACAATATTGGTCAACAAACCCTAACGCCCTAGTGATTTTGATTATTGAAATTTACCAAACTTTCTTTGTCCTAATTTCAATCATATTTTTCTATATAGTATTGATGCTTTTAACGTGTTCTATAGGAAATACAATCTTAAAGAGAGTTTCTTATTTTCCTTTTATCAGTGATTAATCATCCTAAATTTCTTCATTTTAGAAAGAAAACTAAGTTAATTAAAATATTTATGCGCTTAGTTTGTATTTCCTACCATAATTTTTGTTATAGAGATCTAATCACTTTTGTTAATATTTGTTATATTTTTTAAAAGTAAAAGTGATTTCAATTAAGTTGTAATAGAAATTTATATTAAAAACAAACAATATTTATAGACAAAAATTTGAATATATATGGAATCCGTTTTAAGAGTTTTACATCTTACCGTCCTGGAGGAGTTTGAGAACATGTTAACTTGGACCTAGAAAACATGCAAGCTAATGAGTTGAATCTTAACATATCTTGAACACAAGCATTTATTTGCGAAGAATAAAAAGAATTTAGTAAGAGTTGAATAACAATTTTGATTTTTATTAAGAAAGATCTCAATTGCAATAACAGAATAAATACTATCTACAACAACACTATAGATTATAATAGATTTTACCAAAAGGCTGAACTTAAACAACTCAAAAAATAACTAAGCGAAATTCCCCAATTTCATTTAAATAAAGAAAAAGGGAACATGCTAGACACAAGTAAATGGGATTTTATTTACAATAGAGCCCCTATAACCTATCTGCAAATAGTATTTCTTCATTCTACATTAGTTACAACAGCTTGGGAGGCATTTCAGTAAAGTTTGTTGGTACAAGCAAGAGGGTTCTGCTTGCCCGAAACCGCGGGCTTGACGTTAGCACAAGAGGAAGTAGTAGATCCTCCACCTCCTTTGTATGCAAGATCAATGTCAAAAAGCACCACTTGTTGGCACGGTACACTCTTACTGCAAATAAGCGTCACAGCTTCCTTTGTTGAAGAAGTGCCTCTAATTTTCTTAAAGCTAACATTGCTGATTTTAACTTTAGAGGGAGACTGAAACAAAACAAACAAACAAACAAACGCACCCAAGAAATTGATATTAGTATTTGTAATTTGTTTTACTTTTTTTTTCCTTTAACATCAAAATTTGTGTATATATTTGTGATGTTTATAATAACCTTGTTTGAGCATTGATTGTTTGGGCAGTAGTTTTGATCAATGATGATAGGATTGCCAACATTTTTCATGACAATATCCTCGAAATGTATATCAGAAGCAACTCCAGAAGGGGAAGAAGGCCATGTTTTGATTCTAACACCATTATTTGTATTGCTAAGTGTAGCACCAGTAACTCTGATTCCTGAAACAGGTTGTTCATTCTTGTACTTTCCAAGACTTCCAATGCTGATACCATGGCCAGGTCCACAAGTTACTTGGTTAGCTAAAACATCTTGGCTTCCATCACCAAAGGAGATGCAATCATCACCTGTTCCAATATTGGCATTGGTAATGGTGATCTGAGATGAACGTCCTATGTGGATACCATCAGTGTTGGGGCTATCTGCGGGTGCGGTTATGGTAACATGATGGAATTGCATTTTCTTGCATTCCAAAAGGTTGATATGGAAAAATTTGCTGTTCTTCGATGTAATGTCTTGGACTATTGAATTTGTGACGTAGTCGAACCTTATATTCTGTTCATGTTTCAAAGTTAGATAAGTTAAAACACTAAATATGAGCACTCAAGTTTCATTTAAGCATTCACTTAAAAAAAAAGTTATCATTTAAAAACCTTTTAATTAGTAAAATGCTAACGATTCTTTTAATTATATAAAAATAAATAAAAATTTGTTTGGAAATAAATGTGATCACTAAAACAACATAAAAAATAAGAAAAATGGTAAAGTTATGGCAAATGTTATTACATAAAAAATTACAAGCGAATTTGTCTATGAACGTGGTTGGTACTACTTCAATAATATTATATTACATAAACAATTCTTCATAGACCACAAGCTTTTTCAAAAGATGACATGCGTGATTGTGATTAGTGAACTATCACTTTCAGATTTAACCATTGCTTTTTCTTTATCGCTTATAGTTGCATAAGTTAGTGTTGTGGCACAAAACGTTGTGTCCATACTCCATAAACTTTTTCATATTGAAATTTTAAAATTAATTCTTTTTTGAGTTGTGGCACATCACCATACAAAACTTATGCAAAAATTATTTGTAAAACATCATTTAACATATAAATGTTTGAATTATTTTTTCGTAATGGGTAATGTTTGTAAAGTTGTAGTGTCTATGTATATCTACGCAGAAAATGATGGAAATGTAAATGCTAATTAAATAAGATTGAAATCTTACAATAGGAAGTACGTTGCAGTTTTTGTCTTTTTTGCAATCATTTTTTTCCCATGCTAGTTGTCCTTTGCCATCAAAAACTCCACCACCTGACACAGTGAGACCGTTGATACTTTTAAAAATGACCCAACCATCTTTACCGTTGAAGGAGGCAACATCTGATGGGGCCTGTAGGGTTCCTTGAAGGTTAAACTCAATAGCACCTTTGCATGGACCCAACAAAGTCACTAAACCTAGTTTGTATGTCCTTGCTGAAATCACAACTTTACTTCCTGCTACTGCACATGCAGCTTTCTAAGCTTTTTGCAAAGCCTAAACACATTATGAAAATTCAAAATTAGTATATAACAATCATTTTGCATGTTAATGTTTTATCGTCTGGTTATGACATTGATCAGTTTATAATGTAAATGGAGTTGAACCTAAGTTCTCTTATTCAAAGTTAAAAGTCTTTATCAGTTAAATTAACTGGAACACACTCTTCATGTTAATTAAGTATAGTTGATTGCATTGCAAATATTTATACCTGGGTGATATCGGCATTAGGCTTTCCTCCATATGATTTAACATCAAAGACCTGCTCGGCATTGGTGGATGCCAACACCAATAGCACGGAAATTGTTGCAATGCTCAAATTCTTTCCCATCTTACTGTCCTTTATTTCCTTTCTATTACCAATTTGTTGTACGAAATGATGGTTACCCCATTTGGTTTGAAGCTATTTATACTTCAATACCTGAGCTCAACACCATTGAAACTACCCATCTAATATTAACTAATTTTGTGCATGGTCGCTAAGAACTCTCTTGTATATACTTCAACTTCCGTACTATTATTAGTTTTTGAGCTTCCTCCTCCACTAACTAGTTATCGTTTGTTATTATATCAGATAAGATTATTTTACTTTCATATAGCATCCTAACTTCTTAGCTTTAAATGGAAAGCTGTTAGCCACTTGAAATTTGTTCATTTTATCATGCAAACAAAGTGAAAACTTCCCATTAGTAAGGGGGAAAAAGTCTAGTAAAATCATCATCTATCAAAATTTTCCAAATTTAGTATAGGCCGCATGCTCATCTATGGTTTACAATATCAAATAAGGAAAATACTATATAGGGGAGGCTAAACACACCTTTTTAGTTATTATCTTTATTTACTGTTATTACTGTAATTATTTAGGAGATCTTTGTCAATTATTATATACTAGTCGGTAACCCATGTAATATCTTGAAAATTTTGACATAATTTTTTTTTTCTAAATATAAAATTTGATAATTAAGATAACTAATGAGCATTCACTATAATTGCATTTGTATATGAAATTATATATTCTAGTAGTATGCATTTATTATGATTGTACTTGTCTATTGATCTATATATTCTACCATTTAAAGAAAATATGAGAATTCTAATGGAATGTTTGAATATAGAATATGATTTAAATTTAATTATATATATATATATATATATTAAAATAATGTCATGTAAAAATATGAAACATTAGAAGTTTATCTGACACAATATTACGAAATCAACTAAAAACGAAAATTAGCAACATTAGAAATCTCAATACAATTCTTCCTACTCGAACGGGTCAGCGTCGTAGTAGAGCATCTTAAAAAGCTATCTTCAATATGTTGATAGAAAAGCTTCCTTGCTACTAGTCACCCAAAGCTAGTCCCACCAATCTTCTAATAGTTTTATTGCATGTATGGAGTTATACCTGCCAACATATATAGAATGTATTGAGTTCATGTATCCTGCCTATTGACAACATACTGCATTCATCATAGAATCTATTACTCATCTTATATACCTCAAAATCATTGATTCTGCTACACATTCTTGCCAAAACAGAACCAAAAGGGAGGCAAAATAAATTCAATGTACATATACATACCTTGTAAAGGTGTTTGATCTTCTCAATATCAACAATAAAACGATCCAAAAGAGGTGTGTCAATCTCTTCATTTTCAACTGGTTGTCCCTAATCAGCAAGCACATCCACCAATAACAATGACACATTGAACCAAAATAGTTCAGCAGAATTACACCACCAAATACCAACAACCATGACATAACACTATAACAACATCATAGATCATATTAAAAAAAAATGCAGTTATATTACTTTGCGTAGATCATATCACAAAAATTAGTAATCAATAAAAGCTCTTGCTCTCATAAACCTAATATTGATTTAGAGATCCTAAGCTAGATTCTACCTATTTGAAAAATCTCATTGACTCATTCTATAACCTACTGCTAGATACCTTTAAAGCAGAAATATCAGTTAACATATATACATCACAACACCCACAGATCGAAGCCAGTAAGTGTCATTACTATTGTTACTATTATTCTCTAACATCAAATAAACCCATTCTCCCACACTTACACACCCGCACTCACGCTTCATTAGACCTCTAACGTGCTCAACTTAATAAAATCAATATATCAAATGGTGGTAAAGCCTGGCTAACCTTGTATCAGTCAAAGAGGCCCACTACTCAAGGGCGGAGGTATGTAATAGGGTGGGGGGTCATCCCCCACCCCCCCCCCCCCCCCCCAATTTGAAATTTATATATATATATATATATAATTATTTCAATGTTTTCAAAATTTAGTCTACAAAAATTAGAGTTGGCCCCTCCAAATATTTGAATTAGTCCAATGACGCTTTTAAAAAAAATAATTGGTCTAATAGTTATAGTGATATAGCTTTATTTTTCGCAATTCTATTTTTATTGTAAAATGTGCTCTCATATCTGTTAAATATTTGATAAAGTTTGGCACCAAACATGTTTGAATCTAACTTTTTCAACCTGTTATATGGCGATTAACAAGTTATTGACTCATTAAAAAAATTTTGTCACTGAAACTACACATGAAATGTCTCTTTAGTTGTCGCATAATAGGTTAGAACAAAATAGTTTCAAATATGTTTGGAATTTAACTTATTCCTCAAAGTTTTGGATCATTCATGTTTTTGAAGATTTCATTAGTTTAATTGGCAGATTTTTTTTATTTATTTTAGTAAAAAATTTGATAATTTCTATTGAGAATGAAACTTTTTAAGAATTTCACTATGAAAATGATAAAAATGAATTTTATTTTACGAAAGATTGCTATCAAATATAATTTTGATTGAACATACTAAACATTACATTTATCTAGCATATGAACCAATAGAGTCAAAAAGCCTACGTTTTTTGAGTCACAAATATCAACATCTAACTGGCCATAGTCAAGAGATTTCTTGTACCGATTAGAATTGTTGGTTTCAATTAGTTGAGCATATTTGTTATAGTGTTTTGAAGTGACTATATGGTCTTAGTTCTGAAATAGATAGCTTGAGTGAATGTTGTTGTTGCTCGGAATTTAAGGTTGATTGATGGAATGGTCATGGTGCTATGGATTTTTAGCTAGAAGACTCTGTTCTGTTAGGTACATATTTATGTAATTGGCTAATCTTTTGACAAAACGCACTTTACTTGTAATTTGGTAGATCTAGGATGGGTTTAGTACATCAAGAAACAAGTGTTCAAGTTTAGTATTGAAGCCATGCAAGTCTGACTAAGAAACAAGTGAAGTAGTGTTGTTCGTTAAAGCTTGACAGATGTCCTGACAGAATCCTTTCTATCGAGGTTTAATGTTGAAGCTCGACAAAAGCTTAAAAGAAGCTGTATCTGTCGAGAATTACGAAATCAGAATTTCCCGATCTAATTACACGTATATCCTTGAGTATTTATGTAGGGTTTCTTTTCTCACAACCTTAGACATATATAATGATTATTTTAAGGGCCACCATGGGTGATGCAAGGGATGCACGTTGTTGCAGAACAGAATACATGCATATTGTGACCGGAGGCCCTAATTCATCTTATTCTCTATAGAAGCTACTGCGTCTTTACGCCAAAGGTTTTGTGACCAAGGAGCTTCCTGATCTTCAATGTTGATAAACTGAAGAACTTTGCAGCCAACAATCTTCCTCAAGTTGGTGTGTTAGTCACGTACTAGGATCCGTGCATCATTGGTTAGTCACGTACTGAGATTCGTGCATTGAACAGAGAGATTGCCGCTACAATACAAGTCCAATTGGTTATTGGGGTAAGGGCTCAACTGTCAGTTGGTATTGGGTACTGGGATTCCTTTTACTTGTAACCGCTTGTAATTGATAATAGTGGATTCTCGGAAGTAGTGACCTAAAATTCACCTGGTGGGGTTTTGTCTCGGTGGTTTTCCCCATTTGTAAACAAATCACCTGTGTCAAATTTATTTTTTGCTGCATTCAACTTAGTGATTTGTTTGTGCTACCATGCTATTGCACGTTAAGTTGACTTAATTAATTCACTTGGGTAATTTATTAATTAATTAATTTGCCAAAGGAGTCAATACATTTTTGTCCTATCAAGTGATATCAGAGCTGGCACACTCTGATTAGGTTTAATCTTTACTGTGTGATCCATTAACCCTTGTTGTTATGGCTACAAGCAGCATGAATAGATCTTTTATTTCAAATACATCTTGCTTTTCTAATCTCCATTTAATTGAGTGTTTCAGAAAATGTAAGTCTAAAAGTTATTTAAAAGCTATCTTGATGATTGTTGAAAAAGGTCTTAGTGTGACAAGGAAGAAACTAAACTGTTTCAAAATGAAGATGTGCTAAGCAGTTCGTCTGAGAAGGGTGAAACTTAAAAGTTTTATTCATTAATGGTAGATGAGAGAGAAAACCATTCCTACTAATTTTTCAAGTAAGCATGAAGTGTGCTTTATGATGAAGTCTGCATTTTAAGGTAATGGACACATGTTTATGGTATCTTGACAGTGGATGCTCAAGACACATGACTGGAGACCGTTCTCTCTTTAAGGTTTTTGAGTCTAAGAAAGGTGGAAATGTCACTTTTGGTGACGGGAGCAAATCACAAATAAAAGGGAAGGGAACCATCTCTCTACCTGGATTGCTAGACATTACAAATGTGTTGTATGTAGAAGGTCTGAGAGTGAACTTGTTGAGCATAAATCAGATATGTGATCAAAACTTCGTGGTGGTGTTCTCAAAAGGGAATTGTTTTGTTTTGAATGAGTTTGGAAAGAAACTCATAAGCGGAGTCTGCACTCTGGATAATTGCTATGGATTGGTACCTGATGCTGATATTGTGTGAATAGTATTCGTTTGCCAAATGAAGACTTACGGCACCAAAGAATGGGACATGCTAGCTACAAACATCTGTCAATTGTATCTAAGCATGAATCAGTGCTAGGAATACCAAACCTCAGTAGGGTTAGCAATGTTGTGTGTGGACCGTGTTAGCTTGGGAAACAGACGAAAGCAAATCATCCAAGTACTCAGACATCAACTACATCTAGACCTTTGGAGCTACTATATTTGGATCTCATGGGTCCAACTAGAACCGAATCTCTTGGAGGAAAGAGATACATCACTGTTGTAGTAGATGATTTCACCAGGTACACTTGGGTCATTCTTCTAAGATCCAAGTCAGATGCTCCTGAACACATTGAAGCTTTGTGTACAAGACTACAAAATGAGAAGAACATGAAGATTGATCAAATTCAAAGTGATCATGGAAAAAAATTCAAGAACTCATACATGGAATATTTTTGCACTAGATCTGGTATATCTCAAGAATTCTCTACTCCTATTAATCCTCAGCAAAATGGTGTAGTAGAAAGAAAGAATAGAGTCATTCAAGAGATGGCTAGAGCCACGTTACACAATAAAGATGTGGCTAGAAATTTATAGGGAGAAGCAGTCAACACCGCATGTCATACGGTTAACTAGGTATGTTTCAGACCCGGAACAAAGAAGACTCCCTATGAATTGTGGAAGGGAAGAAAGCAGAATGTGAAGTATTTCGAAATCATTGGAAGTACTTGTTTCTTCCTTAAGGACAGAGAGAATGTGGGAAAGTTTGACTCCCGAAGCGATGAAGGAATATTTTTGGGATACTCCTCCACAAGCAAAGCATATCGGGTGTACAACAAAAGAACCAAGAAAGTGATGGAAACCATGAATGTTGTTATTGATGAAGTTGCAGATTCTGGTTTTGAGAAAAGTAGTGAGGAAATACCTAAGGAAATTCTTCCTTCAAAACCTAAGGTTGTTCAAGATCTCGTTTCTCCAAGTACTCCAAGTGTTGTAGAAGTCTCAGCAGATATTCCTACATCACCTAAGTCTGAATTTCATGAAGAAAAAGGATCTTCCTCAAGGATCAAGTTGAATCACCCTCCTGAAGTTATTGTGGAAAATGTGAATGAACTTACACTAAGAAAGCGTACAGTTGATAAATGTGTTACTAACTTTGTGTCTTATTCTTACTATTTGTCGCAGGTTGAACCCACTAAGGTTGAGGATGCTCTCTAGGATGAAAGCTGGGTTAAGGCCATGCATGATGAACTGCTCCAGTTGCAAAGGAATGATGTATGGACCCTAGTACCTAGACTGGAAGGAGAGTATATCACTGGCACAAAGTGGATATTCTACAATAAAACTGATGAGTAGGGAAATGTGATTCTCAACAAGGCTCGTCTGGTGGCCTAAGAATACTCTCAAGTGGAAGGAGTATATTTTGATGAAACATTTGCTCCTGTAGCTCGCATGGAATCCATTAGGGTTCTTCTAGACCTGGCTTGTCACTTGAAGTTCAAGCTTTACCAAATGGATGTGAAGACTGCATTCTTGCACGCCTTTCTTATAGAAGATGTCTATGTTGCTTAGCCTAAAGGATTCATTAATCCACACTTTTCGGATCATGTGTCGTACCTCAAGAAGGCTCTCTATGAACTAAAGCAAGCACACAGAGCTTGGAATGACCGGCTTACACAATACCTGGTTTCACATGGTTTTACAAGAGGACAAGCTGATCAAACTCATTTTATAAAAAGGGAGAAGGGCGAGTTGATAGTTGCTCAAGTCTATGTTGATGATATCATCTTCAAGTCTACAAAGGATGAACTTGCTCATGATTTTTCGAAGCTTATGTAGTTCGAGTTCGAGATGAACATGATTGGAGAGTTGAATTACTTCATTAGATTGCAGATTCATCAGCAAGAGTCAGGTATATTCATATCTCAATTTAAATATGCAAAAAATCTTGTGAAAAAGTTTGGTTTGGATTTTGCAAGTCCTGTTAGAACCCCAATGAGCCCTAATGTTAAACTCACTATTGACTTGTTAGGCAAAAGTGTTGATTCTTCTTTATATAGAAGCATGATAGGCAACCTCTTTTACCTTACTACTAGTAGACCTGACATTAGTTACAGTATAGGAGTGTGTGCTAGTATTAGGTAAACCCTAAAGAGTTTCATATGATTGCTTTTAAAAAGAATCATAAAATATGTTAAATCCACTGCCGATTTCGGAGTGTGGTATAGCAAGGACACCAATGATGTCTTAGCTTGGTATTCTGATGCAAACTGGGCTGGGAATGCTAATGATAGAAAAAGTACTTTGGGGGGTTGCTTTTATGTGGGTAATAATCTTGTCTCCTGGATGAGTAAGAAGTAGAATTCCATCTCATTATCCATTGTTAAGGTTCAATACATTGCTGCTGGTAGTTGTTGCCTGTGGATGCAAAACTCCTCTTTGATTATGGTATTCATCAAGAACATCTTACCATTTATTGTGACAATACCAATGCCATTAACATCTCTAAAAATCCTGTTCAACATTCTCAAACAAAACATATGGAGATACGACACCACTTCATTCGCGAGCTTGTCGAAGATGGCACACTCACTCTTGAATTCATCCATACTAATGATCAAAAGGCCGATTTGTTCACTAAACCTCTTGATAGTAAACGGTTTGAATTCCTACGCCAAACCAATGGTGAAATCTCCATGGAGTAATCTCTCCTCTTTCTCTCCTTTCTCATACATTTGCATCTACTTTTATACTTTGTGTGTTTCTTCATGCATATTTCATGCATACGTATCTTTTCATTCCATTGTCGGTTTATAGTAGTGTGATTAAGCACCTCACCTTGGAGTATATGCCTTCCTCCCAACGGAGGGTGTTTAATTCATAGTACTACAGATTAAACTTCTTAATGATAGATGATATGTGTTTTTACATTAAGAACGACCATGCTACTGTGGAGTTACTTAATCACTCACATAGATTTCTGGCAATGGTGTAGACTAGACTAAGTTTAATGTTAACCTCCCTACGGAGCTATATCATTTTTACTTAGAGGCTAAAGGAAATACGGCATATTATTAGTGTTTGATAAGAGTTATCATGATAGCACTAATAATGAGAATAGTTCTCAATCAGTCATAGTGTTTATAATTTACTTGCTACCAAGGAACTTTGAACATGGGATTGGGTTGTCGTTTCATATTTTATATTATGGTTTTATTAAGGTTTCATACTCTATGTTTATATGCTAAATTGATAATAATTTGAACTAGGTGTCCTCATCTTTAGACGATTCATCGTTATTATCATTCTTAACCTTCAAAGTCATGTTCTTACTTTTGCTACCCTTGCCAACCCTTACTAAACCTAGTTCATAGGTTTGCAAATTCCCAGTCAATTCTGTCAAAGGAATAGAATCAAGATCCTTTGATTCTTCTATGGCAGTGATCTTGGCATGAAATCTTTCTAAAAGAGATCTGAGAATCTTTCTGACAATCTTGGGCTCTAAAATCTGTTCTCCAAGATTGAAGGCTAAATTCACTATGTCCTTGAGCTTGGCATAGAATTCATTGAATGACCCATCATCATCCATCCTTATTTCCTCAAAGCTGGTTGTGAGCCTTTGGAGTTTGGAGTTTTTACAACTTTTGTCCCCTTGTAGGTATTTTGAAGAATAGTCCATGCCTTCTTTGCATTGTCAGTGGAGGAGATCTTCTTGAATTCCTCATTGGTCACAATGCTAAAGAAGGCATTTAGAGCTTTACTATTAAAGTTTGCAACTTTGATCTTGGCATCATCCAATGGCGCCAGTGGATCTTCAGGTTTCTTCCAACCTACTTCAACTACAAGTCATACCTTCTCATCTAAAGATAGTAAAAAGGCTGTGATGCATACTTTCTAGTATGTATAGTTAGTACCAACAAATAAAGGAGAAATAATCAGGGATTGCCCACAATCCATAACAACATGGGCCAATGGATCACACAACAAAGATTAAAACTTAATCAAAGTGTGCCTGCTCTGATACCACTTGTTGGGTTAAGATAGCTTGACCCTAGTTAATTAATTCAATTACTTAAGTTGATTAATTAGGTTCAATTGCATGCAAATCCTGAAGGCACCGACAAATCACCAATTAACTAATATGCAGCGAAAAATAAATAACACGGTAATTTGTTGACAAATCGGGAAAACCTCTCACAAGGCAAAAACCCCCATCGGGTGATTTAAGGTCACCACTCCCAAGAATCCACTAATTAATAATCAAGCAGTTACAAGTATAAGGAATCTAATCACTACCCTAGCATATCCCAAAATACCAACCTATAATTGAACATTCGCTTCAATACCCAATTGAACTTAATCTTGTAGTAGCTTTCTTTCCCTTGATACAAATAATCCTTATATATGTCTAGGGTCGTGAGAAAAGAAACCCTATACAAATACTCATGGATAAGCGTGAAATCAGATCTAAAAATTCCAATTTCGTAATTCTCGACAGATACAGCTTCTGTCGAGCTTCAACATTAAACCTCGATAGAAAGGATTCTGTCAAGACATCTGTTGAGATTTAATGAACAGCACTTCTTCGCTTGTTTCTTGGTCAGACTTGCATGGTTTCAATATTAAACTTGAACACTTATTTCTTGAAGTACTAAACTCATCTTAGATCTACCCAATTACAAGTAAAGTGCGTTTTGTCAAAGAATTAGCCAATTTACATCACATATGTTTCTAACAATTCCCACATATTTCCTAACACACTTGATATGCTTGAACAATATATTTCTTGATGTATTAAACTCAACTTAGATCTGTCCAATTACAAGTAAAGTGTATTTTGTCAAAAGATTAGCCAATTACATAAAATATGACCCTAACACCATTATAAGGTCCATTTGGATAGAACTTATTTTGCTGAAACTGAAAACTAAAAAATGAAAACACTATAGAAAAATAATTTTTAAATGTATAAATAGTGCCATGAGACCCATTTTTAATGAAAAAGTTGCTAAAAAGTGAAGTTTGTGGGACACGTGAATAGTGCACGGGTGCACTGTTCATTGCTGAAAAGTCAAAACATGCGGCTAGGAAAAAAAAAGAAAAAAAAAAGGAAAGAAACGCAAACTTGGATCCACAAACGCGGATCCAAACGGATAGATAATCTAATAGTTGATAATAAACTCTCACTGTTGTGATAACACAATATATGGCATAACTATGATACATAAGATGATGCAACCAACATAAATAAAAGAATTTTGCCAACAAATAATATACTGAAAAAAGTGTGAATGAATAAAAAAAATAATTTACCCATATATGAGCTCTTAATGGGAGGTTCACAACCCTTAGAAAATGCCTCATGCAAATCTACAACTTTTGTTGAACTCTTTGAGAATATGCTCTCCCTTTGTTATTTACAACTATCCATCAATGCAACCTCTTTTTAGCATGCCTTTTTGCTTTTCTTCAAAACATCAAGGTCAATGTTAAATTTAGGTTGGGGGTGAGATACTCTTTTCTTGCATACTTGTTGTGTTTTCTTCTTGTTTCCCTTGTGTCTTTCAAAAACAAGAATATATCATGCAAGTGTGACAAATTAAAAGAGACACGGTATGATGACTCAAGAAACCTTATGAAAAAAATTGTTCCAAAAAAAAAAAACCAAGGGGCACTTGACCATTTCAATCCCAAGATAATAGTTTCACCATAAGATGGAGATTTACAGTAAAAAATAACTCTATTCACAATAAATCTAACTTCAGTTACCAAATTGAGCTCTAAATCCCACAGACTTCTCTTGCAATGAACTATTGCAACATGAACCTCTAGTTCACGACTTCAAGCCCACCCTTGAAGGTTTAGATCTTCAATACACTTGATAGCTGAAGGTTTGCAACTTGAATCCACCAGTCAATGTGTATATATGTGTTCTCCGATAGAGGCTTGAAAGAGCAGGAGGTACAGAACCTCTAAGATCTCAAAAGAGTAGCTCTCAATACTTAAAAAAATTAGATTAGGGTTTCCATTAAGTATAGTTAAACTAAAACCCTAAACATCTAATGGGCTGATGGGCTGCAAATTTAATTCTGCTAATACAACTTTTGATCAGTTGAACTTAATTTCGATCGGTCGAACCTAATGATAATTCTATTCATGCATCAGTAGCTTTCCTATTCTTGCACACGAACTTGCTGCATCGTGAGCATTGTCTAATCATACCTATAGACTCTATGATTTATATCTAGACCAGTTTATGTTCACATGCTTGCCAACAAACCTATACAAATATGGAACCTAACAATATTTATTTGAGGGGCATCAAATTTTATTAGGTTCTCTGTCTCGTACACCTCTTTAAGGGTGAGTTTAGTTCAGCTTCTTGTAAAAGTGTATAATGAAAAAGTGGAGTTAAAAAAAAATGCATAATGAAAAAGTGCATTTTCAAAAAGCTGAGTGTTTGATAAAAGTTGTTAAAAAATATTTTTTGAAAAAGCTGAGTGTTTGGCTAGCATTTATAAAAGTGGCAGTTTGAGGGATAAATTACCAAAAAGAACAATGTATATATAAGGGAGTTTATTTCATACCCTTTTTTTTTTATTATTTTTTTTTATGTGAGTTTATTTCATTCTTAAATCAACTACTTCATATACTTAAATCAATTTTTCTCTTTCTAAAAAAATTATTTTTTTTCTCATCAATATTAGCTAATAATAACCTACCACTTAAGATTTATTGTGAAAGTATTGTGAAATTATTGTGATAATTGATACTGATTTTAATTTGAACGTACTATTACAATTAGTTTTTTTCTTTCTAAAAAAATTATTTTTTTCTCACCAATATTAGCTAATAATAACCTACTACTTAAGATTTATTATGAAAGTATTGTAAAAATATTCTTTTCATCCGTATTTCCTTCTTTTATTTTTTTTTTTTCCTTTTTTTTTAGATGGAGATCTCTCAGCCACTAATTCTCAGCCTCACTTATCAGCCACAAACCACTTTCTTTGACCCTATTAGAACAATAAAATAACACTTCTTTGTCCGCCCAAAACCACAAAGCCACCTCTGTGTTTTTTTTTTTTTTGTTTGCTCTGCTTTCTTAGCTAACATTGTGTTAAGCTCTCAACTCCAAGAAGAAAACCCATCTAAGTTTTCACTCACTTCCATAAGTTTTCTTCATCTGGGTTTATTTCTTCAGCTGAATCAAGAACTAGGTCTTCCTTGTTTTCTCAACTAACCTCACAAGGTGGGTGCTTTTCTTCAACTCTTATTTTTTTGTGTAGTTTAATGTGGTTTTACGAGTCTTGTACCATGATATTATTGCTTTTTTTGGCAGAGTTTTGGGTCCTTTTGACAAAAGAAAAGAGAGACTTTTACCACGGAGAGGGCAGAGCAAAGAGAAGAGATGAGAGGCGTGAGTGAGTTTCAGGGCTTTAGGGCAGAGCAGAGAGATGAAATGAGAGGAATGAGGGACAGCGTGAGAACTGATGATTTATCAAGGGTAATTTGGTAATTGCCCCAAGAGCCCAACGGATAGCTTCAGAACGCACATGGACTTTTTGTAAAATGGACCTCCAGAGCTCCATAATGGCTTGCGCGTTTTATGCCTTGGCCCAAAACACAACTTTTTCAAAAAAGTTGCGTTTATGCGGAACCAAACGGGCTTTGGACTCCAGCTTTCTTCAAAACATGCATTTCAGCTTCTAAAAGCTTAAACAAACGGGCACTAAGTATCAACCATCCTATTTTATTACCTTAAAAAAGACAGATTCTTGATAAGAAATGGTATATTTGTAAGCTCAACTATAACAAACAACAAAGAAGCAAATCTACTATTTTTATATTTATTTTTTATTAGTCATTGTTTCCAGCATAAAGACAAGCAACATTTTCAAAAGATCAAGCGGGGAAGAAAAATGTAAAACACATTAGAAGGTTGGAGTGCAATATAAAAGTCAGGAAGTCATCCGAGAAAATGTGCTTCTCAACAAAGGATGACATTTGGTGATAGTAATGAACAGACCTGAAAACAGGAAACATCAATCACATAATTTTGCAAGATTTGGAAACCCATGACTTGAACCAGATTAAAAATTCAATACTTTCTATATGTCAGATCAAAAACAGGAAAAATCAATCACATAGTAGCCAATAATATGTGGTTCTTGGGAAGAGTGATGCACTGATAGTTGAGATACATGCATGTTGTTTTGGGTTTGGAGTGTGGATTTCCTCATTTGTTTTTGTTTTATGCGTAGGGGCAGGACATTTTGTAATTTTCTTTGTATTTATTTCAGATTTGGCTGGTTGAAATGGACTTCAGCTTGTATCTCCATTGTGACATTCTTAGATCCTGTAAACAGGTTTCCAACGGGCTTTTTCAGCTTTATAGTCATTTAAGAAAGGGGGATCCTATAGCCTTTGTCATATTTATTTATTTGGCTATGAAGATGCTGAAAAGGATGATTGCAAGAACAGCAAGAAGCATTCTTGTCGTGTTTCAGGTGGGAAAGGAAATTGAGATTGTGACTTCATTATAGACGATCCCATCATCTTCTATTGGAGATATAACTGAGCTAGGCTATCTTAGTTTTCTGCTTCTTTGCATTGAGACATTTCTGCATTAACAAAGAATATGGGTTCAAGTGAATTGGTTTCAGCAGAAGATGAATTGGCAGGTATTTTAGGCTGTTATAAGGCAGGTTCTCTTCCCATTTGAAATTAACTTTGTCAATGCTGCGAGGATCTTTGTTTTAGGCAGCTTGGAATTTGATGATTGAACAAATGTGGACATTAAGGGTTGAAGAAATTGTATTTGTCAAAAGGGGACATGATCACCCTTTTAGGATTACTCTTTGGAGTTTAACAAGCTATTTTCTCTCTTCCGTATGCTGGTAGGTGGCCTACATGTAAGATAAATTGAAGTGCATTTTCCATTTTTGAGTTTGATTTCATTTGATAATTATGTTTCGTTCCGTTCTAAGTACAAGATTAAATATTTGCAAAAGTGGAGGAAATATAAAAATGTTATTTTCTCTAATATATTTTCTTGTCCTTTCCTAATTTAGGCTTCGTGGAAGGGGGTTGCCCTTTCTCAGATCCCACTTTTTACATCCTGAAAAATTCCCTTTTAAATGTTCTCGTTATGAGGTTTTGATTTTTTTTTTTTTTGGTTTACAAATGCATTTCTAATCATGTTAGCAAGAGAGTGGTATGGAAGGTGGTGGACCCTGTCTCAGATTTATTTGTAATCACGCATTAAGAGAAAGTTAACACTTAACATGTAGTTGTATCGATCTGCTTCAAATTGAAGTTGATAATAAATCTTGTTCTTTTGTACTAGCCATGCGATATGCTCCTCTCCTATTTCTTGTAGTTCAATAGGCTTGACATGATCTTAATTAAATGAAATTTTTATATGCTAATTAGTAATTACCTTTGATTTCATACCTAAATTGAGTGGCATTGTTTTTTGGGTTAAGTTATTTGTGGGTTTTATGTAGTTCTCAATATAATGGTGTTTATAGAACGTCGAGAGTCAGATTTTGATTCAGTTCACGCATGGATTATCAGCATATGACTTACCATAAATTTTTATAAAAAAAAAATTTTAAAAGGCCTATTTAAGCCATGAGGATTGTTAGAGTTGTGTACAATATTCTTGTACTTTTGTTATTCAGCTGTCAGTAAGAACGAAAGACAGCTGTGACATTATGCACACAAATATGGGAAATTATTTAATTTATTTGTTAATAGATGGCATATATGCAAAGATATCTAACATAAATATAATAAAGTAGAAGCATCTAGTAAGGCTGTGCCATAATTATGAACTGTGTAGAATTTCAGATTTATAAGATAAAATGGTATACCCCCTCAAAAAAAAAAAAAAATATATATTGGTATGGTTGTAGAGGAGTTTGGGGGTGTTTCAAGACAGAGGAGGAGATCGTAGAGCAAAGTTCAAGTCATTACACTAACTTGTATATATTGGTGTGGTTCTTGTAGGTGAAGAGTATGATCAATCCTTTGCCAATAATGAGCTTGATGAAAGAGTATACGGGCATCACAGATCTCCTCAATTAGAATGGCTTTGCTTGGGATGAAATTACCAAAACGGTGGCACTGTGGCAGCTGATGTTTAGCTTTGGGAAGCTTATATCAAGGTGTCATTCTATCTCATTAGTAATTTTGCTAGGATAAAGGGTTTTCCTTTAGTTATCAATAAAGAGCACCCCAAAGCATAGCGCGCGCACACTTGTATTTTTTTCCCCCTTTGATGAAATGATATTACTTCTGTATTCATTAGTAAACTGAGTGTTTTGGGGTAACATGGGATGAAGAATATGATCATGTTGATTCCATAATAATCAAAGAACTGGATAATTTTGAGTAGTTTTCATTTAAAAATGAAATTTTGAGTAGCTTTCATATTTCTGATTTGTGTTTGATTTATGGTAATGAAAGTCAGAATGGCAAATCAAGTTGTTTGGACATGAAATGGAGGTCAACAACAATGCCCTTTGGATGGAGTTGACGATAACTTGGGATATGTAATATCCAGCTAGAGAGTTTGAAATATCTTATCAAGGTAAAAACGAAATTAAAGTTTGCAACTTCTTAAGACTCAGCATGTTCTCAAAAATTTCAGAGAACATCAAGGGAGAGATACAAGAACTTGAAGAAAGGCCATGAGTAGTCAAAACAAATGTGGGTACCGAGAAGGACAACGACTACAATTCAATAGCATGTATTGATACAACACTTCAAATTGTTCCTGAAATAGATGAGAAGCTCTTTTTGGGGGGTTTTGAACTCTTAGAAGATGAGAGAATGACCATGAAATTTGCAGCGGGGAAATGGTTATTGAGAAAGTTTTGATGGGACATCTATTTTGCTTGTCAAATTGGGATAAATTTTGGTTTCGGAGTTTTGTCAATGTAAATAAGATCCAATTTTAGAGTAAAGATATTTTTGGAATAGAATTCCTTGCATGATTTCATTATTATACACTTATACCCAAATCATTTTCAAGTGCTCAAAGTTTTAATAGGAAGTCAGTTTTATTTTGTTGGAAATACCTGCAACTACATGGTGACGTTTACTGTCTTGCTTCGTTGATGAAAAAGTAACTAAGTTTATATTAAATATTAACTTCATAACTTGTCACTATCATTCTCTAGGTTTGAGAGTTGGGATAACCCAGAAGACAAAAGTTATTGAACGTATTTTCAATTACATATATACTGATTTACTTTTTAAGGCATCATGTCCTTATAAATTCCTTTACCAAAAAAAAAAATTGTACTTATAAATTTTAAATTAAAAAAAAAAAAAATCAGTTATATGTCTTTTCTTACCTTATTTTAGGTGGTTTGGGCTCATGTTTTTAGAATTTATCTACTCATCTCTTTTATTCACATAGTAATAAATAAATAAATAATACTTCCAATAAGTATAAGCAAATTTCATGCTAAAATGGCAAAGAGGGCGTTGTTTGCACCCAATACAATATACATATAACCTTTTCGGCATTTATGTCATTTAAATATGGGCTAAGAACAACAACCTAAACATTTTATCCTTGTGGCCCAATATGTCAAAATTTACCCTATTTGTCAAACGGTATATTGTTTATTATCAAGGATGTAAAAAATTGTGTCATTTTTGTCTTAATGCGGATCATGTCATTTAGATATGAGTTCAATAAATATTATGCGGCTTGTAGTGTAAACTCAAATAGTAAACCTGATGATTTTATTTTCTCTCCCAACATTTACTCTTCTTTTTTTTTTTTTTGGTTTCCTATAATTATTTTATTTAAAGCAATAAAATTCTATCGTTTTCTCTCAAATTCATGCATCTAAACTTAAAAAATAAAAATAAATAAAAAAGACTCATTTCGAATTTATTAATCTTTGTTTAATATTATGAATGTGTACCTATGCTGAGTTGAAGAGTCATATTTGCTTGGTTCTAAAATATAAAAGAAGATAAAAAAGAAGAAGTCATATTTGCTTCTCAATAAGATTTTCTAGAGATGTCACAAATTAGAGTCAAATTCATCCTTTAACCGGTGGTGTTGGCGGTGGTTAATCCGAACGGTAGAATGCCCTGGTTTTCTTCCCCTTAAAGGTTGTTAGCATTCAGATAATAGCGTGTTCCACTACAAGTGAGGTTTCCCTTTCTTTTCTTTATTTTATTTTGTTTTATATTATTAAAAATAAATAAATAATTCCCTTTCTTTCCTTATTTTATTTTATTTTATTTTATTAAAAATAATAATATAAAATAATAATAATAAATTTTCTTTAAAATAATAATAAAATAAATAAAATAAAATAATCAAAGAAGAAGAAGAAGAAGAAGAAGAAGAGATAGGAGGGGTTGACTAGAGTGGAGGAGTGAGATTTCCTTGGAGACCAACAAAGTTGTGGAAGAATAGATAAACTAAACATGCAAATATATATTTTTTTTGTTAGCCTAGAGTAAGTTTAGGATTTAACAAAAGCAAATGCCATTGAGAATGTTGGGCTTTCTCTTCCAAAAAAAAAAAAATGTTGGGCTTTCAACTAAGGCTGCGTTTGTTTCGGCTAAAAATGGATTCAGAAAAATATTTTACACCCTGCCGTGTGTTTGGTTGCGCATGGAAAATTTTGTCAAACGGAAAACATTTGCATTGACCATAAAATAAACCCTTCAGACCCGAAAAACAATTGCAGGAGTTATTTTACCTTCAAAGCATTTTCGGAATTTTTTCACTTCACACGGTCCGACTCACCAAGCTCTTCAGCTCCACCCCATGCACCAACGAGAGGGAGACAGAGCTCCACCCCACATGCCGATGCCGGTCCAAGGTCCACCCCCACTCCAACGAGCAGCACTGCCGTTTTCCCCTTCGTGCCGGTGATTTTTCTCCCTTTTCTTCTCTTCTCTCACTCTACCTCACCTCCACCCACTTCAAGCTCTAAATGTACCCGATCCACCAAGGCAAAACTCTCCTTCATGCCGGCGAAGCCCATCTCACCTCCAACATCTCCGATCCGTCGCTCCCACGTTGCCAGCGAAACACTTCTCTCAAACCCACCCTCTACAATACCCTATCTACATCCCTTCAAACCCATCTCCCTTTTCTTCTCTTCTCTCACTCAACCTCACCTCCGAGATCACGCCGCCGAGATCGTCGCCCATGACCCACCCATGACCGATCTCTCTCTTTCTCGATCTACCTGTCCCTTTCCCTCAATTTTTTATCACTCTCTCTTCCTCCCTCCCTCAGTTTGACCGAATTGTTTGAGTTTAAGGAATGGTTTTGTTTTTATTTTTGTTTCTTTAAGTTTATATATTGAAATTTTCTATTGTAAAATTTGTTTGGAAGCTGAGAAAATGTGAGAAACTAGTAGAAAAATAGTATTTTCAGAATGCAAACAAACACATGAAAACATTTTCTAAAACAATTTTCATAATGCAGCCAAACACTTAAAAATATTTTCCTTTCCCAAAAATATTTTACACTCGGAAAATATTTTACAATCAACCAAACGCAGCCTAAATTATTGTAGGCTCGCCGGCTTGGGCTATCCATTCCACTACTATTAAAATTAAAATAGCACTGTTTGTTTTCTCTCTTTTCAATTTCTGAACCCTTTGCTCTTTCTTTCTGAAAGGAAGCAGCAGTGGCAATATCAGACTACTTACCTGAAGAAATCCTCAAATCCTTCCCGAAGATTTACATATTAAAGATGAACCGATCATGTGGGACTCCCCCACCTTTTGAAATCCTAGCAAATGTTTTCCTACGCCTACCTACAAAATCCATCATAACCTGCCAAAGATTTCAATGAATATACCAGGTTTGACTTCCCTTTCCATGATCAATGCCATAATGGAATATTTCGTGTGGTGGGTACTTGTAAAGTTCTCATTTGCCTTGCTAATGATTTATATAGATACTGTTATAAGTTCATTCTCTGGAACCTTGTGTTAGAAAGTTTGTGGAACTTCCTACCCCCAATATCACCTTCCGCACACATGGCGGCTATGAAGCTTCTGTTGGGTTTGGATTTGATTCCAAAACCAATGACTATAAGATGGTGAGGATTGTGAGGGTTGTGACTCTTCTAGATAGAGACGAACACCAAAGGTTGATGTAAAGTTGTGATTTTCAACTATATTGTGTTAACTTTAATTCCTTACCAAATTTGAATGTAATTTCTTTAATCATTTTTCCTGTATGTATGTGGGTTTATCTGTAAGGGATGAGTGCGAGAGATCGGAGAAGAATCAAGCTTCAAAAGTAGAATCAATAGATTTTGCGACTGGCTTGCGAGTAGCTCGCGAGAAGCAACCTACGAAAGGGCCATGTGTGGAGCACATGATTGGAAGATGAAGAGTCGTGTCAAGCTGTCAATTTCACAACTGTCTTGCGAGAAGAGCCTGTTGGAAAAACTGATTTTGCATCTCAAACAAAACCCACAATGAAAGCAACATGAGAATCTACTTCATTCAATATGTAACCTTGAATTCTAGAATAAAGAAAAGAAAGCGTACCTTAGTGCAGTAAAATTCAAAAACAAGACTTGAGAATACCTATAATCTTCATCCCAATTTCACATGATGCCCAAGATAAGTGGTCTCTTAATCAATTCTTGTGTACGTTGATTTTTCTTTGGAAAAGTGTATTTCCAAGATCCTGTAAAGAAAAAATGTTTTCTCTTCCTTTTAATCGTATGTACGTTTTTTAATTGCCTTAGCAGTTACTTTATTTAATAACTATTATTAAATAAACAACTGATTATCTAATTGGGTTAGCCTTTTGGGCTAGCCCAATTGGGCTTAAGTGTGTGGCTTGGGATGGGACCAAAGGGACTAATAAGAATCTAGCTCCAATGGGCCTCAGACCTATCTGTCAACTCTTGACAAACCCAAAGTTACCATTAATTATATAACAAGTACCACTATAGAAATATAATTGCACTCTAGGCTTTATTAATAAATTATTTTCTAAAACTCTAATATGATATCATTTGACCCCTCCATGAAATATCCATAGTGAACAAAGTCACGATAAACTGTCACTTTGTAAACAACTATTTTATTCCTTGAGTATCCAATTTAATCTTTTAGTTATTCATATTTATGAAATCTAATTTCATAAAATATGAACTTTAGTAACTCTTTACTAAAGTGGCCGGCCTTGAATAACCGGTTCCCATTAAACTTTTCTCAAAGGGATATTTCATATCTCTATAGAAAGAGATTATAGATTCCATTTTGATATTTCATATCTCTATATGTGTTCCCTCAACACTACGTGTGGTTACCTAACATACTAAGGTTTTGACCGTTAAACTAGATCTCACTCTTGATATATCAAAGTAACTTACATTTCATGATCGGATTCACTATCTTCTTAGGATTGAGAGTCTATGAAATTAGAAGTCGTGAGATTAATTATTCAAATAACAGTTTGTTAATTGAATAATTAATCTCAGAGCGGTCCAGTTCAATATGTCTTACACACTTAAGACATATCAACACATTAACTAGAAGTCTCCACTTCCATGATCAAGACAAACCATCTTAATTAATGCATTATAGTCTTCGTAGATGAAACGCCCAATTTCATCACCGACTACGAACTATATTTTGAGTTTACAAGAAACAATCACATACAATGCATCTCAAGGACTCTGATAATGTCTCATTAGTTCATTTATAAATAGTCTCATATAATTAAACAGTTTAATTATTTATAATATGCCAATAAATTGGATTTTAGGGCATAAACCCTAATAAAGCCAATCCATGAAGGACCTACAAAAGTTTCAGTTTAGCAAAAAGTTGTGTTTGCTTTACCAAATCTTTACTCACACTATATATACCCTCATTACCTACAAATTGTAAAGGGTGCTTTTCAGAGAGAAAATTCTAGAAAATACATTTGAGAGTTAGAGATTGTTATACCCACAATCATCTACACATTTTTTTGTGGTTTTTCCTCAACTCCTACCTCTCCATCTCTAGATCTTTGAGAGGTTGATAGTCCAAACACTTACCACACCCATTCTGAGTGTAAAGTGAGATTTTGGTGCTGTTGAGAATGATTGGAAGGAGCCATTCACTGTCGGATGTAATTGGGCTGAATTGCGAGATCCGGAAAGCTAAAGAAGACAAGACTCCGAGAAGTCCGTTGGTAGCAAGAGTTTGGAGGGCTCAAGTACATGGGGGTAGACTAGGCTTGGAGGGTCTTTTGTTATTCATGTACTTCAAATTTATTCTCTAGTAAATCGATTTCGACTTTGAGGGTCATAGAGAGGTTTTTCGCCGAATTCTTCGGTTTCCTCTTCGATAACATGTCTTGGTGTTATCTTGTGTTTGTATCTCTCTTCTCTACTCTTTAAACTTTCATTTAATTGTTGATGATGGATGAATATGGCTTAGGATAGTGTTATCGGTTCATTGTGCTTATTTACTCTTGTTCCACACTTAGTTTAAGTCAGAATAAAAGCAATCTAGCCATAATTTTTAATCAGGGGTCTAAACAAGTTCTTGTGTTTTAGCACAAATCCGAGTTTTCAATTGAGGTTTACTCACTTGCCACAAGGGAATGGAGAATGGTTACTGCTTTGCCTCCCATAGGTGCCTTGCGGTCGTGACCCAGAGGCTTTTGTCAATGGGGCTCTGCATTGGGTTGCTTTGAGAAGGACTGATGGTAAAGAATTTCTTAATTTTGTTATGGTGTTTGATTTTGGGATGAGGTCTTCTACGAGATAGCACAGCCAAAACTCTCAGAAGATGGAAATGTTTGTGCGTGCACCTAGTCAGGCATATGGGAATTCCCTTGCCCTGTTTCAACGCACTAGAAATTGTCTCAATATATGGGTGATGAAGGAATATACTGATGTGTCATCATGGACCAAAATTGTAAGTTTGGCTGATCAAGATCTCACAAAGGACATACCAAGGCCATTCTGTATGGGTTTTTGGAGAAATAACATACCAAATGCAAGAGGGTTTAGGGAGAGTGGCGAGGTTATATTAGAAATGTGTGATGGATAGCTCGTCTCACAACACCTTGAGAGCCAAGAGATTAAAGATCTTAGGATTACTGCATATGGGTATACTTTTTTTGATTATTATGTTGAGAGTCTAGTTTTGCTTGACAAACTGAACCTTTCAGATAAGGTGCGTTTTATTTTCATGCTTATTTTTATGGTTTTTCCATTTTGTTTCTTTATATATTCTTGGCATTGATTATGAGTTATATATAAAAATAAATTCTTATTGATGATTGATTACCTTAATTGAGTGGCTTTATCTTTAGATAGATAGCTTATCAAGGTTATGGTTGATGTCTGTTGTAATATATTGAGATAGTTGAGTAAATAGCATGTATACTCAGCTATCAAAAAAACAAAGTGGTTTGTGTTGGTTGTCAACTTTTAGTACACTTATTTATCAAGTGGTTGAAGATAAATGAACTGTGTAAATTCCATGTTTTCTGCCAGTTAACTCACAGCGTGTAGATAGATTTATTCAACTATATATTTCTTGATAATGTTATAGTGACCTTTTTAACTTCACATTTTCATACTCATACTAAATGTTCTTCATGTTATCCTTGAACCATTTTTGTTATCTTTCACTCCTTGCATGTGGAATATTTTTGCCCCAATTAAGTAGTTATGCTTAAATGTATTTTTCCACTTCATTCCATTGTTTTTCTTTTCCCTCTCTTCATCTTTTGACACTTTGTATTTTACATTACACAATTGTATGAAGTAGAAATAAAAGACATGGACCAATTCATAAATAAATTTTAAAAAATAATAAATAAAACAAAATAATTTTAAAAATTTTAAAAAAAAAAAACGCGGGGCACCAAATATTTGGCCTCTAGCGTTGTTGGAAGTTCGAAATTGAAAAAAACATCCCTCCTATGCAGACAGAGAAAACGACCAAATCCTTAGATAAAACCCCAACTTCACAACTGACTTCTTAACATGGAACCTTTTTTTTTAAGCTAATGGTGGAATTCTTAAGAGGACCATTTCCTTGATTGCATTGGGATGAATATGCTTGCAATGCTGTGTACAGTCTTCATCTTACTAAATTTAGTCACTATTGTTTCTATAAATGTGTATATGCACAGAATGTGTTGATAATTCTTCCATGCAAGCATACAAGAGTTTTTCCTCCATTGTAGCTCACTAATGAATATATTCCTGTATTTGGAAGTAAACATCTTGGGAGTTCATAGGTAGTTAGCATCTTTCTAACCTTTTATTTTTCTGTAATTGAACACATGATGATGGACAAATCAATGAGACTGTGAGAACTTATTAAACGAAAGCAGTAAGATTTGTGATAATTGGTGATTGTTGCTTGGCAAGAGATTGTGGTTCAGTCTGGTTTTGGGATATATTTTCTTGCTATAAAGAGTGCTAACTTTTGCATCTAGTTTCTTTCACTTTTCCTCCATTTGGGTGGTTGTTTCTCTACTATGTAACTTTTTCTTGATTTGGAGGCTGTAATAGGCTGTAGGCATCAGATGCCTGTCCTTATAGACATTCCTCTCATTTCTAGTGATGGTGAAACTCAATCCAAAATCCTCACACAACTCCCAAAAAAATACCAAAAAGCTAAGTTGGCAACTTTTTCTTTGTATTTTATAATGTTGAAAATTCTTTAATTTTATATTGCGCTAATATTCTTTAGGTCGAAGTTATCTCCTAGAGAAGGGTTAAATATTTTTCTTAATCAATTTGATAAAGAGGACATTGAACACTCAAGGATGTGCTATGACCAAAAAAAAACACCCTTAACGAACATCCTGGGATATAATACTGAGAGCTTGGATGATATAAACCTTGATTCATAATAGTGTTATGGTGGCCTGGTCAGCTTTGGCTTTACATTGAAATGATTTGATTTGGTTGTAATTAACAGTTAATTTCGTATTGTATTTGTTTTCTTTCTTTTACCATGAATTCTGCAATATTTCTCCTCTCTATCTGTTGGAACACAATCATCTCTTTACAATTGTCATTTGTTAAGTAGTAAGATATTTTCTTATTACACAATTGTTGACATGGGTACCTGCTTAGATCATTTACTTGAGTGCCTCATCCACCTAGGTGCACATGTTCATGTGGTAAAGGCTTGGAGCAAGGACGGAGCCAGAACTTTGAGTTAGGGGGGGGCGGTTTTATGATTGGCTATGTGCAGTGATTTCAACCTCTAATTCTGCTACTTAGCTGCTGAGATTTTTTTTTTTTTTTTGTAGGTAAGAACTGTAAAGTTGTAATTTATAACTATGTGCTTTGTTGGCTTCTATTTTGTGCCAAATTTGATTGTATTTTATTCAATCTTTTATACCCTGTATTTATTGTGGGATTTAATTGTAAGAGTTGTGTGATAGAGAGAGAGAGAGTGTGAAGACTCAAGCAAATTGAAGACTGAAGAGTTTTCGTGGGTAGCTCGCGACTAAGCATCCCGCAAAGTAATGCATGTGCCATGCACATGACTGGAATGCAAAGAGTCAAGACAAGATGGAGACAACTATGTTTCGCAAGTAGCTCGCAAGTAAGGCCTTTCCGCGAGACACCCGCGAAACATTCTGTTTTGCTAAATTGTACTATCTAATACACACTTTCTATACCCACACTATATATACCCACATTACCCACAAATGTTAAGGAGTGCTTCTGAGAGAAAACCCTAGCCACAAACCTTGAGAGTTAGAGATTGTTATACCCATATTTCTCTACACAATTGCTTGTGGATTTTCCTCAACTCCTACCTTTCCATTTCCATATCATTGAGAGGTTGATAGCCCAAACACTTACCACACCCTTTCAGAGTGTTCAATGAGGATTTTGGTGCTGCTAGGAAGCATTGGAAGAAGCCAATGATGGCAAATGTAACATGGAGCTTGTTGCAGGAGCCAGAGAAATAGACAAGACACGGATCCGAGAAGCCTTGTTGGAGTAGGAGCTTAGAGGGCTTAGGTACATCGGGTAGATTAGGCTTGGAGGATCTCTTACTAACCCATGTATCCCAACTGATTGTCTAGTAGATCGATTACTGCTTGAAGGGCGGTGGAGAGGTTTTACACCGAGTTCTTCGGTTTCATCTTCGATAATACATCGGCGTGTTATCTTGTGTTTGCATTCTTCTTCTCTACTCTTTTACCTTTCATTTACTGCTATGTTATAATGTTTATGGGTTAAAGTAGCTTGTTTGTTTATCCGCTCGTATTTATTCTATTCCGCACTTAGTATTAAGTTAGAGTAAAATTAATCAAGTCGTAATTTTAATTTGGGGGTCTAAACAGCTCTTGTGTTTTCAACACATTTTTGAGCTTTCAATTGGTATCAGAGTAGGTGCACTAGCTATGGTTTAATTACCTTAGTGCGATCCTTGACCCCATTTGAGATGAATCGGTCTCAATCTTTAAATGTTTCACCAAATTTTGATGGTAGCAACTATGCCTTTTAGAAAGTCCGGATTAGGGCATTCTTGTGTTCAATAGATGATACTGCTTATGATATAATAGAAGTAGGATGGACTAGGCTGGAGGCCGCTAAATCCACTTGGGATAAGGCAGCACTTGCGGCAGCTAATGCTAATAGTAAAGCTTTGAATGCAATATTTTGTGGTATTTCTCCAGACGAGTTTCACAAGATTTCTCACATAACAATTGCCAAGGAGGCTTGGGAGATATTGGAGACCACCTATGAAGGTACGAAAAAGGTGAAGGATACTAAGTTGCAGATGCTAACCACTCGATTTGAAGAGCTGAAAATGAGTGAAGACGAGTCATTCGACTCATTCTATAGTGGTGTGCTATCGTAGGCAACCAAAAATAAAACTTATACTCCTAAAAATATATGTAGTAATGCGAGTAAGGATCGTTCCCACAGAGAGTATCTAGCCTAGTTTTATGCTACGTGAACAAGGATTGGGGGGGGGGGGTTTGAGTATAATGAAAACAATTTTAAGAAAGAAAACAACTAAGGAACAATTCAAATTAAAGTATCGAAATCAATCAAGAGAACAAACCTTGGTGGTCAACATCCATCATCAGAATTTTACAACTGATCATCGATGCAAGTATATATCAATTCACATTTTGAATATTCACCGTTGGAACTATTTTTCTATCTCTCCTAAGTCGCTGTTAATTAGAAAACAAGTGATCTAATAAACCCTAACTACTAAACAACCCAAGACAAGCACTAAATGTTTAATCTATTAGCAGCCTTAAGAACTAGAGAGATCGATGAAGCTAAACAACACAAACACAAGCGGTTGCATTTAATTTAGTCGAGCATTCTTCCTAATATCTAATAATTTCGAACGCAGCAAATCATTAAATCTTGGTTGCTTCACAAATTAGAGGGATCAAACAATTACGGATTTGATATCTAACCTAGCAGTAGATTGCAACAAATAATAATCTAGTAGGCCTCCTAGTAATTAAACGAGACAATCATGAAAATAGGCACAGAAGAACATCCGATATTCAAAACATAAATTAAACAATAAAAACATATTAGATCTCATAGTTTTATTGATTCCGAGGCTTCAGTTTCCTTCGACCAAGAATAAAAGTTTTAGCCACGCATGGCCATGACAGAAAACTCAAAGGAGAAAATTAGAGAAGAGGGGAGAGAGAGGCGTGTGTGCCTATTTTTGATTTCTCCTCCCCCTTTTACACATTAATTCCCCCTTTCCCAAGCCTACAAAATCTCCTAAAAATATTCTAAATAATAATATCCAAATCTGACTAATTAAGGAAAAATATTAAAAATAAAACAAAGTCCTAATATAACAAGGAAAGTGGTGTTTTCCATCTGAAATTTTCGTGCATAAGATCTGGAGGCTTCCAAAAATAAACCGCATCAGATCCGCGTATTAGAATTGCAGGCAAAGGAACATTCCAGAACGTCAGCAGTCCAGGTGCAGCAACTTCAAGCCCAATTTCGATCTTGATGCAGCCCGTATCTCTCAAAACTCAAAACATGAAAGTTGTAGAGCATTGTCTTGGCGTTCCATATCATCTTGAAACATCTCAATCAAAGCTCAGATGAGAGAGTTATGCCCAGATTACGAAGTAATATCAAAGCTGTCCAGAATCGCCTAATTAACTATGTTTTGCACTTAATGCCTCCATTTGCATCCTAAATCAAAATATAAGAATAATGAGTACATTTAAGCACCAAATAAATATAAAAGACTAAACATTAAGGGATAAAAATATGACATTTTGCATTCTTATCATATAGCAAGCTAAATGAGGTGGTTATTGGCAAGTTCAACTTAGGTCAGAAGACGGAGGACTCAAAGATAGTGAGGAAAATCCTTCAATTATTGCCAGAGAGCTTCCGAGCAAAAGTCACAGCTATAGAAGAAAGTAAAGACTTGGATGAGATCAAAATCCAAGAGCTCATTAAATCTCTCCAAACATATGAGCTGGGACTGCCTTCTCATAAGTCGAGCAAATCTCTTGCTCTCAAAACCATCACCGAGTGAATGGATGACTTCTCCAAAGAAAATGATGTGGAGAAGGAGGTAGCATTCCTGGCAAAGAACTTTCGAAAATTTCTGAAGATGAAGAACAGTGGGAAACCGTCCAGCAGAGGGAAGTTTTCATCTTCCAAAGGTGATAGGAACGAGTTTAAGAAGAAAGATGGGAAGGATTCTTAATCCCCTCAAGTCATTGTGTGTTATGAATGCAATGGCCAAGGACATCTCAAGAAGGAGTGTCCCAACTATGTAAGAGGGAAGGGCAAGGCATATGCCACAACTCTTAGTGATTTGGACTCTTCCAATTCAGATTCAAAAGAGAGCTGTGATGGAGAAGGGAATTACTCCGCTTTTATGACTATTACTCATGTTGAGTCCTCGGAGGACTTAAGTTTACTAGTGGAAGAGCTTGAGGAACACAGTGAAGTGGAGTCAATAGGAGTAGTAGAAGAATTTGATGCTGAAGAAGATGAAAGTGCAGTGGGACTTCAAGAAAACTACAATTCCCTCCTTGAGAAGTCAAGAGAATATGTAAGGGTGGCCAAGGCAGCCGTTAAAAAGATGAAAAAGGCAGAGGAGGACTATAGAAATCTCCTAGTGCGATACAAGGAGGCCAAGTGTGAGATAGAGACGTTGAATGGAGAGCTAACTGAAGCCTACACAAAGGTGAAATTCCTTGAGCTTGAAGTGATTCAAGCAAATGCTAAAGTAGAGCGAGTCTCTTCTAAAAAGCTTGATAAAGTCCTTTCTCATCAAAAACCTTTCTCCGACAAAACCAGATTGGGATATACTGGAGAAAGTAGTTTGGCTGTCAATGTAACCAAGGAAGTGAAGTTTGTGAAAGCCAATGAGCCAATAGTAGTTACCCCTACTGCTAAGAAAGTGAAGGAGGAGAAGAATAAGAATGTGGCTGACCAATGAGTGTTGAATAAGCCTCATAACCAATCAGTGGTCAGGCCTAAGGCTCAAGGGAAATCACTCCCAAAGTCACAAAGAGGTCCGAGAACTCAACATTTCTGCCATCATTGTGGACTTCAAGGACACACCAGACCAAATTGTCATAAGCTTAGAGCATTGAAGAATGCAAGGGATCAAAAGTCAAGAGGACCAAGAGATGACAAAAGGAATTGTGTTGTTGAACAATCAAGAGGCCGAGATGGTGATTTCGGAGTGAGGGATATGATGAGAATGATTGATGCATTCACCACTTGTTTGGCAAGTTTCAACAGAAGGTTTAAAGGTCACAACACTCGTACCTAATCCTATAGGGATATCACCCTAAACACACGTGATGTATGGGTGAAAAAGGGTACTCATGCATGATCACTTCCTATGTCCATGCGTTAATACTTCCAATGTTTAAGATCATAGGTTCATGCATCATGTCATGCTTTGCTTTTGGTTTTTAGCATGTTTCTTTTACTAGTTATGGGTTGTACCTGTTTTTGTTGATCTTACTTTGTTTGTTATGTTTTTAAGTGTGTTCAAAAATTCAAAAACCCATAAAAAATGAAAAATCTTCAAAAAGTTTGATCGCTTGTATTGTGTATATCACATATGAGTTTGGCCTAGTTCCTTCGTACTAATGGCGTAGTGCATTTACAAGCTTAGCTTGTTTTGTATGCACATATATCTGTGTGGGAGAAATCTTCAAAGCTGTGTGTGATTGTTGTAAATAAATCTTCAAGTTTCTCATGAATGATTGGTCAATAGTCTTGATGGTCTTGATACTTGCATAGACTTGTGTCTATATCTCTTCCCACCTTTATTTTTATGCTTTTTCTTAAAGAGCTCAACAAATGTAAATCTCCAAATGAAAAGAGATAATGAGCTGCAAAATTCTGTCACACATGCTAGTATTTGACTAGGAAAAAGGGAAAGCGACTTTTGTATTGAAATGTATGGTGCTCAAAAAGCCAAAGGCTAACTCTCAATGTTGAAATATCAAAAATTTCAAGCACCGATCTCAAAAAAAGATGTATTATCCAAAAAGGATCAAATGTTATGATTTATGCAAAAGCCAAATGAAAAGCTTCTAATTTTTGTAATCATTCTCTTATGGGAGGTCACATGTGCTCATTTCTGTAATTGAGATAGTCCACTTGACTTAGTACCAGTTGTGTATGACTTGATTGAATTGATCATTGAAACTTCGCTTTGATCTAAGGATTATTCCACATTTGATACTCACTCACAACACACAAGACTTTGTTCAAATAATGTTTATCTCATTTGTGTGATTGTACATGTTCAAATGTGATGTTTATGCTCAAGTACTTGCTAATCAAGCCCAAAAAGATTTTTTAGTATTTTATATGTTTTTGAAAGTGATTTTATACTTTCGTGTTTTTAGTTTTTGTTCAAAATGCATTTTTGTATTTTTCTTCAAAAACTGGTTCAGAGGCTGTTTCGCGAGAAGCTCGCGACTTAGAGCTTCCCGCGAAATGTGCTTAAGGGAAATTAAAAAGTCACAGTTTCATACAGAGAGTCTCGCTACTGCCTCTCGAGTATTTTGCGACTAAACCCTTCTCACGAAATGGTTTTTAAGCAAAAACTAGAAAATTTTCAATTTCATACAAAGGCTATCGCAACTATTTCGCAACTAAAGGCTTCTCACGAAAGCTTAAGTGTGTCTCGTGACTAATTTCGCAACTATCTAACTCACAAAAAACGTGTGTTTTCAGTTTTTATGTAGCAGATGTGACAGTTTTTTCAAAATCACCTCACTTCCCTCGCACTGCCTCTCTCGAACCCCCTTCAACCCAAATCTCATTTTCTTTCAAAAACCCATCTTTTTCAAGTTAATCTTTGCTCAGTCTCTTCAAGGTATGTGTTTTTAACACTCTTTTCATCTTTTATTCTTAGATTATGCAGATTTTAGATTAGGGTTTTGAAAATTGAGAATTTTCGAAAAAGGGTTGGGGTTCTTATTTTGGCAAAAAAAATTTCAAATTTTTGATTAGGTTGAGTCCCATTTGCTGTGTTTGTATCTGTGTTGGCCCCATGTGGCATTCTAAGCATGTATTGAGGCAATTTTCATCTTATTCATGCATTTTTCATAGGTGTTGCTCACTGTTGCATGTTAAGTGTTTGACAGAATTTCCAAGTGACATTCTTGTGTTGAATTGGACTCAAATGAGTTCCAATACTTGGGATTCCTTTTAATTGAACATGTTTAACATGTTTTGGTTAATGGGTGTGTGTTTTACACACTGTGCCCATTTTGTGCCTCAATGCCATGCCAAGCACACACTATGCACACACTAGGCATCCTCTAGGCACACACCATGCACCTCATGCTACTCTCACATGCATCAGCACATGCACACACATGCATAGTCACTTAAATTCATGCATTGTGTTTATGCTTACATGTTTTACCTGTTATAGCATGTTGTTTTGAGTTTGGTATGCTTTATTTTAAGCTACTTTACTTATGATTTGGACTAACTTGAATCTAATCAAGTTTTGTGTTCTGTTTGTGTTTGTGCACATGTTTCTTTTCTATTCTGTGTTCCCTTGTGCAAATGTCTCCTACCAAACACTCTGCGACCAAGAAGTTATCAATGCTCGCACAGATTCTGACAACTTCAAGTCTATGGAGGCAGGTTTAAAGTACAATGACTGCTACAAAAAAGCCACAATTATCATGGAAAGGGTCATGAAATTGGATACCCTTGAGAACACCTTCATACCTGAAGTGTTTAAGGAAAGGATATGGACAAAGCTCTTAAATCCGGTTGGAGGTGTATACTTGGAAATCATAAGGGAATTTTTCTCAAATGCAAGTATGGAAAGGGATCATATAGACTGTTGGGTGAGAAACAAAGAGTTTGTCATCATTAAGGAGAGCATTCAGGAGTTCTTAGAAGTTCGTCCTCCTTCACTACCAATTACAGTCCAATATAAGGATCACTTGGACTCTATAGAGGAGATGGTGTTGACTCTTAGTGGTACACTTAAAAAGACCTCCATGAACACAATTTCGTTCAGTCTGGAGAGGAGGACCTTAGCTTATGTGATGATCCATAATCTATACCCGGTCACTAACCTCACGACATTGTCCGCTCCAAGGACAATCTTCTCGTATGATCTCTTTACTCACAAGGAGATTGATATATGTGGTCACATCTTCCATCTGTTGAAGAAAAGCATTGAGAAGCAAAATTCCAGAACAATCTTGCTATTCCCCTCACTCATAATGGGCCTCATTGCAAAATCAAGGCTCAAACTTCTGAGTGACCTCACTGTGGTTCAGAGGGACTATCCTATTAGTGCACACATAGTGACTAGGAGCACAGCTCACATCAAAGGTTCCAAAACAGGTGTGCATACAATACCACGGGATCATGTTGAGGAAGAGGGTGGCTATACAAAGGAGGAGATTGATAGATTCACTTCTACTCTAAAGACTTCAGCTCAGCCATCATCTTCAACACCAGCACGAGGATCATGCAGACTTGATCGCCTCCTAGCTAAAATGGACCAAATGTCTACCGTGCTTAACTCACATGTGCAACACACCGCGGACTAGTTTGCCTATATTCAAGGCCAGATCATTGCCTTATCCTCCTAGATCGATGATTTGCCCGGGACGCATGGATCAAATTTAGTCCGATCAGTTCTAGCCTCTTTGGCCATTCCGGTCATAAAGGGGGAGAAATTTTTGAGGGGGAGCTTACATAGTTGAGGGGGAGCATAGCTTAGACCTTAGATACATTGGTTCAATACATTGGTTCATTACAGGTGGCTTACCTTTATTTATGTTTTGATTTAAACTGTTTCAGCATCTATAACTCTTGGATAGTTGTTTTTACTGCTTTTGTTTAAAGCTTTAGTACATTGTTATTAATTTCAGTTTAATATTCAGTATTTGTGTTTATCTCAATGCTTTGTAGCATTTTTTTTTTTTTTTGGTACTTTTAAGATATTGCTAATATGTTTTAAGTACCTCACTCTTATGCCATAGTAGAATCTTGTTTCCTAGATGCAAATACTTCAAGTATTTTGCATTGGTTGAGTGTTGGACATGCAATTGATCCTTGTGACTGATCTTAATTGCATTGCGTGTCCAGATGAGCATTTACTTGCTAAATGTTCATTGTAGTCATTCTTTCATGACTGTTCTTGTATGATCAAGATATGCTTACATGTTTTATAGTATTTACAAACTTGATCGCATTTTACTTGCTCATGTACGTACCATGTATTCAACTTGTCATAAGCTTAATGAAAGTTTTGTTTGTGTGCGAGTCTCCCTCCCTCAATCCAGCGCATGAAAGGTGATTTGAAAATTTGGTTGATTACTCTGCTCATCTCATCATTCCCCAAGCCTTTGGAAGATGAGCCCATGTTTCTGTGCTCATGGTGGTAGTCCTCATCATAAAAGAAAGACCCACTGGGTGGAGTCCTCAATCTGGGCCTATAACTGCCATCTTCTTCCTCACTGTAAGAAGAAACAGACCTTGAGGGAGTTCTTCTTCGTCATTCGCAACGTAACTTCCTCCACAGATGATAAATCTCCAGCTACATGTTTCTAGCATTCTCCTCATGAGAGATGTGGCTGTCACCCCGAGACTAGCTCCTAGTATGGATAGTGTGCACACTTCCCTCCCGGTCCCTTCTTTGCTCAAGATCACGGAAGTGATCCTAACGCTGAGACCCCATAGATTCTGCCTGGTTTGGACCTAAACCTACCATCGTTGAACGTTAAACTCACTATAACACCAAAAATTCCCACAGATGGTGCTAATTGTAAGGACACAATTAGAGTCCCTAACCCAAGTAATGGATGAACTTAGGCCCAAAAAGCCTAATACAATGAATTTGTAAAGAGTGGGTTAGAAAACTGGGCTTTAATGAGTTGGACAACAAGTAAAATGGATTCAGATGACAAGAAAAGGAAGAAATACTGATATAAACTAAAGAAAATCATCCTCAGCAAAGTCTAAGGAGATCAGTTCTTATATATTTCTCTCAAGTTGGATTACAGATTCGGTTCTTGATTGCTACAGTGTTTTTCTCTTAATTTCTCGATCTCTTCTCCAGGGAGGGTTTCTTACATTATATATGTCCCTTTAGATGATCTTGGCCCTCAATTTGTTGATCGTCCAGGCCACCACTTGAGTGCTTGTCCCATCAGATACCCTCTCAGGCCTTCTGTGAGTTGGGGTAGCCAAGGCAACACTGTTCAGAGGTCTTCTCCACATAAATGCAACTAGAAAGTTAGCTGTCAAGTATTTAATGCGGTGGTAGCAGCTTTTCCTTGAGATATTTCATGACTTTCCTCTGTCATGTTTTTTCCTGATACTTATCCTCATCCATGAAATGATCCTGAACGTTACTCTTGACGGCAAACCACATCCTCTGACCTCGGCTTTGCTCAGCCGAGGAGGGATTCTTTCTCAGACCACTCTTCTGGAAGACTTTAATCAAATTTCACTTCTTACTTACTAACACGGATCCTTGTGAAAGAGCTTACTCGTCCTCAGATTGAGCCCCTGGCCCAACATATACATAAATATGGGCTCCTGGGCCTATCACCCCTACAGTTATAATTGGTACTAAAAATCTTTAGAATTTTTTTATTTCATAAATATGTCGTTTTCTTATACTAGTAAGTTATAAAATTTAGGGATAATTATATAGATTTACGTAAGTTATAATTGGTATTTATGTAAGTATTAAAAATCTTTTAATTCATAAGTCGAAGAAAACTGCATATTCATGAAAAGAAAATAAAAAGATTACAAAATATAATGAATATGCTATATATATATATATATATTCTTTTCCTTACACTAAAATATAAACTATTGTAAAGTTGTAATTTACAACTATGTTTTGTTGGCTTGTATTCCGTGCCAAATTTGATTGTAATTTTGTTCAATCGTTTAAAACCCTGTATTTGTTGTGGGACTTGATGTAAGGGGTGTGTGAGAGAAAGAGTGTTGAAGACTCAAGCATTTGAAGAAGAAAAGGATTCTCGCGGGTATCTCGCGGGTATTTCGCGACCAAGCTTCCCGCGAAGTGAGACATGTGCCAGGCACATGATGGAATGCGAAGAGTCATGCCAGGTGGAGACAACTGTGTCTCGCGAGTATCTCGCGGGTAAGGCCTTCCCGCGAGACACCCGCGAGACTAGCTGTTCTGCCAGCCTGTATTCTTTGAGTCACACCTTTTGCACCCCTCCTACAAATATCATCATTACCCACATTTGTTGAGGAATGCTTCAGAGAGAAAACCCTAGCCAAACACCTTGGTAATTAGAGATTGTCTTCCCCACCTTCTCTAAACATTTTGCTTGTGGTATCTCCTCAACCCTTCCCTCTCCACTGTCCATATCTTTGAGAGGTTGATAGCCCAAACACTTGACACACCTTTGAGAGTGCTGAGTGACGTTTTGGTGCTGCTGGGAAGCATAGGAAGGAGCCTTTAATGGCAGATGCAACATGGAGCTTGTTGCGGGATCCGGATAACTAGGACAAGACACGGTTCCGAGAAGCCTTGTTGGAGTAGGAGCTTGAAGGGCTTAGGTACATCGGGTAGACTAGGCTTGGAGGGTCTTTTGCTAATCCATGTATCCCAACTGATTGTCTAGTGGATCGATTTCCGCTTGGAGGGCGGCGGAGAGGTTTTTCGCCGAGTTCTTCGGTTTCCTCTTCGATAACACGTCTCGGTGTTATTTGTGTTTGCATCCTTCTTCCCTACTCTTGTTAATTCATTTTTACTGCTGAGTTGCTTTAAATTATGGATTAGAGTAGTTGTTTGTTTATACGCTTGTGTTTACACTATTCCGCACTTGTTATTAAGTTAGTGTAAAATCAACCAAGCCGTAATTTGTATTTGGGGGTCTAAACCGCTCGTGTGTTTTCGACACATTTTCGAGCTTTCAATTGGTATCAGAGCGGGTACACTTGCTGAGGTTTAATTACCTAAGTGTGATCCTTGACCCTTCTTGAGATGGACCGGTCTCAATCGCTCAATGTTCCACCATTTTTTGATGGGAACAATTATGCATTCTGGAAAGTTAGAATGAGAGCATTCTTATGCTCTATCGATGATACCGTTTGGGATGCGGTTGAGATAGGTTGGACCAAGCCGGTGGCTCCTAAGTCCACTTGGGATAAGGCAGCCCTTGCGGCAGCAAATGCTAACAGTAAAGCTTTAAATGCTATTTTTTGTGGTGTGTCCCCTGATGAATTCCACAGGATATCTCATATGACAGTAGCCAAGGAAGCTTGGGAGATTTTGGAGACTACCTATGAGGGTACAAAGAAAGTCAAGGACACAAAGCTCCAAATGCTCACCACCAAATTTGAAGAACTCAAGATGAGTGATGATGAACCATTTGACTCATTCTATGGGAAGCTCAATGAAATTGTCATTGCTAAACTCAATCTTGGGGAGAAGATTGAAGACACTAAGGTGGTGAGAAAAATATTGAGGTCCTTGCCTGAGAGTTTTAGAGCAAAGGTTACAGCCATAGAAGAAAGCAAAGACTTGGATGAGATTAAGATTCAAGAGCTGATCGGTTCTCTCCAAACCTATGAGCTGGGATTGCCTTCCCATAAAACAAGCAAATCGTTTGCCCTTAAAACCATCAACGAAAGATTGAATGATTCCTCCGAAGAAGACGGAGTGGAGAAAGAAGTAGCATATCTTGCAAAGAACTTTCGCAAGTTTCTGAAAATGAAGAACAGTGGGAAACCGTTCAATAGAGAAAAGTTCTCTCCTTCAAGAGGTGATAAGAAAGAGTTTAAGAGAAAAGAAGGAAAGGACTATCAACCCTCTCCAGACATTGTGTGCTATGAGTGCAACGGTCATGGACATCTCAAGAAGGAGTGTCCGAATTTTCTGAGGGGAAAAGGAAAAGCATATGCTACAACGCTCAGTGACTCTGAATCTTCTGATTCTGACTTGGAAGAGAGCTGTGACGGTGAGGGAAACTACTCCGCTTTCATGACTATTGCTCATGAAGATTCCTCGGATGACTTGGGTGCACTTGAAAAGGAACTTGGTGAACATTCTGATTCAGAATCTGCTGGAGTTGTGGAAGAATCAGACGCTGAAGAGGAAGAGAATATAGCTAATCTTCAAGAGAATTACTCCTCACTTCTTGAGAAGTCAGGGGAATATGCAAGAATAGCCAAGGCAGCTGTGAGAAAAATGAAGAAAGCAGAGGAAGACTACCGAAGTCTCATGATCAGACATAAGGAGGCCAAATGCGAAATAGAAGGGCTGAATGGTGAGCCGTCAGAAGCATACTTGAAGATCAGATTTCTTGAGCAAGAGGTGGTGCAAGCGCAAGCCAAGATAGAGAGGGTCTCCTCCAGAAAGTTGGATGATGTTATCTCATCCCAAAAACATTCTTCAGACAAGTCCGGATTGGGATATACCGGAGGAAGTAGCTCATCAGTCAAAGCTACCAAAGAAGTGAAATTTGTGAAGGCCGTAGAGCCAATTGTAGAGGAGGCCGTTCCTGAGAATGTTAAGGTTGAAAAGAAGAATGCAAATGAGCAACGGATGATGAATAAGCCTCGAAATCAAGCTGGAGGTAGACACGAAACCAGAGCAAGATCTCTCTCAAGACCTCAACGGGGTCCTAGAACGGATTATGTGTGTCACTATTGCGGATTGCAAGGACACACCAGACCCAACTGTCAAAAATTGAGGGCAGACAATAGTGCAAGCATTCCTCGATCACGAGGAAGAAGGAATGACAATAGAGCTTGGGGAAGTGAGAACTCAAGAAGCCAAAATCGTGATCCCGGAGTGACAGATGTGATGAAGATGATCGGTGCCTTCACCACTTGCTTGGAGAGTTTCACCAGGAGGTTTGAAAGTCCAAACTCTCGTACCCAATCCGTCAAGGATATCACCCCAAACGCACGTGACGTGTGGGTGAAAAGGGGTACTCATGCATAAGCACTATAACATGTCCATGCGTTAATTCTTTCCATTTTTAGGGACATTTGTTGTTGCATTGCATCATGCATTACTTTCATGGCTTGCACTTGTTATTGTTGATCTTTCCTTTCTTGTTCTGTTTTGGGTGTGTTTCAAAAATTTCAAAAACCCATAAAAATTATAAAATCTAAAAAGTTTGATCACTTTGTTGAGTTTTGTCTCATATCATGTTTTGCCTTGTACCTTTGTACTTATGGCTTTGTGCATTTAACGAGCGTAGCTTGTCCCTCATGCACTCATATCATAGTGGAAGAAATTCTGAAATCTATGTGACGGTTGTAAATAGATCTTCAACCTTGTCATGAATGATTAGTGAATGGTTGTGTTGATCTTGATACATGCATAGACTCATGCCTATATATCTTCCCACTTTTATTTTTTTTGCTTAAAAGAGCTCTCTAAATGTAAATCTCCAAATGAAAAGAGATATAGAGCTGCAAAAGCCTGTCGCACAAACTAGTATTCGACTAGGAAAAAGGGAAAGCGACCAAAATAAAATGTATGATGCCCAAAAAGCCAAAGGCTATCTCATAAAATGAAATATCAAAAATTTCAGGCATCTTTCTCTAAATGTGATTCTCTTTGCTCAAAAGTTGCAAATGAAGTGTTAAGAATGGAGCCAAATGAAAAGCTTCAATGAATTGTTATCAAGTACGTGTGGGAGGTCATATATGCATGTTTCCATAATTGAGATAGGTCACATAATCTAGTGCTAGTTGTGTATGCCTTGATTGAATTGATCATTGAAGCCTCACATTGGACTAAGGACTATCTCATTTTTGATATCCACACACAACACACAAGTCTATGTTCTATGAATGTCATAATCATTTGTGTGATTGTACTTGATTAAATGTGTTTCACATGCTCAATCTTTGTTGATCAAATCCAAAAAGATTTTTGTGAGTTTTATTTGTTTTTGAAAGTGATTTTAGTCTTTCTTGTGTTTCGTTTTGGTCAAAATGAATTTTGTGTTTTTAATCAAAAAACTGGTTCAGTGGCTTTCTCGCGAGAAGCTCGCGACTAAGAAGCTTCCCGCGAAATTCTGTTTGGCTAAAACTGTGTTTTTCTCAAAATCAGACAGAGAATCTCGCGACTGTGTCGCGACTGTCTCGCGACTTAGAGCTTCTCGCGAAAATTTTGTGCTTCAGTGGCACCTTTCGCGGTTGTCTCACGACTGTCTCGCGGCTCCCTATCCCGCGAAAAACGCGTGTTTTCAGTTTTTATAGGGCTGATGTGACAGTTTTTCAAAACATAAAACTTCCCTCTTCTCTTGTCTTCGAAACTCTCTCTACCCAAAAACACTATTTCATCAAATCCCTTCCCAAATCAAGCCTTTTTTCTGCATTTTCTTCTTCAAGGTATGTTGATCATTCACTTCTTTTTAAGTTTTTACTTAGATTATGCAGAAATTTTTAGTTAGGGTTATGATGATTGGGGATTTTCGAAATTTTGGGTTGGTTTTCTAAATTGGGCAATGTTTGTGTTAAATCTTTGATTGGGTTATGTTTCTTTTGATCGTATTGCATCTGTGTTGGCCCCTTGTGGCATTTTATAGTGTATTTAGGCATATTTTCACCATGTTCATGCATTGTTCATACTTAAAGTGTTGTTATGCACATTAGGTGTTTGATTGAATGTCTAAATGACATTGTTATGCCTAATTGGTCTCAAGTGAGTCCCAATTTCAAGTTTTTCATATAACTTACCATGTTTTGGTCTAGAATTGTTACTTGATCATGTGTGCATTACACTTTACACTTGGTACTCTCACTTGGCAAACACCTAGGCACTATATAGGCACACCCTCATGCATCTCATGTTACATACACTTGCATACACACAGACTCACACACTTGCACAGTGATTTAGTTTCATGCAAAATGTCTTGATGTTCAATGCATTTATGCTTTAATTTAATGAAGTTTGTGTTATAGCTTGCTTTGTTGTGTTGAAAATACTCTGTTTTGGATGGATCTCATTTGATGAAAACTAACTTGAATCTAATCAAGTTTTGTTCTTGTGTTGTGTGCACTTGTGCTTTATGTGTTGTGTTCACTTGTGCAGATGTCTCCCACCAAGCATGCTGGTTCCAAGAAGAAGGCCCCCAAGCGTGCTCGTACTGACTCCGATAACTTCAAATCCGCAGAGGCAGATATGAAGTACAATGATTGCTACAAGAGAGCAACCATTGTCATGGAAAGGGTGGTGCAGGTGGAAGAGCTTGAGAATACCTGCATTCCAGATGTGTTCAAAGAAAGAACCTGGACAAAGTTGCTAAATCCAGTTGGGAATGTGTACTCAGAAATCATCAGGGAATTCTTCTCTAATGCTGCTGTGGAAGATGATAAGATCCTTTGCTGGGTGAGGCGCAAAGAATTTGAGATCACCAGGGACAGCATTCAAGACTTCTTGGAGATTCGTCCTCCCTCACAGCCAATGACAGTTCAGTATGATGAGCGATTGGGGCATATCACGGAGATGATATCAGCACTTGGTGGGGTTCCAAAGAAATCCTCAATGGATACTCTCAAGTTCTCTCCAGAAATGAGAACTCTCAGCTACGTTATGATCCATAACTTGTATCCGGTCACCAACCTCACCACTCTCTCGGCTCCAAGGACGAGGTTTCTCTACGACCTCTTCACTCATAAGGAGATTGATATCTGCAGCCACATCTTCCACATTCTGAAGAAGAGCATCACGAAGCAAAACTCCAGAACCATAATGCCCTTTCCTTCATTGATCATGGGTCTCATTGCCAAGGCAAAGCTGAAGTTTCCTAGTGGCCTCACTGTTGTTCAGAGGGATTACCCCATTGGTGCAAACACTCTGACTCGGAGCACAGCACACATCAAAGGCCCCAAGACTGGTCCTCATCTCATTCCACCGCCTAGGGGTGCGCCTCAGGATGTCCCAGAGGAGGGAGGAGATACTGAGGAGGAGATTGAGAGGTTTACTTCTGCTCCAGAGACTGCACAGCCATCATCTTCTGCTCCAGCACAACCACAGGGTCTCAGCAAGCTTGATCAGATCCTAGCCAAGATGGATCACATGTCTACAGTGCTTGATACTCATGTGCAGCACACAGCGGATCAGTTTGCTTACCTCCAGGAGCAGATCACCACACTATCCACTCAGATTCAGAGCTTATCCCCTACACAGGGTTCAGACTCCGACTCCGACCAATTCTAGTCCTTTGGCCATTTCGGTCAAAAAGGGGGAGAAAATTTTGAGGGGGAGCTGATGAACAAGAGCTTGCACAGCCTTAGGGGGAGCATAGCTTAGAAACATAGCTACATTAACTATTGGTTATTGGTTTTTCAGACGGTTTTTACTAAGTTTTTTTTGGTTTATAGTTAATGTTTTACTGTTTTTAGTTTATACTTCTGACACTTATGTTTTTAACATTAGTATTAATTTCAGTATATTTTCAGAAGTTTGTGTCTATAGTTCTATGCTTTGTGGCATATATGCTATGTGGCATTTTGTTTTGTACCCATGTTGCTTTTGTAAGCTTTAAGGGTTTGTTGCATGCATAGTTTGTAGGTCTTTGTGGTTTGTGCCATGCATTCGCTATACCATGCTTATGCAACCTTTATGCATGTTTGCTTGTTGTTCAATGTCATGCATTTTACTTCAAGTACATCACTCTTGTGCCCTTGTAGGATTGTTCCTAGATGCATATACGTTCTATGCATTGGTTGAGTGATGAACACTCTTGTGCCCTAGTAGGATTGTTCCTAGATGCAAATACTTCGTGTATTTCGCATTGGTTGAGTGTTGGAGTTGCAGATGATTCTCTTCAAATGAGCTTATCATCCTGCATATCCGGATGTTCATTTCATGTGTAAATGAGCATAGTAATTACTTGCGTATAGTGATTACTTGTTTGATCTTGCCATGATCTAGTGTTTCTATTTCATTTAGCTTGATCATGTTATTTTTGCTCCATATGCATTTCAAGTTTTTCTACATGCAATGATATTAGTGTGTTGTTGTATTTCAGGAGATACTTGTTCATATGTTCAAGAGCTTATCAGAATCTAGAACTAGGTGTGAGTGAGTTTTGCCTTTGTTCCCAAACTCACGTTTAAGTCTAGAGTCTGTTTTAGGGTTTTGTCACGGAATAGCCAAAGGGGGAGATTGTAAAGTTGTAATTTACAACTATGTTTTGTTGGCTTGTATTCCGTGCCAAATTTGATTGTAATTTTGTTCAATCGTTTAAAACCCTGTATTTGTTGTGGGACTTGATGTAAGGGGTGTGTGAGAGAAAGAGTGTTGAAGACTCAAGCATTTGAAGAAGAAAAGGATTCTCGCGGGTATCTCGCGGGTATTTCGCGACCAAGCTTCCCGCGAAGTGAGACATGTGCCAGGCACATGATGCAATGCGAAGAGTCATGCCAGGTGGAGACAACTGTGTCTCGCGAGTATCTCGCGGGTAAGGCCTTCCCGCGAGACACCCGCGAGACTAGCTGTTCTGCCAGCCTGTATTCTTTGAGTCACACCTTTTGCACCCCTCCTACAAATATCATCATTACCCACATTTGTTGAGGAATGCTTCAGAGAGAAAACCCTAGCCAAACACCTTGGTAATTAGAGATTGTCTTCCCCACCTTCTCTAAACATTTTGCTTGTGGTATCTCCTCAACCCTTCCCTCTCCACTGTCCATATCTTTGAGAGGTTGATAGCCTAAACACTTGACACACCTTTGAGAGTGCTGAGTGACGTTTTGGTGCTGCTGGGAAGCATAGGAAGGAGCCTTTAATGGCAGATGCAACATGGAGCTTGTTGCGGGATCCGGATAACTAGGACAAGACACGGTTCCGAGAAGCCTTGTTGGAGTAGGAGCTTGGAGGGCTTAGGTACATCGGGTAGACTAGGCTTGGAGGGTCTTTTGCTAATCCATGTATCCCAACTGATTGTCTAGTGGATCGATTTCCGCTTGGAGGGCGGCGGAGAGGTTTTTCGCCGAGTTCTTCGGTTTCCTCTTCAATAACACGTCTCGGTGTTATTTGTGTTTGCATCCTTCTTCCCTACTCTTGTTAATTCATTTTTACTGCTGAGTTGCTTTAAATTATGGATTAGAGTAGTTGTTTGTTTATACGCTTGTGTTTACACTATTCCGCACTTGTTATTAAGTTAGTGTAAAATCAACCAAGCCGTAATTTGTATTTGGGGGTCTAAACCGCTCGTGTGTTTTCGACACATTTTCGAGCTTTCAACTATTATACACATGAATTGGTTTATATATACATAGGGGAAATAAGTCAATAACACCTTGGAAACCTCTGGATGAATAGTTACTATAACATATAAAACACTACTTAATACTTAATCAAAAAGTTTGAGTTTGTGGATTCTAGTTAGATCAACTGATAAAGAGCCTTTGAAGGTTGAATAAGAGATATGGGTTTAATCCCCGCCTACCCCGAAAACTAATTGGTATCTTAGTCTAATGATAAAGAGCTACAAGTAGCGGACACCATAAGTTGAAACTCTCTTTCCAAAAAAAAAAAAGTTTATGAATTTGAACCCAACTAAGTTATATTAATCATTCATTCCTCAAAAAAAAAAGTTATATTAATTATTCACTTTTTTCATTATTATTATTATTCATTATGAGACTTCACTCATACCACATGTGTGTGTGTCTATATATATATTGTATGGCATCATGGTGCCTAGATCCATTTGGGTCTAAAGCTCTGACCCAGCAGCGTGGCCCATGGCCCCAATCTCTTTGTACCCCAAAACCCCAGTCTAAACCCACACAAATTGCAGGCCCAAGTCCTGTCACTTGATCCTTACCCGGCAAACCATTACTGAACAATAAAGAAAAAGTAATGTCCAAACTCACCATCATTAGCATACCCGGCAGTGCTCAGGAAGGCATCGCTGCCAGGCATGCCTGTTGGAGTGGGAACCAACTTCTAAAGCCACTTTCACCACATTCCACTCCTACCTAACTATCCACTTGCGACTAATGATATTGGACCTCCAATTGCACTAACTATGACAGTAATCTTGATCTCTCCACTGATTTAGAGCTATAAATATGAGAAGTTAGAGGAGAGGGAGGGGTTGGAAAGAGAAAGGAGAAAACAGAGAGAAGAGGGCGATTCAGAGAGAGAGAGAGAGAGAGATAGCTTCATTGAGTCTCTGTGCCGAGAACAACCCAAAGTAGGAAATCCAAGACCCACTTTACAAATAAGTTGTGAACCCAAGGGAGGCTTGGCCCAATAGCCTCACTATAGGTGCGCACAATTGGCACCGTTTGTGGGAATCTCCTACAACGCTGTGGTTCTACTGAGGCTCAATCCTGGGAGGATGTCTGATAGACGTTCAAAGAGCGATGCTGCAAGTGGTTCTGTGGGGTCTTCTCGGGGATCTTCTTGGCGAGAGAGGAGGCAAAAGAGGCGTGAAGATAAGGACCGCGAACAAGAGGAAGAGCGTTCCAGCCTCGGGGAGGGGTCATACCAAACACAGCGAACAATATTGGGCGCCTTAGGGTACAGACAATTTGATGAGAGAGATGAGGAGCTTGAATGGCTACGTGGATTTGTGAGAGATCTAGAGTTGGAAGCAGGGGGTAGATACTAGAGAAGGGACCGAGACAACCGGGATAGAAGATCTGGTACAGGGGAAGATCGCCATGGTACGGGGTCCAACCAATCTAGTTCCCGACGACGTCGAGAACGTTCACGATCATGGGAATCCCGTCATCACCGGGACCGTTCACGTTCATAGGAATCCCACCCTCGCCAGGAACGTTCACAACCACGGGAATCCAGTCATCGCCGGGACCATTCACGTTCACGGGAGTATGTAGACTGGGGTTCTGATTCCCCCGAAGAGCGGCGACCCCATAATGCCGTCATGGATGCAATAAGCCATGCCTTACACAGAGCTGCTCGGTCACCATTCTCAAATGATATTGAACATGCGCTAATGCCGAGCAGATTTACACGTCCACCATTTAATATCTACAACAAAAAAAGGGACCCAGTTGAGCACGTCAGCCATTACATCCACATGATATCTCTACATTCTCACAATAGTGCGCTGATGTGCAAGGTGTTTCCCTCGAACCTCTGCCCAACCGCTCTAAGATGGTTTAATGGGTTGCAGAAAGGTTCCATCCACACTTTCGCTGAGTTAATCCAAGAGTTTGGTATCCGGTTTGTAACTTGTAACCAAGTGCCACAACCAGTAGATGCTTTGCTGTTAATGAAGATGAGGGTTGGGGAGACCCTTCGTAGTTATGCCAGTCGGTATTGGGAGCTTTATAATGAAATAGGTGGGGGAAATGAGAAAATTGCAGCAAGCACCTTCAAGATGGGGTTGCCCGAGGATTCTGAACTACGTGAGTCGCTGACAAAGAAGCCTCCCGAGGACATGAGGCAGCTCATGAGGCGTATCGAAGAGTATAAATGCCTAGAGGATGATAGGTTGCAAAGTAAGGGTAAGGCCCCGTTGATAAATCGTCCTCAGCAGAGCAGCTTTCAGCCAAGGCCTCTGAAGGATTTAAAGATACAGGAGCCGGGGTGGCAGCTAGGGGAGATGAATGTAACATTTAAGGAACCAGTGCACAGGATTATAGACCAAATTAAGAACAAGCTGTACTTTAGGTGGCCGAACAAAATAGGGGGTGATCCCTCTCGGAGAAACTAGAACTTGTACTACACCTATCACAAAGATAAGGGGCATACCACCGAGTAATGCCGGGTATTGAAAGACCATCTGGGGCAGTTGGTAAAAACAGGACATATGAAGGAGTTTGTAGTGAATCCCAGTGACCGAGGTACCGGGCAAGGCATTCAGCAGAGAAGGAACCCCCTCCCACCACCGTTGGGAGTGATTGAAGTGATCCATACTGCCCTAAGGGGTACGGCTGTGACCAAAAAAGGGGTATTAACTGTTGTGCTCATAGAAGATCCCTCGGACAAAAGACCACCGGAGAAGAGAGCGAAGCATACTCGAGAGCCCCTTGCCTTTGATGAAGACAACTTAGACGGAACGATTCAACCGCACGATGACGCGTTAGTAGTCACGGCCCGAGTAAGCAGCTTCTTGGTAAAAAGGGTGATAATAGACCAAGGGAGCGGAGCTGACGTGATGTATCCAGGCCTATTTAAAAGGCTCGGATTGAAGAATCAGGACTTGAAGAAGTATGATACGCCACTGGTCTCGTTTGATGGAAGGGTGGTGATCCCCGAGGGACAAATTTCCCTTCCCGTAAACATGGGAGGTAAGAAGGTGATGATAACCTTTATAGTAGTCAGTTCGTTCTCCCCTTACACGGCGATCCTGGAAAGGCCGTGGATTCACACTATGGGGACTGTTCCGTCCACCTTGCATATGAAGGTTAAATTTCCTACTGAACAGGGTGTTGCAGTAGTACGGGGAAGCCAGCAAGTGGCTAGGCAATGCCTAGTTGCAGTGATCAATTGGAAGGGCAAGCAGGAAGAATAGAAGGAAACCGTCAAAGAGGCATCATTATAGCAATTACAGGAGCCCCGAGAAGGAACGAGGACTGGTTGTGCTGAGAAACTAATGAAGGTTAAAATATTGCCGGACACTAACAGGTATTTTCAAATAGGAACGACCATGAAGAACCAGGACAAGGTAGAAATGTTGTCGTTCCTTATGCAGAGCGTGGATGTGTTTGCTTGGAGTCCGTACGAGGTGCCCGGGGTAGACCCCAAGTTCATTGTCCATAAGCTTAACGTGGATCCATCATTCCCTCCTAAGAAGCAGAGGCAGAGGAGAACGACCAAGGAGCATGTTGAGGTGGTGAAGTCGAAAATTCAAAGGTTGAAGAAGGCACGAGTGATAAGGGAGATCTTCTTCCCGGAGTGGTTAGTAAAGACTGTGGTAGTGAAGAAGAAGAATGGCAAGTGAAGAGTTTGTGTAGATTTCACGGATTTAAATCGGGCATGCCTAAAGAACCCGTTCCCTATGCCGAAGATCAACCAGTTAGTAGACGCCACGTACGGACACTCGAGGATGAGTTTCTTGGACGCCTTTTAGGGATATCATCAGATTGCCCTAACACCCGAGGATCGAGAAAAGACAGCATTCATTTCCCCGGATGCCAACTACCATTATAATGTGATGCCGTTTAGATTAAAAAATGTCGGGGCCACGTACCAACGATGATGACAAGAATGTTCCGGGATAAAATAGGACGTACGGTTAAAGTATATATCGATGACATGGTAGTGAAAAGTAAACAGGAAGTACAGCATGTGGAAGACCTTCGGGGAGTATTCGAGGTGCTTCAGCAACACAAGTTACGCATGAATGCTGAGAAGTGCGCTTTTGGTGTTGGGGCTGGTAAGTTCCTAGGGTATCTAATTACTAATCGGGGAATAGAGGTTAACCCCGAGCAGATCGAAGCCGTGAATTGCCTCAAACCACCGAGCAATCCGAAATAGGTGCAAGTGTTGACCGGGATGTTAGCTGCACTTAACCGGTTCATCTCCAAATTTGCTAATCACTGCCGGCTATTCTATCAACTTTTGAAGAAGTGGAAAGGATTTCAGTGGAATGAGAAGTGTGACAGAGCCTTTTGAAATTTGAAGGATTGTTTGATGCAAGCACCCATGTTAGTGGCACCAGAGTCCAGAAAAGAGTTATTCATATATCTCTCAGTATCCGATCACACCGTGAGCACCGTACTGCTAAGGGACTGAGGAGTACAGCAACTAGTGTATTACATCAACAAAACCTTGGTTGATGCCGAGACAAGGTACCTACCCTTGGAGAAGTTGGTGTTAGCCCTAGTGCACGCTACGAGGAAGCTGCCCCATTATTTTTGGGCTCATACTGTATTTGTCCTGACCAAATATCCTTTGCAGTCATTATTAAAGCGATTAGACTTCACAAGCCAAATAGCAAAATGGGGGACCCAGCTAGGTTCCTTTGACATACGGTACAAACCACGAAGCTCAGTGAAGGGCTAGGTCCTGGCTGATTTCATTGCGGAATTTTCTCCAAAAAAAGACGGGAAGATGATTTGTCACGTAGAGAATTGCCCATGGAAAGTGTTTGTGGACGGTGCTTCGAGTGCCATGGGGGCTAGTACCGGAATTTTCATAATTACTCTTGAAGGAATACAGTTGGAACATTCTTTCATATTATGGTTTAAAGCCTCTAATAATGAAGCCAAGTATGAGGCCTTTCTTGCCGAATTGAGGACCATTTTAGGCATGGGCGCCCGAGACATAGAGATTTACTCAGATTCTCGGCTGGTTGTTAATCAAGTCCAGGGCAGTTTTGAGGCCCGGGATTCTCGGATGAAAGAATACTTGCAGGCGGTGAAGCAAATCATGAACAAGTTTGGCACGGCAAAGGTGGCCCAAGTTGGCCAGGCGCAAAATAGACACGCCGACTCCCTAGCTACGTTGGCGTCGTCAATGACTGAGGAAGTGCCTCGGCTAATCAAAGTGGAGCTATAAGGGAGCTGAGTATTAATGTGGCAGATAATGCTAGTACAGCCGGGGTCGACGTTGCTACGGTTTCAGTAACCGGGTCATGTTGGATGGACCCGATCATTGACTTCTTGGCCGAAGATCGAGTCCTGAACGATGAAAAAGAGGCTAACAAGGTTCATCAAATGACCACTCGGTATTGGTTATCAGCAGAGCGCAAGTTATACCAAAGGTTTTTCGGGGGACTGTACCTTTCATGCGTGCACCCCAAGAAAGTAAATGAGCTTCTGGCCGAGTTACATGATGGAGTGTGTAGCAGTTATGTAGGGGGCGCTCATTGGCACACCGAGTAATGACTCAAGGATTTTGGTGGCCGCAGATGCAAAAAGATGCCACCGAGTATGTGCGTAAATGTGAACGATGCCAGAAGCATGCTCCCCTGATCCATCAGCCAACAGGCCATTTGAATCCCGTCAGCAGCCCTTAGCCATTTGCGCAATGGGGGCTAGATATTCTCGGTCTGTTTCCTCGGGCAACGGGCAATCGCCGATTCGTGTTAATGGCAGTTGATTACTTCATGAAATGGGCTGAAGCTGAGGCTTTAGCTAATATCTGGGATGTAAAAGTCAAGAAGTTTGTATGGAAAAATATTGTTACCAGATTTAGGGTGCTGGACTCGTTGATATCGGATAACAAACTGCAATTCAACAGTAAAACTTTTCGTACTTTTTGTAGTGATCTTGGCATCAAAAACAAATATTCCACTCCAGCGTATCCGCAGAGCAATGGCCAGCTAAAGCTACCAACAAGGCAATCATCAACGGGTTGAAGAAAAGATTGGACGGTGCAAAGGGAAGGTGAGCAGAAGAGTTGCCTAACGTCTTGTGGGCTTACTGAACAACCCCCAAGAGGTCGACGGGGGAGACTTTTTTCTCCTTAACGGACGGAGCAGAGGCCGTGATTCCGACCGAGGTGAACTTATGCAGTGCAAGAGTTGTAGGATTTGATCCCTCCCAAAACAAGGAACTAATGGTAGGACGTTTAGATTGGTTGGAAGAGTGCCAAGAAGCGGCCGTTATACGGCTAGCAGAGTATCAACAAAAACTTGCTCAACATTACAACTGAGATGTAAAGACTAGAGAATTTAGTGCTGGAGATTTGGTGCTGAGGAAAGCCGTAGGGAATATGCGAGATACAAATGCCAGGAAGCTAGCCCAAGCTTGGGAAGGACCGTACAGAGTGACCGCAATCGCGGGCGGCGGAGCATACTATTTGAAAGACCTAGACGAGAGGCCTCTTTCCCAGCCGTGGAATGTCCATAATCTTAAGAATTTTTTTCACTAACTTCCCATGCGTGGGAATGTATATCCAATATGTACGTTTCATTAGCTAATATGATGATGATGCTTCTCATTGCAGTTGTATTCGAGTTTATTATTATTCATTCAGTAGTGCCGGCCAATAAACATGGGGGAGACTAAAAAGACTAAGGCTTAATCTAAGGACAAAAACCTGCTGCCTGGTTCGATTGTTATCACCAGGCAGGTGGAAACCTTATGCAAAAAAAAAATATATATATATATATATATATATCCTAAAGACAGAAACCTGCCGCTCAGTTCGATTATTATCACCAAGCAGGTGGAAACCTTATTAAAAAAAAATATATCCTAAGGACAAAAACATGCCGCCCGATTCGATTATTATTACCGAACAGATGGAAACCTTATATATATATATATATATATATATCCGAAGAACAGAAACCTGCCGCCCGATTCGATTATTACCGCTGCGCAGGTGGAAACCTTATAAAAAAAACATATCCTAAGGACAGATTCCTGCCTTCCGGTTCGATTATTATCACCGAGCAGGTGGAAACCTTAAAATGAAAAGTATCTTAAGGACAGAAGCCTGATTCTCGGGCAGGCGAAGACACTCCACTAAGATATCACCTAAGGATGGAAACTCACCTTACAGATCAACCAAAATCACCAAACTAAAATTGTCTTGGGAGGGGGGGGGGGGGGGGGGTGGGGGGCACCTACATCTCGGTTTTCTATACCACACACATTGCTGATCATTAGAAAAATATGTATGCGCGGAAAGTAGGAAAATATAGCGAGGAAGACAACATGATATGGAGCATTCATGAAAATGATTAAGGCAAGTGCTCGGCAAATAAAGCTTATTCAAGTGAGATCAACGCACAAAAATGAAACCAATGTCTTGCCACCAAAGTCCGATGACCATGTAAAAGTTAAACCCGACAAAGAAATAATTGTTCAGTCACCACAACCCGGTGACGTAGGCAAATTAACTGAAAGAGTGTAATTAAGACAAAATGAAAGGTAACGGTAAAGATCTTGTTCTGCAACTAAATCGCGGGGTTTGCAGGTTGTGTCTGGGTGGCGGGCTCGATCGGCTTTTGGCCGACTAAGGGCTGAATTATGTCCTCACTACATTGATTGGTAGGGCGAGGGACACTGGTGACTTCCATATCATCCAAATCCACATGAGCATCTATTTGCTCCACCAGCTCCCTCAAGCTTACCATCTCTTCTTCGTCAATGGGCGCCAGGGGATTTTGCACAACCGGAGTAGAACTTGGGAAGGGTATTTGGCTAGGATCCCCAAGAGGAGAATCTTCGGGAACCCCCATAGCCTACAAGGCGGCTAACCAACCGGCTTTGAAACCCAACCTCCGAGCCTAATTCATAACCGGCTCCGTGGAATTCTCTGCATCCGCAAACCTTTCATTATACCATTTTTCTTCACAAGCCTCCAAAGCCGCTCTCAGGTCGGCTAGTTCCTCGGCTTGAGCAGTATTCAGACTTACTGCTTCGGCTAATTTTAGGTCTATTTCGTTTTGCTTCGCCAAAAGTTCAACGGACCTTTTTTCCACCAACGCCTTAGCCTTCTCCGTGGTAGCAGCTTTCTTCTCGGTAGTATCAGCAGCCTTTGTCTTCTCCTTTGCTGTCTTAGTAGCCATTTCCCTAGCAGCTTTCTACCAATCAGCATCCTCGGAAAGCTCCTTCAAGCACCCATCAAGGATGTGAGCCAGTTGAACAGCCTAATGAAACAGTAGGGGTTAGTACGGCAAAAAAAAAAAAAGGTATATATTAAATAAATAATAAATAATAAACGTGTATAAAGGTTAGTAGGAAATTAGTAAGTGAAAGATTACCACAACAGTAAACCACTGCAGCCTTTTTCCTAAGGACTCCTCCATCCCCTGCTCATAAGCGTGCGCGTCCTCGGGCAGAAGAAGGCCGTGCACCAAACTTTGGGCAACGCGGCCTCCTTTGCCTTTCTCCCACACCCGTACATTAGCACATGCGGGAAGTGGTTTGCCGTCCAACAGAAACTTAGGATGCCATGCCTACACTGCTTGGGAAAAGGACGTCGCGCCCGCCCCTACTTGAATCTGCGGCTCCTGTATGACAATACCCCTAGATGGCTAAGGGGGAACCCGGGTTACAACATCTCCCGTACCGATAGAAGTATGCTCGGCAACACGTTGCCTCTTTCAGGTTCGTCCGGTTTGGGGAGGAGATGGGAGAGGAAGTGTCTGACCTCGGCCCTGTGGTGATTGTTGTTGCACAATCTGCCTTGCACCGGGCCTAAAGCGATTAATGGTCATGGTCTTCCGGGTCACCATGTCTCCACTACGATCGGATTCAATATCAGAAAAGTCAGTAATATCAACAACTACTTGCTCGATTACCTGCACGGGAGCCGCGGGATCAATGGGCTCTTCGGGTTGGTCGGGCCTCTTAGCCGGGATCCTTTTCCTCAACAGGTGCGTGAGCAAGTTCTCGAAGACGTCGGGACATGCGCTCTGCTGATTCATCCCGCAATGGGGCGAGCTCGTCCGAACAAGTATATCGCTGACCAAGTTCCCGAGCTTCTCCCACTGTCAATCTCGACGAAAGAAAATTCGCATGCCGAACATCGATATAGGATAGAAGGGGGGTTGTCTACCAAAAGCGCTTGCCTGAAAGGTTTCCATGTAGAGTAAACTGGTTCGACTCCAAGGATCAGATGAGACACTTGGAGTTGCCCGTCCCAGTGATCAAATATCTCGAACCTAAGTACAAAGTTCAGATCCCTGACGTGGACTACCCTGATGTCCGGGATAAACACTTTGCCGTCTACAAAAAATATATATAGCAATATGTATATATGTATATATAATAAGATGAAATACTGCGTCAGTATTCAAGTAAATAAAACAACCATAAGTAGAAAAACAGTCAAGTTAGAAGTTAATACGAACCCACTTCACGACGTGAGAGGAGGCAGGGGATTTCTCCAGCAAACCAATTGCCACGCACACGGACAAACTCCCCGGATGAATTCCTATTAGAGTCAAGTAGGCATGATATCAATCGTACCCGCGTGTCTCTAACCTTTAAATAATAGTTTGTACTCTTATTTCCACACAGACTGTACATGTGGTTTATATCATGATAGTTTAACTGCAAACCGAATGTATGGTTCAACCTACTGACACAACTAACTACCCGATAAAAATTTGGGGGAAGTTGGTCGGGGCACAGCCCATAGTATCTAAGTGTATCAAGTAAGAGAGGGTCCACGGAAAACCTAACCCCACCCTCTAGAATCGCCATTAAGGGAAAGAAAGTAGATTGTTCCCCTCTATTGAGAGCAAATTCGCTCTCGTGGCAATACGCCACCTCCACATCATCAGGAATATCAAACTTTTGCCTAAATGTGGCTAAAGACGCCACAGTGTTCATAAGAAAAACATAGCCCATCTTTAAGTCTAAAATTGAAGGAAGAAACTCGAAGAAAGAAGCTGACGTAAAAGGAAGAGGTAGGAAACTTACTTTGGGCTCTAGGGAAGAATGGGGGCTCTGGACTGACGAGTAAGTGCATAGATGAATGCTCGGCAGAGAGAAAATTCAGAGAGTGGAAAGTGAAAAAAGTGAAAAGGTGATTTGTGATGGGCTATTTATAGAGGCAAAGAAGGAAGAGCGGCGTCCAATCAACCATAATAGGGCTTAGTTAGCGAGGAAGCTTTACAGATGCCAATGCCAACTGACACGCGCGCCTCGTCGGTTCACAAACCATCAAGTAATGATGATGGCTAAACCAAACAGCTCGGAACAGCACGCCTTTTGAGAATGCATTATTGGGTTTCTAAATCCACCTAAGCTTCCGCCTGTTAACCTTCCCAAATGAAAGTGCCTACCAGGTTCCTTGATTCTTCCCATTAGCCGAGCATGAATCAAGGGGGGGCTAATGTACGGCATCATGGTGCCTAGATCCATTTGGGCCTAAATCTCTGACCCAGCAGCGTGGCCCATGGCCCCAATCTCTTTCTACCCCAAAACCCCAGTCTAAACCCACACAAACTGCAGGCCCAAGTCCTGTCACTTGATCCTTACTCAGCGAACCATTACTGAACAATAAAGAAAGATTAACGTCCAAACTCACCATCATTAGCATACCCGGCAGTGCCCAAGAAGGCATCGCTGTCGGGCATGCCTGCTAGAGTGGGAACCAACTTCCAAAGCCACTTTCACCACATTCCACTCCTACCTAACCATCCACTTGCAACTGATGATATTGGACCTCCAATTGCACTAACTACGATAGTAATCATGATCTCTCCACTGATTTAGAGCTATAAATATGAGAAGTTAGAGGAGAGGGAGGGGGTTGGAAAGAGAAATGAGAAAACAGAGAGAAGAGGGTGATTCAGAGAGAGAGAGAGAGATAGCTTCATTGAGTCTCTGTGCTGAGAACAACCCAAAGTAGGAAATCCAAGACCCACTTTACAAATAAGTTGTGAGCCCAAGGGAGGCTTGGCCCAATAGCCTCACTATAGGCGTGCACATATACATATATATATATATATATTGTGAGTGTTTCAAGAGTATGTGTATATATTACGTGTTTAAATTGGAGTCAAACTGATGATGTCAAGGAATCAGTGGGCTAAAATTTCCGGGCGCTGTCGATCTACAAGAGAAATCTTGAAAGTGAGAAACAATAAGTCAGAGGAGACCAGTGGAGACCGGCCAAAAGTCCTCCGATAACAAAGTTAGTGGATTTGTTCTTCTCAGTTTTTAAAGAGAAAATTCTTTCTTCAAAGTTTTCCGTGTCCATACCTTTGTGTAGAGGAGTCTTTATATAGTGCTGATTTTGGCCGTTATTTTTCCAATCGTCGTAGTGTTTGGAGAACTCAGAGGATAACTTCCATAACTGTTATTGGAGTTACCTCATCAGAACCGGTGTCCGATAATAGTTAGGTGATTTGATACAAACAATACAACGTTTGGTTGTTTGGACGAGTATAATGGCTCTTGGTGAAATAACCTCGTCCTTCACTGTGGACGGACGAGGTTCACTACTCGTCCATTCCCCTTTGGACGAACGAACGTTGATCGAGTGTGAGGGGATGGCAAGTGAAGGACGAGTGTAGCAAAACTTAGTGTATGTAACAGACGGACGACCACATGGACGAGAAAACCACTTAGCATTTTTTATACACTATCAGTTGCCCCCTCGTCCATGGGTTGTCCAAGTAATCTTATTCCTTTGGACGGATGAACCTCTTTCTACGGATCTGAAGACGCCACGTGTTCTAATCTGATTGGTGATTTATTTCGTCGATTCATTTTTCGAGACGAAGACCACGTGTCATCATCTGATTGGTTGTCGTTTCGTGTGCTTAGGTCAGCCACCTATAAATAGTGGGTTGTCTTCATTACCCTCCCCACTTCTGAGATTTCACTCCTTTGACCTTCAGCGTCTAGAGCCTCGTCTAAGAGTTTCCCTGCGTCCATAGCCCCAGTTCGTCCTAGAGCCAGGTACTCCTTCTCTCCTCGTCTTTAGGTTTTCGAAATTTTCTTTCCAAAAAATGTCAGAAATAGCTATCTCCTCGTCTAGCGATAGTACAGAAAAAGCCATAGACGAGTATTATGACGAGAGTAGTTATGAGTCTAGTGATTCTAGTAGTAGCAGTAGAGGAAACACCACTGACGAGGAGTATGTCTTAGGGGTCCCTGGGGTTCCTTTAGAAGAATTACAAAAACAACTTAGAAAAAATTCAGGTTCCCAGGTAGGTACCTCGTCTTCCGTCCCTCCGTCCAGTCCTTTGGACGAGACGGAGGTAACTGTATATAGTTATGCTGTAGATATCCCTTCTAAGACAGACGAGGAGAGGTTGAATATCCTTAGGGAATGGTACCAAATCCCAGACGAGTTTAATCCTAGATTACCCGTCCGTGGAGAATGGTGTTGTAATCCCCATTTTGGGATAGGTGTATATGAAGCTTATCTTCTTGGAGGTCTTAGGTTTCCTTTAAATGCTTTCACTAGAGAATTGTTATTTAGGTTAGGTTTAGGAGTGTGTCAGTTTAACCCCAATGCATGGAGATTGATTATCTCTATGCAAGTTTTGTGGAGGGAAGTGTTTGGAGGGGATCGTCCTATTACTGTGGACGAGTTCCTCTACTGCTATAAGCCCTCAGAAATTCATCAATCTCCTGGCTTTTATCAGTTCACAGCCAGAAGTAATGACTGTAGACTGGTAAAGTCCTTGGCCTCGTCTGACAGGAAATGGAAGACGGAGTTTTTCTTCGTCTCTGGATTTTGGGCTGGAAATCCTGCAGACGTTGGCCGGGATACATTTGGTCGTTTTACCGGGGACCTAGGGAACCTTCGTCCTGAGGGTAAGTCCCTTTTGCCTTTTTGCTTCTCTTTCTTTTTATTCATTATTATATCATCTAACTCCAAGTTCTTCTGTTGCAGCCGTTGGACGACCAGTTTTGAGCAAATTGCATCGCGATCGCGTCCACAGGGCTCGTCTGCACCCAGAGAGGGATTTCCATTCTTTGGTTAACCTCAGACGATTAGCCAAGTGGGGGTTGGGTCCTAATCCTTCAGAGGTCGCGCTTGCACACGAGATAACAGTAAGAAAAAGTAAGTATTAGATTTTTCCATTTTTAGTATTCTCTATTTTTCTATCTTTTTAATCTTTCTACGTCCTTCTATAGGAATGGCAACCATGAGGAGCAGCAAGGGAAAGGACGTAGCTGCTGAAGGTTCTCGTCCTGAGCTTGATCGTCAAGCTCGTCCTGTGACTGGAGATAAGAGGAAATCCATATCCAAAAATTTGGATTTGGAAAACCTCCCAAGCAGGCGCAGCAAGAAGGTCAAGCATGGGTCGTCTCAAGCAATTAAGCCAACCCCGTCGTCCCAAGAGCCTGCAAAAATTTATGACATTGACTCGTCCACTCCCGTTGAGTCCACCCCGTCCAAGACTCCACCGTCCAAAACCATGCCTACCCCGTCTCAAACGTCCCAGAGGGCCCCTTCTAACATTATTGAGAACGAAGATCTGGCCTGGGAGCCTTTCAAGAACGCCGTCTCGGACGAGGACATAAACGCCTGCTATGACATGTCCCTTAAGGACTTTGAACATTCTGGTGTTCACGACCTTTTCAAGGTAGCATTTTCCTTCGTCTTGGCCAAATATTAAATTCCTCCTGTTCTCTCTTTTCTTTTTTTTTAACTTATATTTGCTGTTGACTTTTGTAGGGCATGTCCAAGTTTATAGCAGCGTCCAGACAGGCCACTGGGTTGGACAGGACGAGGATTCTATTGGAGACGAGGATACAGGAGCTGAAGGATAAAGCTAAACAATGGGCTGAGGTGGCTGCCAAGACGACGGAAGAGGCAAAGGACCTGAAGGCTCTAGTTGATGATCTGAAGGCGAGTGCTGCTGAAAAAGATGCTCGTCTTGAGGACATGCAGAAAAGAAGCGACGAGCTCAGCACACTCCTCTCAAAGGCTAAGGAAGATGCAGTGGCAGAGTTCAAAGCATCTAAACAGTACACTGATGCTTTGGATTCCAACTATGCAGCAGGGTTCGAAGATTTTAGGATGGACGCTGTTGAGAAGTTTCCTGATGTGGACTTCAGCTCCATCGTGCTCAATCTAAATGCTGCCACCACTAGCTCTCTCCTGAACCTTGACTCTGAAGACGTCAATATAGAAGACGACGCCTCAACCATGCCTCAGGACGAGCCGAACCCAGATGCTTCAACTTAAGAAAAATCTTTGACTTTTCTTCTCTTTTTTTTTTTTTTTTGTTATATGTAATTTTAGTACTTTTAGCTCGTCCATTTTAAGGACGAGTTTTGATAAACTAATTTACAAGGGTGTTTAGGACTTTTCTCGTCCGCCCTTGAAAACAATCATGAATTTCATTTGACTGATGTATGCATAGACGAGCGTTTTCTTATACAGGATCTCTTTGTTTTATTCGCCTACATTTCATATATTTATAAATTATCTTTGCTAGAATTCCACAAGTTATTTATGAATGGTTTAGTAATTCGTCCTTTAGACTCGTCATGGCATTTTTCTCGTCCAGGGTATGGTTGAGTACCAGGATTTACTTGATTCATCCCACGGACGAGCATGCCTTGTTCCATTCATAACTTGTTCGAGCATAGAATCCTGTTTGTCCTTCCCTTGGATGGACGAACATGTCCCAAGCACTTGTAATATGCCCTTAGGGAAATTACTTCGTCCTTCTCTTGGATGGACGAGTATGCCTCGGGCACTTGTAATCTGCCCTTAAGCATGGAAATTACTTCGTCCTTCTCTTGGATGGACGAGTATGCCTTGATTTCTTTGGCAAGTTTAAGATTACATTTTCGTATCAAGAATTTTCCCGTCTTGAGCTTTTCAGCATTCTTCAAGAGTTGATATGAACAAAAGTGCTATGGAAATTATTGATTCACACAATATTATGTACATTCCACATATATTGTTCATAACATAAGTATTGTTCGTAGATGAGGCATACACCTTAGTGGTTAATGCCTTTATTTAAACAATACAAATTATAATGTCGTCCACAATCTTAACACAATAATAATAATAAAGCCACACATAATAATAAAGCCACAAACATTAACCCCTGATCTCGTCCAGAATCACGCTCCTCTAGACTGATCCTTTACTGATAGTACTTCCTCAAGTGCTCCACATTCCAAGGATGCTCCAGCTTCCTCCCATCAAGTGCTTCTAAGTAATATGATCCTTGTCTTTTGCAGTTGATGACTCTGTAAGGGCCTTCCCAATTTGGTCCCAGCTTCCCATGGGCTGGTTTCCTTGTTGCTAAGGAAACCTTTTTCAGGACGAGGTCCCCTACATTGAATCGTCTTGGCTTGACCATTGCATCATACCGCCTTGCCATAAGGTTTTTATACCTTGCCATCCTTTGCTCCGCATCCGTCCTTACCTCGTCTATTAAATCAAGGATCAAACGGAGTTGCTCCTCGTTAGCTTCATCCTGGTAGGTTGTCACCCTATAACTGGCCATGTGCACTTCCGCGGGTATGACTGCTTCAGCTCCATAAGCTAACTTGAAAGGAGTTTCACCTGTTGGGGTTCTTGCTGTCGTCCTGTACGCCCATAGAACTCCTGGTAATTCGTCTGGCCATACTCCCTTTGCCCCCTCAAGCCGAGTCTTGATTATTTTTAGCAAGAATCGGTTAGCAACTTCAGCCTGGCCATTGGCTTGTGGGTGAGCGGGTGAGGAGTAATGATTCTGAATTCCGAAGTGTATACAGAAATCTTTGAAGAGTGCGTTATCAAATTGTCGTCCATTATCCGATATCAACACCCTGGGCACGCCAAACCTGCACACAATATTCTTCCACACAAAGTTCTTGACGTTTTGTTGCGTGATATTAGCTAGAGGTTCTGCCTCTACCCACTTGGTGAAATAATCAATACCCACCACAAGAAATTTCATTTGTCTCACACCTATTGGAAAAGGACCCAGAATATCTAGTCCCCATTGTGCAAAAGGCCATGGGGCCGTCATTGGGGTCAGGTATTCTGATGGTTGTCTAAGAATGTTGCTAAATCGTTGGCATTGGTTACAGGCTTTGACATAGGCTTTGGCATCGGCTTGCATGTTTGGCCAGTAATACCCTGCGCGGACGACTTTGTGGACAAGCGATCTAGCTCCTGCATGATTGCCACATGCTCCCTCATGAATTTCTCTGAGTATATAATTTGCTTCGTCTAGAGCCAAACATCGGAGATAAGGCTGGGAAAAGCCTCTTTTGTACAGAGTCTCGTCCATAAGAACGTACTTTGTCGACCTTACCCTTAACTTTCTTGCTGTGTCCTTTTCTTCTGGAAGTCGTCCATCTTTTAAGTATGATATAATTGGAGTCATCCAATTTCCAGCACTACGCACTTGCTGCACTTCTGGGATGTCTATACTCGGCATATACTGGATCTCATCAAATGTTTGGACGGCTTCACTCGCCGAAGCTTCTTTGGCTAGTGCATCTGCTTCCATGTTCTCTTCCCTTGGGATTTGAACGAAGTTAGTTTCCTTAAATTTTTTCGAAAGTTTCATTACCCTGCCAAGGTACTTCTTCATTCGTCCTTCTTTGGCTTCGTACATCCCATTCACTTGGCCCATGATTAGTTGAGAATCTCCCAGGACGAGTATTGATTTGGCTTCCACGGACTTGGCTAATTCCATTCCTTTGAGGAGAGCTTCATACTCGACTTCATTATTGGTTGCTTGATACTGCATGTGAACTTTGTATTTCAGTTTATCCCCCTCTGGGGATTGCAAAACTACACCTATGCCTCCACCATGCTGTGTAGACGATCCGTCCACATGGACAATCCACTTCTGGTTGCCCTCCATCTTACTTACATCGTCTTGACCAGGAGTAAATTCTGCAATAAAGTCCGCCAGAGCTTGACCTTTTATGGCATGTCTAGGTTGGTACTTTATGTCGAACTCACTGAGCTCGACAGCCCACTGAACCAGTCGTCCTGCAGCCTCTAATTTGTTCATCGCCTTTCTGAGTGGATGATCTGTCATAACATTGATGACGTGAGCCTGGAAGTAATGCCTTAGTTTTCTGGAGGCTGTTACCAGCGCGAAAGCCAATTTCTCCATTAGGGGATACCATCCTTCCGCTCCCCTCAGTGCTCTACTTGTGTAGTATACCGGCTTTTGAATCTTTCCTTCCTCTCTTATCAGTGCCGAGCTTACGGCGTGTGGTGTTACTGCCAGGTACAAAAACAGCTCTTCTCCTGCCACGGATGGACTTAGCAACGGAGCGGTAACAAGATATGTTTTCAAGTCTTGAAAGGCTTCCTGACACTCGTCCGTCCATTCAAATGCTTTCTTCAGAACTTTGAAAAATGGCAAACACTTGTCAGTAGCTTTTGAAACAAACCTGTTGAGGGCGGCAACCCGTCCGGTGAGGGATTGAACTTCTTTGACATTGCATGGAGGCTTCATGTCCAATATTGCTTGAATCTTATCCGGGTTCGCCTCAATTCCTCTATGGGAGACCATGAACCCAAGGAATTTTCCTGATGATACCCCAAAAGCACATTTGTTAGGATTCAACTTCATGCGATACTGCCTCAACGTATTAAACGTTTCCTTCAGGTCATCTAAATGTCCTTCCTCAATCTGACTCTTTACCAGCATGTCGTCGACATAGACCTCCACATTCCGCCCAATCTGCGGACGAAACATGTGGTTAACTAGTCGTTGGTATGTTGCTCCGGCATTTTTCAATCCAAAGGGCATCACTTCATAACAAAATAGTCCCTAACTGGTGACAAAGGAAGTCTTCTCCTGGTCTGCTTCGTCCATCCTTATTTGGTTGTACCCTGAGAAGGCATCCATGAAACTTAGTAGTCTGTGGCCTGCAGTGGAATCCACCAGCTGGTCAATTCGCGGCAGTGGATAACTGTCTTTGGGGCAAGCCTTATTTAAGTCTGTAAAATCCACACACATTCTCCACTTGCCGTTCGCTTTTTTTACCATTACCACATTGGCTAACCACTGGGGGTAGTACACTTCTCGTATAAACTTTGCAGCCAACAATTTCTGTACCTCCTCCTTAATAGCAGCGTCCCTCTCTAGAGCGAACACTCTTTTCTTCTGTCGTACTGGCTTAAAGGAAGGGTCTACATTCAAACAGTGAGTAATGACATTGGGATCTATACCTGGCATGTCTTCACTACTCCAAGCAAACAGATCAACATTTGTCTTCAAAAAATGGACGAGGTCCTTCTTTACTTCGTCTCTCAGGTCTGCCCCAACCCTGGTACACCTTTCGGGGTAATTCTCGTCCAGGGAAACATTTTCCAACATTTCAACGGGTTCTGCCACAATTCTCTTTTCTTCAATGTTCATGGATTGGATTTGCTCGTCCATGGCTAACATGGCCAGATAACATTCTCTTGCTGCTAGCTGGTCTCCTTGTACTTGCCCCACCCCGTGCTCTGTTGGGAACTTCACTGACAAGTGGTAGGTTGATGTGACCGCCTTCCAACTGTTCAAAGTCGGCCTTCCAACTATGGCATTGTAGGAAGATGAGCAATCAACTACAAGGAAGTTTACATCTTTGGTGATTTGTTGTGGGTACACCCCCACTGTCACTGGTAAAAGAATAGTGCCTACGGGTTGTACCTTCATTCCACCGAATCCCACTAGAGGAGAACTTGCAGGACGAAGCTGATCTCGTCCCAGCCTCATTTGTTGAAAGGCAGGATAATACAAAATATCAGCCGAGCTCCCATTGTCTACTAGCACTCTTCTAGTTTTGTAGTCCGCAATAAGGAGGGTAATGACAATGGCATCGTCATGAGGGTGATGTATTCTTTCTGCATCCTCCTCTGTGAAAGTGATTACTTGTTCACCCGCAGTCCCTGCTCTTGGTGATCGTCCAGAAAGTTGGACGCTCTGCACTGCTTTTAAGTACGTCTTCTTAGACTTGGACGACTGTCCTGTTGAATCTCCCCCTACAATGACTCTTATCTCTCCAAGCGGTGGTCGTGACGGTTCCTCTACCTTACCCTTTAGCTTCTTGTCCTTCTGGTCCCGTCCAAGGAAATTTCTCAACTTTCCTTGCCTGATGAGATTTTCAATCTGTTGCTTCAAATCAAAGCATTCATCGGTATCATGTCCATGATCTCTGTGGAAGCGACAATACTTGTTCCTGTTACGCTTGTTGGGATCTCCCTTCATCTTCTCTGGCCACTTCAAGGAAGGCTCGTCCTTAATTTGCATAAGGACTTGCTCAAGTGGTACATTCAAAGGGGTGTATTGTTGATTTCGTCCTGAAGAACCTGGTTTCTTGCTATCTCGGTCTTTCTTATCTTCTATCCGCCCCTTCTTTGAACGAGGGGCTTGCTCAGAGTGACGGACGGGATTTGCCTCCATTCTTTCCATTCTCTTCCTCTTCTTGGCTATGATCGTGTCTTCGGCGTTCATAAAGTTTTGGGCTGAATGGACAAGTTCGGCCATGGACTGAGGCTCTTTTTCATAAAGCTTGTGTATGAACAAGTCAGAATTAACTCCATTATGGAAGGCAGCCAACAGCAGCTTGTCATCTACCTTGTCGACGGTCAGTGCTTCTCTATTAAAGCGCGTGATAAAGGAACGCAGGCTTTCGTTTTCTCCTTGCTCTATGGTTAGCAAACTAGACGAGGAACGTTTATGTCTTTGTCCTCCAATAAAATTATTGACGAATAATTTGCTTAACTCTTCAAAAGAACTTACTGAGTTGGGTGGTATCTTACTGAACCAAACTCTTGCAGGTCCTTTGCGGGTGGTTGAAAATGCTCTACACATTATCTCATCTGGAACCCCTTGAAGATGCATGGTAGTCTTGAAAGTAGCGATGTGGTCAAAGGGATCACGCGTGCCGTCATATGAATCCAAAGAAGGCATCTTGAACTTTGGTGGCAATGGATGGCCATTGATAGACGCTGTAAAGGGTGAATCAGTTCTGTGAACCAAATCTTCTACTGGATTAGTCCTTCTCAGGTTCTCCCTCATCTCATCCATGACCTTTCTCATCTGGTCCACTTCCCTCTCTAAATGCGGTACCCTCCGAGAAGCGGTGCCCCTCGATTGACTTTCTGGTTCAAAATTCCTTTCGTTTTCCTGACTTTGCTCTTGCTCTTCTCCACGGGCCTCACGCCGCTGCCTTGTGAGATTAATCTCCCTCCGCAAATCTTGATTTTGGCGAGTTAGTTCTGCCATGGTAGCGACTATGGATTGCATGTGCTGGGTTGATGAAGGCTGCATAGCAGGCGCTGATTGACGGTCACGATGGGGGTTACTAGAGGCATCTCTGCTTTGCTGAGGGCCTGGACTGGTGGCCCTCGATCTGGTCCGGACCATTTCAGCCCTTTGTCGAAGAAAGAAATTGTAGAATTCAACGATAAAATTCAATCGTAAAAAATTCTCTCCTTTCCCACAGACGGCGCCAACTGATGATGTCAAGGAATCAGTGGGCTAAAATTTCCGGGCGCTGTCGATCTACAAGAGAAATCCTGAAAGTGAGAAACAATAAGTCAGAGGAGACCGGTGGAGACCGGCCAAAAGTCCTCCAATGACAAAGTTAATGGATTTGTTCTTCTCAGTTTTTAAAGAGAAAATTCTTTCTTCAAAGTTTTCCGTGTCCATACCTTTGTGTAGAGGAGTCTTTATATAGTGCTGATTTTGGCCGTTATTTTTCCAATCGTCGTAGTGTTTGGAGAACTCAGAGGATAACTTCCATAACTGTTATTGGAGTTACCTCATCAGAACCGGTGTCCGATAATAGTTAGGTGATTTGATACAAACAATACAATGTTTGGTTGTTTGGACAAGTATAATGGCTCTTGGTGAAATAACCTCGTCCTTCACTGTGGACGGACGAGGTTCACTACTCGTCCATTCCCCTTTGGACGAACGAACGTTGATCGAGTGTGAGGGGATGGCAAGTGAAGGACGAGCGTAGCAAAACTTAGTGTATGTAACAGACGGACGACCACATGGACGAGAAAACCACTTTGCATTTTTTATACACTATCACAAACCTTAGTCCCGCCATTGCTTGGGCCATAATATTGAGTAATTCTAAGATCGCAATCTTTACTACACTATTTTTCATAATTATTTTATGTGGTAGACTGTGATTGTCTATCTGTCACTTTCGTATAAACTCACCATTTTTTTATCACTACTCACAACCTGTTAAATTTAAGTTATGGTAAAGTCATTGAGAAAAATTGTGTGGTTCTAGATTTTTTCTATAATATCCTCAACATGGAGGTTTCTCCCACATTATGAGAGAATGGGCTTGTGGAGTAGATTCCATTTGTAGTATCTAAGCGTGGTTAAATTTGTTTAAGTGTGAAATGATAATTCTTGTAGACGAGTATGATGTGTGGACGACTAACACACCATATATGGACGACTAATTATGGTCTTATTGTTGAAAGATGCAACATTCTCTTATTCTGGACAACCGAAAATGATATGGACGAGACTATAGATGAGATATCCATTTTATTCCCTATCAAGTAGACTTGCCAATGGAGAGATCTAGTGTGGATCAAGAAACTTCGGACAAGGGTCTTTAGGAATGATAGGCAATTGATTTAGTGAAGAACAATTATATACACAAAAACTTTCACAACTTTTTTCACAATAGTTGAATTGACATAATTTTATCAGTTCTTATCTAAACCAATGACATTATTTTTTTAACCTACCACTAACAATTTGCCACATCAACAAGTGTCAAATTTTTTGTGTCTATAAATTTTCTCCTTAGTGAATGACCACCTGAGTATTAGGGTGGCAATATCTAGAGCGAGGGTGATAGAATGTGTTCCTATGACCCAGGGTTGTTTGATGGATAAGAGATTACATTGGGAATGGCTTTTGGGTGAAGGAAATTGGTATTCTCTCTAATTCTGTGGGTTGGAGATTGATTTTGAAAAACAATTGGGAGCTTATTCATTTAACTTTGGCTTTTTAGAAAACCTAAGAGAAAGGTAAATGTTCCACTATCTTCACTCTGTGATTTTACTGAGCTTATTTTATAATTCTCTTCATTAATTTAACTATTAGAGTGTCTTCAACCAACCGCACTAGTTAGTCTCTAACCTAATAAATAGGTTTATTCTTGTTTGACAAATGTTACTTCCACCATATTTTCACAACAAATTATATGTAACAAGTTGTTATAGTCGGTAAAAAAGTGATGTTGGTGGTGGGTTCAGATTAGAACAAAAAACAAGTTTCCATATAATATTTGTTATAAAATTATTGTGAAATTGTTGTGAATTTAGCATTAGTCATTCTTGTTTTGTAGACTATTCATCGATGAATCCTAGAGCTCTCATCTTCATGCCCATCAGAATTCCTGCCAGCAATTCATTAATCCTCCATTTCATCCACGTACAAGAAACTATATACATTGTTAGTTAAAAAGGATTTGGGTTGCTAAGTAGTGAATTATTCAAAGAAGCTATGCTGACATTGAAAGAGATTGAAGCAAGGTTAGCTCAACTAATTCCTTTCAAACTCAGGTAGCCTTATGCAGGAACATTAGGAGTACCGATAAAACTTCTAGCAACAAGAAGTCCAAGAGGAAGTCTAAAATATTCATGGGAAAATCAACATCTCTTATCTATTCAAGTGGCTTGGGTTAAAACTTAAAACTCTTCATAGTTTTAGAATAAACAGGTTTCAAGGCTTAGGAAATTGGGGGATATATTATTAGGCTTGGTTATTATGTTTAGTTTTCCTAAGAATTATTTCTATAAATTTGGGATGTATCACATACTGTGTAGGCTATCATATTACTTTTTTTAGTTGACATTCACTCTTGTTTCTTGCCCCATTTTTGTCACAATGCACGGTGTGCTGTTGTAAATGCCCTTCTGGCATCATGCACAGACCACAATCTTAATTTTCAGCACTGTAAGCTCCAGCACTAAGAGTCAATACAACTTCCCCACCACCAAAGAGTTATTGCTTTGAAAGCCCATATTATTTAATTAGCTCCAAACTTGTGACGGACACAACTGAACAATAATTGTCCGATTGGAAGAGAATTAAGGGTAACACATTGAGCCGCGTTCTTTAAATGCTGTTAGACTTGGTATGCGTTTGAATTCCACGTCCACAGCTGTGTTTCGCATTTCACGCGTTTTCTCTTTCTTTTCTTTTTTTAGCCTGCAGTTATAGACAAGTCAACTGTGAATAATGCTTCTGTTTACTGTTTATGAGTCCCACAAATTACACTTTTCAGCAACTTTTTCATTAAAAATGAGTCTCACAGTACTATTCACACATTTAAAAATTATTTTACTACAATGTTTTAATTTTTTATTTCAGCAAAATAAGTTTTATGAATAAATACATTTACAGTTGTGTAGATAGCTACTATAAGTAGATCAACCGATCGTTTCAGTAGACACGTGATGAGCACGGAGCAAACTATTCTTTCGCCTTTTTACTAAAGAGTACCGCGTGTTCGTCACAAATAGTGGCATACGCCTATTTTTGGAGGGGTTTCTCCTCTAGGAGAATCTCCTAAAAAGGAAACAAATTATTTTAACTTTGACTGAAATCTGAATCTGGCTTTTCTTTCTAAGCAATATGATTAAAATACTTTCTGGAATTCTTAAATAAGGATTGTCTTTTGTTAGTGTCATAATTCATAAAATCATTTTCGTCCACCACTGGTCATTTCAAAAAACTTTATTAATAATAATAAAAAAACCCTCGTAAAGATTAAGACTTGAGACCAAAATCAAATTAAGTCCCAACTCTTTGTCATACTTACATTGGCAACTATTGGGAGCTAAACTAGTGTAACTGTTGGGACTTGGGAGCTCAGCTAATTTTGATCAATCTAGTATTTGTTTGGCAAGAAGGTATATCATGAAACTATCTTATAATAAATCTTATGAGATCTTACTTACAAGTGGGACTCACATATCAATAATATTATTTAGGTTAATTATTAATTATGAAAATAATTTCAACAATATTAGTAAAACATTTTTTCTTTTAAATTAGGGATGATTATATAATAACATATAGGCGAAAACCATATTTTCGTCCCTACATTTTCACGCGATTCTATTTTGGTCCATATCTTTTATTTTCACCACTTTTAATCCCTGTTTAGAAAAACGCTTTCTATTTTAGTTCTTTCCGTCAGTGCCCTAACGGCACTGACCTATGTGACAAACGGAACTATTAAAATAATAATAATAAATTTTATTTTGTCATTAAAAAATGCCATATCAGCATCTAAATTAAAAATAATAATTTATTAATTTTGACTAAATGAAAAAATCAAAAACAGAAATAAAAATAAAAAATCACATTAATTGAGATCAAAGTGTGTTTTGAACAAGAACACAAAACCAAATTTAAGAACACAAAATTAAAATCCAAATATCACAAACACAAACACAAACCCAGCAACAAATCTTCCTTGTCAACCAAACACAAAAGCAACAAATACAAACACAGCAACTGATTTTTTTTGTCAACCAAACACAAACCCTTGTACAGTTGGAGGTTGTAGCAGCTGTGGTGGCAATACGCATTGTACTCAGTCTTGGAAGAGTTAACAGTGTTTTCTCAAAATAGAAAAAATATCAAGGAAGCGAGGGCGAGGAAACTATGGATCTGTGCCCTTTTGTGCGCTTGACCGTAGGCAATTTGGCCCTCAAGATTCCTGTTGCCTCAAAGCCCGCTCGCTCCGTTGTTCATCCTTCTTCTTCTCCATGTTTCTGCAAAATCAAGCTCAAGAACTTTTCACTCCAAACCGCCGTCATGCCATTCATTCCGCCAGAGAATCAATTTCCCGACGGTCACGTCCATAACGTGGCGGCTACGTTTCACTTGAGCAAGTCCGATCTAGAAAAGTTAGCCGAAAAATCGATTTTAACCGGGAAACTCTACTTGAGAATCTCGATCTACACCGGCGGGAGAGGCACTACCTGCTTTTGTGTTTGTTGCTTTTGTGTTTGGTTGACAAGGCAAATCTGTTGCTGGGTTTGTGTTTGTGTTTCTGGGTTTCTGATCTTTGGATTTTAATTTTGTGTTCTTATGTCTGGGTTTATGTTCTTGTTGTTCTTGTTCAAGACACATTTTGATCCCATTTAATGTAATTTTTTATTTTTATTTCTGTTTTTTATTTTTTTATTTAGTTAAAATTAATATATTTTTTTTAATTTAGATGCTGACGTAGCATTTTTTAATAACAAAATAAAATTTTTTATTATTATTTTAATAGTTCCGTTTGCCACGTAGGTCAATGCCGTTAGGATACTAACGAAAATGACTATAATAGAATGCGTTTTTCTAAACAAGGACTAAAAGCGGTAAAAATAAAAGATAGGGACCAAAGTGGAAATCGCGTGAAAATATAGGAACAAAAATGTGGTTTTTGCCTAACATATATTTACTTTAAGTTATAATTGGTATCTATGTAACTATTAATTAAAATCATTTAATTCATAAGCGGAAGAAAACGGAAATATAATGAATATGCTATGTTTTGTTGTTTTCTTTTATTAAAATATCAATTAGTATACACATGAATGGGTTAATATAAATATAGTACATCACTTTATTAATAAAGTATTACTATTTATTTCAAAAAAAAATGTTTATTCCTCGTTAATTGTGTGTGTCTAATGTCCGCTATTTATAACCACAGTCTTCAACTACAAAAGTTAGACCCTTTTGTTATTGTACTCGAGTTATGTAATGTATTATAAACCCAATTTAAATTCTAATAAGTATCACTATTTACTCAAAAAAAAAAAAACTTTATAAGTTTATGAATTTGAACTAAACTAATAAATTATATTTTTTTGATAAAAAACTAATAAATTATATTAATCGCTCACTCTTCTCATCTATATATATATATATATATAACTGAAACTTTTGAAATTCTCACAATTTTCCACATCATTATTTTAATTTTAAAAAAAATTTAATTTTTAAAACTAAATAGTGAGAGAGTTCTAATAGGACTCTCTCTCTCTCTCTCTTTTCCTAAAATATATATATATATATATAATTATTTTTTTAATCCTAATTCTAACGTAAGTCTCTCAAAAAGTCAAAAATTTCGATTTTATATTATACATAGATAATAATAATGATGTGGCAAGCTCTAAAAATATGAGAATGCAATTTGTAAATCTACTATCAAGATAACATAAATTAAATTGGAGATGGATAGTAGATTTAATTGCAGTTGAGTATTATGTAAAGTCATCACCATAGAATAGTCCATGCCGAGATGTGTTATGTAGAACCAATGATATGAAAAAAAAATTCTAAACCATTATATTGAACAAAAAATTACTTATTTTCATTCATTTTCAAGTTATACATTTTTTAAAGTTAAGTCATAAACCTTTAAGCAAAATAAGTACTTTTAATTTTTATTTAACTATCCCGTGCATCGCACGGGTTAGCTACTAGGTATTGTTCAATATAAAACTTCACTCATACATATATATGTACCCAAGAGTATAAATTATGTCCCTCTTGGAGTCAAACTTGGGGCCTAAGCAATGGGCCCCACAATTGCTTGGGCGTAGTATCAAGTAATTCTAGAGTCACAACCTTTGCTACACCATTTTTCAAAACTATCTTATGTGAATAGATAGTGGTGGCTCTAAGAAAATTTTCTAAGGTAATCAATAGAAACTTACATTATACAAAATCCAATAAAAAGAGTACTAGAATAGAATATATTATCATCACAAAAAAAAAAAAAAAAAAACACGAATATTTTATAAAATGAAAAAGGAAGAAAGAAGGGATAGATGGGAGATAAAGTGAGAACAAAGAATGATAAGATGAGAGTAATAAAGCAAGAAAGAGTCTGAAATGATGATTTTTTTTCTAAAATGAAATTAAAGATTATTTTTATAAAATGAGTTGAACAAGTAACAAATATGAATTATTAAAAAAAAAAAATTGAATATTTCGTTCATTTTTTGTTATTTGGCTTAATCTTGTTTCTCTTTGGGCTATTTTTGCTGTTATCTAGAAAAAAAAATTAATTATTTTTATTTAAAGGAAGATTATGTTTTGAGGCAAAAATTATTTTTGTGAGTAAAATGGTACGGTCACAACATTTTTACAACAAAATATAAGTGACAAGTTGTTATTAATGAACAAAAAAGTTATGTAAATGATTGATCTAGTTTAAAACCAGCAATAGCTTGTCACCTAAGATTTTTTTTTTTTTTTTTTTTGGTTGCAAAATTGTTGTATAAGTGTATAGCATTACTTTTTTTTTTATTGAACCTAAATTCTTGAGATTCTCATGTCAAGCTGATCAATAACTTTTTGTAGGTAGACAAAACAGATTAATTAAAAATAATTATTTATATAATTTTTATTTTTAGCAAGTCTAGGTGGCCACCCTTATTTACAAGTGGAGCCACCAATATAGATAGATTATAACATTTCACGTCAAAGTTGTAGATCAAAATGGTATGGTTCAACATTTTTTCCATAATATTCTCTCGACAGATTCCAAAGTTTTAGAATACAATGTCTTTTCTTTTTTTCTTTTTTTCTCTCTTTTACTTATTTATTTTTTTTCCTGGGAAGAAGACCTTGTCTTTCAAAAGCATAACTACGACTACAAAATCCATGACCGGTGCAGTAACTAAAAGCCGATTTTCCATTATGGCATTGGATGGCTAATAAATTTGTGACAAGTTTTTACTTTTTAATGCTAACTTAGTAGTTGGCATCGAGTTAATACGCGTTCTGGTCCAAAGGCTTCGAGTTTGGTACGTTAGGTTGCAAGGCCGGTAGCAATTAATTAATTGATTAAATAATTTTTTTTGAAAAGGGCTCCTCACAACTTCAAAAACTGCATACGAATAGGCCAAAATTTAAACAGCTAGCCTTAATTGCCATTCAATGAATGGACTGTGTTAATTAAGCATTTTGCATTGCTGGTTCCCTCTTTTACTCTCTCTAACTAACAATTAAATTAAAACAATATCTAATTTGTCAATCATGCTATCTACCAATATCTAATTAGTCAATCATGCAATCTAACTATATCATATTACTGACAAACATACAGTGAAATGCAATCATTTTCCTAGCTTTCTCAAGCTCTAAACCAGACCTATAGTAAAGGACATTTTTTAATGAGGTGCTACTAAACATGCACAGAAAAATTTTACAAAAATTTCTTATATAATAATGTGATAGTGCATTTTGCACATTAAGGACATTCTGGAATAAAATTTACATCTGTTTTGATAAAATAATAGGCTTTCACATTGTTTTATTTGAAAATTTTAGTAATACCTTCTTATAACAAAAGCATTTTTCTTTCAAATAATGAATCTATCTATGTTTCAAACTCATATAGGGGACAATATTAAATTTGTGCATCATATGATAATGTGATCCATCAGTTTACAAAGGAACATTTTTTTCAATCAAAATTTAAAAAGGGACATTGAGTATTACAATATATATATATATATATATAATGATGAGCAGGGGCGGCACTGCCTTAAGGCCAGGGTGGTCTTGGGACCACCCTGGCCTAAAATTTTTTTTTTTTATATATATAATAATTTAAGTTCAAAAAAAATTTGGGAACACCCTCAATTTTTTTTATGCCAATAAAATTAAATTTTGCTCCATACTTTGTTCTACATTCAGCGAATGAATGATTGCTTGGTTGTGTACATTAAAATAGATGTAACTTCTAACATTGATAATGAGACTATCATGCACCGATTTCAAAATATGAAAACTCGTAGAAGACAATTGTAGACTTTATGTATTTGTGTGTTTTTTTTAATTGTTGTTGTTATTACTATATGAATTTCTCTTTTTATCAAATTGTATAATTTATACTTCTTAAGGAATACCTTAAGAAAAATTCCTAAAGTGATGAGCAATTTTAGACTTTCACTCAATGTTTGACCTAACGAATAGGCTTCTATAAATAATTATGTAAACTACTATTCTGAATATAAAGCCCTAATGCCTAATTTAGTTGTAGGGGTTGACTATCCGTTTTTTTTTTGATGAGAGGTTGACTATCCGTTTAATAGGGGAAAAAAAGTGATAATGGATTTTAATTAGTTGAATTGTGAATATATTTTTCGCTCAAGTAAGATACTTGTGAATTATGATTGAATATGGACATAATAATAAGAAACAATCATCGTAAAATTAATATATTTATAGATCTAGTAGTAAATAAAATTTGATTTACACAAAATTTTATACGTGTTTTAAGAAAATAAAGATAATATAATTCAATAGATAAATTTTCAAAAAAAAATATATATATATATATATATATTGTGGGGCCCTATCGCATTAACCACATTAGCCCACTACCTGCGGCCCAAGGCCCGCGCTGAGGATAATGCAATGGCCGAGGATAATGGGAAAGAGCCCAAGTTATCCAAGGGCCGCGCCGAGGATGACTACATCCTCGGCACACCGACTTCGACAAAGGGAAAAATATCCTTCATCCATTAAATAAATGCTACCAACATTCTGACTGCCTTAATGGTGAGGTGACCTACAAGCCCTAATGCTTCGGTCACTTCAACTGTTAGAAAGTCTGCAAAGGCGGCTTGGAACTAACATAAAGCCTGCAATCGCAGATGATGGGACAGATCCCTGTACACAGAGTTCAGATAATTGACAAATGAATGACTGAGATTAACTAAAGAAAATACTATATAACCAAGAGATTTTCCAACATAAAAAGGAGGGCCTTAGGAAAAAAGGGAGAAGGCATATATATCAACTATAAGAAAAATAGATCCTCGGGAGAGGCCGAGGATGGATATACTACACAAACACTTAACCAAAATTATCAAGATCCTCACAAATACTTATCCAGAGCCATTTTGAAGGCCCACTACCAACACCTAACCGAAGGGATGGTCCTGATCCTCACAGAAAACACCCAGTAAGGTCACCTTGTTATCATTGTGTTGATTTTGCATCATCCGTTATCTGTATTGTTAATGCCTAGCCCGTTTACCCGCATCTCTACAAGTTTTTATTGTTAGGAGTCCATTACAAATTAGGCCCCTACATATATATATGTTAATTTTTTAAGTGAAAGTTATAGCCAAATTTTATCTTAAAAGTAATAAAAGAAAAAAAAATGATAATTTTTATTTTTCACCATTTTCTTTCTTATAAGAGTCATGGCATAAAATTTCTTTCTTATAAGAATCATGACATAAAACCAAGTATTAACTGTATTTAACATATATATATATATAACAAAAATTATCATTTTTTTTTCTTTTATTACTTTTAAGAAAAGAAGTTTGAAGGTGACATGTGGGTTCAAGCCAAAATAATGCGTGAAAGGTGGGTGGAACCCAATTTGCTTTATCAAAAGTCATAGTTAGTTTTCTTTTTCTTTTTACTTTTTTTTTCTTTTTTTGGTCTCTAATTGATCTGGCTGTGGAAGCCAATTCCGCCACGATGGGAGGCGTTAAAAAGCAGTGTACAGATACAACAAAGAGCTCACTTTCACTAGATTTTGTCAAAGGGGAAGGGCTAAAAGTAAAAGTAAACACCTCATTTTGTTTTCTTTTTCTTTTTCTTTTTTGTGTGAAGATTTTGTCATATATGTTTTAGAGGAAAAAATAGTCCTTTTTCTTTTCTTCTTTATTTTCACAAAGATTAAAATGAGTGATACTAAATTTGGTATAATAAACTAACAGTACACTTGGATGGAGGGAAATAAAAGCGGAGTAGAGAAAAGAGAAGGCAGTTGGTTTAATTCACTCACGCTATTTGGATGTTTTTTAATTAACAAAAAGATGAGAGAGAAATGGTTTGAAGAGATTTGGAGGGTTAAAATACCTCTCCAAAGTCTTCATTTATGATTTCTCAAATTGGGAGAATTTAGAGAGGGGGTTCACTTATATTAAGAAAATTTAAATTATCATTTTGCTCTTATAATATCAATTTATATATATATTTCTTAAAAAAGAACAAAAAAATTGGTATAATTATCAATTTATATGATATATTATTATTTTCTCTTATTCTAATTTAATTTCTTGCTTTATGTTTGGAAGTTTAAAAAATTGTTGACTGAAATTGAATAAAAAATGAAAAATAATTCCCATAAAAAATGAAAAATAAATTATATTTCTCACCTTTTTTTTAAGTTTTAAAGAAATAAAATGGAATGAAAAGTATCCTTTTTATAGCGTTATTATGTCATTAAATAAAATAAGGGTATTATGGAGATTTTAATAAAAATTCATTAAAACTAATTTTAGCTTGAAAAAAACTACCAAATAATGAATGCAAACAATATCAGTTAAAAATTATTATTCTTTCCATTTCAGTTTCTCAAATTCCTCTATTTCCAAAACAAGCTAACATATTTAAACAAATAAAAAAAATTTAATTCTCATAATTTAAATTCCCATAAAAAATGAAAAATAAATTATATTTCTCACTTTTTTTTTAAGTTTTAAAGAAATGAAATGGAATGAAAAGTATCCTTTTTATAGCATTATTATGTCATTAAATAAAATAAGGGTATTACGGAGATTTTAATAAAAATTCATTAAAACTAATTTTAGCTTGAAAAAAACTACCAAATAATGAATGCAAACAATACCAGTTAAAAATTATTATTCTTTCCATTTCAGTTTCTCAAATTCTTCTGTTTCCAAAACAAGCTAACATATTTAAACAAGTAAAAAAAATTTAATTCTCATAATTTAATACAAAGGAAGGGATACCATTCCCCTCCCCTTTACTCCTAACTCCTCTCCTTCCTCTGGTTACCTTCTGCTCTTCTCTCCCTTCAAATTTGCAGACACATTGTAAATTTGTATAATTCTTTAGAACTTTGACATGGCAAAAAGGCGTTGTTGAATCTATTGGCAAACAAGATTGGGGTTTGGATAGGAGTATTTCACCTCTCTGATAGAAAAGAGGTGAGGATTTTTCTCTAAAAAGAAGGATTATATCATGGATTTTTATATTTTTATATAAAAGCCTTTAATGTACTAAAAAAGAAGACTGTAATAGATTGCTTAATATACTATCAATATTTTCTCTCTCTCTCTCTCTCTCTCTATATATATATATATGTATATTTATTTATTTAAGATTTAGCTTGCTTTAAATTCTTTGATATATTCTCTTCACGCTTTTTTAAGAACAGGATCCTTGATCTTTCATATGATAACTTATCGTAGACTTTCTAAATTTGAACCATTAGTTTTAAATAAATAGTTTAGATTTTATCATCTTTTTCAGTACATTAAAGGCTTTTTTCATCTTGGTATATAACTTAAAGACATGTAATGAATTAAGGAAAAACCCAAAAAGAGAGAGAGAGAGAAGGTTTTACGTTCCATGGACAAAGTCACAAAGGGAAAATTATTAGGTACTCTCGGAGTACCATAAATGCGTACTCCCTCCTCTCACATAAATGGTGGGTCCCACCATGAATTTAATTAGTGGGACCCACCATTCATGTGAGAGGAGGGAGTATACATTTATGGTACTCCGGGAGTACACAATAATTTCCCGTCACAAAGGTACATTCTTTTCTTATGGAGTTTTTGTTTTTGGGCCTAATTTTATGTTTTGGAACAAGAAAAAATTGTATTCATACCTCATACGGCTTTAAAAGGCTGGAAAAAAGTCATTGCAATTGAAATGAAATTCTAAATATATGCAATAGAATAGACCATTTCTAAATTCTTCAAAATTTTATCCTATCTTCTCTAGAATTTGAACTATATACCTTTCTCTCTTTAAAAAACACAAATGAACTTGTAACTATACAAATTTATTGGTTATCACCAATATGGTAAGATCTAAATCTTCTCCAAGAAAAAAAAAGTGGTTTAATTCAAGATAAATTATCAAGATTTCTCGACCTCCATATTGTAAAGTTACCCGTAAAAATAAATATAAAGGATGAGTGATTCGTTTTCTGTACTGTACATGTGTTAAAAGATAAAAATGATTAGTCATTAAATAATTCCTCGTATAAAGGCTAAAATGATTTGTTTATGCAAATTCACATGCATGTACATGTACATGTGCATGTGCTTAAAAATGTGACATCAATTCATAACCACTTCCAAACATCCGGTTGTACATTAAAACAAAACTTGGATACCCTTTTTTTTAACTGAGCATGAGAAAAAATAAAAATTGAAATAATTTTATATTTTACCCTTATTCCAATTTTGGTTCTTCTAGCAACTTTGTGCTACAATTTTTCTTACAACTCTCTTGTGGTTGGCTCGTGTATAAATATATTTACAATATTTTCCACTACTCTTAGTTGTGAGAAAAATTGTGACAAAAAATAAAAGTAATTATTAAATACTAAGTAATTATTATGTACTTTACTAGATTCTATTGTTAATATATATATAAAAAAAAAAAGTGATGTTATATTCTTAAACTATTTTACAATATTTTTATAAAATATTAATATGACAAACTTTTTATTAGTTTTTATTTAAATCTATCATTAATATTAATTTTTTATTTACCAATAATTATTCGCTACATCAACAGCTTATAAAAAATTTTATAAAATAATTTATATTTCAAACATTATTCTAAAAAGAAAGAATATCATGTCACCGTTATATCTAATCATTTTCTCTTTTTATTTTTATCAAATGAAAGACAGAGTTTAGCGAAAAAAAGACAGATTTTTAGGCCACTATGCATACTTTAAAACCAGAAAAACAAATCTGTAACACTATGATTAAAACTGAAAAAACATTTTGTTTTGTTTTCTAGTACTAATTTATACTGAAACAGTGCATCTTCCAGGTTCTTCCGGGTCCAACTCTCCGTGATTAGCGGGCAAAAGAGAAAGAAAAAGTGAAAAGCTACTGTGCACAAACAAATGAACAATCAGCAACACAATCCGAACGACGTAGTTCTCTGTCTGTGCTGATTTAAAATTTTCCAACCCTGTTCATTACTATAAAAAAAAAATTTTGAAAAAAGAGATTTAAGATCTCTTCTCTCTGGTGAAGGTACATGCATTGGGTTAGTTGAGTTGCGTTTACCTAGGCTAGATAGTTCACACGAAACCTCAAACCTGTCCCATACTCCCATATTATTGAGAGAAACCTTGTCCTATCGATAATGGTCCTAAATTTATATATGTATTTGTTTGACTAGTACTTGTGTGTCGCAGTGTAACATACGGCGGTTCTACAAGCCCAAGAAGAGAAGGAAGAACAAGTTCATGCAAAAAAAATGACTTTTTTCTTGGAGTTGGCAAATGGGTCCAGCTGGGTGTCCAGTTTCTGAATCTGTTTTTGTGCATACGATGAACAAGTGGAAAAGTAGGTCCGAGAGCTGAATATGGGTGCTCTATAATTGCGAATCTCCAAGGCTTTGAGGGGACCAAAAAAAAGTTACACGCTTTAGGAAAGAGAGAAAGCTATAGAGAAAGACAGTCACGGATTCTGAGAGAGCTTTTTGGAAAGAAAGAAAGGAACTTTCCAGAGAGAGAGAGAGAGAGAGTGTGTAGAAAAAGAAGCAGCAGTAGTTGGGAAATTATTACTAATTAGTAATTACAGGGCTCAACTGGTTCACTGAGAAAGCTGAAGTTCTTTTGGGGTTTTGATTTTGCAAGTTCACATTTTTCCAGTGTAACAGGCTAGAAAGATTTAGTATTTGAGACAGTGGCAGTGATACTTTCTGGTTAGAAAGATTGTTGAAGTTGTATCTGATTCTGGGAGCGAAGATTCCAAGGATTCCAGGTTCTTTTACATACCCTTTTTCTGCATTTGTCATTTTGTGGGTTTGTTTGAGCTTGGAATTAAGATTTGAGGAGTACCCATTTTTTGTGTTGGCTTTTTCTGAGTATGTATTTCTATTTTGGTTGAGTAGCTCTGTGTGTCATTCTTGAAGGGATCACATTTTAGGACTTGCTCTGATTTCATGTTATGTAATATCAGTACGTTTTTGGACAATCAATTAGTCATTATGATTCTGATTGTCTGTGTGGATACTGTTTTATAATCAAGGACGAGGATTTTGGATTGTAAGTTGTACATTTGAGGAAATTCTGCTGAGATTGTTGTAGTGTAGGAATTTTTGGGGGTTGTATTTGGGGTAAGGTTTAAGGTCTGTGAGTAAGATTATTCAGAATGGCTGAAAATACCCAAGAAATGCGATCTTTGGCCTTGACCCCAACGTGGTCTGTTGCTACGGTGTTGACAATCTTTGTGGCTGTTTCTTTGCTTGTGGAACGATCCATCCACCGATTGAGCCATGTAAGTAGTTTTCCGTATTCTCTTTGCTTTTTGAATCAAACATGTCGGTTCAATTAAGTTTTGCAATGTATATACTACTGCTTTTATCTGTTGACTGCAATCTGGGACAGTTATTCTTGCATAGGATCAGCTTCGTTGAGGTCGCATTTAACTTAACTAAAACTTTGGACTGTTCCACATTTATTTCAAATGTTTGTATTTGATATTGAGACAACTTTATTTAGTTGATGACTTGATGTAAAGTTTGTTGCTTTTGTATGTATGTTATGTGACTCGTGTCTATATGATAGAATTTATACAACGCAATATTACCATTTACTTCTCCCATCAAGTGGAGCTATCCCTAGGCTTGTTGAGGCACTTTGGTGATTATCTACATGCTCAATCCCCTTGAGGCACTTTGGTAATAATATGTTTTGACTAAAAAAAACCATGCTTGAGATTCATCCACAGAGAAAGACAGAAAGTCTGGGTTGGCAAATAGCATTGCACCCCACCATCTTAGTTTCTTACGGTGGATGGTTTTCTGCAAACTTCCATGTAGAATTTAGAAGATAAGTTGGTCTGTTTATACTTTATTTAGGTGGATACCCTGATTACACAACCTTTCAATGCTCCACACTGTCCCATTTTGGGATGAAGCTTTATTGAGTTGGGTCTTCCATTATGATGTTCATGTTAATCTGTATATATCTTATCAACTATTGTATGGTTATCTAGTAGTGGGCTTCATAACACACATGATGTGCCACATCTTTTCCTAAGTTACATAAGACACTCTGATTTAGGTTTGAAGCTTCAACCCAGTGAATCATTGTCCAGTGATTTGAAATATTAAAGTGTTAATTTTTTTAGACTAACAACTTATGTATGTATTCCATCTGAGGTTGTGGTTTTTCTGTTTCAGTGGCTACGGAAAACTAACCGAAAGCCCTTGCTTGCAGCTGTGGAGAAAATGAAAGAAGGTATTAAGCATTAGTCTTACATTTTGGTGATAAGAGGCTCTTATTGACACTCAGTTATAAACTTTCATTATGTGCTTCTCTCATCAGAGTTGATGCTGCTTGGATTTATTTCTCTTCTTTTAACGGCTACCTCAAGCATGATAGCAAATATTTGCATCCCATCGAGGTTTTATGACAGCACTTTTGCTCCATGCTCCATATCAGAGATTGAGAAAGAAACTGAAAACAAGTCATCTGAGGACCGTAAACTCTTGATGGTTTCTTTGCTACCTCACTTGTTTAGGAGGGTGTTGAATAACTTGAATCAAAATACCTGTCCAAAGGTACATCACTTATCTATAAGAAATAAACCAAAAATCTCTATAAATATATGCATAATACATGCCTATGTGTGTGTGCGCGCACGCATGTCTGGGAAGATATGTGCGTCTTATGTGTAATATATGTAAAATTTCAGAATAATCTTTGGATAATATAGAATTTCTTCTGTTCCACAGGATCGTGAGCCATTTGTCTCATATCAAGGTCTTGAGCAGTTGCACCGTTTCATCTTTGTCATGGCAATAACACATATATCTTACAGCTGCTTAACAATGTTGCTTACAATTGTGAAGGTTAGACATTCTGAATTGTACACTTAACCTAACCGAGAAGTTCCATGTTCATTTGCTCTATAGTTGTCTACAAAGTCTCAGAGAAATATTGATGTCTTATTTTGGTGTGATTTCATATAAATTGCAATGTCAAATCTTGTTGTTCTAATGTTCTCAATTGCAAGCTACAAATAGTATGGATCATGTTAACTTTGATGCACCCAACAGTATGTAAGCTATTGGTCCAGACCTGCCAACATGAGCAAGGTACTCTTTGCCCCGTTCTGTTCGGAGGTTAAACCCAAGGCAACGTGCCCACGAAACGCTGTCTTGGCTGCTTGCCCATGGGGGCTGCCATGGCCTTACTAAGGAGCCATCAGCTGAAGTAGAGGTTGCATACTCTTTCGTATCCAGGAGATGTTATTTAGTAGATATGGAATGTGGTAGAGTACCAATTTTTTTCAGGATAAATGTTTTAATTCATATCCTATTTTTGATTTTTTTGGGGGGTTGGGGGTATAAAATATTAAACCAGCATAAGGACATTTGGAGTTCAAGAACACCCCACAGCTTATTTAGGTGGATACCCAATAAGAATCGAGTAGACCTAATCCCCTGAAAAAACAACCTACTAAATCTGAATCAAAATACAAACAAATTTCTGAAAAAAGGAGACCAAGCACTTTATTGGTCCTATTTGGTATGTTCATGTTACAACATGCCTTTTTGGTTTCTAAGCAAGAAGCATCTCTTGGTACTACTTCAGCTTCCCAGGGCTTAATATGTTGCTGTACATATGTGAAGTTAGAGTGTATCATGTGCAGCTTAATGTATTTTTTGTTGAGCTTAATTTGGTTTCTGTCAAATTGCTCTTAAAGGAAATGGTACATGATCAAGTTATATGCATTGATCCTTTCTCTGAAAGTGTACTGTGTACTGATATTTTTGATATACTGGGTAACTTAACTGGAATCAATGAAAATAGAATGCAAGTGCCTTTGTTGTATTGTAATGATGTTTAAAATTGTATAAATTCCGCCAGATTCACAGCTGGAGGCTATGGGAGGATGAGGCTCACATAGACCGGCATGATGATTTAACTGGTAAGCTGAAGTAGTGGTGGGTATAATTAACTAACAGTCATCTTTGATACTTCCCTTCACGCAATTATTTTATTTGATAATATGCATTAGGAATCTTTTTGACTGTCAAGGATCCTACATTGTTTAGAGTTTCTTCCTTTTGAAAGAAAAATATGCGTGCAATAATTTTATGGGCAATGTTGGTATGATCTATTATTAGATAACTATGCATTAGGAATCTTTTTGACTGTCTAGGATCCTACATTGTTTAGAGTTTCTTCCTTTTGAAAGAAAAATATGTGTGCTATAATTTTATGGGCAATGTTGGTAAGATCTAATAGATTCAGGACTACAAGAACTATCATCATCTAGAAATAAATAGAGATCAATAGGTAAGGGTTTTAAGAGCAAGAGAATGAGAGATGATTTAGCTTATAGTAATTTAGTAGGGAATAGTTCCCAGCCATAAATAAAAAATGGATATTTATGTTTTTGTCACTGAAGGAGAGGCTTTCTTGTGTAGTCAAAGATTTACTCAACATCCTCATGCAACCATCAAGTAATAATAGCAGTTTCAGCTATAAGGATTTTTTTATTATATTAACCGCTCCTTCCCTCCAATCCAAATATCTTGGTCATGAGTATGGGTGCATCCATGTACTTTCTTTAAATAACTTTGCTCCTTCCTCTAACACACAGCATACAGGACTGCCAACATGCATGGTGTAAGTTTTTTCCTTTCAAGAACCTCTGGTGAGTGAGGCCCCTTGGCTCCTAAAGCTACCAAAATTATATAACATTACAGCTCAATGAGAGACACCAATATAATATGGTGTTAGTATCCTCCTTTTTCCATCTTTTAGGTCTATTGTTTTTTAATTATTGGTAAGCTACAGAAACATGTAGCTTCAACCCACAACCTCACCCTCTGCCTTGGTCTTACAAGATGAGGAGGTATCATTTGAGCTAAAGCTCATTGGCAAGGTATATTGTTTTGTTCAGGCCAGCAAATTTATTGCCCTCCCATTCCTAGGCTGATTTTTTACATAAGATCAGTTATAACTAAAAGAGTTGTAGGCAGGCCTTGATTCTTTCCTTTCAAGGACATGATTTGTAACTATCCAGTATTGGGTGTCATAAAAACATGGGTTGGCATGATGGATATTGTGTTTCCCATTTTGATTTCATATATCACTGATCACATAGCAGTCCAAGATTTAAACATTTGGAAGCAATCACATACTGCTCCAATTACTGGCTCCACTTCATTCTTATTGACACTTCAGGGCATTTTTTCTACTTTGGATGTATCATGGTAATCAATCTCCTCTGCGCCGTTAATTTAATGCCTGGTTCAGTGAGAAGTGCTTTTCTTTTATTATCTTGGTTCTGTTTATCCTAAACTCTATATTATGAGCATCTCTATCATTTATTTCTCTGACTTGATATGCAGCATACTTCAATTTCATCAGCAGATCATAATAAGCAGATAACATGCACCATGGCATATCTTTTAGTATATGTTCAGTAAGTTTAATAAGTGCAAGAATATGAAGGTTTGATATTGACTGAAAATGTTATTGTGATCAGAAAGTCACTTGACATTCCCCCCAAACAATATGAAGCTTGTTCTTGCTCTTTCTCACATGTCCTTAGATGCATAGGCCTTTCAAGTTAAAATTCCCTTATTTTCGAGAACCACCAGATCATTCCTTCATATCCCCATTTGGAATCAGTGAACACCTGTAAGACACTTCTCCATCAATTGCCTGAGTATGAAAGGAGTTCCAATAATTGATCTTCTAATCATGATTCATGAAATCAAATTTATATTCTTAATACTATTGTTTCATGTCTTTTATTAATGTACTGTCTTGTTAAGACACTAGTTAAATGAAGGGCATTTAGAATTGATTAGGATTGTAAGAATGTGTGATTGGATGTGTTAAGTGAGTTGTACTAGTGAGCTGTGCTAAATGAGTGGTTATGCCAGTTTTGTTGGTTGGTAGCTGTTGGGTTGTTATTAGTTAGTTAGTTTGTTGGTTTTGGCGGGGGACTTGTGAAGGGTATAAAGATGTGGAATGAGATGTGTAAAGATATGAAGAGAATTAATAAACTCCTTCCCACTCCCCTTTCAGTCTTGCTCTCCTTCTATTTCTGTTAGGAGGTAGTTACCCTCGAAGTAACTGGTCATTTCCAATTCTGTTTCTTTCTTTCTTTCTTTCCCTGTTTCACTCTCAACTTTCTGATTATCCAAACACTTAACATGTCTCCTACAAGGTCAAGTTTGACTCTGAACTGTATTTACCCTTACATTTTTTTTAGCATAAAATATAACTAACACAGTACTTCACCTGCATTGTTTTATTCATTTTTATGATCTTGATGCAAGAAAAGAAATACTTGCATTTTCTATAAAATAACAGAGTATTTGCATTATTGAAAAAAAAAGAAGAAGAAGAAGAAGAATAAGAAGAAAAGAGATCAAGATGAGAATTGATGTATCATGCCAATCTCAATGACTTCCCAGGAACCATTCTTAATTTGAAGGCACTATATTTTTGTCAAAGTACTTAATGGTTTTGGAGTGATCAGTTATGATCTTATTCAATGCTTATGATCAATAGAGTTTTATAGTTTAGTTGATGTGGTATAGTGTTGCTATTGTAGATTTTCTCTTCTTCTTTTTTTTTTTCTCAATAATACCTTTTTTTTTTTGGTAATAGAAATCACAAGAGAGCAGATATTGCGAAGGCAATCAACATTCGTCAAATTTCACACATCAAACCCTTTGTCCAAGAATAGGTTCCTTATCTGGGTGGTAGGTTCACTACTTTTATTTTTCTTGTACTTTATTCTTTAGCAGTACTTTATATTAAGGTTTATAGTTTTGCTAACTTGCAGACATGTTTCTTCCGGCAATTTGGGCGTTCAGTGGTCCGTGCTGACTACCTTGCACTCCGTAAGGGCTTCATCGTGGTATGCAATGTTCTCACATGTTTAATATATAATTTTGGCCTGGCATCCTAAGATATTAATTTCAGAAATACTTTTCTAAAATCTACTACATAAACCTTGTCTTACCACAGGTTACCCCTGTTTGTGTTACATCCAAAAATTTGAGTCAATCTTAATATTGTTAAAACTAGGTTTGCATGTCTGCCATGCTGGGGAAAAAGCACCAAACAAAGAAGCATATAAATCATTCAAATCACAAACTCATGCAACTTTCCAATATTTTGCTGGAAGAACTGTTATTTTAAGACTCATCTGGTAATAAAGAGGAAGATGGTATCTGTTTATGGACTTGTGGTATAGTTTTGGTAGACAATATTATGATGCAAAACTCTTAAAATAACATTTCTTCTCATAATATACATAGGAAACTTTACATAATTTTTTTTTTTTGATAAGTAATAAGGTTGAATTGTTTTTTTGAATTGTTTGAGCAACTATTTCATTCTATTTCAGGTTGTATGTATCTTTAAGATATAATAGGTTCCTATTAACGAGTGCCCTAAGGGCACAAGTTAAAGACTAATAAATGTTCAATTATGAGTTGTAATGCCACTTTTCAAAAAATAAGATACACATGTTAATGATTCATTGGCTTACAAGCACAAAGTCATTGTGGTTGTGTGTGCTTTTTTGGATGTGTACAGTTTGACTTTATTTTTAAAAAAATGTATAAAAACATTTTAGAATAAAGCATTAAATGCATCTTAACTACTGCCCTTAGGGCATTCATTAACAAAATCCAATATATTATGCTTTATTATATTGATAAGTCTTGACCATTTTGAACTTGTCCTGATTTCCATTGTGGAACTCTATTATGCATTTTTCGATAGTGAGTATTCTCTTTCATTTGAATCAGTTATATTTACAACATTGTGAGATCTGTTTCCTTTTCATGTCTCTTCTTTTGATATTTAATTTGGTGAGGCATTTTACATTGTAAAAGTTATTTCCTGCTGCTATGTTAGAAGTACTTTTATCCCAACTGCTATATGAATATTTACATTTTTTCCTTATTCATGGCAGAATCACAACCTCCCACTAAAATATGATTTTCATAGCTATATGGTCCGCTCCATGGAAGATGAATTCCAAATGATAGTTGGTGTGAGGTAACTTGTATTTTACAGTTCACTATTTTTTTATTGCCACATTATGTTCAAACTGTTATTGTTAGTTTCTGCTCATACATGGTGACCTCTTATCTTCTGTTTATTGAATTTTAAGCATCACTTTGGATTTGCTTTTGCTACTGAGATCAAATTGCAATCTCCATGACATTTTATTGGTTATATACTTCCAGGAAATTATTTGCAAATAGGATTCTATTAGTTTGATTTACCTTATGTGTTCATCTCTTAATCATACTGTTCTATGTTATTAATAATCTTAAAAGCTTACACTGGTTAGAAATTCCTCGAATAAAATCATTTTAAGGTGAAATGGCGTAAAGAAATGTCACAGAACTCTTACTAAAGCTGAGTTGAAGGTCCATGTCAAGGGCATAAATGAAAGGATGTCTCTAGGATATGTAACAATCAACCAGATGAGGATACAGGATTTCCTTCAGAATACTCCAATTTTTCCTTCAGCTCTCTTCTTATATACGCATCAGGAATTAATGTTTAGTCTAGGACAAGCAGGATTTGGGGGGCCACTGGAGTGGACTTGCCTAGAGAGAACCTAGGGGATTTTTTTTTTCCTGGAGAGTAGTATTGTTTTGCATTATTAAAATCCTTTGAGAAATTTACATCTAATGTGCTTGTTTGTGTAAACTCTTGCAGTGGCCCACTGTGGGGATTCGTTGTTGCTTTCATGCTGTTTAATGTAAAAGGTATTGCAACTGCAAAATGGGGCCATAAATAGTTGTTTTATGCTTGCTTTGGTTTAATACAGGAAATTTTAAACTGTGGTCAAATGATTATACTTCTAGTCCTTCTATATATGTATATATATATATATATTCTTTTTTTCCCTTGTCGAAGTGACTGTTTCTGTAGGAATGGTCCAGTCACTGTGATCAATATAGCTTGTAGCCTTGTACTTCTCATATAGTTGTATATCTCATTTGTAGATTGTTGTTTGACCTGATCACAAGGCATTGCTTGCGAATTCTCTAAACATGCAATCATTCTTTTTTTTTCTGGTGCCCAATACAGGGTCTAATCTCTATTTTTGGATAGCAATCATTCCTATTTCAGTAAGTTGCCTTTTTCTTTCTTCTTCCTTTTTTTTTTTTTTTTTTTTTTTTTTTTTTTTTTTTTTTTTTCATTTGTAGCTTTAACAGTTATGTTGATTCAATACATTGTACATTCTAAGGTGGTAGCATAGATGTGCATTGACAAACTGACAGTTGCATAAAAAATCAAAAGATTTCCCTTTCAAAAAAATAATCAACAATCAACATATTTCACCTTAAAACTAACAATTCGTTCAGAAGGAGGGAAATGAATGGAATAAAAAGGATCTTAAAGGGATATTCCATCTATTCACTTATTTGGGAGTTTAGTTGGAAGGAATAAAATAGTTATAAGGGAATGATCATTCCATTCCATTCCTCCCTAAGCATTCTTCTAAAAAATGGAAGAAATCATTTCTTTAATGAAATGGAGGTGAAATATAATTTTTATCCCTATTTTTTAAAATGAAAAATAAAAAGTGATGGGTATGTTAGTAAATATATATATTCATTTTCATTTTTCTTCTTTTATGAAATCCCAAACACATTAGAAAAAATACAACATTTTCTGTTCCATTTATTTATAATCTATCCATTCCATTCTTTTACAAACTCCCAAAAATAGTGTAAATCTCCTGTAGGAGGATCTACAATAGGAGCGAAATTTCTAAGTTAAACCTTCATCTGTCTTAAATTTGTTCAATGACTGCAATTTCCTCACGTACATGTAAGTTAATTTGTTCTACATGTTCTTGTGCAGCTTGTTCTTCTGGTGGGCACAAAGTTGCAGCACGTAATTGCAACCTTGGCAATAGAGAATACTGGATCCTTCTCAGGAACAAAGCTGAGGCCTCGAAATGATCTTTTCTGGTTTAAGAGGCCAGAACTATTGTTGTCCTTGATCCATTTTATTCTGTTCCAGGTTGGCAAAAGGCATCTACAGTTCCCTTTTTCTGTCCTTAATGATCTGTTCTCTACTGGTTTAATATTGAATAGGAAAATTGATATGCTTTTTTCTTTCTTTTTCTTAACTCTTTGCAGAACGCATTTGAATTGGCTTCATTCTTTTGGTTCTGGGTACTTCCTCTTCCTTAACTAGATTGGTATTCATTTGGAGTGCTGGAGAAGACTTCTTCCACACAATATTGAACAATGTTATATTGACTTGGAAATTTATTTCATCTTACATAGATTAGTGGAGAAAATGATGTGATTTTGATAAAGCTGTTTAAAATATTTACAAAGCATTTAGTGGTTACAAAATCATTAAAAAAAAAAAGTTCTTTTTCCTGGTTTACTTAATATGCAAGGATGTAGTATCTGTGCATTTAAACTAAATTATCTTTATTTTTGTGACTACAGTGGCAGTTTGGATATAATTCTTGCTTTATATGGAATCATATGCTTGTGTACTTAAGGCTGATTTTGGGGTAGGCATCCTTTTGAACCAGTTGTGATGATCTTGTTTAGAATTTTTTATCAATGGGCCCTTTTTTACTGTCATTTACCTTTAGGTTTGCTGGACAGTTCCTGTGCAGCTACAGCACCTTGCCACTATATGCATTGGTTACTCAGGTATTATTGTCTAAATGGTCAGTTGGAATTTAGCATATGCATGAAAGCATGTATTTATTTGTATCTACTGAGACAAATTTGATTGCTAATGTGATTAACTAAGGAACTTCAATTACTTTTACAACAAAAGCAAAGTAATTACTCCATAATACTTGGAAAGGTATTTGGAAAGTCAAGGCTCCTAGGTGTGTTTCCTTCTTTGTTTGGACTGTAGCTTGGAATAGGATTCTTATGGGTGATAATTTGAGACTTAGGGGCTTTGATTTTGTGGGCTGGTGTATTATGTGCCGTTGTTGTGGGGAGAATGTAGATCACTTACTGCTTCATTGTGAGATAGCTCATTGATTGTGGAATTTTGTTTTCAAGTCTTTTGGGATTTTGTGGGTCTTGCCTAGTACGGTTTCAGATTTGCTCTTTGGTTGGTGGAATTGATTGGGGAAGCATTCCTCAAAAATTTGGAACCTAGTACCATTGTGCCTACAGTGGTATATTTGGAGGGAACGTAATCAACGAACCTTTAAGGAATTAGATAGTTCTGGAGATCAGCTGCTTTGTTCTTTTAGTGGATCTTTGTTTGACTAGTCTCGGGCTTGGGGGACTCACTTCTAGTGATTCTCTCCCCTTTTTCCTAAACTCTCTTCTCCTTTGTAATTAATTTTCTGTTTTGTTTTGTTTTCTCGGTATTTTCAGTTTTCTTTATGCTTTTCATGCATAAAGTAGCTTCTTGAATATACATCTTTCTTACTTGTCAAAAAATAAAATAAAATACTTGGTGGGAACTGTTATCTTTGAGAACATGCTTATGGTCAATGCTTTTTGAAATTAACTTTTTTATAGGAAAATACAACACGCACCCAGATAAATGTGTTTCATCTCTTACTATGCTTTAACCCCCCAATCAGCCATGCTCGGTTATCTTCCTCTATGGAGGATGGACAATGAAGCCTTCTTTCTAACACAATGAATCAGTACAACTAACTATTGGATTTTCTGATTCCAGACATATATAGAACATTTTAATTAATTGTGCAAATTTGAGTGTGTAATTAACGTTTGCTAGTTATATTGCTTGCCAAATAATTTCTGAATGCTAAATGACATGACATGTTCAGCCTCTGTTATCGTTTTTGCTAGTTTTGTTAATTCTTGATATTCTTCTATTAAAATTTAGCCTGACATTACTACTAAATTTACTCTTTCCCTTCCATGTTATTATGTAGCAGTAAATCACTAACACAATGTTAGTGTTAGGATAGTGGATTGCCTCATTCTGATGTCTATTGTTGTTTAAGATAGGCTATGTATCACAAGATTGTAGTATTTTACTTAATACGGATGCATCAAGTGAAGCATTTAATAACAGATCTCATTAATAGCAGCAGATGTTTTGTGCCTTCATATTTTTATCTACTAAATATCCTAAAAGCAAGGAGTTAATTTTTATTTTTCATTTTCAGATGGGAACAAACTATAAGGCAGCCTTAATTCCTCAGGGAATAAGGGAGACTATACATGGATGGGGGAAGGAAGCTAGGAGGAGGAGGAGGAGGAGGTTTGGTAATTTTGCTGATGATTCCACTATACACACAGACACAAGCACAGTAATGTCACTTGAGGAAGATGATCATGAGTTGCTTGATGCCTCTGGAACTGCTAATGGTGCATGCACCGAAATTGAGTTACAGCCATCTGCTAATATTACAACCAGCCCTTCCCCAGTTGCTAATGAAACCTCAAGCAGGGCCGGTACACCCCTCCTTCGACCCTGTGCTACAGTTTCTTCACCAGTCACAATGACATATGAGTCATATGAGTCATATGGTATTCCAAGATCTTGTTCTTTGCCGACCAGAAGAGAGTGAATCAATTAAGATAATGATGATGAAAACAGCAGACATATACCACATTTGATAAAATTAGGCTTTACTTGGATTCCCGAAAGAAAGAGATGTGCTTGATAGATGCTTCCCTTTTTGTAATCGTCCTCCCTAGGTTCTTTCTGAGATCCAATGAAAGGGTAAAGCTCACAGAATAGTTACAGGATACTAGTTGTAACATTATTAAGTAGATACCAATATACAAGCTTTTGATGTAACATATACATGAAACTTCCAAAATGTATACTCACAGATAGAAGCGATGATATGACTTATGAGGTTATAGTTTCTAAGCATTTGTCATTAAACATCATTCCCTTTTTCAGTAGAGTAAAATAAAAATATGTATATACAAACATGCAAGGAATGAGAGACTTTTGCAGCCTAAAAATGTTAAGATTTGTAGCAAATTATTCATTTTAATCCAAACCAACCAAATGTTATATCTCCCGGAGCCATCTGAACAATATTCGTTAGTATCTACCTATTATTTCTTGATCATTAGTGACTAATACTGAGATTTGAGTGGTTTGTAATGTATTCTTTCCATTAAAACCTCAAAGATCATCCTTGGTATGAATTATTGTCAATGCTACTTAAAGGGTGAAACGGATGGTAGCAAATGCAAGCCATTTTCATGCTGCATTAGGAGGAAAGTAAATCATGCCACTTCAAAACCAAAAAAATAAATAAATAAAATTAAAAGGAATAGGAGAAGTGTGGGGAGGAAAAGTATTGATAAAATTCTCAGGAGGGTTATGCCATGTACTCTAATTGCTCAGTAATGAATATTTTGCTTTCTACGTACACGTCTTGTACACGTAGAGTAGTCGGTATAGATCCCACAAAGCTTTGGTTTTAAGAGACGAGGCTTTCTTCTATCACTTTTGTCAAAAAAAAAAAAAAAGAGACGAGGCTTTCATAACTCTATATTATTGGATCATAAAAATATACGTATATATCTTATTAGAAAATGAGCCAATTTTAGAAGCTTTTATTTGAAGCTATCAAGCATCTCAATTGCATGACCATGGGCTTCATTTGTTGGCTCATCTAAGAAAGCCCTTAGTCTCCTCCTTGGATGACGCTACTATATTTTGGGTGATATGCGCCTACACCACCGAATCCAACCCCATATCCACTACCCGAGCCAAATCCACCACCGCTTCCATAACCTGACCCGTATCCCATCCCGCCACTTGTGCCATAACTAGATCCATCACCAAATCCTGGTCCAAATGTGCCACCACCTCCATGCCCAAATCCAACTCCAACACCTCCTTCTGGAGCATACCCAATGCCACGTCCGTTCCCATATCCACCACCATCACCAAAGTTGCCACCACTATCAATGCCAATGCCAGTTCCCACTCCCTGACCACCAAAGTCACCGTCACTACCAATGCCAATTCCCATCCCTTGACCACTAGTACTACCACCTTTACCAGTGTCAACACCAATTCCTACCCCTTGACCACCAAAGCCGCCACCACCACTACCAAAGCCTTGACCACTAGAGCCACCACCACTGCCAAAGCCAATGCCAGTTCCTACCCCATGACTACCGAAAGTTCCACCATTACCAAAACCAATGCGAGATCCTTGCTCTTGACCACTAGAACCTCCACCACTACCAAAACCAATACCAGTTCCCACTCCTTGACCACTGAAGCCACTACCACTACCAAAGCCAATACTAGATCCTTGCTCTTGACTACTAGAACTACCACTATTGCCAAAGCCAATGCCAGTTCCTAACCCTTGACCATTGGAGCCACTACCACCGCCATCGCCACCGCCATTACCAAAACCAATACTAGATCCTTGCTTTTGACCACTAGAACCACCACCATCGCCAAAGCCAATGCCAATTCCTACCCCTTGACTACCAGAGCCAATGCTGCTTCTAACATCCTGATTACTAGAGCCACTACCAAAGCCAATACCAGATCCATGCTCTTGACCACTAGAACCACAACCTTTGCCAAAGCCAATGTTAGTTCCTACCCCTTGACCACTAGAGCCACTGCCATTACTAAAACCAATGCTAGATCCTTGCTCTTGACCATTAGAACTACCACCATTACCCAAGTCAAAGCCAGTTCCTACAGTTTGACAACCAGAGCCATCGCCATTACCAAAACCATTGCTAGATCCTTGTTCTTGACCGCTAGAGCCTCCATCCCTGCCAAAACTAGTGCTAGTTCCCACTCTCTGACCACTGGAGCCACCACCACTGCTAATGCCAATGCCAAATCCTTGCCCTTGACTATCAGAGTTACTACTGCTACCAGAGCCAAAGCCAGTTTCTCCACCTTGGCTACTAGGGTTGCTACCACTACCAAAGCCAATGCCAGTTCCTCCTCCTTGACCACCAAAGCCATTGTTGCTACCACTAAAGCCACTACCGCTGCCAAAGCCAAGGCCACTTCCCACCCCACTACTTAACCAACCTAAAAGAGAGTCTTCGAGTTTTTGGTCACCATGGGTGTCCATGAGCACCCTGGCCCTGCTGAAGCTTAAGCATACAAACACCAAGAAACCCACGAAGGCAATTCTTAGCATGGCCATCTTTATTTATGATCTTTTGTGCTTTGCCTTGCTTTTAAAAAATTGAATGTCCTCGGTTATTTATACTTTTATACTAAAGAGCCCTCTCACGGCTTTGTTGAAACAAACCGAGTACTTCCGTGAGATGGCAAAGCATGTGCAAGCACCAAAAGCACCACATTGGTTTGTTACGGTAACCTCTCGAGTCATGAGGGTTGTGTGAGTGGCAAGGTAGGGAATACGTGCTGTCTCTGTAAGATCAACCCCTTCTTTACAGAGCCCTGACGCATATACCGATTTGACCTTATTTTTTGGTTACAGTAAAGACCCAAAGTTAAATATCACATTGGAAGTAAATACTCTCCTACTTTCATATTTCTACTTGTTGACCTTTCCTTTTCCGTTTTATTCTTCAACTTACTAATAGTTTTTTCCCCTTTTTTTCCTTAGTAAATGAATTTACTAATTAGCCTTTAAGGCATGAGAATATTACGTGAACAAAATGATAACTAGTTTGGATTTCTGGTATATCCAAGAATATATCTCATTTAAATACCATCCTCCAAAACTTCAATAACCATCAAGATAACTATGTAGACCTCAAAAAGGGTTGAGAAACATGTAAAAAAATTAAAATGTTTGGTGGCAAGTACTCATTATTACTTCTAACATACTACTATCATCCTTCTAAAGTAAAATAGAAAGAAAACCCTGTGTCATCAATAAAATTGATGTCATATGAGGGGGGAAAAAGGATTAAGAAACTTTCAAAGGGGAAAAAAAAAGTTTAAGAAACATTTAACATAAACAGATGGCCCAATTTGGAAACTTGGGGAAGCTCTTCAAAAAGTTGTTAAAAGCATCTCATCATTTATATATGTCAGTATTCAAACATCCTCGCCACCTCCTTCACCTTCCATAGCCTTCAAATTTTCAGCCATCATCCTTTCCCTGTTCTTTGTTTGTCTGTCTACGGCAACCATATAAAGGCCTAAAGGGTAGTAGTAATCACCACCAAGAAAAGAGAATAGGAAGATAAAGAGAAAAACGTTTGTGAGGCAATATGACAAAGAACTCAGAACCTATATAAATTTGGTCAATAAGATATTTGGAATAAAACTATGAAAGGGTTATGGATGCATACCAACCGCACTTCCAAGTGCACAGACCCATAGAACCCTCATAGACCACTTATCTGGTATAGCTCCCCTGCCTCCCATGTCTTGCTGCCAAAACACATTGCATTGCTTTAAGCATAGGAGCATTCCAAATACTAAACATAATTGCTAGTCTTAAAGGGTATTAAAAGTTATCCAGAAGCTTTTAAGATCAAACACCTATAATGGAATCTGATTATCAAATACATGACTTACAGAAGTCTTTATCTAATCAACAGAATAGTTCCAATCCCAGTGAAAAACTGACCTAACTTCAAATTGCAGTTACTGAAGAAGCAGTGATACATGGATAATGTATCAACTAAAATTAATGATGTGCTGATGAACTGCAAAATCAGATGGCAGTAAGTGCAGTTGTAGATAGCTAATTTTTATTTATTTATTATTAAAAACTGAGTTTTGGCCCTAGGGGGCGTGGACAGATAGTTACATGATGCAAACCATTAATTAAATACAAAAGAAGTTAGCTACTTAGAGCAGTAATCTTCATAATGCTGCTTCAACAGTAAACCATGCTACAGATTAGAAAAAGTAAAGCAATCTTATCATTTTCCTAGAATTACAGTTCAGTCCATTTATACCAATATACCCCCTCCAATGAAGGAGAGTAAGCTAATTTGCTAGAATAGCGGCAACTGATCTTGGTCTAGTCTGATGAGAAAAGCATATAAGACATTCTCAGCTTGCCATCCTCTGGTATTAAAACTTACCCAAAACTCATAGAATAGGAGATAAATAGCAACATAATAATTTTCAGAGAATTATGTGTTTCTTTTACATAATCTACTTAAGCTATACAAATATATCACTAAGGATCCACAGCATTCAACAATCCAGTTCAAATCCTGAAAAATAAGGAGACGTGTACACACAAAACTCTAGCTGAGCTTAAGAACCTAAGGTGCGATCAAATATAGGGGCTTGGAAGAACAGGCACTAAGACCTCAAATATAGATTTTCTTCCTGGCAGGATGAAAATTTGGTATGCAGAGATAAATATCACAAACAAGTTGGAATACAACACTGAATTTCAATTCACTCAAGATCTAGTATGTAAAAATCAGAGAGCTTGTAAATCAAAGTCTAGAGAGAGACAAGTTAAACATGCACAAATCATTAAATGGAAAATGTCACTTCAAAATTGAACCAATCAAGTTCTGCACCCTAAATACCTATAAAGGGGAAGCAGATAATGCTTATAACAGAAAATTAAACCAATAATTAACAGATACTTAACCGGCTTGTTACTATAGCCCACTTCAACGCCATGAATTTGCTACTGTATGAAAAGGAAAAGAGAACAAAATATAAAAGTTTATTTATACATTATTTATACATTATGTCTAATCATGTCTTCATGAACCATATACACACCTTCTAAATCACAAACTAAATAAAGAATACTCCATATGGAGCATGCATTAATCCTAAAGTAAATCAAATCATAAATATCTATTCTTCTGTTTATGACTAAAGTCATAATTCATGAACTCCTAAGGGGCTAAAACAATACATATATTTATACGTTAAAAAGCAAAGTCAACTTAAAAAATGTCATAACAAAAAAAAAAGGGCTTAATTGGATGCCAAATAATATAATGGGGATTTTTTTTTTCTTTTCTTTTTCTTTTTGATAAGAAATAAAGTGCGGAAATAAAAGGTATTTGAAAATTTAGTTATTAAATAATTAAAAAAGAATAGAAAAAAGAGAAGTTCACTTCAACTGGTTTACGTTAAGCAATTATTCATCTTAAATTTGAAAGGTTTGTGTTTTCTCATTCAAAAAAATTTGTAAAAAAAGTTTTACATTACACATTTTCCTCTAGTTCCCCACCAAGCATATTACATGGTTCTAATTTGATTGGATGTCACCAAATGCTACCTATATCAAACAGTATTTCATATCTATCTCTCTTGAGAAAAATCTGACAGAAACTCAGAGATTCACACAGTTTGTATCAACCATCAAGGAATAAAAAGCAAACTAAATTAATTCTAAAAATTACAAGTTTTTCTACTTTTTTATTTTTTTATTTTTTCTTTTCCTACATTTTCTTAACGTTCAGCATATAAACTTCATTTCAAAAATTTTATCCAAAAAAAAAAAAAGGCAGAGAAGCTTCGTTTCTATCTTTTCCAACAATGTAAAAACAGCATGCTCTCATTCTCAACAGCCTAATCAATGTTTGTTTCTCTTTTCCTTGACAAATTAAGAAAGTTAAACAATTGGGGTTATTCAATAGCTTATGCTCAAGATCCAACAGCATGAGATCTCACAAATTCTATAGCAAATTCTTTAGAGACTGAAACTAAACCGAACCCCAACTTCAAAAAAGGTTATTAAAATCCAAGAAATGAGTAAATACTTGCTAAAGTAACCACCAAATTTATGCAACTAAAGAAAAAACTTCAATACAGGCGAAATGTGAAAGAAACCCAGAAATGTGAAATACCCAATTCATTTTCAATCATCCTACTACAACTTCTTCTGAAGTTAAGCACTCACGAGAGAGAGAGAGAGAGAGAGAGAGAGAGAACCTTTACGAAGCTGATAGTGAAATAGGCTGAAGAGAGACAGGAACAATTTGGAGAGTGGGGTTTTGGTATTTACAGGGTTTTTGTGTATAAGGTTTAAGAAGTAACTCTATTTTTCATCAAAGGCAAAAAAAAAAAAAAAAACTCTATTTGACTATTTCAGAACAGTGGGGAGGTTTGATTACACAGAAGAGAGAGTGAGAGTGAGGTTTTTACTTCTTAGGAGTGAATAAATAGGACAGTTTTTTTTTTTTTAAGGGCAAAATCTGTACCGGCCGAAATTCTCATTCTGCCCGAATCAGTTCATAATTAATCGAAACATCCCGAAACAATTCGAGGTAGAATGTGTGGTGTTATCGTTATGGATTGCACACAAAAACGAAAAATTTTGGTTGTTCTAGTTAGAATGGAACAAAATTAATAATATTGGTACGTACAGCTTGCCAAACTACAATTTATCCTTGGAAAAAAAAAATATTCACAATTCACACTTTGCAAAATCTTTGAAACCAAAGAATTTTTCCTCCATGTTTTGAAAACCATTGTTCGTTATTCTCTCTATTAAATATTTAAAAAAAAAAATTTAGATTTTATGAATACTCTTTTGTTGCAGGTGATTTCACGATGCTGTGTGTGTTGATATGAGAATGAGGAACAAGATGGATGTTGATTGGTTTGCATTGGGTATTCTTTTGGTTGAAGGTGAAAATTGGTCATTTATATGAGTTAAATTTTATTTATCTATGAAGTTTCGAGAGTAGAGCATGGAACAAGGTCTAGGGGTGGGTTTGGACTTTGGAGTTTTTTTTTTTGAAAACGAAATATTCATTCATTCATTCATTGATATGTAAATAATCCTGGTACAAAGCATCCACAACAGGTGGAGATGAATCTTCCAACCAATACATTTCATCAATGATATTCTTAGCATATCAGGCTAAGACTTACCATATTCCCCCCCCCCCCCCCCCTCTTTTAATGCAGCTGATGGAGGCAAATTGCAGACCACAAACAAAGTATTGGATGTCCTCAAACACATGACCCTAGGGGTGAGCAAAACGTTGCCGGTGCTGACCCAACCAATTGGCGCCGACGACTCCATCCCGACACCAGCACCGACCGATTGAGCCGTGGTCGGCGTTTAAAGGGCGAAGCCCGTTCCAATGTGGGTGCAATGCGGTCACCGAATCAAAGAATCCTTCACCGATCTACACCGAACCGAACCGATCCCAGTTTACCAGTTCTCCCCCAATTTCGATATGGCGTCGTTTCACAGGTTTTGATTTTAATTTTTTTTAATGAAATGATGTCGTATGAAGTTGGTTTTCATTTGTTTGGGAAAGCATGAATGATTAAGTTGGTTTGATTGAGTTTGGGAAAGCATGAATGTCTTTGGTTTTTTTTTTTTTTTTTTAATATTATATGAAGTTGGTTTGATTAAGTTAAGGTTGTGATTTAATGATTTTTATATAAGATTTTAATAGTGGAAATTGAAAAGACTATTATATTATATAGTCTAATACCAAAAAAATAAAAAATGCTATACTCTAATATGTCTTACTGTCTTTAAAAAATGCTATACTTTAATATGTTTTTAATAGGTTGAACAGATTTTTTTTTTTATTAAAAAAAAAAAAAACAAAAAACAAAAACAGATTGTTAATGTTTCAAATTAAACCGACTAAACCGATTAAACTGAGCCGATCAAACCGCATCGCTATAGGTCGGAAAACCAACCCTAATCTTTATGCATCGGTTTTAATTATTACAAAACCGATCCCTATCGGTTCGGTAACAAATTTGGAAAAAAACCGAGCCAACCGAACCGTGCACACCCCTACATGACCCAGCAAGGAGTGATTAGTTGTTGAAGAAGAGATTGCCTTCATAACATTAATGTTGTCTCCTTCTATGACTAACTCTGAGAAACCAGCATCAATGGAGAACTCTAGAGCATTCCTGCAAGCTAAAGTTTTCTCTTCTTCACTGTTATTTACATAAAGCCCTTTGATGGACATTACTGCCATCACCTCACTCCCCCATCATTGCAAATTATTGCACCGAAGCCAGAGCATTTCAAGTCTGAAAAAATGGCAACATTATAATTTATTTTATAAACTGATGGAGGGGGAAGTTAGCAAAAATCCCTGCTTGGTGCTGTAACTAGGATTGACATATGGTCCTAGGATTTTTTGTCTTCATCCAAGTAATCCATTGATCTTTTATTCAGCCACCTCGAGTCCTTAGCTACCCCCCATGCACCACTGTGTTCCTTTGATTCCAAATAATCCAGGCTTGAACAAGAAACAATTCAAACTCCCTTGTAGAGAGCCTCTCCAAAAGATTCTCAAACAACTGAATAATGTAATGTTGATCATTAGAGCACTTTTGCAAACTGATAGAGCTCCCAACCCACACATCCTGAGCAACACAACATTCCCAAATTGCGTGAACTACAGATTCTAGAGATCTTTTGTAGCCTTTACATACATTTTCTAAAATGATTCTTCTTCTAGCAAAATTCACACGGGTTTGTAAGATTTCTTGGCATGCTCTCCATTCAAACACCTTGATTTTATTAGGTACTATAAGTTTTCAAAGATTTCTCCATTCCTACTAGCCAACTGGACCCCTAGAGCTTTCAACCCAATTCTCTTCTCTCAGCATCTTCCTTGCCACATGGTACCCAAATCTAATTGAGTAAATCCCATTCTTATTATTAAGCCATACAACAGAGTTAGACACAGTCCGACGACTTAGTGGAATTCTACAAGGCATCCTCCCTGTGAAAGCTTGCCATAATGAGATCACACCTCCACCAATTTAAATCTAGGTTTGGACTTTGGAGTTTAATTATTAATTTGGGCTTCCTAAAGGAATAAGGAACAAAGGAGACTGGTAGTAATTAGATTTATGTCAAAAAATCATGAGATAGTAGTTAGTGTTATATTGTGATTGAAATATGGTTTTTTTTTTTTTTTTGCCTTATTTTCTTTCGATCTCATCTTTCATCTAAAAGTATTATTTTGTTGTTATTTATTCTCATTATTCTTTGATTTGGTAGAATGGTAAGAATTCATCAATTATACCATTTATATGTCACACTTGAATATGTTAAAGTCATGGATTTTGAAGAACTATCACAATCCTTAAGAGATATTTTAGGTCATCATTGTTTATTTTGAACCTTTATTTTTTTTTCCTTTTTCTTTTTCTTGGTACATTATCACTAGTAAGTAATAACTCATTTGAGTCTATTATTTTAGTCATTCTTTCATGAATCATTTCCCAAGTTTCCAATAATGAATGCAATCTAATTGTCTTATTGTGGTAGATTTGTGGTGAAATAGTTGGAATAAAATGAGGACTCAAGCCAAAAAAAAAAAAGACACAATCAAAAAAGGGAAATATATGCTGAAAAAAATGATAATGTGAAAGAGGAATAAATAGAGAATGAATTTATTGATGAAATTTTAAAGAAAGAGGGGGAAAAAAGTGAAAGTGTTGTATTCAAGAAAATTGAGAAGATGAAATCAAATGTCATATGCTCTAAAGAAGTTGTTTCTCTAATTATTCTTGGAAACACTTTTTATGTTTACCTATACTCTTTGTTCTTAATTTCTCTTCTTTATCCTAAATTATGTCCAAATAAAAGTCCTATTTGATCTAAAGGAAGGTATGGTTTGGATATTGACATGACTAATCAATGTGTGTGATGTAATATTCTAAGTATTTGACATCCTTCATGAGACTACATATGTTCTTTATTTTGCTTCATTGTTATTCATCTTACTTATATGTGAGATATTTGTCTTTATTTTACATAATTCCACTCACATATGTTTTAGAGTATTATACCATTTTCACCGGTGAGATATTTGTCTTTATTTTACATAATTCCACTCACGTATGTTTTAGAGTATTTGTTGAGTGTTAACATCGGTGAGATTTAAGTTGAAACATAATTTTAGATAGAAATTCAAACCATATTTTATCTTAAGACTGAGGATGTATTTGTGTTGGCTAAACTATTCACACAATTGGTATTGATAGTATGTGGAATATATTTGGTAGTTGTTAGTGTTTTGACATTTGATTAATTATTTCTACTAAAGTAATAAAATTTTGTTGTTTTGTGTCTTTGTTTCGAGTCACTTAATTTGCTAGGGACTAGCAATAAGCTGGTAGGGGAGTGTGATAATAGCTTAATTTTGCATACTTATATCATTATAGAAAGCATTAACATATTTATATTTGTGTTAATTCATGCATTTTATAGTTGGTTTTGGAATAATATTGAATAAATAATTTTGTGCTTAAATGAATTTTAATGCATAAATATTGCTTTTGTAGAATAATGGAATTAAATTTAGCAAAAAAGGTGTAAGCGGATTTGTGCAAAGAACAAGATTCATGGACTTTATTTTTACAATTGTCATAATGAAGTTAAAGAAGATCAACCCAATTAAATTTAAGTCTAATTGGAGAAAGGAATCAAAGAAAATTTGCACCAAAACCAAGTTCAATTCAGATCAGGATTCCAGCCTATGCACATTTAGTCTTTTGAACATAACTTTCCGCTCAAATATCCAATTGCGATGATTCAAGTTGGACTGGAAAGCTATCTTAAACGGATGTAATTTTTAAGTTCATTAGAACTCCAAATTCTTACTTTAAATAAACCAAAAACATCAATTAAATGAAGCTTAAAAATTTAAGATTTTCTCCAAATGGGAATCCAACTTGTAATATGATTTCCTGGCCTATTTAATGCTTTTTAGGGCAAAATTCAAAGGCTAGCTGTCGTAAAATGAAAATTAAATATGTTTTCTTAAAGTTTATTTACATTTTCTAGAGTTTTATTTGGTGTAATAGCTTACTAGAAGCATTGTTAAGGTAAGGGGTGAAACTCAACCATTTATTGTTATGTTTTTAACAACAATTTTATGGTTTTAATGCTTACGTTCTTGTGTTTTTTTATTTATTTACTTATCTAGAAAAATGTTTAGTTTTGTATAATCATTTAATTTAATGTAGACTTTGAGCAAATTAGAAAATTAATTATTGAGTTCTTATTGCTAAATCATCCAACTAAAGTCATCCTTTGTATGAATTTTATTTGAGTTATAAAAATAAATTATTAAGATTACCAATAGATGTGTTGTGTATGTATCTCTAAATCTTAGTGCCTTAATATATTGTTGTTGTTCCCCCTAATTTACATTTTCTTTTCCAAAGCATTGAAGTTTCTCTTTAATTAAATTTTATAGCATTTTTTTTTTTTATATTTTATTATTCTTTTGTGTTTTGCTAATCAATTCATTTTCTTGTAGATTTGACCTCGTACTCAACGAGATATTATTTTGGGACAATCCTACACTTGGGAGCATTAAGTTGAAGGAAAATTGGTTCGTATGGCACTCCCTATGAGTACTTATTTGGAAAACGTCTCATACATATTTATATATGAAACAAAAATGGACGATGATTATATTCTTCTTTTATGCATCCTTGCTCTCTACCCCTCTTCCGTCTACAACTCCATTAGCATCTCAGAAAATTCAACGTGGATGGATGATCTACTCTTAGTCCAGGAGAGTCTTGCAATCAAAAATTAGAGGAGCCAAAGGTGGTGCCACAACAACAAAAGCTGTTAGCCAATTTATAGCCAGAGCAAAATCAATATCTAGGTTTATTGATTTAAATCCTAGTTTCCCTTATCCAATTGAAATTTGTATTGACGTAGCTTTGGACTCATCCTTATAGGTTCTCACTCTTAGGCCATGGAGGTTTGATTGAGAGAGGGATGTTCTAGATGGGTTTTAATTTAGATTACACCCTCAATTTAATTTCTTTGTTGTGTTTACTATGTTTAATTTACTCAAATTTGGTTATGGGGTATTTTTCGTACTGTATTTATTTTGGGGTAATTTATACTTTGCACAAAATAATATTTTATAACTATGTATAATGGAGAAAGTAACGGAGTAGTGGTATTTAACTATTTGCTCATTTCCAAAATATAGAGGGAAAATTGCTTGGTTTCAAAGGGTTTTTTTTTTGGGGGGGGGGGGGGGGGGGGGGGTGGAGATTGTGAACTATCCCAAACTTAGAGAGGGAAAGTGTTTTTCTCCTTTTTCTTTTTCTTATTGTTGGAAAAAGTTGGGATTTAAAGATGTTCAGAGTTATCTTACTTTAACCTATTATGTGGGGACTATCAATATATAGTTTTAGTCATATTAGTTTTTCAATAAATCATGTGACTTGTTTAAATATTATACAAATATCATTTCTTAAAAAAAAAAAAAGTAAGTCTAGATAATCTTATAAATGGCCGCTAAATGAGTTGGAAAGTATAATTTTGAACATGTTTGCAGTGAAGCTTTATTCATTTTCTTTTGAGTTTTTTCAATTTTTTAGAGTTAGTTAGGGGTAGAGTAAAAGGAAAAGTATAGCAATAAAAAGGCTCAATCCATTTTTTTCAATCAATTAAAAATGTTAAGATGTGCCACCTGAGCTACAAGACTTTTGGTTGCGCACAACTAGTATGTTATATGATGCGGTTTTACAATAATTATCAAAAAGAAATACTGGCCTATTCATAGTTAGTAAAATATGCTATGAGTTTGATACGGCAAGTATACGGACAAGTATTATTTGACATTTTTTTTTTCAAAAGTACGTTTCAAAATTTTGGCATAAAAATACAAAAACGGTATTAAAAAAAAAGGTATGTGTATAATACAAGTATAATACATTTATTTTTTTAAAAACACGGAAATATATACTATATACTTTTTTAAAATATAAATACAATAATCTTTGCATAATAAAGTTTAACTCTTACAAAATGTGATATAATCATTGGAATATCCAAATATAATCATGATCACAAAACTAACCATAATTATAATGAGTATGGTAGATAAGGGTTGAAATCTTCATTCTCCCTATAATTAAATCAAGAAAAAAAAATGTGAAAGACTAAGGACACAAATAAAAAAACACAATATTTTCATAATACTTTTATTTTTAGTTGCAATTAGTTTGAATAGAATATAATATTTTATTTTATTTTAACCTATGGGTGAGCTATCACCTCAGCTGTTATAGGCATGTTGTAACATTTTATTATGTTCTTAGTACAACTAAAAAAGAATAACATAATGAATATACATACATACATACATACATATATATATATATAGAGAGAGAGAGAGAGAGAGAGAGAGAGAGAGAGAGAGAAATACTATGTCTATAACATCATAACTCTAATGTTATTATTTCCTCTCTTGTGGATGATTGCAGGCAATTGGCTACCCAAATCCCTCAAGTGAGATTTAGGCATGTCTCTTGTTGATTTTGTTGTTTTTTCTTGCCCACTTGTGGACATCCTTTATATTTTTAAGGTTGATTGCCATGGTCTGTATATAAATAGGCTGTGTCCTGAACCTTCGTTTTCTGTTTAGTTTAATATTCTATCACTTTCTAAAAAAAAAAAAAACATTTTCACAACAAATCATAAATGACATGTTGTTACTGGTTGTTATTGTTGGGTAAAAAAATAATCTCAGTAGTAGGTTTAAACACTTATGATTTGTTGTAAAAATATTGTGAAAATGTTATAGACGTAGCATTTCTATATATATATATATATATATAGTATTGGACTGTGAGCCATAATTATATTTTGGCCACTTTTGTTCTTTAATAAAGTAAAAAAAAAGATGTTTAAAAAAAAAAATAATAATAATAAAGATCCCATCAAAAAAAAGAAAAAGAAAAATGCTAGTACTAGTAAGTGTGACCAATAGATTTCCATTGAGATTTTTTTTTTAATATTTTCAAAAAAAAAGATTTTTTTTTAAACGCGTCATACGTATTCATTTAATTTTACCCAAACGTTTTTGTTTTCTTGTGAAAACCAACGAATTTAGCAGTCGTATTTTACAACTTCTGTTTGTTTAGTGTGATTAAAAAACTTGAGATTTTCAAAAAGGACAAAAAAACGCGTTAAGTTCCGTTCCGTTGGAACCAAAACGGGAGTTTTATTTATTTAAATAATCAGACGTCCGCATACTGCATGCGTTTTTATTAGCTAGAGCCTGCTCATTCTATTTTTATCTTAATATATTACAATGACTTAGAAAGTTAGTTATTACTTCTTTTTTTTTTCAGTTAAAAAAAATCTCTAAATTAATTAATCAATAACTTAAAAATTATGTTAAAATAGTAAATTAGTAAAAGAAAGTTAGTTATTACTTTTTTTACTGTCAGAAATACTTACCTAAAACTTAAAAAATGGGATTAAAATAGTAAATTGACAAAAATAATAAATTCCTACTTTTACGATGAATTTTCTTCCTACTTCTAATAAACTCCTACTTTTACGTTAATTTAAATTTCTACCTCTACTCTCTAACTCCCTACAAAATAGAATTACTTTTTTGTTAGTCTTACAACTCTTCCAATCTACAAAATTCACCGCACGTATTCTTTTTTTTACTTCATCACCATGTATTTGTTTCTTCTGTCCTCTTTTTTTTTTTTTCCATTTTTTTAAAATTGAAATTACTCTAATCCTATGTTTTTATTGTATTTGTTTCTTCTGCCCCCTTTTTTTTTTCAAAATTTTTTTTTAATTTCATTACTCTAATCTCACGTTTTTATTTTCCCAAATCTCTTCTTCTTTATTTAAAAAAAAAAAAAAAAAAAGGCTCCTACTGTAAAACCAGTACTACAAGTTCTATCCACTCTTATCATCCCAACATCCCCACTAAAAAGCAGTTACTACTATGTAATTTCTCATGCTTTTATTTTTGTTTTTCACTTTCTCACTCACGACCTCCTTATTATCACTAATCTCCACGTTTGTTAGTCAGTTTTATATCTGTATATATTAAGAAGATTCAAAAAATTATTGCTTTTTTCGCTATCAAAAATACCCCTAAATTAATTAACCAACAACTTAAAAATGGGGTTAAAATAGTAAATTGGTAAAAAAAAAAGTTAATTATTGCTTTTTTTACTGTAAAAAATACCCCTACCTAAAACTTAAAATGGGGTTAAAATAGTAAATTGACAAAAATAATACATTCTCACTTCTACGTTGAAATGCTTTCCTCTTCTAATAAATTCTTACTTTTACGTTGATTTAAATTTCTACTTCTACTCTCTAACTCCCTATAAAATAGAATCACTCTTTTGTTAGTTTTAAAACTTCTCAAATCTACAAAACTCACCCTACGTATTTTTTTTTTTTTTTTTACTTCATCACAATGTATTTGTTTCTTTTGCCCCCCTTTTTTTTCAATTTTTTTAAAAAAATTTCATTACTCTAATCTCACGTTTTTATCGTATTTGTTTCTTCTGCCCCTTTTTTTTTCAATTTTTTTTTAAATTTCATTACTCTAATCTCACGTTTTTATTTTCCCAAATCTCTTCTTCTTTATTATAAAAAAAAATAAAAAATAAAAAATAAAAAATAAAACTTCTACCATAAAACCAGTACTATAAGTTCTATCCACCCTTATCATCCCAACATCCCCACTAAAAAACAGTTACTACTATGTAATTTCTCACGCTTTTATTTTTGTTTGTCACTTTCTCACTCACGATCTCCTTATTATCACTAACCTCCACGTTTGTTAGTCAGTTTTATATTTATCTTATATTTGTGAAGGCCAAGTTTCATTCTCATTAATCTCATGTTTCTTTTTCTCTGTAAAATTTTTTAGACAATTTGTTCAATTTGTGATTTTGAATGGTTATTTTTTTAAATTAAGCCAAACTTTAGCAACTAATTGATGACTTCAATGGATTTGATGTTAGGGACACATTTTACGGGGTTTGGAATTGAGATTGGCAAATGCAATCAAGACTCAAACCATTCGTTGAGCAAACAAGTATCTTCCAAAATTCTTGGTAGTATTGATTTATGCATTTGTGGGGGAAATAATTTCTTAATCACATCCTTAGGTTTTTTTTTTTTTTTTTTTTTTTTTTTTTTTTTGGTGATTGGAAAAAGTAGAAATCCCAAATTATAATAAATGCAAATTATTAATCTTTACCAAAAAATAGAAGAGCCTCTGAACACAGGCATGAGCACGTGCTCAGAGGCTAATCTGTATATATTAAGAGGATTCAGAAAGTTAATTATTGCTTTTTTTTCCTATAAAAAATACCCCTAAATTAATTAACCAACAACTTAAAAATGAGATTAAAATAGTAAATTGGTCAAAGAAAGTTTGTTATTACTTTTTTTACTGTAATAAATACCCCTACCTAAAACTTAAAAATGGGGTTAAAAGTAAATTAGCAAAAATAATAAATTCCTACTTCTACATTGAAATGTCTTCCTGCTTCTAATAAACTCCTACTTTTACATTGATTTAAATTCCTACATCTATTCTCTAACTTCCTACAAAATAGGATCACCCTTTTGTTAGTTTTAAAACTCATCCAATCTACAAAACTCACCCCACTTATTATTATTTATTTTTTACTTCATCACGATGTATTCGTTTCTTCTGTCCCCCCTTTTTTTTCATTTTTTTTTTTTTTAAATTTCATTACTCTAATCTCATGTTTTTATTTTCTCAAATCTCTTCTTCTTTATTAAAAAAAAAAAAAGACTCCTACTATAAAATCAGTACTATAAGTTCTATCCACCCTTATCATCCCAACATCCCCACTAAAAAGCAGTTACTACTATGTAATTTCTCATGCTTTTATTTTTGTTTTTCACTTTCTCACTCATAATCTCCTTATTATCACTAACCTCTACGTTTGTTAACCAGTTTTATATTTATCTTATATTTGTGAAGGCAAAGTTTCATTCTCATCAATCTCATGTTTCTTTTTCTTTGTAAAATTGTTTAGACAATTTGTTCAATTTGTGCTTTTCAATGGTTATTTTTTTTAAATTAAGCCAAACTTTAGCAACTAATTGATGACTTCAATGGATATGATGTTAGGGACACATTTTACGGGGTCTGGAATTGAGATTGACAAATGCAATCAAGACTCAAACCATTTGTTGAGCAAACATATATCTTCCAAAATTCTTGATAGTATTGATTTATGCATTTGTGGGGGAAATAATTTCTTCATCACACTCTTAGGGTTTTTTTTTTTTTTTTTTTTGTGATTGGAAAAAGTAGAAATCCCAAATTATAATAAATGCAAATTATTAATCTTTACCCAAAAAATAGAAGAGCCTCTAAGCACGCCCATGATCGCATGCTCAGAGGCTAGTATAATTTAATTGTTACATGTGTGTGTGAATTTGAATCCTAATTCATCTCATACAAAAGACCAATCTATACCACCAAATTATAATACACAAGCTAATCCATAAAAGACGAATTAATCCACAAGCTTCTTTTTTTTTAGAAAGAATTAATACCCAAGCTAATCAATAGATTCAATACACAAACTATTCATATAGGCTCTACATATATTTGGAGGAATTTCTTTTTGAAACTTACAATAAATCTTAAAACTCAAATCCTTATCGCACAAGTTAATCCATAAAAGACGAATTTAGGTGTACAAGTTAATCCATAAAAGAAAAATTAAACAAGTTAGATATTCCGTAATTACAACTCCATTGCAATAAAAGGGATTTTTTTTTTTTTTTTTTTTTTTTTTTTGGGGAACAATACAAGCAATCCATTTGATACAACAATTTGAGATGAGCTTTAAAAAGTCCTATGAAAAGAATAAAATTTTTTATTAGATGATTTGTTTTCATTGGTATGAAAAACCATATAGCTATATTCTAAGAGTGTTCAATAATTACACCAAAAAAAAAAATAAAGATATTTTTTTTGGAGAAGAAAGAAGAAGATATTTTAATAACACAAATAAGTTAATCTGATATAATAGCTAGCCAGAGCGTGTACAATAGAAACATATTTTGATGAGACTATGAGAGGGTTAATGATACGAGAAAGTCTCTAATTAATAATTGAATAAGAGATCTGAGCCATATGTTGAAATCATCTAAAAAAAAACTTACTTTGAAACGTAGAGAGTTTACTTGATTATAAAAATAAATAACTCATTTGAACTTTAGAAAGTATATAAACCCTTATCCAACTTTGTATTAACCTTGAAATAAATACTTATTTTTATTACTTAATTAGCCAAGAGTCTTGTAAGTTGTAACTCAACTTTTTGACACTTCTTAATAATTTCAACGAAAGTATTCATGGTTCAAAACCTACCTCCTCGGTTATAAGTATTGAATTATCAAAAAAAAAAAAAAAAACTATAATTTTTTCTTGAAAATTCAAAATAGTATTGGCCAATTAAAATAAATTGACTTAGCTTGGTGTTAATACTCCAAAAATAATGAACTAAATAGCGGTCTCATACTATATTATAAAGGTTGAATTGCTAATTTTGGTCCTTTATGGATGAAGTTTAATTTAGTTCCTCAACTATTAGTTGTATTAATTTAGTCCCTCAACATTCATAATTAGATCAGTCTCATTTGAATCTCCTTTTTGTTTAAATTAGAATGAAAATTAGTTTTTGTGACAAATGAAGCATAGGTTACAAAATTATAGAAAGTATACAATTTTCAAAATCAAATAAATTCCAATTCCATTAAAATTTAAATGAAAAGGAGGCCAATGATGAAATTGGCTTAGTTTCGAAAGTTGTGGACCCAAATAGTTAGGGACCAAATTAGTAATTTAGCTTAAATAAATTACTGTTTTTTTAGAGACAATTTTAATATGTTGCTAATCTTTTTCCCTTTAGACCCCAAGTATTTTGTGTGTGTGAAGGTACCAATTCAGTTACAAAACCCTTGACAAATAAATTATAGTTAAGTGACAAAAAATAAAGCAATTTGAAGTTTATTTCAAAGTTAGTGACGAAGTTATAAAAAATTGAATCATATTTTGGACTATTAAAAGAATTAGTAAATTATTAAGCTCTAGATTTTGATATCGGACTGGGACTTTGATCAAAGGTTAGATTGAATTTGACCAAATGTAAGACCATGAAGATATTGTGATTAACTTTATAATTAACTAAAATACAAATAAATATTATAAAACTGTAAAAATTAGCAACCTTGATTTTTTTTTTAAATCTAAATATTTTTAAATAAATCTCAAAAAATTTTCATAAATTATTAAAAAAATAGAAAATAAAAAAATTTGTTCACTCACATGATTAATCCTGATGAGTGAGTTCAACACATATAAACACACCCGCGTATACAATTTCTTATCTAGTTATGCTTGCACAACGGTCTGCTTACTGGAGAAGTTCTAGGTTCAAGGGGTTTAAACCTCAACCCGATATGCACCATGTGCCAAAAAAGCGACGAATCAATTGACCATCTGTTTCGAGGATGCGACATAGCTCAAAGGTTTTGGCAAAGCCTTAAGGTCCCTCAAAGCCTCAGAAGCTCCTTTGGCCTTTACGTTGGGAAATGGATAGAGGCAAACTGCAAATCCGAAACAACCTCCAGCCATCTGGGCATACCGTGGAAAATTCTCTTCCCCATGGGCCTCTAGCACCTCTGACTTGGTTGAAATAATTTCATATTTAGAATTGGTAATATGGTACTTACAAAATGCATTAGAGATAGCGCTGAAATCTTCTCCATTGGAACTAAATCAAGGCTGAACAGAATGAAGGCAATGATACCAGTTGTGTGGGAAAAGCCCCTTATGGGCTGGATGAAACTCAACTCCAATGGGTTTGCTCTGGGTAACCTAGGGAAAGCAGGGGGAGGGGGTCTTATCCGTGACCACCAGGGTAATTGGATAAGAGGCTTCGCAAGGCCCCTCGGCAATACCATCAGTTTTATAGCTGAACTTTGGGCTCTTAGGGATGGTCTGACCTTGCCAAAGAGCTTGAAATTAATAACTTGATAGTAGAGATGGATGCATTGAGTGTGGTTATGCTTATGAATAATAGCTCAGCTAATCTATTAATGGAACCTCTACTATCTAATTGCAGGAATCTGCTGAAAGACATACCCAACAAAAGGATAGTCCACATATTCTGTAAAGCGAACCAATGCGCGGATGTGCTTGCTAGATTTGGAGGAAGCTCTGTCTCCTATTTTGTTGTTTTTTTGTACCCACTGCCTATGGTGGTTGAACCTCTTTTTGCTGTTAAGGAGGTTGTTTGTTGTAACAGACTTGTGTTCTCTTAGTTTTTAATATAATCCAAGTTTACCACCAAAAAAAAAAAAAAACTATTTCAAATGACCAGTTTGTGTCCCGATTCTCATTTCAACCTGGTTTTTATCGGTTTTGACTCATCTGAGGGATTTTACTGGACTAGACTAGTCTTGTGGTTGAATTGGTTAGTCCAGTTCGGTTTTTAAAATAGTGAACATAACTTTGTCAGCTTGCATAGGAAAGTAACCATTTGTACATATTTGTTTGCTAAGAAATTATGTATCTTAAATGAGAACTATTATGTACACAATATTTTTATAACTTTTTTCACAACAAATTTTAAGTAACAGTGGGTTCTAATTAGCTCAACTGGTAAAGTCTCTGATGGTTGAATAAAAGATCTGGGGTTCAATCCCCTCCTACACCAAAAATCCGATTGGAGTCTTGGTTTAATGATAAAGAGCTATTATCAGAAGCGAACGCCATAGGTTGAAACTCTCTAAAAAAGAAAAATTTAAGTAATAGATTGTTACTAGTAGATAAAAAAATAATTTTAGTAATGAGTTTAAATTAGAATCAACAACAATTTACTGCTAGTGATTTGTTGTGAAAGTGTTGTAGACGTCTTCTCATCTTAAATAGTTTCTTTTTATTATTATATGATCCTCCTCATTTATTATAACTTTATAAACAATTTCTACAATTGTTCTATGTTCAATTGCCTATGGTTTAGTTTAGCTTTTAACTTTTATGTACACATTTTAAAACTTTTATTATTACTTTTTTAAAGTAATATACTTTGAGTAAAAAGTAATGGAAAAAAGTTAAATAAGTTGATGTCAAATATACACTAATAACTAATAAGATGTGTAGTATGTTCGAATTTGATTATTTATTATTAAGAGTCTTGTAACTCAATTGGTATGTACTTTTTGGTGATTCTATAATATTTAAGGTTCAAATTTTCTCTCATTGTTTCTCAAAAAAAAAAAAAAAAAATTCTCATACTCTTGTAACTATCTAAATTATATAAAAAGAAAAAAAAAACTTGATAAATTGTTATTTAAATTTAATGTACCCTTTTAAAACTAAAAATTAAGAAAAGAAAACAAAAATAGAAAATAAGAAGAAGAGGAATAGGCTTTGCAAAATGCGCGTGTTGAGCACCTCCTTCTATATCGCGTGAAAGGAGGACCCTGACAAATTGTGCGCCAGGGCAAAAGTGGCGCTTTTGCAATTTCAATTTTCAATTTGATTAAAATTTATTATTTTTAAATTTTATTTTGAGAAGAGTTTTATTAATAATAAATAATAAATAAAAAATTTTATTATTTTAAATTGAGTTCACAAATTGAATTAGACAATAACACTTTTGTCAGTACTGCCATGAATAGACAAATCACTGAAAGCAAGCATACGCTGCACACTCCTCCTCCTATAAATACTACTATTCCTATCTCACTTTCTCTCTGTCATTCACACTCTTTCACATTTCAGTCTCTCTTTTCCCAAAACCATCAACCTAGTGAGAGAGTGAGAGAGCTTTTGTGTGTGTGTGTGTGTGTGTGTGACTGACCATTGCTCTCTCTGTCTCTCAGCGCTCAATCTCAATGTAAGCAATCTCTCATTCACTTCATCTGCATTGGATTTTCAACTACATCACTCACTTATTAATCTTTCCAAATGAAATTCTGTTCCATCAACGCTGATATCAATGGCTACGCTATTATAGAATTTGCTTAAGTTCATCACATTTTGAATGTAAAGCGTGTTTGGTTGGTGAGAAAATAACAAGAAACGGACCAGAAAGTAAAGAATTTTCTCGTTCCGTTGTCGTTGAAAACAATTGGTAATGCTAGAAACCGCTTTTCAAAATGTGTTCAATCTGTTTGATTGTTGAGAAAAATGAAAGAAAAGACAAGGAAGGAAACTATTGAGTATTTTAGGGTTAAGCACTGTGTCATTCCACTCGTTCACGCTGCTTTTACTTCCATCATCATCAGTGTTTGCTAATTTTGTTCTGAGGAGTTTGTATGGCTTTGATTGTTGTTAAGGCCAATGCTGATGCTTGGACTTATGTTTCTTAGCGTCTTGATTACATTTTGACTTTGTGCCTAGTGTGATGCTTGTTTGGCAAGAAATGAAGGAAAAAATGATAGAAATGGAGTGGAAAGTAATGAAAATACAAAAGGTTGAAAAACAAATAACTAATGATTGAAGCTTCTTCCATGTTAGTGTGCTTCTTCTTCTTCTCCTTGTTGGTTTGTTTATTTTCCCCTAATTTTCTGTATAGTTATTTGGAAAATGTTTGGAAAGAAAAGAAAGAAGATTTCTGTTAGGAACAGGGGTGTTTAGTAGTTGAATTTGAGCTTGAGGACAACCAAGCCTCCAAGAACAGGGGAAGAGATGTGAACAGAGAGATAGAGAGCAGATAGAGAGAATTGAGAGAAAGAATGTTCATCTGATACATGCCAATCCTCACCACCCTACTCTAATACCTCCCACTGTCTAACTGCCTAACTGCCCAAAGCCAGCTGTCCATATCCTAACTAACTAACCATATTAACTAACTCTCATGCTATACAATACTGGTGTGGAAAATACAAGTATATACTGCCAACTAAGCAATTATCACCTATAGTACAATATCACTGTACACTCTGGCAGCACTAATGGATGCACCCGTCATCAGCTACACCAGCACGCCTCATCAGCAACTCATGCACCCTTCATCAGCAACTCACACACGCACCCCACCAGCACCACCTCAGCACCCAACTAAGTAACACACACACACACACACTTCTAACAATTTCAATTGTTAGATATTTCAGCGATGTCATAGTTATATGTAGATTAATATAAGTACTATGAGTTTGGCCATGATTGTAATTTTTTTTAAGCTATGCACAACTGTTTAGCCACAGTTAGATTTAGTCTACCTTGGTACTCTGTTTGGTTGGTGAGAAATTGAATGAAAGGGATGGAAGAAGGAAATTTGTCCATTCTATTCTGTTGTAATGAATTTTTGAGTGAAATGAATAGAAGGAAAGCTCTTCTAATTTTCAAAGCATTAGCTGATGAATAACTGTGCTCTAAATCTGTGGGTTGATTAATTTTTAAGCTTGCCTTTGTGAATAGTGCAGGGCAAGATTAGATATATTCTCCTTATTTATCCATCAAGATTGTTTTGTTGACTAGTGCTAAAAAGTGTCAATGATTGGAATTTGTTTTAAACTAAGATGAATTCATCATATTTGTATTTTGTAATATATTTTTTTTTTTCTGTCCTTATGGCACTGTTTTGTTAAAAATAGAATGGAAAGAATGGAAGAAACTAGTAGAAAAAAAAAATGGAAAGAAGATTTTAACTCGTTTTCTGTTGTGTATTTTTTTTTTCTAAATCATTGGAAAAATGATGTTAAAGTCAACATTTAAATCCGTTGTTGCCTCTTTTTAGTTTTAAGTATCACTAACTATTTGCTTGCTTACAACATATGTAGGGACAAAAAGGACAACTTTAAGTACTAGTTTCAAGTAATCTCTGTATTTATTCCTATACATTGCTTTATCATCCTTATTTGCTGCTTATTGTAATCTGATAAGCTTAAAATGGGTTTGTTTATTGCTAGAAATAATGCCAACCATTAATTTTTCCCCCTTCAGCTATATTCATCCAACAATTTGTAAATTACATTTTATTTTCCTAAGTTTGGATCAAGTCTTCACATAAGCAAATTAATGTCTTAAAGATTCAAATATCGACTACTTGTTATTAATTCTCTTTGGTAATTACTTTATTGATGAAAAGATATAGTACACAGGAGATGTACACAGCTAGTGGTTATTAATTTATTTAATGCAAGTTTAGGTTGAGTCGTGTTATGAATTTTAAAGCTATTTTCACATTCTAATCTTCTATCTTCCATCCATTTTCATTTGAGGGTTTTTTTTTTTTTTTTTTTGGGCATCCTCTCTAGTTTATCAATAAAATAAGAAAAGGAAAACGTGTTATTGCAAAGGAGTGTATGTGCCACCTCTTTATTAGATTGCTTTAGAAGATCACATTTGTCGTTTATACAAACTAACTTGCTCCAGAAGTGACTCTTTTTGGTCATGCATTGCCTTTTAGTTAATTTTTAAATGATTAGTTTTAGTGTTTCACCTATACTTCACCAAACAACTCTACAAATGGGTTTTAGACTCCCATTACTCCATCTTATTCCTTGAGAAGCATTGTCTTGAGAGAGAGAGAGAGAGAGAGAGAGAGAGAGAGAGAGAGAGAGAGAGAGAGAGAGAGAGAGGGAGCTTTCTGTTCCATTACTCTTACACCACTAAATTTTCAAGTAAGCAATTATTTATTCTCTTCCTCGCCATTTTCTTTCTATCACCTTTAGTTGCTTTATCTTATTGTATGAGCTTGAAATGGGTTTAATTAGTGGTAAAATCAGCGATGATGAAAACTATTTTAAAACTATATCTAATTGTCAATTTTGAGTCACATTTTAGTTTTGAGTTTGTTGTTTCCTGTTGCCGTGTGTCCTATGAAATAAAGAAAAAGAGATTTTCTTTTATTTGAATTTACTGATGAATGAAATTTATTCTGACTCTGGGTTTGGCACATATTTTGCTCATCTTTATTCTTGAAAGTGTCTTAAGCAATCTTTTCTGTTTACATGGAACTGGAGAAAAAGATTAAAATTGGAAAACCTTGAGTGTTGTGATGTATCTTGTTCTTGTGTTTTCTGAAAACTTAGAAAAGCTCCATTTAGGTTAAAAGAATTGCTAATTGAAATTCCTCTAGAATCTGTGTATTTTTTGAACACATTTTGATTACATGTGTCTTTCTTTCATCCTCTGTTTTGGATACTGAGAAAATGGCGTGTCCCAAAACAGAAACTCAATTATGTCTAGTCAACCTCGCATTTATCACTCTTTTGCGAAACTTCTCTCGTACACCAAATTTATATATATTCACATTTCCTTTTCTGGATGTTTCAAAATTGTTGACCATTTTGTTTTTGGATAATGTTTTTTCAACATAACATAACCCTTTATAATTACTAATGATAGCATGTACCGTCACAAATTATAGTTAATAGCAGTGTTTAAAAATCGGATGGGTCGAATTGTAAGCCACCCTTGAATTCAGTAGCTACAAAATTTTTTGGTTCTAGTTAGCTCAATTTGTAAAGTCTATTGTTGGTTATCGAACAAGAGACTTGGGATCGAATCCTACCCACAGCAAAAAAGAATCTTTTGGTGTCTTAGCTTGATAGTAAGAGCAATTATCATGGAGTGGGTGCCTTGTTTCAAATCCTATGGTATCTCTAAAAAAAAAAAAAAAAAAAAAAAAAAAAATCAGCGACAACAATTCAATTTTTTTACCTATATTCCTTAATTATATATTTAAATATTCAACAATAGTAACTTTGTAACAAATTTGTATTATTACCTTTAACAAAAATTTTATTTGTGTCCCCATATAAATATGGAATATAAAGATGGTATTTATTGACATACTATATATTATAATGTATTAGTCTATTATTTAATCTCTATATTATTATTCTATATCTTATGTTATATGTCTAATGTATAAATGAATAACTGTGTTTATCATGTTATGCTGATGTTACAGTTTGATCCTAGTTGACCTAATTGGACCTTTGACCCTTTCAATGCTTTGTTTTTTGAACTATTGGTATTAGTGAATTATTGTTTGAAAATCCATGTTATATTGGGTTTGTATTACCCCTTTTTCATTTGGTATGCATTGTCCTTTTGTATGTCACAAATAAAGAAGTTGCTGATTATTGGTTTTTTTTTTTTTTTTTTTTGCTTTGCAGGCTTTGTATGAATTGATAGCATATACACATGACTCGTTTCTCTTACTTATAACTCGTTGACTGGTTCTGAGTTCTTAGCCTAATTTGGTGCATATGTAATGTTCATTAGGAGCTGTTTGAAAATTTCAAATTGGTAGGAGGCTCTATTAATTAATCTAGGAACAGACTTCACAACAATTTTTTTATAAAACGTTTCAAGAAAAAAAAGGGGAAAACTATCAAAGCTAAAATATTATATGATTGAAATTAAAAAAAAAATCTAGATTGATGCAGAAAGAAAGAGGTGAGAGAGAAGAAAGCTAGAGAGGCACCCACTAGCTTGAATTTCAGACCTTTTTATGCCAAAATATGAAATGGCCTTTAATTTTTTGGCTTGATTTCGTTGAGTCTTGCCTGATGCGCCTTACAGTCTATTTAAGGTGATCAGGTGCCTAATTAGGCCCCAAAGGCAGGTGCTTCACTCAAGGAGTCTTGCCTCAAAGTTTTAAAGCTGCCCTAGTGGCTTTGACTACACTGTTTGTTATGTTACATGAATAATGATAATTCTTTTTCAATGGGTATCTCTTTCTATTGATGTTGCCTGAGTGCCCAACTGTCTGTCCTTCACCTGTTTAAAAATTAAAAAAAGGGTAGGGTATTAAAAAAAAAGAGGAAAGAGAAAAGCTGTGGGTAGTGGAGGTAAATTTGTCTTTTGATTGTATGATGTGTCTGATATTTTAATAAATTATCCGAATACCAAGGGGTTGAAATAATGTAAGAAGAGTAGAGGACTTCATATGGTAGTAATGTATGTATGTGTCCTCTGTTCCAGATAATTGAACAAAGACTTTCGTAGTTTAGTTGATCTATTGTTATGTATTTTTCTGCAAGAAATATTTCTAATTGAAGAAATTTCTGGGTTGGCAATTTTATATATTCTAATCAGGTTGTATTATTGGATGTTACATTAAAGAAAAGAGTATTTCTTGTTTGGCAGTAGTGGAGAGATGAGTAAAATGCACGTTTAATGTTGATGGAGAAGGGATTTTTTGTTGACATTTCCTGAAAATTACAGTTATGCAAGAATAGAATTAGTTCTATCAATCTCTTCTCATCTGGTGGAATTCCTAATTTCTAACTGACATTTTGTTCTCCTTGTTCGTTTTGAAGATTTTATAAAATGCAAGGAGTTACTTCATGCAATGCACGTTTTGATGCTGAAAAAAGGGACCTAGAGGGTTTGCTTGAAGTTTTTGGCTCTGCATTTTCTCTTGAGGACATAGCCTCTGCTTATTGCCAGGCAAGGCGCAATGTAGATATGGCCAGTGAAATTCTTTGCGCTTCAAGTGAAAGTACCCCTGTCATTGCTACTTGTGCATCTAAAGATAAATTTAAGTGTGCAAGTTCAACATCTTCAGAAGTGTCATTTGAATTGGATGGTGAAAGTGCAATGCCTTCAGAAATGTCAGCTGATGAATTTTGTCAGAAGTCTAATCATGCAGGAAGAAATACCAGAGCATTAAAGTCAAAAGTGCGTCCTGTATCAATAGGTACTGTTTCAGGTGTCATTGCAAAAGATTATGTTATGTCGAGGCCAGTAACTAAAGAATATCCTGAAGCAACAAAACCGCCTAAATTATATGCAAAAGAATTTCCTGTCTCTGAGATATGGAGTGAGGAAGTTCTGCCAAGTATGAGAGCAAGAAATGGCAGCACTGCCTGTGATGATGTTGAGGAATTTATGATTGAAATGCTTGGAGATGGCTTCCAGCTAGACGTGAATGTGATCCAAGAAGTTCTTGGTAAATTTTTCTTGTTGCATTAACCATTTATGCCGTTTATTACTCCTGCCAGCAAATTAATAATTCTCCATTGAAGTTTGTATGTGTGTCTGAAGTAGCTTCAGAGAAGGAATATGTCCAGTTTTCCTGACATTTAAATTTAATATATATATATATATATATTCCTTTTCGGTAAAATACACTTTTCTATTTTTAATTAAATATTATTAAAGCAGATAAAATGATTAGTATTTTTCTTGTATGCATCGGAGATTATTATTAGGTATTGTTGTTTTCCTTATTAAGTTCACTTGCAGCGTTTGATATGATGCTTAATCAGGCATTTTGTTGAATTTGCAGGCTTTTGTGGTCATGATGTGCAAAAGGTATAGCGCAAATTCACTTTAAGGTTAAGGTGGTTTTTTGGATAATGATTTATATGCACCACATTGAATCTTCTCTCTTTCACTTTGAAAGAGGTATTATCTTGAATTCATCTGGAAGCACTAACCAGTATGGTTTGGGGTCAGATGTTATGCGCGGGCAGGCACACATGCACCTTGGTTTTTTGGGTCATGAACACACACGCACACATGTGCATACACACATCTTTTGATAAATAAAATAATTTTATTCAACAAAGACAAAAAAGAATACATAATACATTCTTAATTTTACATCTTCATTTTATGGTGGCTAGAGATATTTAATAATTACTCACATACATACACACATACATACATATATATATATATATATATTCATATATTCTAATTGAGTAGATGTTTGGTATGATTAAATGTCTCAACATTAACTTCATCCATATAATATAACCATAAAGTGGAGACTAAATTGTTGTTGTTAATCCTGCTGATGGCAAATCACAGACCAAAATTGTAATTTGTGGTGCATCACTTAAAATTAACATGAGCTGGAAAAACTTATTCAAAATATTCAGACTCTATCTTTCAAACTTTAGAGTATGAAATATCTTATATCCATTGCAGGATGCCAATGAGAGTTGTCTTTCATTTTTCCCCCGTTGAGTTCACATTATGAACATAAACGTTTTACCTTTTTTCTGCTCTTCATATGAATAGCAGATCATTATTAGAAGATCAGCGTTTTGAGTTTTTTATTTTTTATTTGGGTTAAACTGTTACTATTAGTATATAAATCCTTCAATATTTTGCTTAAGTCAACAATCTTGAAGAATGATTTTGCTGACCATGTAGAGCATGGAGAAACTTCTTGACTTGTCAGCTTCAACGTTGGAGAAGCATGATGATGATGTTGACTTAGCTGGCAAAAAAGTAAGCTTTCCTAGTAGTTTTATGCTTCTACCCAATTCCAATCTAGATATATGATTATTTATGAAATTAAATTATATAATATTTGGATGTGATGATGATTCTTCTCTCATTTCTCTAGTGACTGGTGCCTATATATATAAAAGTTTTTACTGGTGCCTTAATATGTTTGTACTGCATGGAGCCTTTCTATTGTCAAGTTCAAATCCCAAAATCATTTATACTTTAACCTTGATAATTGCTAGCAGAACGTTTATGAATATGTACATGCTGCATCTATATTGTCAACTTTGAGCTTCATTCCTTGTTTGATGTGATGGTGACAGAGAACCAATGTAGTGGAGAAATGTAGTATTTTGGATATTTTGTTAAGTTGAATAGTTAAATGTATCCGGTACACCAATCTTTCTGAATGCTGTGCTTGCTAAGTGAGATGGGATTTTTAAACTTGAGGTCCCATTTTTCAATTTTGACACTGATAAGACCTTAATCATCTTTTGTAGAACGTGAACACTATTTCTATCATATCTACAACAATGGTCTCCATCAGGTCTTTCACACAATAATATCTGATAGTATGATAATTAATTAATGAGCTATGGGCCTATGGCTGTTACTGTTTGCTTATACTGAAGTCACTGTTAGTATACTAATTTGTATATTTATTTGTGCTTCTAGGCTTTTCTATTTGTAAAGCAGTTGTAAATTATTACTATTATTATTTTGTTTATATGGTTACCTTCTTTGGACATTAATATCATCTTTTGAAAAGTTAACTCAAGCCTGGCATAAAAGACAAAATGATGATTAACAACCTCTTAATTTTCTTGTTATCTCTTCTGATCTATGTTCTTTTAACAGTCTTCAGATGAATGCCAAGACCTAGATTCATCCTGCAGGTGCGTTGTTGCCATTTTTGTTAATTTACTAGCTCACTCCTGTGGACTGGATATAGCTAAGGAAAGGATCTGATTTGGGAAGGTCACTTTTTATTTGATTGTCCTTTCATTTTGCATGGATCAAAATCTCATTATTATTATTATTTTTTTGTTTTTGCCTATGCAGTTATGGAGCTAGAAATATGACAAAAAAATTAAAAGCGTCGCCAAAAAGAGATATAGAAAGACTTGTTCTTCAGAAGGAAGTTTTAGAAGCATTGTTCACTGTTCCTGAAAGATCTGAGGAAGTGCCCAAAAGAATTCATCCAGTGAGGAGATTGAGACCTTTTGGTAAACCTGTGGTTGGAACTTTTACAGACACTGCTACAAAGCATAAGATTGCGACTGTGCGGCCAATAGAAGTTACTAAAGATGGTATGAAGTTTGATTATTATTTTTGCGTTATGAGGGAGTAATTTATCTCACAGATTATTTTATAGAGACATTAACACAGTATTTGAAAGCTATTAGTTGATACTTGTGTGTTTGCTTCTCTACAACTTGAGCCCTACAAGTTGAATTTAGTTGTACTTACCTATCAAAAAAAAAAAAAGTTGAATTTAGTTGTACTTATAAAAAAAAGAAAGAATTTAGTTGTAATTATGAAGTTTCTTTTTCCCCATGTTCCATTCTCATTTTGGAATGAAGTCTAATAATATATATACTAGAATGCAAAGTAAATGTTTTCATGTAAAAGGTTGTGTGACACAAGTCATAGTGTAGTATGACAGATTCAGATATATCAGAATAATATTAATTATTGGATAAAGATATTTTACTTGTATTATCCTTTTTCAATGACATTTCTGGCAATATATACTTTTAAAGATAGATTGAATTTAAGGATTAGATTCTTCTTGACCAAGTCAAAGATGAACTTTTGTAGGGGAAACATCAACTTCTCCAAATTCCAGCCACCTCAAACCGTTCTACTCTCCTTCACTTGATTGAATCTAATCCCTAAATCTCCTTTACAAATATTAATTTAATATAGTTTAAGATTTTAATTTCTTGGTTTTGTCGTTTTGTTTTAACTCCAATATGTTAATCATGGGATAAGTTTCATATTAACATAGGTTTTCTCCAAGGATGAACATTAAGTTGAAGTTCATATTCCTTTTCACTAGTAATGGATGAATTCACTACATCAATTCAAGATGAAGTCTCTTGGTTTGCAGATTATATAGTTTTAGTGGATGAAACTAGATGTAGAGTTAATCTCAAGTTAGAAATTCGGAGAGATACTTTAGAATCTAAAAGCTTTTGGCTAAGTAGGAATTAAATAGAGTTAATGGAAAGTTTGGTAAAAGTAGAAACAAAGATGAAGGATTGTAAGATTTGATGGTCAAAAGATACCAAAGAGTGGGTGCTTACAATATCTTGGATTAGTAATTCATAAGGATGGCGAGATTGAATAGGATGTGAATCGTTGGATAAGAGTAAGGTAGATGAAATAGAGAAGTGCTTAAAATCGTAAAATACCTATTAAGTTCTATAAGATTTCTATATAACTAGTTATGCTCTATGGTGCTTAATGTTGGGCGATTGATAGTAACATGTCCATAAATTGAGAGCAGTTGAAATGAGAATGTGAAGATGAATAAGCAGAAATACAAAGAAAGGTAGAATTCAAAATGAAGAAATTTGTATAAAGATTAGGGCGGTTCTTATTGATAAAAGGATAAAGGAGAATTGCTTGAGATGCATTGATCATGTGTAAAGAAGAGATTAACGCATAGGTGAGGAAAAGGGACTTGATTCAAGTCTAGGGAGTGAAAAATGGTATAGGAAGACCTAAAATTAAACATTAGTGGTAGTAGTTGTAAAAAATGGCATATCAATTAAGGAGGTGATGGAGAGTATGATTTTGGATAGGACAGAATAGTGAGAAAGAATACGTGTAAATGATCATGATTAGTCTATTGGGAATCTATAGAGAACACCAAAGTTTTGGGGCTAAGGCTTGTTTGAAGTTGTATGCTAATCTTTGGGCCAGTCCATCACATTTCTTGGAAACAATGGCTGATCTTGTTCTATGAGAAGTGTTCAACACCAAATTAGGCTATCTGCCCAATAATAATGAGAACATGAATAGCCATTCTCTAATTCATGACTTAATTTTCCTCTTTTACTGTACATGATTTTTATGTTTGTGATATGGATTGTTTTCTTGTCTTCAACTTCTAATTCAAATAGATTTTGTAATGTTATTGCTTATTCCACATAAACATTCTTCTGAAATAGATGAAGATGATGAGAATAGCTATGAGGTCCTACGTAAAGCTGTAAAGGAATATTGGATTATGATGAAAGAATACTACCAAGCTGTAAGATCCTCCTTTTATATTTTTAGTTTATCTTATGCTCTTGGAAAATGTACTCACTACAACTGTGTAGAATATTTATAGGAATGGTATGGCAGAGGTATTTTTATCAAATCAGTGGAAAAATAGTGGTCTTGTTACTTTAAGAATGAAAGGGAGATACAATATCCTCACCATTGCTTTCTGTAAACTTTTCTGCTTGTTTACCATTGCCACAAACTCTGCTGAAATTTTCATTTGATGTGCACTTTTGTGGTTGTGCAAATTCCCCGTTATGATGATCATTCTAATCCCCATTAGGAGTTGCTTTGTAGGCTGTTGATGCATTTGTTAAGGGAGATTATGTACGGGCAAACAAACTTCGTGAACAGGTATGGTATCTTTGTTTTATAGTAGTGATATTGAATTATTGATGCTTAAAGGTGAAAATAATTGCAAATCTAATTCTTCGCATTGTTCAGTGATTCTCATTTGACTTTGAAACTTTTTCTTTTATTCCTAGAAAATTGATTTCCAGCACTTAATCAAATTAATTTAATTATGATAGGTTCAATTTAATTAAATTTAGTTTTGAACCAATTCATACATTGATAATTATTTAAACTTATCTTAATAAATGATACCTATTTTACCTATACTTACTAGTTTACTTTATTGCCATTAGATTAATTAAAAACGTAGGATCTACTTCAACCCACCCTGTTCCTTAACCACCAATGCCAATGCTTAGGGGCTGTATGCTGTAATAATTAATCATGGGCACAAGGTATCAGACGTTATTAGAAGATGCCACATTTATACTCTGGCTTTTTTTAGTATGTAATTTTCGAAAGTAAAATTTTCCTGACATAACTTATTATGGAAATATAATCTATATAAAATCGAAGAAATCTAACTTTTAGTTGACTTCATGATAGTGTGCCGTATAAATTTTTGAGGCCTTACAATTTTACAGGTTATTATTTTAATATATATATATATATATTAATCTTATTTAAATTTTATGTTACATTTGAACCATTCATCAGAATCTTGGCAGTTGGCACATCATATTTTATTTAAATGGTAGAATATACAAACACAATCATAATAAATGCCTAATGCTAGAATATATGGTTCTATATACAATCACAATCGTAATAAATTCTTATTAATAATTATCATAATTATCACATTTCGTATTTAGAAAATTTTTATTATTAAACTTTCCTGAAAGGGGTAGTACACGTGAGAAATGATTTAGCCATTTAGGACAATAACAGAAGTTTAAAAGACAAGGTTGAGTAGTATGCATCTTTGGCGTTATTATTAAAAATTGATGTGCCTTTGTGATTAATTTTGTATAAATATTTTCCCTTAAGTTTTATTTGTTGTTTGAAAATTCTAGGGACACTTTTTTAACAAAAAGGCCAAAGAGGCAGATGAGAAATCTGCTCAAAAGGTTTTTGAAACCAGGTTGGTGCAATGTAATTCATTTCTTCTTGAGTTGCCTACTTGCCTGTCCCGTTTATAGCCTTATAAATCACTAATGAGCTTCAGTTTAACAGCCAAGATGATGAAGTGTCCCTTGACTTGCATGACCATGAACCCAAGGATGCTGTACACTCACTGAGGCTTCATTTGACTAATATTTCTGGCATCCAAGGTAGGCCTTTCCTCTCCTCCATTTATCCTCTTAATTTGAGAATATATGACATGACTTTGGATTCTGCCTCTTAAATCCTTTGGTTCAAAACATTTCTTTCATTCTCAAGAGACCAAAAGAAAAAGAAAAAAAGGGGATGACAAGACTTTGGATTTTGCTTTTATTTATTTATTTATTTTTTTATCAGGTTTTAAATACTTGAAGGTCATATTGGGGACCAACAATGAAGATACCAAAAAAGGGGCTCGGAAACGACTGGTATGACTAAATTCTCAAGCCATTAAGCAATTTAAACCTGTTTTATTTGCTTTTGAGGCTATATTTTTTTTACATTTTTGTTTGAACTATCTACTAGAACTCATTTGTTAAGGTCATCCTAGTTTTGGGTTCAGTTAAAACTTAAAAGTGTACCAATCTCCTGGAAACTCTGAAGCAGCAACACTTCAATTTTTGTATTTCTTGCTCTAATGGGACATGTTAATATCCATGTCTATGGAACACAATTTTTTGTCAATGAGCTTGTGTTGAGTTTTATTGGCTTGGCAAAGAATGGAATTATTTAGGAGTGAAGGAAATGGCAAACTTCTGCATCAAGTATGAAGCTACTAGAAAAAGAAGGCAAAACTTAATTGATTGCCACTTAAGCCCAATTTCTAGTAATTGCAGAGGATATGCTCTTATATTATTCATTTTGGTTACCATTTTTTTATTCAATTGTTCTGATGAATAATATATATTAGAAAAAAATTGTTATTTAGAATTTTTTTTTTGGTCAGATACTTTTACCTTGCATTCCTATATAGTAATGAATATATTGATTTATAGCAAAGGGATTGAAAATTTTAGCATCTGTTAGATCAGTCATTGTTTATAACCTGTTATGATCATGATTTGTGTGGGGCCCATTATTTAACTTTTATGTTGTGACTTGGGAGCCTTGTGACTCCTCTCTATATTGTGCAGGTGTCACATATTACAAATTTTTATTCATCCAAAAAAAAAAAAAAAAATTTTCTTATTGTTTTGTCTGGATCGTCATATCTTTTGATAAAATGCTGGAAGGGAATTGTGAGCTTTTTGAAATGCTTTTTTGTTACCGCATGCCTATGTACTCTGCTTAGTAATGAGAAGGCTGAAATCTGTCATTTATAGTTTTTAATTTTATTCTGCAGATTTTGAAGCAACTGGAGAAGGAATCAATCAAATGGACAGAGGAGGATGATGGTGGAACCATTATCATTCAAGTGGATGTGATCAACCCAAAAGACTTGAGTTTTTATAAGAAATGAATATAAAGAAAATTAGGAGAGTTCCGATCATTATAAGGCTTCTGGAAAATAGGAAATCACGAGTTCACGACTTGGGTGAAAATCTTATTATATATATATTTCTTAAAATTACTCAATTTTTTGGGGTAGGTGCGGAACTCCATGTGTCTGTTTAATTTGATACTAAGCAAAATTTTGTTGTGGGCCACTGTACTCCTAGATTGCGATGAGCTCATAATTGTAAATGTGAAATTGAGTTCTATTCCTTATGGTTTCTTTTCTTTGCTTTGCTTATTGAAGCCAGACAGTTGTAGTTAAAAACTTAAAACTAAGTTTCCTCTCATTTTTAAGTAAATGAGTGACATGAAAAAAAAAAAAAAAATCCAATAGTTAGAAAAAAACCACCACTTTCTCATCTCTCTCTTGCCTCTCCCTTTTAGCACAAAACCTACCACTAAAATTACTTTTTTGCTCATCAGTAATAGCATTGTTGTGAAAATATTATAGACATAACATTTCTGAAACGTTAGACACTAGTTCCTCGGTTTGGTTTGATATGGTTGGGGGGGGGGTTTTGGGTATTTGCAACAGGATGCTATTAGCTTTTCCTGGAGTCAAGTGTGCATTCAACCTATCAATCCCACAACTTCAACCCACTTTGAGACGGTTTTTTGAGGGTAGGTAAGTTGGATTTTTTTCCCCTTGAAACTTGGATTGGATTTGAATTGTTAAAATTTATAGTAAAAGTACTTGGCAAAGGGAATGCAAGTCCATTGCATCATATTCAACCCACCCGAATGACTGATGGTGGAAGTCGAGGAAACAATATTGCATCTACGATATCATAACATGGTTATTGGTGAATGGTGAGAATAAATTTGAAGATGCATTATTTTCTCCTTTAGGAACAAGTGTCTCTCTCTCCCTAAATCAAAAAAAAAAAAAAAAAAAAAAAAAAAAAAAAAGTGAGGAACAAGTCTCCCAAGTGGACTAGTGAGAACCAATCGCTCCTAGAATGCCCGTAGGCATCTGGCATCACGTAGAGGTGAGTACGCAAGAATGCACTCTACTTTTCTTCCATATGGACCAATGCATTCCCCTTATTACAGATCCAATTAGTAGATGAATTAATTGCATGCATTTATTTATGTTATAATTTAATTACCACAATTTATGTCTTGGTTTACTAATTTGATAGTCTACTCCTGAGGCAACACCAAGATGAATGGAATGCCTTTTTGCCTATGTGGAATCAGGTGCACTGCTAGCAAATGTCAGTTTACGACGAATTGACTCAATCATAAGGCAGATTGTATTCCATAAATGACACAATCAGGAAGTCGAGCAACAGAGCGTAGGCATAATGGAATTTTTGGTTGCGTTGGCAATTGTAATAAGCAATTAAAATGCAAGGGGTATTTTCTGGGGACAATGTGGGAAAATAATCAAAGGTTGCATTTGGAAACTTGGATTCAGATTTGGATTTTAAATTAATAGATTTGAAATGCTTTGATTTCAAATCCAGTGATTTTAGGAGGTATTTCAAATTAGAGATGGCAAAATCTGACACGAACTGTGAACTCAACATAGCTAACTCGTTTATAAACAGGTCATAGGTTGTGGCTAAATAGGTTTGGGTCATATTCAGGTCGACACAGTTGACCTGTTTAATAAATGAGTTGTGTTTGTGTTCAACATTCTGACTTGTTTGACCCGTTTAGCTTATAAATTAATTAGCTTTTGTTATTAGTATTTTATTATTATTGCTGAATTTTTTTTAATTATATGTTTATTACTATATTTATGGTTGTAAATGTATTTTAATGTTAGATATATGAGAATTGATAACAGGTTATTTAGGTACCTATTATAATCAAACAAGTTATTAAATAGATCATTTGTATTGACCTTTACATGACTTGTTAATTAAACGGGTTAAATGTGTTGTGTCGAGTTGATCTGTTTAATAAACAAGTTGTACATTACACTAGCCAAGGCATGTGAGAGTTTTGATGTGGCTGGATCCAGACCCTACACGTGGGCTAGCTGTGAGGAAAGGAAGGGAAGTGTTGGTTGAAGAAGAGGATCTTTGGCTCGTGCCCACAACGTGACCACCTTGGGGAAGAGTGAGATTTGCACTTGACATGGACACCCAGCACTTGCACAAAAGGGAGATAACGACTCCCTATGGTCAGATGCTATAGAACACTCCTTATCGGCTGATTTTGTGTTGGACCACTGTTGTGGACACGTGTATCACTCTTAGCTTCCCTGATGTCCTTTTCATTGTCTACGACATGCTTCCCACGTAGAAGTAGAGCCACCCTTTGTTCTACTACCTTGACATTGACGTGTTTTCTCTCTCCTCCAGCCATAGTATAGTACAATAGCTATATTAGGGTTTGAAATGGGCGAATAAAGGTTTGACACTTGTCTTAATGTACCTCACAACATTCCTTTTACTATAAGAGGGACATGTTGCTGAGCAATTAGAGCAAGAACCTAGAGAAACAAAGAGAAAGAGAAAAAAAGTTTAGGTGGGAAAGTGAGGTAGAGAAAAAGGCTTTCTTTGGGAAGAACATCACCATTGTACAAAGACCTTGATTTTCACATAATAGAGAACTCTAAAGAGTGAGGGACATTCTTCCCCTTATTCACGAGTGGTTTTTCATCCCTTCCAAAGAGTTTTCCGCGTATCCTCCCATTCTTTCTTTACTTTCCATGTTACACTTCATTTCTCTCGACGTTAAAGTGTTAAAGTTTTATATTCATTGTTCTTAAGCTTTTTCACTAAAATGTATTGTTTGGTGTATCAATCATCTTCTTTCATAGTTTTGATAACCTAACTTGCATGTACACAAGTCATGTTAGAGTTGAAGATTCTTGACACGTTTACTACTAAATAGGTTAGCTTTGGATCAACCCATATAGCCGAATACTCATGGCTCGACATGATATAAACTTGACTTCCGAACACGAATTGCCATTTCTATTTCAAATCTAAGCATTTTAAAGGTTTAAAATTCTTGGTGGATTTGTCAAATCCAAAACCTCTGCTTTTTAAAATTGTCCAAATAATATATTTAGATTTTAATTACCCAAATCCAAATATCTAATTCCTGTTATCCAAAAGCACCATTTGAAATCTCAAGTAACTCAAGTTGCAGATCATCAAAAACAAAGCTCCGTCTTCTACTGTCTAGAAATCGATAGTGTACGGTGCATAAAGTTATTTGTACACAAATTTTTTGAAATCCAAAAAGAACTGAATAAATAAAACTAGGCCTTTGATAGTTTGACCTAAGTCATTCTTTGAACACTATGAACCAAAAATCTTGCTTAATCCAGGGGGGTAAAATCGAACACATCAATTAGTTCATAGTTTATTTCCTAATTTCTTAAATTATTAAAAAAAAAAAAAAAAACCCTTGAGCCATTAGAATGACTAAAAGACCCCCAAAATTATCAAAATTGAGAAAATATTCATGAAAAATCCTAAACGACCCAAATACCCCCAAAATGGCTAAGATAACTAAACTGCACATGAAAAACCAATTAAATGACCAAAACATCCCAAAGACTTTAGGAATGACCATGATATGTTTCAAAATAGCACCAAAACCTCTACAATTTACCAAAAGAACTCCAAAACTATTAAATTGACAAAAATTCTAAATCTCCAAAATGACCATGATATGGCTCAAAATTTCAGGAATCACCCCAAAATTTTAGAAGTACCACAAAAAGAACTTCCCAGTTCCTAGACCCTCAAAGTAATTCACAAACGTTGGAGATGCACTAAATTTTAGGGACTATTTTGAGGGTGTGGCAATAAAATTCTTTTACCTCGTTTCTTCCACAATTGCATATAATAAAATGTGTTCAGAGATACATGCAGTCATGCACTTTAAATCCATTATGAATTGGTGGATTCCACTAAGTCTTGATCATTATAATTAATTCTTCAATGATATCATATTACCATGCAATAATCGATCAACCATTACCATCATGAGTGCATGAATCTAGAATACATTATATTTTTCATTGATTTCAGATCGAGCATTAGCTGCATTTTTTGGTTCCATAATTATTTCTGATAACTATTTGTGGAGTTCCCCTCGTACATATATTATGCACGAACGTGCAATTTGAATGCTAGAAGATCTTCGTGGTACTTGGCAATCCATTGTTCAATTATCTTGACCTCCGTCTTTCTTTGCATAACTAACCATTGCGGATCACTTGGCCTTGCCAAAAGTATGTCCAAGCAATGAGAACCTGCAGAAAGTGAACATTTAGCACACTAGTTAATAAATACCACTAGTTCTAAAAGTTTAAGTGGTTAGTCATTTAATCATCGTTTTAACAATTAACAAGAGCCACCATAGGTAATAGGCATAATTTTTCTTCATTAAAAATAGTTTATTTGACCATTGTTTTGCTTACTTAATTTTGTTTAATTTTATATATACATATTTTTTTTGTTACTATTAACAATCCTTTTAGGGAAATGATCAGTAACATTAATTGTAGTGACAGCAAGGATGTTTTCTGATATGTTCTCCAAAACCCTATGATATGAAATGGACAAACAAATAAGTAGGTACAATACAAACTTCCAAAGAAAATGACTAAAATGAAAAGCTGATTTTTTTTTTTGTATACCCGCCACTACTATAAGGATCTCTTAGCCCATTGGAGAATATAATGTTACTACCAAACCTATGGAGTGTCAGTTTCAAATCCTGCAATTTGACAAGTATCAGAAGCACAAAGAGTAATATCACCAAATACAGACAAAAAAAAAAAATCATTTTGAAATGTTTGATAAGGTTAATTAAGAACATACTTGACCACCGTAATAAGTTGTCACCCAGTGAGGCTGAGGCAGGACACCGTAGAAGCTCTTGCATTCATTGATGAATTCGTTTAGATTGAAAGTTTGTGGTGGGAACATTGAGTCAGGGCTAGTACCAAAGCCAATGGGCATAACCATCTCACTACATGTCTAAGCATATAGGCTAGAAATATATTATAACAATTCAAAGACATTCCACCCACTCATGTTTTGTAGTTGGATAAAATTTCTCATTCCTTAAGAAAAACAAATAAATAAATAAAGAGAAGGGATATCTAGGCAGCAAATAATATTGTGCACATATTATATTTAACATTTTCTTGCACGGTCGGATACTTTTAGGTGGGATCTGCTTAGTTAAGAGCTTAGAGATCCCAAAACTAATCACCAATAGAGCCATATTGAAGGTCATCTAGAGGTATACTTCTCATTATTCTTGATTAATATTTTCTACTATTCCTCTATATAAATTTTAAATAGTTAGCTTAATCTTATAATATATAGCATTTAAAACATGTTACCACTATGCTTTTTTACTTTTTGGAAGAACTAAATTTTACAATAGCTAATATTATTAGGACAAAATTTAGTTACAAAACTAGTTATACTCTAAAACTACAATTTTAGTAAATAAAATAAGCATTGTTACATATTTTGAAAATCTAACAATTAAATTGCATGTTCTTTACAGTTTTAATACATATGTCAAATTTTGTATCAATCAGATATTATTTACTATATGATCTATATGCTTATATTTTATGTGTAATTTTAAACTATAAAAACTTGTAATTTAAACAATTTATTGATGACAATCTTTAATTTTTAAAAAATTTTGCAAGGATGTTATTATCATTAATTTATTTTATTATTATGCTCTTTTTGTAAGACCAATGAGACTATGACAGTGATATGTTTGATATTAAATGTAATGTAGAATTATATTGAAAGCTGCCTGCCAATTCCATCCCTCAGAGGTTTCAGTTGGACGTTTGAATACATTCACGTCATAGCATGAATGGTTTCCCATATAAGCAACAACACTCGCATAGATCCGGCCAACAGTGTCTGTTCCTACAGAAGCTCCATCAATGGCATTGCATAGAATGCTAAGTGGGTAGCTTGGGGGGTGATTGTATTGAGCTGCATCAGAATATATTGTGACTAGATATTCCTCCAGATCAGAAGATGCATTTAATTCACTGTGAAGACAGAAGTTTTAGATTGATTAGATTTGAAGTCTAGAAATAGAATCTTTTCAATTTCTTGGTTAAGATTTTATTTTCTAAATTTAACAGTGCGCCACGTTATTTAAAAATTTTAAATGACGTGGTACTCTATACAGATCACAACCATGAAATTGATCAATCTTGAATGGAGAGAATTCCTTTCCTAGAATTGTATATTAAAATATGTAAAATCTGTGTTAGTTAATTACTTGCAAGTATTAAATCGCTTGCTAAGGGTTGAAAGACCATGAGGCTCTGAAGCGACTCTGTCAATTTCAGCCCATGATTTCTGTATGGTTTTGTAGCAACTTTCACTAGTTTCCTGCACCGGCAACCATCACAGTGATAAGTTTCTGAAGGTTTTGAAATTGAGTAAGGCTAAGTATACAATATTTTTCAAAACTGCTTGATGTGACTTATTATGATTGAACTAATATGACTTTTAAGTGGGTTGACCGCTCACACTAGTTTTATTATGTACAAATTTATTGTTTTAAATTTAATTTAACATTCAATATATCCATAAATATAAAATAAGTTAAGGTGTTACTTTAAAATCCTTGGTTACTATAGAGAAGTATCCAGCTTGTGGAGCAATGGTGTCAAAGTACAGGATTGGAGCTGAAGAAGCTATAGCTCCAAGGGCAATGTGAGGATATTTTAGCCGAAACCATGCAGCAAGCACTGCAAAATTACGTAAAAAAAGGAAAAAGAAAGAAGAAGAACAAAAATTAACGACAAAGCATGAAAACGTTATTGATTGACTATTGTCTAAGAAATGGATTTAGAGTGACTTACTTCCCCCATAGGAACATCCAATAACAATCATCGGAGAATTTTCTGCAGATAAGTTTTTCTTTATGTGTAAGAGCACAGCAGCATAATCGGCTATAGCCTGAGCTGAGTTGAAATAACCCCGAATGCTTTCATTTTTCAAAGCCGCTTTCATTGATCCAACTGGTACTGATTCTCCATAGTACTTGTTAACAATTCTCCATAGTACCTATTAAACATATACCATGTTGTATATGCTAGAGTGAATGCGGAAGAGGAAGCATAGAATGGGAACACTAAGAACACGAGGGTTACGTGGTTCAGCCTTGACAGCCTACATCCACGGAAAAATCCCTTAAGAGCTACATCTTTATTATGTATAAAAGTGTAGTACAATAACCTGTGTTACAATGAACCCTAACATGTGTATATATAGGCAATCAAACCCTAGACTACTAGTACAAGCAGGAGTGGGCTTGGACCTATTACATTGGGCTAATATATTTAATATATATATCTCTAACACCCTCCCTCAAACTTAAGGCGGAAGCTCGATGAAGGCTTGAGGTTGGATAAGCATGAGAAGATTACTTAGATATGCCTTGAAGAATGCCTTTGAAGAAACCACAATGAAGAATATGCCAATTTACCAATCTTGGAGCTTCAAATGAAGAATCGGAGTTCAAAATTGAAATCTACGCGAAAAACTGAGCAAGATAAGCCTTTTCGAAAATTTTGACTTTTGGTCAAAGGTCAACGCAAAAGTCAAAGTCACCAAAGTCAAAAAGTCAACTAGTCCAGGTCAAAGTCAACGGATATTGGACTGAGTTGGTTTCGGGTTTCCGGGTCGAGTCACGGATCAGGTAGCAAAGTCGCTGACGTGGACTAGGGCTTGCGTGTCTGATGATGTGTCATGCTGACGTGGATTGATGACGTCATCACATGACGTCAGATGATATCGGCAGGACTTCTTCGGCATGTGATGCGTTCCCTAGTGCGTGGTGTCGAGACATATACCCTGGCGGCGCATGTGGGCGCGTGTGACGTTGAATGAGGACCAGATTCTTAGGACATGTAGATCGGGGGATGACAAGGCCGTCTCGGTGGCGCGTGTGGTTGATATCCTAGCTAGGAGTCGAGAACCTTCGGCAGTGCGTGTGAGAGTTCTGGAGACATCTTCGGCGCGTGGAACGGCTTCAGATGATCGGATTTCTGGGTTTTGGTTGCGGGAGGTCATGGAGCACGTCTGTGGTGTTGGTTTCATCAGGCGAAGCATGGATTTGCGCAGATCTGATAAGTTAAGTCACAGCTTGCTTGGTTGTTGGATTTTGACACAGCACAGAGCCATGGTGGTTGCGAGATGCTGTGGAGTCTGGATCCAACAAACATGTGTGACTTCAGATGATGGTATGCACATGGGAATCTTCTTTGCTATGTAGAGATGTTTGTTTAATGCCAAGAACGAAATTTGGCTCTGATACCATGTTAAATATGTTATTAGCAACGCAATGTGTTATACCATGTTGTATATGCTAGAGTGAATGCAGAAGAGGAAGCATAGAATGGGAACACTAAGAACACGAGGGTTACGTGGTTCAGCCTTGACGGCCTACATCCACGGAAGAATCCCTTAAGGGCTACATCTTTATTATATATAAGAGTGTAATACAATAACTTGTGTTATAATGAATCCTAACATGTGTATATATAGGCAACCAAACCCTAGACTACTAGTACAAGCAGGAGTGGGCTTGGGCCTATTACATTGGGCTAATATGTTTAATATATATCTCTAACAGTACCGATGCTATTTACCATACATGCATTCAACGGTTTTCAGTGTAATATTCCAATATGTAACGTATCAAAACAAAAAATGACTTTATCCATTTAACAGACATTCAATTCATGGTTTGGTTTAAATACTACAAATTTAAAGGGATATCTAGTGCTACTTTATTCCAAATTTTAAATGATGTAATACTTTATATGTGATTAGATTCAAGAAATAAATATTAATCACACATCCCAAATCAATATGAAAAAGAAAGTTGATTATAAGTTCATGTGTTATGGTGAAATAAATTATATATGTAATCACTTTTACGGTTTTACCTCTATGTATACTTGGAGAGCCTTAAACCTGGGGGAATTATCACTGAGAAATCCAATATTTGGAAATTCCTCATCCAAGGGAAATTCTGCGCCAAGATACGCAAATATTGGTGCACTTGCATTATCTCCACCCCTAATACCTATAGTTGATCACATATCTTTGTTTGAAAGTGGAGTAGCTATCAAGCCTATAGTTGAAGTGGTCCAGTTTTTGGTTGTAATAGTATGTTTTGAAATCTTCAGGGTGGGATATTGAAGATATTGTTTGGGGTTCATGCTGCATTGTTATCGGTGGGGTTCCAAGCCTTGGCATGTTAAAAGCAAAAGCAGAAGCAGAAAATGTGAAAACTAGAATGAGCAGATGAAATGATGTAAGAGTATCCATGGTTGCCAAGTATTTATAAAACATGAATGAATATCTGAAAAGTCTATCTAGAGCTAATTCCTTGAAGTTATGAAGTTTTAATTGGCTGTGCATAAAGTGCCTTTCACACACCCACATTATAGTATAGATAATCTCATTTTGTTTGGACGTTAACATTTCATGGAAAATGAATCATTTTCCAAAAAATATTTTTTCTGAAAAACTATCTTATTGTTCAATATTTGGTAGTAAGCTTAAAATGAGTTGGAAAACTATATTTTGACTTTCCTTATAAAACAACTCTATCTCATGCCTATCTCACAGAAAACAATTTTATCTCACGCCAAGTTAAATAAGGAATGTCAAGAAATTGTTTTCCTTTAATTCAGGGTTTTTTTTTTTTTTTTTTTTTTTTTTTTTTTATATATATATAATTTAGCTTAGTGTGAGATAAAATTGTTTCCTATTCTTGGCGTGAGATAGAGTTGTTTTATGAAAATAACTTTATCTCATTCTAAGCTAAATAATAGAAGTCAAAAGATAGTTTTTCTTTGATTTATATATATATATATATATATATTTTTTTTATTACTAAATACATGAAAATATAAAAAATTATTTTTATGCAATTAATGTTTTTCGTCTAAACAAATGGAAGACTGACTTAAACTTTGTCCACTTTGTTGGCACACTTGCATGTGTGTATATTCTTTTGGGCAAGATTTATGTGCTGTTTTTTAAGTTCACCTTTTAAGATTCTACCATGTAACTTTTTTTCATGGACTAAAAGTATATTTTTTAGTTGAGTAACCACATGACTGAATTTTAAGAGGAGAACTTAAGGTATAGATCTAAGGTACTGTACCTAAATTTTTTCCTGTTGTTTTATTTTCTTTGTTTCTTAGTTGCTTGCCATTGTATATTTTGTCTTAGCTCTTGTTTCCTTACTGGTTCCGTTTAGGTGGTCTCCATAGGACTGTAGCAAAGGAATCTAGTCAACTTTGAGAAGTATATATATTGGGCTCACTCCTCCCCTCAACGCAATTGTCGCCTTTATAAATTGAGAGGAAGTTTTTTACTTAAGACTTTATTTTTGTGACAACGTTTTGTCACTAGTGTAATTTATTTATGTACTTAATTTTTAAAAATGATGGGATTCAAGATACATTTTTTTCGACAGAAAGGGGTTCAAGATGCTTATCGTGTTCTTCTATAAATAAAATTTTTTTTATAGTGTTTATTTCATAATAATTGTTATTTAATATAAAGTCAAGATACTAATTCATATTTGGTGTAGGTGAGATTCAAATCCAAATATCTTATTTGGTAATGGATAGAACTTAGATAATAATGTAATCTTTTCTAAGGACAGTTAAATTCAATGCAACTATTGAATGGTTATGATTTTAGTCTTACACACTATTGGTTCTTAAACTTCAGCTCATAAGCGATTTTAGTCCTTAAATTTTAAAGTAATCATTTTTAGTTACTAACAAATTTAAAGTGATCAATTTTAGTCCATAACAAATTTATAGTGATCGATTTTGGTTCCTTTGAAATGATGATGTGTCAATTTTTAGTTTTGTTATTTCATCTAAAAGTGTAAGCTCAATAGTAAAACTGCTATTGCTTGTTTAGACCTCCAATTCTTAATTGCGGCTTGATTAATATTAAGCTTAACATACTTGATGTGGAATATACGTGATTAGCAAATTAATTAATCAAAGCATTCAACAATTGTATGGATGGGCACAAGGAAACAATGCTAAAATGGAAAGAGCAGTGGGTAAAAAAATAGCAAACCCAAGATAACAAGACGATGTGTTATCAAAGAGGAAACCGAAGAACTCGGCAAAAAACCTCTCGTGACCCTCCAATTTGAAATGATCCATTGGTGAATAAGTTGGAGTACAAGGATATCAAAAAGACCCTTCAAGCCTAAATTACCCAAAGTATTCGAGCCCTCTAAGATCTAGCTACCAATGGACTTCTTAAAGTCTTGTCTTCACTAGCTTTAATTTCCATATCCCGCAATACCACCTGATTGCTTATTTTGGCAAATACCCAATGCTTCCCGAGTTCCAAAACACTTTCTACACTCTGAATAGGTGTGGGTTGTGTTTGGTTACAAATCTTCTCTTAAAGTATAACAATGGGAAGGGGGAGAAGAAGAGACTACAAGGATTTCTCTCTTGAGGATGTGTAGCTCTCTCTAACAAGGTAGGTGTTGTAAAAACCTCTCTAGGGTTTTCTCCATGATTAGCCTCCTTACACTTTTGTGAGTAATGAGGCTATTTATAGTATGAGTGAAAAGTAAAAGAGTCACACTTAAAATCCCAGCTGTTAGTGCATTTTGCGCGTCATCTCGTGAGTTGGCCAAGTCGCGAGATAAGTCGCAAAACACATTGACTCTTCAGCTTCCACATGTGCTCCTCGCATGGCCTTTCGCGGGTGCTGAGTCGAGAGCCAATTCGCGAGATCAACTATCTTTAACAATTTTCACCAACTTAATACTAAACCCATTACAATTAAATTCCACAAAATACAGGGAAATAAATTAATGAAATTACAACACTTTTTTTCATGGAATAAAGCTAATATAAATGTTATATGAAAAATCATAACTTAACAAAAAGGCTAAATGAAATCACTTTGAATTTCAAAGACTAAAAATGATTACTTTAAACTTCAGGAATTTAAGATTAATGTGCTAAACTTTAGAAATCAAAAATATATTTAAAGAAAAAAAAGAAAAAGAAAAAAAGAAAAGACGTCTATAAACAATTATCATGGTGATTGAGGATGTAACTTTTTTGGCTGGCAAATCATAATGGCTTACAAATTAGTTTTTATCTTCTAATCATAATGAGCTTCTACTCTACCAGCATCATGAAATTATCCCATTTCCTTCCATTTTGTAATCTCTAAAATTATAATGTGATTAAAGCACATACTGACAAATGCCTTTGATATAATTTAAATAGTTGGTTTTCACATGAGTGCTGACTAGTAGCCTTGTGAGTAATGCATGATTACTAAGAAATTGAGTTTGAGGGGATGTTAGTATATTAGGATATTAACCCCATAGGTTTGGCCCATTATACTATTGTATTTGCCCTAAAACTTATATTACTTTATAGTACACATATGATGTGCCTATATAAAAAACATTCTCTTGCTCTATTTAAATACTGAATAGAATAAACAGTTTTAAGGAAAAATTGCATTGACCAAGTTTTCTATTATTACACCCAGTTTCCCTCTGCTTTGAATTAAACATTCGCCTCCCCTAAAATACAAACTATTTATACTAACCATCATTAAATGGATGAAAAAAGGTTTAAACTACAATAGAAATAATCAACCAATCAATAGGACTACCCAACATTCACTGCTCAGGACTCTCTGGAAAAGAATTTGTTTTAGAAATCCTCAATGACAAGGATAGGCTGGTCTACTCTTCTATATATGAATAGGGGCCTTTTAGTACCATAGCCATGAGCTATGACCATCAATAAATGTGCACGTTTGTGTATGTGATCTTTCTTAAAAAATATAGGTAATAATAAGGCAGCAGCATTCGAGAAGACATACCTTTGAGATTCTATTTTTATCATTTCATCTACGCTAAGAAGTAAGAAGTGCATCTTACTATATCTAAGCAGTAAGCGCTACTGTTGCATATGTAACCATTTTGTTTTGATAACTGTTGCATATCTGCCTTATATGCATTACAAAATGAACAAAAAAACGAAGCACATAGTCAAGACTAGTAATGGAGGTACCATTTTGACAAAAGTTACCACCTGTAACATTTAAGATATAGGCAAAAATTAGGTAAATGAAGGTGTTTAGTTTTTTAACTTTTTTTTCCTTCCAAATAATACTCATCAAACAACAAGATCTATTAAGTGGTACAACCCATGATGTTTTCAATTAAATTTACATCTTCAGCTCATGATTTCAACCTAAAATCATTATCTGAAGATGCAATTTTAAGATCTATGTTGTTTTTACAAAATGTTTAAAGGCCGTCGTTGTTGTTTTTATGTATGTTTTTATAAGTTTGAAACTAAAATAAAAAATTTTGACCCAAATCACTCTTGGTGGATGAGAAAAAAAACTCAATAGTATTTTTGTAGAAGAAACATTTATTCATACAACATGCTAGAGAAGAAAAATTAATGAATAGAAGTAGATCTTGATCCAAAGCAATCAGTTGCACAACAACAAAAAGTCAAAGCAATCAACGCAATATGCAATCAGTTTTCTATATGGTATTGGTGTGAGTTTGAGGCAGAACTAAACAGGAATATATATATATATATATATTTTAAGTAATAAAATCTTTTGAAATGAGAAGAAAGTCAACATGATGTGTAAACAGGAGAGAATTACCTGAAGAAACTAAGAAAGAAGAAATTGAAATCGAAATTTTTTGCACGAAGACATTGTTTTGGAAATAAACAGCAATGTACCACCTTTTTAAGTACTCGAGTTTGGTGAACTCGAGTACTATGTTTTATAACTCCACCGTGGCATGGCTGACATGGCAATTGGGATTTAAAAATTCCAAACAGTACTCGAGCTCAGGAAGCTTGAGTACTGTTCAATGTGATACCCGAGTCCACTAAACCCGGGTATCAATCTGTATTGGCCCCAATTGCTTCAGCAGTCATGCAAGTGAGCCAATACAGATTAATACTCGAGTACGTGAAGCTCGAGTACTGTGTTCAGTACTCGAGTCCACCAAACTTGGGTATTAGTCTGTTTGCCAATTTCTGGAGAATGCAATCTTTACGTCCTAGTTCTGGGGTTGTGGCTGCCCTTAGTTAAATTCACTGGTAGGTCCACTTGGCTAGAAGCTCATGCTCTCTCTCTCTCTCTCTCTCAATAAAAAAACAAAGAAAGAATATGTTTTTTTATGTGGTTTTGGTTAGCCATCTAACTCAAATCATTAGAAACAGAATACAATGGCCCAATGGTTTCTTTAATCAGTTTGGTTCATCTTCTTCTTTTTGCTTTTTGAAGAAATTCACAATATTATATATATATATATATATATATTTCCCAATTGGTTGATTTTCTTCCCCCTACACCTCCCTTCATTATTATATTATATTATATTATGACATGCCTAAGGTTTTTTAATACTTACATGTGATCAAAATGGGTGGTATATGGAAAGGTTTGTTATAAAATCACCAGCATCATAACTCATTTAGCACCCAACTTATATGGTAACCTTGAGAACTCAGAGGTGGTATTATTTGGGCATTTTCACTTAATCCCAGTGTTAATTTGTATAATTATTTTTTTCAAAACAGTTCTATTTGTTTTAGAACTTAACATCCCTCCAAGCCAAATAGAAAATTTTATGAACTTGTTAAACTGTCCAGTAATGCATAGGTCATTGCAATTTGCAAGTTGTTGCTCTTTACATACTAAGATTCACCCCCATCCCCCAAAAAAAATAAAAGAGAGAAAATCTCCCCTGCTAGTAATAGTATAATGCATGGGAAGCAGTCATCACCCATACTTTCCCATGCATTTATGAATTTGGAGACTCCAACTTTCAACATGTAATCAGCTGCTGCAACCTCCAGGTCCTCTAGCTGGTATTCATCTTCAACACCATCATCCTCTGTCTCACCAGTGGTTGGATCAACCTAACTATGATATGTTTGATATTATTAGTGTTTCAGGTGTCAGTACCCTGCCTTTCAATTGTGAGTCGGTGCAGCAAGTTTGATATTATCTACAACATGACGTTACAACTGAATAGCTAGCGTACGACGATGTCATGTTCATAGAGTTATTTTGATTAATTCATAAAAGTACACTAAATTGAATCAATCAACACCATCAAATTACTCTATATTAATGCTACCTTAAAACAAAAAGCTTTAACTTGAGAGCCCAAATCCGAAGCTTAAGAAAATAATTACAAAATATAACACAAGATATGTAACTAAAGAGCAAAATAACTCTTCAATGGACTTGAGATGAAGTTGATATCATACAAGAATCCTCAGTAAACTTGTCATCCATTTCCAATCGTTCTTTATCACTTTCAAACTTGCATCTCTTTTAAGCGTTTCCAATATTCCCAGTTCAGTCAAACTTTTCTATGGCACATAATCAGGTGCAAGTAGTTTTCACAAGTAGAAAGGGGCAAACTTTTGTGAATTTTCTATTAGAATTTGTAGACATACTGATATTAGTATGCCACACAGGCACATAAATAAGAAAATCTGTAGCAGGACCCCTAGAATAGCAACTGCTCGAACAACGCAAAGCTGCAATGACACAGTTATAGAGTTTGAATCACAATTTCACTAAAAGAGAAAGAAAATGAAGCAGGCCAAAGAACAGAATTTAACCTTCGTTATGGAGAACTCCAAGCCCAGTGCAAAAAGAAGAAAAACTACACCAAACTGGGCCACTGTTTCAACCTATGTGCATTCATCAGGGGAAAAAAGTAAGTGACCTGTAGAGACATCTGATAAAAAAAGAATATCAAGATGGAATCTTAATTACCACCAGAGAGCATCTTGTGACAACAAGAGCATATGAGCCTAGCAAATAACTACATGGGCAAATCATCTTTATTTTCAGTTGCTATTATACAATGAAGGCCACCATTTCATGCTTGATGATTTGTTTTTAAATTTTTGTGCCCTTGACTCCTTCATAGCAATGTAACAAAATGCATGATATTTAGTAAATTTCTGACATAGGCACATTGACACAAGACTTTATATTAGCGGTCTCAATGTGAATGCAACTCCTTCATTGTTAGGTTCCTTTGGTTATGTAAAAATGCATTAGTTCTAATTGGATGAAAATATAAACCTTAAAATGGTTTGATGACCATTCATATAAATACACTTTATAATTTACAATAGCTTGTGAGTTATAATTGACAATAGCTGGTGAGTTAATAGACTAAAACTTTCCATCAATACAAAATTTGAGTTGATAGATTGAAACTTTCTATCAATATAAATTTTGGAACCTAAAGGCTAGAAATTAAAATGGATCGAAGAGAAGATTTCTTGTTATGAAGATGATCTTCATTTTCTATAACATGGATGTCATTGCCCCCTATGCTACCAATGAACTTCTTAGTCATTGCCATGCTACCATGTATTTTTTTTTCTCAATCACAAGTTACCAAATTATGTGAAAACAATACAGCTTACCAATTACAAACTAATAAAAATTTACACGTTTATATTCTAAGTTAAAATCCTTGCTAACACAATCTTATTTCCAAACAATGTTGAAGTAAGGAAAAAAAAAATCATCTTTCTTATTGGTGATAGAATTGTTGGGAGTCGAGAAGCTTTGTAAGCTAATTGGCATTTAAGTAAAACAATACACAAGTTCAATAATTTAAATATAAAGAGAAAGTCATCATCATCATAAGCATAATAATTTGAAGTTTTGAACTAGTGCAATCAAAGACATTTAGGAGGAACTAAAGCATGCAATTGTGATTCTTTAGGCAATTCCTTTGATTTGTAGCAATGTTTAAGAACAAGTCAGAAGTTAGAACTTTTACGATGAGCATTAAAAAAATGGAAAAAATTTACATTTAAAAGGATGCCATGGTTCAAACTTAGCGTACCTAGTCCGCGAGACCACCACTCGTCGGTACCTCGTTCCGCTTAGGGCATGTTCTTCGGTTATGGCCCTCTTGGTCACACAACCCGCATTGCACCTTCCTCCCCCCCTCCTTCCATGGTGTGGTTCTCGGCCGTCTCCCGCCCTCGTCCATCTCATTCCTAATTCGTGTTGAGACAGGGCGACCTTTCTCTCGGATTAATCGAGGGTTAGGGAGGACCTTTCGAGTTTCTGTAGCATCTGTCCATGATAATCTATCTTTCAACACAGGGAAAACGAGAGCATAGCTCTGGAACAATGCGTCCACGCTTAGCATGGGTCAATGTTCTGCTCTGCATCATGTCGATACCTAATACAAACTGCAATGACATGTGAACATGGTATCTTGTACAGTTTCCATTTCTGACATGTGCAAGTTCTTTGCAACAGATTAACTCCATGTGTGTGATCCCCACGTCTAACAGTCCCTGGATTATGCGATGTATCTACTTGATATGATTGTTGTTGCGCGCTCAATCTCGTCACTCAAAAATATTTAACTTTTTAGATAAACTAAATAAGGAGTAATAATAATAATAATAATAATAATAATAATAATAATAATAATATGTAATAAAGGGAAATTTTCAATACATTATGATTCATTGTATTCAAATCATCTCTAATTTCTACTCATTTTGTCGCACTTGTTCTATACTTCTACATGGTAGACTGTAGGTGAAGTAGAAAAAATAGTGAGTTTATTAGAAAGTGATAAACAACCAATCACAATCTATCATTGTTGGATAATTTTGACAAAGTGTGTATCAAAATAGATTTTATCAATGCAGAAAAACATATTCGATTATTGTGAAATTTGAACATGAAAAAACATACAGATTTGGATTTTCAATTTAGAAAACACAATTTTACTAGGTGTTTTATGAGAAAACAGCAAACAATTTTTTAAATAGTGAATAGAAAATAATTTACGCAGAAAAGAGAGTGAACAATTTTTTAAATAATGCTGAACAGAAAATAATTTAATGCAGAATGCTAGAAATAGTTTATGCAGAAAACAGTGAACAATTTTTATGAGAAAACAGTGAAGGTGGTGTGCAGAGAGCAAATTTTATTAATGTAGAAACAGATTTTATCAATGCAAAAAAATAGATGATCTATACATCTAATGTAATTAATTTTCCATTAAGTTTACTCAATTTGGTATGTTCTTCAATTTTCATTTGAATTTTCATGATTTTACACACTCAACGAATTCAAATTTTTCAACATATTCGTACTATCTGTACCTCTAATGTACACAATTTTTCCTTGAGTTTTCACAGTTTTTTACATTCAATGAATTCAAATTTTTAAACAAATTCATACGATCTATACATCTAACGTACATACTTTTCCTTTGAATTTTCATTATTTTGTACTTTCAACGAAATCAAATTTCTCAACAAGTCTAGACTATCTGTACATCTTATGTACACATTCACGATTTGCTACCTTCATTGATTTTCCATTGATTTTTCTCGAATTTCTACATCAACTAATTCGAATTTTTCGAGGCATTTACCATTAGGTGATTTATACGAATCATTTATTTTTCTTTCATGGAGTTTGTCCATTATTCATATGGTTACAAATTTAGAAAAACACAAAAACCATTTAAGTGCAATAATTGCGCCAATGCTAGAAATAGTTAATGCAAAAAATAGTGAACAATTTTTATGACAAAACAGTGAACAGTTTTAATTAATGCAAAAAACAGATTTTATGAATGCAGTAAGCAGATTTGAATATACAGTAAATATGATGTGCAGAGAGAAAATTTCATAAATGTAGAAACAGATTTTATCAATGCAGAAAAATATATTCGATTATTGTGAAATTCAAACATGAAAAAGCATGCAGATTTGACATTTAAATTTAGAAAACACGATTTCACTAGGTGTTTTATGAGAAAACAGTGAACAATTTTTTAAATAGTGAACAGAAAATAATTTATGCAAAAAAAAGAGCGAACAATTTCTTAAATAATGCTGAACAGAAAATAATTTTATGTAAGATCATAGAAATAGTTTATACAGAAAATAGTGAACAATTTTTATGAGAAAACAATGAACAATTTTAATCAATGTAGAAATTAAATTCATATTTCGAAATTAAAATCTCTATATCTTCAATGCTTCTATTTAAATAAATAAAAACATAGAAAAGCTACTTATTTTTATCTTTATGTTTATTTGTCAATTATCCTCAAGCAAAAAAAAAAAAACAAAAAAAAAAAAAATTTACATAGTACTCGAGTTTGGTAAACTCGAGTACTGTAGAAAAAAAATTTTCTGTATTTTTTTTTATAAAAGGTACTCGAGCCTGGTATACTCGAGTATTGTGTTGCATGGTACTCGAGTTTACGAAGCTTGAGTATCACTTTATTTTTTTTAATCGCCAATTTCCAGCTCAGCAGCCACGGTGGAACTATAAAATAGGGTACTCGAGTTCACCAAACTCGAGTACTAGAAAAAGTGGTAGATTGCCATTTATTTTCGAAACAGTAGTTTTTTGATAAAAATTTCAAAAAATTGTGGTATTTGGCCATTTTGGCCTTATATAGCCATCCTGTTGCGAATAGTACCTAAACAGGAATAGGATATTGGTGGGGCTTTCTCTTCTTCTTTTTTTTTTTTTTTTTTGGTAATTGTTAAGGGCATTCATGCAAAATGATTTTGCCTGATATAATAACTTATTTGATCTATTTTACATTCTTATTTTTCAAAATACTCTACATTAAATTATTTATTGTACACTATATTAATCATTATTCACTCTCTTCCTTCATCTTCAGATACATAAAGAAAGAATAAAAAACTATATGCAAAGTGAATAGTATTAGTGTAAATTTACACAATTTTAGCTTGACTGCTGTGATGATTTTGAAGCTTAAATATGTAAAATTGATACTTTTTTATTTTTTGCATTGTCTAATGCAAATGCTCTAATACTTAAATTGTTGCACACCGTATACACAATCTATATTTTTAACTAGCTCAATTTTTTCTAAAAAATTTTAAATTTAAATTGTGATTTGAAGTCACGATTCTCAAAAACTGAAATGTATGCATGATGCATGTAATAAAAGAAGGAACTTGGTTATTTTCTACCCATATTTCTCATTTATTAAATTTTGATAAAATTAACATAATATATTTTGATACAAAACACTTTTTCATGTGATAAGCAATGTGTAGCTGTTTTTTTTTTTTTTTGCCAAAAATTCAGTCTTTGCGAATTATATCCAAAAAAGGGGTCATGCTACCATACCCCCTCTTTTTTTTGGGGTATGGTACCCACCTAAATCTAAACCGTTAAATGAATGAAAATTTGATCCGGACCATTCATTTAATTTGGAGTAATTTAGAGTAAATATTGGCTACTGGTCAAACAAGTTATATATATATATATATATATATATATAAGTAAAAAATCTAAAACAACCCAATATTCGCTGTTCGCTTCTCCAGTTCTACTTCTCAAAAACAAATTTCTCTGTGTCACGCTTCGGACTCTATATCACGCTTCGGACTCTATATCGCGCTTCCGATTCGGTTTATCCAAAGAACCCAGAATTCAGTTTCTTCTGTATTAGCTTCTTCTCTTACTAATCAACCACAAGAACCCAGGGCAGCTAAACAAAACCCATAGAAGAAACAGTATCGGCCGTTCTCTGCCCGGCGACGATATTTGAAATAGGTTTGTCTTTCTCTTTCTCTTTCTCTCTGACGAAGTTGATTTCACTACTAATATACAGATTATTAAAGTTTCTTTGACTATCAACGCATGATTTGTCTTTAGTTTTATTCACTGTTAGTAATCCCTAATGCTATTAATTGATTTGGGTTTTTATTTTTATTATTTTGATAGGAGATTTGGGTGTTGTTTGTTAACTTTGTTTTGAAAGTTGATTTGGAATTTCCTCCTATTTGAAAAACAAAATTTCAATACCCATGATTGCTGTTTTCTTTAGAAATTAGAGGGTTTCTCTGTTTTCTTTCTAATAAAATGTTTATGACTTAAAAAAAGAAAAAAGAAAAGAAAGAATGCTTAATGACAATATCTATCGAACAGAAGTGAACAAATGAGTATTCTTTCAACTGTTTAGGTCTCCAAGTAAAATTTCAAATACCGCATTGCTATTAATTAGATCTTTTCTCTTCATGTTCCTCATATTAATTTCCCAGTTATGCTCACTTTCTTGGTACTGGTCCTTATATCAGTGAGTCTTGGAATTTAGCACACGGGTCCAGAAGTTCCATTGTACGATGAAGTTATATATGTAGACATTGTTCTGGAAAAAAATTAGCATTGAAGGTGAAGGTAAGGCCCCGCCTCAATCCTTCTAAATGAATCTTCTATTTTTCTACCTGAACTCCCATTTCATATTTTTTCTTCGTATAAATTTTGGAATGGTCATTGTTTGCAAAATAAATTTGCTGCACAAATGAATTCAAAAGCTTTCTCACGACTTTATTCTATGGAAGCAGTTTTTTTAGAACCCAAGGAAAATTACACTTCTAAGATCAAATAGATGTTGATGTACTATAATTTTTCCCTTTTAAGAATTGTACTCAGTCTCAACTGATTAACAAGTGCATGAAAAAAAAAAGCTTTATTTTGTTTTGTCCAACCAATGAATTTTCCATTGATTAGAGTATTTACTCCTTGGTGGTTGGTAAAAGTGTCATGTATGCTTTGTAGATTTGGTGATGAATAGTTTATTTATAGAAGTCAATTACATAATTTGCCTTAATGTTTTCTTCACTCAAAATATTTTCAAAAACTCTCTTAAGATAATCACGTTAAAAATGTTTAGTTGAAGTTTATCTTAATTTCTCAACAGATTTCCTTAGTGTATGTAATTATTTATTTATCTTATAAATTTATGCTTAATGTCATGGCTCAATTCATCCAAGTGAAACAGTGCTGGCACTTATAGTGCATAAGGCTAGAATATGGCTTAGCTCACTAAATGTTTTTTTGGATAATGAGTTCTTAGACTTCTTTTTCTGCAATAGGAAATTTTAGACTTTTGACATAGTTATTGAATCTTTCTTAGCAAATTGCCTTAGTGTATGTAATTATTTATTTATCTCTTAAAATGATGCCTAATGTCATGGCTCAGTTCATCCAAGTGAAATAGAGTTGGAACTTACAGTGCATCAAGGTAGAGTATGGCTTTGCTCACTAAATGTTTTTTTGATTAATGAGTTCTTAGACTTTATTTTTTGGCTATGATGATAGAGTTGGGGGTGGTGAGTGTCATTGCAGTTCTAGCAGCATGGTGTGAAAGAGATTTAGGGTGGTATGTCATAATAGGTTGTTGCATCTTCATCATAATCACAAGGTGAACATGTGTTTACCCAAATCAATAGCTGATGTGTTTTTGTCATTATCACAAGATGAAAATAGCCTTAGTGTTCAACTTAATGCATCATGTGTTACACCTTCTAGCAAGCCTAAAGTCACCAGATCACAAAAACGTAGCCCAATTGTCACATCACAAGTTGAAGTTCCAAAAGTAAAAAAGAGGAAAGAAATCAAAGATTCATTGCAGGTGAGTTCATGAATGTGTACATTGATATATAAGGGTGCGAATACAACATATTTTTATATGCTAATTTGATTATACTATATTCTTTTAGGAATCTAAACTGGGTGATGATGAGGATATGAATGAGTTCGAACCATTTACTAAAATGGAGAAGATCATATGTAACTACATTTTTAATAAAAATTTTGAAGAGAGGTTTTGTCCTTTTTGAAGTTGGTATTAAAAATAATGAATATATTGAATAAGCTCTAACATAAGAATTTGTCAATGAATAATGTTTAGTGAAGTTCTTGTTTCCATGAAATATGAGTATGGTGATCGTGCAGCTTTCAATACCTTGCTCCCTAACCAATGGATAAGCAGTCAGGTTAGTGTATGAAATTCAAATACACTAATAAATATTTGTGCTGTTTATTTATACAATAATTATAACAATTATGTTGTATTTTAGATTATTAATTTGTTCGTTTGCAAGATGAGGATGGAAGAGAACAGATATAGAGACATGTTTGTGTGGTATTTGCCAACGCATTTTGCTGTAAGTTTTCGTAATATTTTGGTTTGTGTGCTTATAGTGTTTAATTAATACACAAGTTGTTTATCTTGAATATGTGTTTTGGATTGTGCTTGTAGTGTTTAATTAATACCTTACTTTTTTGAAATATTTATATATTTTTGTAGCAAAAAATGCTCGAAGAAGATGGCAATCCCACACTAGAATGGTTTAAAAGGACATATAGGGACGATGACAAGTATATGTCAAATTTGGTGAAGTGTGAACGGGTAATTTTACTTAGCACGCGCGCACACACACACACATGTATACTACATTGGCACATGCTAATACATTGTTCATTTGTACTTGTATATTTTTATCCCTATGAATGACAATAATAGTCATTAGTACTTATGTGTCGTTGATTTTGCAAAAAGATTTATATATATACTGGACTCTTTGCAAAGCACAACTAGTGAAGTCATTCGAACAAAAAATGTTAAAACTGTGGTATTGTTTCTTACTCTTTCTACTCAATAATGATTGTTTTTAATGTAATTTTGTTAGGTATTGTACTAAAAATAACTGATGTTAAAATCCAACTTTGCGATAGGTTACAGGCCTTGATAAGTTGTTGAGCTTTTTGGAGAAAGACAAGTATATTGATAGTATTACCAGATTTAAATTGAAATCACCCGTCTCGAATCCTCAACAAAATAATGGGTAGGTACCAAATTGTACTAGTACATATGGATAACTATTCTATGCATTTTTAAAATTGCAGAATTTTAACAATTTTCATTTTCCAGGTATGATTTTGGAATGTATGTTATAAAACACATGTTTACAAATACTTCTAGCAGGCATTTACCCCTTTTGGTAAAAAATTTCTTTGAATTAAATACAAATTTTCACATAATTTGTTTAAACTACTTCTTAATTACATGTCTAATTATTTGTAAGAGAGCTGGTCGGAACGTTTACGGTACAAGTTGGTAGCAAGTCTAGTGCTTTCAAAGAATAATGATCAACGTTTGAGAATTGTTGAAAGTGCTAGAAACATTCCACTACAGGAATATTTTCGGTCACTCAAAGATTAGTATAAAAGAATGAATAGGATACTGTTTATGAGTTAGTGATTTAGTGAATTGAATTTTTTTTTTTTTTTTTTTTAATGAATGGGAGATTGAATTCTTATATACAACAATTTAGTAAATTGTTTTTTATTTTTCTAATGAATGTGAGGCTGAATTTTTTTTTTGCACATATGTTTGTAATGATTTGTGGAAACAAAAACAGCAAAAATCACTAGGAACATATTTTCAATTTAGTAAAGTTTTATGTAACAATTTGTGGAAACAAAAACAGCAAAAATCACTAGGAACATATTTTCAATTCATTAAGTTTCTAAGCTTTCCCCACAATCAATATGTACTTTAGAAACTTATTAATAGAGTCCTCAACATATAAAAATGTAATGAAAATGCCATCTCTTTTAAAATCTATTACTTACATTTTCCCCAAGTTTCATTTAAGCATATCATTATCCACAATCAATCATCAAATCCTAAACCTTAAGCTGTTGCTAAAACCGTTAGCTGAAAGAACCCTTAATATTAACAAAAAAATATCTTAAAGAGAAAGAACATATGAAAATTCAGGATAGAGAATAGACCAGCATAATCCCATCTCTGGTGGCAAAAGAAACAATATCAGCACATGAAAGTACCACCCGGCAAATCCTTTTCAAGCTCCTCCTAGATGAAATCAACATTATCAACACCTCTCAAGGTATGATTAGGTATGGAATGATTTTTATAACATTTGTTGTCATCCAAAGGGACCAAAGCATCACAGCCCTGATCAAGAAAATTTCACAAAACATTAAGGCCAACTAATTAATTCCAACAAATAAATGGCAAGAAATCACAACACCCAGATTAAATCAGAATAACGAATTGATACTCCCAAAAATCAGAATATACAATTTTTTGCCTTGTTTAATATTTTAATAAAAAAAACTTCGTACGCATACTAAGAATCACACTACACACAAGAATAGCAATACAAAAATTCACAAAGCCAACATAATTCAATATCAAAAGTCACTTCCTGGGCCATATATTAGGTAATGTAAAACAAATAAAACACCCACATCAGAAAATAGAATGCAGCAAATGTACATAAACCCACCCTAATAATGGAACTCGGCTTAATAATGAAACTCTACAAGAAACATGATTGAAACAAAAGGTATCTAATTCAAAATATAGAGGAAATAAAAGGAAGCACTAGAGTAATTAACACCACCATAAAAAAAATATATATATAAAAAAAAAACCCCACTCTTCAGGCAATCCAACCAACAAGATCTTTAATCAGTAAAACAAAGGTAATATTACAAGGATGTACTATTACAGGCAGGACCTGAATTCTCACAATCACAAACAGATATGTCAGAAAAAGAAAAGGCATCTTTGATTAGATATTCTACATAGGGGTGTGAAGAAAATCCACCGACTCGCCAAACCCGACCCGACCTGACCTGACCCAACCCGCCGGGTTGGGTCGGTTTTAAGACTTGGTAGGTTGGATTGGGATACAAAAATTTTTTTTATAGCGGGTCGGGTTGGGTTTGAGTTATAAAATTACAAACCCGACCTGACCCACCCATATTTAATATATATTTAAAATATGTTATATATTTAATAATTTTTTTTAAAATTAGTTGTAGGGCACTTATATATATATATATATATATTTAAATATATATATATATATTTAAATATATATTATATATTTAATAATTTTAAAAAAAAACTAGCTATAGAGCAGCACTTCCTCGGTTCCTCCTACTAATACTAATTTAATATATATATATATAATATTATATAATTAATAATTTTTTTTAAATAACCAGTTCTTCTTATCCTATATAAAAGCCAATTAGTTCACATAAACCCTAATAAATTACTATTGTTGTTTAGTCATTAGTATTGTTTGCCTTTAAGGAGTTACATTAATACTAATCTTTAGATTTTTTTAATATATTAATATTTATATTTTTTTCTACTCAATTTAATAATAATAATAATAAAAATTTGTCAAATACATGGGTTTAACCCGACCCATGTGGATTGGGTTGGGTTGGGTTGAACTTATGTGATGGATTGGGTTAGGTTGAATTTTTTTTGACCCATCATGGTGGGTTGGGTCAAAAAATCCCCTCAACCTGACCCAACTCGACCCATGCACACCCCTAATTTCTTCATTTCAAAATAATGTATACGAATGCCTCAATCAACCAAACAGAGGATACCAAAATTATGAAATGCATGCAAGATTAAATAACCATAAAAAAAAAAAAAAAAAAAAAAACGAACAATCACCAAAATTATAAATACTCATCACAACCAAACCCCAAACAAACACATCCTCACAAAAAATCAATAAAAATGCGAACTTTATCAAATTCTTCTAATAGAACAGAAGGGGGGAAAAAAGTCAACTTGGAATGAACAAACCTCACAATTGCCATCATCAAGCAATTTTGGTGAAAAAATGAAGCACAAATCAAAAAAATTTGGGGGAATTTCAAACCAACTCTACAATACCTGAAATGGGTTTCGAACATCGCCGTGTAAAACCCCTTTCCCTGCACCGGCAAGGTCAATTAATGGTGAGGTCCTTTCGAATATGGAGCAAAGTCGAAGAGAGAGAGTAAAGAGAGCACGGTTGAGAGAGAGAGGGAACACAGGACAGCAAATAAACAATGGATTTCTTTTGTTTGGCGAGAACAATTCCCTCGCTAGAGTTGGCGAGGAATCGTTCATGGCTTAGGGATCTGTTTCTTCTTTTGTGGTCTTGCTTAGGTTTTTGTTTAGTAATCATCGCTCTAGATAGGTTTTTGTGGATGGTTTGGACGAGAAGAATTTGAGAGACGAAACTGGAGAGAAACGTAGGCTATAGAAAAACCGAGAGAGAGGAGAAGAAAGTCAGAGATTCAGAAACTGAGAGTAGAGACTGAAAACTTTTTATTATACGAAAATGCAGCATGGTGGTACTAGTACTACTCAATGTAAAGATAGTACCATTAAATGTGAGAGAAAATAAGACTATGGGAATGTGATAAAAGTGCAGTGGCATGTGATGTAAGTGCTGCATAATGTGAGGTGCTGCGTGTGATGTAGGTGCTGCATAATGTGAGGATAGTACCATCAAATGTAAGAAAAAATAAGAGAATTGTCAAATGTGACAAAAGTACAGTTACATGTAATGTTGGTACTGCTTAATGTGAGGATGATACCAAAAAATGTGAGAAAAAAAATATAGGAACTATCGAATGTGACAAAAGTATAGTCACATGTGATGTTGGTACTGCGTAATTTGAGGCTGGTACCATAAAATGTGAGAAAAAAAATAAGGAAACCACTAAATGTGACAAAAATACAATCACATGTGATATTGGTACTGTACAATGTGAGGATGGTACCATCAAATGTGAAGAACAAAAAATAAAGGAACCACCGAATGTGAAAAAAGTACAGTCACATGTGATGTTGGTACTGTGCAATGTGAGGATGGTACCATCAAATGTGAGAAAAAAAATAAGGGAACCATCGAATGTGACAAAAATACAGTTACATGTGATGTTGGTACTACGCAATGTGAGGATAGTACCATCAAATGTGAAAAAAAAATAAAGAAACCACCGAATGTGACAATAATACAGTCATATGTGATCTTGGTACTGCGTAATATGAGGATGGTACCATAAAATGTGAGAAAAAAAATAAGGGAACCATCGAATGTGACAAAAGTACAGTCATATGTGATGTTAGTACTGTGCAATATGAGGATAGTACCATCAAATGTGAGAAAAAAATAAAGGAACCACCGAATGTGATAAAAGTACAGTCACATGTGATATTGGTACTGCGCAATGTGAGGATGGTTCCATCAAATGTGAGAAAAAAAATAAGGGAACCATCGAATATGACAAAAATACAGTTACATGTGATGTTGGTACTGCGCAATGTGAGGATAGTACCATCAAATGTGAAAAAAAAAATAAAGAAACCACCGAATGTGACAATAATACAGTCACATGTGATCTTGGTACTGCATAATATGAGGATGGTACCATAAAATGTGAGAAAAAAAATAAGGGAACCATCGAATGTGACAAAAGTACAGTCATATGTGATGTTGGTACTGTGCAATATGAGGATAGTACCATCAAATGTGAGAAAAAAATAATATGAGGCTGGTACCATAAAATGTGAGAAAAAAATAAGGGAACCACTAAATGTGACAAAAATACAGTCACATGTGATATTGGTACTGCACAATGTGAGGATGGTACCATCAAATGTGAAGAAAAAAAAATAAAGGAACCACCGAATGTGAAAAAAGTACAGTCACATGTGATGTTGGTACTGTGCAATGTGAGGATGGTACCATCAAATATGAGAAAAAAAAATAAGGGAACCATCGAATGTGACAAAAATACAGTTACATGTGATGTTGGTACTGCGCAATGTGAGGATAGTACCATCAAATGTGAAAAAAAAAATAAAGAAACCACCGAATGTGACAATAATACAGTCATATGTGATCTTGGTACTGCGTAATATGAGGATGGTACCATAAAATGTGAGAAAAAAAATAAGGGAACCATCGAATGTGACAAAAGTACAGTCATATGTGATGTTGGTACTGTGCAATATGAGGATAGTACCATCAAATGTGAGAAAAAAATAAAGGAACCACCGAATGTGATAAAAGTACAGTCACATGTGATATTGGTACTGCGCAATGTGAGGATGGTTCCATCAAATGTGATAAAAAAAAATATGGGAACCACCAAATGTTATAAAAGTACAGTCACATGTGATGTTGGTACTGCGCAATATGAGGATAGTACCATCAAATGTGAGAAAAAAATAAAAGAACCACCGAATGTGACAAAAATATAGTCACATGTCATGTTAAAACTGCACAATGTGAGGATGGTACCATCAAATGTGAAGAAAAAAAAATAAAGGAACTACCGAATGTGAAAAAAGTACAGTCATATGTGATGTTTGTACTGTGCAATGTGAGGATGGTACCATCAAATGTGAGAAAAAAATAAGGGAACCATCGAATGTGATAAAAATACAGTCACATGTGATGTTGGTACTGCACAATGTGAGGATAGTACCATCAAATGTAAAAAAAAAATAAAGAAACCACCGAATGTGACAAAAATACAATCACATGTGATCTTGGTACTGCATAATATGAGGATGGTACCATAAAATGTGAGAAAAAAAATAAGGGAACCATCGAATGTGACAAAAGTATAGTCATATGTGATATTGGTACTGCGCAATATGAGGATAGTACCATCAAATGTGAGAAAAAAAAATAAAGGAACTATCGAATGTGACAAAAATACAGTCACATGTGATGTTAAAACTGCACAATGTGAGGATGATACCATCAAATGTGAAAAAAAAATAAATGAACCACCGAATATAATAAAAGTACAGTCACATGTGATGTTGGTACTGTGTAATGTGAGGATGGTACCATCAAATGTGAGAAAAAAATAAAAGAACCACCGAATGTGACAAAAATATAGTCACATGTGATGTTGGTACTGCACAATGTGAGGATGGTACCATCAAATGTGAGAAAAAATAAAAGAACCACCGAATGTGATAAAAGTACAGTCACATGTGATATTATTACTGCGCAATGTGAGGATGGTACCATCAAATGCGATAAAAAAAAATATGGGAACCACCAAATGTGATAAAAGTACAGTCACATGTGATGTTGATACTGCACAATGTGAAGATGGTACCATCAAATGTGAGAAAAAATAAGAGAACTACTAAATGTGACAAAAATACAGTTACATGTGATGTTAGTACTGCACAATGTGATGATGGTACTATCAAATGTAATGTTTTAGTAACCTAGTATAGCAGGTTGTCTACTAGTGGGTACCATACCCCAAAAATAAAAAAGAGGAGGGTATGCTAGAATTACCCCCAAAAAAGAGTCAAGTTCTATGCAATACCAGGGAATTCAAAATCAAGTTAAAACCAAGCTTTTTTTTTTTTATAGTACTAAAAATTAACACAGTACTCCAGTTTGGTTAAATCGTGTTTCATTTAGCAAAATTTTATAAACACTTTTATTACACGAATTTTATGAACACTTTTTATTACACGGATTTTTTTGTTTTCCAATTTTTTTTAATGTGTTTAAATTTGGATTGTTTAATGGATTGATATTGTGTTAATCACTTTTAATCATCTCCCTCAGTTCACATGAAATCCTAAAAGTGAGGCATTAAGGACAGCATTTCGCTCGTGTTTCTGGTAAGTTCTGTTGGAGGTATCAATCTTTGACAAAAAAGTTTTCTAAATATGAGTCCTGTACTGAGCACTTCGTATAAGATTGAATGCACTTTTGTACTATTTCCAAAAACCCCTTTCCATCAGTTTCTTGTATTCTGATCCATTGATTTTGCAAAAATTCATCAAAGGCACCCTTTCCCCCATGCTTTTCTCTGGTAATGAAGCATATACAGGGAGAAACTGAAAATTCTGGGGAAAAGCACAAAAATAACAGCACCTTACAATATATAAAACTTCTGGAATTCTGGAATGTGACAAAATTATACAATGAGATACTTTAATGGGGACCTTGAGTGAGTCTCTGCATCTCATTTTGGTCATTAAGAGTTTCAATGAGAAGGGGAGGCGCATATTGGGCTGTCCCTTGGTGTTCTTCAGAATCCTGGCAGAATGAGAGGATGATGGTATCAATTGACATCTCCACCACTGCAAAGAAAAGAGTGGCAACGACATAACCAAGACCCCAGCACACCTGCTCAAACATGAATAGAAGTACACACATTTAATTATATAACTGACTGTATATGAAGATTGCAAGTCATAAATTCAAGTGCACATAACAGATGATGAAGAAACCATAGTGATGTTGACATAAAATCTACACATCAAAAGTTGTATGTGGTTCCAGAATGATGCTTCCTTTCCCAATCCTTTTCGTTTCTCAACTACTTGGGTGAAAGTAAAGGGTTATAGAAGATCTGATTAGAAAACAATCATTGGAAAAAAAAAAAAAAAAAAAAAAAGCAAGCATACCACTACAGGAAACACTGGGGAAGAGATCTTGTTATGTGCAGATCTGTATTTGTGGGTATCCAACATGAGGAAAGCAAAAAGAGCACTTGAAAGGCTGACACACAATTTTCCAAGAAATAGGATAACATCTCCAATCACATTCACCCTCCCTATTCGAAGGATGTTGTTGATGATCAATTCAGTTGCAATTGCAGAAGCCTTACAGAAGCTTTTACCTGTGATGGCAATCTGCAAGTCACAAGCAGACGATCAGGAAACACGTGCGTGCATTAAAGGAACCAAATGAATCATAGCTTCAACATATGAATTGTGAATGGCCCTAAACAGTGACCCACAATGAGTTCCTGATACACCCACAAGTAAAATATAAGTTTAAGGAATTAGGTGCCACATGTAACAACTAAAATGGAGAAAGTTTTATTCCATACTAGCTTTTGCTTTGCCTTCTCTATTCCACTTTTTTCTTATTGTTGTGCATTTTTCACTTTTTATCGTTCTACTTCCATGATCCATCGTCATATTCAACCACCCACGACTGATGGTGAAGTCTCTCAGAAAAGAGGAAACAAAATAGCATTTACCATTTGTATGCTCTACGATATATCATAACATGGTGATTGGTGAGAATAAATTTGAAATGCATTATTTTCTCATTTACAACTATATCATTTTTAGAAATACATCTCCCAAGTGTTATTAGGAGAACCAATCCCTCCTGGCATTCAAATCACGTAGAAGAGGGTACTCAAGAATGCACTTTACCCTTCTTCCATACTGACCAAATAATTAAGGAAATTAGGAGATGAATTGAATGCATGCATACCCACATATGCAGATTTTCTAGAAACAAGTTTTTACTAAATTACCATAATGTAGGCATTGCGGTTTACTGATTTGATAGTCCACTCGATACACCTGAAGCAAAACCGAGATGAATGGAATGCCGCTTTGCCTATATAGCTATGAGGTGTGGTACTAGAAACCTTCAGTTTGCGACGAATTGACTCAAGCATAAAGCGGATAGATTCCACAAATGAAACAATCAGGGAGCCAAGGGCAACAGAGCCAAGGCCATATCGCATAAGCCGCTTCATGGAGGAAAAAACAGGAAGAAATGGAATCTCTGGCTGCATTGGCAAAAGTAGCAAGTGATTACGACGGAAAAATGCAAAAGTTTTTTTCAATTTCTCTTTTTTTTTTGGTTAAAATAAATAAATAAAAACCCCAAAATGAAATCTCGAGTAACTCAAGTTGCAGATTATCAAGGACAAGCTCCATCTTCTACTATTTAGAAATGAGTAAAAGTCATTAGTCTATTGTGCATAATGTGATCCACATACAATGTTTTGAAACCCTAAAAGAACTGCATAAATAAAATTAGGCCCTTTGACAGTTAGACCTAAATCATTCTCTAAACCAAGCCCAAAATCTTGCTTAATCCAGGGGGAAATAACAGAACATATGCTAGAATTAAATAATCTCAGATTCTATTTCCTAATTTGTGAAATTAGAAAAAGCCGTAGAATCCACTCTGTTTAATCAGGTTTAACATGTAAAACCGTAATTCAATATCTGTCTCCATATTAAATTGTTTCCATTCTCATAGTCAAAATCAAGAGAGTAACATATAAATATAAAACCACACAAAAAAATTTTAAAAATCTCACTTTGTTGGGTAACTTGTGCATGTGGCCAAGTAACTTACTGATGTTTCACCACGAGCCCAATAATAGGAGGCAACAGAACCTGCAATCACTGTTGATGAGCATGCTATAAAAAACTGTGTAACCCAGTAACATCCAAATAGGTGGAAGAGAATGGCAACTCCTATATGAGGAGTGTAGTGAATGCTATAACCACAGCAACGATCACAATTGACCCGCTTTGACACAAGATCATAAGCACAGCAGTTGGTGTTGCAGTCATTTTGGACAACCTGACCAGAACTGAACAGATGGAGAGCAGCTGAAAACCAGAACATGTAAAAAATTGCAAGGATAGTATATGGTATGATTGGAAAAATTATGAGCGCTTGAACTTCTCCTATGACCTTTGCCGCAACCTGTATACATGTTAAACCATTGAAGTAATTAATTTCTGCAAGAAATAAAATATTCAGTACCCAAGATTACAAAGATGATTGACCCAAAGCTGTGGCTGATTATGAAACAAGATCAAGTATTTAAGCACAAGAAAGGAAAATGCACATTTAAAGGAGTTTCCCTAGCAAAACAAATGTAACATTGGCGATCTCAGCACCAAATGTCTATTTATTTATTGTTTCCCAGCATTAGATTACCCTATACCACAATGCTTAACCCTAGCAACATTTGACCAATGGTATAGAAGTGTTTCCGCTCAATATGACAACAGAGAAAGCATGATTTAACCTCTGATGCAGATCACAACTGACGTGTTTTTTTTTTTTTTTTTTTTTTTTAAAGAATAACACAACTTTTGAAGCACAGGAGGGATGACCTAAGGTTATATATCACAAGTGACACTCCAAAGGTTTGCATGAAATATGATGTGTGTATGAAGCACATCAAGACATAAAAAGCTAGCAATCATCATGATCCAAAGCTGCACCTAGATTAATGCTGTGACCATATTTCTTTGCCAAACAATGTCTTCTTTAGCACTCTTATGAAGCCTCTAAAGTGACTCGATCCATAATTACATGCTATTATGTAAATTGATGCGTAAAAAATATTTTTTACTTGCATATTTTTCTTCCACTTTTTCCTCCATTTTATGTATTTCTTAAATATAAATGAAAAGCAAAAGGCAAACAGAAGTTTGACCTAAGTCAAAATTTGGACCCTCTAACAACAGGAATTGGTAGTATCCTTTACAAATATCCCATACATTTCAGCAAACTTCCTTGAAGTATCTGTGCCTCACTGGACTCCTGGAGCACTTTAAAAATTTTATCATCATTTAAACAACAAAAGTCCTTTACCATTTTGGATCTCATGCAATAATTTTACATAATACTTGCCTTAAGGACAGAGGTTGCCATAAGGATGCGGCGGACAATGGCAATCGATGTAAGAACGGCAACAATCATAATAAAGGTCATAAGAACAGCTACAGCACGGATATGATGAATCTCCTGAAAGATGAAAATTAATAAGTCACGAATAAATACATACACAGGGAGCTTTCAGTATGAAGGCTTCAGTTGATGATGATACCAACCCTTCCATATATACGAATGTACGGATCATGCTCACCAATGATGGGGGAGATGGCATCGTTCCCTATCCATCCAGCTAGTAGCAAGGAAGACAATAACTTCAGCATGATGTTCACATTAGAAATTAAGTTCACAAATACTGTATTTCAATATGCTCGAATCCAAACAAGTATCAACAATCTGAAATTTATCTTTAGCAGAGTCTCTATCAAATTCCAACTGTAAGTTATTACTTATTATGGCAGTCACCCAAGGTTGCATTTAAATGATAGGATTTAAATCAAGGGATCTACATAGTAATTTATAGTATAAATTTCAACAATGCATGATAAGGTTGAGTATTAAAGAAAAAAGAGGGGTTTGCTGTAACATTTCACTTATTATATTGTGAGCATTTAAATCAAGCAATTTACATAGGAATTTATAGTATAAATTGCTTGATATAAAATTTTACAACGCAAGATAAATTTGAGTTATTAAAGAGAGAGAGACAGAGAGAGAGAATAAATTTGAAATAAATTTCACAGTAAGTAATTTTGAATTCACATACTATTAAGGCTTTAAATCATCAATAAATTACATCAATGACGAAACTTCTAATTTTCATACTTCATTCAAGCTGTTTGAACTAAAAATGAAGTCCAAATTCAAATGCTTCCTTCCAAATGAACCACAAACGTTTGTTACCCACCACCCCACCCCAAAAAAATCCCTAGATAAGAATAGTAAAAGATCATCTCCTGACCTTTTAAGTAGTAAAACATTGTCACTGATACTATGAGGACATTAAATAGGGTAACTGTTACCCAAGGCATTGCAGCAACAAAATGCCGAATCATCAGAAGCCATATCACTGATAAAAACAATGGCAAGAATCCTCCACAAACAATCAATACTGGCCACGCCTTTCCAATATCAGCCATGTATCTCTGCAAAAATTCCATATTTGATAAGTTCTACAATGCACAAAGCATATATGCTTAGTGACAAGACATTTGGTACATATTAGACAGAAAGGAATTATGAGAAAATTATATTCAACATATAAATCATAAATTAAGTTCAGATGGGATAAGGAAGAGGCTATATTGAAGGGCTCTTTGTCAAATAACCAACCAATCAATAGGAGCAACCCCCACATTATCCGCTCAGATTCTCGAGAAAAGTCTTTTTCAGAAATCCTTATTGACAAGGATCGGCTGGTCTAATACTCTATGAATGGGGATGCCTTTAGTACCATAGCCATGAGCTGTGAAAATCAATAAATGTGCATGTTTGTGCATGTCTATAATCTTTCTTAAAAACACATATTTATATAATAATAAAAATATAATAAAAATCTTAAAACATAAAATAGTCAGCAGAACATGACCAAATGCAATATCCAGGGAGAATCAAAGACACCTATTTAAAAATAACAATAATAAATAAATAACATAGGTTTTAGAAGTAAAACATACTCAAAAGAGAGAGAGAAAAAACTCAAGTAAACACGAAGTAGACAAATAGAATAAAAAATCTTTTAAATAGGCATAGAGGGAGCTCATGATTCCATTTACCCACTAATAGGCATTAATGGTGACCCCCAAACATATTGATGTCATATGGTTACTCCAACACAAATTGATGTCATCAAATTAAATCAAATCATACCAAGATTGATTTTCTAAAAAATAACATGCTAGTAAAAACAAAGTACTGTGCAGAAAACTATGAAAACAGGTAATCAATATACTTTGCATGAAATTCCAAAACCATTATTATCATAAAGGACTATTGAGACGAAAGGTCAACCTTTAAAACAGATGACCGAGAATTGATGGACCTGTGAATGGATTTGTCTATAAGGATGTCTTCGTTAATGTTCACCCCACCCATCTGCTGCCAATGCCTCAGCGAAATGTTTGATGCACGAGCAATATACTGGCAGCTCCAATAAACTGTAAAAAGAAGTAATAGATTTATGATGTATAAGTAGAAGACAAACAAATATAAATCAAAAAAATATAATAGGCAAAAGTTATCTCCATGAGCTTCCAAAATCTTGTCCCATTGATAAAAATTTTGCAACCAACACCACATATACATGTAGGAACCTTGTATACACACACATTATAAATGATAAAATAATTAAACAAGATATGCACACATTGAACAGGAAATGGACCACAAAATCGCATCTTAAAAGAGTCAGTTAGAATACCATTTACACTTGGAAATATTACAGGGTAACAAGGACCCTGAAGTTGAAGAGAGCTGTTCCTCATTTCTGGTGTAAGGAACTCATAATAATCATAATTCCTATCAATCCAATCATCCATTGAGAGATGGATATCTCCATCTGGATAATCACAGACCCAATTTAGTTGATCTTCAGAAGCGAAAGGGCAATCCAGCAAGCAAATACTCCGAGCATTGGCTAACTTAAACTCACTGCCTTTCAAACCACTTTGATAAACCTGATTTGGATTTAGCCAATATCTAAGTTCCAATTGTCGAAGTCCAGGTTGTGCATTCTTGTCGCCACACACATTTCCTTTATAGTCCAGTCCATATGTAAGCCTGTCAAGCCACAGAACAATTAATCACAAGGAGAAAAAAAAAACACACACACAAACACAAAGATAATACATAATATAGCCAAAATAAGAAGAGCTACTGCATAAATTTGAACAAGCAAGCAATACCAGCAACAAGTTTGTGCCCTTAATAAAAAGAAGAGAATTTATTTTATCAATATTATATATATCGTGGGCTATAGAATAAAGTAACTGTGAAAAAGTAGATGAAAAGATCCCTATACAGAAATCATAGTAAAACAATGACAGCTTGAATCTAAGTTTGTTACATAATCCTTTTTGGACAGCAGGGACAAAAGTTATCTTTTTGCCAGCAATCATCTTTTGATTGTAGGAAGTAACAAGCAATATATAATATTATATTTATAGTAGATATGTCAAAGAACTATATAATATACAACTTCATAGCAATCATATAATCAATCAAAGTTTAAGATCCTTAACATAATTCCTTTTTTTTTAAGGCAAACTACAGTAACATAAATCCTTAGTTGTTTGCTGCTTTACATGCAAAACACAAACACACCACTGTTGGGCATTGCCTAGCAAGAAGGATGCTGCAAGAAGACAATACAACATCAATTGGTACACACTCATGTATTCGTTTATCGTGATGTTTTATAGCCTGAGCATATCAAAGTTTAAGGTCCTCATAATCTTTTTTTTTTTATATAATAGAATTTTCATGTTGTATCTTTTTATTTATAGCAAGGGTGACACATGCATGATACAGAAACACCATCATCAGGGTGTCAATTAGCAAGGATGTTAAATAATATAGCTAACTCTCAATAACACACTCACTTTTCTTTCTTTCTTTTTTTGATAGGTAAGAAAAAGTATATTAATAAAAACTGCTAGATGCAAAGGAGCATCAGCATAACAGAAGTACAAGAAAGATGAGAAAGCAAAAACATATAAAGGCATTAAATACAAAGAGTAAGAGAGCTAAGGAATAGAGGAATAGAGTCACTAGATGTGAGTCCCCAAGCCTTAGCCCAATCATAAAGGGAACCAGAAAAGGGAGCAAGCAGTTGGTCCTCAGATCTATCCAAATCCTCAAACGCCCGCCGATTGCGTTCCCTCCAAATACACCACATCAAACACAGCAGAACTAGGTTCCAAATGTAAGATGCATACTTCCCCAACCAATTCCACCAACTATAAAGAAAATCTTGCACCGTACAAGAGGGGACTCATGAAATCCCAAAAATCCTAAAGACAAAACACCACAGTCGATAAGCCTTTCCACAATGTAACAACAAATGATTCACTGTCTCACTACAACAACGACACATAATGCACTAGTCAACGAAATCAAAGCCCCTAAATCTCAAGATATCTCCCGTGAGGGTCCTATCCCAAGCGGCTGTCCAAACAAAGAAAGAGACACGCTAGGGTGCCTTAACCTTCCAAATACCTTTCCAAGGAAAAGCATCAACAGAGGAGCCATGTAACTTATGATAAAATGAGCAGATAGTAAAATCCCCGTTTTTAGTCAACCTCCATCTCAGACGATCACTATCTGTCATGGAAGGTAGATTGGATACCAAGAAACGAAAGAAATCAGCCATCGCATCTGCCTCCCAATCATTAGGACCCCAAATGAAGCGAACATCCCAAGTTCTCCTAACCCCTGCTCCTTGACAAGACAAAGAAGATTCAATGGAAGCCTCTCTGTTTGCAGCAAAATTGTACAAGACTGGAAAAGCCAAATGGAGAGGAAGATCTCTGCACCACCTATCTATCCATAATTTCACTCTATCCCCCACCCCAACCTTAAATAGGGCATTTTTGCTAAAAACCTCCCAACCCATCCGGATACTTCTCCACAAACCACACCCATGAGCACCCCTTTCCAACTTAGAGGTCCACCCCCCCCCCCCCCCCCAATTCTTCCCCAAACTTCAAAGCGACCACCCTCCTCCAAAGCCTATTCTCCTCAATCCCAAAACGCCAAAGCCACTTTCCTAGTAAGGCTTTATTGAAAGTAGTCAATTTCCTAACACCCAGACCACCATTAGCAATAGGCAAACACACCTTATCCAAACCCAATAAATGTATCTTAGAGTCACCCCACAGGAAGTCCCTTTGAAGCTTCTCAATTTTGTTAGCCACATGAGTAGGAATGGTGAACAAAGATAAAAAATACATGGAGAGACTAGATAGCGTACTTTTAAGCAAAGTAAGCCTACCACCTTTTGATAAATACAACTTTTCTTTCTTTCTTTCTTTCTTATTTTATATTATTTTTGTTTCACCGCACAGATATTAGTAAGACGGATACTCCATACTCGTATCATTAAGAAGAGAGAAAGAAAATAATGAATAGCTAGCTTTTGGGATTTAGATTGGCAAGATCCATTGACAATGTAATATGTAAAAAGAGTTGTAAGACTTGGTCATTTGTTGAAGAACAAGTCAAGTTGAAGCTGCTAAAAGAAGTCAAATCTATGAGAACTTGCTTGAGCAATCCTCTTTCTCAATCAAGTAAACTAAAGACTTGCTTAAGAGACACAATAACTCAACCAGAAAGTTCACCTGTCGTTTGCTCAAGCGAGAAAATCAGACTTTGTTTCCAAGTTCAATTTTGAAAAGTTTCATGCAACCTTTGTTTAGCCTACATATAGATACTTAAAAGCATATCTTTCTAGGCAGCTGAGGAATATACCCATATTACTGTGTATTATTGAGAGCCTTTCCGTTGTTTCAAAAGCATAAAGCCTATTGATTCTAGTTCTTAATCTTGCATATATTTATGATATAACTTTGGTTCAGAACCTTCAGAATCCATGTTTAGCTGAAACCACATAATTCTCAACCCTGCATCAGTGCATGCACTGTGACCCCAGAGTTCCAGCTTGAAGTAGATGTGTCATTCATGGAGGGTAATGTATATAGGAAGTTCAAAGGATCTGGAGTTGCTGTGATCTTAATAAGTTGTCTGTAGGGTGAGTAGAGTCTAATGACAAAGGTTGTGTGAGTTAATCTATAAATTGTTTCTTTTATAGTGAATTGCCTAGTTGGGGTGCATTACCCCCAGATCCATTGAACTTCTTCTTTGGTTTTCCACTTTATTACCAAATGATTATGTTATTTGCTTTATTAGTACCATAATTGATTTGGTAATTGAGATTAGATTTAACTTGTCCTTGAACTTAAAAATCAAATTTTTGTATTTTTATTAGTTAAGTCGGCCACTTGTTTTCTTTTCCTCCATTCTATTCTATATGAAGTCATGCTCTCTATTACTTCCTCAATTGGCATGTTCTTTTTTATTACTCCTACTAATGTTATTTTTGGTCTTCCTCTACCTTTTTTTCATTCCCTCAACATGCTATTATATGCCAATGAATAAGATAAGTGAGATCAACATGTTAGCATTAATTAATGTTAGAGCAACGGGTTTTTTAAATGTTAGGATATACCTTATACGTAACAAGTAACAATCAATCCTTTTGTCTTGAGTTATTGCCACACATATTCATCAATATGTTTTCACCAAAATCAAAACCATGAGACAAGTATATCAAAAATCTACAATGCAGAATTCTGCAAGCATTAGATATTTCACGAGTACCACATCTTGTCTGTCCAAAGGACAAATAGGAGGATTGATTGCAGAGATTTAATAAGAGCTTAGTGTAACAAACAAACCTATAGGTATGACCTTTATCAAGTTAGTATAGGACAAATGTAGATCTTCATGATCCATCACCAACACAAATTCAACTGTCAGACACTTGAACTACTTACCAAGGAAAAAAAATTATATATAAGAAACTTGAACTAAAAAGTGCATAGATATTTTGTAAAAATGATTGTAGGAATTGATTTCATGGAGTGCAGACTACAGCCCTGCGTATATATTATACATGAACAAAACCAACTCCTAAATACTTGAGTCCTTTAATTATCAATAAGCCAATTACCTACTGGTAGCCATCTCCCTAAATACATAAATAAGAATAAATGACTCAACACTAAATTGCTATTGAACTCACCTTAGCAGTTGCTCATACAACTATTTGACTCAATTTTACTTTTCCTTCCTTCTCCCCTATTTTTGCAACCAAAACAGCTTGGCAATACGGAAAGAAAGGAACACAACGCAATTATGCATAAAGCAACTCCTTAAATATGTTGAGTCGAATTCATTATCTTAAGAAAATCACAATAACACACAATTGCCGTCTTCTCTTAACATCAATTTCTTTGAAATGTTGCAAATAACAAAGAAATCAAGTAAAATTTGATGACCAGTACTGCTGCCAGAACTCAATGGAGAACTACTCTCCTATCTTATAAAAAAAAAAAAAAAAAAAAAGCTGAGTTTTCATATTCTAGCAGAAAAAATAATCAAAATGAAATGTCTTTCCTATATATCTTCAACCAAGCCAACAAAAACAAGAAAACAAAATAAAGGTAAACCAAAGTACATAGCGAGAAACACTAATTGTGCCTCAAAAATCACTAGAACAGACCAATAAAATATGCAAAATTAAAAAGGTATCAACTTTAAGTACTAAAATGTAAATGATATATGTAGTGATTGCTCTGATTTCGTTCCAACAGCTAAGGACAAACATGGAGCAAAAAATGAGAAACCCATTAAAGAAATTGCAAAATGAGAGCTAGAAAAAGGAAACCCATTAGAGAGGGTACAATAGAAGTACTAGATTCTTTACCTTAATGGGTTTCCTTGGTTAAACCCAAAGCTAGAGTTGACAATCATAGCAACCCAGAAGGCAATAAAGATCACAAGAAAGGCAATATCTCTGCATTTCCTATTGTGCCTTATGATCCCACCCATTTGTGTATTCCCATCACTTGATGGGTACCTCCCTATCACAGCTCCCAGAGGACCCCTCATTTTCAACACACACACACACTCACTCAGACTCTCTATCAAAGCTTCAAAAGCAAAAGAATTTTAGAGACACACGCAGCCAGAGAGACAAAGAGAGGGTTAGTGTGTAAAGGGACAGTAGTAGAGTAGAAGGTAGGATGGTGTGAACTGCTGTGAGAGAGTGAAGCAAGGGCTTTAGATTTGGAATATTTTGTTTAATAATTTTACTCTACTTTTGATTTTAAGACAAAGATAGTGTATAAAAAGTTGGTAAATTCAGAATTTATGTCAGGCGGCTTAAGATAGATTCAGTTATTGGAGTAAGTAATGGAGTTGGCTCGGCTTGTTTTATGGAGTCTCGGCTAAAATTCTTGGGGTGAGATTTGGTTGCAGTGCTTAGTGGTTGATATAACCACACGGATTCATTTTTAAACATGTGCCACTATTTCATCGGGTCTAATATACTGAATGCATAGGACTCAAATCTCACCCAAATTCTTGCAATTTTTTTTTTTTTTTTTTTGAGAAGTTTGCAATTTATTTTTTTAAGTGCTCATTTTGGGGTGCACTTTATAAGCTCTTTTATTGTTTTTTTTTTTTTTTTTTATTTGTTAAGTTTTATGTGAAATTTTTTTTGATATAATTTTTTTTTCTTATTATTTGTAAGTTTCACGTAAGTCACCTACTTATTTTATTTAACTTTTACTAATATATCGGGTCCGTTTGGATATAACTTATTGTTACTGAAAGTTGCTAAAAACTGAAAATATTATAGCAAAATAATTTTTAAATATATGAATAGTATCGTGAGACCCATTTTTAATATTTTTTTAATGCGTGAACAGTGTATAAACAGTGCATACACTGTTTATAAACAGTACTTTTTGTCTCTAAAAAGTCAAGAACTCCGACAAAAAAAAAAAAAAAAAAACTAAAAACGCAACTGAGAAAATGCACTTCAACAAAACTGTGTATCCAAACCCTCACATCATTGCATTCTAAGAGCATTAACAATAATGCTCTTAAATTGCTAAAATGCTAATTTTTACTAGCCCACACCACAAAAAACATGCTACAATGATAGTTCTATACTTAAAAAATCTTTACAAATGAAGTAAACAGCCATCTATAGCCGTCTATTGAAGCTCAAAAGTTATAAAATAAAATGTTATTTTATTACTTGATTTTTCTATTAAAATAATGAGTAAACTACATAAATGGTCTCTATCCTTTATGGTAGTTATTTTTTTTTAATGAGTTTTTTATATTATTTTAAAAGGAGTTGAAAAAAAAAAAAAACTTTGATATTGGGTATATGGTAAAGTGAGGTAATAAAATAGATAAAATCGTTTTTTAAAGTGTTAAAAGCTAAATTTGTTAACACCATTAATCTAAATGCTCTAATAAAGCATTATTACCTACAATTATAGGGTGCTGTTAACAAAGTCCTTATATCAATATACTGACGTAATCCAGTCATTAATTTGTCATAGCTGGGTTATAAATACTTAAGAGGTTAAACATTAAATTGAGCCGAGCATTACACTGCCCAGAACTCAACCTCTGCATCCTATTCTTCTCCATCAATCACCTTTGTTCCTTTTGTGTCATGTCCATGGCAGCTCCACCTAAAGCATCAAAACTTACATCGTTGGATGGATTAGACCACACAAAAAAAAAAAAAAAAAAAAAAAAAAAACTGACTTCAAGGGGTGACTATGTCGAAAACAAGAACCCCACATGGAATCACAAGTTCATATTTGCAATCAATAAAGATTTGGTGTTGGAGAGGCCTAACTCTACATTGGTACTTGAAACCACCATCTTATGGTATTCCAAAGGCATGCCTTAAGAGATCCTTAACCTGGATGGTTTGTTCAATCGAGCTATACCTACTTTTCTTGGTTCAAGCTTGGCTATTGACTATAGAAAGTTAATGGGTAGCAAGTAGAGCGTTATGCATGCACTGATGCACATATAAGAACAAGCTCGTTCTTTTTATATAGGATTATTTTGTATGTTCAAGAATTGTATTAGTGCTAGCTGAATGCAGTAATTTTGCACTTCTTTTTTATCCCCTTTTTTATTAATAAGCTTTTGTATCTATTGATACTAGTGTTAAATAATATGTGAAGGGAGTGAAGGGTTTACTTTTAGGCCTTTGTTGTGTATACAAGGGTGTCCATGAGTTTGTCTAGGTAGGATTTGTGCCACCCGATCCTATTGGTTGGTAGACCAAAGGACCTCCTGTTGACTGGGACCATTATCCAATCGAATCAAGCTAGCCACAACAATCGATGGATCTTGTTGGAGATCGTGTGATTTCCAATAGATCTAGGTAAAGATCTCAATCTCCCTAGAGATCACGAGATTTCTGCTAAATTCAAGCTGAATCCCAGAAGATAATGTGATTTTGGGTTTGATTCTCGGTGAAAATGGAGGATTCCAACAAGATTTCAAGATATATGGGTGGAGGGCCGGTCATGTTAGTTTATATCGGGTTTTAGAGGGGAAACTCACCACTCAACCTACCCCCTACGGGTTTTAGAGGAGGACACCTATCGTCGACTGCCATAGGCGTTGGATCTCTTGCCAATCGACTTAGGTTCGATCAATTAGGGTGGGTGGGTTAGGTCCTTCTCGCTCTATTTAAAATTTAAAAAAAAAAAAAAAATCATTTTCCCTCTATATCATGGATAGCTAAATGATAAGTTTGTATCATTTAAAATTTTGTAGTTAGAACATTAAACATAAAATGATGTAGTTATCCTAAAATTTTGGAAGTAATGTGTGCTAAGAACTTGGATTTTTTTTTTGTTTGTTTAAAATTGGACTTAGTTTTTAAAGGTTGAGAGACTGATAGAGGAAGATGGTAGATAATTTTGACTATTTTTATTTATTTATTTTTTGTGTGTTAACAGTGATAAAATCAATTTTAATTCTTTGTTTGTCTTTTTCAGAAAAGCCGACTTAACTAAAAGATAAGACTATTTTAAAATCTTAATTCAACTGACTTTTTTCTAACTTTGGTGGTTTGATCCTATATTATTATTATTCGTCTGCAAATACTAAGTTTAATAAAACTATGCATCATGGTTTGCATTTATACAGCCTAATAGTCTAATTTTGTCATTTATTTGATGATCTTTAGTTGCTTCTTTCGCTTTTTATTTTTATTTTTCAAAAAATTATGACACTAAAGCTCCAAAAAAAAAAAAAAAAAAAAGAGTCTCATAGAATGCACAAAACGCATGTGATGAGACTAGTCTAAAATCAAGAATTTTGAAAAGTGATTAAATTCAGTCCAGAGCTAGCGTAAAACACTGCTTTTATGCCAGCCAATGAAAACAAGCCACATGATTCTCCTTCAAGATATACATTCCTCTACTTTACTCTTTTTTTTTTCTTTGGATTTTCTCTCTCCCCCTTCCCTTCGTAACTCTCTCTACTTTACTCTTTGAATTTTCAAAGACAACTTTTATTATTTGAGTATCCATGACTGATTTTCTCTCACACACAAAAAGTCAGCCAACCCAAAGCAAAGTTTGTGTTCATAATCATCATCAAAGATCATCAAACGCTCAAAAAGTCTCAAACGTTCTCTTTCATTGATTCATCCACCTCCATTATGTGCTCAATAAAAGCAAATAATCACATTTTTCCTGCTGTTGATGATCATTTTAGGAATCCAAATAGAAAGAAGAAGTCCAATAACATGGGCAGAAAAGAGTCAATAATGGATAGAAAAACCATTAAGCATAAGTAGCAAGAATAATGGATCACAGGTCCGCGAAATAAACAAATGGGCCTTGAGGAAGCAAACGGGTTTAAAGGAGTCCGAAAAGAGAGAAGTAGCAAACCCATGGGCAGTATATGATGTAGAAAAGTGAGAATGGGCTACAGCAGGCCCAGAGTAATGCAAGAAAAGAAAGTAAGGGGTTGATAGCAAGCCCATGAGCTCTAAGGATCAAGGATAAGGTAATTGGGTCAGGGAAGCCCAAAAACGTTAGTAAAAGCCCATGGGAATACAGAGTTAGGAAAAGGGTCAAGGAAGTCCAACAAAAGCAAATGGGCCAAGGATGCCTAAGAGAAAACGAATGGGACATAGGAGCCCACAAGTAATAAACTAATGGATGTACTGAGCCATAGGGAGAAGAATAAACGGCAAACCCAAAAAGACCCAACATGATTGGGTCAAATAACGCCACAGCAGGAATGGCAGAATGGTATGGTAGGAAATGATAACAGAAAAAGAGTATGTTGAAAAAGGCAAAGCCCACCATCAAGTAAAGCTTAGCCCCTAAGTGGAGTGAGGGGAAGTCAGAAAACAGCTCACATAAGAAGTCAAAGACGGACGGCAGACTGTGCAGGTAAATCACGGCGAACGCATGAGCAGCAGGTAGATTTTGGACATACATAGAAAGAGGCACGCGCAAGGCCCAGGCATCACCAGCCTGTACCAAGCCAATACAGGACACAGTGAGGTCATGGGTTAGAGATAAGAGGGCATGATTTGGTGGTGGGGAGATGGGAAAACCTATTCTAAGGTTCCTGCTTAGGCTCTATTGGGGAAATTTTCCTGCTGGGATGACATACCACCTAAAAGAAGTAAGGCTGAATTAGAATCACTAGGTGCATGCCATGAGGGATAGAGAGAGAGAGCGACCACACCGCAGCAGGTAAAGGTGCCACGGCAGACAAACAAACAAAAGAGTCTTCTTTGTTTGGTAATGGGGAGTGGCACAGCCAACACAGACGGACTAGTGGTGGTCGACAGGTACACCCAGACCAGACAAAGGTGGTTAAAGGCTAAAATAGTAAAACTCGGTCATGGCAGGCACTATAAAAAGAGGCCCTTGTCATGCACGGGGGGATCGCAATCACAGTAATAGGAACCTCTAAGAAAAACCACGAAATAGAAAATAAGTATTGAGAAAAAGAGAAGAAAGGGAAAGATAAAAAGGAATAATAAAAGATAAGAAAAGTAAAAAACGAAGAGTTAGAACGGCAGGCATGCACCAATAGGTTGATTCCCTCTCTCCCTCTCACAGTCCTGCTCTCTGCCAAAAGCAAAAGGGTTCTTTTGGGTACCAACCATTCAGGTCCGTTTCCCTCAAAGTGATTAATTTCCACGACAGGATTTCCCTGGGAGATTATTTGCGTTGAGAAGAAACGTTCTTCCTTCTTTGGTCTTGGTCCTGTGGATCGGATTGATTTGATTTCTTTCTTTTTGATTAACTCGTGTAATACCCACTTATTCCCCTTACTTTCTTTACAAAAGTGATTGTTATTATTGTGATTATCTTTCTTAATTAGGGATTATTTATTCACTTTGATTAAGAAGCCGAAGTCCTTTCTTTTGTTATTATTATTATTATGTCTGCTTGCCACCACTCATCTAAAGTAGCTCTACCTGCCGTAAGCATGCTCTTGGCAAACAAGGCATAATTTGCGCATAAGCCGGACCAAATCGAGTTGCAATTGGACCGATCTCAACTCCTTTACTCAGAATATTTGGGCCTAGTATCGCAGGAGGCAGCCCAGTCCAATATTGCAAAAAAGGCCCGCTACACCTGCCATCTCAACCCCACCAAAACCAAACATGCGTCATGGACCTAGCAGTGGCAGAGCTAAGAGCATCGAAGCCAATTGGGTTCAAAAGGAGGCTAGTGGTTCAATGCGTCATCACAGCCCTGTAATGTGTTACAAAACCCCTTTTCCCCCTTTTTTTTTTATTTTTTTTATTGTGAAATTTAGTTTGGAAAAAGATAGTCCTTGTAGAATTTGTGATTTCTCTTTTAGATGTAATTTTTCTTTTGATGATGATGTGAAATGTGACGTGTTTATGTAAAAAGTTGCAAATTTGAGATATGGGTTTCTATCATTGTTGGATTAGTTTAAGGAATATTGTGAAAGGTTTGCAAAAGACCCAAGTTGAATATTGTTGGATTAGGCCGAAGCTTGCATTTTGGTGTTACTTTTCTTTTCCTTCAACTTGAAGCATTGTTTCTATCTCTGAAACTTTCAGATTTAATGCCCATTGTGTTGATGCATGGATCACCACGGAAGATAAGTACCACAATAGAAGGAAAGTAGCATATTTGATGGTATGAAAAAGGAAGAAAAAAAAAAAAAAAAAGCTAGAAGAGAGAGTTACAGAGGGAACGGAGAGAGAAAAAAAATCCAAAGAAAAAAAAAAGAAGAAAGTAGAGGAATGTTATATAATTTGAAGGAGAACCACGTGGCATGATTTCATTGGCTAGCGTAAAAGCAGTGGTTTATGCTAGCTCCAGACTAAATTTAATCTCTTTTGATAATTAGTAAATATGACTTATCTATCCCTATTAATTAAAGTTTGTTAGATGTGTGTGAGGGCAATTTGGGACACTTAAAAAGTCAAGCCCATACCAGGAATCATGTTATTTATTTATTTATTTTTTTTGAACGACGGGAATCATGTTATTTTTTTTTTTTTTTTTGAAACGGGGAATCATGTTATTAAAGTTTGTTAAGTTTTTAACTGTAATATGTGCAAGGGCAACTTAAGACTATTAAAAAGTCAAGCCCAGACAGGAGAATTCTTTCTTTGGCGTTTGCTTATGTAAATTAGTAAATATGACTTATTTGATGTGTGTGTGGGCAATTTGGAACACTTAAAAAGTCAAGCTCAAATGAGAGAATTCTATAAATTCTGCTTCTGTAATTTTTGTTTTTTATCATTAAATTAAGATATTAATCGATTTTTCGGTGTAAATGAAAATTAAACCTTAAATCTCTTATTTAATTATTAGAGATTTTATTGACTAAACGCGGTGGATAGATTACAAGAATCATATTTATTTTTTCTAAACAAATAATTGCAACAAAAGTATAAAAAGTGGTCTCTAACCAAAAATATAATAAGACAAAAAAGTTTTTTTTTTTTTTTTATATAAAAGATATATATATATATATATATATTTTTTAAGTTGTAAGCTGTATTATAGGGGCTTTGGAACGAGCCATTAGCCGACTAAATAAAAACAAGCCATTATGGAAGGAGCTATTTAATAATACTCTCTACCTTAATTATACTTAAATCCTCTAATTCCGCCGCTCAGCTGATAAGGACAGTGCTTATGAAATACTATTGTCCTCGTAAGTTGTACATCTTCCATTCCATGAAAACCGTTCGATGGTCTTCAAAAGTGAATGGAGCGCATATCAAGGTCCATCTAACGGTGCCAAAAGCATTCAGGACGTGGATTGATTTGAACAAGGTAGTCTATTCTATAAAGTGCCCAGAAGGAAGGGGTATATGGAACCCCAAAAGTGAAAAAATATGCCACTTTATCTCATTTTGGCTTTCTTGGAAGTTCCCTTGTGACTCTTCATGGCCTGATGGCCATGAATTGGCTGCAGACGAGAAAGGAGAAAACCTAGAGATAAAACTTTCGAAAAAGTTAACGATGCCCAAAGTTATTGGCTAAGAAAGTATTTTTAGAATTTTTTTAATGAAAAAAAGTAATTGTTTTTCTTAACAATTTTTTTATATTTTTTAATATTAGGACTTTCTTAAAATATTTCATCAACAAATATCTTAAGAATACTTGTTAATAGAGTCTAATATAATTAATTATGTTTAATATAGAAAAAGTGGTAACAACCAATCATAATTTATCATATCAGAGTCAAAGCAAAAATTTTGGCACAAATACTGTGGGTTTAGAACATACCAATATCTTAACTTGTTTTGCTTTCCAAGTTGTCAACAATCAAAGGAAAAAGTAATTTCAGTTTCGTTTGATTGTAGAAAAGACCTATTGAAGAAAATAACTAGAAAATCCTGACCTTGAAATCGTTTGACCAGAAGAGTTGGTGAATTGTTAGCCCTGGGGCTGGATCATTGATAGTTTACAGGGACCGACCCAAAATAAAGCTTTATCATGTCTATTATTAAATTTGGACTCAAACAAGTACGCAAGACTTTTGTTGGCAATAATTAAGTAAGAGTTTATCGGATATCAGGTTTTCTATTACGTTGCTTTTTAGGGGGGGGGGGGGGGGGAAACCCTCGAATAGGTTAAGCTTGCAAAAAGGATTAATCAGTAACACAACAAAGATTATGAATGGCAGAATTTGGGTTGAGTATGGTAGTTGTTAATTGTTTTTGACTATAACATATACTCATGTTTATAGTCAAGAGACTCAAGACACGTGAATGATTGTTCATTTGAACAGACATTCATGTGCAAGGGCTGAACATTTGGAAGTTTTCCAACTCATGACGTGTGATCGATCTGGCAGAATTTGTAATGGATGGATCCAGCGCTATTACAATGAGAGACTTGGAGGTTGGAATAAGAATAACCATGGAACCCTTTCTTTCGCATCTGAGAGTGTAAAAGACTGGGCAATCGAGTATGGATATTTTGGCTCTGGATAGAACTATAAAAGTTCTTGTTTAAACCCCTACTAGAGTAGTGCAACTTGCTACAATTCTTAACCAATTATACTTAATCAAGTGATTGATTAACCCAATTCAAATTGAAAGTTGCAAGAATAAACAATCGCACAGCGAAAAACAACAATAAACAAATCAATGAAATCATAACACACACACACATATGGACAGCATATGATTATGAAAAGAAACTCTCAAGGGACAAAAACGCTCTAAGCCTAACCAATAAGCTCTCTGGTGTTGTTTGTTGCTAGAGCCTCCAACTCCTACTAGCAAAAAACTACACTAGTCGTTTATCTTCACGGTCTCCAATGCAAGTCAAGTATGTTGACCACCAGTTGTTTAAAGGCCTCTTGAGAATTTCAACGAGTCTTTGTAATTTTCCAACAATCCAAATCACTCAAAGTTATGAGAAAGTATCCGGTATAAAATAATACCATGTCGTATTAAAATTTAATAAGAGTAAAATATATCAATAAAAAATAATTAATTTGTTAACAAATAAAAAATATGTGTTAGTGAGTAGTTTTTTTTTGCACATATATCTCTCTTTTATTAGATTTTGAACGAATGACGTGATATCATTTGATATAAAATATTTTTTTCGAGATTACACACATTTTCTGGTAAAGTTCTCTCAAGGGTCAATGGGAGAGGGTGAAGGTATAGGAGAATACAAGAAAGTCTCTTCCAAGGTACACTAGCCTCATGCCTTCATTCTATACAAGAAATATCAACGTTATAGATAAGTGGGGGAGGACTGGGGGTAAATAGGTAATTTCAATCAGCCCCTTCTCTGTTTTCACAATTTATGTTCATTTTTAAGGAATTGAATTTTGGTGGGTATGGGGAGAAAATTGTCGGACCCCACCAATTTCTATTCACCATGTTTTCACTCTAACCAACCAAATTGTTAGTGTTCCTCTACCCCACAACAAATACTAAAAAATTAGAATTAAAATTTAGGTGAAAATAATATCTAATTAAAAAAAACTTAAACCTACCACAACCTAGACCATTGCGAACCACCATAAGCAAAATTCTACTCTTCACTATCAAGCCACAATCAAACTCCCAAACCACCATTCTCAATCCCCAACTCACCCTAACCAAATACCATATTCACCATCTTTCACTATTAAACAACCGTTGCTATTGTAGAGAGGGAAAATTCCCGACCTATCACAAGCTGACACGTCACACTACTAAGTCCACAAAATACAGCCAATTACAAAGCGCCACATATTGCTGCTAGGTTTTACTATCGCTATTCAGAAGCCAACAGAAATTTGCCAAGTGTCATGCAAGAACCAATCATGCATCGGCTCGTGCAAGCGATGACATAAGCAACCTCGCACGTGTAGGTGATGACCCAAGCAACCTCGCACGTGTAAGCGATGACCTAAGCAACCTCGCACGTGTAAGCGATGACCCAAGCAAACCAATCAGATTGTGACATGTGTCACCAATCAGACTCCGCCACGTGTCGCTCATCTACCCCTAAACTCCTATAAATAGAAGAATTTCTAAGGCATTTGGAGAGATCTGAAGAGGCTGAAGAAGGACATCAAGCCATCTGAAGCACTCAGAAGTCCAGAAGCTCTGCTGGAATCAAGCCCTGAAGCCTCTAGCAACTTCAAGAACTTCAAACACAAAATCAAAGAACATTCGAAGCAGAATCATCCAAATCATCTACTTAGATCCAAAAGTTTGCGGGAATCAAGCCTAAAGTGTCCGAAAACATCAACAAATCACAAATCAGTGAAGCTCTACGGATTCAAGCCTCTAAAGCACCGAAGAACTTCCACCACAAGCCTTCAAATATAAAGAACATTCAAAAAGGAATCATCCAAATCATATTCCTAGATCTCAAAGCTCACTGGAATCAAGCTCAAAAGCCTCCAGAAACCTCAACAAATCACAAATCAGCGAAGCTCTACGGATTCAAGCCTTTAAAGCACCGAAGAACTTCCACCACAAACCTTCGAAGACGAAGAACGCACAAAGAACACGAAGAATGCACCAAGAACACGAAGAACGTGAAGAACAAAGGATTTCTAACAAGCTCATAGCCAGAGATTCATTGTAATTCTGTTTCAAAGGTCTTCAATCCATTCTTCAGCCAAATTGAAGTACATTTGGTGTTCAAATCAAAATCACATTACCACAATTCCAATCAACAAATCTTTCAAGGAGATCGAATCAGAGGATCACTCTTTTGTAATCACAGAGAATTGTACCACACATCATCAATACAAATTTGCACTTGTGAAACTATTTTACTTGTTCGACTTTATTTCGAACCGAGAAATTTAGTCGTCCACAGCTATGACTAAGACCCATTGGCCACTGTACTCAACACATGCTCAAACCTTCAATATCTCAAATAACTTATTACTCACCTTGATAAATTAGTCACCTAAAGCCCCACTCTACTAGCACAATATGCTTCAACTAGCACGTGCCATGTGTTTGCGTGCTTTTGTAACTGCCCTTAACTTCCTCGAGGTAACTACCTCACTCCTTTTGTAACCACTTCAAAGACGAGCTGGATTACTATCACTTGTCATCAATTTGAGCATAACCACATGCTCTTGTGAGTTGGAAACTTTAAAATGGTCTCAAGAATGGTGGCAATGGGTCTGTTCATTTGTTGGATTGTGTGTTTTGTTGGGTGAGTTGGTTTGCAACTCTATTGCTCACTTCACTTGTTAGGAAAATGGGCTCATCATGTAAATTGTTCTGGTCGTACATTGCTTTTATGTTTCTAATTATCTTCCATTTAGCCACACACACCAAAAAAAAAAAAAAAAAAAACAAAAACAAAAACCCATGTTGTATTTTATTAGAGTATTCGCAGCAGTGGAGCTAAATAGCTATAATGCTATTTTAGCTCCACCAAAATACCAAAAACAGTCATGCAGCAGTGGAGGCATAGTTATAATTTTTAGATGAATTGCTACAGTGCACATCTATAGATAAATATGCACTGTAGCAGACATCTAAAAATAATAATAATTTTTTATTCAACTCCCGAATTAAAATAATACTACATGCTTTATTTTTTTCATTTCTTTTACTCAAGCTCTCACCGTGCTCTCTCTCTCACTCTCAAGCTCTCATCTGTTCTCTCAAGCTCTCACCTCTCAGTTTACCGCCGCCTCAGCCTGCGCCGTCTCAGCCGCCAATCGCCTCAATCCACGCTGTCTCAGCCGACAATCGCCTCAGCCCACGCCGTCCCAGCCGCCGTTCACCTCAGCCCACGCTGAATCGGTGGGTTGGTGTTTAGGTGGCCAAATCGGTGTTGGTATGGTGATTGGGTGGCCGGATGAGTGGTTTTGGTGTTTGGTGGACATGGGATGGGCTGTGGATTGCTGGTTTGTTGGTGGTTTCTGTAATCGGTGGTTTCAGCAATTGGTGGTTTCTGCAATCAGTATTTGTTGGTGGTTTCTCCAATCGATGTTGTGCTTGGTTTGGTGTTTGTTGGTGATCGGTGGGTTTTTTTTTTTTCCTGTTTTGTTGGTGGTTTCTGCCTTGGTAGGGTGTGTGTGTGATGGTGGGGTGGTGGTGGTGGTTGCTGCCTTGCTGGGTATGTGTGGTTGTGGTTGTGGTTGTGGCTGTGGTTGTGGCTGATGGTAGAGGTGGTTGTGGTCGGTGATATGGATTTTTTTTTGGTACTGGGATATTATTTTGTTGTAGTGGTTATATTATTTTATTGTAATGTTTATATTATTTTATTGTGTTGAAAGCTAAAATAGATTCACTGCTGCAGTATGTGTGTAGGTAAAATAGATAAAGTAAGTTTTGGTGATGCTAAATAGCTAAAATTATACATCCATTGCTGCGAATGCTCTTATAAACTTATAATGGCAATGTTGCAGAAGGATTGACTTAGTAAGTTTATTATTTTTTTATTTTAGAGGATGAAAAAAATACTTTTCAAATTTTAGGGATTAAATTAAAAACTTATTCAAAATTTTAAGGACTAAAAATATTTTTTCATCTCATAATTTTATTTATCTTTTTTACTCAGTAAGAATCACGAAAGCTTAAGAGGGTTTAGGTGGCTAAGGATTACGATGGTATTTTGTGCAATTGATATATGTATACTCTCATGGTGCACATGTCTCATAGAAAAGTAGAGTCTACATTGTTGGGTTAAAATGAATTGACCCATTTTAAATTAATTAATTACTCAAGTTAATTAATTAGTCAAATTACATGTAATAGCGGGGTAGCACAAACAAATCACCAAATAACTAAATGCAACGGAAATTAAATTTGATACAGGTGATTTTTTTACAAATGGGGAAAACCACGGAGGCAAAACTCCACCGAGTACTCTATTATAAACTTATAATGGCAATGTTGCAGAATGATTGACTTAGTAAGTTTATTATTATTATTTTTTATTTTTGAGGATGAAAAAAATACTTTTCAAATTTAAGGGATTAAATTAAAACCTTATTCAAAATTTTAGGGACTAAAAATATTTTTTCATCTCATAATTTTCTTTATCTTTTTTACTCAGAAAGAATTGTGAAAGCTTAAGAGGGTTTAGGTGGCTAAGGATTATGATGGTACTCTGTGCAATTGATATATGTATACTCTCATGGTGCACATGTCTCATAGAAAAGTAGAGTCTACATTGTTGGGTTAAAATGAATTGACCCATTTCAAATTAATTAATTACCCAAGTTAATTAATTAGTCAAATTACATGCAATAGCGTGGTAGCATAAACAAATTACCAAATAACTAAATGCAGCGGAAATTAAATTTGATATAGGTGATTTGTTTATAAATAGGGAAAACCAATGAGGCAAAACCCCACCGGGTGAATTTAAGGTCACTACTCTCGAGAATCCACTATTATCAATCACAAGTGGTTACAAGTAATATGAATCTTTTGGCCTATCTCGAAATACCAACTTATAGTTGAACCCTTACCTTCATACTCAATTGGACTTGTATTGTAGCGGCAATCTTTCCTTTCAATGCACGAATTCCAGTATGTGACTTGATGGTGTATGAAAAACGCCAAGCTAATTTCTCGTCCATATGGCCGTCCATAACAACATACAAAGTGGAGTGAGTGGCTGTTATGCTCGTCCTTCACTAACCGTCCCCTTACACTCATCCTATATTCATTCGTCCAAGGGAGGACGTACAAGCAGTGAACCTCGTCCGTCCTTAGTGATGGACGAGTAAGGTTCACTAAGAGTCATGATACTCTTCCAAAAGCCAAACGTCATATTGTTTGAATCAAGCCATCTGTTTATTGTTGAATACCGGTCCTGATTAGGTAACTCCCATGACAGTTATGGAAGTTATCCTCTGAATTCTCCAAACCCTACGACGATAGGAGAAATAACTGTCAAGCTAACACTATATAAGGACCCTTCTACGCAGAGGTATGGGTAACTGGATATTTTAGAAAAATTGGTAAAGTCTTTGAAGTGTTTTCTTTTCTACTTCAATCCACTAACTTTACCATCGGAGGATTTTTGGCTGGCCTCCACCGGTCTCCTCTGACTTCTTGTTTATTATTTTCAGGATTTTGCTCATTGATCATTAACGCCCGGAAATTTTAGCCCACTGATTCATTGACCTCATAAGTTGGCGCCGTCTGTGGGAAAGAGTAGAATTTTTTACGTTTGAATTTCATCATTGAATTCTGCAATTTCTTTCTCTGACAAAGGGCTGAAATGGTCCGGACAAAATCGAAGGTCACCAGTCCAGGCCCTCAACTGAGCAGAGATGCCTCTAGTAACCCTCATCATGACCGTCAATCGGCTCCTGCTATGCAGCCTTCATCAGCCCAACACATGCAATCCATGGCCGCGGCCATGGCAGAACTAACTCGCCAAAATCAAGATTTGCAGAGAGAGATTAATCTCAGGAGACAGCGGCATGAGGCTCATGCAGAGGAGCGAGAACAAAGTCAGGAAGATGAAAGAGATGTTGAACCAGAAAGTCAATCAAGGGGCACCGCTTCGAAGAGGGTACCACATTTAGAGAGAGAGGTGGACCAGATGAGAAATGTTATGGATGAGATGAGAGAGAACCTGAGAAGGACTAATCCTGTTGAAGATTTAGTTCACAGAACTGATTCACCCTTTACGGCATCCATCAACGGCCATCCCTTACCGTCGAAGTTCAAGATGCCTTCCTTGGACTCATATGATGGCACGCGTAACCCTTTTGACCATATCACTACCTTTAAGACTACCATGCATCTTCAAGGGGTTCCGGATGAGATAATGTGTAGAGCATTTCCGACTACCCTCAAGGGGCCCGCGAGAGTTTGGTTCAGTAAAATACCCCCGAATTCAGTAAGTTCTTTCGAGGAGTTGAGCAAATTATTTGTTAATAATTTCATTGGAGGACAGAGACATAAACGTTCCTCATCTAGCTTACTAACCATAGAGCAAGGAGAGAATGAAAGCTTGCGTTCCTTCATCACATGCTTCAATAGGGAAGCACTGACTGTGGATGAGGTAGATGACAAGCTGCTGTTGGCTGCCTTCCATAACGGGGTCAATTCTGATTTGTTCATACACAAGCTTTATGAAAAAGAACCTCAGTCCATGGCCGAGCTCGTCCATTCAGCCCAAAACTTTATGAATGCAGAAGACGCGATCATAGCTAAGAAGAGAAAGAGAATTGAAAAAATGGAAGCAAATCCCGCCTGTCACTCTGAACACGCCCCTCGTCTAAAGAAGGGGCGAACAGAAGATAAGAGAGACTGAGATAACAAGAAACCAGGCTCTTCGGTGCGGAATCAACAATACACCCCTTTGAACGTACCACTCGAGCAAGTCCTTATGCAAATTAAGGACGAGCCTTCTTTGAAGTGGCCAGAGAAGATGAAGGGAGATCCCAACAAGCGTAACAGAAACAAGTATTGTCGCTTCCACAGAGATTATGGGCATGATACGGATGAATGCTTTGATTTAAAGCAGCAGATTGAAAATCTCATTAGGCAAGGGAAGCTAAGAAATTTCCTTGGACGAGACCAGAAAGACGAGAAGCTGAAGGGGAAGGTAAAGGAATCGTCGCGACCACCGCTTGGAGAGATAAAGTCATCGTAGGGGGAAATACAGCAGGACAGTCGTCCAAATCAAAGAAGGCGTACCTCAAAGTAGTGCAGAGCGTCCAACTCTCTGCACGATCACTGAGAACAAGGACCATGGACGAACAAGCAGTCACTTTCATGGACGAGGATGCCAAGAGAATCCATCACCCTCATGACGATGCTATTGTCATCACCCTCCTTATTGCTGACTACAAAACTAGAAGGGTGCTAGTAGACAACGGGAGCTCGGCTGATATTTTATATTATCCAGCCTTTCAACAGATGAGGTTGGGACGAGATCAGCTCCGTCCAACAAGCTCTCCTCTAGTGGGATTTGGTGGGATGAAGGTACAACCAGTAGGCACTATTTCTTTACCAGTGACAGTGGGGGTATATCCGCAACAAATCACTAAGGATGTGAACTTCCTTCTGGTAGATTGTCCGTCCTCCTACAATGCCATAATTGGAAGACCGACTTTAAACAGTTGGAAGGCGGTCAAGTCTACCTACCACTTGACAGTAAAGTTCCCAACAGAACATGGAGTGGGGCAAGTACAAGGAGACCAATTGGCAGTAAGAGAATGTTATTTGGCCATGCTGGCCATGGACGAGCAAATCCAAACCATGAATATTGAAGAAAAGAGGATTATTGCGGAACCCGTTGAAGTGTTGGAAGATGTTTCCCTAGACGAGTATTACCCGGAAAGGTGTACCAAGGTCGGAGCAGACCTGAGAGATGAGATTAAGAAGGACCTCGGCCATCTTTTGAAGAAAAATGTTGATTTGTTTGCTTAGAGTAACGAAGACATGCCAGGTATAGATCCCAGTGTTATTACTCACCGTTTGAATGTAGATCCTTCCTCTAAGCCAGTACGACAGAAGAAAATGGTGTTCGCCCCTGAGAGAGATACTGCTATTAAAGACGAAGTACAAAAGCTGATGGCCGCGAAATTTATACGGGAAGTATATTATCCCCAGTGGTTGGCCAATGTAGTAATGGTGAAAAAGGCGAACGGCAAGTAGAGGATGTGTGTGGATTTTACTGATTTGAACAAGGCTTGCCCAAAGGACAGCTACCCACTGCCACGTATTGACCAACTGGTGGATTCTACTGCAGGCCACAAACTACTAAGTTTTATGGATGCTTTCTCAGGATACAACCAAATAAGGATGGACGAAGCAGACCAAGAGAAGACATCCTTTGTTACCAGTCAGGGATTATTCTGTTATGAAGTAATGCCCTTTGGCTTGAAAAATGCTGGAGCAACATACCAACGACTAGTTAACCACATGTTTCGTCCACAGATTGGGCGGAATGTGGAGGTCTACGTCGACGACATGCTGGTGAAAAGTCAAGACGAGAAAGGACATCTGGATGACCTGAAGGAGACGTTTGACACGTTGAGGCAGTATCGCATGAAGCTAAACCCTAACAAATGTGCTTTTGGAGTGTTGTCAGGGAAATTCCTTGGATTTATGGTCTCCCATAGAGGAATCGAGGCGAACCTTGATAAAATTCGAGCAATATTGGACATGACACCTCCGTGCAATGTTAAAGAAGTCCAGTCCCTCACCGGGCGAGTGGCTGCCCTCAACAGGTTTGTTTCTAAAGCTACTGATAAGTGTTTACTGTTTTTTAAGGTTTTAAAGAAAGCATTTGAGTGGACGGACGAGTGCCGGAGAGCCTTTCAGGACTTGAAAATGTATCTCATTACGGCTCCATTGCTGAGTCCGTCCGTGACAGGAGAAGAGTTATTTTTATACTTGGTAGTAACCCTGCATGCTGTAAGCTCAGCATTGATAAGAGAGGAAGGAAAAATACAAAAGCCAGTGTATTATACGAGTAGAGCACTGATGGGAGCGGAAGGACGATATCCCCTAATGGAGAAGTTGGTTTTCGCACTAGTAACATCCTATAGGAAACTAAGACATTACTTTCAGGCTCATGTCATCAATGTCATGACAGATCACCCACTCAAGAAAGCAATGAACAAATTGGAGGCTGCAGGACGATTGGTTCAATGGGCTGTCGAGCTCAGTGAGTTCGACATAAAATACCAACCTAGGCATGCCATAAAAGCTCAGGCTCTGGTAGACTTTATTGTAGAGTTCACCCCTAGTCATGGCGATATGAGTAAGATGGAAGGCAACCAGAAGTGGATCATCCATGTGGATGGATCGTCTACACAGCACGCCGGGGGGATAGGTGTGGTTTTACAATCGCCAGAAGGGGATAAACTGAAACACAAAGTTCGCCTGCAATACCAAGCAACCAATAATGAAGTTGAGTATGAAGCTCTTCTTAAAGGGCTAGAATTGGCCAAGTTCGTGGAAGCTAAGTCAATACTCGTCTTGGGAGATTCTCAGCTAATCACGGGCCAAGTGAATGGGATGTACGAGGCTAAGGAAGAACGAATGAGGAAGTACCTTAGCAGGGTTATACGACTTATGAAAAAGTTTGAGGAAACTAACTTCGTTCAAATCCCAAGGGAGGAGAACATGGAAGCAGATACACTAGCAAAAGAAGCTTCGGTGAGTGAAGCCGTTGACAAGTTTGATGAGATTCAGCACATGCCGAGCATAGACATCCTAGAAGTGCAACAGGTGTAGAGCGAAGGAAATTGGATGGCTCCCATTGTATCATACTTGAAAGAAGGACGACTTCCAGAAGAAAAAGACGAAGCAAGAAAGTTGAGGGTAAGGGCAATTAAGTACGTTCTTATGGATGAGCCTCTGTACAAAAGAGGCTTTTCCCAGCCTTATCTCCGATGTCTGGCTCCAGACGAAGCAAACTATATACTTAGAGAAATTCATGAGGGAGCGTGTGGCAATCATTCGGGAGCTAGATCACTCGTCCACAAAGTCGTCCGTGCAGGATATTATTGGCTGAATATGCAAGCTGATGCCAAGGCCTATGTCAAAGTCTGCAACCAATGCCAACGGTTTAGCAACGTCCCCAGACAACCGTCAGAATACCTAACCTCAATGACAGCCCCATAGCCTTTTGCACAATGGGGACTAGATATTCTAGGCCCTTTTCCAATAGGGGTGAGGCAAATGAGATTTCTTGTGGTTGGTATCGATTATTTCACCAAGTGGGTAGAGGCAGAACCTTTAGCTAATATCACATAACAAAATGTCAAGAACTTCGTATGGAAGAATATTGTGTGCAGGTTTGGCGTGCCCAGGGTGTTGGTATCTGATAATGGACGACAATTTGACAATGCACTCTTTAAAGATTTTTGCATACACTTCGGGATTCAGAATCACTACTCCTCACCCGCCCACCCACAAGCAAATGGCCAGGCTGAAGTTGCAAATCGATCCTTGTTAAAAATAATCAAGACTCGGCTTGAGGGGGCAAAGGGAGTATGGCCAGACAAGTTACCAGGAGTTCTATGGGCATATAGGACGACAGCAAGAACTCCGACAGGAGAAACTCCTTTCAAGTTAGCTTACGGAACTGAAGTAGTCATACCCGCAAAAGTGCACATGGCCAATCATAGGGTGACAGCCTATCAGGACAAAGATAATGAAGAGCAACTCCATTTGAACCTCGATCTAATAGACGAGGTTAGGATGAATGCTGAGCAAAGAATGGCAAGGTATAAAAACCTGATGGCTAGGCAACATGACGCGATGGTGAAGCCAAGGCGATTTAACATAGGGGACCTCGTCCTAAAAAGGGTTTCCTTAGCAACAAAGAACCCAGCCCATGGGAAGTTGGGACCAAATTGGGAAGGCCCTTATAGAGTCGTTAATTGCAAAAGATAAGGATCCTATTACTTGGAAGCCCTTGATGGGAGGAAGTTGGAGCATCCTTGGAATGTGGAGCACTTGAGGAAATACTATCAGTAGAATGCCAGCCTGGAGGAGCATGACTCTGGACGAACTCGGGGTTTAAAAACTTTATTATTATATTTTGTGTGGCTTTGTTATTATGTTAAATTTATGAACAACGTTATAGTTTGTATTGTTTAAATAAAGGCATTGGCCTCTAAGGTGCATGCCTCGTCTATGAACAATATCTATGTTGTGAACAATATTTGTGAAATGTACATAATGTTGTGTGAATCAATGATTTCCATAGCACTTTTGTTCATATTGACTCTTGAAGAAAGCTGAAAAGCTCAAGACGAGAAAATTCTCTGGACGCGGAGATGTAATCTCAAGCTTTCCTAGAAAGTAAAATCTAGGCACGCTCGTCCATCCAAGAAAAGGACGAAGTAAATCCCGTGCTTAAGAGCAAATTACAAACAAATCGAAGGCATGCTCGTCCATAGGATGGGCCAGGTAAAACATAACACCCAACCATACCATGGGTGAGGAAAAGCATAGATGTTTTGAACTTAAGTCACTTGCTAAAAAGCTGTCCATGGACGAGCAAAATGCAACGACGAGTCCAAAGGACGAATTAATACTTACCATTTCACATGGACAAATCACACAGGTGGAATTCCAATAAAAATGGTTTATGTATATGAAATGTAGACGAGTAAAACAAGAAATCCTGTATATAAATAAACACTCGTCCATGCATATATAAGTCAAATGGAATTCATGTGATTGTTTCAAGGGCGGACGAGAAATATCCTAAACACCCTTGCAAACTTTAACTGTTTTATCAAAACTCGTCCTTAAACATGGATGAGCTAAAAGTACTTGAATTAAAAAAAAAAAAAAAAAAAAAGAGTCATCAAGGTATTTTTTAAATTGAGGCGTCTAGGTTGGTGTCGTCCTGAGGTTTGGTCGAGGCGTCGTCCTCTATGTTGGCGTCTTCAGAGTCGAGGTGAAGGAAAGAGCTAGTGGTGGCAGTATTCAAATTGAGCACGATGGGGCTGAAGTCCACATCAGGAAACTTCTCAACAGCGTCCATCCTAAAATCTTCAAATTCTGCTGCATAGTTGGTATCCAAAGCATCAGTGTATTGTTTAGATGTTTTGAATTCAGCCACTGCATCTTCCTTAGCATTAGAGAGGAGAGTGCTGAGCTTGTCGCTCTTTTTCTGCAAGTCCTCAAGACGAGCATCTCTTTCTGCAGCACTAGCCTTCAAATCCTCAACTAAAGCTTTCAAGTCCTTCGCCTCGTCCGTCGTCTTAGCGGCCACCTCATTCCATTGTTTAGCTTCTTCCTTTAACTCCAGTATCCTCGTCTCCAGCAGAATCCTCGTCTCGTCCAATCCGGTGGCCTGTCTGGATGCTGCTATAAACTTGGACATGCCCTATAAAAGTCAACAGCAAATATAAGTTAAAAAAAAAAAAAAAAAAAAAAAGAGAAAGGAAAAGGAAATAAACATTTGGTCAAGACGAAGGAAAATGTTACCTTGAAAAGGTCATGGACACCAGAGTGTTCGAAGTCCTTGAGGGACATGTCGTAGCAGACGTTTATATCCTCGTCCGAAACGGCGTTCTTGAAACGTTCCCAGGCCAGATCCTCGTTTTCAATGATGTTTGAAGGGGCCGTTTGGGACGATTGAGACGAGGTGGGCACGGTTCTGGACGGTGGAGTCTTGGACGGGGTGGACTCAACAGGAGTGGACAAGTCGATATCATAGACTTTGGCTGGTTGATGGGACGACGGAGTAGGCTTAACTACTTGAGACGAGCCATGCTTGACCTTTTTACCACGCCTGCCAGGGAGGTTTTCCAAATCCAAGTATTTGGATATGGTCTTCCTCTTATCTCCAGCTACAGGACGAGCTTGGCGATCAGGCTTAGGACGGGTCCCCTCAGCACTTACCTCCTTTCCCTTACTGCCTCTCATGGTTGCCATTCCTATAAAGGGACGAAGAGAATTTACTTAGACAGGAAAATGAAAATAAAAAATACAAGGAATGTAGAAATCCAATACTTACTTTTTCTTACTGTAATCTCGTGTGCAAGTGCAACCTCAGATGGATTAGGACCCAACCCCCACTTGGCTAGTCGTCTGAGATCAACCAAGGAATGGAAATCCCTGTCTGTGTGCAGACGAGCCCTGTGGACGCGGTCACGATGCAACTTGCTCAAAGCAGGTCGTCCAACGGCTGTAACAGAATAAATTGAAGTTAAATGACATAATGATGAATAAAAAGAGAGGGAAGAGGGGAAAAGCTAAGGGACTTACCCTCGGGACGAAGGTTCCCTAGGTCCCTGGTATAACGACCAAAAGTATCCCGGCCAACGTCTGCAGGATTTCCAGCCCAGAATCCAGAGACAAAGAAAAACTCCGTCTTCCATTTTCTGTCAGACGAGGCCAAGGATTTCACCAATCTATAATCTTTACTTCTGGCTGTGAATTGATAAAAGCCAAGAGATTGATGAATCTCTGAGGGTTTATAGCAGTAGAGGAACTCGTCCACAGTAATAGGACAGTCCCCTCCAAACACTTCCCTCCACAAAATTTGCATAGAGATAATTAATCTCCATGCATTGGGGTTGAATTGACACACTCCTAAACCTAACCTAACTAATAGCTCTCTAGTAAAAGCATTTAAAGGAAACCTAAGACCTCCAAGAAGGTAAGCTTCATATACACCTATCCCAAAATGGAGATTAGAACACCACTCTCCACAGACGGGTAATCTAGGATTAAACTTGTCTGGGATTTGGTACCATTCCCTAAGGATATTCAATCTTTCCTCGTTCGTCTTGGAAGGAATATCTATAGCACAACTATATACAGTTACCTCTGTCACGTCCAAAGGACTGGACGGAGGGATGGAAGACGAGGTACCTACCTGGGACCTTGAAGTTTTTCTAAATTGTTTCTGTATTTCTTCTAAGGGAAGCCCAGGGACCCCTGAGACATACTCCTCGTCAGTGGTGTTTCCCCTACTACTACTACTGGTATCACTAGAATCATAACTACTCTCGTCATAATACTCGTCTATAGCTTTTTCTGTACTATCGCTAGACGAGGAGATGGCTATTTCTGACATTCTGGAAAGAAAATTTTGAAAACCTAAAGACGAGGAGAGAGGGAGTACCTGGCTCTAGGACGAACTGAAGCTATGGACGCAAGGAAACTCTTAGACGAGGCTCTAGACGATGAATGTCAAAGAAGAAAAATCTCAGAAGTGAGGAGGGTAGTGAAGGCATCCCACTATTTATAGGTGGCTGACCTAAGCACATGAAACGACACAACCAACCAGATGATGACACGTGGTCTTCGTCTCGAAAAAACGAATCGACGAAATGAACCACCAATCAAATTAGAACACGTGGCATCTCCAACTACTGAAAGAAGCTCGTCCGTCTAGAGAAGTAAATTACTATATTACTTGGACGACCCATGGACGAGGGGGCAACTGATGGTGTATGAAAAACGCCAAGCTAATTTCTCGTCCATATGGCCGTCCATAACAACATACAAAGTGGAGTGAGTGGCTGTTATGCTCGTCCTTCACTAACCGTCCCCTTACACTCATCCTATATTCATTCGTCCAAGGGAGGACGTACAAGTAGTGAACCTCGTCCGTCCTTAGTGATGGACGAGTAAGGTTCACTAAGAGTCATGATACTTTTCCAAAAGCCAAACGTCATATTGTTTGAATCAAGCCATCTGTTTATTGTTGAATACCGGTCCTGATGAGGTAACTCCCATGACAGTTATGGAAGTTATCCTCTGAATTCTCCAAACCCTACGACGATAGGAGAAATAACTGTCAAGCTAACACTATATAAGGACTCTTCTACGCAGAGGTATGGGTAACTGGATATTTTAGAAAAATTGGTGAAGTCTTTGAAGTGTTTTCTTTTCTACTTCAATCCACTAACTTTACCATCGGAGGATTTTTGGTCGGCCTCCATCGGTCTCCTCTGACTTCTTGTTTATTATTTTTAGGATTTTGCTCATTGATCATTAACGCTCGGAAATTTTAGCCCACTGATTCATTGACCTCATCATGACTAACTCCAACAACTTGAACAGATTGTTGGCTGCAAAGTTCTTCAGTTCATTAACAATGAAGATCAGGAAGCTCCTTGGTCACAAAACCCTTGGCGTAAAGACGCAGTAGCTTCTTAAGAAGGAATAATGAACTAGGGCACTTTCTGCATACGGTCACTCAAAAGATCTGTGACGGCCTTTTAAAATAATCTTTATATATATCTAGGATTGTGAGAAAAGAAACCCTATACAAATATTTCAGCATGGCCCAAAAATCAGATTTGGGAATTCTGATTTCGTAGATCTCGACAGATTCAACTTCTATTGAGCTTTCTTCTTAAATCTCGATAGATATTATTTCTGTCGAGATATCTGTCGAGTTTTAATAAATAGCTCTTCTTCACTTGTTTCTTGGTTAGATCTTCATGGTTTTAACACTTGACTTGAACAACATATTTCTTAAAGTCTTAAACCCAACCTAAATCTACCAAATTACAAGTAAAGTGCATTTTGTCAAAAGATTAACCAATTACATAAAATGTCCATGACATACTTGCTATGAGGTGGATGCTATATATATTATATAATTATTAGCATAGACTAGGTGAGTATAGGTCTACTTATGATGCCATGTTGTTAAGGGTTTTCTTCTCCCAAGATCTTGATCTATCAAATCACTCGACTCTTAGGGGGCGTTTGGTTCACTATGATGTTACATTACACCATAATATTACGTTATTATAATATTAAATTAATGTAATCTCAATATAAGAATACAACATTACATTATTTAGAAAGATGATGAGATTAAAATGATGTGATATATTTTGTAATTTTAAATTATAGCAATGTTAGAAAAAATAAAATAAACCAAAAATTTTAATGTCACATCATCATAATATGTATCACATTAAAGACACATCACAGCAAATCAAACATCCTCTTAAGTCTTAGGTTGCCAAGCCATGAACTAAAAAAACACTCATAAGTTTTGGCATTTCGTAATTTTTGATAAATTATTTGTTAAGGTAAGATAACAAAATAAAAAAGTTAACTTATTTTGTAAAGCAATTTTTTTTTGGAAAGAAATTATACAAAAAGCAAAAAGATAAACACTAGTTGATTAATATAGCCAACCTGACACAACCCAGATATTAAAATGAAAAAAATAAAATAAATAAGCCTTGGGAACACAACAAATTAAAAATTACTAAGATAGTATATAGTTATCCATAAAAGGAAAAGTATAAAAACACATTTTACCATGAATTTTGTCATAAATCGCACTTGTTAAGTATTAATTGGATTAATGTTTTAGATATATATAAATTATATAATCCAATTATAAGTTGAAACATGAGCAAGTTATCTTTCTCAAAAAAAAAAAAAAAAGAGCAAGTTATGACAAAGTGTGGTTGTAGAAGAATTATTATAAAATGATGTTAATAATAGATATACGTGAAAGCTAGATATTGTTCTGAATAGTTATAAATCCAAGTATATCAATGATCAGCAATTCAGGGGAAAAAATAAAGGCCGAGACGAGATAGGAGACATCTTGGACCCTTACGAGTTACAAATGCAATGCCTTGTGCATTTAAAGTCAGGCCCAGTCCTTGAAAGTGGGCAAGAGCTTATACAAAACTGAAACGTCAAACGATCTTTCATCCCAACGTTGTGGTTATCAAGAGAGTTAAGCCACGACTCACTCAGGTACCCCATTTGCGAACAAATTCTCCAGAAATCTTCGGTCCATTTGCGTATTTCTCTAACAATTTTTATCCTTTCACCTGAACAAAATCTGTACAACCTCTCTTTCAAACTTTCCCAAAATCAAGTATGGGCATAAAATCAATTTCAAAACGCCAGAAACTCTATCCAAAAACAGACGCAATGATCGATAGGTTCAGTGATCTATCCAACTCTCTTCTCTGTCACATCCTTTCGTTCCTTACAACCAAAGAGGCTGTAGCAACAAGCATTCTGTCGAGGAGGTGGAAGACCCTTTGGACTCTCGTCCCAAAACTCGACCTCGACACTGATAACATGCACCTGTCTTTGGATAAAATAGGCGAGTGCAACGAACCCATCAATATCAGCTCTACAGATGTTCTGTCCAGAGTCTTGGCTTTGCACATTGCCCCCTTCATCCGAAGCTTTCGCCTCAGGTGCAATTCAGATTGTCTTCCTTTCCATTTTGACACATGGATTCGCACCGCCATAGCACGTAACGTTGAAGAACTCAAGCTGCTAATTTTTTATTCGTTTGGGATACACGTGGGCTTACCTTGCAGCATTTTCTATTGCCAAACATTAGTGGCTCTGGAATTAAGTGGTGGAATTGATCTTGATCCTCCTTCGTCCTTTCAGTTACCGAACCTGAAGATTCTGCGGCTGTTAGAAATTTATTATTGCAAAGACTCCTCCTGTTTTTCCAGGCTCCTCTCTGGCTGTCCAGTACTCGAAGATTTGTCATTTGAAAGAGATGGTTATGATTGTTTGTACCACTTTGAAATATCTGTTCCTACACTGAAATGTTTACATATCGCGTTTAGACCATACAGACTCGATCTTAATGATTACACGATTGAGATAAAGGCCCCAGCTCTTGAATACTTCAAATTTGAAGGTGATCTGGGCCACATCGTTTTGCTCGAAAAACTAGACAACTTGTTTGAAGCAGATATCCATATTTGCTCATTTGATGAGTCTGATTCTTTGGAAGAGCATCAAAAAAGATGCTATGGAGATAGGGTTTTCAAGCTTCTTCGAGCACTAACTACCACAAAATTCCTTTTATTATTTCCTGGTGTCACGGAGGTAAGATGCCTTTCTGTTTTATCATTTATTTTGTTCTTTTTTGAGGATGAATATTGCTTGAACTATAACAATGTGTTCCTGTCTAATTGGTTTCTTCTCCTTCTAAAATAATGGGATAAAAAGTGAGATTATAGTTTTAACACCCACTAGGTGCAAGTTTGCAACTGTAACTTGATAAAAAAATAAAAAAAAATAAAAAAAATAAAAAAAATCTAATAAAGTCTCACTTTCATGCTAATTGATACAAATTTCTAGTACAACTTTTGTTTTTGTTGTTGTGATTATATTCTTGCCATGCAGTGTTTCGGCTTTGGTTCTATATATCCATCCAAGTTCCTTAATTTAGTCCAATTGGACTTCAAACTTAACCCTTCAAACTGGCATGTGCTACAAGCCTTGCTCCTAGTGGCTCCTAATTTAGAAGTTCTTGTTGTTGATAAGGTAATTTAAAATTAAATAATATTTTTAGTTGATCTACACTTTTACTTAATTACACTTATGGTCTACTGTGTCTTTTGTCCTCCAGTGTTATTATAAGAGTAAAGACAAGTTATGCTGGATGGAGCCACCGGATGATCCTGGTTATCTACCATCAAACCTTACAAGTTTTAATTTTAGAGGATTTAAAGGATTAAAACTTGAAGTGGAATTTGTAAAATATATTCTAAAGGAGGCAAGGATCTTAAAAACAATGACAATCAATGTTTCTAGCGGAGAACTGAAGGAAAGTGTTGTCGAGAAACTATCAAAGCTCCCAAGGCTGTCTAGAACATGTCTAGTTACAGTTGAATGAGGTACGTTTCTTTAAGAGTATTGAATCCCTTTTTCTCTTTGAACTAATTTTCAACGGGTAATTAGCAACTAATTTCGAGGGATGTCACAAATGTTTTATGTTTATAGGCCTCTACTGGATTTAAAGGTAATACGTTTTTACTCTTTTCTGGTTGTTAATTACTCTTTCATGTTTTGCGATCCTATAAACTATTTGATGGAGAGAGAGATAGAATGGATCAATTCTCCAATGTTCTCTAATGTCCTTTTGATAGAAATTGTTTCTTGCAACAACAAATGTGAAAAACATCGATTTGAGTCTTTGACTTTCACAAGATAATTTTTGTTTGTTTTTTTATTAGACTGGAAGTAAAGCTTTTGAAATCTCTTGATATGCCTGATTATAAGATTATTTTTGCTCACCCCATTGTTGCTTGATTGGGATAGCTGAAATGATAAAAAAAAAAAAAAAAAAAAAAAAATTGAATGCCTCTCTTGAGAGTGTGACCTCAAAAGTAAGCTATATGTTGGAAGAAAGGCTTAGAGCATCTGTAGCAGATGTGGTAAATGTGCCAAATGTCAAATATTTGGCACATTTGCCACACCAAACACAAAAATAGGGGTTTATGAGATGTGGCAAATCTCAAATTTTATACCACATATGTACAGTACCGTTGCAAATTTGCAACGGTACGGACATATGTTGTAAAAATAAAATCAGTTTTATATTCTGATTTCTCTCTCCTCTCTTCGTTTTTTCTTCTCTTCTCTCTCACTCTCTGGTTCCGTCTCTCTGCTCTCTCACTCTCCGGTTCCCTCTCTCTTCGATCAGTCCGGCAGCGACGACGGTGTGATCCGACGACGATCTCACCCACGCTCCAGCCACGACGGCGTGATCCGACGACAATCTCACCCACGATCTCACCCACGATGACGGCGTAGCTCGATCTCACCCACGCTCCAACGACGACGGCGTAGCTCGATCGGACCCAGCTCTCACATCGCCATCGTCACTCCGATCGGATCGCCACTCCGATCGGACCCAGCTCTTCTCTCATCGCCACTCCGATTGGATCATCGCCATCGTCATCGCCACTCCGATTGGATCATCGCCATCGTCATCGCCACTCCGATTGGATCATCGCCATCGTCATCGCCGTCGGAGGCGCTAGCGGCATGGTCAAGGCCACTCCGATCTTCGCCATCGTCATCGCCGCTCCGATCATCGCCATCGTCATCGCCGCTCCGATCTCGCCGATCTCTCTCTCTCTTTTTTGGTGGTTGGTTATTTTTATTGTTGGTGGTTTGCTGATTTTGGTTGGTGGTGGTAGGCTGATCGGATTGTTGATGGTGGTAGGCTAATCGGATTGTGGGTGTAAGATTTGGGATGGTTTTTGATTTGGTTGATGGTGTTTTTTTTTTTGTGTGTAGGGGCTGATATTGGTTGTAGTGTTTGTTTAAGTTTTTTTTTTTTTTTTTTTTTGGTAGCAGTGGCTGATATTGGTGGTCGGTGGTTGATCTGTGGGGGTGGCCGGTGGTTGTGGGCTGTGGCGGTGTGGGTTGTTGTTGCTGTTGCTGTTGTTCTTGTTGATGTAAATGGAATGTGATAATATATTATTTTAATGGGTAGTAAATATTATTTTAATGTATAGAATTGAATTATAAAACATCTGATAAATGTGATGTTGTAAAATAATGTGGTAAAATAATAAAGTAGGTGTTTGGTGTTGCAAAATGGCATAATTTTTACACCATCTGCTACGGATGCTCTTACAATGTTTTATATACTTTTTAGATTTTTAGATTTTATATTTTATTTTATATTTTATTTTATATAAAATTTTTTTTATCAAATCATCTTCACCAGTATATAAAAGGAACTCAATGGTATCACTTTGGCATAGCAGGTCATTGATTTGGCAAGATACTTCTTTTGACATGGTACCTCTATTACTAGTCTAGTCTGTGTGTCCAACTTTAGTTGCCGTTGTAATGTACGAACAAACTGAAGTAACCATAGCTAGGGGAGAAATATAGTAAGATCCTCTTCTTGGTGTAGATGAAATGATAAAGTAAAGATCCCAAAAGCAGAAGTGTCTTTTGGATCTTTTGCCTTATTACTGTTTTTATTGATCAAATAATTGCACACCCTTTGTTTCTTGATTCCTGGGGGGGAAAAGTTTCTGGTAGTCCTTGTTTTATATTATCAATTCATGTTTATAGATGGTATTTTTAGTCTCAAGATATGACCCAGTTTTAGGCTGTACAAACACTCGTATCTGCAATGAATTTAGCTTTTGATTGCAAATTAAGTTTCTAATGCGAAATGTTTCCATATTTAATTGTGTACTTGTTGCAGATGTAAAAGTGATTTACATTCCAACCATTGGGCAAAGAAATTCTTTCGGGCAATCAGATACCTTATGGTTGCTAGAAAAACATGGATTTTCATCATGCTTGTTCAGTTCCGAAGCAGTTTTAAACAAATTACTGAAAGAATTGTCATATTTACTAGAAATACTGAGTATATGACAATGATGTTCACTGTTGAATATATTGAAAACATACTGATGAATAACAATTCGAAATAAAACCGGTAATCAGTAGCCAACGATGGAACTCTGGTAGATGAGGAAACAATATAATTTATTTACAGCATTAGTATTGGTGGAGGCATTTTGCTAAAATGCTAAATTTACCATCAAAATATAGCAAAAGTCAAGTACATCAGTAGAGCTAGAGGCATAGTTTTTTGCGGCTGGAGTACAGTACATAGCTATCTTTGCCTGTAAACTGTAGCTCAAATGTAAAAAAAAAAAAAACAATATTTTATTATGTTACCATTATAACTCAGATTATTTATTGTAGTGATTATTGTTTATTATAGTTGATATATTATTTTATTGTGTTAAATGTTAAAATACAACCATTGATGTTGAATCTTTTGTAAAGTAAGATGGTAAAATAAATAAAATAGTTTTTTGTAGTGTTAAATTGCTAAATTTTTTGCTCCTCCAATACTGATGCTCTAATAGTCACATTTTAAGTCAACAATTATATTCACGGTTTTAGTCAACAATTATATTGGCATAGCCATCTCTGACTGTTTTGAATGTAGCACAAGGGCGGGTTAATTCTATAGTTAGACCTTATTTGGAGCTCAACTAATATAGCATAAGAGATATGCAACATGATTATTTCCTTTTTGTATTTCTCTTAATTGGCCTAGTGCAATTGGTGTTTCCTTCCTGATTATGAAAATTTTGGAGCTCTCTCTCTCTTTCTAAAGAGGAAATTGCTAAAGACAAAAAGGTTAATTCATATTGTGCTCGTTCTTAACAACCTTGGGTTTTTGGCCTAAACCTCAATTTATTTGTATTCTAGGTTGAACTTATCCTATAATAGGAGGTCCAAGACAGGGCCAGCCCTTCTAGGCCTATTAGGCCATTGCCTATGCCTCTAAGTGGAAGGCCCTCCAAAATTTTGGAAAAGAAGGGATAGATAGAAAAAAAAAATTTAGTTTATGATAAAATTCAAAAAATTTGATATATTTTTATGATCAAAGAACAAAAAATTTCATCCTCAAAAAAAAAAAAAAAAAAAAAAAATTTAGTACATCTTGATAAGAATATGTTTGGATACCACTGAAAATTAAAAATTATTAGTAAAATAATTTTTAAATATCTAAATAATACCGTGAGATCGATATTTAATAAAAAAATCACTAAAAAATAAAATTTGTAGATCCATAAACAATATAAACATTTCGGCTAAAAAACAATTGAAACGCAAAATGTGCTTTTAAGAAGCGCGACGCACACTAAATATTAGTGCCCAAAATATTTATTGGTCTAAACAAAATTAATTATCCCAAAAATAATATCATTAACGACAAACTAAAATTCAACTGGATAAAATACAAATTCAGCCTAAAAAATTAATCACAAAATAATTACAAATCAAAACAAGTCAAAAATCTCAAATTCCTAAAATTTACTCATATTACCGTTTCTCTCTCTCACTCTTACTCTCCGTCTCTCTCATTCTTTCTCTCCACTGGTCTTACTCTTAAATCCTTCTGTTGCTGGCTCAGGCTTCCTCCGATCTGATCACGTCTGAGACTCTGAACTCTGATATTCTCTTAGGTATAGCTTTATTCTTTCTCTAAGTTTCTCTTTCTTATTTGATTTTTTCTGCTGCATTCCGCAGATGCCGTGTTTTTACTGTGGGTGGAGTCTTGTCTAATAAGACTTCTAGCTAGGGCCATGGGCCTACTTGAGTGCTTGAGTTCTAGCTGGGGCCGCTGGGCCTTGAAGTTTTAGTTTTAAAATCTTGCGGTTTTTTTTTTTTTTGGTTATATGTAATAAGATCGATTTTGTTTTTTTGTGGGTGAGTTATACACTTGTACTTCTGGCTGGCTTTGGATTTTTTTTTTTTAATTTTAATTTTAATCTTCCATTTTTTTATATATGTATTTTTTGTTATAGGTAATATAATGAATATGTATATATATATATATATATGTATTTATGTGTTTCTCAAAAAAAAAAAAATATGTATTTATGTATGCAAGTTGAGATTACTAGATATTTGTTTTTGTTCAGTGAAACTACAATAGTATTTTTTTATATATCAGGTTATATTGCTCTACACTTAAAAGTTATTTTTTTATTTCAATCATTATAAATATATTGTTTGTTTAGAAATGCCTACTAGAAAATATGCATTTGGATATGAAAAACTTAAAAAAAAAAAAAAAAATCTTGAATCTTTTCTCAAACATGATATTTATTATGATATTGATGGTTTAGATTTATTTTCAAAATTAAAAGTTTTAAAAGAAATTTTACAAATAAAAGATTATACTCCAATTGATATACTATATTATATACAAAAAGGTTAGATTCATTTCCAAATACATGCATTGCTTATAGAATTTTACTAACATTACCTGTTACAGTTACTTTTGTAGAAAGAAGTTTTCAAAATTAAAATTAATAAAATCATATCTTAGATCGACAATGTCCCAATAAAGATTAAGTAGATTATTTATATTATCGATTGAAAATGAGATGTTAGAAGAACCTGAATACAAAAATTTAATTAGTCAATTTGCATCTCAAAAGGCAAGAAAAATAGATTTTAAATGAAATATATTATAATATAAAAATATTAAATAAATATTAATTTAATTAATACATAATTATAAAAAGACCCCATTTTAGTTCTCGCCTAAGGCCCCAAAATATCTAAGCCAGTCTTGGTCCAAGAAAAGGCTTTCAAGGTTATTGAGGCAGTTAGACTGTTATTTTGGCCATAAACTTTCTTGATCCTAGCTCAGTCGAGATGATGACTATGCAGCCGAGCCCTTCCTCAGAAATCCAAACAGGATTTCTTAATTCCCGATTGAAGCGGCGTGTATAACTTTGATAATGCTGAGGGGAGGTGGAATTATCCTACCTTGGCTTCCTGATGCCTGTCTTTTTGTATCCCTTCCTTGGCCAACCGCATACTCCCTAAAATGCCCCGCTTTGACTAACTATTCTAAGTAATCCGTGAATGTCTTGCACTGCTCGGTGGTATGCCCTTTATCCTGATGATAGATGCAGTACAAATTCTGGTTTCTTCTGATTGGATCTTTGTCCATTTTACTAGGCCAACAGAAATAAGGCTCATGCTTGATCTTCTCCAAGATCTTGTGCACAGGCTTCTTAAAAACTACGTTCACCCCTTCTACTCGGCTAACAGTGTTTTGCCCTCCGACCTCTCTTATGGGTCTTTGTTGAAAGCCCCCAGGTTGGTGTTCCTTCTGTTATTGAAACACAGTAGGGGCCTTCCCTTTATCTGTAACCTATCGTCTTCAAGTTTCTTGTGTTCCTTTATTCGCCTCATCAACTAGTGCATGTTCTTGGGTGGCTTCATAGTCAGGGAGTCCCTTAGCTCAGACTCATATGTAAAACCCTAATTTAAAAGTGCTTGCAGCCACCTGTTTATTACCTTCTCCAATCTCATTATACAACTCTCATTATCTATCTGTGTAGGACCAGAGAATCTCCTCACTCCACATTTTCATGGATAGCAGGGCATCAATGGGCTATGGGACTTAGCTACAGATTACAAATCGAGCCCCAAATGCCTAGATTAACTCCTTGAAGTTGTGGACGGAGCCTTTCTTTAGACCATTGAACCATCTCATCGCCATGGGACCGAGACTAGAAGGGAACACCTTGCACAAAAGCCCATTATTCTGAGAATAAAGAGCCATAAGTTGGGTGAAATGACTTACGTGCTTTACCGGATCTGTTTTGCTATCGTAACAGGTGAATGGCAGGTGAGTAAAGTGTCTCGGCATCTTGGTACACTCTATTTCCTCTAAAAAGGTGATCAGGCTATCCTCCTAAGTGCTCGGCTCATGGCATCCATAGCAGTGATTGGACGCTCATCCCTTACTCTCCTTGGCGGCATTAATCTTCTGTCTTTGGATTCATTTGGCCTGCCCCTTGATAGCTAAGAATGATCCTAGTGAGATGATCAACCTGTATGCTGTTAGGATTAGTGCCCTTAAATCCTATAGTATGATGCTATGTATGATATTAAGTGTGACATTGTGTTTGACATTATGTATGACTTAATATTATGTTTAATAAATTTGTTTTATTATTATCTGAAATAATGGTAACATAAATATTCGGACATTATCATATAGTTCATAAGATGCATAGTATGTGATTTATATGAAAAGTCACAGAAGATATAAATCATAAGTTCTTTGTAAACTCAGAATTATAGTTCGTAGTCGGTGATGAAATTGGGCATTTCATCTGCGAAGACTATAACATATCAATTATGATGATTTGTCTTGATCATGGAAGTGGAGACTTCTAGTTGATGTGTTAATATGTTTTAAGAGTTAAAACATATTGAACTGGACCGCTGTGAGATTTATTATTCTTCTAAAGACTGTCAAATGAATAATAAATCTCACGACTTACATTTGCATGAACTCTTAATCCTGAGAGAATAATGGACCTGATCATAAGGTGTAGGTTACTTTGATATATCAGGAGTGAGATCTAAAGTAACGGTCAAAACCTCAGTATGTTGGGCAGCCACATTTAGTGTTGATGGAACATATATTCTCAAGATGGAATTCATAGTCTCTTAACGGAGATATAAAATATTCCCTTGAGATAAGTTTAATGAGTTTGTTATTCAGAGAGTTAGGCCTAACCACTTTAGTAAGTAGCTACTAAAGTATATATTTATGAAATTAGATTTCATAAATATATGATGAATAACTTAAAGGGTTAAACCGGGTACTCAAGGATCAAGATGTAGTAATTTACAAAGCGGCAGTCTACATTAATGACTTTGTATTATTACGAATATTTTATGAAGGGGTTGCTTGTATAATAAAGTCTTGGGATATAATTTATAAATAAGACTTAGAGTGCAACTATATTTATATAGTAGTATTAAATATAGTTAATGGTAACTTTGGACTTGTCAAGAGTTGACAGAAAAGCCCAAGGCCCATTGGAGCTAGTGTCTTATTGGTCCCTTTTGGTCCCACTCCAAACCACATACTTAAGCCCAATTGGAAAGGCTCAAAAGGCCAGCCCAATTAGATAATTGATTAGATACAAAAGGAAAACGTTCAGAATTTTTCAGGTAAGAAACATCATTGTGAAATGGTGTGTATGTGAGTGTTTGTCACTCTCAAATCAATCATTTTGTTACCAATTGAGAGACTACACATCTTGGGCGTTAGTGAAATTGGAGTGAAGATTGAAAGTCTTTTCAAGAACTTCTGATCTTCGGTTTTTGAATTTCACCGCTTCAAGGTACACTCTCTTGTTCTCTAATTCTGAAACTTATATGGTACATGTTATCAATTGTGAATGAAATAGATCTGTGTAATTAATTTTTTTCCGCTGCGTACACTCATATTTCCTTCAAATGCCTGCTTACTGAGTCGTGATAACGGGATGACCCCTTAGGGGTCCTCCTATGGCATTTACCCCTCATCTCTAACTCTAATTGCCTAATCTGTCTTCGCAGGCTCTCTGTCTCATGGTTTTAGTCACTTTGGTGTAAACCCTCGGGCATATATGAAATAGTTCTTTCTCCCCTGGATGACGTTGCATGTGAGTCCAATTGAGTCTCATGCCTATCTCGGCCACGGTACCCTTTCCTTTGTTCCTGCTTCATCAACCTAAGGGCCCGGGATGAGCCTCTAGAATGATTCCCACTAGACCCCATTGACTCTTTGCCTAGATGTTGCCTTTCCATCTAGTACCTGCCTCCACCACCTCTAGACCTTCAACTTAGTAAGAGATTCCCACAGATGGCACTAATTATGGTGGTTCGTTCCCAACAACCTTGGGTTTTTGGTTCTAGACCCCCATTTTACTTATACTCTGGGTTAGGCTTATTCCATAATGAGAGATCCAAGAAATGGCTATCAAGGTTACTAGGGGAGTTAGACTGTTATTTTAGCCCTAAACTCTTTTAATCCTAGCTCAGCCGGGATGATGACTATACAGCCGAGCCTTCCCCCAGAAATCCAAATAGGAATTCTTAATTCCTGGTGTGCTGTCATAGGCAACCAAAAATAAAACCTATAATCCTAAAAATATATATAGCGGTGTGAGTAAGGATTGTTCCCACGAAGAGTATCTAGCCTAGTTTTATGTTATGTGAACGAGGATTTGGGGGGGGGGGGGAGGGGGTTGAGTATAACGAAAACAATTTTAAGAAAAACAACTAAGGAACAATTCAAATTAAAATATCTAAATCAATCAAAGGAACAAACCTTGGTCTAAGTCAACATCTACTATCGGAATTTTACAACTGATCATTGATGCAAGTATATATCAATTCACACTTTGAATATTCACCGTTGGAACTATTTTCTTATTTCTCCTTAGTCGCAGTTAATTAGAAAACAAGCGATCTAATAGACTCTAACTACTAAATAACCCACGACAAGCGCTAAAGGTTTAATCTAGTAACAACCTTAAGAATTAGAGAGATCGATGAAACTAAACAACACAAACACAAGCGGTTGTATTTAATTTAGTCGAGCATTCTTCCTAAGATCTAATAATTTTTGACACAGCAAATCATTAAATCTTGGTTGCTTCACAAATTAGAGGGATCAAACAATTACTGATTTGATATCTAACCTAGCAGTAGATTGCAATGAATAATAAACTAATAGGCCTCCTAGTAATTAAACGAGACAATCATGAAAATAGGCATAGAAGAACATTCGATACTCAAAGCATAAAATTGAACAGTAAAAACAAATTAGATCTCACAGTTTTATTGATTCTAAGGCTTCCGTTTTCTTCAACCAAGTATAAAAGTTTAGCCAAGCAAGGCCATGATGAAAACTCGAAAAAGAAATTAGAAAAGAGGGGAGAGAGAGGCGTGTCAAGTCTGATTTTTTCCTTTCCCTTTTACACATTAATTCCTCCCCTTTTCCAAGCCTACAAGATCTCCTAAAAATATTCTAAATATTATCCTAAAATAACAACATCCTAATCTGACAAATTAAAGAAAATATAAAAAATAAAATAAAATAGAGTCCTAATATAACTAGGAAAGTGGTGTTTTCAACTAGAAATTTCGTGCACTAGATCTAGAAACTTTCAAAAATAAACCACATCAGATCCGCGTATTAGAATTGTAGGCTAAGGAATGTTTTAGAACGACAGCAGTGCAGGTGCAACAACTTCAACCCCGATTTCGACCTTGATTTAGTGAGTATCTGTTGACACCCCATTTTGCAACCCGCATTTAACCTCACCGGGAGGGTAAAATGGTAATTTTGACTTGGAAATATGCATCTTGATTCTGGTCATTAGATTCTTAATCTCATTTCATCAAAATGATCTTAATGTTGTAACGATCAAATCGACTGGTCATAAGCCCTAATCGGACCATCAGATTGAAAGTTATCATTAAATCAAGTTTTAATGGCCGAGATGCACTATCAAAAATTGAGTCCGACTATATGTGATTATGAAAAATTGATTCCAATTGGTTATAATTCTAATCAATTTGAGATCAATGATGTGTCATAATTTGATTGGTTAGGATTACATTTTATGGTGAGGTTGCATACACCTAATTAATTAGATAGTTAAACATTAATTATTCAATGAGTAATTTGTGTAATTATCTTTTAATTAGAACCAATTAAGTCTGAAATGGGAGTGATTGGAGCCATTTAATGTTAATTGGGAGCTAATTTGGGACCTATTAATGTTAATTGTGCTGAAACCATTTTCTAACAAATGACCTCTGCTCACCATTTCATCAATATCTCTTATAAAATTTTGAACCTGTGAATGAGGTTAATTTTTCCAGAAACTAGACATCCGGGGCTTCAATTTGAGCATAAGAACGAGACAATTCCGATCAGAATTGAGTCAGATATGATTTTTTGAAGTTGGCTCCACAGGCTGTTACAGCAGTTACGGGAAAACCGAATTTTGGCTTGCTCCCCACTCCCACCAATCTCTCTATTTAATGCACCAGATTTTTTCCAAGGCTAAAATGAGGTCTAGGTTCATAATCCTTGTTAACCCTCATTAAATGGCCTTCCATTCATATTCCCTCCACTACTACTATATAAACCCTTCCTCTCATTCATTCTGAGGACACAAAAAAAACCCCCCCTCTTTTCTCCTCTCTTAAGTTCTAGTGAAGTAGAATAGTCTTGTCATATCTTGGTCTTCCTGAGACTCAAGGTATTGAGTGAGACTCACTTTCCCTTTCCTAGTTCTTCTTTTTTCCTCCTCCTTTAGAACCTCTACCAAGAGTCTCCTCTTCCACCATATGGATCTTGCATGAAGGTAGAATCTCTTTCCCTAACTAGTTTTTTATATTTCCATGACAAGAGTTTAAGATTAAAGCATGATAGTAATCACTTAAATTCCCTTGAATATGTTTGAATGTTCTTAATTGTTCTTATATGTTCTTCACATGTTCTTGGTTGTTCATCACATGTTCATGCATATCACTAGATTTAATCTTAAATCCACATCAAAAATATGAAAAACATGTTTGTCTAACAATTCTTTCAAATCTTTGAATCTAGGTTATCACTATCCACACACATTTACTAAAATTTATTTTTCAATCCAAATGAAATGATTAATCAATTGAATTAGGGTTTATCACATGCATACACATCAAATTCAACATGCAAATTGATTGACATATTGGATGATATGATATGAATGTTGGCCACCATAGTCTAGAAGACCGGTTTCACCGGGCAAGGTGGGTGCCTAACACCTTCCCACTTTGTAACATAGCCTCCAAACTTAGATCAAGAGTTAGTAGATCAAGTGCTTATCCATGTAATTTTCGATTTTTAGATTGTAACTAGGAAACAAAGCCATGTACTTTATCTTAGATTGTATCTAGGACCAAAGCCATGTAATTTTCCTATGATCAATGTAAATTTCAAATTAATAAAATGAGGAATTTTTTTAATTATGGTTTTCTTATTTTTCCAATAATTAAATAAGTGGCGACTCCATTGTTAGACCCTTAATCAAAAGGGAAAAATATAATCAGTCGAACCTCCATTTTGAGAGGCAATAACACGACTCCACCCATTCACGTGGGTTTGGCCCAACATTCCTATAAAAAAGGGGGCCGGGGGTGCGGTCTCTCACAGTATCTCTCAAAACTCAAAACATGAAAGTTGTAGAGCTTTTTCTTGGCGTTCCATAGCATCTTGAATCATCTCAATTGGAGCTTGGATGAGAGAGTTATGCCTAGATTACGAAGCAATGTGGAAATTGTCCAAAATTGCCCAATTAGCTTCTTTTTGCACTTAATGCCTCCATTTGCATCCTAAATAAAAATATAAGAATAATGAGTACATTTAGGTACCAAATAAGTTTAAAAGACTAAACATTAAGGGAGAAAAATATGACATTTTGCATTCTCATCAATTCCCGAGATGTATTTTTTCTTACTACTCTCGTGTTTCACTTCCCAAAATTTTCCAACCCTGTCTTCCTCCTTCTCTTCCTCTATTTATACCCTCTACTCAGTGGGGTTGTTATAATGAGAGGATATTCCCTACATCAGTGGGCCCTTTGTATCATATCTCTGAACAAAGAGGGCCTACCTTCTATTACTAACATGACCTCCTAGTAACTTGTGCTTGACGCCGTTTATTGTTTGACGAGCGGATTCCCCCAAGGCATCATCCCTCTTTCACAGCATCTCTTAGGGGGTACTTAGGTCGTATGCTTGGCCAAGCCTATCTCAGCTCGGCTAAGTGGGCTGAGATGGGTTGAGATGATTTGGTGAGCAGGCTTTCAATTCGGAGCCAGCCTAATCTTCTCGGTCCACACACATATAAAGAAATGTGTTTCGATCCCTCCACTCTTTGGATTCCTCCACTCTTTGGATTCTTAACAAGAAAGCTACAAATAATACTTCATCGCCTTCAAACTAATTTTGTTAATTGTTGAAGTAAACCTTTAATTTAAAGGATCTTAAGATTGGATACAGTTGAAGTCTTTCCATTTTGTTAATATCCACGTGGCAACTTTTAATTTATTCCCTAATGACAACTAGGAAGTCACATCATCACGTTACACAAATTTGACTTAAAACATGTTCTAACTCAAGTCAATGGTGCATATTATTTTTTCACAACTATTCTTTTTTCATAAAATTGCAATTTACATAGCCTATTTTGCCCAAAAAATAATTCTAGAGTCTGTTTGGATATCACTTATTACTAAAAACTGAAAACACTGTAGCAAACTAATTTTTAAATGTGTGAATAGTGCCGTGGGACCTAGTTTTAAAGAAAAATTTGCTGAAATCCGTACTTGCGGGTCACGTGAACAGTGCACAGGACCTATAGAAAAAACGCAGACACACATCTGCTTTCCTTTTCAGTGCAATCTAAACCCAACCCTAGTCCTTTAAATTTGAAGTTGGTCATTTTTGTAGAGTAACTTTATGTCTATTTTTACCCAAAATCATTTTAGTCATTTATGGGCTAAGGGACTAAAATGAATTTTTATGATCACTTCAAAGTTAAAGAAATTTAATGATTTCTAGGCATATTAACCAAATTAAAATGAACAACTTCAAACTTAAAGGACTAATGATTTTTGGGTAAATTTATGAGACTAAAATAATTTTTCGGCAAAATTAGTGGGTGTAAATTATATTTTTGTCTTTAAATTTTAGAACTTGAGATAAAGGGACTTGGAGGAATATGTAATACAATGTATAAATTACTTGATATAAATTTTGACAAATAAAGTAATACAGTGGTAGAATTAGGTTAAAGTGATGTCATTCCATGTGAGTAGTAGAAAAAGTTAAAGAAAATAATGTCCTCAACATTGACAATACTAATGCCGGTTGAAAAGCTTATGAAATTGACAATGCTAATGTCGATTTCTTTTTTATTAATGCTATTGTCGATTCTTTAAATAAAATTGGTATTGGCCAACACTGTTATTTATTTTCCTATATTCTTTTGCATTTGGGGTAAATGGCCAAAAACTTACGCAAAGCATATTATTTTACCAAAACCCTATAAGATGTCAGTTCAAATTCACAATATCATAAATATTTTTATTTTAACAAATTTTGCAAAGCTCACATCATCATTTCTTGGTAAATTTATTACACTCTTCCATTGTAATCTTTAACTCAATTTACAATGTCTCACAAAATTTTGAATTGCACAACTAACCCGAAATTTCCACCCTGTCGACTAACTTGGACAGAAAATAACTCATGTGCAAATTACATTGCATTTGAGTGGACAAAATGGGTTTTTGCCCTTTTTAGCCAAATTAATTAGCTTTATGCCCCCATTTCCAAACTAAATAGGAAAATGCTACTCTTTTAAAATTCGATTTATGATAAATCGAGTTAGGCCCTATGGTGGCATTTTTAAGAGCCTATAGTGACGTTTTCAGGACTTATAGTGACGTTTTTTAACTCAACTTTAGTAAAATCGAGTTATAGGCAATGAAATCGACCTATAGTGGCATTTTTTTACCTATAACTTGATTTCATTGAAGTCGAGTTAAAAAACATTACTATAGGTCTTGAAAACGTCACTACAAGCTCCTTAAAAACGCCATTATAGGGTTTCAGAAAAAAAAAAATTTAACTCGATTTATTATAAATTGAGTTTTAAAAGAGGGGCATTTCCCTATTTAGTTTGGGAAGGAGGGCATAAAGCTAATTAATTTGGCTGAAAAGGGCAGAAGCCCATTTTGTCTGCATTTGAGTAATTGAAGGGTATTTTAATAGTTGAAATTTTGATCCATATAAAATTTTTGTAATATCCCTTCATTCTCTTTTTATATCACCAGACCCTCTCTTCTTCCTCATGATCAACTTCCACCACTTAACTTCTTATGACCACCAATGAGTGGTGTGTTTTTGTGTTTTATTTTGCTAAGATTGACCATCTAATCTCACACTCTTCTTGCTTTGATTTGGGTTTGAAAGGTGGGGTTTGGGTATGGTCATCTGTGTGTATTTTTTTGATTTGGATTTTGTCTGAAAATTGGTCAAATATAGTGTTTTTGTTGGAGTGTGAATGATTATAACTTTTTTTGGCTTATAAATTGAGTCTTAAAGACTCGATTTCCAAGTGGACGCCACGTGGAAAAAACGCCAAATCACACGTGATCAGACCATGGAAATCAAGTCTTTGAGACTCGATTTATCGGCCTAAATTGAGTATTTGAGGCTCAAGATGTTAGTAATATATATAGTTTGAAAACAGTGCCTACTAATTATATTGTTTGACAAACAATGTTAATTTCCAATTTTGGCCCTAATTTTTTTTTTAGATAGTAGAACAGACAAACTGATGTGGGAGTTTTGGATAAGTGGATGTGTAAAATAAAAAAAGTAGGTTCTTATGCTAAAATAAATAAATAAATTTGCAAAAACCGATGCAATTGCTTTATAGTAAACATGTGAATTTATATAATTATACATTGATTAATGTAATTAATTTTTAGACAAAATTATGTAAATTTTACTCATTTTTCTATTATACACGTAGTGGTGTGAATGATCTATGTAATCGTTAGTCCCTAACTCCCTATATTTCAAATTCTAAAATCCAAAATTCCAAATACAAAGTGACAGCAACCATGATTAAGAAAAAATGAACAAAAAAACTGAAAATGTCAAATACCTTGTGGTATTTGGTGGTGGAGGGCCTGGTGGGATTAGGAATGACTCTCTCTCTCTCTCTCTCTCTCTTAAAAAAAAAAAAAAAAAGAAAAAGAATTCCAACCATTAGCTTCAGCAAACCCTAAACCTCTGACCTCTTTGATGGCCGAATCGTCCACTCAATCAAATTCAAAAAGCCAGACACTCTCTCCCGGAAAAGATGCAGTGGTCGACAGGATCAGTAGTCTACCGGAATCTCTTCTCTGCCACATTCTCTCCTTCCTTCCAACCAAAGAGTCAATCGCCACAAGCATTTTGTCAACCAAGTGGAAGCTCCTTTGGACTCTCGTCCCAAAGCTAGACCTCGACAATTACAAGATCAGCACTTCGGTGCTTTCGCTTGATGATGATGATGATGTTGAAGATCCACGTGAGATCATGTTTGCACATGTTGTGTCAAGTGTTTTGGCGAAACAACAATGTGGAGAGCTCCAAACTTTTCGTCTCATATGGCAATTTTGGTGGGACGGTTCCCATCTCGACGCATGGCTTCGCACTGCCGCTGCTCGTAAAGTAAAAGAACTTGATCTCTACATTTTTACTGATAGGGAGGAAAATCTGAAATTGCCTCCAAGCTTTTTCTCTTGCAGGACATTAGTGTTTCTGAAATTAAGCGGTACTATTGATATTGACACTCCTTCATTATCCTTTAATTTCCCGAGCCTAAAGATACTACATCTAGAAGAAATGTCGTTGCCGAGTATCATTAGTTCACAGGAACACTCTTTCTTGAAACTCCTCTCTGGCTGCCCTGTCCTTGAAGATTTGTCATTTACATATGACTTGTTCGAGGGTGAATATAAAATATGTGTTCCCACGCTCAAACGCTTAAGTATCCGAGAACCTTATTTTAATGACTATGATTATGAACTCGAAATAAACGCCCCAGCTCTTGAGTACTTTGAATTCTATGGTGATCTACGCGACATCAAATTCTATGAAAAACTAGACAACGTAGTTCAGTCGGATGTCTCTATTTCTATATTTGATTATGTACCTGAAGAATTTTGCAGGAAATGGGTGTCCAATCTTTTTGCTGCACTAAATAACGTCAAATTCCTCTCATTTACTCTAAATGGCACAGAGGTTAGATCCCCTTCATAAGTGCTTTATTTTTTTTTTCAATAAACCTATGATCTTTAGTTCAATTTCTTACGACAATACGAGGTTATAGTCTCGCTTTTTATGTTCTATCAAATTGATGTTGATGTGACTTTAATCTCGCATGCAGTGGCACAACTTTGGAAATATTTATCCTTCCTCATTCCATAATTTGGTCAAACTAAAATTTATAGTGAATGGTTGTAGCTGGAATGTGCTACGAGACTTGCTCCAAAAAGCTCCTAATCTAGAAACTCTTGTTATTACTAAGGTTAGTTGATTTAATAGAAGTATTTCAGTTGATCATTCATCTTCCCTAAACTTACACTTATGATCTGCTGTGTTTGTTGTCATCAGGGTTATGATTTCGTTGAAAGCAACTTATATTGGAAGGAGCCACAATATAATCCTGCTAATCTGTCATCACTCACAAGTTTTTATTACAGAGGATATAAAGGTATGAATTATGAAGTGGAACTTGTGAAATATGTTCTAAAGGAGGCAAGAGTTTTGAAGACAGCAACATTTCAAGTTTCTGGTGGAGAGCTGAAGGAAAGTGTTCTTGAGAAACTATCAATGTTCCCAAGGTGCTCAACAACATGTCTACTTAGAGTTGAATGAGGTATACTTCTTTAACTGGTACTCTGCAACTAATTCCAAAGGCAATGTTACAAATATTTTCTTTTTATTATAGACCCTCTGCTGGTGGTAAGCTTTTATTACTCTTTTTTATTTTTTATTTTTTAAATTTTTATGTTTTTCCCTCCTTTGAATTGATTGTGAGAGAGAGAGAGAGAGAGAGAGAGAGAGAGAGAGAGAGAGATATGATCAATTATCCAATGTTTTCTGACCTCCTTGAAGAAGAAATTGTTTTTTGTGATAACCATTTTGCAAGACATCCATTTGACCTTCATAAGTGTTGTTTGTTTTTGAATTAGACTAAAAATTTGACAGAGAAATGTTCATAAGTGAGCTTTTGTTACCTCTTTATAGTTTATGTGCCTGAATTTTTAGATTCTAGGCTTACTCATTCTGTTGGGTAACTATCGACAATTGAAATAATAAAACAGTTGAATGTAACTCTTGAAAGTATTATATGTGGATGAAAGATTTAGAATGTTTGATTTGCTCTTTCACAAGCTTACTTTTTACCAAATCATTTTTGCTGGTACATATCTCACACATTTTGCTTTCGCATAACAGGTCAGTGTTTGGCTACATCTACACGGCACCTCCTTTCATGCCTATTTGCCCAGTTTTATTTGCCTTATATAATGTTGTACATAAGCACAACTGCAGTACCCAATATACTTCCATTAGGGTGAGATATATTAAGATGCACTTCTTATTGTAGAAAAAAAAATGATAAAGTAAGATCTCAAAGGTAAATGCCTTTGGTAGGTTTTGGCTTACTAATGGTTGTATTTATTAAATAGTTGTAAGTCCTTTGTCTTTTAATTGTGTTATTGATTCTTGGGGTAAATGTGTTGATGATCCATGTTTAGTTTATCAATTTATCCATAAAAATCGTATTTGGTACTCTAAGAACCTGGTTGTGGTCTGTACATAACACCCTTATCTTGAATGTGTTTGGCTTTCGATTAAGAAGCTTCTATAACAAAAAAAATTAGATGGTTTTAGTGTGAAATGGGTCTGCCATCATGATATGTTTGATAGTTGATGCAGAACCTGTTAGTTCTTCTATAGTTCTATTGTATGACTGGAAGAGGGGATGCAAATACTGTCAACAAGTGTGTTCCTACAAGTACGCGTCTGCCCCAACTCACACTATATATAAGAATGCATCACATCACTTCCATTGGATATTGGCTAAACTAATTGTTGATCAACATCTAAAAATACTATAAATCTTTTATCATTAGCTGCTCTACTCATCTGCGTTGGTGCTTCTTGTTGAGACTATAAATCTTTTTTTGTTTTTTGATAAGTAACTATAAATCTTTTATCATTAGCTGCTCTGCTCATCTGCATTGGTGCTTCTTGTTAACCCTTCTCCATCTTAACTTTTTACTCATGAGCTTTCAACATTGGACTGGCGTAGCATGGGCAACATACAATTAACTTGTCTGAGGTACGGTTTCATTGCAATATTATGACCAGATGGCATGTGAAAAAACTATTCATCTAATCTGCTCTTAGATGGTTTCTGAGATGGATACCTTTTGACTTCAGCTTTTCCAATCCTTTCCTTTTGCATTTTCTTCCTCATCTGTATAGCTTTGGCTTCTTCTACCACCTTCTTTTCGTCAAGTCTTACCTTATTTTTACTCTGCACGGTATTGTTCACCTACTTTATATAGTTTTTAGTCTTGTTAAGCTGATGGTGACATTAGTTGTGAGGAAGGAAAAGAAGAAATAAGGTGGTTTTTTGAAGGTTTTGCTCATGCTTTAGTTGACATACTGAATAGAGAGAACAAAATATCTTGTAATGTCCCACCCCTATTCTGCACTTGAGTTAATTTAGGATTTTTAATGTTAAATTTCTAGTCATTTTCTAAACTGATAGTTCTGGAAGAAGAACTATAATTCTAATGGCTTCCTGCTGCCGCACAATTTACATAAAGTTGCACTGGCCTCGATGTGGTCTGGAATTGCACCTTTAAGGTAATGTAATAGCTAGATTTGGAAAGTTAGAAAATGATATGCTGAGATAGATTTTGTTTTGTGATGATGGGTGTGACCTTTATAAAAGCCTAAGTCGGAGTTTTGCTCTCTACCTTTCATTGATATTTTACTTTCTAGATCTCTGTGATAATTGCAAAGGTAGGGATTGGAATTCCCCTTCTGAATTGCTAGTGGAAAAAAATTGTACAATGACCTTGTTTCCATTTTTATTTTATTTGTCGATTTACACTATAGGGTTTCGTGGAACTTCAATCCCTTTGAATGGGTAGTCTACTGAGCATGTTTGGTTCATTGCGAAAACATCGAATCTCTTAGCTCATTTTATTAACATAAAGAATCTTAGGAGTTTTATAATCATGCTCCTCCCGTTGTCATGCCTTCCACATGCTCTCTTGAGAAGGGCTCTACTGCCAATATTGAAAACCAAATCCACTTGGCGTGAGCTTGAAGTAAAAAACCAGTTCTTAGGTATTTAGAATTTAGCAGCCTCACCGAAGGTCTATTTTCAATGCATAAGGTTTCTCAAAAAAAAAAATTTTCAATGCATAATAACTCCATCTGTAGTTTGCTACAAAAGCATTGTTGAAATTCTCAACTTTTGTAAAACTGTGCCCTCGTAACACTTTTGGCTTACAAATGGACTCCCACTTTCTTAGACATGTTAATTTTAAGCCCTTTGAGGCTTCCCACCAAAAATTATTTAAAATAGGATGCACCTTTGAGCAAGTGGCCTTTGGAGCCTGGACTCTTGATATGGCATACAAAGGGATAGAAAAGGCCATAGACCTATCAATTTTTTTTGGAAGGAAAGCATATGAACCAGAAACTACTAGAAATTTAGTGAATTTTAGTTTGGTACTTTGTGATTAATGTTTAGTTTCTGAAATCATGTGTACATATGGTATTTAGTAGTATAAGGATCCATTTTTGGGTTGGTTGTCTTAAATGTGTTTGGATTTAAATAAGGTTGCTGAATCTCTTGCCTTTCAGGTGGGCAATGTTTGTAGCTCAGAAAATAGGTCATACTCGGGTGATTTTTGAAGAGAACTCAAAATGCTGCATTAAGGCAATTGTGATGGGAAATAGGTACCGTAGCTGATGATATTTTAACTCTCCAAAGAGATTTTGTTAACTGTAAATTTCAATGGGTGAAAAGAGATTTGAATGTAGTTTAGCTCATGTACATGCAAAATGGGCCTTGGGAAACCATGTAGGTAGGTTGTTTGTTAAATAGTTGTTAGCCCTTTGTTTCATGATTCCTGGTGGGGGGTGGGGGGAAGTTTCTAGTGGTCCATGTTTAGATTATCTATTCATGTTTACGGAATTTATTTAGTAGTCTTGTTGACCCAGTTTTGGTCTCTACAGACATTCGTATTTTGAATGCATTTGGCCTTTGATTGGAAGGTGTCTAGACTAAACGCCTCAAGTTGTTCTAATGTGAAATGTTTCCATATTTAATTGTAAACTTGGTGCACTTGTAAAAGTGATTTAGATTCTACCATTGAGCGAAGAAGTACTTTTGGGCGATCAGATGAGCTTAGCTACCTTGTGGTTCCCATACACATCATATTAATAATTTTTACGAGTAAAGAAAAAGTTGGATTTTTTTAGCATCACGGCATGTTCAGTTCAGTAACATTGTTAAACACAATACTGAAAGAAATGTCATATTGCTAGAAATAGAGAGTATATGACAGTAATGTTAACTAGTGGAACATTGAGAACATATTGAATAACAATTCGAAATAAAAGCGGTAATTAGTAGCCAACGTTGGAAGATGAGGAAGCAGTCGTGTCTATGTAACTACTAGTCACATTTTAAGTTAACTACATTGGCATAGCCATCTCTGACTGTCTAGACTTGGTAGCCAAAGGGCGCGTTTTCTCTAAGAAATTCTATTATTAGTCCCTATTTGAAGCTCAACTGCCAAAGCACAAGTGATGCGGCATGCTATTTCCTTCGTGTATTTCTCTAATTGGTTTAGAGCAGTCGCTGTTTCCGTGTTGTTTATGGAAAATTTTATTGGAGTTTCTCTATTTCTTTTTAGGATTATTATATGATCAGAAAAGTGTTTCTATGCCTCTACTCAATGGGTTTGTGACAAGAAAACTGCATATAATAATGCACATTAATTATGTTTATTGTTGAAGGCAAATACCTTCAATTTAAAGGAACTCAAGATTGGATATTGTTGAGGTTTTTCCTTTTGGTTCATATCAACATGGTGGCTGCTTATTTTGTTCCCTAATGACTTTAGGAAGCCACATCATCACAACAGAAGAAAAAGGGATTATAAAACATGTTCTACCAAGTCAGTTGTACAATAGTTTTGTACAACTAATTAACATGTCAGTTCAAATACATAAAATCATAAGTATTTTTGTTTGAACAAAATTTGCAAAGCTTACATCATAATTACTTGGTAAATTTATAGGACAAAGTATATTTTTCTACAATAATCTCTTTTTTGATTTACAATTTCTTTCAAACTTCTGAAATGCACGACTAACTCCCTAATTTGAGAAAATTGTTACAATGTTCATCCTGTCAGCTAAATTGGGGGTTAAGTTGGATGGAAAATGGCACACATGCAAATCATGTGGTATTTGTGCAAACGAATGGTATTTAAATAATTTTATATCAATATGAAATTACTATAATGCCGTTAGTTCTCTTTTCCTATCACCACGCTCTCCCTTCTTCCTCATCACCTAACATTCATCTCTAGTTAGCTTTGTAGCTGTTACTCTTAAGAAACAAAAACCTAAAAATAAAAAATAAAACTTAGATTGACATTGCCAATTGGCAATTTTTTTCTTGAAGATCCAACCTCAATTTTAAAGAGTTTAGATAATCTAATTGTTTGAATTTAAATGAAATACAATGTCAAACAAAAGCCCAAGACAACATTTGGATTTGGAGTTGGATTTGAAATCCATTGATTTAAAATGCCTTGATTTTGTAATTCTTTGTTTGGATTTTTTTTAAACAATGAAGGATTTAAAATTCATCATTTGAGATTTTATTGTTAAGATACCTAAATTTGGATTTGGATTTGGATTTGAATTTCGATTTAAGATCAATAAAATATCTTTTTTAATTATTATTTTTCTTAATCATCTACATTTCAATTTTAAATACATGAGGTAATATTGATAATCCAATTGACAAGATATGACTAAAAGTTTTTAGTCATAGCCAACTAAAAAATATCTTATCAGCTATTGACAACTAAAATGTTTTATGTCAACTAGAGGGGACACCCAAACGAATGGTTTTTTTTTTTTTTTTTTTTTTGAGATAGAGTTTTAACCTATGGCGTCTGCTCTTGATGATAACTCTTTATCATCAGACCAAGACACCAATCAATTTTTGGTGTAGGCGGAGATTGAACCCCAAATCCCTTATTCAACCATCAGAAACTTTAACAGTTAAGCTAACTGGAACCCACCACAACATTCAAAATCTCAAACTAAAAAATTATTCTAAAGTTATTAACAACTAAAAAGTTATATATCAAGGAAGACATATTAAATACCCAAAATGTGCCTTTCACACAACTTTCAAAAGAACATATTAATGAGGACTAAGCAGAAGTCATATCCAATCCTTTTTATCATCATCATTTGAAAGACTTTTCAAAAACTTAATGTAACTTTTCAACTATTTTGAATATTTCAAACCGCATGAGTCCAGACATTTTTTGAAACCACTGCATGTATCTCTTCACCAAAAGGTTGTGGTTGCTCTTAATTTTTCTTTACTATGAAGTACTCATTTATAGATGAACAATACTCTTTAAGAGAAGAACCAATTTTTAACAATTTCAACGATTGGATCTTTCCTACTCCTTTTTCTTTGGTGAGGCTTAGTTGTAGAACTTGTTGATACAAAATGCTAATGTGGTTGTTGTGTAATGGGAGAATTCACCTCATTTTCTCCTTCCTTAGCCATAATTTCAACTGCTTTGTTCATATGTTCTACACCAATGGCAGTAGTTCTATCTCTCCCACACAAGATCACAATGTCCTCCTAATTGTCAATAACTTTGTTTTTATAAGCACCCGCTTTTGAATTTTTCTAAAGAAGTTAAAAAAAAAAAAAAAAAGATTAGCAGATTATTTTGCATAGTCTAAGCACATCAGTTTAGTGAATGAAGCAGTCTAAGCAAATAATCTTGTCATGTTTGATTATAATTCCCAAGTCCTATTCAATTTTCAAAGCTTGTCATACAAATAGGAAAAATCAAAGCAACTTACAAAAATTACAAAGCATTCTCATATTGCTGTGAAGAATGCAATGTGTGTGTGTGTGTGTGGGAGAGAGAGAGAGAGAGAGGACACGCCATTAATTGCACTATAGTTAGTAACTTCATAATCATTCAGTTAATCTTGACATCCAAAATCCCAATCACAAACATGAAAACACTCTAGCAACCAACAACAAATCCATAAATGAAACTTCCTCTCTAAGAAAAAATGAAAAAAGAAAATTAGAAAAAAAACTTGAACTGAAGTGGCAAAGCATCACCATGAACTATTTTTTTATAATTTAATTTTTTGTTCTCTATTTTTATGGATGAAGGGGGAATAGAAAATGGATGGAAAAACTAGAAAAGGAGCTACTCCTACTCACTGTAATTCTAACTAGCATGCCTTGCCAATGGAAACTGTTTCTGCAAAATATTCCAACTACCTCAAGTAAAACAAGCTATAAGACCCACTTTTACAAAACCAAATAAACAGTGCCTAAAAATATATAGGGTGAGTTTGGTTCAGCTTTTTGAAACTGGGCTTTTTGAAAAAGTGGAGTTTTTAAAAAGCTGAGTATTTGGTAAAAGCTGTTAAAAAGTGCTTTTTAAAAAAGCTAAGTGTTTAACTAGCACTTATAAAAGTGGTAGTTTTGAGGGATAAATTACCAAAAAGGACAATGTATATGTAAGAGAGTTTATTTCATACTTAAATCAACTACTTCATATACTTACTACAAAATAATAATAATAATAATAATAATAATAATAAATATATATATATATATATATATATTATTGGTATTATTTTAATAATGTTTGGGAAATTTTTCTTTTTAGTGTCATAATTATTTGTTATTACCATTAATGACTTCTTATCAATATTAATTAAATCTAAATAATTTTAATCATCATGAAGCACAAAATGAAAATGTAAAAAGATGATAAAATGCACACCAATAATCTAAGTTTAAATTGTACTACATAAAAATGTAAAAAGATATAAAATACATACCAATAACCCAAGTTTAAATTGTATTACATGAAATTAAAAAAAGAAAAAAAAGAAGACAACTACTAATTATTATCCCTCCAAATGGAATTTGCAATGGAATCACAAAGAATCACCATTGCAGGGTCTGTTAAAGATCCTGAGTTCTGCTCATAGCTGCTACCTGCTTCACTATTATGTTCTCTTCTAGAAATTGAATCTTGATTGGCATTTATGAAGCCCCTATCATCCCTACCATTTAGTCTAACAAAATTATGAAGAGCCATAGTAGTAGATACAATAAGAATTTGGATATGGAATGAAAAAGATGGCATGTTTCAGATAATTCTCCATTTATTCTTCCACCCACTAAAAGTACGCTCAATCACACATCGAAGAGATGAGTGAGCATGATTAAATTTTTCATGTCTAGTTCTAGGGCTTCCACCTCTCCTTCGAAATTTCTGAAGATGGTAAGATATTCCTTTGTATGGTGCCAAATAGCCTTTCATCATTGGGTATCCAAAATCAACTACATAATATTTCCCTAGAAAAAAAAATTCAATTATATTAACACACACACACAATATGTCATTATAATGAACAGTTGATTAACTAATTACAAACCTGGTGGTGGGTGTGGAAAGTTGTTACTTTGTTTACGAATAGTATCAAGAAAAATGGAGGTGTCGTGTGCTGCACCTTCCCATCCAGGCAAAACAAATGTGAATAACATATCAAAGTCACATGCAGCCGTCACATTTTGGGTTGGATATCCCTTTCTTCCAAAGTATGGAATGGACTTCTCAGTAGGTACAACCGCTATCACATGTGTGCCATCAATCGCACCGATGCAATCCTAATAAAAACATCAATAGTTTTCAGTTCCACATGCGTTGTATTATCTTATAGACAATAGCACTTATTCAAATATACAATAGTACACATACTTTGAAATGTGGCCAATAAATTGGATGGTCTTGTATTTGGGTTGGAACTTCACTAAAAGTTGGATTCGAAGGCTTTACATATGTAGCAGTAAAGCGAGCACCCAATAGAGTGATCATCTTCTCAAAAATGTCTACTTATGGTTTCACCTGAATGTTGAAATATTTCTTGAACCATTCGGTTACATGTTCCATGACCAAGTATCAGTAAACAGATTGCCACTGACTCTTCTAACCTTATATTCCTTGAATGTTGAAGTCCATAGTCATGTTGTAAAACTTGACACAAATTATGAAACAACTCATTTTTCATTCTAAACATGTTTTAACATAATTTATCATTACCTTCCATACAACGTCTCACCCAAGCCCACCCTGTTTGTTAAGAATTATAACAAGGAGTCTTATTAATGTACTTATTGAAATATGTTACAACTGCTTCACAAGTAACTACCATAGGCTGGTAAAACTCCTCATCAGAATCATTGTTACTATCATCATCAATAGAATCACTGTCACCGTCATCATCATTGTCACTACTCTCACCATCATCATTGTTATCACCATCATTATTATTGTCAGCATTGTTATAATCACCACCATCATGATCATCACAGTAATTTATGTAATCCCCATCCATTAATAATTCCATAAAATGGCCACTCTTACGAGTACCATTATAATCATCCATATTGGTTTAGGCTACACAACAAAGTAACAAATAATCAACCATTGCTAATACTACTTTAATATAAATCAACGTAATAATCAACAAAGTAACAAAAGGCAACAATGGGTCCGTATAAGTTACTCTATATTCACATTCACATTGATGATATCTTAACTATATATTCTTGTAATACCAATATGCCATATAGGCATTTCCTGTACATCAAACAATTCAGAACATCAAGTACATAACCAACCACTTGACTGGAAAAACGTTGCATACCAAGACAATTCAGAACATCAAGTACATAATACTGTAATGAAAATTTCAAATGTGTTTACATTACACATATATTAGTCCAAAACTAATACTAAATATCACATAACTTAGTTTAAAGTTAATACAACATAGCTAATACAACATAAAACTAATATTAGTCCTAAGCTAATACAACATAAAGTTAATATTAGTCCTAAGCTAATACAGAGTACCACATAAGGTTGGACACTTCTTTTGGTTGCAAATCATTCTTTGTAGCCACTCCAGCTATAACTCTGGCTCCTTGAAAGTTAGGAACATCTCCCTACGTGACCTTTTTAGTAAGATATAGGAAGCTTGAGTCATAAACGTACTTTCCACTCCAGGAAGTGCTCTCACAATCTCCATGACATTATCAATTGAACTTGATGACTCTCGAGAAGTACCTTCAGACTTATTCTGACATACATTTATTAATTGACTAATACGACGGTCCAACATTGTAGCTCCTCTTATCTTCTTCTTTTTCTTCTGTGAGGGTACTAATTCACTAGTTTGCTTTTGTCCTGAACTACGTGATTGACTAGTATGTCCTTGCTACAAACTATCAATGTCTAAACTCATGTCACATTGATTATCCTTAAATTCGGAGCTACCAGATGAATCACCAGCACTCTCTTGTGGCATTATCGGAGGGAGTGTATTTGAAGAAGGGGTCCATGCAGCTACTCCAGTTGCTGCAACATCCCTAAACATTCTATCAAGTTATTCTAGATTCTGTGGACTTTTTTGTCAAAATTTTGTAGCATTGGGTAATTCCTACAAAATGTAATTGTAATTTCACTCATATTACAATAATATAAAAAAACTATCTCCAACTAACTACATATTAATAAAATACTCAACTCACCTTCAACTTCTGGTTCCACCAATCATCACTAGCACCAATCGTTCCCTTCTTTGCATCCCAACCTAAACCTGTGTCAAGATTCTTCAATTTTTCCCACACTCTCCAATCACCTTTTAATACATCCCACCTACTTTTTAATTGGTCCTTATCATAGTTTAGACTGGTCTCATCACCAAATTTGGTCACCAAATTGATCCAACCTTTGGACCTAAAGGCTACACCTTTTGTTCTATTCTCGGCTTCAATCTGTTCCACACAAAGGTTAAAAAAAGTAGTTGTCCAATTTGGATTATCCCATAATGCTCTAGCCTTTTTTGCCTCGAGGTTAGCAGTGGTGTTTTTACCCATCTATAAAGTTAAGCAACCCTAAGAAATGCAAAAAATAGAATTCATAATATTCCAATCTAGTGAACTAGTTACAAACATGATCTAATGTTAGGAGTGTGTAGGTGTATATGTGCGTACGGTGCTGATGGGGAGTGCGTGCGGTGCTGATGAGGCATGCTTGTATTGCTGCAGGGTGTGCGTGGACTGGTGATGTGGGGTGCGTCTGCTGCTGCGTGAGCATGCATGTGCAGCTGATGGGGCCTCAACAGTAGATGCACCCCACATCAGCAGCCCACGCACACCCTGCAGCACCTCACCATGCAGCAACATAAGCATGCCTCATCAGCATCGCACGCACTCCACATCAGCACTGCACGCACATATACAGCTACACACTCCTAACATTAAGATGTGACACACTAACATGTATTTGCATCCTCAATATAAAACATATAGGCTACATGGCACATCTTTGACACATATTCGAATTGCAGAATTTCACAATGCCACTCACACCACTAGTAAATACAAATTCCATTATATGTTAAGGGTCACATAAAAAACATTTCATAGACATATTTGACTGAAGGATGCATAAATGGGAAACTGATTGTATACAATATGTTAAAAGGACTAGAATAAACATTCCATTGTATTATTGTATACAATCAGTTTCCCATAATGCTTCTCTGTTTTCTACAAAGTATGGAGGATGCATAGCTAAAAACTATGTAAAAAAGTAAAGTTAGACCCTCTGGAATTCCAAAGGAAAATTAAGGTTGCTATGGCAAGTTTTGCCCAAAGAAAAGAAAAGAAAGATTAACAAAGAAAGCTTGAAAGTATATCGGATAAAGTGCCTACCAACTGTGAATTTAGTTAGCTGCTTAGGATTTTGTCTATGGTAACTTATTTGACAATTCAATCAGCATCTTTGCCCCTAATTAAACCCAACTGAAATACCCAACATCTGTACTGCCCCACAGGAACTAAAATACCCAATTCCAATTCCAATGAAGTTAAACCTGAAACGAAAACTAAAATACCCAATTCCAAAGAAGACCCAAATCATGCTAAACTTAAAAAATTAGATCTCAATCCAAAGTGACTTGAACAGAGAAAGGGGGGTTGGAACTAAAATACCCAATTCCGATTTTTTGTCAGATATCACATAACTTAGAAAGATAGAACATCCACAAAAGAAAAAAAAATTATAAAGCATGTACCCACAAATTTTTTTCGTACCTGGCTAGAGAACAAATAGATCATTAGCAAGAACAAAGCATGCAAAAAATTTTTTTTTTGATAGCTAAAAAAAAAAAAAAAAAAATTCAGATCAGTGTTGGTACCTAGTGGTTTTTGGTAGCAGATCAGTGTTGCTTGGTATTTTGTTGATCAAAACTCTACCTTCAAAATGTATTTCTTAGATCAGATTAGACATAAATAAAATTTTAAAAAAAATACAGAGGAATGCGCGTTGAAGAAGATGAAGAAAGAAGAAGAAGAGGAAGAATATTCAACAAATGACAAAAGGCAAGAGAGACTTTTACCATGGAGTGGCTTGTAGCAGCACGTAGAGGGCAGAGCAGAGAGAAGAGATGAGAGGTGTGAGTGAGCTTCAGGGCAAAGGGCAGAGCAGAGAGATGAGATGAGAGGAATGAGGAACAGGCGTGAGAACTGAGGACATGAGGATGATTTATTGAAGAGTAATTTGGTAATTGCCCAAGATCGTCCAATGGATATATGACAATGCGCACGGACTTTGCCCAAAATGGACCTCTGAGCTCCTTTTATGGCTTGCGCGTTCTCTTCACAAACCCAAAACGCAACTTTTTCCAAAAAGTTGCGTTTTATACTAACCAAACGGGCTTTGAACATTTGCTTTTTTCAAAACGGGCTTTTTAGGCTGGGAAAGTTGAAACAAACGGGCACATAATAATTAAATTCTGCTAACACATTTACTGTCCATTACAAAAGGGTACACTAGTTGTCTAATTGATCAACCATATAATGTAATGTTCCATAAACAACTTTTATTATTTCTAATTTTTTAGAATACAAAAGAGAATAGACTAAATCTTTGTTAAAATATGTGATGAACGTATTTAAGAGAAAAAAGTCATAAGGGATCCTACCTTAATGTAAGCCCACACCTGGTGATTATCCGCTATGACAACAACCTTTTTCTTTGCTTCATCCCAAACAAGCCCACTTTGATTTTTTATATTAGTAATCATAGCAAAATGTCGTTTCCACGCCTTTAGTCTATTTTAAACACTGTCCTTTGTCAAATTGAGAATCAATTGAGCATTTATGTACTCCATAGCAACTTGGTATGCCACCTCTTTCCAGTACCCATCCTCCCTATTTCCTTGAGCTAATTGATCATATAAAATACTTGCTAATGCTTTGTCCATTTCTGTATCCGTATTCCATTGAATATATTGTCTTGAATGTGATTGTGATTGAGATTGAGATTGTGATCCGGATGGGGATTGCGGTTGCTTATCTTTTCTTCCAATTTCTATTATGTTTTCAAATCTGGTATTTGGACCTTGGTATAACATCTGTCAACATCCTAAAAAATGTTAGTTTAGCAACAAGAAGAGAAAAAAACACAACATACCCAAAAAAAAAAAAAAAAAATGAAACCCACAGAAGACTCCAGAGCCTTTATGATTCAAATTTAGTAGAAAGAGAGAAATAGAGAGGAAGAAAAGAGTTGAGAGAGACAAACCTTGCTTCCAATTTCTATTATGTTTTCAAATCTGGTATTTGGACCTTGGTATAAAATCTGTCAACATCCTAAAAAATGTTAGATTAGCAACAAGAAGAGAAAAAAACACAATATACCCAAAAAAAAAAAATAATAAAACCCACAGAAAACTCCAGAGCCTTTATGATTCAAATTTAGTAGAAAGAGAGAAATAGAGAGGAAGAAAAGAGTTGAGAGAGACAAACCTTGCTGCAAGAAAGAGAGAAAGAAGAAAAGCTTGGGTGAGGAAGAGAGAGCATGACAGAGTTTCTGGAGCTGATGAAGAATTGAGAAGAGAGCGCGAGCGTGAGGGCGAGAGATTTCTAAATTCTTGGGTTTGTGAGGGGATTTCAAATCTACGGATTCGGACCATTGAAATCCAAGATGGATTTGGTTCAAATCCAAATCATTTATTTTAACTTACCCTAACAAAGGATTCAGATATGGGCCCCTCAAATTCAAATCCAAATCCATGCCATCCAAATAGACCACAAAGGAATTTGGATTTTTTTTTTTTTTTTGGAAAGCAAGCAAATTTGGAATTTAAAATCACATTACATGTTGATTTTTGAGAGATTGAACTTTTGTTCTCCTCTCTTTGTTCTCCCATAGTTGTCTTGTCTATGTTCTCCTGTAAAAGTCAATTCATTTAATTTATGGTTGGCTATTTTTTATTTATTTTAAATTGGAAAAAAAAAAAAAAAACCTTGTTCTATTTGGTGGTGGGCCTAGGACTAAGTACGATGAAGCTCAATACTCAATCATTAAAATAAGTTACTTCAATTTCTCAAAAAAAAAAAAAAAATTGTTTGTTTGTTTGTTTTTGATATTGATCTTTGGGTACAGGGTTTAGAAGAGAAGGGTCATGGGTGGTTGATTTGAAGGGCTAAGTTGATGAAATCATTGGGTTCAGAGAGGGGCAACCACCCAACAATACACAATCTGAACCCTCTTTCTGATAACTGTTAAGAGCATTCTCATCAAGGATCTCAAAAAATTTAACATTTAGCATCTCAAAAAGCTACTTTATTTATTTTAACACCTCATTTTACAATACACCAAACATCAAAGATTCTATATTTTTTACCACTTCATTTAAATATTATTTTTTTATTTTTTTTTTATTTTTCAATATATATTTCTTTCTCTCTCTTCCTCTCTGTCACTCTCAACCAAGCAAACTCACACTCACCTTATCCACCCAGCAAACACATACCCACCCCATCCACCACCACCACCACCAAAAAAAAAAAAAAAAACACCAGCCACCCATACCCACCTGTCTATCCAACAAACTCACACACTTCCATCTCAAACCAGCAAACCCATATCCATCTTAGCCAACACACACACACACACACACACACACACACACACACACACACACAGCAGAAGCGAAAAACCCAGAAAAACCCACATAGATTCACCACAAAACCCAAAAAAACAACATCCACCATTGGAAAAGCGAAAAACCCAGAAAAGCGCGAAAAACCCAAAAAAACCCACATAGATTCACCACAAAACCCAAAAAAACAACAGCATCCATAAAACCCAAAATCGGTGACCTACGGAGACCCATAGAGATTCACCACAAAACCCAAAAAAACAACATCCACCATCGGAGATTTGAAGACAACACCGCAAAACCCAAAATCTTCGATTTTAAGATGAGAATATGGGTTTCAAGACTAGGTTTTTGGGTTTGGTCAGGGAGAGAAGAGTGGGTTTGGTCAAAGGAAGAAGATAAGCAGTTGGGTTTGTGATTGTGGGTTCGCTCAAGGAGAGAATGCTTGGGTTTGTGATTATGGGTTCAGTCAGAGAAAGAAGAGAAGAGGTTGTGTTTGTGATGGTGGGATTAGTAAGAGGGAGTCGTGAAGCGTAGATGGGTTTGGCAGCGTGGGTTGAGGGAAGGGAGGCGTGGCTTGGGTTGAGGAAAAACGAAGAAAATAAAAAAACACAGAGGAGGCAGAGGTGTAGGCATGGGAGAAGAGAGAACCAGAAAAAAAAAAAAAATATATATATATATATATATATATATATATATATGAGGGAAAAAAAGAAGTGAGATAGGCGAGAAAAGGTGGAGCATGTGGGAGGAAAAGTGAAAGGGGGACTCATGTGTTTTATTAAACAAGTATTTTTTTTTAACATCTTTCTACAGTGGGTTGCTAGAGATAGCAACCCACTGTAGCTAGATGTCAAAAGTAATAGCATTTAGCATTCTCGATGGAGTGTGCTTTTTACAAATTTTGATGTTAAAATTTAGCATTTATAGCATTTAGCATTCTTTATAAAAATCCTCTAAGAGCAACCACATCAGTCCATGGATAATCTTACAAAATACAAAAAGCAGCTTTTTTTACACATTTTGACAAAAAAAAAAAAAAAAAACACTCACATCAGTGGGTGTAAAATTGTGCAAAATTGTGCATAAATATGCAAGAGCTACAGTAACCGTGCATATATACACAGTTACTGTAGCTCTTTTATATATTATTTTAATAATTTCTAATTTCGTTCCTTTTTTTCTCTCTCTTCTCCATCTGCAAAACCAACGCCCTCATCATCTGCTACTTCTTCTGATACACACACTCCCATGAACAAAATAAAAAATCAACCACAAAATCAACCACAGACACCACAAAACCAGACACACCCATACACGGACACACCAACGGAGACAAAGAGAGTGGATCGACTCTTGTGGCGGATCGGCGTGCTTGGATTGGAGTTTCAGATTGGCATGCTTGGATCGGTGTTCTTCTCGCCATGCTTGGATCGGAGTTTCAGATCGATGCCGTGCTTGGATTGAAGTGTAGCTGTGTAAATATTTTTTTCAATAGTTTCAGATCGACGCTTGTGGTGGTTGATTGGCTGAACCCATAGTGTTCGGCCATGGTGGTCTAGGCTAGGTGGGATTCGGGTTTAGAGAACTAGAAAGAGCAGGGGTTTAATATATATGGGTTTCTGCCTTTGTGATGGTTATGTGATGTTCGGCCATGGCCATGGAGCTCTAGCCATGGAGGTTTGGCTTTGTGACGATGTGTGCGTGCGTGCGTGGAGGCAGGGGGTTTAGGATGAGAGAGGGGCACAGATTTGAGATGAGGGAGATATAGATATTAAAGAAGAGGTATATAATAAAATAATAATAAAAATAATTATTTAAATAATTGACGTGTATAATAGACAAACTGGTGTGAGTGCTTTGTAAAAATGAGAGTGTAAAATAGAAAAAGTAGGTTTTAAATGTTTAAATTTACAAAATTTTTGCATCCACTAATGTGGATGCTCTAAGTGTGCGTTTGGGAAGCACTTTTGCACTTCCCAAATGTATGTTTTGCATTTCAGCAGGTTTTTTTTTTTTTTTGAGCCGAAATGTTTGACTTTTTCATTAAAAATGAATTTCACAATACTATTTATATATTTAAAAATTATTTTACTACAACTTTTCAATTTTTAATTTTTAATTTTCGGTTTTTAGTTTTTAGCTGCATACGTACCTTAAAAGTGTGAAGAAGCAAGAGAAGCAAAGCCCTTTAAAAAAATTAAAAATTAAAATTACTTCAACTTCACTGAAAAATCCATCTCTCTCAAAAAAAATTATAAAAAAGAAACTCTTACTCCATCATTCCAAGTTCCAACCATTAGCTTCAGCAAACCCTATTCACCTCGTTGATGGCCGAATCAAAACACCAGACACTTTCTCCCGGAAAAAATGGAGTGGTCGACAGGATCAGTAATCTACCGGAATCTCTTCTCTGCCACATCCTCTCCTTCCTTCCAACCAAAGACTCAATCGCCACAAGCATTTTGTCAACGAGGTGGAAGCTCCTTTGGACTCTTGTCCCAAAGCTAGACCTCGACAGTGATACGATTAACACTTTGGAGCTTTCATCTGATGATGATGATGAAGATGAACGTGAGATCATGTTTGCACATATTGTGTCAAGCGTTTTGGCTCAACAAGAATGTGGAGAGCTCCAAACTTTTCGCCTTCAATGGAAATTTGGGTGGGACGGTTCCCATCTCGACGCATGGCTTCGCACTGCTGCTGCTCGTAAAGTCAAAGAACTTGATCTCGACATTTTTATGCACGACTGTGACGTGGAAAATCTGAAATTGCCTAGCTTTTTCTCTTGCAGGACATTAGTGGTTATGAAATTAAGCGGTGATATTGATATTGATATTGACACTCCTTCATTATCTTTTAATTTCCCGAGCCTAAAGATACTGCATCTAGTAGAAATTTCATTGCCGAGTATCATTAATTCACAGGAACACTCTTTCTTGAGGCTCCTTTCTGGCTGCCCTGTCCTCGAAGATTTGTCATTTACAACTGACCTTTTCGAGGGTGAGTATAAATTATGTGTACCCACGCTGAAACGGTTAAGTTTCAGCGAAAATGTATATAATGAATCCGATTACGAACTCGAGATAAACGCCCCAGCTCTTGAGTACTTCAATTTCGAAGGTGATCTCCGAGACATCAAATTCCATGAAAAACTAGACAACCTAGTTCAGGCAAATGTCGAGTCGTATGTGTATGAAGATGAACGCAAACAATTTTACAGCGAATGGGTATTCAGGCTTTTTACTGCTCTGAATAACGTCAAATTTCTCTCATTTTCCCCTTACGGCACAGAGGTTAGATCCCCTTCATAATTTTTTTTTTTTTTTTCCAATAAACCTACGATCTTTATTAGTTCAATTTCTTAGGACAATACGAGGTCATAGTCTCGCTTTTATGTTCTATCTATTTAATGTTATGTGATTTTAATTTCGAATGCAGTGGCACAACGTTGGAAATATTTATCCTTCCTCATTCCAGAATTTGGTCCAACTGGACTTTAATGTCACTGATTGTAACTGGCCAATGCTACAAGACTTGCTCCAAAATGCTCCTAATCTAGAAACTCTTGTTGTTACTAAGGTTAGCTTGTTTAATTGAGGTATTTTAGTTGATCTTTCATCTTCCCTAAACTTACACTTATGATCTGCTGTGTTTGTTGTCATCAGGAATATACTTATGATAAAAGCAACTTATGCTGGAAGGAGCCACAACATGATCGTGACTATCTGTCATCACATCTTACAAGTTTTTATTATGGAGGATTTGAAGGTTTGAAAGATGAAGAGGAATTTGTAAAATATATTCTAAAGGAGGCAAGAGTTTTGAAGACAGCAACAATTCAAGTTTATAGAGGAAAGTCAAAGGAAAATGTTCTTGAGAAACTGTCAATGTTCCCAAGGCGCTCAACAACATGTCTACTTAGAGTTGAATGAGGTATACTTCTTTAACTGGTACTCTGCAACTAATCCAAAGGCAATGTTACAAATATTTTTTTCTTTTTATTATAGACCCTCTGGCAGGTCATAAACTGTTATTACTCTTTCTATTTTTTCAAGTTAATAAAATTTTCATGTTTTTCCCTCCTTTGAATTAATTGAGAGAGAGAGAGAGTAGAAATTGTTTATCCAATGTTCTTTGACCTACTCACAGTAGAAATTGTTTCTTGTGATAACCATTTTGCAAAACATCCATTTGACCTTCATAACATTAGCGGTTGTTTTTGAATTAGGCTAAAACTTTGATAGAGGAATGTTCATACGTAAGCTTTTGTTACCTCTTTATAGTTTATAAGCCTGAATTTTTAGATTCTAGGCACACTCATTCCATTGGATAACCAGAGACAATTGAAATAATAAAACTGTTGAATGTAAATCTTGAAAGTATTATGTGTGGATGAAAGATTTAGAATGTTTGATTTACTCTTTTACAAGCTTACTTTTTACCAAATCATTTTTGCCAGTACATATCTCATACATTTTGCTTCGGCATAACAGGTCAGTGTTTGGCTACATCTACATGGCACCTCCTTTCAGGCCTATTTGCCCAGTTTTATTTGCCTTATATAATGTTGTACATAAGCACAACTGCAGTACCCAATATACTTCCATTAGGGTGAGATATAGTAAGATGCACTTCTTATTGTAAAAAAAATTGATAGAGTAAGATCTTTCAGTCTTTGGTTGGTTTTTGGCTTACTAATGGTTGTATTTATTAAATATTTGTAAGTCCTTTGTCTTTTAATTGTGTTATTGTTTCTTGAGGGAAACCTTTTTGAGATCCATGTTTAGTTTATCAATTTATTCATGAAATAGTATTTAGTACTAGTAGTCCAAGAACCCAATTTTGGTTTGCACAAAACACCCGCATCTTGAATGTGTTTGGCATTTGATTAGTAAGCCTCTGTACCAAAAAAAAAAAAAAAATAGATGGTTCTAATTTGAAATGACTGAAAGATATGTTAGATACATGCAGAACCTGTTAGTTCATCTATTGCATGACTGAAAGAAGGGATGCAAATACTGTAACCAAGTGTGATCCTATGAGTACGTGTTTGCCCTAACTCATATTAGTTGGATATTGGCTAAACTATTTGTTGATCAACCCCTACAAATACTATAAACGTTTTATCATTAGCTGCTCATCTGCATTGGTGCTTCCTGTTGGGCCCTTCTCCATCTTAACTTTTTGTTCATTCATGCCTCAAGGCCCGCTAGCTCTTTAACATTGGACTGGCGCAGCATGGGCAACTTACAATTAACTTGTCTTAGGTTTGGTTTCATTACAATATTATGACCAGAAGGCATGTGAAAAACCTTTCATCTAATCTGTTCTGAGATTGATTCCTTGACTTAGCTTTAACAATCCTTTCCTTATACATTTTCTTCTACATATGTATAGCTTTGGCTTCTTCTGCAACCTTTTTTTCATCAAGTCTTATCATATTTTTAGTCTACATGACATTGTTCACCTACTCCTTATAGTTTATAGTCTTGTTAAGCTGATGGCAGCATCAGTTCTGAGGTATGAAAAGACGAAATAAGGCAGTTTTCTGAATTTTTGCTTATGCTTCAGTTGACATGCTGAATAGAGAGAGAACAAAATAGCTTGTAATGTCCCATCCCCATTTGGCACCTTAGTGTATTTAGGATTTTTAATGTTTATTTTCTTGTTATTTTCTAAAATGCTAGTTTTGGAAGAAGAACTATAATGCCAATGGCTTCCTGCTGCCACACAATTTACTTAAAGTTGCACTGGCCTTGATGTGGTCTGTAATTGCACCTTTAAACAGATGTAAAAGCTAGTTTTGGAAAGGTAGAAAAAGAAATGCTGAGATGGCCTTTGTTTTGTTTAGATGGGTGTGACCTTCTTTACATAAGCCTAAGTCAGAATTTTGCTCTCTAACTTTCAGTGATATTTTACTTCCTAGATCTTTGTGATAGTTGCTAAGGTTGGGATTTGAAATCCCCATATTAATTGCTTGGAGAAAAAAATTGTGAAATGGCCTTGTTTCCATTTTTTATTTCATTTGTTGAGTTACACTATTAGGCTTCATGGAACTTCAATCCCTTTGAATGGGTAGTCTACTGAGCATGTTTGGTCCATTGTGAGACAGCATCTAATCTCTTAGCTCATTTTTTAAACATAAAGGATCTTCTCTAAGACTTTGTTAATCACGCTTCTCCCATTGCCATGCCTTCCACATGCTCTCTTGAGAAGGGTTCTACTGCCAATCTTGAAATCTAAATTGACTTGGCAGGAACTTGAAGAAAAAAAAAAACCAATTCTTAGGTATTTGGAATTTAGCAGCCTGACCAAAGGTTTATTTTCATTGCGTAATACAGTACATGTGTTCTTTGCTATAAAAGCATTGTTGAAATTTTCAATTTTAGCTTTCAAATGGACTCCCACGATTTTAGACATTTTAATTTTGACCCCTTTGCGGCTCCCCACTAAAAATTCTTAAAAAGAGGATATACCTTTGATCAAGTGGCCTTTGGAACTTGGACTCTTGATATACAAATGGATAGAGGAAGCCATAGCTATTAGACCCTTGGACATATGATTACGTAGATATTTTATAAAAATGAATTATCATATATTTTTTTCATAAGGAAGGCATATGAATCATGAACTAATGAGAAATTAAATGAATTTTAGTTTAGTACTTCGTTATTAATGTTTAGTTTTGAATTCATGTGTACATGGTTATTACTATTTAGTAGTATAAGGATCCATTTTTTGGTTGGTTAAACACCTGTATCTTAAATATTTTTGGATTTCAATTAGGAAGCTTATGGACTCAAAAAGTTAAATTCTGATATGAACTATGTCTGCAATGGTTTTATGCTTAGATATTTGATCCAGGAGTTGCTGAAAATCTCTTGCCATCGGGGTGGGCAATGTTTGTAGCTCAGCAATTGTGAGGCAAAGTTGTCTCATGGGATGGGAAATAGGTACAATAGTTGATAATATTTTATCTCTCCAAAGAGATTTTGTTAATTGTAAATTTTAGAGGGTGAAAAGAGATTTTAATGTAGCAGCTCATGTACTTGCAAAATGGGCCTTGATAAACCACCATATAGATTGTTTGTTTGATTCTTGTATTTCCGATTTTTTTGTTCAAGTTCTGGCTGTCAGCATTTGTCCATTTTGAGCTATTAGAAAATTTGTCGTTATTGATCAGCTATACCCATATGCATGCTTCTCAGTTTTCTTTTTTTTGGTTTATGGTATATTGAGGGTATTCTCCTCTGTACTAATTATGTATTTGAGTTGCTTCTCTCTCTCAACTCTCTGTTCTGCGCCTCTTTCTTTGTTCATTACCAATCTCTGTTACGCCTCTTCAAAATACACTATTTGAATTTCTTCGACCTTTCGCTTAGTGTAACTAAATGCTTTATATCAAGATCTACTTGTATGCATAATTTTCCTTCTCCAGCATCTTCTCAAGTTCTACCTTCTGATGGCATTATTTGTGATGGCAATACCAGAGCCTTCCTCACATTCAATGTAATTGTTGTCCCAAGGATTCAAGTTTAATTATGTGCCTCTACTCATTGGGTTTGTGACAAGAAAACTGCAATACCTTCATTTTAAAGGAACTTCTTGAGGTCTTTCCTTTTGGTTCATATCCACATGGCGACTCTTCATTTATTCCCCCATAGACCATGTTTTAACCCTATACAAGAAATTGGGTTAAAACATGGTCTATGCCTAAGTCAGTGGTACAATATTATTTTCACTTCTTTTTGAAACTATTAACTTGACTTGTTGTGATCGGTGCATATAAAAGTAATATCAATGGTAAAATTTGGTGAAAGTGATGTTGTTCCTTGTGAGCAACTCTGAAATTTTTTTAATGAAAAATAGTGTTCTTAACATTATTCAATAAGATGTACTTCGGCCATATTTTATCTATTTCATATACAAAACAAATCATTAAATTGGCAACGTTATTATTGGTTTGTTGATATGTCTGTTTGTCTATGTATGAATTGGGCAATTTGGCAATGTTATTGTCATCAATTTCTTAAACAAATAAAGATAAAATTTGGCATTGTATAACTTGCTTTCTATATTGTTATTTATTTCCCCATATTGCTTTGCATTAGGGTTAAAGAACCAAAAACTTATTATTTTACAAAACCTGTGGTAAAATGTTAAGTTCAAATTCTTAATATCACAAGTATTTTTGGTTTAAAAAAATTTTGAAAAGCTTACATCATAATTTCTCATTAAATTGTTAGGGTTAATCGCACTTACCATCATAAACTTTCTCTCGAATTATATGTCTCAAAATTTTGAAATACACGAGCAACCCCCAAATTGAGGAAATTGTTACAATGTCAACCCTACTGTCTAAATTGGATGTTTAGTTGGAAGGAAAGTAGCACACATGCAAATCATGTGGTATCTAATAAGCAATTGAAGGGTAGTTTGGTATTTTTAACCATATGAAATTAATATAATATCCCTTAATTCTCTTTTCCTATCACCAAACTCTCCCTTTTTCACTTAATAAATATTATAAAAAAAAATAAAAAATAAAAAACCTATCCCTTTTTCCTTTCCTCCCAGGAGTCCCAACCTCCATCACTTCTTAGGTTTTTCACAGCTGCCAATGAGGCAATAGCATTGATCTAAATCAAATCACCATCTAACTTCATTGACTAAAAATTTCTTCGTAGCCATTCAATCTTGAGAAACAAAGACCTAAAAAAACACATAAGAAATAAAGCTTTAATCAGACATTGCCAAATATTTGTTTCTTGAAATTTCAATCTAAATTTGAATGAGTTTAGCTAATTAAATTGTTGTAATTTAAAGCAACTTTAATTTCAAGTAAAACTTTTGGTCTGTTTAGATTGAGGAGGAGGAAGGGGGAGTAGAATAAAGTTGGCTAGAAATGAGCCTAGTTTTTAGCTAACTCTACTCTACTCTCCCTTGCTCACGCTCCCTCCCCCTTTATCCAAATAGGCTATAAAGGAATTTGGAATTTAAAAGCACCATACATGTTGAATTTTGAGAGGCTAGCCTTTAGTTTGCTCTCATCTATATTTTGATTATTTTCCCATGGGTGTCTCTATGCGCACCCTTTCACTCTCTAGTCTAGTGGACTCCAATGAGTTAAGTGGGACCACATGTCTAGTGTAATACGGAAAATTATTGCACAGTCCGGACTATGCTCCCTACTTCTCATGGAGGGCTGGGCCCCGTGGTGGGTGGGACCCACCCCTCTGTGAGAGAGAGGGAGCATAGTCTTAGACTATGCAATAACAACCCGTGTAATACACATGCTTTACTTTTTTTGGTTTATGTTAAACACATTTTACATGGTAGGGTGTATGTCATAACAAAACTTTCAAGAGGGAGTAAATCATGCATTTTAAAGCTTAAAATGATATGGATGAAAAATTATCTTGTGGAAAAATATAATTTGTCCAAATTTATATTATGTAATTTATACATAATGGTGGGTTGGACTGGAGTCAGAATTAGAATTCTTTCATATATACTAGCCTCATCACACTTGTTCCGCACGTGAGATGATGCTCTTTTTTTTTTTTTTTTTTTTTTTTTTTTTTTTTTTTTTTGGAGTTTACTGTAATTTTCTATTTGAATTTATCTATTGCTAGTGAGGTTATATAGAAATGGATTTTTAAGAAAATAAAATTTAGAATTTAAAAAAGAGTAATTACTGGGTTTAGTGTATACTAGTTTTTAGGGGAAAAAAATGTATCATATATGTGTGAAATATATATATATATATACATGTAGGGACCTGGTTTGGGCGTTTCTCTCCTGGGGATGAGTGGACCCAAGCCCAGTTAACCCTATACAATAAATTTGTAGAGAGTGGGTAGAAGGACTAGACATTAGTGAATGATACAACGGTTGATGTGGGTTTGCAAGATCATCAAGTGAGATTTAGCTAAGTTTTCTAAGGGGAAGTTCGTCCTCGGCCCAGTCCGAGGAGCTCTTCCCTGAGTGCTCATGAAAATAGGGGTTGTCCCCGAACCCCCTGAACCCCAGGGGTTTATTATATTATATAGTCCTGTTCAGCTGATCTCTGCCGTTCACTTGTTGGTCATCTGAGCCTGTGTCTGAGGGCTTGTCCCATCAGCCGCCTTTCCAGACTTCCTGTTAGATGCTGCAACCGAGGCAGCACTATTCAGAGGTCACTTCTCCATTAATGCGGCCAGAGTGTTAGCTGTATACGTTTAATGTGTGGGTGACAGCTTCCCTTCAGATTGCTCCCTCGTCATATTCCCTCGACCGACCCTGGGTACTTGTCTTTTTCTTTAGCATGCCTTGGGAGGGTGCTTTTGGTGGGGCGCTGACCCTCCCCTCCTCAATATCGGCCGGCCGAGGACATGGTCGTCCTCGGCGATGCTCCTTGATGATTTGGGTCTTCCCCGCTCGTCCTCAGATACTGCCTTGTCCTCGGCATGGGCCTTGGGCCCGATATGGAGTGGGTCGGGGTTGCCAAATCTTCGGACCCCACAATATATATATATATATATTTAGAAACTTATGAAATATATTTAAATAGTAGAAAGAGTGTGTGCTAATATTTTTTTTTAAAAAAAATTCTCTAATAGTTTTTTTTTTTTTTTTTTTTGAATTTTGTTGAATTACTATTTTAACTATTATTTATTTTTTAAGAAGAATGTTTATCTAATTATATTATAAGTATTTTTAAAATGGAGAGATATGCATGTTTTATTCCGTGGCTAGATCAATCATAAAGTCATAAACCCCAACTTTCTCCAAATTTACAGAAATCAAAACTAACATTCACCACAACAACACGAAGAATTGAGATTGAGAGAGACTAGTAGATGGCAGAAGCGGTGGTGGACAAGATCAGTGATATATGATACAGGAATCTCTTCTCTGTGATATTCTCTCGTTCCTTGTCCAGCTGGTAAACCAAAGAGCCAGTCGCCACGAGCGTTTTGTCGAGTCATAGGAGATTCCTTTTGGAATCTCTTCCCAATGCTAGACCTCGACAGTGAAACGACCGGCACTTGGCGGAAATCATCTTAGGTTTGCACATATTAATTGTGTCAAGAGTTTTGGCTCAACAACAAGACTTTGCACCTCCGAACTTTTCGCCTCAAATGGAATTTTGCATGGGAAGTTTACCAGCGAGACACGTTGCTTCGCACAGACGCAGCGCTTAAAGTTGAAGAACTCGATCTCTGCTTTGATTTTTCGAGGTTGCCTCATAGCATTTTCTCTTGCAGGAGCAGAACCACATTACGAGGTTCTGAAATTATGCGGCGTTTTTAGTTTTGATCTTGATATTTCTTCATCCTTGCAATTCCCGAGCCTAAAGATACTGCATCTAACAAATACTTCGGGGTTGAATGTTACTAATTCTGCTAAACGCTCTTTCTTGAGGTTCCTCCAGTCTCTAATTACAATCTCGAGATAAATGCACCAGCTCTTGAGTACTTCAATTTCAATAGTGATCTACGCGATGTTAAGTGTGTTTAACTAGCTTAATTTTTGCCAACTTATTTTACTATTTAACTTATTTTTACTACTATTCATGGGTCCTACTGCACTTTTTGATACTATTCATAGATCGTATTGTACTATTTCAACTAACATTTATTTTTATTTACAGTACTTTCAGCAAAAAGTTTTCAATTTGATCAGTAAAATAAACGGATTCCAAACAGACCCTAAATTCCATAAAAAACTAAAATACCTAGTTCATGCATGCAGATGTCTATATTTCTACATTTGAAGATGAAGATGATGAAGAATTTTATAGGGCTTAAATATTCAAGCTTTTTATAATGTTAAATTCCTCTCACTTTCTCCAACTGGCACAGAGGTCAGATCCCCTTCATAAGTGTTTTCTTTTTAATAAACTTATGAGCTTTTAGTTAAAATTCTTAGGACAATAGGTGCTCAAAGGCTCGCTTTCATGTTCTATCGAATTGATGTTGTTGTGATCATAATCTCAACTGCAGTGGGGCGGCATTGCAAATATCTATCCTTCATCGTTCCAGAATTTGGTCCAACTGTACTTTAAAGTTAATAATTGTAACTGGCATTTGCTACAAGACTTGCTCCATAAAGCTCCTAATCTTGAAACTCTAGTTGTTACTGAGGTTAGTTTACTTAATAGAGGTATTTAGTTCATCTTTTATCTTCCCTAAACTTACACTTCTCTGCCGTGTTTGTTGTCATCAGGGATATGATTTTTTTGAAAGCTCCTTATTCTGGAAGGAGCGAAAATGCGATCCTAATTATCTGTCATCACACCTTACTAGTTTTTATTACATAGGATTTAAAGATCTGAAAGATGGAGTGGAACTTGTGAAATATATTCTAAAGGAGGCAAGAGTTTTGAAGGTAGCAACAATTCAAGTTTCTAGTGGAAAGTCGAAGGAAAGTGTTTTTGAGAAACTATCAATGTTCTCAAGGCGCTTAACAACTTGTCTACTTATACTTGAATACTTGAATGAGTATACTTCTTTAAATCGTACTTTATTTTTTTAATCAACTTTAACTCGTACTTAGCAATCAGTTCCAAATTCCAAAGGTAATGTTACAAAATATTTTCTAAGGTTCATTCTTTGTGATAAATATATTATTAGCAACGTGATATGTTATACCATGTTATATATGCTAGAGTAGATGTGGAAGAGGAAGTATAGAATAAGAACATTGAGAACACGAGGGTTACGTAGTCTAGTCTTGTCGGCCTATATCCATGGAGGAATTCCTTAAGTGTTACATCTTTATTGTATAAGAGTATAGTACAATAACCTTTGTTACAATGAACCCTAATATATAAGTATATATAGGCGACTATACCCTAGACTACTAATACAAGTAGGAGTGAGCTTGGGCCTATTACATTGGGCTAATATGTTTAATATATCTCTAACTCCCTCCCTTAAACTCAAGGTAAAAGCTCAATAAAGGTTTGAGGTTGGATAAGCATGAGAAGATCCCTTAGAGATGCCTTGAAGAATGCATTTGAAGAAACCACAATGAAGAATGTGCTAATTGACCAATTTTGGAGTTTCAAATGAAGAAATGGAGTCTGAAATTGGAATCTACGCAAAAAACTGAGTGAGATAGGCCATCTCAGAAATTTTAACTTTTGGTTAAAGGTCAACACAAAGTCAAAGTCAATGGTCTACATGGTCCGAGTCGATTCTGGGTTTTTCGGGTCAGGGTCACAGATCAGGTTGCAAAGCTGCTGGCGTCATCCTGGTGACATGTTGTTGATGTGGACTAAGATTGATGTGGCTAGGGCTTGCATGGTGCTGCCGTGGCTAGATGATGTCATCAGATGAAAAGATCCTTTGGAGATGCCTTGAAGAATGCATTTGAAGAAACCACAATGAAGAATGTGCCAATTGATAAATTTTGGAGTTTCAAATAAAGAAATGGAGTCCGAAATCAGAATATACGCGAAAACCTAAGTGAGATAGGCCTTTTTGGAAATTTTAACTTTTGGTCAAAGGTCAATGCAAAGTCAAAGTTAACGGATCTATGGTCAACGGTCTACACGGTCCGGGTCGGTTTTGAGTTTTCTGGGTCAGGGTCACAGATCAGGCTGTAGAGCCGCTGGCGTCATTCTAGTGACAAGTCGTTGATGTGGACTAGGGTTGACATGGCTAGGGCTTGCGTGGTGCTGATGTGGCTAGATGACGTCAGTCTTGATGTCAGAAAGTTCTCTGATGCATGTATGGCACGTGATAGTGACTACCAGTGCATGGAGGCGAGGCCAGAAATCTGTCGGCACATGCTTTAGTGGATGATTGTTGGTTTTCCTCCACATGCAGATTGACGGATATCAAGACCAACAGAGCAGCGCGTGTGATTTATGGCACAAACTATGGTAGCATGTGGTGGCGCGTGTAGAGGTGATAGGCCATCGGATTTCTGGGTTTTGCTTACGAGAGGCCGAGGAGCACGTTTGTGTGGTTGATTTCATCAGGCGAAGGCTTGATTTGCATAGATCTAAAAGGGGAGGCAGGACATGCTTGAGAGATTAAAGACATGGTGGCGAGATAGCAATGATGGTTTTGTAGGAGTTGTGTGAAGCCATGGAGTCCAGATCTATGGGTAAGCAATGGCACAATGGTGGATCTGTGTTGTGCATTTCTTTGTTGTGTAGAGATATTTGCTTAATGCCAAGAATGAAGTTTGGCTCTGATACCATGTTAAATATATTACTAGCAACGTTATGTGTTATACCATGTTGTATATGTTAGAGTGGATGCGGAAGGAGAAGTATAGAATAAGAACACTGAAAACACGATGGTTATGTGGTCCACTATAGTGCCATTGCTTACCCATAGATCTAGACTCCACGACTTCACACAGCACCCACGAAACCACCATTGTTGTCTCGCCGCCATGTTTTTAATCTCTTAACCACACAAAGTTTCTACAGTACAACTCTACCTTTAGAATTGTATTGTCGCTCAATGGTAAAGCCAAAATTATTATTTAATTCTTTTTCTCTCTTAACTGTCTCCCTGACTCTCCCACTCTCTCAACAGTCTCCTACGTCTCTCTCTCTCTCTCAGATTTCTCCCTCTCTCCCTTTGCTCTCTCTCAGTGATTTCTCCCTCTCCTTTTGCTCTCCCTTAGGCCACTGTTGGCCACCAGCAACGCCAAGCCTAGGCTGCGTCTCACCAGTGACGCCCAAGCCCAGGCCGCCGTTGGCTATTGTCTCACTCGGCGTGGTTTGATGGGTCTCTCATGGCGATTGGCGTCGTGGAGATCATGGCAAATCGGCGCCCAAACTCTCAGCCTCTCTCTTCGATCTAGTGGGTTTGTGGTAGGTTAGTGGTGGAGATCGTGGCAGATCGGGGGTGGATTTCTTTGGAGGTGTGGGTTTCTTTGGTTGGTTTAGGTTGGTTTGGTGGTGGTGTGGTGATTGATGATGGTGGAGGTAGGGATTGCCGTGGGTGGTGAAGGGGTGGGTAGTGGGTGATTGATGATGGTGGAGGTGGGGGTTGCCATGGCAGTGGTTTGTTGATGTAGGTTGTGGTGGTGGCAGTGGCAGTGGTGGGTAGAGGGCAGTGGGCATGGTGGTGGCTTGGTGGTGCCGGGTTTGTTTGGTTATTTTTTAATGGGTTTGTGGTTGGTTTGTGGTTGGATATTTACTGGATTTATGGTGGGTTTGGTGTCATGGTGGTTGTTGTGTGGTGGTGACTGGGTTGCTATGTGGAGGTGGTGTGGTTGAGAGGGTGCTTGTTGTGTAGATGGGTGTAATTGGGTTTTCTCTGTGGTACTTGACCACTGGTTGAGAGAGACAAGAAGGGAAACAGAAATTAAAGAGAGGATGAAATATATTTTATTGTATAATTTATATGAGATGGGTTCAAGTTGGAGTTACACCTTTTTTGTACCGTAGATTTCTAATAGATCCAATGGTTGGAAAAATAACATTAAATGATTATTTTGTTTCTCTTCCTTATTTATGACAAATTAATTCTATCATTTTTTTTCTCTCTTTCTTACACAATATAAAAAGAAATTCTCTTCTTCTTTCTCTCACCTATTTTCTCTCTCTTGCTTACCCAATAAAAAACAAAATTATCTGCTTCTTTCTCTCACCGTGATCTGAGTAGAGGAAGAAAAGATAAAACAAAATGATTTTTTATGAATTAAAAAATTTACCAAATTAAGAAGCTTAACCAACGCTTTGCAAGAAAATAAATCCCATGAGGTTTTTTAAGTTTTAATTTTGAGATATTTTTTCCCCGTTTAGGAGACTTGGTTAATTGTTTTTGAAGTAGAAATATATGTATGATGTTTTGCTTTGTATGAGGTTTTGCTTTGTCTCTATGGCTGTCACCTCTATCCATAAAGTTTTCTATCATTTTTTTTTAAGAGAGTATGTGAATTAGGAGATTAGGAAAATTGAAACCTCAAAACCATTTGAAACACAAAACAAGTCTAACAAAGAAGAAGGAACGTTGTCTAACAACAAAAATTTTAGGAAGAAAAGGACACCATTAAACAAAATCCAATATCTAAGGTTGGCGGTCGCTTTGTCATATCTAATATCTAAGGGATTTTGACAACTTATATAATGCAAGAAGAGAGTTTTTAAGTGATGATTAGTTGAATATTTGACATTCTAAAAAAGCGTTTTCATTTTGCTGTATTAAACTTCTTTTTGGTTGAACACAGAAAACCTTTTCCATAGACCTGCATTTTCCACCATAGAAGAAACGTTGTTTAACAACAGAAATTTTAGGAAGAAAGGGACACCATTAAACAAAATCCAATGAGATCTATGGAAAGTAATAAATGAGGATAGAGAAAAACTATTATTAATTAGGTAAATAAGTGGAAAGAAATAATCATTTAATGCTATTTTTTCAACCGTTGGATCTATTAGAAATCTATGGTACAGAAAATGTGTAACTCTTATAGAGTTACACCAGGTGTAACTTAAACCCATCTCAATTTATATTATTTTAATGTATTGTATTGTAAAATAAAAGTTAGGATGTTGGATGTATTGTAAAATGATATTTTATAATTAATAAAGTAGGTTTTTGGCATGGTAAAATAGTATAGGATGTAAATTTCAGGGGAAATTATTGCGTAGTCCCGAAATACAAGGTCAGCAAGCTGGCCTTGTACTCCCAGCCAATAGGAGCAAGCCAGCGCATAATAACTTGCTTACCTCAGCGGGACTGCCAGCTCAGGTACTCTGTTAACGTCTGTTAACGTTTGGAAATTTTTAGTTTCACTTTTAATTTTAAAACAGGGGCTCTCCTTCCTTCTCTCAGACTCTCACATACGATTCCTCTCTTCCTCTCCCATGAACAACGGCTCAAGTACCATGGGCTGTTCTTCTCTCATCTCCATCAGCATCGTGGAAGTTCACTGTGCGGCCACCTTGCTGTGGTTGGTTCAGTTCGTTCTCTGATGCCGTTTCGGTATTCGTTTAAAACGAAAATCGATCTAGCCCAAACGAAAACGAAAGCCCTTCCAAACTTTTCTATGTATAGTCCTTATCAAGCTCTTTCCTCTTCTAATCCATCGCTCCAAGCCTCATTCACAGGTATAGCCATCTGTAAAGGCGCATGCGGTGAGTGCAATTTTTTTTAAATAATCTTTTGTGGAAATTTCTTATACTGTAATTATTGATGATTTGAATCTCATATTTTTGGGATAAATCTACTGTTTGGGGTTTTGATTGTAATGTGATTTGGATTTGCAATTTTTACCTAATTGGGTGTTTGGATTTGTAATGTTGTAATGTAAGTTGTGACTGGTGAGGCTACATGTAATTTGGGGTTTAGGTTTGAAAGTTCAATATGGGTATGAAACACCCTTGAACGTTTAGACCCCAATTAATAAATTATCAATTCAAGCTTATTATCAAACAATATATGTGTGGAATATGAACATAAGCCAAACACAGAATTGATAACTAATCTAAGCCAAATATAAACACATTCACAGCAGTAAATATAAGGCAAAGATAAAGGAAGGGAAGATACAAACACACGGACAACACACGATGTGTTATCGAAGAGGAAACCGAAGCCCTTAGCATAAAACCTCTCCGCCGCCCTCCAAGCGGTCAAATAATCTACTAAAGAATGTAGTTGGGATACATAAACAGCAGAAGACCTTCCAAGCCTAATCTACCCAATGTACCTAAGCCCTTCAAGCTTCTTGGTCCAATGAGGTTACGCCGAACTTATTTCTTCTTTAGCTTTCCGGATTCCGCTACTAGACCATAGCATCAACTAATGTAGATTGGTTCCTTCCTAACTGCTTCCCAACAGTATCAAATAAACCTTCTTACTGGTATGTGTATGGTGAGAAAAGGATTTGGCTAAAGGCCTTTCAAGGGTATGACAATGGAGGGGAAGAAAGTAGAGGAATGTGAAGAGTCTCTAAGGTAAAGATTGTGAATGAATCAATCTTGTTTTTCTCTAGGGTTTCTCTCACAAAATTCTCTCTGGAAGCTCTCTCAATTTGGTGGGTATAAGGGTCTATATATAGTGGGGTGAGAAAGGAATGTGAAACGTCAGTTTTTCCCAAACAGGGCATTTTGGCGACTTGACCTCGCGACTAGGTTGAGTCGCGAGTTCAAGCTGCAAGCTAACGGCCTGGCCAGCCTGGGACTTTTGTCCAGTAGTGCAACAGCTGGCACGACTCTTAAGCTTCTGACATGCTTAGCACGTGTGCATCTTCTGGCGACTTGCAAGCCACGAGTCACCCGCGAGATCCAGTCGCGAGTTTCTGTTTCTTTGCACAATCTTGAGCATTTCTCTGCGCTTTCTCACTCACTACCCTTACAAGTTTCCCACCTAAATACAGGGTTATTAAGTGCTTAAATTACAAGCAAATTGGCACAGAATAAAGCCAATAAGATGGTTGATTAAATTCGACCTTACAATCTCCCCCTTTGGCTATTTCGTGACAAAACTCTACAACAGACTCTAGACTTAATGCGTGAGTTGGGAACAGTTGAACAAAACTCACTCACACCTAACTCTAGATTCTGATAAGCTCTTGAACATATGAACAAGTAACTCCTGAAACATAACAACATAGCAATATCATTGTATGCAGAAAAACTTGAAATGTATATGGAGCAAACATAATGAGATCAAGCAAAAATGGAATAAAGCAATAGACCATGGCAAGATCAAACAAGCAATCACTATACAAAAGTGATCATTATGCTCATTCACACAAGGAATGAATATTCGGACATGCAAGGTGATGAGCTTAATTAAAGAGTATCATTTGCAAGTCCAACACTCAACCAATGCATACAAACATATATGCATCTAGGAACAATCCTACTAGGGCACAAGAGTGTTCATCACTCAACCAATGCATAGAACGTATATGCATCTAGGAACAATCCTACAAGGGCACAAGAGTGTTATACAAAGATAATGCATAGCATTAACAAGTACTAAAACAAAAACATAAAAGCTGCATAAGCAAAGTGTTGCAAATACATGGTACAAACCATAAAAACCTACAAACCAGCATAAGTGCATGGAAACAAACCCTTAAAGCTTACATAAGCAACATGGGTACAAAATGGATAAAACATATGCTGAATTAACTGAATAACATCATCAATATATAAATAAACCAAAGTTCCAAAACCATCCAAAGGTTGTGAGTTTAAACCAAACAAAAAATCACAGTGTATCAACCCTATACAAGCATCAATTAATCAAAACATAATAATCAAAGCTGTAAACATAATATGAAGGCTATATAAAATATGAAAGCTCCCCCTCAAAACAAGCACTCCCCCTCAAGAGCTGCCCAAAAATTCTCCCCCTTTTTGACTGAAATGGCCAAAGGGTCACTGCTCCTTGTTGGTGTAGATGCTATCAAACTTTGCCAAGAGTACATCAAGCTGATCTTGCATTGCCGTCATTCTTTCAGTGTGCTGATTTTGAACCTCTCTAAGTCCATCAAGCCTCTCTAGGATGATCTGAAATGCATCAGGAGGTATAGCTGATGAAGTGGAAGCCCTACTTCTCTTGGTTCTGCTTCTAGGTGTGGAAGTTTGTCTTGCAGCCTCAGCTTTAGTCTCCATTGGATCACCTCCTTCTTGATCAGCCTCCTCTTCATCACCTGGAAGACGACTTTGTATCCTTGTGATGGTTAGTTTGTTGATTGCTGAAAGTGGAGTCATGTGACTGATATCTTGAGGAATTCTAACACCCTTTGCTCCGAAGATCCTCATAAGGAGGCTAGGAAAAACCAACTTTGCCCGTCAAGTTGTTTTGGACTCATCCATTATTGTGTCAAATATATAAGAGCTTATGTCAATGAATGTTTTCTCCTTAAGCTCTATAAGGAAGATAGCTCTAGCATTAGTAAGAGTAGTCAATTTTCTGATAGGATACAAGTTGTACATCATTATGGTGGTCAGACACCTCATGTCAATAGGAAAGACATTGGTGTTGAGACATCTCCCTTCTTTAACACCACCAATCCGAGCCTAGACAGAATCTAAGGACAACATCCTGTCTTTATAGTTGATGAACTCATACTCCTCTAGACCCTCAAGTCCAAGAACCTCATCAATGTCATGAGCATCCAAGGTGAACTCATTTCCTCTTACCCAACAGTTCAGCTCATCCTCCTTTATAACCACATTTGCATAGAACTCCCTTATTAAGGGCTCACAGATTGCAGGAAAGTCAGCCAAAAGTTTATCCCAACCTCTGCCTTCAAAGCTTTCTGGAATGAAAGTATCCTTTAGGTTATGTAAATCCACAAACCTCTCTTGGATAATGGTTCCCTTTATGAAGGAATCTCTGTATCTCTCAAAATACTTGACCGACCTAAACAGGTTGTTGTCCATTTTCATCCTTTTATCAGCCTTCTTAGTAGGAGTCTTCTTCTTTGAAGATGTGGAAGCCATCTGTAAACACGCAGAAGAGGCCACAACAAGAGCAAAACACAATATGTGGAAGTGCACACCTATTAGTAATGATTTGGTTACAATGACAATAACAGAGTGACAAGCTAACCCTCAAACCAAGAACAGTTAATAACCAGAGATTTGTAGAACAAATCAAACAAGATCATTCAGAATAGATGCATACTGAAGCAGGCATTAAATAATTAAAAATGGACAGTGTAAAAACACTATCAGACAGATGAGGGCATATGTCAGAGAAACATGACATAATGAGTATGACAAATGCAAGATAAACCCAAAGGCAGCAACACAACCATGATATGATGACTTGAAATCAAAACAATACTAGCCACCCAATCCAAAGACTCAACCATATTGAAATACCCAAACTCATATTCAGAGGAAAATGCAGAAAACCCCAAAACCATATACACAAAGGGCATGAGAACAAACGAATATCAAAGCACAGACCAAGTCAGGCATAAAGATATTAAAACATGATATTTAAACATATATAGCAACAAGAGTAAACAAACCCACTCAAATAAACCCATGTTCGAACCCCTCAAAGCTCAAACCAACATAGCAACTCACAGATTCAAGAAAATAATACTTAAAACATGAAATCTTAAGTAAAAGATAGAAAACCCATACCTTTTTCTTGAAGATTTGAGAAGAGAAAGTGTAGAAATGGAGGTTTCCCAAGAGAGAACACGGGGTGTTTCAGAGAAAGAAATGGAGAAGACAATGAACAGTCACTTGATTTTGAGGGAAAACTGAAAAGTTTTTGAACTTTGATTTTAAAACGCAAAACACATGTTTTTCGTGACTGGATCAAGTTGCTAAGGTAAGCCGCGAAACACTATGTAAACAAGATTCTTGAAAAATCTTCTAAGTGTTTTTCACGACTGGAAGATCTACCCGCGAGGGAGTCGCGAGCTGAGCCACAAAAATCTCTGAGTAACCTTGTGATTGGAGCTTCCACCCGTGAACAGGTCGCCAAACTAAGCCGCGAAATTAGTAAAGACTCAAATTATGAAAAATTTTCTAAGTATTTTTCACGATTGGGACCTTGACACGCCAGTGAGCTGCAAAAAACTTTGAGTGGGCTTGCGACTTGGACATGTGACTGGGCTAACCCGCGACTTAGACGCCAAAACAGGGCAACACTGTTTTTGAAATTTTTGACTATTTTGTAAAAACAAAACACTTTCCAAAAACAAATTAAAACACTTAAAAATCTTTTTGTGTTTGATCAACAAAGATTGAGCTTGTGAAAACACATTTAATCAAGTACAATCACACAAATGAATATGGCATTCATTGAACATAGACTTGTGTGTTGTGTGTGGATATCAAAAATGAGATAGTCCTTAGTCTAATGTGAAACTTCAATGATCAATTCAATTAAGGCATACACAACTAGTACTAGATAATGTGACATATCTCAATTATAGAAACATGCATATATGACCTCCCACATGCACTTGATTACAATTCTTTGAAGCTTTTCATTTGGCTCCATATTTAACATATCATTTGCACTTTTTGAGCAAAGAAAATCTCATTGTGAGATAGATGCCTGAAATTTTTGATATTTCAATTGATGAGTTAGCCTTTGGCTTTTTGGGCATCATACATTTTATTTTGGTCGCTTTCCCTTTTTCCTAATCGAATACTAGTATGTGCAACAGGCTTTTGCAGCTCTATATCTCTTTTCATTTGGAGATTTACATTTAGAGAGCTCTTTTAAGCAAAAATAGAAAATAAAGAGTGGAAAGATATATAGGCATGAGTCTATGCATGTCTCAAGATCAACAAAACCACTCACTAATCATTCATGACAAGGTTGAAGATCTATTTATAACAATCACATAGATTTCAAAATTTCTCCTACAATGATACGAGTGCATAGAAGACAAGCTAAGCTCGTAGATGCACAAAGCCATTAGTACAAAGGTATAAGACAAAATATGTTTTGAGACAAAACTCAACAAAGTTGATCAAACTTTTTGGATTTTCTACTTTTTATGTGTTTTTGAATTTTTGACACAAGAAAAATAAAGATTGATCAAAACAAAATGAGTAAAGTAAAAGCCAATTTAAGCAAAAACTCACAAACAAAAATTTCCAACTCAAACTTGCAAGAAGCAAAACAACCAAGCATATACATAAGATATGGGAAGTATTAATGCATGGACATGTTGTAATGCTTATGCATGAGTACCCTTCATTACCCACACGTCACATGCGTTTGGGGTGATATCTTTAACGGATTGGGTACGAGAACTAGGGCTATCAAACCTTCGTGTGAAGCTTTCCAGGCAATTTGTGAAGGCACCGATCATTTTCATCACGTCCATCATTCCTGGATCATGGTTTTGACTTCTTGGTTGCTCACTACCCCAAGACCTCATGTCATTTCTTCTTCCTCGTGAGCGAGGTGCACTTGCACTGTTGTCTGCTCTTAACTTTTGACAGTTAGGTCTGGTATGTCCTTGCAATCCGCAATAGTGACAAACATAATTCGATCCAGGACCCCTTTGTGATTTTGGGAACGATCTTCCTCTAGCTTCAAATCTGGCTTCTGATTGTTTACGGGACTTAACGACCACCCGTTGATCAGCCACTTGCTTCTTCTTTTCAAACTTAACTTTCTCAGGAATATGCTCTTCCACCACGGTCTCTTTTGCCTTCACAAATTTTACTTCTTTGGTGACATTGACCGATGAGCTACTTCCTCCGGTATAACCCAAACCAGATTTGTCAGAGAAGTGTTTTTGAGAAGAGATAACATCTTCCAGCTTCTTGGAGGAGACCCTTTCTATCTTGGCTTGTGCTTGCATCGCCTCTTGCTTAAGGAATCTCACTTTAGTGTAAGCTTCTGAAACCTTGCCATTTAATGTCTCAATCTCACACTTTGCCTCCTTATATCTGACTAGGAGACTTTTGTAATCCTCCTCAGCTCTCTTCATCTTCTTCACAGCTGCCTTTGCTACCCTTGCATACTCTCCCGACTTTTCAAGGAGTAGGGTATAATTCTCTTGAAGACTAGATGTATTCTCATCCTCTTCAGCATTTGATTCCTCAACAATCCCTAAGGATTCTTCATCGCTATGTTCTCCAAGTTCTTGAACAAGTTGATTTAGGTCATCTTTGGACTCAACATGCTTAATGGCCATAAAGGCGGAGTAGTTTCCTTCTTCGTCACAGCTATCCTCAAAGTCGGAATTTGATAAGTTTGAATCACTCAAAGTAGTGGCATAGACCTTTCCTTTAGACTTCAGATAGTTGGGACATTCCTTTTTGAAGTGTCCGTGTCCATTACACTTGAAGCATGTAATTCCTTGTGAGGATTGGGAATCTCTACCCTCTTTCGTTTGGAACTCTTTCTTCTCCTTTTCAGAACTCTGAAATTTCCCTTTGCTACCAAATTTCCCACCGTTCTTGAGTTTCAAGAATTTCCGGAAGTTCTTTACAAGGTACGCCACATCTTTATCTACTGCATCTTCTTTCGAAAAATCATGAGACATTGCTCTCTCATCAATTGTTTTAAGAGTAATCGATTTACTCTTTTTTTGTGAGGGTAGGGACAACTCATATGTCTGTAGAGAACCAACTAGCTCTTGAACCTTAATGTCATCAAGATCCTTGCTCTCTTTTATGGCTGTTACTTTGGCTCGGAAACTTTCTAGCAGTGATCGGAGTATCATCCTCACTATTCTTGAGTCCTTCGTCTTTTCTCCCAAATTAAATTTACCAACAACAACCTCATTCAATTTACTATAGAACGAATCAAAAGACTCATCCTCACTCATCTTCAGCTCCTCAAAGCGAGTGGTCAACATCTGAAGTTTAGTGTCCTTCACTTTCTTAGTACCCTCATAGGTAGTTTCCAAAATTTCCCAAGCTTCTTTGACTACTGTCATATGAGAGATCCTGTGGAATTCATCAGGGGACACACCACAAAAAATAGCATTTAAAGATTTACTGTTAGCATTGGCTGCCGTGAGAGCTACCTTATCCCAAGTGGATTTGGCTGCCTCCGGCTTAGTCCAACCTATCTCAACCGCATCCCAAACGGTATCATTGATAGAACATAAAAATGCTCTCATTTTGACTTTTCAAAAAGCATAATTGTTACCATAAAAAAATGGTGGTACCTTGAGAGATTGAGACCTATCCATCTTAAAGGGGGTCAGGGATCACACTAAGGTATTAAAACCACAACAAGTGTACCCGCTCTGATACCAATTGAAAGTTCAATATGGGTATGAAACACCCTTGAACGTTTAGACCCCAATTAACAAATTATCAATTCAAGCTTATTATCAAACAATATATGTGCTGAATATGAACATAAGCCAAACACAGAATTGATAACTAATCTAAGCCAAATATAAACACATCCACATCAGTAAAAATAAGGCAAAGATAAAGGAAGGAAAGATGCAAACATACGGACAACACACGATGTGTTATCGAAGAGGAAACCGAAGCCCTCGGCGTAAAACCTCTCCGCCGCCCTCCAAGCGGTCAAATAATCAACTAAAGAATGTAGTTGGGATACATGAACAACAGAAGACCCTCCAAGCCTAATCTACCCAATGTACTTAAGCCCTCCAAGCTTCTTGCTCCAACGAGGTTACGCCGAACCTATTTCTTCTTTAGCTTTCCAGATTCTGCTACTAGACCATAGCATCAACCAATGTAAATTGGTTCCTTCCTAACTGCTTTCCAATAGCACCAAATAAACCTTCTCACTGATATGTATATGGTGAGAAAAGGATTTGGCTAAAGGCCTTTCAAGGGTATGACAATGGAGAGGAAGAGAGTAGAAGAATGTGAAGAGTCTCTAAGGTAAAGATTGTGGATGAATCAATCTTGTTTTTCTCTAAGGTTTCTCTCACAAAATTTTCTCTGAAAGCTCTCTCAATTTGGTGGGTATAAGGGTTTATATATAGTGGGGTGAGAAAGGAATGTGAAACATCAGTTTTTCCCAAACAGGGCATTTTGGCGACTTGACCTCGCGACTAGGTTGAGTCGCGAGTTCAAGCCACGAGCTAACAACCTGGCCAGCCTAAGACTTTTGTCCCGTAGTGCAACAGCTAGCGCGACTCTTGAGCTTCTGACATGCTTGACACGTGTGCAACTTCTAGCGACTTGCAAGCCATGAATCACCTGTGAGATCCAGTCGCGAGTTTCTGTTTCTTTGCACAATCTTGAGCATTTCTTCACACTCTCTCACTCATTACCCTTACAAGTTTCCCACCTAAATATAGGGTTACTAAGTGCTTAAATTACAAGCAAATTGGCACAAAATAAAGCCAACAAGATGGTTGATTAAATTCAACCTTACAAGGTTGTAATGTGTTTTGGATTTGCATTTTTTATCCAATTAGGTGTTGGATTTGTAATTTTGTGAAGTAACTTGTAGCTGGTGAGTCATTATATAAAGCATGGCTCATGATATGTTTTTTTATTGCATATGAAGTGTTTGTTTAAATGCTTCTTAGGCCACAATGAGCCAAATCCTTGTCCAGCTTTCTGAGACACAGCCAAATCCTTATTTTGCAGTGCTATAAGAAATTTTTTTTTTTTTTGAGTGAAGTATTTGCTGTTTTGCAGTGAATCTATTATTGATTTAGTAGTTTCCATTTATTTAAAGCCTAAGTACTTGTGAGAGTATTACTGGAATTCATAAGTAAATTTATGTAGCTTAGCAGCCCTTTCAGGGATGTATTTTCTTATATTTATATGCTACAACAATGCATGGAAATGCATCTGTTGTACTCAAATTGCACCTCCTCCCCTTGGAAAGGAGGCAATGCTTAGCTTTTGTTTCTTTATTGATTTTTTTTTTTTAAATAAATTTGTTATGAAGTTCTTTTATTATTTTTCTTTGGAGCTATATTTTAGGTAAATGCCTATTTCGTTTCTTTTGTTTCTCAACCACTTGGTCTTTGTTTCTCTGTTTATGCAAGTATGTCATACAGTCAAATGTCAAATTGATGGTTCCTTGGTGAAAGTATACTTTTTAGAGAGTGTTGGTTCCAAGTGTTGGATGCTTACTTTTACACTTATATTTTTTTGGTTTATTACCACAGAGGCTTTGTTGAGGCCCATGTTGATGATGGTTTACTAGAAATATTTGGCCTAAAGCAACGGTGGCATGCATCTTTTGTTATGGTTTAACTCATCTCTGCCAAACACATTGCTTAGGTGCAGTATCAAACTCGAAATTCTTATTGTTTTTGGTATCGTGTAAAGTTCTGACTACTCAAGTGCTAACATGCAGCCTTGTGTAAACTCGAAATTCTTATTCGACGTTTGTGGAAATTAAGAGGGTCCCTTTTCAGTCAGCTATGATTAGTGTAGAGTGATATTGGTGCCTTGTGCTCCATTTAGGTATAGCTGGGATTCATGTAAAGCAGGCAAATTACCTGAGGGCTTGTGTTGTAAATTATATTTCTGTGCCTCAGTAACAGTGCATTTGTTGTTGCATCAAAATCAATTGTTAGTCAAAATCATAAGTTGATGGAATTTATTGTCCTTATGTCAATTAAAATTACATTATTTCACTTTTATTTTTGTCATTCCTGTTTCGATTGAGTTTTATGCCTCCTTTGTTATATAATGTTGTGAAGTGTTGCTTATCTTTGTGGCATGAATATTTTGTAGCAGACGTTGCAGCATGAATATTTTGCAGCAGAAGATGCAGATGAATAGCAACTTGGATAACCTAGTTGGAGTGGTTCCTTTATGTCATTGTGATGCAGATGATAATTAGCTTGTAACAAACATTGTTTTAAATTAGCTTGTAACAAACATTGTTTTTAAGGATGAGATTTGAATAATAAAGCATTCAGATTATTTCCAAAATTCTCCCCTCCATGTCTAGTACAAATTCTTTTAACTTCAAAATACATATGCAATGTGAATTTGTAAATTCTTGTAATTTCAAAATGCCTAATGTAATGTGAGTTTGTATCTTCATTGCCGACTACTACTGACTTTATTTTTAAGAATTATTGGATTTGGTTATCAGGTTAATTACAGGGTAATTCCCTTGGTCATGACTATGAAGCAAGACCATTAACCATAATAACACAATTCTCACATTTGCTTTCTATACCATATTGGGGAAAAAAATCATGGAATTCAACAAATCTTCTAAATGTATTTGAAGGTTATTACATTAAAATTGGACAATTCCACATCAAAAAAGTGTTACCATAATATGCACTTCCTCCAAATGCTTCTAAAAGTTACAAGAGACTAAAATAAGACGAGACATTCTTTTAGTTCAAAAATCATATACATTACAAGAATAAGTGTTCTCATGACAATTTTTTTACTTGCACCATTGCAATTTCGGTTTCAAAGTAGAGAACAACTGTAATAGTAAGTTTTGCTTGTCTTCAACTATAATAAACAAACCTTATGAACTCTCTTACTTAGTTCATAGTGGTCATTGCCCATGTCTTACATTTGTAACTTTTCTATGTGGTTGACAATCTAATTTAAAGAAAAATAAATAAATAAAATGTATAAAGTAATCCTTGAGAACAAGAAACTAAGCATATAAAATTAGTACATAACTTTTCATGGGCTCCAAGTCGAATTTGAGTAAATCTGTAAGTACAAAAAGTAGTTTTTTCCTCTTATAAAAAAAAAAAAAAAGTAGTTTCTTTCAAACTAAAGCAATCTAAAAACAAATTCAATTTGGTAGATGAAAACCAAAAAGTAAACACAAAGGATTCTTAAAAGAAAGCCAAGGCTTCAATGTAGAAAGTATAATTGTTTCCACAAATGAAAGCATCATCAGACTTATTTTTCAGCTATCCATTAAAATATCCTTCTAGATTTTTGTTGTTGTGAAACCTTTCTTTCCACCTCTGCTTATTTTGCTTCTTTGAAGTCTAAACTTCTTCTGCATAATGATTGAATATCAAAACTAAATAATGTATGAATATATATATATATATATATATATATTCATCACACGATTAATACAAAATAGTATAAGTGAAATTTACAGTTATTAACAAACATCACAGGTGAACTCCAATATGTCTAAGCACTATCAATAACATGTCCAAGAATGAGTTATGATAATTAAATCAAGCTTTTCTAGACAGTAATAAGCAAGTTTCATGAAGTTCTATACCAAAATTCTTTAAAAATAACAATCTTTTCATTGGGGAATTTTATCAAACAATCGGAGTACAGAAGGAATGAGCCAGAGTTGTAAAGTCAATTGGCCATGAATTCTAAAATACCCAGTACATAAATAATTCAAGACACATCAGTCCATCAAATACTAACCACAATCATCAAAGACATCAACATGAGTATCAAAGGAAATCAAAGATAAGCAAACACAATTAAAAATTTTAATAAAATGTCTAAGCACTATCAATATCATGAGCCATGCTTTATATAATGATTCACCAGCCACAAGTTACTTCACAAAATTACAAATCCAACACCCAATTGGGTAAAAAATGCAAATCCAAAACACATTACAACCTAAACCCCAAATTACATGTAGCCTCACCAGCCACAACTTACATTACAACATTACAAATCCAAACACCCAATTGGGTAACAATTGCAAATCCAAATCACATTACAATCAAAACCCCAAACAGTAGATTTATCCCAAAAATATGAGATTCAAATCATCAATAATTACAGTATAAGAAATTTCCACAAAAGATGATTTAAAAAAAATTGCACTCACCGCATACGCCTTTACGGATGGCTATACCTGTGAATGAGGCTTGGAGCGATGGATTAGAAGAGAAAAGAGCTTGATAAGGACCATACAGAGAAGAGTCCGGAGGGGCTTTCGTTTTCGTTTGGGCTAGATCGATTTTCGTTTTAAACGAATACCGAAACGGCATCAGAGAACGAACTGAACCAACCACGGCAAGGTGGCGGCACAGTGAACTTCCATGATGCTGACGGAGATGAGAGAAGAACAACCCATGGTACTTGAGCCGTTGTTCGTGGGAGAGGAAGAGAGGAATCGTATGTGAGAGTCTGAGAGAAGGAAGGATAGCCCCTGTTTTAAAATTAAAAGTGAAGCTAAAAATTTCCAAATGTTAACAGACGTTAATAGAGCACCTGAGCTGGCATACTCCTATTGGCTAGAGTACAAGGTCAGCCTGCTGACTTTGTAATTCAGGACTATACAATAATTTTTCAAATTACAGATGTAAATGCTCTAACTCCCTATATTTCAAATTCTAAAATCCAAAATTCCAAATACAAAGTGACAGCAACCATAATTAAAAAAAAAATAAACAAAAAAAAACTGAAAATGTCAAAAACCTTGTGGTATTTGGCGGTGGAGGTCCTGGTGGCATAGGAATGACTCTCTCTCTCTCTCAAAAAAAAAAAAAAAAAAGAAAAGAAAAAGAAACTGTAACTCCAGCATTCCAACCAAGCTTCAGCAAACCCTAAACCTTTGACCTCTTTGATGGCCGAATCGTCCACTCAATCAAATTCAAAACGCCAGACACTCTCTCCCGGAAAAGATGCAGTGGTCGACCGGATCAGTAGTCTACCGGAATCTCTTCTCTGCCACATTCTCTCCTTCCTACCAACCAAAGAGTCAATCGCCACAAGCATTTTGTCAACTAGGTGGAAGCTCCTTTGGACTCTCGTCCCAAAGCTAGACCTCGACAGTGACGAGATCAGCGCTTCGGAGCTTTTGCTTGATGATGATGATGATGAAGATGTTGAAAGTGCACGTGAGATCATGTTTGCACATGTTGTGTCAAGTGTTTTGGCTCAACAAGAATGTGGAGAGCTCCAAACTTTTCGCCTCAAATGGCAATATTGGTGGGACAGTTCCCATCTCGACGCATGGCTTCGCACTGCCGCTGCTCGTAAAGTCAAAGAACTTGATCTCGACATTTTTACTGATAGGGAAAATCTGAGATTGCCTCCAAGCTTTCTCTCTTGCAGGACATTAGTGGTTATGAAATTATCTGGTACTATTGATATTGATATTGATACTGATACTCCTTCATTATCCTTTAATTTCCCGAGCCTAAAGATACTGAATTTAGTAGATATTTCGTTGCCGAGTATCATTAATTCACAAGAATACTCTTTCTTGAAACTTCTCTCTGGCTGCCCTGTCCTCGAAGATTTGTCATTTACAACTGAACTCTTTGAGGGTGAATATAAAATATGTGTTCCCACGCTCAAACGCTTAAGTATCCGAGAAGATTATTTTAATGACTCTGATTATGAACTCGAGATAAACGCCCCAGCTCTTGAGTACTTTGAATTCTATGGTGATCTACGCGACATCAAATTCTATGAAAAACTAAACAACCTAGTTCAGGCGGATCTCTATACTTCTATATTTGACTATGTACATGAAGAATTTTACAGGACATGGGTGTTCAATTTTTTCGCAGCACTGAATAACGTCCAATTCCTCTCATTTTCTCCAACAGGCACAGAGGTTAGATCCCCTTCATAAATGCTTTTTTTTTCCCCAATAAACCTATGGTCTTAGGACAATACGAAGTTATAATCTCGCTTTTATTTTATATCAAATTGATGTTGATGTGATTTTAATCTCGCATGCAGTGGAACAACGTTGGAAATATTTGTCCTTCCTCATTCCAGAATTTGGTCAAACTAATATTTCAAGTGAATGGTTATAGCTGGAATGTGCTACGAGACTTGCTCCAAAAAGCTCCTAATCTAGAAACTCTTTTTATTACTACGGTTAGTTGATTTAATAGAAGTATTTCTGTTGATTTTTCATCTTCCCTAAACTTACACTTATGATCTGCTGTGTTTGCTGTCATCAGGGTTATGATTTCATTGGAAGCAACTTATATTGGAAGGAGCCACAATATGATCCTGATAATCTTTCATCACTCACAAGTTTTTATTACAGAGGATTTAAAGGTATGAATGATGAAGTGGAACTTGTGAAATATGTTCTAAAGGAGGCAAGAGTTTTGAAGACAGCAACATTTCAAGTTTCTAGTGGAGAGTCGAAGGAAATTGTTCTTGAGAAACTATCAATGTTCCCAAGGTGCTCAACAACATGTCTACTTAGAGTTGAATGAGGTATACTTCTTTAACTGGTACTCTGCAACTAATTCCAAAGGCAATGTTACAAATATTTTCTTTTTATTATAGACCCTCTGCAGGTGGTAAGCTTTTATTACTCTTTTTTATTTTTAAAATTTTTATGTTTTTCCCTCCTTTGAATTGATTGAGAGAGAGAGAGAGAGAGAGAGAGAGAGAGAGAGAGATGATCAATTATCCAATGTTCTCTGACCTCCTTGCAGTAGAAATTGTTTTTTGTGATAACCATTTTGCAAGACATCCATTTGACCTTCATAAGTGTTGTTTGATTTTGAATTAGACTAAAAATTTGACAGAGAAATGTTCATAAGTGAGCTTTTGTTACCTCTTTATAGTTTATGTGCCTGAATTTTTAGATTCTAGGCTTACTCATTCTGTTGGGTAACTAGCGAGAATTGAAATAATAAAACAGTTGAATGTAACTCTTGAAAGTATTATATGCGGATGAAAGATTCAGAATGTTTGATTTACTCTTTCACAAGCTTACTTTTTACCAAATCATTTTGCTGGTACATATCTCACACATTTTGCTTTCGCATAACAGGTCAGTGTTTGGCTACATCTACATGGCACCTGATTTCATGCCTATTTGCCCAGTTTTTTTTCCCTTATATAATGTTGTACATAAGCACAACTGCAGTACCCAATATACTTCCAATAGGGTGAGATATATTAAGATGCACTTCTTATTGTAGAAAAAAAATGATAAAGTAAGATCTCAAAGGTAAATGCCTTCGGTAGGTTTTGGCTTACTAATGGTTGTATTTATTAAATAGTTGTAAGTCCTTTGTCTTTTAATTGTGTTATTGATTCTTGGGGGAAATGTGTTGATGATCCATGTTTAGTTTATCAATTTATCCATAAAAATGGTATTTGGTACTCTGAGAACCTGGTTGTGGTCTGTACATAACACCCTTATCTTGAATATGTTTGGCTTTCGATTAAGAAGCTTCTATAACAAAAGAAATTAGAAGGTTTTAATGTGAAATGAGTCTGCCATCATGATACGTTTGATAGTTGATGCAGAACCTGTTAGTTCTTCTATAGTTCTATCGCATGATTGGAAGAGGGGATGCAAATACCGTCAACAAGTGTGTTCCTACGAGTATGCTTCTGCCCCAACTCATACTGCTCTACTCACCTGCATTGGTGCTTCTTGTTGAGACTATAAATCTTTTTTTGTTTTTTTGTTTTTGTTTTTGTGTTTTCTTATTTTCTTTATTGATAAGTAACTATTAATCTTTTATCATTAGCTGCTCTACTCATCTGTGTTGGTGCTTCTTGTTGAGACTATAAATCTTTTTTTGTTTTTTGATAAGTAACTATAAATCTTTTATCTCATCTGCATTGGTGCTTCTTGTTAAGCCCTTCTCCATCTTAACTTTTTACTCATGAGCTTTCAACATTGGACTGGCGTAGCATGGGCAACTTACATTAACCAGTCTGAGGTACGGTTTCATTGCAATATTATGACCAGATGGCATGTGAAAAAACTATTCATCTAATCTGCTCTTAGATGGTTTCTGAGATGGATACCTTTTGACTTCAGCTTTTCCAATCCTTTCCTTTTGCATTTTCTTCCTCATCTGTATAGCTTTGACTTCTTCTACCACCTTCTTTTCGTCAAGTCTTACCTTATTTTTACTCTGCATGACATTGTTCACCTGCTTTTTATAGTTTTTAGTCTTGTTAAGCTGATGGTGGCATTAGTTGTGAGGAAGGAAAAGAAGAAATAAGGTGTTTTCTGAAGGTTTTGCTTATGCTTTAGTTGACATACTGAATAGAGTGAACAAAATATCTTGTAATGTCCCACCCCTATTCTGCACTTGAGTTAATTTAGGATTTTTAATGTTAAATTTCTAGTTATTTTCTAAACTGATAGTTCTGGAAGAAAAACTATAATGCTAATGGCTTCCTGCTGCTGCACAATTTACATAAAGTTGCACTGGCCTTGATGTGGTGTGGAATTGCACCTTTAAGGTAATGTAATAGCTAGATTTGGAAAGTTAGAAAAAGAAATGCTGAGATAGATTTTGTTTTGTGATGATGGGTGTGACCTTTATAAAAGCCTAAGTCAGAGTTTTGCTCTCTACCTTTCATTGATATTTTACTTTCTAGATCTCTGTGATAATTGCAACGGTAGGGATTGGAATTCTCCTTATGAATTGGTTGTGGAAAAAAATTGTCAAATGACCTTGTTTCCATTTTTATTTTATTTGTCGAGTTACACTATAGGGCTTCGTGGAACTTCAATCCCTTTGAATGGGTAGTCTAGTGAGCATGTTTGGTTCATTGCGAAAACTTCTAATCTCTTAGCTCATTTTATTAACATAAAGAATCTTAGGAGTTTTATAATCATGCTCCTCCCATTGTCATGCCTTCCACATGCTCTCTTGAGAAGGGCTCTACTGCCAATATTGAAAACCAAATCCACTTGGCGTGAGCTTGAAGTAAAAAACATGTTCTTAGGTATTTAGAATTTAGCAGCCTCACCGAAGGTCTATTTTCAATGCATAATAACTCCATCCCTAGTTTGCTACAAAAGCATTGTTGAAATTCTCAACTTTTGTAAAACTGTGCCCTCGTAACACTTTTGGCTTACTAATGGACTCCCACTTTCCTAGACATGTTAATTTTGAGCCCTTTGAGGCTTCCCACCAAAAATTATTTAAAATAGGATGCACCTTTGAGCAAGTGGCCTTTGGAGCCTGGACTCTTGATATGGCATACAAAGGGATAGAAGAGGCCATGGGCCTATCAATTTTTTTGGAAGGAAAGCATATGAATCAGAAACTAACTAGTAATTAAGTGAATTTTAGTTTAGTACTTTGTGATTAATGTTTAGTTTCTGAAATCATGTGTACATATGGTATTTAGTAGTATAAGGATCCATTTTTGGGTTGGTTGTCTTAAATGTGTTTGGATTTAAATTAGGTTGCTGAATCTCTTGCCTTCAGGTGGGCAATGTTTGTAGCTCAGAAAATAGGTCATACTCGGGTGATTTTTGAAGAGAACTCAAAATGCTGCATTGAGGCAATTGTGATGGGAAATAGGTACCGTAGCTGATGATATTTTAACTCTCCAAAGAGATTTTGTTAATTGTAAATTTCAATGGGTGAAAAGAGATTTGAATGTAGTGTAGCTCATGTACATGCAAAATGGGCCTTGGGAAGCCATGTAGGTAGGTTGTTTGTTAAATAGTTGTTAGCCCTTTGTTCATGATTCCTGGGGGGGAAAAGCTTCTAGTGATCCATGTTTAGATTATCTATTCATGTTTACAGAATTTATTTAGTAGTCTTGTTGACCCAGTTTTAGTCTCTACAGACATTCGTATTTTGAATGCATTTGGCCTTTGATTGTAAGGTGTCTAAACTAAACGCCTCAAGTTGTTCTAATGTGAAATGTTTCCATATTTAATTTTAAACTTGGTGCACTTGTAAAAGTGATTTAGATTCTACCATGGAGCGAAGAAGTACTTTTGGGCAATCAGATGAGCTTAGCAACCTTGTGGTTCCCATACACAGCATATTAATAATTTATACGAGTAAAGAAAAAGCTGGATTTTTTTAGCGTCATGGCATGTTTAGTTCATTAACATTGTTAAACACAATACTGAAAGAAATGTCATTGCTAGAAATAGAGAGTATATGACAATAATGTTAACTAGTGGAATATTGAGAACATATTGAGTAACAATTCGAAATAAAAGCGGTAATTAGTCACATTGGAAGATGATGAAACTGTCCTGTCTTTGTAACTACTAGTCACATTTTAAGTTAACAACTACATTGGCATGGCCATCTCTGACTGTCTAGACTTGGTAGCCAAAGGGCGGGTTTCTCTGAGAAATTCTATTATTAGTCCCTATTTGAAGCTCAACTGCCAAAGAACAAGTGATGCGGCATGCTACTTCCTTCGTGTACTTCTCTAATTGGTCTAGAGCAGTTGCTGTTTCCTTGTTGTTTATGGAAAATTTTGTTGGAGTTTCTCTTTTTTTTTTTTAGGATTATTATATGATCAGAAAAGTGTTTCTATGCCTCTACTCAATGGGTTTGTGACAAGAAAACTGTATATAATAATTCACATTAATTATGTTTATTGTTTTAGGCAAATACCTTCAATTTAAAGGAACTCAAGATTGGATATTGTTGAGGTTTTTCCTTTTGGTTCATATCAACATGGTGGCTGCTTATTTTGTTCCCTAATGACTTTAGGAAGCCACATATCACAACAGAAGAAAAATGGGTTATAAAACACGTTCTACCAAGTCAGTTGTACGATAGTTTTGTACAAGTAATTAACATGTCAGTTCAAATTCATAAAATCATAAGTATTTTTGTTTGAACAAAATTTGCAAGGCTTACATCATAATTACTTGGTAAATTTATAGGGCGAAGTACATTTTTCTACAACAATCTCTTATTTGATTTTTCAATTTCTTTCAAACTGCTGAAATGCACGACTAACTCCCTAATTTGAGAAAAATGTTACAATATTCATCCTGTCATCTATATTGGGGGTTAAGTAAATGAATGGTATTTAAGTAATTTTATATCAATATGAAATTACTATAATGCCCTTAGTTCTCTTTTTCTATCACCATGCTCTCCCTTCTTCCTCACCACCCAACATTCATCTCTTGTTAGCTTCTCATGCCCACTAATGACATTAATCTGGCTCCAAATCACCATCCCACTTTATTGACAAAAAAAATGTCTTCGTAGCTGTTACTCTTAAGAAACAAAAACCTAAAAATAAAAAAAATAAAACTTAGATTGACATTGACATTGCCAATTGCCAATTTATTTCTTGAATATCCAACCTCAATTTTAATGAGTTTAGATAATTAAATTGTTAGGATTTAAATCAAATACAATTTCAAACAAAAGCCCAAAGCAACTTATGGATTTGGAGTTGGATTTGAAATCCATTGATTTAAAATTCCTCGATTTTGAAATTCTTTGTTTGGATTTTTTTAAACAATGAAGGATTTAAAATTCATCATTTGAGATTCATTCTACATTTCAATTTTAAATAAATGAGGTAATATTGATAATCCAATTGACAAAATGATGACTAAAATTTTTAGTCATAGCCAACTAAAAAAATATCTTGCCAGCTATTGACAACTAAAATGTGTTATGTCAACTAGAGAGGACACCCAAATGCATGGTTTTTTTTTTTTTTTTTTTTCACAACATTCAAAATCTCAAACTAAAAAATTATTCTAAAGTTATTAACAACTAAAAAGTTAAATATCCTAAGAGACAAATTAAATACCCGTCTTTCACACAATGTCCAAAAGAACAAATTAATGAGGACTAAGCAAAGGTCATATCCAATTCTTTTTATCATCATCATGTGTAATGCATGTGGATAACTTCATTGTTAATGTTAATCACATTTTAGACGATATATTTTACTTTTATTTATTTATTTATTTTGGCTAAAGACGATAATATATACATTACAACAAAATTGCAAAACTTTCAAATTAATGGTTAATCAGCACCCATAAAAAATGCTAATCATGCATCTTAAAAGTTTGGACAGATTGTAAACGGAGTGATTTATATTGAATAATTTATACACCTTTATTTCAAATTCTAAAATCCAAATACAACACCTTCCTGAAGACTTCCATGACTAATCCCTATTTAAATGGGTCAAAACAATGTATTCTTCCTCCCACAAAACCACATGCCATCCTGATATCGATTGGAGTGCAGTGTTCCCTATTACTATTTGGGCCATATGAATGACTCGCAATAAAATCGTCATGGAGAACCTACCTTTTGAACCTTGTGAAATTCTCGAGAAGATTAAAGCCCTTTACATCGATCACTTCTACAGAGTTCTACTCCTTGCCATACATGACAAGGAAGTCTCAACTGAAATGCCGCCCATCCCTATAGTTTCTTCAAGCTTAACATATATGGGTTAGCCCAAGGAAACTCGAGAAGAACCAATGCAAGGGGTCTCATTAGAGACCATAAAGGAACATGGGTCAATGATTTCTAGAAGCATTGGCTACACTCACTCTATGGTTGCTGAACTTTGGGGTATTTGTGATGGAATAGATGCACCATCCGTTGTTAGCATTATCATATCAGATTTCTCTATCCTTCCTCCAGTTGTATTTTGTACTAGCTTTTAGTTGATGATTCGATTCGAGTACTATGAGTGCGTTTTTGTATTCCATCTCAGATGGTCCAATATTAAAACACGCTTTTGGGTTGATTGCGATTTCAAAAATCAAGATTTGGAAATCAAACCAAATGCAAAAACAAATGAAAAAAAAAATCCCGATTTGAAATCTCAAACTTCATTTTGGCCCAAAAATGCTGAACCAAATAGGCACTAAAGCAACTTAAGAAATACAAAGTCTAGGATACATAATATAATTTTCCTTTTTAACCAAGAAAAAAGAAAAATCCAAATACAAGTATGGCATTGGGTTAAAAGGGAAAAAAAATTGGGGTAATCGTTTTTTGCTGAATAAAAACTTTATTGGCTAATTTGGTGTTGGTGGTATGGAAATGAATTAAGACGAAACCCAAACTTATTTTTTATAATTTTTTTTATCTATATATACTATAAAACCGAAGTCTTTAATTATTTGTTGACCTCATGAGAGTCTGCCACATAGGATTTGAAGTTCTCACAATTTTTCACATCACCAATTAATTTTTAATTTTTAACGTTTTATTATTAAAAAGAAAAAAATAATTCAACTAAATTCTCTCAAAATAATTTGATTGTCTTTGAATGGGAAAAAACTTAGGTGATCTCCTCTCACATGAGGGGTGAGTCCCACGCGTGGGGCCCATCACATGGTGGGGGCCCACCCCTTATGTGAGAGGAGGAAGCATTGCTCCCAAAGCATGTAAAAATTACCCATTTGAATGTAGCATGCCCCTCTCTCTCTGAATACTCCCAAGACCCAGACGCAGAAAACAAACCAATTCTACCATTGTCCCAACTGTGGTAAAGGGTATGGCTATTATGTATGACTCCCTTGCTTCTTAATTTCGCTTCATAATTGTAAATTTGTTTTTTCCCTTTGCTGATTGGTTTCTCACAGTCCCAAAAAAACCCACAAACTAAGCAGAAAAGCCATGAGCCGTGGAGTATTGTTGTAGATTCAAGATTGGTCATGAAGATTGGGATTTTAGGGTTGTTTATGAAAAACCCAAATAGATTTTTTGAGGGGTTTTGTTTGATTCTTTGTTTGGTTGCAAACCCTAGCTTCTTCTCCAATGTCCTCCTTTAGCAACTTTGGCTTTGCCCTCTGCCAAATTTATTTGTTAGTGATGGTAAAGTTTGTATATTTAATTTCGATAGGAAGCTAACATTCATAGTAAAAACTTAGGGCTTGCTATTAGCTACTACTGAACTTTTTTTTTTTCCTGATTGCTACCATGCCAAACTAAGGACTAAATCTGTAGAGTTTAGAAGCTGTTTGCAAATCCCAACAACAGCAAAGTGCATGATTTGGAAGCGAAGGAAAAAGGTAGAGAGTTGTGTTTTTTCATCTTTCATATATATTTTTGAAGCATATTTTGTGGGACTTCACCATGATCCAAGCTGGTATATTGATTATTGAATTTAATAGGTAGTGGGTCATTTATCATTGTTGTGTTGCCTTTGAAAAGTGGGAGGATTTGCTTTGAAGGAACATTGGTTTATAATTCGCTCTTTATGATTCACCAATATAAATATAATAACTCTATTATGTATATGCTTTTTAGTTGCAGACTCTTCAGACTATATGCATCCTTATTCAGTTATGTTTGTGTGTTTTGTGTGTGTTTCTTTCATTGTTTTATTTATGCATCATGCATGGTTGTGTGCAATGTGAGATGGCCTAATTTTCCTAACCAAATTAGTCTTCTATTTGGCTTAAGAACCATGTTGAATTTGAATCTAGAAAACTGTTCTTAGTCATTTAAGAGCCATAGTTTTTTTTTTCAAAACAGAGAGAGAGTTTATTAGGATATATGTTTCTTTGTTTATAGAATTCTAACTTGTAACTCCATGCATATGCATAGATACACTTAAAGATATATATACAATAAGATGCATAATATAATTCCTAAAATATATAATTTAAATACTATTGATAGTCATTTTTATATTTTATTAACTCTTTACAAAATTTTGTTAAGATATTATTAGGTATAAAATGTAAATTGTTTTTTTTTTTTTTAGTCATTGTGAAACACTTTTTTTTTTTTACTATTTATTTATTCTAGACTATTTGGTTTTTGTACTTAATAACTCACTTGGATGAATATTTATCATGTAGTCCTATATTTGATTCTAAAATTAAGAAATAAAACTCTTTAAGAATAAATAATTTAGGACACATGGCACAAAATTGGAACTCTAATTTGAGTTTCTCTCAGTTTCACCTATTATTATATAGACAAAACTTAGGTACAGTACCTTAGGTGCTGTTTCTTAGGTTCTTCTCTTAAGATTCAGCCATGTGGCTACCTAACTAAAAAATACACTTCCATCTCATGAAAAAATATTCAGAAGACAGAATTTTAAAAAAGAAACCTAAGGAATAGCATTTAAATACTGTACCTAAGTCTTGTTCTTATTATATACTAGTGTGTAGCCCCGTGCACATGCACGAGTATAATTAAAAATAATTACAATTACATAATTTAAATTATACTTTTTTTTTAAGAAGAGCTTCAAATTATACATAATATTAGCTTACATTTTTTTTTTAAACCATACATTTCTAAAATATGTAATAGTTTCTCATTATATATATATATATATATATATAAGGTGGTACAAGCCAAATAGAACTTCTTTTTTATAGGTAAATCTTCATTCCAAAAAAGATGAAAAGGAACAATAAAAAACCAAAGATCACAGGTATTGTCCTAAGCCAAACAGAATTTCTATACATGATGTGTTCAAAAAATCTACCAAGCACCAAAAAAATGAGCCTATTACCATTTAATTGATGTTCGTTAAAGTTGGCCACTGTATTGTATAAGGGTAAAATATATAGGCCATTTCAAAAGAAACTCAAAATGTGCCTCCATCAGGATAGCCCAAGCATGGTAAAGCCTGAGGCTTAGAGACTCATTCATTTGGAAAAAATCCAACCAGGCCTGCCCACCATAGTTTAATCTCTGCCAAACTACAGTTTTGTTTGAGAAATAGCGATCCTTTTGTAGTGGAACATTGATTAGCCAGCTAACTTAATAGATTCAATTATTCAAATCCTCAAGAATCTCATATTGTAAAGATACAATATAGTTCACAAATTGAGAAAATAAGCAAAGCACATTCTAAACGGAGACTTGGCAATAACAATGTTACTAAAAGAAATGAAAAGGCGAGTAATGTGCTTGAATCATTTAGCTTTTAAAATGAAAAGACTACCATGTAAACAGTTATACCATTAAAATTAGAATTGAAGTTTAAAATGACACAAAAGCTACCATGTAAGCTTATCATGAATGTTATAACATTCAGATTCAACCACTCCATACACTTCTCCATCTAACATAAAATGATACATGGAAAGTAAGGAATAGAACAAAGTAGTTAAATATTCTGCTTTACATAATACACAAGATTATCCCTCCAATATGAGTAGCAATGGCAACAACAATCAAACAAATAATTCAAACAATATTTAAGCTCAAGTAGGCCCTTAAAATGCTTCTCCCAATGCATTTCCTCAAACCAGGGGTGATTAATGATTATCCAGCCTTAAACTCAATAAATAGGAGATAGTGCAGTTGCCCAAAAAAAAAAAAAAAATCATAAAAAAAGCTACACCACAGGAAGTTTCTAAAAAAAATATGTATGCACTCAAGAAATGAATTTGCATAACAAAGAAGACTGATAAAAATGAGAAATGTTAAATTACCAGAATCTAAATTCAGGGACGTGGCGAATGAAAGGCTTAAATTCATCAGAACCTTTCATTGGCAAAGAAGCCCCATCCAAGACTTCGAGCTCTGGATCTTCCTTTGGCAACAAAAACCCAATTAAGAGATTCAAGACATAGATCCCCAAAACATAGGAAACAACATAAAATCCTTGTACATAGTAAACACGCAAAAAGGCTATCCTAACGGTGGTGCAATTCAGATTTCTTTCTTTCTCTATGCCTTTTGGACTTTCTCTCTCCCTCTATCTCTTGCTCTATTTTTTTTTTTTATTGAATAGTAAACTCAGTGCATTTCATCCCTATAAATATAGTCACATGTTGCCATCCTAATGGCTGAATGCATTGTACTCCAACCAAGTTCTTATTGTAATCTCTTTGGATTTCATGTTTAGTAGCAAAATTAAGAAAACTTAATTGATACAATAACTCACTTAGCACAAAAATTCAAAAACTTATATAAGACACATGGCATAAAATTGGAACTCTAATTTGGAATTCTAATTTAACTTTCTCCCAGCTTCACCTATTATTATATATATATAGACTAGTCGCAGATCCACGTAGTGTGTGGGAATATATAATTATTTTGTAATATGCTATAATGTATAATTTATTCTCTAAAAATTATTGAAATAATTTTTCTCCTTAAAAATTGAACTATTTTTAAAAGCATTATCCATTTCCTTTCTATTATTTTGGGTTTTTCTTAATAACTAAATCATGAAATCAATGAAGAATAAAAAACAAAAAATAATGTCTATACATATCTATACTATATATAATAAAGGAAGTTTTGAAAAAAAAAATCTTTCTTTCTTCTCTTAAAGTTCATTAGAAATCTCTTTGGCCACTTAAGAAACTTTCATTGTCAAACTCTCATGTATCTAGGTCAATGATCCTAAACCTTGCAAGAACCAAATTCCACAACTAGCATTATCAAAATTAGATAAAAATTAAACCCCCAATTAATCATGTTTTGACACTTTCTATTTCCTTGTGACCAAACCTTTGAGGTAGATTTTTTTTATTGTCTATTGGACTGTAAGATCAAATTATTATGTGCTGCATATAATAAGAAAAAGTGTGCTAAACATAATATTTGTCGAAGCCAAACATAAATTGAGAAAGGTTCCACAACAAAAAAGAACCATTGAGTCAAAAACTATGAAAGCAATAATTGGAGTATAATTACAACGTATACTCTTTTATTGTTTCAAAACAATCATAGGTAAATACATTAAACTTTGGTTTTCTTTTCTTTCTTTTTTGCATAGAGTTAAACAAATGTCAAATGTAAGAAAACTAAAATGTCAAAGATAAACAAATTGAATGGGTAAAACACAAATATAAAATAAAAATTGTACAACATGAATATGAAGTAAGGAGTTGATGTGGAGATTTCTAATTCTTGAAAACCCTTCTCATAACCGACAAACCAATCCTAGCCACCCATAGCCCCAAAGTGATCACATTGTCGGCAACCCACAAAAAAGCATATCATCCACAAACTTCAGAAATCCAATGGAAAAACCGAAGTTGGGGGAAAAGAAAAAATAAGAAGGGAAAGAACAAACCTCATAGGGACTTTCCAAATCTGATGCAACTTTGGCAACTTTTGCGGAGGTAAAGAGAGCAACTGTAAATTTATAGTACTAAAAATAACATAGTTAATCACAGAAGTGGCAATTGAAGGGTTTGAATTTCAAAAGAGAGAAACGGTTTTGACGGTGAAAATGAAGAATTGGAAGAAGGATAAATTAATGGTGAGTTAGATTTAATGAGTTAAAGAATGTGTAAGGTTGTTCATGGTGGGTTGGATTTAATGAGTTAGAGAATGTGTAAAGTTGCACTATTTATTTATATATTAATATTGTTTAAAAAAAAAGGTGACATGATTGATAATGTGGCTTAACCAGAGCGTAACAACAATAAATGCTACGCTTCAGCTTTTAGATATATATAGATATAGATTTCCCCATTTTCTTTTGCATAGGGGTGACAAGCCAAAAACCTATTAAAGATTGAAGGTATATTAATTAACCCAAACGCTAGTATGATGTTAGTTCAAATTCATAAAATCATGTTTTTTTGTTTGAACAAAATTTGCAAAGCTTACATCGTAATTACTTGGTAAATTTCTACAATAATCTTTCATTCGATTTATAATGTCTCTCAAACTTTTGAAATGCATGACTAACTTTTTAATTTGAGAAAATTGTTAGAACCCCTTTCCCTCTCCCTTGTGTGTGTGTTTGTTTCTCACCAAAAAAAGAGAGAGAAAATTGTTACAATGTTCACCCTACAATCTAAATTGGGCGTTAAGTTGGATGGAAAATAGCACACATGCAAATCATGTGGCATCTGAGCAAATGAAGGGTATTTAAGTAATTTTTATTCACGTGAAATTACTATAATGCCCTTAATTTTCTTTTCCTATCACCATTCCCTCCCTTCTTCCTCACCACTCAACATCCATCTCTTGTTAGCTTCTCATGGCCACCACCATTGACACTTATTTGACTCCAAATCACTATCCCACTTCATTGAGAAAAAAATCTCTTCATAGCTATTACTCTTGAGACGCAAAAACCTTAAAAAAAAAAAAAAAAAAAAAACCACTTAAAAAATAAAGCTTACGTCAACTTTGCCAATTTATTTCTTGAAAATCTAACGTCAATTTTAATGAGTTTAGATAATTAAATTGTTGGGATTTAAATCAAATACAATTTCAAACAAAAGCCCTGAAAGAATTTGGAATTTAAAAGCATATTACTTGTTGATTTAGAGAGATTGAACTTGAGGTTCCATTTGGTTGGGTGGATTTTAAGGAGGATGAAGGGAAAAAAAGAAAAAGAGAGAGAGAGAGAGAGAGAGAGAGAGAGAGAGAGAGAGAAACAGACGATGGAAATAAATTTATTGAAATGTTTAGTTGGAGGGATTTGTGGAAGGAAAAATGGTGGAACCCAGCAAAATGTTTTATTTGGGAGAAAACTGAAGAGAAAACATAATGCCAACCAAAGAAATTTGCCCCTCCCTCCCCACTGTCCAGTCTCCACTGTGCCTGTGTTTTGTGAGTTACGTTCACACAAATTTTTTTTTTTCAACATTTTGTCTTTTTATTCAAACAATTGCTTTTGCATGGTGAGGTTCTTTTATATCAAATGGTGGCTTTCAATTTTTTATTTATTTATTTTATTTATAAAAGAAAACACCTCTAATTGTTATATTTAAATCAAATAAGAAAGAAAAATAAAATAATATTAATGATATGTTAATTTTTTTTATAAGATGTTATTCTTTTAATTTTGATTGATAATAAGTTTTTTTTTTAATGATTGTTAGTAAATTATTTATTATATTATGTAATAAGGATATGAGAGTAATTTTATACAAACTTTATTTTTTATACTCTCACTTTTCTTCTCAAACAAACAAATGGGTTTCTTATCTCTGCATTTTTCCACCCACCAAATTATACACATAAGAAAGAAAACTAAATTTCTTTTATCCTCTCACTTTTCTATCCCTTCCTCATTTTATATCCTCTCACTTTTCCATCCCTCCAACCAAAATAACCCTTAGTTTGCTCTCCACTCCTTGTTTTCCTATAGGTGTCTATTTGTCTATGTGTTTTATTACCTTAAGGTCAACCCATCTAAGAATGTTCGCATCAGCTCATGCAAAACTTTCTATCTATTTTAGCTTAAGAACCTAGTTTTTCTATTTTACAAAATCATTTTTTGTACAGTACACAAGCTCGTCAGAGCAGACATGAAGGCTTGATGACTAAAGATGGCATCCTAACCCTACACATCAATGTAATTGAGCTATAAAGGCAACATACATCAATGAAGGGAGCCACACCTTTGGCTTGTGCCAATAGCGTGGGCATCACTACAAGACAAAGGGGACATGGCTTGGTACACTGTGTAGGTTATTGAGCACTACCGTGAGAGGGGATTTGGTCTCCCCTGGTCGAGTGCTACACCATCCTCCTTGTTGGCCAATACGTGCTTGGATCACACAGTAGGACATGTGTAGCCCTTTCCACCATTTCAGCTCTCTCTCCTGCTGTCCTTTGTACCATTCAAAGTCACTCCTCAATGCACTTTCCATGCAAGAACGACTTTCTCTCTCTTCTAGCTGAAGAACGGTACTATGCTAGTTGTCTTAGGGTTTGTGATAAGCAGTGGAATTGGGACACCTGTCTTTATATAGCTGGCCAAAATGGCCAAATACCATTGTTGGCTGAAATTTTTAACAATCTACCACTAGTTGAGAGATACTTAGTATCAGCTCATGCAAAACTTTCTATCTATTTTAGCATAAGAACCTAGTTTTTCTATTTTACAAAATCATTTTTTGTACAGTACACAAGCCCATCAGAGTAGACATGAAGGCTTGATGACTAACAATGGCATCTTGACCCTACACGTCAATGTCATTGAGCTATAAAGGCAACATACATCAATAAAGGGAGCCACGCCTTTGGCTTGTGCCAATAGCATGGGCATCACTGCAAAACAAAGGAGATATGGCTTGGTACACTGTGTAGGTTATTGAGCATTACCGTGAGAGGGGATTTGGTCTCCCCTGGTCGAGTGCTGCACCATCCTCCTTATTGGCCAATACGTGCTTGGATCACATAGTAGGACACGTGTAGCCTTTTCCACCATTGCAACACACACACACACACACACACACACACACACACTCTCTCTCTCTCTCTCTCTCTCTCTCTCTCTCTCCTGCTATCCTTTATACCATTCAAAGTCACTCCTTAACGCATTCTCCATGCATGAATGACTTTCTCTCTCTTCTAGCTGAAGAACGATACTATGCTAGTTGTCCTAGGGTTTGTGATAAGCAGTGGAATTGGGACACATGTCTTTACACAATTGGCCAAATACCACCGTTGGCTGAAATTTTTAACAATCTACCACTATTTGAGAGATACTTAGCAATCTACCACGTTTTTAAAACTCGAGTCATAAGAATTCGAGTTACATAAAAATAGCCATCGAGGCAGGCCACGTGGAACTCGAGTTTTGTAAACTCGAGTTCCTTGTAGTTTCTAGATCTTAACACTTTCTAGTTTCTACACTAAACATAAGGTGGGAAAAAAAAAGCAACAAAATAAACCAGAGACAACGTGAGAAAGAGAAAAAAAAGAATCAAGAACAAGATGAGAAGGTGAGGCTCTGCCGTTTATAGCATCTACATCAGTGGATGCTAAATCTTGTATAATAGAAAAAGACACAATTTTTACACATTTTGCTTCAAAATGCTCCACATTAGTGCTTCTAAAAGTGTGTAAAGATGTGTATGTTTATACACTTGCTACAATAACCATATATATTTACACGGTTATTATAGCTCGTCTATTTATTATTTTATTAATTCCATGTTCGTACCTTTTTTTCTCTCTCTTCTCCATGCACAACGAACTCAGTAATTTCTCCTCTCCTCATCTTTCTTTTTCCTCAGATGCACACTAACACACCCACACACAAACACATCCACACAGACAAATCAACATAGAGATACACAAACACACCCACACATAAACAAACCCACACAAACAAACTAACAAAGAGACAGATCGGTGCTTGATCGGAACGATCGGTGCTTGACTGGAACGATCGATGCTTATGGGTCTTGTTTGATTGATGCTTGTGGGTCTTGTTTGATCAGAGCTCGTGGGTCTTGCTTGATTGGAGCTCGTGGGTCTTGCCTGATCGAAGCTAGGGAGATCTGACCGAGATGGGTCTTACCTGATTGGAGTTAGTGAGATCTGACCAAGAGGGTGTGGATTAGACTGAGAGAGAGAGTTCAAAAAAAATGGGTATAGAAATGGGTAAAGAGATGGGTTTAGAGAGAGAGAGAGCAATGCATCAGAAAAAATGGGTGAGAGCGAGAGAGAGAGCGCGCACGTATGTAAAAGGGGTAGTTGAGAGAAATAATAATAAATAATTGAGAAAATTGATTATTTAAATAAAATAGATTGTAGAATAGATGGACTGATTGGAGTATTTTGAGAAGTGGGTATGTAAAATAAAAAAGTAGGTTTTTTGTGTGAAATAGACGGGAAATTATAACCGAACTAATGCGAATGCTCTTATGGGTTCATCATTGTCATCCTCGCCGTCCGATTCCACAGCTTCAGACCCACAACTAGCTCCGTCGTTTGATTCCCAAGTGAAAAGACCCAGTGAGGTGACAAGGTGGATTGGGGTTGGGTTTGAGATCTTACGTTGTAAGGTTTTTGCCTTAATTTCCTCTTTTCGAAATTATGATGCCACCAGAGGGGCATTTTGGTCAGTTGGCCTTGTTGCCACGGCAGTGGTAATGGTGGTGTTTTGGATATTATTCATGTGGGGCCGGCTGCGGCGGCGATGGAATTGGAGTGTGGATTGTTTAATGTTGAGATTTAGAGAACATTTTCTGTCAAAATAAGGAAAGTAGAAACTAATAAGGAAGGAAAGCATTTGTCTTGGAGAGGAGGAGCTCGTGAAAGGGAATTGCAAAATGTGTAGTCTTAAAGTGTGGGGTTAGATCGTGAATTAATTTCTCACCTAACATCCCTATTAATTTGGTTAACAAGTGTATGGATAGGCACTACTTGTCATTCATGCACTAATTTGAAATTTAAATTTTTTCCAACAAATTTCCTACTTTACTTGAATCCAAAGATTCATTGGGAGCTCCCAAATTCTATGTTAAAATTTTTAAAGAACTTGAGTTTAAAAAACTAAAGTTTTATATTACAATGAACTCAAATTTCATGTACTCGAGTCTCGAGTTTCATGTGGATTTTTTAATTAAAAAATTAGATCAACGGGTGCCACCAACTCGAGCTTCATGTGGATTTTTTAATTAAAAAATGTTAGATCAACGGGTGCCACTGTAGCACATTTTTTAGGAACTCGATTTTTTTTGAACTCGAGTTACAAAACAGTGGTAGATTGCTAAATATTTTTTCAAATAGTGCTATATGGCAATTTTGGCCTTATACAGCTAGCAACATTCCTCGTAATGTAAGAGGAGAATGTTGCTGAGCATCCTAGGTATCAGAATAAAGTGAGGGAAATTGAGCAAAGAAAGATAGGGAGAAAAGAAAGAAAGTCTAAAAAAGCTGTGTAAAAACTAGTGTTTTCCAAAAAACAAAGCAATACAATCTTTTACGAGGATATGGACACCAAGTCCTTCATCCCATAGTGTTTTTTCACCCTAAATCTTGGGGTTTTCCACATAACTCTCTTGTCATCTCCAATCTTTCCATTCACTGCCTTTTTATCCCTTTTTGTAGCCCACAAAATCACTATTTTTAGTATATAACAAATATGATGTTTAAATGTACTCTTAAGAAATACAAGCTTTCATCTTACTTAGCTTGCACGTACATTTTTTAAAACATTCGCATCATATTATCTATTTTACACTTCATTTCATTAAAATGTCAAATTTTCTTGATTCTTAAAATTATTTCTCTTACTTCACACACAACAACCATCATCCACTCACATCCTTCATCCTCAAGATATATAAAGACAGAATAAACAACTAAATACATAATGAATAGTGTAGTATAAATTTACACAATTAGAGCACTCACATTAGTGGGTGCATTATAGAAAAAGTTGTGAAATTTACACAATATTGCTCAAAACTCACCCGTATCAGACCGTGTATTGCCTATGTAAATATGCAAGCTAACTACATTAACCGTGTAAGTATATACAGTTACTGTAACTTTGTATTTTAATTTTTTATTATATTTTCTCTCCCCTCTCTCATCATATTCTATCTCTTCCTCTAACTCTATTCTCTGACTATCTCTTCTTGAATCCTAGCATCTCTACAAATTCATCAAAATCATCCTAAATTTAGATCTAAACTCATTAAAACCACATACAAAAATTTAGATCCCAAACTCATCAAACATATATGAATCGTTATACCTATTATACGGAAAAAAAAAAAAAAAAAAGAATCATCAAACCCATATTGCACAGAAGAAGAAGAAGAAGAAGAAGAAGAAGCACCAGCAGTAGCGACAAAGAAGAAGAAGAAGAAGAATCCTTAGCTGTGAAGAAGAAGAACTAGTAGCGACAGTTGGGCAGCGAAGAAAAAAGTAAAGTAGTGGCAGCGGTGGCTGTGAAGAAGCAGAGTAACAATAGTGGTGGCAACACGACTAAGAGAGAGGTGAGAGGCGAGAAAGGGGAGAAGTTGTGTGTTTGGGATGAGAGAGGGGTGAGAGGCAATAGATTAGAGGAGAGAGAGATTTTAAATGAAAATAATAATAGTGTTAGTATAAATTTACACAATTAAAGCACTTACATTAGTGGGTGCATTATAGAAAAAGTTGTGAAATTTACACAATATTGCTCAAAACTCACCCGCATCAGACCGTGTATTGCCTGTGTAAATATGCAAGCTAACTACATTAACCGTGTAATTATATACAGTTACTGTAACTTTGTATTTTAATTTTTTATTATATTTTCTCTCTCCTCTCTCATCATATTCTGTCTCTTCCTCTAACTCTATTCTCTGACTATCTCTTCTTAAATCCTAGCATCTCTACAAATTCATCAAAATCATCCTAAATTTAGATCTAAACTCATTAAACCCACATACAAAAATTTAGATCCCAAACTCATCAAACATATATGAGTCGTTATACCTATTATACAAAAAAAAAAAAAAAAAAAGAATCATCAAACCCATATTGCACAGAAGAAGAAGAAGCACCAGCAGCAGCGACGAAGAAGAAGAAGAAGAAGAAGAATCCTTAGTTGTGAAGAAGAAGAACTAGTAGCGACAGTTGGGCAGCGAAGAAAAAAGTAAAGCAGTGGCAGCGATGGCTGTGAAGAAGCAGAGTAACAATAGTGGTGGCAACATGACTGAGAGAGAGGTGAGAGGCGAGAAAGGGGAGAAGTTGTGTGTTTGGGATGAGAGAGGGGTGAGAGGCAATAGATTAGAGGAGAGAGAGATTTTAAATGAAAATAATAATAAAAAGGCGTAAATGCACTTTTAATTCCTACATTTTGACTTTTTTCCATTTTAGTTCCTACATTTTATTTTTATTACTTTTAGTTCCTAAACTAATTAACGCAAGACATTTAAGTCCTTGAAGCACCATTTCGTCACCAAACTAACGAGAAAAGTTGATGTGGCTGATGGATCAATAAAATAAAGATTTTTTTTACACATGGATCAATAAAATAACGGGAAAAGCTCACGTGAAGCACTTACCAAGCAATCTGGCGTGAAGCTCATCGGGCTCGTGCATGTCCTTTGAAATTCCTCCTGTGACGACAGTGAGTGGATTAGTCTAGCCGAAGTGGTAAACTGGGAGTTTTGGTCATTTGGTTCCAAGCAACCAATGTTTATGGATGGATAGGAATTCGGACATAGGTCACTTCCTCGTTGTTGGTAGTTTTGATGGAGAGGCAGCTCATCAATTGGTTGAGATGGTCCAGAGGGAGTGGGTGGTCGTGGGAAGGGGAGAGTTGCATGGGCATGGGATTGAGGGATGGGTGATGAGGACTTCCTATTGGTGATAGTGAGAGCTGGAGATCCAGGTTGGTTGGTGTGGGTGTCGTGGAATCCTAGTCAGATGAGGGGGCCATGTGGGTGAATGGTTAAACTCTGTTTTGGGATATATGAAATAGGGGATGAGGTTAATTTGGTTTGAAAGGTAAAAGATGGCAAAGGACATGTACATGCATTTTTCTATTATATATGGACTAACATGAATGCTATGTATAATCATTAGTCCCTAACTCCTGTTGACACCCCATTTTGCAACCCGCATTTAACCTCACTGGGAGGGTAAAAGGGTAATTTTGACTTGGAAATATGCATCTGGATTCTGGTCATTAGATTCTTAATCTCATTTCATCAAAATGATCTTGATGTTGTAACGATCAAATCGATTGGTCATAAGTCCTAATCAGACCATCAGATTGAAAGTTATCATCAAATCAAGTTTTAATGGCCAAGGTGCACTATCACAAATTGAGTCTGACTATATGTGATTATGAACAATTGATTCCAATTGGTTATAATTCTAATCAATTTGAGATCAATGATGTGTCATAATTTGATTGGTTGGGACTACATTTTATGGTGAGATTGCATACACCTAATTAATTAGATAGTTAAACATTAATTATTCAATGAGTAATTTGTGCAATTATCTTTTAATTAGAGTAAATTTGGAACCAATTAAGTCTGAAATGGGAGTGATTGGAGCCATTTAATGTTAATTGGGAGCTAATTTGGGACCTATTAATGATTAATTGTGCTGAAACCATTTTCTAACAAATGACCTCTGCTCACCATTTCCTCAATATCTCTTATAACATTTTGAATCTGCGAATGAGGTTAATTTTCCCAGAAACTAGACATCCGGGGCTTCAATTTGAGCACAAGAACGAGGCAATTCCGATCAGAATTGAGTCAGATATGATTTTTTGAAGTTAGCTCTACAAGCTGTTACAGCAGCTACAGGAAAACCGAATTTTGGCTTGTTTCTCACTCCTACCAATCTTTCCGTTTAATGCACCAGATTTTCCCTAAGGCTAAAATGAGATCTAGGTTCATGATCTTTGTCAACCCTCATTAAATGGCCTTCCATTCATATTTCATCCACCACTACTATATAAACCCCTCTCTACTTCATTCCAAAGCACACCAAAACCCCCCTCTCTTCTCCTCTCTTGAGTTCTAGTGAAGTAGAGTAGTCTTGTCATATCTTGGTCTTCCTGAGACTCAAGGTATTGAGTGAGACTCACTCTCCCTCTCCTAGTTCTTCTTTCCTCCTCCCTTAGGACCTCTACCAAGAGTCTCCTCCTCCACCGTATGGATCTTGCATGAAGGTATAACATCTTACCCTAACTTGTTTTTTGTGTTGCCATGATGAGAATTTAGGATTAAAGCATGATAGCAATTATTTAAATTCTTTTGAATATGTTTGAATGTTCTTAATTGTTCTTATGTGTTCTTCGCATGTTCTTGGTTGTTCATCACATGTTCATGCATATCATTAGTTTTAATCTTAAATCCACATCAAAAATGTGAAAAACATGTTTGTTTCATAATTTTTTTCAAGTCCTTGAATCTAGGATATCACTATACACACACATTCACTAGAATTTAATTTTCAATCCAAATGCAATGCTTAATAAATTGGATTATGATTCATCACATGCACACACATTAAATTCAACATGCAAATTGATTGACATATTGGATGATATGATATGAATGTTGGCCACCATAGTCTAGAAGACCGGTTTCATCGGGCAAGGTGGGTGCCTAACACCTTCCCACTTTGTAACATAGCCTCCGAACTTAGATCAAGGGTTAGTAGGTCAAGTGCTTATCCATGTAATTTTCAATTTTTAGATTGTATCTAGGAAACAAAGCCATGTACTTTATCTTAGATTGTATCTAGGACCAAAGCCATGTAATTTTCCTATGATCAATGTAAATTTCAAATTAATAAAATGATGAATTTTTTTCAATTATGGTTTTCTTATTTTTCCAATAATTAAATAAGTGGCGACTCCATTGTTAAGCCCTTAATCTAAAGGGGGAAAATATAACTAGTCGAACCTCCATTTTGAGAGGCAATATCACGACTCCACCCATTCACGTGGGTTTGGCCCAACACTCCTATAAAAAAAGGGGGCCGGGGGCGCGGTCTCTCACAACTCCCTATCTCAAAAAAAAAAAAAAATCCCTATATTTCAAATTCTAAAATCCAAAATTCCAAATACAAAGTGACAGCAACCATAATAAAGAAAAAAAAAAAAAAAACTGAAAATGTCAAAAACCTTGTGATATTTGGTGGTGGAAGGCCTCGTGGGTGGTGGCATAGGAATGATTCTCTCTCTCTCTTAGAAAAAAAGGAAAAAGAAACTGTAACTCCAGCATTCCAACCATTAGCTTCAGCAAACCCTAAACCTTTGACCTCTTTGATGGCCGAATCGTCCACTCAATCAAATTCAAAAAGCCAGACACTCTCTCCCGGAAAAGATGCAGTGGTCAACAGGATCAGTAGTCTACCGGAATCTCTTCTTTGCCACATTCTCTTCTTCCTTCCAACCAGAGAGTCAATCGCCACAAGCATTTTGTCAACCAGGTGGAAGCTCCTTTGGACTCTCGTCCCAAAGCTAGACCTCCAGAGTGCCCAGATCAGCGCTTCAGAGCTTTCGCTTGATGATGATGTTGAAAGTGCATGTGAGATCATGTTGCACATGTTGTGTCAAGTGTTTTGGCTCAACAACAATGTGGAGAGCTCCAAACATTTCGCCTCATATGGCTCAACAACAACGGTTCCCATCTCAATGCATGGCTTCGCACTACCGCTGCTCGTAAAGTAAAAGAACTTGATCTCTCCATTTATACTGATAAGGTGGAAAATTTGAAATTGCCTCCAAGCTTTTTCTCTTGCAGGAAATTAGTGGTTCTGAAATTAAGCGGTAATATTGATATTGATATTGATATTGACACTCCTTCATTATCCTTTAATTTCCCGAGCCTAAAGATATTGCATCTAGGAGATATGCAGTTGCCGTGTCTCATTACTTCGCAGGAACACTCTTTCTTGAAACTCCTCTCTGGCTGCCCTGTCCTCGAAGATTTGTCATTTACAACTGACTTTTTCGAAGGTGAATATAAAATATGTGTTCCCACGCTCAAACGCTTAATTATCCGAGAAATTGAAAATTACTCTGATTATGAACTCGAAATAAACGCCCCAGCTCTTGAGTACTTTGAATTCTCTGGTGATATACGCGACATCAAATTCTATGAAAAACTAGACAACGTAGTTCAGTCGGATGTTTATATTTCTACATCTGGTTATGTACCTAAAGAATTTTGCAAGAAATGGGTGTTCAATCTTTTTGCTGCCCTGAATAACGTCAAATTCCTCTCATTTTATCCAAGTGGCACAGAGGTTAGATCCCCTTCATAAGTGCTTTATTTTTTTTTCAATAAACCTATGATCTTTAGTTCAATTTCTTAGGACAATACGAGGTTATAGTCTCGCTTTTTATGTTCTATCAAATTGATGTTGATGTGACTTTAATCTCGCATGCAGTGGCACAAATTTGGAAATATTTATCCTTCCTCATTCCAGAATTTGGTCAAACTAGAATTTAATCTCGCATGCAATGGTTGTAACTGGAACGTGCTACGAGACTTGCTCCAAAAAGCTCATAATCTAGAAACTCTTGTTATTGCTAAGGTTAGTTGATTTAATAGAAGTATTTCTGTTGATCATTCATCTTCCCTAAACTTACACTTATGATCTGCTGTGTTTGTTGTCATCAGGTTTATGATTTCGTTGAAAGCAACTTATATTGGAAGGAGCCACAGTATGATCCTGATAATCTGTGTCATCACTCACAAGTTTTTATTTGAGAGAATTTTTAGGTATAAATGAAGAAGTGGAACTTGTGAAATATGTTCTAAAGGAGGCAAGAGTTTTGAAAACAGCAACATTTCAAGTTTCTAGTGGAGAGTCGAAGGAAAGTGTTCTTGAGAAACTATCAATGTTCCCAAGATGCTCAACAACATGTTTACTTAGAGTTGAATGAGGTATACTTCTTTTACTGGTACTCTGCAACTAATTCCAAAGGCAATGTTACAAATATTTTCTTTTTATTATAGACCCTCTGCTGGTGGTAAGCTTTTATTACTCTTTTTTATTTTTTATCTTTTAAATTTTTATGTTTTTCCCTCCTTTGAATTGATTGAGAGAGAGAGAGATGGTCAATTATCCTATGTTCTCTGACCTCCTTGCAGTAGAAATTGTTTTTTGTGATAACTGATGATGTCAAGAAATTCACCAGTGAGCCACACGATACTTCTGCACTCGAATGTAAACCTGCACAATACAAAAAGTGAACCCAACACCTAGAGGGTGACGAGTGGATGAGTCGTCCAGGTGACACAGAACATATGCCCGTCATACTACTTGGGGCATATTGTTAGAGACTAGTATGAATCCGTCCTAATATGTAGAGGCCTTTCATTTTACCGTTCAGGTTAGTATAACTATTTCAAAACTTTGTCTAACCGTCCACCCTCTTTTGCAGTTCGACGACAACCACAGGTTAGCCTTGAGGAGTTTAGTTTTCTTGAAAATATTTTTAACAAGACTACGCCGGAGGAAAGGACCTGGGCTAAGCTGGTCAACCTCGAGACCATCCATTGGTATAGCGACGGACCCGCACCAACACCTGCAGCATTTAAATACGAAACCAGGATCCGTCAACGTAAGTCCGTCGTTCCAATCTTGTTTGAATAATTGATACTTTGTTTCTTAACTAACTTCACTCGTCCATTTTTACAGAAATGGATGATGCCAAGAGAAGGGCATTAATAAAGGCCAATGCTGCCAAGAATAAGGAGGCCGTCGCTAAGAATAAGGAGGTCGTCATTACTGAGCCCAAGGAGACGGTCTCCTCAAAAAGAAAACAGCAGTCCAAAGGAGACCGTCCACCAAAGAAACCCAAAGTTCCTTTGGAACCCGTCGTAGGGCTCATGGCTGAGAGTGTTAGGACAGTTACTCCAGCAAAACATGGGGTTGGTAAAGTATGCTCTGGAGCAACTCTCCTCCATCATCACCACTGAAGATTACGAAGATCTGGGTAATCATTTGATGGAGGCTATGTGCGAGACGGCCTTGTTCAGTATTGCCCAGGTAATCCATCCATCCACTTTTATCCGTCTATTTTTCTTCCGTCTAATAAATACTTTCTCCTGAAATTGAATTATTTTCAATCTTTCAGGCCATGATTATGGTGAAGGGTTTGATGGGAGGGTGCTTAAACCATGAGACAACCTTGCGCCGTGTACGAGAGAAGGCAAGGTTGACGGAGGATCAGCTGTCCGAGCTTCAGGTCTGGAAAGTGGCTCAAGAGAAGAAACTCACGATGGCTGAAGAGGTAAGTAAGCAACTTCTAAATCTGACGAAGGAGCTGAAACAAGTGATTTCAAAGAAAGATGAAGAGATCCGTCAGGCCAAGGATACAACTATCCAGGAGTACCGTGACTCTGACGCCCTCTTAAGCGAGCTCGAGGACTCGTATGGTGACGATTTCGACGAGGCTATCCATCAAGTAAAGGTGCTTTACCCTGCCCTTGATCTATCCTCTGTCAATATCAACGCCCCTGAACTCACTTCCGCCCGTCCTGCACAATCTGAGGACACTAACGAGCTCTTTGGTGAAAACCCACCCATCACTACTCACGGGGATCAGCAAGCTGTTGAAAGTGATCCAAAGGATGGCCAGGCCCGTTGCATCGAAGAGAAGGAAACCACTAACTTGGATGAATTTTTTTTTTTTTTTTTTTTTTTTTTTTTTTTTTTTTTTGTAATGGTTTTTTGAGAACAAGCCATGAATCCGTTGTGTTTTTTATGTAAACATTCCCTTTCCAAGGGTGTTTTAATCCGTTAAATTCTCTTTCTATAATTTGCTTAATATATTTTTTTGGGTGGAACTCATCCATTCATTTTTACTTCGTTTGGTTAATGATTTATGTCATCCACCTTGTAGATTTTATCGCTTTGCTCATTTATTGATCTGTGATGTTTTGTATGCTTGATCCATCCACTTTGTGGACTTTAGATTTTAACCCTCCTGGGGTGATCCGGCCACTTTGTGGACTTCAAGAATTTAACCCTCCTGGGGGGATCCGTCCTCTATGTGGACTTTAGATTTTAACCCTCCTGGGGTTATCCGTCCACTTTGTGGACTTTAGATTTTAACCCTCTTGGGGTTATCCGTCCTCTTTGTGGACTTCAAGATTTTAACCCTCCTGGGGTTATCTGTCATCTATGTGGAATTTAGATTTTAACCCTCCTGGGGTTATCCGTCCACTTTGTGGACTTCAAGAATTTAACCCTCCTGGGGGGATCTGTCCTCTATGTGGACTTTAGATTTTAACCCTCCTGGGGTTATCCGTCCTCTTTGTGGACTTCAAGATTTTAACCCTCCTAGGGTTATCCGTCCTCTATGTGGACTTTAGATTTTAACCCTCCTAGAGTTATCCGTCCACCTTGTGGACTTTAGATTTTAACCCTCCTGGGGTGATTCGTCCACTTTGTGGACTTCAAGAATTTTAACCCTCTTGGGGGGATCCGTCCTCTATGTGGACTTTAGATTTTAAGAGTGCAAGTAGGGAAACATAGTTGTATTTGAATATTCCTCTTATTAAAAAATCATGCATTTGTAGGAAAGTATTTGCTCCCCCCCTTGGGCTTAAAAACATATTGTAGCAAAAATTGTTCTTAAGTAAAACTAGTAACTTGTAGAAAAATCAAATAAATTGGAAAACTAAAACTTGTAGATAAGTCGGAAAAAAAAGGCCATTATGCTTCGTCTGCTACTGGTAGTACTTCCGTAGGTGCTCCACGTTCCATGGGTGTTGTAGCTTTTGCCCGTCTAGAGTCTCGAGGTGGTAGGTTCCCTTCCGTTGCCATGATGTGATCCTGTAAGGTCCTTCCCAGTTGGGGTTGAGCTTTACTTGCGATAAGTCTCTAGTAGTACCCATCACCTTCCGAAGCACAAGATCTCTTACCTGAAGCTCTCTATGCCAGACATTGGAGTTGTAGCGTTTGGCCATGAGATTTTGGTACCGTGCCAGTCTCTGCTCTACTGCTGTTTGAACTTCATCTATTAGGTCGAGCTGAAGACGCATGGCATCTTCGTTTTTGTCTCCGTCGTAGTTGTCAACTCTGTAGCTTGTGAGTCCCACTTCTACTGGGATGACAGCATCACTTCCGTAGGTAAGTTGGAACGGCATTTCTCCTGTGGGAGTTCTTGCGGTGGTTCTGTATGCCCATAAAACACTCGGTAGCTCGTCTGGCCAGATACTCTTTGCCCCCTCGAGCCGGGTCTTGATGATTTTAAGCAATGACCGGTTTGTGACCTCAACTTGCACATTGGCCTGTGGATGTGCTGGAGAGGAATAGTGGTTTTTGATGCCTAACTTCGAACAAAAGTTCCAAAAGGCGCTGTTGTCAAATTGCTTTCCGTTATCGGAGACAAGTACTCTGGGAATCCCGTACCTGCAGATGATATTCCTCCAAACAAAGCTTCGAATGTTTCTCTCCGTGATAGTGGCTAGCGCTTCTGCTTCTACCCACTTGGTGAAATAGTCGATGCCGACAACAAGAAAATTTAACTGTCGGACTCCGGTAGGGAAGGGGCCCATGATGTCAAGTCCCCATTGACCGAAAGGCCAAGGGGCCGTCATGGGTGTTAACTCTTCAGACGATTGCCTAATGAAGCTGCTGAACCTTTGGCACTTGTCGCAGGCTTTGACATAGGCTTGGGCGCCCTTCAACATCATGGGCGTCCTTCAACATCATGGGAACAAGCATTGATTGGAAGGTGTCTAAACTAAACGCCTCAAGTTGTTCTAATGTGAAATGTTTCCATATTTAATTTTAAACTTGGTGCACTTGTAAAAGTGATTTAGATTCTACCATTGAGCGAAGAAGTACTTTTGGGCAATCGGATGAGCTTAGCTACCTTGTGGTTCCCATACACATCATATTAATAATTTATACGAGTAAAGAAAAAGCTGGATTTTTTTAGTGTCATGGCATGCTTAGTTCAGTAACATTGTTAAACACAATACTGTAATAAATGTCATATTGCTAAAAATAGAGAGTATATGACAATAATGTTAACTAGTGGAATATTGAGAACATATTGAATAACAATTCGAAATAAAAGCGGTAATTAGTAGCCAACATTGGAAGATGAGGAAGCAGTCCTGTCTTTGTAACTACTAGTCACATTTTAAGTTAACAACTACATTGGCATAGCCATCTCTGACTATCTAGACTTGGTAGCCAACGGGCGGGTTTTCTCTAAGAAATTCTATTATTAGTCCCTATTTGAAGCTCACCTGCCAAAGCACAAGTGATGCGGCATGCTATTTCCTTCGTGTATTTATCTAATTTGGTTTAGAGCAGTTGCTGTTTCCATGTTGTTTATGGAAAATTTTGTTGGAGTTTCTCTATTTCTTTTTAGGATTATTATATGATCAGAAAAGTGTTTCTATGCCTCTACTCAATGGGTTTGTGACAAGAAAACTGTATATAATAATGCACATTAATTATGTCTTCAAATAGGCTATAAAGGAATTTGGAATTTAAAAGCACCATACATGTTGAATTTTGAGAGGCTAGCTTTTAGTTTGCTCTCATCTATATTTTGATTATTTTCCCATGGGTGTCTCTATGCGCACCCTCTCACTCTCTAGTCTAGTGGACTCCAATGAGTTAAGTGGGACCACATGTCTAGTGTAATACGGAAAATTATTGCACAGTCCGGGACTATGCTCCCTGCTTCTCATGGAGGGCTGGGCCCCATGGTGGGTGGGACCCACCCCTCTGTAAGAGAGAGGGAGCATAGTCTTAGACTATGCAATAACAACCCGTGTAATACACATGCTTTACTTTTTTTGGTTTATGTTAAACACATTTTACATGGTAGGGTGTATGTCATAACAAAACTTTGAAGAGGGAGTAAATCATGCATTTTAAAGCTTAAAATGATATGGATGAAAAATTATCTTGTGGAAAAATATAATTTGTCCAAATTTATATTATGTAATTTATACATAATGGTGGGCTAGACTGGAGTCAGAATTAGAATTCTTTCATATATACTAGCCTCATCACACTTGTTCCGCACGTGAGATGATGCTCTTTTTTTTTTCTTTTTTTTTTGAGTTTACTGTAATTTTCTATTTGAATTTATCTATTACTAGTGAGGTTATGTAGAAATGGATTTTTAAGAAACTAAAATTTAGAATTTAAAAAAGAGTAATTACTGGGTTTAGTGTATACTAGTTTTTAGGGGGGAAAAATGTATCAAATATGTGTGAAATATATATATATATATATATATATATATATATATATATATATATATATATTTTAGAAACTTGTGAAATATATTTAAATAGTAGAAAGAGTGTGTGCTAATTTTTTTTTAAAAAAATTTCTCTAATAGTTTTTTTTTTTTTTTTAATTTTGTTGAATTACAATTTTAACTATTATTTATTTTTTTAAGAAGAATGATTATCTAATTAGATTATAAATATTTTTAAAATCGAGAGATATACACGTTTTATTCCGTGGCTAGATCAATCATAAAGTCATAAACCCCAACTTGCTCCAAATTTACAGAAATCATAACTAACATTCACCACAACAACACGAAGAATTGAGATTGAGAGAGACTAGTAGATGGCGGAAGCGGTGGTGGACAAGATCAGTGATATATGACACAGGAATCTCTTCTGTGTCATATTCTCTCGTTCCTTGTCCAGCTGGTAAACCAAAGAGCCAGTCGCCACGAGCGTTTTGTCGAGTCATAGGAGATTCCTTTTGGAATCTCGTCCCAATGCTAGACCTCGACAGTGAAACGATCGGCACTTGGCGGAAATCATCTTAGGTTTGCACATATTAATTGTGTCAAGAGTTTTCGCTCGACAACAAGACTTTGCACCTCCGAACTTTTCGCCTCAAATGGAATTTTGCATGGGAAGTTTACCAGCTGGACACGTGGCTTCGCACAGACGCAGCGCTTAAAGTTGAAGAACTCGATCGATCTCTGCTTTGATTTTTCGAGGTTGCCTCATAGCATTTTCTCTTGCAGGAGCAGAACCACATTACTAGGTTCTGAAATTATGCGGCGTTTTTAGTTTTGATCTTGATATTTCTTCATACTTGCAATTCCCGAGCCTAAAGATACTGCATCTGAGAAATACTTCGGGGTTGAATGTTACTAATTCTGCTAAACGCTCTTTCTTGAGGTTCCTCCGGTCTCTAATTACGATCTCGAGATAAATGCACCAGCTCTTGAGTACTTCAATTTCAATAGCAATCTACGCGATATTAAGTGCCAATTTGAATAGCTTATTTTTTGCCAACTTATTTTTGCTACACCTTCAAAAAAAAAAACTTATCTTTGCTATTATTATTGGTCTTACTTCACTTTTTGGTACTATTTATAGGTCCTACTGTACTATTTCAACTAATATTTATCTTTATCTACAGTATTTCAAGCAAAAAGTTTTCAATTTTCGTAAAATAAATGGATTCCAAACAGACCTTAAATTCCATAAAAAAACTAAAAAACCTAATTCACGCGTTATAGGGCTTACATATTCAAGCTTTTTGTAATGTTAAATTCCTCTCACCTTCTCCAACTGGCACAGAGGTCAGATCCCCTTCGTAAGTGTTTTCTTTTTAATAAACTTATGAGCTTTTAGTTCAAATTCTTAGGACAATATGTGCTCAAAGGCTCGCTTTCATGTTCTATCAAATTGATGTTGTTGTGATCATAATCTCAAGTGCAGTGGGGCGGCATTGCAAATATCTATCCTTCATCGTTCCAGAATTTGGTCCAAATGTGTACTTTAAAGTTAATAATTATAACTGGCATTTGCTACAAGACTTGCTCCATAAAGCTCCTAATCTTGAAACTCTAGTTGTTACTGAGGTTAGTTTACTTAATAGAGGTTTTTAGTTCATCTTTTATCTTCCTTAAACTTACACTCCTCTGCTGTGTTTGTTGTCAACAGGGATATGATTTTTTTGAAAGCTCCTTATTCTGGAAGGAGCGAAAATATATTTAAAGATCCTAATTATCTGTCATCACACCTTACAAGTTTTTATTACATAGGATTTAAAGATCTGAAAGATGGAGTGGAACTTGACAACTTGTGAAATATATTCTAAAGGAGGCAAGAGTTTTGAAGATAGCAACAATTCAAGTTTCTAGTGGAAAGTCGAAGGAAAGTGTTTTTGAGAAACTATTAATGTTCCCAAGGCGCTTAACAACTTGTCTACTCATACTTGAATACTTGAATGAGTATACTTCTTTAAATCGTACTTTATTTTTTTAATCAACTTTAACTCGTACTTAGCAATAAGTTCCAACTTCCAAAGGTAATGTTACAAAATATTTTCTAAGGTTCATTCTTTGTGATAAATATATTATTAGCAACGTGATGTGTTATATCATGTTATATATGTTAGAGTGGATGCGGAAGGGAAAGTATAGAATAAGAATATTGAAAATACGAGAGTTATGTGGTTTAGCCTTGTCGGCCTATGTCCACGGAGGAATTCCTTAAGGGCTACATCTTTATCGTATAAGAGTGTAGTACAATAACCTTTATTACAATGAACCCTAATATATGAGTATATATAGGCGATTATACCCTAGACTACTAGTACAAGTAGGAATGGACTTTGACCTATTACATTGGGTTAATATGTCTAATATATATCTAACTCCCTCCCTCAAACTCAAGGTAAAAGCTCAACAAAGGCTTGAGATTGGATAAGCATGAGAAGATCCCTTAGAGACCTTAAAGAATGCATTTGAAGAAACCACAATGAAGAATGTGCCAATTGATAAATTTTGGAGTTTCAAATGAAGAAATGGAGTCCAAAATTGGAATCTACGCAAAAAATTGAGTGAGATAGGCCCTTTTGAAAATTTTAATTTTTGGTCAAAGGTCAACGCAAAGTCAAAGTTAACAGATCCACGGTTAACGGTCTACACAATCCAAGTCAGTTTTGGGTTTTCTCGGTCAGGGTCACAGATCAGGCTGTAGAGCCGCTAGTGTCATCCTAGTGTCATGTCGTTGATGTGGACTAGGGTTGATGTGGCTAGGGCTTGTGTGGTGCTAACGTGGCTAGATGACGTCATTAGATGGCATCAGTCCTGATGTCAGAAAGTTCTTTGATGCATGTATGGCGCGTGATCGTGACTACCAGCGCATGGAGGTGAGGCCAGAAATCTATTGGCACGTGCTTTAGTGGATGATTATTGGTTTTCCTCCACATGCAGATTGACAGATATCAAGGCCAACAGAGTGGTGTGTGTGATTTATGGCAAAAACTATGGTAGCGTGTGGTGGCGCGTGTGGAGGTGATAAGTCACCGGATTTCTGGGTTTTGCTTACAGGAAGCCGAGGAGCACATCTGTGTGGTTGATTTCATCAGGCGAAGGCTTGATTTGCATAAATCTAAAAGGGGAGGCACGACATGCTTGAGAGATTAGGGACATGGCGGCGAGATAGCAACGATGAGTTGTGTGAAGCCATGGAGTCCAAATCTATGGGCAAGCAGTGGCACTGTGGTGGATTTGTGTTGTGCATGTAGGAATCTTGTTTGTTGTGTAGAGATATTTGCTTAATGCTAAGAATGAAGTTTGGCTCGATACCATGTTAAATATATTACTAGCAACGTGATGTATTATACCATGTTGTATATGTTAAAGTGGATGCGAAAAGGGAAGCATAGAATAAGAACACTGAAAACACAAAAGTTATATGGTCCATTAGTGCCACTGCTTGCCCATAAATCTAGACTCCACGACTTCACACAACTCCCATAGAACCACCATTGTTGTCTCACCGCCATGTTTCTAATCTCTCAACCACACAAACGTGCTCCTCGGCCTCCAATGAGCAAAACCCAGAATCCAGTGACCTATCACCTCCACACACGCTACCACACGCTACCATAGTTTTCGCTGTAAATCACATGTGCCGCTTTAGATTCCTCCTGCTTAGATTGCCTTACAGTCACAGGCGTTGCCCTGTTGGCATTGATGTTTGCCGATCTGCATGTGGAAGAAAACTGGCAGTCATCCATTAAAGCACACACCTTTACATGTCGATAGATTTCTGGCCTTGCCTCCACGCACCGATACTCATGATCATGCGCCATACACGCGCCATAAAACTTTCTAACATCAGGACTGACGTCATCCGATGACTTCATCTAGCCACATCAGCACCACACAAGCCCTAGCCACGTCAGCGGATCTGTAGCTCGATCCTGACCTAACCCAAAAAACCCAGAATAACCCAAACTGTGTAGACCGTTGACTGACATTTGATTCCTTATTGTGGATCCATTGACTTTGACTTTTGCATGAACTTTTGACCAAAAATTAAAATTTCCAAAAGTGCATATCTTACTCAGTTTTTCATGTAGATTCTAATTTTGGACTTCGTTTCTTCATTTGAAACTCCAAAATTGGTCAATTAGCACATTCTTCATTGTGGTTTCTTCAAATGCATTCTTCAAGGCATCTCCAAATGATCTTCTCATACTTATCCAACCTCAATCCTTCATTGAGCTTCTGCCTTAAGTTTGAGAGAGGGTGTTAGAGATATATTAGACATATTAGCCCAACGAAATAGGCCAAAGCCCACTCTTACTTGTATTAGTAGTCTAGGATTTAATCACCTATATATACTCATGTTAGAATTTATTGTAATTCTTGAGGAATTCCTCCATGGACGTAGATTGACAAGGCTGAACCACGTAACACTTCTCAGTATTCCTATTCTATATTTTCCCTTCTGCATCTATTCTAACATATACAGCATAATATAATACATCACGTTGCTAATAATATATTTAACATTTTACATCAAATTAGAAGAAGGCGGGCTATCCAAACATTACATATAGTACACAACTAAATTGCAAAAATAAGAGAAATTGTGATGCGCCTGTGCTTTGTTTACGTGCTGAGTTTCATATGAGAGAGAGAGAGAGAGCAAGAATTGGATATGGGTACTAGGCTGGTGAACTTTGTTAAAAGGCTAGTGGAAAATTTCAAATGGCATAGCATACCTCATTTCTTTAAACAGCTTTAATTAACATAATAGCAGTGGCACTTCTCGAGAGAAATCCTAAATCCACGTCCAAAATAAAAAAGTTGAAGGTAAAAGGACCTCCAATAAGCTTTACGAAGTATAGACCCAACAAGTTTCTTATTGAGCTCTCTTAAATCGTCAAGCAAACTTCCAAGTTTCGACGAGTTTATAATACAAATCAAAAGTTACCATGGTACAAATCATAAAAGTTTTGTTGGAAAGAATAAAACATAACAACAACAAAATGCCTTATTATTTCCAAATGTATTGGCATTACACCACAACCATAGCCTGCTGCAACTGGACTCATAAAGATTTAAGTCAACTTGTGAATGGTTTTCATGTCAGTAGCTTCCTTCAGGGTCCCTTTCTCAACATGGTCCCACCACTTGAAGAGGAAATTGTCCACGACCAGTCTGAACCAAGGGGACAGCTTCAAACCTTCTTCACCAGCATCAGCTTTCCTCAACAGCTCTTTCAATTGATCCCGGTTCACATATTTAACATCAGCTACTTCATCAGGGTTTGGATTGTTGTTAACATCTCGGACAATGAAAAGTAGGTAATCAACTGCAAATGAAGAAGAAAACAAAATAGTCAAGATAACAGTATAAAAGCAAATACTTCCATGTACCCTAGTTTCCCATATGTAAGACAACCTGGCAAATTGTCAAGCAAGCTTAGCTAACAAGATTGGTCAACCTCACTCTTGTGTTTGAGTTTTTCCCTAACTACTTACTGCAAGTGGAACATTGCATAAACATTTCCCAACACAGTTTTCCTTTAATGCTACTACAGTACTACCGTGCACTAACGTTGCACCCCCTTCTCGCTTTTCTTTAATGGATTTTATTACATATCAAACAAGAAATTACAACACTACTGTTGCCACATCACAACCCCAAAAGATTCAAAGAGAGAATTTAAACTAGAACACCAGACAAGTACAGTATAGGAGTACTCAAGTTGGAATTATTACGTTCATGCTCCCCCCACTTGCCATCAGAAGGCGCCTTGTACAGCATGCGACCCAGCGGGATGAACTGATCAACTGGCACATCTTCAGCAGGAATACCCAGCTCATCCAAGAGCTTTCTTTGTGCAGCATTCCTTACGCCTGGCACATGAAAGGGTTTCAAAACGACAGGATATAATAGGTTCTCAATGAATATTAAAATGCATGCAAGCATGTACCAAGATGATCCTCGTCAATAAGCTCAGATTCACGATATAGTGGATGGCTGCAGCAGGTGTTTGTCCACACAAGAGGGAATGTTACCTTCGTTGCAGAACGTTGCTGTACAGGTAACAGAGTATGAATCATGTCACCATCCATAGTCTATCAAAAATTACAAAACACAATCTACATCCACAAATTTTCAATCAATGCCCAGACACAAGATCGTAACCATCATTTAAATGGTGTAACATAAGACATCCAATGACATATTTCATAATAAGCACATACAGAAATTATGAAGGTATATGTATTAACACACAACAAAGTATAAGATCAATACCACCATGACTGACATAGTTATGGCCTCTCAATTCTTTGTTTATGAAAGTTTGAACTAGATGACATGGCAGCCTACCAATTGAATCTCTTTTTCTTTTCTTTTGGGTCTGAAAATTCTCGAGCATTAATCCACACTCCATTGACTTTTTCCAACTGTTGTCTTCACTTTTAGATCCTTTCTTTTTTTTGTGTAGGACATTCTTAGATCACCATCCTCTTAACTTGGGAAAAGATGCACCACATCAGGCATGGAACAGTTACATAGCAGGGGTGCACATATATGTTTCTTGCCTTTGTTCTAATCATTGAAAACTTCAGATGTGGTTCCATCCTTAAGAGTTTTGTACTTTTTACGCAGACAATTCACTCTCTTTTTTTTTTTCCCTGAGCATGTTAGATGGCTGGCTGACTCACAATTTGCAAATGAAGGATACAACCACAGCACACATCTGTTATATGATCTGGTATTTTACCTCAACTATGCACTTTAGGTGTAACATGGTCTCATATTACCAAACCACAACATAAACACCAGCTATTATTTTTCTAATTTTCATGTTTTGTATAGAATTCCAGCCTAATAAGACTCCTACTCTCGTCATATCTGATGTTCCTCAAAGAATGAAGTCATCTATGTTTTCTTTTATTTATAATTGAGGGTTGTTATCGAGGACAAAAAGAAAGGAAAGTAAGAATATATTTTATAGTCTAAATTGTATGAGAAGATGTCTAAAAATATGAAGATTTTTCTTATTGGTAAGAATACGAAGATAACAAATAGAAAATCAAACATTAGATATAATAGTTTCTGAAGCTGTGTTAGGTTCCAACAATTGTACCCATAGCATGCAAACCTGTTTCCATTCCAATCACCTGATCTAAACCACATACCTGAAGAAGCAACTCATATTTAGAGTTGAACAGAAATACGCTGAAAGCTCTATGTAGCATATTTCCAGATTCAATTTTTTCCCACAAATGGCCTGAAGATTACAGAAGACAGAAATCAATAAAGAAACCAGACTTAATAGTTCAAACAAGAAAAAACACATCAGTTATCAGTTATACAGGATTTGAGTATTAGTACATAACAGAGTGAAGTTTATGGTGAAAGCATTAAAAAAGCATGGGCTTGGGAGGGAAAGAGATGGAGCAAACATGTTAAAATTCCATTTAGTGCCCCACAAAAGCCATGGAAAATAAAAGAATATTCATAATGTGACAATATTTATTTTCTGCTTCCTCTCCTTTTCATAATTTCACAGCATTCTATCTCTTTTTTTGATAAGTAATAAGATCATAAAAATCCAAAAAAAAAAAAAGTCACCCAAGTATAAAGGAAATATACTGGGGCAAACAATCAGTTACAAAAACTGCATAAATCTAATAAATCAACAATAGAAAATAAAGAATTGTTCCTCTTGACTGACAGTCAATCCAATAAGGTTCTAAAAAAGAACAACTTAAGGTCAGGCATAGAACTTTGCCTTCAAAACTCTCTCTATTTCCTTCCCTACAAATGCACCACATCAAGCAATGAGGGATAACTGATAACCATCTAAATATGACCATTCTGATGACATGCAAATCTACCTTGCCAGAAAGCTAAAAGCTCGACAACAGATTTTGGCATCACCCAATAAACTCCATACAAACCCGAAATCAAGGACCACAAACCCAATATCAAAGACCATAAATCTGAAGCAATAGGGCAATATAGCAAAAGGTGATCAACAGATTCGCCATTGCATTTGCACATATAACACAAATCTATAATCCTTACCTTTCTCTTCCTTAAGTTTGTCAATTTTCAAAATTTTACCCAAAGCTGTAGTCCATACAAAGAAGGCTACTCTCGGAGGGGCCTTTGATCTCCATATGATTTTCCAAGGGAAGGAATGCTCACTGGTGATTACAGGCTACCAAAAGATGGTAATAATTACCAACCTTGAAGCCCTTTTTCTAACCTGTTTTTCAGCACATCTTATCCTCCCCAATCCCCCTAATTACCAAACCATAAATGGTATCCATGAAGGTCATCAAGGACTCCAATTCGCAATCTTGTATGGCCAGTACAAAGTGCAGATCCCAGTAAAATATTCTATCTCTATAATACTAGTTAAGTTCAATGCTGTGTATTTAAAAAAAAAAAAAAAAATCACAATATCATAATATTCATTTTTCGTTTCTTTTTACATAATCACAACATTCTGTCTTTACTGCTAATTAAGGTCAATGATGTTTAATATGATAAGGTAACTTAAACCAAAATTATATTGTATGTCAGCAATGAATGTACAAGATCTTAGTGTTAAGTGATTTGCCCTTCCAACTTGAGGGTCTATTTTTAAAATAACCATAAAATCATCATTCAAGACATTGATAGAATAGTTTTGATACTATAAGTAAGTACTTTGTGTTGAGTATACATGTGTGAGTGAAGTCCCACATTAAATGATAATGAGAAGAGTAGGTGATTAATATAACATAACTGGGCCCAAACTCATAAGTTTAAGCCTTTTTGAGTCAAGTGGTGCCCCTATATATTATATTAACTATTGAATTGGAGGCTTCCCAAGGTGTTATCTCCCCAACAGGTGGTATCAGATACCATGGTGGTGTGAGGATGGTCCCTTTCATAGCTGGAGTGGGGACGAGATGCGTGTAGTTAGAGCCCTCACAAGTATGGATCATAAAGGCAAGCCCATAAAGGCTCACATGTAAGGGGGAGATTGTTGGGTATACATGTGTGAGTGAAGTCCAACATTGAATGACAATAAGAAGGGTGAGTGGTTAATATAGCAAAGTTGGGCCCAAATTCATGGGCTTAAGCTTTTGGGTTAAGTGGTGTCCCTATATGTTATATTAACCACTCACCCTTCTTATTATTATTCAATGTGAGACTTCACTCACATGCGTATACCCAACACTTTGAGCACAACAACAACCTAGCCTTACTCCCAAAGTTTTGGGTCGGCCAACATGGCTATGGATTCTCAACCAACTAACTAGGACCAGCTGCATGTCTTTTTTCCACCATTTCTATTCTATTCAAAGTCATACTCGTTGTTATCTTCTTAATTGATGCCCATATCCGTTTTATATTAATATAGTAATATCCCATTTAAAAGCCAAAAGTATACTGGTTTGCAAAACACCTACTGAGTTATCCAATACAAACAAAGCAAACATTTCACTAACTCAATCAAAAATGATAATAAAAGAATTCAAAAAATGCCGCAGATTTGTTTTCTTGCACTTTCATCCACCCCTTGTAAAAACATACTGTCCTTGGAAAAAAATTATTTAATGCATAAATAAGAAGACAGCATTCAGAGCATCTTATTTAACCTCCAGTCAAGGTGATGCATTGGTTTGGACTTGTTGAAACATACTACTTTTAACAGAAAGAGCCTTTGTAATTTAATGAAAAAGTTCATGCCTCTGAATCATTGGAAGAGTCTTCTAAGCAGCGTTATCAAAAATTGAGGGGAAAAAATTAAGATAAAATAAACTAACCCCCCCCCCCCCCCCCCCCCCCCCAAAAAAAAAAAGGAAAGAAACTGAAAAGAGGAAACTGTAAAGAAAGGGATAGAGGTTTCCACAATGAAAATTCTACTTACAATTGTATTTGGATTCATGACCAACAACACGGTCACTCTCATCCACCAAAATGCATCTGTAGAAAGTTGGATATGAAGACACCATTAGCTGAGCCAGAACAAGAAATTGATGAATGATGAAGTATAACATGAAGCTTGGAAAACTTCAAGAGGCACCAATAATTTCTGTTTCTTAATATCAAATCTGAAAATAAATTTTATACTCATCTTAATGCTGAATTATTAACATAAATCAACTTTAGATTAGCAAACAGCGCCAGAAAGGACTTGTCCATTCAAAAGATATTTTTACCAAAAATTATTGGTATTTAGATACAACAATAAAATCAGGGTCACATGAATGGGAGTTTTCTAATGCAACATTCTCAAAAAACACAAAGAAACTAAACAAGCAGGGTTATACTGATACATAAAGCTCAGTTGGCCATGCTTTCCTTTTGCATCATGAAGCATAATGCACTCCAATATATATTTTGATAACAATTTATGACCAAATTGATACATTTAGATATACCAACCAACCAGACTAAAATTTGTGTGATAGTTATCAAAATCAGTTTCCAAATAAAAGGCAATATATATTTAAGACACCTTCATAATCTAATCCTCCAGCCACATTATAATACATCACCACTCCCTCAAAAAGAAAGACAGATATTGATTATTGAAGTCAACCCCACTGTCTTTGCTTCACCACCATAATCTAAACCTCCATCTACGCTCTAATACATCACCACTCCATCAAAGGGAAAGATGGTATTGAAGCCAACACCACCATATTTGCTTCACCACTGCCATATGGCACTATCACTACGAAAATCTCTACCCAAGCTACCTTTTTTTCTTGACAGCCTATCGGCTTGCTTTCTAAACTTTAATCATTTGACATACCCTTGATACGGGTTGTGTACTACACCTCCCTCTCACATAAAGGTGAATCCCATGTGCAGGATCCACAGACGGGGTCTACTTTTATGTGAGAGGGAGGTCTCGTACCCTAGGTGCACCAAATTATTTCACCTGATTGTGGTCACACAGATTAAGAAAATCAAATTATAGATAGCAATTCTGAATATTGCCAATACTGGCTGGCTTCTGTTCAAGAAATTATTCAGTACAGCCGTTGTACTACACCTTCCTCTGACATAAATGTGGGCCCCATGTGCAGGATCCATATATGCGGTACACTTCTATGTGAGAAACTATAGTATACCAGGTACACTAAATAATTTCACACTCTATTCAGCTAGTGACATAAACAGAGTTAGTTTACAGCTTAATTTTGAGGATCCCATCATAAATGCTAATCCAAGCCCAGCAAGATTTTCAGCCAACAATATTGGCCAGCCTGTACATGACAAGAGTATACACATGGCTCACCAACTTTATGAATTTCCCAAAACAAAACTAAAAAAATTGATAATTGTCAATCACATTAGTTTTATAAAAAAAATATTTCGGGTAAAATTGGTAAAAAAAAAAAAAAAGATTTCAGCTGATATATGCATTATTCTATTTTAATTGAAACAGTATGGGACCAGAAATACGTAGCTGCAGATCTCATGAATAATGACTAATAATTATTATCATCCCAAAATGCTCTCAGCCAAGCATCAACCAGAGAACCTCAACAAATGTTTCAATCAGTTTCTCGTAGTAATTTTTTTATACCCATAGTGAACTTAATTAAAATTAAATGATTAATAAGACTCTAGAGAAGGGGCTTGAAGAAAGTAAATAGTATAAGAACTCTGAAGAAGTAACAGTCGATTTCCAAACATTCCCTTTTCCCAAGCAAACACAAAATTAAATAAAAATAAAAAATCTTAAAACTTCATTTACTTAAGAAGCAAAAACGGAAAAAAAAAATATATATGAAAATCAAACTTTGAATCCCATGTTTTATTGCCAAGATGGGTCCAGAAAAGTGAAGAGATATTTAAAATCAATTAGACAAATAGAACAGCCACAGTAGGTGGAAATTCTTTTAAATCTTTTTGTGGCAAACAATGAAAATTTTACAATTTTAAAATGTCAAATTATTTGCAAGGCACCAAAATTTGAGACTAATTGTTTATTTCACACAAACAAATACTCTGTCCAAGTAATAAACCATATGCACATGCACGCACACACATAGAAACACATACTTTCATTTTCACTGGAAAGTCAACCACCCTAAAATCTTTATGTAAATGTATATGTATACAAAGAGAAAAATTAAATGAAATGATATTTAAATCATGTGTAGACAGAAAACAGAATTTCAATGGAAAATGACACAAGAATTAGCTCCAAACAACTACACATCAAATCAAATCAAATAAAAAGTCAGAAAATGAATATATCTCTTTTATTCAGCTGAACCAACATTCATCAGCTGTTTCCAATATCCAAGAATTCATTTTTCCATTTCTTTTCATTGTTCTCTGGAACCAAACAAAGCACAACTAGATCAGCACCAAAGAAATTCATTCTTTCGAAAACCAAATAAACCCCAGCAATTCATTTTCTTTCTATTCATTCTATTTCCCCAGTAAACAAACAGAACACAAGAAACTCAACAAAACCAAAACTTTAGCTAAAAAAGAAGAAACCCATTTTCCTTCACTGATTCCTGCATTGACCCAGCAACCAAACAGAGCAAAATCAACAGTAACAAATGAAGAAAAATGAGAGATGGTAAATAAGGCAAAAGAGGATGGGCAAAATGGGAAGAAGCAGAAAAAAAAAAAAGAATTACTCGTCTTCAAACATGAGGCGTCGCTGGACGGCGTCCATGCCGGCGTCAGGAGCGGCGTCTTCCATGGCGACTTGAAAAGACGAGAATACCCTCGCGGTGAGACGAGAGACTTTGGGGAGACGAAGGGCAAAAGCGGAAGAAGAAGAAGAAGAAGAGAAAAGATGATGCCGGTAGTTTACAAAAGAAGTGGGTTTTTGTTGTTGTATTAATATTGGAAAGGAGAGTCTGGCAGCAGCAGCGGTAGTCGTACGCATGGAGTTTGAGATGGCCTTGGACTTGGGGTTTCCGCCTTCGTTGAAATGCAATCAACTAATTTTTTCAACTTGCTTTTTTTTCTTTTTTTTAATAACAAGTGTTGTACCTACCACACTTTTGCAACAATTTTAATAGGAATTTGCTAACGTGTCCTCTTAACCCATACGATAGTAGAGCATTTTAGAAAATATTTTATAAAAAAATGAAAAATTATTTCACTATTTTATCAGTTTTTTCAAATTTTTAAATTTTCTTTCAAAATATATGGATAATACGTGTCCTAACACATACAATTTAAGGTATAAGTTGTTATTAGTTTTTATTCAAACTATACAACTAAACAAAAATTCCCACAAATAATAGTATGATTCTAAAAAAAAAGTCTACAACTTAAAATTTACGATAAAAATATTAGAAAAAATATTGGAAGCATCACATTTCAAATCCGGAGTCACCATTTTAGCTCAATAAAAGAAGCTTATCAAAAAGGGCCCAATAAAAGACAAAAAACTATACGGTACACCAACCAGAATTATTGTAGAGAAGTTATAAAAGTCAAAACTAAACCAAATCAAAGTTACTGTAGAAAAGCTGGTTCACATGTGATGCACGGTGAAGGTTTGCATAAATATATAATATATACTATTTAGCAAAAAAAAAAAAAATTAATATACACTTAAAAACTGTAAATGTCATTACGTATTTAATAATTCTATGTATGACAAAATTGAAGAACAAAATTCAAAATGATCCGTTAAAAAAAAAAAATCAACATTAGAATGTTTAAAATAACAAAGTTTTGCATTAATAGGTATACTTAATTTTCAACACATTTGCTCCAAAAAATTTAGTAAGCAAAATTACTAATAAGGTGAAAATCACTAATAATGATGATATACCTTAAAGAATCATTAAAAATATGAAAGAAAAATGATAAATTTGACCTAATATATATCTCTAAGAACGACAAAGTATTTTTTATTCCTAAACACACTTAAAAACTACCCGATTTTCAATATATGGGAAAAGAACAATGTTTCAATAAAGCTAAAAGTTTTAATACCATACATAATAATAAATTTGTATAAAAAATTAATTATTATTAATTCATTTATATATTAACTATTTTTTTTGCTGAATATTAAAATTATTTTTGATTTATTATATACTAATAACATTTATTTTTATGATTAGTATGTCATGTAAGGGTGCCTCTTCTCTAAAATGAATTTAAAAAAAATCTCTATGTTTTTTTTGAGAACGAAAAAAAAAATTCTCTATTAATTAGGCAAAGTCAGAAACCCATTATTGTCTCCAAAAAAAAAAAAAGAAGTCAGAAATGAGAAACCCGTTAAATAACACAGCCACCCCACTGCCCACCTACCCCCACTTCGTCATCTTGTTATTTTCGCCGGTCATGGGTTCTTTCTTACTTTCAAGTTTTAAATAAAAAATTTCTTTCTTCTTTAGCTTCTCACTCAAAATCTTTAGGGTCCCTGTGAAAAAGTAAGAAGATAGAAATTAGTAGGAGAATAAAAGTAAGAAGACAAAAAGAATTTTAATTTTTCTCATTTTTGTTTGGTTGGGAGTGAAAAAATAAAGGGATAGAAAAAGTGAGTTTGTATAAATTTACTCATACAGCTTTGTTAAAAATGATGACCTATTAAAACAAAAAAAGTGACAAACAACTAAAAAAAACAATCACCCAATTTATTAAAAAATAAAAATCATGTTCCAAAAAAAATCATGTCCAGTTAACCAAAAAAAAAGCAACATCCAAGAAAGAAAAGAAAAAAAAAATGGTAACGTGCTTACCCATAGCCACAGCTCCAAGAAATCAAAAAATTAATTTAAAAAAAAAAAAAAAGCAACGTCCAATCGTCCAAGAAAGAAAAGAAAAAAAAAAGAAAAAAAAAAGCAAAAATAGGCAACGTGACCAACAAAAAAAAAGAAGAAAAAAAAAAGGAAATTAAGCAGCCTCATTTTGTCCCATTAGTTTTTCTCTCTAAAATGGAGAAAAAACTTTTTGGTGGGCCTAGAAAGAAAACACCTGGGCCCCACCATTTATTTTCCTTCCTCCCCACCCAACCAAACAAACTCAAAAAAGTTTTCCTTCCTATTTTCTTTCCAAAATTTTCCATCCACCCTATTTCACCTCCAAACAAACACACCCTTAGAGCTACATATGCACTTTTTTTTGGTTAAAATCTTTCACTCTATGCAACTAATTCAAGATGAAAGAAAAGCTAAAGACATCAAACTCTTTACCCCTCTCTTCTCTTTACAAACATGTGACCGTTAATGTGTAATTAGACATCAAAAAATGTCATTCTTTGATCTTATCTCTCCTCACTCTCTTGCATAAACGTGAGTATCATTATTTTAGGTTTGATTTTTGGTTCTATAGACTAAAATTTGTCAAAATCACAATTTTGGGTTACGAATAAAAAATTTCAACAAATGCGGTGCATTGATTTGGGCGGTGAAGATCATTTGAGAAAATTGCAATTGTATGTATTCAAAATTGAGGCTTTGGTTGATTATGGTGAGAGTTAGAGATTTGAGGTGGGGTTTACAAAGAAAACACATACTACAAATGGATTTGTCGCCACACTCAAGTTCTGAGGTTTTGATATAATAAAACTATCGGTTCTTTTTTTAAAATTAAACTTAAATAAATAAATAAATACATTAGTGATGTAGAAATTTGTGGAGAATGCAAAACTTATGTGTCGCAACCTAAGAAAGTCAATTACTAGTCAAAAATGTCTTCGGTTTTATTGTGTATATATAGATTAGAGCATTTGCGTCAAAGTTTCTAAAAAATATAGCTTTTAACAACTCAAAAATCAATTTTATCTATCATAATAATTCATTTTACAATACACCCAACATCAAAAATTCTATTTTTATACCATTTCATCTAAAATAATATAAATAACTGATGAAAATAATATTTTAAAGAAACCACCACAAAAACCTATAGACAGCCACCTCCATCACCACTCCACCAGCCATAACCACCAAGGCAACCACACCCATTGCAGAAGAAAAAACCAAAACAAAACTACAACCCATCACCACTAGACACAACCACCTCCACCACCAACCACAACCACAACCACAACACCCCAATATCATCACAACCCACCACAACCACCAAATCCATGAAACCGACAACCACAATCAACCCCCACCACCACCATAGCCACCTATCCACAAAACCCACACCCAAAATCAACCTCTACCACCAAGCCCAAGCAAAAGAACTCAAATTGAAGGAAGCATTTTTAGCTAATAACAATGAATCATTAAAGAACTTCTCAACGGCAACAAAAGCCTGTTAATCATTTTTTATCCCTCCTTGCTTCCGGACATGGTCTTCACCAAATGTTGTGTTGAATTTGTGTGGAGATGATGCTTTAAATCAATGTTTGTTCCCTGAGGAAGCCAAGGCTATTGATAGAGGAAGAGTCTCTCAGCCACAATCACACTAAACGGTTACAATCACAAGCACCATCATTGCCATCTTTGGGAGACTCGTCCTTGTGACCTTGCCGGACTACGTCGTGGCTTTGATGAAGTCCAAGATCGGAGTATCGGTTCGGCGCGATGTGTTGCTGAGAGAGATTCTAAGAGAGGCGAAGTGAGACATGACAGAGGAGAAGTGAGAGAGAATAGAGAATGGAGAATAGAGATATAGGGGAGAGAGAGAAAGAAAGAAATTAATAAAAAAATTTAGCAACTTGCTATAGTAGATTGTCACTAGTAACAATTTATTGGAGCAAGTTGCTAAAAAATTTGAAGTTTAGCTCCATTGATGTAGAATGATTTTTGGTGATTTTGTTGCTCAAATAGCTTTTTTCACACCTTTGGTGTGAATACTAGTAGACATTTGGTTATTTTGTTACATTTTTACTAAAATATTTTCAAGTATGTATGTGTGATATGTATAACTTTTCAAGCATAAACCACCAAAATCAATGGCTCAATCGTTTGTGTCGAAAATCTAATGACGAACCTAGTTTAATTGGGGACCCAGCCACCAAATGGGGGAACAGCTACCATGTTTTTGTAAAATGATTTTTACCAAGTTTTCAAAGCTAAAACATTTTACAAATGATTTTATGATTAATGGAAAACACTTTTACTTTTGACCAAATTTTACACTAAAACAAATTGAGTGTTACTGTGGACACAATGGAAATGGAGTCGTCACCTAGTTATATGGTCTAGGAACCATGAATATAGCATCCTTTCAAGGAAGGACTTTTGATTTTACTACTAGAGTTCAAGTTCAAAGTTTAAGTATGCTCTTAGGAAGGTGTTAGGCACCTAAGATCGCCCAACACTAAAGTTGGTCTCCCATCATTGTATCTTATATCTTAACCTAATTAAAAAGGCATTCTCAACACTTGCATCTATACTCACACACACACTAATATACATTTAAGCATACAACATGGCATTTTTATCCCAAAAGAGCATACTTATCTACCCTTACACAAAAGAGAGCAAAAGCACAAAGGAAATTCTAGCATCCATCTAACATGTGAAAACCTATCATACATCTACAACAAGGCAGCAAGCATATCATCATAGCTAGGCAAATATATTACAGAATCCTATTCATACATCTAAGCATGTTCCATCATGTCATCAAGGTGAAACTCTAACATAATGCATGGACATTGCTAATGCATGGTTTATCCTTTACTTACGTCTTAGCAACGCAACACTTATAGCATCAATGCATGAACATGTGAATGAATGGAATTAAAACTAAGAAAACACTAATCTAAACATGTGGTAACAAACAAACATGTTGAAAGGTGAACAAGCAATTGCGGGCCTTAAAACATGTAAAAAAGAGGCTACACAGAACATACATGTGAATGCAGAAACAAAACAAACAAAAATTAGGGTTTCTCGGTAATGACATCACGCATGCTAGAACAGGTCAGCGTACGCATGAGTTCAGCTTGCGTGCGCAAGCTAGATCATGCGTACGCAAATCCTTACCCAAAAAACATAATTAACACAAAAATAGAGTAGAAACCAAACAAAACAAAAAATGTAAATCTAGCAGCCTAATATGCTCAAAAACATGAAGAAAACCTAAAACTAACCTAGACAAACATATATAAACATAAACTAAACAAAGAAACAAATTAAAGTAAAGATTACAGGCAGAAAAGAAAAAGAAAAGTTCAAAAGAATACCTTAAAGCAAAAGCTCCTAGGCTTAATTTTTTACCGTTCCTCTCAATCAAATCTATCACAATTCAATAAAATAGTAATTAGCAATCTTAAACTCAAAGGATTGGGGCCAGAAAAGTTCCCAATCAAATAAAAAAACTTGAGGGTGTTTTGTGAAAAACTCCCTTTTGATTCACTATTTTCTAGTGAATTTTAGGTTTTTCTTATGGGATTTTTGTGTGTTTTGAAAATGTATCATGTAAAGCTTTTTATAGTGAAAAAAAGGGGTTTGGAACGACTCCTAGATGATGTGGGATTCGTTTCAAATCTCAGTAATTATTGCAGAAAACTTGTTTTTGATATTTTTCTAAAACTCTAGCTGTGTATGCAAGAATGTGTTTGCGTACGCATGCTTTGGTTGAAGGTACTTTAGTCATTTATTTCCAAAAATAGATTTTTTGCTCATTTAAAAGGTTCTATTTTCCATTTTAACACTCCTCAAGTCAATTTAATATTTGATTGGGCTCTAAACTGGCCTTGGGCCTTAGAGTTCGAGCATCATTAGGGAACGGGGGCTCAAGTTATAAGGGGTACAAAATGTGGTGTCAACAGCTACTCTTCGTTTGTTTTGAAGTAAAATATTTGCAATTGTAAAATATTTTTTGTAAAATGTTTCAATTTACCATGTTTGTTGCCAACTTGAAAATACGGTGGAAATCATTTTTCAATGTTTTTAACTGTAAATGAAAAAAAAAAATTGTAGTTCCCAACCCATCAAATGCAAGCACTGTTGCACAAACCACCACCACCCATCACCTAAAACTCCACATAGGGAAGAAAAATCAACCACCAAAATACCACCAGCCACCAAACCACCACCCATCACCTAAAACTTCACATAGGGAAGTCAACCACCAAAATACCACTAGCCACCAAACCACTACCAACCATTCAAAAAAATTGCCACCAAAACACCACTAGCCACCAAACCACCACCAACCACCAAAAAAAACCAACAACAACCAAAAAATTCAGATCGGAGAGCCAAAAGACCTCCATGAACCCATATCAGAAACCCAAAAAAAAAAAAAAAAAAACCAAATTTGAAAATCTAACAACCCAGGGGAGGCAAGATCGAAGTAGCCACCAAAACCCAAGACCACTGTTCGACAATTGGACCCCAAGGGACAGTGCAAGAGAAAAGAGAAGAAAGGTTTGTACAATGTAGGGAATATACATGAAATTCTCAGATTTGTGAGATGCGAAAATAGAGAAAAATATGCGCCAAAGAAAAAATGATCACACAAGACAATATTTACGTTCACGAAGTTGCAATGATTTCACTATTCACAGGAAAAAAAAAAAAGATGCGGCGGTACAATTTTCTCTCTCAAAATAACACACTAAAATCCTAATCTCCAAAACAACAGTTTTTGTATCCTTTGCTCCATGGACTAAGTTTTTAAAAAAATCTTATTAAAAACCATAACACTTTTTTTATCGAGTCTAATTATAATCTGGATCAAACATAATTAGGTTTTACAAAACCCAACATACAAGGTAGCACTAATGATGGTTGTTGGCGACAGTAGGTGGCATCGATCAATGGGTGGACATCAATGCAAGCACCGATGATGGTGTTTGGCATTGGTAGGTGGCATCTGTCATCGATGCGAGATGGGCGAGGGAGATGGGTTGTGCAAGATGGGCAAGGGAGATGAGAGGGTTGTGGCTTTGTGAGTGAGAGAGTTGAGAGATGGAGAAGGAGAGAAGAACCATGAAAGGTGTGGAGGAGAAGAACTAAGAAAGTGAGAGGGGCAATATAGTGCGTGATAATTTGGGGAGAAAGACTGAAAGTGTAAAATGTTTTACACTTGATTTTGGCGTAAAACATTTTACACGTGAGACGCTTAATTTTACAGTTTGACTATAAAATATTTTACAGTTGACCAGATTATATCCCCAAATAAACATGGTAAAATGTGTAAAAGATTTTATTTCGAAACAAATGGAGCATTAATGGTGATGAATTTTTTCATAGTTGTTTTCTCATCCAAATCTTTAACTGATATCAAAATATTGTATTGATATATGATGAGAGAAATTCTATTCTAGTCTAATCTAAGTGTATATGTGTGTGAAATTCCCTTCTGGAGATTTTAACACTGGCCTTTGCCCCCCACACCCCCACAAGTATTTATTTGTATATTGTTCGTATCGTGTGCAAAAGATTTTATTTCGAAACAAATGGAGCATTAATGGTGATGAATTTTTTCATAGTTGTTTTCTCATCCAAATCTTTAATTGATATCAAAATATTGTATTGATCCTAAAGACACTTTTTATTTGTAATGTTTTTTTTTTATACAAAGAGAGAAATTTTATTCTAATCTAATATAAATGTATATGAGTGTGAAATTTCCTTTTTGGAGATTTTAACCTCGGCCCTTGCCCCCCACACCCCACAAAGATTTATTTGTATATTGTTTGTATCGTGTGCACACATTAATAAATGTGAAAGAATAATTATTGATCAAAATAGGCTCGTAATAGACCAATAAATAAAGAAAATTAAGCATGAATAGCGGCAATTTGAGACAAGAAATGTGAAGTATATGTTGGAAAATTTTGAATGAGATACGTGAGACCCAATAAAGGATGAAACTCACTCCTACTACTACCCTTGAAAATAAACAACCCCATGCTTGGCCAAAATGGTTAAATACCATCTTTGGCTGAAAATATTTAGGAATTTATCACATTTTTAAAACTTGAATTTGACATGTAACTCGAGTTTCATAAAAAACTACCACGGTGGTACTTGCTGACCTAGATTGTTTTAATTAAAAAAAGGCCACATGGAACTTGTCGATATTGTATTTTGTCCAGCCTGATTGACGCGTCAGTCAAAACAAATGCCAAAATCAAAAGAATCAAAAAAAGGTGCAAAATTACAAGTTTCAAAGCCAAAAGGGTAAAAGTTAAATACACCATGATTGGATAGTGGATCAAAGGATTACAACATTTAAAAACCCTTTTTATAGCCATTAAGGCCAAAACCCTAACCGGGTGTGGTAAAAAAGTTAACTTTTTGATTTGATTAGAGTTAAAATAGATAAGATATTACTAAAATATCAAAAACCCTAATAAATACTTCACTTTTTTTTTTTCAAAGAAAAATAGGCAGTTTTTTGGCCAACTTTGCGCAATAAATTGTACCGATTGTGCAACTCGAGTGATCTGGCTGAACCAACTTGAAGAATGAGGTCTTGACTACCTCTCATAAAAAGGGTTCAATGATATCTACCTTGAATTGGAAGATACAAATTTTTAAGAAAAAACATCACAGTATTTTTCGGCACTGGCCTCATCATGAGAGGTAGTCCTGTTGCTTGGCAAATCCAATATGCTTAGTATTTTCCTTCATGAATTCCTGTTGCAAAATGAGAGTGGCCTTAGTAGACTAACAGAACAATTATGCTGTATCAAAGAAAAAGGGTATAATAGTTCTTACTTTTTTGGTAGCCTCTCAGTCTCAGGTGTTTGAAGGCTCAGAACCAAGTTTATATTGGGATTTTAGTCTTGATAGCTCTTACCCTCTAAAGCTTTTATCCTAATTAAGCTTCACCCCTAAAGGGGACTGTAGCATTAGGACCAATTCTATGGTTTTCAGTCTTTTGACTTTCACACTATGATATATATCATAGTAGCGTGTAAATCTTTTTTTAATTAAGAAAAATTCTGGTACTAATTGGATCTTACGTTTTAGTAATAAATATTGATGAGGCTTAGGGCAAAAAGAAATACTAGCCTCGAACAATGCTTAGATAAGTCTTTTATTTAATAACAAGGGACAGTGCCAACCAATAGGATGAAATAGCTTTGCTCCAGGTGGTGGATTCAAGATAATTAGAAAATAAATTAGGGTGTGAATAATGAAATGGTCTTCTTTGTAAGCAAAGTCATTTTACTTGTCAAATAGACGGCATCCTAATATAAAATTCGTCACATGTCCATTTCAAGAGTTGCACTTGCACATTTTCTTTTTTTTTTTTTGGTTACTTCACAGTCTAGCTTGATATCAGGGATTTTAGGCCCAAAAAAAAAAAATACAGTATGAAATTATGGTCATTCAATTATGAAGAGCTTCCTCAAGAAAGGGTTTTTTTTTTTTTTTTTAAATAAATTTTTCAGGAAGGGAAAATTTTTATATTAGGAAGCAAAATTTCCCTATTTCTCTCTTTCTAAACTTTTTCTGATCCCCTATTTAGGAGGGTCTTCCTTCCTATATATAGTTATTTGGATTGCATCCTGACCCTCCACTTGGATGGCCGATGATCCTTCCTTAGATACTTGTCCTGTCGTTGCCTTGCTGTTGGTGGTAGAGTAGGCTGCAAGCTGTGAGGGCAATGTTCAAGGGTCATTCTGCCATTAATGAGGTAGGCTTAGCTGGTATGATGCATTAAATGTGGAGGTGATGGATGCTTTATCTAGAAGCTTCCTCCTTCCCTTGCTTGCACGTCACTACTATCTTCCTCGGCCTTCAACCTTATAGCCTTGGTGGTTTATCTCCAATCTCCAGAGGGGTATTTGTTCCTCAGGCTCATTGGGTGAGCGGTTGTTCTCGGTTTCCCTAACTTAAGTATCCTGATTGGGCTGGGCCTGACCTGGTGAATAGTTAGGCTTAGTTGCACTTGCACCTCTTCGGGGTTTCCCTTCCCACAAATTCCTTTTTCAAACTTGTGCATGCATTGTAATTTGAAACCTTTCCTTAGAATAGCAGTGTTAAGAATTTGTGCCTATGGTTCAATCTCCATTGAACCCATAGGCACCCATCAAGCTTCCATAGCCCCTTTCTTTGCTTTGGCACTAACACATTTTTATTGTCATCATTTTTGTATGATGAAAATGAGAAAATTGTGGATGACAAGGTGCTACTCTTCCAACTCCCTCTCTTTATTTTTGTGGTGTAGTTTGTTTGTGTATAGTACTTAGTATTCACATGCTACCTACTTAATAAATAAATACTCACATGCTATTGTACATTATTCTTTTATGCTTCCTCACATGCTACTTATATATATATATATATATATATATTTATATTTATATATCTCACATGCTTTGGTTGTAAATATTCTTTGACATTAGTATTCACATGATATATTATAAGCAAATAATTACTCACATGTATATATGTATATATTGTTTGTAAAATTTTTTCAAAAATAAAAATGCCAAGTATCTTATTTCTTCACTAAAAAGATAACGTTTGAAATAAATTAAAATAATGTACCATCTTTCAGATAGGCATTGTGGGGTGCCTAACGTCTTCCCCATATGTAATCAAACTTCTGAGTCTAAAACATTTGGTTCGAAACTTTTGGTTTGCCTTAATTAACAAACCCTTAAAATTGGTTTAGTTAATTAGGTAGCTTAAAATGAATTAGACACATAGGTGACCAATCACGCCTAATACAAAACCAATGGTTGGTGGAGACTCCTAATATATATATATATATATATATATATATATATATATAAAAGGGACTCACACATACCACCCTAAAGACATAAGCACACAAAGAATTACGTTGCCAAGGACCTAATGTGCAACCACTCTAAAAAACCCCGAAATTTTTAGGTGTCCACAGAACTTGAGTTTGTGAGACTCAAGTTCCTTGTAATATGTTACTTGAGTTTATAAAACTCAAGTACCATAAAATTGACACGTCACAGCTTTTTACAATTTACACACTAGCTTTTTATTTAATGCACTCACTGTTCAAATACCCTTGCACACACCGGACACGTTACTTCTAGACACCTACACACTATGAATTTTAGAATTGGTGCTTTTTACACACTTCACTTCACTTGTCCTTACTTGTCCTTCACTTCACAAGTCACATGTCATGGGCATCATCCTATATATACTAGCTGTATGTCAAAAAGTAGTGGAATAACTGAGTGGAAGAAATATGTACTCTAACAGCACTCACATCAGTGGGTGCATAATAGAAAATGATGCAAAATTCACACAATATCCTTTAAAATTGACCTACATCAGTCTAGCCATTGGTGTGTAAACATGCACACTTGCTACAGTAACCGTGTGTATTTACATGGTTATTGTAGCTTTACATTTAATAGTTTAATAATTTTTTTCCTCTCTCCATATTGCTAGATCTCTCTCTCTCTCTCTCTCTCTCTCTCTCTCAGAGAATAGTAACATGGGTAAACCCTCTCTCTTTCTCTTTCTGTCAATCTTCCTCCCTTAAATCTTCCATGGCCGGACCTTGATAATCTTATCGCCGCTCGTTGTTGCCACCGTGGTTTACCTTGTAAAGCCTTCTCTAATCTCACCCATTTTCATTCAATATTGCTTTTTTTATTTGTTTTGCACTGAACTTTCAATAGTGAAATATATATTAATAAAAAAAAGCAATGGATACTTATATTCTTTATGTAATATAAACTACTAATTTATTTTTTCATAAAAAAATTTGTATAAGCAAGAGATGTTATAAATATATAATAAAATGGTTATGTTAACGGGTGCCTTTAGGGCAATTGTTAATAAACTATTTTAGAACAGTTTTGACTCAACTTTTATGAAAAATAGAAAATACGTCAAAATATTAATTTGTTTTTTCATTTCCCATTAAAACTTTCCTAAAATAGTTCAGTAGCAATTGCTTTTAAGGCATCCGTTAACATTTCTTATAAATAAAGTAGGAAACTTTTTCTCACCATTTTTCAACTAGTTAGCACCTCCACTATCCTAGACTGATTGAATTTCAACACATAATTATATTGACCAATGTAAGTATGTAGGATAGAGCCAGGACTTAGAATTATGGGAGGCTCTATTACTTGCTGTGTGCAGTGACTCCAATCTTTAGTTCTGTTGCTTAGCTGCTAAGCATAGTTTTAAAAACCGGACCGGACCGGCCGGTTCAATCGGTTCAACCGGGAACCGGACCTTAATCCGGTCCGGTTATTAGTTAAAACCGGAAATGAAGAAAAAACCGGTAAACAGTGCTAACCGCTGGTTCAACCGGAAACCGGTGCAGTTAAACCGGTTTTAGCACTCCTACCTAAATACTTCAGCTGTTGTGTTTTTTAACCCAAAAAAAAAAAAAGTTTAGAAATTAGAAAGAGAGATCTTGTTTCAGATTTAAGAAGAGAGGTTTTGATTTTGAAAATGATCTCTCAAGTATGAAGTGGTGGAGCCTAAAACACCCACAATGACCCAAAAATATCAGATTTACCAATGTTATGAAGCTAAGCCTCGGTGAAGAGAAAATAAATATATAATAAAGAAGAAGACAAAGAAGAAAAGGAGATGACGATGAGAACAAAGATTAGAGGAGAAGAGTACTATTTTTGCTGTAGAGATTCCTTGCTGGTTGTTGATACTTGATGGCAACAATATGACTGTAAAAAGAAATTTTGAACTAGCCTGACTCTAGGTGTTTGTGTTTCAACTTTCAAGAGAGAAAGGTGAGATCTGAGAAATTGTGATGTCTGAAACTTTGAATGACGAGAGAGGAGATAAAAAATTAATTAATGTGAGATTTGAAAGCTCATTCACGTGGGTACAAGTGAACATGTGGTTGTGAACTTTTTGGAGTTTTGTTTTTTATTTCTTAATTTAATTTGCTTAAAACTTGCACAACACACAATTATTTTTTAGAGGCATTACGTTCACAATATTTTTATAATATTTTCACAACAAATTATATATGCTTAGTTATTATTGGTTCAAATTTGAACTTAACACTTAGATTACTAACATGTGGTTGTGAACTTTTTGGAGTTTTGTTTTTTATTTCTTAATTTAATTTGCTTAAAACTTGCACAACACACAATTATTTTTTAGAGGCATTACGTTCACAATATTTTTACAATATTTTCACAACAAATTATATATGCTTAGTTATTATTGATTCAAATTTGAACTTAACATTTAGATTACTTTTTTGTCCCAACAATAATAATCAGTAACAATCTATCACTTAAGATTTGTTGTAAAAATATTGTGAAAATGTTGTGGACATATTATTTCTCTTATTTTTATAATTATTAATTTTATAATTATTAATTAAATTATTTATGACGTCACCGGTTCGACCATCGGTTGGACCCCGGTCCGACCAAAAAACCGGTATTCAATCCCTTTTCCGGTTCTTTCACCGTACCGGTTTTTAAAACCATGCTGCTAAGAGTCTTTTTTTTCTTTTCTTTTTTTGTTGTTGTTGTTGTTGTTGTTGTTGTTGCTGCTGCTGGATAAAGACAAAATTATTTTGTTTAAATTTTTTTAAAAGGGATGGGTAGTTTGTTTTGGGTGAAACTGATTTATTGAGATTAGTTTTTTTAGCTTTGCTATTGGTAATTTATGTTGTTGGGCTGGTATATTTTGTTTTAAATTTTAGATCTATAAATTTTTTTTATGACCTTTAAAAGGAAGAAAATGCTAAAGTTACAAACTTTTTTTTTTTTTTTAACTGCTAATATGGCGAATGATTATTGGTAAGTAAAAAATTAATGTAAGTAGTGGGCCTAGATGTGAAGCAATAAGAATTTACTATATTAATAGTTTGTAACAATTTTGTGCTTATAACATTACTATTAAAAGAATCAATGATATATATATATATATATATATATATATTTTAGAAGAAAAAGAATCAATGATGTTGTTGAGGGGATAAAGGACTCCCCCTGTCCCAATTTGTTTGTCCTGTTTGAAAAGTCAAACTTTGTTAATTTTCTTTTCAAATAGTTTTGAAAATAAAGTAAGGGTATAATAGAAACATTAGTAAATTAATGACTTTTATTTTTAAAAATATGACAATATTTTGGGACATCCCAAAATGAAATAGATGACAAACAAACTAGTACAGAAGGAGTATAATTTTATATAAAAAAAATTGCTAAAATTGGTACTGCATGTATACTACAGTAATATTTTCTTAAAAAAATTTAGAGGGGGCATTGACTCCAAAGGGCCAAAGCCTATGAGTGGTTCCTTCCCTGCAAGTATACAACAAAAACAAAATTTTCTTTTTTAAAGATAATTAAATTTAATTATATTATTCATTGATCAAAGCAATCACATGACCTAATATAAGTAACATAAGGTATAGTGGTTAATATTTGTACCTAAGTTTTGCGCAATATGCTTAGCATAAACTTGATAAAACTTGCTATTTAGTAGACAAGGAACAATTGAACCTTCTTATCGAGAAAAAAAAATTGAACCTAAAATCGTTTACCTATTTGAACTCGAACAAGAAAAGAAAGGATATGGGCAATAATGATAACTTGTTTAATCCAATAAGTTTTTGACTCATTCCCAATTTTGATCCAACCCAACATGTTCATCATGCCTTTATTATAAATTTTTCATCTTTCAATACACACACACACACACACACACACACACTAAAATTATGTTAAAATTTCTACATTATGAATGAAAATAGAATAGTAGGGCATGTTTGGTAGACTATAACAGTAATTACATATGTGGGGGCAGAAGCCCAAAATTGTGCACCGGGCCTTGGGCTCCAATTTGGAACATGACGTGTCCGAGGAGGTGCAAGTAATTAAAAGGAGCCCATAGCCCAGAATCATAAAGAATGAAGTGAAGGAAGACTATCTGAGGAGAATCTGTTCCTCGAATGGGGCCAAATGCTGCTCGGCCCTGCACTTTAGCAATTTGAATGATCCTCCGGGAGATTTCCACGAAAAGGGAGACCCTTACCCACGTGCAGAAGAGATAAGAATTCAGAGATATGCTTCTGCCTCTGAATTAAATGCACCACACCTACTTTTCTGGCCGTATTTATGTGGAGAAGACCCTGAGAGTGTTCCTTTGATCACCGCCACTCACAAACAACAAAAGAAGGTGTCTGATGGGACATATACTCAAGTGAGAGTTTAGATGGTTAACAAGTGTATGATCAAGATGGCCTAAAAGGACCTATATAATATAAAAGATCTCTTATAAAAAAGGGGAGAAAAAGAAAAAAGAGAAAAAGGATAGAAGGAATTACTGTAGCACTAAGAGTTGTTATAATCTTTAGAACTATTGAATTTAAACGTAATCTATCTTCTAATCCATGCGTTTTTCACTAGTTCACTGTGGAGGCAGTTATTAGTCGTTACTATCAATCACTAAAACCTAGCTCTTTAGCCCATTCTCTACAAATTCATTGTGTTGGGCTCATCAAACCATCGAGGAGAGAGCCATGTTTCCCATGCAGATGACAGGAAGAACATGCAACTGGAGATTGACCGACTAAGGAGGGAGTTACGCTATGCAAAGAGAAAGCGGGCTTCTCCGGACTCGGATTTCTCCTCTAATGATGAAAAAGATGTTGACTACTGGCAAAAGTCTTGAACTCCTCCCAGCGAAACCTTCTCTTATGAAGACGAGCATCATCGCCAACTGCGGAATCAAAGCCCGTCACGCCTAGGCGTAGGAAGTGATGCCATGAGCAAGGCCCTGAACCAAATTTCCAGGTCCCCATTCATGCGTAACATTGAGGAGGCAAAACTCCCTCGGTGCTTCAATCAGCCGACGTTCATAATCTACAACGGTAGAACAAACCCTGTGGAACATGTGAGCCATTTCAATCAGAGGATGGCTATCCATTCTAGGAATGAAGCCTTGATGTGTAAAATTTTCCCATCTAACTTGGGACCAGTCGCGATGAGGTGGTTTGATAACCTGAGGGCGGATTCCATAAGTTCCTTCCACAAGCTCACTCAGGCATTCTGTTCTCGCTTCGTTACGTGTCGCAAGGTTCTCTGGTCTTTGGCCTCCCTGCTATCGTTAAGCATGTGAGAAGGAGAAACCCTGAAGACGTACGCTAATAGGTACTGGGAGATGTTTAACGAGATGGATGGCAACTATGACGAAGTGGCCATAAGTTCCTTCAAACTCAGACTTCCAGCCGACCACGGTTTGAGAAAGTCCCTGACTGGTAAACCTGTTACTAATGTGCGCCAATTGATGGACAGGATTGATAAGTACAAAAGAGTCGAGGAAGACCAATAGTAAGGGAAGGGAAAGGATAAGGTTATCCTTCAAGAGATGAGGGATTTCAGGTTGGACCGGTACAGCAATAACAGGCCCCGTAGGGATCTGGTCAGATAGTTAGGATCAGCAAACTTTCAAGCAGTTAATGCTATGTTTTGAGAACCAGTGCACCGAGTCCTGGAAAAGATTAAAAATGAACCCTTCTTCAAACGGCCAAATAAAATGGCAGGAAACCCTGAGAGGCGCAACCATAACCTCTACTGTCAATACCATCTAGATCATGGACATACCACCGAGGATTGCAGGAGTCTATGGGATCATCTAGATCAACTCATCCGTGAGGGCAAGCTGAAACAGTTCTTGCACCACTCCAATGGTCAGGGGAGTCAGTCAAACTCAGAGCCTCGAAAAGATGATTCTTCAAGACCTCCTATAGGTACGATCAATGTTATTTTTGCTGCACCAGGGCGAACTGGGTCTTGTCCGTCCAGAGTAATGTTCGTGGCACGGCTACCTGCCGAGGATTTCGACAGAGAGCCAAAGAGGGCTAGAGCGAAAACTCAACCAGTTTTAGGCTTCTTGGACAAAGACAAAGTTGGAACTATCCAACCCCACGATGATGCTCTAGTGATCATCCTCAGGATAGAGGGGTATGATGTGAAGAGAGTGATGGTAGATCAAGGCAATGAAGCTGAAATAATGTACCCCAACCTGTATAAAGGGCTGAACTTAACACTCGAGGACCTAACGCCCTACAGCTCCCCCCTAGTAAGTTTCGATGGGAAGGTGGTCATTCTGAAAGGCCAAATCAGGTTGTCCGTGCAAACACGCCCAGAAATAGTGGAAGTAGATTTTATCGTGGTGGATGCATACTCGCCCTACACTACAATCGTAGCCAAACCTTGGCTTTATACACTAGGAGCTGTTTCTTCCACCCTTCACCAAAAGGTCAAATACCCATTTGAAGGGCAAGTTAAGGAGATTTTGGGAGACTAATCGGTGGCCAGATGGTGCTTGGTGGCCGCGATCCAGCATAAACCTGAAACCGAGTCATCGACCTAAAATGAAAAAGAATTATAGCAGTTAGAATCCTCAGCACTGAGGGCTGAGGACATAGCCAAGGAAGCAGAATGTGAGAGCTTAACGAAGGTCGTTATTGGTGATGATCCAGAAAAGTTCTTTCAAGTCGGATCCCAGCTACCTCCTCAAGAGAAGGAAAAGCTTATAGAGTTCCTCAGAACAAACATTGACGTATTTACGTGGGACTCCATTGAGGCCCCAAGGGTGAATCCAGAGTTCATTTGTCATCACCTAAACGTTAACTCAGCCATTATTCCTAAGAAACAACAGCTCTGATGCCCATCCAGGGAACATGTAGACGCTGTCAAAGAAGAGGTGATGAAACTCAAAAGAGCTGGAGCAATTAAAGAAGTTTTCTATCCTGAATGGTTGGTTAACACTGTAGTAGTGAAGAAGAAGAGTAAAAAATGGTAAGTGTGTGTGGACTTCACGGATTTAAATAAAGCTTGTCCAAAAGATCCATTTTCCATGTCAAAAATTGATCAGCTGGTGGATGCAATTGTTGGCCACCTTCGGATGAGCTTCTTGGATGCTTTCCAAGGGTACCACCAGATACCACTGGTCTCGGATGATTAGGAAAAGACTGCTTTTGTTACCCTCATTGGGAATTATCATTATAAGGTGATGCCATTCGGCCTAAAGAATGCTGGAGCTACCTACCAAAGGATGATGACGAGGATGTTTGAGCCTCAGTTACATAAAAGCATGGAAGTGTATATTGATGACATGGTAGTAAAGAGCAAGGTCATAGTCGAGCACATTAGAGACTAAAAAAACACAAGTTGTATTTGAACGCTTCTAAGTGCTCATTTGGAGTGGGATCAGGCAAGTTTCTGGGCTACATGGTTACCTATAGGGGAATTGAGGTGAATCCTAACCAGATCAGAGCAATCAACAACTTGCAGCCTCCTCGGAATCCCAAGGAAGTTCAGAAATTGACTAAAATGATTGCGGCCTTGAATCGTTTCATTTCCCGTTCGGCAAACAGGTGCCGACCATTCTTCCAACTGCTGAATAAGTGGAAGGGATTTGAATGGACCAATGAATGTGCCTCAGCCTTCCTGCAGCTCAAAGATTACCTCTCCTGACCTCTCATTATGTCCAGCCCTGAAAAGGATGAAGTCCTTTTTGCCTATATCGCTGTGGCTCTGCATGCCGTGAGTCTGGTATTGATATGAGATGATAATGGTGTACAACGGCCAGTTTACTACGTGAGTAAGTCATTGCATGAAACCGAGGTTCGATATCTACCCTTGGAGAAGGCTGTTCTAGTTGTAGTGCATGGAACAAGGAAGTTACCCCAGTACTTCCAAGCGCATACGGTCGTCGTCCTCATGCAACTTCCACTTAAAGCCACACTCAGAAGTGCTAATTATACAGGAAGGATTGCCAAATGGGGCATGGTTTTAGGGGCTTTTGATATTAAATACATGCCCCGTACCTCGGTAAAGGGCCAAGTCCTGGCAGATTTGGTGGCCGAGTTTGCAGAACCCTCTTTAGAGGAAATAACACCAACACAGAACATGGATGGAAAATCAGTTGGGCTGATCTCCCAGCAAAGTCCTTCCCCCTAGGAAGTATATGTTGATGGCGCAGTAAATCAAAAGGGCTCTGGTGTGGAGCTAGTGTTAGTGTCTCTAGAGAAGGTTACCATTGAAAAGTCGTTGAGGTTGGATTTTGCGGCGACAAATAATGAGGCCGAGTATGAAGCTCTGGTAATGGGAATGGCTATGGTTAGAAAAATGGGAGGGAAAGTGATTGAAGTGTTCTCGGATTCAAGGTTGGTGGTCAGCCAGATAATGGGGGAATTCGAGGCGAGAGATGAAAGAATGCAGGGGTACTTGAGGCAGGTTAGACACCTGCAATCCGAGTTTGAATCTTTCAGTTTATTACACATCCCCAGAAGTGGTAACTCTCATGCTGACTCCCTAGCCACCCTCGCGACCTCCTCGGCTCAAGGCCTTCCTCAGATTATTCTTGTGAAACATTTGTGCAGACCTACTAAGCCACGAGAAGAAGCAGTCCAAATTCATCAAGTAAGAGCGGGGCCCAGTTGGATGGACCCGGTGGTGTCATTCTTGAAAGAAGATACTCTGCCTGAAGAAAAGTCCGAAGCTGACAAGATACGAAGGAAGGCTACTCGGTTCTGGCTGTTCGAGGACCAGAAATTGTATAAACGGTTTTTCTCAGGACCGTACTTATTATGCGTGCATCCTGAAGCAACTGAGATGCTCCTCGAGGAGCTCCATGTAGGAATCTGCTGAAGTCATACTGGTGGAAGGTCCCTAGTGCACCGTGCTATCACTCAAGGATATTGGTGGCCGAATATGCAGAGGCAGTGGCGACGCCACGTTAAGCTCAGGGTGTTCCTAGGAACACCCTGACCTGAAAAATAAAAAAAAAATTATATATAATAATTAAAAAAAATTTATTTGTTTACCCTTTTAGGAACACCCTCAAGGAAAATTAGGAACACCCTCCAATAAATAAATAAAAATTATTTGTTCTACTTTCAAGCAAAAAAAAAAAAAAAAGTCAACTAAAATCTGAAAAAAAAAAAAAAAAAAAGTTGTAACAGAGCAAGCCCACAAAAAAGCCCAATAATATTACTGGCACTTTAAAAGGCCATAAAAAGAGTTTATGGATCTAATCTATAAAAGAAAATTCAGCAAGCCCAAAAAATTTAGCATAACAACATAAATCACAAAATAGTAAAGCTAAAGAAAATTTAACCCAATCAACCAAATTTTATCAAAAACAAATTGCCCAGCCTTTCAAAAATTTAAAACAAAACTAATCTCTCATTCCATCAAAGATTTAAAAAAAAAAACAACACAAACAATCTTATAAAACCCTAACTCTAAGCCTAACCAAGAGACTCAGCGGCTGATGGTTGAAGTAAAACAATGAAGGGAGAGGCAGCAGCAGCAGCATGGTAGCAGCAGAGCCACCAGCCCCGCCCCTAGCCCAAACTCAGCAGATCTGGTATCTCTCTCTCTCTCTCTCTCTCATGAGCAGTGAACAATGAGCACAAAAAAAATTCTCCTAAACCGTCTGATACTACAGACAGAGAGAAAGAGAGTTCTTTCTCTTTTTAAGAGACTTAAACAATGACTTAAAAGAAAATAGTAGAAGGGTCTAGTGGTGGATTGATATCCTCCCACGTGTTGTGCTCTATGAGTGATTTTTGTCTTCTTCTTTTTTTTTTTTTGTCTTTTTGTGCTTATATGAATAGCAGTTTTTTTAATGGTAAATAGTTATGTTTGTCTGTTAGTGTCCTTTTTTTAAAGTAAAAATTGAGTTTGTTTGAAACTTTGAAATCAATTGGGAGTTGAGATAGTTTCTCCAAAAAAAAAAATGGGAGTTGAGATATAATAAAGTTAATGAATTGATAAAGTTAATGAATTGTAGTATTGTGTTGTGTACATAGTGTAACAATGATTTTTTTTTTCCCTTCTGAATGTGCATTTATTCCTCTGTTCAATCCTTATTGACGGTTTATTAAGAATTTATTTTGAAACAGCTTATTTAGCTAAAATTAGAAAAATTTTATTGGAGGGCATGAGGCTTGTCTGTTGAGTGGGGTGGGGGTGGATGGGTACATGGGGCCGGGTGAGATATTTGAATTAAGGGAAGTAAATGCACATAAAATGTGTGCTAGTGCAACCAATAAACAATAATTTAATTAACCAATAATTAATTAAAGGAAGCAACTAATAAATAATAATTAATAATTTAATTAACCAATATATTATAAAAGACAAACAAATTAAATTATGTTAGGCTAAACAAAAATTAATAATTTTATAATTAATAAAACAACAATATAACAAATTATTAGATTGTTTAATTTATACTTCTTAAGGAACACCCTAAGAAAAATTCCTGGATTCGTCACTGTGCAGAGGGAAGCCCTCGAATATGTGAAAAAGTGCGACCAGTGCCAACGGTTCGCCCCAAACATTCATCAACCAGGAGGTGTCCTAAATTCACTGTCTAGCCCTTGGCCATTTGCACAATGGGGTTTGGACATAGTGGGCCCTTTTCTCAAAGCAGCAGGAAATAAGAGATATCTGCTGGTTGGCACGGATTATTTTACCAAATGGGTTGAAGCTGAACCCCTAGCGAACATCAGGGACATGGATGCCAAGAGATTTGTCTGGAAAAACATTGTTACTCGGTTTAGCGTCCCCAATGTCCTCATCTCGAACAACGGTCTTCAGTTTGATAGTAAAGCATTTAGGAGATACTGCTGCGAGTTGGGAATTATAAACAAATATTCTACCCCTGCCTATCCCCAAGGGAATGGACAAGCGGAGGCCGTCAACAAGGTCATAGTGAATGGGCTAAAGAAGAAACTAGACGAAGCGAAGGGTAAATGGGTTGAAGAGCTACCATATGTCCTCTGGACGTATCGAACTACCCCCCGTAGATCCACCGGGGAGACCCTCTTCTCAATGACTTATGGGGCTGAAGCTGTCATTCCCATAGAAATTGGTCTCCCGACCTTAAGGACCAGTTCATTTTGTCTGAACAGGAACAGTGACCTACTAGAGAAGAGTTTAGATTTGATTGGAGAGAAGAGGGAAAATGCCATGGTTCAATTGGCATATTACCAACACAAGCTGAAAAAAGTTTATAATGTGAACATTAAAGTGAGGCCATTGGCTTCTGGTGATCTGGTGCTGAGGAAGGTTATGGGCGCTGCAAAGAACCCAGCATGGGGAAAACTGGGGCTCAATTGGGAAGGGCCATACCATATCACCTTGGTGGCTGGTACCGGGGCATACTTCTTAGAAGACCTAGATGAGCATGTAATCCCACAACCGTGGAACGTAAACAACCTTTAAAGGTATTACTATTAAATAATATGCTTTTAATACATATCTACTTCGTCTATGAAATCTTTGCGCTTTCTGTTGATTTTACTTTCCTAAGTGTTTAAACTTAAATTCAATCATGCCTATAGTCCTCGGACCAGATGATATGAGTTAGTTAACACTCTGTTACATCTTTCCTAAGTGTTTAAACTTAAATTCAATCATGGCTGTAGTCCTCGGACCAGATGATATGAGTTAGTTAACACTCCGTTACATCTTTCCTAAGTGTTTAAACTTAAATTCAATTATGCCTGTAGTCCTCGGACCAGATGATATGAGTTAGTTAACACTCCATGACATTTTTCCTAAGTGTTTAAACTTAAATTCAATCATGTCTGTAGTCCTCGGACCAGATGATATGAGTTAGTTAACACTCCGTTACATCTTTCCTAAGTGTTTAAACTTAAATTCAATCATGCCTGTAGCCCTCGGACCAGATGATATGATTTGTTTTCGCACTGCCTTATAATTTTTATAAATGTTCGAATGGAACATGGATCATGTTAAGCTTCTTGGATCTCACGCTCGGGTTAAATAACACTCAGTATCATTTTTCATGCATGCTAAATGGAATTGAACTCAAGTAATGCTCCAATTATCATACAACTTAACCTTTGTCAATATTCAGTTAGATTAACAACGTCATTAGTAAGATATTGATGTTGACACAGAAGACAAAGAGAACAGAAGAAAACAAGAGTACCAATTCATCCATTAACTGAAGAAAGAGTATCTTACATTCATATAAAAAAAAAAAAAAGAGAAAAAGAAAACAACAACAAAAGTAAAAAAGAAAAAAGAAAAAAATAAGAAGCCAATGTCTAAGACTTGGTTTTGGTCGCCGGGAGGTCAATAGTTTGACTTGGCTGGGAGCCAGTAGCATCTAGGGCTTGATCTTTGGATTCAGTATGAGTTTCCTTCTTACCCAGGTCCTTGCCCTGACCAGCAGCCTAATCGGATTCTTTAGAGGCTTCAATAGGGGCAGGAGGTAGGGGTTTGGACACCGGTTGCTGTTCGGATCCTGCTGAGGCTTGCTCAGGATGGGAGGAGTCGGGACCTGAAAGTACGTGAATATCCGGATCGTAGTAAATACTTTCAGGTCGCCTAAAGTTGGAGTCTGCAGGGACCCCAGGGGCATCAAGGGCTTTACCCCAAGACACATCGCAATATTCCTTGCATACTCCGAATAGCTCCTTCATTAACCTGGCTTGAGTCTCCTCCATCCCAAGCTAGTGTGTGGCCTTCTTCTTAGCCTCAGCTACCTCCTTAACCAGTTGGGCATTCTCTCTCACCCTTTGAAGCTCAGCACGAAGATCCTGCACTATTTGCTACTCGGTAGCCAGATTGATTTCGATTGTGTACAGCTGTTTACGTTGATCTTCTGCTTGCCTCTTTGCTGTCTTAAGGCTCGCATCAGTGCTGTTCTTGGCCTTAATCGCCTACTTCAGATGCTCAGATTGTTTGGCGTAGTCCTCTTTAAAGTTACCTAAGGCTGCCTCAACCTCGACACGAGACTGGGCCTCTGCTTTGGTTTTGTTGTGAGCATCGTGGATCCACTCTTTAGCCACATAAACCTGTTGGGTAAGCTGCACAGCGAGAATAGGAAAACTCCGTAAAAAAAGAAAAAAAAAAAGAAAAAGAGGAAGATAAAAATAATTACCTACTGGAGAGCTTGATCGAGTCACTTACCATGGCACAGGAAAAGCTCTGGCCGGCTGAAACGCCTGTAAGCCTTCATATCTTTTGGTAAGAGAAGTGGCTGCTCCAAGGCCTCAGCAATATGTCCCGCCTGCCCTCCCTGATAGTTCCGGACTGAAGCATCCCAAGCGATAAGGACACCGTCTACTTCTAGTTTGGGGGACCATATGTGCGGTGGTTGGTGCACGTCAACCAAGTGGGAATCCTCACGGCTTTCTACAGACGAGGAACTCTGACCCCGTCTGTCCTTGGCCAATTTCTGCTGCATGTTACCCTTCGAAGGGCCCAATTCGCCCTCCTCTAATGTCTCGCTCGGCCTCTTCTTTTTCAGATCTTGGTACGGTTTTAGCCTGAGATTCATTGGGGGCTGGGGAGGAGGTGGAAGATTTGCCGAGGGCTGGGGCTTTGTTGTCTCTTTTATCACGAGTGCCTGGTTTCTGCTTTTCATCAACTCCCTCAAACTTTTGTTCCCCGTGTTCAAGGTCATTTCTTCATCCTCCGAAGTGTCGTCCGGGAGGGTAACAACAAGAATAGGGGCACCAACTACAGAATGCCTGTCTGGCTCTTCCTCAAGAGAAGAACTTGAGGAGGCAACCCCTTCCCTAATCGCTGCAGCTTCAAGTGGAACTTGTTAAGCTAGGGGGACGACCAGAGGGACACCTTCTGGGATTGGACGTGGTACAGGTGGAAGAGCTTCTGGTGCCAAGAAATTAGGCCGAGAAATGTCAATCCAGTGTATCATCGGATCACCTGATCTGATGGCGCTGCCGACATCCATAAATGTGTCCGAGATGGGCTTAAAATTCAAAATTAAATGGATAGCCCGTAATTGCCTATTTGCGCTGACAAATATCTCGGATCTCAACAGGTAATTGAGCGCCTGAACGTTGGTCACGCTTAGGCTGGGGGCTACGTGCCTTCTATCTGCAAACACAGCCGAGCAGAAAAGCGGTTAAACACTAATAAAAAAAGACCAGACAGAAAGGGAACAAAACAAGGTCGGGGATTAGGCTTAAGCCTATCACTAAGGAACCTAATTCTAGGGTGTCCTACCTAGCTTCCCCGCTCGGACGGGACAGTGAACGCTGTCGTGCCACGCTCCCGAAGCTATAAGATAATCATCTTTCATGCCCTTATTCGATTTGGGCAGACATGAAATCATCCTTACCACGTCCAAGTGGGATTTAAGGTAGTATCCGACAGATTTTTGGGAATGACACTCATACATGTGCATCACATCGTGCCATGTGAGTCGCAGACCCAGATGCTTGTTGAGAGCATCAACGCTTCCCAAAATCCTGAATAAGTTGGGTGCGAATTGGTCGGGGGATAACCTATGGTTAAAAAGGTAATCTTTAGTAACTGTGCCCATTGGGAGTGTCATCCCCCCCTTTATAAAGGCTATCATAAGGATAATAACCTCTCCCTCCTCCCGATCGGTTACTAGTCGCTCTGTGGGACAGTAATGTAGATTGACCCCTTGGGGAATATGGTATCTTTCCTTAAAGGTTTCTATCTTGGCAGGAGAGTCTGCTAGGTGCGCAAACCTACCCATTTCTACAAAGCTAAAAGGGAGCTACTAAAATCAACTAGTGGATGAGTGAAAATGTGAAGGCCGAGAAGACTAGCCGAGGAGAAATTGAAGGTTTGAACAAATTAAAACTTACGCGATCTAAGGTGTACTACGGCCCGTGAAATTTTCAGAAGGAAAACTCGCAGAAATTTCTATAAAAAAAAAAAAATCACTGTGAGAGGCTTAATGACCTAGAAGATTTTGTGTGTTGGAGTGCTGGAGATCGCTGGAACGCTTGAGAATTTGTAAAGTAACCAGTAAGTGGTTTCCTTCAAAGCTTTATATAGAAGGCAGAAATGGGGCGAATTATCCCGCCCCAAATCCTAGAGAAAAGTACCAACCGTTGGATTGGAACTTCACCGTTGGATGCGGAGAGATGTGACGCCACCTGGAGCAATCAATGAAGTTTCGCGAATTCCGAAGCATCAACAGCAATAATGAAGCTTATTAAACCGCATTCCCACACGTGTAAGTTTGGGGGTTGCGACATCCTTATTATTTGAATCTGAAATAAGTCAAAATTCCTCTTTTCCCTCCTCGGGCGTGAAGGAAAAACCGAAATTTTAAGAGGCTATTGTGGGGGTAGAAGCCCAAAATTGTGCACCAGGCCTTGGGCTCCAATTTGGAACATGACGTGTCCAAGGATGTGCAAGTAATTAAAAGGAGCCCATAGCCCAGAATCATAAAGAATGAAGCGAAGGAAGACTGTTTGAGGAGAATCTGTTCCTCGGACGGGGCCAAATGCTGCTCGACCCTGCACTTCAGCAATTTGAATGATCCTCCAAGAGATTTCCACAAAAAGGGAGACCCTTACCCACGTACAGAAGAGATAAGAATTCAGAGATATGCTTCTGCTTCCGAATTAAATGCACCACACCTACTTTTATGGCTGCATTTATGTGGAGAAGACCCCTGAACAGTGTTCCCTTGATCACCGCCACACACAGACAACAAAAGAAGGTGTCTGATGGGACATATACTCAAGTGAGAGTTTAGATGGTTAACAAGTGTATGATCAGGATGGCCTGAAAGGACCTATATAATGTAAAAGATCTCCCATAAAAATGGGGAGAAAAAGAAACAAAAGAAAAAGGAAAGAATGAATTACTGTAGCACTAAGAGCTGTTTTAACCTTCAGAACTATTGAATTGAAACGTAATCCATCTTTTCAGATGTTCATTTTTATCAAGCCATCCATGCATTTTTCACTAGTTCATTGTGGAGGCAGTTATTAGCTGTGGGTGAGAAGGCCCAACGACCATACACTGGGCCTGAGGCCCAGTTCGAATACAACCATATGTCCGAAGAGGCTAAGAGTATCGAAGTCTTGCCATCCTGGTGAGAGTGCAACCTATAAGGGACAAATGCTTCATCCGAAGACAACCGGATCGGTTCGAAAGGGGCCTATCCAACGGACCTCCCCAGAACTTGATCGAGTAGATACGCTGAAGATTCCCCCGTAAGGGCTGAGCTTTGGGCATGTCTAGCTGCGTGGCTATCATGAAATATCTCACAAATAAAGCTGCCACCGCCGCATTTAATGCACTGCAGCAACTTTCCTGGCCGCATTTATGTGGAGAAGACACCTGAACAGTGCATTCTCACCCACCACCACTCACTGCAGGCTAAAGTAGACTTCTGATGTGACTAGTACTCAAGTGGACGCCTAGATGGAGGACAAGTGTGCGGTGAAGATTAGGAAAGGGTGTATATATAAGGGAAACAGGCCTCACGAAGAGGGGGAGGCAAAAAATTGTATTCACTAAGTTTTCAAATACTAAATCTCTTCGGACCGGAGAAATTCCTGTTAAATGCTAGTCTAAATTCTTTTTTTTTTTACTTTGGTCTGCTTGCATGAACCGTTGCTAAATCCAAACCCAGCCCAGTTGTTCAACCCATTCTCTACAAATTTATTGTTGGGAATTTGTTGGGCTCACAGTACAAAAAGCTGATACCTGGCCCAACAAATTTGGACCCTACAATTGGTGCCGTCTGTGGGGAACAGCTCGAGCAAAGGTGGAAGCAACACCTCAAAAGATGGTCGAACCAAGACAACGACCAGCGGAGTCCAGGTCGTCTCAACACACCGATCCTTTTCTTCATCTGGAACGAAGGCAAGATCGTGAGGGCAGCGTACGCACCGCATGTGACGGTCAAAACTAGTCGCAAGGGGAGAGCCACATGTCCCACGTAGAGAAGAACAAAGACATGCAGAAGGAAATCGACAGGCTTAAAAGGGAGTTGCGCCATGCGAAGAGAAAGCGTAGTCCCTCGTATTCTGATGAAGATTCTGAGGACGAACAGGATGTTAGCTACAAATAGAAACACCGAACGCCGGTCAGCGAATCCTTTACCTATGAGGAAATGCGTTATGACGAGGGGAACCCTCAGAACCCCTTACCTAGGGGCGCAGGGAACGACGCTATGAGTAAGGCCCTAGATCAGATTTCTAGATCTCCCTTCACCCGTAACATCGAGAATGCTAGACTTCCTCGACGTTTCCACCAGCCTGCATTCACCATCTATAATGGCCGGACAAACCCAGTGGAACATGTGAGCCATTTCAATCAGAGGATGGCCGTCCACTCCAGAGACGAAGCCTTGATGTGCAAAGTCTTCCCGTCCAGCTTGGGACCGATAGCCATGAGGTGGTTTGACAATCTGAAAGCAAAATCTATAAACTCTTTCCAAGAGCTGACTCAAGCATTTGGGTCACGTTTTGTCACGTGCCGAAGGGTTCCGCAGTCCATGGCTTCCCTACTGTCGGTCAGTATGAAAGGAGGTGAGACTTTGAAGTCGTATTCAGATAGGTTCTGGGAAACGTATAACGAGATTAAGGAAGATTGCGAATCGGTGGCTATCAGCTGTTTTAAACTGGGCCTCCCCACTGAACATCCCTTGAGAACGTCTTTGACGCGCAAGCCTGCCACCAGTATATGCCAGTTGATGGATAGGATTGATAAGTACAAAAGAGTTGAGGAAGATCAGCAGCAAAGCAAGGGAAAGGAGAAGGTTATCCCTTAGGAGGGGAGGGATTTCAGGTCGGACAGGCAGAACCACAACAGGCCGAGGAAGGACTGGGCCGGACAAAGCACAGCGAACTTCCAGGCGGTCAATGCGGTTTTTCGCGAACTAGTACACCAAATCCTAGATAAAATAAAAAACGAACCATTCTTCAAAAGGCCGAACAAGATGGTCGGAAACCTTGAGAGACGCAACCACAACCTCTACTGTCAATATCACCTTGACCATGGGCATACTACGGAGGATAGCAGGAGCCTGTGGGACCATCTGGATCAGCTGGTCAGCGAAGGCAGATTAAAGCACCTCCTGCACCACTCATACGGTTAGGGAAACCAGACGAACACAGGGCCCAGGAGAGGTGATTCTGTAAAACCTCCCTTGGGAACAATCAATGTTATTTTTGCTGCACCAGGAAGGACAGGGTCTTGCCCGTCCAGAGTATTGTCAGTTGCTCGGGCGCCCTCGGAGAAGGTTAACAGAGAGCCGAAGAGACATAGAACAGACGTCCCAGTTTTGGGCTTTTCGGACGAGGACAAAGTAGGAACTATACAGCCGCATGATGATGCCCTGGTAGTGACTCTGAGAATAGGCGGATACGACGTGAGGAGGGTGATGGTAGATCAGGGCAGCGCTGCAGAGATAATGTACCCAGACCTATATAAGGGGCTGAACTTGTCCTCCGAAAACTTAACTCCGTACAGTTCCCCCTTAGTCAGTTTTGATGGCAAAGTGATCATTCCGAAGGGCCAGATCAGGCTACCTGTGCAAACCGGTCCTGAGACTGTGGAGGTAGATTTCATAGTGGTGGATGCCTATTCACCCTACACCGCTATAGTAGGCAGACCTTGGCTCCATACCCTTGGGGCTGTATCCTCCACACTGCACCAGAAGATTAAGTACCCCTCTGAAGGGATAGTCGAGGAGATCCGAGGGGATCAGGCTATGTCCAGGCAATGTCTAGTGGCAGCCATCCAGCACGAGCAGCATGCTGAGCCCTCAAACTGTAACAAGGAAAGTTTATAGCAATCAAAACCTTCGGCGCTGGACACCGAAGCCTCGGCCGAGGAAGTAGAGTGCGAAAGCTTGGCAAGGATAGTTGTTGATAACGATCCAGAGAAGTTTTTTCAAGTCGGATCCATGCTGCCTCCTCAGGAGAAGGGAGAGTTGATAGAATTCCTCAGGGCGAACGTTGATGTATTTGCATGGGACCCTGCGGAAGCCCCGGGGGTAAGCCCAAATTTCATTTGCCACCATCTAAACGTAGATCCCACCATAGTCCCCAAGAAGCAACCGCTCCGGCGTCCATCGAAGGAACACGCAGATGCAGTCAGGGAGGAAGTAACGAGGCTCAAGCAGGCAGGGGCTATTAAGGAAATTTTTTACTCCGAATGGCTGGCTAACACAGTGGTGGTAAAAAAGAAAAGTGGGAAATGGCGGGTATGCGTGGACTTCACCGATCTCAATAGAGCTTGTCCGAAGGATCCGTTTCCCATGCCAAAGATAGATCAACTAGTTGTCGCTACTGTTGGGCACCCTCGGATGAGTTTCTTAGACGCATTTCAAGGCTATCATCAGATACCACTGGCTCTCGCCGATCAGAACAAAACGGCTTTCGTAACTCCTGTAGGGAATTACCACTACAAGGTAATGCCGTTCGGCTTGAAAAATGCTGGGGCTACCTATCAGAGAATGATGACCAGAATGTTTGAGCCACAGCTAGGCAAAAGCATGGAAGTTTACATTGATGACATGGTGGTTAAAAGCAAGATTATTGTCGAACATATTGGGGACCTTCGGGATATCTTTGAAATTCTGAGGGGACACAGACTACGCTTGAATGCCTCCAAATGTTCGTTCAGTGTTGGATCAGGCAAGTTCCTGGGGTATATGGTCACTCACAGGGGAATCGAAGTTAACCCCGATCAGATAAGGGCCATCAACGACTTGCGAGCTCCTCGGAACCCCAAGGAAATCCAGAAGCTGACTGGGATGACCGCTGCCCTTAATAGGTTCATTTCCAGATCAGCAGACAGGTGTAGGCCTTTTTTCTCATTAATCAACAAGTGGAAGGATTTTGAATGGACGGAGGAATGTGCTATTGCTTTCCAACAACTTAAGGACTACCTGGCTAGACCACCCATCATGTCTAGTCCCGAGCCAGATGAAGTCTTGTTTGCCTACATTGCTGTGGCTCCTAGTGCTGTAAGTTTGGTGTTGATCCGAACAGACTGTGGTGTGCAAAAACCAGTTTATTATGTGAGCAAGTCGCTGCAAGAAGCTGAAATTCGCTATCTGCCACTAGAGAAAGCCATTCTGGCAGTCGTGCTGGGTACTAAGAAGCTGCCCCATTATTTTCAAGCCCACACCGTCATAGTCCTTACCCAACTACCACTTAGAGCCATACTCCGAAGCGCCGATTACACAGGAAGAATTGCCAAATGGGGGACGATACTAGGGGCTTTTGATATCAAGTACATGCCTCGCACGTCAGTGAAGGGCCAGGTCCTTGCAGACCTGGTCGCTGAGTTCACAGAGCCCCATTTAGAGGAAGTAACACAAACCTTAGGCACGGAAGGAAAGCAAGTCAGCATGATTTCGTCACAAAGCCCCTCGCCTTAGGAAGTGTATGTGGACGGCGCATCGAATCAGAGGGGCTCAGGAGTAGGGCTAGTGCTGATATCCCCTGAGAAAATTATCATTGAAAAAGCCTTAAGGCTAGGCTTCTCAGCAACAAATAATGAGGCAGAATATGAGGCTCTACTGATGGGGATGAAGATGGTACGAAGGATGGGAGGAAAGTCTGTTGAGATAATGCAGGGATATCTGAACCTGGTCAAGTCCCTACAGTCAGGGTTTGATTGTTTTACCCTGCGGCACATCCCCAGAAGTGGCAACACTCACGCCGATTCATTAGTCACCCTAGCTACCTCTTCGGCACAGGAATTACCAAGGGTTATCCTCGTCGAGGATATGCTAAGCCCCACAGAGTTGAGAAAAAAGACAGTCCAGATCCATCACATCAGGGCCGACGAATGCTGGATGGATCCTATCATCAAGTTCCTGAGGGACGATGTCTTGCCCGAAGAAAAAGGGGAAGCAGACAAAGTACAGAGGAAAGCTACGAGGTTCTGGTTGTCCGAGGACCACAAACTGTACAAACGTTCCTATTCAAGCTCGTACTTACTGTGCCTGCACCCTGAAGTGGCCGAGTCACTACTGGAGGAATTGCATGAAGGGATATGTGGGAGCCATACTGGAGGTAGGTCCTTAGCCCACCGGGCCATCACGCAGGGTTATTGGTGGCCATACATGCAAAGAGAGGCTCACGAATATGTAAAAAAGTGCGACCAATGTCAGCGGTTTGCGCCGAACATACATCAGCCAGGCGGTAACCTCAATCCACTATCCAGCCCGTGGCCTTTTGCTCAATGGGGATTGGACATCGTAGGCCCTTTCCCTAAGGCAGCGGGAAACAGGAAGTACTTACTGGTCGGAACGGACTATTTCACCAAGTGGGTAGAAGCTGAACCTCTAGCAAATATCAGGGACGTAGACGTAAAGAAGTTCATTTGGAAGAACATCGTCACCAGATTTGGAGTCCCGCATACCCTCATCTCGGACAACGGGCTTCAGTTTGATAGCAAAACTTTTAGAACTTATTGCAGTGAGCTGGGAATCACAAACAAATACTCCACCCCCGCCTATCCCCAGGGAAATGGGCAGGCCGAAGCTGTCAATAAAGTCATAGTTAATGGGCTAAAGAAGAGGCTGGATGATACGAAGGGTAGATGGGTAGAAGAACTGCCCCACGTGTTATGGGCATATAGGACTACGCCTCGCAGGTCCACCGGAGAGACCCCCTTCTCAATGACCTATGGGGCTGAAGCTGTTATACCGCTCAAGATTGGATTCCCTACCTACAGAACCAGCTCCTTTGACCCAATCAACAACGATGGGCAGCTGGAAAAGAGTTTGGATCTGATTGAAGAGCGGAGGGAAAACGCCATGGTCCGATTGGCGCATTACCAACAGAAGCTCAAGCAGGGTTATGACGCCAATGTGAGGTTGAGACCCCTTGAGCCTGGTGATCTGGTCCTAAGGAAGGTGGTAGGTAATGCTAAAAATCCAGCATGGGGAAAACTGGGACCGAACTGGGAAGGTCCGTATCGCATCACTTCGAAGGCTGGCGTTGGAGCATACTTCCTAGAAGACTTGGATAATCATGTAGTGCCCCGGCCATGGAATGTAAATAACCTCAAAAGGTACTATTATTAAAAGAACTATTTTCTTTTTTCTCAGTCATGATGCCATTTTGTTATGCTAGTTTCTCATAAGTGTTTAAACTTAAATCCAATCATGCCTGTAGTCCTCGGACCAGATGTTTTGGGTTAGTTAACACTCCTTAACGATTTCTGAAGTGTTTAAACTTAAATCCAATCATGCATGTAGTCCTCGGACCAGATGATTTGGGTTAGTTAACACTCCTTAACGATTTTACAAGTGTTTAAACTTAAATCCAATCATGCCTGTAGTCCTCGGACCAGATGATTTGGGTTAGTTAACACTCCTTAACGATTTCTCAAGTGTTTAAACTTAAATCTAATCATGCCTGTAGTCCTCGAACCAGATGATTTGGGTTAGTTAACACTCCTCCGCGTTCTTACAAGTGTTTAAACTTAAATCCAATCATGCCTGTAGTCCTCGGACCAGATGATTTGGGTTAGTTAACACTCTTTTACAATTTACAAGTGTTTAAACTTAAATCCAATCATGCCTGTAGTCCTCGGACCAGATGATTTGGGTTAGTTAACACTCCTTAAGGATTTCTCAAGTGTTTAAACTTAAATCCAATCATGCCTGTAGTCCTCGGACCAGATGGTTTGGGTTGGTTAACACTCCTCCGCGTTTTTACAAGTGTTTAAATTTAAAATCCAATCATGCCTGTAGTCTTCGGACCATACGATTTAGGTTAGTCGACACGTTCACGTTACTAGCCTAATCCGGTGTTTGGCAGAATATGCAGACTTAAGCAAAATTACGTCAACTGTTATTGCCATAAGGCTTTGTTTTAAGCCACGTATAGGAGGTTACCATGATTCTGATTTATCCTTAATTGTCAAACTATCATTGTTAGTAGTGACACAACTTAACAAACACCACAAAAGCAACAAGGAGCAAAAAGTAAACTATTTCATTCATCAAAAAGGTAATTTCGTTACAAAATAGATGACAAAGGGTCCTAGCTGTTACATAAGCTGAACATCCTAAACCTTATCTTGAGGCACTGGATTAGGCTTTGGCAGGTCACCCGCATCTCCGGGCTGAAGAGGGGCATGGCTTGTCTCAGCTGGGGCTGGAAGATCCTGACCAGCCGAGGGAGCTTCCGAGGCATCTGGAAGGTCACATATATCAGGGTGATAGTAGATGCTCTCGGGTTGCCTTAGGGAAGACTCTGCAGGGACTCCGGCCGCATCAAGGCCTTTGCCCCATGTAATTTCGCAGTAATTTCTGCAGACCTTGGCAAACTCCTCGGTCAGCCTCGATTGGGTCTCTTGCACCCCTAGCATATAGGTAGCCTACTTCTCGGCCTCAACTGCCTCCTTGGCCAACTAAGCGTCCTCCTTGGCCAATTTAGCAGCGTCTCTGGCCTTGTCCAGCTCAGCTCGAAGCTCTTTCACCAACACCCTCTCTGTTTCCAGATTGAGTTCGGTGGTATACAGCTTCTGGCGTTGGTCTTCGGCTTGCTTTTCAGCATTCTTCAGGCCTGCCTCCACATTTTTTCTCGCCTTTGCCTCCTCTTTCAGTAGCTCGAAGGTGCGGGCGCACTCGTCTTTCGCCTTGCCCAGTGCTTTCTCAGCATCCTCCTTGGACCGAGCCTCAGCTTGCACGTCAACATCTTTCTTTTGAATCCACTCTTCGGCCACATAAATTTGTTGGGCAATCTGCATGGCAACCAAAGAATTTTACGTAAAGATGTGAACGCACATAAGGGCTACAAAAGGGCTGCAAAAGAACATCAGTTGTCTCACCATGCCTAAATCCCTTTTGAGGGACAGAAAGAGCTCATGTTTGCTGAAGCGCCGATAGGACTCCATGTCCTTCGGAAGTAGGAGAGGCTTCTCCAGCGCTTCTGCTATGTACCCAGCCTTCCCTCCAGCGTAGTTTCGGAGAGAGGCGTCATAAGGGATGGCCGCGCCATCCAGGGTCAGCTTCGGAGACCACACCTGGGTCCCTCGCCGCACGTCTGCGGCCAGGTTCTCTTCTCTACTATCAGTAGAAGAAGCCCGTTTTCCTCTCGTATCATGGGTCTTCTTCTGCTACTTGGGACCCTTCGGAGGGACCACTTCCCCTTCCTCAACATCTGTCACCTCCGTCACCACCCTCTTCTTCTTCAGATCAGGCAGCGCTTTTAGGCCAGGATCTCTTGGGGCTGGAGGAGGAAGAGGGGGTGGTGGGAGATTGGCCGTGGGCTGGGATGTACCAGTACCCTTAGTCACGGCCTTCGGCCTCCTGTTCTTCATCAACTGATCTAAACTCAGCATATCTTCTTCTTCAGAATCGTCTGGCACGGCTAGATTTAGGAGCGGAGCAGCTGAGTGCCTGTCAAGCACCTCGTCGACGGCCAAAATTTGGACTTCCCCCGAGGTTTCCTCTTCGAACCTGAACTGGTCGATTTGCTGGTCAAGCGAAGGGGTAGAAGAAACTCCTTCCTCCTCTGCTGCCGGTTCAAGGGGAACTTGTTGGACGGGCTGAACGAGCACCGGTATACCCTGCGGATTAGGATGGGGCACCGGGGCAAGGTCGAAGGGGGCTAAAAGGTTCTTCCGTGCCATGTCAATGCGGTTGATGCGGCGATCCCCGAGTGTTATTGTGTTGCCTTTCGGCTGAAGTTCAGACTTCGGGGTGTAGCCGAGGATGAGGGGAACAGACCTAAGCTGTCCGTCTTCACTTACAAAAATCTCTGACCGAAGAAGATAGTTCAGTGCCGCAGTATTCGTGAGACTCAGCCGAGGAGATACGTGTCTTCTATCTATAAACATGGCAATAGACCTATCAGAAAAGATTGCAATATGGCGAAGGGAAGTCCGAATAGCTGAAAGCAGAAAAATGTTAGTAAACCTCAATGGGAGATGTCCCACCTGGCGTTCCTGGCTGGGTTGGGCAATGAATTCCATCATGCCAGGCACCCGAGACGATCAGATAATCGTCCTTCATCCCTTTGTTAGACTTGGGGAGACTGGAGAGGAGTTTGACGACATCGGATCGGGACCTCAGATAGTATCCCGCTCCTTCTTTGGTACGACATTCGTACATGTGTACCACATCGTGCCAGGTTAACTCCAATCCTAAATGACGGTTTAGGTCGTCAACTGCCCCTAAAATCCTAAACGTGTTAGGTGCGCACTGATCAGGACTAAGCCTATGGGCGGTAAGATAACTCCTGGTGACCGGACCCATGGGGATGGTCATTCCTCCCTCCAGGAAAGCGATAATGGGGATTATTACTTCACCCTCCTCTCGGTCCAGTAATAACCTCTCCGTGGAGCAATACCTTAAGCCCACTTCCCGGGGGATGCGATACGTCGCCCTAAACTTCTCTATCTGGGAAGGGCTATCCACTAGGTATTCGAATCTACCCATTTTTAATAAGGTTAGAGGAAAGGAAACACGAAACGGCAACTGGAGGAAATCTACCCAGGGGCCGAAAAGGCAATTTGAATAGATTTCGAAAATCTCGAGAAAAGGACTTACGCGGAATCGAATTGGAGGACGTTCTTTAGCCCCGCGGGGAGATCGTAGCGGATTGTGGAACGAGTTGAAGCAGATGACAGGAAAGGCTCTGGGAGTCTGAATGCTTGAGTTCGCTGGAGAGTCTGAAATTTGTAAAGTGAGAAGACAGCCTCCTTTGGGACTTTATATAGAGGTAGGGAAAGTGGTGGGACATGTCCCGCCCGAAATTTTTAGGAGGATCTCGTCCGTTGGATTTGAAATAAGCCACCAGATTTCAGAGACAAGACGTCGCCTGGAGCAATTAATGACGCCTCGGAAACGGTGTGACAGCAGCGGCAATAAAGAAGGCGCCTAAATTCGTGCGCACACACGTACGGAGTCAAAAATTCAGTGCTTTTATTTGTCAAAAGGTCAAAACCCCACTTTTTCTCTTCGGATGCAAGGGAAAAATTGGAATTTTGAGGGGCTATTGTGGGTGAGAAGGCCCAACAACCATACACTGGGCCTGAGGCCCAGTTCGAATACAACCATATGTCCGAAGAGGCTAAGAGTATCGAAGCCTTGCCATCCTGGTGAGAGTGCAACCCATAAAGGACAAATGCTTCATCCGAAGACAACCGGATCGGTCCGAAGGGGGCCTATCCAACGAACCTCCCCAGAACTTGATCGAGTAGATACGCTGAAGATTCCCCTGTAAGGGCTGAGCTTTGGGCATGTCTAGCTGCGTGGCTATCATGAAATATCTCACAAATAAAGCTGCCACCACCGCATTTAATGCACTGCAGCAACTTTCCTGGCCGCATTTATGTGGAGAAGACACCTAAACAGTGCATTCTCACCCACCACCACTCACTGCAGGCTAAAGCAGACTTCTGATGTGACTAGTACTCAAGTGGACGCCTAGATGGAGGACAAGTGTGCGGTGAAGATTAGGAAAGGGTGTATATATAAGGGAAACAGGCCTCACGGAGAGGGGGAGGCAAAAAATTGTATTCACTAAGTTTTCAAATACTAAATCTCTTCGGACCGGAGAAATTCCTGTTAAACGCTAGTCTAAATTCTTTTTTTTTTACTCTGGTTTGCTTGCATGAACCGTTGCTAAATCCAAACCCAGCCCAGTTGTTCAACCCATTCTCTACAAATTTATTGTTGGGAATTTGTTGGGCTCACAGTACAAAAAGCTGATACCTGACCCAACAAATTTGGACCCTACATTAGCCATTACTATCAATCACTAAAACCTAGCTCTTTAGCCCATTCTCTACAAATTCATTGTGTTGGGCTCATCAAACCATCGTCCAAATCCTTTTTGGGCCTGGGCCGAAAAATTGTGACCCCACAACATAAAAATAGTAATATGTATTACAATGAATACAAAATGATGTAATGTAATACTTATTACTATTTATTTATTTGGTGACAACACAATAATAGAACCCTGAAAACAATGTAATGAAAACGTTTTAAATCAAACTTAAGATATATTTTAGGAAATATCTTACTCATATAATTATATTTCTTACAAAATAATATTTTTTAAATTTGAAAGAGAGATTAGTTATTTTTTATGATTTTTAATTTTCATAATTGTTATTTGCATATGGAAAGTTTGTTTATTTGGAAATATATTAATTTTAAAAATTAATACTGATGATCCTGGAAAATCAGTGGGCTGAAAGTCTTTGGGCTATGATGATCTTGAAGCCTAAGTCCTGAAAAACCAAATTCAATCAGAGAAAGACTGGTGGAGGCCGGTCTAGGATCCTCCGATGATAAAGTCAGTGGGTTGGAATAGAGAGAAAATACTTCTAAGACTTTCTTCTTTTTTTTGTTAAAAAAAAAAAAAGGCTCCCCCTCACCTCTTCGTAGAAAAGTGTTTATATAGTGCACATGGAACGGTTACTAGCTCTGATAACCGCTCCTATTATTGGGGAATTCAACAAATTCAGAGGTAACTTCCCCAATTCCTGTGGAAGTTACTTTGTATGGACCGGTGCTTCAATGCAGTTTAGTGGAGGTCTTGGTTCAGTAGGCGAGGATTACATATCCAAGTCCAAAATACCTGTTCGTCCATTGTGATGGACGGATGAGGCTTCACCCATCCTTTATTGAGGGCGGACGAACTTCTTATGGACGAGCTTGTTCTGCATTCCACCCCTCCATTCTTTTCTTTTGGACAAACCATATGGACGAGTTTAGAGATGTTATATTTTACACATCATCAGGTTCCCCCAATCCATAGGTCGTCTGAGGAAATGAATATTTTCAGATCACTTTTTGGTTGGATGTATTCATATTAATGACGATTTGCCATGTGTCGTAATTCTATTGGTCTCTGGTCGTGTCGTTTTATTCTTTTGAGGAACATGCCACATGTCATCTTCTGGTTGGTGCGCGTCGTTTCAAGTGCTTTGTAGGGCTGCCTATAAATAGTGGAATCCCACCCCTACCCCTCACATTTCTGAAATTTTTCTTCCTTGACATTCCTCGTCTAGAGCCTCGTCTAGGAGTTTCCTCGCATCTATAGCCTTTGTTCGTCTTAGAGCCAGGTACTCCTTTCTTCTCTCATCTTTTAGGTTTCTCTTTATTCTTCAAAAGATGTCGTCTAGTGATAGTTTAGAGAAAGTCATAGACGAGTATCAAGATGAAACTAGTTATAGTAGTTCAAGTGGCTCTAGTAATGGTAGTGGAGGAAATTCCACGGATGAGGAATACATTTCTGGCATCCTTGGGTTTCCCTTAGAGGTCATACAAGAACAGCTTAGAAAGGCCTCGGGGTCCCAGGCAGGCACCTCATCTAACGCTCCTCCGTCTGGTCCTATGGACGAGGAGGAGGTCACTGTGTATAGTTGTGTAGTAAGGATCCCTTCTAAAACAGACGAGCAAAGATTTAGTAACCTTAAGTCATGGTACCAGATTCCAGATGAGCTTAACCCTAGGTTGCTCGTCCGTGGAGAATGGTGTTGTGGTCCTCATTTTGGGATAGGCGTCTACGAAGCTTATCTTTTGAGGGGTTTAAGGTTTCCTTTAAATGCTTTTACTAGGGAGTTGCTAGTTAGGTTAAGTCTAGGAGTATATCAGTTTAACCCCAACGCGTGGAGGTTGATCATCTCCATGCAAATTTTGTGGAGGGAGGTGTTTGGAGGGGACCGTCCTCTTACTGTGGACGAGTTCCTCTATTGCTACAAACCCTCCGAAATTCATCAATCCCTTGGCTTCTATCAGTTCACAGCCAGGGGTAACAATTGTAGATTGGTTAGGTCTCTGGCCTCGTCTGACAGAAGATGGAAGACGGAGTTCTTCTTCGTCTCTGGCTTCTGGGCTGGGAACCCCGTGGACGTTGGCCGGGACACATTTGGTCGTTACACTGGGGACTTAGGGAACCTTCGTCCAGAGGGTAAAGTCTGTCTTTCTTTCTTCTTCTTCTTCTTCTTTTTTTTTTTGTCTAACTCTTATTTATTTATTAATTTTTTTAGCTGTTGAACGACCTTCCCTCAGCAAGTTTCATTGTGACCGCGTCCATTGGGTTCGTTTACATATAGACAGGGACTTCCACTCTTTGGTTACACTTAGAAGACTAGCCAAGTGGGGGCTAGGTCCTGATCCGTCTACAGAGGCTCTTGCGCATGAAATCACAGTAAGAAGAAGTAAGTTCTAAATTATAAGTGTTTTCTTCATTCTTTATATTTCGTCTTAATTCTAAGAATTTCAACCCTTTTTCCTTTTTAGGAATGGCAACAATGAGAGGAAATAAGGGAAAAGAAGTAGCTGGCAAAGGGGATCGTCCTGAGGTCGAGTTCCAAGCTCGTCCATTGGCTGGGGAAAAAAGAAAATCTTTATCCAAGAATTTGGATCTTGGAGATCTCCCTAGCCGACGAGGCAAGAAGGCTAAGCAGGGTGCGTCCCAAGTGGTAAAGCCCAACCTACCTTCGTCCCAACAACCTACTCAAGTTTTTGATGTAGACTCGTCCACACCAACTGAACTCACCCCGTCCAAGACTCCAACATCCAAGATGACTGCACCTGTCTCGTTCCAGCCTTCCCAAAGGGTTCCTTCAAATATTGTTGAAAACGAAGACTTGGCTTGGGAACGGTTTCAGAAAGCTGTCTTCGACGAGGACATAAACACCTATTATGATATGTCTTTGAAGGACTTTGAACACTCAGGTGTTCATGATCTTTTCAAGGTATGGGCCTCTAATCTTCGTCTTGGCTGTTATATAAAAGCTTATCCTTTGTTCTTAACCTTATTCGTTCTCTTTTACAGGCTATGTCAAAGTTTATAGCAGTGTCTAGACAAGCCACAGAATTGGACAAGATGAGGGTCTTGTTGGAGACGAGAATTCAAGAGGTGAAGGACAAGTCTAAGAAATGGGCCGGGGTAGCTGCTAAAGCTAAAGAGAGGGCAAAGGAGTTGGAAGACTTGGTGGAGGAGTTAAGAGCTGATGCAGTGGAGAAAGATACTCGTCTTGACCATCTGCAAAAAAAGAACGATGAGCTGAGTAGTCTTTTCTCCCAAGCACAAGAAAACGCTGTGGTTGAATTTAAGGCGTCCAAACAATATACTGATCTTTTGGATGCCAATTATGCAGCGGGGTTTGAAGATTTCAGAATGGAGGCTATAGAAAACTTCCCTAAAGTGGACTTTAGCTCCATTAAACTTAATCTGAATGCAGCTGCTACTAGCTCTCTCCTCCAGACCGGCTCTGAAGATATCAATGTTGAGGACGATGCCACAACTTTTCCCCAAGATGATCCCAAGGCCGATGCTCCCCCAGTCTAAGGACGAGACTTAATCTTTTTTAATGATCCTTGTATTTTTCCTCTCTTTTTTTTATTTGGGCCATTTTGTGACCTTCTATGTAATTCCAATACATTTACCTCGTCCAAGGTTTTAGGACGAGGTTTTAAACAATCATATCAGTCTATTTAACAAGGGTTTTTTGGACGTAGGATGTCCAACCTTGAGTTAATGAATGTCATTTTCCTTGTATATGCATGGACGAGTTTTCTCCTCTTTTTTTTATTTTATTATTTTTTTTTATTTTATTTTTTTTATAATGCTTGACTTCGTCCACATTTTACATATATTCATCTACCATTTCCATTGGAATTTCAAACGTAATTCGTCTATGCGAAATGGTAGTAATCAACATTACTCGTCCATGGACTTGATTGAGAAATGATGAAAATCAGCATTACTCGTCCATGGACTTGGCCGATTTTCATGTTTGAGATTGAGATCCCACATTTTGCTCGTTCATGGATTATTTTAATAGGTGCCTTAACAAGTTTGAAACTCATCTGTGCATTCCCTCGTCCATGGTCTGATGCATTGCGCTTGAGTTCGTCCGTTGTATGGACGAGTATGCCTTAAGGCTTGTTGTAATTGGCTTTAAGCATAGGCTTTACTTCGTCCTTTGCTTTGGATGAGCATGCCTTAAGTTTGCTTTTCCCTTGGGAAAGCTTGATATTATATCTCCGCGTCCAGAGAATTGTCTCATCTTAAGCTTTTTAGCTTTTTCAGGGGTAAATTTGAACAAATTTGAGCAAACGTAGTATGGAAATCAGGGAGTTATACAACATTATATATATTCCACAAACATTGTTCACAACATAAAAACTTAAATATTGTTTATAGACTAGGCATGCACTTTAGAGGCTAATGCCTTTATTAAAACAAACATAAAACATAACTTCATCCATTAGTTTGACAATAATAAAACAATACTAGAAGCACAGAAACACAAACAAATCTTCTACGTTAGTCTCCAAGCTCGTCCAGGGCTTTGCTCACATCTTGGCTGGCATTTTACTGATAGTACCTCCTCAGGTGCTCAACATTCCAAGGATGCTCTAATTTCCTCCCGTCTAGAGCTTCCAAGTAATAGGATCCTTGTCTTTTGTAGTTGACAACTCTGTAGGGGCCTTCCCAATTAGGTCCCAGCTTTCCATGAGCTGAGTTCTTTGTTGCTAAGGAGACCCTTTTCAAGACGAGGTCTCCTATGTTGAATCGCCTTGGCTTCACCATTGCATCGTATTGCCTTGGCTTCACCATTGCATCGTATTGCCTAGCCATAAGGTTTTTATACCTGGCCATCCTTTGTTCAGCGTCCATCCTTACCTCGTCTATTAGATCAAGGTTCAAATGGAGTTGCTCCTCATTATTCTTGTCCTGATAGGCTGTTACCCTATGATTGGCCATGTGCACTTCTGCAAGTATGACTGCTTCAGTTCCATAGGCTAGCTTGAAAGGGGTCTCTCCCGTAGAAGTTCTTACTGTCGTCCTATATGCCCACAGAACACTTGGTAACTCGTCTAGCCACACTCCCCTTTGCCCCCTCAAGCCGAGTCTTGATTATTTTTAACAAGGATCGGTTCACAACTTCAGCCTGGCCATTTACTTGTGGGTGGGCTAGTGAGGAGTAGTGGTTTTGAATCTCAAAGTGTATGCAAAAATCTCTAAAGAGTGCATTGTCAAATTATCGTCCGTTGTCAGATATCAACACCTTAGGTACTCCAAATCTACACACGATGTTCTTCCACATGAAATTCTTGACATTTTGCTGTGTGATGTTAGCTAAGGGTTTTGCTTCTACCCACTTGGTAAAATAATCAATACCAACCACGAGAAATTTCATTTGCCTTACACCTAGTGGAAAAGGACCCAGGATATCTAGTCTCCATTGCACCAATGGCCATCATTGGAGTTAAGTACTCTGATGGTTGTCTGGGGACGTTGCTAAACCTTTGGCATTGATCGCAGACCTTGACATAGGCGTTAGCATCGGCCTGCATGTTTGGCCAATAATATCTTGCACGGACGATTTTGTGGACGAGTGATCTGGCTCTTGAGTGATTGCCACATGCTCCTTCATGAATTTCTTTCAATATGTAGTTCGCTTCGTCTGGAGCCAAACACTTGAGGTAAGGCTGGGAAAAACCTCTTTTGTAGAGGACCTCGTCCATAAGAATGTACCTGGCTACTCTTACCCTCAACTTCCTAGCTTCATGTTTTTTTTCTGGAAGTCGTCCGTCTTTTAAGTATGACACAATTGGAGCCATCCAATTTTCTCTACCTTCCACCTGCTGTACTTCTGGAATGTCTATACTTGGTATGTATTGAATCTCATCAAACTTATCCACGGCTTCATTTGCTGAGGCTTCTTTTGCTAAGGTGTCGGCTTCCATGTTCTCCTCCATTAGGATTTGAACGAAGTTAACTTCCTCAAACTTTTTTATAAGGCGCATCACCCTGTTAAGATACTTCTTCATTCGTTCTTCCTTAGCCTCATATATTCCATTCACTTGGCCCATAATCAACTGAGAATCTCCCAAGACGAGGAGTGACTTGGCTTCTATAGACTTAGCCAATTCCAGCCCTTTGAGAAGAGCTTCGTACTCAACTTCATTATTAGTTGTTTGGTACTGCAAACGAACTTTGTGTTTTAGTTTGTCCCCCTCTGGAGATTGCAAAACCACACCTATTCCTCCTGCGTACTATGTAGATGAACCATCCACATGGACGATCCACTTCTTGCTATTTTCCATCTCACTCATATCGTCACAATTTAAGGTAAATTCTGCTATGAAGTCTGCCAGAGCTTGAGCTTTTGTGGCATGCCTTGGTTGGGACCTTATATCGAACTCACTGAGCTCGACGGCCCATTGAATCAAACGTCCTGCAGCCTCTAGCTTGTTCATTGCCTTCTTGAGTGGGCGATCTGTCATGATGTTGATGACATAAGCCTGGAAGTAATGTCTTAATTTCCTGGAGGCAGTTATCAATGCAAAAGCCAATTTCTCCATTAATGGATATCATCCTTCTGATCCCCTCAGTGCTTTGCTCGTATAGTACACAGGTCTCTGTACCTTGCCTTCTTCTCTTACTAGTGCTGAACTCACTGCACGTGGGGTGACTGCCAAATATATATACAACTCTTCTCCTTGTACGGACGGGCTTAATAAAGGAACCATGGTAAGATATGTCTTCAAATCTTCGAAAGCTTTCTGACACTCGTCGGTCCACTCAAATGCTTTTTTAAGAACCTTAAAAAATGGCAAACATTTGTCAGTAGCTTTAGACACGAACTTGTTGAGGGCAGCAACTCGTCCGGTGAGGGACTGGACTTCTTTAACATTGCTCGGAGGCTTCATATTCAATATTGCTTGAATTTTATCAGGGTTTGCTTCGATTCCTCTGTAGGAGACCATAAATCCTAGGAATTTCGCTGATGATACTCCAAAAGCACATTTACTAGGGTTCAACTTCATGTGGTACTGCCTCAGTGTGTCAAATGTTTCTTGCAAGTCGTCCAGATGCCTCTCCTCGTCCTGAGTTTTCACTAACATGTCATCTATGTAGACTTCCATATTCCGCACGATTTGTGGACGGAACATGTGATTGACCAGTCGTTGGTATGTTGCTCCAGCATTTTTCAAACCAAAAGGCATCACTTCATAACAAAATAATCCCTGACTGGTGATAAAGGACGTCTTCTCTTGGTCTGCTTCATCCATCCTAATCTGATTATATCCAGAGAAAGCATCCAGGAAACTAAGCAACTTGTGGCCCGCAGTAGAATCTACCAGCTGATCAATGCGTGGCAATGGGTAACTATCCTTGGGGTAAGCCTTGTTTAAATCAGTGAAATTAACACACATTCTCCATTTGCCGTTCGCCTTCTTGACCATGACCACATTGGCTAACCAATCAGGATAGTATACCTCTCGAATGAACTTCGCCACAATTAACTTCTGAACTTCCTCCTTAACAGCATTATCTCTCTCAGGGGCGAACACCCTCTTCTTTTGTCGCACTGGCTTGAAGGAAGGACATACACTCAGACGGTGGGTAATGACACTAGGATCTATACCCGGCATGTCTTCGTGACTCCAAGCAAACACATCCCTATTTTTCTTTAAAAAACAAATGAGGTTCTTTTTAATCTTAGCTTCTAGGTTTGCTCCAGCCTTGGTACACCTCTCAGGGTTATTTTCATCTAAGGGAATATCTTCCAACGCTTCAATGGGTTCTGCCGCAACTTTCTTTTCTTCAATATTTATTGCTTGAATTTGCTCGTCCGTAGCCAGCATGGCCAAATAACACTCTCTTGCTGCTAATTGGTCTCCCTGTACTTGGCCTACCCCATGTTCCGTCGGGAACTTGATTGATAAGTGGTAGGTAGACGTAACTGCCTTCCACTTATTTAGGGTCGGCCTTCCAATTATTGCATTGTAAGAAGACGAGTAATCTACTACTAGGAAATTCACATTGGTAGTCAACGGTTGTGGTTATGCTCCCACCACCACTGGGAATGTAACAGTACCTACAGGCTGTACCTTCATTCCTCTGAAACCTACTAGAGGCGAGTGCACTGGGCGGAGCTGGTCTCATCCGATCCTCATCTGTTGAAAGGCTGGGTAATACAGAATGTCCGCTGAACTTCTGTTGTCTATCAGCACTCTTCTGGTTGTGTAATTAGCAATAAGTAGGGCGATGACAATAGCGTCATCATGAGGATGATGGATTCTCTCAGCTTCCTCATCCGTGAAGGTAATCGCCTGTTTGTCCGTAGACTTTGTTTTTGGTGGTCGTCCAGAAAGTTGAACGCTCTGCACTTCCTTCAGGTATGCTCTCTTTGTTTTGGATGTCCGTCCTGCCAAACTTCCCCCAATGATAACTCTTATCTCGCCTAGTGGTGGTCGTGATGATTCCTCTACCTTTCTTTTCAACTTCTCATCCTTGTGGTCTCGTCCAAGGAAATTTCTCAACTTCCCTTGCCTTATGAGATTCTCAATCTGCTGCTTTAAATCAAAACACTCATCTGTGTCATGCCCATGGTTTTTATGAAAGTGACAATATTTGTTCCTGTTGCGCTTGTTGGGATCTCCCTTCATTTTCTCTGGCCATTTCAAGGAAGGCTTGTCCTTAATTTGCATAAGGACTTGTTCAAGTGGCATGTTTAATGGAGTGTATTGCTAGTTACGTGCTGATGGACCCGTCTTCTTGTCTCGGTCTCTTTTGTCATCCGTCTGTCCCTTCTTTGGACGAAGGCCTTGTTCCGGGTGGCGATTTTTCTCCATTTTTTTTGTCCTCTTTCTTTTCTTAGCTATAATCGCATCTTCCGCATTCATGAAGTTTTGAGCTGAATGGACGAGTTCCGCCATGGTTTGTGGCTCTTGCTCATAGAGTTTATGGATGAATAAATCCGAATGAACTCCATTGTGAAAACCTGCTAACAGCAATTTGCCATCCATCTCGTCCACTATCAATGCTTCCCTATTGAATTGAGTGATAAACGACCGCAAACTCTCATTTTCCCCCTGTTCAATCATTAACAGACTGGAAGTAGAATGTTTATGTCTTTGGCCCCCTATGAAGTTATTGATGAACAACTTGCTTAATTCTTCAAAAGAACTTACTGAGTTTGGGGGTAATTTGCTGAACCACACTCTGGCTGAACCTTTGAGAGTGGTGGGAAAGGTTCTACACATTAAATCATCTGGAACTCCTTGGAGGTGCATAGTGGTCTTGAAGGTGGCAATGTGGTCAAAAGGGTCTCGATTTCCATCATATGAATCTAAAGAAGACATTTTAAACTTTGGTGGCAAGGGATGGCCATTGATGGAAGCCGTAAAGGGAGAATCAGTTCTATGAACCAAATCCTCTACTGGGTTTGCCCTCATCATATTCTCCTTCATTTCGTCCATGGCCTTCTTCATCTGATCCATCTTTTTTTCCAAATGAGGTACCTTTCGCGAAGTGGTACCCTTTGATTGGCTTCCATGTTGAAAATTCTCTCTGTCCTCTTGACTCCAAGTTTGTCCTTCTTCTTCATGCTCTCCATGTGTCTGCCTTCTCAGACTAATCTCCCTTCGTAGTTCTTGGTTTTGACGAGTTAACTCTGCCATCGCAGCCGCCATAGAATGCATATGTTGGACATAAGATGTCTGCATAACCGGTGCAGATTGACGGTTGCGGTGAGGGTTACTTGATGTGTCTCTATTCTGTTGAGGGCCTGGGCTAGTAGCCCTCAATCTCGTCCGAACCATTTCAATCTTTTGTCAGAGAAAGAAATCACAGAACTCAACAAATTAAGTTCAAGAGCGACAAATATTTCTTTCCCACAGACGGTGCCAACTGATGATCTTGGAAAATCAGTGGGCTGAAAAGTCTTCGGGCTATGATGATCTTGAAGCCTAAGTCCTGAAAAACCAAATTCAATCAGAGAAAGACCGGTGGAGGCCGGTCTAGGATCCTCTGATGATAAAGTCAGTGGGTTGGAATAGAGAGAGAATACTTCTAAAACTTTCTCCTTTTTTTTGTTAAAAAAAAAAAAAGGCTCCCCCTCACCTCTTCGTAGAAAAGTGTTTATATAGTGCACATGGAACGGTTACTAGCTCTGATAACCGCTCATATTATTGGGGAATTCAACAAATTCAGAGGTAACTTCCCCAATTCTTGTGGAAGTTACTTTGTATGGACCGGTACTTCGATGCAGTTTAGTGGAGGTCTTGGTTCAGTAGGCGACGATTACATATCCAAGTCCAAAATGCCCGTCCGTCCATTGTCATGGATGGACGAGGCTTCGCCCGTCCTTTATTGAGGGCAGACGAACTTCTTATGGACGAGCTTGTTCTGTGTCCCATCCCTCCATTCTTTTCTTTTGGACGAACCATATGGACAAGTTTAGAGATGTTATATTTTGCACATCATCAAATACACTTACTAAGGAATAGCTATTACAATCCTTTTAGAGATAAATAGTTATTCCTCATTTTGTGTGATAGACTTTGATGGTGAACTAAAAATTGAATCAATTCCAATTCGTCCATGAGAGTTGTCCAGGTCAAGAAGACAGGAATGGTCATCCCTCGTGGGATGGTTGTCCATGGGCATGAGGGTTGTCCATCAAGAAAGCACCTAGACGACCCCCAACCCTTGGGAAATTTCCAGAAAGATTTTCCTATAAAAGACTAGTGAATCGAACCACGTGTCACTATTTTGAAACACAAGCAAGACCTTGATTCATCGCTATAACTTTCTGCTAAGTACTTAACTTCCAACGACAAATGTAGAAGATAAGATTGAGCATTCTAACTCTTATAGCGATTATAGAAATTAACCCTAGACCATCTGAATTCCTCAAATATAGGAGAAGTTACAAGACAAGTAACCGCTTCAAAAGCACACTATATAAGCACTTATCCAGATCAAATGGAGGTAAGTTTTTCACGACTCCTAAAAAGTTGGAACTCTAGAATTTAAAAGAGAAACTAACTTGAGCATTGGAGGGTTTTTGGCTGGGCCACCCTGGTCACCTTTGATCGTGTATTTTTCTTTTCAGGCTTTCCAAGCAATTACTAGTCCATTGAAACCCGAAGCATCCAACTTATTGATTTTCTTTGCATCTTCAGAGTTTATTCATTACTTTGTGAAACTTTGCAAAAATCTGAGGTGGCATAGTGGTATTGGAGGGTGTAAACCAAAAGATTTGCACCGCATCCTTATCAAATTCGGATTTTTTAAAGAATAGCTTTTTTTTTTTTTGGAGAAACTTTTTTTTTTTTTGAGAAACTTTTTAAAGAATAGTTATTCATAAGAAATGCTTATTATTTATTCCTTGTAATAAAAACAAAATTAAACTATTGAATAGTTAAATCATGTGAATAATTATTACATTATAGTGCCTATTACAATCTATCAAATATAGCCGTAATGATATTACTTGTCAACTTGATGAGCAATTTTCAAATATAAAATTTTTTCAGTATTTGATTTACTATTAATATTGAGTATTTATTATTTTTATGTTCATTACAGTTTTTCCTTATGGGGCTGGACTTAATTGGGCTCAACAAGGGACATTAAACTCTTACTTTATAGCCCCACCTCCCAAACCCAAATGTAGGTCTTGTTCAGGACTGGGCTTTCTTTCTTGAGTTTCGAGTTCCAATCAATTTGTACTTCCTAGGGCTCCTTGTTTACTTATAAAAGTCACATATCAGAACCCATCTCCTCGCCATACTGTTTTACTTAAATCGTACTCTGCCGAATTAGCAAAACCCTTGCCGAATCGATGTCCGAATCAAAGATGCATTCTCCAGAAAACGACAAAGACAAAGATGCAGTGTTCGACAGAATCAGTGACCTACCAGATTGTCTTCTCTGCCATATCCTTTCGTTGCTTCCAACCAAAGACTCAATCGCCACAAGCATCTTGACGAACGGGTGGAAACTCCTTTGGACTCTCGTCCCGAAACTCGACCTCGACAAAAGTTAGTTCGACGCGTCGTGTGGACAATCAGATAAGATAATCTCAATACCTTTGAAGATATTGTGCCCAGTGTTCTGACTCTACACAAAGCACCGTACGTGCCTCCAAAAATTTAGCCTCAAATGCCATTTTAAGTGTGACTGTTTCCATGGCCTTGTTGATAATAAATGGATTGCCAATGTGACTTCGCGTAAAGTGGAAGAACTCGACCTTGGGATTGAAGGGAAATCGAAAGTTTGGACGTTGCCCAATATTTCTATTGCAAGACATTAGTGGTTCTGAAGATACGTGGCACAATTGAGATTGATCCTCCGTCATCCTTTCAACTCCCAAGCCTAAAGATAATCACATTCAATCTCCGTCTCCGTCTGAAATATGGTGTTTGTGAATTATATAAGCTTTTATCTGGCTGCCCCGTTCTCGAAGATCTGTCATTTGATGTGGGGGAGTTCAAATCTAAAATATGGGTACCTACACTGATTCTGGAAATCCAAATTACAAACTTGAGATGAACACCCCAGCTCTTGAGTACTTTAAATTTAGAGGTGGTTATATGGGTAAAATCGTTTTCCTTCACAAACTAGACAACTTACTTCACGCAAATGTTGATATTAATAATGATAATGCACATGATAAGGAATGGGAAGACCGATGGTATGGGGAATGGTATATATGCAGATAGGGTATTCAAGCTTCTTGCAACCCTCCATAACGTCAAATTCCTGAAAATTTATCCTTATGTCTCAAATGTGCGTGAGGTCCCTTTTTCTTATTTTTGTTTTCATAAATGCCAACAAGATCTTGTTCAAGTCCTCCAATAATTGGATGGAAAGAGTGAGGTCGTAAGTTAAAAGTTTTAATAGCAGAATTAGAAAATGATATATTCATGCTCTATTGAGTTTATAGACAATTTTAGGACAGCCTTTGATGGTGATGTGATTATAATCTTGTCATGCAGTGCTTCGGTTATGGTTCCACTTATCCTTCTTGCTTAGGGATGGCAATTTTTGCCCGACCCGCAGGTACCCAGCCTGGCCCGACCCTAATGGGTCGGGTTTTACCCGATCCAATTAGGAATAGGGTCGGGTATGGGTTTAAAAAAAAAATCCGAAGCGGGTCCGGGTCGAGTCTGGATTTTATAAAAAAAACCCGAGACCCGACTCGAGACCCGGCCCGGTTAAAAACCTGGTACCCTAAAATTACAAAAATACCCTATATATATATATATATATATATATATATTCCTATATTCTAACCCTAATCCCTCATTTCTTCACTCTTCAGCAGCAACTCACACTTCCTCATTAACCTCTGACCTCTCTTCCGACCACAAGCTCCACCTCAAACTCCTCAGCCACCACGGCACTGGAAACCTCAGATGCGTCTTCCTCTACAGCCTTAAACATTTCGAACATTCTGTGATCAAAGACAAAATACCACGGACTATCAGACTCTTCACCGGCGACTACGAGCTCTGTCACCGTCGGAATCTTCACCGTCAACTATCCTTATTTTTGTGATCTTCTCCCAGGTGCAAACTCTACTCTCTCTGTTTGTGGATCCGGATATTCTACGGGTTTTCTCGATGACTCGTGGAAATGATATTCGCGAAAGGCATGTTCTGGATTTTGAGCTGATTCGGTTCGATCTGTTTTATTTGTTCTCTTTTTTGTATCTGAACAGGTTGGTTGCCTAGTTATTCCGCAATTTTTTAGTCTACATTTTCATTATTCGCTCAAGTCTACTTGTCTTTTGTTTTAAAATTGGTTCTAAATTTTTTCTTTTCTCTTTTTACCGTGCGAAGCCATGGCTGGTTTCACATGTAGTTTTCGACCACACATACTATATGTATGAAAATTTGCATATTGTATCAATTCATTTGATATATGATTTTGTTGCTGTCTTATAATTTTGTTTTGTATGGGTTTGCACTTTGCAGTTGAATGTATTGAAGTGGGGGAGGATTGATGTGATACATAGTAAGATTAGAATGTCGCTTAAAAGCATTGTTCACGAGATTAAGGATGGAATTCTCAGATTTGTTCATTTTAGTTCCTGTTTTATGGATTTTTAATAATGTTCTAATTTGGAGGTTGAAATGGGTGTTTCCCTGTGGATTTTTTTGGGCTTAAATTTTTTTTTTTTTTAATTGGGCCCAATCCCTAAACGGGGCACGTGGGGCCCGACTGGGGCGGGTCCAGGCCCCAGGAAAAAACCAAGTAGCCTAAACGGGCCAAGTCCGGGCTAAGGTCTTGCTCCGCGAGTCGGGTCCGGATATGGAAAAACCCAACCCGAACTCGACTCATTGCCATTCCTAATCCTGCTTCCAATATTTGGTCGAACTAAACATTCATATTTATCAGCATAGCTGGCATATGCTACTAGACTTGCTCCAAAATGCTCTTGATGATGCCAAAAATCATTAGTAAGTCGCACAGTACTTACGTACTTAATATTAAACCTGCACAATACAGAAAAAGAAGAAGACCTTACAGTGAGTATCGGTGAAGTACCGGCCAAATACCCTCCGAAGGTTAAGTTAGAGAACTCTTCACAACTCTAAAATGCTAGAGCTGGGGTAAATTATGCGTACCTTTGTGAGAGGGGGTTTTAGGGGTTATATAGTGGTGTAGATTTGACCTTAATTTCTTGAGAAGGAAGGCCTTTCCTTATGGGGAGAACTGTCCATCAAATTTCTAGATATTTCGGGATGGTCTTCCTTGTAGATGACCCTCAATTATGGTTGGGCGTAGGGGGCAAGGTTTTTCCATATCAAGATTCTTGATAAGCACTTCCAACCACATGGGAGCCACGTGAGTACCGTGAGTTCCCTTCTATTGGGTTTCTCCACCTGGGGTTCGTCCATATTGAGGTTTGCCTAACTGAGGTTCGCTTCCTCTGGATCCATTAGCCCATGGAAAAGTGTTCGTCAGTTTTGTCATGTCGTCAACTTTGTAGGTCTAAAATTACCCTTATTAGTTGCCCCCTTAGCACATGTGTCCATCAGTTTCACCCTGAACGGACTCATGGGGTGACATATTCTTGCAGCCATTGTCTCTTTCCTCGATAGTTACACTTTAATTGATGGGGTAGTTAAGGATATACGCGGAGCGTTCTGAGTGGCGTTGAGGTCGTTGAAGAAAATGTACTCACTGATCAGCCTTAGGATTTTTACTTTTTAGTTTATTTTGAGAACAGTAGTTTCGTATATGCTAAGCTCTTTTGAGAACAATGGCTTTTTGTAAGGATAATGATTGTCGCTCATTGGGTTTTTGAGCTTTCTTTGCTTTCGTTGCCCTTATATATTTGTGTTTGACCTCTTTCTTTTGTGTCATGAAAAATTCTTAATTGCTTTAATCTGTCCTTCTTGTGGACTTAGTAATAATTTAAATACATCTCATTATACATCTTTCACCTGTCCACCTTGTGGATTTGTTAATAATTAGATGTGCTACATTGTATATCTTTCACACGTCCACCTCGTGGACTTTGTCAATGTATCCGTCCAACTTGTGGACATAAATTTGGATGCTTTTTGACACATCTATTCATTTTGTGGATTTAGTTCATATATCCATCCATCTTGTGGACTTATAACATGAGTTGGCATCCATCCACTTTGTGTGAATGAGCAAGTAAATAGTCCTAGATTCAAGGAGAAAATAAGGAAGTGAGAAAGAAACGTGTAAGAATATGGAATACAATCATATATGCATATATCGTATTGGCTATGACTGGGGATATGCAATGCATGCATATTTGTTTCTTACTTAAAGAGAAAGTGGCCTCGATAAGCTGTCTTGACATTGACATGTTTGAATTATATCATTTCTTTGGTGAGCTTCTATTCTACTTTAGTTCATATATCCGTCCATCTTGTGGACTTATAACATGAGTTGGCATCTGTCCAGTTTGTGGATTTTATAAATTTTTGCTACTAGTTTGTATCCATCCGTTCTATGGGTGTAGTAGAGTTTGGATACTAGTTTGTATCCATCCATTTTATGGACTTAGTAAATTTTTGGATAATAGTTTGTATCCGCCCATTCTATGGACTTAGTAAATTTTGAATACTAGTTTGTATCCATCCATTCTATGGTAAGAGGACTTAAATTTTTACCAAGGCACTTGTGAAGGGCTTGGTTCGTCCGTCCTCCAGTAGGTAGAAAGACTTAGATCTTTTACCAAGGCATTTATGAGTGGCTTAGTTCATTCATCCACCCATAGGTAGGACTATTGACTAAGGTACTCGTGGGTGGCTAGTTTTGTCTGTCCACCCCTTAGGTAGAGGGACTTAGATTTTTGACAAAGGCACTTGGGAGTGGCTTAGTTCATCCTTCCTCCCATAGGTAGGAAGACTTAGACTTTTGACCAAGGCACTCATGAGTGGCTTGGTTCATCCTTCCACCTGTAGGTAGGACTTAGAATTTTTTACCAAGGCACTTGCGAGTGGCTTGGTTCTTTTGTCCTCCTATAGGTAGAAAGAATTAGCTTTCTTACCAAGGCACTCGTAGGTGGCTTGGTTCGTCCATCCACCCGTGGGTAGGAGACTTATATTTTTACGAAGGTACCCATGGGTGGCTTGGTTCGTCCTTTTGAGGACTTGATGCATTTTAGGAATGAATCTATCCACGTAGTACTTAGCAACTTGTCTGTTAGTACTTAATAACCTGTAGGCGTGAACCCATCCACTTTGGACTTAATTTGTTCTTTTTGAGGATTTAGTATCAGACTCGTCCATTTATGGACTTAGTAATGAATTTGTCCACTTAAGGACTTCGTAATGAACTCGTCCACTTGTGGACTTTGTAATGAACTTGTCCACTTAAGGACTTCATAATAAACTTGTCCACTTGTGGACTTTGTAATGAACTCATCCACTTGTGGACTTTGCAATGAACTCATCCACTTGTGAACTTTGCAATGAATTCGTCCATTTAAGGACTTCATAATGAACTCGTCCACTTAAGAACTTAGTAATGAACTCGTCCACTTATAGACTTGGTAATGAACTCATCCATTTGTGGACTTCGTAATGAACTTATCTACTTGTAGACTTGGTAATGAATTCGTCCACTTAGGGACTTTGTAATGAATTCGTCCACTTAGGGACTTTGTAATGAATTCGTCCACTTAGGGACTTTGTAATAAACTTGTCTACTGGTGGAATTCGTAATGAACTCGTCCACTTGTGGACTTCGTAATAAATTCTTCATTTAAGGACTTCGTAATAAATTCGTCCACTTAAAGACTTCATAATGAACTCGTCCACTTGTGGACTTCGTAATGAACTCGTCCACTTAAGGACTTCATAATAAACTCGTCCACTTGTAGACTTAGTGAATTTGTCTACTTGGGGACCCATTTATTTTGTAGGCATCCCTTGGGATGATCCGTCCACTTGTGGACGTGGTTTTGAAGTTGTCCACTTGTGGACTTAGTGAATTTGTCCACTTGTGGACTCAATTATTTTGTAGGCATCCCTTGGGATGATCCGTCCACTTTTGGATGTGATTTTGAAGTCGTCCACTTGTGGACTCAATGAATTCGTCCACTTGTGAACTCAATTATTTCATAGGCATCCCTTGGGATGATCTATCCATTTTTGGACATAGTTTTGTAGAAACGTATACATACACATGCTATATCTGAATAACTCGTCTTATTATGATTAATACATGCATAAGCAAAAAAATTGTTCTTAAAAAGAATAAAAACCTGCCTTTTGGGCATAGAAGGTACTGTAGATAAAAATTAACTAAAAGAAATAAATTGGAAATGAGGAGTGGCGCCCTTCATGTTGTTGTCTACTGGTAGTATTTCTTGAGATGCTCGGCGTTCCATGGGTGGTGTAACTTCTGCCGGTATAATGTCTCCAGGTGGTAGGTGCCTTTCCTCTGCCATGACGTGACTCTGTAGGGGTCTTTCCTAGTTAGGTCCGACCTTTCCCTGGGAGGGATCTTTCAAGGTGTCCATTACATTCCTTAGGACGAGATCCCCAACTTGGAAGTCTCTATGTCTGACTTTGGAGTTGTAGTGTTTGGCCATGAGGTCTTGGTATCATGCTAGCCTTTGTTCAGCTGTTGCCCTAACTTCGTCCACTAGGTCAAGCTATAGACATATGGCCTCGTCGTTCCTACTCTCATCATGATTATCCACTCTGTAGCTTGTGAATCCAACCTCAACTGGGATAACTGCCTCGCTTTTGTATGCCAGCCAAAATGACGTCTCTCCTGTAGGCGTTCTGGCTGTTGTCTTGTATGCCCATAGTACACTTGGCAACTCTTCTGGCCATATACCCTTTGCCCCATTGAGCCTAGTCTTGATGATTTTGAGCAAAGATTGGTTCATAACCTTAACTTGGTTGTTGGCCTAAGGGTGGGCTGGGGAAGAGTAGTGGTTCTTGATCCCCAATTATGAGCAAAAGACCTTGAAGGAGTTGTTGTTGAATTGCTTTCCATTATCTAAGTCCAAGACTCTAGGGATCCTGTACCTACAGATGATATTTCTCCAGACGAAGCTTCTTACGTTTTTCTTTGTGACGGTAGCCGCTTCTACCTATTTGGTGAAGTTGTCTATGCCGACCACTAGGAACCTCAGCTGTCATTTTGCTATTGGGAATGGACCTATAATGTCCAATCCCCATTGAGTGAAAGGCCATGGGGCCGTCATTAGGGTAAGCTCCTTCGTCGGCTATCTAATAATGTTGCTAAACCTCTGACATTTGTCATAGGTTTTGACATAATTAAGCCTGAGCATCTTTTTGTATAGTACGCCAGTAGTATCCAACCTGAATCAGTTTGTGCACCAAAGACCATGACCCTAAGTGGTTCCCGCAGATCCATTCATGGACTTCTCTCATGACATAGTCCGCTTCTTCAGGGCTTAAACATTTTAGGTACGGGCGAGAGAAGCCCCTCTTGTACAGGACGTCCTTTATCAGAACGAATCGTGCTGCCTGGACTTTCAGCTTTCTTGCGGCCTCCTTACTGTTAAGTAATTTGCTGTTTTTCAAATAAGAAACTATTGGTGTAATCCAGTTGCTTCCCAAGTTTATTTCCTGCATGCCGACGTCATCTATTAAAGGTGAAAGCTAAATAAAAGAAAGTACCTTTCTGCTGATGCGATTTTAGCAAGGTGATCAACTTACTCGTTCTCTTCCCTGGGGATTTGGACGAACTTGGCTTGCAGTTTGCTTACTCGTTTCCGCAGCTGCTCTAGGTACTTCTTCATCCTTTCCTCTTTGCATTCGTAGTTGCCGTTCACTTGACTGGTGACCACCTGAGAGTAGCAATGTATGACTACACTTGTTGCCCCTATAGCTTTGGTGAGGCCTAGTCTTGCCACTAAAGTTTCGTACTCTACTTCATTGTTTGTTGCAGGGAAGTCAAGCCGAACCATACATTCGATTTCGTCCCCTTCTAGGGAATGGAGTACTATACCGGCTCTACCAGCCTACTTGTTAGATGACCTATCTGTGTGAATGCTCTACTGAGGATGTTTTCCTACCCTCTGGCCTTATATATGGGTGAATTTTGCAACGAAGTCAGCAACCACATTTCCCTTTATGGCAGTACACGAGCGGTATTGTACGTCGAACTCGCTCAATTCTATCGCCCATAGCGCCATCCGTTCGCCGACTTCGGGATTAATCATTGCTCCTCATAAAGGCTTGTTAGTCAAGACGACCATAGTGTGGGCCTGGAAGTATGGCTTGAGCTTACGGGCTGTGGGGACTAAAGAAAATGTGAGCTTTTCTATTGGTGGGTACCTTTCCTCCACACCTTGGAGTGCTTGGCTAATGTAGTATACGAGTTTCTGTATCCTTTCTTTTTCTCTAACTAAGGCCGCGCTAGCGGTAGCTGGGGATACAACCAAGTAGAGAAATAGCTTTTCCCCTGGTTTGGAAGGACTCAGCAGCGGTAGGCCTTCAGATCCTTAAATGCTTGTTAATACTCGACCGTCCACTCAAAAGACTTCTTTAGCGTGCAGAAAAAAGGTAGGCACTTATCCGTTGCCCTTGATACGAACCTATTCAGCGTAGCTACCTTGCCTTGAGGCTTTGTACTTCTTTCACGTTCCTTAGTGACGCCATCTCTATTATGGCCGGATCTTGTTTAGGTTGACTTCAATACCTCTCTGAGACACCATGAACCCTAGGAACTTTCCAGCTATTACCCTGAATGCACATTTGCTTGGATTGCGCTTCATGTTGTAAGAGTGAAGGGTGTCAAAGGTCTCCCTGAGATCGTCCAAATGATTGTCCTCCCTTCGACTTTTTACTAGCATGTCATCAACATAGACTTGGACATTTCTTCCAATTTGATGTGCAAACATCTTGTTCATTAGCCTCTAATATGTTCCGCTCGCGTTCTTGAGGCTGAACGGCATTACTTTGTAGCAGAAGAGGCCTTGGCTGGTGATGAACAAAGTCTTCTCCTGATTAGCTTCATCCAATTTAATCTGGTTGTAGCCAGAAAAAGCATCCATGAAGCTCAATAATTGGTGTTGGGCTGTAGAGTCTACTAGGACGTCAACCCGCAAGAGGGGGTAGCTATCGTTGGGGCATACGTTGTTTAGGTCCGTAAAGTCTACGCACATCCTCCACTTCTTATTGGCTTTCTTAACCATCACCACATTGGCCAGCTAGTCGGGGTAGTAAACTTTTCTAATGAAATCTGCATCTTGCAACTTGCAAACTTCTTCTGCTATAGCTCAGTCTCGTTCTTGGGCGAACACTCGCTTCTTCTGACAGATAGAGGGAAAAGTGGGCGACACATTCAACCTGTGCACAATGACTGAAGGGTTGATCCAGGGCATGTCTTCATGGCTTTAGGCAAAGATGTCTTGGCTTTCTTTTAGAAACGTGGTGAGCGCCTGACAGATTGGTAGGCTGGCGAGAGTGTCAATTTTAGTCGTTCACTTAAGCCTTACGTTATCAAGGAGTATCTCTTCCAATCCCTCGACGGGCTCTACAATTGTCCGTTTTTCTTCTATGCTCATAGTCTGTAAATGGTTGTCCATTTCTAGCATTAGTACGTAACACTCGCGTGCTACCACTTGGTCCTTACATACCTCTCCTATTTCGTACTTAGTGGGGAATTTGATCATCAGATGGTAGGTCAAAGTCACGGCCTTCCATGATTTGAGAGTAAGTCAACCCAGGATGGCATTGTAGGAAGATAAGCAGTTGACAACAAGGAATGCAACATCCTTAGTGATTTTCTGAGGGTAATTACCAATCGTTATGGGCAAAGTGACCACGTTGAGGGGGTATACTTTTTTTTCCTTCGAACCCAACAAGCGGGGCGTTGGTTAGAACCAGTCGTTCTCTCTCAATCCTCATCTGCTGGAATGTCGGGTAGTAGAGGATGTCAACAGAGCTTCCATTGTCAACTAGGACTCGGTGTGTGTTGTAGTCCCTTACCCGAATGCTAACAACGAGTGCATTGTCATGCGGGTGGTAAAGACGTCGAGCATCTTCTTCCGTGAATCCAATTATGAGGTTGTCAACCAACGCCATTTTCGGGACAAAGCGTGTTAGTTGGACATTCTGAACTATCTTGAGGTAAGTTTTACAAGCATTTTTAGATGAGCCTGAAGCTATAGTGCCCCCCACAGTCATTCTTATGTCTCCTGGGGGTGGCCTAAAACGCTTGTTCTCCTTTCGAGCAGCCTGTTCTTGTGGTGGGTCAGTTTTTTCCTTGCTGACGAACCTCTGCAACTTTCCTTGTCTACTAAGAGTTTCTATTTATAGCTTCAAGTCATAGCAGTCGGATGTACCATAACCATGATCACGGTGAAAACGGCAATACTTATCTTTAGACCTTTTACTAGGGTCTCCCTTCAGCTTGCCAAGAAATGTCAAGGCTTTTTCGTCCTTGATCTGTATCAAGACTTGATCGATTGGGGTATTGAGCGGGGTGAAGCTTGCAAACCTCCCAGTGAGGGGTTTAAAGCGCCTATCCTCCCGTCGATCTCCAGTCCTGGTTGTTTTCGTCCCTTGTCGTGTCGTGCCTTTTCTTGTCTTTCCCTTTTCTTGGGCTTCTCTTCTTGGGCAAGCAGTCTTCTGCGTTCATGTACTTGGTAACCCTATAAAGTATATTTGTCATGGTTTTCGGGTTGTTCTTGTATAAGAAAAACAAGAACTTCCCCTTCCGTAACCCGTTGATGAATGCTTCTACGAGTATCTTGTCATCAGCTTCATCAATCGAGAGGGCTTCTTTGTTAAAGCGGGTTATGTAAGACCTTAACGTCTCATCCTCCCGTTGCTTAATATTCATCAGGCATGTAGTGGACTTCTTATACCTGTGCCCTCTGATAAAGTGTGAAGCAAACTGTGCACTGAACTCTTTGATGGTGCTGATGGAGTTTGGCATCAGCTTGTTGAACCATACCCTTACGAGACCCTTTAGTGTAGTTGGAAAGGCTCGGCATATGATCTCGTCTGCCACGCCTTGGAAGTGCATCAAGGTTTTGAAAGACTCTAGGTGATCTAAGGGATCCTTGGATCCATCGTAGGCCCTCTACCTGCAACATGTAGAACTTTGGCAAAAGGGGGAATGAAGTGACAGATGCTGTAAAGGGTGAATCCGTCTAATGGACCAATTCATTGAGGTCGCTAGACACCTGTCCTTTGAGGGCGTTCATCATGAAGTCCATTCGTTCCTTTATCATCTGCATCTTTGGGACCATGTATGGTAGAGTCGTCTCTGCGGCGGATGGATGGCTTGTGCCCTGTCACTCTGGTCTGCTTGGGGCATTGCTACTTTCCAGTCCTTCTTGGTCCCTTCTCTCAGCACTAGTGCCTTTTTAGTCCTCCTCCTGAGTGTTAAGCCCTACATTCTTTTGGCACAATTGCTCTTCTAGATCATGGTTTTGCTTGGTGAGGTGTTCTACGGTCGCAGCGAGAGTCTAAACCTGTCTCTCGAAGGCAGTGGTACATGGTTCGTCTCCTTGAATATTGTTGATGGTTGCCATTGAGCGGGTAAGTATTATGCAACTCTTTGTACTGATGATGCTGAAAATCGTCAGTAAGTCGTACAGACCTCACGTACTCAATACCATACCTGCACAACACAGAAAAAGAAAAAGAACTTATAGAGAGTACCAGTGTGGTATCGGCCAAATACCCTTCGAAGGTTAAGTTAGGGAACTCTTCACAACTCTAGAGTGCTCGAGCTAGGGTAAATTATGCGTACCTTTGTGAGAGGGGGGTTTTGGGGGTTATATAGTGGTGTAGATTTGACCTTAATTTCTTGAGGAGGAAGGCCTTTCCTTATGGGGAGAACTCTCCATCAAATTTCTGGATTTTTCGGGATGGTCTTCCTTGTATATGACCCTCAATTATGGTTGGGCATAGGGTGAAAGGCTTTTCCATATCAGGATTCTTGATGAGCACTTCCAGCCATGTGAGTACCGTGCGTCCTCTTCTATTGGGTTCGTCCACCTGGGGTCCATCCCCGTTGTTGGGTCCATCCATATTGAGGTTCGCTTCCTCTGGATCCGTCTGCCCACGGAAATATGTTCGTCAGTCTTGTCATGTCGTCAGCTTTGTAAGTCTAAAAATACCCTTATCACTCCTAATCTAGAATTTCTCGTTGTTACTAATGAGGTTAGTTTACTTTGTGCGATGTATTTTTATATTTTAACTTATCTTCAATATACCTACTTTAATGATCTATTATGTTTGTTGTCACCAGTATAAAGGTCCCCTTCAACACAGGTTATACCCAAAAGAGTCACTGCATGATCCTCATTATCTGCCAGTACACCTTAGAAGTCTTTATTATTTCAGATTTCAAGGATTGGAACTTGAAATTGAATTCGTAAAATCAAGAGCGACCCAAAATAATTTGCGGCCTAAGACAAAAAATTTATGTAGGGCCTTTAATATGTAAATATTAATTAAACAACATTATTTAACACTAAACAAATTAAGGTTAATTTGATACATTAAATACATAAATAATACCAACTAGACTAATGTTAATTTCATATAGAGAATTGAATATCATAGTTGAACTATAAATATTAATAAAAAGAAATAAAAATATATTGCGATTGAAAAAGATACTTTATCTTGGATTTATCTTCGATATAAGACGATGCATAGTTAAATAAAGTTGTAATCTAATTTTTAATTTTATATTTTGATTTTAAGAGATAGATATTATTTAGTGTGTGGCTTTGTAAGATATTAGTTTACAAAAATCAAAGTCTCAAACTATTAGGAGAGATTAATCTATAATTGATGATTTAACACATTTGCAACATCTTTTTGAAATATTTTAGGGTTTCATTTGAGTTAAGGTTCTATTGATCTCCTACTTTGAGAGTCTTAATAGAAATAAAAAAGAAAAATACACTAATTAAAAGCACTATAAAATGTTCAAATATAATGTGACATTGTTTCTCATTGATGAACTTATCAATTTAACTAATGAATGTTTATATCACTTTTTTGTGAAATAATATGGCAATTCGTAAGCCAATAATAAAATTTATAGTATCTTTAACATCACTAATAAAAAAAATGTATAACCTTTAGAAAAAAAAAATATATATATATATATATATATATATATATATATATAATTTTATAAAAATTTGGGCCTCTATGAAAAGTGGGGTCTTTTTTCCAAAAGAAAATTTTGTTTTTTGGTGGGGCCTTAGGCCTAGGCCTAACTTGCTTAGGCCTTGGGCTGGCCCTGCGTAAAATATATTCTTTAAGAGGCAAGAGTTTTGGACAGATTTAATTCTTTAGGATAAAAAGTTAAAAGAGAAAGTTCGAAACAATTGGGATTTTTTTGGAGATTAGATGCAGTTACTAATTCATGATCTGGCATGTACAGAATGAAAACTTCATTCTCGATTCTACGAGAATTTTTATGAAAGCATTTCATTTGCTTCTCTTCGATGGAAGTCTTATTTTCCTAGAATGTATCCTAATTTTTGGCCTAATTCTTCTTCTGATGATCGATTCAACCTCTGATCAAAAAGATATACCTTGGTTATATTTCATCTAGCACGTGTGTCGCCCAGGGCATAAGGGGCATGATGACTTGACGTCATCCTCACCTTCCTCCGGCTTATCACCAACAGTCTGCTCAAGGTTCCAAACTCAACGGTTACAACTAAACACGAGGGTTGCGCTCGTTGTGGGACTTAACCCAACACCTTACGGCACGAGCTGATGACAGCCATGCACCACCTGTGTCCGCGTTCCCAAAGGCACCCCTCTCTTTCAAGAGGATTCGCGGCATGTAAGGAAAGTGTTCTCAACTCTCAAGAAACTATTAACGTTCCCAAGGTGCTCCCAGACATGTCTTCTTGCCGTTGAATGAGGTATACTTTTTTGATCAGTTTGGATACAAGTCCACGTTTTACACTGTAGCGCTTTTTTTTTTTTTTTTTTTTTTTTTTTTTTTTTTTTTTTTTTTTTCAGTCGCAGTTGTTGACCAAGTCTTCTTGAATAAGGCACTCATGCACTGTTTATGAGACTCACAAATTTCACTTTTTAGCTACTTTTTTTTATTAAAAATAAGTTTCACGATACTATTTACACATTTAAAAATTATTTTGCTATAGTGTTTCCAGTTTTCAGTTTTCAGTTTCAGTAAAATAAGTTCTATCCAAACGGACTTAGTACTTCACAACTAATTTCAAAGGCATGTTACAAAAAATTTTAGTTTATAATAGACACTCTTCAAGTGGTAAATTTTTTCTGGTTATAATTGATTTTTTTTTTTTAATGTTTTGCCCCTTTCTAAATTATTTGAGAGAGAGAGAGAGAGAGAGAGAGAGAGAGAGAGAGAGAGGATATATTTACTAACCTTCTCCTGGTGATAAAATTTATTTCTTAGCTGTCTGATTATCGATGTACAAATGTTTATTTGACCTTCATATTTTTTGGTAGATAAAAAGACTAAAACTTGATGAAGAAGCGTTCGTGAATAAAATTTTGCTATGTTTGGATATGCGTGAAATTTTAGAATTTAGTTCACTTAATTTGTTATTAAAGATTTGTTCAAAAATAATAGCAAAATAAGTTAAATAGTAAAAAAAGTTAGTTTTTTAAGCCAATATCATACGCACACTAAATGTTTTGTCAAATGTGTTACCTCAGAAATTATGTGGTGGAAGAAAGACTTGGAACATTTGTAAAACTTTTGTTTTTAAATTTTTTTTTATTAGTAAATATTTACAAATAATTGTACTCTCAAAGTTAAGACTTTTGTGTTAAAGGTGGCAACGTCCTTTTATCAACATATTGCGCCTCCATTACTTGGAACGACTATGTGCCAGCTTTTTTTCCCCTTCTTAGAGCATTTCCAATGGTGTATGTAAAGGCAAAATATTCTCTATAATAGAGAATGAGATCAAAAGAAGTCACTCCAATAGATTCTCTATATCCAAAATTTTTTTTGGCTCATGAATAGTAGCTCATTAAGTCTGATGGGCTATTGTTCATTCTTCAAATGTTTTTTTTTCTATTATAATAATCAGGTATTGAATTAAAAAATGTTAGAAGATATGTAGTTGTTAAAAAAGAATAAATAATGAATGAAAAAAATAATATTTAAATGAGATAGAGAATGAGATAGAGAATCTGTTGGAAAGTATATTTGAAAAAGTTGGTAGATAAATTGTAAAAGTCACTATTCATTCTTCAAACAATACAAAAATTTAATGAATTTGCTGAAAATGCTCTCATTATGTATATAAATATTAGATATGCACAGACTGAACACTGAAGTGCCCTATGTACCTCAATAGGGGTTAGATTATATTTAGTAAGTAGCCCTTCTTAATGTAGAGAAAGACAAAGGTAAAATCTTCTTGGGATGTTATGCCTATTTATTAACTAGTTGCAATTCTTTTGTTTATTAATGAAGTTCTTAAATTTTGGAGGAAAAATTTTCTTTGTGATCCATGTTTATTTTATGTGCATAGATGGTATATTTAGTAATCCTGAGGATCCAGCTGTTGGCTATTTAAACACGTACCTGTAATTTTAATCAGTTTGAATTTTGATTTGGAAGCTTCTAAACCCTGAAGGTTAAAGTGGTTTTGATTTGAAATGTGATCTGCTACTACGATATGGTTAGCTGGTTGAAGCAGATGCTATTAATTCATCCATGGAAACTGAAAAGGGATTCAAATCTATTCAACATGTATGCTCGTACATGGAAGCATGAATGGACAGGTTTCACATACTTCTTCACTTAAAAAAAAAAAAAATTTATTTATAAAATTTGATTAATGCTTTAGCTACTGTCTTTCTGTCTCTTTTGCCCTCCTTTCATACCACAGACTCCCATCTATTGAAAATATTACTCACTTTTGTATATCGATTCTGTAGGAAATTTAGACCCCTTAAACCACAAATAGATTGCGTAGCCTAGTTAATTTAGCCAAGTTGTTACTTAGTCAAATTAAGCAATTCTAGGTTAAAACAATCAAATAATCATATCAAGCATATAAAGCAGCGGAATAAAAAATAATACAAGATATGATCACCCAAGAAAACCAAACCGGTAAAAAACCTGGGGAGGATTTTACCCACCGATCCTTAAGGCAAAACGGAATCCACTAAGAAAGAATTGAAGTTCTTACAAAAGGACTTATAAGCTCCCCGCTTGACTTCCTAATGCTACCCACCAGTAAAACTTCCTGACACGACCACGCGCAGGCTCCGAGTCCACAGACTACTTTTTTCTTTGAATCCCTCAATCAGCTACAAGCTCCCCGCTTGTTTATCTTTTAAGTTCCAATGGTTGCAACTTTGTTGATCATCAAGATGTAGAAAATATCTCTACCTTGAAAACCCTAAGTTTATGTGAAGGAAAGCTCATCAAAGATCTCACAAGAGATTCACATAAACAGCAAATATGAGCAACAAAGACCTAGAGAGGTTTGGGTACAAAACCCTAATAAAAAGAGGCACAAGAGGCACTCTAATCTCTCTCTCTTAAAAGTCACAAAAACGTTCTAGGGTTTTCCTTATATATAGGAGTGTTTTACTTGAACCCCAAAACGTTTAAATAGAGTTTGGGCTGAGCTGGAACTCTGCAGAAAACGTATCTGACCTGAGATTCGATCGATCGAGTCTATCCTTCGATCGATCGAGCCAGGCAGAAATGCTCCAATACATCTGCAGTCACTCGATTCCAACTTTACAATATTTAATCAACTTTGAGCAAGTCTAAACAAGACTAAACACATTGTTTTGATCATGGTTTGCCAATATTACACATTAGAGTTCTAAATACATAAATTTCTAAACCTTTAAAACCTAACCGATTCCTATGACTTTAAACTACCATGAGAAAAAAAAAATTATTTTTCGGATTTCGATGTTCTCATACTCACTAACAGTAACACTTCTTCTCATTTTCCATTTCTTTAGGTGATTCTCCTGTGTACTCATTGTTTATTTGAGACGTTTCTTCTCATTTCAATAAATTTTATTTCTTCTTCTCAGTTATGCAGTTCTGCAACTCAAGGATACTGTACATGTGGGAGTGACTCGTGGAGTATGTAAGAATGTAATTAGAGTGATTGCCATGTGCTTAACTCTTGTAACCTGTTCTGTTAGTTACTCTTCAGTTGTATGCTGAGTTAGTTAGGAAGCCATTAATGCCAAGTTGGCTAGTAGTTACTAGTTAGTGCCAATGGATATTATAAAGGCTAGCTTCTGATTGTAAAAGAATCATTGAGAAGATAGACTCTCTCTCTCTCTCTCTCTCGTGAAGGCTAATTGCCTTTCGAAGTATGTGTTTTTTTTTTTTTTTTTTTTTTCAGCCGCAAAAGTTGATTATTCAACAGTAAACAGTGCACAGATACACTGTTCACGGACCCACAAATATCACTTTTTAGTAACTTTTTCATTAAAAATAGGTCCTCCAATACTATTCACACATTTAAAAATTATTTTACTACAGTATTTTCAGTTTTTAATTTTTAATTTCAGCAAAATAAGTTCTATTCAAACGAACCCAAAGTCGGTCCTTATCATTGAATCTCCTTGGAACAATTGAGGATATTTACGAAGTCCTAACCTTCACCAAAACAAAACTTGAAACATGTTGGAGGGCAGAATCTGCTATTAAGTGCCTGTTTGCTTCTAATAATAGCTTTTTAAAATACTTTCAAATTGTCCATTTTCCCAAAAATAGCTAGCAGCATTAAGGATCAATTTAGATACCGCTTATTTTACTGAAAATGAAAATTTATTGCTGAAAATACTGTAGATAAAGGTAAAAATTAGTTGAAATAGTGAAGCGAGGCTCATGAATAGTGCCAAAAAGTACAATAGAGTCCATAAATAATAGCAAAAATAAGCTGAATAGTAAAATAATTTTAATTTTCATTGATATCCAAACACACACTAAATTAAACTGGAAACAAGATGGATTGGTTGACAGATTCAGTAGTCTACCAGATTGTCTTCTCGGTCATATCCATACGTTTCTCTGTCATATTCTTATGGTTCGGCAGCCCCATGGGATCGGTTTGAGTTGCCTTGTAGCATTTTCTACTGCAAAATTAATGTTGGTGGTTATGGAACTAAGAGGTAGAATTGAGATTAATCCTCCTTCATCCTTTCAATTACTGAGCCTAAAGATTCTTTCCTTTTTTTTTAAAGAAGTATTTTAATCTGGCGACTACTCTTTTAGGCGGCTCCAATATTTTTGACATTTGGAAGAAATAGTCAGACGATATGTTCTATTCTGGATTATTTGCTCCTGCGCTTAAACTTTTTCATATAGAGTTTAGCCTGTTTCTACTCGATCTTGATGGTTACATGATTGAGATAAAGGCCCTAGCTCTTGAGTACTTTAAGTTTAAAGGTAATTTGGGAGACATATTAGTTTTCCTTAAAAACTAGCCAACTTAGTTGAAGATGTCTATATTTCACTTCTACAACTAGCTGCGAATGATATTATGGAGTAGGTTTTTTAAACTTTTTAGAGCACTAGATAGAGCAAAATTCCTTTCATTATTTCCTAGTGTCAGAGGTAAGAAAATGGCCTTTCTATTTTATCATTTATTTTTTATTTTTAATGAATATTAATTGCTTGGACTCTAACGATGAGCTATTGTTCAAATGATATATTCTCCTTCAAAAATAATGGGAAGTCAGATAATAGGTTTAAGATCAACTAGGTGTGTCTGTAACTTACTGAAAACAAATTCTTAAGATTATAGTTAGTTAGAGCCTCACTTTCATGGAAATTTATAAAAAATTCTAGTACAAATGTACAATATATGTTGTTATGATTATAATCTTGACATGCAATGCCTTGGCTTTGGTTCAATTTATTTTTCCAATTTCCAAATTTTGGTCTAATTGGACTTCAAATTTAATCCTTCTAACTGGCATGTGCTTCAAGCCTTGCTCCTTACATCTCCTAATTTAGAAGGCCTTGTTTTTAATAAGGTTATTCAAGTTAATTGGAGGATATTTTTTAATTAATCTTCCCCAAACCTAAAAATATGATCTGCTACTGTATTTTTGCCATCAGCTTTTTTTAAACAGTGAAGACAATGGCATGCTGGGTGGAGCCTCCAAATGGTCCTGATTATCTTTCATCACATCTTACAAATTTTAATTTTAGAGGATTTGAAGGATTATAACATGAAGTGGAATTTGTAATATATATTCTAAAGGAGGCAAGGGCCTTGAAAACAATGACCACTAAAGCTTCTAGTGGAAAGTTAAAGGAAAGTGTTGACGAGATGCTATCAGTGTTCCCAAGGCTCTCTAGGACATGTCTGAAACCAAGGCTCTCTCTCTCCCTAAATGGTAATTAGCAACTAATTTCAAAGGCATGCCACAATTGTTTTCTATGTATGGACCTGTGTTGATCATGATGTGATATTAGTCTTTTCTGGCTGTTAATTCTCTATTTTGTTCTAACCTCCGTTTAAATTATTTGAAGGAGAGAGAGAATGGATCAATTATCCGGTGTTCTTTAATCTCCTTGTGATAGAGTGATTCTTGTGAAAAAAAAATGTTCAAAACCTCCACTTGACCTGCACAGTGTAAATATTATGAATTAGGCTAAATTTTGGATAAAGAAATGTTCATAAATAAGCTTTTGTTGTCTCTTCATATGAAACGAGTTGCCTGGCCTGGAATAGTTGAAATGGTAAAAAGAATTGAATGTCTCTCTCGAAAGTGTGACCTCAAAAATAAACTATATATTGGAAGAAAGACTCAGAATGTTGTGTACTTTTCTTAGCTTTCTACAAGGTTGTTTCCTATCAAATCTTCTTCACTAGCCTATAACTAATTCAATGATATCACTTTGGCATAACAGGTCAGTGATTTGGCAACATGCATCTTTCGACATAACACCTCTATTACCAGTCATGTATCTGAGTCTTTTGTTTGCCTTTGTAATATGTGCAACTGAAGTAAACATAGGGGTGAAACATAGTATAGGATGCTCTTGGTGTAAATGAAATGATTAAGTAAGATCTTAAAAGCAGAGCTCTGAGCTTTCCTTATTACCTTTTTTTTGTTTATTAAATAGTTGTAAGCCCTTTGCTTCTTGATTCCTTGGGGAAAAAGTTTCTGGTGATCCATGTCTAGATTATCAATTCATGTTTATAGATAGTATTTAGATTAAGAAAGATCTTAAAAGCTTCTTGATTCCTGGAGGAAGCTTATAGACCTATTTGACACCTGGACAAATGATCATACAGATATTTATACAAATTATCATATTTTTGTTGGTAAGGAAATCATACGAATCATAAACTAATTACAAATTAAAAGAATTCTAGTTTAGTTCTTCATGATTAATGTTTAGTTTGTAAACTCATGAGTACATATGGTATTTAATAGTATGAGGGTCAATTTTTGGGTTAATTAAACACCTATATTTTAATTCGTTTGGATTTCAATTAGGAAGCTTATGGACCGAAAAAGTAACAAGTGGCTCTAATATGAAATGTGTCTACTATTATGTTATGCTTAGATAGTTGATCCATAAGTTGCTGAATCTCTTGCCTTCGGGTGGGCAATGTTTGTAGCTCAGTAAATACACCTTACTCAGGTGATTTTTGAAGCGGACTCATAGGTGATTTCTGGTTTGGATTGATTTTTGGTTTGATTCTCCTTTGTTTTTGGTTGATTTTGTGATTGGAATATCATGGATTGCGATGGATTGTGGTGGTGGTGATTGGGTGATGGTTGGGCAGTGTTGGGTGTATGTGCAGCAAACTTGGGACAAACAGAGAGAGAGAGAGAGAGAGAGAGAGAGAGAGATTATTAAAATATTGTATACAAAGTTATAGTAACCATGTATATTTACATGGTTACTGTAGTATCTTTGTATATTTACAAAGGTTTAGAAAGACTGATGTTGGTGTTTTTTGTGCCATGTTGTGTAAAATTTTGCAATTTTTGCATTTTACGTTGACTGATGCAATTGCTCAGGGGTGGCAAAATCAACAAAAACCTATTTGCCCACCTAAACTCACCCAATTATTAATTGGATTAAATGGGTATTAAGTAGGCATAAATGCACTTTTAGTCCCTACATTTTAATTTGGCTTTTTTCCATTTTAGTCCATATATTTTAATTTTACCACTTTTAGTCCCTAAATCAATTAACGCATTCTATTTTGGTCCTTTCCGTTAGCCCACTACCGGAAATTGCTTAAGTGGCAGATGAAACTATTAAAATAATAATAAAAAATTTTATTTTACTATTAAAAATGCCACGTCAACTTATAAATTTAAAAAATTTATTATTAATTTTAACTAAATAAAAAAAATTAAAAACAGATTGTTTAAAAAAGAAATTAAATTAATTAAATTAAAAAAACTCCAACAATGGCAATCACAGCCACAGCCACAGCTCTCCGAGACCCACCTCAAATCCACAAATTCCCACAAACCAAATACATCGATGTCGTCCGCTGGCTCCCTTAGCTCTCCACCTTTGACCGCTTCGCCGTCCTCTCTCTCTTTGACTCCGACTCCAACACCCTTTCTCTCGAAATCCATTCCCTCAATCCCTAATCCCAAACCCTAACCCCTCAATCCACATTTTCTCCGCCTTCCCGAATCTCCTCCCTCAAGACCTCCCAAACCCCAACGCACAAACCCCTCATCGCCGCCTCCACCTTCTCCAGCTCCCTCCACCTCCTCTTCGCCAACGCCGTCGACGCCTCGCTCGAGTCTGAGTGCTAGTCCTTGCAAAGGAGCTACACGTTGGGGCTGTGTCTTGTGTCGATGTGAAGAACGGTGGGGCTGAGTGAGTGACAGTGGAGGGGCTAAGGTCGGTAGTGGTTTACCTCCAATCTCTCACAAATCAGTGGGTCTCTATTAGATCGGTGGGTTTAAAATTTCTAGGTTTGTTTACGGGTTTCTCGAATTTGGGTTTGAAATTTATAGGTTTGTTTCTGGGTTTGATGTTTGTATGGAGGGTTTGATTTTTAATGTGATGTTATGGGTTTGCTAGAGATTGAGGGTTGGGTTTGGGTTTGGGTTTGGGTTTGTGTTCTTTGTGTTTTGAATCTTTGAACATCTTTGTCTTTTGTAGATTTGTGCCCTTTAATTTTATGTGTTCCATGGTGGCATGTTCTTGATTTTTTTAATTTCCTCGGCAATGTTTGAGGAAGAACATGAACATGTTCTTGACTGGAAAGAACATAATGTAAAGAATTTTTTTTTTTAATTTAATTAATTTAATTTCTTTTTTAAACAATCTGTTTTTAATTTTTTTTATTTAGTTAAAATTAATAAATAATTTTTTTTTAATTTATAAGCTGACGTGGCATTTTTAATAGTAAAATAAAATTTATTATTATTATTTTAATAGTTTCGTCTGCTACCTAAGCAATTTCTGGTAATAGGCTAACAGAAAGGACCAAAATGGAACGTGTTAATTGATTTAGAGACTAAAAGTGGTAAATTTAAAATGTATGGACTAAAATGAAAAAAAAGCCAAAATGTAGGGACTAAAAGTTCATTTACGCTTATTAAGTATTAACCCAATTAACATAAATGTTTATTGGGTTTTAATTGGATAGCCAATTAGATCCAATTATGATCCAAGTATCATTTCTACAAATCACCCAACCCTAGAATTGAAAGGAATGGAAAAGATGGAACCATAGTGCCAGTGGCAGCCCCCAGCCCCTTGCATTTTTAAATTAATATGTACATTAGTATAGTTAAGGTTTTCCTCTTTTCCCATCCCTTGTGTCTGGTGTCTATATTATCTTAAAAAAAAAAAAAAAAAAAAAAAGAGTATAGTTAAGGTTTGTGATATATAACATGTGAACATGACATAAATACGATATAAAATTAGCAGATTAGGGTCGAGACTTAACAAGTTCATGTCAATTCGAAAAAAAAAAAATTAGACGTGAAACCCATTTTGACCCATTAGAACCGTTTAACTGAGGATCATTTTACTAGTTTACCCTTTGAAACATTATTTAGAGGTGTGATTTAATAAAAATAAATAAATATTTATTTACATTTACAATTTATAATGTTACAAAATTTATTATGAGATATTATGACTATAAATTTAAAATAGTTTTTTTTTTTTTTGAGAAAGATTAATTTAAAATAGTTGGTACACAAATTTTGTCGCCATTATATTGTGATTAAATTGATGTTATAACTTATGTGTATTATACGTATAAAATAAGGGAGTTTTACTACTCAAGAGAGGTGCACCGCGCACCTAGCGGCCATGTATAGAGTGGGTATTTTTTTTTATATAGACTTCAATTTTGTGGGCGAAGGGTGTTCTTGTAGTGGAGCCTTTGCTTTATGAAATAGTGCAAATATATGTAACTTACAATGCATGTAGCTGAGGTGTTGTCATGCTAGTGATCCTGTTGCACTGGTTAAGATTAACCTTTGATATTCTCCGACGGTAGTGTGAAATGCCATAAAGAGAACGAGTGTTGCCATCAGAATTAGTCGCTAGATAATCTAGGGGCATTCACCCCTGATGGGTAACCAATTTAGTGTTATAATTTTTACTCATTTCCATGCTAATAATTAATAACTAAATTACAATTGAAATTATAATATTAAAGTTAATTAGACCTACTGAATTTTTTTTTTATGACTTATAAAATTAGATTCACCAGCTTTTGTATTGTTAAAAATTATACATGATTTTTCTATCTTTTCGTCAAAATAATAATAATAATAATAATAATAATAATAATAATAATAATAATAATACATGATTTTTACTACTAAATAGACTATTTAGATTATTAATAGATTACAAATAATTAATATCTTATGAAACTTAATTTAAGATATTGATGGCATATAAAGTTCATCAATTTTAATATTTATATACTTTACCTTATTATTATCATCAATGGTCATTTGACAGCTTCACAAATATTTTTCCCAAGTTGAGCTCAGTCAAGATGTTCAAACAGCTCAATTGATTTTTACAACCTTAGAGAGAATACCATGATTATGTTGTTTTTAGGGAGCAAAGATTGAATATGACAATATAAGGGTCGAGATTGCACAACTTGAAATTTTCTTCTTTGAGAAAGAAGTGTAAGAACACTAATCACGATATATTAAGCTTCTCTCCTGATAAAATCCCCGACACTAATTTAGACAAAATACTTTAATAGAATTTCTTGTGCTTTAATATAGGTAATGGCAAACATAATTGCTAATCGTTTTTGACAAAGAAGATGGGGTATCTCAGGGCCTGTTTGGTTTAGGTCTGTTTTGAGTGATATGACTGGAAACTGATAACTCAGTTATGAAAAAACGTGGGACCCACACAGTTTTTTTTGTTTGGTTTGATTTCCTCATCTTGTTCTCATCACTCAAACTCAAAAATTTTGAGTGAGAGTGATGAAAACCGGAAACACCAAATTGGTGTTTTTAGTTTATGAGATACATAACTCAGTGGCAGTATTGTAAATTTTTTACCTCTATGGGGCCCATATGTGTTGATGGCGTTACCTCTCTCTTTCTTCTCCCACTTTTTTCTTTTTCTTTCTTTCTCCGGCTTCTCTCTCTCTATTTTTTCTTTCTTTCTTCCTTTCTCTGGTTCAGCCCAGTTCCACCGCCACCATCAAAGCGAGAGCCTCGAAACACCAAGACCATGATCGCCGGTGCTGGGTTTTGATTTTGTCCCATCAAGTAACGTCTCTCTCCAACCCAGAGATCAAGCTTCGCCGGCGAATCAGATTGAGCCAAGACCAGAGATCAAGCTTCACCGGCGAATCGGACTAAGCCCAGGCCGGATCATGAGACCTAATGCTTCACAGAGATCGGAAGCTTTGCCGGCAAATCGAACTGAGCCAAGTCCAGAGATCAAGCTTTGCCGACGAATTAGACTGAGCCTAGGCCAGAGATCAAGCTTTGCCGGTGAATCAAACCCAGAGCTCTCCTTCATTTTTTTTTTTTTTCAATCAAACACATTTGGTTGAGGGTTGTTGGTGGGTTTGGATTTTTGATTCATTCAGATTTTTTAGTGGAGGTTGTGGTTGTGTTGAGGGCTGTTGGTGGTGGTGGTTGTGGTTGTGGATTTCTGGGTTTGTCGTTGGTGGTGGTGGAGCTGGGTTTGAAGAGCAAGAAAAAAAAAAAAAAAAAAAAAAAGAGAAGGAAGGCAAGTAGCAACCATATTTTTCTGTGTAGTGTCAGTGGGTGGGTCCATTATTTGGCAAAAAGAGAAGTTAAAAACTGAGTTGCATGACTGAGTTTTGTGACCAAACAAAAGTGTTGGATTTTTTTGAGTGATAGTGAAGTTTGAGTTATGAGCTATGGGTTTTGAGTTTAAGCTATGAAAACTGAGTATTGAGTTATAAAAACTAAGATACCTTTAAACCAAACGGGCCCTCAATCACCAAACCAAAGTTATCCCACATCCAATTAAATATATATATATATATATATATATATATATGTATATATATTTATGAGGTACGAAATTTTTATTAATTAGAAGGTAAGGACAAAGCATCATGAAACACTTGTGGTTCAATGAATGGTGGGCATTCCTCCATCCATGATACAAAGAAATCAATATTCTTGGCATATGCAACTAAAGCATGTGTGGGACAATTGGCTAGTCTCTTGACGTGGGAAACTTCAAAGGAATGAAACTCCTGTAGCTTTGAGTGGGTCCCAGCGACAAGACTAGCAATAGTAATCTGAGCATTGTCTGGGTCCACAAGAGCATGAGAAACACTGATTGAGTCTGTTTCAAAAATTACGTCCATGACTCCTACATCCCGTGCAAAAAGCGTAGCCTCATCCATGGCCTTTGCTTCTGCTTCAAGGGGGTCGGGTGGAAGGGGGAGGCGTTTACTAAGTGCAGCAACCACAAAACCTTCATGATCACGGATGATAACGCCAATACCAACCATGCCAAGTTGAGTGAAGACAGCAGCGTCCACATTCACCTTATACCACGGAAAGACAGGTGGGACCCAGCGATTGTCTGTGGCGTCCTTGAACAGCGTGGGCCGAAGGTGGGCATCCTGGTACTTCATAAGCAAAAAACGGGCTTTGGTCATTATCTCATGAGGTGGTTGGCGGGTGGCTCCGTGTCGTGTCTTGTTTCTGCTAAACCATATACTCCATGCTGTAGTAACAATAAGCTCAAGGATGTCTGTACCCCCACATGTTGAGTGAAAACCAAATGCCAAAGAAAATCCATGAAATCTCTATAACTGATGCCATGTTTATCAAAAGGGATATCAAAGAGTTTCCATGTTTCTTTTGCAATATTGCAATCCCAAAAAAGGTGTCCAGTAGTCTCTAGGGCTAGGCCATATGCTTCACAAATGGGGTTATCGAGGACGTGGCGATGGCATAGATTTGCTTTCGTAGGTAGAATATTTTGGCAACTTGCCAAGTGAGGAGCTTTATTTTGTTTGGTATATGGAGGTTCCAGATCATTCACCAGAAGCTGCTTTAGCTTGTGCTGTGGGAGGTCTCAGTAGTATGAGAGCTTTGGCTCATGGACAGCACCACCTTGTAGGCACTGTTGACTGTGAAACTCCCTTTAGGCGTGTAGGCCCATACCAGCCTGTCTCTCGGTTTGTGGCGACTTAGAGGAATGCCGAGGATGGAGTTGACATCATCAGGTAGGAAGGTTTGTGTGATCAGTGTAAAATCTGAAAGGTCGATGGTCGTGGTAGCGAGCAGTCAGTCCAGATGCCAATGGATGTACCATCCCCCACTTGCCACCGACAGCCCACTTTCACTACTGGTAGGGCTGAGAAGATGTTGCGCCATGCGTATGACGTTTTGGAGCCCAATTCTACATGTAAGAAGTCTGTGCTTAAGAAATAACGGGCCTTCATTACTCGGTAGACCAGTGACTGAGAATTTTTCTGTAGCCGCCATCCTTGTTTGGCCAATAGGGCCAGGTTGAATGTTTTTAGGTCTCGAAAGCCCAACCCACCCTTCTCCTTGGGGGTGCACATTTTTTCCCATCTAAGCTACGCCATTTTATTTCTACCATTTTTTTGGCCCCACCAAAACTTTCGAATCATTCCAGTCAAGTCATCATAGAGAGCATCAGGGAGCTTAAAGACATTCATAGTGTATGTAGGGATAGCTTGTGCTACCGCCTTGATAAGCACTTCCTTACCTGCTTGGGATAACATCTTCTCCTTCCACCCTGAAAGTTTGTTGTCAAGCTTCTCCTTTAGAGCTCTGAAAGTGTTTTGTTTTGATCTGCCCACCAGTGAAGGTAACCCCAAATAAGTTTCATGCTGTCAAATGACCTCTGCCCCAGAGCGATTTTTGATGGCTTCCTGAGTGCCTTGCGGAGTATTCCAGCTAAGGAAGAGGGATGTCTTTTCCCTATTAAGCTATTGGCTTGAAACTTTTTCATATATATCCAAAAGTTGCTCAAGATGGCTGCATTGTTTAGTGGTTGCTTGGCAAAAAATGATGCTGTTATTAGCAAAGAATAAGTGGGAGATCCGTGGGCCATGTGCACTAGCAGAAACCCCTTAAAGATGACCCTGTGCAGAAGATTGGTGTAGAAGTATTGACAGTCCCTCTGCACAAAAGAGAAACAAGGAAGGTGAAATGGGATCCCCTTGCCTCAAACCCCGTGTAGGGATAATGTGGCCTCGGGGTTTACCATTTATCCTGACAAAGTATGTAACAGAGGTAATACATTGCATCATAAGATTTACCCATCTCTCATTGAAACCCATTTTCTGCATGATTTTTTTTTAAGCAACCCCATTCAACACGATCAAAAGCTTTGCTCATATCTAGCTTCAAAGCCATCTCACAAACTTTACCCCTAGTTTTTTGATTTAGGTGGTGCATAATTTCAAAAGCAACAAGAACATTATCAGTGATGAGGCGATCAGACATGAATGCACTTTGATTTTCACTAATGATAGATGGCAAGAAACGCTTCAATCTATTAGCAATGACTTTGGATGTAAGCCTAAAGATGACATTACAAAGACTTATTGGCCGATACTGAGTTATTTTTGTAGGGTTTTTGACTTTTGGGATAAGGACAATAAACCACAATCGAGGCCACTTAAATATACCCTATTTAACTTATAACAATTTTTCACTTAGGACTTTCTTTATGTATTTCTTGTGTCATAATTGATTGACTATTATATTCATTATATGTGGCATTTGTTTATGCTTTTGTCATGGTTTTTATTTTTCCTTTTTCATTTTTTGTGAGCTTACCATTCTTAATTGTTTTGTTGCCCCATGTTTTTTTGAGGTACGAAATCCACGTCTAAATGGGAGTAATTGACAATATAGAAGTAGGGCCTCTGTAATTTCGGATGTAAATTTTCTTTCTAAAGTTGTCTTGTCTGGGATATGTCATAGGCTCAATGGATAACTTAATACATTCAATTATCTGTAAATGGGAGATGCCTGATACACATCATAAATGAACGAAGGAAATGACAATTGACTTGTCTACCTTTACTCTAAGACAAACCATTGGATTTAGATAATAATGAGAGCTAAACAATATTTTTATTCATCTCAATATTATTCTTCTTTCTTTTAGTATCAATATAATGATATTGGGGTGAAGGGTGAGGTTGTGAGTTCAAGGAGCATTGGGTTTGTGTAACATATAAATATAAATATATATTCTATTTATTGTACATTCTCTCAACTCTCTCTTTCTAGTTTTAATTTTTTCATCTTGTGTGCCTTTTTTATTTCCCAGTTACTGTTAGTGAAGTTAAAGCACCTTTTGAGCTTTAGAAGAGCATTAGTAGTTCTGTAATCGATGATGGGTTGATAAACAAGGTATGTTTGTGCTTCTTCAACAGTTTGCTTATCATGCTGCATTTCCTACCATGCCCTTGCTTCTATCTGAATTTCGTTGGTTTCTTTTTATATTTTGTTCTAAGAAATATTAGCAAGTCCCATTAAGTTTGATCATGGATTCAAAATCCATTGGGTGCATGAGAGAAATTACCACTAAGGGAAAAAGTGAGAGAGAGAAGACAAAAAATACATAAAGGCATTCACTTCTTTTTGTGTATTTTCTATTTTTCTAAAAAAACAAAATTGAAGGAAATTTCACTACTTCTGCTAAGATGTTTGTACCCTTTGTAGAAGCGTTGTCCTAATAACTCTATTCTTCGAAGCTAATCTATTTTGGGAAAAGAACATTTGTGGTCTCATAATATGGTTGTGTGTACATGATGTTTGCTGGAAACTGGCTGATCAAGTACCATGATGCTTGTTGACAATTTTTTGTGATGTAAAAATCCTTGAGGGATATGCATTTTGTGATGTAAAAATCTTTTGTTGGGAACTTGTTTTGTTTATGTAATTATTTGTTTATGTAAATTATTTGGGCAATGCAATCTTTTGGCAATGAACTTGTTTTGTTTGCTGGTAATTGGTTGGGAACTATTGAGTGTTGGCAATTGTTTTGTTGGTTTCAATTAGTTGCATTTGTTGAGTGTTGGCAATTGTTTTGGGTAGGAATTACAGATTTAGCAAGAAAAAAAAAAAGAAAAGAAAAAAAAAAACCACCTATAGCTGCATTTCTAAACGCGGCCCAAAGATGGTTTATAGCCGTGTTTTAAAAAGCGCAGCTCAAAGCAGGTCTATAGCCGCGTTTTTTACAAAACGCAGCTATAAGTCTCAACTTATAAGGGGTGGAAAAATGTAACTATAAAGGGGAAAAATGTAGCTATAGGGGTACCTGTAGCCGCATTTAAAAAAACGTGGCTGTAGACCCCACAAGGGGCTATTGTCGCACAGTAAAAGCCACGTTTGTAAACTCTGCTATAGCCTATAGCTGAATTTTTAGGGTCTACAGTTGCGTTTTTGAAACACGGCTAAAGCTTGCGTGTTTTGTAGTGATGTCTATCTTATTATTCTTATTGTCAAAAGTTTATTGCACATTATATATAATTATTTATTTAAGTGATTAAAATAATAAGTGAAGTTCATATAATTTTTTGTGAGTTTATTATATGATTGTGAATTTTAAATTATTTTATTATTTTTAAACCCCATAGCCAACTATTTTAAGGTGATTTTCATACTTAAAAAAAAAAAAAAAAAAAAAAAAAAAAAAAAAAAAACGAAAACCCATTTGAACACTGGTCATATCACTCTTAGGTATTTCATCAAACAGTTATATAGCATACTCAAAACCAATTTGATCAAATGAAAATTTCACCACAGCCAACTCTACGCAATCCATAACAAGTCTTGAAACACTTGGATAAGTGTAAAGGGTAAAGCCCAAAAATTAAACCAAACAAAAAAAAATGCAAAAACTTGCACATAGAGATTGAGATTGGAAAAACAATAGCAGAAAAAAATATAAAAAGAAAAAGAAAAAAAAAAAAAAAAAAAGCATACTAGCTGCAAGCTAATGACAGGACAAAGGTCCGACACCAAAGAGAGGTTTTCGTATCGGTTCTAGATTCTAGTTCCATAGTCTCTTGTCTTCCTCTCTCTAAACCTAGCTTTCTCTCTCCTTCTCAATTGAGTTGATTCACCTTGGTAATTTTTGTGTGTTCTTCTCACATGATTTTTTCCGTTATTTTTTTTAACACCAAACTAATAGAAGTATTGATTTGACAAGCGTATAAAGTTAAAGGAGTAAATTGGCCAAAATAAGTTTATGTGTGTCTTGACCACTACTTCAAAGTTCAAGGGTTTATGAGCATTTTTTCCAAACTTTTTTTCAAAAGCTTATTTAAACTCAAAACGTCATTACCTAGAAATTTATTAAGAAAAAAAAAAATCCCTTTACCAGAAATTTAGATTTTAAACCGACTACCTTTTATAAAATAATAAAATTTAAATTAACCACGCCCACGATTTATCATTTATCCATTCACATGTAGTACCAATCCTTGCAGGCTCCCTCTCTTTTCAAAACAAATAAAAATTAAAAAAAAAAACATGCGCGTACACACACAAAATAAACAATAAAATTCTTCTAAAAAAAAGAATAAACAATAAAATAAACTAGCCTTATCACACGTGCTCTGCACATGCAATGAGTTTTTATTTTTTATTTTTTAATTTAATGTAATTTTTCAATTTGAATTGTCTATTGTTAGTGAGGTTACACATGAAGGGATTAAAAAAATAAATAAATAAATAAATAACTCAAAATTAGGATTTTGAAAATGAGAAAACTATTGGTTTTAATGTGTGCTAGTTTTTAGAAAAAAAAAAGGTATCAAACATGTGTAAATATATATATATATGTATATATATATATATATATTTTTTTTTTTTTGAAAGAGTTTTAACCTATGGAGTCCGCTTTTGATTATAATTCTTTATCATTAAATGAAGACACCAATTGGTTTTTAGTGTAGGCAGGGGTTAAACCTCAGATCTCTTATTTAACCATCAGAGACTTTACTCGTTAACTAGAATATGCTGAATTTTTGGAAAAAAGTTTCTTTGGTATATATATATATATATATATATTAATTTTGTTACTATTTTTTATTTTTAAAAGAATAAAAATTATCTAATTAGATTACGTGTATTTTTTTTATATTTTATCTATCTATACTACTATTTAAGGAGCTTCCCCTGTTTGGATCGGATTTTTTTTGGGTTCCATAATACCCCTACAACTTATGTTTAAGCAGGGGCAAAACTTGGTAAAAATGCTTCTTTAATTTCCATGTAAAACACTATCTACAAAATAAGACCACACTCCCAATACACTCACGTTAGTTTTCAAACTCAAATTGCTTCTTCTTCAATTCTTCAATTCTCTCAATTCTATGTTAATCTTCTTTTAATACCCCTTTAACTCCCACCTGAAACATGGCCTACAAAATAGGACAACTCTCCTGGTGGTTTTCAAACTCAACTTGATAACTATTAGAGATTTATACAGTTACAACTTTCATATTCCTTCGACTGCTAAAATACTCAACCCACGTTTTAAACACAATGGATGGACCAGAGTACAATGTTGGTTTTGGAAGTGTTGTGTTTAGGAATAGTCTTTGGATTCCTTTTGTTTCTTTGTCCAATGGTATGTTGCTCTAAATCCATTTCTTCCTTCTAATTATTGAATTGCATTAACATATATTTTATACTCATTTGATTGGGCTTTTTTTTTTTCGGTAGATTTTTTTTTTAATTTTTTAATTCCAATTTAGGGGTTCATAAATTCTTTAGCCATATGGAAAAATCCTAGCTTTCATAATTCAAAAGGAATTTCCAACAAACGTCCACACGGCTGCAATTTCTTACATTATCTGATCATAACTAGAGGCCCAACCTATGAAGCACGGGTGCGTTTTGAGACTTGGGTGCGGGTGCGGTGGGACTCGGCAATTAAAAATTATTAAAAATATTTTTATTTATTTTTTCTATTTATTTTTACTATTAAAATATTCTTAAAAAACACATTAGATTCACAAAACAAAGAAAGAAGAAGGCAAAAAACACAAAACAAAAAAGAAATACAAAACAAAAAAGAAATGTCCTACCCTCTCACCTAATCATGCCATATCAGATCATGCACTATACCTATCTCAACCAACACATGTACATCAAGGTAAAATGACCAAAACAGCCACATGACTTTGGGTGGAACTTGGGGTCCAATAGAATACAAAGCAAAGGGCATTTTGGGGTAATCAAAGTCTTTTTATATTGCAACTCTTTGTCACGGGCCAACAGAGTAGCAGTTGTGTTGTGTTGTTGTGGGCAATGGGTTCTTGTGGTGTTGATGAAATATGGCTCTCTCTGAATTTAGTCGTGGGTTTCAAGTTTCAATTCAACGAGTGACGGAGTGAGAAAGAGTGTTTGGACAAAGTGAGAATGTGAGAGAGTTTTTTTTTTTTTTTTTTTTTTTTTTTTTTTTTTTTTTTTTTGAATTTTGGCCTGAATCGGCTGTTTTGGCTTGAATCGGCCATTTCGGCGGTTTCGCCCGATACAGCCTGAGTTGGCGCAAATCAACCCGATTCAGCGCGAATCGGCCCGAGTCCGAGTCGTGTCAGCGTGAGTTGGGGAAAAAAAAACACATGGTAGGATGCGGCACCGACGCACGATCAGTGACGTCCCTCGCGCGTCGCCGCGTTGGACGCGGGTGCAGCTCCTCTGGCGCCACATCCGTGCATCCTAGGGCCCAACGCTGCTATCAGGTTTTAACCTTTTTTTTTTTTTTTTTTTTATGGGTTTAATAAATCATATATATATTTTAAAAAAAAAAAAGGATAGATGAAGATGTGAAATTTGATATGTTTTGATTTTTTTTTTTCTCTATACCACACTTGAAAAAGTAAATCTAATATGTTTTGAGTTTTTTTTTCTCTGATTCTTTAATATTTTCTTCTGCTTTGTAAACTAATAGATAAATGTATCTAATATTTTGTTTAAGAAGCAAGGACTATTCAGTGTGGGCATCCTAAAGAATAGAGGCGGTGTATCTTGATTATCTTTACTTTAGCAATTCATCAATGTATGCAAAGCCGCATACCCAGACTGCTAAGAAAAGGATCGAAAGACTAGAAAAAACAACAATCCACTGAAGCTAGGTGTGGAAATCATATTGTTTGTAAAGGCAAGATGTGGTTTAGTAATATGCAGGTTGTAATCTAGATGACCATTTTGTATTAATATTAATATTTTTTTGTATAAAATTGTGTAATTGTTTATCCTATTTTCTTTAACTAGAAGGATATGGAAATAGAAAAACATTTTATTCAAAAATAATGATGCATTTGTCAAGTTGTAGAACCATACTTGGTTTGACAAGAATTTTTTATGATATTTTTTTAAAAAAATTTCTATATTTAAGTTATTTTAATTGAATGTAGACATATTTGCCTTTTCATTTCTCTTAGTCTTAGATGACTGAGATTTGAGAGCTATTTGGATTGATTAATCTAATTGGTCAAGTAATCCTATACTAAAATCAATATCTGTTAGGTCAGGCCAATTAATCCTGCAACTATAAGCAAACTTTGTTACTACTAATATTTGGCCATGTACAAACATTCAAATGTGATTTAGTGAAACGGTTGGGCATTCTATTTTTTCTTTTCTTTTTTTCCCGAATAAAAAGAGGGTCTTTGGTGTGGGCTCATCAATCTCATGCCACGTGACGACAATGAGTAATATTATGTGTATCATTTGGACTTGATAGGACTATCCTTGTGGACACAACACATTTGTTAAAGTATTACTCTAATCGCTCAACTCTTGGCAAGTATTATGTCAAACAATACGATAACTCCTACCACCAAACCACACTCTATGGTGGTGGGCATTCAACCTCTTGATATTAATGTCATCAATTCTAGATATTATGGAGAGATCATGCATAGTGTTGACGATGTTTATAATTGATGTTGATATAGTGCATGGTGCTAAGATAGTGAGTTAGTGATAGTTGTAGTATGTTACTCAAATTAATTTTTTGACCTTTCTTTTTCATTTGAAATTTCAAATATAAAACTTTTTTTTTATTTTTTTTTATAGAAGGTTAGAAAAATAAAAATAAAATACATCTTAAATTTTATAAGATTCTTTCGTATTCTTAGAGGCTCTTCTAATTTTTTTTAAAGGTTAACACTTTCTATTTATCTTAATTCAAGGTTGTTACATTTTTCAATTGCAAAAATACCTAGAGGTGTGATTGAAAAATATTGTAACACTGAATTATGATAGATGAAAATTATTAACTTTTACACTTTGTTTGGGAGTCCAAAAAGGAATAGAATGAAACAAGTAAATAATAGAGGAACACTAACCTAATTTTGCTCAATTATAATTTGAGATTACTACATTTTTCAATCACAAAAAAATTTAAGAGTGTGATAAGCATTATGCGTTTGTAGATGAAATAATTTTTTTATCACATATTTAAGATTTTTTTGTTATTAAAAAATATAATAATCTCAAATTATAATGAATAAAAATTATTACAATAATTAATTCTCTGGACAACCATAGGCAAGAGATTATACGTATAGATAAAATAAAATAAAAAATAAAAAATAAAATAGCAAGAAGAAAGTCGGAAAGCAGAGAGTAAAACGAACTCCGAACACCGTGTTTGAAATGAGTCCAAATCGTGATAGATGAAACATAGAAGGGTACATAAAAAGTGGAACAGAGTATTTGCATTCGTTTGAGATTACTCTCATCTCATCATTTGTGTTTTGAAACCTCACCTCTCTTAAAAGTTGAAACGAAAACCCACCTCCCAATTTTGCGGTCTTGATCCTTTATTTCTCTCTGGACATGAGTTTTAATTTTAACTGCTAAAAGGTTCCATTCAATTCGTATTTCTTAGGGCCAAGCCTGAGAGGCCAACAAAAGCGACGATCGTACATGAGGTAATTCTCTCTCTCTCTCTCTCTCTCTCTCTCTCTGTAAATGAATTCCAATTTTATACTTATAAAAACTTCAAATCAATTTCAATTCTATATAATTCTCTTTCACCCCAAACAGAATTGAGACTCTTTGATGGCCGAATCGAAGACAAAATCCCAGAAACTGTCTCCCAAAAAAGACACATTGGTCGATAGGATCAGCGATTTACAAGAATCTCTTATTTGCCACATCCTTTCATTTCTTCCAATCCAAGAGGCAGTAGCCACAAGCATTTTGTCAAGCAGATGGGAACACCTTTGGACTCTCGTCTCGAGACTCGACCTCGACAGTGGAACAATCGGCGATTCATTGTCATGCGGGCAATCGCCTAATCAAGGTCAGTGCAAACCCTTCAGCTTTGGGCACATTGTGTCCAGACTCTTGACTCTACGCAGAGCACCTTACCTTCGAACTTTTCGTCTCAAATTCTTCTTGTGTCGTAACTGTTCTCGTCTTGATAAATGGATTGGTAATTTCGTTGAGCGTAAAATGGAAGAACTTGATCTCGAGATTTATGGTGATGATTCCATTTGGAAATTGCCTCAGAGCATTTTCTCTTGCAAGACATTAGTAGTTTTGAATTTAAATGGCACAATTGTGCTTGATCCTCCTCCATCATTTCAATTCCCAAGCCTAAAGATACTCCGTCTGATACATATTGTTTATAGACCTGACTCTGTTTTTAGGCTCCTCTCTGGCTGCCCGGTTCTCGAATATTTGTCATTTCAAAGAGAAGATTTGGAGGGTGTGTTCAAACATAAAATATGTGCTTCTACTTTGAAACGTTTAAGTATAACTTTTGGCCAATCAGAATCCGATGGATCTTATTTTGGTTCTCTTGATTACAAACTTGAGATAGACGCCCCAGCTCTGGAGTACTTTAAGTTTGATGGTCATCTGCGTGACATCGTTTTCCTTCACAAACTAGACAGCTTAGTTCAGGCTGATGTTTATATTTGTAGTTTTGAGGCTCGTACATTTTGGGTAGATTGGGAAGATGATAGACATCAGGATGAATGTTGTGCAGATAGGGTATTCAACTTTCTTGCCGCACTCTATAACGTCAAACTCCTGTCATTTTCCTCTACTAGCTTAAAGGTGAGGTCCTTTTATTAGAATGTTTTATTCTTGTTCAAATTGCACTTACTCCTTCAACAATTGTGGGATGGAAAAAGTGAGGTTGTAAATTAAAGTTTTAATAGCATATATTAGAAAAAGGAAAAAAAAAAAATAGTAGGACAATAGCTGGTTAAATTCTCACTCCATTCTCTATTGAATTTAAAGACAGTTACTAGCACAAGCTTTGACTTTGTTGTGATTATAATCTTGTCATGCAGTGTCTCAGTTATGGTTCTGCTTGCCTTTCCCAGTTCCAAAATTTGGTCCAATTGGACTTCAAAGTGTATGCTTGGACATGGCACATGCTACAAGCCTTGCTCCAAAATGCTCCTAATCTAGAAGTTCTTTATGTTACTCATAAGGTTAGTTTAATTAATGTGTTGTATTTTTAGTTGATCGTCCCTAAAATTAACACTTATGATTTGTTGTGTCTTTTGTCATCAGAGTCATGGTTACCTTAAACACAATGTATGCTGGAAGGAGCCACCAGATGATCCTAATAATTTGACATCATGCCTTGCTAGTTTCTGTTATAAAGGATTTGGTTTCGAACATGAACTGGAATTTGTAAAATATATTCTAAAGGAGGCAAGGGTGTTGAAGAAAGCAACAATTCATGTTTGTGGTCATGATAGAAAGTTAAAGGGAAGCATTGTCAAGAAAATATCTACGTTCCCAAGGTGCTCAATGACATGTCTTCTTACAGTCAATTGGGGTATATTTGTTTAACTGCTACTTAGCAACTGGTTGGATGTAAGTTCGAAGTATTTTCAGTTATAAGTATAACAGACACTTCTTGTGGTATAGTTACATTACTCTTTTATGGTTTTTAATGATTTTTTTTTTTTTTTTTTCATGTTTTGCCCCTTTCTAAGTTATTTAAGTGAAAGAGAGAGAGAATCAATTATACAAAGTACTCCAACCTTCTTAGAATAAAATTGTTTCCTGGCTTCGAGATAATAGATTTGTGAAATCCATTTGTCATTTTTAATATAAGTATAATTGACTTTTGAGTGTGGTTGCGGAGCTTTGGGCTTTACGGGATGGCATTTGACTTTGCATTGCTCTCAAGCTTCCAGCAGTGGAAATAGAGTTGGATGCCAAGTTGGTCATTGATTTAGTGAGGAAAGACTCCAACAATCTTAACAGCTTTGATGCGCTTGTGGCTGATTGCAAAGAGGGGCTGAAGAAGATTCCTAATGTTAGACTCATGCACTGCTTCAGAGAAGCCAATAAGTGTGCAGAAAACTTAGGTAGGCTAGGTGCTTTGATGGACCTAGACATGCGTCTTAAAATAAAATAAAATTGCCTTACTACTCAATCTTCACAAATATATGTATACTCGTAGATAACTTTTCGGTGTAACAGGTGGGAACTTCATTCTATCGACATGGCACCTCTATTTCTTGACATGACCATGTGCAAACCTCAATCCCTCCTCCCTTTTACCCTCTCTCTCTCTCTCTCTTTTTTTTTTTTTTTTCCTTATAATGTATATAAGTTAGATATGCGAAGACAGTAAGAAACCCAATGTACGCCAATAGGTGTTAGATATATTAAGAAGCACTTCTTAACGTAGACGAGATGACAAAGTAAGATGTCCGAGGTAAATCTTCTTGGGTGGTTCTGCCTTATTACTGGTTGTACGTATTAAGGAGTTTTCAAGTCCTTGTTTATTTTTGAACTTCTTGAATCTTAGAGGAAAAAGTTCTTGGTGATCTATCTTTAGTTTATGAGTTCATGTTCTAAATGGTTTATAGGAATCAACATGATCCATTTTTGGACTATTTAAACACCTGTATCTTAAATGAGTTTGGATTTTGATAAGGAAGCTTCTAGACCCAAAAGGCTGAGGTGGTTCTTAACTTATGTGAAATGTGTCTGCTACTTTGATATGGTTAGATGATTGATGCAGAACCTGTTAGGTCATCCATTACAACTGAAACAAGGAATTCAAAATGATGTCAACTTGTATGTTCCTACATGGAACCATGATGGACAGTTTTCCCATTCATCTAACTCTTATACATGTTCACTTAATTTTTAACTTTGATGCTTTCACTATTATTCTTTTCATCTTTTTTCCTCTTCCTGCATTGCAGACTCAATTTTTAAAATATTACCCACTTTCCGATAAAGATAAACCTCAGGAAAAATCTGGACTTCTTTGTAGATAATTCTACCTCTGTAGTTCTGCCTCAAACTCACACCATATAGAAGATTACTTACATATGTCAATGATTTCTGACTTTTTGTTGTGAAATCAATTGCTTTGGATCAAGATCTACTTGTATGCATTAATGTTTCTTCTCAATCATGGTGTTTGAATAAATGTTTCTACATGTTATCAGTTTCTCTTTTTGATAGCAACACATCATCGTAGAGTGATCTGAGTCAAAATTTTTATTTAAATCTAAAATTATAATAACATTACAGTCTTCAACCAATTTGTGAAAATAGCATAGATCTTGAAATTGCACCTTCAAATCTTGATTTTAGGTTGAAATCGTGAGTTGAAGAAATGAATTTAAGCTTAGTTGGCAATTTACAGGTTGTAGGAGGTGTCCACTTCTGCAACATGAACTTGGATGTTGAACCCACTTTTTGTTGATGTATGTAAGGCATAATATCGTAAATGTAACAGGTGGTCTCTGTTTACAATTTACATGGCATCTCCATTGCTTGTCTTGACTGTGGGCTGGGTTCTTTGTTCCTTTTTTTTTTTTTTTTTTTTTGAGAATCACTTTGTTCCTAAATTTGTAATGTATATTAGGCACATATGCAACTATTGAAGTGCCTTATGACATATGTACTCTCACAGGGCTTAGCTATAGTAAGATTCACTTCTTGGTGTAGATGAGATGATAAAGGAGAATCTCAAAGGTATATCTTTCTTCTTCTTTTTTTTGGTAAATAAGGTGTATCTTCTTTTGTGTTTATGCGTTATTATTACTTGTATTTATTAAATAGTTGCAACTCCTTTGTTTATTAATCAACTTCTTGATTCTTGGTGGAAAATTTGTTGGTGAGCCATGTTTAATTTATGAATTCATCTTTACAAATGTATTTAGTAGTCACAAGGACCCATTTTTGGGCTGTTTAAAAATCTTATGAAGCAAAATGGTTTGTCTACTATGATATGCATAGATAATTTAGGTGATTCAAATACTGTTAACATTTATGTTCCTATATGAAACCATGAAAGAGTACTTAGTTATTATGTTATATTGGTATGAGCTTCCATGGTATGCAACCAATTGCTTTGGACCTACTTTTTACGTGGTAGTAGGGTTTGGAAGCTGTTATTGCGAAGGGTATCTAATAAGAGAATTATGTTTGTGTGATAATTTTCATCAAAAGAAACATGAAAATCCAGCAGCATTACATGATGGGATGAAACAAGTATGCCACACTATAGAATATAGTATATATAAAATGCTATTTTACTCAAAATCCACTACAATTAACAAAACTCAATAAATTGTTTCTCAACAAATAGTGTAAATTGTGAAAATTGTATCTCAAATACACAAACATAAACCAAATGGAAGTGATGGATTAGCAAAGAACATAATAATATCGATCTCCACATTAATGGATTTGAACATAAACCTATGGAAACTTATATAAAAAAACATAAACCAAATGTAAGTGATTGATCAGCAAATAACTTAACAATATGAAATCTCCACATTGATGGATATGATCTTGATTGCTAGCAGGGCCAGGAAGCTGTTCTTTTGGGTATCTCATAAAAGAATTGTGTACTGCATAAAATATTTCATAAAAAGAGATATGTAAATCAAGCAGCATTAGATGATGGGATGAAACAGGTATGCCACATTATAATATATCTAGGATACTATTGTCATAAATTACAGTGTTGCATTTTCATGGCCATGAAATGATAAAGTAGGCTGCCTACCCCCTCAACATATAAGGTAATTACTCACCCTAAGCCCATTAATGATTTCCCTATGGTGTCGTCTCTAATAGATTATGAAACTAAAAGATGGAAATCTGAGGTGATTCGAACTATGTTTCTGCCTTTCGAGGCAAATACAATTCTAAATATTCCTTTGAGTTATGATCTGCCAGAGGATAAGCTCATTTGGATGGGTAACAAAAAAGGGGAGTTTATTGTTAAAAGTGCATATTATGTCGCACTAAGCCTAGTGGAAACTAAAGAATGTCGTGAATGCTCGAATGGGGATCAGAGGAACCCCTTGTGGAGGAATATATGGCATTTAAAGATCCTAGCAAAAATCAGAATCTTCGCTTGGCGAGCTTGCATGAATGGCCTCCCTACTAGGTTGAATCTTGTCGAAGAGGGGTGAATATTAATCCTTTATGCCCAATGTGTAAGCAAGAGCCTGAATCCATCTCCCATACTCTTCTCCATTGTGACTTTGCAAAACAAGTGTGGGATAAGTGGGAAGGATGTCCGATAAACATGAGGGTAAGACAGGGTGATTTCACAGACTTTGCTCTGCAAATGTTGAATACTGGAGCTTCTCAAGACCTTGATATTCTCCTGGTAACTTCTTGGTCTATATGGTATAATAGAATTCAAAAGGTGTTTGGGGATGGCAGCCTTTCACTTGACCAAGTCTGGTTCTTTGCTACTACAACCAGATTTGATTATAAAGAGGTCGAGGCTCTGTGTAATAAAAAACAGACTTTTGATGTAGGGAAATGGGAAGCTCCTCCATCAGGTATGTGCAAGGTTAATGTGGATGAAGCTGTTTTTGGAGATGGCAAATTATCTAGTGTTGGGGTAATTATAAGGAACAACGAAGGTGAGCCCATTGCAGCTCTATGTAAGCTCTTGCCAGGCTAATATTCAAGCTTGGAAACAGAAATCATTGCGCTGGAGAATGGAATCATTTTAGCCAAAGAAATGGGGCTCACTCAAGTCATCTTTGAATCAAATGCTCTCACAATTGTCCAAGACCTCCAAGCGAAGGAAATTAATGGCAGTTCAGGTCATTTGTACCAAGGAATTATTGATCTCCTTGAGTCTTTTTGTAGTTGGAAAGTTTGTCACCTGAAAAGGGAGTACAACAAAGTAGCACATGCCCTTGCTCAATTGGCAAAATGTAATGGAACAAACCAAGTGTGGAAAGGGTGTGTTCCTTGGATGATCCAGCATATTATTGAGTCTGACTGCTCTTAAAGCGCTGTTTTCCCTATTTGTGTTTGTTGTACTTCAATTTCAGTTTCAATGAAGTCTATATTTCTCATTAAAAAAAAAAAAAAAAATTTACCTTTAGGGAGCGAAGGAACCTTCGGAGGTGCAGAATTCTTTGTACTTTGCTTTTGTCTCTTTGACTGTATTCTTTTGTTATGGTTATTGAAAACATTTGGATTCTCCAACTCCAACCTATCCCACGCTGAAGTACCAAAAAAAAAAAAAGATCCATGTTGACAAAGAAAGAATAAAATAATGGTGAAAATCACATTTTCACGCGATTTCTACTCTGGTCTCTATATTTTATTATTTTTTTTATTTTTTTGATTCCTCCTATCTTTTATTTTTACCGCTTTTACTCCCTATCCTGAAAAACGCGTCTTGTTTTTGTCTTTGCTGTTACAGCAGAAACAGAAAATGCACATGTGGCAAACGGAGTGCACTGTTGGCACACTAAAAGCTGACGTGACCATTAAAATAATAATAAAAAAAATCTTCCTTCCGTGACTAATGGTGACTGTTTGAGATGGAGGCTGACAAAAAACGGGAATTTTACTAGTCGCTCCTTTTATCATAAGTTACATGGCTCCTCTGCTGCTGCTTTTCCTTGGAAAGGTATTTGGAAGGTTAAAGCTCCTCGGTGTGTCTCTTTCTTTGTTTGAACAGCCGCTTGGGATAGAATCCTCACGGGAGATATCTTGAGATGTAGGGGCTTTGATTTCGTTGACTGGTGCATTATGTGTTGGTGCTGTAGCGAGTCAGTGAATCATTTGTTGTTACATTGTTGAAAGGCCTATCATTTATGGTGTTTTGTCTTTAGGATTTTTGGGATTTCGTGGGTCCCCTCATGTACGGTGCAAGATTTTCTTTTTAGTTGGTGGAATTGGTTAGGGAAGCATGCATCTTTCATTTGGAACCTTGTTCCATTGTGTTTAATGTGGTGTATTTGGAGGGAGTGCAATCGGCGGACGTTTGAGGATTTGGATAGATCTGAAAACCAACTGCTTGCTCTCTTTTTTGGTTCTTTATTTGATTGGGCTAGGGCTTGGGGACTCACATCTAGTGACTCTATTCCTCTTTTCCTTAGCTCCCTTACTCTTTGTATTTAATGCCTTTTTATGTTTCTGCATTCTCTTTTTCTTGTATTTCTGTCCTGCTGATGCACCTTTGCATCTAGCAGTTTTTTAATATACTATTTCTTACCTATCAAAAAAAAAATGTTATTTGGTATTAAAAAAAGCCACATCAGCATCTAAATTTAAAAAACTATTTTATCCATTTTAACTAAAAAAAAAATAAAAAAATAATTAAAAACCAAAAACAACATGAATCAAGATCTAAGTGTATCTAAAACAAGAACAACAAAATTATCAACCCAGATGTTTCTCAAAAAAAAAAAAAAAAAAAAAAAACCAACCCAGATTTAAACACAACAACAACATTTTCCTTTTTAGTCTTTCATCCTCTCCTTTTCATTAAAACCCACACAATCCCATCCTCTCTGTCTCTCTTTTCCTCTCTCCCTTGTCCTCTCAAATCCACACCTCAGGCAAACACAAGAAAGAAGAAAGTAGCGAATCTGAGGTTGATTTTGTTTTGGCTGGTCTGAGGTTTATTTTGTTTGGATTTGATAGCTTCGAATCTGAGGTTGCAAGTGGTTGGATTTTGGCTCTAAGGTTTGGATTTGAGGTTTCTGTTTGATTTCTTTGAAAATAAGAAAATTTAGGTTTTGAGTTTTGTGTTTGGAGCCGAAAATCTGGGTTTGGATTTAGTATTTGGGGGTTGAAAATATGGGTTTGATTTTTGTGTTTGATGCTTTGGTGGTGTAGGGGTTTGAAATATGGTTTTGAGTTTTGTGATTTAGCCAATTTGGGTTTGAATTCAAATTTTCTGGGTTTTAAATTTTATGTTCATCTTCTCTAAATCCATGGCTGAAGACCCATGGTTGAAACCCCAGGGTTGAAGATCCATGGCTGAAACCCACCTTGACTGAGATTTGATCTTCTCTCTCTCTAAACCCAGATGGTCACCGTGGTTTGATTTGACTAGCTCATGATTGTGTTTGGTGTATTTTATTGATGAGGATTGGCTATGAGTTTTGGTATTTTGTTTTTGATTTGACTGTGTTTGGGGTTTTGTTTGTTTTATTATTATTATTATTATTATTTTTGATTAAGTGTTTTGGGTTTTGTTAGTTGATTGTGTTAGAGTATCTGAGTTTGATCATGGTTTTGTATATGTTTTTGCTTGTTTGGATGCTAAGAAAATGCAAGAAAAGAGAAGAAAATCTTGAATTTCTTATTTTCTGGGCAACCATGTTCTTGGGGGAAGAACATGAAAAACAATTATTATTTAAATAATTAAATGATAACTAAAATTTTATTTTATTTTAAAATAAAATAAAACTTTTTTAATATTTTTTAATTCTATTGTTTACGTGTGCATTTTCTATCTCTGATGTAATGGTAGGGACAAAAACGAGACATGTTTTTCAAGATAGGGAGTAAAAGTGGTGAAAATAAAAAATAGAGACCAAAGTGGGAATTGCGTGAAAATATAGGGACGAAAATGTGGTTTTCGCCTAAAATAATCTATATGAGTCTAATAAGTTCAAAAGATATAATTGGTTACAAAACCAAACGCAAAATGACTTGATTTCCTGCATGTTCCAAAATTGAATACTTTTCTTTTCATTTCAAGCTTGTAAATTATCTAAACTAATGACATTTTGTAATTTTGCTACACATAAAGGGCAGTCATATATATCCAGGTTGTCAATAAGCTAAACTAAGCAGAGTATTAAAAGTGTAGGATTATTCATTTAATTTTCATTCAAACATGAGTCAACTTCAAGCTCATCAACAAACCAAATAGTTTGTTCAAGTTTGGTTAATGTCAAATAAGTCCAAGCTTATTTATAAGCTACTTGATTAACTTATTCTTTCCTCATATATAGTAAACACCACAACTAATTTTTTTTTATCTATTCGCAAATTTATGCTAATAATTAATGTGGGGCCCTAACACATTAACCACACTGGCCCACTTCATATCCGGTTCAGGGCCCACGCCGAGGATGGTTGGGAAGGGCCCAAGTCATCCAAGAGCCTCGCTGAGGATACATTTATCCTCGGCGCACCGACGGTTGGTAAAGGGAAAAATATCCCACCAACATTTTGGCCGTCTTAATGAAGACGTGACTAACGGACCCAGTCGCCTCGGTTACCTCAACTAATAGAAAGTCTGTGAAGGCGGCTGAGAACTAACATAAAGCCTGCAAACTACAGATGATGGGACAAATTCCTGTACACAATGATCAGATAATTGACAAGTGGATGGTCAAGATCAACAAAAATAAGACTATATAACCAGTAAGACTAGGAAAGTCCAGGGGGATCCGTGAAAAGGGGAAAGGCCTTCGGCTTGAGCCGAGGACAAATATTCCTTATGAAACACTGAACCAAATAGGATATGAACCATTGTTTGCTCGTTAGATGCCTAGTCTCTCCGGCCCACTCTCTACAAATTTTATTGTCCAGGGTCCAAGACAATTTGAGTCCCTACAATTGGCGTCGTCTGTGGGAAAGACTTGTGCATTAGCGGCACGACGGCTGGGGTAAAGAAACAAAACAACAAATCAATCGAGAACAGATGCAGATCTATACAGTTTTCAGCAACAGTATTCATCCGGCGGTCTACAAAAAAAAAAAAAAAAAAAAAAAAGGCAACACGTGAAACAAGTCTACTTCTTTTATTCATATATGAAGAAAAATTACATCTTTTACAAGTAATGCCCAGGGGGCTTGTTCTAAAGCTAACTACAAAAGGCAGATGCTTGACAACGATGGCAGAAGAACGAAAGATAGAGAAGAAGTAAGGAAAAAAGAGTGAAAGAAGAGATGAAGAACAAATATTAGAAAAGAAGTGAAGGACGAGAGGAGGAAAGAAGAGAAAGAAGACTGGATGAGAAGCAAGAGAAGAGGAAAAGAAAAGAGGAAGGCTCGTTGAGGAGCAAAAGAAAGAAGAGAGAAGAAGGATTAGAAGAAAGGAAAGCTACATAGGAGGTGGAAGAGGTCGCGGCACAAGACGGTTCCGCTTCCGGGTTCCGCCTGATTTCCCTCCCACCCCCACTGCAGTTGGCTTGGGGGGTCAAGTACCCAAACCCAAGGGAAGGTGGTTACGTTCTTCCTGGATCCTCCTCCAGGCGGCGAGGAGGGCTCCTCCTCTGGTTAGGTTGAAAAGAAAGAGAATCTTCGGATCTCCCCTACACCCATCCCAGCGTAGCGGCCAGGGTCAGAGTGCCATCCTCGGCTCCTGATAGCGGCTGTGCATCCCCAGGATCGCCCTTTTCAAGGGCCAGCTCATTCGAAGGGGCTCAGGCGGCTATGTTTGGCAGAACCTTTTTGGGTGATGCTTTTGGGAGGAGTTTACGATGGATATTTGTCAAGTGTGAAGGAGAAGGCTGCCCTAGAAACGCTTTATATAGAAGGTGGGATGTTGATGAATGCCAATCTGCCATAAATCCTAGGGAGAAATTTTCGGAGGTAATAATGCCCCCCCAACTTCCAAGGGGCTTGCCAACCGTTAGATCCTCGTAGATCCATGGCCGGTATTAATGAGGAGACGCCTCATTAAACAAGAAGGCACCGAAGCGTCAGAACGTGTCACTCGGACAACCCAAGAGACGCTTCGTTATCTGAAGAGTCCCACCAAACGAAGAGGCAGGACACGGTAAGGTCTTATCCTCCACCAACTCCAGCCTACATTTATTATTATTATTATTATTCTGCTTGAAGAATGTGATTATTTAATGCTTATTGTAAATTATAGCAACGTAGAATTAAACGACTATGGATAAAGAGATGAAATAGACTAAAATGAGAAAACTAGGTACTGGACAGAACCAAGGCCTTGCATGGTCCTCGGACCCAAGCCTCTGGGGAAACCAGATACTTCAGATGATGATAAAACGAGAAAACTAGGTACTGGACAGAACCAAGGCCTTGCATGGTCCTCGGACCCAAGCCTCTGGGGAAACCAGATACTTCAGATGATGATAAAACGAGAAAACTAGGTACTGGACAGAACCAAGGCCTTGCATGGTCCTCGGACCCAAGCCTCTGGGGAAACCAGATACTTCAGATGATGATAAAACGAGAAAACTAGGTACTGGACAGAACCAAGGCCTTGCATGGTCCTCGGACCCAAGCCTCTGGGGAAACCAGGTACTTCAGATGATGATAAAACGAGAAAACTAGGTACTGGACAGAACCAAGGTCTTGCATGGTCCTCGGACCCAAGTCTCTGGGGAAACCAAAGTCTCTGGGGAAACCAGATACTTCAGATGATGATAAAACGAGAAAACTAGGTACTGGACAGAACCAAGGCCTTGCATGGTCCTCGGACCCAAGCCTCTGGGGAAACCAGATACTTCAGATGATGATAAAACAAGAAAACTAGGTACTGGACAGAACCAAGGCCTTGCATGGTCCTCGGACCCAAGCCTTTGGGGAAACCAGATACTTCAGATGATGATAAAACGAGAAAACTAGGTACTGGACAGAACCAAGGCCTTGCATGGTCCTCGGACCCAAGCCTCTAGGGAAACCAGATACTTCAGATGATGATAAAACGAGAAAACTAGGTACTGGACAGAACCAAGGCCTTGCATGGTCCTCGGACCCAAGTCTCTAGGGAAACCAGATACTTCAGATGATGACTAAATGAGAAAACTAAGTGTTAGACAGAACCTAGGCATTGTATGGTCCTCGGACACAGCCTCAGGGGAAACTGACCACTTAAAATAAGAAAGCTAGGTACTGGACAGAACCAAGGCGTTGCATGGTCCTCGGACCCAAGCCTCTGGGGAAACCAGATACTTCAGATGATGATAAAACGAGAAAACTAGGTACTGGACAGAACCAAGGCCTTGCATGGTCCTCGGACCCAAGCCTCTAGGGAAACCAGATACTTCAGATGATGACTAAATGAGAAAACTAAGTGTTAGACAGAACCTAGGCATTGTATGGTCCTCGGACACAGCCTCAGGGGAAACTGACCACTTAAAATAAGAAAGCTAGGTACTGGACAGAACCAAGGCGTTGCATGGTCCTCGGACCCAAGCCTCTAGGGAAACCAGATACTTCAGATGATGACTAAATGAGAAAACTAAGTGTTAGACAGAATTTAGGCATTGTATGGTCCTCAGACATAGCCTCAGGGGAAACTGACCACTTAAAATGAGAAAACTAAGTATTAGACAGAACCTAGGCATTGTATAGTCCTCGGACACAGCCTCAAGGGAAACTGATCACTTAAAATGAGAAAGCTAGGTACTGGACAGAACCAAGGCGTTGTATGGTCCTCGGACCCAAGCCTCATGGGGAAACCAGATACTTCAAATGATAAACTTCAGATGATAAACAAGAAGATCAGGTACTGAGCAGAACCGAAGCATATGATCCTCTAACCCAAGCCAGCAGAAGGATCACTTCTTTGTAAAAACACTAAAGTAGTAAGAAAAGCCAAAGTCCCGCATGGTCCTCGGACCCAAACCCATATGAAAACTAGTCACTATAGGGAGACGTGCACCACGAGATGAACCGAGATATTTGCGCTAGCCACGGATCTAAGCCGTCAACGAAAAACCTCACCATAAGTGAAAACCAAACGATGGCGAGCATTAAGGGCGTTGCGAAACTTAATCCTACCTCTCTTAGGGGAATTGGCAAGGAAACAATCCTCGAACAGGCTTTCTGCACCAAGCGAAAGCAGCGAAAACAGCAAAAATAACGATAACGCTGACGGAGGGGTAAGACTCGACAGAGCACGAAAATGGGCCGAGGAATTCAAAATCCTCCTCCCCGCCCAAAAGGACGTGCAGCAGAATTTTGAGGAGCTATTGTGGGGCCCTAACACATTAACCACACTGGCCCACTTCATATCCGGTCCAGGGCCCACGCCGAGGATGGTTGGGAAGGGCCCAAGTCATCCAAGAGCCTCGCCGAGGATACACTTATCCTCGGCGCACCGACGGTTGGTAAAGGGAAAAATATCCCACCAACATTTTGGCCGTCTTAATGAAGACGTGACTAACGGACTCAGTCGCCTCGGTTACCTCAACTAATAGAAAGTCTGTGAAGGCGACTGAGAACTAACATAAAGCCTGCAAACTACAGATGATGGGACAAATTCCTGTACACAATGATCAGATAATTGACAAGTGGATGGTCAAGATCAACAAAAATAAGACTATATAACCAGTAAGACTAGGAAAGTCCAGGGGGATCCGTGAAAAGGGGAAAGGCCTTCGGCTTGAGCCGAGGACAAATATTCCTATGAAACATTGAACCAAATAGGATATGAACCGTTGTTTGCTCGTTAGATGCCTAGTCTCTCCGACCCACTCTCTACAAATTTTATTGTCCAGGGTCCAAGATAATTTGAGTCCCTACAATTAATAACTAAATTATAGTTGAAATTATATTACTGAAGTTGATTAAATAGATTTTTTTTTTTTTTTTTTTTATGAACTTATAAAATTTTGATTCACTTACCTTGAATAGTAGAAACAATATATGTAATTTTTACTAACAATGAAATATATATTATCTTATGAATTTGTTTACAAATTTAAACAATCCAATATCAAGTATATATTTATTTAGGTATATTCACACATTCACGCGCACACGTTTAAATCAAACCTCTTATACTTTGATTTAAGCTTGGCTTGTGCACTAAATTAACAAGCATGAACAAGTTTTTCTCAATGTCAAGCTCAACTTATTCATATATATATATATATATATGGATATTTAAATAAAATTATCATTTTATTAAAATAAAATTATTTTTGTTTAATCCAAATTTAACAAGGATTGAAACTCTATCTCTCTAACAAGTTCAACTAAAACTAAAACTCATCATTATCATTTTTTAAAAATATTTAAATAAAATTACTTTTGGTTAGTCCAAACTTAATAAGGAGTAAAAATTCTGTCTCTGTAACAAGTCCAACTAAAACTAAAACTCATCATTATCATTTTTTTTAAACAAAATTATTATTTTTTTATCCAAATTTAACAATGAGTGAAACTCTATCTCTCTAAAAAGTCAAACTTTAACTCAAACTCAAAAATTAATAATTTATCTCTGCGTTTTGATCTCTGGGTTTTGCTAGTATGCTTTATTGTTGTTAGTAGGTGGTATTTCAGAATGGCTGGGTACCGAAATTAAAAAACCGGTATCTATTAATAGAGTGAAGAGTGGGTTTGATTTGTTTTAGGTTTTGTATTTGGTTTTGTTGATGGGTTTTTGGGGCTTGGAAGAACAAGAAAGTTCGTCTGGTTTTCGAAGGAAAACGAAGCAAAACTAAATTGAGGGACTTGATTTCTATTTGACAGAACTTGAGTTTGTTTGACTCAAGTTCGGTGCCTACGTGGACCAAGTGTCCATCTCAACTAAAGCATGATGTTGAAATCAAGTTTATTGTTCTTAATTTATAACTCTAAAATCGAGTCTTTTGATCTCGAGTGGTTAGATACTCAAATAGTTTCAAAACTATGCTAACTAACAAAATAATTTGGCTTTTATGGTTATTTTAAAAAAAAAAAAAAATCCAATTTTACGGCCTCGTTCCTTTATTTCTCTCTTGACATGAGTTTTAATTTTGACTTCTAAAAGGTTCCATTCAGTTCGTATTTCCTAGGGCTCACTGTGCACATTACAAAGCCAAGCCTGAGAGGCCAACAAAAGCGGCGATCTTACATGAGGTAATTCTCTCTCTCTGTAAATGAATTCCAATTTTGTACTTATAAAAACTTCAAATCAATTTGAATTCCATATAATTCTCTTTCACCCCATACAGAATTGAGACTCTTTGATGGCCGAATCGAAGACAAAATCCCAGAAACTGTATCCCAAAAAAGACACACGGGTCGATAGGATCAGCGATCTACCAGAATCTCTTATTTGCCACATCCTTTCATTTCTTCCAATCCAAGAGGTAGTAGCCACAAGCATTTTGTCAAGCAAATGGCAACACCTTTGGACTCTCTTCTCGAGACTCGACCTCGACGGTAAAACAATCGGCGATCCATTGTCATGCGCCCAAGGTCAGTGCAAACCCTTCAGCTTTGGACACATTGTGTCCACACTTTTGGCTCTACACAGAGCACCTTACCTACGAACTCTTCGCCTCAAATGCTTCTTGTGTCGTAACTGTTCTCGTCTTGATAAATGGATTGGCAATGTCGTCGAGCGTAATTTGGAAGAACTTGATCTCCAGATTTATGGTGATTATTTGTTTTGGAAATTGCCTCAGAGCATTTTCTCTTGCAAGACGTTAGTAGTTTTGAATTTAAAAGGCGCAATTCTGCTTGTTCCTCCTCCATCATTTCAATTCCCAACCCTAAAGATACTCCGTCTTGTACATATTGTTTATAGACCTGAATCTATTTTTAGGCTCCTCTCTGGCTGCCCGGTTCTCGAAGATTTGTCATTTCAAAGACAAGCTTTGGAGGCTGTGTTCAAACATAAAATATGTGCTTCTACTTTGAAACGTTTGAGTTTAACTTTTGGCCAACATGACTCCGATGGATCTGATTTCGGTTCTCTTGATTACAAACTGGAGATAAACGCCCCAGCTCTGGAGTACTTTAAGTTTGAAGGTCATCTGCGCGACATCGTTTTCCTTCACAAACTAGACAGCTTAGTTCAGGCTGATGTTTATATTAGTAGTTTTGAGGCTCATACATTTGGGGTAGATGATAGCCATCGCGATGAATGTTGTGCAGATAGGGTATTCAACTTTCTTGCCGCACTCTATAACGTCAAACTCCTGTCATTTTCCTCTACTAGCTTAAAGGTGATGTCCTTTTATTAGAATGTTTTATTCTTGTTCAAATTGCACTTACTCCTTCAACAATTGTGGGATGGAAAAAGTGAGGTTGCAAATTAAAGTTTTAATAGCAATATTAGAAAAAGGAAAAAAAAAAAAAAGGTAGGACAATAGCTGGTTAAAGTCTCACTCCATTCTCTATTGAATTTAAAGACAGTTACTAGCACAAGCTTTGACTTTATTGTGATTATACTCTTGTCATGCAGTGTCTCAGTTATGGTTCTGCTTGCCTTTCCCAGTTCCAAAATTTGGTCCAATTGGACTTCAAAGTGTATGCTTGGACATGGCACATGCTACAAGCCTTGCTCCAAAATGCTCCTAATCTAGAAGTTCTTTTTGTTACTCATAAGGTTAGTTTAATTAATGTGTTGTACTAGTTGATCTTCCCTAAAATTAACACTTATGATTTGTTGTGTCTTTTGTCATCAGAAACATGGTTACCTTGAACACAATGTATGCTGGAAGGAGCCACCAGATGATCCTAATAATTTGACATCTTGCCTTACTAGTTTCTGTTATAAAGGATTTGGTTTCAAACATGAACTGGAACTTGTAAAATATATTCTAAAGGAGGCAAGAGTGTTGAAGAAAGCAACAATTCATGTTCGTGGTGGAAAGTTAAAGGGAAGCATTGTCGAGGAAATATCTAGGTTCCCAAGGTGCTCGATGACGTGTCATCTTACAGTCAATTGAGGTATATTTGTTTAACTGCTACTTAGCAACTGATTGGATGTATGTTCGAACTATTTTCAGTTATAAGTATAACAGACACTTCTTGTGGTATAATTACATTACTCTTTTATGGTTTTTAATGATTTTTTTTTTTTTTTCATGTTTTGCCCCTTTCTAAATTATTTAAGAGAAAGAGAGAGAGAATCAATTATACAAAGTACTCCAACCTTCTCGGAATAAAATTGTTTCCTGGCTTTGAGATAATAGATTTTTGAAATCCATTTGTCATTTTTAATATAAGTATAATTGACTTTTGAGTCAAGTTAAAAATTTGATAAAGAAATGTTCATGAATAAACTTTTGATACTTCTTGATATGCCTAAAATTTTAGAATTTGGTTCACTCAATTTGTTTTTTGACTACGAAGTTGAAATGGTAAAATAATTCAGTGTTTTGAATAAATTTGTGACCATATAATATGTTAGAAAAAAGGCTTAGAACCTTTGAAGTACTAGAACCCTATACATGCGTTTTAAAATAAAATAAAATTGCCTTACTACTCAATCTTCACAAGTATATGTATACTCATAGATAACTCTTTGGTGTAACAGGCGGGAACTTCATTCTATCAACATGGCACCTCTATTACTTGACATGACCATGTGCAAACCTCAATCCCTCCTCCCTTTTACCCTCTCTCTCTCTTTTTTATTTTTGTTTTTTTTTCCTCATATTGTATGTAAGTTAGATATGCAAAGACAGTAAGAAACCCTATGTACGCCAATAGGTGTTAGATATATTAAGAAGCACTTCTTAACGTAGGCGAGATGACAAAGTAAGATGTCCAAGGTAAATCTTCTTGGGTGGCTCTGCCTTATTACTGGTTGTACCTATTAAGGAGTTTAAGTCCTTGTTTATTTTTGAACTTCTTGAATCTTAGAGGAAAAAGCTCTTGGTGATCTATCTTTTGTTTATGAGTTCATGTTCTGAATGGTTTATAGCAATCATGATGACCCATTTTTGTACTATTTAAACACCTGTATCTTAAATGAGTTTGGATTTTGATAAGGAAGCTTCTAGACCCAAAAGGCTGAGGTGGTTCTTATGTGAAATGTGTCTGCTACTTTGATATGGTTAGATGATTGATGCAGAACCTGTTAGGTCATCCATTACAACTGAAACAAGGAATTCAAAATGATGTCAACTTGTATGTTCCTACATGGAATCATGATGGACAGTTTTCCCATTCATCTAACTCTTATGCATGTTCACTTATTTTTTAACTTTGATGCTTTCACTAATGTTCTTTCTTTTCATCTTTTTTCCTCTTCCTGCATTGCAGACTCAAATTTGAAAATATTACCCACTTCCCAATAACTATAAACCACAGGAAAAATCTGGATTTCTTTGTAGATTGTTCTACCTCTGTAGCTCTGCCTCAAACTCACACCATATAGAAGATTACTTACATATGTCATTGATTTCTGACTTTTTGTTGTCAAACCAATTGCTTTGGATCAAGTTCTACTTGTATGCATTAATGTTTCTTCTCAATCATGGTGTTTGAATAAATGTCTCTACATGTTATCAGTTTCTCTTTTTGATAGCAACACATAATCTTGAGTGATCTGAGTCAAAATTTTTATTTAAATTTAAAATTATAATAACATTTCAGTCTTCAACCAATTTGTGAAAATAACATAGATCTTGAAATTGCACCTTCAGATCATGATTTTAGGTTGAAATCGTGAGTTGAAGATATGAATTTAAGCTTAGTTGGCAATTTACAGGTTGCAGGAGGTGTCCACTTCTGCAACATGAACTTGGATGTTGAACCCACTTTTTGTTGATGTATACAAGGCATAATTTCTTAAATGTAACAGGTGGTGTCTGTCTACAATTTACATGGTACCTTCATTGCTTGTCTTGACTGTGTGCTAGGTTCTTTGTTCCTTTTTTTTTTTTGGAGAAACACTTTGTTCCTAAATTTGTAATGTATATTAGGCACATATGCAACTATTGAAGTGCCTTATGACTTATGTACTCTCACAAGGCTTAGCTATAGTAAGATTCACTTCTTGGTGTAGATGAGATGATGAAGGAGAATCTCAAAGGTATATCTTTCTTCTTCCTTTTTTTGGTAAATAAGGTGCATCTTCTTTTGTGCTTATGCGTTATTATTACTTGTATTTATTAAATAGTTGCAACTTCTTTGTTTATTAATCAACTTCTTGATTCTTGGTGGAAATTTGTTGGTGAGTCATGTTTAATTTATGAATTCATCTTTACAAATGGTATTTAGTAGTGACGAGGACCCATTTTTGGGCTGTTTAAATATCTTATGAAGCAAAATGTGTTGTCTACTATGATATGCATAGATAATTTAGGTGATTCAAATACTGTTAACATTAATGTCCCTATATGAAATCATGAGAGAGTACTTAGTTATTATGTTGAATTGGTATGAGCTTCAATGGTATGCAACCGATTGCTTTGGATCTACTTTTTACGTGGTAGCAGGGTTTGGAAGCTGTTATTGAGAAGGATATCTAATAAGAGAATTATGTATTGTGTGATAATTTTCATCGAAAGAAACATGAAAATCCAGCAGCATTACGTGATGGGATGAAACAAGTATGCCAAATTATAGAATATAGTATATAGAAAATGCTATTTTACTCAAAATCCACTACAATTAACAAAACTCAATAAATTGTTTCTCAACAAATAGTGTAAATTGTGAAAATTATATCTCAAATGCACAAACATAAACCAAATGAAAGTGATGGATTAGCAAAGAACATAATAATATGAAATCTCCACATTAATGGATTTGAACATAAACCTATGGAAACTTATATGAAAAAACATAAACCAAATGTAAGTGATTGATCAGCAAATAACATAACAATATGAAATCTCCTCATTGATGGATATGAACTTGATTGCTAGCAGGGCCAGGAAGCTGTTCTTTAGGGTATCCCATGAAAGAATTGTGTACTGTATAAAATATTTCATAAAAAGAAATATGTAAATCAAGCAGCATTAGATGATGGGATGAAACAGGTATGCCACATTATAATATATCTAAGATACTATTGTCATAAATCACAGTGTTGCATTTTCATGGCCATGAAATGATACGGTAGGAAATTACCTTTAGGAGGCAAAGGAACCTTCGGAGGTGCAGAATTCTTTGTACTTCGCTTTTGTATCTTTGACTGTATTCTTTTGTTATAGTCCTTGAAAACATTTGGATTCTCCAACTCCAACCTATCCCACACTGAAGTACCAAAAAAAGAAAAGAAAAGATCTATGTTGACAAAGAAAGAATAAAATAAAATATGAGTCTAATAAATTCATAAGATATAATTGGTTACAAAACCAAACGCATAATGACTTGATTTCCTGCAGGTTCCAAAATTGAATACTTTCTTTTCATTTCAACATGATGACATTTTGTAATTTTCTACACATGAAGGGCAGTCATATATATCCAGGGTTGTAAATAAGCTAAACTAGGCAGAGTATAAAAAGTGTATGATTATTCATTTAATTTTCATTCAAACATGAGTCAACTTCAAGCTCATCAACAAACCAAATAATTTGTTCAAGTTTGGTTAATGTCAAATAAGTCTAAGCTTATTTATGAGTTACTTGATTAACTTATTCTTTTCTCATATATAGTAAACACCACAATTAATTTTTTTATTTTATTTTTATATCTATTTGCAAATTTATGCTTATAATTAATAACTAAATTATAGTTGAAATTATATTACTTAAGTTGATTAATTAGAATTTTTTATTTTATGAACTTATAAAATTTTGATTCACTTACCTTGAATAGTAGGAACAATATATGTAATTTTTACTAACAATTTTTCTGAAAAATGAACTATATATTATCTTATGAATTTGTTTACAAATTTAAACAATCCAATATCAAGTCTATATTTATTTAGGTATATTCACACATTCACGCACACATGTTTAAATCAAACCTCTTATTCTTTGATTTAAGCTTGGCTTGTGCACTAAATTAACAAGCATGAACAAGTTTTTCTCAATGTCAAGCTCAACTTATTCATTATAAGTTATAGCTGAAGTATTAAGACTTAATCATGCAATTAATAGAAATTCTCACACCAATATATGTTACAAGCAACCGATTTTGTAAAGAATAAAAATAATAATTTGATCAAGAAATGATTAGATACAAACAAGTAAAAAGGTAACAAGATGCATACCCAAGCCTACAGCTTGAGGGTGTACTTTTGCATGAGTTGAGATGTACTCTACTGCTTCATCTCTACTCATATCCAATAGCAATGAGTATTCTATCGCAATTACGAGCTGAGAGCCATTTCACAAAATTAGCACATTTGAGATATCTAAGAATGCACAATGAGAGAGAGAGAGAGAGAGAGAGAGAGAGAGCTATGAACATTTACATGATCGATTTGTGCGTCTGTAAAAAATCGTTTGGGTCTACTTGAAGTAAAGGTTGAATCTGAGTTCGCAACTGGATTCCTTTTGCGCTTTCCTAGTGGTACATTTTCTCCTTCCATCCTTGTATATAAGTTATAACATGTTCAAAATTCTAGCAAAATAAATCACTCTAAATTGAATAGGTGAAAAAGCATAGTCTATTAATGATATTGTCGGTCTTTCCCTCATGAAAAGAAAGTTTAGAACCCCTTCTCCCACATGTTTCAAGCAAATAAATAAATCACTTTTTCATTTTGGCATGGAGCCAAGTGTAGCAACATGGAGCCGCTCGTGCATTGTGTTGGTGGAAGCTAAAACACTACATTGTTGGAATAAATTACTATTTTTCTCTTAATTAAATTAAATAACGCTAAACAATATTGAAATTTAAAAAGGCACTATCCTTCTATTAAAAAATCACCCAAGAAACAAGAAAATAACAAATCAAATTTTATGTGAAAAACCGGAAAAAATCATGAGAAAAATTAATCCATTCTATTATAATAAAACATTTACTATGATACTATGTTTATGCTTAAAATTTGAGTTCACAATAAATTTTAAAAAATTTATAATTTATCTATAATTTATATAAATATGAAAACATACCGTACAATTTTTCACATCATTATACCAATATATTTTTTAATTAAATTCCATTTTAGATTTAAATCCTCTAGTAAAATCTTAGTACGTCATATTTTCTTTAAATGATAGCATATGTAGTTTTATTTACAAACACAATTATTAACCTAATGTCATAATATATAATTCCATAAACAAATATAATTATAATTATTGAATTTCATATAAAAAAAAAAAGAAAAAAAAAGGAGAGAAAACATCATATTTAACAGTATCAACTATCCCATCAAAAAAAAAAAAAAAGGCATCATTGACCCATTGTCAGAAAGGGCTCCTACGAGATTATAAAAACATATCCTATTAAATTAAGTAGAACTATCACCCAGTCCCACGTTGGAATTCCCAGAAACATTGAATATCAGGATTCCTAAAATTATGATTCTCCAAATAAATAAATAAAAGGATTTCTAAAGTTATTACTTGAACATATGAGAGTGAAAGAAAGAAAGTATAACCCTTAAAATTTATTGTCCTAGAATTTTATGATACATATTTAATTTCTAAATTATTTCTTGAATAATATGTGTGTTCATAAGATTTGTGAAACCTAATATATTGAAGGAGGATTCTCAAACTATTTCACGAAGTTTATAAACAAAAAGTACAGAAAAATAAAAAAGCATCTCTACTGAGTGAATAAATTGGGCAATATGCTAATTAGTTGAACCACAAGAAGAAGAAGTTGAAATAAATAAAACAGCTACAAAGATTCTTACTTGCGAGTCTTTAAAGAATTTGGAGGCCGAAATCTGTAAGAAACTCTATTATGAATGATGAATGAGACTAGTGATAACTGATAACCTATATATACATAGTAAGGTTATCGGCCCGGCTTGTATTGCCAACCCCAAGTCGGACGCTTTTCTTTTTTTTTTGCTAATCAAGTCGGCCACTGTAAAGACCATATACAAATACAATTCGTATTTGGAAAACTCCAATAGCCGACTTTACCATATATATATATATATATATATATACACACTCACGCGGCGATGAGATTAGTGTATATAATTGCAGATTAGAATATAAAGAATAATTATAAAAAGAGAGACAAAATAGACTTGCAAAATTATCTGATCTCCTTAAATCTACTTTTTAAATTGTATCATAAATTAAAAAAAAAAAAAATCATAAATCTATCATAACAAATCCTCAAATTAATTTACTTTTTCTGGTTATTATTGATCATTTTGTCATGTTTTGCCCCTTTATAAATCATTTGATTAAAATTTGTTTCAAACTGTCCATTTGACCTTCATAAGATAAGTATAGTTGATTTTTTAATCACGCTAAAACAGAAATATTCATGAATAAAACAAATTATTTGTGATCCATGTTTAGTTATAATGTATTTATGCGTATAGATGGTGTTTTTAGTAATCCTGAGGACCCACTTATTAGCTGTTTAAACACGTCTTTTGAATCAGTTTGGATTTGGATTAGGAAGCTTTTAGACCATGAAGGTTAAAAGTGTTTTTGAAGTGAAATGTGTCAGCTACTTCGATATTTTAAGTTGCTTGATACAGAACCAGAACCTGTTAGTTCCTCCATTGCAATCGAAAAGGGGATTCGAACCTATCCAACAAGTATGTTCCTACATGGAACCATGAATAGACAGGTTTCCCATGCAACTAATTCTTAAACTTCTTCAATATTTTTATAAACTTGATTAATGCTTTTGCTACTGTTATCTATGTCTTTTGCCTACTTTTACACTATAGACACCTAGTGTGAAAATGTTACTTTGGTATCTTGATTCATATGACTTTAAAGTTTAAACTATAGTGAAAAAGAAAGAAAGAAAGATTTCTTTGGATCTGGTATATGCACTAGTACTAACACTTTCTCATTTTCCCCTTCTTCCTACTTTGTTTCTTCGGGTGATCGATTCTCTTGTATACTCATTGCGTACTTGAGTTTCTTCTCATTTCAAAAAATTTTATTCTACAACAGTCAGCTTCGTATCCCTACAAACACCAACATAAAAAATAGAAAAGAAAAGGAAAGGAAAACAGCAAAATATAATTGTAGGACCTGCATTATTCCAAGATTTCAGTAAGCACAAAGGATTTGTTTGGATACAACTTATTTTGCTGAAAACTGAAAACATTGTAGTAAAATAATTTTTAAACGTGTAAAAAGTATTGTGGGACTCATTTTAAAATTTTTTTTTTCTGAATAAAGTGGCTGTGGGTCCCATAAATAGTGCATGAACAGTGTGTAAATAGTAAAATTTGTCTCCCTTAAACGCGTAAAAAAAAAAAAGAAAAAAGAAGAAGAGGAAAACGCAAAACTGAAAACACAGACGCAGTAAATGTGCTATCCAAACAATAATGATGAGTAGTGGCTTCATTACATTATTCCAAGATTTCAGTAAGCACGAAACAAATGTATCATAAATATTATTTTTTTTTAGTTAGCTAAAGGGAAAATTACAAAATGACTCCGGGTTTGGGTCATTTGCAAACTATTATGGATCCTGGAAATTTAGAAAATTTCTAAATTGACCAATTTAATTGACAGAAAATAATACTGTATTATGCACATATTATTATAAAATGAAACTTTTTTTATTTTATTTAATTTGTATGAACTCACAAGAAGCAAAATTACAAAGAGAGCTTGCTTGCCTCCACCATGATAACAGACTCAAAATGTGGGCTCTAAAACTCAAATCAAAAAGCTCTTTAATATCTACTTCTTGTTCTGATACCATGTTAAATTACCGATTGTTTCAAAATCTTAAGTTATTTGGGACATGATAAATTTAATCATTTAACTACACAATTCTAACATAAACGTTGATTGCCGGGTCAACTACTCAATCAAATTCAAAGTGCATGAAAGTAGAACTCTCTCACGAAGAAGATGCAGTGGTTGACAGAATCAGCAATCTATCGGACTCTATTCTCTACCACATGCATCCTCTCCTTCCTTCCAACTGAAGAGGCAGTCGCCACAGGTATCTTGTCAAGCAGTTGGAAGCATCTTTGGACTCTCGTCCCCAAACTCGACCTCTAACATCAGAGTGTATAGTTGTTCAGTGGATTCATGTGTGTGATCATCGTGTAATCAAGGTGGTTAAGGAAACCAGTTATTCAGCTTTGAACATATTGCGTCCAAAGATTTGGCTCAACACAAAGCGCCGTTCCTCTGAACTCTTTGCCTTACATGCGACTTTTGTAGTAACTGTTACAGTCTTGGTACATGGATTGACAACGTCACTTTGCGTAAAGTAGAGGAACTTGATGTTGATGTTTTAGGGCCCGTTTGGATAGAGGGAGAGGAGGGAGAGTGAAGAGGAGTAGAATAGAGCAGAGTTGACTAAAAATAGACTAATTTTGAGCCAAATTTATTCTACTCTACTCTACTCTTTCTCCCTCCCTCCCCCCCTTCAATCCAAACAGACCATTAGGTCAGGATGAGGAGCTTTTTGAGTTGCCCAGTAGCATTTTCTATTGCAAGACATTAGTGGTTCTAAAGTTAGATGGTATTTTGGTGATTAATCCTCAAGGTGCTGCATCTGATAAATATGTTTTATACATCTTACTCTTTTGATAGGCTTCTCTCTGCCTGCCCCGTCCTTGAAGATTTGTCTTTGGAAGCAGATGAGTACAACTGTGGCTTTGATGATGATCCCTATTATAAAATATGTGTACCTACTTTGAGGCGTTTAAGTATGGCTTTTAATATTTCTGAAATTTTTGGTGATATTGATTGCAAACTTGAGATAAACACCCTTGATAAGGATGGCAATTTTGCCTTGCATCGCTTAACCCGCCCCTCTCTGCTTCGCCCCGCGCGGGGTTTTCTCGCCCCACAAAAGTGGTGGGGCGGGAATGGGGCAAGATTTTAGTCCTGCACCACGGGGCGGGGCGGGGCGGGACGAGGATGAGTTTAGACTTTTTAGACCCATTCCGCCCTGCCCCTCCCAGTCCCTGCCCAACCCCGCATTGCTAAGGGTTATAAATGTAAATTTTTCATAACATAAAATCTTACTATTTAAATAAACATATCAATATTAGCTTATTTTATTTTACTCAATTTGGTTATCTGTCTTTATTTTGTTATGTGTTATACTATGATTTTTTTTTTATGAGTTATTTATTTATTTATTTATTTGTAATTGTCTTGTTAAACACTTGGATATATTATTCAATTTTTTTCTAAAAATTGATTTGATTTGATGGGATAAATTTAGTTGTAATTTCAAGTATATTTTTATTAATGAAATATGTTTTATTAAAAAAATTGTATTAGTTGCAGGGCAAATTAACAAAAAGTAGAATTTTATGGGGTGAGGTGGGGCTTTGAGGGGCCCCAAGGTGCGGAGATGGGGTGAGAAAGTTTTCTCCATCATGCGGGGCAGGGTGGGAATGAGGTAAGACAAAGCCATGCGAGGCGGGAACAAAGAACCCATCCTTCGGCCCTGCCCCTCCCTGCCCCGCCCCATTGCCATCCCTAACCCTAGATCAAGATACAACTTCACACTTAACTATTCAAGTTATACTACTCAGCAACAATTATAGAGCATGCTCAAAAAAATCAATCAATCAATATACAAATTAGTATATTGATCAAATAAATTTTAAAACATTATAGCTTAAAATGTAGCAAAGCTAATATAAATTCTTCATTTAGAAATGATGAAGCATTCGTTCATTTTGATTATAAGTGAACTAGAAACTAGAAAATGTTTGCTTAGGTTAACATAATTATATAAAAAATAAAATAAAAAGTCATACCATCACAATATAGAAAAACAAAAACCCTTAAAGTTTCATCAAAACCAAAAATTTATCCTATAAAAAAAAACAAAACCAAAAACTGATGTTTTGATAAGATCGGTAGAATCAGTAGGATCTCATATGATCTTACGATCCTATACGATCCTACACGATCCTACACGATCCTACATACAATCCTACAATTTTTACGATTCAAGTGTGATCTTAAACGTTTTGGTGAGGTGGGATCGTAAAATCATGCAATCTTATGATCCAAATCGCGATTTTGACAACTAAGGTAGGTATAAAAATTCCCACTTGAAAATAAGACCGATTGTAATTATTTTATGATTTTATATAGGTTAAAACTGCCACTGTAACAGATTATGTGTTTGCACATGAAAAATTACGGAATAAATTGTGTACTATGAATTGTGGATGCCTTTAAAGACAATATGAATTTTAGTTTTTATAGGAATTACTTTAGGTATCCAAAATTCATAGTATGCAATTTATTACATAATTTTTCATGTGTGAACATAAAGTGGCAGTTTTAACACATTTACACATAAATTATAAATAATTGCAATTGCTCTTATTTTCATGTGGGAATTTTTATACATATACCAAACATGTTAACATAGATTTATTGGTCATCAATTAAGCATTTTAATAATTATGATATTAAATTTAAATTCATCAATCAACACTGCGTTACTTACTAACCATATTTTTATTAATTGGTTAATTACATGTAATAATTAATTAGTAAGAACCCTAATCCACCTTCAAACAATCCCCAAATCAATAACAAATCCTTAAGAATACATCATATAAGTTGAATTCTACAATACCCATAATTTAAACTCTTGTTTCCTTTAATCTAATTGGGTACTTAAACCTTTCTATAAATTGAATTTAGCAATACCCATAATTTAAACTCTTGTTTCCTTTGATCTAATTGGGTACTTAAACCTTTCTACTCACATGTAAGTTCACGTAACTACTTAATTCCCAACAATCTCCAATTGGAAACAAATCACAAAAGCAAATCATCAAACACTAGAGCTACACAATGAAGAAAAGACACATACAAGAACCCATAAACAAGAATTACATATTAGGTTAGACTTAGAGTGTGATTGAACAAAGTAAGGTTTCCGATTTTGAAATTTACTTTATAGGGAAAACTCTTTCACATGTTGTCTCTTAATAATAATAATAATTAAGATATGTTTGGTAGCAGAAAAAAAATGAAAGAAAATGAAGCAAAATCACTGGCATTAGGATTTGAAAACTCCTTCATATTGCTATCGATTCAATTCTCTGATTCCAGCAAAACACTCATCGATCTCATGCAAAGTAATTTGAGTTTGAAAACCCTAATCACCAAATTCTTGAAGAGGGAGAAACAAAGAAGAACTAAGGAAGAAAGAGTCAAGAGGGTTAGAGGTGTTGGGTAGGAATTTGGGTCTAACTGGGTTTGTTAGGTAAAGCTTAATTATTATTTAAGTTCACTTGGTCTAATTTGGTCAATACTCATTTGATCCAATTATATTGGGTAGATTTTGTCACCCCTACTTAGAACATAGAGGAATCACTGATCCAGGCACCCATGCACACTGCTAGAGTCGTTGTCGTCACCACTACCCGATCTACTCTCCCCCTCTCCTTAACAACAACAAATGGCATATAGATCGTTTGGCTGGGGTTTGAGAATATGATTTTTTTATGGGTTTAAGGGATCACTGAGTTTGATGGTGTATATAGTTTGGTGAATACAGTGGCCACGGGTAGCGATGGGTTGTTGATTCATTGTATGGTGTGCAACGATGGGTTTTGGCTTTTGAGATTGTTAGGGTTTTGGTTGAGCTAGGGTTTGTGGTATTTAGGGCATGATGATGTCCAAGACATGTAAAAGACAACAATCAATTAAAGATCAGGTTGTCCAATTGAAGATATAGTTGTATTGACTTATAAAAATACAAAAAGTTATATATATTTTCTAAAATAATTGATTTTTTTTTTTTTGAGATATCAAAATAATTGAATTCAATACAATCAAATGTTATACGTTTCACTCTAAAAAAAAAATGTTATACATTTCATTTTGCCCCTAATATACTTACTATACATAAGTTTTAACCCCTTTTTTTTTATATTTTTTTATTATTGCCTTTTTCGAATTAGCCACTTAAAATCGGTCGGATTCAGTGTTTAATCCAAACAATGACTTATTTAAATTTTCCGGATGCTTTTAGTTTTTACCAAAACAAATAAAAGATATTTTTTTTACATTATACTTCATAATGTAAATAATGTAAATATACATGATAGAAACACACAAAATGACAAATATTGTACACTTTTGCTGTACAACATTTACAATTTTTTACGTGTTTTATAAGTTGCAAATACAGTCTAAAGTCTAAACAAATAAAATTCCATAAAATAAAACTCCAGAGTCTAGACGAGCATCGACCATCCATCTTCTTGAAGTTACTTTACCCTTTCAGCTTTTCCATCCATCCATCCATCCCATCCCATTCCATCCCATTCCCACCATCTGCTCTTCAGCTCTACTCAAACTCCACCTCCAGCAAATCTTTGATGGCAAAGTCAAAACGCAAGAAAGTGAAACTTGACACAGCGGTGGACAGGATCAGTAATCTACTGAACTCTGTTCTCTGCCACATCCTTTCTTTCCTTCAAACCGAAGAGGCCATCAGCACTAGCATTTTGTCAAGCAGGTGGAAGCCCCTCTGGCCTCTGGTCCCAGCACTCGACATTGACACTGAATCGGCCAGCCATTGGTTGTATTGTAATAAAAATTGATAATCTGATGTGAGATGTTTTGAAAAGTGAATATGTAAAATGGAAAAATGTAAATTCTTATACTAAAATTGATAGTAATTTTTGCACGACTGACATGAATGCTCTTAAATAATTAAACTAGCCATAAACATAGTTGTCAGTATCATACAATATGTCATACATATCGTAACATGCACAAAATATTTTGTAACGTAAAGCGTATTGGAAGAGCTTATGAATCGCACGATACATAAGTGTATATTGTATGAATCGTATTGTATCAAACGATACAGAGACAAATGAGTTTAAAATGGTTGTTTTTATTTAAATTTATATCTTTATTTGAGTACAATAAGTTATTAGACTTGTTTTTAATACAAAATTATTGTTCTACTTAATTGAGCCTAATAAAATAACATGTCCATGATTTTTTTTCTTCTTTCATTCTCTTCTTTCTTTCTCCAACAAGATTTGGACAATTGGACTACACACTTAACACTTAACTTTTTTATTTGCAAATCTCTTTTCTGTACTATGAATTATTGTTATAAGTCTAAGAAGCTAGAATTCAAAACAAAGATATAGAAAAAAATTATTAAAATAAAAGAATAGGAAGATATAGTAAATGCTAATGATGGTGAAGAAAATGCCAAAAAAGAAATAATTCGATTAATTTCAAGACAATGAACATTATGATAACAATGACTTAGATGATTTTTTTTTTTTTTTGGGGATAAATTTACTTCTTTTTTTCTTGAGAAACAAGGTAAATTTACTTAGATGAAGTTGATTAGGCAAGATATTGAATATGATGAAAATAAATTATTATTTTGGCTCATATATCATATTATTATTTTGGCTCATATATCATATATTATCATATTTTTGGTTTAATCGATTTGAATATCTATGTTATAAACATATGTTAATTTGATTTATTTATTTAGTTTTGATAAATATTGTTACATAATTAATGATTAAATTAGTTATTATTTGAATATATTTCAATTTTGTACTGAATATATCTTTATTATGTATATATAATATTTACCAAAAAATATTATAAATATTTTTTTTCTAAATTTTATGGATATGTACTATCAGTGGTGACTCCATAAATTTTTTTTCAGGGTGTTCCTCAACAAGCATAAATTACACTATCTAATAAAAAGAAAAATTTGTATATTGACAACAACAACAATTAAAAAAACACGCAAAGACATAAAGTTTACAATTGTCTTCTACGTGGCTTTCTTATCAAATATTTGTCTATAATTCTAGCAAAAGAATAAATAATAAACTATAAGTCCATTTGAAATATTAATAAAATTATTAATTATTATTGTTTAGTTGTTCATTAATTTGTTTGTCTTTTATAAACTATAATTTGTTATATTATTGTTTCATTAATTATAAAATTATTAATTGTTTTTTAGCCTAACATAATTTAATTTGTTTGTCTTTTATATTGTATTGGTTAATTAATTTATTAATTATTGTTTATTTGTTGCTTCCCCCAATTAATTATTGGTTAATTAAATTATTATTTATACTTATGTATTAATTAAATTAATATTTATTTAATATTTTTATATTATAATATATTTCATTTAAAATCTATTTTTGGTGAATTTCTTGGTCATTTGTGATATTTTTTCATCTAAATTTTGTGTTATATTTTGTTTATTACTAATAACAAATTTATCCATTGATCATTTTTGAGACTCAATTAGTTTTTCTTCTTTTTTTTTTTTTTTTTTTTTTTAGTTTTTCATATTCAGATGTATATTTTTTAGTAAACATTTCTAATCAAAAAATATATTTACAAAGACTAAAATAAAAAATAACTTTCAAGTGTAGAGCAGATGAGAAATAAAACCTGATTTATATAAAAAGTATTATTATAGTTTCACTGAACAATAAATTTTTTTTAGCAATCTCAACTTGCATAGATAAAGATTTATTCATTATATTCCCAATAGCTAATATATATATATATATATATATATAAACACAAGACTAATAAATAAATAAACACAATACTGTACAAGCCCAGGGCCCTAGCCCAGCCAAGAGGGTGTCTGCCAAAAAAAAATCCTATTGCACCAATAACACACACACACACACACACACACACACACACACACACACACACACACACACACACACACACACAAAACGCAGGCTTAACAACCAAACAAAAAAGGAAAAGAAAAAAAAGGCCCAGACGTGGTGAAACGTCTAGCCCACTGCCCAGAGAAAACTTATCTTTAACAAATCTAAAGAAGACTAGAAGAGTCTAGAGAAAGGCAGTACCTCAAAACTCAAAACCAGGGATTTTTTTAGAAAATAACTATAAAACCCAAACAATATCATTAGTTAGGTAATGTTTGAAATGTATTTTGTTTATAACAATTCGAGTGTAAGACACTCGATTTTGCCCTGCGAAAATTCACTTGGAAATCGAGTGTCTTAAACTCGAGTTTGAAATCGAGTGTAAGACACTCGATTTTCAAGTAAATTTTTGCAGAGCGAAATCGAGTGTCTCACACTCGAATTGTTATAAACAAAATATGTTTCAAACTTTGCCTTACTAATAAAATAGTTTGAGGGATTTGGTTATTTTTTAATAAAATCCCAAAACCAGCCATTCTTCAGTTCTACTTCTACAACATCAAAACCCAAACGCAGCACTCAGCAACAGTGGAAAAAGAAGAAGAAGAAGATGAGATCGGAGGAAGCTTGGTCTAGGGCTGGCCCTGATAGTGGGAGTGGAGAGAAAGAATGAGAGAGGCGGAGAGCATGAGTTGAGAGAAAAAAGCAGAGCAAGAATGAGAAAAAGAAAGGTAAAAATTTTAGAGATTTGAGGTTTTTTTTTTATTTTTTTGACAACTTCTAATCACGGTTTTGGTTTTTTATTATTTTGTTTTTAGAATTTGTGGGTTTGCTACCTTGTTTTTTTCCGTTAGATTGGGTTTGCAATCTGTTGTTTAGGGTTGATGTTGAGTTTTTTTTTTTTTTTTTCCTGCGGGCTTGCTCTGTGACAATTTTTTTTTTTTTTTTTTTTTTCAGATTTTAGTTCAAAAATTTTTTTGGCTTTTTTTGCTTGAAAGTAGAACAAATAAATTTTTTTTAAAAAATTTTTGGGTGTTCCTAATTTTGGTTAAGGGTGTTCCTAATTTTTTTTAAGGGTAAACAAATAAAAAAAATTTAATTATTATTATATATATATATATATATATATATATATATAATTTCAATATGATATGATATTAAAACAAAATTATTCAATTTCTCAAAGTTACTTACCATCTCATTCTCAAAAAAAAAAAAAAAAAAAAAAAAAAAAAGCTACTTCCCATCCATCATCCATGATTTTTATTCTCTGCAAAATAACACCATTTTCCTAACAATTTTGTTAGTTAGTAGTGTTTCTAAACTATTTAGGAAACTAGACTCGAGTTTCATGTGCTGGCAGAACTAAGGTGGATTAAAATCCACGTGGAACTTGAGTCAGACTCAAGTTCCTACTCTGCTTTCCTTCTTCCTTCATTCTTTTTTTCCTTTCTCCATCTTCCTTCATTTTTTTTTTCTTTCTCCATCTTTCTGCCATCCCATTGTTGTTCTTCTCCTTTCTCAAACATCCAGCGTGTTCTTCTTCTCCCAATCTCCTTCTCACACTTCCAAGCCCCAATAACCCAAGAATAAAACCTTAAAAAAAAACTATTCAAATCGGAAACCCAAAGACAAAAAAAAAAAAAAAAAAAACCCTCCAGCAAAGAGGACAAGGAAGTAAAAGAACCTGGTGTAGATGAACCACCACGTCATTCCAAACATTATGCCACCAAGGCCCGCCGAGTCCAACTTGAAGTTCCAATTAGCATTCGAGCCGCAATCATGGAATTGATCAGGTGCATTGTGGCTTTCTATCTCTCTCTATGTATCTAAACCAAGGGAGTTAATTTCGTATCGGAAGTTGTTTAGTTTGGCCAGGGGGAAGAAATATTTCAGTATCGGTTGATACTAGTGTATCGTTTCAGAATTACAGCTATTTATATATTTCTATACATAAATATATATATATATATATATATATATATATATATATATATATTTGTATTGTTTATTTAAGTATGAATTTATTAATTTTTATGTTTATCAATATAAAATTTAAAATACACATATTTAATAAGCCTACATATTAGTTTAAATACATTAACCAATATATTAGGTTAAATAAATTTTTTAAAATAAATTTTTAATTGTACCGGCCGAAATGCCAATACCAGCCGGTATGGGCAAATACAGGCCAGTACAGTCGAAATAGGCCGATACAACCCAGAATTTTTTCCAATACATTTTGGAATAGTACCGGTACCGGTTCAATGACTAGTACAGTATATTTTCCCAATACGGTATTAACTTCCTTGATCTAAAATCTGTTGTTAAAGATGAAGTTGAAATGGGTTTGTTGTTTTGTTGAGGGTCTTTGGGTTTGCTTGGGTTTGTTCATTTCATTGTTCTCTGGGTTTGTCTTTGCTAAACTCTGTTATTGAAGTTGAAGTTGAAATGGGTTTGTTGTTTCATTGTAGGTCTCTAGGTTTACTTGGGTTTGTTGATTTCATTGTTCCTCTTTGGATCTGTCTTTGGGTTTGTCGATGAATGTTATGCTGTAGGGAACTTGAGTCTTTAAGACTTGAGTTCCACGTGGATAATTTTCCACCTCAGCTTTGACAGCACATGACACTCGAATATCTATGAGTCGAGTTGCTACAGTGAATGTGAGTCTATAGATTTCTCTTTTTATTTTGGTTTTTTTATTTATTAAAAAAAAAAATTCAATAGTCTTCTAATACTTTTAATCATAGCACTACAACCTGCCTATTGATGAGATTTTTGCAATTGGTTTCTATTGAATTTGGTTCGTTACTCTACCTTTTCTTCATTATTTCTAAAAGCTTATGTTACTTGTTGAATTTGGTAGGTTTGCTTTTCTTTTCTGCAAGGAGGGAACCTACCTCAAATTAGATTTTCTTTTATCTTTATAAGTTGTGCACTTGCTCTTCAGTATTTGCATTCCTGTATATTTAGTTTATATTTGGTTTTCTTACTTTATTATCATTATCTTATCTTTTCTTTTCTTTTTTATTTGGTCCATTTGATGAGTGTTTAATATTTTCTTTAATTGATTCCATTACTTTCCCTATCAATGACATGTGGTTTGAACTGATCTATGTGCCACCCACATTCTCTCTCAAGGCCGACCCTAGGCCTAGGCCATTTAGGCAATCGCCTAGGGCCCCCTACTAGAGAAAGGCCCCAAATTTTGGGGCAAAAATTGAAATATATTTTTAAAAAAAAATATTTTTTGAGAAATAAGAAAAAAAAATTAGTTTTACATTTTTCCTCTACTTTTAAGAAGTTTCAAAGAATTGATTAATGCTAGAGATAAAACAACTTTAAATATATAGAGCTTACAAATATGTATCACTAATCACAAGAAATAATTTAGATAGGAAAATGCTAAAAATAATATAAATTTTACTTCAAAACCTTTACAAATTGACGTGACAATTAATATGATTAGGGGACGTTAACAACTTATTAAATACATTTTTAAATTACTTTTGTGATTGATGATACATCTTTATAAGTCTCATATTGTAAAATTTATAATATTCCTAACATCATTCATTCAAATACTTATTTATTATCTTCTTGAAGTGTTACTAATCACATTCATTGTTACATCGTTTGTAAGTTTTTTGTAGTAAAATGTTTTATAGCTTTAACATTTCTTCAAAAAAAAAAAAAGCATATTACAAGATAAAAAGAACAAATTTTTTTTATAAAAAAAAAATTATGATATTAAAAACTAGTTAAACATTATTTAATTAATAACAAAATGGCCCCATTTAAATATATCGCTTTGAACCGATAGAGGTATATTTTTGTCTCTTTTTTGTTTGTGGTTATCAGGTTTGAAATTTTTGACTAATAAATTTCAACAAACAGCAAATTATGCATAAGCAAATTATGCGTTACTAGCCTTCTATTTTTACTAGTCTTTTTATTTAATGTTTGTGATTAGAATTGTGTTTATGAGTCATCCTGTTAAATTTTGTGGTCGTGGTTTTTATTTTTTTGCTGGCCATTGTTTAATGGCTTCAAAATAAGATTCAAACTTGTTATGTACTCTTTTTAAGATGGTTAATGTTAACAATATAAAGAAAGAGAGAATGACTGAATAGTCAGTATAATAATCTGTATAAAACAATGTACAAAAGAGAGCCTTATATAGGCTAGGTATGTGTGTAGTACAAGTAAGGCTAGGTATGTGTGCAGTACAAGTAATATAAGTGCAGTACAAGTAATATACTGGGCTAAGCCCAATGGGCTAATACAGCCTAATCTATACACTAACATCCCCCCTCAAACTCGAGGTGGCAAGGAAGAAGCCAACTGGAGTTTGGATATAAGATCTCGAAGACGACCAGGCGGGTGAGACTTGGTGAAGATATCAGCAGGCTGGTCAGCAGATGAGATGGAGAACAACTTGAGATTGCCTTTCTTGAGATGTTGGCGAGTGATGTGGCAATCGATCTCAATGTGCTTGGTACGTTCGTGGAAGACATTATTATGAGCAATGTAGATAGCATTACGATTGTCACAATAAAGAGGAGTAGCAATGGGCTGTGGAGCATCCATGTCAGCCAAGAGCCAGCGAAGCCAGACAAGCTCGCAGGTGGTGTCGGCAAGGGCACGATACTCGGCCTCAGTACTGGAACGGGAAACAACATCCTGCTTTTTGCTACGCCATGAGACAAGAGAAGTACCCAACAGGAAACAGTCACCTGCCCAGTCCGCATCTGAGTTAGCATGAAGCTCAAGAGAAGACCGAGAGGAGTAGTGTAGACCATGATAAAGTGTACCCTTGACATACCGGAGAATCCGAAGAACAGCAGCATAGTGGACAGAACGAGGGGCATCCATGAACTTACTAACCATACCCACGGCATGTGAAATATCTGGACGAGTAACAGTGAGATAGATCAGACTACCAACCAACTGACGATAGCGAGTAGCATCAGAGATAGGTTCACCATCCAAAGGTGTGAGCTTTGCATTGTATTCCAAAGGAGTGGAAACAGTCTTGTTGTCAGTGATACCTGCTTTGGAGAGGAGATCAGAAGCATATTTAGCTTGGGAAAGATAGTATCCATCAGAGGATGAGGTAACCTCAAGCCCAAGAAAATAGCTGAGAGTGCCCAAATCTTTCATCTCAAAATGCTGACTAAGGAAGTGCTGAAGAGAGCGGATACCTGCAGAATCATCTCCAGTAATAATCATATCATCAACATAGAGAAGAATAAGAGCGATACCAGCAGAGGATCTTCGGACGAAGAGAGCAGTGTCATGAGGACTCGAAGTAAAACCCTGCTGAGCAACAACTGAGCTGAACTTTTCAAACCAAGCTCGAGGAGCCTGCTTGAGGCCATAAAGAGCACGGCGAAGGCGACAAACTTGACTGCCTGAGTGTGGATAGCCAGGGGGTGGTTGCATGTACACTTCTTCTTGAAGGTCTCCATTTAGGAAAGCATTCTTCACATCCATTTGATAAAGAGGCCAACGGCGAACAGCAGCCACAGCAATGAGACATCTGACAGATGTAAGGCGAGCAACAGGAGCAAATATTTCCTCATAATCAATGCCATACTCTTGGGTAAAGCCCTTGGCAACTAGGCGAGCCTTGTATCGTTCAACAGATCCATCAGCCTTGGTCTTGATCTTGTAAACCCACCTACAACCTACTACAGACTGACCAGGAGGCAAATCAACCATATCCCAAGTGTGATTTTTATGAAGGGCATCTAGTTCATCATTCATAGCTTGCTGCCAAAGAGGGTCAGTATGGGCCTCACGATAGGTATGAGGTTCATAGAGGGTGGCAAGGGCAAAAGAGCAGTGATAATCAGAGAGATAAGGGGGAGGAATGCTTACCCGGGTGGAACGACGAAGTTCAGGACCATCAGGAGACTCAGGAGAGGGTGGTGCCACAGGATCCAAGACAGGCGGGTCATATGCCGGGGACAGAACCGGAGATGAGTCGTCTGGAGAGGCAGCCGATGTTGAAGAATTCTCCACAAGTTCAGGATAGAGAGGGAGGAAAAGATCAGTAAAAATAGGAGACTCAGAGGAAGAGGATGTAGAAAACTGCTGAAGACTCGTGAAAGGACGATGTTCCCAAAACTCAACATGACGGGAGACACGAAGACGATGAGAGATGGGATCATAGCAGCGAAACCCCTTTTGAGATACACCATAACCAAGGAAACAACAGAGACGAGCATGAGGTTGGAGCTTTGTTCGTTCATGAGGAGGAAGAGAGACAAAGCAAGCACAACCAAAAACCCGAAGAGAAGAGTAGTCGGGGGTTTGACCATAGAGAAGCTCAAATGGTGATTTGTTGTGTGTAGTTGGTGAAGGGATATGATTAATGGTGTATACAGCAGTGAGTGCAGCCTCACCCCAGAAGCGCTCAGGAAGAGAGGCAGAGATGAGAAGGGTGCGGACAACATCAAGAATGTGACGATGTTTTCGTTCTGCACGACCATTTTGTTGAGAGGTATAAGGACAAGACCGCTGAGTAAGTGTACCATGATTGTCTAAAAAGGATAGGAAAGATTTATCATTATATTCTTGAGCATTATCTGATCGAAAAACTTTGACGGTGCGATTGAATTGTGTTTCAATCATTTTATGAAATGTTTGGTAAATAGACACAAGTTCAGACTTATGGTGAAGCAGATATATCCAAGTATATCGAGAAAAATCATCCACAAATATGACAAAATATCTAGATCCCCCCTCAGTAGGAACAGGTGCAGGACCCCAAATATCAGAATGTATAAGGTCAAAAGGTGCAGAAGAAAATGAGTCACTATTATTAAAGGGTAATTTTGTTTGTTTGCCAAAATGACAGGAAGTACAATCAAAATTTTGAAACTGAACTGAACCTAAATGACCTTGAGAAGCTAACAACTGAAGACGAGATAAGGATAGATGACCAAGACGAGCATGCCATAGATCAGGTGAGGAGGTGGCAGTGGTAGCAGCTGCAGAAATAACTTGTGAAGGAATCTTCAAGTCATGAACCTCAAACATGCGACCAACCTTACGGCCTGTCCCAAGCACTTGACCCGTCCGGGGATCCTGCACATCCACACCATGATTAGTAAATAGAAGATCTACGCCTAATTCATAAAGTTGACCAACAGAAAGCAAATTGAGGGATAACTTTGGGATATGAAAAGTGTCATTAAGGGATAAACAAGGAGAAGAGATTGTTCCTTTATGACTAACAGGCATAGGAGTTCCATCAGCAGTGTAAATGGTGACAGGATGTTCTAAGGGTGCCTTATTAGAAAATTGGGATTCATCAGGAGTCATATGGTTACAACATGTAGTATCAAAAAACCAAGGTTGTTTACCTGAGGTGGCAAAAAGGGCAGTGGAAGTACGGGATAAAACCTGTTGAACAACTGCCTCAATATCAGCCGTAGTAAGTGAGGAAGCCAAAGATGGACCTGTAGGAACCGATGGATCAGAAGGACATACAGCAGCTGCCCGAGGAAGAGAAGTTTTATTCTGCTCTTGCATAAATTTCTGCAGCTTGCGACAAACTGAGATGTCATGACCTTTAGCACGGCAAAACTCACAGCGAATACCTTTGGAAGACTGAGAGGTGGAACGCGCAGAGTTTATTCGTGGAGGAGCAGTGAATGCAGCAATGGGAGGCTGTGGAGATGGTGTAGCCAATACATGATCAGATGATGACATGTGATGAGCAGGCCGGCGGTTTTCCTTAGAAATGAGCTCCTTCACTGCAGCATCAAGAGAAGGAGTAGGAGACCGGCTAAGCAGAGAAGCCCTAGTAGGCTCAAAATCCTCACGCAAACTCATCATGAAGTGCATAAATTTACGGCGATCCCGATATTTGACAAAGAGCTCAATGTCCTTAGAACACACTAATGGAGGATCTGCAGCAGAGAGTTGTTCCCACATAGTAGAAGTCTGAGAATAAAAATCAGAAATGGACTGACCTGTCTCTTGGCGCATTTGATAAAGTTTTGATTCAATGTGGAACTCCAAGCTTGAATCATTAGTACAATTATAGCGATCGGCCAAAAACTTCCAAGCAGCCTCAGCAGTCTCAAGACGAGGAAGAAGATTATGAATGGAGGGAATAGAGGTATTAATAAACCAAGACAAGATCTTACTCTGAATACTCTCCCATTCCTCTAGGCGATCTTCATAATCATCTGTTGCAATAGTAGTCGTGGAAGACTCTTCAGCAGCTATGACTTTGGACTTAGGGTTTGGCACTGGCTTAGGAATTGAACCAGTCACATATCTCCACAGTTTACGACCCTTGAGAAAAACAGTCATATTCTGAGACCATGCATGATAGCTAGTAGGACCATCCAACATAATGGTGATAGGACGTATGATGTTGCGTTCATTTTGTTGAGCCATAATGAAGAAAATGACCAAAAAATGAGATTTAGAGACCTCAAATGCAGAAACGGAGCCCAAAATCGGAATCTACGCGAAAAACTGAGCAAGACAGGTCCTGTTGAAAAATTTTGACTTTGGTCAAAGTCAACGGTCAACGGTCTGGTCAACGGTCAACGGATGATGCTGACGTGGATGATGACGTGGCTGATGATGTCACCCTAGGGCTGATGTGGCAGTCCGTGAAACGAAGTAAGGCGCGTGAGGCGCGTGAGGCGAGTGTTCGGCGCGTGACCGGCGCGTGAGGCGCGTGGAAGGGAGAGACGGCGCGTGGCGGCGCGTGGAAGCGCGTGGAGGCGCGTGCTCGTGAGGCAGAAACTTCTGACGGCGCATGGAGGCGCGTGTAAGGTTGTTTCTGGAAAATTTTTGTTGGGTTTTGCTCGGGACTGTCAGATCTGTCAATGTGTACCTTTACTTTGGCGGTTTGATCAACAAACTGATGAAATCCGAGTGTTTTAGGGTTGTGGACGTGACGGCGGTGACTCGCTTCTGACAGTGACTACTGGATGAAGGCGAGGGCAGCGGAAGAACGCCGGAGATGTCCACTGGAACCAAAAAATCAGAGGAAAGGCTCTGATACCATGTTAACAATATAAAGAAAGAGAGAATGACTGAATAGTCAGTATAATAATCTGTATAAAACAATGTACAAAAGAGAGCCTTATATAGGCTAGGTATGTGTGCAGTACAAGTAAGGCTAGGTATGTGTGCAGTACAAGTAAGGCTAGGTATGTGTGCAGTACAAGTAATATACTGGGCTAAGCCCAATGGGCTAATACAGCCTAATCTATACACTAACAGTTAAATTGGGCCTCAGAGGTCATGTCATCATTGCTGTTGAGTTTGAAATAAAATACTTTTTATTCACTTGCTGTGTTGCTCTGTGTGTTTATTCATCTTGTTTATACATATTTTTGCTGCATTTAGATTTGGGTCTGGATTTTCATCTTTCACGATAAGTCGATAATGAATTATTGTTTCTGCGACCAAACACTTGCATGAACAGCTTTTTTTGTGTTGTTTGTTGATATCAATCTTTTTTTTTTGGTTGAAGATGTTAATAAAGAGTGTGGATAGTGGTGGTGGTTATAGTATATATTGCTTACTGTGGATATGTAAATGTGGCTCTGTGGGAGTCATGTAAGATGTGGAACAACATGATCCTTCCTTGGTTTGTTAATTGACGTGGTCATGGGCAGTGACGGCTCTAGAGATTTTGTTTAGGGAGGTCATTAAGAAATTTAAATTAATAAAAAATTAATAAAAAAGAAAACTTGAATATATTGAGTTATAGACAAAATAAAAAAATAAAAAAAAATACATAAATTTTTACAATTTCCTTCTACAAGTTTTCAAATTTTGAATTGTTACACGATAGTTCATTATAAGTATTTATTGCCAATATGTTAGGAATGCTATAAGCATATGAATAATAATTGGTGTATTGAGATTTAGTTAGTTAGTTACAATTCTAAATATGTTAATCACATTTAGCACATGTTGGAATTATTAATGCACATGGGGAATAATAGAACCAATAGGATGAGGCATGTTAATCACATTTAGCACATGTTGGAATTATTAATACACATGAGGAATAATAGAACCATTAGAATGAGGCCATGTGGGCCAATGAGATTAGAGCTAGTCTCCTATAAATACATGATTGTAATCCAATATGAGATATCAATGAAGAATAAACCAATTTGTTAGTGCATTAGTGCATATCTCTCTCTCTCTCTTTCTCTCTTAATCTTTCTCTTTCTCTATGGAGGGTGACTACCTCAAATTAAGTCAATTTCCCTACAATCCCCATCCATTCCCCTATAATTCCCACCAATCCCCATTAGGAACTACCGGGTTCCTAACAAATGGTATCAGAGCCGTTGATCTTGAAATGAGCAATTGTGATGAAAGAAAACTTTTGAAAAAAATACAAGAATTGTTGAACAAAGCTATAGAAGAATCCAAGGATATTTCAAAGAAGATGAAGGCCTTGGCTGAATCTAATATGGCCATGAAGGAAGAACTTTCAAGAGTGCAAGAGGATCTTGAAAACATGTCCGAAGAAGAGTTACAATCTCTTGATTCAATGAAAGTCGAAGAACAAATCAAGTTCCAAGAATCTACTACTGTTGTTACAAGCCAAGATGTTGATTTTTGTGTCAAAGTGGATGATGATGTACATGTACGTGGTGCCCTTGAAGTTCAGTTGAAAGAACCAACAAAGAAGGTGAAGATGATCTTCCAAGAACCCATTCTTGATGCACTAATGGAGGTTTCCATTCAAGAGTCTATGATTCAAGAAGTGGCAATCCAAGTGTCGGTGATCCAAGAATCCAAGATACAAGCGCCAACAATTTTAATGTTTCTAGAATCGAATGAAGTCTTGAGGATACAAGAAAATTTCAAGGTTGAAAGAACCAATAAGACCTTGAAGATTGAAGAACCATTGAAAGCTCAAGAATTCGAGCAAATCTTGAAGATCTACAAAGAAGAAACCTTCATATGCACGGGATCGCTTGTCAAAGAGAAATGCATGAATATGGTGATCAAAATGTCACTACGGTATTGGTCCATTGGAAGATCTCCTTTGATGAAAATGCTATTTCACAACAACACCTTGTGGGCAAGGTGTTTTCAAGGGGAGGGAAATGTTAGGAATGCTATAAGCATATGAATAATAATTGGTGTATTGAGATTTAGTTAGTTAGTTACAATTCTAAACATGTTAATCACATTTAGCACATGTTGGAATTATTAATGCACATGGGGAATAATAGAACCAATAGGATGAGACATGTTAATCACATTTAGCACATGTTGGAATTATTAATACACATGAGGAATAATAGAACCAATAAAATGAGGCCATGTGGGCCAATGAGATTAGAGCTAGTCTCCTATAAATACATGATTGTAATCCAATATGAGATATCAATGAAGAATAAACTAATTTGTTAGTGCATTAGTGCATATCTCTCTCTCTCTCTTTCTCTCATAATCTCTCTCGTTCTCTATGGAGGGTGACTACCTCGAATTAAGTCAATTTCCCTACAATCTCCATCCATTCCCCTATAATTCCCACCAATCCCCATTAGGAACTACCGGGTTCCTAACACAATATGGACAGCTATGACCATTTTATTTTGTTAAGTTTGTCTAAATTTTTATTTTTATGCAGTTAATATTACATATTTGTCATTGTTTTTATAAAAATATTTAAATTAAATGACTAAACTCAACTCATTAGCTCTACGTTAATTATTGACGTACACAATCATACTCATTCATACATAAAATAATTCACTACGTGTTTACTTAACTAATCAAATACCTGAATAATCACTAACTTTGCAATTTTTTTCTTGAATTTTTCTAACTTTATGACAAAAAGTTATTATAACATGATAACTATACACACTCATGTAACAAATCATCTCTATTTTCCAATTATCAAATTATATAAAGTTATATTATATTTATGTTTTACACACAAACATCCATGTACACGTCATTATTCACACAAATGACATTATAAAAAAAAAAAGTAATGCACAAAATCAATATTAGACATACTTATACACACATAATTAAAAATTTATAATAAAGAGTGACACTTACGATTCACAAACATTTACTCTTATTTTAGAGTTAGAAATACTTATAATAATGGTGCATAAGATTTAAGTCAAGGTGTGCAAAAATATTTTTAAGAAAAAATTTATGTATTAAACTAACAAAAAAAATATTAAAAAAAAAAAATATATATATATATATATATGTATATATATTTTTGGGTTGAAGTCAGGGGGTTCATTTGAACCCCCTAACCAAAGAGTAACGCCGCCACTGGTCATGGGGTGACAACCATATCCATACTCTGCTATAGTTTTAAGATGTAAATTGCTTGCTAAGATTTCGTTTGTTCTAGAGATCAATTTTGATTGGTGCTTATGTGGGTTTAGATTAAATTTACTTTGGGTTTCAATTAATTATCATGGAGAAAATTGGCAAATGCCCATTTCACACAAACTTTCTAGCATTTTGTCCCATTTCCCAAACTAATTAGAGAAATGCTCCTCTTTTGAAACTCAATTGGATCAAAATCGAGTTAAAAAAAAAAAAAATTTTATGGAGCCCGTGGTGTTTTAAGGAGCCTATAGTGACGTTTTAAGGACCTATAGTGACGTTTTGTAACTCGACCTCCATGAACTCGAGTTATAGGAATTTTTTTTACATATAACTTGATTTCATGAAGGTCGAGTTACAAAACGTCACTATAGGTCCTTAAAACGTCATTGTAGGCTCTTTAAAAACGTCACTGTGGAGCTTAACTCGATTTATCTCAAATAGAGTTTCAAAAGATGAGTATTTTTCTAATTAGTTTGGGAAATGGGGCAAAACGCTACATAATTTGCGCGAAAAGGGCATTTGCCCATTTTCTCCTAATTATCATGCTTAATATTTGGTTAAAGATATTTTTTGCTATTATGATAGTATCTTGATACCCTATAAGTATATACTGCTTATAAATCTTATAAATCTCTAGTTAAAACTTCGATCATTCCTCCTGATTTCACTATTCTATTTGTTGATTGCGAGGCATGGATTGGCTGGTTCAAGTGAAGCATAGAGAAGCCAATAAATGTGCCTCATTGTTTAGCGTCTATGGGCAACCAACTTTTGCATCCTTTTGAATTTTATTTTATTTTCTTATAATTCAATAATTGGGGTTGGAATTTGAATCCTATATATTTTTATTGAAAAACAGAGGTGCCAATTAAGCTATATGCCTACATGGCTCTTGGCAATTGTTTTGTTTTGTTTTTTGTTTTTTGTTTTTTGTTTTTTTTTTTGTTTTTGTTTTTGTTTTTTTAATGGGAAAATGAGAAAGATTAATTGACAACGGAAATTGACTTACAACAAGCAAGCAGAACTTATAAAAAGTTAATTACAATCATCTAAAGTGAGATATTGCGCGAGAGGGGGGGGGGGGGGGGGGGGGGGGGGGGGGTGGGTGGGGGGCCTGGGGAACGGACCCCTTCCAAACTCGAGTTTCCTCACTTCTTGCAAATTGGGCAATCATCTTGGCGCTTCTTTTTGTACTAGTTGGCAATTCATAAATAATTTGATTGCCTATGGGAAACTCGGTAGTTATCTACTTATAGGCTAATATACCCATTTTTCATATACTTTGTTATCTTTTTGTAATATGATCCTAAATTTCATTAAAAAAAAATTGATCCTAAAAAGAAAGAAAGAGCAACCAACTCATAACACTAATGATCGACCTACAAACTATACAAACTACAACAGGCAACCAACAAGGAGAAACTATCAAGTAGCTTTGTGAACATACTCAAGAATCTTCCAAATGCAACAAACCTTTCTCCTCCAATCTGAATTTGTAACCTTCACAATAGTCTGCTTAAAGTTCACAACTTAGCTTGTAAATCACAATTGTAGTCACTATATTTTGCATTTTTTATTATTAATCCTAATGGTGTATTAAAAATGCACTAAGTTCTATTTCGTTCATATGGGTCGTCCGTGAGAAAAGAATGGAGAGATGGGACGCGTGAAGCATGCTCGCCCCCAATAACCTCATCCGTCCTTAATAAAGGATGGACGAGACAATTGGGCCCTGAGCATATTGAATTTTTAATGAGAATGATTCTCACCAAGGCGTAAGGGACGAAGTATGCTATAACAAACCAAGGCTTTCACTAACCGTTATGGAACACCGGTCCAAATAAGGTAACTTCCATGGCAGTTATGGAAGTTACCTCCGAATCTTCTGAACTCCTCGACAATAGGAACGATTATTAAAACAAGTAACTGTTTCATGTACAATATATAAGCATTCTCTTATGAAGAGGTAATTGGTGGAGATACTTCCACAAAAAAGTGAAATCCCAGAAATACTTCTTTTTTACTTGGAATTACAAATCCACTGACTTTACCATCGGAGGATTTTTGGCCGGCCTCTACCGGTCTCCTCTGATTCTGTATTTGCTTTTTTAGGATCCAGCCTTAAGATCGTTAACGCCCGAGACTCTCAGTCTACTGATTCCAAGGATTTATCAAATCCTTCGTGATAGCTAACTAAAAGTTTACAACTTAACTTTGGTTAATTAGAACTATAGTCACTACATTTTGTATTTGTTAATAATTCAACAACTTCAATCCCTAATAATTAGGCTAATATACCCAATTTTCATATACTTTGTTATCTTTTGTAATATGATCCTAAATTTCATTAAAAAAAAATTGATCCTAAAAAGAAAGAAAGAGCAACCAACTCATACCACTAATGATCGACCTACAAACTATACAAACTACAATAGGCAACCAACAAGGAGAAACTATCAAGTAGCTTTGTGAACATACTCAAGAATCTTCCAAATGCAACAAACCTTTCTCCTCCAATCTGAATTTGTAACCTTCACAATAGTCTGCTTAAAGTTCACAACTTAGCTTGTAAATCACAATTGTAGTCACTATATTTTGCAGTAATCCTTCGTGATAGCCAACTGAAAGTTTACAACTTAACTTTGCTTAATTACAGCTATAGTCACTACATTTTGTATTTGTTAATAATTCAACAACTTCAATCCCTAATAATTAGGAATTAAGGACAAATGAAATATCTTTTGAGAATCTAGGGCTTGTTTGGTTTGAAATTTCTAGTATTGTTGTTTAAAATAATGTGGAAACACGTGTTTAGAGTATTCATAAAATAAAAAACGTGTTTGGTACTATGTTTCAAATAACATGTTTCTGAGTGTGAAAAAACATAATTGTGTGTTTGGTATGTGTATGTTTTATTTTTAAAAAGCTGACAAGCATAATACAATTAAATATTTTTTTGATTTGAGGAGAGAAAAGTTAGTTTATGTTTAGTTTAATCAAGTAGGCCCTATGGTTTTCAACATATTTATAAAAGTGTCATTAAGCAATGTTGTTTGAAAATTAAAAATTGGTAAAAAGAGTTTTTTGAATTCAGTTTTTAAACACCCTAAAATAAGTAACCTAACTCAAACACTCCAATAAATAACACCCTTACCAAACAGAATTTCTTTTTTGGACCTACAGTTTTCAGTATTTAAACACAAAAGTTGTTCAAATACCCTAACCAAATAGGCCTTAAGTTTTTTTTTACCCATCTTCCCGTGTGTATTAAAAATAAAATACTAAGTATTCTAAAAAAATAAAAAATAAAAAAGCCCCTGAGTTTCAAGGTGAATATTATCAATCAAAAAGTGCAAAGTACAACCAAAAAAGATTTTTGCTCACTATTTTTCGTCCTTATCTCACAAAATATTATGTATTTCAAGATGAAATTATTTAATGTCAAATTACACATCTAGGTCTTTCTTTAAGCACTTATTCGACCTTCTACTTAAAAAATAAAAAGAAAAAAGAAATAGTTACTGTCTTCAAAGCTGCCATGCCGGAGGTAACCCAAAATCCGCAAAGAGCTTGTCTAAGAAAACTAGTTTTGGGAAGATTCTCTACAGAAATTTCGCTTGAGAGTGCTAAAATTGAATCTTGAATTGCTTTGATCCCAAAAAAGTCCAATCTCATCACCTTCTTTTAGTTCCCTCCTTATCACAAATTCCTTGGTCCAATCTTCAATGAAGACATTGCTCCCATTTGTTCTCTGTTTGAAGATTAATTGATGTTCAGACTTGGTATCAAAATCCCAAACAACCACTTGCACCCCATACTTGGTTATGAAATCTTCAACATATTTTTGTTTGCAATTAGTCAAAACATGCTTCTTTACCAAGTCTGTCTCCAAAAAGAGACTCACCCATTGCCCGTTAGTATTGCTTGCCTCAATCCTCTTCCTTATAACCCAAGTATCCTCAAAGACAAGCTTCCAGTCCATTGAAGCACCCCTATGACTTTCTTCCTTTTCAACTTCATAGCCATTAACTTTCTTTCTTTTCGTTATTTCACAATTTAGAGACGAAAGAGAGTCATTACTAGCAAAATTTTCAGGTGATTTCCTCTTTTGGTTGATGCAATTAGGACCATAACCCAACCTCAATTCTGTTGAGACCTCTTCTACTTCATGCTGGTTCTTGGTCTTAGATAGTTTTGCTTCGCTAATTTGAGGTTCGCGATCTTTCTTTTCCATCGTAGCAAGAAAATTATAAAAGACAGGTTCTCTTTGCTTCCTTGTTGAAAAAATCAAATTAATCTGATCTTTAGTTGGGATATTCTCTGTCATGACCTTGGATGAAACCGATGGAAGTTCACTCTTTTGGCCATCTCTTAGTTCTTGGTTTCGCTGGGCTTGTAGCATAGCACTCCTTAGCTTCAACAAGGCTGTGTTTCTCTTCTCCAGCTTAGAAGAAAGCAATAAATCCAATGAAAGTTCACTCTTTTCTCCTTTTCCTTGTTGGTTTTTCAGGGCCTCTTGCCTAGCATATTTATGCTTCAATGCAGCAAGTTTATAGTCAATAGCTTTTCCAGTTTTAGGTTTAGAGAATAAACCCGACTCTGATTGCCACGGTAATGTAGATGAACTGGGTATAGAGGACCCTGAAAATCCTTCCATCACGTTGAGAAAAACTAAGAGAGAAAAAGTTTAACAATTATGGGGTTTTTATTTTTTTATTTTTTATTTTTTTTTGTTGAATGAATGAGAAAGAGCGGTGTTGGAGTTAAATAGAAGAAGAGAGAATAAACGGTATGAGAAATGTTCAATTCGAACACGGAAAACTAAGAGGGTGTTTGGATTGGCCAGTTTTGAGTTACATAACTCAAAAATCTTAACTCAAAACTCAAAATCCATGGGCCCCACCGTTGAAATATTGTTTGGTTTAATTTTTAGCATTTGTTTCCAGTTCTCATCTCTCAAAATTTTGAGTTTTGAGAATGAGAAATGAGAACACCTTAGAAGCTATTTTCAGTTTTTGAAATATGAGTTTTGTGGCATTTTTCGTAAATAATTGCAAACGTGTGGGACCCTCTTCAGTGTATAGTCACATCATTCTTAGAGCCGTTGGAAGCTTTTGCTGTGCCAAATGCTCCACTTCAATTTGGCCTCTGCTTTCCTCTCTTCTCTTTACTCCGCTGACTCTCCATTTACTCCATTTACAATTTTACACCTTCTCCATTTACTGCTTCTCCATTAACACCTCTCACCCACCTCTACCAACGTACCATTATTTCAAACTTTTGCCTTTCTTTTATTGCTCAAACCTCTCATTTGTTCCATTTTTTCACAAGCCACTCTTAACCCAGCACAAAGCGAGAGGAAGAAGGAGTCTCAGCCAGAAACAAGCACACCCCGACACATCTGATACCGGCGCCAACTCTGGTTTGAGAATCCAACCTCTGCCCAGGTGACTGCGTTTTCTCTCTCTCCCTCCGTAAACCCACCTTGCTCTGTTTTGTATTTCTCTAAATTTCAATGTTTGTATTTCAAAGTTTTTGTTTAGGTGCTCTGTTTTGATTTTGTTTGTGTTTCATTGTTTTTTTCAATTTCTCTAAACATTGATGGGTTTTGTAAAATAATGAAATTTGTGTCTGATGGGTTTTGTAAAAAATTTGTGTTTGATGGGTACGATTGGGCTAGAAGACACGGAGAAAGGGGTTTGATGGAGATGGGTTTCAACCAAAATTTGGGGATTTAGGGGTTCTTTTGGGTCAGAGAGAAAACAGAGAAAGAAAAGGAACTCACCAGTTGGCTGTTTGCAGGTGATGGGTCTTCAGGATATGGAGGCAGAAGTATAGAGAAGGAAAAAGAAAAGAAAAAAAAAGCTCAGACCTTTCTGTTAGGTTCGGCGTGTGTGTGTCTATGGGATAGGAAGACAAAACAGTATTGGGTGAAAGGACAGAGAAGAGGACACGCGCGAGAGAAAACCAACCTTCTGATTTGTGCAGGCTGTGGGCTCCACCAAGAAGTGAAAAAATTGAGAACTGAGATGTGGGGCACGGTTTTGAGATATTGGAGCCAAACAATTTTTTTTAGTTTTGAATTTTGAGTTTTGAGTGAGATAGAGTTTTGAGAAATGAGTTAAGTTTTTGAGTTATGTGTTTTGAGTTATAAGTTTTGAGTTTTGAGATACTTCCAATCCAAACACCCCCTAAAACTCTTTTGCAAGAAATCTAAAAAAATATAAGAATGGGCTTAGTCGGTGGTTCTAATTTCAAACGGCTAGAAGAGCAGAACAGATGGGTTTATGAATTGGGCCTTGATGGTCGTATGCATTAGGGCCATAGTCAATTCCAATTAGGTAAATAAGTTTAGGACATAGCCACTTTCACTAGTATCGAGGTAGCCTTTTTTTTTAATTGATATCTCTATATATTTGGGAAAGCTAGTTACTATTTTTATTGACTATTATTGAATAAAATACCCTAATATTATATCATATTACTATTACACTTAAATAAAATAAAAATATTAAATAAATAAGGAAATTTAATAGCTAAATTAAAATATATATATATATATATATATATATATATATATATATATATATATATATATATATATTCCACGTACAACTCCACTACCAACCAGTTACACAATTTAGGATTTTATTTTTTAAACTTATCCACAAATGGTTTTTAGATTTGGACCGAATTGTACAGTCTGATCCGAGTAATCGTGAATCTCTCACCACGGTTCTTTTAACCCTAAGAATATTTTTATGTGAAAAAACATGGAATCGTGGTCAGACCGTATGATTCTGAGAACTGTGAACGATTTTTAGGGTTCACATAGTTCTTTCTCTTTTTTTTTTTCTTTTTTTTTTTCAATTATAGCATTGAATGGTGTCGTACAGAAATAAAAACTATATTTTGGCCAAAAAATATATATCTGGTCAGACCTTTGCAAACAAATATATATCCTAGAGCCGTGGCCAAAGGCAATACAAATGTATATCCTAGAGCCGTTCCTTTGCTTTTGTTTGTATTGCCTTTTTAGGTTTGTGAGTTAGTCACGTGAGCATTGGAAAGATAAGTCTATGTTTTGCTTTTTACAAAGTCTTGAGCCTCACATGATATGATGTATTATTATATCATCTTTTTTGTCCACTTGTGCCCGGTACAAATAGATGCTTATAGTTTTTTTTTTTTTAATAAAAAAATGATTATTATTATTATTGGGTAGATATTTCATATTTGGGCTTAAGGTGGATACATTATACATCACTAAAATATAGATTTATAGTTTTAATTGGATTATTTTAGTTAATTTTTCTATTTTGTACTAATTTAGTATATTTATTTATATTCTTCAGTTTAATTTCGGTCTAACCTCAAAAACTTTAAACATCTTTTTTACGATTCATTGAACAGTCGAGTTTGAAAACAAGTACAATCCCACCGCCAAGTAGATACACAATCTTTTAGCAAAATTTTAGGATTTTATCTTTTAAACTCACCCACAATGGCACAATATAGACTACTAGACACCATTATCTTTTCCTTTAAAAAAAAAAAAAAAAAAAAAAAAAACACTCTTAACATGAAATTTGGCTGAACTAATTTTTTATCTTTGTAAAATTTTCAGATTATCTTTTTAAAACTCATCCAACCTCATTATTGTTTGAAAAATGTTAATTTACAACATTTTTGCAATACTTTCACAATAAATTCTAAGTGACAAGTTGTTATGAGTGGAAAAAAAATAATTTAAATTTTGATTTCTTGTGAAAATTGTGTAGATGTAGCACCTCTCTTATTGATTCTATATAAAATAAAAAATCTATCTTATTTATATTTTCTTAAAAAAAAAAACCCTTGTAACTTACCTATCTCCCACTAACCCACAAAAACCTCTCCTTCTTCTTCTTCTTCTTCTTTATTTATTTATATTTATTTTTTACTACGTTTAAGTGAGGGAAAAACTTAGTAAAAATGTTTCTTTAACTAACACGTAAAATATACAATCTACAAAATAAGACCACACTCACAATTGGTTTTCAAATTTAGTTTGTTTCTTCTACAGTTTTCACAATTCTCTCAAGGCTATGTTAATTTTCTTTCCACCATTATCATCATCTTTTCAATTTGCTCCTCCTCAAATTTAGTCATTCTCAATTATATGTATATGTCAATGTACTCGCTCTTTTCTATTTTGGTTTTCTTTTTAATTAAAAAAAAAAAATCAACAGCTTTCTAATACTTTTCAATTACAACCACTACAACTTGTCTATTGATAAGATTTTCACAATTGACTTCTATTGAATTTCGTACGTTACTATGCCTTTTCTTCATTATTTCTAAAGGCTTACATTACTCTGTGGAATTTGGTACGTTTGCTTTTCTTTGTTGCAAGGAGGGAACCTAGGACAAATTAAATTTTCTTTTGTTTTTTATGAGTTGCTCTTCAGTATTTGCTTTTTCATATTTGGTTTCCTTACATTGTTATCATTATCCTTCCATATCATTGTCTTATCTTTTGTTTTTTTGTTTTTTGTTTTTTTTTTAGGGTCTGTTTGATGAGTGTTTAATATTTTCTCTAATTGATTCCATTATTTTCCCTATCACTAACATGTGTTTAGAACTAATGGAGGTATGTGCCACCCACATTCTCTCTCCAATTGTTTCATATGGTTTGAATCGATGGAGGTATATTTTTGTCTCTTTTTTTTTGTAGTTATCAATCAAGTTTGAATTTTTTGACTAATAAATTTCAACAAACATCAAATTATGCGATTCTAGCCTTCTATTTTTACTAGCCTCTAAAGTGTGGTTATTAATGTTTGTGATTAGAATTGTATTTATGAATTTTACGTCTTTTTGAATGTGTTCTAAGTGGTGCTCTCTCTTCCTCCTATTCTTTTTCTTCTTGATGTTTGTTAGTTTTCTTATATTTAAGCCTTACCATTTATTTTTATTTTTGTCTTTATTTTTTAGGGTGACATTTCAACAATTTTTTTAGATTGCATAGCAGACACATTGGATGAATTCAGGTGAGAGACTTTACAAAAATGTTAGGACATATGTGAATCATGTTTGGAACATATGTCATTTAGAATTGGCTAATCATTTGACAAAACGCACTTTACTTGTAATTGGGTTGATCTAGGATGTGTTTAATGCTTTAAGGAACAAGAGTTCAAGTTAAAACCATGCAAGTCTGTCCAAGAAACAAGTGAAGAAGTGATAAATTTTAAAACTCGACAGCTAGCTCGACAGATAGCATCTATGGAGGTTTAAAAGGCAGCTTTTGCCTGATACTCGACAGCTGCTTGATAGATAACCTATCTATCGAGATTTACAAAAATCAGTTTTTCAGATATAATTTCACACCAATTCGTGTATACATGTTTAGGCCTTCTTTTCTCACAACCCTAAACAATATAATGATTATTTTAAGGGCCGTCACAGCTGATGCAAGTGAGTGCAGCTTGATGCAAAGGTTTTTCACAAGCCTATTGTGACCGGAGACATATAACCTAGTTCATCTTTCTCTTCAAGAAGTTGCTGCGTTTGTACACTGTAGGGTTTTGTAACCAAGGGGCTTCGTAATCTTTATTGTGTTGATGAACTGAAGAACTTTGTAGCCAACATCCTTCTCAAGTTGGTGGTTAGTCATGTACTTAGGGTTAGTCACGTACTGGAAGCCGTGCATTGAAAGTGAGAGTTGTCACTAATGAACAAGTCCAATTGGGTATTGGGAGAAGGGTTAAACTGTAGGTTGGTATAAGGTACTGGGATTCATTTACTTGTAATCGCTTGTTTTGATAATAATAGATTCTCGAGAGTGGTGACCTTAAATTCACCCGGTGGGGTTTTGCCTCGGTGGTTTTCCCCATTCATAAACAAATCACCGTGTCAACTTTATTTTTCACTGCATATTAACTTAGTGATTTGTTTGTGCTACCACGCGTATTGCATGTTAATTGGATTAATTAATTAACTTGACTAATTAATTGGTTAATTCAACACAAGGGGTCAATACATTCTTGGCCTATCTAGTGGTATCAGAGCAGGCACACTCTGATTAGGATTAATCTTTGCTGTGTGATCCATTGACCCCTGTTGTCATGGACAGAGGACAATCGTTGATTATAGCTTCTTTATTTAATGGTACTAACTATGCATACTGGAAAGTATGCATGAAAGTTTTCTTGCAGTCATTAGGCTAGACCAAGCCAAAGGAAACGCCAGTTGATTGGGATGATGCTAAGATCAAAGCGGCTAACTTCAATAGCAGAGCATTGAATGTCTTATTCAGTGCAATCATGAATGAGGAGTTCAAGAAGATATCTTCCTCTAAAACTGCAAAGGAAGTATGGGCCATCCTCCAGACAACCTATGAAGGAACCAAGGCTGTCAAGGATTCAAAACTTCAGAGGTTTACCATGAGCTTTGAAGAGATTAAGATGGTGAAGGATGAGTCATTCGATGAGTTCTATGCCAAGCTCAAGGACATAGTGAACTTAGCTTTTAATCTTGGGAAAACCATTCCCGAACCTAAGATTGTTAGAAAGGTGTACAGATCTCTACTTGAGAGATTTCATGCCAAGTTCACTGCAATTGAGAAATCAAAGGATATTGATAAAATTCATTTGATAGAGTTGGTTGGCAACCTGTAGACCTATGAATTGGGTTTGACAAGGATCGAGAAATCAAGCAAGAGCAAGAGCATGGCATTGAAGGCCAAAAACAATGATATTGATGAGTCTTCTGTTGATGAAGATTCTAAGATGAAATCCTGTATCATAAGGAAGTTCAAAAAGTTCATAAAGAATGCCAATACAAGAGGATTTGATAAAGACCGCAAGCAGTCCAGTTTGTTTCAGTTCAAGAACCAAGATAGAAGAAAGAAGAATGCTAAGGAAGGCGGTCAGTACACTGTTCCCTCCAGGCCTAAATGTTTCAGTTGTTAAGACTTTGGACCCATGAAACAAGAGTGTCCAACGTATCTCAAGACCATCGGGAAAAGCAAGGCCCTTGTTGCTACCTTGAGTGACACCGAACTTGAGGATGATTTAGATAACAATGATGATGAGGGAATCTTGAATGTCTTCACTACTACAGTTGATTCTACTAATGGGGGTTCAGGAACAGTAGATGATGAAGAGGACTTGGTGGATTCTAAGTTTGAGAAAATGGACAATCAAGATGATATCCATATCGTCTATGAAAAGTTGTATAAGGTTTCTGAGAAGCATGAGAAACTATATAGGTTGGCCACCAAGAAGCTGAGTGATGTGGAACTTGATCGAAAAGAGCTTTCCACAAAGTTTGATAAAGCTAATCAGACCATTGGAGTACTGAGATTTGAGAACAATTTCTTGGCTGAGAAGATCAAGAAGCTTGAGGCAAAGCTGTTCCAAGTCAGAGCTTAGTTGGAAAGGACTTCAAGTGCAAAGTGTGATGAGATGCTCAGCTTTTAGAAATCAGCTTTTAATCAAACCAGTTTAGGATAGGATTTCTCTACTAGTAGTACTGTTTTTGTTTCACTAGCTAATAATGTTGAATCTGAGAACCATGATGTAAAAACTGTTTTAGCTAGTGAGAACATAGACAAGGTTAAATCTATCTTAGGAGCACCCCCTAAGCTTGATAAGAAAGAGATTAAAAACCTTAGGGCTAAGAAAGACAATACTCAAAAGTCTAAACAGAAGAAGCATCATCTCTGCCATCACCGTGGAGCAACTGGACATACTAGACCAAATTGCTATAAGTGGTTAGCCACTCAATAGAGCAATAGTATGATCTCATCGGGAAACCAGAATCAGTTTCCATCATCTTTTGCTCCTCTTGGAGATCTACTCAAAGCCTTCATGTTCTTTTCGAACTTGAACGGTTTCAATTCTTCCACCTCACCGCCGAATCAAGGGTTCATCAAACAGAAAAGTTCTTCCAAGGTGTGAAAAGAAAAAGGCTTTAAGTGATTTAGTCATTTTTTTCTCTCTCCCTTTCTTGTTTTTGACTATGCATTACTTGTGTGTTTTGCTTTCTTGTTTTGAGGCAGTCTAGTTTTATGCTTTGCTTTATTTAACATGTTTTTATTTATTTGTTTTCAGTTTTGCTTTATTTTGTTTTTCATAAAAAAAAAAATGAAAAACCAGAAAAATACAAAAACATTGTGTGTTTTGTATACATTGGTACTTGTGTACCTTGAATGGCCCTTGAAATGAAGTTTTCTAAACTTTGTGTCTTTTGTAGCTTAGATGAACATCTCTATGCACAACTAAGCAAGTGAGCTTTGTGGCTCGTGTTTGTGATAAGTAAGGTTAAGTGATCTCTTGTACTTAACACTCGTGTCATTCTTTTTGACGGGAAGGACTAGAAAATTCTAAAAAATGCATAAATAACCATCTCACCACTGTTGCCCGCTAATCATGAAATGACATCTGTATGATTCGGCATAGCAAAAGTGCAATGTCAAAAGTTCAACATAATTGTGTATTTCTTTTCTCTCTCTTATATGCCCATGCATGGTTTGCTTAAAAGAAAAATATGCAAAGAAAAAAAAATAAAAGTAAAAAGAATCAAAATACTTTATATATGATTGCATGCATGTCTTCTAGGAGATATGAGAGTTATAGGATGTACCTCGAAGGTGATAGTCCCCATTAAGCAGTTATGATTGTATGTGAGTTAAAGTGATTTTCTCATATATTAAATTGTCATAACATGTAGACACTTATGCAATCTTGCGATATTTTTCACACACAACACGCAATATTCTTTACTACTCTTGATACATGTGCAGGTACAATATGATTTGGCTATCACAAGGAATACATGTGTTAATGTATGCTTACTAAAATGTCTTAACTTGTTTTTGAAATATAAAATTGGTTAGACTTGTTTAGTATGTGTGTGTGTTTTGGATCTAAATGCTTGACATTTTTCTTGTTGAGAGATGTTTTTGAGAGCTTAAAATGTTGGTTGGATCTTTGGTTGAGTAGCATGTTTGATTGCATTCATGTCTGTGTTTTTCTCTTCTTTAAAAAACTATTTTTGAGCAATCTCGACAGCTTCTTGATACATCTCGACAGTTAGGATATCTATCGAGCCTTTTGATCTTCCTTTCTCGACAGCTGTTATCACAATTCTAATCCATCGAAGTTTTTGAGAATTTGTCTTGATAGCTTCTCAATCCATCGAGGAAGTTTCTGTATGCTCGATAGATGCTCGATAGCTACTCGATCCATCGAGGTCACTTTGCTATGGACACCTCTCGATAGCTCCTCGATAGCTCCATTTGGCGAGATTTAAAACTCGACACCTCTCGATACCTCTTGATCCATTGAGCTTTGTGTTTTTTTATATATAGCGTTAGCGCGATTTTTTTTCATTTCTCACTAATCTCTCTTGATACTTTCTGATTCCTCACCTTCCCAAACTCACTTCTCTTATTCCAAACCTCTTCTCCACTCATTTTTCGGCCTAGATTGCTCTTCCTTCATTGGTAAGATCTTGTTTTCCCTCTTTTTCATGCATTTCATTCATATAGATCTAGGTTTTTAGTTTTTTTTTTTTTTTTTTGTTGAAAATTTTGGGGTTTTTCAAAATTGATGAGGTTTTTGCAAAATTTTTGGGTTGAGTTTTGTTTAAATGATCTTAAATGTTCATGCATTGCATCACATTTGCATTTTTAACAATGATTCATGCATTTTAGATGTGTGCTTACTATGTTGAAATGATGTGTGCTGGTAGGATTGGATTGGGCTGAGCCCATGATGTTTTTACTTTTGCATGTCACATGTTCATGCATATGTACCTTTTTTTAATTTAATTTTATCTTTTTTATATTAAATTTGTTGGTAATTCTCTCTCTCTCTCTCTCTCTCTCTCTCGTTTAGTTGCTTTATTGCACCTAAGTCTTCTCCATCCCGAAACCCTCTTCATTCCAGGGCATCTTCTTCTTCTTCCCCTGTTGATTCTACCCCCTCCCATGTCAGGTTCGTGATTATAAAGCCCGTAAGGACTTTTTGAAGAACTTTTCCTGACGCGGTATTCATTCGGAACGCCAAGTTGTTCTATCGAACTTTTCCGATACTGACCTTCCCACTGTCATCTACAGTAGGGGTTAGAAGTCACTGTGTGGCATCCCGGTCACTTGTCCCTTTGTGATTATACAGGAGTTTTACTCCAATATGCATAGATTTGATTATTCTGTACCTCATTTTATCACTTGCATTCGAGTTACGAGCATTGTAGTCATTCCGGATCTTATATCCGAGGTGCTACACGTACCAAGGGTCGAGTTTGCTGACTACCTTGGCTGTGATCGTCTTAGGACTGTGTCCAAAGACAAACTTTCTTCTCTCTTCCATGAGACACCTTCATCTTGGGGTGACCGTCAAAACACCCTTTGCTCGGGCTTTGCAAAAGGTCCGAGGTTCCTTAACATGGTGATGACATTTGTTCTTCATCCTTTGTCTCACTATAACTCCATTACTGAGCCTCGTGCTTGATTTTTGTTATCCCTTCTTGAGGGACTTTCCATTGATTTTTCATCTCACTTTATACTCTCCCTTATAGATGTCTATAGGGATACGGCGACCCGTGATAAGCTCATTTTCCTTTGGCTATCATGCGGATTCTTCGCCATTTTTCTATCTCCTATCCTGAGTCTACACATTTTCCTATCATGTGTGCCATAGACGTAGTGATTGTTCGATGGAGCGAGGCTCAACTTCGATTGAAGCGGCTATGAACCGAGACGATGACTCCTCCAGTTTCTTCCACTCCATCTACATCCACTCCTTCTTCATTGGCGGGGGGTGTGACCCTCAAGGCAGTCATGGCGCAGCGTCAACGTATGGATGCTTGCCTTGACACACTCAGTGATGACTTGTGTTAAGTGAACACCCGTGTCAGCCGTATTGCTCGATGGTAGGCTCGCCTTGGTCGCTTCGTGGCGTCTCCCTTTCCTTCTCCAGAGGCATTTAAGGTCGAGGTCGATGATGGTGACTTTGATGACGACGATGCTAGCTCTTCTGGTGATGATGAGATGACTGCTTAAGTTACTTACCCTTTGTCATTTGTGACAAAAAGGAGGAGTAGTTTTGGTATGAGAGTAGTCATGTTCTTAGGGGGAAAGTTAGTATAGGGGATATTTTTGTTAGGGGGATTGTTTTCTTTTTGAGGGATGTAGTGAGGACTTATTGTATCTTTTATTTTCTTTACTTTTTAGATACATTGTTCTTACAATGTGATAGCAAACCTTGTATTTATGTTGATATATATTGCGGCTGTTATTACAGTTTCACCTATCTCTTCATGTGTTGTTTATTTTCTCTCTTTATGCACATGCTTCTTATATATTGTATGCAATCTTTTATTTCTATTTCAAACTAAGATGCCATGATAAGTTTTGTTTAAAGTGTTTTAGAAATACAGGTTGTCAAAGTCTTTCTTGCCATGAACTCTCTTCTTGCAAATTTTTTCAAGAGTCTGTGTTAGGATAGATTTTATTGTATTCAACAAGTGAGTATGAGTTGAGTGATTTATGACTTCTCTCATATGTTCATTTGTTTGTTATGGTTTTATCACGGATTGCCAAAGAGAGAGATTGTTAGGACACATGTGAATCATGTTAGGAACATATGTCATCTAGAATTGGCTAATCCTTTGACAAAACACATTTTACTTGTAATTGGGTAGATCTAGGATGTGTTTAATGCTTCAAGGAATAAGAGTTCAAGTCCAAGTGTTAAAGCCATGCAAGTCTATCCAAGAAACAAGTGAAGAAGTGTTAGATTTTAAAACTCGACAGCTAGCTCGACAAATAGCATCTATCGAGGTTTAAAAGGCAGCTCTTGCCAGATGCTCGACAGTTGCTCGATAGATAACCTATCTATCGAGATTTACAAAAATCAATTTTTTTAGATCTGATTTCACACTAATCCGTGTATACATGTTTAGGCTTTCTTTTCTCACAACCCTAAACATATAAAATGATTATTTTAAGGGCCGTTATAGCTGTGCAAGTGAGTGCAACTTGATGCAAAGATTTTTCACAAGCCTATTGTGACTGGAGACATATGCCCTAGTTCATCTTTCTCTTCAAGAAGCTGCTACGTTTGTACACCGTAGGGTTTTGTAACCAAGGAGCTTCGTGATCTTTATCGTGTTGATGAGCTGAAGAATTTTGCAGCCAACATCCTTCTCAAGTTGGTGGTTAGTCACGTACTTGGATCTGTGTATTGATTGGTTAGTCATGTACTACGAGCCATGCATTGAAAGTGAGATATTGTCACTATAGAACAAGTTTAATTGAGTATTGGGGTAAGGGTTCAATTATAGGTTGGTATAAGGTACTGGGATTCTTTTACTTGTAATCGCTTGTTTTGATAATAGTGGATTCTCGGGAGTGGTGATCACCTTAAATTCACTCAGTGGAGTTTTGTCTCGGTGGTTTTCCCCATTTGTAAACAAATCACCGTGACAGTTTTATTTTCCGCTGCATATTAACTTAGTTGGTAAACTAGCCTTTGAGCATGCGCTCACATGCGTGCTCAGAGGATCTCTATTTTTAGGTAAATGTTACTAATTTGCATCCTTATAAATTATTCATCTTTTATTACTCTATTTTAATAGAAAATATATAATTTGGCAAACTATTACTACATTTAATTTTTACTTGTTAGTAAAGATTTCATTTAATAAAACATTCAATTTTTCGTCATGAGGTTTTTAAATAAGTTACATAGTTTACTATTTTTTATTAGAAGAATCATGATTAGATTCCTCCTCCTTATTAGTAAAAAGTTTTCCTCTAAACCAGTTCAAATGAAACTTCCTTGAACCTAACATATGGACGTTGAAAGATGTCATCCGGGGTGTACTTCAAATCATATACTTTTTTTTTTTTATGAATCATTTGATTTATGCAAATAATGCATGTGATGGTTTTATGAATCGTCACATGGGTAGAGAAGATTGTTCCAATGGCACGATATAGACTCTAGACATTATTATCTTTTCCTTAAAAAAAAAAAAGAAAAAAAGAAACACTCTTAACATGAAATTTGACCGAACTAATTTTTTTTTCTTCACAAAATTTTCAGATTCTCTTTTTAAAACTCATCCAACCTCATTATTGTTTGAATAATGTTATATCTACAAAATTTTTTCTACACTTTTACAACAAATTCTAAGTGGTAGGTTGTTGTTGGTTGTTATGAGTGGGCAAAAAAGTAATTTAAATTGTGAATTCACATTAGAACCAATAACAGCTTACCATATAAAAGCTCTCTTAACTATCTTTTTTGTAAAATAAATAAAAAATAAATATAAAAAAGAAATCCTCGTAACTTATTTTACCTCTCTCCCCCTAACCCACAAAAACCCCACGTACTCCTTCTTTCTTAATTTTTTTTTCTTATACTACGTTTAAATAAGGGCAAAATTTAGTAAAAATGCTTCTTTAACTCACATGTAAAACATCATCTACAAAATAGGACTACACTCACAATTGGTTTTCAAATTTAGTCTGTTTATTCCGCAATTCTCACAGTTCTCTCAATTCTGTGTTAATCTTCTTTCCACCAATATCATCATCTTTTCTATTTGCTTTTGCTCAAATTTACTCATGCTCAATGATATGTGTATGTTAATGTATATTGCTCTTTTCTATTTTGGGTTTTTTCAAAAAAAAAAAAAAAAATCAACAGCTTTCTAATACTTTTTAATCACAACCATTACAACCTATCTATTGATGAGATTTTCACAATTGGTTTCTATTGAATTTGGTATGTTACTCTGCCTTTTCTTCATTATTTCTAAAAGCTTATATTGCTCTGTTGAATTTGGTACATTTGCTTTTCTTTGTTGCAAGGAGGGAACTTACAACAAATTAGGTTTTTTTTGAAAAAAAAAAAAAAAAAATTATGAGTTGCCCTTCAGTATTTGCTTTTATGTATTTGGTTTATATTTGGTTTCCTTGCTTTGTTATCATTATCCTTTCCATATCCTTATCTTATCTTTTGTTTTTTTATTATTATTTTTTTTTTGTCCTTTTGACGAGTGTTTTATATTTTCTCCAATTGATTCCATTATTTTCCCTATCACTAACACGTGGTTTGAACCGATGGAGGTATGTGCCACCCACATTCTCTCTCCAATTGTTTCATATGGTTTGAACCAATGGAGATGTATTTTTGTCTCTCTTTTTTTGTGGTTATCGATTAGGTTTGAAATTTTTGACTAATGAATTTCAACAAACAGAAAATTATGCGTTACTATTCTTCTATTTTTACTAGCCTCTAAAGTGTGGTTATTTAATGTTTTGTGATTAGAATTTTATTTATGAATTTTACGTCTTTTTGAATGTGTTCTAAGTGGTGCTTTCTCTTCCTCCTATTCTTTTTCTTGTTGATGTTTGTTTGTTTTCTTATATTTAAGTCTTACTCTTTATTTTATTTTGGTTTATTTTGCCTTTTTTTTAGGGTGGCATTTCAACAATTTTGTTAGATTGCATAGTAGACACATTGGATAAATTCGGTTGAGAGACTTTACAAAAATTATTGTATGATTCAAGGCTCACATAAAGTGATAGTCAATCTATCAATTGGTTGTTAAAAACCATTTTTTTTAAACATCCTACCTATGCCTATATTTATCAATTTGTGTAACACTAAGTTTTCAATTAATTGAAAAAGTTAAATTTTAGCTTCATTTTTCTCAATCTCATCTCTTTCATATGAAATTTAATATTTTCATTTGTTATGCATTTCATTGCATTTAAAAAAAAATACATATTTTAAATCAGATAATTTATTGGTGATTTAATAGTAGATGCTAAAGTTGAGAAAATTTCATTGTGTGCGTGTGTGTGTGTTTTGTGGCTTTTTAAGCATCCTAAACTCTAGTTATGGATGTGTTCTAACTACCTATCTTTTAGGACACTTTATAACTACATATCTAACATTTTAAAAAAAATTGACAACGTGAGTTTTTAGCGTTTTAAAATTTAGTTTTGGTTGTGTGCTAGGCAGCGGCTACCATTAAATATAACTTCATAACTACCATTTAAAAAAATTTAAAAAAAATTTTTTTAAAAAAAAAATTGACAATGTGAGAGCCTTTTTAGCAATTGAAATTTTTGTTATGGATGCATGTGTACTAATTGACTATCTTTTAGGACTAAGTGGCTATCTCTTAAAATTTCTCTCTTCCAATTTACCACCGCACACCCTTGGTGCGATGGTCACTTAACAATTATAAGTGTTTGTGGGGTTTAGAGGGCAAGGACCGGGGTTTATGTCTCTAGGAGAGAGTTTCAAACACATATAAACTTAGATTAGATTAGAGTAGAATTCTATCTTGTATCCAAAAAAAAAAAAAAAAAAAAAAAAAAAAAACCTTAATAACTCTCATTTAACAAAAATGATAATTGTGAGACTCTTTCCTACGATTATGGTTAGTTTCCTACAGTTTCTTTTTTAGTGAATCCCACAAGATTCTCTATGAGCCCTATATCCTTTTTGTCATTAGAAAGTTCAAAATCTAAAAGGAATACTTTCCATTCATTAAACTTTTGGGCCTAGGTTTCAAAAAATAATAGATGTACCAATTAAAATTATGTCGCTTGATATTAAACTTAGAAAATAGGTGAACTTCTCAAACAGTATTCTTGGTTATTTAAGAAATTAATACTATTAATTTTCTTTTACTTCAATTAAGCCTTATTCCTATTTCCAGTGTGAGTTCATATATATCCATATTACAAAAGAAATTACAACTTTGTGAAAATTAATTAAATCTGATTATCGACAATAAAAACCACAACAAATAATCTGATTATCAAGTAGTGAAGAACACCACCACCATGCAACAATAAATAATCCACACTTCCAAACTCTTGACGGATACATCCCACTAAGGCATGGCACTCCAGAACACTAAAAATCCTCTTAGTCCCGCAAGACTATAAATTGAAGTAATATCCAAGTAATTAACCTGACAATAGGAAACAACTATCAAAACCCATGCAAGTAACGTAAACTATCCTTTGAGTACGCACTCACACACGTGCTCAGAGGGTCTCTATTTTTTTAGCTAAATGTTAATAATTTGCATCCATTATAAATTATTCGTCTTTTATTACTCTATTTTAATAGAAAATTTATAATTTGTCAAACTATTACTACATTTAATTTTTACTTCTTAGTAAAGATTCCATTTAATAAAACATTGAATTTTTCGCCATGAGCTTTTTAAGTAAGTGATATAGTTTACTCTCTTTTATTAGAAGAATCTTGATTAGATTTCTACTCCCTATTAGGAAGAAGTTTTCCTCTAAACTAGTTCAAAAGAAACTTCCTTGAACCTACCATGTTGCGGTTGAGAAATGTCATCCTGGTGTACTTTAAATCATATACTTCTTTTATGAGTCATTTGATTTGTGTAAATAATACATGTGATGGTTTTATGAATCGTCACATGGGTAGAGAAGATAGTTCCAAACTTATTTGGAGTAAAGCTTTGTCCTCCCTATTATCGTAAACACTGATCAAGACAAAAAAAATTACAACTTTCCCTTTTTACTGAGAGAATGTATTACTTTATTTCTTTACTTGAATTATTTAAAACAATAACGAGAATAATAACCTGGTATTTTGTTTTTTGTTTTTTGTTTTTTTTTTTTTTTTTTTTAAGATTTACAAACACAAATCTCTAGACTGTTTTAGTTATAATTTAAATACAAACACTTTGTTACAAACTTTACACAATACGTTAGATGGGAATTCTAAAATTACGTAGTAATAACTATTCATTATATAATATAAGTTTACGAGTAAGATAGAGCAAAATACGAAATTTCAACTAATTTTAACATTAAAATTTGAGCAAAAATACTATTTACATGTTAGGATCATTGTCAATTTAGTTTATATATTTTGACAGTAGTCAATTTAATTGATATTATTTTCAACTTACTGTTAATTTGTAAGTTAAAAATAACTTAGTTCAAATTGAATGCAACCATAGTAGCATAAGATAAGGACTAAAATAATAGTGAAATTTTGGCCTAAATTTTGAATCGCTTTTTTCGAGTTAGATCGGGCAATAAAAGCGTGGACAAAAGCTCCAGCTCCTGAAGTAACCTTTTCGGCTTCCGTCCATCCCAATTCCCAACAACTTCACCTCACTCCAGAAAAGCAAACCCTAGCTCTAGCTCCAGCAAAGTCTTCTAATGGAACCCGAAGGATCAACTAAGTCAGAACGCAAGAGAAAGAGAGTGGAACTGGAAGTCTCTCCCGAAGACGCAGACGCAGCGGTGGACAGGATCAGTAATCTTCCGGACTCTATTCTGTGCCACATCCTTTCCTTCCTTCCAACCAAAGAAGCCGTCGCCACAAGCATTTTGTCTAGCAGTTGGAAGCCCCTCTGGACTCTGGTCCCAGCACTCGACCTCGACACTCAATTAATATCGGTCAGCCAGAGCCAGTGTTTGGATAGTAATAATCGCACGCAATCGGTAAGCTTTTTTACACATATCGTTTCCAGAGTTTTGGCTCTAAACAAAGCACCAGTCCTCCGAGATTTTTGCCTCACATGCCATTCTCGTTGTGACCCTTTACATCTTGAAACTTGGATCCTCACGGCCATAGCGCGTGATGTCCAACAACTCCAACTTGACATTTGCCTTGATGGGTTTATCAAGGACGAATTTTACCGTGGGGAACTTTTCGTGTTGCCCCAAAGCTTTTTTTCCTGCAAAACAGTAGTGATTCTGGAATTATGGAATGGAATTGCGGTTGATCCTCCTTCATCCTTTGAATTCCCAAGCCTAAAGGATCTGCGTCTGGTTCACGTTTTTTTTCGCAATGGTGACTGTGTCCAAAGGCTCCTTAGTGGCTGCCCAGTCCTCCAAGATTTAAAACTTTGCAGTGATAGTCGGAGCGGTCTAATCAGATTTGACATAAGGGTACCTACGCTGAAATATTTATGTCTCCAATTTCTAACCTTTAAACCCAGCCTTCCTGATTACAAACTTGCGATATGCGCCCCAGCTCTTGAGTGCTTCCATTTTGATGGCGATTTGCGCCACGTCGTTTTTCTTGAAAAACTAGCCAATTTAGTTGAAGCAGGTGTATGGATTCATCCATTATTATGTACTAGGGAGGCATGGACAAAAGGATATCAGATAGGTTATGGGGATAGGGTATTCAGGCTTCTTAAAGCACTAAATAAGGCTAAATCCCTTACATTATATCCTGGTAAAAAACAGGTTAGAGTCCTTCACATTTTCCCATGTTTTCTTTTTTTTTTTTTAATTGATGAATATTGTTATGACTATATGCCTCAATTTCATGATCTATTAAATTGATCAAAATTTCTAGTACAAGATCTGATGTTGTTGTGTATATAATCTTGCCATGCAGTGCGTCGACTTTGGTTCTATTTATCCTTCCAGGTTCAAAAATTTGGTCCGATTGAACTTTACACTTCAAAAATCTAACTGGCATGTGCTACAAGCCTTGCTCCTAGTGAGTCCTAATTTAGAAGTTCTTGTGATTGATAAGGTTAGTTAACTTAATCAGAGATTTCCCTTAAAGTATAATAATATTTATAGTCTACTGAAACTTCTTAATTAATGAACTTTGATGCCTTCAGCTTTATAGCAGCACAAACCAGTTATGCTCGATGGAGCCATTCGATGGTCCTGGTTATGTATCATCGCAACTTACAACTTTTAGATTTAATCAGTATAAAGGATCAAAATATGAAGTTGAATTTGTAAAATATATTCTGAAGGAGGCAAGGGTTTTGAAGACGGCAACAATTAGTGTTTGTGATACTGCATTAAATGAAAGTGTTATTGAGGAAGTATCAAAATTCCCAAGGTCCTCAACGACATGTCTACTTACAGTTGAGGTTCAGCATTGAGGATGCCAACACTAATTATGACTGAGGTATACTAAATTTGAAGGTACGTTACAAATATCTGCGCTTATAATATACCACTTTAGGAGGTAAACGGCAAATAATTGAGCATTTTTATTGAAAGTGGGAGCTGAAAAACTCTTTTTTCAAAGTCTGTCTTAGGTAAGTTTTTATTAATCAATATTCACCGGTGTCTGTCTTAGGTAAAATAGCTCACTGTCCTTTTCAAACATGACACATCTATAACTAGTCATGACCATGTTCCAAGTTCCATTTGCCTTATGTAATGTGTATAAGCTACATATGCAGCAATGACGTACATTTTGTACTTCCATAGGGATTAAATGTACTAAGATGAACTTCTTGCGAGGAAGAAATTATAATATAAGATCTTAGAGTTAAATCTCTTCTGGAGCTTTAGCCTTATTATTGGTTGTATTTGTTAAATAATTGCAAGTTCTTTGATTATTAATGAACAGTTGGATTCTTGGGGAAAAGGTTCTTGAGGTACCATTTTTGAGCTATTTAAACTTTAAAAAGCACTTTAAAGGCAACTGTAAAGTTTTTATTTTTCTATTAGGAGGCTTCTATACTAATAGGATAACTGGTTCTAAGGCTTCTAAATGCACAGTATAAAAAAGCATCATATCAATTCTACTCAATTTTGGCTAAAGTATTTGTTGGCCAACACCTAAAAATCCTTTCAATCTTGTTTATTTGATGATATACTCTTATTCATTGATGCCCCCTTGTCCATCTCGACTTTTTCCTCCCTCTTTACTCAAGCCACCAGTTCTCATCGTATGGAAGTTACTACATTAAAAGTTGAGTTAATTCCATTTTTTATTTTAATAAAAACAAATGATATATTTAGAGAAAGTGCTTCTTTAATAGATAGGAAAAGTACACAAAATCCCATGTGGTTTCTCACACTCCATAGTTTTGAGTGTAGCACTTAACACTTGTCTCGTATTGTTTTATGTTCAACAGTTAAACATCCACAAAAATATATAGCGAGTTGCTTATGTGATGACACATGTAAATATTTAGAACTACATTTTCACATCAAATAGTATCATATGGTGGTTGTGTGTTACACTAAAAAACACTATGGGGATTAAGGGTTACAAAATTTACAGTTTACACACAAATAATACCATATGAATTACTTTATCACACTACAAAAAGAACAACAAAGTCTTAGTGCTAAATTTTTGGGTTCGGTTATAGATTTTCAACAGATTAGTATGAGATTTGTTAGAGTGGGTTGTGTTTCAAACAATTAGCCTTATGCTTTGTGTCCCACATTGGTTAGAGATGAGTCTTCTTGTGTATTTATAAACAATTGCACAACTTAAGTAGTAACTTGGAATATAATGGGCTAGGTGTTGGCTAGGGCCAGGATTTGTTATATCTTTCTGGGCCTTATCCTTTACCCTTTCTTTCTTTTAGCTCAAATTCGGTTTGTCCATACTGCTTCTCTTCCTCTATTCAACTCTTATTTTTCTGCTCTTCTCCACAAAAATTTCAGCTTCAAATTTTTGGTTTTAAGGAAAGGTAAGTAAGGTTGTTCTTGGTTCTTCTTTCTTGGGTGTGTGTCCAACTTGAAGAAATTACTATGGTCTAGTCTTGAGGTGTTGTTCGGCCAAGAGAGTCATTTGCACCGAGTTCTACTTCGGGTGGCACAAATCTACCTTTAAGGACAATACTATTTGTGTGATTTTATAGTTTGTGAGATCTCTCTAACTTTAACTATCTATTTTTATCATTGCTAATTTTTTAGGGTTTATATTGTTAAATCAAAACCTGTTTTATTTAGCCACATTTTTCAACAAGTTTATCACATATATTCTTTTCCTTTATTCTATGCTATCAGAAGGCATAGTCTGTAGTGACCCAAAAGGAGGTCTTGCATTTCATGGAATCCCACATTGCCTAGAACAGCACATGAGGGATATGCTTATAAGGAATACCCTCCCTTGTTGTGTATGAGGCATTTTCCCCAGCTCAACCTAGGGAAGAACAAAACCTTGAGGGACTAAGAGAGCCTTCGGGCTGCCCAAAGAGGACAATATCATGCACATGGGGGCGGAGCGTGACAGATGGTATTAGAGCCATGTCCTAGCCAGAAGTGTGGGCCCCACACGCGAGGACGCGTGTGCCCAAAACGGAAGTGGATTGTAGTGACCCAAAAAGGGGTCTTGCATTTTATGAAATCCCACGTTGCCTAGGGAAGCACATGGAGATGTGCTTATAAGAAATGCCCTCCCTTGTTGTGTATGAAGCCTTTTCCCCAGCGCAACCTGGGGAAGAACAAAACCTTGAGGGACTAAGAAAGCCTTTGGGCCGCCCAAAGAGAACAATATCATGCACACGAGGGCGGAGCGTGATAGATACAAAACCCATACATACAAACACATAAATATCACTTCCAATTGAGTTATAACATGTGATGGTTGGTAAATCTGATTTTCCATTGCCATTAGGTTTATTTGGAGTTAGCTAAAGTTCTAAATTTCTTGCCTTAGAGGATATTTTGATTTTTCTTTCATTGGTCTTTTAATGATGTAGTGTAAATTTTATGGAAGCTAGTCATGATGTTGGAGATGGTATTAAATGGGATAACTTTATAAATTGGAGTTTATGTCTTGTGAATCAATTTGTTGAGAAATTTTGGAAGTGGAATATATTATTATTAATAAGGTTAAATACTAGGCTTGCCCAACTAAGTGCTCATTTGGCAATTCCTAAATTATAGCTAGATAAAATTTCAAGCTCTATGCTTATTGTGATAAGTTTACTTGATATTGTTTAGATTCTAGCTAATATTCTTGGAACTTGGAGAATTAGGCTTTTGCAGTTGCAAGATAAATAGCTTCTTAATGGGATTTTTGGAAAATAAAGATCTCCTATAGTTTGATTTGCCAAAAAAGAATCTACAAGTGCACTTGGGATGTTTCTCATGTTTTGGACCCTTTTGGGTTTGGGGCGTGACATAGTCTCCTTTACTTCATCAATTGACATGTTCCTTTTAACTACTAGCTTAAAAACATCTAATGATGTTAGCAAGCTTTCATGGTCTTTCTTGGCCTGCTCTACTTCTTTGTTAATTACAGTTAGATAAACTCTTTTTTAGTTATTGATTATGTTCAACATCTTCACTATTGCAAGTTCTCGTGATCATGTATGCCTACCAGTCTCTTTTTGGGGTCTGCTATCTCATCACATTGGTGTTGTGTAGGTTGTTACTACCCTAGCTTGCTTCTAAGGTTTTTTGGACAGAGGATGCACTTGACTAGTATTGGTGTTAATTTTCTATGATGTATAGTTTTGTATCAATGAGAATATGGTTATCCTGTTCAGCAACGTTGGAAGTTTCTTGTTGTGTGATGAGATACATATTAGGATGATGAGGCCATGATCAATATCCATAATACATAATGCACAGCACCATTTTGCATTTGCTTGTAGCTGATGGTTGTTTTATTCTTTTTCAAATGAGTGTTTCCAAAAATGTACTTTGTTTTCTTTTATACTTTTATGCAGCTAAACCATTACAATCTTGCCCTGCAGATAATCAACAGAACTGGGGTATGGAGTTTATGGTCTCTTTACAATCTACAAGCACAGCTGGTCAATATCAATAAAATATGTGGTCAATGAAATTGTATGTTTGTTTTCTCTCTTACTGAGAAAAGAATTAAAAAGACTTATATTAGCATTAATCTCAAGTGGAACAAACTTTATTACTAGTAATGTATGTAGAATGTTTACAGTATCCATGCTGAAGTTATCCTTGATCATATATGTTCCAAGTAGGCTAGTTGAATCTTGTGCTAGTACAAATTTGCTGAACATATATCATCTAAACTTTCAAGGGAGCATAAAAGCTTCCCATGTTTTATTGGATACTTGATGCAGGTGTACAAGTGGATGTAGAATCTAGCTTGTAACAATGAGTAAAGGAATACTTTTGTGCAATCACGTGCGCTCAGCTCCTTAACAAGGGAACTGATTGTCCCAAACATCATATTAACCTAGAACTCTCTCAAGCTATCCTATGCCCTTATTAGTAGTTGATTTGTGACAACTAAGTAGCAAATAATGTCTTTAACTTTATATTATTTATGTTCATTATTGAGTTAGGGATACCCTTGAAACCTCAAGATTATTGGATGTGAGAACTGACCATCTAGGTAGCCTTATGCCCTTAAAATTTTCAAGTTCTAGCTAAAAATGAGTATTGTTTCTGTTAGTCACATTTGAGGTGCTGAAAAACAATTGATTCCTTCAAATGGAATCATGACTTCAAAATTAGATTTGGTGAGGATAAAATCCATGGTTGGATAGTCGACCCACTGTGATGAACAAGGTTGACAGGCAATGAAGTAGGTGTTATACACGATGACAAGGAATGAATTCATTGAAGCTAATCAAGTTGAACGGAAAGAACTTGTCAGCTTTTTGTCCAAGCTTTTGCTACTTCACAGTCATCTCTAAAAATTTCACTAAAATGTTGCAGTCCTCAAGAATGTTTTCCCTATTGTAGTACGCTGGATGCGTGTGTAATAGTGACTACATTCTAACCAATGGCAAATGCATACTTTTGGGCAATCAGAAACAAGGAAGCGATTGATGTAAAACTTAAACTAAGATTCACATAATAAATGTGGATAAAAGCATCTACAAAACTCTCAAGAGTCACTAGCATTATATTCAAAGATAAAAAAAAAAAAAAAAAACAAAATGAGAAGGTCAGCATGACTCACCAGGTGAAGTTAGATCCTCCACAAGAAAAAGAGTTTGAACGAAGCGTGAGTGTCTGAGGAATGCGAACTAAAACGACACTTTACTTAACACCTTTTCTAGTCATTTTATTAGTCTATAGACTAACACCCCATATCCATCAATCATTAATATATATAAAAGCAGACCTTATGTGAAAGAATTTAAGGATCTACTATGTAACGCACTCTATGAAGAAAATTGAAATATTCTTAAGTCACATCAAAGATAAGAACAAATATATAAATAAGGATTATTTATTTCTTTTGGTTCAATATTTCAAGACTATTTTGTACTATATTTTTTATTCAATGCTTTAAGATTACTATTTGTTTCATTTAGTTCAGTATCTCAAAACCTTTCCTCTCTCTCACACACAAAAAATTATTTGTATTTCCATTCACCCTTTTCACTTCTACTTCTTTATATATACATGCCCACAGCCTTTCAAGAAATCTCATCTCAAATACAGTTGGACAAAAAATGATGTAATTTACCTTCAACCTTTCAACGACACTTACATAACTCCAACATTACAGTACCATTTGATTCTAACACGTATAAATAGACTATGACCAAGGAATGAAGCTTTTGTTTTTTATTCAATGATGGTAGATTACAGTTTTGATGTTGAAGTCGGATTTTGTGAAGGTTGTGATTCGCTTTGAGTCTTTGGATGTTTGGGATCTTGGTTTGGGAAAGTCATAAATGTATTTTGTTTTAAAACTAAAGAATCTAATTGATTATTTATGAAATTAGATTTTTTTATTTTTTTATTTTGTGTTAGAATTCATAATTTGTAGGTTTCTTTATAGGTTTTTTTTAGTGCTATTTGTACAGTATGAGCCATAGAAATAGAAATAAGAATCGATGATGATTTAAAAATATTTTCCACTTTTTTTTAGTCAATTTCTCTTTGTTTAATCACGTTCTCTTTATGTTGATACTTACAAATGATATCCTTAATTTCATTGAAATAATGAATTGGGTGTTTGTGATTAAGATCTCTATATTTGGTTGTGAGAATAGAGTGGTTGACTAAGTGTTTGAGAGGTTGCTTAAATTAATGTAATTTTAGGATATAAAATATTTTATGCTTTAAATTCTTATTTATAGATTTTAAAATCATTTAATCTATTTAAAAAATGAAATCTACTTTTAACCTTAAATATTCTAATTTATTATAGTCTTATAGTGTTATACAATTTTTTTAAAAATTAATTATGAATTAAGAAAATCAAGTTTCAAAGTATTCAACAATATTGTGGGCAAATATAAATATTATACAACAAAATAAGTATTGTATATATGTATTAATATATAATAAAAAAATATTTTTTAAATGAAATTGTAGAGTAATCCACGCATTGCCCGAGACATCATCTAGTTATATGAATACAAATGCTCTATACAACTTTTTATGTTCCACTTTATGTTTCACCAATAAAAACTTACCATATATATATATATATAGGTTTTTTTTTTTTTTCCTTATAGAATAGCCAAAGCTTAAAATAGAGAAAAATTAAATACATGGCAAGTTTTGATTGGTGAAACACAAAAATTGGTATAAAAGATTTGTATTCATTAAAAGGTTTCAATACGAGCAACATGTGGTGATTATTATCCACTATTAACTAGGTCTTACAAATATTCTGTAATACACTCCAACAGTTTCAGATTTTATTAAATATACAAAAAATAGCTGTGTCAGACTACAAAAATAAAAGGGCAATGATTTGCTCCAAACCAAGTTGCACCAACTCTTGCAAAATATACTCATGTCAAGTAGCCATTTGGTAAAAAATTCAATCTTGACAAGGAAGTTTTTATTTAAATATAAGCTTGGACATGTGTCTATTTGAGATACATTGACACGTATGCATTTTTGTAAGAGCTGTTGCAACTTAGTTTGCAACAAATCATTTCCCAAAATAAAATAACACTAACACTAAAAAGCTAATAGTGATTTCCAGACTCAGCATGTTAATAATTTATCTAATATTCGGAAAAAAAAAAAGAGTTTTTGAATAATAATATGTTCAATTATATTTGAAACATTTTTTTACGCAAAATGATGAAAGAAGTGTCACAACTGGTAAAGTTTCTAATGGTTAAATAAGAGATCTGAAGTTCAATTTTCGTCTACACTAAAAACTTATTGGTGTTTTAGTTTGATGATAAAGAACAAAATATATCACAAAAGTGACGATATAGGTTGAAACTCTGTAAAAAAAAAAAATGTCACATACTAACTATACTATTAGAAACATAGCCTCATTAGTCCAAAAAAAAAAGAAAAAAAAGAAAGAAACACAGCCTTAAAAGGGCCAAATAAAATTGTCATAGATGCTATTTGGGCTTTCATGATAATTAGCTTTACTGGCAGTGCCACTCAGAGTCCAGGATGTTCCCAGGAACACTCTGACTTGAAAAAAAAAATTTTATATATAATAATTTAAATTTTTTTATTTGTTTACTCATACAAAAAAAAATAAATAAATAAAATAAGAACACCCTCAAGCAATATTAGGAACACCCTCAAAAATTTTATGCCAAACAAATTTTGAAAAAAAATCTTAAAAAAAAAAATGTAACAGAGAATCGGGAACCAAAAAAAAATTAAAAAAATAGTAATAACAGAGCAAGCCCAAAAAAAAAAAAAAAAAAAACCCAACCAACCAACCAAAACCCAATATGAATACGTGTCTGCCTCAATCATCAAATGCAAAACCTAAAATCAGAAACCTTACCTAACCTGAAGAAAAAAACCTCATCTGATAAGGCTCATCAACGACAACGCCTTACGCCTTTGCCTGAAACCTCATCATCAAGCACATAGGCGCGACGCGGCGACAGCGCCTCCGCCTGAAACTCGAGCAATAAAGCTTGGATTGGGCATCGGAGATCGGATCAGAGCTTGCGATGTCGACACTTGGCCTCGAATCCTTCCTCGCCTCCAATGCCTTGACGTGCTGCCGCGACCCTCGGCACTGCCCCTCAAGCCTCCCTCAAGGTATTTTATACTATACTTCTCTCTCTTTTTCTCTCTTAATCTTTGGGTTTTGCTGTGGAGTGTGGACTATTATGTTCTGAGAGAGAGAGAGCTCTCTTTCTTTTTGAACTAATTCTCTCTCTTTAGGTCTTTATAATTATTCAATTTATTTGCCCCTGTTTTTTATGACTTTATACGTTGGTGAGTCACGATGTTGGTCAATTGGTGTTGGTGAGTTTGTCTTTTAGTATATTGTGATTTGTGAATTTATCTTATTGGCTCCTCTTGTGTGAATCTTGTCTGTTGAGTGGGGGTAGATGGGGCCGTGTGGTGTGGGATTAGGGGTGGGATATTTGAATTGGGGAAGTAAAGGCATGAAGAGAAAGGGGTGTGTGCACACATGAGGTGTGTGCTAGTGTGTGCTAATACACAGTAGGGTGTGTGTTAGACTGCTGGTAGTTAGTAAAAAAAAAAAATGAAGCAAATAAACACCAATAATTAATAATTTAATTAACTAATACATTATAAAAGACAAACAAATTAAATTATGTTAGGCTAAACAACAATTAATAATTTAATAATTATTGAAACAACAATACAACAAATTATAATTTATAAAAGACAAACAAATTTATGAAACAACTAAACAACAATAAATAATAATTTTATTAATATTTCAAATGAACTTATAGTTTATTGTTCAGGTACCTTTGTTCATTTCATTTCTTTCTTTCTTTTTTTTTTCTTTTTTTTTTTCCTTTTGAGGTTTTTCGATGTATAGAATGCAAATTTATTTTGGTTTTAAGAATTTTTTTTTAAAGTACAAACTTCATGCTAACCAAATCTTGAATTTTGGTCGGTATTTACCGAAACGTTTCGAAACACCCAAAATAAACTAAAATGACCCAAAAATTTTTCAAAGTGAAATAGGAACACCTTGGACAAAATTCCTTGAGCCGCCGCTGATTAGCTTTAATTAGCTTTATATATATATATATATATGCATCTAAGAAAACCTTTTTGAATTTGTTCATCTTTTAAAACCTTTGAAATAGATATCATTTTGTTAGAAACTTCTATAGGTATAGAGATACTAATTGTTGTAATATTGCATTTAGTTAGTTAGTTACAATTCCAAGCAAGTTAATCACTTTTAACACATGTTGGAATTATTAATATACATAGGGAATAATAGGACCATTAGGATAAGGCCATGTGGGCCAATAGAATAGTTTTATAATTCTATTAATACCTACTTGTAATCACATTTCCATCATGGAAGAATAAACCAATTTCTTAGTACATCAATGCATCTTTTTTCCTTAATCTCTTTCTTTCTCTATGAAAGGTGACTACCTTGAATTAAATCAATTCCCCTATGAAAGGGGTAAAAATTTAGGTTGACAGATCTCCATGAAATGGGCCTGACGGTTCCACATCCACGAGCCGATAGAGAACGGGCCCAACACGTGCACTATCTGTTATGGACGGATCCTGCATGAACGGACTCAACAAAGGCGGATCGAGCACCTACGTCGCAGCCAGAAACCATAGATGGGAAATACTTGCGACACACGCTTAGCCATCATAGAATCCCGAAGCAAATGGAATCCTAGCACAAAGGGGATTCTGGAATATACGCACATTTATGAAGATCTTCTCTATAAGGAAATGTCTTGTCCATCACGTTTGGGATTAGTCAAGAGGATTTCTATAAGGAAAAGACTTCTACATCAAGGAAAATATGTCAACCTTCTACTACTATAAAAGCCCCAATGCCTTCACAAATCGAGGTACGCATAATTGACCCCCTCTCTAGCACTCTAGAGTTCTAAAAAGTTTTAACTTGACATTTGGAGGGTATTTGGTTGGCACCACACCGATGCTCTCTGTTAGGTCTTCTCTTTTTGTTGTGCAGGTGTTATTTCGAGTGTGCGAGTATCGTATGACTTACTGGTGGTTTTTTCAGCATCATCAGTTGGCGCCGTCTGTGGGAAACTGCAATTTGTAAGCCATAACATCACTTCCTGAACAAAAAGTTGCATGGTGCTTACTCGCTCAATGACAACCACCAACGATGTTCAGGAAGATGAACCACCAACGACTGCCCTCGAGAGATAAGTTCAAACTCTCGCCGCTGCTGTAAAATGCCTCACCAAACAAAACCATGACCTAGAAGAACAGCTGCGCCAGAAGAACGCAGCCTTGAACACCCAGAAAGGAGATCAAGAGGGAACCAACGCAGAAAATAGGAACTAAGAGGGGCCAGAAGGAAGCAACGCCCCAAGCAAATAAGAAAGGCAAGATACCAGTTGACCTTTCGGCTTAGATACAACTCCCCCTCACATAGTTGCAGAGATGCAGATGATAAGGGAACGAATGGACCTTATGATGAACGCCCTCAAAGGACGAGTGCCCAGCGACCTCGATGATCTAGTCCACTGAACAGATTCACCCTTCACCACATCCATCAATTCTTTTCCCCTACCGTAGAAGTTTCGCATGCCACAGATAGAAAGCTACAATGAAGCTAAGGACCCCCTTGATCATCCGAAGACTTTCAAGACGTTGATGCACCTTCAAGGGATAGCAGATGAGATCATGTGTAGGGCTTTCCCTACAATGCTTAAAGGTCTTGCGAGAATTTGGTTCAGCCGACTGGCCCCTAACTCCATCAATACTTTCAAGGAGCTAAGCGCCCAGTTCACTTCGCATTTTATTGGGGGGCATAGGTGTAAGAAGTCTACTGCATGTTTGATGAGTATTAGGCAACGAAAAGACAACACGCTGGGGTCTTACATAACCTGCTTCAACAAGGAGGCTCTTTCAATTGACGAAGCGAACGATAAGATACTCATGGCTGCCTTCATAAACGGACTACGAAAGGGTAAGTTACTGTTTTCCCTATACAAGAACGACCCCAAAACTATGTCGGATGTGCTATACAGGGCAACTAAGTACATGAACGTTGAAGATGCATTGCTAGCCCGAGAAGAGAGGCCTAAGAAAAGGAAAAGACAGGAAGACACACGGCAGGACATGGGACCAAAAAGGACCAGGACCAGAGAGTAACGGGAGGACAGGCGTCCAAAACCCCCCGCAGGAAAATTCATGAGTTTCACCCCGTTGACTGCCCCGATTGACAATGTCTTTATGGAGATCAAGGACGAAGAGCCTTGACATCTCCCGGTAAGCTGAAGGGAGATCCTAATAAGAGGCCTAGGAATAAGTATTGTCAGTTTCACCACGATCATGGCTACGACACATCTAACTGTTACAACCTGAAGTAACAGATTGAAGCCCTTATATGACAAGGAAAGTTACAGAGATTTGTCAGTAAGGAGAAGACAAACCATCCGTAAGAGCAGGCCCCTCGGTGAAAGAATGAACGCCCCAGGCCACCCATAGGGGACATAAGAATGATTATAGGAGGGATAGCGACTACTGGGTCGTCCAAAAAGCCCCGGAAGATTTACCTTAGGATGGTCTAGAACGTCCAGCTAATGGGCTTCATGCCAAAAATAGCCCGAAAAGAAGTCCCCATCATCGGGTTCTCGGAGGAAGATGCGCGACATCTTCACCACCCGCACGACGATGCGCTTGTTGTTAGCATATGAGTAGGGGACTACAACATGCACCGGGTGTTGGTTAATAATGGCAGCTCGACAGAGATCCTATACTACCCAACATTCCAGCAGATGAGAATTGACAGATAACGATTAATACCGACGAACGCTTCACTCGTTGGTTTTGGAGGAATAAGGGTATTCCCATTGGGTGCGGTCACACTCTCGGTAACAGTAAGTGATTATCATCTACAGATCACAAAGGATGTGACATTCCTTGTGGTCGACTGCTCGTCTGCCTATAATGCTATCCTCGAACGACCCACCCTTAACTCATGGAAGGCATCAACATCAACATACCACCTAATGATCAAGTTCCCTACAAATTATGGGGTCGGCGAGTTACAAGGAAATCAGGTGGCCGCACGCGAATTCTACATTGCCATGCTAGAGATGGAAGATCAACAACAGACCATGTGCATAGAAGAGCAACAGACCATAGCAGAGCTAGTCGAAGAACTAGAAGAGATAACCCTTGATGAATCAAGACCTAAACGGACGACTAGAATGGGAACGTTGGCTAGCCAGCCAATACATCAAGCCCTCGCAGCATTCCTTAGGATGAATCAAGACGTGTTCGCATGGAGTCACGAAGACATGCCTGGGATTGATCCCTTAGTCATAGTTCATAGGTTGAATGTGAACCCCGCATCCTCACCCGTAAAACAGAAAAAGGGATTATTCGCTCAAGAGTGAGACAAAGCAATAGCAAAAGAGGTTAGGAAGCTACTAGAAGCAGATTTCGTTTGAGAAGTATACTACCCAAACTGGTTAGCAAACGTAGTTATGGTCAATAAGGCCAATGGGAAGTGGCGAATGTGTGTCGATTTCACGGATCTCAACAGAGCATGGCCAAAGGACAACTACCCACTCCTTCGGAAAGACGCCTTGGTAGACTCGACGGCAAAACACCAACTCCTGAGCTTCATGGATGCCTTCTCGAGCTACAATCAAATCAATATGGAGGAAGCGGATCAAGAGAAAACCTCCTTTGTCACCAACCAAGGACTCTTTTGCTACAAGGTGATGCTATTTGGGCTCAAGAACGCAGGGGCGACGTACCAGAGACTGATGAACAAAATGTTCACACACTAGATTGGGAGGAACGTACAAGTTTATGTCGATGACATGTTAATGAAGAGCATGCAAGAAGATGATCACTTAGACGACCTCTAAGAGACCTTCGACACCCTCTAGTCATATAACATGAAGCTGAATCCAAACAAGTGCATGTTTGGAGTGACAGTGGGAAAATTTTTAGGATTCATGGTATCCCAAAAAGGTATAGAGGTTAACCCGGAGAAGATACGGGCCGTTATGGATTTAGAATCATCGAGGACGGTCAAGGAGGTGCAAAGCTTGAATGGCAAAATTGCAGCCCTGAACAAGTTCATCTCGAAAGCGACGGACAAATGTCTACCCTTCTTCCGCGTTCTAAGAAATCATTCCAGTGGATGGGCGAGTGCCAGAAGGCCTTTGAAGATTTAAAGAAATACCTTTCATCTCCGCCACTGCTCAGCCTGTCCAAACCAAGAGAAAAACTCTACCTCTACTTAGCAATTTTGCAGGCAGCGGATAGCGTGGCCTTAGTAAGAGAGGAAGACAGATCTCAAAGACTTGTCTACTTTATAAGCCGGGTGTTCCGAGAAGCAGAAGAGATGTACCCCAAAATGGAGAAATTGGCCTTCGCGCTAGTAACTATAGCACGAAAACTAAAGCCGTACTTCCAGGCACATACCATCATAGTCTTAACGGATCAGCCCCTAAAAAGAGCTATGAGTAGCCTAGAGGCTACCGGACGGATGGCTTTATAGGCAGTAGAGCTGAGTGAATTTGATATATAGTACTGCTTGCGAACGACGATAAAAGGACAAGCTATGGCTGACTTCATTGCCAAATTTACTCAGACGAAAGTCAAGGGGGCAGAAATTGCCGCACAGTGAAGCATCCACACGGACGGATCTTCCAATAGACGCGTAGGAGGGGTCGGTGTGGTAATCCAAATCCTGGAGGGGGATAAGATCGAGTGCATGATCCGACTGGACTTCCCCACGACCAACAACAAGGCTGAGTATGAAGCATTAGTGGCAGGGCTAGACCTCGCAAAAATAGCAGGTGCTGAAAATGTGGTCGTACATTGCGATTCCCAAGTAGTAACAAGTCAAATTAATGGCAGCTACGAGTGCAAAAGTGAAAGAATGAAGAGGTATCTGGAAGAGGTGAAGAACCGAATCAACAGCCTCGAAGTCAGATTCAACCAAATCCCAAGGGAGGAGAACGAATGTGCCGACCGTCTATCAAAAGCTGCCTCAGCAGAATTTATGCTTGTCCCCGAACAGGTATTGTCATTTGTTCAAGTTTCCTCAATTATTGATGACAGAACGAATGTGCAAGAAGTAGATATTGAAAGCAATTGGACTACACCGTTGATATCTTACCTGAGAAGAGGCCTGTTACCAGACGAGAAAGATGCCGCTAGGAAGCTGAAGGTCCAAGCATTGCAATTTGTGCTGATAAAAGATGTCTTATACAAAAGAGGATTCTCTTGACCATACTTGAGGTGTTTAAGCCACGAGGAAGCAGATTACGTAATGAGAGAAGTTCACAAGGGTATCTGTGGAAACCACTCGGGGGCACGATCATTAGTGCACAAGTTGATCCGAGCAGGATACTATTGGCCTACAATGCTGAAGGACACACAAGCTTATGTCAAGGCCTGCAACAAGTGTCAACAGTTCGCTAATTTCATCAGGCAACCGGCTGAAGAGCTCATATTCATGAAGTCCCCTTGGCCATTCGCTCAATGGGGACTAGATATCATGGGCTCCTTCTCGACAGCAGTTAGGTAGCTAAAATTTCTAGTAGTAGGCATCGACTACTTCACTAAGTGGGTAGAAGCAGAAGCCCTAGCCACTATCACGGAGAAGAACATTAGAAGTTTTGTTTGGAGAAATATCATCTGCAGGTACGGGATACCTAGAGTGCTTGTCTCCGACAACGGAAAGCAATTCGACAATAGTGCATTTAGGGACTTCTGTTCGGAGCTTGGTATCAAGAATCACTACTCATCGCCCGTACACACACAGGCCAATAGGCAAGTTGAAGTCACGAATCGATCCTTGCTCAAGATCATCAAGACTTGGCTCGAGGGGCCAAAGGGTATCTGGCCAGACGAGCTACCAAGCATTCTGTGGGCATACTGAACTACAGCAAGAACTCCCACTGGAGAAACACCGTTTCGACTAGCATACGGAAGTGACGCTGCCATCCGAGCAAAAGTAGGGCTCACAAGCTATCGGATGGAGAACTACGACGAGGATAAGAACGAAGAGGCCATGCGTCTTTAGCTCGACCTGATGGACGAAGTCCGGGCGATAGCAGAACAAAGGTTGGCGCGGTATCAGAACCTCATGGCGAAACACTACAACTCTAGTGTCAAACACAAAGACTTTCAGGTTGGAGATCTTGTACTACAGAATGTAATGGGCGCTACTAAAGATCCTTCGCAAGGAAAGCTTAGCCTCAACTGAGAAGGACCCTATAGGATCGCATCATGGTAGAGGAAGGGCACCTACCACCTCGAGACGCTAGACGGACAAAAGTTACAACACCTATGGAACACGGAGCACTTACGGAAATACTACCAATAGAGATAATGTGAAGAACAACGATGCTTTTCAATTTCCTAGTTTATTTAGTTTTACTACAATTTTTACTTATACAATTTTTTGCTACAATATGTTATCTTTTTAAGCCCAAGAGGGCAGATACTTTTCTACAAACGCATTGTTTTAATTAATAAAAGGAATATTCAAGCACAACCATGTTTTTCCACCTGAATTCTAAAGCCCACAAAGTGGACGGATTAAAGTCCACAAAGTGGACGGATTAAAGCCCACAAAATGGATGGATTAAAGTCCATAAAGTGGATAGATTAAAGTCCACAAAGTGGACGGGTATAAACCAGAGTCCAAAAACTGGATGGATCGTCCAAAAACTGGACGGGTCATCCAAAGAGGGTGAAATTCTTATCAAGTCCAACAGATAGACAGGTATAAACTAAAATCCACAAACGGGACGGATCATCCCAAGAGGATGAAAATTCTTACCAAGTCCAACACATGAACGGATACAAACCAAATCCATAAAATGGATGGTTCATCCTATAAGGGATGGAGAACTTGCAGTCCAGAAAATGGACTGTGCATCCCAAGAAAGTGGATGCCTCATAAAGTGGACGGTTTGCCCCATCATATGGACGGGTCTCAGCTTTTACACAAAAATAGAATAGACGACCTTAATAAGCTTTTAATCGCCCACAAAGCGGACGAGTATCTTTGGATGTATACCGTTTTTTTAAAACTATCCATGAAATGATGGCTCAAAAAGCATAAGATGGATAAACCCATTGTATTTGAAGTAATGAATATTCAAGCAAATAATAAGATGGATAACGAAATGATTAAAAGCCCAGAGAGGCAATGTTCATACAAGAAATGAATGATGGTCAAAACATCAACCGTTCTAAAAAAAGCCTTCATAATTTATAAAAATAAAAAATAAACTAAGGGGCAGGAGAATTCTCCATTTTCTCTCCTCCACGAGGGTGACGAAATGATCAGCATGCTTAATCTGGCTTTCAACTGCATCAACACCAGGATCTTTGGTTGGTGGATCATCAGCAAAAAGTGCATTCGTACTCTCTGATTCGACGGACTGTGCTGTGGTCTGGTCTGGGACATTGATAGAAACATGGGAAACATCTAGATCTGGGTAAAAGGACTTCACTTGACGGAGGGCGTCATCAAAGCCTTCACCATAAGAGACTCCAAGCTCTGATAAAAGGGCGTCGGAATCACAAAACTCGCGTACCGCGAGGTCCTTCGCCTGACGAAAATTGTCCCTGTTCTCTTTAATCTCTCTCTCTTTGTCTTCAAGGACTTTTTTTCATCGTCTCCATCAGCTTTAGAAGCTCTTTATTAGCTTTCTCTGACATATCTAGCTTGGTCTCCATGCCTACTTTCCAAGCCTTGAGGCTGTTCAGCTCATCCTCTGTCTCCTCGGACTTCTTCCTTATATGGTCCAGCGCTGTCTTGTGAGCTAGGCACCGTTCCATTAGCCCTTTCATCATAAACATGGCCTAAAAAAAAAATGGAAAGGTTTAGTTTCAAATCATTGAAGGGGGCAGGACGGATAAAAAATGGACAGGCGAGATAACCTGAGCAATGCTAAAAAGATTCGTCTCCCCCATTGCCTCCGTTGAGTGGTTGCCCAAGTCCTCATAATCTTCAGATGCTATGATGGATGAAAGCTTCTTCAAAGCGTATTTAGAGTCCTCTCGGAGGAGGACGGGTGGCTTTTCTTTGGAAGTAGAAGGACCCTTCATGAAGCCTTTACCTGCTTCATGCTTCACAGGTGTGACCATGTTTGCACCCTCAACCATTAGCCCTACAACGGGCTCCAAAAGGACCTTGGGTTTCTTGGGAGGACGGTCCCCTTTGGACGGCTGCTTTCTTTTTATGGACGGGTTGCTTCAGCCCATCCCCTTAGGATCCACAACGTCAGTCTCCTTGTTCTTGGCAGCCTGTGCCTTAATCATTGCCTTTCTCTTAGCATCGTCCATTTCTGTATAGGTGGACGGATGAAGTTAATAACCAAGAAAAAATCAATATTGTTCAAACAGAATGAGGATGACGGACTTACGTCGGCGAATTTTGGCGTCGTATTTGATGGCTGCTGGCGTTGGTTCAGGTTCGTCACAATACCAATGGATGGTATTTAGTGTTACTAGCTTGACCCAAGTCCTTTCCTCCGGCTTGGCCTTGGCAAAAATTCTCTCAAGAAAGCTGAACTCCTTAAGTTCAACTTGTGGACGCCGTCGAACTGCAAACAGGAAGACGATTAAAATTGTTGAAGAAATTATAATGAACTGAACGGTTATGTAAAAGGTTCGCACACTAGGACGAGCGCTTACCGGACGGAGCCAATATGCCCAAAGTCGTATTGACGGGCATGTGTTCCGTGTCCCCTGGACGACACATCCACTCGTCACCCTCTAAGAAGAAGTAACGGCTCTTTCAGTCCCTATTAGAGTCTAGGGTTTCATATATAACTTTCAATAACGGACTCTTAGGCACAAAACTGTACATCCCCATTGATCTGTCTATTTCATCTAGATAGTAGCAGTGAAGGAATTCACTCACCGTCAGCCTTCTGACACCATTTGACATAGCGCCGTACAGGACCTCTATTGCTATGAAGACCATCCAAGCGTTTGGGGATACTTGGTTAACGGACATGCCTAGGTATTTAAGAAGCTCACGATGAAGGGAGCTTAGTGGAAACCTAAGCCTTGCCTTTAGCATTTGTTCGTACACCCCGACACCTTCCACCCCTTCATAATAGCATTTCTTTGACTTATAGGGCAGACAGATGGGGATGTTATCTGGAATTTAGTAATTGGCCTTAAGAGTGTTGAAGTGTTTCTCCTTGATGATAGATCTAAAAGCATTCACCGTCCACTCTAGTAGCATAATGAACTCCCTTGGTCCATCAACACCTATGACGGGCTCTATTGGTTGTTCCTCGCCGTCATCAGAACCTTCTGGTTTAGCCATCTCCATATCCTCATTTGCTAAGGATGGGGAGGAGGCGGACAGACTCCTCTCTTTGCTTGGACTCTCTAGGTCTTTGTGACCTGACGGGTATACTTCCTCGTAATCTACCCCGTCGCGGACAACTGACTGGTTACTTAACGCACTAGACATTGCCTACAAGTGACGACAAAACCTAAGACTCTAACGGGTCTAGAATGGGTGACGGGGGTAAAAAGTCTAGGAAAATAAAAATAGTATCTGAAGGTGAAAAAGACTTGAGAGAAAAGGAGTACTTACCAATTAGTGAGCAAACGGACGAAGGGCGTTAATGACGGATGCAACAACTAGACGGAGTGGTCTCTTACAAGGATAACGGAAGCGCTCTAACAGTGTGTTTCAACGAAAAGTAGAGAAATGAGAAACGAAGATTGTGATATTTATAGAGGAAATGCACGGAAGATGAAGCGACACCTCGATCCAAGATAATATCCAATGGAAGAGCGACACGTGTCATGCGTCATAAATGGCATCTAGACGACCTATCAAGGTTGGGCACAGTTCACGGAGTCTGTATTGGAACCGTCGACTCACAGGCCTTCGAACCATCATCCCCTGAACTATGAACCGTCACCCCACGGGTCCTTCTGCTAAAAGATGACGGATCCATAGGGTGAGGGGGCAACTGAAAGGGGTAAAAATCTAGGTTAACGGATTTACATGAAATGGGCCTGATGGTTCCACATCCGCGGGCCGATAGAGGACAGGCCCAACACGTTCACTATCTGTTATGGACGGATCCTGCATGAACGAACTTAACAGGGACAAATGGAGCACCCACATGGCAACCAGAAACCATAGATGGGAAATACTTGCGACACACGTTTAGCCATCATAGAATCATAAAGCAAATGGAATCCCAGCACAAAGGGGATTCCGGAAGATACGCGCATTTATGAAGACCTTCTCTATAAGGAAATGTCTTGTCCATCACGTTTGGGATTAGTCAAGAGGATTCCTATAAGGAAAAGACTTCTACATCAAGGAAAAGACTTCTACATCAAGGAAAAGATGTCAACCTTCTACTATTATAAAAGTCCCAATTCCCTCACAAATCAAGGTACGCATAATTGACCCTCTCTCTAGCACTTTAGAGTTATAAAAAGTTCTAACTTGACCTTCGGAGGGTATTTGGCCGGCACCACACTAGTGCTCTCTGTTAGGTCTTCTCTTTTTGTTGTGCAGGTTTTATTTCAAGTGTACGAGTATCGTGTGGCTTACTGGTGGTTTTTTCAGCAAAATCACCCTACAATTCCTCTTCGTCTCCATTAAGAACCATTGGGTTCCTAACAAATGGTATTAGAGTCATCAATCTTGAGATGAATGAATGTGACCGAAGAGAATCATGGAAAGAATTACGGCAAATAGTGAACAAAGTTTTAGAAAATGTCAAGGTTTTGTACGAATCTCACAATGCTATTTTAGAAAAGGTTAAGGCCTTGGCTGAATCTAAAAATGCCATGAAAGAAGAACTTTTGAAATTACAAGAGGATCTTGAAATCATGTCTGAAGAAGAGTTACAGCTTCTTGAAGGTACAAGTGACAAGTTACAAATTCTTGAATCAACGAAACATGCCTTTGATTTTGAAAGCAACAGTGAATATGTGGCTAATCAACATCATGCAAAGGTTGATGAAGTTGTGGTGGTTGATGCCACTCGAAGCCAAGATGATCAGCTCTTGGAAGAGACCCTGAATGGTCATAAGGTGCTATTGTTAGATTGCAAGACATTGCCAGCTCTGTGGAAGTTCTACCAATTAATGTTGACTGTTTAGGTGATCACACTTATAGCAAGACAAAGCATGCTCACAACCAATTAGGGAGTTACACTATTGATAGTTTCATTGGACGTGCACAAGCTATATTAGTTGATGGACTTAAGGAGATATGGTTGAGCAGTAAAGGTATTAGAGCCTACGGATGTGAACTTGGGGTCAATCATCCAAATTGGGTACTTAGGCACTAGAAGTACAACTCTGTTTCTTTCCCTCCATCTTATGAATTTCAAGAAAGCAATATTTTCTTTCCAACATCAATGAGTTTATGATCCCATCAATGAAGACATTGAATATTTTCCTATTGGAGATGATTTGGACTTGTTAGGTCCATTGGTATCACACTATAAAGTGAAGGGCATAGCAAAGAGTGATCTTGATCCATTTGGAAAAATGTCCTTTGTGTTAGAGAATGCTAGTGTTGACAAGCAAAGAGAAATTTTAGGCCCGCATATGTCACCTACCCATCCAAGTTCAAAACAACGTAGAAGACGAAGGGTGATTGATGGTTGTCTAATTACGCTTATCAAGAGTGAATATGGTGATCACGATGTCTTTGGAGTATTGGTCTAGTGGCCGGTTTCCCTCATGAAGTGTAATTTCACAACACCTTGTGGGCAGGGTGTTTTTATGGGGAGGGAAATGTTAGGAATGCTATAAGCATGTAGATAATAATTGTTGTAGATTTAGTTAGTTGGTTACAATTCCAAACATGTTATTCACATTTAGCACATGTTGGAATTATTAATACACATGGGGAATAATAAAACCATTAGGCTAAGGTCACGTGGGCCAATAGAATAGTTTTATGGTTCTATAAATACCTACTTGTAATCACATTTCCATCATTGAAAAATAAACCAACTCATTGCTTAGTGCATCTCTCTCTCTCTCTCTCTCTCTCTCTCTCTCTCTCTCTCTCTCTCTCTCTATAGAGGATAACTACCTCAAATTAAGTCAATTTCTCTACAATTTCCATCAAGTCCCCTATAATTCCTATCCACCTCGTTAGGAACCACCAGGTTCCTAACAACTATGGAATCCATTATTTATCCCCAACTATCACCAAGAAAAGAAACATCTAGTTCCTTGGCTTTGTGATAGCCACTAAGCAACGAGATTTGGCCCCAACGTGAATGTGTGGTAAGTTTATGTTTTCATTCTTGATTACATGAACAAACCCATTTGGTGAAACATGAGTTTGTCTAACTCCAATGAGCATTGGATTACTCACAAGAATAGGTGATTTTTGAATGGTAGCCTTCAATAGATTATCATAGGCAGTAGATCCAAATTTGACTTGTAGTGCTTGAACAAAGGCATCCCAACTAACAAATAACCCAATTTCTTCATCAACTTCGAACCACACTAATGCTTCCCAATTCATGTGAAAATAGGTCATTGGAAGCTTTTCATGATCTGGGGTCTTGTAAAGGTTGAGGTATTAGTTTGCTTTATAAACCCAAGCAGAATGTTCTTCACCCTAGAACCTAGGAAAATCAACCTTGATTGATTTTGGAAAAGTTATGGCTAGAGCATTGCTTGATATATGATTCTCATTAGACCAAGGTGTTTGGGGTTGCTGTCTTCTTGTTTTTGTATCAAATAATTTCTTCAAAATAATACTAAGTTGTTTCTGAACTTCTTGAAAGTTGGAAATAGCTTCGTCTAGAAGTATTGTAGATTTAGTTTCAACTACGGCTTTCGGATGAATGGCTCTGATACCACTTGTTAGGAACCTATTGGTTCCTAATGGGGATGGATATGAATTATAGGGGAGTTGATGTAAATTTTAGGGAAATTGACTTAATTTGAGGTAGTCACCCTACATAGAAAAATATTGAGAGAGAAAGAGAGAGAGAGAGAGAGAGAGAGAGGGAGATGCACTAAGTAATGAGTTGGTTTATTATTCAATAATGGAAATGTAATTACAAGTATTTATAGAACCATAAAACTATTTTATTGGCCCACATGACCTTATCCTAATGGTCCTATTATTCCTCATGTGCATTAATAATTCCAATATATGCTAAATGTGATTAACATGCTTAACTAACTAACTAACTAACTAAATCTACAACAATTATTATCCATATGCTTATAGCATTCCTAACAATAGCCAAGATTATCACAATTTTAATAAGAAATTGAGTTCCATATTGCTGAAGGTTAAGTTCAATACTATTGCTTTGCGTTATGTTCCTATGTCATGAGCTGTGACTAATTGCTTTGGAGTTGGCTTATCTAGTTAGTGGCCAGTTTCCCCTAATGAAGGTGTCATGTCACAACAACACCTCGTGGTCAAAGTGTTTTGAAGGGGAGAGAAATGTTAGGAACCTCTATAGGTATATAGATAATAATTGTTGTAATATTGCATTTAGTTAGTTAGTTGGTTAGTTAGTTACGATTTCAAGCATGTTAATCACATTTAACACATGTTAGAATTATCAATACACATGGGGAATAATAGGATCATTAGGATAAGGCTATGTGGGTCAATAAAATAGTTTTATGATTCTATGAATACCTATTTGTAATCACATTTTCATCATGGAAGAATAAACCAATTTTTTAGTACATTAGTGCATCTTTCTCTCTTAATCTCTTTCTTTCTCTATGGAAATGACTACCTCGAATTAAGTCAATTCCCCTACAATTCTTATTCATTCCCATTAAGAACCACCAGGTTCCTAACACACCTGAAAAGAGTAAATAAATTATTTATTTTTCAATGCTCTATTTAAATGAGAAGCATATAGTGTGGGAGATAATGAGTCTAACAATCTAAAACTACCACATACAAAAGAAAAAGAGTCTGAGATTTAGAGCAAATCTTACAACCCATGCAAATTTTTTATTTTTTATTTTGAAAAAGTCTATAGACACAAAAAATTTGACAAAACTTTTCACACTTGTTAATGTGGCAAATTGATAGTAACAAGTAAAAACATGATTACAGTGGTGGACCTAGATGAGAATTACTAAAAGTTTGATAACTCAAATATTGTGAAAAATGTTGTGGAATTTGTTTTTAGAAATGCTACATCAACATTTTTATAACAAATCATTAGTATTAAGTTGTTTAATTCTAATTTGAACCCACCACAGAAATTACTTTTTTTCCACCAACAAAAATTAATAACAACTTGCCACTTAAAATTTGTGGTAAAAATGTTGTCAATATAGCATTTCTTTTCCTTTTTTTCATGTATTTTATTTATTGGCTAAAATTTGTAATTAATTAATACTATTACAATGAAATAAATAATCCTATTAGTTAAAATTTGGGGACATTCTTCCACTTGGGCTTACATAACTGCATAATTTACCTATATTGTAGAGCCGACAGTGAAGATTTCATTTAGTAGAATACGCAAACAGGGCAAATGTGCATTTTTTTTTTTCTTCTTCTCATTTCTCTTTTTATAGAGAAGAATGACTAATTAAATGTTTAACTAATGCCTTAAAACACAACTGCATCTTTACTAGTTATCTACTTTAACATGTAACTTTGTTTCTCAAAAAACAAAATGGTAAATTTCATTCACACCCCCTGAGATTTGGGCTAATGTGCTTGCTCACTCACAAGTGGATCGTAACAATATAATTCTCAGAGTACCGAGGTTGAACCATAAGGAGCGGGGTAGATTCAAAGACAATGTAATTAAAAAAATAAAAAAAAAATAAAAACGTTTGGTGAAGATGAAGAATAATTTTTGCCTGGTAATTGTAAACAAAGAATAACAGTGATAACTTATTTAAGTCAATAATGTAAATACTAAGGTATCGGGGTATTTCCCTATATCGATATGAAATTCTTTGTGATCTGAGAAATTATATATTTCATAATTGATTGTTCTTATACAATTAGATGCTTATGATTTGGTAAACTGAGACAATTCAAGAACGCATGATAACCTATATTAATAATGCGGTTAGAAAAGTTTTTAGAAAAAACCCTTTCACTTTAAAACCTGATTTCAATTTGAAACTATTAGAAATTAATCTAAACAATAAGAAAAACATTATTAAACTTATTGAAAACATGAAAGAACTAATACATCAAAAGAAATCTAATTGAACAATCAAATATGTTGTTGATAAAATCTTAGAAAGAATCACATTGAATATTCATACTGTATAGAAGAAACGTAACCCCTGGCCCTAGCAAAGAGTTTAGGTTGCCATTAAAAAAAGGAAAATACAAGCTTTGCTCTACCAAATTTGTTCTACCCAGCCTCCCTTCAAAACCCTAACGTCCAAGTATCCAAAGAAAATAAAACTTTTACTATTTTAATTTTCGTCCAAGTTTATAGCAGTAAATTTTGAGTTAATTTCGGCCTTCAAAAATTGAGAATTTCGAAAAACTCAAAACTAAAAAGTTGTAGATATTTAAGTTACAGTTCCAACCTATCTAACCTTGTGTCAATTGGATTTTTGAGGAGAGAGACATGCCCAAAATGTTGATCATTGCTCAAATCTGATTTTTTCTTTTAAGATTTTGCCTCTTTGATTTCTTTCCTTATTTGAAACTTCCAAACATAGTAGACGACTCAAGCACTTCAGCTGCACCTCCTTAGACATTTAAGCATGGTCCTTTAGCTCCTCTTTAATTCTAGTTTGGCCTCCATTTTCTCACAGACTCTTGTAATCTCATCTTTTTCACATGATTTCTTGAAAGTAGAAAATTACTTGCAATGAATGACATCTTATTCAAGAAATTATGTAAAGATAAATAATAGAAACTAATGCAAATCATGACTTAATTATACAAATTAAGCATAGTATTAAGGAGATAACACCCACATAAATATATAACAAGTATACATTTTAAGGCATTATCATAATGCCAACCATGTCCATGACATTTCAAAATTGACCACTTTAGTCCTAAAGACAATTTAATCCTAATTCCATTAGCCTTCATTGCTCATTTTACTTTCTCAAACTTATCTCTTCTGTCTCTCTCTCTCTTTTTCTCTAACTCTCTAGTTCCTTTCTTTCTCCCTCAAAAGTCAGACCTCTCTTCTTCCTCTCATCTCTCTCTCTCTCAAACCCAACCCACTCTCCTCTCTCTGCTCACCCTTTCATTGTCTCTTTCTTCTTTTCACAGCAATAGTTTGTGGGTTTGGTGGTTCTGGGCTGTGGTTATTGGTTGCCGGTGCTGGGTTTTGGTTTGTTGTGGGTTTTTCGGTGGTGGTGGGTTATGATGTGTGGTGGGTTTGTTGTGGGCTTTTGGGTTTATGGCTAGTGGTGGTGGTGGTGGTGGTGGTGGGTTTCGATGTGGGTTGGATTTGCAGTGGTTGTAATGGATTCTAATGGAGTGGTGGGTTTACTATAGGTTTTTTGGATTTGGGTTTTGTTGAAGGATTTGAGTTTTGTTGTTGTGGATTTGGCTGGGTTTTGTGGCCAATGGCGGTGATAGATTTCTTATATGGGTAGATTTGTAGTGAGGGTGGTTGCTGGGTTTTTTGGATTTGGGTTTTGTTGCTGAGGTGGTGGTTGTGGTAGATCTAAGGTTAGAGAGATAAAGAGATGAGTGAATTGAAGAAAGAAAAGATCTAAGATGAGAGAGAGAGAGAGAGAGGACGAAGTGAACTGATGAGAGAAGAAGGACGAGAGGGACAAAGGTGAGATTTAGCTAGTCCTAGTCCTACGATGTGGCTGACTTAGCTATACTAGTTGTGGTTCCTTAACAATTTAAAGTTTGCATTTATTTTGATGCACCAATGGTTTTTTTTTTTTTTTTTTTTTTTTTTAATGAAGCACCAATGGTATTGCCCAAACGATACAATACATTAAGGACTTCTCATAGTGACTTGGACTCTTAGATGATCAGTTGATCATGGGATTCTTCTAAAGAACTTTGTTTCCACCAAAATTCAATGACTTTCCTATTTGATGGACTGCCACCAAGGACATTCATGACGAAGGAAGAGAGAGTTACCAGGAAGAGAGAGAAGCTAACAGCGGGCTAAAGGTGTTTAGGGACAAAGTTGTCTTTAGGGACTAAAGTGGTCAGTTTTGAAATCTTTTGGACCACCTTGATATTTGCCCTAACCTTAGGGGGTAATTAATCAAATTTACCAAAAAAAAAAAAAAACATGTAACTCAGTTTTTAAGCCACACCCAAATATGTCACATTTTGACTTAAATTTTTTTTTTAATAGTTGTGGGGCCCCACATATTTAAACAACCCCGGTCCACTCCATAGCCGGCCCAAGGCCCGCGCCGAGGAGAATATGGAGGCCGAAGGTAAAAAGGAAAAGCCTAAGCCCTCAAGGGGCCTCGCCGAGGATGCCCACCTCCTCGGAGAACCGACGTTGATGAAGGGAAAATATCCCTCACCCATTAAATGTACTCCACCAACATTCTGACTGCTTTAATGGTGAAGTGACTAGCAAACCCAGATGCCTCGGTCACTTCAACTAATAGAAAGCCTGCAAAGGCGGCTGAGAACTAACATAAAGCCTACAAAAACAGATAATGGGACAAACCCTTATACACAGAGTTCGATAACCGACGAATGGACGGTTAAGGTTAACTACAACTATACTATATAACCAAGAGGATTCCCAGCGTAAAGGAGGCCTGATATTTGATCAGTCCTAAGAGAAAGGACAGGATATTTGATCAGTCCTAAGAGAAAGGACAGGATTTAGATCAGTCCTAAGAAAAAGAGATCCTCGGACTGAGCTGAGGACGAATACGCTTCACAAATACTTAGCCAAAATCATTATCAGGATCCTCACAAACACTTAGCCGAAATCATTATAAAGATCTTCATAAACACCTAACCAAAGCGATGATGATCATCCTCACAAACACTCAGTAAAATTACTTTGCTATTATTCCTATGGATTTCACATCATACGTTGTTTGTCTTGTTAATGCCTAGCCCTTACACCCACGCTCTACAAATTTTATTGTGAAGGGTCCAGTACAAATTGAGTCCCTACAATTGGCACCGTCTGTGGGAAGGACTTGTGCGCTAGCAAGTGCGACGGTTGGTGTGAAAAAATCAAGAGCAACACTTTAAAAAAAAAATAAAAAAAACACACCAGAACAATACAGTTTACAGCAACAACATTCATTCAGAAGTCTACAATCACAAGAAACAAGAATATGCGAAAAATAAAAAGAGACAAAACAAGTCTACTTCTTTATTATTATATGAAGAAAAAGTTACATCTCTTACAAGTGATGCCCGTGGGGCTTGTTCTAAAGCTAACTACAAAGACAGACGCCTAGCAAAGCTGGCAAAGGAACAAAAGATAGAAAAGAAGGCTGGTTGTGAAGCAAGAGAAGAGGAAATGAAGAGGGGAAGGCTAGTTGAGGAGCAAAAAAAGAAGAGATAAAAGGGAAAAGTAGGAAGGAAGGCAACATGGAAGGCGGAAGAGGCCGCCGCATAGGACGGCTCCACTTCTGGGTTCTGCCTGGTTTCCCTCCCACCCCCATCGTTGCCAGCTTGGAGGGTCACAGACCCATGCCCAAGGGAAGGAGGTTACGTTCTTTCTGGATCCTCCTCCAAACGACAAGGAGGGTTCCACCTCTAGTTAGGTTGAAAAGAAGGAGAATCTTCAGACTTCTCCTACCCCAGCCCCAACGTGACGTCCAGGGTCGGGGTGCCATCCTCGACTCCTGATAGGGGCTGTACATCCTCAGGACCGCCCTTTCCAAGAGCCAATTCATTTGAAGGGGCTTAAACTGCTATGTCTTGCAGAACCTCTAGGCAACATTTTTGGGAGAAGTTTAAGACGAATGTTTGTCAAGTGTGAAGGAATAGGTTGCCCTAAAAACGCCTTTTATAGAGGGCGAAAAGTTGGTAAGAGCCAATTCGCATTAAATCCCAGGGAGAGGTTTTCGGAAGCAATAATTCCGCTCAAATTCCAAGGGGCTTATCCACCGTTAGATCCTCGTAAATTCACAACTGACATTAATGAGGAGGCGCCTTATTAACGAGGAGGCACCGAGGCGTCAAACGCGTTACTCAAGCAACCCAAGAGACGCCTCGTAATCAGAAGAGTCACGCCAAACAAAGAGGCAGAACAAGGCGAGTCTTCTCCTACCCCAACCTCAGCATGCGCTTATTATTATTTTGTTTGAAAAGTTTACTTATTTAATGTTTATTGTAAATTATAGCAATGTAGAACCAAATGGCTATGGATAAATAGATAAGAAAATAAATAAACGAGAAAACTAGGTACTAGACAGAACCAAGGCATTGCATGGTCCTCGGACTCAAGCCTCTAGGAAACCAGATACTTCAGATGAAAACGAGAAAACTAGGTACTGGATAGAACCAAGGCATTGCATGGTCCTCGGACTCAAGCCTCTGGGGAAACCAGATACTTCAGATGAAAACGAGAAAACTAGGTACTGGACAGAACCAAGGCATTGCATGGTCCTCGGACTCAAGCCTCTGGGAAACCAGATACTTCAGATGAAAACGAGAAAACTAGGTACTGGACAGAACCAAGGCATTGCATGGTCCTCGGACTCAAGCCTCTGGGGAAACCAGATACTTCAGATGAAAACGAGAAAACTAGGTACTGGACAGAACCAAGGCATTGCATGGTCCTCGGACTCAAGCCTCTGGGGAAACCAGATACTTCAGATGAAAACGAGAAAATTAGGTACTGGACAGAACCAAGGCATTGCATGGTCCTCGAACTCAAACCTCTGGGGAAACCAGATACTTTAGATGAAAACGAGAAAACTAGGTACTGGACAGAACCAAGGCATTGCATGGTCCTCAGACTCAAACCTCTGGGGAAACCAGATACTTTAGATGAAAACGAGAAAACTAGGTACTAGACAGAACCAAGGCATTGCATGGTCCTCAGACTCAAGCCTCTAGGGAAACTAGATACTTAAGATGAAAATGAGAAAACTAGGTACTGGACAGAACCAAAGCATTGCATGGTCCTCAAACTCAAGCCTCTGGGGAAACTAAATACTTCAGATGAAAACGAGAAAACTAGGTACTGAATAGAACCAAGGTAGTGCATGGTCCTCGGACTCAAGCCTCTGGGGAAACCAAATACTTCAGATGAAAATGATAAAATTAGGTACTGAACAGAACCAAGGCATTGCATGGTCCTCAGACTCAAGCCTTTGGGGAAACCAGATACTTCAGATTAAAAAGACAAAACTTAAGCACTACATGGTCCAAGGACTCAAGCCAACAGGGAGACCACTTCCTCGTGAAATACTAAGTGCTAGGAAAAGTCAAGGTCTTGCATGGTCTTCGGACCCCAAACCTATGTGGAAACTGGTCACTATAAGGCAATATAAGCGCTAAACGGAACCAGGGTCCTTATACTGACCACGGGCCCAATCTACGGCGAAGCTAACCCCTTTGATGCTAAATAATGAGCCCTATCAGGGACGAAAACCACGAGAAACTGAGCGTTAAAGCACAAACGACTTAAACTTACCCATCCTAGAGAAACCAATAAGAAGCTCAAGCAGAAAAGTATAAACTAGAAAGATAAAAGCCTTGTAAAAACAAGGAAAAACTCCTCGGACAGACCCTTAGCGCCAAAAAGAAATTGCAAGAACAGCTGAAGTAACGGTAACACTGACAGAGAGGTAAGGCTCAACAGGGCATAAAAATGTGCCGAGGAAGTCAAAATCCTCCTCCCCGCCCTAGAGGTCGGGCAGCAGAATTTTGAGGGGCTAGTGTGGGGCCCCACATATTTAAACAACCCCGGTCCACTCCATAGCCGGCCCAAGGCCCGCGCCGAGAAGAATATAGAGGCCGAAGGTAAAAGCGAAAAGCCCAAGCCCTCAAGGGGCCTCGCCGAGGATGCCCACCTCCTCGGAGAACCGATGTTGATGAAGGGAAAATATCCCTCACCCATTAAATGTACTCCACTAACATTCTGACCGCTTTAATGGTGAAGTGACCAGCAAACCCAGATGCCTCGGTCACTTCAAGTAATAGAAAGCCTGCAAAGGCGGCTGAGAACTAACATAAAGCCTGCAAAAGCAAATGATGGGACAAACCCTTATACACAGAATTTGGATAACCGATGAATGGACGGCTAAGGTTAACTACAACGATACTATATAACCAAGAGGATTCCCAGCGTAAAGAAGGCCTGATATTTGATCAGTCCTAAGAGAAAGGACAGGATATTTGATCAGTCCTAAGAGAAATGACAGGATTTAGATCAGTCCTAAGAAAAAGAGATCCTCAGACTGAGCCGAGGACGAATACGCTTCACAAACACTTAGCCAAAATCATTATCAGGATCCTCACAAACACTTAGTCGAAATCATTATAAAGATTTTTATAAACACCTAACCAAAGCGATGATGATCATCCTCACAAAGACTCAGTAAAATTACTTTGCTATTATTCCTGTGGATTTCACATCATACGTTGTTTGTCTTGCTAATGCCTAACCCTTACACCCACGCTCTACAAATTTTATTGTGAAGAGTCCAGTACAAATTGAGTCCCTACAATAGTGATATTAGAGACATTGTAAATCTAACTTACATAAAATTTATAAACTAATAGACTAATACATCAGCGCATTTTGAAATGATATTATTCAAATTCATTTTCAAATCAATTTTTAAATATTTTTGTAATAACTCTTATTTTAATTTTTTTTTTTTTATAAAAAAAAGAACACCATAATTCTATGGTAGGGACACATTAAACCTCATTTTCTAATTGGATAATTTAAACTTAAACCCCAAACTTTTCCTATCAAATAAATATATAAACCCCAAACTTTCATAAATGTGCCTTGAAAAACCCAAACAAATCCCACCCTCACAGATGTAATTGATATTTATGAAAGTCTTAAGTTTAAAACGTCCCATTTAAAAGACTAAAATTTGAGGGTGTTTGGATTTTACAACTTAAAATTTTAAAATTTAGATTTTACTCCCTGAAGTTTGCGAGTATTTGGATTTTACACAGTGATGTTTTAGAATTTAGATTTTACCCCTTAAAGTTTGGAGGTGATTGCAGGTAAATTCCAAATTTTGAAACGTTAAGGTGTAAAATCCAAACGCCCCCAAACTTTAGAAGGTAAAATTCAAATTCTAAAATTTTATGGTGTAAAATCCAAACACTCCCAAAATTTAGGAATGTAATTTGTAATTTACCCTTAATTAAAATCTTTGGTCAATATTAAATAAGAGATTTAAACTAAATGGTCATTTAATTCAATCAAGTCCTATGAGGAATAAAATATTTGAAGTTCAAACTCGCCTATAGAAAAAATCAATTGATGTCTTGGACATAGTGATAGAGAATAAATCATCATTAAACGGACGGTATAGCTTAAAAAGAAAAGACAACGAATACCCTAAAAGCATTTTTTAGGAAACTATTTTATGATAACTTTTATAAGAAGGGTAAAAATAAAACAAATAATATCTTTTTTTTCTATAAAAATGATATTAAAACTTTTTAAAAATAAGTTATTAACAATGGTACTAAGAGCATTCACAACAGTGGAGGCAAAATTTTAGCAATTTAGCTACACAAAAAGTCACTTTATCTATTTTACCTATACACATGCTATAGCAGTGGATCTATTTTAACTTTCAACACAATAAATAATATACACATCACAATAAAATAATATAACAACTACAATAAAATAATATATCCTACTTAAAAAAAAAAAAAAAAAAAAAAAACACCCACTCTACCATCAGCCATAGCCATAGCTAAAGCCACAACCACACCCACCACCACCACCACCACCGGCCACAAACACCACTCTACTTTGGCAACCACAGTACAACATAGAAAAAAAAACAAAAACAAAAACAAAACCAAGGAACGAGCTACTGCCAAAGCCAAAAACCCACTATCAAAGCCAAAATCATCCTCCACCACCACAACCAATATCCACAAACCCACTGACAAAATCATCCACCACCACTACCATAGCCAAAATCAACCACCACCACCACAGCCACCAAACCCATATGAAAATACATAAAATAAAATAAAAAAAAATAAAAAAAAAAAACACTCAATCACAGCAAGGAGAAAAGAGAGATGGGCGGCAGCGGTGGCTTGCGGCTGAGGCAGAGGCTTGGGTTGGCGAGCTAGGTTGGTCGAGAGAGGTGAGAGTGACTGAGAGAGAGAGAGTGGTACGGATTGGGCGATGGGGCTTGGGGTGGGTCGGCGTGCTTGGTCAGCGGAACAGATCGGCGATGAGGGAGTGGCCGATGAGCTGAGGGATGAGGGAGTGGCCGGCGAGCTAGAGAGAAAAAAATTGAGGAAGAAAGAAGAAAGAAGAAAGAAAGAAGAAAGAAGAAAGAGAGAAGCCGAAGAGAGAATGAGAGAATAGGAAAGATTATTTAATGAGAGGAGAGAGAGAAATGTAATAAAAAAAAAAAAAAAAATTTTACCTGTGTGCTACAGTACACATCTAAAGATAGATGTGTACTGTAGCTATGGAGCTAAATCTTTTAGATTTAACTCCACTGCTGTGTGACGTTTTTTATGATTTTGAGTTAAAAAAATAGTATTATAACTATATAGCACCACTACTATGAATGCTCTTACGTGCATACTAGCGGAGGCTAGGCTAAATATCTTATCCAAAAAGAAAAATTCATTCCTGTCCATAATCATGCGAGTGCCACAATCATTCTAATGATGACCACCACTGCGAAAAAAAGAAAACAGTGACTTTGCCTTTTACATTTATCTAACTTTCCCACCAATAAGTCTGAACTTTAAACCTACAAGTCTAAACCTTTAGCTATAGCAAACGCTATAAAAAGAAAGAAAACCTTCATCTCTAACTTCATTATTAGCTCCAGCAGTGTAGCTCCAGCAAACCCTAACATTGTTGCGGCGCGTACGTGTTGATGAGCAATCTACCTGAACTCTCTTCTCCAAATGGCCTTTCTCCTTTTCCATTTTATGATTTATCTCACCCGCTCGACAAAATGCTTGTGGCGACGGCCTTTCTTTCCTTCCTTCCTACCGAAAAGGCCATCGCCGCAACCATTTTGTTGAGCAGGTGGAAGCACCTCTGGAACACGCCTGACTCCACCACCTCGATCGTACATCAGAATTCAGAAGCTAGTTTTGGCTCTCCGCATACGCATAGCACCGTTCCTCCAAAAAGCTATTCTCGTTGTGAGTTGTGACACTTTCCTTCTTGACATATGAACCCACACTTCCATACCCCGTACTGTCCAACAGCTACATCTCCAGATTTACCTTAATGGCGATCACGAAGATTTCCTTTGTTGGATAACCTTTCGTGTTATTGACTGATGTCTTTTTCTTTTTTCTTTTTTCTTCTTGCAAATTGAAATGTAAAGTTGAGTTTGACCGGTTGACCCTCGAAGCTAATGATTCTCTGCATCAGAATACTCAGGGACGGTCTGATCAGATTTAAAATATACGTACTTGACGAGGACTGGACCATTGAAGATAAGATTGGATATGGAAACAGGGTATTCAGGCTTCCTGGTGGCAAAGAGGTAAGAGATCCTGTTTTCTTTGTTTTTAATTGGTGAATATTGTTAGGATTATAGTACACATATTAATTAAAACCTCAATATCATGCTCTATTGAATTGATAAAAGTTTCTAGTATCAAGGTGCGATGTTGTTGCCAACAAAAAAAAAAAGGTGCGATGTTGTTGCGTGCATCCTCTTTGGTTCTATTTATTCTTCTAGGTTCAAAAAATTGGTCCGATTGAACTGTTTTGAACTTAAAAGATCTAATTTATTCTTTTAGAAGTTGTTGTTGTTGTTGATAAGGTCAGTTAACTTAATCGGAGGATACATTTAATTAATCTTCCCTAAACTTACACCCTAAACTTACACCTATGGTCTAATGTGTATGTTGTCAACTTGTCATGATCAGTATTACGACTTTGAAGATCGGTTTTGCTGAATGGAGCCACTGGATGATGATCCTCGTTACTTGTCATCGATCGCACCTTAAAACTTTTACTTTTAATCGATAGGGAGGATTGAAACCTGAAGTTGAATTTGTAAGATATATTAAAAAGGAGACTTAGGGGATGTTTGGTACATGTACTTAAAAACTGAAAACATGTATTTGAAAATATGTGTGGAAATACGTGTGGGTGAAATGTGTAAAAATACGTGTAATGTTGTTTAAAAACTGAAAACATGTATTTGAGTGGATGTACCAAACGGGACCAGTGTTGAAGACGGCAAAATTTATGAACCGTTTAGATTAAGGGAGAATAAAGTAGAGTAGAGTAAATTTAGCCTAAAATTAGCTTATTTTTAGTCAACTCTACTCTACTTCCTTCTACTTTACCTTTTTCTCCTCCTTATCCAAACAGGCCATTAAGATATGGCGTACTGTACTGAGTTTAACAAAGAAAATTATTCTTGAAAAACTATCAGTGTTCCCAAGGCACTCAAAGGACATGTCTACTTACAGTTGAGAAAAAGCTAAAAGGAGTGTGGGGATTTTGATTTTTAACAGTTTACACTTTACAGTTGAGGATGTCAATGCTTATTATCACTGAGTTATTAATCTATAACTAGTACTTAGCAACTAATTTGAAGGGGGAGAGAGAGGGAGAGAGAGAGAGGATCAATTATCTTAAGTAGTCTGACCTCCATGTCATAGAAAGTTTTCCATAGGATATAAGTATGTTTGCTTTTAACCCAATGGGGTTGGCCAAGTGGTTGGGTATTTGGTCTCAATGTGACTGTCTTGTATTTGACTAGGAGCTCCCTAATTCAAGTTCAGGCACCAGCACTTTGAAAACACTTCTTGGGCCAGCGATTTACCCCGCTATGGGCCCACCCGTCACGAACAGTGATTAGTATCTGGTTGAAAGTTTTGAGGAAACACGGTGGAAAAAAAAAAAAAAAAAATTATGTTTGCTTTTTGAATCACGCGATTTATTTTTCTTTTTTTTTTTTTTTTTTAATTGAAAAAGAGATGTTCATAAATAGGCTTTGTTAACTCTTGATATGCCTGGAATTTTAGAATCTGGCTCACTCAATTTGTTCCCGATTATGACAAGTGAAATGGTAATATAATTGAATGATTTTATTAGAAGTGTGACCTCAGAAATTAAATGTTGAAAGACAGACTTAGAAAATTTTCTTTTTTAATCAATCTTCACGACTATATATGGACAATAACAGATAAGTCTTGGTGGAACAAGTGGCAAATTCATTATATCAACATGGCACCTCCATTACTTGTCATGACTAATGGATATTACTCATATTAGAATGACGGATTTACTAAATATCCTACAAGTTACTGGATATACTAAAAGTCTGTTTGGCATCAACTTCAGCTATTAGCTTTTAACTTTTAGTTGTTATGTACAACTTTGTAAAACCTGACTTTTTCAATTTTTTTTAAGATACAAGTACACTTTAGTACACTTTCAGCAAAAAAAATTTCAGCAAAAAAACTAGATAAACTATTCCCAAATGGACACATGTATTTGTTGTTTAACTAAACCCATATTTTTTTGTTAAGAACTTAAAATTATAATTGTAAGGATGACAGGCCTAGAAGTGTATATTGGGCATTGCCTTGTCCAATGACACTTAATAATCCGAAGACGAGTAAACATCATCATGGAAGTGCACATTAGTCATGAGGGTTCAAGAAGGAGGTCCGAGGACAAATGCTACCTCGGCTTAACAAAGCAAAGGTCAAAAGGGTGGACCTGCCATCAAGAGCAACATTCTGGGCAGTTTTACTGGTAAGGATAAGTATCAGGAAGGGATAAGACAATGGGAAAGTAAGAAATATCTAAGGGAAAGCTGTTGTCACCGCATTGAATGCTTTATAGCTAACTCTTTGGCCGCATTAATGTGGAGGTGATACCTGAACAGTGATATTCAGCCTTATAGCTCCCTCTAAAAATTTTAGAAAGGTGCTGATGGGACAAGAATAAAAGCTAGCCATCTGATCAACACATGGATGGCTGAGATGGAGCGAAGAAGCGTAATATAAAGAAGGAAAATCTCATTGTAGAGGGGCATCTGAGAATTTGTAAAGAAAACATTGTAGCATTGAGAACTGAAATTGTACTCAAGTCTAAAAGTAACGTATTCAAGAATTACTTTCCTTGGACTAAGCCGAGGAAGACTTTCTTTCCATAAAACTTGTTTTTCTTGGCTTTCCTACTGTCTTCAATTCATTGTGAGCGTTGTATAGTTCATTGAAGCCTAGTTTTTAGCCCATCTTCACAAATTCATTGTATTGGACTCTTTGGGCCTTAATCCATTTACCTTTTGGGCTTAAGATCCAAAACTTGCCCTTACAATAATGTTAGCCCAATAATTATAAAAAATATACCCATCTACTTATAAGATAATTAAAAAAAAAATTTGTGATATTTTCACAACATTACAATCAAGCTAATAATTAAAAAAAGGTTAATTATAAATTTACATGGGTGTTGTACACATTTATTTGATTAATTTATAATGTAAATCTTAAATTGCTAGTAAAATGTAAACTGAGAATTTTTCTAATAGAAAAATTTATAATCAATCTAATTAAAAATATTCACAACAGTCAGCACTGCATAATGTTTTTAACTTAAATATTAAAAAAATAAAAAAGTAAAAAGAGAAAAGACAAACTCATACCCCAAAATCGAATATTTATAAGTTGGTAAAAGCCCACTCTCGTTTCAGTGGGGTAGGTCATCGGCAAGCATGCGCCAAACTTTGCTCCAAATGATCAACTTAACGAGACTGAGTTCCACGAATATGCAGGCTAGAAAGATGGTATTAGCTGCCATTGCAGTGGCAGTATGGCACACACCAACCACTTGCAATTACACTGTGCCCTTTTACAAAAAATTAAAAACAAAGAGAACCTTAAACGGGCCTAGAAAACAGAAGGAGAAAACACTGAAGCAAACAGCCGAGAACACACGAAAAAGGAGAAGAGTCAAGCAGGAAAGAAGAAAACACTTGAGTTTGTACTGGTCTGATTTGCAAAAAAAAAAGGGACAAAATTGCCCAAACTGTAATGACTGGTACAAGGAAAAACAGGCCTTTCAAGTGACCAGTAAGAAATATTTCAGCCAACCAGTACAAAATCAACCAACTTGTGTAAAGTTGTAAACCCATTCAACAATCATTGCATTGAATCTCTAATTTGAAAACCATGCTTTCAATGTAAAAGATTGCTTGTCAAGTTGGTTTGCTTTGATTTTCTGCAATATTGCAAGCGATTCCATAAGTATGGAAAAAGGAGAAATTGTTAAAAAGAAAATGACAAATATTACAATATAACCTGCAAATTGGCAGGAAGGCAAAACAAAAAACAAACTCAACCCTCCTGAAATAAATACCAACTAAACACAATTTTACAGCCTCAAATATAACATGAATCTGGGTAGCTTTTCGATACAGGATACTTCAAAAATGTTTTCTACTTCAATATAGTGGTACCCCCTTTGCACATTACATATTTCATTAGGCAAATGCAATGCGAAAAACATGACATATGCTATTTTCCCATAACATGGCCACCCATCTTTACATGGCAACATCTGGATCCAATTTTCTCTGAATGGCGGCAGCAGCCTATAACAGTGGTGGAGACCTCAATATATTGAATCAAGATGATTGGAAAACACAAAGTAGGGGCAGATCAAGTTTATTATACTCACCTCAAAATTTCCAATTTTGTACTGGTAAGCCATCTCCTCCCTCAGCTGAGCTTGCTCTTTCATTGCTTGTGCCTGGAATCCAAATGGAAACAAAGTGATAAAGCATGGCTTGCCATCAAGTGACGGGTCAAGTAAATTAGAATTTAAGTGATCGATTGGAAACTAACCATTCCACCCTGCATTGACCTCTTTAAAGCTACCACCTGTTCTTCCTTGTGCTTTTCACGTTCTCGCATAAGTTCTTGCCTGAATAGCAGAAATAATTAGAGCCCAGGTTAAGAGAGCTAATTTTTGCTTGACATTTATTTAGAAAAAAAAATGATGATAATGGTGAATAGTCTCTACAACTTATCATTTAACCTTCTTTTACTTTATTATAACACTTCTCCTTAAAACTTTTAAGTTTTATAGAGGAAGAACCATAGCACCTTCCGTCATTTTTTAAATATGAAGCCTTCAAACTCTTTTTTCTGGTTATTTTAACAGTCCCTTTTTTAAACAATTCACCAAGACCAATTATTAAAGTATGTAGATAAAATCACACAAGTCAAAATACTGAATAATACCAAAATCACACAATAAAAATACTTAATAATACCTTTTCAGATGAATGAAAATACTCTCTTGATAAAGACTGTAAAGTAAATTTATTCAACAGTACAGACAAAATCTGAAGGAAAAAGCTGTTCTCTCAATGCTAAATATGAAAGGATGGTCAACTTTTTAGGATATAAAATTCCAAATAAGGTTCTCTTTTTAATTTCAGAAATAACAAGAGATTCTAATAAAGAAGCAATAATAATAACAATTACATTAAAATATTTTCCAGAAATTTAGGGCAAAAAAGTTTTGTTTTACAGAAATCCAGAAAGAGATCGACAGAGTAACAAAGTACCACTTAAAATTAGCATTGGTTGAGAATTCTCAATTCCTAACTGGTTTGATGCTGTTTTCGTCATGCTTTAGCTATTTGATTTGAGACAGATGAATATGAACGCATGAAGAGGGTGATTAAAATTAAAAACAAGAATCCTTTCTTCATCAGATCAAACAAGACAAAATCACAGAACTACTAGGATGCCAGGCTCTTTGCAACTTCATGATAGATTCAAATAATGTAGCATGCACTGAAACATACCGACGCTGTTCTTCATCATCGAAGATAGTACGTTCTTTCTGCTGTACTTTTTTAAAACCTTTCATCTGTTCTTTTTCCATTTTACGTCTGTAATAGGCATCAAGGTTGTAATACCTGAAACCACAAACATTGAAAGGATTTATTGGCTTATTAATAGTCAGTAAACTGGATGGACTGATTTATAATGCAAAACCTAGTAGAAGGTGAAGAGATCAACACGAGTGTCAAATAAGCAATTAGCACTACTCTCTAAAATAGATGAGACTACTAAATATATGGAATTAAATCCTAAAATCTTCTTTCTTTCTTTTTTTTTTCTTTTTTTGATGATGTGGAACCTTACCAAGGTAAGGCCCTTTGGAGTAAACCACGGAACTGATAACAAAGGACTCCTAAAAGCTTCTCTTTATTTCATCCTGGCAATAAATTAAAAAGTGTATACCCCTTATTTCATCAACCACGTGCATTTTATGATTTAGACTAAAATAAATAAAAGACTGCCACATTTTTGTCACTGATTTGGGCCTATTTTTAAGTACTTATGTAGATGAAGAACCATGATGGTGATGATGATGATAACAAAAATAATAAAATCTACCCAATGAACAAAAATAATAAAATCTACCCAATGGGCACCATCTGTTATAATTTCACAATTTACTCCTTAATGTTAAAGCACCCACAACCTAGTTCCAGTCTCCAATAAGCAAAGGTCTCCTCACATCCCTCCCCCAACCAGATCTCCTTTATTATTGGTTCAAAGCCTATATGCCTCGCTCTTGCCTATGCTCTCAATGACCTGTCCATCTGCTTGTACTTATCTACTGATCGAGTCATGCTTCGGCCTTGATTTCCTCCCTTATGCCAGTTTCACTAATGAAAACATAGATTGACAAGTAACACTTTGGCTACAGGGAAAGATACACCTTCAACAGAGAAAAGACTACTCATATCCAGGAAAATTTGAGATAAGCCTAACAGAACCAGAGTCGATGAACCTCAAACTACTACTAATAAAAATGAAAAAGACTAATTACGTTACAATTCTACACAAAATAATGAAAAACAAGAGACTATTTAACTGACAGCAAAGAAGCTCACTTTTTAGAAGGAAAAGTAGCTGTATTGTGATCCTCCATGAATCTGCCAAAACAAAGAGGCATTAGACTTTTTTCTTTTTTCTTTTTTGGATAGGTAATAAGCATCAAACATTTATACAATACTAAAGTTCTTTTGCAAAAATTTATTTATTGGTAAGTAATACACACCCCTATGGGCTTGAACCTATGACATCATCCCTCCACCTTGCACTCACAAGGATAGCAGGTGCCATTTGAGCTAGAGCTTATTGGCTAAACATTTTTACTAAATTTAGAAGATAAGAGGAAAAAATAATTAATTTTACAAATTCTTAAAAATAAAAATAAAAAAAAATAAAATAAAAATAAAATAAAAAAGGTTTCTTTTAGAGGTTAACTCAATCCAATCAAAATTTGTGTACTTACTGTTTAAACATCTGCTTCTCTTCCCAATTAGGCAAACTTTCAAGGTTCACCTGCAAAGAAATATCACAAACAATTATCACATCCTAAGCATACGACTAATTTGAAAAACGAATACATATTCAGCATAAAAGTAATGCAACTCTAATGTCTTGAATCCTATGAAGCACAAACAGGGCAAAATCAAATGGTGTGTACATGCCTGCATGCATATATGCTATCTCTTACCCCATGATCAATTGGATGGTAGATCCAATCAAATGGCATGGACATGCCTGCATGCTCTCTCTCTCTCTCTCTCTCTCTCTCTCCAATACCAGATACCTCTATTCTTTTTTCTTTTTCTCTTTTAATAAAAAATAGGGAAAAGTTATCGGATTCTCTAAGGGCATTGGTTTAGGAAATATTTTTAGGAACTTTTTATGGGAAAAGAAAAAAGTAACTGATTTTTTAATAGCTTTTATATTATCCATAAAAATAGTATCAAAACTTTCTTAAAATTTTCCATTAACAAATGCCATAAGGAAAACCATTAACAGGACCCCCCAAAAAAAAAAAAATTTAATAATTCAATAAAGACAAAGGAGCCCCACCCATGTACACATGATGGGTACAAAAATTACACCAACATTAAGCACAAAAAGAAAAACTCACAAGAAACTCAAATGAAAATAAACCGGACACATTAATCCACTCAAATATAGATTTGAGGAATGAAAACTTGAGATCTGGTCCATCTGGAATGGATTTCTCAGGTCCCTTGAACATTCTAGCATCTCTCACACTAAAGACACCATATGAGACAGTGAGGGATCACATTCGAATCACACTATTGCCACTTGTATCAATCCTGCCTTGCCAACTTGCTAGAAGCTCCACCACACCCCTCAACATTACCTGATGGACCCCAAACAAGACAAATACTATACTCCAAAGCTCTTGAGCAATAGGGCAGTAAAGAAGTAGAAGATTCGTAGTTTCCCCAGCCGACTACCAGCTTACACATACAACACCGGTATATAACCATTACCCACCGCTTCCTGAAAATATCAATGTTCAGGATTTTTCCTAAGGCCCCCTTACTTGGGACTTTAGGCTTCCACAATTTTTTCCAAGAAAAGGAAGATTGGGTTGAAGGGTGTAACGATGTGTGTCCACTTCCACTTCATCATATCTGACTGGAGTAAATTAGACCATAAAGGTTACAATGAATTCCAGTTCCAAATCCTATACAGCTATACTGTTGTAACAAAACTAATATCCCAATGATGGGACTCCCCCAAAATGATCTAATGATCAGCCATCGATGCCTCTTGTATCACATGCTATTCAAAAATAATTTTGGGAATGTCTCCCTCAACAGTTATCCTCCAGACCAAGAGAGTCATGCCAAAACTTTATGCAAGTGCCATCACCCACACTAAAACTACTGAACCTTGAAAAGCATCCCATCCTGCCCCCTATGGTTTTTTTTTTTTTTTTTTTAAATAATAAAACTTCATTGAAAGAAAATAATCAACTACAAAGAACCAAAGCACACAGCAAGTGTGCTGAGGTAAACATGAAAACAAACAAAACTAAGGTGCATGAAAAGTACAACTATTAAGCAAAGCAGGTAAGGAGTTAAAAGTGAAAACACAAAAAGCCATTGTCCACCCAAGTAAAGTACAGAGAAAAGCTAGTTTCAGGTCTTGAGTTGAACTTTCGGTTCCTTCAAAATGAGGAATCATGTTCCAAATAACCCCATCCTACCCCCTATGTTCTTCCAGAGGCTAACCCCATGCAAACCTCAGAGCTCGTTAGAGGACCAAGCCCCCACCCTCCAACCCCCCCAACAAACACACTGCCATATTTCCGATCCACCACCTTCCGCCACAAGGCCTCCTTCTCACATGCATACCCCTACAGCCCATTCCCCAATACAGCCTTGTTGAGCTCAATTAAATTTCTGATACCCAAATTGCCACTCTGATTATTTCACAAACTTCACTCCAATGCACTAGTTGATACTTAAACTCATGTCCAAGTCCACCCCACAAGAAATCTCTCTAATACTTATGCATGGCAAGCTACTCCCATGGAAATGGGAAAAAAAGACAAGTAGTAAGTAGGTAGGTTGAATAAACTATAAAGTACTCTCGATTAGTCTATTATCTTTGGTTGACTCACTTCTCTATTTCACGATTTGAGTGAAATATAATCTAATATAATTAATTTTTTCAACTTTATCATTACAACACTATTGTTGCTCACCGATTCTATTTTAAGCTGATCAATCTATTTCTTTGCTATCCATTATTGTTTTAGAAAATTTTCTACGTGTTTTCGAATATTTTTATGGTTGTTATCTTTAACCTAAAAATATAGAACTAGTTGAAGGCTCTTGCCTTATACGGTTTGGACACAAGCTTAAATAATATATAATTGAGATTAAACTCAATAAGGATTCAGTGTAAAACCTCATCTTTACACCTCCAATAAAATGTTTTCACATCAGAATTTTCAATTAGATGAATAAGTATTTCCACACAATCAAAGCTCTAATAAAAACCTTTTCACCATATAATTATAAAATTATTTTGTAAAATATAAAAAAAATTATAAATAAAAAAATTAGAAAAAAAAAAAAAAAAACATGGGTGAAGAACAAGAAACACTACTAATCAAATGTTTATCCAAAAAAAAAAAAAAAAAACAGTGCTAACAACTTTGCTACAGAAGCTGCCCTTGACATATAAAAGGATTTCCTAGATGCAATTAGAGAAGCAGGTTGTACCTGTCCTCCATGTGTGTGTCTTGCCATTCATTGGATAGGATTAAAAGTAATTTAAAAATTATTGAATTTACAAAGAGAGACCAAACTTGCAGTCACCGTTAGTTTGCTTGAAGTAAAGAATGTGGAAGAGGAGTATTTAGGTACACAATGCAGTGGATAGAGGCAGAGAAATTGGACTTTGACTGGACCTACATGTTAAAATAAATATTTTGGTTTGAGAAACCCATCGCCATAAGTTGCAAACAATTCGTGTTTTCCTGTTTCAATTTCTGGGCGCCAAACTAGAGATAAGGATTTCACCTATTGGTGGAGGTCCGAATGAGATCTTAGGGGCATAAGGGTGGCATCTCCAGCAATATTATTAAAGGAATTTCTTTTTCTTTTTCTTTTTCTTATTCTTTTTCACAAATTTCCTTCTTTTATTAGATTTGTGATTGTGTGTAGAAATACCTATTCATCAATTTAAAAAATTATGATGCGGAAATATTTCAACGGTGTAAAGATGAGGTTTTACACCAATTCCTTATTGAATTTAACCTCCATCTGATTTTATCATGAATGCTTTATAATATGTCTATAACCAACGCTAGCCACTTGGGCCTTGGCACAAAGAAAGTGTAGCCAGTCCCCTCAGAGATGAAAATTTGGCACAACCACAACCTCTATGACCCAACTTTTAACATATACTATACTATGATAACTAATAATTTGCTATGTCTCTACCGTTTCCATATTGTTGTGTGCCCCGCCTTCATGCTTCCTTCATATCTCTCTCTCCCTCACACACAGATTATCACATTGAAAGTTAAAAAGCAGAGGGAATTCAGGTTTTTACATATACCCATTATTAATGATAATGGCTAAGGAAAATGATATGTCTTGAACATGCTATAAGATGGTGAAATTGTGAGAGATGGAATACCTGTTTTACTTCTGCCAACCATGCAGTGAACTCTGGCCGTTTGTTCCTACAAAGTCCAAAGTATCATGTAAACAAAAACAGTCAATTTCTTTCATACAAAATTGAATAATCAGTTAGCTAACAAGAAAACTACAATCGAAATCTGCATATTATCTCATTCTTATTTCTCATTTTCCAAAAGAAAAATTGCCACGCATTTATTCTCTCCACAGCCAATGATCCTAAATAATTTTAAACAAAAGCAAAAATAAAAAGACAATTAAGCGTGCATACTTTTTTTACCACACAAAATTCAAAAAAAAAAAAAAATTATGTTCAGAGCAACCTAAAGGAGAACATTGGTTTTTTTTTTTTTTCAGATTTTCTCAGCAACCAAACACAAACACAAACCCTAACCAGTGACTTACCACATATCGGTTTCTCTGATAATCCCATACTTCCCCCACAAGTTCGTCACCGCTCCCTTCTTTCCTCTTTCTCTCTTCTCCTTCTTCTTCTTCTTACGTTTCTCTCTCCTCTTTCTCTCTTCTTCTTTCTCTCTCTTCCTCCTCCTCCTCTCTTTCTCTTTCCTTCTCCTTTCTCTCTCCTCATCCTCTCTCCCTCTCCTCTTCTTCCTCCTCCTCCTCTCGCCCTCACTCTCACTCTCCGCCTCCGAATCCGAACCCCTGTCCTGATCCGATTCCGAATCAGAATACTCCGATTCAGAATCCGAACCCGAACTCGAATCCTCTTCGCTACTGTACCGCCTTCGCGATTTCCTCTTCTTTCTCCTCTCGCTTTTCCCGTCCTTTTTTCTCACATCCTCTTCCTCTTCCGAATCGGAACTTTCCCGCGCTTTTCTTCGAGACTTAACGCCTTTTCTCTCTTCTGCGGAACCGGAATCTGAATCGGTACCGGAATGCTCTCGCGCTTTCCTGGATTTTATCTTCGACGAAGCTTCGGTTTCTTCTTCTTCTTCTTCCTCATTTGCTCGCTTATCTGGCAGCGCACCGTTTCGATCTTTTGCCATTTTCGTTTTTGGTTTTGAAGATTTTTTTTTTGACAGTGAGAGAGGAAAGGGAATACGAGCTACGAAGCAGAAATGGGACAGTGATGGAGCTATTTATATTGGTTTCGGATTTGACGTATCTGGGCTGAAGGTTAAAATATGCGTTTCGGCAGAAACTAGGCCCAAATGTTTTCTTTGTAAGAAACAACCAGACCCAAAATTGAATAAATCCCTTTATCTCATATAGATCAGTCCACCTCTTCGTGGGCTTCTTCTTTTTTTTTTTTTTTTTTTCATAAAATTTTTTTAAAAAAAGTAGTGATTGTAGAAGTTTTTGAAAATATAATGAATATACAAATTATGTTTATGTAAAATATGTGTGTGATATTTTGCAACTAGACACTTCTCGCAAGTGCTCAGTGGACAATATTTGTAATTATGCTTCTTAGTTAATAAATAGAGCAAGATTTAGGTACAGTATTTAAATGCTGTTCTTTAAGTTCTCCTCTTAAAATTATGCTATGTGGTTTTTTTCTTATGTGATAGAAGTGTATTTTTTAATTAAGCAGAATTTTAAAAGGGAAATCTAAAGAACAACAACTAAGGTATTGTATATAAGTTTTGTCCTAATAAATAAATCCTCTTTCTTATCAAAAACAAAATCTTAAAAACAAAAAATAAAATAAAATCTTAGAGCTTGTAACTTGTAAAAAATTATATATTGACTTTCTAATTTTAACAAATTATATATATATATATATATATTAAAAACCACTAATGAAGCAACTTATTTTGTGAGAGAAAATTTTTGATTGATGCCTATTATACTCAATTGGAATTGTTTTCTTCTATGATCGACCATTATACATCAATAACTCTAAATTAGATCGGTTTTTCCTTAACTAATAAATGCTTGGACAAATAATTTTCTACCTAATGGGGAGATAATTGGATAGATGACATGATCCTATATTTATTACAAAACCAAAAAACCATGAAAACCAATGAATTCTGTTGTGAAAAGATTTTCGGACTAAAAATTAGGATTTTTGCTAGTGGAAATTACTGTGTAATAGATGATAAAGAAGAAGAGTCAATATTTTGTGAACCATGCAGATTAACACTTGTCATCTAACAAATCACATTGTATGAATAAAATTTATGAAAAATTTAATTAAATCATTTTGATGTCAAAAGCCCCCTCCTATTTTCAGAAATGACACTGTACCTCTTCCGGTTTTGATACTTAAGCAAGTCTACAACCATTTATATGCTATTATAAATGGAGCCCAAAATCAAATACATATTTTTCAAATTATATTTTCATCTAGAATAAGCTCAAAATAAGAAAATAAAGAATTTAAAAAAATAATAATAATAATAATAGCCTCAAGGGTTTAAGTGTCAGTTTCTACTTTCTAATGAGAAGGTTTTCAATAGAGGCTAATGTAATTTACCTTTTAAACTAATGTCCACTCATGAGATGTCATTTCAACCAATTGTTCTGATTCATATATATGCCCTCAACATTAATAGACTGAAACAAAACCACTTGAACGCACAAGGCATTTTGCATATTGCAAATCAAATCCTAAACTAGGCAAATTTTAGAACAAATATTTCGAGTGTCATCTGTAAGCATTTATTATATAAAATCGTAGGGAAACAAAGGAAAAGAGAACATCAATAATCAGAATAAAGTTTTTGACATGAGTGGCATATTGTTTCATATTTTGAGTGTGGCATTCAAAAACTTAATTTTCACAACAGTTCCAACTGCTCGCTGAATCTTACAACTGATCACAATAGTTAAAAGTATTTTGAAGTGTGCACTATAATTGCATATCAATATGCCATAATCAAGCAAAAGCATCCATCAAAAGCCATGCACCATTTTAGGTTTTTCCTGTCTTGAGTTTAGAATACTCTCTGTTTCCTCATTTTGATCTATTTTGTCAGCTTTCATGCTCTCCAAAAGCCCATCCACTTCTTTCCCACCCCTGATATACGCCTTGAACAAAACATGGTACATTTCCCTGTCCAATGGAACAGTAGTCTTCAAAGAGCCCAGAAAAACTTCAACTTCTTCAATGCCTCCATTATCACCGAGCCAATTTAATATGCTTGAAATCAGTGTAGCTTTAGGCCGCCACCCTTTATTTTCTGCCCGTACAGCCAAAGCTTCCTTCATGCATTCAAAAGCCTTCTCCATATTCTGCTTACCCACATAGCCTGCTGCAAGAATTGCCCAACTATTTGGGGTTGGAGTCTTCCCCTTATTGACTTTATCTCGAAGTATAGTTTCAGCTTTTTCAATCAGTCCCTTCTGACAATACCCAATAAGGAGAATGTTTGGCACGCGGAAATCATACCAGTGGCAAGATGACTCCCACTCCTCAAGCAACTTTTCAGTTTCTTCGAACTCCCCAAGCTTCACTAGAGAACCCAGCATGGTTATATAATCCCTGTTGATTTGCTTCTTACAATTGGATTTTTCAAGTCCCCACAACCTCATCATCTCATCTTTATTTCCAAGACTTGCATGGAGTGAAATCAGATTATTGTAGCCAAGTGCATCTTTATTTACCTTTTCCTCACATTTCTTCAGGTAAATCAGTGCTTTCTCACGCATACTTGCTTTGATGCAATAGTTGGCCACCATTGAATAAGTGGTCCAGTCCATAGAGATGTGGGGTATGCTCTCCATTTCTTCTAAAAGTTTCTCCATGCTTTTAAGATCAGATCTTGCACCATATGAATTTATGCAAATTTTGTAGCTAAAATGGTCAGGGGAGACACCATTCTCCTTCATTTCTGATAAGACATCAGGGACTTTCTCAATCTGGCCTGTGTTTGTATATAGGCACATGATATCATTGTAGACGAGGGGACTGAAAGTAAAACCTACGTCTTTCATCTTCTGCAAGTGAGAAAGGGACTTGTCAACATTGCCTTCCCTGACATAACAATTTAAAAGAGCACCATAAATTTTGTCAATTTTGTCTTGATCACTCAAGTTATTAAAGTAGTTTTCTGCGGAATCCAGCCCACGAACTCTACCAATCAGGTCTAACTGCACAGCCTGATCACCTGGTGAGAATGAGCAGAGTCCCTTGCTACTCACCCACTCTGAAACCTACAGCAGAAGATTAACATGGTGACTTCAACTACAGTGACAAACAAGAAACCACCGATTTCCTAGACATTCCAAAGTTTGAAAATTAATCAGAAAAAAGAAAAAGGAGGAGTAAGGAGAGAAGCATGATATAAATCTAATAAAGGAGTTTAGGTAGAAATACAGGAGAAGACACTATATATATAGTGTGTGTGTATTGCTGGTGTTTTCCTTCTTTTTGGGGCGGAGGGGGTGGTTATGGATGCATGTACGAGCGAGAAATCATCCTCAAACGTGGACGTAAGATGCACCAAGCCTTAAGCCAGAAGCAGAAAAAGCTTTCAAAAGCTCATTTTTAAAGGTTACTAGCATCATAGATGTTGAATATATTATTGAAAAACAGTTAACATTTGCTGGAAGATTAATTTTACCGCCGCTCTCACAAATTCACTCAAATCTGGAAATTTTGCTCCTTTCAGTAAGCCATGGAATGCCAGCAATAATAATTTATTTCTCAATAACTCTTTATAGTAGATTTTGCAAATTTTAAAAAAAAAAAAAAAAAAATGTAATCACTTAAGATAGACGTATAGTATACTGTTGTTTTTAATATTTATGGAGGTTATCCCCCAAATGTGCCAACTGGCATTGCTAGTATCTTATTCCAAGATGAAGTTACTACCACTAGACAGAATAATCAACCTATGCAAAAAAGCATTAAGAATGTCAATACACACACACACAAGGATCTAATTGTACAACTTTTTCTTTTTTAATCTGCCCTCTTGGTGCCTAGCAAGAGGCCATAATAGCTTGATGCCAATGCTAAACACCATTCCTTCTGTTATACATTCCTGCACGTGAAAGAGAACTCAATAAATTGTTTTACATTCCTGCACGTGAAAGAGAACTCAAGAAATTGTTTGTGCTCTAAAATGAGCAGGTATGCTCTTCTTGATATTCTAGCTTATTATAGAGATGCCAGAAAATTCACAATCAGAGTACTCCATCCCTTCCCAGATCAAACAACTCCAGAAGAGCCCATGACATGGTCAGCAATGGACAAGGTAGGAAATAGGGAGAATTTGATGAGGAAAACAATTCTTAGTTGGAAATTCACATACAGCTCTGAGAGTAAAAGAAGTTTACAAATCCAAAATGTAAAGTTGCTAATCCACATGACACCTCCCAGTCCCACTATCTGTAGGATCAGATTTTCAGGGATTATGGAAACACTACTTTCAGTATTTGCAGTGTCGAGAAGATTTCAGTCAACTAAACAATGCTAGAAGATCCATGTCAAGCAATATATGGTTCAAATTAGAGATTCAGTAAATGGAGAAGGATTTCTGTGTGGGTCCAAAAAACCAACCTTCAAACTGACATCATATGGATACTTATAAAGATATATTGCACCAAGAGTAAACAAATGCATCTACCAGCTTGAAACAAGTCAGTCAAAAATATGCACATTAATCCATTCCTTTTTCCACACTAATATTCCTCATCTTATTTACTCTGATAATAAGGGTGAGATTGTGGGTTTACATGTCGCTAGCATCTCTAAGTTACCAATAAAAATCGTGTTAAACTGTCCTCTAATACTTCTGCAAATTCCCCACTTGCAATGCATATACAATGATTCTTAATTGGATACTTCCTCTTGTAGGCAAACATTTTTGGAGTTTTGTAGTTTAGCCAGACTTGAATGGGGATCAGAAAGCTACAAACCCAAACAAAAGAAATTCACTTTGTCATAATGAACCCTAGAAAAGATAAGTTTCATTTCTTAGCATAATTTCATTTCAAAACGCACCAAAATTCTGATATGCCAATTAACATGCATTACTTTTAAGTTTCAACACAATTCCCTGAATCAGCAAAATAACTTCAGAACCAAAAATAGACACCAACGGTGTCTAAGCCACTAATATAGGATTTATTTCTGCCTTTGTACAAGCTCATGAACACTTGCTTCTCTAAATGTCAAGCACAAATTATCAGAACAAGATCTCAAAAACACACACACACACAGATATATATATATATATATATATTTTTTTTTTTTTTCTGGCAACTCAAAAACCCATCACCCACCACAAATTGCTTAGAAGATCTTAGCAAAAGAGATTATATAAATTTCAACCCTCTTATAAATTTTATCTTTTGCAACCAGGGAAAACAAAAGGTCCTCTTAATCTGACCTAGCCCTTTTAATGATGAGTTACGCATTTGCCCAAAGACCCAAAACCTAAATAATACACCAAACCCATTCTTTCTTTGTTTAGCTCTTTTTCCACCATTTCTCAACAACCAAACAAAGAAGCTTCTCAACTGTGAGAAATACAACTCTTTACCATTATTGAAGCAAATTTTCCATCATACAATCAAAACCAACCAGCATTTCAAAATAAACCCAGAGTATCTTTCCTTTAGTTCAACATTTCCAAAGCAGCTACAACAAAATCCTCAAGCTACATGTAAAATAATAATAATAATTTACTCAGCAACCAAACAGAGCATTACCCAGAAAATAAACTGACCTCGAGAGCTTGGTTGTAGCGCCTGCGAGCTCGGAGGTCGCGGACAATGCGCTGGAGCTCAAGGTTCTTGACTTTGTTTCCTTCTTGCACCCACTGATCAAGAACTGGGACTACACTGAAGGAAGGGTCCCCCATAGGACTAATTCTTGAGAAGAGGTTTTTTCTGCTAGTGGTAGTGGAACCATGCTTTCCCGTGCTGTAAGATCTTACTATTAGGATTGCATTAGTTGTGAGGTCTCGGGACCTGTTCAGGATTGCGAACATCATTTTTGATGTCATGGAATGAAACAAACTTTTCCAGAATTTGTGTGTGGGGATTTAACAGTTTGCCTTGGATTGAGGTTTGTTTTAGTTTAGGGTAGGATTTTTTGCCTTGTGTTGAAAAGGGTTTAGGGATTAGGGTTTAGGAGGCTTTTTTTTTTTTTTCTTTTTTTTTTTAATCAAAATTTAGGAGCCTCTTTGGTAAGCTCTTTTATTTTTTTTAATTGAAATAATGTTCATATATCAATTTTCCCAACAAAAAAAAAAAAAAAAAATCTTATATTAAAAAAAATCGCGTTAATTTAAATATATATATATATATATATATATATATATATATATATGGGAGGAACAAATCTTTCCCCATAAGGTATTGTTCACTTTAGGCTAAGTGCTTATAAGACAAGAGTGGGAGGCGTCTCTCATTGACGTGGGATTGAACAAATTCGTGAGGATGTCATCAGCTCCTTGGCTCATTCCCACCCACCCTCACGAATTTGTTCAATCCCACATCGGGGAGAGACGTCTCCGACCCTTGCCTTATAAACACTTGGCCTAAGGAATGATATACTAAAAATAAATCTAAGTTGATATAATCTTTAAAAAAAAATGTAAGGAGAGGTAGCTAATTTTATGGTGTAAGAAATAGACTTTGCAGCAGATATATAAACAATCGGTTTTTCGGCATACCTCTCTTGGCCTAAGCCGATGATCGCACAAGAGCTTTGACCTTTGAGATTGTTCTACGTTGTCTAGACCCAGCCTCCACACAGACCAACTATCCAAACACGTTTTGAATTCCAGTTTGTGCAACCCACGAACCAAAAAATGTTCCTCCGACAGTGTTGCACACTACTAAAGTGATGCAAATATAATCCACAACCTAAGAGCCTTACAACACTCTGTAAACACTATGAGAAAATGTAGAATTCGTTCATTGTACAATAGGTACCATTCTTGGTGTTTATATACACACCACTCCATTAATATTGAGTGGGATAGTGGACTTAGTGGGATAGAAAATGTAGAATTCGTTCATTGTACAATAGGTACCATTCTTGGTGTTTATATACACACCACTCCATTAATATTGAGTGGGATAGTGGACTTAGTGGGATAGTGTAACGGTCTAAATACCATTACTCCTAGATGTTACAATCTGAGGCAAATAGAGGAACATGCTCACATTGGGTGATTGTCCATATTCTTTCAATTTCTAACATCTCCCACTCATCCACTGTGGGCATGGCCCTATTATTCATCTCTCAATGTGTTTCTCAGTGCGTTCATACTGGCAAATAGGTTGTGCGACCACCGAGCACACTTGAAAAACATATTTGAGAGCACTATGCTAAATCTTATACCAAGACCAGTATAGCAACATCCCTAAAGTGTCTCGTTATGCCCTAGACATATATTAACACATCAAATCAAGCATCTCTAATCCCTCTTGAGTTTCATAGTCAGACTTATGCGTGATCCATCATGACTATCTAAATGTACTCATGATTATTTCGCTACCATAAGCGCTATAACCTATCGACAGTGAGCACAAATATAAGGATGTGTTACAAAAATAGTCTTCCCTTTGCACTCATGTCCTTTAACTTTGGTCCAATCGCTTTCCCAACAATGTCCCTTTAGACCGAATCCAACATGGCCATAGGTAATATGCCAAAGTAGCAGACATCAAAACCTCAGCTTCAAGGCATAGTCAAAAGTAACAAGGACACAAGTAGGATCTTAATGAAAGATCCATGGGACTCACACGGTGAAGAAACAGGGATTTATTCTCTCACCTCCGCTTTTGGTCGAGTAAGCACATGTAGTATGAAATACATACTACGGTGGAGTTCTCTTAAGTAAGAGTGTATGTCTTAACTCAATACACCGTACAAATCTTAGTCTAGTCACTACTCAAGCGCCTAACTCGAGTCATTTATTCGCTTGCCACCTCAGGCATCAAATACGGTCTCACATCTGGCTAACCACAGGCTACATGGATAATGGGCTATCCATGTACGGTCTAATCAAGATAAATATATTATAGACCTCATCTTAGTCCCAACTAAGGCGACATCTGTTTGTGTCAACTATCTATATATGCTACATAAGCATTGAATGACACAATGTCTCATCTCTGCTCACTACTCAAGCGCCAGAGGTGATCGCTCGTGTGAGTGAGACGACCTAAGCCTGTCGACATACCTTTCATACCACAGAACTCATCATATGGTATATGTGTGTGTAAACATACATATTATTATTAACTGAATAACATCATATGTATTTAAAACAAAATATCCCAAAAGAGTACAATAAATGGTAACTAAAAACAACATATCATCATATTTTACGTAGCCTTAAACTCCTAACATGAGTCTGAAAGGCATCCCTTCCTATAGGCTTTGTAAGAGGATCAGCAATCATGAGGCTTGTAGAAATGTGTTTTAGAACCACTTCATTGTGAGCAACCATGTCTCGAATGCAGTGATATCATATATCAATGTGTTTGGTTCTACCATGATACTTAGAATCTTTAGCATAGGCAATTGCTGCCATGCTATCACAATGTACCGTAATGGGATCCAAGGCATCCTTGACAACCTCAAGATTCTGAAAGAACTTCCTTAACCAAACAGCTTCCTGAACAGCTGCTGAACATGCTACATACTCTACTTCCATAGTTGATAATGCTATATAGGGTTGTTTCTTGCTACTCCAAGTGATGGCGCCATTATTTAGCAAGAAAGTATATCCAGATGTAGATTTGCGTTAATCTAGGTCACTGCCCCAATCAGCATCACTATAGCCAATCATATGCAAATCTGAACCCTGATAACAAAGGATGTAGTCCGCTGTCCTTTTAAGATATCTTAATATCCTCTTGACAGCTTTCCAATGAGCAAGTCTTGGATTAGACCGAAATCTGCTGACTAATCCAACAGCATAAAATATATCAGGCCGAGTACACATCATTGCATACATCAAGCTTCCAACTGCATTAGCATAAGGAACACGAGCCATCTTTTCTTTTTCATCTTGAGTCTTAGGACACATATCAAGGCTTAAGCTCTCATTTTTGGCAACTGGAGTATCTATGGGTTTGCAATTATGCATTTGGAAACGCTCAAGAACTTTCTTAATGTGAATTTGTTGTGATAAACCTAAAAGTTTCTTTGAGCGATCCCTAAGGATTTTAACCCCTAGAATATAATCTGCCTCACCCATGTCCTTCATCTCAAAGTTAGAGGACAACCACCCTTTTGTGGCGATAATCATCTCCATGTCATTACCGGCCAATAATATGTCATCAACATACAATGACAAAATAATGAAAATTCCCTTGGATTGTTTTACGTAGACATAGTGATCTTCTTCGATCATCGTAAACCCATTCGATAGAACGGCTTGATGAAATCTCAGATACCACTGTCTAGATGACTGCTTTAAACCATATATGGATCGCTTAAGTTTGCACACTTTGTGCTCTTGACCTTTGGTCGCAAAGCCAATAGGTTGATCCATATAGATTTCTTCATCTAGTTCTCCATTAAGAAAAGCTGTCTTAACGTCCATTTGGTATAATTCCAAATTCAAGTTTGCAACAATGGTCAGAATGAGTCGAACTGAGGCAAACCTCACAACTGGAGAAAAGGTTTCCTCATAGTCAACACCCTCTTTTTGAGTGTATCCTTTTGCCACTAATCGAGCTTTATACCTTTCTATTGATCCATCCGCCTTGCATTTGATTTTAAGAACCCATTTGTTCCCAATTGCTTTACACCCTGATGGTAGGTCTACCAGATCCCAGACCTGATTAGTCCTCATAGACTCCATTTCATCATTCATTGCTTTCATCCACTCATCGCTAAAAGAAGATGAGAAAGCCTCTTGCACAATTCTTGGCTCATCATCATCCTGTGAAGCAATCATGAAAACTTCTCCCTCAATCTCAAAACGACGACGAGGAACATTTCCACGGTTGCTTCTACGTGGCTGAGGTTGTTGTGGACCAGCTTCTAATGATGTGCTCCCACTAGGTTGTGAGTCGCTCCTACTGTCTCTAGGAGTTTTAGGAATTTCTTCCTTGTCCTCTACTAGTCTACTTGGGGCGCCTACCTCTTGATCCATCATTTCATAAAGAGTCAAGTTCTTTTCAACCTCACCTATGTTAGGGAATTCACTTTCAATGAAATCAACATCACGTGACTCCAATTCAGTCACACTTCCATCAGGTTGTTCACCTATCAACATATAGCCTTTGGAATGATCAAAATATCTTATAAAAATACACTTCTTTCCTCTAGGCCCTAACTTCCCATATCTATGAGAAGTATTGTGAACATAACCCGTTGAACCCCATGGCCGTAAGTTATCCAAGTCAGGTTTCTTGCTAGTCCATAGTTCATAAGGTGTGGAAGATACTAATTTAGAGGGCACTCGGTTAAGTATATAGGCTGCAGTCAAAAGTGCATCCCCCCAATATGAAATCGATAAGTATGCTTGCGCCATCATTGACCTAACCATCTCTAGCAATGTTCGATTTCTCCTTTCCGCCACACCATTTTGTTGCGGTGTATAAGGCATCGTTAACTGCCCTGCAATTTTCTTTTCATCACAGAGCTCCTTAAATTGCTTAGATAGATACTCACGTCCACGATCAGTTCTGAGAGCCTTAATGCTCTTGTCTAATTGATTCTCAACCAATATCATGTATCGTCTAAAGCAATCTAAAGCCTCAGACTTATGAGAAATCAAATAGACATGATCGTAACGTGTAAAGTCATCTATAAATGTGATAAAGTAGAAACCTCCATGCCTTGCCCTCACATTCATTGGACCACATATATCAGAGTGGATTGGTTGCAACGGAAAAGATGCCCTTGTGGCTTTTCCAAATGGTTTTCTTTTTTACTTTCCCACAAGACAATGTTCACATATGGACAAAGTGACCTTAGCGAGATTGCCCATAAGGGCTTCTCTAGCTAACCTAGTCATCCTATCTTGCCCTATATGACCAAGCCTAGCATGCCATATAATTGAATTATCAGAAGTATTATCAGATAAAGTCAAAAAAACTAAACTATCATTATTATAATGTTTAATATCTAAAATTAAAATACCACTTGAAATAAAACCACGACCATAATAAACTGTTCCCAAATGCAATAAAACATAATTATTCTAAAAAATAAACCGGAAACCAAGTCTTAACAAAGTAACTACGGAAAGTAAGTTCCTCCGGATCTCTGGAGCATATAATACGTCATGGAGTAACAGAGTGCGGCCACCTCGCAATTCTAGCTTGTAAGTACCAACTCCAAGTACCTCCACGCTAGCTCCGTTTCCCACCTTGATGTCTCTACACCCAACAAGAATCCAGCGGTACTCCACAAATCCCACTCTATCTCTTGCTACATGTTCTGTTGCCGCTGAGTCTACAGTCCACATAAGAGCAGAATTAGCAACAAGGACATGACTAGTTACAAAAACATGGTGAGATATAGAATTAGTTGTTACCTTTTTTGGCTCAATGCATTCATTGGCAAAATGTCATTTCTTTCCGCAATTATAACAAGTCAACTTAGACTTGTCCTTCTTTGCGCGCTTTCCTCTAGTATTGTGCTTGACAAACTTAGCCTTCTTAGGCGGTGGCCCATTAGGTCTCTCTTGTCTAGGAGCGTAATCAGGTTACTTGCGTTTAGGCCTAGCTGCCTTACGCGAGCTAGTCTCAGCCATGTGCACAGAACTAATCGGCTTGGCTACTTCAAGGCGCTCAACTTCAAGTTCTAAGTTTTGACACATCGTCTCCCATGAACTTGGTAGTGAACAAATCACTGCCTGGACTTGTTGTTTGTTAGTAAGATTGTTTCCAGCAGATTTGAGCTCTCAAATCATGGAGGACATCGCCCTAAGATGCTGCTTCATCGTATGTTCAGAGTGCATCTTATATAAATCAAATTTCATTGTTAAGCCACGCAGTCTAGTGGCTGATGTCCCTCTATATCTTAGCTTTAGAGCTTTCCATATGTCTTGTGCAGTTGTATACTGTTCAAATTCACCAATCAAGTCATTGTGCATGCTGCTCAACATTGTAAAGCGCGCATACAAGTCCTTCTTGCGCCAACTTTCATAGGCAGCAAGATCACGTTGGTGTTGCTCAGTGCTTCCCTCATCGGGTTTACTCAACAAATGAGTTAGAGTTTTTAGGACTTCTTGCTCATTCAGCACATACTGGATTTTGCGGTGCCAAATATTGCAATTTTTACCATCCAATTTGTCTCCTTTATTGAGATCAGCAACTATACCTTTAGAAGCCATTTCACTACAAAATTTCATAAATGGGACATTATACACACATTTCAAAAATTTTGATGTTCAATCTAAAATAAACTTAGATAATCAACACACGTCGCAAGATCGAAAATTTGCTAAGCTTCCTAATCATCTCTTACGCCACTAGTGTTTATTACTAAGCTTAATTTTAATCTATTCGTGCAAAATTATGTATGGGAGATAACACAACTCAACCATACTCCCACTATTCCATATTTCAATTCTAAACATATTTACAAAATATATGTATTGAAAATAATTCACCAATATTATCAATTAACTATTAAGCCAAACAAACTATCACAATTTAAACTCATGAGAACAATTCATATAGGCATTTCATTATTTCACTAAGAAATAATTATTTCTTTGCCGCGTTAAATATAATATCTAACGTTGTGTTAATATTTTTAATACCATATTTCACTAAGAAATAATGACGGAATTAAATAATTTAAATCAATCAATTCCATATCATTAAATATTTCTTAAAAATATATACACACCAATAAAGAGCCGCATCATCATTAGCAAATTGCAACAGCCCTTTAAATCTAAGAATAATGAATAGTCATGATATGTAAACTAGAAATACTATTCACGTGTACAGGTTCCAGAACAAACAAAAAAACTCTTAAACCACAACAAAATTTATGGCCCCACCATCTTCTTCTTCTTTCTTTCCTTTATTTATTTATTTATTTATTTTAATTTTTTTTAATAACGATAAAACATGTAACAGGCTTTTAATAGGCATAAACGTTTCACCAGGCTTTAATAGGCATAAACGTGGCCCATTGTACAGTATACGCTAAAAGAAACTGAGTAAATGCAAACACTATTTAAGTAATAAAATATTGTGGGACCCTTTTTTGTTTTTTATTTAATTTGCTACCACTCTAGTTGACGCAGGTTGTCTTCAACCTTGTTCTTTCAATTTCTTTCAGCCAAAAAATGAGCTTCAGCCATGAAATTCGAAATTTTATATCTTCTTCATTTCAAGTCCATTTTTAACGTACCATATACCGATTTAAAGCTTATAACATATAGATTCATAATATGAAATCATATTTTGTAAATAGAAATCATATGAGAGCAGTTTTGTCCTTAAAGATTCGGTGTTCTAAGTTTTGTTAAGCTATATCTCATGGCATACTTAGAGATTTGCTACGAAACTTAAGGTAGATATTAATACATGTAATACAAACAACATATATTAATTTTGAGGCATTAAATGCTCAGAATCAAAACTTGCCATTGAAGGCCATGTGAGGTGCATAGAAGTTCATAGCATACTACAGAAGCATAAAACACATTAAGAACTAATCATATGTGCCTATGACATCGAGAACAACCTATAAAAACTCTGATACCAATGTAAGAAATAGACTTTGCAGCGGATATATAAACAATTGGTTTTTCGGCATACCTCTCTTGGCCTAAGCCGATGATCGCACAGGAGCTTTGAGATTGTTCTACGTTGTCTAGAGCCAACCTCCACACAGACCAGCTATCCAAACACGTTTTGAATTCCAGTTTATGCAACCCACGAACCAAAGAACGTTCCTTCGACAGTGTTGCACACTACTAGAGTGATGCAAACATAATTCACAACCTAAGAGCATCACAACACTCTGTAAACACTATGAGAAAATGTAGAATTCGTTCATTGTACAATAGGTACCATTCTTGGTGTTTATATACACACCACTCCATTAATATTGAGTGGGATAGTGGACTTAGTGGGATAGTGTAACGGTCTAAATACCATTACTCCTAGACGTTACAATCTGAGGCAAATAGAGGGACATGCTCACATTGGGTGACTGTCCATATTCTTTCAGTTTCTAACATATGGGATATGGAGGGGCGTGGTGGAAAGAAAAATTATACAATAGTAAAATTTTTAAAATATTAATTTAATAAAAAGTTTAGATGATATAATATTGCTTATTGTCCTTTTAAATCCTTGATATCATCTCTCCATGATATCATTTCTACTTCATAGTATATTTCCTCTCCTACTTATATCTTTAGCCTTCATTAGAGAGTTGATAAATGAATGAAATGAAATGGAATAGAAATGAATGAAATGGAATGGAAAATAAATACATGAAATAGAATTAGTAATCTTATTTGGATATTTAAAAAAAATTAAAAAAAAAAGAAGAAAGAATGGAAATGAATTGAAGGTAGGTAATCTTTTTTGGGCGTAACATAGAGGAATATAAATGGAATCATTTTATAATAATAATATTATTAGATATCTATTTTAAAATAAAAGGCTTAATACATAGGGGTATTTTGGTATAGCCTTATTAGTATAGCCTCATCACACGTGCTTTGCGCATGCAATAAGGATTTTTTTTTTTTTTTCGGTTTAGATTCATAATTTTTTTTTAAAAATTTTTTGGATAAGTTTGTTTTGAGGGCATGGATTAGTAGGAGAGTGTCTTATTTTGTAGGCATTTTAAGTGGACTTGGAGATATATTTTTATCGTATTGTCCTCAATTTTTTCCCTCTTAAATGTAAGATTTAAGAGTATTTCTAAGGTATTTCTAAATCACTTAAAAGTCCAGCTCAAAAAGTAGAATCTCTTATAGATGATATAGATATCAAATAAATAACAATTAAATTTGTTTTTGTAGATTACCTATTTTGTTTTGATCGAATATCTTGAAGTTCCTAGCTATAGATGTTGACAAAGAATCCTAATTAGCCTACAAAAACTAATATCTCGATGATGATTATTATTATTATCATAAAAGGTTGTCAGGGACGTTTTTGTGACAAGGACAAAAATGCAAGATTAGCCCAAATCTCCCATTGAGTTCTTTAGAAAATATTTATTTATGGAGAACTAAGCCCAAAATTCCAAACATATAATGAACAAAAGGCTAATGGTGTTTTAACAAGAGAGAAATCAAAATGCCATAATTGAAATACAAGAAAATGTAGAAAAGGTACGCAAGTTCGAAACCCACAGTCAATGAGAAGAGCAAATTGAGAGAGGTAGTGAGGAAGAGATGGAAGGTTCCCCAGTACCCATATTTTCACCCCTAAGCTTCAGAATTGTGAGAATGCTGGCTGGCTGAATGGGCTTTTGCTCTAAAGTTTCAGCTATGTGGATAAAACATAGTTGGTTGGTTTTTTAGTTGAAGAGAGACTCTTGTTTTGAGATTGGGGTGTTGCTCTTAGAGTAAAATGTGATTGGTTTGTTTTGAATCTGATTGGGGCCTTGTATATTGAGTTTGGTGTGCTCTAAGTGATTGGTTTTTAGGATAAAGATGAGGCTATGGACCTCCAAGATGCTAAACTAATGTTTGGTTTAAATTTGCTTTTGTTTGGATAAAAGGAAGACTTACTTTTATCATCATTAAGGGAAATGCTTGACCAAACCCTCATTGGCTCCCCTTTTTTCAGTTTTTTCAGACTATTGGGAGGCTCACCTGAATCAGGGCTAGCAACTGAAGTTGGCCAATGAGAGCCAACCATTTTTAAAGGAAAAAATGGTTCTGGCAGAAACTTTGGGTCACAGTCAGCCAGAGCATAAAATTTGTTTTGAGGTGGAACTTTCGGGTACAATACCTCCCCCATGAGCCTAAGGTGCTACCAGTATCCCTTACCCAGTTGGTAGCACGCATGGGTTGGGCTCATGCAAAAGGTCTGAAAGGAACTGACCTATACCCTCCAAACCACACTTCCTCAATTTCCCCCATAAGTCGCATGGGCTTAGGCCATGCTTAAAAGAATAAAATATAATATAATACATGAATTGAGCCCATAAGGAAGTTGAGCTTGGTTGAATTGGTCTTGTACAAAATGTGTTGCGAAAATGGGTATCAACATTAGCCCCCCGAGCACGCGTGTCGCTTGCGGTATGCGTGTGAGTAGTTGATGTTTCCCATTACTTGTAGACGTTGTGATTTTGGGAATTAGTTTACCTAAATGCTCTATTTTTTGTTGAGATGTCATGGATCACAAAGCCAACTTGCATAAAAACATTAGGTTGAAGAAGTCCGCTTTTAAAAATTTCATGGGTCATGGATAGAGGCACTTAATGGTTATTTGTTCCACTAAAGAACATCAATCGACCGATACATGTAGCATCTTATGCATAATATGATTCAAAGTACCTTAAGAAAAGCTATAAGGATTGGTTTTTATGTTCACACGTAACTTTAGAATCTTCTCCTTGATGACTTTTGTGACCACCATGGTGATTTTAACATCTCTTTATTGTGTCTTTCATGCTACTTAAGGTAACTTTAGCCCTTTATAGCACTTAAATGGCTTGCCTTTCATGAAGGCCATGTAGCTTTAGCCTTGTTTTCTTTAAAGACTTTGGCCTTCACGCTACTTTCTCTTTTAACACATATTGTCCTTTCTTGACTTTTACATCTTAGTTTCCTTTGGGCCCGTTTGGTACGTGTGTTTAAACAACAATTTTTAGTTTTTTTGGAAATATGTGTGGGTGAAAAAGTATGTAGAAATAAGTATAATGTTGTTTAAAAACTGAAAACATGTGTTTAAATACATATACCAAATGGGCCCTTAGTTTTCCTGAAGCTTTCTCATGCCACTTATATCTTTATTTTTATTTTCCTTAAACCAACGCACCAGTTTTCTCTACATTTTTAATAGCCCTTTCTTTTATTGCTTTTGGCTTCTCTCTCCGATTTGCTTTAGGCATGACTTCAAAAATCTTTTACTTCTCTTAGTCTTTCAGGTTCAAGCTCTCCAAATCAAGATTTGTCAAGCTTTTTTTTTTTTTTTTTTCAAAACCCTTTAAACTCCGTCAAATCTTGTGACACCCACTTTCAATCCTCCACCCATATTTGCTGAAACCTAAGGGAGATGAGATGATGGTGGGGAAATGGAGAAGATCTCTGTTGATGGGGATCAAGTAGGTTCCATTGGAAAATTTGTTGCTACCAATGGTGGTGAAGCAATACTGTCGGCAAAGAGAAAACAACTGTCTTCACTAAGGAGCAAGGTTTTGTTGTAGTAGAATGACACTGAATACTGCGAAAATGTGTCAAAACTAATCTTTGGGCAAGCTTGATAAATTAGATGTGACGCCTATTTTGGTGAGCTAATTTTGTTTTTGTTTTTGTTGATCTCTTGGTTGCCCTTGGTGATATGTTGAACAAATTGTTCAATTAAATTTGTAGAGTGGCTTTTCTTTGGAAAAATGATAGTTTGGTTGCGTTAATTCATAAGGTTGAGCCGTTGTTCTCATTGACACCAAAATCTCATGTCAAAGTCGATTCCCATTGACTCCGATAGTCGTAAGGAATGAAGATTAGTTTGCAATGCGGCTATGATTGACTTCAAGTTGGCCATTGTGTTGGAAGTAGAATGAAGTAGCATGCTTAATTGTAAATTTGACTTGGGTCCATATGCGAAGATAATGATGAATGAGAAACTATCCTGAATAATTGGATCACATTGGGGATGCTTCAATTCTTGAATTGCTTGATTGTTGGTCAATTTGGTGAGATTGTGTTTGCCAAAATTAGTTACGATGAAGTTGTAACCATGAGTGATGAGAGTTATTGCTGGCTGCTTTGGTATAGCATATTTGAGATGGAATGAGGTGAATATATGACTTGACGATGTAATATAGGGGTGTGACATAGCTGCATTATGTGTCGGTAGCCCCCTAGTGTAGTGTTCTTTTGGTGAATGCGAGTGATAATGCAAAGTCACAAGTTATTGTCACTTCATGCTTGTTGTAGTGATGAGGAAAGTCTTGGTTGAGACACCATTGGGATAGGCATTAACATTAAGACGCTGTAGGTGTTATATTGATTGTGCAAGGTTGAAAACAAGATTGTCGGTGACTATGAAAGGGTAGGAGAGGCACTCAGCAAGCTTTCCCTCTTCATATGCAAGAAATATTATGTTTAGAGCGGCATTGTTTCTTGGTTCTAAAGAGTGATGAGATCAGCCCACATCCATAACACTGGCTCATATTTGCACAAATGTATTAGGAACCATGCCTTCATACTCGCAATGCTTGTTTTCACCCAAGTAGACTGAGATGTGGTTGGTTTAGCTAAAGCATTGTCGAGTTACTTGTTTAGCCGCTTGATCATTGTCAAGCTTCAAGTGTTGACGCTATTGAGTAAGGCATGCATTCCACGACTTTGTAACAAGAAATTGTTGGCGAAGCAGAGATTGATGATTCCATAGAGTGTTTATTCTTTGATCAAAGTGTTGCCCATCCATAATAGCCCTCGCATCTTGGGCCTTGATAAGGAAAAATAGACCATGATGGCATGAGATGATGCCCTGTAAAATAGCTGTTATGTATGCTAAAAGTGATGAACGATACAACTTGTAAGCAAGTGGGAGGTTCTACTTTAAAATGTGGGTATGAAAAATGTTCAATGAAACGTCATTGTGCCAAGATGTTTTCGCTTGTGGCGATGTCGCAACTTCATTTGTTTGAGAATGAAGTCGCAAATCTATTATGGCACGCCAAAGCTTGTTGCCACTCTTTCTTGTCATGCCAATAGGAGTTGTTGAGTGTGATGTTTCTTCATTCTACATAGAATAAAGGTATTTTGGCAGACTATGCCATTGTTGAATGGGAACTTGCAATTTATTTGGTAAGTCACATATTTTCTTCGTTTTCTTTTCTTGGTTTCATATAATAGTATATTGAGCGCATCATACTATGGTTTATTGTAGGATAACTTTGGCTTAGGCAATTGTGGTGCCATCGTTGGGACTTTCATCCATGAGGATGACTTTGACTTCGTGTTTGTTTATATTGACTATTTGTAATGCACTCCTGCATGAAAGAAAACAACTTATACTATAAGTCTATAAATGTAATCAAATTAAAGGTCATTCCAATTATGCATTAGTGAGTAAGGAAACATGGCTCAGAATCTCAAGTTCCTCAATGTCATTCCAGTTTTCATCCTCGTTAATATAGGTAAATTATTTCATACTTTTGTTATGGTCCCAATCCCATAGCTCAAATATATTCTCTACCTTCAAACCAACAAAGTATATCATTGTTAGCTTTAAATGCATTAGGACTTAGGTATATTTATATAATTTTATTAGAAAATGTGTGCGCATAGATTTATTTGAAGAGTTGCTTAAGTATACTTCTAAGGGCACGCTTGGTAGACTGTAATAGATACTGTAATGTAATAGATATTCCTATGGCATAACTATTCGGTTGTTTGGTTATGTTTTTATTACAATGAATAGTTATTCCTTATGAATAGCTATTCTTTAAAATGAGGAATAACTATTCCTTATCCAAAGTACTGAATATTTGTTCCTTCACCTTGTGTAATAACTTTTTTAAAAAATTTCCTAAAAAGTCATTAGTTGCCACATCTTCAAAAGGAAAGAAAATAAATTTTTCTTTTTGTTAATTATTAGCTCTATTTTGAACACTCTAAAATAAATGTATTTTAAGAAATTTGATTTAAAAATAATTTAACTACACCTTCTTTTTATACTCTACTAAATTGTGGATGTATATTCAAAATTCTATTCCTAAATGGTCACCAAACTAATGAATAGTAATACTTATTACATTCCAACTTAATATATTCCTTGAAATACTTATTCCTATTCCCATATAATAATCATTACAGTGTACCAAACATGCTTTAAATGTAATTTCAAAATTTTGTTTATTTGTAGCACCAACAAAAGGCTTTCAGCTAGCTAGTCTGTGAGCGTGACAGTCGAAACTTTCATGGGATATGCTCACAGTTTTCACCGTGCCAAGAAATCTATACGAATCTTGAGAATGTGTGTGCTATTTCATGTGTCAAAGGCTAGAGTCCGGCCCAAACATGTATTGATTACAAATATGTGTGCTATTTTTTTTTTCACCCTTCTTGCACTACAATAATACTACATTGTTTACGTATAAATGAAATTTATGCTCGTGTTATAAATGTGAGCCTCAATTTTCTGTCTTTTGTGTAGCTATAAAGATTTCTTAGGGCACATTTCATACACCAAATAAAAATTATGATATGAATAATAATTTTTATTATTAAGAATAAAAGATTTTGTAATGGAATAATTATTCCTATTCATAATTTTGGTTGCGCTATATGAAAAATTATAAAATTATAAAATATGATTAATATGAAATTATTTTATTTTATTATATATATATATATATATATATATAGAAATATTCCATATTTTGTTTGCCTTCAATATTCTTGAAGCATCCTGAGATTTGGTCTAAAATTAGAACATTCAACTAGAATAAATTAAAATCCATATGAAAGTTCATGAAATTCCTTTTGAAGCAATTACTCCTTGGACCAAATCGAAGCTAAAACGAATAAAAACACTAATTTTTTTCCATACCAAAGCCTCTAACAGGAAAGCACGGAACTATATTATGGGTTTGACTAATCTGAATGGTGTTTGGCAGGAAGATCCTAGCACAATTGAGAGGATAGCTACTTACTATTTTCCCAACTTGTTCACTACCTTTAATCCTACTTAATGGGAGGAGTTGAATGCAACCATTGAACCAGTGGTATCTGAGTCCATGAATTATCTTCTGACAAGGGATTTTCAGCCTTCTGAAGTGGCCCAAACTATGAAACAAATGCACCCCACGATGGCCCTCAGTCTGGATGGTATGCCTCTGCTCTTTTATCAAACTTTTTGACCTTTAGTTGGTGATTGTGTTACTAAATCAGTCTTGGATTTTCTTAATTTGGGTATTGCTCCTCCTAATTTTAATGAGGCACATATTATTCTTATTCCCAAATTTAAAAATCCAAGACATATGACTGATTTTCGACCGATTAGTCTGTGTAATGTGGTGTACACGTTGGCATCTAAAACTCTGGCCAATCAGATGAAATCTATGTTATCTACCATTGTTAGTGAAAACCAAAGGGCCTTTACCAAGGGTCGTTATATCACGGATAATGTTTTGGTAGCTTTTGAGACTATGTATCGTATTAGCCAAAAGCGGAGAGGTAAAGTAGGTGATATAGCCTTAAAGCTTGACATGAGTAAAGCTTATGATAGGGTTGAATGAAATTATTTGGAAAATATTATGCTTTGGTTGGGGTTTCATAGGAAGTTGGTGGATACTGTATTATCTTGTGTTTCATCTGTTATTTACTCTGTGTGTATTAATGGGCAACCTCAGCGGCGTGTTATCCCATCTCGTGGTTTTCGTCAAGAGGATCCTCTTTCTCCATACCTATTTCTTCTCTGTGCAGAAGAGCTTTCAGATTTGATCCAGCGTGCTTCCAAAAGGAGTTCCCTTACTGGTATCTCGGTTAGTTGTCATGCCCCTCGTATTACTCATTTATTTTTTGCTGATGATAGTTTGATTTTCTATAAAGCAACTTTGGAGGAATGTTCGGAGTTAGAGCGTATCTTCAATTTATATAAAGCTGTTTCTGGCCAACAGTTGAATAGAAATAAAATTGCACTTTTCTTCAATAAAAATACTCATGCCATTCAAGAAGAAATCAAAAGCCGGTTCGGTGCCCAAGTCATTTGCCAACACGAGAAATATTTGGGTCTTCCATCCCTTGTAGGGCGCAACAAACATAACACCTTCATTCAACTTAAGGAAAAATTGGGCAATAAACTATCTGGATGGAAGGAAAAATTATTATCTGCTGCAGGGAATGAGATTCTTATTAAATCCATGGCCCAAGCTATTCCAGCTTATTCAATGAGCTATTTTAAGATTCCAGATTTGATTTGTGATGAGTTAGCAGGTATGGTGAGAAGCTTTTGGTTGGGGCAAAATAATGGGGTGAATAAGACATCCTGGTTGAGTTGGGAGAAGATGTGTAGGCCTAAGGAAGAAGAGGGCATGGGTTTCCAGGATTTGAAGGCTTTTAACATTGCCCTTTTGGCTAAGCAAGGGTGGCGTCTCCAAACTTGTCTGAATTCTCTTTTCCATCGAGTGTTTAAGGCAAAGTACTTCCCTGACCATGAATTTATTGATGCTAATTTAGGGGGTGCTCCATCCTCTGCTTGGAGAAGCATTATGGCAGCGCAACAAGTGGTGAAGGTTGGGGGTCGTTGGCTGATTGGCAATGGTGTAAACGCTAGTGTTTGGGGTGATAAGTGGCTTCCTACCCCATCTTCCTTTCAGGTTGTGTCTCCTGTAAGAATTCTTCAGCTAGATGCTTAGGTTTCAGAGTTGATTGATCACCAAAATGGCACATGGAATTCGGAGTTGGTTTGCCAAATTTTCTTTGAACATGAAGCCGATTCTATCCTTGCTATTCCCCTTAGTCCTTCTTTTCCCCATGGTTCTCGGATTTGGGCTTATACAGCATCTAGACGGTTTTTTGTAGCAAGCGCGTATCGGGTTGCTCTCCAAGCTAAAACTCAAAGGAATGGGGACTGTGGTGAGAGTTCAGACCCTCGGCAGCTTCAATCCTTTTGGAAGTTTGTTTGGCAGCCTCAGGTTTCAAATAAAATTCGATCCTTTGTGTGGTGTGCTTGTAGAGATATTTTACCAACGAAAGCTAATCTGGTGCAGCGGCATATTCTCAAGGAAAATATTTGTGAGGCGTGTGGGTTGGAGGTGGAAGATTCGGGGCATTTGTTTTGGCGTTGTTCTAAAGCACAGGAAGTTTGGGCAGTGACGGGTTTGGTTATGGATTTGGACATAGGCAGGATTGGGTCATTTATGGATTTGCTATGGCTGCTGAAGTTTCAACTCAAGTTGGAAATTGAGTCTTTGGCACTGGTTGCTGTGATTGCTTGGTGCCTCTGGTATTCGTGAAACCAGGTACGTCTGGGCGGTGCTCGACAATCAGCTTGGTAGATTTTGTAATGTCCCAGCCAGTTTAAAAAAAGAAAAGAAAAAGAAAGTGTAAAGTCAAATTTTAATGGACCATATGTGCCTCCCAACTACCCCACCTACCCCACCCATTCCTACCACACATTTCACTCTCCCCTCTTTGGCCGGCTCACTCACTTCCCTTCTTTTCTTTTTTTCATTTTCTCTCATACACTTCTCTCTACTTTTATATCCTCTCTCACCGGTACTTCCACACCACCACCACCATTTACTCCATCATTTTTTGACAAGATCACTGGAAAATTCTTGTGAACCTATAAGCACCTTCACATCCTTTTTTTTAGGTAAAAAAATTTCTAATCTTTTTTGTGGGTTTTACACTTTTGCTTGAGGTTATTTTTAATCTAAGCTTTAATAATGATACCCATGTGATTTATGAGCATTGAAAGTGATATTTATGTGTTTGTATGTATGGGTTTTGTATTGGTGGAATTATTTGATGAGTGGGTATACGGTTTGTGCTAATAATGACTACTTAAGGTTTATGTATGGTGAGAAATTTAGGGGTTTTGAGTTATAACATGTGATGGTTGGTAAATCTAATTTTTCCATTGCCATTGGGTTTATTTGGAGTTAGTTGAAGTCCTAAATTTCTTGTCTTGGAGGATATTTTGATTTTTCTTTCATGGGTCTCTTAATGATGTAGTGTAAATTTTATGGAAGCTAGTCATGATGTTGGAGATGATATTAAATGGGTTAACTTTATAAATTGGAGTTTATGCCTTGTGAATCAATTTGTTGAGAAACTTTGGAAGTGGTATATATTATTATTGATGAGGTTAAATACTAGGCTTGCCTAATTAAGTGTTCATTTGGCAATTCCTAAATTGTAGCTAAATACAATTTCAAGCTCTATGCTTATTGTGATAGGTTTAATTGATATTGTTTAGGTTCTAACTAATCTCCTTGGAGCTTGGAGAATTAGGTTTTCACGGTTGCGAGGTAAGTAGCTTTTTAATGGGATTTTGAAAAATAACCATGTTATATAAATGTTATTGGGTTAGACACGCTTTTGGAAACTACCTATGGAAACCATATTTTCCTAAAAACTATTGTGTCGTAACCTTAATTTATATATATATATATATATATATATGATTATATATATGAAAATGCATCATATTTGGTATTGCATTTGGGGAAATGCATGAATTGTTGATATGGAAAAATGAGCATCTTTTATTTAATCTTTGATAAGGAAATCATGGATTTTGTGGTATATTAGAAAATTTAAAAATGCTTATCTTGTCTTGTTATGTGGAAAATTGATAGAAAATCTCTTGACAAAAATGAAGTTGAAAACCTTACAAACCTTGTGGAAGTTAGATTATTTAAGGTTCTGAAATTACCTAAATATAAACTATGTGTTTCAAAGTATATGTAACCTGTGAGCTTTATGTGGTTTTAACACTATGCCACGTGTGATTTCCCAATGATCACCTAATTTGGTTTCTGTGATCTTTGTGACAACGGAATCAAATCTAGGTTAAGGCCCTTTTACTTTGGATGACACGTTCTTCCCTACTGCCCATGGGGGGATGAGGTTCCTTGATTGTGTGTGGGTAAGGCTGCTGTCCATGGGGCCAAGAGACCATATACAAGAGAGGTCCTATTTGATGCGTTCTCTCTGCTGCCCATGGGGAGAGAGAAAAACCTTGAGGGTATAGGTGAGGCTGCTGTCCATGGGGCCAAGAGTCTGCATACTAGAGAGGACAATATCATGCTAACTGTGAATGGGTGGATCCCCTAACCGGTCTATGTGGTAGTGTGGTATATTTGTGATAATTTACCTTATATTAAATATTATGGCTTTGGAAATTATATTGTTGGTGCTCACAGATTATAGTATATAGTTTTAAGGTATTTTTTGTGTTTCATTATTAAATCATTCTTGTCACATTATTATTATTGAAGATGAAACTTGCATTTCCTCCACTCCCATTAATTATGCTACTTACTAGGCTTTGTCTCATTTCATTATTTTATAAACTTTCAGAGTAGACAACAATTTTTTGAGACAGTTTTTTGGTGGCTAATAGTAGTTAGGCTAATTACTGATGAAGGCTGAACTTTTGTAATGGCGATATTAGATGATGTACATCTTAAAATAGGCTTGACTCATTCTTTTGTATATTATAGCGGTTGTGACTTTATTCTCACTGATGGGACAAGCTGATGATATATAATTATTTATTCAGACATCTATTCTTTTGTAGCCAATGGTCCTTGTAATTATTGCTTAGAGCTCTGATTTACTTTGAGAGTATATTCAATGGAATTATTATGATAATTCTTGATGTTGGTACTTGATATGATTTTTGTAGATTGGATTGTCAAAAAGAAAAAATCTACAAGTACTTTGAGACATCTTTCTCATGCTTTGGACCCTTTGGGGTTTGGGGCGTGACAGATTTTCTAGTATTTTGTATATTATAGTGGTTGTGACTTTATTCCCACTGATGGGACAAGCTGACGATATGTAATTATTTATTCAGACCTTTATTCTTTTGTGGCCAATGGTCCTTGTAATTATTACTTAGAGCTCTGACTTACTTTGAGAGTATATTCAATGGGATTATTATGATAATTCTTGATATTGGTACTTGATATGATTTTTGTGGATTGGATTGTCAAAAAGGAAAAATCTACAGGTACTTTGAGACATCTTTCTCATGCTTTGGACCTTTTGGGGTTTGGGGCATGACAGATTTTACAGTGGGCACGGACATATTTGGAAGAGTTTCAGCTTGCTAATCATCTCCTTTCCCAGCCTCGGTTTGTGTCAGAAGTTTTGTGGTCGCCTCCAAAACTACCTTGATTTAAAGTAAACGTCGATGGTGCGATCTTTTCTTCTCTCAAATCTGCGGGTGTAGGCATTGTGGTTCGAGATCAGTGGGGTATCGTTGCCTGCAGCGATGAGTAAGTTGGTCAATGCTCTGTTAGGGCCACTTGAAACGGAAGCAAAGGCTATGGAGGAGGCTATTCAGTTTGCTAGAGGCACTGGTTTTATTGATGTTATTTTTGAAAGTGACTCTTTGTCTGTGATTCAATCCCTTAATGGTAGTCTTATTCCTCTTGCTAGTATTTTCAACATTATCTCAAGTTCTCTTCAAGCCATTCGCTTCTTTAGGCAGGTGCAATTTGTCTATGTCCTTCGCACAGGTAATAAGGCAGCTCATGGCCTAGCTCAGTATGCTAGGAACATTTCCAATTTTGTTTTGTGGATAGAGGAAACTCCTTGTATTATTGAATGCTTTTTGGTGCTTGATGTATTGTGTTTATCCTCGTCTGATTAAAGTTTTAGTATTTTCATTAAAATATATATATATATATATATATATATATATATATCAAAAACCTGCTCAACATATTGATATTCAATCAAGAATTAATTACTCTATCTCTTTAACTTATAATATTTAGGGAAAATGAAATTAAAAATATCACTAGCTCCTGAATTTGGGAGCTATACATATGTGAATTACAAGCAAAATTATTAAACAAATTATATATGCATGGTACAATGACGTCCATAAATGTCATTGTCCTCAATTTCACTAAATAATGTAATAGATGTCCTTGAACCATCAAAAAGCTATTTGTTCTAGGACATGTTAGTGTCACAAAGGTGCAACGAATTAAGAGAACTGGTTTTGGGAAGAAAATGTCTGCCCAAACTTCCATGTCGAAGGAACAACATTGGAAAATTGTAGAGTTTTTCCGTCAACCAAATTGACCTTAAATGACAGTTTTTGGCCTCGAAGATCGATGCTACTTTGCCAGTTTGCACCCCAATTCCTGTGCATGGGAACCCAACTTCTTAAATTGGAACCTGTTATCCATACAGCCTTCACATCACCACTACCGCCAACATTAGAAATCATCACCATGTTAAAATTTGATTGTCCCTTCAAGGTGAAACGAACTCCGCCTCTCCTTTTGCATGAGACCCTTCAATTATTTACACATCGTAATTAAGTATATTAGATACAAGAGAAAGTTTATGAACATAACTTTTGTACCTCAATTTTAATATGTGAGACTATAAATGATAGACGTCTATATGAGCATATGTTATCAAGTTGTAATAAAATATGTGGTTGTAGAAGACTAGTTTCCTTCTTTAAAGTGGTTTAAAGGGGTTATCATATTTGCTAAATTTAGTTTATCATATTCAATATATTTTATATTTAGAAAATTACATTTTTGACCCTACAAATTAGGAGTATGAAAAACACTTATGTTTGAAAAGTAACAAATTAAATTCTAATTTTTTTAAAAATAAAAAATTAAATCCTATAGTAACTATTCAACCTTTGCACCAAATGTACCTAATACTTTTCAATAGCTTTGAAGTAACCAATTAAATTGTGAGATATTTTTGTTAAAAAAATTAAACAAATTAAACTCTCAACATATATTAAACATCAAACTCAATGTTATTTCACTTAAATGTTATGTGTTTACTTTATTAATTTAAAAACCTCACATTTTCATTTGTTTCTTTTAAAATTTTATGGATTAATTTGTTTCAATTGACCTCAAACTATAGGATTTAGTGTGCGTTTGGCTCGAAATTTAAAAGCCAGCTTATTTGACTATTCATCTTATTTTTGCTATTATTTATGGGTCTCATTGCACTTTTTGGTACTATTTATGGGTCTCATTGTACTATTTCAGTTAACTTTTACCTTTATTTACAGTACTTTCAGCAAAAAATTTTCAATTTCAGCAAAATAAGCAGATTTCAAACAAACTTTAAATGTAAATTTTTGCCAGAGTATTAATCATGACACTTAAGTAAAACATATAATTTTATTCATCTCTCAATTTCATTTAAATGTTACAAGTATTTAAATACAAATCTAAAATGTAGATTAAATAGTATAGATATTTAAATATACAATTTTGAAGGTGTCCATTTTTTTATATGGTTTAAATATTATTACGAATTTAAAGAAATAGTCAAAGCTATGTCATTTAATATTTTAAATGAAAGAATACTTTATACATTATTAGATTCATGAAATATAATATTAACCATGAAATAGATTCTCTCTCATTTTAAATGAAATATTGAAGATCATGTTCCCTACAATCAACTTTGCTTAATTGCATTTTTTATCTACACATCACAATTAATGCTTTATTTATTTATAGGTTTATTTTCTAGTTTATAAAATTTTTTTTCTTTCAATACAAATGAGGTTATAATCAAATGCTATGGTTTCTTAATATTTATTGCACTCTAATTAGGAATTTTCCTCCTCTAAAGTGTTCAGAGTACAGCTCGTTGTGTTTTAACTTTTAACTAAATTATTGTGAATGTTAGCTGACTATTAAGCTTAAAAGGCCCTTCAAATATAGAAACTTTCACTTTCACTCAAAGCAAATTTTTTTTTTACAAGATAGAAATTCTACTCTAGCCTAATCTAAGTGTATATGTATGTAAAACTCCCTCTCAGAAATTTGAACCTCGGCCCTTACCCTTCATATTCCACAAGCACTTATATTTATAAAATGACCATCACACCAAAAGTGCGCCGTGGTAAAACACATTATTTTTAATTAACGAAAAACATTGTTCAACATGAATGAAGCCGTAGACATTAATTGTTTTTACCTTTTATACAGTACAGGAACAATGCCTTCATTTCCCTGTCGTGCAATGCGAAAGAAAGCAGACATGGACATGTCAAAGTGATCGTGAGGGGGATCACACCACCCTCCATTGTTGTTTGGAGGACAGAAATTGGTGGCGGTCACTGTCATAATGCGGCGCGGAAGGCACCACTTAGGATCAAGCCTGTAGTTGCACATCACTTGGTAGCAAGCACCACATGCCTCACCACTTCTGAAAAGTGTACCACTAACAGCAGCTGTATTCACCCCAAACCCAGCGTGAAAAGTGTTATCATAGCCACAAGCTCCACCTATATATTAAGATCAATGTTTCATATTTAAATAATTCTGAGAAATGATATATACTCAATTGAAGACTACTGAGAAATAGTAGAAACTCACAACCTAAAATAGAAGAAGAAATTTGGTTTTCATATGGGTGTTCTGTTTTTAAATGCACTATGCTTGTGAGTGAAACACACAGGTTGGAGTTACAAAAGACATAGTTTATTAAGTTGTAACCAATGAAAGAGATATGAAACAAGTGATAGAACTGAAGTGATGCAAGTCATATATATCCAATATCAATCTAAAATTAATTTACAGGCATTGCCAACTTTTGTGTTACCTAGTATTTATAAACTCAAAATGTGACTTACCAAGGGTAGTGGGGTTCTGATTGGCTCCATAGAAAGTTGCATGGCCGTTAAGCCAATTGTTTACTTGACCGTTGATGCCCTTGAAAACCACAATAACAAGGAAAACAGAGTACAAAAGGAAAACAGAAGGAATTTTTGCAGACCCCATTTAGCTGTTCAAAGTTCAAACACACTTAAAATCCTTGAAGAAAGAGCCTGCTTTTATAGATTAAGAACGCGGTTGTCGGTGATTACTATAGGATATATATATATTCTTAATTTAATAAAAGAATTAAATTATACTATGCAATATCAGATTTTCAAAGAACGCGTTTCTTCACGTCCTATAAAGTACGGTATGACATTGTACGGGTGGGTTGACAGTTTGTGAGAGCTAGTGCATGTGATGGTTTTGTTCTATATGTTGGAAGTCGGTGATTCGTACTTCGTAGGTCAATGCCATATTGAAAGGGAAATGCTACTTATTGCAGCGGGAAGGTTACACTAATGGTTGGCGATTATATATTTGGATCAAATATTGAAAGGAAAATGCTACTTATTGCAGCGGGAAGGTTACACTAATGGTTGGCGATTATATATTTGGATCAAATATTGAAAGGAAAATGCTACTTATTGCAGCGGGAAGGTTACACTAATGGTTGGCGATTATATATTTGGATCAAATATTGAAAGGAAAATGCTACGTACTCTAGAGATTTCTTCTTGTTGATTGCATAGTACTTGTTCAGATTGTGTCTACTTGGATCCACCTGCTATTCATAACAATTTTAGCAGAGCCCATGCTCCTAGCTATCGTCCAAAGTAGCAACTTCAATATTTCCTTTAATTTAATTTCCATAGATGTTTCCATTCCATTTTCTCTAATGGACGAGGAAGATTATAACAATAACACATGCTGTATAGCTACTTAGCTAGCATGCTGCTATGGCTAGATACAGTGGCGGAGGGTGGGGGGCCAAGGCCCCCCTAAAATTTTAAAAAATTATTTTATAGTATTTATATTATTTACATTTTAAAAAATGTAGCATGTAAAAATTGAAATTGTCCCCCCCCAATTTTGAGTCATTTCAATAGTGCTCTTAAAAGAAAGAGAAATTATATTAAAATCATATAATTTAAAAGGTTTAACAAATTAAATTATGTAAAAAATGATAAATTTTTGTACATGTCTAATAGAAAAAATATATGACTTTTGTATGCTCAATAAAATTTAGAAGATGATAAATTCTCTTAGTAAATTAATTTTTATATGTGTGTGTGTATATAGGTTTGTCTTAACTAATATATTAATATCATAGCTTAGCTCCCCCAAACAAAAATTTCTAACTCCGCCCCTAGCTAGATACAATACATCTCAAGTTGTTAATTTTTATTTATTAATTTATATAGAAATTACAATAACCTGCCTTTTAATATTGTACAAAATAACAGCTCCTAAGTTTTATGATTAATTAGTATATATAACAAGTGCCAAGAATTTCTTATTTTGTTTTTGAGTTGACATATTTAATTTGTGGACTAACCTAACATATCCTTCCTAAGAAATAAAATTCCTAATTCTCCTTATTGATGATTTTTTTTTTTTTTTTTTTTACTATTGAGTTGCTTGATTTGTCCAAAAACTGGACACGTATAAATCCTTAACTAAAAACATGTTTAGGAAAAAAAAAATAGGGATTTAAAATGGCATCATTTTAACCAAACTTTTGCGATCATTACCGTGTCCTTATATAGTTATATTTCAAGAGGAGGCTAAGATAATTTTTCTTTTTTCCTTTTTCAACTCTACTGTGGCGAGATTAAATGCAAAGAAAAAGTTCGTTGTTGGAAGATAAGAGAGAAGGCGAGAGGTACATCCGTAAAATGGCAACAAAAAAAAGAAAGAAAGAATTTGTAATCCTTGTCACAATTAAACTCATGTCGATCTTCCTAAAGAATTTGACAATGTGAGTCCTAGTCTTTCATTGTTTCGTTCAAAATTTGAAGATGTAAAGTTGTAATTTACAACTGTGTTTTTGTTGGCTTTTATTCCGTGCCAAATTTGATTGTAATCATGTTCAATCGTTTAAAACCCTGTATTTGTTGTGGGACTTGATGTAAGGGGTGTGTGAGAGAAAGAGTGTTGAAGACTCAAGCATTTGAAGAGGAGAAGGATTCTCGCGGGTATTTCGCGGGTATGTCGCGACCAAGCTTCCCGCGAAGTGAAACATGTGCCAGGCACATGCTGGAATGCGAAGAGTCATGCCAGGTGGAGACAACTGTGTCTCGCAAGTATCTCGCGGGTAAGGCCTTCCCGCGAGACACCCGCGAGACTAGCTGTTCTGCCAGCTTGTACTTTTTGAGTCACACCTTTTGCACCCCTCCTATATATATCATCATTACCCACAATTGTTGAGCGATGCTTCAGAGAGAAAACCCTAGCCAAACACCTTGGTAATTAGAGATTGTCTTCCCCACCTTCTCTAAACATTTTGCTTGTGGTATCTCCTCAACCATTCCCTCTCCATTATCCATATCTTTGAGAGGTTGATAGCCCAAACACTTGACACACCTTTGAGAGTGCTGAGTGACGTTTTGGTGCTGCTGGGAAGCATTGGAAGAAGCCTTTAATGGCAGATGCAACATGGAGCTTGTTGCGGGATCCGGATAACTAGGACAAGACACGGTTCTGAGAAGCCTTGTTGGAGTAGGAGCTTGGAGGGCTTAGGTACATCGGGTAGACTAGGCTTGGAGGGTCTTTTGCTAATCCATGTATCCCAACTGATTGTCTAGTGGATCGATTTCCGCTTGGAGGGCGGCGGAGAGGTTTTTCGCCGAGTTCTTCGGTTTCCTCTTCGATAACACGTCTCGGTGTTATTTGTGTTTGCATCCTTCTTCCCTACTCTTGTTCATTTCATTTTTACTGCTGAGTTGCTTTATATTATGGATTAGAGTAGTTGTTTGTTTATACGCTTGTGTTTACACTATTCCGCACTTGTTAGTAAGTTAGTGTAAAATCAACCAAGCCGTAATTTGAATTTGGGGGTCTAAACCGCTCGTGTGTTTTCAACACATTTTCGAGCTTTCAATTGGTATCAGAGCGGGTACACTTGCTGAGGTTTAATTACCTAAGTGTGATCCTTGACCCTTCTTGAGATGGACCGGTCTCAATCGCTCAATGTTCCACCATTTTTTGATGGGAACAATTATGCATTTTGGAAAGTTAGAATGAGAGCATTCTTATGCTCTATCGATGATACCGTTTGGGATGCGGTTGAGATAGGTTGGACCAAACCGGTGACTCCTAAGTCCACTTGGGATAAGGCAGCCCTTGCGGCAGCAAATGCTAATAGTAAAGCTTTAAATGCTATCTTTTGTGGTGTGTCCCCTGATGAATTCCACAGGATATCTCATATGACAGTAGCCAAGGAAGCTTGGGAGATTTTGGAGACTACCTATGAGGGTACAAAGAAAGTCAAGGACACAAAGCTCCAAATGCTCACCACAAAATTTGAAGAACTCAAGATGAGTGATGATGAACCATTTGACTCATTCTACGGGAAGCTCAATGAAATTGTCATTGCTAAACTTAATCTTGGGGAGAAGATTGAAGACACTAAGGTGGTAAGAAAGATATTGAGGTCCTTGCCTGAAAGTTTTAGAGCAAAGGTTACAGCCATAGAAGAAAGCAAAGACTTGGACGAGATTAAGATTCAAGAGCTGATCGGGTCTCTCCAAACGTATGAGCTGAGATTGCCTTCCCATAGGACGAGTAAATCGCTTGCTCTTAAAACCATAAACGAAAGAATGAATGATTCCTCCGAAGAAGATGGAGTGGAGAAAGAAGTAGCATATCTTGCAAAGAACTTCCGCAAGTTTCTGAAAATGAAGAACAGTGGGAAACCGTTCAATAGAGAAAAGTTCTCTCCCTCAAGAGGTGATAATAAAGAGTTTAAGAGAAAAGAAGGAAAGGATTATCAACCTTCTCCAGACATTGTGTGCTATGAGTGCAATGGTCATGGACATCTCAAGAAGGAGTGTCCGAATTTTCTGAGGGGAAAAGGAAAAGCATATGCTACAACGCTCAGTGACTCTGAATCCTCTGATTCTGACTCGGAAGAGGGCTGTGACGGTGAGGGAAACTACTCCGCTTTCATGACTATTGCTCATGAAGATTCCTCGGACGACTTGGGTGCCCTTGAGAAGGAACTTGGTGAACATTCTGATTCAGAATCTGCTGGAATTGTGGAAGAATCAGACGTTGAAGAGGAAGAAAATACAACTAATCTTCAAGAGAACTACTCCTCACTTCTTGAGAAGTCAGGGGAATATGCAAGAATAGCTAAGGCAGCTGTGAGAAAAATGAAGAAAGCAGAGGAAGACTACCGAAGTCTCATGATCAGACATAAGGAGGCCAAATGCGAAATAGAAGGATTGAATGGTGAGCTGTCAGAAGCATACTTGAAGATCAGATTTCTTGAACAAGAGGTGGTGCAAGCGCAAGCCAAGATAGAGAGGGTCTCCTCCAGAAAGTTGGATGATGTTATCTCATCCCAAAAACATTCTTCAGACAAGTCCGGATTGGGATATACCGGAGGGAGTAGCTCATCAGTCAAAGCTACCAAAGAAGTGAAATTTGTGAAGGCCGTAGAACCAATTGTAGAGGAGGCTGTTCCTGAGAAGGTTAAGGCTGAAAGGAAGAATGTAATTGAGCAACAGATGATGAATAAGCCCCGAAATCAAGCTGGAGGTAGACACGAAACCAGAGCAAGATCTCTTTCAAGACCTCAACGGGGTCCTAGAACGGATTATGTGTGTCACTATTGCGGATTGCAAGGACACACCAGACCCAACTGTCAAAAATTGAGGGCAGACAATAATGCAAGCATTCCTCGATCACGAGGAAGAAGGAATGACAATAGAGCTTGGGGAAGTGAGAACTCAAGAAGCCAAAATCGTGATCCCGGAGTGACAGATGTGATGAAGATGATCGGTGCCTTCACCACTTGCTTGGAGAGTTTCACCAGGAGGTTTGAAAGTCCTAACTCTCGTACCCAATCTGTCAAGGATATCACCCCAAACGCACGTGACGTGTGGGTGAAGAGGGGTACTCATGCATAAGCACTAGAATATGCCCATGCATTAATTCTTTCCATTTTTAGGGACATTTGTTGTTGCATTGCATCATGCATTACTTTCATGGTTTGCTCTTGTTATTGTTGATCTTTCCTTCCTTGTTCTGTTTTGGGTGTGTTTCAAAAATTTCAAAAACCCATAAAAATTATAAAATCTAAAAAGTTTGATCACTTTGTTGAGTTTTGTCTCAAATCATGTTTTGCCTTGTACCTTTGTACTTATGGCTTTGTGCATTTAACGAGCGTAGCTTGTCCCTCATGCACTCATATCATAGTGGAAGAAATTTTGAAATCTATGTGACTGTTGTAAATAGATCTTCAACTTTGTCATGAATGATTAGTGAATGGTTGTGTTGATCTTGAGACATGCATAGACTCATGCCTATATATCTTCCCACTTTTATTTATTCTTTGCTTAAAAGAGCTCTCTAAATGTAAATCTCCAAATGAAAAGAGATATAGAGCTGCAAAAACCTGTCGCACAAACTAGTATTCGACTAGGAAAAAGGGAAAGCGACCAAAATAAAATGTATGATGTCCAAAAAGCCAAAGGCTATCTCATAAATTGAAATATCAAAAATTTCAGGCATCTTTCTCTAAATGAGATTCTCTTTGCTCAAAAGTTGCAAATGAAGTGTTAAGAATGGAGCCAAATGAAAAGCTTCAATGAATTGTTATCAAGTACGTGTGGGAGGTCATATATGCATGTTTCCATAATTGAGATAGATCACATAATCTAGTGCTAGTTGTGTATGCCTTGATTGAATTGATCATTGAAGCTTCACATTGGACCAAGGACTATCTCATTTTTGATATCCACACACAACACACAAGTCTATGTTCTATGAATGTCATGATCATTTGTGTGATTGTACTTGATTAAATGTGTTTCACAATGCTCAATCTTTGTTGATCAAATCCAAAAAGATTTTTGTGAGTTTTATTTGTTTTTGAAAGTGTTTTTAGACTTTCTTGTGTTTCTTTTTGGTCAAAATGAATTTTGTGTGTTTTTCATCAAAAACTGGTTCAGTGGCCTTCTCGCGAGAAGCTCGCGACTAAGAAGCTTCCCGCGAAAAGCTGTTTGGCAAAAACTGAGATTTTCTTAAAATCAGACAGAGAATTTCGCGACTGCCTCGCGACTGTCTCGCGACTTAGAACTTCTCGCGAAAATTTTGTGCTTCAGTGGCACCTTTCGCGGTTGTCTCGCGACTGTCTCGCGGCTCCCTATCCCGTGAAAAACGCGTGTTTTCAGTTTTATAGGGCTGATGTGACAGTTTTTCAAAACATAAAAAACTTCCCTCTCTTCTTTTCTTCGAAACTCTCTCTACCAAAATCACTATTCCATCAAACCCCACTCCGAACCAAGCATTTTTCTGCATTCTCTTCTTCAAGGTATGTTGATTACTCACTTCTCTTTAAGATTTTACTTAGATTTTGCAGATTTATTGGTTAGGGTTTAGATAATTGGGAATTTTCGAAATTTGGGTTGTTTTTCAAAATTGAGTGTTGTTCTTGCCAAATCTTTGATTGGGTTTTGTTTAATGTGATATTGTTGCATCTGTGTTGGCCCCTTGTGGCATTTTAAAGTGTATTTAGGCATATTTTCACCATGTTCATGCATTGTTCATACTTAAAGTGTTGTTATGCACATTAGGTGTTTGATTGAATGTCTAAATGACATTGTTGTGCCCAATTGGTCTCAAGTGAGTCCCAATTTCAAGTTTTCCATATATCTTACCATGTTTTTGGTCTAGATTTGATCCTTAATCATGTGTGCTTTACACTTTGCACATGTTACACTCTCTTGGCAAACAACTAGGCATTCTTAGGCACACACTCATGCATTTCATGTTACACACACATATGCATTCACACAAACACACACTTGCACAATGATTTAATTTCATTCAAAATGTCTTGTTTTTCATTGCATTTGTGTTATAGGTTAATGATGTTTGTGGAATAGCTTGCTCTGTTGTGTTGGAAATGCTCTGTTTTTACACCTTACTCTGTTTTGGGAATATCTCACTAGGTGTAAACTAACTTGAATCTAATCAAGTTTTTATTCTTGTGTTTTGCACACATGTGTTCTATGTGTTGTGTCATCTTATGCAGATGTCACCCACCAAGCATGCCGGTACCAAGAAGAAGGGTCCCAAGCGTGCTCGTACTGACTCCGATAACTTCAAATCCGCAGAGGCAGATATGAAGTACAATGATTGCTACAAGAGAGCAACCATTGTCATGGAAAGGGTGGTGCAGTTGGAAGATCTTGAGAACACAGTCATTCCGGATGTGTTCAAAGAAAGAACGTGGACAAAGTTGCTAAATCCAGTTGGGAATGTCTACTCGGAAATTATTAGAGAATTCTTCTCTAATGCTGAGGTGGAAGATGATAAGATCCTTTGCTGGGTGAGGCACAAAGAATTTGAGATCACCAGGGACAGCATTCAAGACTTCCTGGAGGTTCGTCCTCCCTCACAGCCAATGACAGTTCAGTATGATGAGCGATTGGGGCATATCACGGAGATGATTTCAGCTCTTGGTGGGGTTCCAAAGAAATCCTCAATGGATACTCTCAAGTTCTCTCCAGAAATGAGAACTCTCAGCTACGTCATGATCCATAACTTGTATCCGGTCACCAACCTCACCACTCTATCGGCTCCAAGGACGAGGTTTCTCTACGACCTCTTCACTCACAAGGAGATTGATATCTGCAGCCACATCTTTCACATTCTGAAGAAGAGCATCACGAAGCAAAATTCCCGAACCATAATGCCCTTTCCCTCACTAATCATGGGTCTCATTGCCAAGACAAAGCTGAAATTCCCTAGTGGCCTCACTGTTGTTCAGAGGGATTATCCCATTGGTGCAAACACTTTGACTCGGAGCACAGCACACATTAAAGGCCCCAAGAGAGGTCCTCATCTCATTCCACCGCCTAGGGGTGCGCCTCAGGATATCCCAGAGGAGGGTGGAGATACTGAGGAGGAGATTGAGAGGTTCACTTCTGCTCCAGAGACTGCACAGCCATCATCTTCTGCTCCAACACAACCACAGGGTCTCAGCAAGCTTGATCAGATCCTAGCCAAGATGGACCACATGTCTACAGTACTTATCCGCTCAGATTCAGAGCTTATCCCCTACATATGGTTCAGACTCCGAATCCGACCAGTTTTAGTCCTTTGGCCATTTCGGTCAAAAAGGGGGAGAAAATTTTGAGGGGGAGCTGATGAACAAGAGCTTGCACAGCCTTAGGGGGAGCATAGCTTAGATACATAAACTATTGGTTATTGGTTATTGGTTTTACAGACGGGTTTACTAAGTTTTTATTTGGTTTATAGTTAATGTCTTACTGTTTTTAAGTTTATACTTCTGACACTTATGTTTTAACTTCAATATTAATTTCAGTATTTTTTCAGAAGTTTGTGGTTTATGTTCTATGCTTTGTGGCATATGTGCTATGTGGCATTTTTTTGTACCCATGTTGCTTTTGTAAGTTTTAAGGGCTTGTTGCATGCATAGTTTGTAGGTCTTTGTGGTTTGTGCCATGCATTTGCTATACCATGCTTATGCAACCTTTTTGCATGTTTGCTTGATTGTTCAATGTCATGCATTTTACTTGTTGTTCAATGCCATGCATTTTACTTCAAGCACATCACTCTTGTGCCCTTGTAGGATTGTTCCTAGATCCATATACGTTCTATGCATTGGTTGAGTGATGAACACTCTTGTGCCCTAGTAGGTTTGTTCTTAGATGCAAATACTTCGAGTATTTCGCATTGGTTGAGTGTTGGAGTTGCAAATGATTCTCTTCAAATGAGCTTATCATCTTGCATATCCGGATGTTCATTTCATGTGTAAATGAGCATAGTAATTACTTGCATATAGTGATTACTTGTTTGATCTTGCCATGATCTAGTCTTTCTATTTCATTTAGCTTGATCTTGTATTTATTGCTCCATATGCATTTCAAGTTTTTCTACATGCAATGATATTAGTGTGTTGTTGTATTTCAGGAGATACTTGTTCATATGTTCAAGAGCTCATCAGAATCTAGAATTAGGTGTGAGTGAGTTTTGCCTTTGTTCCCAAACTCACGTTTAAGTCTAGAGTCTGTTTTAGGGTTTTGTCACGGAATAGCCAAAGGGGGAGATTGTAAAGTTGTAATTTACAACTGTGTTTTTGTTGGCTTTTATTCCGTGCCAAATTTGATTGTAATCATGTTCAATCGTTTAAAACCCTGTATTTGTTGTGGGACTTGATGTAAGGGGTGCGTGAGAGAAAGAGTGTTGAAGACTCAAGCATTTGAAGAGGAGAAGGATTCTCGCGGGTATTTCGCGGGTATGTCGCGACCAAGCTTCCCGCGAAGTGAAACATGTGCCAGGCACATGCTGGAATGCGAAGAGTCATGCCAGGTGGAGACAACTGTGTCTCGCAAGTATCTCGCGGGTAAGGCCTTCCCGCGAGACACCCGCGAGACTAGCTGTTCTGCCAGCTTGTACTTTTTGAGTCACACCTTTTGCACCCCTCCTATATATATCATCATTACCCACAATTGTTGAGGGATGCTTCAGAGAGAAAACCCTAGCCAAACACCTTGGTAATTAGAGATTGTCTTCCCCACCTTCTCTAAACATTTTGCTTGTGGTATCTCCTCAACCATTCCCTCTCCATTATCCATATCTTTGAGAGGTTGATAGCCCAAACACTTGACACACCTTTGAGAGTGCTGAGTGACGTTTTGGTGCTGCTGGGAAGCATTGGAAGAAGCCTTTAATGGCAGATGCAACATGGAGCTTGTTGCGGGATCCGGATAACTAGGACAAGACACGGTTCTGAGAAGCCTTGTTGGAGTAGGAGCTTGGAGGGCTTAGGTACATCGGGTAGACTAGGCTTGGAGGGTCTTTTGCTAATCCATGTATCCCAACTGATTGTCTAGTGGATCGATTTCCGCTTGGAGGGCGGCGGAGAGGTTTTTCGCCGAGTTCTTCGGTTTCCTCTTCGATAACACGTCTCGGTGTTATTTGTGTTTGCATCCTTCTTCCCTACTCTTGTTCATTTCATTTTTACTGCTGAGTTGCTTTATATTATGGATTAGAGTAGTTGTTTGTTTATACGCTTGTGTTTACACTATTCCGCACTTGTTAGTAAGTTAGTGTAAAATCAACCAAGCCGTAATTTGAATTTGGGGGTCTAAACCGCTCGTGTGTTTTCAACACATTTTCGAGCTTTCAGAAGAAATTAAAGCCGAGCCATTAAGTAACCTTCCAATCCAATCCCAGTCTAATTTAAAAAAATAACTGCAGCAATATGTCCCATTAATTTTCCTTCACAATAAACATATAAAAATTTATTATTATTTTTTCTTTCTAAAAGAATCCTTTGTAAGACAGTTCGCTGCTTTTCCATATGGCATATGCATGTGTGACCGAAAGGAGAGGCCAGTACGTGGATAACACCGACAGTTGAATTAATGTACAGATTGCACTAGGAAACACATTCACATGCACCAGCTTTCTCGTTGTCTCAAATTCTTTCTCTACTTTCAACAGGATGGGAGAAAAACGCGTTTTATAACAATGGGGATTTGATTTGTTTCATTACTTTGTTTTGGGAAAAATTTAGAGATATATGGACTCTCTTAATTAATTGGAGTCTACTAATATATAGAGTTTCTTTCTTTAAAAGTTGTAACTTGCGTGTGCACCACTTCCACCCTCTCTCATGGACCGGCATATCATTACTTTCCAAAATGTTTTTATATATTAAGGAGAGGCGCATTTCTGATAAGATAACTTTAGCTTATAATAAACTTTTTTTAATTATTTTCAGAAAACATAAGAAAAGAAAGGCTTGCAATGAAACTTAAAAAAAATATGATGGAATAACACTTATGATCTAGTTATAAATGACACTTCCTCAAAGCTGTCCTTGTCAAAATGACATTTAATATTCATTTAAAAAAAAAGACATTTAATGACCATTGAGTAAACTTAATTATGAGATTTTTCACTACAATATCTTACCGAAGTCTCAACATTGATATATCTTCGATATTTTACTTCAATTTTACCATTAGGAATGTGACTTACTTTTCAAATTTTGGGGGGTTAAAATTAGGGTTTGCAATAATGACTTATTTTGCTCTGATGGAAAAACTTCAGTTGACGCTTTCAAGGAAGATGGCATCCTTGATTTCTATCAATGTTTATATATCATGGAAGAGAGGTACCCAATATTGACATATTATTCGGAAATCATATAGACTATAGAACGATAGTCCCCGATTCTTATTAACTATATTTGTTTTGTGATTACATGCTTTTTAATTTTTACAATCTCATGGGAATCGGACAGCAATGTCATTGATTTCCTGTAATGCTAGACTTTGGAAGAAAATTAATAGCAATATGTCTACCAAGGCACATTGAGATAGAGCTAGCCCGGCCACTACAAATTAACCTGATCTACCTTGTAAACTTTAAAGGAACTCCTAAAAAGAAATTAAGTGCGACTTTTACTTTGAGATTCGTTTCTTGAATAAGTTAATACTTTATAAGACTTACATAATGGCGAAAACCATGGCTGCTCAATTATGTTACCCTCCCATTTCCTGGAAATAGCATGCTAATAACTAATAAGGCTGGCTTGGCAATTGGCATGATTTCACAGTCTTATCTTGTTCGCTCTGAAATGTTTTGACAGAAATTTCAAACCTTCTTACTCTTATGGTCCATTTGGATTGAGGAGGAGGGAGGGAGAGTAGAGTACATTTAGCACAAAATTAGCTTATTTTTAACCAACACTACTATACTCCCCTCCACTTCCTCTCCTTCTCCGTTTTATCCAAATAAGCCATTAAAGTCAAACAAGATTTTTGATTCACTTTGTTCTCTCGAATCTCCTTATATCCTTTTCAGTCTCTTACAATAGGAGGTGGATATTTATTACTGTTGGATGTACACATGTGAGTAAAGTTCTATATTGAATAATGAAGAGTAGAATGAGTGACTAATATAACATAATTGAGTACATATTCATTGGATTTAGATCTTTTGACTTTTGGGTCAAATGTGTTTTTATATATTATATTAACTAGCTTGTAACCCCAGGTATATACATGGATATACTTAAAAGATACACATTAAGATGCATAGTATAATAATCTTATATATATAATTTAAATATTATTGATAGTCATTCTTATATATATATTTTTTAACTCTTTAAAAAGTCTTGTAAGAATGTTATTAGGTAGAAAATGTATATTGTCCATTTTTTAAAAATTTTTATGTTCATTAATTCTAGACTCTTTGGTTTTTGTACACAATAACTCACTTGAATGGATATTTATGAAATGGTCTCACATTTGATTCCAAAATTAAGAAATAAAACTCTCTCTAAAAATAATTTAGGACACAAGGTGCAAATCGAACTTCAATTGTAGAATTTAATTGGATTTTCTCTACGTTTTACCTATTAATATATATATATATATATATATGACTTATAAATTTGAATTGTTTTTAGTTATAAAAAAAAAAAGGCTCATAAATATAAAATCATTCAAACTCTCTCTTTCTCTAATTTTATATATAGTATTAGATATATGATTATGTTTTTTTTATGATTTATTTATATTGGACTTCTCGTTTTCTACTCTAAATTAACTCATTCAGCATAAAAATTAAAAAAAAAAACTTCGAATAGATGAAACACGCACTGTAAAATTAAATTTAATTGAAATTCAATTTTTACACTGAACTAACTAACTTGGTTCAAAATTTTAAAATTTTTGATTAGATGGAACACGTGGCTCAAAATTATACTCTAATTGAATTCCAATTTAAAATCTAATTGGATTTTCGCTTAATTTTACCTATTAATATATATATATATATATATATATATATATATATATATATAAAGATGACTTATAAACTTGAATTTTTTTTAGTTTTACAAAAAAAAAATGCTCATAAATATAAAATCATTCAAAAATTATGTTTTTTATGGTTTACTTATATTGGGCTCTTCATTTTTTATACTAAATTAACTAATTTGGTATAAAAATTAAAAAAAACTTAGATTAGATGGGAACACATTTCGCAAAATTAAACTCTAATTAAAATCCAATTGTTACAATGAATTAACTTACTTAGCACAAAAATTTAAAAACTTATATTAAATGGGACACGTGGTGCAAAATTAGACTCTAATTGAATTCTAATTTGAAATCTAGTTGGATTTTCTCTTAGTTTTACATATTATTATATATATAGATCATTCACCGAAGCTTGCAAACCTTAAGGCACTTTTTCTTTTTTCTTTTTTCCTCTCACCAAATTCGGGAATACAAGTAAATGGATGTATTTATTCCCGAAGAGTATGTTATGAGGCGGACAAGTGAAAGAAAGGCAGTTGCTGGAGCTCCAAAAAAAACAGATATGGTGTCTGAATCATGGAGGATGGAGAAGGAGAAGAAGGCTAGACTACCAACTTTTGGGCTTGAGAATGAGTTTATGGTCTCCAAAGACGTTAGTCAAAATGTTACTTTATGTGGCTTCTCAGCTTAATACCCAAGTATTATATGTTGTGCTAATTGCTAATACTAATGTTTGAGGAACATATAGGTATTTGTTAGGGATTCCCCATATTTTAGTGTTCGAAATGTATGCCATAACAAATATGCAATTTGTTTTTGTTTATGTATATATCACTTTTCCTTTCAGTATGATTAGTTTGTCAATTAGAATATTACACTATAATGAGTATTATCTTTATAATAAGCTATTAAGAATAGTAAAAATGTAGCCAACGAGGGCTTTTCCTTTTGGAAATAGGCTATTACGTTGAACTACAAAACCCTTTCCCCCGCTTTCTTATATGTTGTGCTAAATCTCTTATTTTCATTCCTGTATTTTGACATGGTATCAAAATCACTTTTATATGGTCTTCAATACAATTCAAGTAATCCATCACCAACGATCACTCAGTGTAGTCTCTAGTGATCATCGTTTCAACTAGTCATTGTTGGCCGCCATCCTGAAATCTTTCATAATTTCTTCACTTTAGAAAGCACACTTCTCTTGACTGTATTTTTGCGTAGATTCTGATTTTAGTTTATGTTTTTCCATTCGAGGCCCCCAAGTCACACTACTTGATGCATCACTCATTCTTTCTAGGTTCAATCTATTTGAAATCCTCCAACTCATTCATGTGGTTCACCAAAGACATCGTCCTCTGCCGATATACCTTAAACCACTAGTCTAGCCATCCTCTGGCCATAGTAGCAACTCTTTGGTCACTGGTGTAGTTGTTTTTCGATTGCTTATCACTATTTTTTGCTACAATCGCCAGTATTTCCACATTGTGCACGGTTCATTCTACATCTATTTCAGTTATTCATGGTCATGGTTTCCTACGCAAGATAACAAACCTTGAGTTTGAGGAATAATGTTAGTATATACAGATATGTTATATGATTTAATGTATTTGACCTCAATGTATTATTATGTACATACCTTACTTGTGGCCCTTATTATACCTGGAATCGAAGTATATTATTTTTTAGTCAGACTTAGGTCCAGTGTCCAGTAATACTAAACATGTTAAGATAATGACACGTGTCCACATTTAAACATGTGTCACCATTTGACTAAGTCCAGTGCACTGGACCTAAACCAAGTCTATTATTTTTTATCCTTGATTTAGGCATAATTAAATGTGAGTGTGTGTGTCTGTATTGGGTTCTTGTATACACAATTTAGAATAGTAAAAAAAGGTAACCACTAAAAGTCATTATGTTGGTATATGGAACTATTATGATTATTAACAAAAATGGATGGCATAACTAGTATGAAAGCATAATCAAATATGAATGGTCAAATTGAAAATTTTAAGACAAAATGCCCAAAATGAAAACAATAAATAAAAAAAAAATTAAGGGTAAAAATGTACTTTAATCTTTATTTTATTTAAGTATTAAAAAGTTGGTATCATTCAAAGTTTTTTGTTTTGTTTTGTTTTTTTTATTATTTTTTATTGTTATTATTTTATAATTTGAATAAGATACTTCTATGTTCACTTAATCATCATTGTTTTGGTTCTTTTTCTATTGTGATGTAACTTATTTATTCGGGTTGGGTTACGGAGTGGGGCCAGATGAACCCAGGCCCTTGTAACTCTGTTAAGGAAGCCCAAAGCCGACACCACTGGGTTGTTTGATATGAGAACTGAGCCAGCATATAACTAAAATTGTTATTTAATTGGGTTAGGCCATATGAGAACTGAGCCAGTATTTAAGAAAAAAATTGTGATTTGATTAGGTTAGGTTAGGCCAGGTGTAATCTCTGTGCAGGTACAAATTGGGCTTGGAAAGAAACTGAATTTATTTTAGGTTCCAGCAAGGTCAGCTGTTAACTGTTGGCTCCTTGGCTGACTCTATGCACCTGACAATTGGGCTTGGATTTAACATCCTTGTTCTAATGGACCATGATAGGTGAAGTTAATTTTACCCAAGTTGCTGTGCCATTCTACTATTCTAGAGAAAACTGGTAGTGCAATGATCTCAAGCTAAATTCGTATCGTAACAACCCTTGTTTAGTTGTTCTAATAAGTAATAATCTAATTGCCTTACGTTCTTTTTTATGAAATTTTCATGCAGCATTCAGCAGCCAAAATTTTATTAAATATCATAAGTAACTGTGATTTTTGGGTTATCATATTGCATAATATATTTCTATAATAACCATATATGGTTGATTGTAACACACAATATAGCATAATAAAATGTACTCCAGTAGTTATTAAAGAATTTTTTTATGTGAATGTAGACTGTCAAGTCGAACTATTTTATTTTCTCTTTCTACATAAGTTTACTTTCTTCTTCTATTTTAACATGGTATCTAGTTTCATCACTATGTTAAGGCTCATTTTTCAAGAATGTTTTTATGTTTTTTCCTCTACCCAAGCAACACACCAAACATGCTCTAAAACCATTCTTGCATATTTTCCCAATGATCCATAAGGATCTCATCAATACCTAAACTCCTTAATTAGATTTGCATTTGAGTCCACTTCGCACCAGTGTTGCACACACCCCACACCATCTCAATCTTAACCATGTTGTTCCGTGTGATTGCACACATCGCTTCTTGCTCTAAAAACACATTCCATGTGTCACAATGATTCAAATTTCAGAGTCTACAAAAGATAGATATACCATTCCAATAGATGAAAATAAATAACTAAAAAATATTAGAGGCCCTAAGGCTCCAATGTTTCCCTTTTCACCGTCGTCAAGTCCAAAGGGTTTCTAGAATCGGACACCAAAGTGACAAGAAAGTCAAAGATATCTGTGGCCATAACAGCTGAGACCACGTCGTCATTGTGAAGCGTTCTTCTCTTCCCTTTCATAGTCACCATCCAAGATCTTCGTGTCAAATCCTCTATGAATAGCTCACAAGCCTTGGAAAAAACAATTGGGGCCTCTCCAGATATCATGTTGACGTTGTCCCCCTATTTCTTCATGATCTTCTTTATCCTTGCCAAGGGCAACAAGTGAGGCCCAGTTCTTCCTCCAGAGAACATTCCTCCTGAATACATTCCGGCTTGCCTCATCTTCTTTCTGTGTCTTTGATCTCTAAGTTATGAAATATATTGGTAATAGTTTTGTATAAACAACAATGGTTTAGAGGCAATGAGGACATCAATATTCAGGCTATATTTGGAGGAGAATGTTTGCGTGAAGAAGCTACAGGGATAATGCTGGCCGGCCAGCCTACTTAAGCCGGCTAAAATCCAATTAAAAACTTTTATATAATAATAATAATAATATAATTATTATTGTCTATATATATATAAAACCGAAACTTTTGAAACTTTCACAATTTTCCACATCATCACTATTTTCTTTTTCTTTTTATTTTTGATTCTTTTTATTTTAGGTTTTATATATTATAACAATAATATTGAAAAACATATACAAACTTGGAGGCCTATTTAAGGGCTCCATAAAACTTGATGGACAAGAAAATATATTCTAAAATAAGCCCTAATTAATACCTAACCATAATAGGAACAAAATTTGACCTAAAAAACATTAAAAGAGCCTAAAAACAAGGAAATAAATCACATAGACCTAAAATAACGTTTTTTGCATAAAAATACCAAAATCTCTTCTCTCCTTAAAACCCTAACAATTACCATCTCAAAACCCTAAACTCAACTTCACTTTAAGATTAAAAAAATAAAAATGAGAGAGACTCACGTAAAAAAAAAAAACAAAACGTAGGTTTTGTCTTTTTTTATTTGCTTTCATATGTGCCTGAAATTTTCATTCTATTTTATTGTTTTATTATGTTTAGAATTGATTTTCTTATAAGTATTTGGGTTAATCTCTATATTTTGATAGTGTTTTTATGGGTTTGGTTTTTAGGTTGAAATTCTAATAATTATTTTATATTGTATATGGCAGATGAAACATCTCTATTTTTTGGAGAAAAATCAAAGCTGCAACCTATGTCTTCCAGCCCAAGGTGTGGTAAATTTTTATATGTTCTTACTTTATTGAGAATTTTTATTTGGGTTCATGTGATTTTTTGTTTTTTTATTAAAGTTTTGATTTTTGGTTGATTAATTATTTGTTTGGATTAATTTCAATTAATTATTTGTTTGGATTCAACGTAAAAGATAATGGAATTAGGTGTTATAAATTTGATAATATTCCATATTTTGAATTGTTTATATTTTTTAGACTCCTGGCAGGACTCTCTCTTCTCTCCTTAAAACCTTAGCAATTACCATCTCAAAACCCTAAACTTAACTTTACTTTAAAATTAAAAAAATAAGAAGGAGAGAGACTCAACTATAAAAAAAAAAAAAAACAAAAAAAAAAAACGTAGGTTTTGTCTTTTTTATTTGCTTTCATATGTGCTTGAAATTTTTATTCTATCTTATTGTTTTGTTATGTTTAGAATTTATTTTCTTCTAAGTATTTGGGTTAATCTCTATATTTTGATAGTGTTTTTGTGGGTTTGGTTTTTGGGTTGAAATTTCTAATAATTATTTTATATTGTATATAGCAGATGAAGTATTTCTATTTTTTAGAGAAAAATCAAAACTTCAACCTATATCTTCCAACCCAAGGTGTGGTAAATTTTCATTTGGTATATTATATATGAATTTTTTAAATTTGAAGGGTTTTGTTTTGTTTTGAAGTAGAATTTGGGGATTCTATAAAATTTGGAAGGTTTAAGTTTTGGGGTTTTTGGTATTTACGTCTTAGTAGGTTGATCTTAATTCTTTACCTTATATGTTTTTTCTTTATTAAGAATTTTTATTTTGGGTTCATGTGATTTTTTATTTTCTTAATTAAAACTTTGATTTTTGGTTGATTAATTATTTGTTTGGATTAATTTCAATTAATTATTTTTTTGGATTCAACGTAAAAGATAATGGAATTATGTGTTATAAATTTGATAATATTCCATATTTTGAATTGTTTATATTGTTATTAATACGACTAAATAAGATTTGTTTTTATCTTTGTAGTTTATATTAGGTTTGAGTGTGTGTATATATATAACTTTTGGGAATTTTGCTTTATTAATTTAAGAATTGTAAATTATTTTGTAGGTTTCAGTAACTATGTACCTGCAGTGAGACATTGACAATATATATATATATATATATATATATGGTATTAACATTTTATAAAAATCTTTCTTACAACCCAATAACATTCTACGTAAGACAACACTTCTAAACTAATGAAAAGTATAGAAGTTAAATATTTATTCCCATTGTATTTTATTTAATTATGACCGATCTATTTTTTTTAAACGCTAACTAGCAAAATGTCTATAATATGCATATTATTAACCCAATTTTCTATTTCTAAATTTCTTAGATTTTATTATATCAATATTTTTTTCTTTTAAATTCTTGGTGGGCAAATCAGTCTCTCACTAATTCTTTTACCTTAACGTGATGTTGGTTAATTGTCCTTTTATTTAACTATCCCGTGCATCGCACGGGTTAGCGACTAGTTATTATTGTTGTTAAACTTTTTTTATAAGTCGATAGTTGGCCAAGTGGGAAGATTTAAATAGTTAATTCTTTGATTATAAATACCAAAATGTATTAATAAACCACTTATATGTGCTTGTATAAAAGAAAAATGATCATATTAACGGATGCTTTTAGGACAATTGTTAATAAACCATTTTAGAAAAGTTTTTATATTACTTTTATAGAAAATAGAAAAAGCTGTCAAAATATTTTTTTTTTCTTTTCCCATAAAAACTTTCTTAAAATGATTCACTAACAAAATATCCTTAGAGCGTTCATTAACTTTTTCCATAGAAAAAATATCACATTTTAGATAATCTGACATGCAGTGTTTTAAGAAATGAGTATATGTAAATTTTTTTTTTTTTTAAAATAAATTCTTATATTAAAATAAACATGAAATTTTTGCACAAACTAATACAAATACTCGACATCTATTACGTATTTACACGTCTTGCTTCCTTCAGTGCAGTTGAAATTATATGGCCTTTGCCTATTGAAAAGAAAAAAGGGAAATTAAAAAACAAGTATAATGATGTTTCAGACAATTACAAAAGAATAAAATACGTACACATTGTGAAATGACGACAAGATATCAGGTTGTTATTCATTGTCATAAGTTGATTTGCTAAATCAAATAATCAGCTCTTTTCAATAGTTCCTAATATATGTTGACAACATGTCGAGAAGGAAGTCATACGTTTTGATTTTGCAAATCAACAAAACAACATCATCTTCATATGCAACAGTACTGTTATTAGGTTTGTTGTATTTTGAATGATCCTTTAGGACAAATTAAAAACTACTACTTTGTGGCAAACCACTCACAAACAGATTAGTTTATTAGTTATTCACCAATATTATATCTAAATGAGCTCAAGATCTTAAGTTTATGTTGGGCTTCCTGAGCCTCCATGAAGATGATTATATAGTTGATTATAATTTTGCTAGTATTTGTGTAAATTAAAGTCATCCAGTTCAAGTCTTTCATGTTGTGCCTCTCGTCTTCTTTCTGTGTCTTAATTTGAGTTTGATCTCACTAGGGTTTTCTTCTTTTTTTTGGATAATGGATATTTATTTATTTTTAGATGAGTAATAAATGGGTAAATGAGTAAATATATACCCAAATCATTTAATTATAAGTTTATAATATGATTCAAAATCCACTCAACCCGTCCAATTGCCACCTCTAGTTGTTATATATCCTTTTTGGTAAAAAGTTTGATCATAATTATTAGAACATCATGAGTAGACTTATGTTATGTTATATATAAACATTGTTATAACCTTAATTTGTCTTATAGTGGATTAATATCCGCTCACTCCTGTAAATATAGGACATTACCTAATCATATAAAATCTCTTGTTTTTATTTTCTTTAATTTTGCTTAAACTGATTATTTACAACATTCAATCATCCAAAATTTCACACATTCGTCAACTCACCCAAAAAAAAAAGTTGGGATGAGAGAGAGAGCTACTTTCAGTTTTGCAAATGGGCCTTGACGAGGACTAAAATTACAAGCTCGTCATACAGTTGACGAGCATTCAATCTACAAGCTCGTCCAGACAAATGACGAGCATACAATCCACAGGGTCGTCCATGAGAGGACGACCATACAACATTTATAGCACAATCATTAATGGTTTCGTAACCAACGAGCTCTAATAGTCAAAAAGGCCAACCATGAGCCAGTTAAGCCTCATTTAAGCTCAGACATATGTTACAAAAACAGCCAAGAGAGCCATTACGAGGCTGCCATTAGTTACACTCATAATGAGCCTCCCAACAGATGTATTAAGGTTATAAATAAGCCACCAAGCACCAGGAGAAGGTACATAAACTCAAACACACAGAATTACATTATGATTCTCTGAGAGATATTGAGAACTCTACTGACTTTATCATTGGAGAACTGTTAGCTAATGTCACTCCAGTGTCTTTCTCTCTTATCTTTACAAGGAACGTTACCTTATCATAAGCTCCGACGAGGTCATCAACTAACAACTATTTTTAGTTTTATTAGTTTGGCGCCGTCTGTGGGGATGTAGATCTTAATCATACAAATTTTCGTAACTCTACCATTCAAACGAAGTAATGGATCCAATCATTAACCCCACTTGATCCAATGCAGATAACCCAGCAAATTCAAACACTGGTAGCAAGTGTTGAAGAATTGACCAAACAAAATGAGGAGTTGAGGCAGCGCCTCTCTCAGGAGAATAGCAACGTGACTCCTCGCCAACGTAACCAAAACAACGACGATGAGGAAGGTCATAGCCCATGAACTAGTAGTAGGGAAGAAAGTTCCAAACGAATAGAGTAGTCCAATTCCAGGCAAATGGAGCAATCTAGTTTCAGGCGAACAGAACAGCCCAATCGAAACAATGACGAGCTCTTGAAGAGATTGAGGAAAAAGATGGACGAAATGAAAAATGCCCTGAAAGAAAATTCGTCCAGAAACCTAGATAGGTTGATCAAAAGAACAAACTCTCTATTCACCAGCGAGGTCCTAGAGTGCCCTCTCCCATCAAAGTTTTGACTCCCCCAATTGGAGACTTTTGACAGGCATACAGATCTGATAGACCATATAGAATTTTTCAAGACATTGCTGAACCTTCAACGAACACCTGATGAAGTGGTGTGTAAATCCTTCCTAACAGCTTTTAAAGGAGCTGCTCGAGTTTGGTTCAACAAGTTAGCATCATCTTCGATCGCAAATTTTGAACAATTAAGTGACTCATTTGTACGACATTTTATCAGTGGTTAGAGAAACAAAAGGCCAACTTTGCATATACTAACATTAAAACAACAAGAAAAGGAAACTTTGAGAGCTTATTTGAAGTGTTTCAACAGAGCAATCTTGGAAGTAGACATAGTTGATGACCAAGTTCAATTGATGGCCTTCTAGGTTGGCTTGACGACCAAGGACTTCATCTTTTCATTACCCAAGACCCCGCCAACTACAATGATAGACCTCTTGTTCAAAGCCTAGAAGTACATGAACGGAGATGATGCATTAACGGTGAAGGGGATAGATGGAAGAAATCGGCGAGCTCCAACACAAAAAAGAAGGAGAAGAAGGATCATTCCCCTAGTCGAAAGAATGACAACAAAAGTACGTAGGCCCGTACAAGATCATTAAGTATTTCGGAGAAGGAACTTATTACCTCGAATCACTTAACATCAAACAGTTACCTCGTCCATGGAATGTAAAGCACCTTAAGAGAAATTGAAATCACTAGATGATGATAGTTTACAAAAATATTGTCTTAAACTTGAATCTTTTCTCAAACATGATGTTTATTATGATATTGATGGTTTAGATTTATTTTCAGAGTTAAACATTTTAAAATAAATTTTACAAATAAAATATTATACTCCAATTGACATACTAAATTATATAAAAAGATTAGATTCATTTCCAAATACATTCATTGCTTATAGGATTTTAGTAACAATACCTGTTACAGTTGCTTCTGCAGAAAAAAGTTTTTCAAAATTAAAGTTAATAAAATCATATCTAAAATCGACAATGTCTTAAGAAAGATTAAGTGAATTAACTATATTATCAATTGAAAAAGAGATGTTAGAAGAACTTGAATACAAAAATTTAATTACTCAATTTGCATCTCAAAAGGCAAAAATAATAGATTTTAAATGAAATATATTAAAATATTAAAATATTAAATAAATATTAATTTAATTAATACATAAGTATAAAAAATGCCTCATTTTGGTTCTCGCCTTAAGCTCCAAAATGTCTAGAACCGGCCTTGGGAGAACCGTTGGTTAACGCTACTCTGGTGTCTTTCTCTCTCATCTTTGTAAGGAATATTACCTCGTCATAAGCTCTAACGAGGTCATCGAATAACAACCATTTTTGGCTTCATCAGGCCTATAGAATCCCGCCGCATATAGGAAAAAAGATGCGTGCAATTGTTACACATAATTACACCTACACAGGACTGCATCAAAACAAAATTGCAGTTTTTGGGCCTATGGGTAATAGGTTAGGCTCAAATGGGTAATAATAGCCACATGGATCCAGATCCAGACCAACAGATTTCTAGGGGACCTTTTTTTTTTTTTTTTTTTTTTTTTTTTTTTTTTTGAAGAGAAGTATTGATTCATGTAAATCCGAACTTCGTTATAAACAAAATTTATCTTCTGGCAAAAACATGGACAAACAAATAAATTGAAATTTATAAAACTGAATCTAAAGTATAAATTATATTGAACACCTTTATAACTCTACCCTTTTTTGACAGTACCTTTACTCTACCCTAATGTCAAAGAATAGAAGCATTAGCTTCCCATTTATTTCGGTCCTCGCTTGTGGACTGGCTTCTCAAAAAAAAAAAAAAAAAAAAAAAAGGCTTCCCATTTATTTATGGCAAAAAAAGTATCTGGGTTGCTTGTGCGTTGAAATCGGACTATTGGACGCTCAGCATGGACCAACTTAATTTTCCAGTGGGCTCATTTTGTTACTTCCCTGATGCTATCATGTCAAACAGGCCGACGCAAGATATTAAGATCCAGAGCAAAAGTGGTACAAAATTTGAATAATGCTAAAGGCCGCCCAAATTCACATGGCACACTTTTAGAACTGACACTGCTTGGACTCAGGGCCGGCCCTAGGCCTAGGCCATGGCCATCGCCTAGGGTCCCAACTAAAAAGGCCCCAAAGAAAAAATTTTAAAAAAAAATTGTTATTTTAGATTTTTCATCCACTTTTAAGAAGGCACAAAAAATTGAATAATGCTAAAAATAATACAAATTTGAATACATAAATCTTACAAATAGATGTTTTCTAGTATGTTTCACTTAGCTCAACTTGTAAAATCTCTAATGGTTGTATAAGAGATCTGAGGTTCAATCCCCGCCTACACTAAAAATTGATTGGTGTCTTGGTCTGATGAAAAAGAGCTATCATCAAGAGCGGACTTCATATGTTGAAACTCTCTCAAAAAATGTTAGAAATACTATAAATTTTACTAATAACATTTACAAATTGATATGACAATAAATATGATTGGTAGACTTCAACAACCTATTTAAATCCATATTTGAATTACTTAGTGATTAGTGATACATCTTTGTAAGTCTCATATTGTAAAATTTATAATATTCCTAACGTTATTTATTTAAATACTCATTTATTATCTTTTTGAAGTGTCCCTAATCATATTTGCCAGTTTTTAAGTATTTTTTTGGTTTGATAATAAAGAGCTATCATCAAGAGCGGATTCCATATGTTGAAACTCTCTAAAAAAAAAAGATGTATCACAAATCATAAGAAGGAAAATGTTAGAAATACTATAAATTTTACTAAATAACATTTACAAATTGATATGACAATAAATATGATTGGTAGACTTTAACAACCTATTTAAATTCATATTTGAATTACTTAGTGATTAGTGATACATCTTTGTAAGTCTCATATTGTAAAATTTATAATATTTCTAACCTTATTCATTTAAATACTTATTTATTATCTTTTTGAAGTGTCCCTAATCATATTTGCCGGTTTTTAAGTATTTTTTTAGTAAAATTTGTTATAAATTTAACATTTCCCGCCAAAAAAAAGTCATATTAAAATGTCATCACAGTACCAAAATAGACCTATCAATCAATATTCTATCCATTTACTAATAGAGACAAACATGTTGATAATGTGATTCTCTCTAATTTGGATGTTTGAAACGAAAGAAAAAGAATGTAACACTTTTAAGATGTAAGCGGAAATTAATATTTTCATAACAACATTACAATCATGCAATTTCTTCATCAACAACAACAACAACAAAAAGTATATGCATTTAAGAAAAAAAGGGGTAAAAATGAGAACTTCAAATAAAAATCATTAAAACATACTACAATCTCTATGATTTCTCTCAGTTTCAGATATTTAAAGAGATTATGGTGCATTATAGATACATTAAAATTGTTAACATTGTTTACTGTAAAATGAAACCATATTACCAAAGTTTCAATGAGTTTAAAAATATTATTCTGATATTTAGCAATATATATTATTTTGATTAAAGTTCAATTATCAAGAGTTTCTATTAATTTAAAAAAGTCTTCGTGATATACTTTAAATATTTTTAACTATTCAACATATTTTGTTTTTGTTTTAGAGCACTAAACGTTAGACTTTTTGTGTTTTGGTTTTGTTATGTGGCTCGAATGCTCGATATATGCAGATGTTACATATTGTACAACATGCTTTCGTTATGTGATATTAAATGTAAGTAATTAAAAATATTAACATGGTTTGTTTTAAGTGATATTTTATTACCCAAATTTTAAGAAATTTGAAACAGGCTACATTAATATTTTTTAAAATTATTTTAATTATATATTATTATTATTATTATTATTATTATTATTATTATTATTATTATTATTTAAAAAAATTAGGTATTACACAATGTATTTTTATCACATAACATAAATTTTTTTTGAAGCCAATAAAAAATGTTAAGTAATCTTTTCCTTTTATATATATTTTAAATTTTATCACTCAATTTCAATTATATTATCAAAGAATGTTTTAATTTAAATATATATATATATTTAATTAATTCGTGCGTGGTACTTGCAGCCTAGCAAATTTAGAGGAAATTGATGCGTGTTGCAGGCAGTAACCTTTCTTATACTATATTTTTTTATAACTATACATCACTTTCATCTATTTTTCGTAGAAACTGATTCATGATTTATTTATTTATTTTACAAACATGTTTATATTAGTCGCAGTCACTGGAATGGTCAAAATGATGGAGTGTGTGTGTAACCTTGCGAGTTATATATGACCCATTGACATGCACCAATTACTACTACCTTCTTCTCGGGTTTGGTACTTTTTTATAATAAATTATAAATAAAATAAAATAAAAAAAGACTGAAACAGTTTGGTCATATACAAATGCAAATCAATAAAAGGAAAACATGGACAAAAAGAAAGAAGGTTGTTATGTACTAAAAAAGATGACAACCACAACAAAATAGCAGCAATATTAGCTCTTACAACGTGCATGAAGATTAAATTTCAGTCAAGCCATGTCTATTTAATTTTAGTTTATTAGGAAAAGAAAGGATATTTGGTTTTAATTAATGTACGTTTTGGTATTTAGAAAAAGAAAAGAAAAGGTTGTAACTTGTAATTCATGTACCATGTACTTTTTGGAACTAAATTTTCAACTACTATTTCCTTAAAAAAAAAATTCAGTACCACTTGACATGCTTGTTGTTCTCCAGCTTTAATTGTCTCACTAACAACGTGAGTTTCAATTAGTTCAACTGGTAAATTCTCTGATAATTGAATAAGAGATCTGAGATTCAATTTCTGCCTACACAAAAAACCGACTGATTTCTTAGTCTGATGATAAAAAAAATATAAAAAAAGCGTGGAGAGCACCGTGTGTTGTTTGTTGGGTGCAAGCACCGTGTGGGTCCAGCCCACATGCTTGGGTCAAAGCTCATTAAGTGAGCTTGCTTCCTCAAGCTTCCAAAGTCAGACTGCCACTCCTTGGACAGTGACTTAGGCGTGTGAGACACGCTGAATCTGCAAAGAAGAAAAGAAAGAAAACATAGGCATTCGGCCTAGAGAGAGAGTTGAAAAAGTAGAGCCATTTCTTTGGCTATTTTGGTGTGAGTTTCAGAGAGAGCAAAACACAAAAGGGAGAGAGCTTCAGCCATTTTGAGAGGTGCAATCCGAATGAAAAAATAGAGAAAAACACAGTGAGAGTGTGAGAGAGTGAAAAAGAAAAAGGAGACATTTTTCTTTGCTCAAGTTACACACAAAGAAGATAAATTGGTGGAATTCTCATGGAGTTTTTTATTGCTACAACCATGGAGAGTTGGAGTATTCAGAGGAAGATTTTGCTACTAGCTTTGTGGTGAGATTGTATTTACTCCTTGAGATATATTTGTTGTATATCCAATTTATTGTGGACTCAAGTTTAGCATTAACTTGATAGTTGTAATCTCTATTTTATAGTGGATATTTTTCGGAGCTGCCCCGTGGTTTTTCCCTCTACACTAGAGGGTTTTCCACGTAAGATTTGGTGTTCTTGTGTGGTTGTGTTTATGTGGTTCTTGCTGGAATATTTTTTTGTTTCATAATATTGCTATTGCTTGGAAGTCATTAATTTTAATTCATACATAGACATAGAGAGGATTAGGATTTTTCCCCAACAAGTGGTATCAGAGCTTTTGGTTACTTGGGTTTGACTGTCTTGTGTTGGATTAAATGGAAAATATGGCTATGAATACTATGATTAAACTCTCGGCATCGAATTATTCGATATGGAAGCCGATGATGGAGGATGTCCTTTATTGCAAGGATTTGCATGACCCTATTGAGGGTGATAGTGTCAAGCCTAGTGATATGTCAGATAGAGACTGGGAGAAATTAAATAGAAAAACTATCGGGTGTATTAGACAATGTATCGATGTTAGTGTTTTTCACCATGTGTCTCAGGAAACAAATGCAGAGGCTCTTTGGGAAAAATTAAGGAGTCTTTATGAAAGAAAGACAGCTCAAAATAAAGCTTTTATTGCTAGAAAGCTTGTGAATTTGAAGCTTAAAGATGGTAAGTCCATTACCGAGCACCTTAGTGAGTTCCAAGACTTGGTTAATCAAATGGTTACAATGAAGCTAGTAATAGATGATGAATTGCAAGCTTTGTTACTTCTGAGTTCCTTACCTGACAATTGGGAGACTTTGGTAGTGTCACTTAGTAATTCTGCTCCAAATGGTGTGTTACAATCTACCATGGTTAAAGATAGTTTGCTTAATAAAGAGACTAGAAGAAAGGATATGGGCAAGGATATTGCACATGCTCTTGTCACAGAGAACAGGGGGAGAAGTAAGAGTAGAAGTTCTAAAGGGCGAGGTAAATCCAGAAGTCGGTCAGAGTCAAAAGGAAAATTCAAGTGTTTTTACTGTGATAAAGAAGGTCACATAAAAAGAAACTGCAAGGCTTGGAAGAACAAACAAAAAGAGGATAAAAATCATAAAAAGGCGGATGATGAGAACACTGCTGCTGTTGTAGTGTTGGAAGATGAGGTCCTAGCCATAGGACAAGGTGATTGTTGTACAGTTTCAGATCCTTATGTTGAATGGGTGATTGATTCAACTGCTTCCTGCCATGTCACTCCAAGAAATGAGTTATTCACTTCATACAAAGCGAGAAATTTTGGGAGAGTGAAGATGGGCAATGATAGTTATGTCGACATTGTGGGAATTAGTGATATATGTGTTAGGGCTAACACTGGATACACCCTGGTTTTGAAGGATGTGAGATACGTTCCGGATATTTGCCTGAATTTGATTTCCACTCATGTTCTTGATAAAGAAGGTTATGGCAATTATTTCCGTGATGGAAAATGGAGGCTTAGCAAAGGATCATTGGTGTTTGCTAGAGGGAAAATTTGTTGTACACTTTACAAGACACAAGTAAAGTTGTGTAAGGATGTTGTTAGTGCAGCTCAAGAGGATTCTTTGCCTAACTTGTGGCATAGGCGGCTGGCTCACATGAGTGAAAAAGGGTTGCAGATTTTGGCAAAGAAGTCTCTCATTCCCTTTGCCAAAGGTACGTCACTGAAACCTTGTGACTTTTGTTTATTTGGTAAACAATATAGAGTTTCATTTAATATACCATCTACTAAAAAACCCAATATATTAGATCTTGTTTATTCTGATGTATGTGGTCCCATTGATGTTGAGACTTTAGGTGGCAATAAATATTTTGTTACATTTATTAATGATGTTTCACGAAAGGTGTGGGTTTATGTTTTGAAAACAAAAGACCAGGTATTTGAGCACTTCAAGAAATTTCATGCCATGATGGAAAGAGAGAAAGGGAAGCCTTTGAAGTGCCTCCGTAGTGATAACGGAGGTGAATACACATCTAATGAATTCAAGAGTTATTGCTCCGAGAAAGGCATTAGACATGAGAAGACAGTTCCTGGTACCCCACAGCAAAATGGTGTGGCAGAAAGGATGAACCGCACTATTGTTGAGAAGATCAAATGTATGTTGAGAATGGCTAACCTGCCTAAGTCATTTTGGGGTGAAGCTGTTGTGATTGCATGTTACCTAATTAATAGATCTCCATCAGTTCCTTTGGATTTTGATATTCCAGAAAGAGTATGGACAGGGAAAGATGTTTCTTACTCTCACTTGAAGGTATTCGAGTGTAAGGCATTTGTTCATGTGCCTAAGGAATAAAGATCAAAACTTGATAGCAAATCCACTCATTGTATATTTGTTGGATATGGAGATGCAGAATTTGGCTACAAACTATGGGATCCAAAAGAAAAGAAGATGATCAGAAGTCGAGATGTAGTTTTTCATGAGAATGAAAACTTGGCAGACTTTGAGAAAACTGAGAAGCCTAAAGCTACAGTTGAAGGTGTTCCTGATCTTACACCTACCTCTTCTTCCTTAGATAATGCCACAAATAGGAAAGAGGTACAAGATGAGAATTATGGTGATGAGCCAACTGAATTTGATGCTGATGAGCCAGTAGGTGTTGATGGTGATGATGTGACAGATACTGATGGTGATGATGTGACAGATACTGATGGTGTTGAGTAGGGGGAGCAGCCTCCTTCATTAGAAATGGTAGAACCTGAGGTGAGAAAGTCTACTAGAGAGCGTCATCCATCAACTAAATACCCCACTTCTGAGTATACTATGATTACTGAAGAAGGGGAACCAGAAAGCTTTCAGGAAGTACAATCTCATAAGGATAAGCAAAGCTGGTTGAAGGCTATGCATGAAGAGATGAATTCTTTGAACAAGAATAAGATTTATGACTTGGTGGAACTTCCTAAAGGCAAAAGGGTATTGAGAAACAAATGGGTGTTCAAGCTGAAGAAAGATGGTGACAAGTTTGTGAAGTACAAAGCTCGATTGGTGGTCAAGGGTTTCAGTCAGAAACAAGGGATTGACTTTGATGAGATATTCTCTCCAGTAGTAAAGATGAGTTCCATTCGGGTAGTTTTGGGATTAGTAGCTAGCTTGGATCTTGAGCTTGAACAACTTGATGTGAAGATAGCTTTTCTTCATGGTGATTTGAAAGAAGAAATCTACATGGATCAGCCAGAGGGATTCAAAGTGAAAGGGAAAGAACATATGGTTTGCAAGTTAAAGAAGAGTTTGTATGGCTTGAAGCAAGCTCCAAGATAGTGGTACAAGAAGTTAGACTCATTCATGGTGGGTCACGGGTACACAATGACAAATGCAGATCATTGTGTGTATGTCAGAAAATTTCCCAATGGTAAATTTTTATTCTTCTGCTATATTTAGTTGATATGTTGATAGTAGGACAAGATGCAGGTGTGATTGGAAATTTGAAGAATGACTTGTTCAAGTCATTTGATATGAAAGACTTGTGTCCAGCAAGACAAATTTTGGGTATGCAGATTCTACGTGACAGGAAAGCTAAGAAGCTATGGTTATCACAAGAGAAATATATTGAGTGGGTTCTTAAAAGGTTCAAGCCAGTCAGCACGCCAAGCCAGTCAGCACACCTCTTGGTGCTCATTTCAAGCTAAGAAAGAAAACTTGTTCTTCATCTAAGAAAGAGAAGGGAGACATAGCATCAACTATTTATTCCTCAGTAGTTGGTAGTTTGATGTATGCTATGGTTTGCACACGACCAGATATTGCTCATGCAGTTGGTGTTGTTAGCAGGTTCATGTTTAATTCTGGTAAAAATCACTGGGAAGCAGTGAAGTGGATTTTCAGGTATTTGAGAGGTAGCTCTAAATTGTGCTTAACTTTTGGTGATTCTAAACCAGTTTTGGAGGGTTATGTAGATGCAGATTGGGCAGGTGACCTTGATGGTAGGAAATCTACATCGGGGTATTTATTTACTTTTGCAGGGGGAGTTGTATCATGACAGTCAAGATTGCAGAAATGTGTTGCCTTATCTACAACTGAAGCTGAGTATATTGCAGCTAATGAAGCAAGTAAAAAGATGCTTTGGTTGAAACGGTTTCTCCAAGAATTGGATTTGAAGCAAGACGGGTATGTAGTTAATTGTGATAGTTAGAGTGCCATAGACTTGAGCAAGAATTCTATGTACCATTCACACTCGAAGCACATTGAGGTAAGATACAATTGGTTGAGACTAGTTGTTAAACTACAGTTATTTGAATTAGAGAAGATTCACACAGATAAAAATCCAGCTGACATGTTGACCAAGGTTGTGTCTAGAGAGAAGCCAAAGCTTTGTGTCGGGTTGGCCGGCATGAATTCTAACTGAAGACTTAGGTTGAAGATCTCCTCCGTAGTGGGCTGGAAGGGGAGATTGTTGGGTGCAAGCACCGTGTGGGTCCAGCCCACATGCTTGGGTCAAAGCTCATTAAGTGAGCTTGCTTCCTCAAGCTTCCAAAGTTAGATTGCCACTCCTTGGGCAGTGACTTAGGCGTGTGAGACACGCTGAATCTGCAAAGAAGAAAAGAAAGAAAACATAGGCCATTCGGCCTAGAGAGAGAGCTGAAAAAGTAGAGCCATTTCTTTGGCTATTTTGGTGTGAGTTCCAAAGAGAGCAAAACACAAAAAGGAGAGAGCTTCAGCCATTTTGAGAGGTGCAATCCGAATGAAAAAATAAAGAGAAACACAGTGAGAGTGTGAGAGAGTGAAAAAGAAAAATGAGACATTTTTCTTTGCTCAAGTTACATACAAAGAAGATAAATTGGTGGAGTTCTCATGGAGTTTTTGATTGCTACAACCATGGAAAGTTGGAGTATTTAGAAGAAGATTTTACTACTGGCTTTGTGGTGAGATTGTATTTACTCCTTGAGATATATTTGTTGTATATACAATTTATTGTGGACTCAAGTTTAGCATTAACTTGATAATTGTAATCTCTATTTTATAGTGGATATTTTTCGGAGCTGTCCCGTGGTTTTTATCTCTACACTAGATGGTTTTCCACGTAAGATTTGGTGTTCTTGTGTGGTTGTGTTTATGTGGTTCTTGCTGGAATATTTTTTTGTTTCATAATATTACGATTGCTTGAAAGTCATTTATTTTAATTCATACATAGACATAGAGGGGATTAGAATTTCTCCCCAACATTGTTTACATGCCCGGTAACATGTGTGTTGTTTACACTACAAGTCTATAAGGAAAGCGTGGAGAGCACCGTAAATAGCATAGTTGACTTTTTATTTTCTTTTGTTTTTTATTTTATTTTATTGATATTAAAGTAAGGATAATAAGTATTTTTCGTAGAAAGTGATTCATTAATTAGGGTGTTGGGACGGAGTTGCAGTTATTGTAATAGTCAGAAAGATGGAGTGTGTGAGTAACCTTATGAGATACCTTCTTCTGTGGTTGTAGTAGTTGATACTTTTATTAAGAAACAAATTATAAACAAATAAAAAAAGACTACTGAAACAGTTTGGTCATATGCAAATCAATGAAATTAAAGTGAGACATGGGAAATCAGCTAGGTTGTGAAATTACGGACTTCTGATGTAACAACCACAGTATTGTTTTTAAAAAAAAAACAACCATAGTAAAATACTCCTATTAGTTTTTTATTTTTTTCAAATACATCAGATAGAATTTCAGTTTATAATCTATAATAATGGTTTCTTTATTATCAAGACAAGAATCTCAAGATACTGATTGCTTCTTGATATATGCAAGTTTTAAATTTCAAATTTTTTATTTGACTACAAAAAATTTTACTTTTTTTTTGGAGCTACCTCAAAAACTCATATGGAAAGTTAACAGATGCCGCATTAGTTTAAGAAATATTTTTAAAAAAATTTTATAGTAAAATAAAAAAATAACTGATTATGACAGCTTTTGAATTGAGTGCAATCCCTCCCTGCTCAAAATATTTTTACTATTTTAACTTTTTTTACTTTCTCACTATTCTTATTCAATGATTAAGATTAAAAGTTGTTTATTCAACTCTCCAATCTCAATCATTGAGCGATATTACACTTGTACGTGATCTCAATTCAACACTTTCAATGTACAATTTTAGGCTGGTCTCTTTTTTGCATGTGCAAATAAAACAGTCCGCCAGTTAACTTGCAAAGATTTTACAAAGATTGTATCTTTGGTCAAGCCCTGACTATTTAATTGTAAAAAAAAAAAAAAAAAAGGTATTTGGTTTTAATTGTACGCTTTGGAGTTTAAAAAATAAATAAAGAAATTGATTGCAAGTGACGTACGTCTTGGAACTAAATTTTATAGTTTCAACTTCCAGTACATGCGTGTACGTTCTTTACAGCTTCAACTGAAACGAACTCAACTCCCAGTAACGTCACTACTAACATGTGTTTTGTTTCCAGGACAAGGAAAGCGTGGAGAACAGCGTCAATAGTATAGTAGACTTTTTTTCTTAACTTGTGAGATGAGCAAAACAAAATGAATACCCCATTTGGTAAGCATTCTAGGGATATGCGCAAACCAATTCGGACAGTAGGACTAGGACACCGACCGACACCGACGCTATCGCACCGAAAAGCAGACCGACCAATGGAACCGAAATTGGCGAGTGGAGACTGGAGACTGAGGCTCGCTCTCACATCGGCGCAGTGCAAGTCATTGAAGACAAAATCCCAACCCTGATACAAATCACCGAGCCGACTTATACATATATATCTTCAACACCACCTCAAACCCTTTCATTCTCATCAAAACTCAAAACTCTCTCTCTCACCAAACCCTAACCCTAGCTACCGCTACCATCAATGTCTCTCTCAGATGGACCAGCAACAACGCCACCCCACTTATTGTTCCTCCTCAAGCTCCTATCTTTAATGCCACTGCACTCATAAGCTTTGATCTCAGGCACACCTTTTTTTTTTTTTTTTGATATGTTTTTTTATGGGTTTTGACCTTTGTGACTTACTGGATTTCGATTTGTGGGTGTCAATCTAGTTATTTGGTTGTGTGATTGTGGGTCTCAATTTGTGGCTATGAGTGTCAATTTATGGCTCAGTGGCTCTGGGTGTCGACTTACCAATGCATCACTCCGAATCGACCCTAGGAAAATTGCACCATTGGAGGCCAGAGAACTGGCCTCCGCCAATGATGAGCGAAGCTGGTGTGGTGGTAACTGACCCCTATGGTGGAGTGACAAATTTTCCCAATAACCACACCAACTTCACCGATAACACCCCTAGATGTCCACCATTTAGCGGAAAACTTTAAAAGAAAATTTATTTCTTGCAATTAATAATAGGACAGAGATTTCCTCCAAACAGGTTTGCAGCAACTCCTCCAAACAGGGACAGGTGTCAAGCACACAAAGAAACACATAAACAAGGGTCATGTGCAACGCACATGACTTATTTTAAGAGAAGCACTGCTGTTAACCCAACGTTAACAGCGTTAGACAGAAGGTCTTCTCCTCAAACGTGCCTCTCTCTCTCTCTCTCTCTCCTCTCTATCATCTCCTCCACCTCTGTTTTCTTAGCAACCTCAGAGTCGCAGACCGGCAAGAGCTTCCTCTCTCTCATCCTCCTCCTCTGTTTTTCTTCAGCAACCTCAGACCGGCAAGAGCATATACTCTCTCAATCTAACTCAGACGGCATCTCTCCTCTCTCTAATCCTCATTCTTTGTTCTTCTCAGAAACCCCAACCATTGCCACATGCAGCGAAGCTCAGCCACCACCACCACCCAATTACTGAAAGTTTGTCCAACCAACCGCCCCCACCCAAATCCCAACCCACCGATCCAAATCACAAACCCACGCCCCAAATCACAAAACCATGGTTGACCCATGACTGCCCTCAAATCACAACCACAAATCTGCCAGAATCCGCCATAAAACCATCAATTATCCCCCACAAATCCAAAACAATAAACCCATCCACTACCCACACAAACCCATCGGAGCAAACTACCCCACCCAAATCTGATTAAAAAAAAAAAAAAAAAAACTCAGCTAGTCCAGCCACCATTCCTCTCCGATTTGAGAACGAAACCCATCACCAAACTCCGATCTGTGAACGAATCCCACCACCAAACTCCGATCTGTGCCATCACCAAAACCCACCACCAAATTCCAATTTGTGCCATCACCAAAACCCACCACCAAACTCTGATCTGTGCCACCACCAAACTTCAATCCAGCCCATGAAACCCACCACCAAACTTCAATCTAGCCACCAACCATTACCGATCCAGCCACCGAACAATCATGCAACCCAGAAAGAGGAAGATCTTGCCGGTCTGAGGTTGCTGAAGAAAAACAGATGAGGAGGAGGATGAGAGAGAGGAAGATTTTGCCAGTCTGAGGTTGCTAAGAAAACAGAGATGGAGGAGATGTGAGAGAGGAGAGAGCGAGAGGGAGAGGAGAAGAACTTCTGTCTAACGCACGTTAACAGTAGTACTTCTCTTAAAATGGGTCATGTGCGTTGCACATGACCCTTGTTAATGTGTTTATGTGTTTCTTTATGTGCTTGACACCTGTCCCTGTTTGGAGGAGTTGCTGTAAACCTATTTGGAGGAAATCCCTGTCCTTAATAATATAGAGAGTATGATATATATCATTTAAATTTTTAAATGTCATGATATTATACAGGCAAAAATATCATTTTGGAAGCAGTCAAATTAATCATTATTATTTTTCACTTGCAATAAATTTGGTTCATATTATTTTCAATTTGCAGTCTTATTTGGTCTAAATCTGAGTTTTTTTTTTAATTGCCGAATTGATATGTGTGTCTCTATTGGAGTTAGAGATTGGTAAATTTGATTTGTATTTTTGTCTTTAGTTGGCGTTTGGTTGCCAAGAAAGTGCAAGAAAATGCAAGAAAGATTGTGATTTGACGATAGAACCAAAATTGATTGCAAGTTAAAAATAACATAAACCAAATTGATAGTCACCCAAAAATGTAGAAACTAAAATAATATTTTCACCTATTATATATACTTTTATATTTGTAATATTTAATCTTAACCATGAAATAAATCCATATCAAATGAAAAATATCTTGATATGGAAATTTGTGAGGCCCAAAAAGTTATAATTTATCTTCTATTCTTATTATTAATGTCCTCAAAATTTTTCACATTAGGATCCTCTTCATTTGCTTTTAAAATGTTGTCCATTCCAATTTTCGTGGTTAAAATTCAATATAAAAGTCAATATACCAACAAGTTATGTCCAAAAGCCTTATAGCTTAACTAGAACTTCCTAATGTTTCCAATGAAAATATTCAGGATTCAATTCTCCTCCTCTTCAACTATCAAATTATCAAACAAAAAACAAAAACTTATGTAGTCAACCACTACATCGTAATTATTGGTACTTGACTTCTTAGTATGGAAATTTCTATCAATTTTCTCAACAAAACACACATCTATGATTCCTTAAAAACCCTAAACAGCCACACAATCATCTCAATGACCAAACAATCTACATTTTTTTTAGATAGTTATTAGTAGCAGAGAGAGAAATGGGATTCTAACCACAAACATAGTACATCACAAAAAATGTTATTACAACTCGGCTATCACTTGAACTCCAAACACCACATTTTAAATGAGGGAGAGAGAGGTGCCATAAATCCCATCTTCAAAACATGGTTCTCAGAACCGGACCGGACCGGGAGGTTGGACTGTGAGAACCAGGAACCGGGATGAAAACCGATTTTTTAAGCCTAAAGAACCGGATTTTTTGTTAATTCCGTGAACCGCTAAAACCGGGGTTGGACCGCACAAACCGGTGAGAACCGTGCGGTCCAACCCCTTAGCAATTTTTTTTTTTTTTTATTTATAAAAACAACTTAACACAATTTTATTCTACTTAATTAAATTATCCATCTCTTACAAGGAATAAAAAAAAATTATAATTAAAATCTTTCAAAGATATTTAACTTTACTTTAAAAATTAATCATAAATTTTAATATTTTCATGGTTATTATTTTATTTTGTTAACTTTCTTATTTAATTATTAAATATATGCTTGAAAATCATTAAATTTCCCTTACATATATAGATATATTAGTCAAGTTTGCTAGTTTTATAAATTTAATATCTATATTTAGGCTTTAAAATAATTATTAAATTAATTATGATATCATCACGGTTCGACTTCGGTTCGACCTCGGTTCGACCTCAAAAATCTTAAATCTCTCCTTTTTACGGTTCAATGAACGGTCCGGGTCTGAAAACCTTGCTTCAAAACTTTCCACACAAATTCACACATGTCAATTGGCACGTGGGAGATACAAGGGTTGAGGGGTTGGGAGTTTGGGACTACTTTGGGGGAAAAAGTCGAGAAGGTAGAGCAGGTCTGGGGATTTGGGAAAAAAAAGGGAGACCGAGAAAGAAGCTCTCATCAAGAGAGGCGGCAAGTTAGGATAAAATGTTGGCATTAAAATATAAGACAATCAATACGTTCTCATCGGTTTTTCAAAACTTCTAAGTTCTAACCAATCACACCGAACCAATTCGATGGTTTTGCCTAAACTCCTATCAACCACCGTGATGGACATTGTTGGACTTGGAAACCATCATTGCCAGTTGGCTCAACTTAGTTGGCAGTAGAGAAGTAGACACAAATAATGGTATAGTAGTAGTATTCATTACCAAATAAGGATAACATCCTCATCAATAACTAATGTCAGCAAAGATATTCCATATAAATAACTGTTTATAAATCCGACTAAAACAAATGTAAAATTATACACATCAAAAGATATTTCAAGGCGCCTACCTGTTTATAAATCCGACTAAAAAAATATGAAAAATTATACACATCAAAAGATATTTCAAGGGGCATTGTGGCAAAATCTGCATCTCCTATCTGGTACTGCACTGACATAATGATAAATCTCACTACAACTATACAAATGCAATTACAGAAGAGAAGCATATATCAAAAAAAGAGAAGACACAACATTACACAACAGAAGAGGAAAAAGGAAAATCGATTAAGAGACTTGTCAAGATGCATTTCCTGCCTTCTTATCCTGGGACTGCTAATCGCTGTCAGAGGGTAGGAACTTGTGTAAGGGTAAGAATACAGACTTGTATCCGAGCTCCCAAAAATCCTTGCATATACCATCTCTCCAAACATCCCAATTGTCGGATTGGAGAAACTAGTCATCGCTGTACCCCCATGATGAGCTGATGCGTCTGCAGCATAACCTCCATGTAGGTGAGGGAAGAATTGCTGATGATGATATGACTCTGCCTGTGACTCAAAATAGCTTGGATGCATTTGCTGACTGGAATGTGAAGCAGAGGTTGTGGTAGTAATAAGAGAGTTCAACCCAGAAGGTGGAGGTCGATTAGGTATGACAAGACCCAAATTGGGTTTTTTGCCTTTAGAATCTGAAGAGGATGATGAGCCACGGCCATAGAGGGGGACCAACGAAGCCTGAGAGATGTTAGCTTTGCAAACGGGGCACTTCGGCTGCTCGTCTGGCTCATCAGTAGAGATTTTTACATTGAGCCACTTGTAAATGCAAGGCCAGCAGTATAAGTGACCACAAAGGGTGACCACAGGTTCATGTGATGATTCTAAGCATATATTACAATCAAAGCCGCCATCACCATTATCTGAGACTGTTGTTGGCGCTGAAATTGATTTCCACTTAGAATCGAAGTGCAACTCAGGTTCAAAGAAATTATGTTCCATATGTGCCCTGTTACAAAAAAGAGGTCTCATAAGGACAATGATACATGTAGAAATGTGCATAGAACGTGTGTATGTGTGTGGAAGAGAGAGACTCCCCCAATAACAAAGCATTCACTAAAGTGTTAGACTGGTATAACATTAATGATGACCTTAAGAAAATTCTTTTATAACCAAGGCTGAACTGCAATCAATAAACTTCCTAAATCAAAGTTATCAACATAAAGTTTCTCAAGCATATACAAAAGCACAAGGGAATGAGAACAAAAGGGGTCAAAGATCAAATAGTCTACATCTGAGTTAGGTACAACGACCAAATGACACAAGAAAAAATAAATGTCAAACAACCAAACCGCTTCCAATACCCACCGATTGTGGATACAAGAATACGACCAACAGGGAAAGAAAAAAAATTATGCCTGGAATTTCAGCAGAATAATCTCAGTGGGAAAAAAAATTATGCCTGGAATTTCAGCAGAATAATCTCAGTTGGGCCACTTAGAACTCTCCACACCTTCCCTATCGAGCACCACTTCTAGATCAGGGACCACTTTAGGTTTCAGAAAGTCTTATTTTGCAACATAACCAATTTCATATGAGCGGCTAACCAGGATTTTTTCTGACCGTAGATAACTTTGAAAAAACCATTACTTGTTCAGAAAGATCTGGTGTTCTAAATCATTCTAGTTATGCTGATTTTTTTCAACATTAGAAAATCCTCAATATGTAAAATTAACTGACTTTCTATATCAGATCAAAGGCCATAAAAGGCAGGTTACTCAAAATTGAAAAGACAGCAAATACTTCTTTAGACCTTGTACAGTGATGATGAGGACCTTGTTGGACAAGTACAGAAAACTGTGACTTTTAATTTTATACCATACGTTTTAGCTATAAGGAAAACCAAACTCTTCAATCTATCATGGCCTATAATAACCTGAGCATCTGATCAGCGAGCAAAAGAAATTACAGCAAATTAATGGCCCATTTTACTGCCAAGAAATTTTTTAAGGCCAAAAGGAAAATATGAAACTTATAACCCAAAAAATAGTATATCATTGTGGGCAACATTTTAATCTTATTTCCTATCCCTCAATGAGAGGAGAAATTCTTGCCTCAAAAGATGAATACCTCTCTATCCATTGAACATCTATAAGGCTGTGCTTGATTCTAAAGATTTTTTTCTTTTTGGTTTCAGATCCAATGGATCTCAACAAAAAACATAAGTTTAAGATCCAGAAAGATAACTATTCACCCCGAGAAAATTGATGGGGCAACATAAATCTCATCAAGCTTCACATAAAACAATTCCCTACCACTGAGCTAAACAAATTTACAAAGAAAAGACCCAAAAGACAAAGATTGCTTTAAGAAACATATTTGGGGGTAATAAGAATTGGGACATTCGTATAAATAAATAAATAAATAAGAATTGGGACATTGTTTTCTGCCATTAATATCTTTCTGCAGAAAAAGGGTCAAATTCTAAACATCCGAAAAAAACAGAGAAACCCCATTATTTTTTACAACCTTGGAAAACAAGAAATCGCCATGAAATAAGCAAACCAAAAATTCTTGAAAACTCAGAATAGATCACGAAACATACCTTGTACAGAGAAAAAAAAATATGCTTGATGAATCAAGACCTTGAATGAAACTCTGATCAACAGGGAATTATTAGATAGAGGACACTAGAGAGGTTGGATTTTGTGAAAAAGGAAAGAGATTTTCACTTGTCTTTTTTTGGGGTGTGAGGAATGAAAGATATTGAAAAAGTTGGTGCTTGAGGGACCAGGTGCGTATCGGTAATATTTATATACAAAAGAAAGTGTTTTTTTTTAATATTATTATTATTATTATTTATTTTATTTTATTTTAGAAAACTCAAGGGACTGGTAGGTGGTAATATATCGGTAATATTTAATTATTTATATACAAAAGAAAGTGTTTTCTTTTAATATTATTATTTATTATTTTATTTTAGAAACAAACATACTCAAGGGAGATGGAAATACATCACATATAAGTCTACCTTTTATTAATTTTTTTAAGAAATAATAATGCAGAGAAATCTAAGCACTTCTTAATTTGTACGCGTGGACGTTTATGAACTTCTCTATTTGTATTTGTACTGTGGCCTGCCTCACAACTCATACAGTAAGAGCCGTGGCAACGTGTCAAAGATCTATCCGCATTTCAGCTATGTCAATCGCTCATGACCGTCCGATAGGCCTTAGAATGAATGAAGGGGCCGTGTCAGCTCATATAAGGCGGGATCAAATTTGCATGACTTTGCATGATCCCATTCTCTTCTAGAAATTATTCTTTCAACATTTTACCTAATTTACACGAATTAATAAATGATGTTATAAAACGTTTTTTTTTTTTTTTCTAGAAATTCCAATACAAAATGATGTTATAAAACGCGTTTCCTCCTCGTTCTTTCATCTTCTTTGTTTTTTTTTTTTTTTTTTATGACAAAATTCTTCATCTTTTTTCATATTTTTTTATTCACTTTTTAAAAAAAAAAAATGTTATGTCCACAATATTTTTACAACAAATACTATGTAGCAAATTGTTACCGATTGTTATTAATGGGACAAAAAAGTTATTTCAATTGCAGTTTCAAATCAAATTAGAACCAATAATAATTAGTTACTTATAATTTGTTGTAAAAGTGTTTTAAAAATATTCTAGATGTAACGCTGATCTTCTTATCTTCTTTTAATGACGAAAGAAATTGGGAAAATATTCTAAACGTAACGTTGATCTTCTTATCTTCTTTTAATGATGAAAGAAATTGGGATCATAGTCCCCCAACCATCTAAACCCTATATGTGTATAGTGTGAGACCCCCAAGCAATTATTATTTGTATATTATATAATTAGTGTGATAAGATGAGATGTATTATTGTTTGATTCCTTTGTTTATGACATGGCTCTCATCATAAAAGTTGAGATGAATCTTTTTGATAATTTGATGGTTCATGGATAGAAGAATTTGACTTCTTGACATTTTTTTTATGAAAACACTAAAAAATATCAATTAAATTACAAAGTTTTTGGCAACGATAATGATAGGTGATAAAGTAATGAAGCTATTTACCCATGTGACATGTGGTAGATCTCTCGAGACTTGTATCCATCTTCTAAGGGATTATAATGTAGTGAGGAAATTATGTGTCAAGCCAATACTAGTAGATGGGATAGCAATTTTTTTAATACAAAACAATTATTAGTACACAAAAATCATGTCTCTAGCTTTCACCAAATACGCCCAGGCGAACTAAAGATCTGATTGCTAGTATTTTTGATATCCCTACTACGACTCAACTCGGAACCTATTTAGGACCTCCTATTTTTACTACCCACTAAAAGGCTAATGCCTATCAATACTTAGTTGATAAAATCCAGAAGAAGATTGAGGGTTGGCAAGTTAAATATCTTTCTGTTGCGAGTTGTGTCACTTTAATCAAATCCACCTTGGCCTCCATCCCTATTCATGTCATGCAAACCACCCTTCTCTCGCAAAAAATTTGTCGGCAATTGGATAAATTAAATTGTAAATTCTTATGGGGAGACAACACCCACTACAAACACTGTCACACGGTTAGTAGGGAGATCGTAACTACTCTTAAGGATGCAGGTGGTCTGGGTATTAAATCTTTGCGCCATTTGAATATGGCTTTGCTCATGAATTAGGCCAAGAGGCTTCAACAGCAGTCATCCATGCTATGGGCTCAAGTATTGAAAGCCAAATACTTTCTCCATACAAACATTTTTGAGAGTGTCATAAACCCTAGAATGTCTCACATTTGGAAAGCCATCCATGTAGGAATACAATGGCTTCGACACGATATGAAGTGGATATTAAGGGATGGTTAAACCATTCAAGTTTGGGAGGATCATTGGATCCCTAGTGGTTTGCTACGAAGTCGTATTGAAGGTCCTCTTATGCCAAATAAGGAGCAGAGATTAGTGAGTTTCCTATGGGACAATCATATTTGGAGATTAGAGGATCTACAATTTCCCTTCCCGACACAACTTGAACAACTTATTAAAGGTATTCTTGTGGTCCAGCTGACTAGGTTGTCTAATTCTCTTGTCTGGCCACAAAATAACGGTATTTGTTTGGTCAGTTTTGCCTCTAAGTTCTTATACCAACAAGCTAATGCTCCTTTTGTGAAGTCTCTTCGACGTTGGATTTGGAAACTTCATTGCCCCAAGAAACTCCAAATTTTCATTTGGAAGTCCATGCATAATCGGTTGCCTACTTGCCATTATCTGGCTTTCTCTCGCCCGGAAATAGATAACCGATGTCCTAGGTGTAATACTCCTGAAACCACTATTCATATCTTAAGAGATTGCCCTTGGGCTAAGATAGTCTGGTATCAATCTCTAGTTGTCTTGCCCCTGTCACTTTTTCAACTAACACTTCAAACTTGGCTTCAAACAAACACTACATCGGATACTTTTATCCTCCGTCATCAACTTTCTTGGAAGATTTACTTCCCCTTCCTTTATTGGCACTTATTGTTAGCTAGGAATGAGCTTATTTTTAACAATCGATCTAACTCTCAATCTTGCCTTGTCCACAAATTGGTTCAGTTAGCTACATAATTTTTTTTTTACCCTTGCCCCGCTAAAACTATCAAAATTGGTATTCCTAGGACTATAAAATGGATTGCTCTACTAGAGCCTTTTATAAAATTAAATATGGATTGCAGTTCTTTAGGTAATCCTAGATTGATTGGTGTAGGCAGTCTGTTACGCAATAGTTCCAGTTCATGGGTTTTAGGTTTTTCATTAAGCATGGGTATTGCTTCTAATAACATTGCTAAGTTGGGGGCAGTTCGCCAGGGTCTCCTTCTGGCATGGGATTTAGGTTTTAAATTTATTCACCTTGAAATTGATTCTATGACAATTCTTTCATGGTTAACCACTAATCATGATATCTCACCAGATGCTATCCCACTACTTTATGATTGTAGGAACCTTATGGAGCTAGATTGAACCGTCCAGGTGTGCCACATATTCTGCGAAGCTAATGGCTAAGTGGATGCTTTAGCAAAGAGGGGAAATCAACAACAATGCCTTTTGGAAATCTATGATACCTGATATATAATTAAATAATACACCCCCATTTTTATCAAAAAAAGAAAAAGGAAAAAGAATAGTTCGTGTGCTGATACGATTTATGGCAGGGACAACATTCCTTGAAGTTGCTTCTTTTGTTTTAGTATTTGCTTCTTGGGTTTTGGTATTTGGAAGCTTTGGCTATATATATCGAAATAAGAGAGTAATTAAACTAAACAATCCTAGTGAAATTTGGGTGGAGGAAGTGAGAAACATGGAAATTGAGTTTTTCTTTTGTGCTGGGAGGGTGAAGCATACAAGTGGCAAGTTTCCAGTTAAGGTTAGATGAAAGAAACCTAAGTCAAATTGGATTAAGTTGAATACTGATGGTTTGGCCTTAGATATTCCCGGATTGGCTGGCGATGGTGGTATAATAAAAGATCATAATGGTACTTGAATTGCAAGTTTTGCAAGAGCTATTAGCATTGCTACTAGTATTGAGGCCAAGCTATGGGTGTTTCAAGATGTGCTCATAATATGTTCATCTCTTGGAATTCAATCACTAGAGATAGAGTTGGATGTAAAAGTTGTTGTGGAGTGGGTGTCGAGTCAAGCTCATTCAATTATTGCACATTCACATTTCTCTCTTATTGTGGATTACAGAAGTTTGGTGAGTCAATTTCTCAAGGTGCAGATCAAGCATTGCTATAGAGAAGCCAACCAATGTATTAGTGGGCTTACCAAATCTTGAGCTAAGTTAGAACAAGATTTTATTGTCTATGATTCTATCCTTTGGAGATCAATTTGTTGTTGTTTTAAGATTTTCTGGCATGTATTTTAAGAGGCTTAAGCCTTACTCTATTCCTTAATTTTCCCCCTAAGTAATAAGATCTTAGTTTACCCAAAAAAAAAAATATTTACCCAATTTTTTATAATTTAATAAGGATACGTTTGGTACATTGAACGAGGATTACGACAATAATGGTAATTTTTTTTTTTTTGATTAACAGAACATGCCATCTCACAAAACTGCTAGCGGCAGTTAGAGACGCGGAGCTCTATATAAACACTACTCACTACACTCACGCACTCGATATAAACATTACAACAATAATGATAATCTTTATTACTATAAATAAAATATATTGTAATGGAATAACTAAACATATTTATAAGTTTGGTTAAGTTGTAACATGCTTCTCAAAAAAAAAAAAGTTGTAACTTTAGAACTAGACTTAAAATATATTTTAAGAAATATCTTACTCAAACAATTATATTTCCTAAATAATAATATTTTTTAAATTTGAAAGAGAGATTAATTATTTATTGATTTTTTGATTTTCAAAATTTTTATGCGCATATAGAAAGTTTGTTTATTTGGAAAAATATTAATTTTAGAAATTATTACACCTACTAATGAATAGTTATTACAACCATTTTAAATAAGAATAATTATTCTTCATTTTAAAGAATAGATATTCATAAAGAATGGCTATTCTTTGTAATAAAAATATAACCAAACTACAACATAGCTATACCATTGAAATAACTATTATATTACAGTAGCTATTACAGTTTATCAAACATACCCTAAGTTGTTAATAGTAAATAATAAACTATATTCCTCCATCTCAAATTGTTTATACTATTTAGAAATTTTAACTTTTAAGGAAATATCAGATGTGGCTCAAAATTAACCTCTAATTGGAATCCAATTTTTACATTGAATTAATTCACTTGGCACCATAAATTTAAAATTTTAGATTAGATGAGACACATGACACAAAATTGGACTGAAATCTAATTAGATTTTTTCTCAATTTTGGCTTTTAATACACACACACACATAGATGTTTAATAATAAACAATATTACACTCGGTTGGAGATCGTATTTTATATAATATTTTCTTATTATTTCTTCCCTCAATACTTGCAAAATTTTTAAAAGATCAAACATTAATTATATCATTAATTAAATACTTAAATTTCAAGTTTTTTGTTGTTTATAATTATTATGAATAAAATAAGTTTATAGATTAAATAATAAATAGCATATGATTGGTAAGAAATTTGTCATTTTTAAAATATATAACTGTGGGGTTGAAATTTGATGGGCTAGGCACCAATTTTGCGTATCGTGAGTCCAACGAATTCCCAACAATAAATTTGTAAAGAATGAGTTAAACAGTTGGGCTGGTTATGGATTTAGCAACGATTCAATGTAAACGAATAAGGGTAAAAAGGCATTCCAACTAATATTTAATAAAAGTCCTCTTAGGTCCGAAGAGGTTTATCAGCTTATCAACTTAGTGAATACAATTTTTTCCGCCCCTCACTTCAGAGGCTTCTGCCCTTTATATATCCCCCTCCTTCTTCATCTTAATTGTACACTTGTTTTTCATCCAAGCGCCCACTTCAGTATACGTCACATCAAGCATCTGCTTTAGTATGCCTTGAGTGGTGGTAGCTGGGGCTGAACTGTTCAGGTGTCTTCTCCACATAAATGCGGCCAGGAAAGCTGCTGCAGTGCATTAAATGCGGTGGTGGCAGCTTTCCCTTTGAGATATTTTTATGTCCTCCACGTCCACAGGCACGCCTAGGATTTGCTCTCCTTCGTGAAATCAGTTGGGAAGGTCGCTCTTGCCCCTAGCACATTTGATTGATTCAGTGCCACGATAATCCGACAATGGGACCTCTTCGGACAGGGAGGAAAGTCTTCGGACGTGTCCCAGTATTCTTCCCCAAGCGTATATCCTCCAAACGGGCACGGCCATGACCCCTTTCATCTCTTCGGATAGACAATAGTATACAAATTGGGCCCTGGGCCCAATTCGTAGCATTGGGCTCGCCCCCACAATAACTATGTTAATTTTTTGAGTAAGAATTATAACCATGAGCTACAATCAAAGATTGTTGCCAGCCATTATCCTTTTACTCACCCATTCAAGAAAAAAAAAGTTTCGAAAATAAATTTGAACGTCCATTAGTTAGTCCAATTGGTTTTTGAGTTTTTTTCTTTTATTTTTTTTTTTAAATTTTGTAAATTTAATGGAATGTCGTGTACGTAATATGCAATAATATATATTAAAAAAAATTAGATTGATATCATCGATGGCCTTTTTAATTTAAAAAATTAGAATAAATCTACTATAAAAAATTAAGATTTATTTGGGGTATAATACGCATGAGCTGCAGAATAATGAGAGACACTTTGAGACCAAACCCAAAAAGTCACCCATGACCTGGACCATCCAGAAGAAAGTGATGGATTGTATGTATATCTTTGATAGAATAATATATAATAGCCTCGAACTTTCTCATGTGAGACCCGACTAGTAAAGCCAAAACGTAGTCGGTTAGATCCTTCTAATACTGCTGAGCTGACTAGACCGTTATCCAATTATGCTTCCGATGAACGAAATTGCCCGGACGGCCATGTGTTACTTATGTGGCATACCCATTTCATGTTTAAATTACACGTGGTGGAGCTTGATCTTTGGTGAGCCACAGGAAGTTTGACTAATGAGATATTACAGCAGTGACAATCTTCTAGATGTTTACTTGGCCTCCCTTCTTCGTGTGACTTTCTTGGTGAGGACTTCTAGAATACTAAGTCCATAGAAAATAGTAAATTACACTTCTAGAACTGGTTGAGTTCTGCATTAAAATTTCAGTTTTTTTATTTTTTATTTTTATTTTTTTTATATTTAATTTTATTTTGATTACAAGCTGACTCAGCTCATCACCAGTGGCGGAGCTAGAAAATTTTCTCAAGAAGAGCCAAGCCAAATATATTATTGTATTCAGGTATGTGGCATACCCATTTCATGTTTAAATTACACGCGGTGGAGCTTGATCTTTGGTGAGCCTCAGGAAGTTTGACTAATGAGAAATTACAGCAGTGACAATCTTCTAGATGTTTACTTGGCCTCCCTTCTTCGCGTGACTTTCTTGGTGAGGGCTTCTAGAATACTAAGTCCATAGAAAATAGTAAATTACAGTTCTAGAACTGGTTGAGTTCTGTATTAAAATTTCAGTTTTTTTATTTTTTATTTTTATCTTTTTTATATTTAATTTTATTTTGATTACAAGCTGACTCAGCTCATCACCAGTGGCAGAGCTAGAAAATTTTCTCAAGGAGAGCTAAGCCAAATATATTATTGTATTCAGGTAGTTTTAACTCTCTATATAAATGCGTATAACTTTATTTTTGGAAAAGAATTAACACTGTGTTTGGTTGTAGTTATGGAAAGGGAATAGAAAGGAAGAGAGGAAGGGAAGAGAAAGAAAAAGGAAAAAGTAAAAACAAAAGAAAAGAATTTCTTTTGATGTGTTTGGATATAGGAAAGAAAGGAAAGAAGAAAATGTGTGAGTTTTATCTTTCCTTTGTTTGTTTGCAAAGGGAGGAGAAAGAAAAAAAATGCATGCTTTTACCTTTGTGCCCCTATTAATGATTTGAAAATTCATATATTAGACCTTTGTAATTTCTTAAAAATGTTAAAAATATATCAGTCATTTTATAATATAAAGTGGTGAGCCCCATGTAATTAATACTCTCCCTTCCTCCATTTTTGCCCAAATTGGGTTGATACCAAAACAGTGTGCCCCACAGAAATATCATCACTCCACCTCATTTACTTTTCTCTTCCATTATACAACCAAACAGGAGAAATGATATCCCTTCTTTCCTTTTCCATTCTTTTCTCTTCCCTTCTCCCATTTCTGAACATAGTGTAAAATCTTTTGCCAAAGAAATTTACTTATATATTTTTATTAACATATACTTTAAATGCTCCTAAAATTAATGACTTATATATGACAAAAAAGTCAATATTAAAAGGAAAATAAAGGAAACAACAATAAATTAAAGAGAACTTATACTTAAAAAAAAAAAAAAAAAAAATGAAAGGGGGCCATCACCTAAAATTTACTTAGTATTTAAAAATTTTAACATTAAATAGAGGGGGAGGGGCATTTTTGGAAAATCCAGGGGGGCCATGGCCCCCCCAACCCCCCCCTCCCTCCGCTTATGCTCATCACCAAATAAAATTATATGTTCAAGTTTGATTTATTTTTACATTGAACAAATTTGAACTTGTTCACGAACTACTAGATTAATTTATTTTTTTTTCCATATGTAGTAAAAATGAAACTCATCCAGCCCAGCAGATCCACTGTTTATGCAAATCAAACCTAAAATGTTTTACTTCTTCAAAAATCTATGATTTTTTAACTACAAATTGATTATTTATGATGATGCAAAAAAAATCAACGGTTGAGCTCCTTGTCGTAGCAAATGGACGATGCTGTGAATGGGGTCATCTCCATGGATAAGAATCCTACAAAATGAACTAAGGGGAAGAGTAACATGTCGGTGTGGTGTTAGCCAAACTGCCTTCGATGCTTAAGTCAGTAAAGGAGAATGATTCTAGAGAGAAAAATGAGTTGAGAGTATTTCGTAGAGTATTTGTGTGTACCTTTAACTTCTGTTGTCTTTTCTTTTATAGTTACGTGCCTCATTAATGGGCAATGATGTGCTGCATTCATGCTCAATGGCTAGTACATTATAGAATCTTTGTTTGGAGATCACAGCTCATTTTGTGACTGTTGCTCCGTCCGTTACGTTTCGTCATCAATGTGTGTAATAAATGCGCAATGTCTTCTCTGGGTGAACGACGATCTTTGTGTAATGACGATCATAAATTTTTGGTTCATCAGCTGTCCCTTTTGTTTGTTTCCTCTTCTTTTAGACGAGATAGGAACAAACCTGTCTGATGCTTCGTAATCCATGTGTTGCGCGTTTATGATGGTTTTGATGTTTGAGTAGTTGAATGCCACGCGTCCGGCCAAGATGCGCTCGTTGTGCGGACATGTCTTGGTTTTCCTACGCGTGTTTTGGCCATTTGTTTTGCATTTTTTCCTCCTTTTTTCCTTTTCCTTGTATTTTTCCCTTATTTAGTTTACGTTTTAGGGTTTGTTTCTTCTCTGAGCTCCCTTTCTCTGTCCTGCATTCCTTGGTAAGTCCTTCGTGCTTTTGTTTCTTTTTTGGTTCTTCCATGGTAGATTATTCTGCTATTAGGGCAGCTTGTCCCTCAATAGCTTTCTTTTTTTTCTTATTTAGGCTGTTTGCTCGAGTCTGTGGAGGGGGAGTGTCTTGAGAGAGTTAGTTTCTTCGTAGGGGCGGACTGTCCATACACTTCCATTCTTTCTTTGTTATTCCCTCCAATTTCTCGTTCTGCTGGGGTAGCCAGGTTATTAAAGATGTCTGAAGTGAGGTCTAGTGATCTCGAGACGGGTTTATCTTCGTCTGATGATCGCGTGATCTCGAAAGCTACTTCTATTTCCACCCCCTATTAAGCTTGGACTATCTCGTGTTCCCTCACGGGGAAGGACGAGCAGCGGATTAGGGATAGATTTTAGTTCCCTGATTCTATAAAAATTAGGATCCTGAGTGACGAAGAAAGAGCTTGTCACTCTTATGCTGATGAGGCTAATTTTACCAGCGACCTTCGTTTGCCTGTTCACCCCTTTGTTAGGGAACTTTTTTCTTACTTGCATCTTACTCCGGCATAGATAGTGCCTAACTCCTGACAGATTCTTGTCTCTTGTATGGTGGCATGGATGTTTGCCAATGCTGGGGATGTCATTAGGAGGGACGAATTTCTCCACTTTTATCGTCTGAGAAAATCCAAAGACTCCGGTTATTATGAGTTTAAGCCGTGGGATAGGGCTTCTAGGTTAATCCTTGATTACCCTATCTTCTCTCTGAAATTGGAAGCCGAACTTCTTTTTTATCTCTGGAAGTGATTGGGAGTTTGTCCCTAGTGAGGACCTGGACGAAACCCTCACGTTTTTTCGTAGTTGGGAAGTTTCTGTGTCTGGTGCGTCTTTCTCGTCTTTTCGATTGCTTTCCTCTTTCTTTATTAGTGACGATGATAAATGACTCATTGGTGCCCTTGTTTTGCAGTTTCCCAGCGTCCTCATCTAAAGAAGAGGTACCAGCACCGTGTTGAGAAAGTAAAGGAGTATCTCGAGTCCGTCAAGGATTTTGACGAGCTCATTTCTCCTCAGACTTTGTCTTCGCACTTTCTGGGTCCGAAACTGTCTACTAAGGTTCTGAAAAGTTTGGAAATTGTGAAAAAGAGTGTGTGTTTCTGCCTTCTTCATTCTTTTCTTCTCTTTTTATTTTTTATTTTATTTTAACTTTTGTTTTGTCTTTTAAGAATGACAACTAGGTTTAGCAAACAGAAATTAGCCAAGGTTCAAGAGAAGAAGGCCAAGGGTGGAACCGTCAATGGTCTCTTGTCTAAGAAAAAGACTGGTGATGTTTCTAAGAAAGACTCTGTGACGTCAATACCTCTTGCTCACTCACCTACTAAGCACCCTACCTCCCCTACTTCGTCATTGGTGATGATTGCCTCCAATGGGGAAGAGATTAAGAAGAAGAAAAAGGCTAGTGGTAAACAGGGGAGTCAATCTCGTACTGTACCGGCCGGAATATTTCGCACTGGCGCTTGAGATGGTACAAAAATGTGTTTGTTTCGTACCAGTTTAAATACCGGTCATACCGGGAAACAAATCGGATTTTAGCCTAAAACTTCATACCGGACCGAAATAACAAAAAAAAAAAAAAAGATCTAATAATCTCTCTCCTTTCTCAATAACTTACTAACTTGCTCTTGCTCTTGGGTCACTGCGGTTGTTAACATGGTGTCGTTGTCGCCACCACGTTGCCTGTAGCAACCCATTTAACGATCTTTTCTTCAGCTTCTGCTATTGCTGCTTCTTCTTCTTTGTTTGCTCAGAGGCTTATACATACATTTCTTCTTCTTATTCTGCCTTTTATGTTTCTTTTTATTTTAATCTTTAACTTTTTGTTGTTTTGTGTGCTTGACAAGTGACAAGTCACTGACAACCCACGTGAACATCATTCAAAAATTCAAACTCTACCTTTTTTTTTTTTTTTTTTTTTAATATAACATTATAGCGATTTATGTGTGCTCTACCCACACATCAAAACACTACAAGTACAATGACCAAGACTACTTATTTGAGGCCTATTTTAGTATTTTAATACATCAATATCAATTGTATTATAAATATTATATTATATATATATACATATATTTTTTGGCGAGAATACTATATATTATATATTACTAGTATAATGAATTAACATTTTAGCTAGAGCTTAAATTAATAAATAAGATATGAGTTGATAATTAAAATATTATAAACAAATTATATGGGCCTTGACTAATGGATATACAACTAATATATATATATATATATTAAATATATAAAATAGCAGTAAATTCGAAACAGTACACCGGTATTGACCGGTACCTGAAATATATCGAACTGGCGGCCAAATCGATACAGCCTTCAGTACGGTATTGATTTCCTTAGTAGTAAATCCTTCCTTACTACCTTTTGGGATGACATTGACGTAGCAACTTTGAAGGGCCATGAGGCACTTTCTGTGGACAATTTGAACCCTTTAATGGAGAAGTCATCTGGTGAGGTGATGTCGTCTCACATCCTAAAGCTTGTGCAGGTATGTGTTGTTGGTCGTTTCTGCTTCTTCTTTTTTCTTTTATTTTTCTTCTATTGAAAGAAAATTTCTTTGTGGGCCTTGGGGGAGTCCCTATTCGTTTCTGGGAAGCTCTTGGATTTAGAAAAGAAGGTGGCTACGTTTGAGCCTTTGATGAAGTCTTTATCCTCTGAAAATGAGACACTTAAGAACAAGGTTGCTATCCTTACTACTAAGGCTAAGAATGACAAGGAGCGCGTGATAACCTTGGAGAAGAGCCTACAAGTGGAGAAGGATTTCTGCAAGCTGATGGACAAGCAGATTAGTAACCTAGAGCTGAATCTGAAGAACGTTGGGGTCACAGCAATATAGGATTTCAAAGACTCTGACGAGTATTATGATGAATTGTGCAAGTACTACGTGGAGGGCTTTGACCTTCTCATGAAATGGATGGCAAAACACCACCCTGGCTTGGACCTTTCTGGTCTGGCCGTGAACGACGTTGAGAAAGAGCTCTTGTCTGTTGAGGCCACTGCGGAGAATGTGACGGAGGAAGCGATAGATGTTGCTGAAGGAATGAAGGAGGCCACTGTTATAACCCTTACAGATCCTGTCCCTGACAAACAGTAACTTTATCTTTTTCTTTTCATTTCCTTGCAAGGAAAGAACAATATTTCTTTCTGGCCCATTGTTTTGGGCAACTAATCAATTATTTTGGGCTCATTGTTTTAGGTAACTAAACAATTTCTTTGATGATGATAGATTAGGTTACGGTTTTCCTGCTTTTAGTTATAGTATCCAACTCTTTTATGCTTTGGAAACCTTGTGTGACGATGTTAGTTGTGTTGGGACAACTTTTATTTTTAGCTCGTATTTAAACAGCTTTATCGTACTTAACCTGCATTTGAACAGCTTTTTATTGAATCGTGTTTGAATGACGATGTTAGTTGTGTTTGAACAACTTAACATTTTTTAGCTGTACTTGAGTCATGTTTGAATGATGATGTTAGTTGTGTTTGAAAAACTTAACATTTTTTAATTGTGTTTGAACAACTTTTGGTTGAGTCATGTTTGAATGATGATGGTAGTTGTGTCTAAATAACTTAGTATTTTTAGCTGTGTTTGAACAGCTTTTTGTTGAGTCATGTTTGAATGACGATATTAGTCGTGTTTGAACTACTTAGTATTTTTTTAGCTATATTTGAATAGCGTTTTATTGGGTCATGTTTGAATGACGATGTTAGTTATGTTTGAATAATTTAGTATTTTTTTAGCTGTGTTTGAATAGCGTTTTATTGAGTCATGTTTGAATGACGATGTTAGTTGTGTTTAAACAATTTAGTATTTTTGAGCTGTGTTTGAACATCATTTTATTGAGTCATGTTTGAATGACGATGTTGCGCTCTACTCGTGACTTAGACTCGTGGTATTGGAGCGTCTTTTAGGTTAACCATTTTCGTTTCATCTTGAATGACGATTATGTTGGTTGTATTCGAACAACTTTAATTTAGTCGACTTTGATAATTGTGTACCAACAGATTTAATGGCTATGATACCATTGACTGTGCGTGAATAACTTTTTGGTTCGAAATTTTAATGACAGAGATCCTCGAGATTTCTCCCAAGGATGACTCCTAAGCGTTGCACACATTTTGATAGTGATAGATTATGGATGACTGTTGATAAGTATGTACTGCACATGGCATATCATGGCTAATTGTTGACAAATACGCATGGATAATGCTTTTATGTATTATTGACTTTATGAATGATGAAAGTAATGGTTTCATGCATACTGATATGAAAGTTAGGCAACTTGAAATGTTAAGCATTTCTTACTAGTAGTACTTCTTCAAGTGTTTTATATTCCATGGTCGAGTTAGTTCTTGGCCATCTAAAGACTTCAAGTAGTAAGAGCCTTCTCTGCAATGATGGATTACCTCATAGAGGCCTACCCAGCTTGGTCCAAGTTTTCCTTGGGATGGATCCTTTGTTGCCTATGACACCTTCATAAGGATGAAGTCTCCTATGTTGAACCTTCTTACCTTAACCTTTCTGTTATAGTATCTGGCCATTGCTTCCTTATGCTTGGCCATTTGCTTCATAGCTTATTCTCTGACTTCATCAATTAGGTCCAGATTGCTGTTAAGCTCCTACTGATTTTTTTGGTCTTCATATGTTTTGACTCGGTAGCTCGTTAGTCCTACTTTCACTAGTATGATGGCCTTAGTGCCAAATGTCAATCTAAATGGTGTTTCTCCTATTGGAACTCTTGTGGTTGTCCTATATGCCCAAAGGACATTCTGTAGTTCTTTAGGCCATGCCCCCTTTGCCCTTTCAAGCCTAGTTTTGATAATTTTGAGCAATCTTCTATTTGTCACTTCTGTTTGGCCGTTGGCTTGAGGGTGTCTTGGAGAAGAATAGTGATTCTTGACTCCTAAGTATTGGCAAAATTTTCGAAACTTAGGGTTGTCAAATTGCTTTCCATTGTTTGATATTATAACATGTGGGACTCCAAACTTGCAAATGATGTTTTTCCACACAAAACTTGTGAATTTAGCCTCTGTTATCGTTGTCACTGGCTCTGCTTCTATCCATTTTGTGAAGTAATCAATTGCAACTATTAGAAATCTAAGTTGCTTCTTCCCTAGAAGGAATGGTCCTATAACATCAATTCCCCATTGGGCGAAGGGCCATGGTAAGGAAATGGGCGTCATTGTCTCTCTTCGTCTCGTCTGGACATTTGCGAAGCATTGACACTTGTCGCATGCTCTGACGATGTTGTACGCGTCTTTTTGAAGGGTTGGCCAGTAATATCCTGCTTTGAACGCCTTTCCTACTAAGGATCTTGCCCCAGCATGGTTTCCATAAGTTCCTTCGTGAATCTCGCAGAGCACATAGTCTGCTTTTTCTGAACTAGCACAACTTAGATATGGGAGTGAATACCCCCTTTTGTATAGTACATCGTCAATGATGACGAAGCCAGCTACCCTGATCTGTATCTTCCCTGCCTCTATCTTATCTTCTAGGAGCAATCCTTCTTTCAAGTAACGGATGATGGGAATTATCCACTTGTCTTGCTCTTTTATCTTCATAACTAGCTCACCTTCTATGCTCGGCTGCCCCGTTATCTCTACACATAGTTCAGAGGTCACATTGTAATCGTCCGATGAGGCTAATCTTGCTAGAAAGTCAACTTTTGAATTTTTGGCTCGAGAGATTTGCACAAAGTCTGAACTGTCAAAGTGCTGTGAGAGTTGTTGGATGATCTTTAAGTACTTCTGCATCCTCTCTTCTTTGGCTTTATAATCTCCCTTCACTTATCCAATTATTAGCTAAGAATCAACTTGGACGATAAGGTTCCTTGCTCCTAAAGCCTTTGCTAGACTGAGCCCTATTAGCAATGCTTCGTATTCTGCCTCATTATTTGTTGCTGTGAACTATAACCTAACTGCATACCTCAGTGTTTCTCCTTCTGGAGGTATAAGAACTATTCCTACTCCTCCCACTTTCTTTGTGGTTGACCCATTTGTTTGGATCGTCCATATTTCTATGGGGGGTTCTTCTTCCTTGTACGGGTAAGTGAATTCTGCAATGAAGTTTGCTAGTACTTGGGGTTTGATTGCTACTCGAGGCCGATATTCGATGTCAAATTGGCCTAATTCAATTGCCCATTGAATGAGTCATCTTGCTGCCTCTATATTGTTCATCGTCTTTCTTATGGGCTAGTTTGTCATGACGACAATGGGGTTTGCTTGGAAATAAGGACGGAGCTTTTTGGAGGCGACCAATAATGCGAAAGTTTTCTTCTCCATCCTTGGGTAACTTGTTTATGCTCCTTGGAATGCCTGATTAGTATAATAAACTGGCTTCTGAACGTTCCCTTCTTCCCTGATCAGTGCCGAACTTACTGCAGTATTGGATACTGCTAATTAGAGGAATAGCTTCTCTCCCATCATCAAGGGGCTTAATAGAGGTGATTTCGTCAAGTACTCCTTTAACTTAGCAAGAGCTTCCTCGCATTCGTCATTCCATAGAAAGGCTTTTTCCAATACCTTGAAGAATGGCATGCACTTGTCTGTTGCCCTAGAGATGAATCTGTTTAGGATTGCAACTTTTCCTATCAAGTTCTGTACCTCATTTACTGTTTTTGGTGATTTGACCTTGATTATTGCTTTTACTTCGTTCGGATTTGCCTCTATTCCCCGTTGGGACACTATGCATCCTAAGAATTTTCCTGAAACCACAACAAAAACACACTTTGCAGGGTTTAATTTCATATTATACTTACGTAGTGTATTGAAGGTTTCTTTGAGATCGTCTAAGTAGTTGGTTTCATCCTTGCTTTTCACCAGCATATCATCCACGTATACCTTCACATTCCTTCCAATCTGGTGAGAGAACATACGGTTCACCAATTTTTAGTAGGAGGCTCCTGCATTCTTCAGTCCAAAGAGGCATAACTTTGTAGCAGTATAATCCTTGCCTAGTGAAAAACGAGGTCTTCTTTTGATCATCTTCGTCCATAAGAATCTGGTTGTATCCAGAGAATGCATCCATGAAACTCAATAGCTTGTGTTCAGCAGTTAAGTCTACTAGCTGGTCAATCCTTGACAAAGGGAAGTTGTCTTTTGGGCAGGCCTTATTCAGGTCTGTGAAATCGACGTACATTCTCCACTTGCCATTGCTTTTCTTTACCATAACCATATTTGCTAGCCAATCTGGATAGAATACCTCCCTGATGAAATCAGCCTCTAGTGGCTTCTCTACTTCTTCAGTCATAGCTTTGTTGCATTTTGGTGCAAATATTCTCCATTTTTGCTGCACAGGTTTGCATTATGGGTTGACGTTAAGACGATGCTGTATGATCTTCCTATCAATCCCGGGCATATCCTCGTGTTTCCAAGTGAAAACATCTTGGTTTGCCTTTAGGAAAGAGATTATTTTCTCTTTCTCTAAGGCTGGGAGTGCTATTCTGATCTTCAATATCTTCGTCAAATCTCTTGGGACGATCTCAACTTCTTGTGGTATTTCTGACGATTCGAGAATGGGTTCTGGTTTATTGATCACCCATGTGTGGTTCTCTCCTGATGCTAGGGTAGCTTGATAGCACTCTCTTACTAGGACTTGGTCTCCTCTAATTTCTCCTACTCCATAGGCTGTTGGAAACTTCACCTTCAAGTGATACGTTGACGTCACTGCTTTTAGTCTGTTGAATGCAGGTCTTCCCAGGTTGATGTTGTATGTTGAAGGGCAATTACTATGAGGAAATCAATTTCCTTGGTAACTTGCACAGAGTATGTTCTTGTGATCACAGTTAGAATGATGATGCCTCTAGGGATGATTCTATCCCCTGTGAAGCTTACCAGAGGCGAGGTGAAATGCCTGATCCTTTTCTTATCCAACTTCATTTGTTGAAATGCAGGCAAGTAGACGATATCTGCTGAGCTTCCGTTGTCAATGAGTACTCGGTGGATGTTAAATTCTTCTATTTTGAGCATGATTACCAGCAGAATGTCATAGGATTGTCTGATGCCACGACGATCTCTCTTAGAGAAGACAGTATCAGGTTCGTCATTCTTTGGCATCTTTATTGGAGGGACCCATGAATGGACGCTATTTATTTCTCTCCCCTGTGCTTTTTTCAAGGACTTCAGCGTTCTGCCTGTTGTAAATCCTCCCGAGATCGTCTTTATTTCTCCTGCAGGGGGTTTGCTATCCCTTACTTTAGGAGTTCTGTCTTGGTCGTCCTTCCATTGGTAACTATATGGCTCCGTCTTTCTGATGTATTTTTGCAACTTCCCTTGTCAGATTAAAGTTTCCACCTGGTCTTTCAAGTGCCTACATTCCTCAATACGATGCATGTGGTCCTGGTGGAATCTACAGTACTTGCTCTTGTCCCTTCTTTCTATGATAGTGTAATTGGCTTCGGCCATTGCAGGGAAGGATCATCTTTTATCTACGTAAGAACCTGCTCAATTGGCATTATTGGAGGAGTAAAGTTGGTGAACTTAGGTTTCCTATCTAGAAGCTCATTCTTTTTTCCTGTGGTCTGTCCGCCACTACGTCTCATTCTTTTTATCCCGATTGCTATTTGTTCCTTCATCTCTCTTTCTTTTCCCTTTCATTTCCTTTGCGAGCATTGCGTCCTCCACATTCATGTATTTCTGGGCTTTACGTAGCAACTCTGCCACCGTTTTTGGTGGACTTTTAGTCATTGAGAAGAAGAAATCTCTTAGTAGCAATCCTACTTGGAAGGTTGTTAGGATGACTTTATCTTCAGCTTCATCTACTTGCAGCCGTTCCTTATTGAACCGAGTGATGTACTACCTTAGTGATTCTCCTTCGGCTTGCTGAATGTTGAGAAGATGGCCAGTTGGCCTTTTGTGCCTTTGCCCCTCGATGAAATGACGAACAAAACCCTTGCTGAGTTGTTCAAAGTCTGTAATGGTTCTTGGGGATATTTTGCTGAACCATACTCTAGCTGCTCCCTTCAGCGTTGTTAGGAACGTCCTACACATCACTTTGTCTAGGGTCATTTGTAGCAGCATCAGCGTCTTGAATGATTCAATTGATCCAAGGGATTCTTGGAACTGTCATAGGACTCCAACTATGGGAGAAGGAATTTTGGCAGGAGGGGACGGTTCAATACTTCCGTGATGAAAGGTGAGTCCGTCCTTCGAATCATCCCATCCAAATTCTCTTCGCCTTTGTCATTCACAGCACTTTTTAGTTCATCCACCTCCTTCCTCATGTTGCGGAGCTTATTCTCCATTTTAGCGGAATCTTCTCTTAACGTTTTGTTTTGCCTATTGGCTTGAGAATTCGATTCTCCTTCATTTTGGTTTTCACCTGTTCGTCGATGTTCTGCATTTTGAGACTCCATCGTTTTTCGTAGCTTTTCATTTTGGTGAGTTAGCTTTTCCACATTAGCCAAGAGGGCATGGATTTATTGTTGTTGCACAGCATCTGGCTGAGGTCCAGTTTCTACTTCCATCTTGCACTTCGAAGAAATCTTTTGTCACTGGGAGAGATGGCTTGAATGGTTGGCATTCCCCACAGACGGCGCCAAACTGATGATGCAAAAAAATCAACAGTTGAACTCCTCGTCGTAGCAGATGGACGATGCCATGAATGGGGTCTTTTCCGTGGATGAGAATCTTGCAAAATGAACTAAGGGGAAGAGTAACATGCTGGTGTGGTGTCAGCCAAACTGCCTTTGATGCTTAAGTCAGTAAGGGAGAATGATTCCAGAGAGAAAAATGAGTAGAGAGTGATTTCGTAGAGTATTTGTGTGCACCTTTAACTTCTGTTGTCTTCTCTTTTATAGTTACGTGTCTCATTAATGGGCAATGATGTGCTGCATTCATGCTCAATGGCTTGTGCATTACAAAATCTTTGTCTGGAGATCACAGCTCATTCTGTGATCGTTGCTCCGTCCATTACGTTTTGTCATCAATGTGTGTAATAAATGCGTAACGTCTTCTCTGGGTGAACAACGATCTTTGTGTAATGACGATCATAAACTTCTGGTTCACCAATTTATATTATCAATAAATTAAAAATAATAATTTGGTATTATATTAACCCATTTACAAATTTATATAATCCAATCCCAAGTCTATTTAAGTATAGTTTTAGACTAATATGCATATAAAAATCAAATATCATATATTTTTAAACTGAGCCATCTTGTTCACGAGTTTGTCTAGGAATAAATTATTATATTTGAGCTTGACTCGTTTAATAGTTGAGCCTAAACTTAGGCTTAAACTTGGCTTGTTTGCTAAACAACGAGCATAATTTTTTTTTTCAAAGTTGTGCTCAAGGTGTTCAAAAATAGTTTGGTTTATAATCCTATTCAATAGGTCCCACTTCAATATATATATATATATTTATATATTTGGAGTGAATAAGAAATGTTTATTAGATAAGAACTTGCAAGAGTTTTTTTTTTGGGACTTAAAAGTGATAGCTGATGTATTTATTCATAATCTCGTTGTACAATGAAAAAGAGAAAGGAGGAGCAATAGCCATAGCCATAGTAGCTCTATTACATCACAATGGAACACTAATAAAAGAAACATTATGAAAACTTTCACAAATCAAAGAAATATCCCCCAGAATCCAAGCAACTTATGGGGGTAAATTTTGTCTGAGTTAAGAAGGGTCATCAATTCACCAAAAGTGTACTCCACTACAATGTTAAGAAAGTAGTTGGAGTGACAAAAGAGCAGAGCTTTTCTCTAGGGTTGGTCCTTCCATTAGGCGAGTTAGACAATCATCTAAGGCTCTCAAATTTTAACCAATATTGTTATCCCCTTAGTTGTAGAGGTTTTAATGAGGTGCCAAATATTAGCCAATGGAAAAAAAAAAAAAAAACCAAACGAGGATATGTTTTACTAAAGATACTACAAATTTTATTACATTGCTCTATTCTTTGTCCATATAAACTATGCAAAGGATATGTTTTTATCCATGTAAAAAGAGTCTGAGTAAGGGGTTTTGGTTCAAAAAATGTAGTACAACCAACTTATGTGACACAACTTTGCCATAATTTGGTGTGTCAAATTGTGAGTGGTGGAGGGAAAAATAATGGATTCATGTGAATGTGGCAAACATCTAATCATGGTCTGTCATATAAGATAGTTTTGAAAAAGAGTTATGATAATTTTTCTAGTCCTGAAATTATTCGATTTTGGTTGAAGTCCCCAATCCTCTTTACACAAATTAGTAGCTTTGTCACTGTATTAGAGTGACTTTTCATTTATTTAATTCTTTGTCAGGTTTTTTTTTTTTTAAGTATTATATTCTGTGACTAGGACTTTGTTATTGTTATTGTTTTTGTATATAGCTTTTCATTTTTTTTGTTAAATATTTTTTTTTATTAAAAATGTTTACTATGAAATATTCATTTAGACATGAAATTTTTTTTATAAAATATAGAAAAATCAATTGAGTTATAAAAGGATCATTGGATAAATTTGTTATCAGCAATAAACAAAATATAATAGAAAATTTAGATATAAAAGCCTCATTTTAGTTGTCACTTTATGCCTTAAAATGCAGGGCAACCTGCTTTTCTCATATGACCCATTAGCTGTGAGAGAGGAGAAGTATATATAGGAGAAGCATATATTCAATGCAGGGTATACATTCTCTCTTTACACGATCACATGTTGCTGCAAGGACTTCTCCTTTAGACCTGTGAACTAATAGACCAATACCCACTGTAAGAATTGATAAACCATATGCCAAAGCGAGTATAAAAAAAAATAGAAAATGTAGAATTTACACTATCAACGAAAAAAAATTAAACAAGAAAAATTAATTAATCATATAATATATCATCAATAAAAGAAAAATAGCAACTATCCCTAAAAGGCTTAAATGGTGGTTTAGTAGAAGGGAACAAAAAACCTTGTATGGATATGCTGTTGGGTCTCCCTCCCTGTGGCTTGAAGAATTGCGAATATTATTGAGGAGATTAAATTGAAAGCTTTGGAAAGCACTATCCACATGCTATCTTTCACCTGGGTTCTTAGAACAGCCAACAAAAGCAGCTCACGAGCTTGGAATGGCCTTTCTCTGTCTTTATGACTCTTCTTTTTTTAATAAAGTTTTTTCCATTCTAGGAAAAAAAAATTCTTCTTCTCTTGAAGAAGCTATAGACCTTGAAATTCCATTGGTGCTTCAAAATGATGTATTTCTGAGCCTTCATGCGCAAATTTGTATTTGACGCTGGGGGACTCTTAGTGAGTGCCACTACGAATTCTTTGGACCTCAATCCTGCTTTGAACATCATTAGCTGCACTTGATCCTCTGCCTTGTCCACTTCCAGCACTTCCCTGTTAAGTCGCTTCATGTAGGATCTTAAGGACTCTCCTTCTCCTTGTCTGATCATCAGTAAATGATCTACTGGTCTTTTTTGACATTGTCCTCCAACGAAGTGACGCAAAACAAGCTACTAAGCTAGTCAAAATCATCAATGGAAGACTGCGCCAACTTACTGAACCACACTCGAGCTGCTCCTTTGAGGGTAGTCGGGAAGGATCGACACACTATTTGATCCGGGGTTTGCTGCAGGCTTAAGGTCATCTTAAAGGTGGTGATGTGATCCAATGGGTCTTTTAACCTGTCATACGACTTTAGTTGCAGAAGCCGGAATTTTGGGCAGGAGTGGGTGATCGAGTACCCGCTGTGTGAACGGAGAGTCTGTACTTCTCACCATCCCGTCTAGGTTCTTAATTGTTTTTCCTTTCATCACATTCTTGAGTTCGTCCATCTCTTTTCTAATACTCCTTAGGAGGTCGTTGCTGGCCTCGTTGAACCGCTCTATCCTCCTTGAGCCATCTCTCCCTTGGCTCCCTTTTGGATCTTGCACTTCGTCTTCATTCCTGTTGTTTTTTACCCTCCTCGGTGAACAATTTTCTTCCTATTGCAGTCGATGCCTCATCTCTTGGTTTTGCTTTGTTAGCTCTTCCACACTGGCCATGAGAGCTTGGACTTGCAATGCTAGGGCGGCTGATTGAGGTTGTGCACTGGACTCCATCTGGATGATAGTAGAGGTAGAGTAACGTTTCTATCTTTAGGATTAGGAGAAAGAAAGCTGTCCCCATAGACAGCGCCAAACTGATGAAGTTAAAGTCGTCAGTCATTCAGGTCATCCAGATAGCCCCGGTGCAACTTGCAAGAACACAAGGGAAGATAACAAGAATGACTCACCGATGTGGTGCTTGCCGGCAAGTCTCTGATGATAAAGTCAGAATGAGAGAAGAAGATTGAATATATTTGGTTGGTAAGAATAACTTAGTTTTTGTACCCTTTACCTTTGGTGGAGCGTGGTATTTATAAGTCCATCTTCTTCTAGTTGTTGGAACCACTATTAATGGTAGTTTAATTCTAGGTAACGTTTTTAGTATTCAATGTGGGGGAAGGGGAATCTCCTGATATTTAATGTGTGAGTATAGGAGCCTCTGAGCAGTTGCCTTGCTTCATCAGAACCTTAACAGTTCTGGCAATAATGTCAGCATCTATTGTTATACCCTCGTCCTTAGCTGTGTCTGGATGAACAATTTCCTCGGGCTCATCAGCTTCTTCTCTTAAAGAAGCTACAGCCCCTGAAATTCCATCGGTGCTTTAACATGATGTAATAATTAACTAATTATTGTCCTTAATTAACAAAAAAATATGTACATCTGAAATCTTAATATCTTGTTATCTTCAATTAAGTTCAAATATAAAAATGGTATTTAAGAACACATATTTGTAAATCTGACATACTGTTTAGAATCTTTAGAAGATAAGCTTGTCCAAACACGAATAACATGGCCCATGTCACGATGAGGATAACGCCTTTGTCTATATCTTCATCTCAGACTCAGATGAGTCAGATAATGAAATAGCAAGTCAAAGACACAACCAACCAAAATAGCGCGAGAGATCAACGCCAATTGCGTCGAAGAAGTGCTTTCTTGCTTCATTTTTGTTATCTTATTTTTTCTTTTTATCATTCAAGAGTTACAATTTTTTTTTTTTTTTTTTTTGGTAATAAGGGAAATTTATTTAGATAACAGAGCTAGTGCATCAGAATTGTGCATGGAACACATGTGAAAGGTGTATAGGAACTAAAGTCAGGGATGGAACCAAGATTCAAACTTAAGGAGACCGAATTTCTTTGTTCAAGAATTTAAAAAAAAATTGGAATATCGATATTAGAAGTTGAGAACGATAAATTAATAACAAAAATTTATAATCAAGAGTTCTGTGGGTCAATTAGCGAGTTCTGAAAGGTTATTGAGTTTTTATAATTTATTTTGTTAGAATTTGTAATTGAGTTGTTCTAATTATTTTTCTTATTGTCCAGATATGTGAATTGTTTTGTAAATTTTTCTTTTTGTCCAAATTTGTAAATTGCCCAAATGTTTTGGCTAAAGGTTTTTCTTGATATACAATGGATGATTTGATAAATTTTTTATTTTAGAGATTTTATGGGTCAACTTGTAAATTTTTTGTGGTAATATATAAATTAGTTCCATCCCTGACTCAAAGGGCATTCTTGAAGAGTCCCTATATACCCAAAAAGTCCCAAGAATCTTTTCCTCATATAAAAAAATAAAAAAGTCTCAGGAATATTTACATTTTTGATGATCAAGAAATTTTATTCACAAGACAAACAGAACTACAAAGAGGAAACAAGAGCCTCTTCCTCAATGACAAGCTCAAAACAGGAAGGGCCAAAACCTACTTCGAATGAACCAAAAACATTATTCACAAATGACCACTTAGTTAGAGTATGAGCTGTTTTATTTGCCTCCCTAGGGATCCAGGCGACCTGACAGCCAGGAGAAAGAGACAACAAGCTGAGAATTTCATTGCACATACCTCTAATTCTCCAAGGAACTTGTTTACCAGATGGAGCTAGAGCATCTACACAGACTTTGGAGTCACTCTCCACAATCATAGAAGCTACATCAAAACTTTTAGCTAAACTTAAAGCCCATTTAATGGCTTCTACTTCTGCCTGAAGAGGGAGGTAGGAATATACTCTCTTAGCACAAGCAAAAACCACTTCACCTCTCCAATCTCTAGCAACCGCTGCAATGGAGGATTTATCATCTTTGAAAGCAGCATCAACATTTATCTTGATTGAATCTCTAGGTGGTTTCTTCCACCTTTGAACTGGTATTGGCAATTGGAAGCCCGAATGGGTTGCTAAGAACATTTTGTGCTCAACAAAGGACTTATCAACTTTCTGGCATAGATCAATTGGATTAGTTACTTTGCCTACAAAGATAGCAAGGTTTCTAGCCCTCCAAATTGCTTCGTAAATAACAGCCCCAAACAATAAGAAATCACCCCTTTTAACTCCCACAATGTTAACTTCAGCAGGATGATTACGGAGGACCCCAATAAGATGAGAAGGAGAGTTTAAGTTCAGATTTTCTAACCTTAGTCCCCACTGGGAATTAAACCACACAACTTTTGTAAAGGGGCAAGAGATAAATAGATGGAGGCTAGATTCATCAGCATCCTTGCAGAGAGGGCAAAGGACATCATCAAAATCACAGAATCTGGCTAAACAATCTTTAGTAGGTAAGCAATTTGCCGCAATATGCCACAGGTGCATTTTAAGCCTTTCATGGATTTTTGACTTCCAAATGAGGCTGCAAATTGCGTCTTGGTTTATGGGAGGGTTAATGTTTCTACTTAACCAATAAGCAGACTTGACCGAAAACTCTCCTAAGACATTGGAGATCCAAATCCAACAATCATTTGGAGCAAGCCGTGAGAGGGGGATTTTTTGGATGAGATGGGATGTAGTCTCATCAAAAGTATTTCTTATTTTGGTGAGATCCCAACCATCTTGGTTGACTAGTTGTGAAACAATAAGTACTATTTTTGGACTGGACCCCTCCCTTGGACTCGGAATGAAATTAGGAAGATCTGGAATCCACGGGTCCTCCCATATTCTAACTGTATTTCCATTTCCTATCTGCAAGCAGGCACTGTGAGTAAGCAGTGATTTCGCACCTTCTACACTTCTCCATATCTTGGAGGAAAACCCCACAGTCTTATGGTTGAGCCAGTTGCCCCTAACTTTGTATTTTGCTCTGAGCACTTTAACACACAGACAATCTTTCTCTGAAAGAATCCACCAGGCTAACTTGGACAGTATAGCTTGATTGAAGTCCCAGAATTTTCTAAAACCCAATCCTCCTTCCTTTAGAGGCCAACATAAGGACGACCAAGCAATGGGTGTCATGAACGAGCCAGAATTAGATTTTGGGTTCCACCAGAACCATCTAACAACATCATCCAGCCGCTTGCAAAGCTCACTAGGAAATTGAATGGCTGTCATTGAATAGGCTGGAATGGCCTGTGCAACTGATTTGATGAGGGTTGCTCTACCTTGCTAGGATAAGTTTTTACTCTTCCAACCCAAGAGTTTATTTTCTAACTTCTCTTTGATTGGATTTAGATCCTTGGACCTACTTTCTGAGAAGAACAAAGGCACCCCCAGGTATTTTGAGTTTGGGGGAAGTTTGTTTATACCCCAGCAGCTTTTAATTTGATTTAAAAATTGTTGGCTGACTCCCTTGGAAGGAAAGACCCCAGATTTTTCCACACTAATGACCTGTCCCAACCAGTCACAATATTTCTCCAAACAATTTTTTAGAACATTAAGCTCAGACATTTTAGCTTTGCATAATAGAATTAAATCATCAACATAACAAAGTTTGGAAATAGAAGGGGCATTACCTGAGGCTTTAACAGTAGACAGCCGCCCAAGAGAAATCTTTCTGTTGATTAGCCTCATTAGCACTTCACTACCCAAGATGAAAAGATATGGGGATATGGGATCCCCCTGTCTGATCCCCCGTGATGGTGTAAAGCTTGGGCATTAGCCACCATTAAGCAGAATTGAGAAATGAACAGAAGAGATGCACTGATGGATCAAACTTGTGAATTTAGCGCTAAACCCAAATGCTTTGAGCACAATGATTAAAAAGTTCCATTCCAAACGGTCATACGCTTTCTGAAAATCAAGCTTGACCCCCAGAAAACCTTTCTTTTTTTTTTTTTTTGTGTTTTTTTAAAACTATGCACAACTTCATGAGCGAGAGCCATATTCTCTGTTATCCAGCGATTTGGCACAAAAGCTACTTGAGTTGGATCCACCATTTTTGATAGGAGGGGTCTTAGCCTATTAACAATGATTTTGGAAATCACCTTATAGCACACATTGCATAGACTAATAGGCCGAAATTGGTTAAAATTACATGCTCCCTTTTTCTTTGGAATTAGAGAGATGAAGGTCTAGTTAAATTCTTTAAGCAATCTTCCATCTCTGAAAAAACTTTGAGTGGCTGACACAATTTGATCCCCTACTGTCCCCCAATAGTGTTTGTAGAAAAGTGCTGGAAAACCATCTGGCCCCGGGGCTTTAAGAGACTTCATCTCAAATATAACTTTCCGTATTTCATCTCTTGTTGGCACCCTGCATAGTTCATCGTTTTCAATATTTGTGATGCATGGCTCTATTAAGTTTTCCAAATTTTCCGGAACATTAGGAGAACCAGTTTGATACAGAGCCTTAAAGTTCTCAATAAAATACTTTTGAATATCTTCCCCTTCATTTATCCAAGATCCATCCTCCAATTTGATTTCTTGAATACAATTTCACCTTCTTTTGATCAAAGTTGAGAGATGGAAGAAACGAGTATTCCGATCACCCTCTCTTATTCAAATCTCTCTAGATTTTTGTTTCCATTTTAGATCCTCTCTTGCCAACCATTCATCCAATTCTAAACTCAACGAAGCTTCAAGCTCCAAATTTTCTTTTGTGGCCTCTAAACTCTGAATTTGTGCTATCTTCTGCTCCAGTTCTTTAATTCTCTATCTTGAACTTCCAAAACAGCTCTTATTCCATCTTTTAAGATCTCTCCTAGTTGCATCCATTTTTTTGGCCAATTTAAGGCTTTGTGGGCCATCTACTCTCGTTTGCCAAGCGCTTTCTACTACTTCTTTACTTGATTCATCCCTAGTCCACATAGCCTCAAAATGAAAAGGCTTAACAAGACTTGTATTCTCCATATGGGTATCTAAAAGGATTGGGTTATGATTAGAACACGCATTGACAAGATGCCGAATGCCTGCCTTAGGGAAGAGAGTCTACCATTCTTGATCACATAAACATAATCTAACCTCTGCCTCAGGAATATTTACATAACACAAGTTTTTGTTATTTCATTATGTGTCGGTTTGGGATCCGGTTACTTTGTTAAAACTAAAAACTTTTTGCTGAAAGTACGGTAAATAAATGTAAAAGTTAGCTGAAATAGTACAGTAAAACTCATAAATAATAATAAAAAGTACAGTGAAACCTATAAATAGTAGTAAAAATAAATTTAATAGTAAAATAAGTTGGTAAAAATAATTCATACCAAATAATCCGTGGCAAACATATGACTATACATGTTGGAAGTTGCTTTTTATTATTATTATTATTTTCTTGGGACTAGATCAAAAGAACCTTCACATAGCTAATACACGTGATGTTCACGAGGGCCAAATTACCTGCATGTAGCTGCGATCCGCTTCCAGTACCTTGGCTAATCTCTGCCTAGCTATCCGGGCTTATCTGAGTTGGCTCAACCCCAGAGTGCACACGAAACATTGACTTTAATATATCAAGATCTCGCAGGATGATACGTGTTCTCCACGATACTCCCCTACTAGTAGACATGGCAATACGGGTCAAAATTTTCTGACCCGACCCGACCCGACCCGAAAAATACCTGACCCGAACCCGATTTTTTTTGACCCGAAGTAAAAACGGGTTGACCCGTGACCCGACCCGATTTTTTGCGGGTCAACCCGACCCGACCCGAATAACCCGTGACCCGACCCGTTAAAAAAATTTGCTAAAAAAATAATTAAATTACGTCTTGATACTAAGTGTATAAAGCACAAAATACCAAAACTAATAATCAATATATATTATATATTATTGAGAATGACTACTAATAAAAGCTAGCTAGCCTAGCTTCTTCTTTTCTTTTTCTTTTTTTTTTTTTTTTTTTTTTTTTTTTTTTTTTTTTTTTTGGAGAAGCTAGTCGCTAGCCTAGCTTCAGTGCTTGTCTTGCCAAATCAACTGCCATCAGACAAGACAAAAGGTCCTCAACACGTCTCACTACACAATTACACAAAGGCCAAGGTTGTCAAGTGACTCTCTTTCTTTTTCTTTTTCCTTTTTTTTTTTTTTTTTTTAGAATACTCAAGAGTCAAGACAAGTAGACAACCATTTAAAAAAAAAAAAAAAAAAATCTCATTCGGCTGAGCTAAGCTATAGTCCATTGTCCAAACTCCAAAGCCAAAAGCACAAACAAATAAACAGGTCTTTTACTTGAAAATATGAAAATTACGTTGTGTACTAAAAGTTGGCTATATAAATTTGAAAGTAATTTAATTTTTTAGTCATAATTATATAATTTTAATTCTTTATTGATTTACTTTCATGGTACATTAAGTTATATTAAAATATTGTATTGTAAATGAAGATACTGACGAAATTGGCCAACTTGAGCTACAATTTGCAAGTATGAATATTTGCAATGCTGAATTTGCTACCAACGTTGAGTAGATTGAGATTAGATATAATTCTTATAAAATATTTACTTATTCTTTTTTACTTAATATGTTATATTTATTTTTAAATCTTTTTTTGTTTAGTTTATCTTTCTAAGTAATCTAACTTTACTATTATTTTAAATGCAATAGGAACATGTACACTTAAGAAGACTGATAACTTGCTACTTTGCTGACTTACTTATTTTGTTTGTTTTAAGATCTAATTCTTTTTGAAAATATAAACTTGTAATTATATGCATTTTGACAGTGAACTATTAACATTGAAGACTTTTTCCATAATAAATTTATGACTATAAATAATTTTTGTCATGCTCAAAACTTTCAGAATTTGAAGGATATTAACAAGTGGCATTAAGTGCAATTCATTTGCTTATTTGATTTTATTCATTTTCTCTAAACATGTTGTCATTGATTTGTTTTTGTAATTGAAAAAAAAAAAAAAAAATTTGTTTGAAAAATACGGGTAAACCCGACCCGACCCGACCCGCAACCCGTTTAACCCGTTAAAAAATGACCCGTTTTGATCCGTGACCCGTTTGACCCGCAAACCCGATTGACCCGACCCGAACCCGACCCGACCCGCCCGTTTTGCCATGTCTACCTACTAGTGCATTCACATTAAGCTTAACAAACTTCACTTTCTATCAATTTTGATGTGTAACTCACTTTTTCATCTCCGTATAGCTATTGCCTCAACAGATATTTTCTTTGCTATAGCAACTCAGCAATATATATATATATATTGTGAAAGAAGGATTTATTATTGAAACTTAAGAGCTAATATATTTGTTCAAAAACCATATCAAATAGATGGCTAATTACAAAAGGGACCATAGGGCACTCACAAGTAGTACCGATTTGAAAAAGATCCCATACATAACTACACATTACAAAATTTGGACAGGGATTATATTCTTCTCTCTCTCTCTCTCTCTCTCATTGATATGTATACAATTCTTTGCTTGTTATTTCGAGAAAACCAATACCTCTAATTTGGAAATTAAACAAATAATCATATCCTTACATATTTGTTAAGAATATAAAGTGAGAGAGAAAGATAGAATAGTCTGTATATTTTGTGTAAATAATAATGCACAATAGAAAGCCTTATATAGGCTAAGTATGTGTGCAGTACAAGTAATATGAGTAAACTATAAGTACAATATACTAGGCTAAGCCCAATGGGCTAATCTAGTCTAAGCTATACACTAACATTCCCCCTCAAACTCGAGGTGGAAAGGAGAAAGCCAACTGGAGTTTGAATATAAGATCTCGAAGACGACCAGGCGGGTGAGACTTGGTGAAGATATAGCAAGCTAGTCAACAAAGGAGATGGAGAACAACTTGAGATTGCCTTTCCTAAGATGCTGGCGAGTGATATAGCAGTTAATCTCAATGTGCTTGGTGCGTTCATAGAAGACATCATTCTGAGCAACGTATATAGCACTACGATTGTCACAATAAAGAGGAGTGGTAGTGGGCTGTGGAGCAACCATGCCAGCCAAGAGCCAGTGAAGCCAAACAAGCTCGCAGGTGGTGTCGGCAATTGCACGATACTCAACCTTGGTACTGGAATGAGAAACCACATCCTGCTTCTTGCTATGCCACAAGACAAGAGAAGTACCCAACAGGAAATAGAAACTTGTAATAGAACATCGATTAGTCGGATCACCTGCCCAGTCCGCATCTGAATAAGTATGAAGCTCGAGAGAAGACCGAGGAGTAGTGGAGACCATGATAAAGTATGCCCTTGACATATCAGAGAATTCGAAGAACTACAGCATAGCAGAAATAACGAGGGGCATCCATGAACTTACTAACCATACCCATGGCATGTGAAATATCTGAATGAGTAAAAATGAGATAGATCAGACGACCAATCAACTGGCGATAGCAAGTAGCATCGGAGATAGGTTCACCATCTAAGAGTGTGAGTTTTGCATTATATTCCAAGGGAGTGGAAACAGTCTTATTGTTGGTGATACCAGCTTTGGAGAGAAGATCATAAGCATATTTAGCTTGGGAAACCTTCAAGGGATGAGGTAACTTCAAGTCCAAGAAAATAGCTGAGAGTGCCCAGATCTTTCATCTCAAAATGCTGACTAAGGAAGTGCTGACTAAGGAAGTGCTGAAGAGAGTGGATACCTAGAAAATCATCTCCAATAATAATCATATCATCAATATAAAGAAGAATAAGAGTGATACCAGCAGAGGATCTTCAAACAAAGAGAGCAGTGTCATTAGGACTCAAAGTGAAACCCTATTGAGCAACAACTGAGCTAAACTTTTCAACCTAAGCTCGAGGAGCCTGTTTGAGGGCATAAAAAGCACGGTGAAGGTGACAAACTTGACTGCCTGAGTATGGAGAGCCAGGGGGTGGTTGCATGTACACTTCTTCTTGGAGGTCTCCATTGAGGAAAGCATTCTTCACATCCATTTGATAAAGAGGCTAACGACGAATAGTAGCCACAACAATGAGACATTAGACAAATGTAAGGCAAGCAACAGAAGCAAATGTTTCCTCATAGTCAATGCTATACTGCTGAGTAAAGCCCTTAGTAACGAGGCGAGCCTTGTATCGTTCAACAGATCAATCAGCCTTGGTTTTGATCTTGTAAACCCACCTACAACCTACTACAGACTAACTAGGAGGTAAATCAACCATATTCTAGGTGTAATTCTTATGAAGGACATTTAGTTCTTCGTTCATAGCTTTCTGTCAAAAAGGGTTAGTATGGGCTTCACGATAGGTGTGAGGTTCATAAAAGGTGGCAAAAGTAAAAGAGTAGTGATAATAAGTGAGATAAGGGGGAGGATGCTTACTCGAGTGGAATAACGAAGTTCAGGACCAACAAGAGACTCAAGAGAGGGTGGTGCCACAAGATCCAAGATAGGTAGGTCATATGACGGGGACAGAACTAGAGATGAATCATTTGGAGAGGTAGCTGATGTCGAAAAATCCTCCATAAGTTCAAGATAGAGAGGGAGGAAAATATCAATAAAAATGGGAGACTTTGAGGAAGAGGATGCAGGAAATTGCTGAAGACTCGTGAAATGACGATGTTCCTAAAACTCAACATGACGGGAGACATGAAGGTGATGAGAAATGGGATTATAGCAATGAAACCCCTTTTAAGATACACCATAACTAAGGAAACAACAGAGACGAGCACGAGGTTGGAGCTTTGTTCGTTCATGAGGAGGAAGAGAGACAAAGCAAGCACAACAAAAAACCCGAAGAAAGGAGTAGTTAGGGGTTTAACCATAGAAAAGTTCAAATGGTGATTTTTTGAATGTAGTTGGTGAAATAATACGATTAATGGTGTACACAGTAATGAGTGCGGCCTTACCCCAAAAGCACTTTAGAAAAGCGGTAGAAATGAGAAGGGTGCGAACAACATCAAGAATGTGACAATATTTTTGTTTTGCAAGACCATTTTGTTGAGAGGTGTAAGGACAAGACCGCTGAGGAAAGGTACCATGACTTTCTAAAAAGGATAGGAAAGATTTATCATTATATTCTTAAGCATTATCTGATCGAAAGACTTTAACGGTGTGATTAAACTGTGTTTCAATCATTTTATGAAATGTTTGGTAAATAGAGACAAGTTTAGACCTATGGTGAAGCAGATAAATTCAAATATATCGAGAAAAATCATCCACAAATATGACAAAATATCTAGACCCTCCCTCAATAGGAACAGGTGTAGGACCCAAAATATTAGAATGTATAAGATCAAAAGGTTCAGAAGAAAAGGAGTCACTAATATTATAGGGCAATTTTGTTTGTTTGCCAAAATGACAAGAAGTACGATCAAAATTTTGAAACTGAACTTAACCTAAATGACCTTGAGAAGCTAACTTAGGATGAGATAAGGATGGATGACCAAGACGAACATGCCATAGATCAGGTGAGGTGGTAGCAATGGTAGCAGCTGCAAAAACAACTTGTGAAGGAATTTTCAAGTCATGGATCTCAAACATGCGACCAACCTTACGGCCTGTCCCAAGCACTTGACCCGTCCGAGGATCCTACACATCCACACCATGATTAGTAAATAAAAGATCTATACCTAATTCACAAAGTTAACCAACAAAAATAAAATTGAGGGATAACTTTGAGATATGAAAAGTGTCACTAAGGAATAAATAAGAAAAATAGATTGTTCCTTTATGACTAATAGGCATAGGAGTTCTATCAGTAGTGTAATGGTGATGAGGTGTTCTAAGGGTGCCTTATCAGGAAATTGGAATTCATCAAGAGTCATATGGTTACAACATGCAGTATTAAAAAACCAAGGTTATTTACTTAAGGTGACAAAAAAGGCAGTGAAAGTTCGAGATAAAACCTGTTAAATTACTACCTCAATATCAACCGTAGTAAGTGAGGAAGCCAAAGAAGGACTTATAGGAACCGATAGATTTGAAGGACATACAATAGCTACCTGAGGAAGAGAAGTTTTATTCTACTCTTGCATAAATTTCTACAGTTTACGACAAACTGAGATGTCATGGCCTTTGGTACGGCAAAACTCGCAGTTGGTACCTTTGGAAGACTGAGAGGTGGGACGCCTAGAGTTTATTTGTGGAGGAGCAGTGAATGCAGCAATGGGAGGCTGTGGAGATGGTGTAACCAATACATGATCAGATGATGACATGTGATGAGTAGGCTGACAGTTCTCCTCAGAAATGAGCTCCTTGACTGTAGCATCAATAAAAGGAGTAGGAGACCGGCTAAGCAGAGAAGCCCTAGTAGGCTCAAAATCCTCACGTAAACCCATCATAAAGTGCATAAATTTACAGTGATCCCAATATTTGACAAAGAGCTCAATGTCCTTAGAACACACTAGTAAAGGATCTACAGTAGAGAGTTGTTCTCACATAGTAGACGTCTGAGAATAAAAATCAGAAATAGACTAACCTGTCTCTTGGTGCGTTTGATAAAGTTTGGATTCAATGTAGAACTCCAGTCTTGAATCATTAGTGCAATTATAGCGATCGGCCAGAAATTTCCAAGTAGCCTCAGCAGTCTCAAGACGAGGAAGAAGATTATGAATGGAGGGAATAGAGGTATTGATAAACCAAGACAAGATCTTAATCTGAATACTCTCCCATTCCTCTAGGTGTTCTTCATAATCATCCGTTGTAACAGTAGTCTTAGAGGCATCTTCAGCAAATGTAGCTTTGGATGTAGGCTTTGGTACTAACTTAGGAATTGAACTAGTCACGTATATCAACAGTTTACAACCCTTTAAAAAGATAGTCATATTCTGAGACCATGCATAATAGCTAGTAGGACCATCCAACATAATGGTGATAGGATGTATAATATCTTGTTCGTTTTGTTGAGCCATAATGAAGAAAAGGACCAAAAAGAGGGATTTAGGGACCTTAAACGAAGAAACTGAACCTAAAAACGGAATCTATGTGAAAAATTGAGCAAAATAGGCCTTTTTGAAAAATTTTAACCTTGGTCAACGGTGGCAGTAAGGTCAACGAATGCTGACGTCACACGACTGACGTATGCTGACGCAACAGTGAATGGCGCGTGGGTGCGTAAGATTGGGTGGTGGCACATGGGCGTGTGTTACTGCGAGACTAAACTTTTTGGTGGCGCGTGGAAGTGTGTGTGATGCTTGATGAAGTTGATTCAGGTTGGTTTTTTCTCGGAAGTGTGCAATCTTTCAATTTATGCACTCAGTTTGGCAGGGTGATGGATAGAAAGACTGGATCCGAGAGTTTTCGGTGCTATGGGTCTGATGGTGGTAACTTGCTTCTGACAGTGGGCACTAGACGAAGGCAAGAGTATCAGAAAGATGCTGGAGAAGACCATAGGTGCCAAAAAGTCAGAGCATTGGCTCTGATATCATGTTAAGAATATCAAGTGAGAGAGAAGGATTGAATAATCTGTATATTTTGTGTAATAATAATATACAATAGAGAGTTTTATATAGGCTAGGTATGTGTATAGTACAGGTAATATGAGTAAATTACCAATACAGTATATTGGGCTAAGCCCAATGAACTAATCTAGTCTAAACTGTACACTAACAATATTTACTCAACCCCAAATAACAAAAATACAATCTTAAATAAAATAGAAGCACCTAACATTTTCCCATCCTTAATTTAACCCTTCTAATCAAGGGTAGCTCTCTCTCTAACTATCTTCAAGCTTGTCTTGATGCATATTTTTCCTAGTCTACTGCTTTCCTTCTTCTTGAATAACTAGTACCCACGAGAATGCTTCTCCTCCAAAATGATAGATAGTCAAAGGAATTTCTAACTTTTCTAGTTTTTGGCTGTTTGAGTTCAACGAACCACTTGAGAGAGAGAGAAAGAGAGAGAGATCTGGGTCACTGCTCAACTTAGGACCATTCTCCAGACCAAGGCCTAGCTCTGTCGTCTAGATTGGCTCTCTCCTTTGCAAAACTTTTGGATCTCGTTGGCGACACAGATCCTGTTGAAGTCTTGCTTTGGGGCTCCAAACTTACCGGCCTTGATTGTGCCACATAGAATTAACGACAATCATTAGGAGGAGGTAGATGAATGTGATGGTGTCGTTTCATAGGTGATTATTGAACGTGATTGTGTTGGAATAGAAAAAAATTTATTCATTTCTTTTGTTTCGTTGAGAAAGAAATTAAGTGAAAAGGAAATGTAATTTGCACTAATTTATGGATTATTTCTAGTGATTTATACATAAGAATCAATTTTATTATTATTATTATTATTATTATTATTTATTTTTCATATTATTTGAGGATTTCTGCAAATAATGTATTACATAATTACATCAACAAATTAATTTTTATATGTATATTTTACGGCGGTGTGACTTGTGAGTTCCACCCCCTTACATTATTATATGCATACCTTGATGGAAAAAATATTATATATATTTTTCATGTGATATATGATATATCTTCTCTAAATAAGGATGATGGTTTATTTTTGGTGAGTCTTGATTGAAAATTTCAATCCACCCTCACTTTTCATCACCCCATTTTATATTATATCATATTATTTTATAATATTATCCATTATTTTCACCAGACCGTGCAAATAAAGGAAATGTTCAATTTGCCTTCTTTCAATGTTTCCGCATCAAACATATCCTTTAAGCCATGTCTACTTTCTTCTCCAAAATTGCATGCATTTATTATCCTGGAAAGTAGGACAGTATTTCGTTTAGTACTGCAGCTACGTACATATATACATACATACATACATACATATATATATATATATATCCGATCTTGTCAATTTTTGTAATTTTCTAAGATTAAGGTTAGTCCCATCAACTAGTATGCGTATATAGATACCATCGTATTTTATTGGGAGGGTATGCTGAAAGTATATTTTTTACTCTTTTCAAACAAAAATCTCTCCAAGTTAGTTGATCAAAAAAACAAAAATATCTCGAAGTTAAGGAATTGACATATGACTTATAGTTAAGAGAATATTCTTGTTTTGTTTTGTTTGGTTTTTTCAAACCATCCCAAAACATTGCGTATAATTATTGATGTCCTAAGAATCGTACCACAATTATTGTTGATGCTATAGCTATACATCGATCATGTAACAGAATGAGCCAAGCGGCGGGGTTGGGAAATTTTACATTCTTCCCAGATCTGTCTTAAAGTGCTGGAGAAAAGAAATTAGAGGATAAGATCGATGGGGCCTGAAAGAAATTATATGGATTACCATGTCATGTGCCAACTCACCCAACATAATGTGGATTCTTACTTATCCACAGCAGTCACAAATCCCAATCATTTAAGTTGAAATGAAACAACTAATCCAATACCGCTGCTAAGCTAGGTTTATCATTAATTGAGCTTATCATTAGGTATGGATAGGTCGTCATATATACCAAATATTCTCTAATAACGGTGCATGGTTTAATTTGTAATTTTTTTTTACTGGTTTTACTAAAGATATATGTTACAATAGAAAAATATAAGAAAATAAAATAATGATACCTTGCGAGATAGATGTTGCCGAAGGAACCTTTGTCCTTGGACCCTGTTTTGGAAAACCAGCCTTGCATGCAAGGTAAAATTCATAAACCGAAACAGTTTTCATTCTAATCCAATTTCTTATAGTTAATTTGCTGATAAAAACATATGTTTTTATTGATTGTGACGTGTTTGGTTGTTATAGCTTATGTTTGCATGACATAAACTCATGGAAATTAATGATGTTATAGATTGCAAATTTAAGTTGAGCGGAATAGGTCGCAAACACTTCATTTCAAAATGTTGCCTTCGAACTTAAATTATTGGTGTGGGGTCCCTACAATTGGTTTTAGACTAAGTTTTATTTATGTGATTTTTATCTTTTTTAGAATATAACTAAGAATGGAAGCATTGTATTTTCTTAGAATGCAATTAGGAATTAAAGTGTTATTATTTTCCTTTTTTTATTCTATTCGTGATGTAAGCTCGATCAATATTTTTAACGACATAAATGGATTTATTTCATTTTATAGTTTTTTATTTTCTGTTTTCCTTTTAAATGAAATGAGCGGCAACTAAAAATATAAAAACCTTGATCTAGAAGGGAAAATTAAACAGCCTAATCTATTCACCGGGTGATCTCCAAGTTGCTATTTCTCTTAGCTGCGTGATGCAAGATTTGGTGGGTGATTCTCTCTACTTCAGTTAGATCAACTTCAAATTTTGAGTGATGTGGTTTGTGAATCAAAACAATTTATGGAGGGCTTGGATTTGATAAGGACAATGCTCGAATGGTTATGAAAATAATGTCGGAAGGTGACATTATTGATGGAAACACCGAAAAATGATAAGAGAGATTCCTAAAACCTGGGCTCTATTGATAGCATGTTAAAAAAGGGGGCAGAAAAAGAAAATAAAAACCTGGGCTCTATTATGTAGTGTAGAGAGAGAAAGTGGCATCAAGAGGGTTAATGTAGCTCAATTTGATAACCAACTTTCATAATGGTCCATAACAAAATGCATGAGCAATTATATTTTTACTCTATTTAATTGTATATTACAATGAACCAAATGTAGAGTATATATAAAAAAATATGTGTTAGTTTTACTATTATAAACATAAAACCACAATAGCCCATGATATTACAAAACTACAATAAATATGTGGATTTTACAAAAAAAAACATTATCTGCATATCCATGGTAATAACGAATTTATAGTAATTTCTTAATATATTTTTAACAGTAGGGAAAAAAAAACAATTTAAGACTTGGAAAGTAACTCACCAACGTATTTTTCTTTACATGCCCTTTTCCTCCTCTCCACCAGGTTTTTAAATTGATTTTTTTTTGGATAAATTTTGGACACAAGCGCAGAGGAAAAAAAGAAATTCAAACTAGACTTTGGAATGGATTGAGACAATTTCATGATTAAGATATATTTTTAACAAACATATAGTAAGTGTCAATGGTACATGATTTAAATTCTCATTCATTTTTGCTTTACATGCCTTTTTCGTCCTCTCCACCAGGTCTTTAAATTGATTTTTTAAAATAAATTTTGGACACAAGCGCAGAGGGGAAAAGAAATTCAAACTAAACTTTGGAATGGATAGAGACCATTTCACGATTAAGATATATTTTTGACAAATTTAAAAGTGTACATAGTATTACATCATTTAAATTCTCATTCCACTAAACAAGAGTTCAAAATTAATAACTGATTTCAAATGACATAAAATCACCTATACATTGAGATATGTAACAATTAAATGGTTAATCAATTTCATATACAAATGACAAGGATCTTATCTCCTTTATTCTGCTCAGTCATCCAAGAGGTTTTAGACTCTGTTTATTGCAACATAAAATGTTTTATTATAGAAAATATTTTAAGTGAAAAATGATTTTAGAGCAAAGGATTTATTTTCAAATGTTTGGTTATGACTGAAACATGCATTAATTTTCTAGGATTCTGTTACGCCAAGAAAACGGTGGCAATAATAGTTGACATCTTTAGTTTTCATTGAAAATTTGCCGCAAAATTTGAGTAAATTCAGAATTCAAATTTAGGATTCATTTAAGTTTTGAAAGGCCAAACCTATGACCTTAAGTTTTGAAGATTGCGACAAGTTGTTTATATATATTCTCTTACCATATTGTGAGGTAGATTGATAATGCAGGTGGTTAGATATGTGTTGAAGTGGTTTTTATATTGTTTAAGCCGTTGGAAATCTCGTTGATTCCGCTGGCTTGAATCTAGAACATGTTCGCAGGATTAATAATCTGAATTCAGATGCGGATCATCAGGGGGTTTAATTGATTTATAGGCTTGTACAGTAGAGCTCCTTAGGATTTTTGGGCCACAATTATATTGGATAATTTTGAGAGAGAGAGGGAGAGAGAGATTCATAGAAATTTATGTCTCTTTTCGTTCCCAACTAATGCTTATACTATAACTCAACTTGTTCTTGGAATGTAATTGTGAAACATGTAGTTGGATTGGATAAAGGACGTACACTTCTTATTTTTTGTTTTTGGTAAGTAATTAGGATAAGGAGGAAACACACATGATTATGAAGTGGGTGAGCCAACCTCAGCCAATAATAATACAGCTCATCAAATTTTTGACCTTATCCGAAGCAGTGGCATTCTTGTTAGTGTAATATATATAAAATTTCAAAGACGGCTAATTAGTCATCATGTATTCATGTTCATGTAATTCCATTGGTTCGTTCCATTCAAGCTGCAAATCGATAAGGTCAACCGATTTTATATATATACTTATCGTGCAAGGAATAATAACTTCAATTAGAATGATCGAGTTGGGGGCAGTACCAATATTTTTTTTTCGAACGACGAGCACTGCAAGTGGTAGATTCTAGTATTGTATACCGTACGTTTTATAGTGCCTAATTACGTTAAACTTTAGTTGGGATTTAAAAAAAAAAAAAAAAAAAAAAAAAAAAAAAAAAAAAAAAAAAAACCGCGAGTAAGTCAAAGGAAGTGATAGGTATTGCTTTGGACACACATGCATGTTAACTCCTCGAAGGGTCGTGGATTTGGAGGCTATATATAGTTTTGCCCCGTCCTTAAGTAAAGATTAATCTCTTGCATTTTCATTTTCTTTTTTTCAATTCCTTGACTTTGGTAATAATCAGTAATCTAGCAAAAAAGAATTTATATTTTCTAGATACATTATTTCTATTAAAATTTCATTTCAGGGGGCAGTTATGTGCATGCGTAGACGCTATTCATTGTACCAATTGCCCATACATTGACCTAGCTAGCTTTTCTTTAGTTGCTAAAAATATAATGCTCTAGTTACCTGTGATAATAAAACAATTAAAGCAACTAGGGCATTCCATTTTTAGCAAATAAAGAAAGGCCAATGTGTCGGCAGTGCGTAATGTTCAGTATATTTCAAAGAGTTCTGCCGTTTAACCTCAAAAAAAAAAAAAAAATATATATATATATATATATATATCTCTCTCTCTCTCTCTCTCTCAAAGTGGCACCATATTCAATCATGGAGAAGACCGACAGCATGGCCATATAGAGGCATCTTAATCATTCATCCGTCTGGTATGGAACTAGCACTTTGTTTTCTTATATATTTATTAAAAAAAAAAAGATTATTAGTTTACGTATCAAAGTGTATAATGTTGTACACATATGTTTAGTTTACAATATAGATTTTACATTATTATTTTTTTTTATAGAAAAATCCTTACATTGATAATACATTGTAAATTACCAATTTTTCTGATCGAAAACATATCATCACACTTTTTTTTTCTTCTTTTTAAATATGATAAAACGTCCAACAAAAAGAACACGGAAATGCAATCAACTAATAAAAGTTGATTCTCAAAAAAAAAAAAATAACTAATAAAAGTTGGATCTCGTGCATACCCAGCCCATCTAAAATTAACCTTTATAGACAAACGTTAGAATAAAGAGAAAAAGCCCAAATCCAATAGCAAAAGATTGATTCAAGGGGCATCTAATGGTAGAGATCGTGGGAGTGCTGCATTAACCGAGACTAAAAGTCTAAAACCATTACCTTAATTTTCCAGGACATTTTTCCCTTGAGATGTCTACATTTCCATAATTCCTGTACCTTTTACAGGAAGTTGTCCCTCTGATAGTCTGTTCATGACAACATCGTCAAAAGTAAAGGTTATGTTCAAGCTAGCTGCTCCCACAGTTCTAAAAGCAGCAGCCTGTATGCACACAGATTCTTCTTAATATTGTGGGTACTCTGAAGGAGAGCTGAGGGACCAGAGGAGGTTGGCTAAGGTTGAAAAATAAAAAGAGACATTAGGTTATGCTTGTAGTTAATTGATTTACTAACACCAAGTAAACATAAAATAAAAGACCATGCGCTGGATTTACATCCTGATGAGACCATAAAAATCATTAACGTCCATCTTAATGGACGGCCATTGCATCATTAGTGCGCCATCAAAGAAAGATGAGTAACTGCTCAACATATTCAATAACGATTATCAAAGGTCTTAAACTCTCATCAAGACATAAAAAATTACAATTGGGATAATAATCACCCTCATTTATATCCAGTAGCTACCTAAATCACCTATAAAAGGTACAATCTACCTCACTTGCTAAGAGCATTTCCAGCAGCTCCTCTATATTTTTGTACTGTTTGAAAAGTGAACAGTGACTTTTACCTTTTACCTAACTATTTTTTCATATACATCTTCCAACAGATTCTCTATCATTTCTCTATCTCATTTAAATATTATTTCTTCGCTCATTATTTATTCATTTTTTAACACACATATTCCCATACCCCCATCCCCACTCCTTTCTTTGCTAATTTTTTTATTTAGTTTTATTCTTTTATTAATGTACAATAGCCCATCAGATTTGATGAGCTACTGTTCATGAGCCAAAAAAAAATCATGATTTAGAGAATCCATTGGAGACCATTTTTTGGGTCTCATTGTCTATTATAGAGATTATTTTGCTTTTACGTAAGCTATTGGAGATGCTTTAAGGTACGTTAAAAAATTACTAAAAAACATCATCTATATACGAAAGATATGAGTTGATACTAACTTAAGCATCGGAGGCTCCCCCACTGGGCACAATCTGGTGGTCTTTTCGATCAACTCTCTTTATCTTGCAAGTCCTACAAGATCGTCAAGAGCTTCGGATTGGACAAGTGACTCAACTGATGATTTTGGCATCATTAGTTTGGTGCCGTCTGTGGGAATGTGATTAGTCATCTAGCTCTTCCTGCAACAATGGGTTCACTCAGTTCAATGGAGAATCATAAATACTAAAGTACCGATCTAAGAGTATCCCACATGATAATACCTTATGATCATCTCTTCATTCTGCCTATGCTCATTTCATTTAATCTACGATTGGGCTGAAATGGGGGAGATAAAGAGGCATCACCAAGACACCTTCGTCTTCAAAGCATGACTTGTCAACCAAACAAGTAGACGATGATGTGAGAGCCAAGACGCAATGTCTCAAATCCTTTGGCCTTTAAATTTAGGGTCCACACCATTGAAACAGAGAAACATAACATCCATTTGGGTCTAAAGGTGGAGGCAATCAAATGGGTGGCCCATTGTGAGGCATGGACTAAACAAAAGACGACCACAAAATTCAAGCGACCTCAACAGGCTCCAAGGGTATGAGTTTTTGGGTCTTAAGGTTAGATTTATGCATTTCTTGTTCTAGCTCTCCAAATATTTGCAAGTTGCAACAACGTTTATATGATTGTTTTGGCATGTGGCTTCTTTTTATTTCATGCTAAACTACTTTCAAAATATTGGATTGCCTCGCTCTAAAAATTTTCTAAATTAAAATGCTTTCCTCACCGGCTTTAGATTTAGAATAAGCCTGGTTGTCTATTGTCCTACCAAGCTTAAAGACCCTAATTTTGGGTATTAAAGAGTTGAGGTCAAATTGCATTTGAAAATACAAGTTTTTGGCATAAAAACAATATCATTACGGTTTTGCCTCATTAAAAGACCATTTATTGTCTACAAAATTTAAGCAAAATAAAAAGAAGAAAACAGTTGAGGAAAGCCAACTGCCGTGTATATAATTTTAATTGTATACTCATTATTGCATTAGGCAACATAATTTTTGGAAAGTATACTAGAAAGTTGCTTAATAAAGAATGGTACCTATTAAGGAGAGTGCCTTTTAAGGAAGTCAACTATGAAAATGGGTCAAAAGCCTTGTAGCTAAATTGGCACCTCCTTATGTACAAAGTGCTAAGGGGTCTAGTGGGGAAGGGTTCGAGCTGCGGGGTTAACAGCATGTTGTAATTATCTCTCTAAAAAAAAAAAAAAAACCATGAAAATGGTAGAAAATAGAAAACAAATGAAATTCTTTTGAAATATTTATCATAACTGTTGTTACAGAGAAGAATTATGACCCAAAAAAAAAAAAAAACTCTCCGAGCACACATGCATGTAGCATGTGCTAGTTTTCAATTATTAGTTTTGACCCAAAAAATAATTTTATAGCATTTGGTTTCACCATTGTTGGCCACTTGGCCAACTAGGTACGTGACAAGCAGTCAACAAGAGCTAAGCAAAAAGCGAGTACAATGGTAGCCGATGATCGACAGTTAATAGTAATAATGACTGTAATTTCAGGACTATGGTTAAGCTAACAACTATATATATTTTCTGATTATTCGATAATTGAAGAAGTGATTTGAACTCTGGATGTTATGGAAATATATGGAGATCTCAACCAATTAAGCTATTAGTTAGGTTCTTGGCAAGCCAATGATTATAGAAGAGAGACAATAGTGGCAACATAGAGTATAGTTGAGAGTGATAAACAAATACTTTTGTTTTCTCTTTTTCTTTTCTTTTTTTGTAATTTTTGGTTGATCACTGGACACATTTTTATTAACCAACATTTTCAGTCACATTAAATACGAAAAAAAAAAAACTTAAAAAATATTTTCCCAAAAAAACTGTTGTATGTTGAAACAAACATGCTCTAAGGTTTTTTTTTTTTTTTTTTTTTTTTTTAATTAGTAAAAGTGTTCGACAAAATTTGAGTAAAGAATTTAAGTTTATGATTTATTTAAGTTTCGAAAGGCCAAACCTACGATCTTACCATCAAGAAGATTGTAACCCACTCGATTATATTCTCTTACCATTGTTTTGAGGTGGACTGATAAAATGAACGTCGTTGAATATTTTGTAACACAACTTTATAATATGTAAGCTTTTGGGATCTTGTTATTAATTCTGTTGATTGAAGTGGAGGTTTGGATCATTTGTGCCTTTCAGATGTGGATCAGGGATTTTGAGCTTGGATTTAGATTAGGCTATTGCATTTAATGAGATTTCTCTCATTCATATCACAATTCACTACAAAAAACTGGTCTATCCCGGTGTTTTTTTTAGAAAATACAATTTTAAGCTAGCAGTTAAGTCTATTAATGATGCTAGTGTTCTCTGTAAGTGAGATGACAACAAAGACCAAAATGACAGCAAGTTTAAAAATACAAGGACTGAAATAAAGTTATTAAAATTTGGGGACCAAATTGAAAACATAGCCAAAATATAGGGACCAAAAAGATATTTTTATCTATTTTTTTTTAATACAAAATAGAAATTCTATTATAGCCTAATCTAAGTGTATATGTGTGTGAAATTCCTTCCTGAAGACTTGAACCTCGGCCTTTGTCCCCCACACTCCGCAAGCACTTATGCTTGTGGAGTGATCATCACGCCAAGAGTGCACGGTGGTTTATCTAATTTCAAATTTCGGATTACATTGACTAATAAATTAAACACAAACACACTTATCTTTAATAAGGATAATTAAATTCGATGGAGTTATGAGTTTGAATTTAATTAGGAAACCTAATGTACTACAACTAAAGATTGAAGTAATTTACTTAAGTTTTATCCTTTTTTTCTTTAACTCTCATGTTTCTAGATTTTGTTTTGAATAAGATTTGTAATCTTGAACTCCATTTTCAGAATTAGCTATTCTACTGCAAAATTTCTATACATTCATCAATTATTGGTCTGTTTGGATGCCATGAATTCGGCTTGTGGATTTGGATTTGAGGGCCCAAATCCAAATTTGTTGTTTGTATATGTTAAAAAGAGATGGATTTGGATTTGGCCCAAATCCATCCAAGATTTGAGACATCCAAATCCCCTGATTTCAAATTCACTCACACCCGATGGAATTTGCCAAATCCTCCAGCTTGTTTCTACGTTCTTCTTCAAGTGGATGCTTCCTTTTATGTTCTTCTTCAAGCTAAAACTGAAGTCACTATTGATCCCAGTGCTCAGGTTTGTCTCTCTCAACTCATCTCATCTTATTAAACATCTTTGTTTGTCTCTTCTATCAATTGTAAATCTAAATCGCAAAATATTGATAGAATTGTCCAGGTTTGTCTGTGCCCTTGTGAGTTTTGTTTGATTTGTTTTTGATGTTTTGTGGGTTTGTATCTTCTAGTAAGGATGAGAACTGGATTGGTTTAGTTTTGTTAAGAAATTATTGATTTATATTTTATGTTTTTTGGAGTTCAAGGTTGGACTAGTAGAAATACAAAGTGTTTGATGAAATGCTTCTATGGGTTGAGATTTCCAGAAGCTACTTGTATGAGTTAGTGATACAAATTTTAAAACTTACCCGCACGTGGTTTGATTGAAATTTAAGTTGCATACCTGTGATTTGAAATTTGATACTTTACCTACCTGAGGTTAGCTCAGTTAGTATTCTATAACCCACCTTTGTTAAAAATAGGGCTAAATGTGTAATTTTGCTCCACTTTTATGTCTTTCTCTTCCCAAAACAAAAAACACATACAAAAACAAGATAAAAAATGGAGGGTTTTATACTTAAGTTGTCTATTATTAAAACACTCTTTTTTGGTCATGTGGTTTCTTTGCAGGGAGGATCCACTAATGCTACGGTAATCCAGTTGCGTGGAGAGATAAAGCAACTCTTGAAAGAGGCGAGCTCCTTGTCACAGTGAGTGGATCTAGAGGTTTCTGAAAGGACAAAACTTAAGTACAGTACCTTAGGTGCTGTTCCTTAGGTTTTCCCTCTTAAGATTCAGCCATGTGATTACTTAACTAAAAAATACACTTTCATTTCATGACAAAAAATTCACATAGCAGAATTTTAAGAGGGGAACCTAAGGAATAACACCTAGTACTATTCCTAAGTCTTGCCCCCTTCCTGAAAAGTCTTTTCTCCAACCTCACTGTTGAAATCCGTCGTATCAAATTTTGTTATCAATGCCACTAGCATTTTGAAGACCTATTTGACCAATCAATGATTAATAATAATTTGTCCACAATTGTGGAACTTAACACGATATTAGTTTTTTGGATGGTTAGGTTCTAAAAGCTGTATTGTGGATCCATATAGACTGTTCAAGGGTGAAGTTGATTGGCAAAGAGAATAGAGATTAATTATTGGAATGAACTAGGTCATTTATTTTTAGGTGCTGGATAAACAATTTAAATGAAGTATAAGAGTTGGCTTGAATTGATGTCATTTGTGCTGTTGTAGTTCAAAGTAGAGAAAAGGAAGCAAAGTTTTTTATTTAGAAGAATCCACGTCTTCTGGACTTAACTTTTTGTCTATTTTGTTCTAAAGATCTCCTATTTGTTTTTTTTAATTTGGAGTGGAAGGCTTGACAGTGGATGTATAGTGCTTGTAGAAATATTCATCTCCAACATAAAGAAAGAAGTTCTTTTAGCTAGAGCTTTGATCGTTCTTAATTTTTATAAAACCTTCCCTTTTTGATATTGTTTTGTCTTATTTTTGTATGTGTTTTATATTTTGGGAAAGAGAGACAAACAAAAGTGGAGCAAAATTATACATTTAATCCTATTTTTAACAAAAGTGGATTGTAGAACACTAACTGAGTTAACCTCAAGTGGGTAAAATGTCATATAAACCACAGGTAGGCAACTTAAATTTCAGTCAAACCGCAGGTGGGTTCATTGCAATTTGCCAAAAATATTAAAAATACAGACTTTAACATTTATTTGACCAATAAATTTTTCAAAATCTTAAATTTTGTTGTCAATAGTTAATTTAATGTCCAAGTTAAATATTCAAAGCATCAATATAAACCATTCCATTCAAACTGCCTTGAAAAAATTTCAAAATGAATGAGTTTATGCGGAGTAAATGATGTAGTTCAGATTGCTACCCCTTTCTCTGACTATAATTTGTATCCGTCTAATGCTCCATATTCATAATTTATCACCTTCTTAATAGTTTATAATCTTCATGATGATACTGTAAAGGTGGTACACCATTGTGATTGAACCTTAACCTTGACTGAAGGCAGATATCAGGTAATTTTGTCACTAGCCTGGTCACAAACTCACAATGAGGGATATTCAGAATAAGCTTTTGACAATTAACTCAAAACCAAAACATGCAAATACTAAAATAACACAAAGACCTTACAACTACAAAACATAGATAGTTTTCCCATTAAGCTTTCTAAGGTTGAAAGTGGTACTAAATTTCTGTTTTTTTTTTTTTTTTTTTTTTTTTTTTTTTTTTTTTTTTTTTTTTTTTTTTGCCTTTTGTGTGTGTGTGTTGGGTTTTTCTTAGAGTTGGTTGGTTTTTGTGTCAAATTTTACAAGTTCCGGGTATGCTAGGTCGCAGGCCGGACCCCGGTTAGCTTCAAACCAATGGATTTGGTTTGCTGTAGAACACTGCAAGGTCATACAGGCAAGGTATATTTTTTATGGAAAGATTAATATGTGCTAATTAGGATTGCTTCTTAGTTGTTCCTAATATTAGTTTATGAGAATGCTATAGTGACATTACGTGCATGAGTTTTTTTTTTTTTTATTAGCTATAGATTCTTATTGTTTGTATTTTAAAAAATAAATAGCGACAAAAATGACCACCAATGGAAGAGATATTCTACTCAACGAAAACAGAGTAGAGTCGAGAGGAAATAGAAGTATACGAGGAAGAGACAATGTGGTGAATTCTCCTAATGCACAACAACCATGTTAACATTCGGTATCAACAAGTTATGCAATTGAGCCTTGCCAAAGACAAAGGAGTAGGACAAATCCACTAGTTGAATTTTTGCAGATATTGGTTCCTCTCTTAAAGAGTATTGTTCCTTTTTAAAAGAGTAATTCACACAGCAAAGAAAAATCAAGAGCAATCACGACCTTTTGGTGAAGAGATACATACAAAGGTTTCAAAGGTGTTGGATTCATGTGGCTTGAAATATTCAAAATAGTTGAGAAGCTAATGCATGGAGGTGTAGAAGACTTTAAGTATTTGAAAAGTCTCTCTTCAACCACAACCATCTACTTGGTCCTCATTAGTTTGTTATTTTGGAAGTTGTGTAAAAGACTCATTGTAAGGTCCAAATTTCGTAGCCCAAGGCCAAAAGGTCAGGATTATGAGCCCAACGAACCCAGAACAATGAATTTGTAGAGAATGGATGAAAAAGCTAGGCTGGTTTTGAATCTACCAATGGTAAACTGACATAAAAACATGCTTGAAAGCTAAATAAACTCAAGTTCGAAGAGGCTTGTTATTGTTTAAAAGGTGAATACAATTCTTAGAATTTTTCTCCAGATTCCCCCCCCCCCCTCTCTCTTTAGAGACCTATTACATTTATATATTCTTCTTCTCTTTCATCTTCACCGTACACCTGTTCTTCATCTAAGCATTCACTTGAGTACATGCCATATCAGATATCTGCTTTAGTTTTTCGTGAGTGGTGGTAGCTGAGATTGCACTGTTCAGGGGTCTTTTCCACATAAATGTGGCTAGAAAAGTTGTTGCAGTGTATTAAATACGGTGGTAACAGCTTTTCCTTTTAGATATTTCTCCGTTCTTATCATCTCCAAGCATGCTCAAAGCTTGTCCTTGTCATTGAAGTTGTTGGAAAGATCAATCAAACCTTCCGTATACTTGCTTGAAAGTGTATTTGAAAAGTAGGTAGGCAAAAGCTAAATGTCACTGTTCATTAGCCAAACAGTACAAAAATTTGGCTAGTCTGTTGGAGATGCTCTAAGGTTAGCCAGCTTCAGCTAAAAATAATAATAATAATAATAATAAATCACTCTCACTCTCTGTGTGACTCTCTCTCTCTCTCTCTCTGTGCATGTGTTCTGTATTTAGCTTAGGCTTTTCATTTTCTAGCACGTGGGGACACACGAGTGGAGCTAGGGTTCCGGCTAAGGATGGCATTGCTCTTGGAGTTGGCGACAGAGATCATGATCCCAGTCTGTGCTGTGATTGGGATCGCCTTCTCGTTCGTGCAGTTTATACTAGTCTCGCGCATGAAAGTCACACCCGAGCGCCACGCGCCGCCTCAGTCTAGAAACAACAACAAGAACGGTTACGGCGAGTACTTGATCAAAGAGGAGGACGGCATCAACGACCAAAACATCGTCATTAAGTGTGCTGAGATTCAGAACGCCATTTCCAAGGGTGAGAGAGCTTAGATCTAACGGTCCTTGTAGTTTTTTGACAAAAAATTATGAGCTTTTGCATTTTGTTTGGCAACTAAGAAAATGAAGGAAAGTTAAAAAGAAAAGTCAGATTTTGAGCTTACTAAATTTCGAACTTGTATTTTTTTAACTTTAGTGGCATTTTGGTAATTTTGATAATTGGGTAATTTGGTGGGTTGGGGTTTGCCCATAATAATTGGGTTGGGTTAGACGCAATTAGTTAAATGAGTTTTAATGGGTAAATACGTTTTAATATACCCACCCCAATTATGCCCACCCCAAACCCACCCATTTGCCACCCCAATGTTTTATAGTGGGCAAGGGCCATAGGTTCCGAGTCTATACATACAACCTGATTCAAGAGATGTTGCAGAGGGACGTCAATGACTCAAGTGGTAGCATTGTATTTGTCAAGATGCTCTTCTGACGACACATGAAGCAGTAGCATTAATGAAAATTTTTGTCAATTTGCTAAGGTAAGTATTTTCTTTGTAGACAAAATACCTTTTTGTCCATATATTTTGGCATTGTTTTCAATTTGGTCCTTAAGTTTTCAAAGCTTTCAGTTTGGCCATTATCGTCATCACAGTGACGGAAAATGCCTACATAACTAATAGGCTATACTAGTAGTTTAAAAAATAGTATTTTTAGTAAGTAAAACAATGATAGGGTGCAAAATACAAAAAAGTTTAAAAGCATAGGAACTAAAATAAAAGTTGAGAAAACTTAAGGACCATATTGAAAATAATGTCAGCATAGATCAAAAAGGTGTTTTTGCATGTAATATAGCCTAGTTGAATATTAAAATGAGAGCACTAATTTAAACCGATGGTTAAGATTATTAGCATAACCTTACAGCCATAATCATGCATGTAAACAGCAAAAGAATGACATTTTTTTTTTTTTTTTTTGGTATTTGTATAAATCATTCCCAACAAAATGACATTTTCATAGCATTTTCCACCTTTTTTTTTTACACATGTTTCAATAAAAATATATATGAATATATCTAAAAGCAATGGGAAAAAAAGAATTTGATGGTTAAACAACAAACAATAAATCAAATAATCAATAATGTGAAAGAGAAGTAAACAAAATAGGTATACAATTTAGTATTACACACAGACGCAATAGATTGAAACTCTCTAAAAAAAAAAAATTCAGTATCACACACATACAAAATTAATTGAATTTGACAATATTTAATAAGACATGAAGAATCATTCCCATTTGCTTTGAATCTTGTTAATGTGGTTGAATTCATAAGTTAATACCGGGCTTCCATCCATTCGCTTTAGCACAAATCTCTCTGCCAAAATATAACAACCTAATTTCCCCCACCTACCCGTCCCTCCAAATTCCTCTACTCTTTTCAAGCTCACTTGTCTATCATTCCCCCCAACCCATCCAACTCTTTCCTGCTCCCACTTCATTCTCTCAAAAACTTCCAAGCTCAATCCCACACTTGTTTCTTGTCCCTCTATACTACAACCCTTGAACCACATTATTCCATTGATCACTTTTACATCCACAACTTCCCTCCCAGCAACTGAAACCACTTCTCTTGGAAGAACAACATCCACATCAACAACATTGCCTTGGCTCCCAATATTTTCACGTGTAAATATTTGTTCCCACTTTTGCTCAAGCGTTAGCTCGTAATACATTGATGTACTCATTTGGTCTTTCAATGTTCCTTCCTTAATAAACATAAAAGGAGAATACCACTTTCCCACAACCACTGGTTGAGAACTCGTACATGATAGCGGGAAGTTGAATTCTGGAAGGCGAGCACGGAGGGCACTATCTAGGCCTAGTGCATTATCTAATCGAAAATTGCTAGGAGTTGAGGTATGCACTCCCCACCCTTTTCTTCCAAGGAACTTTGGAGGAAACCCATCCGGTGTTATAGGTTTGGCAACAAAACCAACCCCTTGACATCCTCTTTCGAACCGATGAATCTCAAATTGCTGGTGTATGTCGTTGGGATCCAAAGGTTTTGGTGTTACATCACTAACATACTTGAAGCAAAAACAGCTTCCCATATCCTCCTCCTTAGAATTTTGATACGCTTCCCTGATAAAAGGCCAATTGAAGTTGATATATTAACATTAATATTTTGATTAAATTAGCTTATATTGCCAATAAGCCAACACTAGCAAAATCTTCCTTTGAAGTTTGAAGTACATATCTCTTTGCATGATATATATATAGACACACACACATGATAATGTTTGGCTTTTAATTCTCACAATATTTTGTCCTGTAAGCTCTTCGTACTCATAATTTTACATGTCATAATTTTAATATATATATATATATATATATATTCATTTAATTGAGCTCAAATTTTATTATATACTTAACCCCTCCAGTAAAATTTGGATCCGGATCCTCTCTATTTTCCTTTAAAATGGAGAGGCTCCAGTACACAGTAAGAATTTAGAATGGAGAGCATCAATGGTCAAAAACATGACACGTCATTTAAAATATTAACACACACTTAACTGGGGTTAGACACTTAAACTAGAGGCTTGCTTAACTCAACCGGACAAAAAACTTTACACCACACCCACACAGTAAACCAAAACTGAAAACACACCTTCATCACAATGAACAAGTGACAAACCCAGAAAATTCACAATACTCAAACCCAAAAAAAATTCACAAAGCCAAAACCCAAGGTCCCAAACCCACCATGGCTCTGATTAGATTTTGCTCACGTCCCACATCCATACCCACAGCCACACCACAACCACGGCCACCACTAGATCGGCTACCCAAAGTCGCAAACTGAGAGTGAGGCATGAGAGAGAGAGGGACGAATGGATGGTGAGAGAAAAATCCAAGAGAGAGAGCGATCGATCTTACCGTTGATGGCCAAAATCAATTTAAGCAAAAAAAATTAAAGAGAGAAGTGATGAATAACATAGAAAAGTAGAAGAGCTGCTCTGCTCTGCTCTCAGCTCTCTAGAGTAAAAGGAGAGTTGTAGAGAGCAAAAAATCAAAAAATGGGTTGTGGGAATGTGTTCTTCACACTACTCATAACCTTCTCAGTAGCTCTAATCACCTACAACATAATCATCTCATCCAATGCTCCTCTCAAGCAAGAGCTTCCAGGCCCATCCAGATCTTCTTCGTCAATCATTGTGGACCCCATAATCAAGATGCCTGTGGACAAATCTTAATTAAAAAGTACAGTTTGCTTATGTTATTCCTCACTTCTCTCTTTAATTTTTTTTGGGTTTGAGTATTGTGAATTTTCTGGTGGGTTTGGGTTTTGGTTTTGTGAATTTTTTTTTGGGTTTGAGTATTGTGAATTTTCTGGGTTTGTCACTTGCTCATTGTGATGAAGGTGTGTTTTCAGTTTTGGTTTGCTGTGTGGGTGTGGTGTAAAGTTTTTTGTCCGGTTGAGTTAAGCAAGCCTCTAGTTTAAGTGTCTAACCCCAGTTAAGTGTGTGTTAATATTTTAAATGACGTGTCACGTTTTTGACCATTGATACTCTCCATTCTAAATCCTCACCGTGTACTGAAGCCTCTCCATTTCAAAGGAAAATGGAGAGGATCCGGATCCGTAAAATTTCGTCATATCATATCATATGCAAGTACAATCATAATAAATGTATATTGCGCCTACTATAATTCTTTCTTATTGAATTAAAATTTTAAAGATTTTACCATAGGATTATATTTTCTCATTCTTAATAATATACACACTTACTTTCATGTTAATTAGATATCGTGTACTGTTTGATCCATAAATTCATACTTCATGTATAATTCTAAAATATAAAAAACTAAAAATCTAAATAACTTATAGATATTTTTGAATTATATGTTCTCATTATTCTTAATATGCACACTAAATCTTGTGTTAATTTGAATGTCATGTACTAGTTGATCCATAAACTCATGCTTTATATATAAAATTTAATTATTTAGTGTATTAAAAGGGGCAATTAAGGTGCCAATGAGCTCAAACGATTTAAAGCAAGGTGCAACATGCAAATTTCATATCACTATTTATTTTTTAATTACAAAATAGTTTCTAGAAGAAAACTAAAAATATTAAAGCGAGACAGAACAGTACTATGAAAACATTATCTCTTCTAAAATTAATAATTAAATTATTAATACTGGAAATTGAATTCAACTTGATATAATATGTATATATATATATATATATATGCATACCTTTTATGGCTTCCGCGTCTCTTTATGACATAGTACCGATTGGAAGACAACGGCTGATTAAGAACTGGGATTAAGTTTGCGTAAAAATAAGAAACATGTCTGCTCTCGCCAGTGTTTTTATGAATATCTTGACTGGCATTAGCACCGGTTCACTATTGAATCAGTTGAACCAACTGGTCCGGTGTTTTTTTAAAACCATGCTATAAGTGTCATGGTTAAAACACTTAAGAACTGCTTGTAGAGCTACAAGGCTCTTAACAAGAAAAATTAAATTAAATTAAATTGGCTATGGACAAAATGATATAGTTTGGTGCATTAAAATTCTTTTTGAGCTTGAGTAACATTTAACAGCCGTCTCAAAAATGAATATAGGCAGATAGGCTTGAGTTAAACCAATATCTAATAGTAGGGTTTCAAATCCAAAATTTTCAACATATTTGGCACAAATCAAAATGACCTTAACTTGCATATATATATATATATATATAATACCCCCTAACTTGTGTTTTCCCAAAAGCATAAAGAGCCCAGATAAAAATTAAACAAGAACAATAAAAAGCAATAAAATGAAAAGAGTAAAAGATCAAACTTACCCAATCAAGAAGATTAAAAGGTTCTTCCTTTGGTCAGTGACTAGTGTTGCTCCTCCCACTAACAATTTCCAAGGTAACCCCGCATTGCGTACTCAAGTGCCATATATCCACTGCAATAACACAAAATTATGCTCAACTTTTCCGCCGAGCATATTTCAATGTTTTACCCTTTTTTTAATAGGTAGATGAATGCTTATCTTAGCAATATTCAACAAAGTTGAATTGGAGGATACTCAAAACATTTCCTTGCATTAAGCTCAATATTAAAATTTTCCTATAAACATTTGGTTTTCTTTTCCCCCTTTTGTTTCCTCGCCCATTTCCTTCAAACCAAACTGAGTGTAAAAATTCCCTTGATTTTTCTCTTGTTTTCTTTCCCTAATTAAGAAATAGTTTCCCCGAATGTCTTCTATTCTAGATGTGTATCCTTAATACTTTCCTTCAAAAAATCAAAATTCTTGTGAGTTTGAAGTCATTTAATGAAGCATTTGCGAATTCTTCAATGAAGTTCCTAAATGAAAAACCTATGTAAAAGTAAGATGAAAATGGTCTCAACAGGTTGAAGATCAAGAAGAAATGCGTTTAAAAGCCAACAAAACCTTCATGGACCAAACTCATGGTGCCATAAGCCATAGTCCAGCCACCTCTAGAGTTGCAACCTTTACAAATATTAAATTAAAATTTCCTAGATAAAGATTATTTTCTTAGTGAGATGTTGACACTTGACATCGATAGCAGCAAGCTATTGGTTTTGTTGATGTAGTAGCAAACTAGCAATGGAACAAATTCTTATATAAGCCTCGAGATTATGTGAAAAGATATGAAGGATTTTCTTTTAGATTGTTTTTGGCTATAATGATACATGACAATGTGGGATTTGTTAGACTGGCTTTAGTGTTTGCTTGTTGACCACAATATACAACGTAAATTCAACCTTATCCATATCCATGTGCATGGCATTGACCATATCATTTTGGTATAAAGATAAGTTAAGCTGATAAGTAACCCAAAATTGTGACCTATATGACCTTCGGAAGTTTAATTGTTACTACTCTAGCACGCTAAGAAAACAATCTAAAGGGAATTTTTTCATATATATGAGGCAATCTAAAGGGAATTTGTAAGAAAACAACAAAAACAAAATTGAATAGCGTGAGGCGGAATGAAAGACAACTTGCATTCATGATGTAGGATTTTTTGGAATTCAACACTAAATTGGTTTCTTGATGAGATTTTGAAGGGTTCTTGAATTAGGATTGATGTTGATAGATGTTTGGCGTTAAAATTGTAAATAAAACAAGATTTAAAGAAAGGTAAACCCTAAGCCAATCACACCTAAGTTGGGGAAGGCAATCACACTCTCAAAGCTTAAAATAAGTTGCAAGAAATATATTAGAATCAATTTCATTATGAATATTATTGACTACAATGAAACCTTAATATAAGCTACTGTTAAAACCTTTTCTAGAAAAAAAATAGGACTCCTAAATAACCTAATTCTATAAAGACTAGGATTATTAATAACAAAGAATACTTAAGAACTTCTAAACCTAATAGTGAAAGGACTCAAAACAAAAAATAAGACTCATGGGCCTTTCCAACAGCCAATGACAACACATTCCAGAAAATCTAGAAATTACCAAGTTGCCCTTAATCGACTATACTTTCAATTAAAACTAAACCAACAACTTTCTAACCTAAAAACTTCACAAGCTTAGTAATAATTAAAGTAACCAATTAAATGCGGCAAGAAGGCCCTGCATCAAAGCTAGACCAACTCTTATTGACTGTCTGCATCAATGGACCATTTTTTAAGCAAGAAAATGAATACTTGCATTTTCTAGGGAGAGAGGGGCAAGTTGAGAAAGATATCATGTGTTTGGGTGCATCAATCATAGCCAACATTTGGGTTTAAGTGGGATTTAGAATTCAATATTTACAAATTCAGGTGCGAGAATTTAAAATTTCCAATTGGATTTTAAGTTAGGATTTGAGGATGATAAATCTCAGTTCTAAATCCTCACAAAACCGATCGAATTATCCAATTCCATAATAACTACCGATGCATAATTTCTTCTCTTTGTGTGCTAATAACCCCAACTTCAGACCCAACAAAAAACTCAAATGAGGTCGGTTTCAATTAAACCACCACCTTCCTTAATTTTAGAGGGCAAATCTCAACAGTGAAACCTTGCTTCCAACTTACCAGATACCGGCTGGGGAGACCCAGGTCATGAACATCCCACTCACCCTCTTGGTAGACCACATGCTTTCCATCTCCAATATACCAAAAGGATTAAGCTAGTAGGTGGAGAAGTCTAATGAATACATAAATCCATATGCAAACTTAAACTGAACTAATATGGGATCACTTAACACCTCCTTACAACAAGTCAACATGTTATAAAATTTGAGGCACACCACTATAGCATCATAAGCTATAACACTTAGAACTCTTTGACTCTCTCTATGTGCCTTCTATTCCAAACGTGACCTTGGTGTTTGATCACAGATCCCCTATACTTATTACTTTAGGTTTTTGGCAAACACACTCTATGTTGATGGTTGATGACTATAATCAACTACATAAAATGATTAATATGTGATAATGTTGACATTTATAAGAACATGTTTGTAAATTTCAAATGTTGTGCTTGTTGTGTGTAGGACATAGAACAATTAGGGAAAAACTTAGATACAATACCTTTAGTATGGTTCCTTAGGTACCCTCTTAAAATTCAACAACCTGATTACTTAACCAAAACACTAAACAATGTATACACCATCCGACTTTTGTTTCCCCATGAGAACCAAAAAACCCATTCTGTGAGAAAAACTTAACTCCTTCCCATTAAAATGATTCCTCTTTCAGTTTCTCTCTTCTCTCTTTGCTAGTAACAAACCAAGCACTCATACCTTCTCAAACAGGAATCAAGCACCTTTTGGTAGGGTTTCCTAAAAGTGGTAGTGGGCTTGGATCTCAAATTATAGGTGGAACTCAAAGGATTTAGTTGGCGATCAAAATTGGAAGGAGCTATAAATCAAATCATCAAGACAAGTTCAGTGTCCCTCCTCTGTTTCATACTAGCCCTTTCTTTCATTGTAGGTTCTATTTTATGCAGTTGGGGAATAGGGACAATCTCTAGAAATTGTTGACAAATCAAAATTGGAAGTCTTTTGGGGATGACATAATTTTTCCCCATAAAATATAAGTTTTTTTAATTGGTGATTGGCTCTATGATGTAAGTTCAATGCCTGCAATGCTTGTTTTGGGTTTGGGCACATGAGTTCTTTATGTGTTCTATTTTTTTTTAGTTTAGCTATGTTGGACTCTTAAAGCAGTAGACGTGGGCACTTTTGTTACCTCCTTTCCATGTGGTCAAATTGAACTTCTCAAGTGTACCTTTTATATTGGGTGATTGTTGGTGTCTTGGACCAGTTTTTTTGAAAGGGAGAGAGAAAGAAGCAAGCAGAGCTTAATTTCATCACAAACTTAGAACTCGGAGATTGAGGGTGAGAGCTGAGAAGTCAGAGTCGTGTTTTTGTGCTTATGGTGTTAACACATATAGGGGAAAACAAAAACGAAGAAGAATTAGATGGCGTTAATGCCATATAGTGTTTTGGTTAAGTAGACAAATAGCTAAATATTATGAGGGTTACTTAAGGAACCATATCTAAAATACTGTACCTAATTTTAGCCTAAACAATCATATATCTTCTCCTGCTACAATTAAAGTTTGTGTGGGTATAATTGATGATAAAAAAAAGGTATGAATTTATGATACAAGACACATATATAGGTGAAAATTCCATTTTGGTCTCTACATTTGGGAGTTATTGTCAATTTGGTCCCTATAATTTGGTAGAAGGCAGTTTGGTCCCTGCTATTTTCAACATATAGTCAATTTATTCCCTATAGTCAAATCATCGCTTTTTTTGCATTTTCTTGAACTTTCTTGGCAACCAAATACAAAAACACAAATCAAATTTACCAATCTCCAACTCTGGTAGACACACATATCAACTCAGCAACTAAAAAAAACCCAAATTTGGACCCATAATGACGACAAATTGAAAATTATATGGATTAAATTGACTGCAAGTTGAAAATAACACGGACTAAATTGACTGCTACCAAAATATATGGACCAAATTAATAGTTATTCAAAAATGTAGGGACCAGAATGGTATTTTCACCCATATAATTTGATCATAGTGTATCTCATTTTGATGATTACAATGAACATGATACATGACAACAGCAGTCTACAGACTGTACACTTTAACCACATAAATGGTGCACCTATTATATAATCAGATTTAAAAAAGTGATTATTATATGGTCATGGTAGCGTAAATGAGACCATGTCAATAAACTTGGAAGACTATGCTTCTTGTGTGTAGAACGTAAAACCAACATATCCATGCTTCAGCTACATGTACAATTTATGTGGATTTAGTTGATATTGAAGAAGGTATGATTTTATTATACAAGAGACACAAAATATGATCATTGTGTATCTCATTCTTATTAAAGAATAGGTATGTCTTTAGAATTAGTTTCCAATAATTTCATAAAGATGAAATTTTCCAATAATTTCATAAAGATGAAAAGAATGAATAGAATGAAAAGAATGCAAATGCATTGTGGATGAAGTAGAGAAGTGCATAAGAAGCATTGTTTTGTAGAATAGTTAAAGAAAATTTTTTTGTAAGAGTAGCTATGCTCTATGGTACTGAATGTTGAGTTTTTTTTTTTTTTTTTAATTTTTCTTTTTAGGTACAAATTTTGGGTCGTTGAGAAGCAACATGTTCGTAAAATTAGCATAACTAAAATGACGGTGTTTATATAAATAAGTGCAAATATAAGGAAAGATAAGATTTTTCCTATTAATGAAAAGATGAGGAAGAATAACTTAAAAATTTTTGATCATGTAGAAAGGAAAGTGATTAATGCACCAATGACAAAGAGAGAATTGATTCAAGTCAAGAGAATGGAAAAAGGTAGAGGAAGACCTAAAATAAAATTAGTAGAATTAGTAAAAATAGACATGTCAATTAAGGAGGTAACAATGAATATGATAGTAAAAAAGAATGCATTTGGTCAACTCTTAACTACTCTATTGAGGATCTATAGCCAACCCTAATATGTTGAGATTAAAAATTGATTGTTCTCGTTGTTGCTGTTGTTGTCCTCCTAATGTCACATAACCATTATCCTTATGATATTCTCTTACAATAAAAACACCTATTTTTCCCTTATATAAATAAAATTTTATTATCAGCACTTTTTTATAATATTCATTAAAGAGAAATTAACGAAGGCAGTAACTCACTAAGTTCCAGCGATGCGGGTGCTTATGTGTGTATTATCTTCTTCATCAAGCTTGGCCAAACCGAAGTCAGATATCTTAGGATTAAGATATTTATCAAGCAGAACATTAGTAGCCTTGATGTCTATATGAACAATCTTCAATCTTGACTCTTCATGAAGATAAGCCAAACCTCTTGCTATCCCAACACAGATCTTATGTCTTGTCGTCCAATCCAACTTCAACTGGCATTCTTCTGAGCCTTTAATTTATCAAATTTAATAGAAAATCAATTATACATATGTACATTATCTTACTTACAACATGTTACAAATACCAAAAACAACAATTGTACGAAGTAAATTTTTACCAAACAAAGCTCGAGCAATGCTATTGTTTTCCATGTACTCATATACTAGCAATAGTTGATTTCCTTCAATACAACATCCACAGAGCTTAACAAGATGAGGGTGTTGAAGAGCAGAAATCATGCCTATCTCATTCACGAACTCGCGATTAATTATATGGATTACCATGTCATGTGCCACCTCACCCAATATAATGTGGATTCTTACTTATCCACAGCAGTCACAAATCCCAATCATTTAAGTTGAAATTAAACAACTAATCCAATACCGTTGCTAAGCTAGGTTTATCATTAATTGAGCTTATCATTAGGTATGGATAGGTCGTCATATATACCAAATATTCTCTAATAACGGTGCATGGTTTAATTTGTAATTTTTTTATACTGGTTTTACTAAAGATATATGTTACAATAGAAAAATATAAGAAAATAAAATAATGATACCTTGCGAGATAGATGTTGCCGAAGGAGCCTTTGTCCTTGGACCCTGTTTTGGAAAAGCAGCCTTGCATGCAAGGTAAAATTCATAAACCGAAATATATAGTTTTCATTCTAATCCAATTTCTTATAGTTAATTTGCTGCAAAATGTGTTTTTCTTCAATGATATGGGATGAAAATGTTGAACATTCGAGCCTTTAGAATTTGGGTTTCCATCTGCTCAGGTGATGTTAAGTTGTTAACATGATCAAATTCTCAAAATCCTAGTTACTAGGTCCATTTTTCTTATAACAACATATGTTTTTATTGATTGTGACATGTTTGGATGTTATATCTTGTTTGCATGACATAAACTCATGGCAATTAATGATGTTCTAGATTGCAAATTTAAGTCGAGCGGAATAGGTCGCAAACACTTCATTTCAACATATAGCCTTCAAACTTAAATTATTGGTTTTAGACTAAGTTTTATTTATGTGATTTTTATCTTTTTTAGAATATAACTAAGAATTGAAGCATTGTAATTTCTTAGAATGCAATTAGGAATTAAAGTGTTATTATTTTCCCTTTTTTTTATTCTATTCATGATCTAAGCTCAATATTTTTAACGACATAAATGGATTTATTTCATTTTATAGTTTTTTATTTTCTGTTTTCCTTTTAAATGAAATAAGCGGCAACTAAAATTATAAAAACCTTGATCTAGAAGGGAGAATATTGTCAGTCGAATGGCTATTTTTGAGGAAAAAATAAATAAATAAATAAACAGCCTAATCTATTCACCGGGTGATCTCGACGTTGCTATTTCTCTTAGCTGCGTGATGCAAGATTTGGTGGGTGATTCTCTCTACTTCAGTTAGATCAACTTCAAATTTTTGAGTGATGTGGTTAGTGATTATGGAGGGCTTGGATTTGATAAGGACAATGCTCGAATGGTAATGAAAATAATGTCGGAAGGTGACATTATTGAGGGAAACACCGAAAAATGACAAGAGAGATTCCTAAAACCTGGGCTCTATTATGTAGTGTAGAGAGAGAGAGTGGCATCAAGAGGGTTAATGTAGTTCAATTTGATAAACAACTTTCATAATGGTCCATAACGAAAATACGTGTTGGTTTTAATATTGTAAACATAAAACCACAATAGCCCATAATATTACAAAACCCCAATAAATAATGGTTTTTACAAAAAGCATTATCTGCATATATATATCCATGGTAATAACGAAGTTATAGTAATTTCTTGATATATTTTAACAGTAGGAAAAACAAAACAATTTAAGACCTTGAAAGTAACTCACCAAAATATTTTTCTTTACATGCCTTTTCCCTCCTCTCCACCAGGTCTTTAAATTGATTTTTTTGTGGATAAATTTTGGACACAAGCGCAGAGGAAAAAAAATAAATTCAAACTAAACTTTGGAATGGATAGAGACCATTTCATGATTAAGATATATTTTTGACAAACTTAAAAGTGTACATGGTATTACGTCATTTAAATTCTCATTCCACTAAACAAGAGTTCAAAATTAATAACTGATTTCAAATGACATAAAATCACCTATACATTGAGATATGTAACAATTAAATGGTTAATCAATTTCATATACAAATGACAAGGATCTTATCTCCTTTATTCTGCTCAGTCATCCAAGAGGTTTTAGACTCTGTTTATTAATGCAACATAAAATGTTTTATTATAGAAAATATTTTAAGTGAAAAATGATTTTAGAGCAAAGGATTTATTTTCAAATGTTTGGTTATGATTGAAACATGCATTAATTTTCTAGGATTCTGTTACACCATCAAAACGGTGGCAATAATAGTTGACATCTTTATTTTTCATTGAAAATTTGCCACAAAATTTGAGTAAATTCAGAATTCAAATTTAGGATTCATTTAAGTTTTGGAAGGCCAAACCTATGACCTTAAGTTTCGAAAATTGCGACAAGTTGTTTATATTCTCTTACCATATTGTGAGGTAGATTGATAATGCAGGTGGTTAGATATGTGTTGAAGTGGTTTTTATATTGTTTAAGCCGTTGGAAATCTCGTTGATTCCGCTGACTTGAATCTAGAACATGTTCGCAGGATTAATAATCTGAATTCAGATGCGGATCATCTAAGAAGCACGGGTGCGTTTTGGGATTCGGGTGCGGGTGCGGGTGCGGGTGCGCGTGCGGGACTCGGCAATTTTTGAAAAAGGTGGGTGCGGGTGCAGCGGGACTCGGCGATTAAAAAATTATTAAAAATATTTTTATTTATATTTTTAATATATTGCTAAGCATACTTTTTCATATTATATAAACATATACCATACTTTTTCACATTATATAACATATACCAAATTTAATAACTAAAACATGATGTTTATAAATTAAATACAACTCACAAGATTGAAATTAAGAGTCTAAAACTTAGTGGCTGGTTCAGTGAAGACAGCCAGACAGCACAGAGAAGAGAGAAAGAGGCGATGGAGTTGGAGGGTGCGTTCTGCACTTTTTTTTTTTTTTTTTTTTTTTTTTTTTTTTTTTTTTAAATTTCGGCCTGAACCGGCCGAAACGGCCGATACACGGCCGATATGGCCGATACACGGCCGAAACGGCCCGAATCGGGCCGAATCGCGCCGCGTCGGCCCGCGTCGGCTTTGCCACGTGTCCCGACGCGGCCCGATGCGCGTCGGATGCGCGGTCAGCGGCGTCCGACACGAGTCGGCGCGTCGGGACGCGTCCGACGCGGGTGCGGCGCCTCTGGCGCCACACCCGTGCTTTCCAGCGGATCATCAGGGGGTTTAATTGATTTATAGGCTTGCACAGTAGAGCTCCTTAGGATTTTTGGGCCACAATTATATTGGATAATTTTGAGAGAGAGAGAGAGAGAGATTCATAGAAATTTATGTCTCTTTTCGTTCCCAATTAATGCTTATACTATAACTCAACTTGTTCTTGGAATGTAATTGTGAAACATGTAGTTGGATTGGATAAAGGACGTACACTTTTTATTGTTTGATTTTGGTAAGTAATTAGGATAAGGAGGAAACACATGATTGTGAAGTGGGTGAGCCAAGCCAACCTCAGCCAATAACAATACAGCTCAAATTTTTGACCTTATCCGAAGCCGTGGCATTCTTGTTAGTGTAATATATATAAAATTTCAAAGACGGCTAATTAGTCATCATGTATTCATGTTCATGTAATTCCATTGGTTCGTTCCATTCAAGCTGCAAATCGATAAGGTCAGCCGATTTTATATATATACTTATCGTGCAAGGAATAATAACTTCAATTAGAATGATCGAGTTGGGGGCAGTACCAATATTTTTTTTTCAAACGACGAGCACTGCAAGTGGTAGATTCTAGTATTGTATACCTACGTTTTATAGTGCCTAATTACGTTAAACTTTAGTTGGGATTAAAAAAAAAAAAAACCCCGAGTAAGTCAAGGGAAGTGATAAGTATTGCTTTGGACATACATGCATGTTAACTCCTCGAAGGGTCGTGGATTTGGAGGCTATATATGTAATTTTGCCCCGTCCTTAAGTAAAGATTAATCTCTTGCATTTTCATTTTCTTTTTTTCAATTCCTTGACTTTGGTAATAATCAGTAATCTAGCAAAAAATAATTTATATTTTCTAGATACATTATTTCTATTAAAATTTCATTTCAGGGGGCAGTTATGTATGTGCATGCGTAGACGCTATTCATTGTACCAATTGCCCATACATTGACCTAGCTAGCTTTTCTTTAGTTGCTAAAAATATAATGCTCTAGTTACCTGTGATAATAAAACAATTAAAGCAACTAGGGCATTCCATTTTTAGCAAATAAAGAAAGGCCAATGTGTCGGCAGTGGGTAATGTTCAGTATATTTCAAAGAGTTCTGCCGTTTAACCTCAAAAAAAAAAAAAAAATATATATATATATATATATCTCTCTCTCTCTCTCTCTCTCTCTCAAAGTGGCACCATATTCAATCATGGAGAAGACCGACAGCATGGCCATATAGAGGCATCTTAATCATTCATCCGTCTGGTATGGAACTAGCACTTTGTTTTCTTATATATTTATTAAAAAAAAAAGAAGATTATTAGTTTACGTATCAAAGTGTATAATGTTGTACACATATGTTTAGTTTACAATATAGATTTTACATTTTTTTTTTTTTTGAGAAAAATCCTTACATTGATAATACATTGTAAATTACCAATTTTTCTGATCGAAAACATATCATCACACTTTTTTTTTCTTCTTTTTAAATATGATAAAACGTCCAACAAAAAGAACACGAAAATGCAATCAACTAATAAAAGTTGATTCTCCAAAAAAAAAAAAAAACTAATAAAAGTTGGATCTCGTGCATACCCAGCCCATCTAAAATTAACCTTTATAGACAAACGTTAGAATAAAGAGAAAAAGCCCAAATCCAATAGCAAAAGATTGATTCGAGGGGCATCTAATGGTAGAGACCGTGGGAGTGCTGCATTAACTGAGACTAAAAGTCTAAAACCATTACCTTAATTTTCCAGGACATTTTTCCCTTGAGATGTCTACATTTCCATAATTCCTGTACCTTTTACAGGAAGTTGTCCCTCTGATAGTCTGTTCATGACAACATCGTCAAAAGTAAAGGTTATGTTCAAGCTAGCTGCTCCCACAGTTCTAAAAGCAGCAGCCTGTATGCACACAGATTCTTCTTAATATTGTGGGTACTCTGAAGGAGAGCTGAGGGACCAGAGGAGGTTGGCTAAGGTTGAAAAATAAAAAGAGACATTAGGTTATGCTTGTAGTTAATTGATTTACTAACACCAAGTAAACATAAAATAAAAGACCATGCGCTGGATTTACATCCTAATGAGACCATAAAAATCATTAACGTCCATCTTAATGGACGGCCATTGCATCATTAGTGCGCCATCAAAGAAAGATGAGTAGTTGCTCAACATATTCAATAACGATTATCAAAGGTCTTAAACTCTCATCAAGACAAAAAACATTACAATTGGGATAATAATCACCCTCATTTATATCCAACAGCTACCTAAATCACCTATAAAAGGTACAATCTACCTCACTTGCTAAGAGCATTTCCAGCAGCTCCTCTATATTTTTGTACTATTTGAAAAGTGAACAATGACTTTTACCTTTTACCTACCTATTTTTTCATATACTTCTTCCAACAGATTCTCTATCATTTCTCTATCTCATTTAAATATTATTTCTTCATTCATTATTTATTCATTTTTTAACACACATATTCCCATACCCCCATCCCCACGCCTTTCTTTGCTAATTTTTTTATTTAGTTTTATTCTTTTGTTAATGTACAATAGCCCATTAGATTTGATGAGCTACTGTTCATGAGCCAAAAAAAAAAAAAAAATCATGATTTAGAGAATCCATTGGAGACCATTTTTTGGGTCTCATTGTCTATTATAGAGATTATTTTGCTTTTACGTAAGCTATTGGAGATGCTTTAAGGTACGTTAAAAAATTACTAAAAAACATCATCTATATACGAAAGATATGAGTTGATACTAACTTAAGCATTGGAGGCTCCCCCACTGGGCACAATCTGGTGGTCTTTTCGATCAACTCTCTTTATCTTGCAAGTCCTACAAGATCGTCAAGAGCTTCGGATTGGACAAGTGACTCAACTGACGATTTTGGCATCATTAGTTTGGTGCCGTCTGTGGGAATGTGATTAGTCATCTAGCTCTTCTTGCAACAATGGGTTCACTCAGTTCAATGGAGAATCATAAATACAAAAGTACCAATCTAAGAGTATCCCACATGATAATACCTTATGATCATCTCTTCATTCTGCCTATGCTCATTTCATTTAATCTACGATTGGGCTGAAATGGGGGAGATAAAGAGGCATCACCAAGACACCTTCGTCTTCAAAGCATGACTTGTCAACCAAACAAGTAGACGATGATGTGAGAGCCAAGACGCAATGTCTCAAATCCTTTGGCCTTTAAATTTAGGGTCCACACCATTGAAACAGAGAAACATAACATCCATTTGGGTCTAAAGGTGGAGGCAATCAAATGGGTGGCCCATTGTGAGGCATGGACTAAACAAAAGACGACCACAAAATTCAAGCGACCTCAACAGGCTCCAAGGGTATGAGTTTTTGGGTCTTAAGGTTAGATTTATGCATTTCTTGTTCTAGCTCTCCAAATATTTGCAAGTTGCAACAATGTTTATATGATTGTTTTGGCATGTGGCTTCTTTTTATTTCATGCTAAACTACTTTCAAAATATTGGATTGCCTCGCTCTAAAAATTTTCTAAATTAAAATGCTTTCCTCACTGGTTTTAGATTTAGAATAAGCCTGGTTGTCTATTGTCCTACCAAGCTTAAAGACCCTAATTTTGGGTATTAAAGAGGTGAGGTCAAATTGCATTTGAAAATACAAGTTTTTGGCATAAAAACAATATCATTACGGTTTTGCCACATTAAAAGACCATTTATTGTCTACAAAATTTAAGCAAAATAAAAAGAAGAAAACAGTTAAGGAAAGCCAACTGCCATGTATATAATTTTAATTGTATACTCATTATTGCATTAGGCAACATAATTTTTGGAAAGTATACTAGAAAGTTGCTTAATAAAGAATGGTACCTATTAAGGAGAGTGCCTTTTAAGGAAGTCAACTATGAAAATGGGTCAAAAGCCTTGTAGCTAAATTGGCACCTCCTTATGTACAAAGTGCTAAGGGGTCTAGTGGGGAAGGGTTCGAGCTGCGGGATTAACAGCATGTTGTAATTATCTCTCTAAAAAAAAAAAAACCCATGAAAATGGTAGAAAATAGAAAACAAATGAAATTCTTTTGAAATATTTATCATAACTGTTGTTACAGAGAAGAATTATGTGTATCCCATATGGAATCAAATCAAAATTTATGTCCCATAATTGTTGTTACGCCAAAGGTGGTGGGTAGCAAACCGCAACCATTTACCCAATTTTATTTGTCCCAATCTGAACAGCCACATAAAACACAATTAAGCTTTAACTAGAAGTTCAAATGATTTTTAGTCTGGACTTAAATCATTGTTCACAAGGCAAATCCTAGGCAAATCACAAATCTGTTTTGCTCTTAGACGATAACTCAAATAATGCATTTTGTTTATCTCACACAAGAACTCCGCATGGTTCACAGCCTTAAAGGAATAGGCTAATGCATCGGGATTCAAAGCCTTTTAAACACTTTACCGAGTGTAATTTATTTGCGTGGGAATAGGCCTATTTTTTACTGTCAATCTTAAATGATTTTAAGATAGTCCCTCTTATTATTCCATCAAAATCCTAGAAACTTAAAAGGAAATTTTCAAGAAAAATCGTCAATTTTATATTTGCCTTATAGGCTTAAAAATAAGGGAAGCTGCTTTTTGACTTTCCAAAGTTTAAAGATCCCAATTATGGGTACTTAAAAGCATGAAACCAGATAATTTTAAGCTTGAAGTCCTTAATTGCTTGTTTAAAATGGAGCACAACATGCATAAATTCTGGATTTTAGCATGTGCACAAGCCCAACTAATTAAGTACATGTGCAAAACGTTGTTTTCTTTTGATCAATATCTCATATGTTATAGTTCATAAAAATAATAATAATAATAATAATAATTAAAAAAAAAAAAAAAAAAACACATCTCAAATATTATAGTTTGTCAAAAAATAGATCTCTTTTTAGGTGAAATCCCATGAGCATATGATTGATTATGAATTCACAAATAATAATCATGACCCACTATTCCAAACATCTATCAGCTACTTTAATTTTGAGAAGGAATTCCAAAATATATTTGTGTTATATAAACATTCTAAGGGATATTATGCTATGTCATAGACACATCAACATATATCACCCTTAAGTTAGAGAACATTTTATACATTTGTGGTTAATATTATTTGTGAATTTCTTTATTGATATCGTTGCTCATAGTCTAACACTTTACATAAAAAGAGTACATGCAGTACAACAACTAGACTAGAGTAACTAGACTACCTCAACTGTACATATACAATTAAGTCCATAGGATTAAGAATGAGAACTCATCAAGAAGAGCTTGCTAAAAAGAAGATCAGAGGTATGTGAAATGATAGCATCATACCACCAGATCTCTATCTATATATAATTGTTAACACTGTTATAAGGTAATTTTGTACCAAGGTCAAAAATCATGGAAAAGCCTAGACTCTTTCCATAACATCATGAATATTTCTTTCTTAAAAAAAAAATTATGCTATATCATTATGCTATATGTCTATTACATAATGGCTCACATAATGATATGTAAGAGACGTGATGTTAAAACATTAGCTTAAATATTTATTGAATGTGAAAGTATGATGATAGATCACATGTCAAACATAAGTACTCTCTTTAAATTGTAGCATATGCGTAACCAATTAGGCACGTAATAATATAAACACATGGCATAACCTTTGTACCTAAAGGAATGAAATATAACCTTGAACGAACAACGTGTCCTAGTACTTGCACCTTCAAAAGAATGAAGCAAAAAAGATCTAAGCCTCAAACATGAAATAACATGTTAAGCTTAACAAAAGAGATCTTAAAAGAGGGAGAGCTTGTCAAGAAGACTACAACAATGAAAAGATTGAGGTACGTACACAATAGTATCGTGATTTAAGGTCTCTTGTTGAGATAATTCATTTATTTATTTCTTTTTAATTAGCCATGCCATATATTAGCTTATTATAACTAAATGCAAATCAAGCTTGCATGATTATCTACAAATATGTATATATAGAACATGTTGAAAACATTGCTATAAAATTATTACAATTATCACAATTAATATGGCTATATATATATATATATATATATATATTATTAGTAGCATATGTTTCATCGTCATGTATTTGAGAAGTTCTATTAAGTCTCTTAAACTTAAAATGCTAGATGATTGTATTCACAATATGGTCATGAGTTTAAGTCTCAATAAATTTCCGCTATCTTCGTCAACTCACCAAAATTTTTTAAAATTGGTTTAAAAATTATATACGGTGCAAGCAACTAATAAAGACCAGTTAAGAAGCATATGGTCAAATAGCTTCAATTTTTACATATTATAGAATACTTCTCTATGATTCATATAGAATGCACTTCGTCAAATGACATTCATAATTGTATAGCATGCAATTGCATATTTGTACATTCTCATGTAGTTAGCACTATTGAAGTGACTTAAGCGTACAATTAAAGAATAAGGAATAGATAATTGCTATTACAAACAGCAATGACCATGGTCATCAAAAGAACTCCCCAAAAAAAAAAAAGTTCCAATCATGATAGAGCATTCCTCTGGTCGTCAACAAACAAGAATTACACTTTTCATGTTTGAACAGGAGCAACAATGTGGCCTAGTTTTTGCGCCTTCAAAAAATTGAAGGAAAAGAGATTTAGGCCTTAGACATGAAATATCATGTTAAACTTAAAAAATCTTGAAAAGAGAAGAGCTCATCATATAAAAAAGAGAAGATCTCATCGTCTTGAAAAGAGAAGAGTTTGTCAAGAAGATCCCAGCAATAAATTAAAAGATCGAGGTATGTGACAAAATAATGTCATCATTTAAGGTTACACAATTATTTTTGTATTTTTTATGTTCATCTATAAAAATTTACACCTACTAAGGTTTCATGCAAAAATGTATGTACTACTAGACAGATCACAAAAGAGGTAAAACTCTAGGATTACAAGAAAATAAGAAAAATGCCCACCTAGGCCATTGGTAACTTATTATTCATGTATGAATTGTTCTAAAATTCTTGTTTAACCAAATTTTGGCAATTGCGTGTGCTACTTGATGCAGATATCAACATGGCCTCAAGAAGGTCCAAAACGACATAGCGTCAAGGAATCTTTCTAGCAACAAATGATACAAATTCCCTAAGGTGGGAATATAAATTATACAACGAGCAAAATGATATAAATTCTCCCAATGAGAATATAAATCATAAGACGAGCAAATGATACAAATTCTCCCAATGAGAATATAGATCATATGACGAGTGAAAGTCCATCCACAAAATGCAATCACTCGATGAACAACAAATAGAAAAACATCAAGTCTTCCCTAAAGCCTCATCGTCAAAACAACAAGTGGTGTGGCTGAGGTAATATAAACACTTTAGTATTAAAATTTAATTTGTGCAAAATAGTGAAATTAATATTTTGCGATACATTCTTCGTGAAAGAATAAAATTGTGCAATCAACGAATGATTCTTCACATAAGAATATGAATCATGGAAGAATAATGTCATCCAAATATCAAAATTCTTCAAGCTACAAAAGAATGATGAAGGGATCCAAAGAGGCCACTAAACCTCACACATGTCATTCGAAGAAAACAGCTTACTTTCAAGATCAAGCTATGATCCTTCGAACGTCCAAAAAGACCATCAGAAGGCAAATACTAAAAAGTCTTCACAGATAAACTAACATTCCTAAAAAAGAAAGTAGTTGAAGATAAAGAAGTCTAAATCTAAACAAGTCAAGAACATTCCTTAAGCCTAACTAGCATAAAGCGAAATCAGACTTGGGAATGGGGGGCAATTGATGAGACCATAAAAATCATTAAAGTCGTCCATCTTAATGGACGACCATTGCATCATTAGTGCACTATCAAAAAAAGATGAGTAACTGCTCAACACATTCAATAACGACCATCAAAGGTCTTAAACTCTTATCAAGACAAAGAACGTTACAATTAGGGTAATAATTACCCTTATTTATGTCCAACAGCTACCTAAATCACCTATAAAAGGTACAATCTATCTCACTTGTTAAGAAAACTACTACAAAACACCACCTATATACGAAAGATATGGGTTGATACTAACTTAAGCATCGAAGGCTCCCCCACCGGACACAACCCAGTGGTCTTTTCAATCAACTCTCTTTATCTTGCAAGTCCTACAAGATTGTCAAGAGCTCCAGATTAGACGAGCGACCCAATTGACGATTTTGGCATCATCACATCTAGCTCCCCATAACTTTTTTACAAATAAAGCACCACTACTCCATGATAACTCGATCTATTCCTCTTCCTTAAATTATCTAATAATGTCAATACCCTCCCTAATGCCAAACACCATTACCATCAACAGTACAATATATCGAATGGATATGTAAAAACTATCCCATCCTCATCTGATGTACTTCCACAAACCAACTCCATTCAAACCCCTTAACTTCCCCAAACATCAATACCCTCCCTTTAGGGGTGGAAAAGTGGGAGGATGGAAAAGTGAGAGGAAATAAAAAATTTAATTTTTCCTCATGTATGTTTGGTTAGAGTGAAGGAAAACTCTTTTATTTGGTTGAGAGGAAAAATGAGAGAATGGAAAATGAAGTATTTATAAATTTACAATTATGTCTCCATCTAAAAAATTGTGTATGAAGCACGAACACTTCAATTTTTTTTTTTTTTTTTTTAAATGAGCACAAGTTAAAGGAAGATGAGCACTTAAAAAAAAGAGAAGCAAAATAAAAGGAAAAAAAATCGCAAAATTAAACAAAAAGGAAGATATTTTTTAATAACCAAAAAAGAAAAAAGAAAAAATAGATAGAAGTAGTACAACTGTACAACAGACTGGGACAAAAATTGGAGGAGGAAAAAAAAAAAAAAAACCAAACTGGTAGAGAAACGGAAACCCATGTGCACTTGCACATGGGTATTTCAACCTTCTTAATGCACTGAGTTTTCCCCCCATTTTGGAGAGGAAACATTTTGGTGGGCCTGAGGAGAAAACACTTGGGCTCATTACATTTTTTTTCTCTCCCCCTCCCAACCAAACACCTATTAAAAAGTTTTCTCTCCACTCGTCTTTCCTCAATATCCATCTTCCCTAAAATCCCTCCAAACAAACATACCCTTAAAAACACCACTTGCCGCCATATTGTATGATCACTCGCATATTACCAAAATTGGATTTCAGTTAAAAAAAAAAAAAAAACTCTCCGAGCACACATGCATGTAGCATGTGCTAGTTTTCAATTATTAGTTTTGACCCAAAAAATAATTTTATAGCATTTGGTTTCACCATTGTTGGCCACTTGGCCAACTAGGTACGTGACAAGCAGTCAACAAGAGCTAAGCAAAAAGCGAGTACAATGGTAGCCGATGATCGACAGTTAATAGTAATAATGACTGTAATTTCAGGACTATGGTTAAGCTAACAACTATATATATTTTCTGATTATTCGATAATTGAAGAAGTGATTTGAACTCTGGATGTTATGGAAATATATGGAGATCTCAACCAATTAAGCTATTAGTTAGGTTCTTGGCAAGCCAATGATTATAGAAGAGAGACAATAGTGGCAACATAGAGTATAGTTGAGAGTGATAAACAAATACTTTTGTTTTCTCTTTTTCTTTTCTTTTTTTGTAATTTTTCGTTGATCACTGGACACATTTTTATTAACCAACATTTTCAGTCACATTAAATACGAAAAAAAAAAAAAAAAACTTAAAAAATATTTTCCCAAAAAAACTGTTGTATGTTGAAATAACATGCTCTAAGGTTTTTTTTTTTTTTTTTTTTTTTTTTAATTAGTAAAAGTGTTCGACAAAATTTGAGTAAAGAATTTAAGTTTATGATTTATTTAAGTTTCGAAAGGCCAAACCTACGATCTTACCATCAAGAAGATTGTAACCCACTCGATTATATTCTCTTACCATTGTTTTGAGGTGGACTGATAAAATGAACGTCGTTGAATATTTTGTAACACAACTTTATAATATGTAAGCTTTTGGGATCTTGTTATTAATTCTGTTGATTGACGTGGAGGTTTGGATCATTTGTGCCTTTCAGATGTGGATCAGGGATTTTGAGCTTGGATTTAGATTAGGCTATTGCATTTAATGAGATTTCTCTCATTCATATCACAATTCACTACAAAAAACCGGTCTATCCCGGTGTTTTTTTTAGAAAATACAATTTTAAGCTAGCAGTTAAGTCTATTAATGATGCTAGTGTTCTCTGTAAGTGAGATGACAACAAAGACCAAAATGACAGCAAGTTTAAAAATACAAGGACTGAAATAAAGTTATTAAAATTTGGGGACCAAATTGAAAACATAGCCAAAATATAGGGACCAAAAAGATATTTTTATCTAATTTTTTTTTTTTAATACAAAATAGAAATTCTATTATAGCCTAATCTAAGTGTATATGTGTGTGAAACTCCTTCCTGAAGACTTGAACCTCGGCCTTTGTCCCCCACACCCCGCAAGCACTTATGCTTGTGGAGTGATCATCGCGCCAAGAGTGCACGGTGGTTTATCTAATTTCAAATTTCGGATTACATTGACTAATAAATTAAACACAAACACACTTATCTTTAATAAGGATAATTAAATTCGATGGAGTTATGAGTTTGAATTTAATTAGGAAACCTAATGTACTACAACTAAAGATTGAAGTAATTTACTTAAGTTTTATCCTCTTTTTCTTTAACTCTCATGTTTCTAGATTTTGTTTTGAATAAGATTTGTAATCTTGAACTCGATTTTCAGAATTAGCTATTCTACTGCAAAATTTCTATACATTCATCAATTATTGGTCTGTTTGGATGCCATGAATTTGGCTTGTGGATTTGGATTTGAGGGCCCAAATCCAAATTTGTTGTTTGTATATGTTAAAAAGAGATGGATTTGGATTTGGCCCAAATCCATCCAAGATTTGAGACATCCAAATCCCCTGATTTCAAATTCACTCACACCCGATGGAATTTGCCAAATCCTCCAGCTTGTTTCTACGTTCTTCTTCAAGTGGATGCTTCCTTTTATGTTCTTCTTCAAGCTAAAACTGAAGTCACTATTGATCCCAGTGCTCAGGTTTGTCTCTCTCAACTCATCTCATCTTATTAAACATCTTTGTTTGTCTCTTCTATCAATTGTAAATCTAAATCGCAAAATATTGATAGAATTGTCCAGGTTTGTCTGTGCCCTTGTGAGTTTTGTTTGATTTGTTTTTGATGTTTTGTGGGTTTGTATCTTCTAGTAAGGATGAAAACTGGATTGGTTTAGTTTTGTTAAGAAATTATTGATTTATATTTTATGTTTTTTGGAGTTCAAGGTTGGACTAGTAGAAATACAAAGTGTTTGATGAAATGCTTCTATGGGTTGAGATTTCCAGAAGCTACTTGTATGAGTTAGTGATACAAATTTTAAAACTTACCCGCACGTGGTTTGATTGAAATTTAAGTTGCATACTTGTGATTTGAAATTTGACACTTTACCTACCTGAGGTTAGCTCAGTTAGTATTCTATAACCCACCTTTGTTAAAAATAGGGCTAAATGTGTAATTTTGCTCCACTTTTATGTCTTTCTCTTCACAAAACAAAAAACACATACAAAAACAAGATAAAAAATGGAGGGTTTTATACTTAAGTTGTCTATTATTAAAACACTCTTTTTTGGTCATGTGGTTTCTTTGCAGGGAGGATCCACTAATGCTACGGTAATCTAGTTGCATGGAGAGATAAAGCAACTCTTGAAAGAGGCGAGCTCCTTGTCACAGTGAGTGGTTCTAGAGGTTTCTGAAAGGACAAAACTTAAGTACAGTACCTTAGGTGCTGTTCCTTAGGTTTTCCCTCTTAAGATTCAGTCATGTGACTACTTAACTAAAAAATACACTTTCATTTCATGACAAAAAATTCACATAGCAGAATTTTAAGAGGGGAACCTAAGGAATAACACCTAGTACTGTACCTAAGTCTTGCCCACTTCCTGAAAAGTCTTTTCTCCAACCTCACTGTTGAAATCCATCGTATCAAATTTTGTTATCAATGCCACTAGCATTTTGAAGACCTATTTGACCAATCAATGATTAATAATAATTTGTCCACAATTGTGGAACTTAACACGATATTAGTTTTCTGGATGGTTAGGTTCTAAAAGCTGTATTGTGGATCCATATAGACTGTTCAAGGGTGAAGTTGATTGGCAAAGAGAATAGAGATTAATTATTGGAATGAACTAGGTCATTTATTTTTAGGTGCTGGATAAACAATTTAAATGAAGTATAAGAGCTGGCTTGAATTGATGTCATTTGTGCTGTTGTAGTTCAAAGTAGAGAAAAGGAAGCAAAGTTTTTTATTTAGAACAATCCACGTCTTCTGGACTTAACTTTTTGTCTATTTTGTTCTAAAGATCTCCTATTTGTTTTTTTTAATTTGGAGTGGAAGGCTTGACAGTGGATGTATAGTGCTTGTAGAAATATTCATCTCCAACATAAAGAAAGAAGTTCTTTTAGCTAGAGCTTTGATGGTTCTTAATTTTTATAAAACCTTCCCTTTTTGATATTGTTTTGTCTTATTTTTGTATGTGTTTTATATTTTGGGAAAGAGAGACAAACAAAAGTGGAGCAAAATTATACATTTAATCCTATTTTTAACAAAAGTGGATTATAGAACACTAACTGAGCTAGCTTCAAGTGGGTAAAATGTTATATAAACCACAGGTAGGCAACTTAAATTTTAGTCAAACTACAGGTGGGTTCATTGCAATTTGCCAAAAATATTAAAAATACAGACTTTAACATTTATTTGACCAATAAATTTTTCAAAATCTTAAATTTTGTTATCAATAGTTAATTTAATGTCCAAGTTAAATATTCAAAGCATCAATATAAACCATTCCATTCAAACTGCCTTGAAAAAATTTCAAAATGAATGAGTTTATGCGGAGTAAATGATGTAGTTCAGATTGCTACCCCTTTCTCTGACTATAATTTGTATCCGTCTAATGCTCCATATTCATAATTTATCACCTTCTTAATAGTTTATAATCTTCATGATGATACTGTAAAGGTGGTACACCATTGTGATTGAACCTTAACCTTGACTGAAGGCAGATATCAGATAATTTTGTCACTAGCCTGGTCACGAACTCACAATTAGGGATATTCAGAATAAGCTTTTGACAATTAACTCAAAACCAAAACATGCAAATACTAAAATAACACAAAGACCTTACAACTACAAAACATAGATAGTTTTCCCATTAAGCTTTCTAAGGTTGAAAGTGGTACTAAATTTCTGTTTTTTTTTTTTTTTTTTTTTTTTTTTTTGGCCTTTTGTGTGTGTGTGTTGGGTTTTTCTTAGAGTTGGTTGGTTTTTGTGTCAAATTTTACAAGTTCTGGGTATGCTAGGTCGCAGGCTTGGACCCCGGTTAGCTTCAAACCAATGGATTTGGTTTGCTGTAGAACACTGCAAGGTCATACAGGCAAGGTATATTTTTTATGGAAAGATTAATATGTGCTAATTAGGATTGCTTCTTAGTTGTTCCTGATATTAGTTTATGAGAATGCTATAGTGACATTACGTGCATGAGTTTTTTTTTTTTTTTTATTAGCTATAGATTCTTATTGTTTGTATTTTAAAAAATAAATAGCGACAAAAATGACCACCAATGGAAGAGATATTCTACTCAACGAAAACAGAGTAGAGTCGAGAGGAAATAGAAGTATACGAGGAAGAGACAATGTGGTGAATTCTCCTAATGCACAACAACCATGTTAACATTCGGTATCAACAAGTTATGCAATTGAGCCTTGCCAAAGACAAAGGAGTAGGACAAATCCACTAGTTGAATTTTTGCAGATATTGGTTCCTCTCTTAAAGAGTATTGTTCCTTTTTAAAAGAGTAATTCACACAGCAAAGAAAAATCAAGAGCAATCATGACCTTTTGGTGAAGAGATACATACAAAGGTTTCAAAGGCGTTGGATTCATGTGGCTTGAAATATTCAAAATAGTTGAGAAGCTAATGCATGGAGGTGTAGAGGACTTTAAGTATTTGAAAAGTCTCTCTTCAACCACAACTATCTACTTGGTCCTCATTAGTTTGTTATTTTGGAAGTTGTGTAAAAGACTCATTGTAAGGTCCAAATTTCGTAGCCCAAGGCCAAAAGGTCAGGATTATGAGTCCAACGAACCCAGAACAATGAATTTGTAGAGAATGGGTGAAAAAGCTAGGCTGGTTTTGAATCTACCAATGGTAAACTGACATAAAAACATGCTTGAAAGCTAAATAAACTCAAGTTCGAAGAGGCTTGTTATTGATTGAAAGGTGAATACAATTCTTAGAATTTTTCTCCAGATTCCCCCCCTCTCTTTAGAGACCTATTACATTTATATATTCTTCTTCTCTTTCATCTTCACCGTACACCTGTTCTTCATCTAAGCATTCACTTGAGTACATGTCATATCAGATATCTGCTTTAGTTTTTCGTGAGTGGTGGTAGCTGAGATTGCACTGTTCAGGGGTCTTCTCCACGTAAATGCGGCCAGAAAAGTTGTTACAGTGCATTAAATACGGTGGTAACAGCTTTTTTTTTTAGATATTTCTCCGTTCTTATCATCTCCAAGCATGCCCAAAACTTGTCCTTGTCATTGAAGTTGTTGGAAAGATCAATCAAACCTTCTGTATACTTGCTTGATCAAGTCCCCTTGGTGTCCGAGGAGTATGACCTCTTCAGACCACTAGAGTTCTTTTCGGACTATTCTCCTTGCTCGTTTCCAAGTATATTTCTTCCACCTAGACTCCTTCCTAACCAATTTTTTCTCTTCGGACACATAGTGATATTCGAATTGGGCCTTAGGCCCAACACATGATGTTGGGCTTTTACCCCCACACTTATATTTTGGGCATTTAATCTGTTTTTCTTGATATATAACTTTTTATTTGTTAAGAACTTTAGAATAATTTTTAGTTTGAGATTTTGAATGTTGTGAAAAAAACTCATGCATTTGGTTCTCTCTCTCTCTCTCTCTCTCTCTCTCTCTCTCTCTCTCTCTCTCTCTCTCTCTCTCTCTCTCTCTCTCTCTCTCTCTCTCTCTCTGTTGATATAGAATATGTTAGTTGCCAATAGTTGGCAAGACATTTTTTTAATTGGCTATGATGAAAGATATTTAGTCATCATCTTGTTAATTAGATTATCAATAGTTTTTTCATTACCTCCTGTATTTATTAAAAATGTTACTAAAATTAAAATGTAGAAGGATTAAGAAAAATAATAATTAAAAAATATATATATATATATATATATATATTATTAATCTTAAATCCAAATACAAATTTAGGTATCAAAACAATAAAATTTCAAATCCTTCATTGTTTAAAGAGACCTAACAAGGAATTTTAAAATCAATGGATTTCAAATCAAAGAATTTTAAATTAATGGATTTCAAATTCAAATCCAAATTCAAATGTTGCCATCCAAACACAACCTACATAAATTCAACAAAAAAATCTTTACCAATACCAAATATATAGATTTAGACAAATACACGACCAAAAAGTTTATTCAACCCAACAAGTATGCAGATTCCCTTTCCAAACCCAATCAGGCAACCTAACCTGGTCAAAGTCCATTCAACCCAACACCCCCCCCCCCTGCCCCACCACCACCACCACCACCACCACCAAAAAAAAAGAGAGATTGAAATAGCTAGTCTCGAAACTTCTTGGAACCTTAAATGAAATAGGATTGGAATGCAGACACGACTCTCCTTCCGTCAGGATGTTACTTGTTTTAATTTAGGAGTGGCAAAATAAGCCCAAACCCATTTGCCCGCCCAAACCCACCCACTCTAATTAAGTCCAAACCCACCCAATTATTAGTTTGGTTAAATGGGCATCAACCCAATTAGACCCAATAATAATTGGGTTTTAACTTAAAACCCATTGAACCCCATTAAACCCAATAACAATACACCCAAATTCACTTTCACTTTTTGTTTTTTTTTTTTTGGAGAAGCAAACTGAATCAACTATTATTAATAGGTAAGAGCATCTTCAGCAGTTTGGGTGTCCGGCTCTAGTAGCTAAAATTTGGAGAATGAGGTGCACTGTGGATGCTCTAGCAGACTCGGCAAACATGGTTTTTTTTTGGCTCATGAACAATAGTCCATCAAGTCTGATGGACTACTGTTCATTCTTCAAATTCTTATTTTCTATTATAATAATTAGGTGTTGAGTAAAAAAATATTGGAAGATGTGTAGTTGTTAAAAAATAAATAAATAATGAATGAAGAAATAATATTTAAATGAGATAGAGAATAGGGTAGAGAGTCTGTTGGAAAGTGTATTTGAAAAGTATGTAGGCAAAAGCTAAATGTCACTGTTCATTAGCCAAACAGTACAAAAATTTGGCTAGTCTGTTGGAGATGCTTTAAGGTTAGCCAGCTTCGGCTAAAAATAATAATAATAATAATAATAAATCACTCTCACTCTCTGTGTGACTCTCTCTCTCTCTCTCTGTGCGTGTGTTCTGTATTTAGCCTAGGCTTTTCATTTTCCGGCACGTGGGGACACACGAGTGGAACTAGGGTTCCGGCTAAGGATGGCATTGCTCTTGGAGTTGGCGACAGAGATCATGATCCCAGTCTGTGCTGTGATTGGGATTGCCTTCTCGTTCGTGCAGTTTATACTAGTCTCGCGCATGAAAGTCACACCCGAGCGCCACGCGCCGCCTCAGTCTAGAAACAACAACAAGAACGGTTACGGCGAGTACTTGATCAAAGAGGAGGATGGCATCAACGACCAAAACATCGTCGTTAAGTGTGCTAAGATTCAGAACGCCATTTCCAAGGGTGAGAGAGCTTAGATCTAACGGTTCTTGTAGTTTTTTGACAAAAAATTATGAGCTTTTGCATTTTGTTTGGCAACTAAGAAAATGAAGGAAAGTTAAAAAGAAAAGTCAGATTTTGAGCTTACTAAATTTCGAACTTGTATTTTTTTAACTTTAGTGGCATTTTGGTAATTTTGATAATTGGGTAATTTGGTGGGTTGGGGTTTGCCCATAATAATTAGGTTGGGTTAGACGCAATTAGTTAAATGAATTTTAATGGTTAAATAAGTTTTAATATACCCACCCCAATTATGCCCACCCCAAACCCACCCATTTGCCCCCCCAATGTTTTATAGTGGGCAAGGGCCATAGGTTCCGAGTCTATACATACAACCTGATTCAAGAGATGTTGCAGAGGGACGTCAATGACTCAAGTGGTAGCATTGTATTTGTCAAGATGCTCTTCTGACGACACATGAAGCAGTAGCATTAATGAAAATTTTTGTCAATTTGCTAAGGTAAGTATTTTCTTTGTAGACAAAATACCTTTTTGTCCATATATTTTGGCATTGTTTTCAATTTGGTCCTTAAGTTTTCAAAGCTTTCAGTTTGGCCATTATCGTCATCATAGTGACGGAAAATGCCTACATAACTAATAGGCTATACTAGTAGTTTAAAAAATAGTATTTTTAGTAAGTAAAACAATGATAGGGTGCAAAATACAAAAAGTTTAAAAGCATAGGAACTAAAATAAAAGTTGAGAAAACTTAAGGACCATATTGAAAATAATGTCAGCATAGATCAAAAAGGTGTTTTTGCATGTAATATAGCCTAGTTGAATATTAAAATGAGAGCACTAATTTAAACCGATGGTTAAGATTATTAGCATAACCTTACAGCCATAATCATGCATGTAAACAGCAAAAGAATGACATTTTTTTTTTTTTTTTTTGGTATTTGTATAAATCATTCCTAACAAAATGACATTTTTATAGCATTTTCCACCTTTTTTTTTTTTTTTTTACACATGTTTCAATAAATATATATATGAATATATCTAAAAGCAATGGGAAAAAAAGAATTTGATGGTTAAACAGCAAACAATAAATCAAATAATCAATAATGTGAAAGAGAAGTAAACAAAATAGGTATACAATTTAGTATTACACACAGACGCAATAGATTGAAAATCTCTAAAAAAAAAAATTCAGTATCACACACATACAAAATTAATTGAATTTGACAATATTTAATAAGACATGAAGAATCATTCCCATTTGCTTTGAATCTTGTTAATGTGGTTGAATTCATAAGTTAATACCGGGCTTCCATCCATTCGCTTTAGCACAAATCTCTCTGCCAAAATATAACAACCTAATTTCCCCCACCTACCCGTCCCTCCAAATTCCTCTACTCTTTTCAAGCTCACTTGTCTATCATTCCCCCCAACCCATCCAACTCTTTCCTGCTCCCACTTCATTCTCTCAAAAACTTCCAAGCTCAATCCCACACTTGTTTCTTGTCCCTCTATACTACAACCCTTGAACCACATTATTCCATTGATCACTTTTACATCCACAACTTCCCTCCCAGCAACTGAAACCACTTCTCTTGGAAGAACAACATCCACATCAACAACATTGCCTTGGCTCCCAATATTTTCACGTGTAAATATTTGTTCCCACTTTTGCTCAAGCGTTAGCTCGTAATACATTGATGTACTCATTTGGTCTTTCAATGTTCCTTCCTTAATAAACATAAAAGGAGAATACCACTTTCCCACAACCACTGGTTGAGAACTCGTACATGATAGCGGGAAGTTGAATTCTGGAAGGCGAGCACGGAGGGCACTATCTAGGCCTAGTGCATTATCTAATCGAAAATTGCTAGGAGTTGAGGTATGCACTCCCCACCCTTTTCTTCCAAGGAACTTTGGAGGAAACCCATCCGGTGTTATAGGTTTGGCAACAAAACCAACCCCTTGACATCCTCTTTCGAACCGATGAATCTCAAATTGCTGGTGTATGTCGTTGGGATCCAAAGGTTTTGGTGTTACATCACTAACATACTTGAAGCAAAAGCAGCTTCCCATATCCTCCTCCTTAGAATTTTGATACGCTTCCCTGATAAAAGGCCAATTGAAGTTGATATATTAACATTAATATTTTGATTAAATTAGCTTATATTGCCAATAAGCCAACACTTTAGCAAAATCTTCCTTTGAAGTTTGAAGTACTTATCTCTTTGCATGATATATATATAGACACACACACATGATAATGTTTGGCTTTTAATTCTCACAATATTTTTTCCTGTAAGCTCTTCATACTCATAATTTTACATGTCATAATTTTAATATATATATATATATATATTCATTTAATTGAGCTCAAATTTTATTATATACTTAACCCCTCCAGTAAAATTTGGATCCGGATCCTCTCTATTTTCCTTTGAAATGGAGAGGCTCCAGTACACAGCGAGGATTTAGAATGGAGAGCATCAATGGTCAAAAACATGACACGTCATTTAAAATATTAACACACACTTAACTGGGGTTAGACACTTAAACTAGAGGTTTGCTTAACTCAACCGGACAAAAAACTTTACACCACACCCACACAGCAAACCAAAACTGAAAACACACCTTCATCACAATGAACAAGTGACAAACCCAGAAAATTCACAATACTCAAACCCAAAAAAAATTCACAAAACCAAAACCCAAACCCACCATGGCTCTGATTAGATTTTGCTCACGTCCCACATCCATACCCACAGCCACACCACAACCACGGCCACCACTAGATCGGCTACCCAAAGTCGCAAACAGAGAGTGAGGCATGAGAGAGAGAGGGACGAATGGATGGTGAGAGAAAAATCGAAGAGAGAGAGCGATCGATCTTACCGTTGATGGCCAAAATCAATTTAAGCAAAAAAAATTAAAGAGAGAAGTGAGGAATAACATAGAAAAGTAGAAGAGCTGCTCTGCTCTGCTCTCAGCTCTCTAGAGTAAAAGGAGAGTTGTAGAGAGCAAAAAATCAAAAAATGGGTTGTGGGAATGTGTTCTTCACACTACTCATAACCTTCTCAGTAGCTCTAATCACCTACAACATAATCATCTCATCCAATGCTCCTCTCAAGCAAGAGCTTCCAGGCCCATCCAGATCTTCTTCGTCAATCATTGTGGACCCCATAATCAAGATGCCTGTGGACAAATCTTAATTAAAAAGTACAGTTTGCTTATGTTATTCCTCACTTCTCTCTTTAATTTTTTTTGGGTTTGAGTATTGTGAATTTTCTGGTGGGTTTGGGTTTTGGTTTTGTGAATTTTTTTTGGGTTTGAGTATTGTGAATTTTCTGGGTTTGTCACTTGCTCATTGTGATGAAGGTGTGTTTTCAGTTTTGGTTTGCTGTGTGGGTGTGGTGTAAAGTTTTTTGTCCGGTTGAGTTAAGCAAGCCTCTAGTTTAAGTGTCTAACCCCAGTTAAGTGTGTGTTAATATTTTAAATGATGTGTCACGTTTTTTACCATTGATACTCTCCATTTTAAATCCTCACCGTGTACTGGAACCTCTCCATTTCAAAGGAAAATGGAGAGGATCCGAATCCGTAAAATTTCGTCGTATCATATCACATGCAAGTACAATCATAATAAATGTATATTACGCCTACTATAATTCTTTCTTATTGAATTAAAATTTTAAAGATTTTACCATAGGATTATATTTTCTCATTCTTAATAATATACACACTTACTTTCATGTTAATTAGATATCGTGTACTGTTTGATCCATAAATTCATACTTTATGTATAATTCTAAAATATAAAAAACTAAAAATCTAAATAACTTATAGATATTTTTGAATTATATGTTCTCATTATTCTTAGTATGCACACTAAATCTTGTGTTAATTTGAATGTCATGTACTAGTTAATCCATAAACTCATGCTTTATATATAAAATTTAATTATTTAGTGTATTAAAAGGGGCAATTAAGGTGCCAATGAGCTCAAACGATTTAAAGCAAGGTGCAACATGCAAATTTCATATCACTATTTATTTTTTAATTACAAAATAGTTTCTAGAAGAAAACTAAAAATATTAAAGCGAGACAGAACAGTACTATGAAAACATTATCTCTTCTAAAATTAATAATTAAATTATTAATACTGGAAATTGAATTCAACTTGATATAATATGTATATATATATATATATATATATATATATGCATACCCTTTATGGCTTCCGCGTCTCTTTATGACATAGTACCGATTGGAAGACAACGGCTGATTAAGAACTGGGATTAAGTTTGCGTAAAAATAAGAAACATGTCTGTTCTCGCCACTGCCTGATGAATACTGAAGCTTTAGGTTCTTATTTTGAGGGAAAGGCAAGTCCTTGAGCTCATTACTCTTACACAATCCAAAACAAGTATACTGCTCGGCTTCTTCATCTTTGATGACCAAAATACCAGAATTTGGACCTTCAGGGGGTGGCCATGAGAGTGCCGAAGGATTCTTTTGGAACATAGAAAGAGGCCTTGTCACATACATTTTTTTTTTTCCAAAGATATTTTCTGCTCTTTCACTTGTACACCATATGCTATATGAACTCTCATGTATTTATACGTGGAAAAGGAAACGACGTGTCAGACAAGTCATTGATATCATTGGATCAGACTATTGACGGAAGAGAGCCGTGCGGGAGAAGATCTCCTTTGAGAATTGATAGGTATAACCGTACAATAGAAAATCACGCCCCGGGTAGCAGCCATATATATATATATATATATATATTTTTGGAGAAACAAGGTAGCAACCATAATTAAGCAAACTGTCTGATGTGATGTGTGGGCTCCACTATTTTGACAAAAAGCAAAATTTAAATTTTGAGATAAGGTGATTGAGTTATACAACACGAAGCATGAATTTTGAAATTTTTGTAAAAAAGCGAGGTTTGTGTTAGGATTTTATTAAAAAATAACCAAAAATTTTAAACTATTTTGTTAGTAAAGCAAGGTTTAAAACATATTTTGTTTATAATAATTCGAGTGTGAAATACTCGATTTTGCCTTGTGAAAATGTATTTGGAAATCAAGTTTTTTACACTCGATTTCAAACTCGAGTTTAAGACACTCGATTTCCAAGTGCATCTTGGCAGGGCAAAATTAAGTGTTTCACACTCGAATTGTTATAAACGAAATATGTTTCAAACATTTCCTAATTAATGATATTGTTTGAAGGGGAACACGTCCCTTGAAATCAAAACTGAGGAATCACTCCACACCCAAATCCCATTCGTCAGTACCCACCCAACAAAATTAAAATTCAAAAAAAAAAAAAAAAACTTGCATTCATCATTTATTAATTAACTCTCTATATTACTAGCTTTTCGTTTGTTTCCCGAGAAAATCAAAAAAGAGAAAAAAAAATTATGAATAGACTGTATTTAGCTTAGATGGTCCATACAAAAAAAAAAAAAAAACTAAATACTATCTGATCCAAGGTCCACCGATTCTTTCAATGTTAGAGAGAGAGAGAGAGAGAGAGAGAGAGAGAGAGAGAGAGAGAGATGACCTTCGCAAGAATTGGATGCTGACGTGGCGGTTGCAGCTCCGGCACCATTCACCAGCGTCTTCATTGTCTTTCTCTGCCAAACTATTTTCCTTCTCTTTTTTGGTTTTCAAGAAATGATTGGAAAAAATATTATCAACGATTCATTTCTAAAAGCTGAAATCAAAAGCTCAGCTGAAAACAAAAAGCATCAAATCAGCTCCATCCAAAACCAAAGCAGAAACCAGTTTCTTCTTTTTTCTATTACGGTGAAAATGGAGGCTATATGTCGCCGGAAAAGGAGAGCCGACATCGTTCCCCTTAAATGTTTTTTTTTTTTTTTTTAATTATGGAATCCTACATTGACAAAAATTGAAAATTAAAGGACTAAATTGACAAAACTGAAAGTTAGAGGACTGAAATGAAAAAAAGTGTAAGTTAGAAGGTTAGTTTTGCATTTTTACCACTTTTAATTTCTAAAATGAAAAACGTGTTCTATTTTTGTTCTTACCGTCATCTTACCAACAGAAATTATTTGTGGCAGACGGACTGCACTACTAGCACACTAAATGCTGATGAGGCCATTAAAATAATATTAAGAAAATTGTATTTAGCATTTTAAAGATGTCATGTCAGTATTTTAATTTTTTTAAAAAAAAGCTAAAAAACAAATTCTAAACTATTTTTTAAGAAAAACAAATAAATAAGTAAAAAAATTTTAGTTTTTTTTTTCTTTTCATTATCTTGTTGGAAGAACATGTTCTTCCTCAAATAACATGTTTGGCAACCACAAAATTAAAAAAATTAATATTTTTGTTTCTTTTCTTACATTTCTTAGCAACCAAACACCAAAACCCATTGAGAGCAAAACCCAGCAATCACTGATTGAGAGAGACCTACCAATTTGAGAAAGAGACCGGTCTGAGAGAGGAGGAACTTGAGATAGTTGGGTCTGATTTTGAGCGAAATAGAGAGATAGAGAGAATGGGTTAGTCAAAGAAAGAAAGAAAGCACTATCATAAATATCAAATCCTAAATGTTTTTCTTTGCAGAACTAATGGTTTCTCCTAATGGCTCTATTTGACTTTCATTTTCCATGCGTTCCTGTCTCTACTAATTTCTTCATAGCCCTATCTTAGTCTGAAGTGATCAAATTCTAGTCAACTTCCTTGAATTGGCTAAAAGATCAAAGAGTTTATATTGGATGGTGGGTATTAGGAGGAAGATACATGAGAACCCAAAACTTAGGTTTGGGGAATTTGAGACAAGTAAGATTATTAGAGCTGAGCTTGACTAAATGGGCATCCCTTACAAATACCCAATTGCTGAAACTGGTGTTGGTGGATACATAGGGACCGGTTCACCTCCTTTTGTTGCAATTTGAACGGATATTGGGGTTGAAGTTTTTCTTTTGAGTTTGTGATTGTGTGAGAAAATGCTTAATAAAATGTTATTCTTTTTTAATAACATTAACAATATGAGTCATATAATAGGAAAGAACAAAAAGAATGTTCTTCCAAAACAAAATAATAATGAAATGAATAAAAATTAATTTAATTATCTTTTTTTTAAAGTTAGAAATTCAAAAAATAAAAATAAAAATTTTTTTGTGATTTTTTTATTTATTTAAATACTAACATGACATTTTTAAAATGCTAAGTACAAATTTTTTTTTTTTAATGGCCATGTCAGCATTTAGTGTGGCAACAATGCACTATGTCTGCCATGTAAGCAATTTCCATTAGTGAGATGACAGTAAGGGCTAAAACATAACGTATTTTTCATTTTAGGAATTAAAAGTGGTAAAATAGAAAAGTAGGGATCAAAATGAAAATGAGTCCAAAATCTAGGGATCAAAAATTCAGTTACGCCTTTTTCTTAATATCAATCTCAGCTATTGAGAGCAATCGCACAATATGCAATACCTTGATCTCAATCCTTTTTGACTTATAAGGCTTTGGAAATTTGAGATTTTCAACTTATTGGAAATTTGAGTCTTATTGCTTGTCATGTTGCTTTTTTTTTTTTTAATATATATTTAAGTACAAGAACATCTGGTGGTTGGATAAGGTATTAAGAGCATTAGCATTGATCGTGCTAAAAAGTTAAATTGCTATTCTTAGCACCACAAACAACAAAATCATGCTACATCAATGGTGCCATAGTTAAAAATTTTAACAACCTTGCTACAGTAAACTACTGTCATTGGCAGTCTACTGTAGCAAAAAAAAAAAAAAAAAATTATTCTTCTCTCTCTTTTCTCTCTTTAAAAAAATATATATTTTCTCACCTTCTTTCTCTCTCTCTCTACCTCTTTGGTCTTCTCTCTTTTTTCGGTTTGGGTTCATGGGCGTAAGAACAAGCCTTTATTTGAACATCATCAATGAGCAGCCTATCATAGGGGAAGAGACAAGTTACACCTTGCTTCTTAGGCAACAACGCACATGGCATAGGAGTCGTGGGTGGGTTGTTGGGTTTGTGGTGTGGGTTGCTAGTTGTCAATGATGTGGGTTCTTGGGTGGGTTCATTGGTGTTGGTGTGGGTTTGTGGTGGGTTGCTGAAATCGGTTTGGTGGTTGTGGTGGTGGTGCCATGGTGGCCGTGGGTTGAAGAGAGGAATCGAGAAGAAGAAGATAGAGTGACAGAGAAGAAGAGAGGCATAGGTTTGGTGGCTTGAAGAACTATTGGTGGTGGTGGTATAATCAAAGATCATAATGGTACTTGGGTTGCACGTTTTGCAAAGCTATTAGCGTTGCCACTAGTGTTGAGGCTGAGCTATGAGCACTTCAAGATGGGCTCATAATATGTTCATCTCTTGGGATTCAATCACTAGAGATAGAGTTGGATGTAAAAGTTGTTGTGGAGTGGGTGTCGAGTCAAGCTCATTTGAATATTGCACATTCCTCTCTTATTGCGGATTACAAAAGTTTGGTGAGTCAATTTCCCAAGGTGCAAACCAATTATTGCTACAGAGAAGCCAACAATGTGCTGGTAGCTTACCAAATATGGAGCTAAGCTAGAACAAGATTTTATTATCTATGATTCTCTCATTCGAAGATCAATTTGTTGTTGTTTTATAATTTTTCTAGCATGTGTTTTGAGAGGCTTATGCCTTATTCTGGTTTTTTTTTTTTCCACTTAAGTAATAAGATCTTGGTTTACCAAAAAAAAAAAAAAAAAAAACTATCTACCCAAAGTTTTTACAATTTAATAAAGGCTCGTTTGATACTTTGAATGAGGATTACTACAATATTGGTAATTTTATTACTAAGAATAAAATATGTTATTATAGAATAACTAATATTCATAAGTTGGTGTGGGAGGAAACTTAGTCTTGAACCCCAATCAGGTATTGTCCTCTTTGAAATTAACGGCACGGGGCGCAGGCCTAATCCTCAAGGTTTTGCTCAATCCTCATGGTGGGCAAAGATGGTTATGATGATGGGCAGCAGCAGGTGGTGCTGACCCTATGTGGTGGTGCATGGCATTGGTGGCTTGGTTGTTGGTTCCTTGTGTGTGTGGGCTCGGTGGCTTGAGTGCAAGGCAAGGTTGGGTTGCTGTGATGATTAAATGTTGTGTGCAAGGCATTGGGCTGGTTTGGGCTATTTGAATGCATGGACAGGTGCTAGTGGGCTGATGACAGTTATTTATATGCTGTATGTGGGCATCCTGTATGGGCTGTAGTGCTGATGGGAGGCCTTGAGCATGGGCCAAGCCTCTCCAAAACGTGTGAGAACATGTTGAGTGGGCTGCTGGAGGATGGACAGAGGCCCTATAGTCTACTGTGACATGGGCTATGCATGTGCAGCATGTACAATGGCAGTTATCAAGCAGTTACCAAGCAGTCCTTAGATTTCCTGACGTTCAGACCTGTTGTGTAGGGGCTAGAAACGTGGAGAACAGGCCAAGACAGCATCAGTTGAATGTTTCCTATGTCAGAACACGAGTAGCAGATTGTCTAAGACTCAAGCTGTTACTAGGTAGTAACTGCCATAGTAGTTAATTCTGTGTATTTAACCCTAAGGCTGTTGGGGGTATCAACAACAGAGTGTATTTGGCCTTAAGAACATTTTGTGTAATCCTCTAGGGCTTGTAAAAGGGTTTCCTTTGTACTTGAGATTAAGTAATAAAGGTTGGGGGTGGGTTCCCTGTAAATATTGTGTGTGCTGTGTGTTTAAAATGTCCCTATATAATCTATTCTAAGTGTTATTACAGTGAGTGTGTGGTGTTGGTTGAGACTAAGTCAGTGGCTTAGGGCCATCACAGGCAGAAAATTTGAGTGAAAAATTAACCATGTGACAATGGTATCAAAGCCAAGTTGCAATGTCTTTGGACACCAAGGCGAGGGTGACTGTCGTGGAGATACTTGGAGTATATGTAGAGGGAGAACAACTTTCTGTGTATGACAGATTGGATGCACTGCCTGCAGAAACTTCTATGATATGGAATCAGATTGCTGATCATAGGGATGTTATGTTAATTCGTGTTGAAGAGTTGGCTGTTACACTAGAGGCCCAAGGCAGTGCAGCAAGAGAGGCCCAAAGCTAACTTGAGACAAAAATTGCCTTGTTAAAAAGGCAATGCGTGGCCTGCCTAGGGAGGGGGAAGTAGCCACTAAAGTGAAGATGCCTGAACCAAAGCCTTTTAATGGTGCTAGGAGTGCCAAGGATTTGGAGAATTTCTTTTGGGACATGGAGCAGTACTTCAAGGCTGCAAGGGTGCCAGATCAAGAGATGGTAACCATTACTAGCATGTATCTTTCAGGGGATGCCAAGTTATGGTGGAGAACCTGTGTGGAAGATGATGCAAATGCTGATAAAGGAAAGATTGACTCGTGGGAAGCCTTAAAGAAATAGTTGAAGGACCAGTTCTTACCTACCAACATTGCATGGGTTGCATGAGACTCCTTAAAGAAATTTAAACAGACTGGTACAGTGAGAGAATATGTCAAGACGTTCAGTTCTTTGATGCTGGATATCAAGAACATGTCAGAGGAAAACAAACTGTTCAATTTCATGTCTAGCTTGCAACCTTGGGCATAGTTGGAGTTAAAGAGGTAGGCAATGCGTGATCTGCCCTCTACTATGTCTGCTGTAGATGCCTTAATGGACTACAAGTTCAATAAGCCCAGTGGGGATGATGAAAAATGTAAGCCCAAGTACAAAGGCAAAGACAAGCAGAAGAAAGATGGCAAGAACAAGGATAAGCAGAAGAAAAATTAGGGTAACAAGAGCAAAGGAGATAATTCTACCTCTCAACAAAGAAAAGAACAACCCAAGTTGAATGCAGACTGCTTCATATGCAATGGCCCTCGTCAAGCAAGAGATTGCCCTAAATGTGAGAAGCTTAATGCAATGGTTGCTGAAGATGAAAGGGGGTAGTTCGATGAAGAAGTTCCCAGCAGGGTGAACCCCTTACAATTGCTGAATGTCTTTAGTGCAGGAGGTAATTCTAAAGGGCTGTCCTATGTGCAGGTAGAGATGAATGGGAATAGGGCTGAAGCAATGCTTGATACTGGTGCTACCCACAATTTTGTTGATGAAGCTATGGTCCAACGGCTTGGTCTGAAAGTGAGCAAGTGTCCAAGTAAGATTAAGAAAGTAAACTCTGAAGTAAAACTTGTTTTTGGAATTGCTTTTAGTGTGAAGTTTAAGGTTGGCTAATGGATAGGAAATGTGAATTTCCTGATTATGAAGTTGGATGACTTTGATGTAATTTTGGGTGATGAGTTCATTGTGGTTGCCAAGGCTGCCTTACTGCCATTCATCGGTGTGACGTTGATTTTCGATGAGAAGCAACCATGCTATGTTCTTGCTAGGCATGTGACAGGAAATAGCAAGATTAGCAAGGGGAAAGAGCCAATGGTGTCAACCATGCAAGTTGGGCATGGGCTGAAGAAGGGGGAGGTGACTTATTTGGCTGTAATGATTGAAGTCAAGCAGGACAAGTTTGTTGAAGTTCCAGATGCTATTGTTGAACTGTTGGAGGAATTTGTTGATGTGATGCCTCCAGAATTGCCTAAGACCCTTCCACCAAGTTGTGCTGTTGATCACAAGATTGAGTTGATTCCTGATGCAAAGTCTCATTCGAAAGCTCCATACAGAATGTCCCTTATGGAGTTGGCTAAAATGAGGAAGCAATTAACTAAATTGCTTGATGCAGGCTACATTCAGCCCTCCAAAGCTCCTTACGGTGCCCTTGTTCTGTTCCAAAAGAAGCAAGATGGATCACTGCGTATGTGTGTGGATTATAGAGCCTTGAACAAAGTAACAGTGAAGAACAAGTATCTAGTTCCTTTGATGCAAGACCTATTTGATAGACTGTGCAAAGCCATTTACTTCACCAAGCTGGACTTGAGATCAAGGTATTGGCAAGTGAGGATTGCTGAAGGGAATGAACCAAAGACAACTTGTGTAACTTGGTATGGTTCTTATGAATTTTTAGTTATGCCTTTTGCTTTAACAAATGCCCCTGCTACATTTTGCAATTTGATGAATGATGTATTCCATGAGTTTGTAAACCATTTTGTTATGGTTTGCTTAGATGACATAGTGATATATAATGAGTCATTGGAGGATCACTTGGAACACCTTAGGAAGGTGCTGTCCAAATTAAGGGAACATCAATTGTATGTCAAGAAAGAGAAGTGTGAGTTTGCCCAACAAGAGATTTTGTTTCTAGGGCATAAGGTCAACAAAGTTCTTGTGATGATGGATGAGAGGAAGGTGCAAGCTATCCTTGATTGGCCTCCACCAAGTAAAGTTGATGAGTTGCAGTATTTCCTTGGATTGGCTAACTATTATAGGAAGTTTATTCAAGGGTATTCCAAGAGGTTGCTCATCTTACAGATTTGCTGAAAAAGGACAAGAAATGGGTGTGGACAGATGCATGTCAAGAAGCTTTTGAGAAGCTTAAAACTGCTGTGTGAAGTGAGCCGGTGCTGCATTTGCTAGACTTTGAGATGCCATTTGAAGTCCATACTGATGCTTTGACAAAGCAATTGGTGGTGTGCTGGGGTAAGAGAAACATCCAGTTGCTTATGAAAGTAGGAAGCTGAATGATGCAGAGCAGAAATGTTTAACACATGAGAAAGAAATTATTATTGTGGTTCATTGTTTGCTAGCATAAAGAGTGTATCTGTTAGGGCCTATGTTTGTGGTAAGGACTAATAATATGGCTAATACCTTCTTTAGCAAATAGAAGAAGCTGTCTCCTAAGAAAGCTAGGTGGCAAGAGTTGCTGCAAGAGTATGATTTCGTGTGGGAACACAAGCCTGGCAAGCATAATCAAGTAGCAGATGCACTTAGCCACAAACAAGTGCAAGAGTATGTTGCTGCCTTGACCAGAATTGAGTCAGATTTTGTGGAAAGGATCAAGGAAAGTTCTAAGCTTGATGCCACTTACCAGAAATTAGTGCAAGATGTGACTGCAGGCCTAGTGCGTCGTTACTAGCTTGAAGATGAGTTGCTGTATGCAAGGGGTGGCAAGTTGTTTGTTCCTAGTGGGAAGATCTGTAGAGAGTTGTTGAAAGAGACTCATGATCCACAATGAGTTGTTGAAAGAGACTCATGAGAATTTCCTCTTCTTATTATTGGCCTAAGATGGAGTTAGACATTGAGCTGTATATTAAGACTTGTCTGGTTTGTCAACAAGATATAGGATTAACTCAAAAGGAAGCTGGTTTGCTACAACCTCTTCCTATACCAGAAAGTCAATGGATTTTTGTTTCAATGGATTTCATTACTAGTATGCTTAAAGTGAAGGGAATGGGTTTAGTTGTAGTGGTTGATCGATTTTCGAAGTATGCGGTGTTTATGGCTGCACCAAGTATTTGCACAGTAGAGGTAGCTGCTGATCTGTTTTACAGAAATGTGGTGAAGTACTTTGATTTTCCTGAAGATATTGTGAGTGATAGAAACTCTCGTTTCACTGGTCGGTTTTGGACAGTTTTGTTTGAGTTACTGGGTTCACAGTTGAAGTTTTCTACTACTAATCACCCACAAACAGATGGTCAGACCGAGAGGATCAATGTTGTGTTGGAAGATTACTTGAGGCACTATGTGACTGTGAGTCAGAAAAACTGGTTGGACTTGTTGGATTCAACATAGTTTGCTTATAATCTGCACAAGTCTTCTTCAACAGGAATGAGTCTATTCGAGTTGGCAATGGGACAACAGCCCCTAACACCTCATGAGATTGCATATATATATATATATATATATATTTTACTAACGTGTGCCCTAAGGGCACACAATAGTATACAATTTTTAGAAAAAATTTTATCAAGAATTGAAATATATATATATATATATATATATATCCTGCTTTTCGTGGCCCTCGTTCCTAAAAAAAAAAAAATTCCTGAGCAAGGAGTAAGGGGCCCCAATCCATCCTAAACCCCCATGTCTTTAAAAGAAAAGATTCCCGAACTTTTTCATAAAATAAAATTTTATTTTAAATTCAAAATATATCCATTGATTTTTATTTTTTTTTAAATTCTCTTAATCTTTCCAATAAAAAAAATTATCTTGAATGTAGTTTAAAATATTAAATTTTATGTATCGTAACATTGATGCATAGATTTATTTGTTTTTATTGTTGCTTTTACTTTTTCTACAATGCCATGTTTTTTTTTTGGTTTTTTTTTTTTTTTTTTTTTTTAAACCTACCTAATGAAAGCTGTAATAGGCACATATAACAAACAATGATAATGAAAACTGAGATACATATAACATACATTGATACTCTTAAATTATTTTACAAAAAATATAAATATAATCTCTTTAAAAAATCAAGGCTTTAATAGATCATTTAAAAATATCAAGTGTATTATTAGGGTCCGTTTGAATACAGCTTATTTTGCTGAAAACTAAAAACATTGTAGCAAAATAATTGTTAGATGTGTAAATAGTACCGTGAGACCCATTTTTAATGAAAAAGTTGTTGAAAAGTGTGGTTTGTGGGTCTCATGAACAGTGTACGGGACCCACTGGTGTTGATGAAAAGTCAAATATTACGACTAAAAAAAAAAAAAAGAAAGAAAGGGAAACGCAGACGCTATACGCACAAACACGCAATTCAAACACTGCCTCGTTATGGTTTTAAAACTTAGATTGTTTAAAGAACTAAAAAAGAAAGGTTCAAAGTTTTTGAGGTTACACTGGAGTTCAACTAAGGTCTAACTATGATATATTATTTATTTTTTTAGTAAATTTAATTCATAAAAATTGTCCTTATATATAATAATTTTCCATAACTTACCATCAAAAGATTTGTGGCCCAATGGTTTCCATTCCAAACACCCAAAATATAGAAGTGGGTTAAATTGTGCATTAAAAACTGGTCTTTAGGCCGATTCAAAGTTAATCTGGTCGAACGCTTGGCCAAGTTCGGGTTCCACAACTTTGATTATCATACTTCTAACATTTCCAAATTTATTTATGTTTAGTTTTTATTTTTAAATAATTAAAATGACTTGTTTGAATATATTACAATTAGTCTTTTAACCTCATCCATTAACAATTATATATTGATTATTTTTATTTATAATTTTACTCGTATAATATATATACTTATTGATCATGAAGTAGTTTAAACATATCAATGATCATTAAGTCTCAACTCTAACACTATACGCACAATAATAATAATAAATTGATATTAGCTAAGCACAAAAAAAAAAAAAAAAAAAAAAAATTATAACTAACACTTACACTATATTTTCTATATTAATCAAATTTTATGTTTAATTATATAAGTACTTCTTACTTATGTTAATTAACATTTTTCTTAAATTAATTTTTTATTCAACCTTTTATTTTAATCTTTTCCCATAAGACTAAAATTTTGGCTCTGCCACGAATATATATCCTATTTATAGTTTTTTTTGCACATTTTTTTATTACAACTCCTAAAAGAACTGTCTTCACTCTTTTGCTACTTTCACCACTATCCCTCTCAATTCTCTTTCATCGCTTTCTCATTAATGTTGAAACCACCTCATAGTGATGAAAAAATTCATTCAACTTGTATTGGCATAGTTCTATGTGGGTTTTTCTTATCTTGAAGACAAAATAGAGGCGAGACATCGAACATCCCTAGTTGAACCCCGCACTCCTCGCTATAAAAGCTTTGAAATGCTTATCCTATACCACTTTATTAAGACTGCATCATTACTCAAATGTTGATGGAGGAATACAAATCTTATATCCCACTTTTTTGTATTCTACTGATTACAACTTGCCATTTATTTATTTGAATTTGCTTATAAAATAAACATGGTTTTAAAAATTGAATGGACCAAGCAGTTCAATTGGGAACTGAACCCTTCTGGTTAAAACCTAGAACCAGACCCAATTTCGATTCTTTGACTATTTGGGTTTTTAAAACCATGAAAAGTAACTAAAGTTTAGAATAGAGAAAAAAAAAAATTAGAATCAAGTTTTACAGCAATTGAGTTCGTATTAAAATTTTTTAAGGACATTAAATTTCTCTAGAGTTTACTGACTTGCAGGAATTTTTTATAAATTATAAACCTTGCTCTTGCTACGTTGTTCCACATTTTCTTAAATTGACTTGGAGCAAAATTTAAACCTTTCCTAGCAAAGCCTCTATACCTTTGTTACAAGAGGAGAGGACCTTGAAACCAGAGGAATGGAGCCTGAAACCTCAAGTTGTGAAATGTTCGATTGACAATTTTAAAATCAATGGGAGGTTGGATGGATAATCAATTGCATATTCCAAATTCAACTCTTGAATCAGGTATCAACTCTCGAATTAGGCAAGAGAATCTCTTATTTTGATATTTAGAGTGCAAGACATTATTTAGTTTAAGTATTCCTTTATAATTCCGGTATCAATAGTCGAGACTCATTTTTGTTGTTAATAAAACCCATATTGACCCAATAAATTGCCTGACGTAGGACTCAAAACACACTCACAAAACACACATCTATATATATCTAAAAGCCGAAACATAGAATTTAATGTTGCTACTCTCTTATTGTGCCACATCATCCACCTATTTTCAACTCTTACTCTCTCATTTTTAACTCTTATTCCCTTTATTAATTTCCCACTTTCTCCAACATTTCCTTCTAACTTTTACCTTTTGATCTTCCCACTCCTCTCTAACCTACTGTTACTCTTTCTCTATTCATTCATCTTCGGCTTATTTTGACTCTTCTTATCCCATCTTCTTTACTATAAATAAACTATTATCACTTATTCAATCCATATTTCCCACACCAGAATATGATAACTCTCTCCCTCATAGTTTTTATTTTTTTTTGGTGGGTCTCTTTCTTGCGTCTCCATTGTAAGGTAATGAATTTTACTCCCTCTCTCTCTCTCTTATGTATGTATGTGCGTGTGTGTATATTCTTTTGGTGTATTTTTAATTCAATCTTACATCTCTACTTTAAGTTGATCTTTTTTTTCTTTTTCTTTTTCTTTTTTTTTTTTTTTTTTTTTTTTTGAGAATCCAAAACGGGAACTTTTCATTAAGGAAGGCTATGTAAGTCAGCCAAGAATACAGACATAAGGCCTGGTGGTTCTTCTTCCATCTAGACAGACATTTGTTGAATAATGGATGCACGTCTAGCTAATGAGTGTGCTAACCTATTTCATTGTCTCCTTACAAAAGAAAACTGGACCTTGGAGAAGTGGGAAGTAAGGAATAGGATGTCAGCTGTCAAGTTGCCGTAATGCGCAAGTGTGTTTCCACCATTCTTCAGGGTCTTCACAAGTACTTGAGAGTCTCCTTCAAGTGTCACATTGTCAAAACCAAGCTCTAAAGCAAACTCCATAGCTCTCCTAGCTGCAAGGGTCTGTACCTTAATGACTGATGTGGGCAGAGGAATCCATTGGGAGAGTGAGGCCATGATTAGTCCAGCTTCATTGTGAATCACCACCTCTATTCCAGCAATACCGTCTTCAGCGAAGGTTGCTCCATCAAAATTCAACTTGTAGCTGTGTGCCCTTGGTGCAGTCCACATATCAGGTGTACGTTGTGTAGGGGACGAAGGCAAAACGGTAGTCATGGCAAAGTCTTCAGTAACGGTGGCTCCCTCGGCATTCAAATTGTGACTGTGTCCCCCTGTTGTAGAGTATGAAAACAGAGAGGTACTCGTGATAGCTTCAGTCAAACGTTCCCGGGCAAACTCAATTACCTTATTGAGAGGTAATGCTAGTTTACCCAGGCGTAAGTTATTTCGCCGAGTCCACAGTGTCCAGATTACAGTCGCAAACAAGTCCGGATCCTTATTACCTGCAAAAATACAATCAAAGATGTCAATAAAAGAGGTGCACACCCTGAGCGTGCCATGATTCCACTTTGGCATTGAACTCCACAGGGGTTGTAGGTTCAGGCATAGGAATAAGGCATGGACTACATCTTCCTGCTGTGTTTTTCACACATCACAGCAGCCATCTGTGATGATTTTACGGTGGACCAGATTCAGTTTAGTGGGCAGAGCATTTTTACATGCCTTCCATGCGAGGTGTTTAATTTTATTAGGAACATGGAGACCCCAAATCCTATTCCACAGGAGCTTCAAAACTTCCACTTCAGATGGGCTTGGTTGTTTCCTGCATTGTTCATCATACAAGAATCTATATCCGGATTTGACTGTATACACCCCATCCGGATTGAAGGGCCATATCAGGACATCATCTTGTATGGACCTACAGAGTGGCATATATTTTATGGTGGTCGCCTCAAAAGCAAAGAAATTTCTATCAATTTCATCTTCTTTCCATACTTTATACTCCTGGTCAATCAAATCACTAACCATGGTTAAGCCACTCCCCTCCACCTTTGGTGAGACAACTTTGGGTGCGGCTTTGAAGGGCAACCAATTGTCCCCCCAAATAAATATTGATCTGCCTGAGCCTATTCTCCACCTTGCACCACGCTTAATCACATCATGCCCCTTCATAAGGCTCTTCCAAGCATACGAAGCATTGGTTGGTACTTTGGCTTCCATCACAGATGTATTAGGGAAGAATATAGCTTTAAAAACTCTGTAAAACAGTGAGCTCATGTATTTATCTAATTTGGTTGTGTTTTTAAGCTGTTATATATTTTTTTTCTTTGACGGTTAGATGTGGTCCTATTTTATTATAAATATATTATATAATAATATTATGATATTCTATTACATAGCATGGTTATGATAATTTGGTGTTTACAACTATATCTTTTATTTTGAATATTCTTCTCATTATCTTTTATTTTATATTTGTTATTCTCTCCCCAAAAAAATGTGATATACTCTCTCTCTCTCTCTCTCTCTCTCTCTCTCTCTCTCTCTATATATATATATATATAATTCTTTCTTGCAACTCTTGATATGTTTTGGTGTTGTGTTTTTTGAGTTTGCATCACAAGTCTTTTTACTCCCTCTTATAGTTTTGAGATAATATTTATTTGAATTAATCCTTAATTAGCTTGGAAGCGAGAATTTGAGTTTATATCAAAACACAATCTACATGACTATCATGAATTCAAATGTGCCTATCAATTATTTGAATAATGTCAATTGTAATTATGTGATAATTTTTTATTATCATGATAATATCTTTGAGAGAATGAAAATTTTAAGTAATAAATTTTAAATTTAAAAATTTTAGTTGTACTAAAAGAAATTAAGAAAAATATAATTCATAATAAAAATATTTAGAAGAAAATGGACTACTTCAATCAAAAGTATAATATCAAACAAAAACACCAAAAATGATAAATTTATATATTTGTAAAAATAGAGAGATAGCTAGAAATTATTTTTAGAAATTGTTTAATATTTTGGAAGAACAAATTATATACAATTAAGTTAAAGAGTAAATAATATATTAGACCACATCTTAAAATAATTATATATTCCCACGCATTGCGTGGGTCCGCGACTAATTCAATTAATATCCAATCAACTTAGAGCATCACACACGTTCTAACAAAAAATGGGGAAGGCAGAACATTAAGGAAATAAATATAGGGCTGTAGCTAATGTGGAACCTTGTTTAGTAAAGCTCTTGTCAAACACCTCCCTGCTATAGCCTCTAGACCATGCGGGGATACGGTTAAAATCGTCAAAACATTTTCTCTTTTTAAGTCTTTATCAATACAATAACTTTTTTCAAATTCTTAAATGCAAAATCATGTAAAAAAAAGGCAAAAGCCTCTGAACATGCCCTTTTCTCGTGTAAGGAGGCTAGTTTTTATTATCATCCTCATCTTGCAAGAGAATTCCACCATCTATCAATATTGTGTCTCGCTCTCCTCTCTGAGTTTTGAAAAAATAACCAAAAATATAAAGTTCTATGATTTCAACTTCATGGTTCTTAAAATAGTTAGGCATCAAATCATTTGTAACGTTAAGAAATGATGAGAAACATTTAAGATTCTCTAAGATCTATTCACCAAGTAACCAGAATCTGGATTGATTGGGTAGAGATCAGCAGCAGATGAAGAAGTAGCAGTCCACGGGCCGTCCATTGACATAGTTCGCCTCTTGCTCTCACTCATATTGATTTCCTCACAGATTTGATAATACTTTTGCAGTTCCTTCGCTTTCATTTCATCATGTAATAAACTCATATCTGAAACCAAATCCGGAACAATAATGTTGCCTTCGAGCATGCTCACAACTGAAGACATGGTGGGTCTAGCTGCTGAAGAAACATTAGTGCATAGGAGAGCCACATGGATCACGACCATCACCTCTTCTTTGTTACAGTCTGAGCCCAACCTTGGATCAACTAGCTTAATTAAATTCCCTTCCTCTTTCAAAAGGTGTGCCTAGAAACAGGAACATAAAAACGAAGAATTATAACAGGGGATGAAGATTAATTCCTTATATGTTTCTGTTAGAAACACAAAGAGATGTCAATTAAATTATAAGGCTCTTGGTAGAGACGCATCTAAACTTGCTACTAGTCAACAATCTACGCCTATATTGGGAATAAAGACAAAGTAACATATGCTTAGCCAGTATATAAATAACAAAGAAGAATTTAGGAGTAAGTGAATAAAATAAAAAGTTAAATTTCTTAACGTTGATTATAAAACTTTTTATCAACAAATAAAAAGTTTGAAGTCTAGAATCTAACAAATAAGTTGCAAAGAATAATACTAGCAAGTGTACCACTCGCATCGCAAACTTCAAATCCAAGTTTTGAGATTCCTTTCCAGTGAAATTGTTTACAGTTATTGTCCGTTTAGATCCAAGATCCAGCTTCTCCTATTATTTGCGTTCTCCTTAACCACTTCAACCATTGAAATTGTCGACCAAATATCTAATCAGATCTGAAAAATCTCTCTGCACTCAACCAGTTCAATCATCCTGGTTGCCAATTCCGACAATTAAATCACCAATTCTCTGGTTTTGAGCGGACTTTTTATGCATTACCGGTTTTTATGAATATCTTGACTGGCATTAGCACCGGTTCACTATTGAATCAGTTGAACCAACTGGTCCGGTGTTTTTTTAAAACCATGCTATAAGTGTCATGGTTAAAACACTTAAGAACTGCTTGTAGAGCTACAAGGCTCTTAGCAAGAAAAATTAAATTAAATTAAATTGGCTATGGACAAAATGATATAGTTTGGTGCATTAAAATTCTTTTTGAGCTTGAGTAACATTTAACCGCCGTCTCAAAAATGAATATAGGCAGATGGGCTTGAGTTAAACCAATATCTAATAGTAGGGTTTCAAATCCAAAATTTTCAACATATTTGGCACAAATCAAAATGACCTTAACTTGCATATATATATATATATGTGTGTGTGTGTGTGTGTGTGTATATATAATACCCCCTAACTTGTGTTTTCCCAAAAGCATAAAGAGCCCAGATAAAAATTAAACAAGAACAATAAAAAGAAATAAAATGAAAAGAGTAATCAAGAAGATTAAAAGGTTCTTCCTTTGGTCAGTGACTAGTGTTGCTCCTCCCACTAACAATTTCCAAGGTAACTCCGCATTGCGTACTCAAGTGCCATATATCCACTGCAATAACACGAAATTATGCACAATTTTTCCGCCAAGCATATTTCAATGTTTTACCCTTTTTTTAATAGGTAGATGAATGCTTATCTTAGCAATATTCAACAAAGTTGAATTGGAGGATACTCAAAACATTTCCTTGCATTAAGCTCAATATTAAAATTTTCCTATAAACATTTGTTTTTCTTTTCCCCCTTTTGTTTCCTCGCCCATTTCCTTCAAACCAAACTGAGTGTAAAAATTCCCTTGATTTTTCTCTTGTTTTCTTTCCCTAATTAAGAAATAGTTTCCCCGAATGTCTTCTATTCTAGATGTGTATCCTTAATACTTTCCTTCAAAAAATCAAAATTCTTGTGAGTTTGAAGTCATTTAATGAAGCATTTGCGAATTCTTCAATGAAGTTTCTAAATGAAAAACCTATGTAAAAGTAAGATGAAAATGGTCTCAACAGGTTGAAGATCAAGAAGAAATGCGTTTAAAAGCCAACAAAACCTTCATGGACCAAACTCATGGTGCCATAAGCCATAGTCCAGCCACCTCTAGAGTTGCAACCTTTACAAATATTAAATTAAAATTTCCTAGATAAAGATTATTTTCTTAGTGAGATGTTGACACTTGACATCAATAGCAGCAAGCTATTGGTTTTGTTGATGTAGTAGCAAACTAGCAATGGAACAAATTCTTATATAAGCCTCGAGATTATGCGAAAAGATATGAAGGATTTTCTTTTAGGTTGTTTTTGGCTATAATGATACATGACAATGTGGGATTTGTTAGACTGGCTTTAGTGTTTGCTTGTTGACCACAATATACAACGTAAATTCAACCTTATCCATTTCCATGTACATGGCATTGACCATATCATTTTGGTATAAAGATAAGTTAAGCTGATAAGTAACCAAAATTGTGACCTATATGACCTTCGGAAGTTTAATTGTTACTACTCTAGCACGCTAAGAAAACAATCTAAAGGGAATTTTTTCATATATATGAGGCAATCTAAAGGGAATTTGTAAGAAAAGAACAAAAACAAAATTGAATAGCGTGAGGCGGAATGAAAGACAACTTGCATTCATGGTGTAGGATTTTTTGGAATTCAACACTAAATTGGTTTCTTGATGAGATTTTGAAGGGTTCTTGAATTAGGATTGATGTTGATAGATGTTTGGCGTTAAAACTATAAATAAAACAAGATTTAAAGAAAGGTAAACCCTAAGCCAATCACACCTAAGTTGGGGAAGGCAATCACACTCTCAAAGCTTAAAATAAGTTGCAAGAAATATATTAGAATCAATTTCATTATGAATATTATTGACTATAATGAAACCTTAATATAAGCTACTGTTAAAACCTTTTCTAGAAAAAAAATAGGACTCCTAAATAACCTAATTCTATAAAGACTAGGATTATTAATAAAAAAGAATACTTAAGAACTTCTAAACCTAATAGTGAAAGGACTCAAAACAAAAAATAAGACTCATGGGCCTTTCCAACAGCCAATGACAACACATTCCAGAAAATCTAGAAATTACCAAGTTGCCCTTAACCGACTATACTTTCAATTAAAACTGAACCAACAACTTTCTAACCTAAAAACTTCACAAGCTCAGTAATAATTAAAGTAACCAATTAAATGCGGCAAGAAGGCCCTGCATCAAAGCTAGACCAACTCTTATTGACTGTCTGCATCAATGGACCATTTTTTAAGCAAGAAAATGAATACTTGCATTTTCTAGGGAGAGAGGGGCAAGTTGAGAAAGATACCATGTGTTTGGGTGCATCAATCATTGCCAACATTTGGGTTTAAGTGGGATTTAGAATTCAATATTTACAAATTCTGGTGCGAGAATTTAAAATTTCCAATTGGATTTTAAGTTAGGATTTGAAGATGATAAATCTTAGTTCTAAATCCTCACAAAACCGATCGAATTATCCAATTCCATAATAACTACCGATGCACAATTTCTTCTCTTTGTGTGCTAATAACCCCAACTTCAGACCCAACAAAAAACTCAAATGAGGTCGGTTTCAATTAAACCACCACCTTCCTTAATTTTAGAGGGCAGATCTCAACAGTGAAACCTTGCTTCCAACTGACCAAATACCGGCTGGGGAGACCCAGGTCATGAACATCCCACTCACCCTCTTGGTAGACCACATGCTTTCCATCTACAATATACCAAAAGGATTAAACTAGTAGGTGGAGAAGTCTAATGAATACATAAATCCATAAGCAAACTTAAACTGAACTAATATGGGATCACTTAACACCTCCTTACAACAAGTCAACATGTTATAAAATTTGAGGCACACCACTATAGCATCATAAGCTATAACACTTAGAACTCTTTGACTCTCTCTATGTGCCTTCTATTCCAAACGTGACCTTGGTGTTTGATCACAGATCCCCTATACTTATTACTTTAGGTTTTTGGCAAACACACAGTATGTTGATGGTTGATGACTATAATCAACTACACAAAATGATTAATATGTGATAATGTTGACATTTATAAGAACATGTTTGTAAACTTCAAATGTTGTGCTTGTTGTGTGTAGGACATAGAACAATTAGGGAAAAACTTAGATACAATACCTTAAGTATGGTTCCTTAGATACCCTCTTAAAATTCAACAACCTGATTACTTAACCAAAACACTAAACAATGTATACACCATCCGACTTTTGTTTCCCCATGAGAACCAAAAAACCCATTCTGTGAGAAAAACTTAACTCCTTCCCATTAAAATGATTCCTCTTTCAGTTCCTCTCTTCTCTCTTTGCTAGTAACAAACCAAGCACTCATACCTTCTCAAACAGGAATCAAGCACCTTTTGGTAGGGTTTCCTAAAAGTGGTAGTGGGCTTGGATCTCAAATTATAGGTGGAACTCAAAGGATTTAGTTGGCGATCAAAATTGGAAGGAGCTATAAATCAAATTATCAAGACAAGTTCAGTGTCCCTCCTCTGTTTCATACTAGCCCTTTCTTTCATTGTAGGTTCTATTTTATGCAGTTGGGGAATAGGGACAATCTCTAGAAATTGTTGACAAATCAAAATTGGAAGTCTTTTGGGGATGACATAATTTTTCCCCATAAAATATAATTTTTTTTAATTGGTGATTGGCTCTATGATGTAAGTTCAATGCCTGCAATGCTTGTTTTGGGTTTGGGCACATGAGTTCTTTATGTGTTCTATTTTATTTTAGTTTAGCTATGTTGGACTCTTAAAGCAGCAGACGTGGGCACTTTCGTTACCTCCTTTCCATGTGGTCAAATTGAACTTCTCAAGTGTACCTTTTATATTGGGTGATTGTTGGTGTCTTGGACCAGTTTTTTTGAAAGGGAGAGAGAAAGAAGCAAGCAGAGCTTAATTTCATCACAAACATAGAAGTCAGAGATTGAGGGTGAGAGCTGAGAAGTCAGAGTCGTGTTTTTGTGCTTATGGTGTTAACACATATAGGGGAAAACAAAAACGAAGAAGAATTAGATGGCATTAATGCCATATAGTGTTTTGGTTAAGTAGACAGATAGCTAAATATTAGAAGGGTTACTTAAGGAACCATATCTAAAATACTGTACCTAATTTTAGCCTGAACAATCATATATCTTCTCCTGCTACAATTAAAGTTTGTGTGGGTATAATTGATGATAAAAAAAAGGTATGAATTTATGATACAAGACACATATATAGGTGAAAATTCCATTTTGGTCTCTACATTTGGGAGTTATTGTCAATTTGGTCCCTATAATTTGGTAGAAGGCAGTTTGGTCCCTGTTATTTTCAACATATAGTCAATTTATTCCCTATAGTCAAATCATTGCTTTTTTGCATTTTCTTGAACTTTCTTGGCAACCAAATACAAAAACACAAATCAAATTTACCAATCTCCAACTCTGGTAGACACATATCAACTTAGCAACTAAAAAAAACCCAAATTTGGACCCATAATGACTACAAATTGAAAATTATATGGATTAAATTGACTGTAAGTTGAAAATAACACAGACTAAATTGACTGCTACCAAAATATATGGACCAAATTAATAGTTAGTCAAAAATGTAGGGACCAGAATGGTATTTTCACCCATATAATTTGATCATAGTGTATCTCATTTTGATGATTACAATGAACATGATACATGACAACAGCAGTCTACAGACTGTACACTTTAACCACATAAATGGTGCACCTATTATATAATAAGATTTAAAAAAGTGATTATTATATGGTCATGGTAGCATAAATGAGACCATGTCAATAAACTTGGAAGACTGTGCTTCTTGTGTGTAGAACGTAAAACCAACATATCCATGCTTCAGCTACATGTACAATTTATGTGGATTTAGTTGATATTGAAGAAGGTATGATTTTATTAAACAAGAGACACAAAATATGATCATTGTGTATCTCATTCTTATTAAAGAATAGGTATGTCTTTAGAATTAGTTTCCAATAATTTCATAAAGATGAAAAGAATGAATAGAATGAAAAGAATGCAAATGCATTGTGGATGAAGTAGAGAAGTGCATAAGGAGCATTGTGTAGTAGAATAGTTAAAGAAATTTTTTTTGTAAGAGTAGCTATGCTCTATGGTACTGAATGTTGAGTTTTTTTTTTTTTTTTTAATTTTTCTTTTTAGGTACAAATTTTGGGTTGTTGAGAAGCAACATGTTCGTAAAATTAGCATAGCTAAAATGACAGTGTTTATATAAATAAGTGCAAATATAAGGAAAGATAAGATTTTTCCTATTAATGAAAAGATGAGGAAGAATAACTTAAAAATTTTTGATCATGTAGAAAGGAAAGTGATTAATGCACCAATGACAAAGAGAGAATTGATTCAAGTCAAGAGAATGGAAAAAGGTAGAGGAAGACCTTAAATAAAATTAGTAGAATTAGTAAAAATAGACATGTCAATTAAGGAGGTAACAATGAATATGATAGTAAAAAAGAATGCATTTGGTCAACTCTTAACTACTCTATTGAGGATCTATAGCCAACCCTAATATGTTGAGATTAAAAATTGATTGTTCTCGTTGTTGCTGTTGTTGTCCTCCTAATGTCACATAACCATTATCCTTACGATATTCTCTTACAATAAAAACACCTATTTTTCCCTTATATAAATAAAATTTTTTTATCAGCACTTTTTTATAATATTCATTAAAGAGAAATTAACGAAGGCAGTAACTCACTAAGTTCCAACAATACGGGTGCTTATGTGTGTATTATCTTCTTCATCAAGCTTGGCCAAACCGAAGTCAGATATCTTAGGATTAAGATATTTATCAAGCAGAACATTAGTAGCCTTGATGTCTCTATGAACAATCTTCAATCTTGACTCTTCATGAAGATAAGCCAAACCTCTTGCTATCCCAACACAGATCTTATGTCTTGTTGTCCAATCCAACTTCAACTGGCATTCTTCTAAGCCTTTAATTTATCAAATTTAATAGAAAATCAATTATACATATGTACATTATCTTACTTACAACATGTTACAAATACCAAAAACAACAATTGTACGAAGTAAATTTTTACCAAACAAAGCTCGAGCAAGGCTATTGTTTTCCATGTACTCATATACTAGCAATAGTTGATTTCCTTCAATACAACATCCATAGAGCTTAACAAGATGAGGGTGTTGAAGAGCAGAAATCATGCCTATCTCATTCACGAACTCGCGATTAATTATATGGATTACCATGTCATGTGCCACCTCACCCAATATAATGTGGATTCTTACTTATCCACAGCAGTCACAAATCCCAATCATTTAAGTTGAAATTAAACAACTAATCCAATACCGTTGCTAAGCTAGGTTTATCATTAATTGAGCTTATCATTAGGTATGGATAGGTCGTCATATATACCAAATATTCTCTAATAACGGTGCATGGTTTAATTTGTAATTTTTTTATACTGGTTTTACTAAAGATATATGTTACAATAGAAAAATATAAGAAAATAAAATAATGATACCTTGCGAGATAGATGTTGCCGAAGGAGCCTTTGTCCTTGGACCCTGTTTTGGAAAACCAGCCTTGCATGCAAGGTAAAATTCATAAACCGAAATATATAGTTTTGATTCTAATCCAATTTCTTATAGTTAATTTGCTGCAAAATGTGTTTTTCTTCATTGATATGGGATGAAAATGTTGAACATTCGAGCCTTTAGAATTTGGGTTTCCATCTGCTCAGGTGATGTTAACCAGTGGCGGCTCTAAGAATTTTGTTTAGGGGGGTCATTAAAAAAATTTGAATAAAAAAAGAATTTGAATATATTGATTTATTGACAAAAAAAATTAATATATGAAGTTTTACAATTTTCTTCTACAAATTCTCAAATTTTTAATAATTATTATATGATAATTCATTATGAGTATCTATTGTCAATGTAGGTAACTATGAGCCTATGACTATTTTATTTTGTTAAGTTTATCTAGCATTTTTATTTTTATGCAATTGTTATTATCTATTTGTTACTTTTTTTTTATAAAAATAGTTTAAACTAAATGGCTAAACTAAACTCATTAGCTTTGTATTAATTATTGATGCACAGAATCACACTCATTCATACATAAAATTATACACTACGTGTTTACTTAACCAATCAAATGCTTGAACAAACACTAACTTTACAATTTTTTTTCTTAAATTTTACTAACTTTATAACAAAAAGTTATTATAACACGATAACAATACACACACATGTAACAAACTATTTCTATTTCCTAATTATTAAATTATATTATATTTATATTGTACACACAAACGTCCCACACATCATAATTCACACAAATAGCATTATAATAAAAAGTAATGCACACAAACAATATTAGACACACACACACACACATAATATAAATTTATTAAAAAAAAATGACACTTATAATTCACAAACACTTACTGTGGGTGAGAAAGCCCAGCGCTATATGTTGGGCCTGGGGCCCAATTTGAGTATAACTTCCTATCCGAAGAGGTTAAAAGGATCAACGCTTTACCGTCCTGGTGAAAATGCAACCCAGAAAGGAAGGGTATTGCGTCCGAAGACAACCTGGCTAGTCCGAAGAGCTTCCACTCGTCGAATCTACAGAGAGCTTGATCAAGTAGAAGATTCCTCAGTCAGGAATTAGTTCTGGTCATGCTTAAGTGCGGGGAGATCATGAAATATCTTACAAATAAAGCTGCCACCACTGCATTGAATGCACTGCAGCAACTTTCCTGGCCGCATTTATGTGGAGAAGACACCTGAACAGTGCAGCCTCAACCACTACCACTCACTGCAGGTTAAAGCAAACTTCTGATGTGACTAATACTCAAGTAGATGCTTAGATGAAGAACAAGTGTGCGGTGAAGATGAGAGAAAAGATGTATATATATATATATAGGAAATAGGTCTCACGGAGGGAGGGGAGGCAAAAATTGTATCTTCGAAGTTGGTAAATGCGAAACCTCTTCGGACCGAAGAAACTTTTACGAAATACTAGCTTGAGTGTCTTTTACCCTTATTTGCTTGCATGAACCGTTGCTAAATCCATATCTAGTCCAGCTGTTTAACCCATTCTCTACAAATTCATTGTTGGAGATTTGTTGGGCTCATAACACGGGAAGTTCCTGCCTAGTCCATCAAATTTCAACCCTACAATTGGCGCCATCTGTGGGAAACAGCTTGAGCAAAGGTGGAAGCAACACCTCAAAGAATGGCTGAACCAAGGTAACGACTAGCGGAGTCCAGGTCATCTCAATACACCAATCCCTTTCTTCATCTGGAACGGAGGCAGGATCGTGAGGGCAGCATACACACTGCACGTGACGATCAAAACCAGTCGCATGGAGAGAGCCACATGTCCCATGCAGAGAAAAACCGAGACATGCAGAAGGAAATCGATAGGCTAAAGAGGGAGTTGCGCCATGCGAAGAGGAAGCGCAGTCCCTCGTACTCTGATGAAGGTTTTGAGGACGAACAGGATGTTGTCTACAAGCAGAAACTTCGAACGCCAGTCAGCGAATCCTTTACCTATGAGGAAATGCGTCATGGCGAGGGGAACCCTCAGAACCCCTTGCCTAGGGGTGTAGGGAACGACGCTATGAGTAAAGCCCTGGATCAGATTTCCAGATCTCCTTTTACCCGCAACATCGAGAATGCTAGACTTCCTCGACGTTTCCACCAGCCTACATTCACCATCTATAACGGTCGAACAGACCCAGTGGAACATGTGAGCCATTTCAACCAGAGGATGGCCGTCCATTCTAGGGACGAAGCCCTGATGTGCAAAGTCTTCCCATCCAGCTTGGGACCGATAGCTATGAGGTGGTTTGATAATCTGAAAGCAAATTCTATAAGCTCTTTCCAAGAGCTGACTCAGGCATTTGGTTCACGCTTTGTCACATGCCGAAGGGTTCCACAGTCTATGGCTTCCCTATTGTCAGTCAGTATGAAAGAAGGTGAGACTTTGAAGTCATATTCAGATAGGTTCTGGGAAACGTATAACGAGATAGAGGAAGATTGTGAATTGGTGGCTATCAGCTCTTTTAAACTGGGCCTCCCCACTGAGCATCCTTTGAGAACATCCTTAACGCGCAAGCCTGCTACCAGTATACGCCAGTTGATGGATAGGATTGACAAGTACAAGAGAGTTGAAGAAAATCAACAGCAGAGTAAAGGAAAGGATAAGGTTATCCCTCAGGAGGGGAGGGATTTCAGGTTGGACCGACAGAACCATAACAGGACAAGAAAGGACTGGGTCGGACAGAGTACAGCGAATCTTCAGACAGTCAATGCTGTTTTCCGTGAGCCAGTGCACCAAGTCCTGGATAAAATAAAGAATGAACCGTTCTTCAAAAGGCCGAACAAGATGGTCGGAAACCCTGAAAGGCGCAACCACAATCTTTACTGTCAATATCACCTTGACCATGGGCATACTACTGAGGATTGCAGGAGCCTGTGAGACCATCTGGATCAGCTGGTCAGCGAAGGCAAATTGTAGCACCTTCTACACCACTCATACTGTCAGGGAAATCACGCAAACGCGGGGCCCAGGAAAGGCGATTCTGTAAAACCTCCCTTGGGTACAATCAATGTTATTTTTGCCGCACCAGGAAGGACGGGGTCTTGCCCATCCAGAGTATTGTCGGTTGCTCGGCTGCCCTCGGAGAGCGTCAAAAGAGAGCCGAAAAGACCTAGGATGGAGATTCCAGTTTTGAGCTTTTCGGACGAGGACAAAATCGGGACTATACAGCCGCATGATGACGCCCTGGTAGTTACTTTGAGAATAGGGGGATACGACGTGAAGAGGGTGATGGTAGATCAGGGCAGCGCCGCAGAAATAATGTACCTAGACCTGTACAAGGGGCTGAACCTATCCCCCGAGGACCTAACTCCGTACAGTTCCCCTTTAGTTAGCTTTGATGGTAAAGTGATTATTCCGAAGGGTCAAATCAGGCTACCTGTGCAAACCGGACCTGAGACGGTGGAGGTAGATTTCATAGTGGTGGATGCCTACTTGCCTTACACTGCAATTGTCGGCAGACCTTGGCTTCATACCCTCGGGGCCGTATCCTCCACTCTTCATCAAAAGATTAAGTACCTGTCCCAAAGGATAGTCGTGGAGATCCAAGGGGATCAGTCTACATCCAGGCAATGTCTAGTGGTAGCTATCCAACACCGACCTTAGGCCGAGCCCTCGAGCTGTAACAAAGATAGTTTATAGCAATTAATGACTTCGGTGCTGGACATCGAAACCTCGGCCGGAGAAGCGGAGTGCGAAAGCTTGGCAAGAATAGTCCTGGATAACGACCCAGAGAAGTTTTTTCAAGTCGGATCCATGCTGCCTCCTCAAGAGAAGGAAGAGCTGATAGAATTCCTCAAGGCAAACGTTGATGTATTTGCTTGGGATTCTGCGGAAGCCCCTGGGGTGAGCCCAGATTTTATTTGCCACCATCTCAACGTTAATCCCACCATCATCCCCAAGAAACAACCGCTCCGGCGTCTGTCAAGGGAACACGCTGACGCGGTCAGGGATGAAGTGATGAAACTCAAGCAGGCGGGGGCTATCAAGGAAATCTTTTATCCCGAATGGCTGGCTAACACGGTGGTGGTAAAAAAGAAAAACGGGAAATGGCGGGTGTGTGTGGACTTCACCGATCTTAATAGAGCTTGTCCGAAGGATCCGTTTCCCATGTCGAAGATAGACCAACTAGTTGATGCCACTGTTGGACACCCTCGGATGAGTTTCTTAGACGCATTCTAGGGTTATCATCAAATACCCCTGGCTCTCGCCGATCAAGAGAAAACAGCTTTCGTGACCCCTGTAGGGAATTACCACTACAAGGTAATGCCGTTCGGCTTGAAAAATGCTGGGGCTACATATCAGAGGATGATGACCAGAATGTTTGAGTCACAGTTGGGTAAAAGCATGGAAGTGTATATTGATGACATGGTGGTTAAAAGCAAGGTCATAGCTGAACACATTGGGGACCTTAGGGATGTCTTTGAAATTCTGAGGGGACACAGATTGCGCTTGAATGCTTCCAAGTGTTCGTTCGGTGTTGGATCAGGCAAGTTCTTAGGGTATATGGTCACTCACAGGGGAATCGAAGTTAACCCCGATCAGATAAAGGCCATCAACGACTTGCGAGCTCCACGGAACCCCAAGGAAATTCAGAAGCTGACTGGGATGACCGCTGCCCTTAATAGGTTCATTTCCAGATCAGCAGACAAGTGTAGGCCCTTCTTCTCATTGATTAATAAGTTGAAGGATTTCGAATGGACAGAGGAATGTGTTGTTGCTTTTCAGCAACTTAAGGACTACCCGGCTAGACCTCCCATTATGTCCAGCCCCGAGCCAGATGAAGTCTTGTTTGCTTACATCGCTGTGGCTCATAATGCTGTAAGCTTGGTGCTAATCCGAACAGACGGTGGTGTGAAAAAACCAGTTTATTACGTAAGCAAGTCATTGCATGAAGCAGAAGTTCGTTATTTGCCACTGGAAAAAGCCATTCTGACAGTTGTGTTAGGCACGAAGAAGCTGCCCCACTATTTTCAAGTCCACACCGTTATAGTCCTCACTCAGCTCCCACTTAGAGCCATACTCCGAAGCGCCGATTACACCGGAAGAATTGCCAAATGGGGGACGATCCTCGGGGCTTTTGATATTAAGTACGTGCCTCGCACATCAGTGAAGGGCCAGGTCCTTGCGGACTTGGTTGCCGAGTTCACAGAACCCCATTTAGAGGAAGTGACACCAATGCTGGGCACTGAAGGACGAACCGTTGGTACGGTTTCTTCACGGAGCCCCTTGCCCTGGGAGGTGTATGTGGATGGCGCATCGAATCAGAGAGGCTCAAGAGTGGGGCTGGTGCTGATATCCCCAGAGAGGATTATCATTGAAAAAGCGTTAAAGCTGAATTTCTCAGCAACAAATAACGAGGCAGAATACGAGGCTCTATTGATGGGGATGAAGATGGTACGAAAGATGGGAGGAAAGTCAATTGAGATGTTCTCGGACTCAAGGCTAGTCGTCGGCCAAGTGTTGGGAGAGTTCGAGGCGAAAGACAAAAGGATGCATGCGCACTTGAGCCTGGCTAAGTCCCTACAATCCGAGTTTGAATCCTTCAACCTGCGGCACATCCCCAGAAGTGGCAATACGCATGCCGACTCTCTAGCCACCCTTGCCACCTCTTCGGCACAGGAACGGCCAAGGGTTATCCTCATTGAGGACATACAGAGACCTACGGAGTTAAGAAAAAAGGCATTCCAAGTTCATTGCGTCGGAACCAACCCGTGTTGGATGGACCCCATCATCAAGTTCTTGAAGGACGATACGTTGCCCGAAGAAAAAGGGGAAGCGAACAAAATACGTAGAAAAGCTACAAGGTTCTGGTTGTCCGAGGATCAAAAATTGTACAAACGATCCTATTCGAGCCCATACTTGTTGTGCATGCATCTTGAAGCGGCTAAGTCACTGTTAGAAGAATTGCATGAAGGGATCTGTGGGAGCCATACTGGAGGAAGATCCTTAGCTCACCGAGCCATTACTCAAGGCTATTGGTGGCGAAATATGCAAAGAGAGGCACATGAATACGTTAAAAAGTGTGACCAGTGCCAACGTTTTGCGCCCAACATACACCAACCTGGCGGTACCCTTAATCCACTATCTAGCCCATGGCCTTTTGCTCAATAGGGACTGGATATCGTGGGCCCATTCCCTAAAGCAGCAGGAAACAAGAAGTACCTTCTAGTCGGAACAAACTACTTCACCAAATGGGTCGAAGCCGAGCCTCTAGCGAATATCAGGGATGCAGATGTAAAGAAATTCATCTGGAAAAATATCGTCACTCGATTCGGTGTCCCCCATACCCTGATCTCGGACAATGGGCTTCAGTTTGATAGCAAAGCTTTCAGGCATTATTGTAGCGAGCTGGGAATCACAAACAGATACTCCACCCTTGCTTATCCTCAGGGAAATGGGCAAGCCGAAGCAGTTAATAAAGTCATAGTTAACGGGCTAAAGAAGAGGCTGGATGATGCGAAGGGTAGGTGGGTAGAAGAACTACCCCACGTGTTGTGGGCATATAGAACTACGCCTCGCAGGTCTACTGGAGAGACCCCCTTCTCGATGACCTATGGGGCCGAAACTGTTATACCTCTGGAAACTGGATTTCCAACATACAGGACCAGCTCTTTTGATCCAATCAACAACGGTGGGCAACTGGAAAAGAGTTTGGATCTGATTGAAGAACGAAGGGAAAACGCAATGGTCCGATTGGCGCATTACCAGCAGAAACTCAAGCAGGGCTATGACGCCAATGTGAGGTTGAGACCCCTTGAGCTTGGTGATCTGGTCCTAAGGAAGGTGGTAGGTAATGCAAAGAATCCAGCATGGGGAAAACTAGGGCCGAACTGGGAAGGTCCGTATCGCATTACTTCAAGGGCTGGCGTTGGAGCATACTTCCTAGAAGACCTGGATAATCATGTAGTGCCCCGGCCATGGAATGTAAATAACCTCAAAAGGTACTACTATTAAAAGAATTCTCCCTTCAGTCATGATACCATTTTGTTATGTTAAGTTCACAAGTGTTTAAACTTAAATTCAATCATGTCTGTAGTCCTCGGACCAGATGATTTGGGTTAGTTAACACCCCTTTACGATTCTCACAAGTGTTTAAACTTAAATTCAATCATGCCTGTAGTCCTCAGACCAGATGATTTGGGTTAGTTAACACTCCTTAACGATTCTCTCGTGTTTAAACTTAAATTCAATCATGCCTGTAGTCCTCGGACCAGATGATTTGGGTTAGTTAACACTCCTTAACGATTCTCACGTGTTTAAACTTAAATTCAATCATGCCTGTAGTCCTCGGACTAGATGATTTGGGTTAGTTAACACCTCTTTACAATTCTCAAGTGTTTAAACTTAAATCCAATCATGCCTGTAGTCCTCGGACCAGATGATTTGGGTTAGTTAACACCCCTTTACGATTCTCAAGTGTTTAAACTTAAATCCAATCATGCCTGTAGTCCTCGGATCAGATGATTTGGGTTAGTTAACACTCCTTTAACGATTCTTACACGTGTTTAAACTTAAATTCGATCATGCCTGTAGTCCTCGGACCAGATGATTTGGGTTAGTTGACACTCGTTCACGTTATTAGTTTAATCTGGTGCTTGGCGGAACATGCAAACTTAAGCTAAAATTACTTCAACTGTTATTATCATAAGGCCTTGTTTAGCCATGTCTAAAAGATTACCGTAGTTTTGGTTGGCTCTTAGTTATTAAACCATCATTGTTAACCATAATGACACAATCTAACACACTCCATAAAAGCAACAATGAACAAAAAGTAAACTACTTCATTCATTAAAAAGGCAATTTCATTACAAAATAGATAATAAAGGGTCCTAACTATTACACAATCTGAACATCCTAAGCCTTATTCTGAGGCACTGGATCAGTCTTTGGCAGATCACCCGCATCTCCGGTCTGAAGAGGTGCTTGGCTTGTCTCAGCTGGGACTGCAAGATTCTGACCGGTCGAGGAAGCTTCCAAGATATCTGGCAGGTCACAGATATCAGGGTCGTAGTAAACACTCCCAGGCTGCCTCAGGGCAGACTCTGGGGGAACTCCGGCCGCGTCAAGGCATTTGCCCCACGTTATCTCACAGTACTCCCTGCAGACCTTGGCAAACTCCTCGGTCAGCCTCGTTTGGGTCTCTTGCACCCCCAGCAGGTAGGCAGCCTGCTTCTCGGCCTCAATTGCTTCATTGGCCAACTGAGCGTCCTCCTTGGCCAATTTAGCAGCGTCCCTGGCTTTGTCTAGCTCAGCCCAAAGTTCTTTCACCAACGCCCTCTCTGTTTCCAGATTGATTTCGGTGGTATATAGCTTCTGGCGCTGGTCTTCGGCTTGCTTTTCAACATTCTTCAGGCCTGCCTCCACACTTTTCTTCGCCTTCACCTCCTCCTTCAGTTGCTCAAAGATGCGGGCGCACTCGTCTTTTGCAGCGCCCAGTGCTTTCTCAACCTCCTCCCTTGATTGCACCTCGGCTTGCACTTCGATCTCTTTCTTTTTGTCCACTCCTCAGCCACAAATATCTGCTGGGCGATCTGCACGATAGACGAACTTTCCTTATTATTAGTTATTAGACATAGCAAAAAGAGGGTAAGAAGGTCAATTCCCTTACCATGCCTAGATCCCTTTTTAGGGATAAGAAAAGCTCATGCTGGCTGAAGCGCCTGTAGGAATCCATATCCCTTGGAAGGAGCAAGGGCTGCTCCAAAGCTTCGGCAATGTAACCAGCCTTGCCTCCACCATAATTTCTGATGGAGGCATCATAGGGGATGTCCGCACCATCCAGCGTCACCTTTGGAGGCCATGACCGAGAGCCCCGGTGCACATCGGTGGCTGAAAGGTCTTCCCTACTTTCAGTAGATGAAGCCCTTTTTCCCCTGGTATTATGAGCCACCTTCTGCTGTTTGGGCCCCTTTTTAGGCACAGCCTCAGTGCCTTCGGCCTCAGTCGCAACCCTTTTCTTCTTTAGATCCGGCAGCGGCTTCAAGCTGAGATCTGAAGGGGCTTGAGGAGGAAGAGGAGGGAGATCCGCTGCTGGCTGGGATGGACTAGTGCCTTTGGAGGCGGCCTTCGGTTTTCTATTCTTCATCAACTCTGATAAGCTCTGCATGTCTTCATCCGAAGAGTAGGCAGACACGATTAGTCTCTCTGGATGGACAGTCGATTGCCTATCTGTTTCCTCCTCGACGTCTATAATTTGAATCTCTTCCGAAGCCTCTCCCTCAAATCTGAACTGGTCGATCTGCTCGTCAAGTGAAGGTGTAGAAGAAGCAACTCTTTCTTCCTTTGCTACTGGTTCAAAGGGAACTTGTTGAACTGGCTGAACGAGCAGTGGTATACCCTGCGGATTAGGATGGGGCACCGGGGCGAGGTCGAAAGGAGCTAAGAAGTTCTTCCGAGCCACGTCAATATGGTTGATGCGGCGATCCCCGAGTGTGATTGCGTTGCCGATCGACTGGAGTTCAGACTTCGGAATATAGCCGAGGATGAGGGGAACGGACCTGAGCTGTCCGTCTTCACTTACAAAAATCTCTGACCGAAAAAGGTAGTTTAGAGCCGCGGTATTTGTGAGACTCAGCCGAGGAGCTACATGATTTCTATCTGTAAACATTCCAATAGAACTGTCAGAAAAGATTGAAATATGACGAAGGGAATTCCGAATAGCTGAAAGCAAAAAATGTTAGAAAATCTCAATGGGGGATGTCCCACCTGGCTCTCCTGGCTGGGTTGGGCAATGAATTCCATCATGCCATGCGCCCGAGACGATTAGATAATCGTCCTTCATCCCTTTATTAGACTTGGGGAGACAGGAGAGAAGTTTGACGACATCGGATCGGGACCTTAGATAGTATCCTGCTCCCTCTTTGGTACGACACTCGTACATGTGTACCACATCGTACCAGGTTAGCCACAATCCTAAATGACGGTTTAAGTCGTCAACTGCCCCTAAAATCCTAAACGTGTTAGGTGTGCACTGGTCAGGGCTAAGCTTATAGGCGGTAAGGTAACTTCTGGTAACCGGACCCATGAGGATGGTCATTCCTCCCTCTAGGAAAGCGATAAGAGGGATTATAACTTCACCCACTTTCCGGTCCATTAATAACCTCTCCGTAGGGCAGTACCTCAAGCCCACTTCCTGAGGAATACGATACGTCGCCCTAAACTTCTATATCTGGGAGGGACTGTCCACTAAGTATTTAAATCTACCCATTTTGAATTAGGTTAGAGGGTGGGGAATGCGAACCAGCAACTGAAGAAAATCTACCAAAGGCCGAAGAGGCAATCTGAATAGATTTTGAAAACCTCGTACAAAGAACTTACGCGGAATCGAATTGGAGGATGTCCCTTAGCCTCGCGGGAAGATCGTAGCGGATTCTGGGACGAGTCGAAGTAGATGACAGCAAAGGTTTTGGGAATTTGAATGCTTGAGTTCGCTGGAGAGTCTGAAATTTGCAAAGTGAGAAAATAACCCCTTCTGGAACTTTATATAGGGGCAGGCAAAGTGGTGGGACTTATCCCGCCCGAAATTTTGAGGGAAATGTCGTCCGTGGGTTTTGCGACGTGGCATTAGATCTCATGGACAGAACGCCGCCTGGAGCAATTAATGACGCCTCGGAAACGGCGCAACAGCAGCGGTAATAAAGAAGGCGCCTAGATTCATGCGCATACACGCGTGCGGAGTCAGAAATACCATGCTTCCATTTGGCAAAGGATGAAAACCCCACTTTTTCTCTTCGGATGCAAGGGAAAAATTGGAATTTTGAGGGGCCATTGTGGGTGAGAAAGCCCAGCGCCATATGTTGGGCCTGGGGCCCAATTTGAGTATAACTTCCTGTCCGAAGAGGTTAAAGGGATCAACGCTTTACCGTCCTGGTGAAAATGCAACCCAGAAAGGAAGGGTATTGTGTCCGAAGACAACCTGGCTGGTCCGAAGAGCTTCCACTCGTCGAATCTACAGAGAGCTTGATCAAGTAGAAGATTCCTCAGTCAGGAATTAGTCCTGGTCATGCCTAAGTGCGGGGAGATCATGAAATATCTTACAAATAAAGCTGCCACCACTGCATTTAATGCACTGCAGCAATTTTCCTGACCGCATTTATGTGGAGAAGACACCTGAACAGTGCAGCCTCAACCACTACCACTCACTGCAGGTTAAAGCAAACTTCTGATGTGACTAATACTCAAGTAGATGCTTAGATGAAGAACAAGTGTGCAGTGAAGATGAGAGAAAAGATGTATATATATATATAGGAAATAGGTCTCACGGAGGGAGGGGAGGCAAAAATTGTATCTTCGAAGTTGGTAAATGCGAAACCTCTTCGGACCGAAGAAACTTTTACGAAATACTAGCTTGAGTGTCTTTTACCCTTGTTTGCTTGCATGAACCGTTGCTAAATCCATATCTAGTCCAGCTGTTTAACCCATTCTCTACAAATTCATTGTTGGGGATTTGTTGGGCTCATAACACGGGAAGTTCCTGCCTAATCCATCAAATTTCAACCCTACACTTACTTTTTACTCTTAGAGTTTGAAATACTTATAATAAAGATGTGCAAAATTTAATTCATAGTGTGCAAAAATATTTTTAAAAATAAATTAAAGTACTAAATTAACAAAAAAAAAATATTTTTTATATATAAATTTTTTATTATTATTTTTTTAAGTCAGGGGGTTCATTTGAACCCCTGAATATAGACTAGCGCCGCCCCTGATGTTAACATGATCAAATTCTCAAAATCCTAGTTACTAGGTCCATTTTTCTGATAACAACATATGTTTTTATTGATTGTGACATGTTTGGATGTTATATCTTGTTTGCATGACATAAACTCATGGCAATTAATGATGTTCTAGATTGCAAATTTAAGTCGAGCGGAATAGGTCGCAAACACTTCATTTCAAAATATAGCCTTCAAACTTAAATTATTGGTTTTAGACTAAGTTTTATTTATGTGATTTTTATCTTTTTTAGAATATAACTAAGAATTGAAGCATTGTAATTTCTTAGAATGCAATTAGGAATTAAAGTGTTATTATTTTCCCTTTTCTTATTCTATTCATGATGTAAGCTCAATATTTTTAACGACATAAATGGATTTATTTCATTTTATAGTTTTTTATTTTCTGTTTTCCTTTTAAATGAAATAAGCGGCAACTAAAATTATAAAAACCTTGATCTAGAAGGGAGAATATTGTCAGTCGAATGGCTATTTTTGAGGAAAAAAATAAATAAATAAATAAACAGCCTAATCTATTCACCGGGTGATCTCGACGTTGCTATTTCTCTTAGCTGCGTGATGCAAGATTTGGTGGATGATTCTCTCTACTTCAGTTAGATCAACTTCAAATTTTTGAGTGATGTGGTTAGTGAATCAAAACAATTTATGGAGGGCTTGGATTTGATAAGGACAATGCTCGAATGGTAATGTAAATAATGTCGGAAGGTGACATTATTGAGGGAAACACCGAAAAATGACAAGAGAGATTCCTAAAACCTGGGCTCTATTATGTAGTGTAGAGAGAGAGAGTGGCATCAAGAGGGTTAATGTAGTTCAATTTGATAAACAACTTTCATAATGGTCCATAACGAAAAGCATAAGCAACTACATTTTTACTCTATTTAATTGTATATTACAATGGACCAAATGTAGGGTATATATAAAAATACGTGTTGGTTTTAATATTGTAAACATAAAACCACAATAGCCCATAATATTACAAAACCCCAATAAATAATGGTTTTTACAAAAAGCATTATCTGCATATATATATCCATGGTAGTAACGAAGTTATAGTAATTTCTTGATATATTTTAACAGTAGGAAAAACAAAACAATTTAAGACCTTGAAAGTAACTCACCAAAATATTTTTCTTTGCATGCCTTTTCCCTCCTCTCCACCAGGTCTTTAAATTGATTTTTTTGGGGATAAATTTTGGACACAAGCGCAGAGGAAAAAAAATAAATTCAAACTAAACTTTGGAATGGATAGAGACCATTTCATGATTAAGATATATTTTTGACAAACTTAAAAGTGTACATGGTATTACGTCATTTAAATTCTCATTCCACTAAACAAGAGTTCAAAATTAATAACTGATTTCAAATGACATAAAATCACCTATACATTGAGATATGTAACAATTAAATGGTTAATCAATTTCATATACAAATGACAAGGATCTTATCTCCTTTATTCTGCTCAGTCATCCAAGAGGTTTTAGACTGTTTATTAATGCAACATAAAATGTTTTATTATAGAAAATATTTTAAGTGAAAAATGATTTTAGAGCAAAGGATTTATTTTCAAATGTTTGGTTATGATTGAAACATGCATTAATTTTCTAGGATTCTGTTACACCAAGAAAACGGTGGCAATAATAGTTGACATCTTTATTTTTCATTGAAAATTTGCCACAAAATTTGAGTAAATTCAGAATTCAAATTTAGGATTCACTTAAGTTTTGAAAGGCCAAACCTATGACCTTAAGTTTTGAAGATTGCGACAAGTTGTTTATATATATTCTCTTACCATATTGTGAGGTAGATTGATAATGCAGGTGGTTAGATATGTGTTGAAGTGGTTTTTTTATTGTTTAAGCCGTCGGAAATCTCGTTGATTCCGCTGACTTGAATCTGGAACATGTTCGCAGGATTAATAATCTGAATTCAGATGCGGATCATCAGGGGGGTTTAATTGATTTATAGGCTTGTACAGTAGAGCTCCTCAGGATTTTGGGCCACAATTATATTGGATAATTTTGAGAGAGAGAGATTCATAGAAATTTATGTCTCTTTTCGTTCCCAATTAATGCTTATACTATAACTCAACTTGTTCTTGGAATGTAATTGTGAAACATGTAGTTGGATTGGATAAAGGGCGTACACTTTTTATTTTTTGTTTTTGGTAAGTAATTAGGATAAGGAGGAAACACATGATTATGAAGTGGGTGAGCCAACCTCAGCCAATAATAATACAGCTCAAATTTTTGACCTTATCCGAAGCAGTGGCATTCTTGTTAGTGTAATATATATATAATTTCAAAGACGGCTAATTAGTCATCATGTATTCATGTTCATGTAATTCCATTGGTTCGTTCCATTCAAGCTGCAAATCGATAAGGTCAACCGATTTTATATATATACTTATCGTGCAAGGAATATAACTTCAATTAGAATGATCGAGTTGGGGGCAGTACCAATATTTTTTTTTCAAACGACGAGCACTGCAAGTGGTAGATTCTAGTATTGTATACCGTACGTTTTATAGTGCCTAATTACGTTAAACTTTAGTTGGGATTAAAAAAAAAAAAAAAAAAAAACCGCGAGTAAGTCAAGGGAAGTGATAGGTATTGCTTTGGACATACATGCATGTTAACTCCTCGAAGGGTCGTGGATTTGGAGGCTATATATGTAATTTTGCCCCATCCTTAAGTAAAGATTAATCTCTTGCATTTTCATTTTCTTTTTTTCAATTCCTTGACTTTGGTAATAATCAGTAATCTAGCAAAAAAGAATTTATATTTTCTAGATACATTATTTCTATTAAAATTTCATTTCAGGGGGCAGTTATGTATGTGCATGCGTAGACGCTATTCATTGTACCCATTGCCCATACATTGACCTAGCTAGCTTTTCTTTAGTTGCTAAAAATATAATGCTCTAGTTACCTGTGATAATAAAACAATTAAAGCAACTAGGGCATTCCATTTTTAGCAAATAAAGAAAGGCCAATGTGTCGGCAGTGGGTAATGTTCAGTATATTTCAAAGAGTTCTGCCGTTTAACCTCAAAAAAAAAAAAAAAATATATATATATATATCTCTCTCTCTCTCTCTCTCTCTCTCTCAAAGTGGCACCATATCCAATCATGGAGAAGACCGACAGCATGGCCATATAGAGGCATCCTCATCATTCATCTGTCTTGTATGGAACTAGCCCTTTGTTTTCTTATATATTTATTAAAAAAAAAAAAAAAGATTATTAGTTTATGTATCAAAGTGTACAATGTTGTACACATATGTTTAGTTTACAATATAAATTTTACATTATTATTATTTTTTTTTTTTTGAGAAAAATCCTTACATTGATAATACATTGTAAATTACCAATTTTTCTGATCGAAAACATATCATCACACTTTTTTCTTCTTCTTTTTAAATATGATAAAACGTCCAACAAAAAGAACACGAAAATGCAGTCAACTAATAAAAGTTGGACCTCGTGCATACCCAGCCCATCTAAAATTAACCTTTGTAGACAAACGTTAGAATAAAGAGAAAAAGCCCAAATCCAATAGCCAAAGATTGATTCAAGGGGCATATAATGGTAGAGATCGTGGGATTGCTGCATTAACTGAGGCTAAAAGTCTAAAACCATTACCTTAATTTTCCAGGACATTTTTCCCTAGAGATGTCTACTGCATGCAGTGCTGCATTTCCATAATTCCTATACCTTTTCCAGGAAGTTGTCCCTCTGATAGTCTGATCATGACAACAACGTCAAAAGTAAAGGTTATGTTCAAGTTAGCTGCTCCCACAGTTCTTAAAGCAGCAGCCTATATGCACACAGGTTCTTCTTAATATTGTGGGTACTCTGAAGGAGAGCTGAGGGACCAGAGGAGGTTGGCTAAGGTTGAAAAATAAAAAAGGGACATTAGGTTATGCTTGTAGTTAATTGATTTACTAACACCAAGTAAACATAAAATAAAAGACCATGTGCTGGATTTACATCCTGATGAGACCATAAAAATCATTAAGATCATCCATCTTAATGAACAACCATTGCATCATTAGTGCGCCATCAAAGAAAGATGAGTAACTGCTTAACACATTCAATAACGACCATCAAATGTCTTAAACTCTCATCAAGACAAAGAACGTTATAATTAGAGTAATAATCACCCTCATTTATGTCTAACAACTACCTAAATCGCCTATAAAATGTACAATCTACCTCACTTGCTTAGAGCATCTTCAGCAGCTTCTCTATATTTTTGTATTGTTTGGACAATAATAGTGACATTTACCTTTTACCTACCTATTTTTTCAAATACATCTTCCAACAGATTCTCTATCTCATTTAAATATTATTTCTTTATTCATTATTTATTCATTTTTTAACACACATATTCCCATACCCCCATTCCCACTCCTTTCTTTGCTAATTTTTTATTTAGTTTTATTCTTTTGCTAATGTACAGTTGCCCATTAGATTTGATAAGCTACTGTTCATGAGCCAAAAAAAAAAAAATCATGATTTAGAGAATTCATTGGAGACCATTTTTTGTGTCTCATTCTCTATTATAGAGATTATTTTGCTTTTACCTAAGCTATTAAAAATGCTCTAAGGTACGTCAAAAAATTACTACAAAACACCATCTATATACAAAAGATATGGGTTGATACTAACTTAAGCATCGGAGGCTCCTCCACTGGGCACAATCCGGGGGTCTTTTCGATCAACTCTCTTTATCTTGCAAGTCTTACAAGATCGTCAAGAGCTCCGGATTGGACGAGTGATCCAACTGACAATTTTGGTATCATCAGTTTGGTGCCATCTGTGGGAACGTGATTAGTCATCTAGCTCTTCCTGCAACAATGGGTTCACTCAGTTCAATGGAGAATCATGAATACAAAAGTACTGATCTAAGAGTATCCCACGAGATAATACCCTGTGATCATCTCTTCATTCTGCCCATGCTCATTTCATTTAATCTATGATTGGGCTGAGATGGGGGAGATAAAGAGGCATAACCAAGACACCTTCATCTTCAAAGCATGACTTGTCAACCAAACAAGTAGACAATGATGTGAGAGCCAAGGTGCAACGTCTCAAATCCTTTGGCCTTTAAATTTAGGGTCCACACCACTGAAACAGAGAAGTATAACATCCATTTGCGTCTAAAGGTGGAGGCAATCAAGTGGGTGGCTCATTGTGAGGCATGGACTAAACAAAAGAAGACCACAAAATTCAAGCGACCTCAACAAGCCCCAAGGGTATGACCTAGTCCTTGGGTCTTAAGGTCAGATTTATGCATTTCCCGTTCTAGCTCTCCAAATATTTGCAAGTTGCAACAGTTTTTATATGATTGTTTTGGCATGTGGCTTCTTTTTATTTCATGCTAAACTACTTTCAAAATATTGGATTGCCTCACTCTAAAAATTTTCTAAATTAAAATGCTTTCCTCACCGGCTTTAGATTTAGAAAAAGCCTGGTTGTCTATTGTCCTACCAAGCTTAAAGACCCCAATTTTGGGTATTAAAGAGGTGAGGTCAAATTGCATTTGAAAATACAAGTTTTTGGCATTAAAAAAAAAAAAAATCATTATGGTTTTGCCACATTAAAAGACCATATATTGTCTACAAAATTTAAACAAAATAAAAAGAAGAAAACGGTTGAGGAAAGCCAACTGTCGTGTATATAATTTTAATTGTATACTCATTATTGCATTAGGCAACGTAATTTCTGGAAAGTATACTAAAAAGTTGCTTAATAAAGAATGGTACCAATTAAGGAGAGTGCCTATTAAGGAAGTCAACTACGAAAATGGTAGAAAATAGAAAACAAATCAAATTCTTTGGAAATATTTATCATAACTGTTGTTACGGAGAAGAATTATGTGTATCCCATATAGAATCAAATCAAAATTTATGTCCCATAAATGTTGTTACGCCAAAGGTGGTGGGTAGCAAACCGCAACTATTTACCCAATATTATTTATCCCAATCTGAACAGCCACATAAAACACAATTAAGCTCTAACTAAAAGTTCAAATGATTTTTAGTTTGGACTTAAACCATTGTTCACAAGGCCAATCCTAGGCAAATCACAAATCAATTTTTCTCTTACACCATAACTCAAATAATGCATTTTGTTTATCTTACACAAGAACTCTGCATGGTTCACATCTATGAAGGAATAGGCTAACGCATCGGGATTCAAAGCATTTTAAACACTTTACCGAGTGTAATTTATTTGCATGGGAATAGGCCTATTTTTTACTGTCAATCTTAAATGATTTTAAGATAGTCCCTCTCATTATTCCATCAAAATCCTAGAAACTTAAAAGGAAATTTCAAGAAAAATCGTCAATTTTATATTTGCCTTATAGGCTTAAAAATAAGAGAAGCTGCTTTTTGAGTTTCCAAAGTTTAAAGATCCCAATTTTGGGTACTTAGAAGCATGAAACCACACATTTTTGAGCTTGTAGTCCTTAATTGCTCGTTTAAAATGGAGCACGACGTGCATAAATTCTGGATTTTAGCGTAAGCACAAGCCCAACTAATTAAGTACATGTGCAAAACATTGTTTTCTTTTGATCAATATCTCATATGTAGTTCATAAAAAAAAAAAAAAAAAAAAAAAAAAAAAAAAAAAAAAAAAAAAAATCTCAAATATTATAGTTTGTCAAAAAATAGATCTCTTTTTAGGAGAAATCCCATGAGCATATAATTAATTATGAATTCACAAATAATAATCATGATCCACTATTCCAAACATTTCTAAATTATATCGATTGCTTTAACTTTGAGAAGGAATTCCAAAATATATTTGTGTTATGTAAACACTCTAGAGAGATATTATGCTATGACATAGACGCATCAACATATATCGCCCTTAAGTTAGAGAACATTTTATATATTTGTGGTTAATATTATTTGTGAATTTCTTTATTGATATCGTTGTTCATAGCCTAACACTTTGCATAAAAAGAGTACATGTTGTACAACAACTAAACTAGAGTAACTAGACTATCTTGACTGTACATATACTGTCAAGTCCACAGGATTAAGAATGAGAACTCATCAAGAAGAGCTTGCTGCTAACAAGAAGATCAGAGGTATGTGACATGATAGCATCATACCACGACATCTCTATCTATATATAATTGTTGATTTAAATTAGTAAGTTGAACCCAACCCGTTGCCATTCCTACTAGCCACGATCTATATTAAATTGGTCAAACCAACCCCCATGTCTTTAAATACTTCCCCAATAAAAATGCTGTATTCTCTTACAACGTAATCGCAGCCATGTTCCTTATTAAATTTGGTCAAGCTGACCTACCTAATGGTTCCATAAAAGCCAAAATAATTTTAATACGACATGTCCATTGTGATTTATGAGAGAGATAGCCATTACAGTAAGTTGTAACCTCTTTTTGCCCAGAGAGAAACAAAAAACTAAGGTCCAATGAAAGAAAAGAAAGTAATAGAAGGCTTTGCCATTTTGCACCAGAAGTTTTGTTTTCCCTAATAAATTGTGAGATTCTAGCCTCATACGCACATTTAATTTTGCGTTTCGGTAATAACAATGTACATGTACATGTGTCATTGTGACAATTGAGTGGAATCACAATTGTTGTAAACGTGATAGACAATGGATGCATCTAGCACTGTCCAACTTATAATAAGCGGAGTCTCTTCCATTCCATGACAACATCACTTCAACCCTTGTGGGAAGTGTTGCACTTAGAGAAGAGACTAGGAGGTCCCATTTTGACACCTTTTTAACCTCAGCATTTGCTTTCAGATATTATATATAAAATCAGAATTGGATTCACCTCTCATTTTCACTTTTTTATTTTCATGTTTTAGTGTAGCTTAAGCTCCTGGCAATTAACATTGGAACTATCATTTCTGGAAAATATATATATGCAGGATTTGGAATATTTTTGGTAAAAGGTAAGTTTGGAATTTTTGGATTTATAAAGTTGATTAGTATGTTTACCGATTTATATGGACAGTTGTGCTGCTTAATAATAAAAGAAATTTGGTCCAATAGGGTTGTGACCTTGTTGTGATTTGACTCTAGTAATGAATAAATCCTTGGGATAAGATCCATTGCCATAGTGCGTTTAGACTAGGAATTTCTTCTTTTCCCCTTTTAACTTGTTAAAAACCTCATAATTTTTTACCAAATAAAAAAAAAATTTAAAAGAAAAATAAAACCCTAATCATTATTAGACGCGCATATATAGGATAGGACATGAAAGACATAAGATGTTGAAAAATAAGGGGAAAAAAGCAACAAAAAAAAAATGTAAAAGATGTACTTGGGATATGGGTAGTATAAGTTGGGGCATCAGAAATGTGAAAGGAACTGTGTTTCTCAGAATTGCCAAAGCAACCAATCCTATCTCTACCATATTTGGTTGCAAAGTTAACTCTTGAAGCATGACGGCCGCTTTAGTGTATGGACATGAAATACTGATAAGAACAGGTACCTATATGATATGGGCCAAATTCTTCTAATCATTTCAGTTATCTCTCTCTCTCTCTCTTTTCCTCAGTGTTGCAACTTGCAGGCTTGATTGCGTTATATAGTATACTGTCATTGTTTCAGTCCTCTAGATAAAGGAAATTTTTTTTTTGAAGCCCTAGATAAAGGAAATTTGAATATAAAAGACATTAATGTAGAGACGAGAAAATCCTTGAAAATGCTTTAAAAGGAGAATAATTTAAAAGGCACTGGATTTGAAGTGTTTTTATTTCCCTTTATTTTTCTTTTCTCTCAGCAACCAAACAAAGTACAAACAGTTCTTTTCTAGATCTGAGTAATATTGTATGGGAACTTCGGATATGACTAGGTTTGAATAATTTGGCTTAACCTTTTTGGGTTGAAAAGAATATTTTACTTGGTTCCTGCTTTTGTAACTGTTGGTATCAGTTTCTTGCTTGTCCTATTACAATAAGCAGATGGGTCATTTTGTCACCATATGCATTTACTTGATAAAATATATTTAGGGAAAGACAGGGTAGTTTGAATATTGAATCACCAGCTATCAAGTAATAGCCTGGTCATTTTGATTCTTTTTAATTTTTTTTTTTATTTTAAATTGTCCCACTTTTTCCTAATTTAGCAAATAAGCTCAAGGCATGATCTCTTTTTTTGTTTTTCCTATAATGTTCTGCAATTAAACATAGATTATAGTAATTTGGCATCTTTTAATTGCTTAAATTGCATGCCAAGTTTGGTTAACATGAATTTAAACTGGTATCTTGGTTTGGTGATTTGTTTCTGCTTTGTAGGAGAAGATTTGTGAAGGAGAGGATGTGAGTGTGGTATTGGAGACAGAGATCCTTGACTTGGAAGAGAAACTAGAGAAGTTACGATGGAGCTTAGGACTAAAAGATTTTGAATTTAGGAACTGTAGTAATTTTGATAAACAAGCGACTCTTCTTCAGAGACGGCTAGAGAAGTTTGGAGTATCATCGGATGAGGTATGTGTGAAGGAGACACAGGAGATGGCAGAAGCAAGCTTGTCAATTAAAACAAGTTGTGGAGTTGATGATAGCTTTGTTTCAAGTGGCAAATCCAATATTAATTTTATGGCCATCGAATTAAACAAAAGGTACTGACTTTCAAAACAATTTTGCTTCCAAATTTTTCTTATTAGAACTAAAAATAAAATAAAATAAAATTTAATGGGCATGCCCTTGTCTTTTCATGCTATAGGTCAATCTATGTTCTCTTTTTTGTGTACATTTTTCTTGAATATTTAGTATTTCCAATGCTTATTATCTCTATTTGATGCTTAATGTTATAAAAGTGCCGAAACTGGTTCTATGCTATTTCCCTTTTGATACCTATTAAAAATTAAGCAACTTTGGTGTTGATCCATGTTGTATACCAATGCAATAATTTGCTTCTATGGGTACTTAATTTGGCCCCTCTTTTGTCTACCATTACCTCATATTGCTAATCTAATAGGTGCAGAGGATCGTACCCATGTGCTTTTTGACTTCTAGCCATCTATTATTTAGTGTTACCTGTTCTATATAAAATAGCCAGAGAAGTTACAAAGTGGCAATGCACTTTGTATGACTCTTTTCATACAGCTTTAAATGAAGCACTGAAGAAGGAAGATGAGAGGCTCAAGATTGCAATCGGAGAAGTAATGACGTGTGCTGGGGAAAAGCTCTAAAAAAGTACAAAAAAAAGGCCATGGCTTCTACGTGTACATTGTGCTGTAATGGAGAGGAGAGAATTCCTTATCAAATATAATGGGTAAGGTAATTAAATGAATGTACATGTGGCTGTTGTGTGGTGTCTCAGCTCTTGTTCTGCTAGTTTGGTTGGGGAGTAATTTTGGCTTTAGGCCTAGGATCTATTGGGAGTAATTTGTACAGTTTGTTTCATTGTGTTATAAATGTAGTTGATAGGTTGTTGAAATTCAATTTGGAATTGCACAATTATGTTTACATTTATATTTTGAATCAGATTATTAAATTTTGATTAAAGTGAAAGAGTGTGACCAAATTTTTTTTTAAAAAGAAAATACTTATTTCGACGTTTATTAACCGTTGATAAATGTGTAAACACTTTTTTCTTCGAAAATATTTTTTTCAACGATTTTTAGTACTTTTTTCGACAGTTTCAACAGTTGAAAATAGTTCTTGTAGTGATACAACCTGATTCAAGAGATGTTGCAGTGGGACGTCAATGACACAAGTGGTAGCATTGTATTTGTCAAGATGCTCTTCTGACGACACATGAAGCAGTAGCATTAATGAAAAAATTTCTCAATTTGCTAAGGTAAGTATTTTCTTTGTAGACCAAATACCTTTTTGTACATATATTTTGGCATTGTTTTCAATTTGGTCCTTAAGTTTTTTAAGCTTTCATTTTGGCTATTATCGTCATCACCTTGACTGAAAATACCTACATAGCTAATAAGCTAACACTAGTACGTAGTTTAAAAATAGTAGTTTTAGTAAGTAAAACAATGATAGTGTGCAAGATAACAAAAAGTTTAAAAGCATAGGAACTAAAATAAAAGTTGAGAAAACTTAAGGACCATATTGAAAATAATGTCAGCATAGATCAAAAAGGTGTTTTAGTTGTATAGTAAAATGAGAACACTAGTTTAAACCGATGGTTAAGATTATTAGCATAACCTTACAGCCATACTCATGCATGTAAACAGCAAAAGAATGACATTTTTTTTTTTTTTTTTGGTATTTGTATAAATCATTCCTAACAAAATGATATTTTTAGCACATTTTCCACCTGTTTTTTTTAACACATGTTTCAATATATATACATATATATATCTAAAAGCAATGAGAAAAAAAGAATTTGATAGTTAAACAACAGACAATAAATCAAATAATGTGAAAGAGAAGTAAGCAAAATAGGTATACAATTCAGTATCACACACGCACCAAATTCAATATCACACATAGACATAATAAATTGAAATTCTCTCAAAAAAGAAAATTCAGTATCACACGTACAAAATTAAATGAATTTTACAATATTTAATAAGATATGAAGAATCATTCCCATTTGCTTTGAATCTTGTTAATGTGGTTGAATTCATAAGTTAATACCCGGCTTCCGTCCATTCGCTTTAGTACAAATCTCTCTGCCAAAATATAACAACCAAATTTCCCCCACCTACCCGTCCCTCCAAATTCCTCTACTCTTTTCAAGCTCACTTGTATATCACTCCCCCCAACCCATCCAACCCTTTCCTGCTCCCACTTCATTCTCTCAAAAACTTCCAAGCTCAATCCCACACTTGTTTCTTGTCCCTCTATACTACAACCCTTGAACCACATTATTCCATTGACCACTTTTACATCCACAACTTCCCTCCCAGCAACTGAAACCACTTCTCTTGGAAGAACAACATCCACATCAACAACATTGCCTTGGCTCCCATTATTTTCACGTGCAAATATTTGTTCCCACTTTTGCTCAAGCGTCAGCTCGTAATACATTGATGTACTCATTTGGTCTTTCAATGTTCCTTCCTTAATAAACATAAAAGGAGAATACCACTTTCCCACAACCACTGGTTGAGAACTCGTACATGATAGCGGGAAGTTGAATTCTGGAAGGCGAGCACGGAGGGCACTATCTAGGCCTAGTGCATTACCTAATCGAAAATTGCTAGGAGTTGAGGTATGCACTTCCCACCCTTTTGTTCCAAGGAACTTTGGAGGAAACCCATCCGGTGTTATAGGTTTGGCAACAAAACCACCACCCCCTTGACATCCTCTTTCGATCCGATGAATCTCAAATTGCTGGTGTATGTCGTTGGGTTCCAAAGGTTTTGGTGTTACATCACTAACATATTTGAAGCAAAAGCAGCTTCCCATATCCTCCTCCTTAGAATTTTGATACGCTTCCCTGATAAAAGGCCAATTGAAGTTGATATATTAACATTAATATTTTGATAAAATTAGCTTATATTGCCAATAAGCCAACATTTTAGCAAAATCTTCCTTTGAAGTACATATGTCTTTGCATGATATATATATATATATATAGACACACACACATGATAATGTTTGGCTTTTAATTCTCACAATATTTTGTCCTATAAGCTCTTCAAACTCATAATTTTACATGTCATAATTTTAATACACACACACACACACACACATATATATATACATTTAATTGAGCTCAAATTTTATTATATATTTAAACCCTCTAGTAAAATTTTGTCATATCATATCATATGCAAGCACAATCATAATAAATGTATGTTAATAACTATCATAAATCATAATTAGTTATACCTACTATAATTTTTTCTTATTGAATTAAAATTTTAAAGATTCTACCATGGGATTATATTTTCTCATTCTTAATAATATGCACACCTACTTTCAAGTTAATTGGATATCATGAACTATCTGATTCATAAATTCATGCTTTATGTATAATTCTAAAATATAAAAAACTTAAAATCTAAATAATTTATAGATATTTTTGGATTATATGTTCTCATTATTCTTAATATGCACAGCAAATCTTGTGATAATTTGAATGTCATGTACTAGTTGATCCATAAACTCATGCTTTATGTATAAAATTTAATTATTTAGTGGATTAAAAGGGCTATTAAGGTACAAGGCCAATGAGCTCAAACGATTTAAAGCAAGGTGCAACATTCAAATTTCATATCACTGTTTATTTTTTAATTACAAAATAATTTCTTGAAGAAAACTACTAATATTAAAGCGAGACAGAACAGTACTATGAAAATATTATATCTCTTATAAAATTAATAATTAAATTATTAATACTGAAAATTGAATTCAACTTGATATATAATATATATATATATATATATACGCATACCCTTTATGGCTTCCACGTCTCTTTATGACATAGTACCGATTGGAAGACAACGGCTGATTAAGAACTGGGATTAAGTTTGCGTAAAAATAAGAGGCATGTTGGTGCTTGCCAACGCCTGATGAATAGCGAAGCTTTAGGTTCTTGTTCTGAGGGAAAGGCAAGTCCTTTAGCTCATCACTCTTACACAATCCAAAACAAGTATACTGCTCGGCTTCTTCATCTTCGATGACCAAAATACCAGAATTTGGACCTTCAGGGGGTGGCCATGAGAGTGCCGAAGGATTCTTTTGGAACATAGAGAGAGGCCTTGTCACATACATTTTTTCTTTTCCAAAGATTATTTTCTGCTCTTTGAGTTGTATACCATATGCTATATGAACTTTCATGTATTTATACGTGTAAAAGGAAACAAACAACGTGTCGGACAAGTCATGGATTTCATTGGATCAGACTACTATTGAGGGAAGAGAGGCGTGCGGGAGAAGATTTCCTTTGAAAATTGAATGGTATAAGAGAAAATCACGCCCCGGGTAGCAGCCATAATTTTTTTATTTTTTATTTTTTGAGAAACAAGGTAGCAGCCATAATTAAGCAAACTATCTGTGATATGTGGGCTCCACCATTTTGACAAAAACCGGAATTTAAATTTTGAGATAAGGTGATGGGGGTAATACAACCACATATGAATTTTGGAGATTTTTGTAAAAAAAGTGAGGATTGAATTATGAATTTTGAATATGAGTGTTTTTTCTTTTTTAAGAAACGAGTTTGATTTATGAATATTAAATTATAAAAATTGGATCGTGACCAAACCAAACAAGTCCTCGACCTCCTCACCTCAATTCTACAAATTTAGTGATCGTTTGGCTTGTGCGTTCACGATTTGCATCTGTGTTTTCACCTTTTTATTTTTTTTTATTTTTACGCGTTTCCAGCCAAAATTTTACTGTAGCAGTACTTAGCAGCTACTGTTCATTGAACAGTAGTCGCAAAGTTTGACTTTTCAGCACAAATTTTACTGTTTACGGACCCACAAATTTAATTTTTCAGCAACTTTTTCATTAAAAATGAGTCTCACGATACTATTCACACATTTAAAAATTATTTTACTGCAGTGTTTTTCAGTTTTCAGTTTCAATTTTCAGTTTTCAACTGTATCCAAACAGACACATAACCGTTTTAAACTTAATTTTCTTAATAATAATTCCAATCTTCTTCTTTAAAAAAAAATGATTATTAATTATTGGAAAGAGTTCAAAAACCAAAGTTGACACGCTAAATTCTATACTCCAAATTGCCACGTCACAGAATATGTAATAGCAAGGAGTTCGAAGTTACCTTGCAAATTCTGGGGGAATTGTGAAAATCTTCTGGCTTAAATTTAAGTTGTATACGGATCAAAAAAAAAAAAAAAAAAAAAAAAGTTGTATAATAATAATAATAATAATAATATTTCAAGCAATGGGGTTCTCCAGTTGGTGGTTGCCACGTGGACAAGTTACATTTCATTTTCCTGGAATTCAAAACTGACTGTTTGAATGCGAAAGTGTGTTTTGACTTTTTGCAATGTTGCATCATGTTTTTGCAATGTTGAAAAATGGTCCTTTCATTTTGGGCTCATTTTTATTTTGGCACATACTTTTTTATTGGCAAAAATATAAAATTGACCTTCTTAGTTTCACTCTTTTTCATTTTGTCCTTTAACTTTTAATTTTTGTCAATATAAGATTTCGTTAAACCCCAGTTATAGAGAAATTATACAGTCCTCACGATGGACCATGTCATTTGTCCATCATTCCAATAAAAGACTCTCACCTATTTAAAATTGTTCAGTCAGTATTTAATTTTTATTTAAAACTCCACAATTTTAAACAAGTGTGAGTTTTTTACTGAAATGGTGGACTATATCACTTGTCAACCATGAGAATCTTATAATTTCTCCTAATTATGGGCTGTCGTTAATGTCACTGAAACAACGCTATTTTTCTTTTTCTTTTTTTAATTTCGGAATTAAAATTAAATAAAAAAATTAAAATAAAAAAAAACATTGAAGGGGAACGACGTCTCCTGAAATCAAAACCGAGGAATCACTTCACACCCAAATCCCATTCGTTAATACCCACCCAACAAAATTAAAATTAAAAAAAAAAAAAAAAAAAACTTGCACTCATCATTTATTAATTAACTCTCTGTATTATTCTCGTTTGTTTCCCGAGAAAAAAAAAAAAGAAAAGAAAAAAAAATTTATGAATAGATTGTATTTAGCTTAGATAGTCTGTACAAAAACAAAGTAAATACTATCGGATCCAAGGTCCACCGATTCTTTCAATGCTAGAGAGAGTGAGATGACCTACGCAGGAATTGGATGCTGATGTGGCAGAGGCAACTCTGGCACCATTCGCCAGTGTCTTCATTATCTTTCTCCGCCAAACTATTTTCCTTCTCTCTTTTTTGGTTTTCAAGAAATGATCGGAAAAAATATTATCAACGATTCATTTCTAAAAGCTGAAAACAAAAGCATCAGATCAGCTCCATCCAAAACCAAAGCAGAAACCAATTTCTTCTTTTTTCTATTACGGCAAAAATGGAGGCTATAGGTCGTGGGAAAAGGAGAGCCGGCATTGTTCCCCTTAAATGTTTTTTTTTTTTTTTAATATATATTATGGAATCTTGTATTGACAAAAATTGAAAGTTAGAGGACTGAATTGACAAAAGTGAAAGTTAGAGGACTGAAATGAAAAAGAGTGAAAGTTAGGAGGCCAGTTTTGCATTTTTACCGCTTTTAATTTCTAAAATGAAAAACACGTTCCATTTTTGTTCTTATCGACATCTTACCAATAGAAATTATTTACGTGGCAGATGAACTGCACTACTAGCACACTAAATGTTGATGTGACCATTAAAATAATATTAAGAAAATTGTATTTAGCATTTTAAAAATGTCATATCAGTATTTTAATTTAAAAAAAAAAAAAAGCTAAAAAACAAATTCTAAACTATTTTTTAAGAAAAACAAATAAATAAGTATTTTTTTTTCTTTTCATTATCTTGTTGGAAGAACATGATCTTTATGTTCTTCCTCAAATAACATGTTTGACAACCACAAAATTAAAAAAAAAAAAAAAAAATTTAATATTTTTGTTTCTTTTCTTGCATTTCTTAGCAACCAAACATCAAACCTCATTGAGACCAAAACCCAGCCATCACCCAAACACCAAAACATCTCAAATTCAAAACAACCAAAACCCATTGAGAGCAAAACCCAGCAATCACAAATTGAGAGAGACCTACTGATTTGAGAGAGAGATCGGTTTGAGAGAGGAGGAGCTTGAGATAGTTGGGTCTAATTTTGAGCGAAATAGAGAGGTAGAGAGAGTGGGTCAATCAGAGAAAGAAAGAAAGCACTATTTGACTTTATTTGACTTTCATTTTCCCGATGGCTCTATTTGACTTTCATTTTCCATGGATTCCTGTCTCTACTAATTTCTTCACAGCCCTATCTTAGCCTAAACTGTTGCCTCAAATTCTAGTCAACTTCCTTGAATTGGCTAAAAGACCAAAGTGTTTTTATTGGATGGTGGGTATTAGGAGGAAGATACATGAGAACCAAAAACTTGGGTTTAGGGAATTTGAGACCAGTAAGATTATTAGAGCTGAGCTTGACAGATGGGCATCCCTTACAAATACCCAGTTGCTGAAACTGGTGTTGGTGGATACATAGGGATCGGTTCACCTCCTTTTGTTGCAATTTGAGCAGATATTGGATGCTCTTGCTATGTAGGTTTGCTTCAATTCTGGGATTTTTTAGCTTAGCTTCTTGTGTTTGCATTTTTTTTTTTTTTTTTAAATTATTGTGGGGGTAGAAGCCCAACATCACGTGTTGGGCCTAAGGCCCAATTGGATGCTCTTGCTACGTAGGTTTGCTTCAATTCTGGGATTTTTAAGCTTAGCTTCTTGTGTTTGCTTTTTTTTTTTTTTTTTAATTATTATTGTGGGGGTAGAAGCCCAACATCACGTGTTGGGCCTAAGGCCCAATTCGAATACCACTATGTCCGAAGAGAAGAAAATGGTTAGGAAGGAGTCCAGGTAGAAGAAATATACCTGGAAACGAACAAGGAAGATAGTCCGAGGAGAACCCTAGTGATCCGAAGAGGTCATTCTCCTCGGACACCAAGGGGACTAGATCAAGCAAGTCAAAGGAAAGTTTGAATGATCTTTCCAACAACTTCAACGACAAGGACAAGTTTTGGGCATGCTTGGAGATGATAAGAACAGAAAAATATCTAAAAGGAAAAGCTGCTACCACCGTATTTAATGCATTGCAGCAACTTTCCTGGCCGCATTTATGTGGAGAAAACCCCTGAACAGTGCAATCTCAGCTACCACCACTCACGGAGAACTAAAGCAGATATCTGATATGACATGTACCCAAGTGAAGGCTTAGATGAAGAACACGTGGACGGTGAAGATGAAGGAGAAGAAGAATATATAAATGTAATAGGCCTCTGAAGAAAAGAGAGGAGAAAAAATCTGGGAGAGAATTCTAAGAATTGTATTCACCTTTCAATCAATAACAAGCCTCTTTGGACTTGAGTTTATTTAGCCTTCAAGCGTGTTTTTATGTCATTTGACCGTTGCTAGATTCACAATTAGCTTAGCTTTTTCACTCACTCTCTACAAATTCATTGTTCTGGGTTCGTTGGGCTCATAATCCTGATCTTTTGGGCTTGGGCCATGAAATTTGGACCCTACAATTATTATTATTTTTTTTTATGGAACTATTATGTGAAAGATTGTGGAGAATCGGTTTGAGATGAAGGTTTTAGGGTTGAAGTTTTTCTTTTGAGTTTGTGATTGTGTGAGAAAATGCTTAATAAAATGTTATTTTTGTTTAATAACATTAACAATGAGTCATATAATAGGAAAGAACACAAAGAATGTTCTTCCAAAACAAAATAATAATGAAAGGAATAAAAATTAATTTAATTTTTTTTTTAAAGTTAGAAATTCAAAAATAAAATAAAAATTTTTATGTATTTTATATTTATTTAAATGTTGACATAACATTTTTAAAATGCTAAATACAATTTTTTTTTTAATTTTAATGGCCATGTCAGCATTTAGTGTGGCAACAGTGCACTCTATTTGCCACGTATGCAATTTCCATTAGTGAGATGACGGTAAGAGCCAAAACATAACGTATTTTTAATTTTAGGAATTAAAAGCAGTAAAATAGAAAAGTAGAACCAAAATGAAAATGAGTCCAAAATCTAGGGATCAAAAATTCATTTACGCCTTTTTTTAACTATCAATCTCAGCTATTGAGAGGAATCGCACAATATGCAATGATGTTGGGTGGGTTGTTGGCTTTGTGGTGTGGGTTAGTGATGGCAATGGGGCGGGGTGGGGCCGAAGGATGGGATCTTCATCCCCGCCCCGCCCCGCCCTGCATGACGAGGAAAACTTTCTCACCCCATCCCCACCCCTTGGGGCCTCGCGAAGCCCCGTCCCACCCCGTAAAACTCTACTTTTTGTTAATTTGTCCTACAATTAGTACAAATTTTTTTAATGAAACCTATTTCATCAATAAAAATATACTTGAAATTATGAATAAATTTATCCCATCAAATCAAATCAATTTTTAGAAAAAAAAAATTGAATAGTATATCCAAGCGTTAATCATGAAGAAAAAAAGAAGAACAAAAAAAAAACTCAGTATAACACATAACAAAATAAAGGCAGAGAACCACATTGGGTAGAATAAAATAAGCTAATATTAATATGTTATTTAAATAGTAAGGTTTTAGGGTATAAAAATTTCAATTATGATCCTTAGTAATGCGGGCAGGATGGGGATGGGGATGGGGAGGGGTGGGGCGGGTTTAAAAAGCCTAAACCCATCCCTGCCCCATCCCGTGGTGCGGGGCTAAAATCTTGCCCCATCCCCGCCCCATCACCTTTACGGGGCGGGGAAAACCAGCGTGGAGCGAAGCGGGGGAGGGGCGGGTTAAGCGGGACGAGGCAAATTTGCCATCCCTAGTGTGGATTGCTAGTTGTCAATGATGTGGGTTTGTGGGTGGGTTCATCAGTGTTGGTGTGGGTTTGTGGTGGGTTTCTAAAATCGGTTTGGTGGTTGTGGTGGTGGTGCCATGGTGGCTGTGGGTTAAAGAGAGGAATCGAGAAGAAGAAGATAGAGTGACAGAGAAGAAGAGAGGCATGGGTTTGGTGGCTTGAAGAACTATTGGCGGTGGTGGTATAATCAAATATCACAATGGTACTTGGGTTGCAAGTTTTGCAAAGCTATTAGTGTTGCCACTAGTGTTGAGGCCGAGCTACGAGCACTTCAAGATGGGCTCATAATATGTTCATCTCTTGGGATTTAATCACTAGAGATAGAGTTGGATGCAAAAGTTGTTGTGGAGTGGGTGTCGGGTCAAGCTCATTTGAATATTGCACATTCCTCTCTTATTGCGGGTTACAAAAGTTTGGTGAGTCAATTTCCCAAGGTGCAAACCAATTATTGCAATAGAGAAGCCAACAATGTGCTGGTAGGCTTACCAAATATGGAGCTAAGCTGGAACAAGATTTTATTATCTATGATTCTCTCATTCGGATATCAATTTGTTGTTGTTTTATGATCTTTTTGCCACGTGTTTTGAGAGGCTTATGCCTTACTCTGGTATTTTTTTTCCCCTTAAGTAATAAGATCTTGGTTTATTGAAAAAAAAAAAAAAAAAAAAAAAAAAAAAAAAACTATCTACCCAAAGTTTTTACAATTTAATAAAGGCTCATTTGATACTTTGAATGAGGATTGCTACAATATTGGTAATTTTATTACTAAGAATAAAATATGTTGTCATAAAATAACTAAACATATTCATAAGTTGGGTTGAGTTGTAACATTAGAATCAGATTTAAGATATATTTTAAGAAATATCTTCCTCATACAATCATATTTTCTATTAAATAATATTTTTTAAATTTGAGAGAGAGATTAGTTATTTTTTGATATATTTTTTTTAATAATTAAAATGCACATATAGGAAGTTTGTTTATTTGGAAATATATTAATTTTAGAAATTATTAGACCTACTAGGAAATAACCATTAAACCATTTATAGAGGAATAATTATTTAAGGAATATCTATTCATAAGGAATGACTATTACTTGTAATACGAAACATAATCAAACTATCAAATAGCTATATCATTAAAATAACTATTACAGTACGATACCCATTACAGTTTACCAAACATATCATAAGTTTTTAATAGTAAATTACAAACTATAGTCCTACATCTCAAATTTTTTATACTATTTAGACAATTTAACATTAAGGAAATATCATTTAATGTCTTGTCTTTAAAGTTTAAACTATATAAGTTTCCAAAACTACCCTCATTAATTAAAAATATAGAAAAATAATGGTATTAAATTTTTAAATAAATTTTAGGTTATATCAAAAAATTTAAATATCAACAAATTATTACTCTATTATTTCAAATTGTTGGTTCTTTATTCTATTTTGAAATGTCCAGTGAATGATGTAAAAGTAAAAATCAAAAGTATCTCATCAAGGCTGGGGAGCAATCATTGCTAGGATAGAGCAAAATCGAACTAGGAATTTAGGGAAAAAAAAAGTAGAAGAAGAAGAAGAAGAAGGAAATCTTCTGCAGTGTGATAGAGCATACAATTAGTGAGAAATACAAGCAATGCAATTAAAATAAATAAAAGATTACTATAAAAATTAAATAAAAATTTATAAAACAGTACCAGAGTAAAGATAAAGTGTGTGGGTAGAATTTATATGAATTAAAAAGGTCACAATCATAAGGGGTTGAATTAAGAAGATAGGTTTATTAGGATTTAAGTGATAACTTAATGGTGTTGATTATATATATATATATATATATATATATATATATATATCTGTGTGTGTGTGTGTGTCTCTGTGTGTGTGTGTGCCCGATACTTGAGTTCAAACTCCACCTTTTACTTCCCCACTAATTACTTAGGAAAAATAAATAAAATGGTAAAATGCAAAACTGACCCTCTAAGTTTCTTCAAATTTCTTTTCAGTTCTCTAACTTGGCTTTTGTTCATTTCACTCCTCTAAGTTTCAAGTTTATTCAATTAAGGCTTTTCCATAAACTTTTGTTATATATTGTGGTTAATTTTTCAATTTTATAAATTTTTACTAATTTTTTTAATTAAAAAAATTTAGTTAATGATTGAAAAATATTTTCCAGATTTATTTTTTCAAAAAATTTTAACAAAAGTTAACGAAAAGGCCTTAATTGAATGAATCTAAAACTTAGAGGACTAAAATGAATGAAAGCAAAGTTAGAGAACTGAAATAAAATCTGAAGAAACTTAGAGGGTCAGTTTTGCATTTTAGCCTAAATAAAAAGACATAAGGCATATTGTATTCAAAACACAAACTTTCACAATTATAAAGTCAATAAATTGCTTTCATTACTATGGTAATAATAACGAGATATATATATATATATATATATATATATATATATAACCTTTTTACAAGCCTTAGAGAATTACACAAAACGTTCTCAAGGCCAAATACACTCTGCCATTGACACCCTCAATAGCCTTAGGGTTAAATACACATAATTAACTGCTATGGTAGTTACTACCTAGTAATAGCCTGGGTCTTGGACAACCTGCCACGTGTTCTAACTTAGGAAACCTTTAATTGATGTAGTCTTGGCATGTTCTCCACGTTTACAGCCCCTACACAGTAGGTCTGAACATCAGGAAATCTAGGGACTGCTTGATAACTGTCACTGCATATGCTGCACATGTACAGCCCATGTCTCAGCAGACTATGGGGCCTCTGCTTATCCTCCAGCAGCCTACTCAACATGTTCCCACACGTTTTGGAGAGGCTTGGCCTATGCTCAAGGACTCCTATTAGCACTACAGCCCACACAACATGCCCACATGCAACACACAAATAATTGCCATCAGCCTACTAGCACTTGTCCATGTATTCAACCAGCCCCAACTAGCCCAATGCCTTGCACATAGAATTTAATCATCACAATAGCCCAGCCCCGCCTTGCACTCAAGCCACCAAGCCCACACACACAAGGAACCAACAACCAAGCTACTAATGCCATGCACTACCATATAGGATCAACACCACCTGCTGCTGCCCATCATCATAACCATCTATGCCCACCATGGCCTTGGGGCATCATACGGAGTAAAGTGCCTCCACATGCTACCTCTTATTACTACTCATCGATCCAACTCGAGTAGGGAGACTTGGCAAGTCCCCTTTAAAAAGCCCTTAGGAGCATCACTAGTTAGGCATGAAGAGCCATGAGTGTGTTGAGAAAACATGAAACCAAGTGATTGGCCCAATGTTAATTCGTGTTGAAGAGTTGGCTGCTGCACTAGATGCCCGGGGCCATGCAGCAAGAGAGGCCCAAAGCCAACTTGAGATAGAAATTGCCTTGTTAAAAAGGGCACTACGTGGCTTGCCTAGGGAGGGGAAGTGGCCACTAAAGTGAAGGTGCCTAAACTAAAGCCCTTTAATGGTGCTAGGAGTGCCAATGATTTGGAGTATTTCCTTTGGGACATAGAGCAGTACTTCAAGGTTGCAAGGGTGCTGGATCAAGAGATAGTAACCATTACTAGCATGTATCTTTTAGGAGATGCCAAGTTATGGTGGAGAAATCACGTGGAAGATGATGCAGATGCTGGTAGAGGAAAGATTGACTTGTGGGAAGCCTGAAAGAAAGATTTGAAGGACCAGTTCTTACCTACCAACACTGCATGGATTACAAGAGATTCCTTGAAGAAATTGAAACAAACTGGTATAGTGAGGGAATATGTCAAGACGTTCTATTTTTTGATGCTGGATATCAAGAACATGTTGGAGGAAGACAAACTGTTCAATTTCATATCTGGCTTGCAACCTTGGGCATAGTTCGAGTTAAAGAGGTAGGCAGTGCGTGATTTGCCTTCTGTTATGTCTGCTGTAGATGCCTTAGTGGACTACAAGTTCAATAAGTCCAGTGGGGATGATGAAAAATGTAAGCCCAAGGACAAAGGCAAAAACAAGCAGAAGAAAGATGGCAAGAAGAACAAGGATAAGCAGAAGAAAAATTGGGGTAACAAAAGCAAATGAGAGAGTTCTACCTCTTAACAAAGCACAGAACAACCCAAGTTGAATGCAAGTTGCTTCATATGCAATGGCCCTCAACAAGCACGAGACTACCCTAAACGTGAGAAGGTTAATGCAATGGTTGCTAAAGATGAAAGGGGGCATTCCGATGAAGAAGTTCCCAGCAGGGTGAACCCCTTACAATTGCTAAATACTCTTAGTGCAAGAAATAATTCTAAGGGGTTGTCCTATGTGTAGGTAGAGATGAATGGGAATAGGGTTGAAGCAATGCTTAATACTGGTGCTACCCACAATTTTGTTGATGAAGCTATGGTCCAATGGCTTCGTCTGAAAGTGAGCAAGTGTCCAAGTAAGATTAAGGCAGTAAACTCTGAAGCAAAACCTACTTCTAGAATTGCTTTTGGTGTGAAGTTTAAGGTTGGTGAGTGGATAGGAAAGGTGAATTTCCTGATTATGAATTTGGACGACTTTGATGTAATTCTGGGTGATGAGTTCTTTGTGGCTACCAAGGCTACCTTGTTGCCATTCATTGGTGTGATGTTGATTTTTGATGAGAAGCAACCATGCTATGTTCCTCTAGGCGTGTGACAGGAAATAACAAGACTAGTAAGGGGAAAGAGCCAATGGTGTCAATCATGCAAGTTGAGCATGGGTTGAAGAAGGGGGAGGTGACTTTTTTGGCTGCAATGATTAAAGTTAAGCAAGACAAGTTTGTTGAAATTCCAGATGCTGTTACTAGACTGTTGGCGGAATTTATTGATGTGATGCCTCTATAATTGCCTAAGACTCTTCCACCAAGGCGTGTTATTGATCACAAGATTGAGTTAGTTCCTATTGCAAAGCCTCCTTTGAAGGCTCCATACAGAATGTCCTCTATGGAGTTGGTTGAAATGAGGAAGCAATTGATTGAATTGCTTGATGCAGGCTACATTCAGCCCTCCGAAGCCCCTATTCTGTTCCAAAAGAAGCAAGATGGATCACTGCATATGTGTGTGGATTATAGAGCCTTGAACAAAGTAACAGTGAAGAACAAGTATCCAGTTCCTTTGATTCAAGACCTGTTTGACAGATTTTGTAAAGCCACTTACTTCACCAAGCTGGACTTAAGATCAAGATATTGGCAAGTGAGGATTGCTGAAAAGGATGAACCAAAGACACCTTGTGTAACTTGATATGGTTCTTATGAATTTTTAGTTATGCCTTTTGGTTTAACAAATGCCCCTGCTACATTTTGCATTTTGATGAATGATGTATTCTATGATTTTGTAGACCGTTTTGTTGTGATTTACTTTGGTGACATAGTGATATATAGTGAGTCCTTAAAGGATCACTTGGAACACCTTAGGAAGGTGTTGTCCAAATTAAGGAAACATCGATTGTATGTCAAGAAAGAGAAGTGTGAGTTTGCCCAGCAAGAGATTTTGTTTCTAGGGCATAAGGTCAACAAAGGTCTTGTAATGATGGATGAGAGGAAGGTGCAGACTATCCTTGATTGGCCTCCACCAAGTAAAGTTGTTGAGTTACGGTCTTTCCTTGGATTGGTTAACTATTATAGGAAGTTTATTCAAGGGTATTCCAAGAAAGTTGCTCCTCTTACAGATTTGCTGAAAAATGACAAGAAATGAGTGTGGACAGATGCATGTCAAGAAACTTTTGAGAAGCTTAATGCTACTGTGTCAAGTGAGCCGGTGCTGCATTTGCCAAACTTTAAGTTCCCATTTGAAGTCCACACTGATGCTTTGACAAAGCAATTGGTGGTGTGCTGGTGCAAGAGATGTTGGAAAATTACATGTTTGTATCGCATATAAAATATACACAGTAGAAAATTTACGGATCTATTTCATTCGCAATTGATAATATGCACTATGTAAGTTTCAGAATATAGAACAAGATAGATGCAGTGAAATTCAAAATCATGACTTGAGAATACTTTTAATCTTCATCTCAATTCCACATGGTGTCTAAGAAGTGTGGTCTCTCAATCAGTCTTTTTGTACATAGATTCTCAAAGAAAAATCATTCCTCTTCTGCTTATGGAGAAAAACTGATTTCTTTTCTTTTCATCATACGTATACTCTAACTACCTTGGTAGTTTCTTTATTTAATAACTCTTATTAAATAAAAACTGATTATCTAATTGGGTTAGCCTTTTGAACTTACTTAATTGGATTTTAGTTTATGGCTTGAGATGGGACCAAAGGAAACAAATAAGACTCTAGTTTCAATGGGCCTTGGGTTTTTCTGTCAACTCTTAACAAGTCCAAAGTTACCATTAATTATATTCAATACCACTATAAGAATATAATTACACTCTAACCTTATTAATAAATTATATCTCAAGACTTTATTATACATTCAACCCCTTCATTAAAATATTTGTAGTCATACAAAGTCAAGAATGTTGACTGCCACTTTAAAGATTATTACATCTTAATCCTTGAGTACCCAGTTTAATCTTTTATGCTATTCATTATATATTTATGAAATCCAATTTTATAATACTAAAGTGGTTGGGTCCAACACTCTGAATAACCAAACCCATTAAACATATCTCAAGGGAATATTTTATATCTCCGTTAAGAGATTATGAATTCCATCTGAATATATGTTCCATCAACACTAAATGCGGCTGCCCAACATACTAAGGTTTTGATCGTGTCTTATAGATCTCACTCCTGATATATCAAAGCAACCTATATCTCATGATCATATTCATTATTCTCTTAGGATTTAGAGTTGATGTAAATAGAAGTCGTAAGATTTATTATTCATTTGACAGTCGTTAAGAGAATAATAAATCTCACAGCAGTCCGATTCAATATATCTTAACTCCTAAAACAAATCAACATATCAACTAAAAGTCTCCACTTCCATGATCAAGACAAATCATCTTAGTTGATATGTTACAATTTTCATAGATGAAATGCCCAATTTCATCACCGACTACAAACTAAAATTCTGAGTTTATAAAGAACTTGTGATTTATATCTTATGTGACTGAATCACATACTATGCATCTCATGGACTAAGATAATGTCTCATTAGTTCATTTATAAATAGTCTCATATAATTAAATAATTTAATTATTTATGACATGCCATTAAATTGGATTTTAGGGCATAAACTCCAACAAGAGAAACATCTAGTTGCTTATGAAAGTAGGAAGTTGAATGATGCAGAGCAGAAATATTTAGCTCGTGAGAAAGAAATGATTGTTGTGGTTCATTGTTTGCTAGCATGGAGAGTATATCTGCTAGGGCCTAAGTTCATGATGAGGACTGATAATGTGGCTAATACCTTCTTCAGCACACAGAAGAAGTTGTCTCCTAAGCAAGCTAGGTGGCAAGAGTTGCTGCAAGAGTATGATTTCGTGTGGGAACACAAGCTTGGCAAGCATAATCAAGTAGCAAAAGCACTTAGCCACAAACAAGTGGAAAAGTATGTTGCTGCCTTGACCAGAGTTGAGTAAGATTTTGTAAAAAGGATTAAGGAAAGTTCTATGCTTGATGCCACTTACCAGAAATTAGTGCAAGATATGATTGCAGGCCTAGTGCGTCGTTACTGGCTTGAAGATGAGTTGTTGTATGCAAGGGATGGCAAGCTATTTGTTCCTAGTGGGAAGATCCGTAGAGAGTTGTTGAAAGAAACTCATGATCCACAATGGGCAGGACATCTAGGTAAGGAAAGAAGGTATACTTTACTGTCCCATTCTTATTATTAGCCTAAGATGGAGTTAGACATTGAGCTGTATGTTAAGACTTGTCTGGTTTGTCAACAAGATAAGGGATTAACTTAAAAGGAGTTGGTTTGCTACAACCTCTTCCTATACCAGAAAGTCCATGGATTTCCATTTCAATGGATTTCATTACTGGTATATCTAAAGTGAAGGGAATGGGTTCAGTTTTTGTAGTGGTTGATTGATTTTCAAAGTATGCAGTGTTTATGACTACACCAGGTACTTGCACGGCAAAGGTAGCTACTGATCTATTTTAAAAAAATGTGGTGAAGTACTTTGGTTTGCCTGAAGATATTGTAAGTGATAGAGATTCTCGTTTCATTGGTCGGTTTGGACAGTTTTGTTTGGATTGCTGGGTTCACAGTTGAAGTTTTCTACTTCTAATCACCCACAAATAGATGGTTAGACCGAAAGAATCAATGCTATGTTGGAAGATTACTTGAGGCACTATATGATTGCAAGTCAAAAAAACTGGTTGGACTTGTTGGATTCAGCATAGTTTGCTTATAATTTACACAAATCTCCTTCAATAAGGATAAGTCCATTCAAGTTAGCAATGGGGCAGCTAAGATTGCATATATATATATATATATATATATCCTGCTTTCCGTGGCCCTCATTCCTTAAAAAAAAAAAAAAAATCCTAAGCAAGGTGTAAGGGCCCCCCCAATCCATCCCAAACCCCCCATGTCTTTAAAGCTCCGTTTGGGAGTTCATAAGAGAATGAAATGGAATGAAATGATCATAAGGGAATGAAAAGGAATGGAAATGAATGAAAATGAATGGAATGTAATTCTTGTTTGGGAGCAATATAGAGGGAATGGAATGGAATCATTTTATGACAATATTACTATTAAACCCCTATTTTAAAATAAAGGGTTGAATATATAGGGGTATTTCGGGATTTTTAGTAAAAAAATCATTAAATATAATTTCATTCCCTCCCATTCCTCCCAATTTCGGGAGGAATGAAAATTTAAAGTTTTAAGGGAATAGAAAGGAATGAGTGTTCCCTCCTACCCATTTCATTCCCTCCCACTTAAACTTCCAAACAAAGGAATGGGTTTTTCATTCTCTCCATTAAAACTCACAAACAAGAGAATGAAAGAATATTCTAAAATTATTCTTTCCATTCAATTCCATTCTTTCCTCCCAAACGAGGCATAAAAGAAAAGATTCCTGAACTTTTTCATAAAATAAAATTATATTTTAAATTCAAAATATATCCATTGATTTTTATTTTTTTAAATTCTCTTAATCTTTCCTATAAAAAAAAAATTATCTTGAATGTAGTTTAAAATATTAAATTTTATGTATCGCAACATTGATGCACAAATTTATTTGTTTTTATTGTTGCTTTTACTTCTTCTACAATGCCATGTATTTTTTAAGGTTTGATTTTTTTTTTTTTTAAAGGTACCTATTGATAACTGTAATAGGCACATACAACAAACAATGATAATGAAAACGGAGATACATATAACATACATTGATACTCTTAAATTATTTTACAAAAAATATAAATATAATCTCTTTAAAAAATCAAGGCTTAAATAGAACATTTAAAAATATCAAGTGTATTATCATTATGGTTTTAAAACTTAGATCGTTTAAAGAACTAAAAAAAGAAATTTTCAAAGTTTTTGAGGTTACATTGGAGTTCAACTAAGGTCTAACTATGATATATTATTTATTTTTTTAGTAAATTTAATTTATAAAAATTGTCCTTATATATAATAATTTTCCATAACTTACCATCAAAAGATTTGTGGCCCAATGGTTTCTACTCCAGACACCCAAAATATAGAAGTGGGTTGAATTGTGCATTAAAAATTGGTCTTTACGCCGATTCAAGGTTAATCTGGTCGAACGCTTGGCCAATTTCGAGTTCCACAACTTTGATTATCATACTTCTAATATTTCCATATTTATTTATGTTTAGTTTTTATTTTTAAATAATTAAAATGACTTGTTTGAATATAATACAATTAGTCTTTTAACTTCATCTATTAACAATAATATATTGATTATTTTTATTTATAATTTTACTCGTATAATATATATACTTATTGATCATGCAGTAGTTTAAACATTTCAATGATCATTAAGTCTCAACTCTAACACTATACGCACAAAAATAATAATAAATTGATATTAGCTAAGCACAAAAAAAAAAAAAAAAAAAATGATAACTTACACTATATTTTCTATATTAATCAAATTTTATGTTTAATTATATAAGTACTTCTTACTTATGTTAATTAACATTTTTCTTAAATTAATTTTTTATTCAATCTATTATTTTAATCTTTTCCCATAAGACTAAAATTTTGGATCTGCCACGAATATATATCCTATTTATAGCTTTTTTTGCACATTTTTTTTATTACAATTCCTAAATAAATTGTCTTCACTCTTTTGCTACTTTCACCAATACGCGTCTCAATTCTCTTTCATTGCTTTCTCATTAACGTTGAAACCACCTCATAGTGATGAAAAAATTCATTCGACTTGTATTGGCATGGTTCTACATGGGTTTTTCTTATCTTGAAGACAAGATAGAGGCAAGACATCGAACATCTCTAGTTGAACCCCGCACTCCTCGCTATAAAAGCTTTGAAATGCTTATCCTATACCACTTTATTGAGACTGCATCATTACTCAATTGTTGATGGAGGAATACAAATCTTATATCCCACTTTTTGTTTTCTACTAATTACAACTTGCCATGTCTTTATTTGAATTTGCATATAAAATGAACATGGTTTTAAAAATTGAATGGGCCAAACGGTTCAATTGGGAACTGAACCCTAATTCAGTCCGGCTAAAACCAAGAACCAAACCCAATTTCGATTCTTTGACTATTTGGGTTTTTAAAACCATGAAAAGTAACTAAAGTTTAGAATGGAGAAAAAAAAATTAGAATAAAGTTTTACAGCAATTGAGTTGGTACTAAAATTTTTTGAGGACATTAAATTTCTCTTGAGTTTACTGACTTGCGGGAATTTTTTATAAATTATAAACCTTGCTCTTGCTACGTTGTTCCACATTTTCTTAAATTGACTTGGAGCAAAATTTAAACATTTCCTAGCAAAGCCTCTATAACTTTGTTACAAGAGAAGTGGACCTTGAAACCAAAGGAATGGAGCTTGAAACCTCAAGTTGTGAAATGTTCGATTGACAATTTTAAAATCAATGGGAGGTTGGATGGATAATCAATTGCATATTCCAAATTCAACTCTCGAATCAAGTATCAATTCTCAAATTAGGCAAGAGAATCTCTGATTTTGATATTTGGAGTGCAAGACATTATTTAGTTTGAGTATTCCTTTATAATTTCGGTATCAATATTCGAGACTCATTTTTGTTGTTGATAAAACCCATATTGACCCAAATACCTGATGTAGGACTCAAAACACTCACAAAACACACATTCAATTAATATCCAATCAACTTCGAGCATCCCACATGTTCTAACAAAAAATGGGGAAGGCAGAACATTAAGGAAATATATATAGGGCTGTAGCTAATGTGGAACCTTGTTTAGTAAAGCTCTTGTCAAACACCTCCCAGTTATAGCCTCTACACCATGTGGGGATAAGGTTAAAATCAAAACGTTTTTCTCTTTTTATCAAAACAATAACTTTTTTCAAATTCTTAAATGCAAAATCATGTAAAAAAAAAAAAGGCAAAATCCTCTGAACATGCACTTTTCTCGTGTAAGGAGGCTACTTTTTATTATCATCCTCATCTTGCAAGAGAATTCCACCATCTATCAATATTGTGTCTCGCTCTCCTCTCTGAGTTTTCAAAAAAAAAAAAAAAAAACCAAAAATATAAAGTTCTATGATTTCAACTTCATGGTTCTTAAAATAGTTAGGCATCAATCATTTGCAACATTAAGAAATGATGAGAAACCTTTAAGATTCCCTAAAATCTATTTTCCAAGAGACCAGATTCTGGATTGATTGGGTAGAGATCAGCAGCAGATGAAGAAGTAGCAGTCCACGTGCCGTCAATTGACATTGTTCGCCTCGTGCTCTCAGTCATATTGATTTCCTCATTGATTTGATAATACTTTTGCAGTTCCCTCGCTTTCATTTCATCATGTAATAAACTCATATCTGAAGCCAAATCCGGAACAATAATGTTGCCTTCGAGCATGCTCACAACTGAAGACATGGTGGGTCTAACCGCTGAAGAAACATTAGTGCATAGGAGAGCCACATGGATCACGACCATCACCTCTTCTTTGTTATAGTCTGAGCCCAACCTTGGATCAACTAGCTTAATTAAATTCCCTTCCTCTTTCAAAAGTTGTGCCTAGAAACAGGAACATAAAAACGAAGAATTATAACGGGGATGTAGATTAAATCCTAAATATTTTTATTGGAAACACAAAGAGATATCAATTGAGTTATAAGGCTCTTGATAGAGACATATCTAAATTTGCTACTAGTCAACAATCTACGCCCATATTGGGAATAAAGACATTAACATATGCTTAGCTAGTATATAAATAAGAAAGAAGAATTTAGGAGTAAGGGAATAAAATAAAGAATTAAATTTCTTAACGTTGATTATAAAACTTTTTATCAATATGAAATTAGCCTTAAATGAAAATGTGACCGTCAAAATTTTAGATTGTAAATTGAGCCCTTAGAGTATGGGATCATTTAGATTTTGCCCCCTAATATTTAAAAATCTAAATTTGAACCTTTAATGTTATTTAGTATTTTGACATAAGCCCTTTCATCCATGCTCACTGATAATGTAGCTGTTAAATACCACTCATGCTTGTCACATGTGCTAATTAGTCCAAAAAAATCATGACATGTCATTTTAATTATTTCACATAATGTAAATAGTCTAACAAAAAAGTTTTATATTTAAAAAAAAAAAAAAAAATACACAAAAACTAAAAAAATCAAAAATAAAAGAAAAGAATTCAAATCCTAACATTTCTAGGCATCTAAATAGAGTGAAATTCAAATAGCTAAAGGCTATCGTGTTTTTTGAATTCGACTTCAAGGCTCTTAGTTTAGGGAGCAAAGAGATTTGGGTCGATCATGTAGAGACTTGGGGATTTTGAGATTTGGTGGTTTGATTGGCTAAGTGGTAATTGTGGTCATCATGATCAGTGATGTCACTTTGACTCAGTTAACCCAAATTAAGAGCTAGAGAGGATTTGAACTAAACAATAATTTTAAAAACTAGAATAGAGAAAGAACTAAAAAGGGGACTAGTTCCCAATTCTCTAGTCCAACAAAGGTTGAACCGATGGTCGAACCGGTAATGTCATAAATAATTTAATAAATAATTATTAAATTAAACAAATAAATTATACATTTATAATAACTAATAATATAAACTAGAAAATATTTTAGATTATTAAAATAATTTGTGAGTGACTTTTTCCATCTTATTATACTAAAAAAAATGGAAGCAATAATATGTTCTAAATGTTTTAACAAAGAAAATCTAAAAATTAAAAAAGATCTTTTAGGAGTATTTGAACCATAAGAAAATACAAAACAATAAAATTATTGGCACAATTATGGTATAATAATATATCAGATGGGAGAAGAACCAAATAGTTTGTATTTTCTTTTTCTTTTTTATTATTATATTTTAGGGGTAAATTCTAATAACTTACTCTCAGGTTTGGGCTAATGCCAAACAAGTCAAAATATTTCAAAACTGACCAATTTGGTTCCTAATCCAATTTGGTCCGTAAGAGGGAAGAGAAAAAATTACTAACAAGCCTAACGATGTTTAGGGACTAAGTTAAGTTTAAAGACTAAATTAATCAGTTTTAAAATGTTTTGGTCCTAGTTAATATTAACCCAAATATTAGAATAAGTTAATGGAATTAACATCAACATCATCATCATCATCATCATCATTATTATTATTGTTGTTGTTATTATTATTATAACTTGTATTGTGTGTTGTAACTTGTAACTTGTAAGTTGAAAGAGAGCAATACAAATGATGAAAATAATAATAATAAAAGAGCCACACAATAATAATATTTTATAGAGCCATCTAAAGTTTGAAATCTAGAATCTAACAAATTAGTTGCAAAGAATAATACTAGCAAGTGTACCATTCACATCGCAAACTTCAAATCCAAGTTTTGAGATTCCTTTCAAGGGAAATTGTTTACAGTTATTGTTCGTTTAGATCCAAGATCCAGCTTCTCCTATTCTTTGCGTTCTCCTTAACCATTTCAACCATTCAAATCGTTGACCAAATATCTAATTAGATCTGAAAAATCTCTCTTCACTCAAAACCAGTTCAATCATCCCGGTTTCCAATTCAGGACAGTTAAATCACCGGTTCTCTGGTTTTGAGCGGACTTTTTATGCATTACTAGTTTTTGTGAATATCTTGACTGGTATTAGCACCGGTTCACTATTGAATTGGTTGAACCAACCGGTCTGGTCTTTTTTTAAAACCATGCTATGAGTGTCTTGGTTAAAAACACTTAAGAGCTGCTTGTAGAGCTACAAGGCTCTTAGCAAGAAAGAAAAAAAAATTAAATTGGGTATGGATTTTTTTCTTGACCTGGACAAAATGACAGTTTTGGTGCATTAAAATTTTGTCCTTTTGAGCTTGAATAACATTTAACGGCCGTCTCAAAAATGAATATAGGCAGACAAGCTTGAATTAAACCAATATCTAATAGTAGGGTTTCAAATCCAAAATTTTAAACATATTTGGAATAAATCAAAATGACCTTAACTTGCGTGTATATATATAAAATACCCCCTAACTTGTGTTTTATCAAAAACATAAAGAGCCCAAATAAAAATTAAGCAAGAACAATAAAAAGCAATAAAATGAAAAGAGTAAAAGATCAAACTTACCCAATCAAGAAGATTAAAAGGTTCCTCCTTTGGTTGGTGACTAGTGTTGCTCCTCCCACTAACAATTTCCAAGGTAACAACCCCAAAACTATAAACATCTGCTTTGTCAGTCAAATAACCCCGCATTGCATACTCAGGTGCCATATATCCACTGCAATAACACAAAATTATGCACAACTTTTCCACCAAGCATATTTCAATGTTTTACCCTTTTTTTAATAGGTAGATGAATGCTTATTATAGCAATATTCAACAAAGTTGAATTGAAGGATACTCAAAACATTTTCCTTGCATTAAGCCCAATATTAAAATTTTCCTATAAACATTTTTTCCCCCTTTTGTTTCCTCACCCATTTCCTTCAAACCAAATTGAGTGTAAAAATTCCCTTGATTTTTCTCTCGTTTTCTTCCCTAATTAATAAATATCTTCTATTCTAGATGTGTTTCCTTAATACCTTCATTCAAAAAATCAAAATTCTTGTGAGTTTGATGTCATTTAATGAAGCATTTGCAAATTCATCAATGAAGTTCCTAAATGAAAACCTATGTAAAAGTAAGATGAAAATGGTCTCAACAGGTTGAAGATCAAGAAGAAATGCTTTTAAAAGCCAACAAAACCTTCATGGACCAAACTCATGGTGCCATAAGCCATAGTCCAGCCACCTCTAGAGTTGCAACCTTTACAAATATTAAATTAAAATTTCCTAGATAAAGATTATAATGAGATGTTGACACTTGACATCGATAGCAGCATACTGTTGGTTTTGTTGATGTAGCAGCAAACTAGCAATGGAACAAATTCTTATATAAGTCTCAAGATTATGCGAAAAGATATGAAGGATTTTCTTTCATATTGTTTTTGGCTATAATGATACATGACAATGTGGGATTTCTTAGACTAGCTTGAGTGTTTACTTGTTGACCACAACATACAACATAAATTCAACCTTATCCATATTCGTGTACATGGCATTTTCCGTTATCATTTTGGTATAAAGATAAGTTAAGCTGATAAGTAACCCAAAATTGTGACCTATATGACTTTCAAAAGCTTAATTGTTACTACTCTAGCACGCTAAGAAAACAATCTAAATGGAATTTTTTCATATATATATGAGGCAATCTAAAGGGAATTTGTAAGAAAACAACTAGAACAAAATTAAATAGCATGAGGCAGAAGGAAAGACAACTTGCATTCATGATGTAGGATTTTTTGGAATTCAACACTAAATTGGATTTCTTGATGAGATTTTGAAGGGTTCTTGAATTAGGATTGATGTTGGTGGATGTTTGGCGTTAAAACTGTGAATAAAACAAGATTTAAAGAAAGGTAAACCCTAAGCCAATCACACCTAAGTAGGGGAAAGGCAATCACACTCTCAAAGCTTAAAATAAGTTGCAGGAAATATATTAGAATCAATTTCATTATGAATATTATTGACTACAATAAAACCTTAATATAAGCTTTTGTTAAAACCTTTTCTAGAAGGAATAGGACTCCTAAATAACCTAATTCTATAAAGACTAGGATTATTAATAACAAAGAATACTTAAGAACTTCTAAACCTAATAGGAAAAAGACTCAAAACACCAAATAAGACTCATGGGCCTTTCCAACAACCAATGACAACACGTTCCAGAAATTCTAGAAATTACCAAGTTGCCCTTATCCTACCATACTTTTTAATTAAAACTGAACCAACAACTTTCTAACCAAAAAACTTCAAAGACTCAGTAATAATTAAAGTAACCAATGAAATGTGGCAAGAAGGCCCTGCATCAAAAATAGACCAACTCTTATTGACTGTTTGCATCAATGGACCATTTTTTATGCAAGAAAATGAATACTTACATTTTCTAGGGAGACAGGGGCAAGTTGAGAAAGATACCGTGTGTTTGGGTGTGCCAATCATAGCCATCATTTGGGTTCAATATTTACAAATTCTGGTGCGAGAATTTAAAATTTCCAGTTGGATTTTAAGTTAGGATTTGAGGATTGACAAATCTCAGCTCTAAATCCTTTTTTTCCAATTCCATAATTACTACCAATGCACAATTTCTTCTCTTTGTGTGCTAATAACCCCAACTTCAGACCCCACAAAAAACTCAAATGAGGTCAGTTTCAAGTAAACCACCGCCACCTTCCTTAATTTTATAGGGCAGCTCTCAACAGTGAAACCTTGCTTCCAACTGGCCAGATGTCGGCTAGGGAGACCCAGGTCATGAACATCCCACTCACCCTCTTGGCAGACCACATGCTTTCCATCTCCAATATATCGAAACGATTAAGCTAGCAGGTGGAGAAGTCTAATGAATACATAAATCCATAAGCAAACTTAAACTGAACTAATATGGGATCCCTAAACACCTCCTTACAACAAGTCAACATGTTATAAAATTCGAGGCACACCACTATAGCGTCATAAGCTATGACACTTAGAACTCTCTGACTCTCTCTATGTGTCTTCTATTCCAAACGTGACCTCGGTGTTTGATCACAGATCCCCTATGCTTATTACTTTAGGTTTTTGGCAAACACACAGTACGTTGATGGTTGATGACTATAATCAACTATGCCAAAATGATTAATATGTGATAATGCAGACATTTATGAGAACATGTTTATAAACTTCAAATGTTGTGTTTGTTGTGTGTAGGACATAGAACAATCAGGGAAAAACCTAGATACAATATCTTTAAGTAGGGTTCCTTAGGTACCCTCTTAAATTTGAACAACCTGATTACTTAACCAAAACACTAAACAATGTAAACACCATCCGACTTTTGTTTCCCAAAGAGAACCAAAAAACCCATTCCATGAGAAAAACTTAACTCCTTCCCATTAAAATGATTCCCCATAAAATATAAGTTTTTTTAATTGGTTATCGGCTCTATTATGTAAGTTCAATGCCTGCAATGCTTGGTCTAGGTTTGGGCACATGACTTCTTTATGTGTTTTTTTTTTTTTTTTTTTTTTTAGTTTAGCTATGTTGGAATCTTAAAGCAGTAGATGTGGGCACTTTTGTTACTTCCTTTCCATGTGGTCAAATTGAACTTCTCAAGTGTACCTATTATATTGGGTGATTGTTCATGTCTTGGACCAGTTTTTATGAAAGGGAGAGAGAAAGAAGCAAGCAGAGCTTAATTTCTTCACAAACTTAGAAGTCAGCGATTGAGGGTGAAAATTGAGAAGTCAGAGAAATTGGGGTTCTAGGATTTCTCGTGTTTTTGTGCATATGGTGTTAGCACATACAAGGGAAAACAAAAAAGAAGAAAGAAATGGATGGTGTTAATGCCACATAGTGTTTTGGTTAAGCAGACAAATGGCTGAATATTAGGAGGGTTACTTAAGGAACCATATCTAAGATATTGTATCTAAGTTTAGCTTGAACAATTATACATCCATTCTCCTGCTACATTTAGAGTTTGTGTGGGTATAATTGATGATAAAAAAAAAAGGTATGAATCTATGATACAGGACACATAGAGGTGAAAATTCCATTTTGGTCTCTACATTTGGGGGTTATTGTCAATTTGGTCCCTATAGTTTGGTCAAAGTCAATTTAGTTCTTGTTATTTTCAACATGTCAATTTATTCCCTATAGTCAAATCATCACTTTTCTTGCATTTTCTTGAACCTTCTTAGCAACCAAATACAAAAACACAAATCAAATTTACCAATCTCCAACTCTAGTAGACACACATATCAACTCAACAACTAAAAAAAACCCAAATTTGGACCCATAATGACTATAAATTGAAAATAACATGGATTAAATTGACTACAAGTTGAAAATAACAAGGACTAAATTGACTGCTACCAAAATATATGGACCAAATTAATAGTGAGTCAAAAAAGTAGAAAGGAAAGTGAATAATGTACCAATGACAAAGAGAGAATTGATTCAAGTCGAGAGAATTGATTCAAGTCAAGAGAATGGAAAAAGGTAGAGGAAGACCTAAACTAAAATTAGTAGAATTAGTAAAAATAGACATGTCAATTAAGGAGGTAACAATGAATATGATAGTAAAAAAGAATGCATCTAGCTAACTCTAACTACTCTATTGAGAATCTATAGCCAACCCTAATATTTTGAGATTAAAAATTGGTTGTTCTTGTTGTTGCTGTTGTTGTCCTCCTAATGTCACATAACCATTATCCTTGTGATATTTTCTTACAAGAAAAAACACCTATATTTCCCTTATATAAATAAAATTTTATTATCAGCACTTTTTTATAATATTCAAAAAAGAGAAATTAATGAAGGCAGTAACTCACTAAGTTCCAGCGATGCGGGTGCTTATGTGTGTATTATCTTCTTCATCAAGCTTGGCCAAACCGAAGTCAGATATCTTAGGATTAAGATATTTATCAAGCAGAACATTAGTAGCTTTGATGTCTCTATGAACAATCTTCAATCTTGACTCTTCATGAAGATAAGCCAAACCTCTTGCTATCCCAACACAGATCTTATGTCTTGTCGTCCAATCCAACTTCAATTGGCATTCTTCTAAGCCTTTAATTTATCAAATTTAATAGAAAATCAATTATATATATATACATTATCTTACTTACAGCATGTTACAAATACCAAAAACATCAAGTGTACGAAGTAAATTTTTACCAAACAAAGCTCGAGCAAGGCTATTGTTTTCCATGTACTCATATACTAGTAATAGTTGATTTCCTTCAATACAACATCCATAGAGCTTAACAAGATGAGGGTGTTGAAGAGCAGAAATCATGCCTATCTCATTCACGAACTCGCGATTTCCTTGTTTTGATTTGGAAGAAAGCTGCTTTACTGCAATTGTTGTACCATCTGACAAGAGGCCCTGTGAGAATATAATTTTCAACATCTTAACATAAGAAGGAAGAAACCGCAACAAGGATAGGGATTTTATTATTATTATTTTTTTTTGTGTGAAGTCAAAACTCAATAATGAGAGTTCAAATAGAATATCAATGTTAAATTTAGTGTTAAATACCTTATAAACAGAACCAAAACCACCTTCTCCAACTTTATTGGAAGCATCAAAGTTGTTAGTTGCAGCTCTGATTTGCCTTAAGGTAAACAAACCAGTTTGCAAGTCTAAACCCTTTAGATCTGTAGAAGAATCAAATTCACATATGAATTATATCTAGGAAAATTGAAAATTTTTACACTTTTTTAAGGTTTTGTCAAAACATTTGAGCAGATGTAATAAATCATAAGTTCTAAAACACCCATATGCAGTCAATTCCTACACCAGGCATTCAGGCAAAATGATGTTTTCTAGCAGCATAAAATGGTAAATATTTAATATCTTTTATTATGTTTTGAATAGTTAAAGTCATTCTACAAGCATGCGTATCAGAGGCATATATATACACATGCAAAAAGCTCCAATGCAAAATCCAATTCACTGAACATATAAGTTTTCCTTAGGAACAGATCAATATGCATTTACAATAATAAATACCTTCTCCCATTCTGCTCTTCTGTCCTAGACAGCCTTTCCACCAGAGGATACCCAGAACCAGAAATAGAACAAATGCTCCTACAGCCACTATTCCAACTACTACTCTTACTGATACACCGCTGCCATTTGTAGAGTCTATTTAAAGAAATAGTTCAAAAGGTATAATATTAGATGCCTCAGAAAGGGGGTAAAATCATTATCCAGCCAACTATGTAATGCATAAAGGAACACAAAAAACCATCAAAACCATTACAACCACTTCAATGAAGAAATAATCAAGACTCGCTCTTTTCACAAGTTCTAAATTTAAATGAACACGACTGTTTTTCAAAACACAAGGACAATTATCAGCTTAATTTGTCCTGAATCCAGTAGAGATTTTAAGAAACAAAATAAAAATAAAATCCACCTCACCTGAATTCTGTGGCATTTGTACCCACATACTGATGAAGGAATGCATTAATCATCACAATAATAGTATAAGACTTTAGACACATTCTAGGGTCCTATATATCAAACTAATAAAATTAGACCCAAAAAAATAATTCCTGATTGAAAAGCCAAAACCCAAAAGACTTTAGTCACATAGTTAAATAAATGAGTAGATTGTAGATCCTAGGGCATTACCATAAAATAATTTCTTGACAATGTTGAATTTATAGAATGAAGATAAACATGGATTTGCAAGTAAATACATGGTTTATTTCTAAGCGTCCAAAATTGATTACAAGAAGCTCATGCAAGGTCTAAACCTACCAGGATGAACAGAAATTGCCGAAATAAGAGGACCATAGACTCCTCCTCCAGGGATGCCGGTTGTACCCTTCCCAGCCCAATAAAAACGGATCTCTAAGGTGTTATTATTCACAACTGCAAGATATTGTTTTATGACTTCCGTGCCAACTCCACCAGCTTCATCTGCAATATTGAAATCCTTCTCCACTAGCTCTTCCTTCAATATTCTAAACATGTTAGTGACTAGCTAGTAACAAGCTATAAACATAAGAACTTTGGTTGATGAAGGTCAGAGCATAATGTCATTAAATACCTGAATATAAATATCAAACACACGCCTTCCCAAGCTGCTATATGTATTATCATTGGTGAACTTTATCTCCGCAAAATGGAGGTTTATTTTGTAAGTTCCATTTCCCAAACAAAAAGCATAATAAGTAAGAGACAGAGGAGAAAGGCGTGCAGTCATGTATAGTTCAGGATTAGCCATAGTGAGTTTGGATGAATTTCCCAAAATATAAATGTCCTTTGGTTTGTTATCATCTATGAAGTGACCAGTGCTGCTAAATGCCCAATTTCCTCTCCTAAAGAATTTTGAAGCTCCACCTGGCTCTGTATCGTCATCATACATAGTATTTCCATCTATAGTTACTTCTGGTCCACCACAATTTATCTGGAGGTAGTAGACAACTGGGGACATAGGAAAAATGGATTAGTAACAGCTGAACATTTTAAACATATTTAAATTAATATTAATGCAAATTATATAAGGAAAATATTTTTTTTCCCTTTTTTTTGTTTTTTTTTTTTGGGGGGGGGGGGGGGGGGGTTTGTGGTTTGGGGGAGGAGTGTGTGATGAGACAGAGTTTCATTTGGTGCAGAATCAAGCCAAATGAGACAGTCATTCAAGGACACTGCTCATTCTTGTGTTTAGTGCTATTAGGAGGGTGCCCTCATGTATTACTATATCCAATGAGACTTATGCCACTGTTAGATAAGATTGCCAGATAACTACATAAAGGCTATAAATGGATCCTAACAACAAAAGTTCAATCCCAGTGCATTAGCATTATTCTGCAGACTTCAGAAAGACAAAATTTGGAAGATTTATTAAAAATAAAAATGTTTAGTAAGACATAAATTAGAGGAGAAAGATTCATAAATTTGAAAGCATTTCCAATAAATTTCCAATCTTGGGGGCCACAAGCAAGGGAGGGGCCCTCAATTCCAAACACAAAAAATTAAAACATGGTTAGTGCCTAGTCACATTAAAGACTGCAAGTCTGTAAGAAAGACTAGAAACTGTAAAATGATTTAGCAACAGCAAAATTGTGTAGCATAGAAGAATTTTAAAACATAGATGTAAAGTAGGATCTCTTAAAACAGATTCATTATTCAGTATGGTTACAAGCGTGAGAGAAAGCCCTTCAGGATAAACTTGAGGAACTGGTACAGATCTGAACCAAAGCAATCATGAGCATAACAATCTTGAAGATTTTTAAAAAAAATTTTGATAGGTAAATCTTGAAGAATTTTATACTAAATCAATTTTATAATAGTCCAAACAAGAACTTACTTTTTGGACAAGAAGAGCTCCTCAGACACGAAATATTTCCACTGATAAGGCAATCCAGGTACCAAAGCAAGTCAGCAATATTACATTGTGATTAAATATATGTTACATGACTCAAGACAATATTACATTGAAGATTATAAAATAAAATAAAATAAAAAAATGAATCAAGACAATATACCAGAAAGTTAATATCAAAAAACCTTTGTAATGCATGCTTTGAAAGGTGAAATTAATAAAAATTACGTGTCACTCCCCTTTGAAGAGGTTGTAAACAAGTTCCTACATAAAATATCACCAAGTCCAAAGCTTAGCTAGTAAATAAAAGATCACACTCACACACAGACAAAAGCAATCTTACAAGCTTTGGTGATCACAAATAAAGCTTCCATTGGGAAAGTTGTTATACGAAAGATCACTGCACATAAAAATTATGATGTAATTCATTACCTAACAGAATGAAGCATGAATAATAAACTTTTATTTTACACAGGATAGTTGATAACATATATGGAAGGGGTAATAATATTTCATTTTTAATTCAGTGAAACTCAATCCTACATATTTTAGGAGATAAAGCTTTCATCCAAACTCCCACATATAAGCTAAACCACTCTTATATGGGAAAGATGCTTACCATTACATTACCTAAGCCCAATATACCTTTGAGTTTTTGATAATGTAAATAACCAACCCCATACGCAAATATCAAGATCGTAAGAGCTAACCTAAAATAAGGAGACTCTTTCCTCCATGTTAAACTATGAACTATACAAAGATACTAAAGTTTAAAATTTGAAGTTAAAAAGGGGATATAATACGATAGCTGGAGCTTAGTGATACAGCTCATCACATTCGATTCTTGGATGATGCATGGGCGGATTGCAAGGGATAGGATAATTGATGTATGCATGGGTGAGGGATTGCAAGGGATAGGACAATTTATGTGCATCAGTGCAAAGGAAAAGATCACGTAGAAGTAGAAGATTAGGCTTTTGATGCTCCTGAAGCGATTAAGTGATTAAAATTTTATCGAATAAATGATTCCTTTTTTTTTGGAATGAATATACAATAGCTGAAGACTATGGAGAGTAGGAAACATTTAGAAACTTTTGGAATCCCCACAATATTTTTATGAGTTCTGCAAAATGATAAGGAAGTGTATAGGCAACATGTTTCCTATGACTTCAATATTTAATATATTTGATGCACTCGTTTATGCTGCAATTGATTAACTATCTAAGATGGTTTTGTAAATTAACCTTTAAAGAAACAATATTCATTGCAAAAAAAGTTCCTTTATATATAACCATCCACAACAAATCAGATGGAAGAAATTATATCCAAACATGCAAGTAACTACTTAATACCAGTGGTTATCAATAGATGTTGAGAATACAGTTAAGCCTAGATTGCCTACATTATACAAGACATTCTCCACAGGAGTTAGCAAAGTAAAGGGGAACAAATAATGCATGAATTTAAATTTATCAATGCATATGATACAAACTCCTTCACATTAATTTGGAAGAGAAGCTTACATTCTGTCTCTGTTTAGCATCCAACGAGGCACTGGTCCACTTAGCAAGTTTCTAGTTAGATACCTAAACAAATTCAATCTACAAGAATCAGAACAACTTATGTAGTTACACAGCACATTGATATGACTTGCCAGTGACACAAATTTTGAGCTCAGTGAAATGGCTAACTTGAAATACAAACACACACATGTACACATTCTCATGATTTTATAATATATATTAACAGCGGTGAATTGGAGGAAAAATAAAAAGGTCCCCCGCCTCAAGCCAATAGAAGTAGGACTGTCAGTTACATCCACCATATGACAGAGGAACTCTGACTCAGAAAACAATAGAGAAGGGTCTACATTTAGTTTTATTTTATTTTATTTTATATACATATATATAGGTAGATGATAGTGGGGAAGGGGGAGGGAGGTTTGAACCACGGACATGAGGCACCATAAAGGACGCCATCTCTATTGGACTATCACTTGAACCCCAAGAATGGTCTACATTTAACTTCAGTGATCATTTTATGGATGGCCAGATTTTACACTAAAGGCTTTTTGATAACTCTATCCTTGAAGCCTATTGTTGGATTAGGCACATACAAGCCAACTTTAGGCCCAAAATTCATATTGCATTTTAATTTAATGCAAAAAAGGTTATCATTACTTGATTTGTTTATCTTACTCGAGATGTTTTAAGGCCAAAATTTTGGATTTGTACAATTAATCAAATTGATATAGTGGCTACTTGGTATGTTCATAATGGAACAAAATCAAACATTTTCACACAATTTCTTAGACAGCTTCCTTTACTTCGGTGTAAGGAAATCTACAACTAAAGTCAAAACGCTTACATGAAATCGATCCCTGTTAGAAGACCATCAAAGCTGCTTGGAATTCCTCCAGTTAGTTTGTTAAAACTGAGGTCTCTGCAAGAGAACTTATATAATCAAATTTTAGTGAAACAGAAAACTCTCCCAAAAAGGGAAAAAAAAATCCAAATCATTTACTCGAAAAATTGTATTATGCAAATAATATATAGAAGTTTGCAATAGAAAGAAACGTAAGAAAAAATATAAATAAATAAAATAAAAAATGCACACACTAAAAGACTATTTATTTAACATAACTATCTCATAAACAAGTATTTATTGGAAACTTGTACTTGATTTGGTTATTAAATAAATGAACATAAAAAATTATCTCTTTTTTTAATTTTTTTTTTTTCAAGCAAGTTGGGGGGGAAAAAAATCCTACTGTAGACTTGAGCATGATTTGGATTTTAAATAAATGAGAAAAAAAAAATTCTTCTTCTTTTTTCATTCGATGAAGCTGAAAATAAAAATGAACTTGATTTATGTGCAGCGGTAACTTTGAGCCAAAATGGCTATTCAAACTTGTCATTTTCCTGCTCATGCATATCACTTCACAAAATATGTACCAACAATAACTATTGAGTAAACATACTTGTATCAAGCATCTGATTCATTTGAGATGGAATGAGACACAACACATGCACATGACTTAGATAAACACAAACAGAAAACAGTGAGCTTGCGTTCCACATGTGCATTCAGATATCATTTGCTTACATGGTAATGCTCCAGGGGTACAGGAATCTCAAAAGTTTTAAGATACAACTCTTTTTCTTTTTCTTCACTAAGTTAAAGGAAAATTTTATTTCCATTCTCAAGGATGTCACTTCTTGTGGGTTCCTGATATGATTTTACCATAGAAGCCTTTCTCTTCATTTCATGACCTCGGACTGGTTAATCACCAGATTCACCTTTTCCTTATTCTCCTAAAAATATAGTACTCTTTTCTGAGAAGGAATGAACAGGAGAAAGACATTTGGATTTATAGTGCATCAGCATATATATAGATGTCTTGTACTTATGCTACCATACATTCATGTATATCCATGGTCGGTAGTTAAAACTTAAAACTGTCTGCAAGCATGCGTGCACACATGCACACATGCATGTAACCTGCCTTTTGGATAATTGCTACCATCAGACAGCCAAAATGCAGAGTCAGTAATTTGATTTAGCCTATCCTACATGACCCTTAAAATAGTAGGAAAAAAATGTACAGCAAACAATTAAGTAAAAAAGAATTATATACTGACAAGGTTTTCAGCATAGTCATATTCCCAAGGTATTCAGGTAGTTGCCCAGTAATATTGCAACTCCTTAGTATCCTGAAACAGAACCAAATATTTTATATTGAGTTGCAAAATAATAACAATAATAAAATCATACTCTTAATTGAAGCATCTAACTCACAGAACTTTCATCTTTGTCATGTTATGAAGTGGCGGAAAATTTGCTTCAGGTCCTCTTAAGTCACTAATTCTCCTACATATCGAAATTTGAATAGGAGTAAAAAGTTAAAATAAAATAAAATGCAGTTGCCTATAAAACAATAAATAGCTACAGATTTATAAAGCCACACTGACAAGTCACTTAAGTTTTCCAAAAAAGCAATGTGGAGAGGAATCGGCCCATTCAAACCACTTGCTTGAATCAACCTGTTGTTAAGAAATTTTGATTTAATAAGTAAATAATACATCAAGTTCAATTCTTTTCTTAAGAAAAAATTAAAAAGAAAACAGTCAAATTCTCACAGTTTTTCGAGATTTGTCCAATTCTGAATAAAATCGGGTATCTTTCCAGAAAAATTATTGTCACCAATCAGACTGCATTATTGGGGGGGAGGAGCAATATGTGAATTTAGAAGGTAAAATAGATGAATAAAATCTTCGAGATAGTTTTTTTTTTTTTAAGATCTTGAAACTTACAACTCTTTCATTGTCGTTAGCCCTGCAAACGTTTCAGGTACCTCCCCAGTAAAATAGTTTGAAGTAAAGTGTCTTGTGACAATAACAATACCAATTTAGAAAAGCCAATAAGCTAAAAAAGATATGTATCAATACACTTATACAAGTAAAAATAAATTAAAGTAAATCAATTTTGCTTGATCATAATGATATTTTTACATCTTACATTCTTACTACAGGGAGGGAGGCCAACCAAAAGAAAAAAGAAAGTATAATGCAATAAGTTTTTAAAATATAGTAATTCAAATGAAGCGTCTTACAGCCTTTCTATGTTGGTTAGGCTCCCAAGATCTTCAGGAAGACTTCCAGAAAGCATATTGAACTCAAGGGTCCTGTTGATAACAAATTGGAATTCCTTTATAACAAAACATTGTGTAACAATACAAGGAAAAATGCCTTAAAATGGCTAGTTTAGTATATGCCTGAAATGGGAAGAAATTTTGTAAAACAATACTTTTTAAATATTATTTATTTAAATTAGTACCGTTTTGGAGTTATTTGAGAATCTAGCCTCTAATATAAAATCAAGTTTTAAAGATACAATTTCAACACTTAAAATCGTGTTTTCGAAACACGATTTCAGCTGACTTGACTGAATTTTATAAGCGATTGTGTTTTTCAACACTTCAAGATTGGGTTTTGCTAAATACCCAAATGATTTCAAAACAGTACCAATTTAAATCATTATTATCAAAAGAATATTATTTGGCAAAATTTGCCCCGACATGAGAATTATCACACATCCACACTACACTCACTCAACTAATTCAATATCAATAAGGGGGCATCATATATTGTATAGAAACAAAGTGAAATGGTGGGGGTGCGCAGTAAGAGTAAGAACTCACAAATTTTTAAGAGTGGAGATATTTCCAAGCTCTTTGGGAATGGAACCGGTCAACCGGTTTCCAAGAAGAGAACTGCAATACAGGAGAAGCCATGAATAACAATATGAAAGTCACAAACAAAAACACACACGCACACGGAGAGAGAGAGAGAGAGTACATGTTGACAAGCCTTGTGAAGGAGCCCCATTTTGGAGGGATTGTGCCGTTAAGGTAGTTACGGGTCAGGTCACTGTATAAGGAGATGCCACAAATTATAAATAAGAGATGAAAACCACAAAAACATAGACAGGTTAATTATTTGCTATTGACTAGTACTTACATCCGTTCAAGATACGGCAAGTTCACCAGTTCTGGTGGCAGAGTGCCCGCGAGATTTTGTGCATTCAGAACTCTGTATTTCCAGCAGTAGAAAAATGTGTTTTTCCTTTTAATAGTTTATACTTTAGTTATATTTTAAAAATAAATAAATAAATCTAAGTGTACCACGTATAGTCTTTTTTCATCCGTCGTTTAATGTAAAGATATGAAATATATTAGTCATTTATCATTCACAATAGTTACAAACAAGTCTTTTTTTTATAGTTTTTCACCATCTAACATAGATGTAAAAATTCTATTTTGAACAATTGTAGTTATAGACAAATAAGGATGAATGGATAGGTTTAATAATGTAAAGTTATAATTTGAAGAGTATGCTATTTTCTTAGTTTTGTTTACTTAGTTTTTGGATATTTAAGCATTTCATAATGTAATTTTGTTGATCTCAAGCTCAAAAGCTTGACTTGAGTTTGAGCTTAACATTAAGCTTGAACTTGGCTTGACTAATTAGTTAAGTCAAGCTACGCCAAGCTCAAACTTCTTGGCTTTTCCAAGAGTTAAAGCTCAAACATTATTTTTAGCTTCTCTCAAGCTTGAGAAAATCTTGAATTTTTTACTTTTACTAGCAAGTCAATTTCAAACATGCACAACTGGGCAAAGCTCTGCTCGTTTATAGCCATACTTGAGGGGAAAAATATTTTCCCCCTTTAACATCTGTTTAACCAAACTTTGTTAAGTTAATGTTGAAAATTTTGTCTACTAACATGCCATTTACTTAAAGGCAGGTTTCCAAACTATCTTCCTTAAATTAAAATCCGTTGTTTTAAAATTTTAATTAAAGTGTACTCTAAAATATTAAATATGAGTTTTCCTTCATTTTTTTTTCTTTTTTTAGTGGGTGGTGGAGAATTTTTCTTTTTTATTCTAAATTTATTGGCTATGTTTATACTAACTATGATTAAACTTTTGAAAAGAGAATCTTACAAAAATTTGAAAAGAAGTCAAGAGATAGTTTACACTTTACCACCCTAAACTATACCCTATATTATACTTTGCACCCTAAACTTTTTTAATGCATATTTTGCTCCCTAAACTATGACCCTTGTAACACTTTGCACCCTGTAGTTAAGTTCTCCGTTAACTTGGATGGAAGTTCAAAATTTAGATTGTAAAGTGTAATCAAGAGTATAGTTTAGAGTAGTAAAGTGTAATTTATTTATTGTTTTTAAAGCATCGAAAGAATGACAATTAGGTCTTTTCACGTGGTGCCATATTTTTCTATCCAAGTTAACAGAAAACATAACGTTAGGGGTGAAAAGTATCACAAGAGTCATAGTTTAGGGTGCAAAACGTGGATTCGAAAAGTTTAAAGTGTAAAGTGTAATCAAAGATATAGTTTAGAGTAGTAAAGTGTAATTTCCCCCCTTCTTTTATTTAGCTTGGCATGAGATTAAGTTGTAAAAAGAAAACAACTCTATTTTACGCCAAGCTTAATAAGGAAAGTAAAATGATATTTTCCTAGCTCTTTTTAAGAATGCTACCAAATATAGAAAAATGAGATAGTTTTTTTAGAAAAAACTTTTTTTAAAATTATTCATTTTCCAAAACCTGTTAATGTCAAAACAAATAGAGCACCTACTGTTTTCTTTTATTGTTAACATAAGTGTTCATAACTCTTCAAGGCTTGATTATTCTGTCATATATGTGTAATCCCCCACCCCACCCACACTAGGTAACTATCAAGAGGTATCTATTGGGGTGGCCCCAAGATGCCACCTACCACTAGGGGCAGAACCAAAAATGGACTAAGGGGTTGAAATTTTATAATATTTTTAAGGGTTAATAACAATTTACCAACCTGCGGTTATTGGTTAGGACTAATTTTATGTTGTCTCTTTGTAGTTTGAAAAGTATTATTTTAATCACCTGTGGTTAGTTTTATTATGCGATCGTTACTCAACTCATCACTTTCACCGGTGAAATACCAGAAAACCTCCAAACTTATAGAAATATTCTTAAAAATCTCCAAAATAATACAAATACCCTCAAAACCCCCCAATCAACTACAATGGGGCCTTTAAAATAACCAAAACACCTCTAAAACCCTCAAAATGGCAAAATATCCACCAATATTTCCAAAATAGTCAAAATACCATCATTACATCCAAAATGCCACTCAACTTTCAAAATGATCAAAATCCTCTATAATGACTAGAATACTTTGGAAACATCTATAATGACAAATATACACTTAAAATTAGGGGTGTGCATCAAACCCACAAACCTAAAAAAAGTTAACTAAACTCAATGCCTTGACTTGGTTTTCATGGGTTAGTGGGTTAGGTTAGGTTTGAATGCTATTTTGAGTCTTAGGTTCGGTAAGGTTCTGGTGGATAGTTTTTTAACCCATTTAATCCACTATTTATATAAGTTTATTTCAATATCATTATTTTAATTTTTAAATTTATAGATTTTGGTATTATAAGAATTAATTTTGGTGAATTTGATATAATCTAAGTATAATATATGAATTGTAACAATTTATTGAAAAAAGTGTTTAAATAATTAAGAAAGACTAATTTTTTACAAGGCGTAAAATATATAAAATATGTATGCACAACCCACTAACCCAACCCAACCAAACCCGACCCATGTTGGTTGGGTTGGTTTCCACACATGTAATGAATTGGTTAAGAATTTCTCAACTCGACCAATGCATTCCCCAACCTAAAATCTCCAAAATGACCGAAACACCCCCAAACTTACAAATTGATCAAAATAACCTTGAACACTTCAAAATGACTAAATATCTTTAAAATCTTGAATGTGACATAAATGTCCCTAAAATGACACCATGGAAATGACCAAGATACCCCAGGAAAACTTCAAAGCAATCACAATATGATTTAAAACTTTGGGAATTTCTTCCAAATTTTTTTAAATCATGCAAAAACATTTTCAAGTGTTCCTTTGAAGGTTTCAAGTGTTTTGTAATTATGCAACCAAAAGTGTAATTCGATGAATGAGTAGTTTGGGTCTCACCTAAAATTAAAAGTTGATAGTAGCTTGTAGGCTAAAATGCAAATTGCACCGTCTAAGTTTGGTTGCAATTCATTTTAGTTTTCTAACTTTACTTTCTCTCAATTGAATCCTCTAAATTTCAAATTTATTGAATTCAAACCTTCTGTCAATTTTTTTAAAAAAATTTCCCTTAAAAAATATTATTTTCACATGAAAAAATATATATAATTAATAAAAATATTTTATAGATTTTTTATGTAAGAATTTTTTTTCAAATTTTTTTTCATTAGTTAATTGCATACTTAATGGCAATTTTGTTAAACTAAATTGGATAAAAGGCCTAAATTAAATAACTTTGAAACTTAGAGGACTCAATTGAACGAAAGTAAAGTTAGAGGATTGAAATAAATTTCAGTAAAATTTAGAGAGTGCACTTTGTTTTTTTAGCTTATTTTGTATATATATAAAGAAGTTTAGTTGATAGTTTTTATTAATTTTTTTTTAATTGCACTCTTATTTTGATTGTACTACTTGTTAGTGTAATTTTAAATAATTTCATTTTGATTTTCGTACTTTTTAGGATGATTTTGTATGTTAGGTATCAATATTTTAAAGTGGTGAATCAAAGTTGTAATTTAATATCATATAAAAATATATATATAGAAAGTTTTTTGGTTTTTCATGCAAGCCAATTGCCGGATTTGCGTTCCAGAATATTCTTATGAACATAGCCAAACACTAGAAAATAAACAGTTTTTCCCAAAAATGTTTTCTACTAAAAATCATTTTGAGTACTTGAAAATTTTTTGAGCTAGGATTTTTTCTCCTAATGGGAGATCATACAAAAGAAGTTATGTTGGAATATGGTCAAATCCACTAAACAGTTGTGTGATTTGCCAATCAAGATAACCCACTTTTCAAGAATTGATGGTGTTTTTGCAATTGGAGATGATAAAAATATGAAGGTATAGGATGGAAGTGGGCAGCCTTACTAGTGGCTGTGATTAGTTGAGATTGTGGGTCATATTTGCTAATTTACAAATATGACCAAGAAAACCATAAACAGTTTTGTGTCATTTTCCCTCGTCTCTATCTAAAACAAAATTGTATCTCATACCCATTTTCCCAAGTAAAGTGGTGTGTGTATGATTATAAAAAGAAGAGGGTTCAAATGATAGTCCTGTAGTAATAACATTCTTTGCCACCACCCATATCTATTATTCGAACTCCATCCCCCCCCCCCCCCCCCCACCAAAAAAAATGAAGAAGAAGAAGAAGACACTCATATACTTTTTTTATTCTATTTCTCTCTCTAACTTAAAAAAGTATTTCCATTATTTAAAAAAAAATCTTCACATGGTTCCATCATACACCTCTCTCTCTCTCTCTCTCTCTCTCTCTCTCTCTCTCCAACCAATCACCAACAAAACCATCACTCTTTTACTGTCTCACATGCCACATTTAAGGTAAATAAGTTTATTTTATTTCTATGATTAATTAATAAGAAAAATTCTATATTAATTTGATTTGGAATGAAAAGTTGATACAGTTAAATGATTCTATTAAGTAAAGTTATGATAGGTCAAGAGTTTTGTAGCTCAGCTTGTTGGTACTACCAATAGTGATTGATAAATATGAAGTGCAAAGTAAAAATTATTAAATGATTCTATTATTAAGTAAAGTTATTATTGGCCAAACCTTATAACTCAACTAGCTATGTTACCAACACTAATCAATGGTTGACCCAAGAGGTGAAATTGTGAGTTTTTTCACATACAAAGTTGCAAATTATGTCTCCACCCATAGTTGTTAGTATCGTATGATACTTACTGTATGGTGTACACAAGATTTCGTATTGTAATGGAAGTACTCATGAATCATATGATACATAGGTATATATCATATGAATTGTATTGTATCAATAATTGTATCTATCGTACAATACATTGACATGTGAGTTCTTCTCTTTCTCCTACAAAATTTGAGCTATATACTTGACGCTTCATTTTTACAAATTTCTTTTCTATGCTATGAATAATGTATTAAATTAAAAATTTTATTATTATTGTTATAAGTCTACGAAGCAAGAATGCCAAGAAGAAATATAGAGAAAAAAAAAATTAGAATAAAAGAGCAAGAAAAGAGATAGTAAATGTTGATGATGATGAAGAAAATGTTAATGAATAAATAGTTTTGCAAGATGATGAGCATGACGATAACATTGACTTAGATGGAGTTGATTAGGCAAGATGATGAAAAGTAATTATTATTTTGACTCATATATAACATGTATTATTACTTTTGAGTTTAATCCATTTAAATGTATATGTTATAAACATATGTTAATTTGATTAATTTAGTTAGTTTTCTTAAATATTATTACATAAGTGATTATTAAATTGGTTATTAGTTGAATATATTTCGAATTTATAATAAACATAGATTTTATATGTAATATTATGTATATCTATTGTAAAGACTCAAATTGAATTTGACCCAAACAATAAAATTTTTAGAGAGCGGGTGTAAGAACTAAGTCTAATGGGTAGAAAAGAGACATGATCGTTCTGCAATAAAAGAAGCCTTGAACTAGTTTTTTTTACGATCTCTCTTCTTCTCGGCTAGGTTTTCAGGGAATCTCTTAATGGGTCCTCCAGTGTTTTTCTTTTGCCCACTTTTTAACGTCATATTCTTTCTTATTATATACTGCCTTCCTCCTTTCATTCTCGCCGTACACGTGTAGGTTTTAATCTGGGAGCTTCTTTTCGTCCCATCCAGCACGTCCTGGAACCCTTGCTAGGTGGTTATAAGGCTGCTTGGTTACTGTTCAGGTATCACCTCCACATTAATGCGACCAGAGAGTTAGCTGGGAAGCAATTAATGTGGAGGTAGCAGCTTTATGAGATATTTGCTACCTTTTCCGGTTCCTCCTTTGTTGATGTTTACTTTTAGTTCATACGTAACTTTGTAAAGGACCTTGAGTACTAAAATAGTTACATTCACCTCGGACCTTGGTTCAGAGGTGGACCTTGTCCTCGGACGTAATTTGGGCTTTTACACGTAACTTACATCTCTTTGTATTATGGCGTTCTCAAAATAACACTCTTTAACCATCCTCGGACATGTGAGTGTCCTCGGACTGGGCTGTTAGGCCACAAGCCCACTCGGACAACGGGCCCCACATCTATAATTTAAAAAAAAAAAAAAAAAAAACTAGTAAGTGTTTGTGTATTTTACTATACATGATACGATATAATATACTGTTAGGTTCTAAGAAATTAGGAATTAATGTATTAGAACTTCAATTTGTATTTTGTTGGCAAACCATGATCAAAACATTTAGTCTAGGTTTAGGCTTGCTCAAAGTATGTTTATTTGTAAAATTGGAATCGAGTGATTGCAGAATTTATTGGAGTAAATCTGTAAGTCTCGATCGATCGAAAATTAGACTCGATCGATCGAACCACGTACAGATTTATTTTTCTGCAGAGTTCCAGTTCAGCCTAAACTCTATTTAAACGTCTTGGGGTTCAAGTAAAACTCTTATATATATAAGGGAAACCCTAGAACGTTTTTGGTGACTTGGTTGAGAGAGATTAGAGTGCCTCTTGTGCCTCCTTTTATTTTTAGGGTTTTGTACCCAAACCTCTCTAAGTCTTTGTTGCTCATATTTGCTGTTTATGTGAATCTCTTGTGAGATCTTTGAGGAGCTTTCCTTCACATAAACTTAGGGTTTTCAAGGTAGAGATTATTTCAACATCTTGATGATCAACAAAGTTGCAACCATTGAAGCTTAAAGATAAACAAGTGAGGAGCTTGTAGCTGATTGAAGGAATACAAAGAAAGAAGTAGTCCGTGGACTCGGAGCCTGCGCGTGGTCGTGTCAGGAAGTTACTACTGGTGGGTAGCATTAGGAAGTCAAGCGGGGAGCTTGTAAGTCCTTTTGTAAGAACTTCAATTCTTTCTTAGTGGATTCCGTTTTGCCTTAAGGATCGGTGGGTAAAATCCTCCCCAGGTTTTTTACCGGTTTGGTTTTCCTAGGTGATCATATCACTGTGTTCTTTATTATTTCCGCTGCTTTATATGTTTTATATGCTTGATATGATTTTGTGATTGTTTTAACCTAGAATTGCTTAATTTGACTAAGTAACAACTTGGCTAATTAATCTAGGCTACGCAATCTAGTTGGTTTAAGGGGTCTAAATTTCCAACAAGTGGTATCAGAGCGGGTAGCTCTTCTTGTTTTAGATCTTTTGATCTAAGAGCTGATCCTTGACCCCTGTTGTCATGGATAATTTAAAGTGTCTTTCTGATCATGTTTCTGCTCATGCTTCTGCTGATTTTGTTGATGCCTGTGATGTTTTGAATAAAAATGACACTATTGTTTCTGCTGATTTTTTTGATGCTTTTGAAACTCTTCGTAAGGAATTATCTAAATCCTTAAAAATTACTAAGAAATTTAAAGAAGAGTTAAAATTGGCTAATCTTGAAAAAGAGGAATTGCTTGTTAGATTAGTTGAATCTAATAAAAAGAATGAATTTTTGAGAAATCAAATTTCCTCTCAAGATGAGAAGATGAAAAGCTTGGAACAAGAGTTAGCTGAATCTAAAGCTAAACTTGAAAATTTGATTAGTACCAAGCCTGTTGATGATAACAGAATTGTTTCTGTTTCTCTTAAGCCTAAAACTGAAAAAGTTTATATCCCTCCTTTTAAGAGGAATAATAAAGAAAAGGCTTATTGTGCTAGGTTAGACAATGGAAAAAATTCTGATGTAGACGCTGAAGTTTCTAAACCTAAGTCTAAACCTACTGTTAGAGAGCATAATAAATCTGTTTTTATGCCTACTTGTCACCATTGTGGTGTTGTTGGTCATATTAGACCAAATTGTTCTTTGTTAAGGCAAAAACTGAAATCTGAGACTAGACTTGCTGTTAGGAATACTGATGTTCCTAAATTTGTTCCTGTTTGTCACTTTTGTGGTGTCTCTGGTCACATTCGTCCTAATTGTCATAAGTTGAAATTTAAGCATTCTGTATGTCAATCTAGGATATGTGATGATATTTCTCCTGCCATAGGTTCAAATAAATTATTTCATATGCTTTTGAAAAATTTGAGCTTGTTGGCTTGTGAAAAGAATTTGCAAGATTTTAGTCTGTCTTAGAAGATTGGTGTAATTCCTCAAATACACATTGCTTCTCATGGTTTTTCACCTACAAAGCCGAAGTCTCGTGCTATATGGGTGAGAAAAGATTTTCCAAGGTGAGTGTTGCTGACTTGTCCCTGTTTTAATTCTTTCAATTGTTTGTGGACATGTCTTGTTTCTGTTTTTGGTTGTTTTGTTTTTTTTTTTTTTCTAGTTTTTTTTTTATTAAAAAAAAATCCAAAAACATTGAAAATTTTCAAAAAGACAAAAATATTTTATTTTGTGTCTTGTTTTATTTTTCTTGAGGATTACATGAGTTATGATATCTCTCTCTTGATTTAGAACATGCTTGACATTGTGGAGAAACTTGAATAGTTTGTGCTAAGCTATTTTTGATTTTGTGTAAGGATGTACTAGTTTGTACATGTACTCATGGGTTAATTAAGAAATTGATATTTCTTGTTTGTGTACCCTCTATAGCTTAGTTAAGCATTGTCATGCATTGCATTTGCATTGATCATTTAGCACAATGTGTGTTTTTTTGTTTTTGGTCATAAATTTTTTTCAAAATCTCAACATGTGGTTATAACATTTGTTAAAACCAAAAAGATTTTTGTGTTTTGTAGTATAGATCTTGGATTTATAATTAAGGATTGGCCATATTATTTTTACATAACATGTTTATGTACCTTGTTTAGCTTAGATGAGCTTATTTTATTGCACTTTACTAGTTAAAGCTTTGTAGTGCATGTTGTGTGGGAAAGATGTTTGTGGTTATTAATCACTTTGTCTTAATCTTGAAGTCACATGTTATTTGACTGTCGGACTTGATCCTTTTGAGAAAGGCATAAATAACCATCTCACCACTGTTCAATAGCCAATCATGAACACCTTAGTGCATATCATAAGATTTAGTGCTCGAGAAAGTGTAGCACATGCACAAAAAAGAATATAAGGTGTAGCCTCAGATTAAATTAAAACTGGTGTGTACTATTAGGCTTGATGCCAATTCACTTAATTCAAACCGGTGTGTACTATTAGGCTGAATGCCATTTCATATATAAATAAGAGGCAAAAATGTAAGAAACTTACATGATTGCAAGCTTTTGATCTAGGAGATATGGGAGTTATAGGATGTAACTCTTTAGGTGATAGTCTCTTTTAAATTCTATGTAATGAATTGTGTAGACTTTGTGTTTGATTACTACTCATATCACCTCACATGTATTTCAAGTTTTTGCTAGTTGCACACACTACACAAGTTACTCTTTGTTAAACTTGGTACATTTTATTGTGTGTGATTTTGTTGTGGCCATCCAAGATTAAAAGTTCCTTGATTTTAATGCAAAATGTGTTTCAAGTTTGAAAAATTTGAAAATATCTTGAGATTTGTGCACAACATATTTGTTGCTTAAGAAAATTCAATGGGAACTTGTTTTTGAGAAAATTGGGTTTAAAATTTGGGTTTTTGAAAAAGAATTTCATTCAATTTCATACTCATGCATTTGTTTCTTCTATTTCAATGCTTTGAGGAGTGTTTTCAAAATGTGCTTGTTGATTTTCAAAACCTGTGTTTTTCTCAAAATTTAGTGAGCCTCTGCCCATTTCGATCGATCCAACCTGATTTTCGATTGATCGAAAAAGTGCTCTCAATTGTCTCAAAATGACTGTGTCATTCGATCGATCGAATGTACTTTTCGATCGATCGAAGATCGTGGAGAAGTTTTTTTTAAAAAGGGTTTGTTCTTGATCAGAATTGGGGCTTTTGTGAAATTGAGTTGAATTTGATGAAATTGGCTTGTTGTTTGGATGTAATTAAGCATTATACTCTGTGAGTTGTGTTATGTGATGCTTAATTCATCAATTTGTTTAAAAATTTCAACAAGTGGTTTTCAATTTTTGGGGTTTTTGGTAGAAATTCCTTGCTCGAGCCAATTTTGTCAATTTGATCTCAATTGAACTTAATATTTTACTGCATTAGTACATGCATCATGGCATTGTATTTGTTCATGCATCATATAGATTTTTATTCTATATTGTTTTTGTGCTAATTTGCAGTCTGCCCTTGGTTTGTGTTTAAGATTCACATGCATTGCATTGATTTCTGTATCCATCTTGCAGTTTTGCAGTCATATCACTCATTATTTTCACACATAGCATGCATACACTTTGCTACATTGGGTACTCAATTTGATCAAAAAATTGATTGATTAATTTTTGAGTTTTGTACATTCTAGTATATGCTATTTCTTATGTGTGAACTGTAGAAAATATTTTTCTTAAGAGATATGATGGATAATCAATGTGCAAATATTTTCTCTACTCATGCAACTGTTTATGGGTCACATAATGTCATGTTTGCATTTTATTGAAAGAGAGAATATTTTTTCTTCATGTATATCCTCACCTTAGTTTTTAACTTTGGTTTGTGTGTTTTTCACTTTGGTCCTGTTTGGTCCTGTTTGTGAAGCTGTTCTTGATCCTATAGGTGCTGATGCTGCTGCTGTTTTCCCTCACCCCTTTATTTTTCCCCAAATCTGTTTTCCCAAAACATATTTTGTTTTTCCTATTTTTATAGGGGGAGAAATGTTGTTTTTTTTAACCTGTGTTGTTCATAGGGGGAGCTGTCTCTATTTTCTATAGAGTTGAATTGTTTTGTGTTCCCCTTGATTCTCTGTTTTCTCTTATCCTTTATTACGTATATTGACTGTTTACTCTTTGTATGAGTTGTCTTTGTCAATACGTGACAAAAAGGGGGAGAAATTATTGATTTATGAGAATCATGTTTGTCTTGTTTAGGGGGAGCTGAAATTATTTTTGAAAGGGAAGAAAATAAAAACTTTTTGTTGTATCTAACTTAGGGGGAGAGTTAGTTTACTTTTGTTTTTATTTCTGTTTCTTGTTCACTGCTCATTGATTTATATTTATGATTTCTTCATGATATATGTCTTTGTTTTGTGTTTTGTGAAGTCAAGAATTTATTTTTGTTGGTTTACTGTTTTTCTGTCACACATGCGTTTATGCGTTTGTTGAATGTTTCAGGAATATACAGGTACATTCAATTTGGCTGCTGTCTACACTTGCAACTGATGGATAGTAGTTAAGATTGGATTTGTTGTTATGAGCATTATCTTTGTATTGGGCTATTTGTAACTTTGAGCATTTCATGTTTGTGATGTGTTTTGTCACGGATTGCCAAAGGGGGAGATTGTTAGGTTCTAAGAAATTAGGAATTAATGTATTAGAACTTCAATTTGTATTTTGTTGGCAAACCATGATCAAAACATTTAGTCTAGGTTTAGGCTTGCTCAAAGTATGTTTATTTGTAAAATTGGAATCGAGTGATTGCAGAATTTATTGGACTAAATCTGTAAGTCTCGATCGATCGAAAATTAGACTCGATCGATCAAACCACGTACAGATTTATTTTTCTGCAGAGTTCCAGTTCAGCCCAAACTCTATTTAAACGTTTTGGGGTTCAAGTAAAACTCTTATATATATAAGGGAAACCCTAGAACGTTTTTGGTGACTTGGTTGAGAAAGATTAGAGTGCCTCTTGTGCCTCCTTTTATTTTTAGGGTTTTGTACCCAAACCTCTCTAAGTCTTTATTGCTCATATTTGCTGTTTATGTGAATCTCTTGTAAGATCTTTGAGGAGCTTTCCTTCACATAAACTTAGGGTTTTCAAGGTAGAGATTATTTCAATATCTTGATGATCAACAAAGTTGCAACCATTGAAGCTTAAAGATAAACAAGTGAGGAGCTTGTAGCTGATTGAAGGAATACAAAGAAAGAAGTAGTCCGTGGACTCGGAGCCTGCGCGTGGTCGTGTCAGGAAGTTACTACTGGTGGGTAGCATTAGGAAGTCAAGCGGGGAGCTTGTAAGTCCTTTTGTAAGAACTTCAATTCTTTCTTAGTGGATTCCGTTTTGCCTTGAGGATCGGTGGGTAAAATCCTCCCCAGGTTTTTTACCGGTTTGGTTTTCCTGGGTGATCATATCACTGTGTTCTTTATTATTTCCGCTGCTTTATATGTTTTATATGCTTGATATGATTTTGTGATTGTTTTAACCTAGAATTGCTTAATTTGACTAAGTAACAACTTGGCTAATTAATCTAGGCTACGCAATCTAGTTGGTTTAAGGGGTCTAAATTTCCAACATATACTATACAAAAAATTAAAAATCGATTCATAATATTAATTCAATTTTAACAACTATATACACATATTTTTGACAACTATGTAGGCACATATAATTTTTTTTTTTTTTTTTGGGGAGAAAAAGGCATATATAATTGAGTAACAGAATTCTATTTGTTTTGCCTTCTAATAACTAGCTAAGAGCATTAACATCCAGGAATGTAAAAAAAAATGTCTATTATACACTCTAAAAACTTATTTTATCTATTTTACCATCCTATTTTACAACTCACCCAACATCCCAGTTTCTATTTTTACGTACAACTCATTAAAATAATATAAATTATACCAAAAAATAATATAAACAAATCAATTCTCTCCCATCTCTCTCTTCCCTCAATTCCTCTCTTCCTCTCTCACTCTATTAAAATATGTGTTTTTATTTTTACAATCCATTAACAATAGGATTGTATATATAACCTTAGAGCACTAGCATTGAGGGTGTAAAATCCCCCCAGTTACTATTTTAGCAACCAACAAGGCAAAAAGAAGCAACATCTGGGGATAGGTTTTAAATTTTTTTAACCATTTGTGAACGGTTAGTTGTCATATGAGAACCAACTATAGCTTAGGATGTAAAAAATATATGTTATTTTATTCACAAATATCTCATCTTTCTCTCTCTTCATCAAGTTTTATGCCTCTCCTCATCACTCACACTCTCTCACTTCCTCTCACTTTTTGACTGCTTTTTCTTTTTTCTTTTCTCCTCTCTTCATTTCACGATGACAATTGCCTCTCTCTCTATCTCTCTCAAGATTTTGGTTGGTTGTTTTGGGTGGTTTCAAATCAGTTTGGGTGGGTGGGCTTTGAATCGGCCTTGGGTGGGTAATTGTAGATTGGCCTTGGTAGTGGAGGGTTTCGGGTTGTGGGTTGCCGGTGGGTGTGGGGTCGTGGTGGCATGGGCTGTGGTGGGGGTGGGTTGTGGATGTATGGGTTTGGGTTTTCGTGGGTCATGAGGTGGTGGAGTCCGATTTGTGTGGTGGTAGATTGTAGTGGTGGGTTTGGTGGTGGTGGTGGTGGTTGTTGTGTTTTTTGTGGTTGGTGGTTGTGCACTGTGGTTTTGATTTAGTTTTTGTTTTTGTTATTTTATTTTATTTTATTATTATTATTATTTTTTTATGTTTGTGGGTATGGATTTGGCAGTGATTGTTGTTGATGTTGGTGGTGGTGGGCTATATGGGTGGTGGTTGTTGTGCTGTGGTTTGTTTTTTTTTTTTTTTTTTTTTTTAAATTTTTTTTATGGGATTGATTTTTGGATGGATACTAATTGTGGATACTAATTGATTTTTGGTTGTGGTGGAGGTGGCTAATTTTGATTGTGGGTGTGGTGGTTAGTTATATTTGTGGTTGGGGTGTGGTGTTTGTGTGACTGTGGATGAAGAGAAAAAGAAACTAGGAGGAAAGAGAGAGAGGTGTACTTTTTCTTATTTTATTATATAATTTATATTATTTTATTAGGTTGTATATAAAAACAAAAAAACTGGAATGTATGGTGAGTTGTGAAATAAGTTGGTAACCAAATAATAAAGTGGTGTTTGGAGATGTAATATATATATATATATATATATTTTGCATCCCTGGATGCTAGTGCTTTTAGGGCACGTTTGGTAGACTGTAACGGTAATTACATAGGAATAAAAATAGGTATTACAATGAATACAATGGAATGAAAACATTTTAAATCAAACTTAAGATATATTTTAGAAAATATCTTACTCATATAATTATATATCCTAATATATATATATATATATATATTTTAAATTTAAAAGAGAGATTAGTTATTTTTTTTATGATTTTTTATTTTCATAATTGTTATGTGCATATGAAAAGTTTGTTTATTTAAAAATATATTAATTTTAGAAATTAATACACTTACTAATAAATATCTATTACAACTTTTTTAGAGATGAATATCTATTCTTTATTTTAAAGAATAGCTATTCATAAGAAATGACTATTTTTTTAATAAAAACATAACAAAATTACTGAATAATTAAACTATAGAAATAACTATTACATTACAGTACCTATTACAGTTTACTAAATGTACCCTTATTGTTTACAGATGCTAAAAAAAACTTACACCTTAATGCTAATGCTCAAAGATATATTGCAAGTTGCAATAGTTGATGGAGACACCAAGCCAACACGGTCGTATACCTTTAATTTCGGAGAAATAAAGTCTTGTGAAATAATGAACTCTTTTAGGGAGCAATAGCACGACGCGTTAGAAAAAGAGAAATGGGACAGTAAATGAAAATGAAACGAATAGTGTGGTCCTTAATATTACTCCTCATGTTCGAGGACAGGACAAGTTTTGTACAACTTTTTTTTTTTTTTTTTTTAAGATAGAATTTTTACTCTAACTTAATTTAAGTGTATATGTGTGTAAAATTCCTTTCTGGAAACTTAAACCCCGACCCTTACCTTCTACACCCAACAAACACTTATATTTATAGAGTGTTCATCGTACCAAAGATATACGGTCATCCTCATACTTATGACTCAATGAAAAATTATCAATACCGATGGCCCCATCGTCATACTTTTCAATTATTGCGGAATAATAATTGCAGAAAGGAAGACTAGATCTACCAATTCAATATCTGTTTGTTGACCTTTTTCCCTCAAGAAGTAAAATATTTAATGTTTCCGTTTTCGGCTTTTCCTTTTGCTAAGCAAACTTTGTATAATTTGTGAAAGGATATAAAGTTTGTCCACAGACCTTTTTTTTTTTTTTTTTTTTTTTTTTAAAGAAGACTTTTTTTTTTTTTTTTTTTTGGATGAGCTTTTAAAGAAGACATGATTGAAACTAATCAGCATAACTCAATTCAATATATATATATATATATACATTTTTTTTTCTATTGAATGTAAATTTGACAAAGTCCAATCTCCTAATTGGAGTGGTGAAAAAGTAAGTTACTCATGAATATCAGACTATTTTGTTGAATAAATCATAGTGCAACAAAATCATTCGCAATTTATTTTACATTGGTTAAAATGGTACAAGGGTGGGCTCAGTTGGAAGGGTGGAGGGTCATGGTCCCCCAAACTTTTCAAATTTTATAAAATTACCCCTAAAGTTTCTTAAAATTTTCAAGAAATATATGGTTGGCCTCCCAAACTTCTTAAATATTATACTTTTAGCCCTAAATTTACCTAAAATTTTCAAAAGAAATATGATTAGCTCCCCAATTCTTCACATTTCTTGTATGATACTAATAAATTAGTTCAATTTTATATTTATTATTATTTTGCCCCCCATTCATAAAATTCTAGTTCCGCTCTTGAGATGGTATATATATAATTTATACAAAAAAAAAAAAAAAAAAGTAGAGTAGCAATAGTAACTATATAAAAATAAGGTTGGTACCCATTACATTGTCATTTCAACAAGTTTTTATTTTAATTTTTATAAATTATGTTCTTAAAATTGTTGTATATTATTTTAGCTTTGCAACCTCTCCTCTTTTTATTTTTATTTAGATATGAAGAACTTTGCAACTTACTAAGACAATAAGTAATAGCCCATGTAACATCATTTTTACATGGTATCACTAATAACACTATTTTTATCCAATATAATGAATTTTGTTCCGTTTCAGCCGAAATGGATGGAAAATACCGTACTAGTAAACAAACTGGAATGGTAAACCCCCCCACCCCCCTCCATTTCACCTCGGAGAAAATTCCAAACCATCTTGGATCGTTTTGGGTGTTTTGGTAATTACCAGCCAAAATGCAAAATTTGATTGGCATGAAGTTTGGACTTAAAAAAAAAAAAAATTCTTAAAAACTAAACAAATCTATACACATAAAAAAAAGCTGACGATGAGACCATAATGCATGGCAAGTTGCTAATGAGGAAACTGAGAGTGAAAAATGAGGTACAAGTATTGCCTGGTACAAGTACTGGCCTGGGTTGGGGATGAACATAAAGAAAAACAAAATATAAAATGAAAGAAATGATATAGATGAGAAGATATTTAACAATGAGAAGTGGATAAGTGGAAGGGTAAGAGACTTGGAAGATGTGTGTGGAGGAAAAAAATCAAGAAAAAAAAAAAAATGATAAAAAAGTGAAACAGGTAGGTGGGGAAAAAAATGTGTTAGAGATGGAGTTGGCTTTGGGTAGCTTGCTAGCTGAAATATTAAAACCACCGCCGAGTCTTATTTTAGCTGTTTCATTGTTGCATAAGCTTAATTAGTACTTTAATTAAAATAATAATAATTTAAATGAATTGATTAGGCCAATTTTAAAATAATAGTTTTTATAAATGTAATAAAAATAATAACTTTTATGTATTTTTTTTTTCTATAGTAATAAGATATGAAATATTATATATATATATATATATATATATATATATATTTATATTGCTCAAAACGATATGTCAAAATAGATTAGTACCGAAATAAAATGCTTAATCGTTAAAAATCACATTTATTTATATATTTTGGATGAGGTTAAAAATCACATTTTTACATGCATAGTTCTATTTTTGGACAAAATAAATTCATCCGACCACGCGTGCAACTCTAATGGTTTCATGGTTTGGCAGTAACACAGTACTTTAATGGTTTGGCAGATAAATCTTTGGTGAACGTGAGAGAGAGAGAGAGAGAGAGAGAGAGAGAGAGAGAGAGAGAGCATACATGCTGACAACATGGCAGCCGGTGGTATTGGGGATATTGCAACTGCAGTTAACAGCATCATTTACTGGATCTTTGGCCCATACAGATGGTGCACTGCATGGATCTTCATTGAAATTCCAGTCCGTCTTCCCCAAAGTCTTTGCTATGTCACGTAAAGCTTGTACTGTGAAGCGTTATCACCACCAAAAAAGAAAAAGAAAACATATAAGTAAGGTTAAAAAGAAAATAAAATCAATCAATATTTTCAACCAAATTTTAGTTCCATTACATCCACATGGAAACAAAGATTTTATAGAAAAAAGAAAAGAAAAGGAAAAAAAGAAAAAAAGAAAAAAAGAACTCAAGCTATCATATATTATACACAACTGTGTGTGTGAGAGAGAGTGAGAACATACTTTCATCATCTACCAATACAGTGTCAGTGGCTCCAAAAACAAAACTTGTGAAGCAAAAGGTGACAGCTGAAGCAAGGAGAAGTCGAATGAAGAACATCTTGAATTTTTTTGATAAACAAACCTAACTTTTGAAGACAAAAAAATTCGGTATCCAAAATGGTGTAAAATTGTTATACATGCTAGAGAGAGATCATTGGATATAAAAGTAGAAAGACAATAAAGTTGAGAATATATATAAACTTTTTTTCTTCTTCAAAAGTGGGTGTGAATTTAGTGGCGGCTTTAGGAATTTTTAATTTTTTTTAATGGTGATTACTAAAAATCTTAAATTATACAAAATTTAATAAAAATACAATTTGAATATATCAACGTCACAAAAAAAGCATGCAAATACATAAAATATTACAATTTTTTGTACTAACAAAGAGAACAAGAAAAAAAAAGACTAATAAAAGATAAAGTGCAAATTAAAAATGCTGATATGAGAATAATAAAGTGACAACAACAATTTCATAACAAATTTTATGCAAAAAGTTGTTAGCTTGTTATTGTTGGGTAAAACTTTTTAATATTGAACCTGAATTAGAATTAGTAACAGCTTACCACATAAGATTTATTGTGAAATTATTGTGAAAATGTTGTAGATATAGCATTAATCTTATATTTATTGAACTCAAATTCTTATGATTCTCAAGTAAAATTGTTCAACATTTTTATTAAGCGGTCAAAATAGGTTAATTTAGCATACAATATTTTTTTAAAGTATATATATATATACACACATTTTTTTCAAGTCAGGTAATCACAGAACATATTAGTTTAAAATAATTATTTTTATAAATTTTTTTGCATATATATATATATATATATTTTTGGACTAGTGAAAAACCACCCTCACATAAAAGTAAAGCTGCCAGACTGTGAAATGGGAGACCCTTAGGTGTGTTTAGATACCGCTTTTTATACTGAAAACTGAAAATACTTAGCAAAATAATTTTTAAACGTGTAAAAAGTGTCATGTGACCTATTTATAATGAAAGTTTTGTTGAAAAAAGAAGTTTGTGGATCTCATAAACAGTGCACGGGATGAAAGTGCATTGCATTTTTGAAACGCGCTTTAAAGAAAAGGCAAACGTAGGATAGTGCTTTTCAGCACTATCCAAAATCACAATTAGAGGTCAACTATTAAGTCAAGCTATTCCCACTGATTGATTCAATTATTGCAATATTGCAAATTATGATGAAAATAACAAATTCTATTGGAAAATTTGAAATCGTAAAGTCCCAATTAATTTCGCATTTAACCTAAAATACTTCTTGTTTAATTTTTCAAATTCATCTGACAGTGTTCATGGCTACTCATCTATTCCATGCTGACTTCTAAGTTCAACTTTCTCTCCCTTTGTAAATTAGTGACTGAAAGGCATTTTGTTTATAAGTGTGAAAGTCTGAAAATTGTGTATTAAATTATAAGTAATAAAGTATAAGGGTCTTGTCTTATATATAGGTAGACAGTGTGTGATGTACAAATATCCTACAATTATGAACCTAAATCCATTGGAATTATATTGTAACAATAATTAAACAATAGACGTTGGAAACAAGCTTTAAAGCCTCCGCCTCTTTCCAAATAAGCCAACATCAAACACAGCGGTTTAATTTGCTAGCCTAAGTATAATTTAGATTTTGCACTTGCCAACCAAACTCAGACAACAATTACAGTAAGGGTCGTCAATGGGCCGGGTCGGGCCGGTTCGACCCATTTTTACTTGGTCCATGGGCACAATAGGCTGGGTATAATGGGCTATTAACTAGTTAACGGGCCGGGTCAGGTTGGGCCGAAAGAGAAAACCTCAGCCCATGACCCTGCCCATGGGCGATGCCCATTTTGTCTATAGCAACATGGGCTATTGGGTTGGGCCTAATAGGCTACTCATGGGCTTGTATTAGCATATTATTTTCTTATTTTTATAAGGAAAGAATCAATTTTTTATAAGGGAATAATCAATCTATTTTTTTAAGGGAAAGAATTAAAGAATTTAATACTTAATTACAATTTTTTTTACAGTCAAATCTATTTAATTTTTTGTTTTGTTAATGGAAACCTATTTAATTTTTTTTTATTAAGGCTTTAAATAGTTTTTTATTTTTATCTTTAATAAAAAAAAAGTCAAATGGTTAATTCAAATTTGCTAGACTATTAGAAAAATATATATTTAGTAAACTAAGTTTAGCACAATTATGTTGAGTATCTTAGTGGTTCAGGGAGTTCTCTTAAAAAATTCCTCTATAATATCTCAAGATCAATTATTTATACACTTCCTATATATTTTTGTTATGAATTATGAGTTATTAGGCTGGGCCAATGGGTTAAGCCAACGGGCTGGGCTACTGGGCTAGTCCACTGGGTATCCATGGGCATAAAAACTAGCCCACGACCTGATCCACTGGACTAGTGGGCTACCCACGAGCCTCAATAACAACGGGCCGGGCCGCCCATTAGCCCGGTGGGCCATCGGGTTTCTGGGTCGGGCTATGGGCCGTGGGCTATTTGATGACCCTTAAATTACAGTTTATCCAATGATCCCTCCAACAAAGAATCTCTCTTTACCGTGCTTCAGGGCTTCATTGGACCTACACTTGATATTAGCCAAAAGGCTGAGAAAAGGTGTGGCTTCCCTAGACCAAATATCTCCCAATTAAATGTGTAGATAATTGCATACACGCAGAGACTCACAATGCCACTCATAAAGGGGTCTTCAATAATAAAACAAAGAAACATAAGCCAATACTGTCCAAATTATATAATCACATACAGGAAGAAAACTGTAAGATAGACATTCGAATAACAGGTATATATATATATATATATATATATATATACACATAGGTAAGTACATGTTCTAAGTATAAATGAAGTCCGAACATACAGCTACATCTGATAACTACACAGGAGGAATATCACTTTATTATGGGAGCAATGTATCCAAACTTGGGACATCAGAAGCTAGAAGAATAGGAGCAAGCAATATAAACAGCTTATGATAGTCGGGATGCTTCCAAGTTCAGAAGTTCTAATCCCATAACTGGTTGCAATTGAAGGTCTCTCATCAGTATTAACTTTTAAGATCTTCTACAGTTCCTACTTACCATGTAGAGTTTTTTAAATCCTCACCATCCACTTAAAATAAAAACCTAAGATTATGCCATGTCATGAATCCATTGGCAAAAACATTAAAAAAACAAATTGTAATATTTCTCATAAAAAGTTCAAATCATTCACGGTAAAACCCATCCCCTTTCTTTCCTTTCCACTTTCGATCTTCAGTGATAGGATCCATTATCAATGTCCAACTCCAAACATCAGTCGTCAAGTCAAATGCGTCTCCACCTCTACCATTTTCTTTTTCTAAAAGAAAATGAAAGCAGATTTGCACTAATTTGTAACTCTTTGCAATTTTTTTTTCAATGTTTCCTTCACTATTTCCAATAAGAAGCGAATTAGAGATTCAACTCAAATCTCTACCTACTACACCTTTGCTATTGCGATTTGCGCAGAATAGCACTAACACGTGCAAAGTGACTCACCAAGTGGTCCTCGTTTAATTTTAATAACATGTGGAGGACCATTTTAATAAGTTTTTAAATGAAATGCCCACTGAAACTAGTTTGTTCAATTTTTTTTTTCAATATCGTCTTGTAAGTTAACGTTGGATATTCATATATTACATAATGACAATTTCAGTTTTGATGATCAAGTTGTCCATGTAATTAATTATGGTAAATTTAGATTTTGTTTATGGAGTTAGCTTGGTTGGAGTTGATGGTGTTTGGGGTAGTGTTTGATTAGAGATAGCAGCCGGCAATGGATTTGTTTTGGTGGCCGGGGTTTTCCATTATTCTCACTGGAGATTGACAGGGAGGGAGAACGAGGGGTCAAATTTGCCATTTTGGTTTTACTGCGAATAATTTTGAACTCTTTATGGAAAATATTATTTTGTTAAGTTTTTGTTAGAGGATTCATAATGTGGCATAATCTTAGTATTTTATTTTTTATTGTGTAAATTTTATTTTTTATTGTGTAAATCTTAACAAAAATTAGGGAAAATATTGATATGAAAAAAAAAAAATACAAACCCCAAAATAGGGTAGGATTACCATTAGCATAAGGTTTCATTAATTTCAAATCCTGAGATAAACTTAGATGGTCAAAGTCTATAGATGGCCATATCCAACTCTGTTTGGGATAAAGATAGTACTTCCTAAAATTCAAACACGAAAGCTAGTTGTTAATATTATTCCTCATACGCAAAGACAGGCCAAAATGGCCAAATACCACTTATTTTTGAAATTTTTGGGAAAAAAACACTGTTTCGGAAATAAATAGGAAACTACCACTTTTTCAAGAGTTTCAGAAACTCGAGTTTCTCTCAATTTTGCCACAGTGGTGCTGCTGAGCTGGAATTTGTGCGATTAAAAAAAATTATGTGGTACTCGAGCTTAGTAAACTCGAGTTCCATGCAACACAATACTCGAGTGTACCAGGCTTGAGTACGTTTTATAAATAAAATGGAAAAAAAAAATTTACAAAGTACTCGAGTTTACCAAACTCGAGTACTATGTAAATTTTTTTTTTTTTTTTGTTTTTTGTTTGGGGATAATCGACAAATAAACATAAAGATAAAAGTAAGTGGCTTTTTTTATGTTTTTATTTATTTAAATAGAAGCATTGTAAAATATAGAGATTTTAATTTCAAAATATGAATTTAATTTCTACATTAATTAAAACTGTTCATTGTTTTCTCATAAAAATTATTCACTATTTTCTGTATAAACTATTTATACGATTTTGCATAAAATTATTTTCTGTTTAGCATTATTTAAGAAATTGTTCACTCTCTTTTCTGCATAAATTATTTTCTGTTTACTGTTTAAAAAATTGTTCACTGTTTTCTCATAAAACACCTAGTGAAATCGTGTTTTCTAAATTTAAACACCAAATCTAAATGCTTTTTCATGTTTGAATTTCACAATAATCGAATATATTTTTCTGCATTCATAAAATTTGTTTTTTGCATTAATTAAAACTGAATCTCTTGAGCTTGAAAAGAAAAATTTGCTTGTTAAATTGTTTGATGCTAATGATCTTTTGAATAATGTGAAATCTGAGAATATGCTCTTGCTTGATAAAGTTAAAACTTTGGAACATGTTGCTGTTGGTTTGAATGAAAATTTGACTGTTGAACTTAAGTCATACTATTTGTATTATGTGTTTGGCATTATTTGTGAAGACTTGGACACAACAAAAGAACAAAGACTTGGAATCAACTGTGCTTTCCCAACTTGTGTTTAAAGTTTAGTGCCTTGTTGGAAAGGGTTTCATAGTGAACACTAGTTCATGATATTATGAGTTTTGCATTATTTGTGAAGACTTGGACACAACAAAAGAACAAAGACTTGGAATCAACTGTGCTTTCCCAACTTGTGTTTAGAGTTTAGTGCCTTGTTGGAAAGGGTTTCATAGTGAACACTAGTTCATGATATTATGAGTTTTGCATTATTTGTGAAGACTTGGGCACAACAAAAGAACAAAGACTTGGAATCAACTGTGCTTTCCCAACTTGTGTTTAGAGTTTAGTGCCTTGTTGGAAAGGGTTTCATAGTGAACACTAGTTCATGATATTATGAGTTTTGCATTATTTGTGAAGATCCACTCTCAAGAAGAGGCTAGAAACTTGTCACAGCATTGTTGTTATGAGCTTTGCATTATTTGAGAATAAATAAACTCAAGAAGGTGCCAAAGACTTTCTTGTTAATGGTTTGGAGTTTTGTGTTATTTGAGAAGACGCACCCTTAAGAAGAGACTGAAAACTTTGGTTTCATGAATAGTGCTTTCAAAGAAAATGTTTCATAGTGACAACTAGCCCATAGCATTGGTGTTTTCCTATTTCATATGTACTACGTTCCTATAAAATGTTTCGTAGTGATGACTAGTGATCATTTCTTTTGTATTATTTGAGGAGACCTAGACTCAACAAAAGGCCAAAGACCTATCCAGTACTTTCTTTGAAACTATTTCATAGTAAATACTAATCTAGCTATATCACTAATATTATAAACTTTGTATTATTTGAGATAACCTAGACCATGACAGTTGCAGACTTCATGTGATCATGTCCGCCATATCTTTTTACCCACTACTATGAAAGTTCTTTTTAGGCTAAAATTGAAAACTGACCCTCTAACTTTCTTCAAATTTCATTTCATTCCTCTAACTTTGCTTTCATTTATTTCAATCCTCTAAGTTTCAAATTTATTCAATTAAGGCCTTTCCATTAACTTTTATTAATTTTTTTTGAAAAAAAAAAATCTACAAAATATTTTTCAATCATTAATTGAATTTTTTTAATTTAAAAAATTTGAAGAAAAATTTATAAAATTGTAAAATTAACCAAAACATATAACAAAAGTTGATGAAAAAACCTTAATTGAATAAATTTGAAAGTTGGAGGATTGAAATGAACAAAAGCAAAGTTAGAGGACTAAAATGAAATCTGAAGAAACTTAGAGGGTCAATTTTGCATTTTACCCTTCTTTTTATTATTTTTTTCCTAAAATAAAAAATAATAATAATAATTCAATTTCATTTAGGGAAAAAAATGGAACGCACCATGATATTCCCTCTCATATTTGATAGTCCCCACCTATAAGACTCACAAGTTGTAAGAGGAACACACCAGCGTAAAAATCATGATGTGTTAGATATTATATAGTGTAAGAAATACACCATTTAGATTGCACAAGACCATCCTACATAGGAGAAAGTGTATCATTCACAGGGGCAGAGCTATGTTGAAGGGTGGGGGGGCCCCACAAAAATTTTGAAATATATATATATATATATATAGATATTATTTTAATGTTTTCAAAATTTTGTCTACAAAAATAAGAGTTGGCCCCGCCAAGTATTTGAATAAGTCCAATGATGCTCTAAAAAAAAAAATTAGTCTTATAGTTATAGAGAAATAACTTTATTTTTTGCAATTCTATTTTTTATTGTAAAATGTGCTCTTATCTCTGTTAAATATTTGATAAAGTTTGGCACCAAATATTTTTGAATTCATCTTTTTCAACCCGTTATGTGGCAATTAACAAGTCATTGACTCATTAAAAAAATCTTGCCACTAAAACTACACATGAAATGTCTCTTTAGTTGCCACATAATGAGCATTGTGACTTTCACTATTTCAGTACAAATGAACATATGAGAGTTACAAACACAACTAAGAAAAATAAATTATGTGTCATGGTGTGTTCCTCTTACAACTTGTGAGTCTTATAGGTGGGGACTATCAAATATGAGAGGGAATATCATGGTGCGTTCCATTTTTTTCCCTAAATGAAATTGAATTATTATTATTATTTTTTATTTTAGGAAAAAAAAATAAAAAGAAGGGTAAAATGCAAAATTGACCCTCTAAGTTTCTTCAGATTTCATTTTAGTCCTCTAACTTTGCTTTTGTTCATTTCAATCCTCCAACTTTCAAATTTATTCAATTAAGGTTTTTTCATCAACTTTTGTTATATGTTTTGGTTAATTTTACAATTTTATAAATTTTTCTTCAAATTTTTTAAATTAAAAAAATTCAATTAATGATTGAAAAATATTTTGTAGATTTTTTTTTTTTCAAAAAAAATTAATAAAAGTTAATGGAAAGGCCTTAATTGAATAAATTTGAAACTTAGAGGATTGAAATAAATGAAAGCAAAGTTAGAGGAATGAAATGAAATTTGAAGAAAGTTAGAGGGTCAGTTTTCAATTTTAACCTAAAAAGAACTTTCATAGTAGTGGGTAAAAAGATATGGCGGACATGATCACATGAAGTCTGCAACTGTCATGGTCTAGGTTATCTCAAATAATACAAAGTTTATAATATTAGTGATATAGCTAGATTAGTATTTACTATGAAATAGTTTCAAAGAAAGTACTGGATAGGTCTTTGGCCTTTTGTTGAGTCTAGGTCTCCTCAAATAATACAAAAGAAACGATCACTAGTCATCACTACGAAACATTTTATAGGAATGTATTACATATGAAATAGGAAAACACCAATGCTATGGGCTAGTTGTCACTATGAAACATTTTCTTTGAAAGCACTATTCATGAAACCAAAGTTTTCAGTCTCTTCTTAAGGGTGTGTCTTCTCAAATAATGCAAAACTCCAAACCATTAACAAGAAAGTCTTTGGCACCTTCTTGAGTTTATTTATTCTCAAATAATGCAAAGCTCATAACAACAATGCTGTGACAAGTTTCTAGCCTCTTCTTGAGAGTGGATCTTCACAAATAATGCAAAACTCATAATATCATGAACTAGTGTTCACTATGAAACCCTTTCCAACAAGGCACTAAAATCTAAACACAAGTTGGGAAAGCACAGTTGATTCCAAGTCTTTGTTCTTTTGTTGTGCCCAAGTCTTCACAAATAATGCAAAACTCATAATATCATGAACTAGTGTTCACTATGAAACCCTTTCCAACAAGGCACTAAACTCTAAACACAAGTTGGGAAAGCACAGTTGATTCCAAGTCTTTGTTCTTTTGTTGTGTCCAAGTCTTCACAAATAATGCAAAACTCATAATATCATGAACTAGTGTTCACTATGAAACCCTTTCCAACAAGGCACTAAACTTTAAACACAAGTTGGGAAAGCACAGTTGATTCCAAGTCTTTGTTCTTTTGTTGTGTCCAAGTCTTCACAAATAATGCCAAACACATAATACAAATAGTATGACTTAAGTTCAACAGTCAAATTTTCATTCAAACTAACAGCAACATGTTCCAAAATTTTAACTTTATCAAGCAAGAGCATATTCTCAGATTTCACATTGTTCAAAAGATCATTAGTATCAAACAATTTAACAAGCAAATTCTTCTTTTCAAGCTCAAGAGATTCAGTTTTAATTGATGCAAAAAACAGATTTTATGAATGCAGAAAAATATATTCGATTATTGTGAAATTCAAACATGAAAAAGCATTCAGATTTGGTGTTTAAATTTAGAAAACACGATTTCACTAGGTGTTTTATGAGAAAACAGTGAACAATTTTTTAAACAGTAAACAGAAAATAATTTATGCAGAAAAGAGAGTGAACAATTTCTTAAATAATGCTAAACAGAAAATAATTTTATGCAAAATCGTATAAATAGTTTATACAGAAAATAGTGAATAATTTTTATGAGAAAACAATGAACAGTTTTAATTAATGTAGAAATTAAATTCATATTTTGAAATTAAAATCTCTATATTTTACAATGCTTCTGTTTAAATAAATAAAAACATAAAAAAAGCTACTTACTTTTATCTTTATGTTTATTTGTCGATTATCCCAAAAAAAAAAAAAAAAAAAAAAAATTTACACAGTACTCGAGTTTTGTAAACTCGAGTACTGTGTAATTTTTTTTTTCCATTTTATTTATAAAACATACTCGAGCCTGGTATACTCGAGTATTGTGTTGCATGGAACTCGAGTTTACCAAGTTCGAGTACCACATAATTTTTTTTAATCACACAAATTCTAGCTCAGCAGTACCACGGTGGCAAAATTGAGAGGAACTCGAGTTTCTGAAACTCGAGTTCTTGAAAAAGTGGTAATTTCCTATTTATTTCCGAAACAGTGTTTTTTTCCTAAAAATTTCAAAAATAAGTGGTATTTGGCCATTTTGGCCCGCAAAGACAGCTGTATAACTTTGAACTTTTGACTCAATTATCAATACTGGCGACCTTATCATCATACTTTCCAATTTTTGCGGAATGATAATTGCAAAAACGAAGACCAGATCAACAATTCAATAAGAAGACTCCTTTGAAACTAATCACCACAACCCAGTTCACGTAAAAAAAAAAAACCATAGGTTTTGTCTTTTTTTATTTGCTTTCATACGTGCCTAAAATTTTCATTCTATATTATTGTTTTATTATGTTTAGAATTGATTTTCTTATAAGTATTTGGGTTAATCTCTATATTTTGATAGTGTTTTTATGGGTTTAGTTTTTGGGTTGAAATTCTAATAATTATTTTATATTGTATATGGCAGATGAAGCATCTCTATTTTTTGGAGAAAAATCAAAACTGCAACCTATGTTTTCCAGCCCAATGTGTGGTAAATTTTTATATGTTCTTACTTTATTGATAATTTTTATTTGGGTTCATGTGATTTTTTTGTTTTTTTTATTAAAGTTTTGATTTTTGGTTGATTGATTATTTGTTTGGATTAATTTCAATTAATTATTTGTTTGGATTCAACGTAAAAGATAATGGAATTAGGTGTTATAAATTTGATAATGTTCCATGTTTTGAATTGTTTATATTATTTAGACTCCTGGTAGGACTCTCTCTTCTCTCCTTAAAACCCTAGCAATTACCATTTCAAAACCCTAAACTTAATTTCACTTTAAAATTAAAAAAATAAGAAGGAGAGAGACTCAACTAAAAAAAAAAAAAACGTAGGTTTTGTCATTTTTATTTGCTTTCATATGTGCTTGAAATTTTCATTCTATCTTATTGTTTTGTTATGTTTAGAATTTATTTTCTTCTAAGTATTTGGGTTAATCTCTATATTTTGATAGTGTTTTTGTGGGTTTGGTTTTTAGGTTGAAATTTCTAATAATTATTTTATATTATATACAGCAGATGAAGCATCTCTATTTTTTGGAGAAAAATCAAAACTGCAACCTATGTCTTCCAACCCAAGGTGTGGTAAATTTTTATTTGGTATATTATATATGAATTTTTTGAATTTGAAGGGTTTTGTTTGGTTTTGAAGTAAAATTTGGGGATTCTATAAAATTTGGAAGGTTTAAGTTTTGGGGTTTTTGGTATTTGCGTCTTAGTATGTTGATCTTAATTCTTTACCTTATATGTTTTTTCTTTATTGAGAATTTTTATTTTGGGTTCATGTGATTTTTTGTTTTCTTAATTAAAGTTTTGATTTTTGGTTAATTAATTATTTGTTTGGATTAATTTCAATTAATTATTTGTTTGGATTCAACGTAAAAGATAATGGAATTATGTGTTATAAATTTGATAGTGTTCCATGTTTTGAATTGTTTATATTGTTATTAATACGACTAAATAAGATTTGTTTTTTTCTTTGTAATTTATATCAGTTTTGAGTGTGTGTGTATATATAACTTTTGGGAATTTTGCTTTATTAATTTAAGAATTGTAAATTACTTTGTAGGTTTCAGTCACTATGTACATGCAGTGAGACATTGACAATATAAGCATATACATATGGTATTAACATTTTATAAAAATCTTTCTTACAACCCAATAATATTCTACGTTAGACAACACTTCTAAACTAATGAAAAGTATAGAAGTTAAATATTTATTCTCATTGTATTTTATTTAATTAAGACAGATCCATTTTTTTTTAAACGCTAACTAGCAAAATGTCTATAATATGCATATTATTAACCCAATTTTCTATTTCTAAATTTTTTAGATTTTATTATATCAATCTTTTTTTCTTTGAAATTCTTGGTGGGCAAATCAGTCTCTCACTAATTCTTTTACCTTAACGTGATGTTGATTAATTGTCTTTTTATTTAACTATTTCGTACATCGTACGGGTTAACGACTAGTACTTCTTAAAATTCAAACACGAAAGCGCGTTGTTAATATTATTCCTCATACGCAAAGACAGCTGTACAACTTTGAACTTTTGACTCAATTATCAATACTGGCGGCCTTATCATCATACTTTCCAATTTTTGCGGAATAATAATTGCAAAAACGAAGACCAGATCAACAATTCAATAAGAAGACTCGATTGAAACTAATCACCACAACCCAGTTCAAAAAAAAAAAATATATATATATATATATATATTTTTTTTTTTATTGAATGTAAAATTGCTAAATTTATTGTCCAAAAATTTTTAAAAAATCAAAAATTAATAACTATTTCATCAATCAAATATTAAAATTTTAAATTTTAATTTGTAGTCTAAAATTAAGTATAAAAAATAAGTTTATATAAGAAATAATAAATAATATATTGATACGAAATTTGGTATGTACATTTAAAACATATAAAACTTGTAATTCAACTATTAAATTTTCAAAGTATATAGTCATGTTAAAATATATAATGAAATTTAATAATTTATAGCCAAACTTTGTCTTTTGTGAAATCTTCATCCTATTATTTGTAATTATTGAATTATAAAAAGGACAAAAAAGAGAGTAAGCGTTGTAACTAATAAGAATGTTTCCATTTATTATGATTGAACTAGCTCCAACACCTTAGAAGATTATCCATAGAATTATATATAAGTGTAATTGTAAGCAAAATTCATTAATATTTGTTTATTACTTAATTAGGAAAAAAGAAGAAGAAGTTTATTGTGATAACTGGAAGGTGTCGATATATATCTTTTTTTTTTTTTTTTTTGAGAGAGAGTTTTAACTTATGGCATCTGTTTCTGTTGATAGTTCTTTATCATCAGACTAATACACCAATCAACTTTTGATGTCTGTATAGATCAAATGTGTGGGACATGTAGGTTTTTTTTTTTTTGGGAGAGAATGTAGGTTACAAACTTACACCTCAATAACCATGTGTGCATTAGAAATGGTTGTGTTGTGCAACACTTCCCCAAATTAGGGTTATTCTGGGAGGAAATGTAACTTTTTCGGAAGTTTCATTAATATGACAAAGCAAGACCTCTCCTCACTCAAAGCTGTTTGAAAATAGTCCAAAGTTCAAGCCCTGATTGGAGTGGTGAAAAGTATGTTACTCATGAGTATCAGGCTATTTTGTTGAATAAATCTCAGTGCAACAAAATCTTTCACAATTTATTTTACATCGGTTAACATGGTATATATATAATTTATACACAGAAAAAAAAAAAAAAAAGTAGTGTACCAATGCGTAACTATAAAAAAAATAATGTTGGCACCCATAACATCGTCACTTCAACAAGTTTTCTATTTTTGAAAAAAATTATATTCTTAACATTGTTGTATATTATTTTAGCTTTGCAACTTTTTTTTTTCTTTTTCATACGAAGAACTTCGCAACTTATTAAAACAATAAGTTATAACTCATATAATATCATTTTTATATAATCTCACTAATAACATTACTTTTATCCAATTTTATGAATTTCATTTTGATGAAGCAAAAAACTGCAACTTGTCAGTATGCTCCTCATCACTGGTATGGACGACCGTCAGTACCTGTTTCAAAGAAACAATGTAAGAGGGCACTTAGGGTCCCGGGGGAGCCTCCGATGCTTAAGTCAGTTTATCTCCTTAAGAAACAGAGTAATGTAAGAGATAGTTTGAGTATAGTGTGTAAGTGTATGCATACCTCCTTGCTTACTTCTTGTTGTTCGCCTTAGTTGTTACTTCTTTGAGACGAGCAAAGGAATAATTCTGGCGGTTTTTTGATTGCTTTTCCTCTTCCCGAAATTTTCATCCCATCACATTAATGGACACGCGATTTTTTTTTTGTCAAGTACGGGCCACATGTAGCTTATGCCTTGGTTGTGCGTGTGAGGGTTTTTATGTGTTTTGAGCTTTTGGCGCCATAAACCTAGCTTTCCTTTTTAGAAAAACTCTTCAACTTCTTCCTTCCTCTCTCTGCACCAATTTCATATTTGAGGTCTGAAGTACAAAAACTCTTTGCTTCTTAAAATCTCAGTAAGATTCTTCTTCTTAGAACTCCATTTATGGTTGATTTGTCTTTGGTTTGGCGTGACTGTCCTTTTGTTTCCTTCTTCTTTGCTAGATTATAAGTTTTTCTTGAGAAGTTTGGTGGAAAACGCCCTCAAGTTGTGTTGTTTCTTCCCCGTGACTGTGTTGCTTTTAAGCCTGTGCTTCTTGATTTTTACCCCTTGATTCAACACTCCTTGATCTCTTATCACGTGGAGATGGGGATAGAGAAATTGAGGCTAGGGTTGGTGAGTTCGAGTCTAGTTCTTCTTCTAGCAGTGATTCCATTTTTGAAATTACTCCAGCGAAGCCATCCTCTTCTTTGAAACCTTCAGTTTCCTCTAAGCTTCTCAAGTCCTCAACTCCTTCTTTGTGTACTCACTCGTCTTTAGGTGCTTCTTCATCTTCGTCTGTGACTCCATTCCATGCTCTTTCTGAGGAATGTTTCTTAGACGACAAGGATTTGGAATCCATTTGGGGGAGATTCCAAATTCTTGATGAGGTCGTCTCTAGATTGCCTCATACCAATGAGAAAGCATGTAACTTTGCTCATGGAGAGGTGAGCTTCTATGAGGCTGCTTTCTCCTGTAGACTAAGGTTTCTTGTTCACCCTTTCATACACCACCTTCTATCCAATCTTAATATTGCTCTTGGGCAACTCGTCCCTAATGCCTGGAGGACAGTCGCCAATTGCATGGACTGATGGACATATGGTTTAGAGTTCATGATAGGGAGATTACCCTGAATGAATTCTTGTTTTAATACAAGTTGAAGCCTTCTACCCACTTTGGGTACTTCAAACTCTCTCCTTGGGATAAGCAGACCAAGATAGTCCATGAGTTCCCTACTTCCTTTTGTGATTGGAAATCACGTTACTTTTTTGTGTTTGGAGAATTTGAGACGTTGAGCAACGGCCTTTGGGGTAAGGTCCTGAAGTTATTGCGAAGATGGGAAATACCCACTCTTGGTGCGCTCTTTTTCTCTTCTTGTCTCTGTTTTCTTTTCATTTCGCTCATTTCTAATTTTCTAAACTTCATTCTTATTTGTTTTATAGCTATTAAGCGACCTGAGTTGAAGGAGCAATACCAAGGACGTGTTGAAGCTGCTTTGGAATTTGCTCTTACTCTCTCGTCTGAGGATTTTAAGGGTCTTATAGGTGCTCGTCGATTATACAAGTGCTATCTTGGATCCAAACCTTCCAAATTGGTGCTAGAGAAGATTGCTCTTGAAGAAAGGAGTATGCTCTTTTTATTTTTTAATGATGAGCAATTTTCCTTATAACAACGATTACGCATTTCTTATAATGAGAAAGCTTCTTTATAATGACGAGTGTTTGTCTTTTGCAGATGTGGCGACTAGGCAGAGCAAGGATAAGTATGCTTGTCTGAGGAGCATGAAGAGTGAGCCTTTGTCTTCACTAGCTCCTGATGCAAATAGGCGAAATTTTGGTGAAGGAAAGTTTGAAGGGCCTACCCTTTTGGCCTTGTTCCAGGCTTCTATTTCCCCAACTCCTTCCCTAGAGGTGGTGGTTGCGCTTCCTTCGTTGGCCGTCGCTCCTCCCATTACTTGTTCTAAAGAGAAAGGCAAGGTTAGGAAAAGTGTATGGGAGGACCCAGCTATCGCCGTTGGGGGAGGACCCAGCTACCGCCGTTGGCGGAGCTCACAACGTCATCATTGATGAGGAGCTAAGGGGCCTTTTTGCTACACCTTTTTACGAGCTTGTTAGTTGCCATATCCACAAGTTGGTACAGGTATGTTATTTATTTCTTTTGGTGCTTCCTTGGATTTCATTCCACAGAGATGTGAGATTCGGCCATGTCTTTATCTTCTAGGTCCTTGGTGAGTCACTTCGACTGATGACTAACTATCTAAGTATTGAGGAAAAAGTTGTTGTCGCTCAATCTAAGGTTGAGTCTGCTGAGGCTGAAAGCTCACGTCTGAGGAAGGACTTAGTGGAAGCTATGGACCAGGCTGTGAAATCCAAGGAAAAGGCAGATGAGCTCAAAAAGGCCTAAAAGGTTGAGAAGAAGCTCGTCGCTTAGAAGGATGATGAACTCCAAGTTGCTCTCCTTCGGACTGTTGAGGCTAGAGATGGGGTGATTGCTCAGTTCCAAGAGTTCGAGCATTACTTCAAGGGCTTTGAACTTCTCCGTAGGTGGATGTTAAAGCACCAGGGTGAAGCCATTGACCTCTCAATTTTGGATTTTGAAACCGTTGACACAGGGATGATTGTTGATGAAGCCAAGGAGGAGGAAAGACAAGTTGCTGAAGAGGTCGCTTCTATTCTTGCTGATATTGAAACTAAAGTTGGAGTTGAAACTGCTGCTATTGGGGCAGAGATCGCTGTTGCTGAGGGAGGTGGGGCTACTGATGAAGGTGCTGATGGACAGACCGTCACTGCACCTACAGATCATCCTTTAGAGCAAGTTTATTTATTTATTCTTTTTTTCCATTATTTCAAAGTCATGAACAATGGGTGCCTCCTGTTTTGAGGCTTTTATTTCCAAACAGTGATTGCCTTCATGTTTTGAGGCTTATTTTGCTTGAAAACAATGACTACCCTAAGGCTTAACTTGTTTTAAAAACAATGGTTGCCTTTTTGTTTTAGGCCTTTACATTTCGTGCTTTGTTTGCTATCATGATTCTTGCTCTATTGTCTACTTTAAAGCTTGCTATTTGAACCTTGGTGTCATTCCCTTAGGAATTTTACAACTTTGAGGTTTGTCATGTGATCAATAGAGTTTGTAACATTATTATGCTACAAATAAGCTATCAAAGCTTTATAGAGATAATATAAGCTAACCATCTTTAAACTCGTCAATAGAGTTAGAATGACGTTTATTGAGCTTTATGCTCATCAATAAAAGGCATAGTTCAAGCTTGTTCGTAAAGTTTAGCTTACCAATTGAGTTTGTACCATCAATTATGGTGAAAATAGGCTGTTGAAGCTTTGTAAAGATATTGTGAACTAGCTACGTGAACTTATGCTCGTCAATGAAGTTTTTAGTTTTGAGATGATGTAAATTGACTATTGAAGATTTTACAGCAGAGTTCATATCACTGCGTTGATGTAAACTGGCTACTAAAGATTTGCTCTTTCATAGCAGGGTTTGTATCTCAAAGTTGATCTTGGCAGTTGAATTTGTATCATAGATTGCCAATTTGAGTTGAAACTTATCAGTGGAATCTGTTTTGATGTAGATTGATTACCTAAGCTTATGCTTCTTGGTAGAATCTGTATCGTTGGTTCAATGTAGATTGACTACTTAAGCTTATGCTCGTCTGCATAATCTATATCGACAATTTGATGTCTACCCGAGCTTATGCTCATCAGTAGAATATGTATTGACGATTTTATGTAGATTGACTACCTGAGCTTATGCTTATCAATAGAATCCGTATCATAAACCTGCTACTGAAGCTTTGTGCTATCCTTGGAGCTTACATTACTTTTGTACAATCAAGTGTTTGAATAGCTTGGAAGTTCTTTTATTTCATTCAAGGAAATAATCTTAACTAAAAAGAAATGTTCAAAAGAAATGCATTAATAAAGTTTTTGCTTATATGATATTTCTTCAGACGAGACACTCCTGTGGATGGAGTTTATTCGAAATACTTCTAGAGATGCTCCACATTCCAGGGATGAGGTAGCATATTACTGTTGAGGTCCTTCAAGTAAGAGCTTCCTTTTCTTGTGTAACGGATGACCTTGTAAGGGCTTTCCCATGTGGGCCTCAACTTCCCCTGGGTTAGGTTTTTGGTGACTTGAGAGATTGTTCGAAGTACTAGGTTGTCAAGGTTGAACTGTTGGAACTTCACCCTTTAGTTGTAGTACTTCGACATCTTTTGCTGGTATCGAGCCATTCTTTGAGCTGCCTTGTCTCTGACTTTAGGTAAGCAGTCCAGGCTTAGCTTTAGCCTCATCATAATGAGTTCGTCTTAGACTTGACAGTCCAACTTCAACAGGAATTATAGCTTCAATACCAAAGACTAGCTCGAATGGAGTTTCTCTTGTCAGTGTTCTTGCAGTGGTTTGATAGGCCTATAACACTCGAGGTAGTTCTTCTGGCCATTTTTCTGGCCACAGCCCCTTTGCCCCCTCACGTTGAGCTTTGATGATTTTCAACAAAGTTCAATTTGTGACTTATGTTTGGTTGTTTGCTTAGGGGTGCCCAGGTGACGAATAATGGTTTTTTATTCTTAAATCTCCATAAAACTCTTTGAGCTTATGGTTGTTGAACTGACAACCATTATCTAAGACGATCACTCTTGGGATTCCAAACTTGCAAACAAGGATCTTCCTTGGATTGGAAAGTCTGCAGTCCTTCTATGCTTGAGGTTGTCTATATTTCCAAGTGTACTCCTGGCCAGTCTGTAACATCATTGGATGAGGCCATTCTAGCCAGCTTTGTCAGCTTCAGAGTTGCTTTCCCTTGGGATCTGTTCAAACCTGACATCATCAAATTAATTCACTAACTGTTGAGTTAGTCTTAAATACTTTTGCATTCTTTCTTCTTTCATCTTGTACTCGTTGGTTATCTGTCCAACAATGAGCTTGAAGTTAGTTTTCTGTTTTAAGTTCTTTGCCCCCAAAGCTTTGGCTATTCTCAAGTTGGTAAGGATGGCCTCATACTTTGCTTCATTATTGGTGGTTGGGAATTGTAATTGTACTCCATAATTGAAGATGTATTTCTCTGGTGAGATGATAACTACCTTAGTTCCACTTAGGCCTGTAACAAACGAGCCATCTGTATGGACAAAGCTTCCTCGAAGCGACGACCAAAGCAAATGCCAATTTCTCCATCCTTGGGTACTTCATCTCAGCCCCTTGAAAAGTTCGACTTGTGTAGTAGATTGGTCATTGGGTCTTGTTCTCTTCATGTATCAAGGCTAAGTTGACTGCTGTTTGGGATTCAGTCAAGTATAAGAACAAATCTTCTCTTTGTATTGATGGGCCCAAGAGTGGAAGCTTTGCTAAGTATTCATTGAGGCTTTGAAAGGCTGCCTCGTACTCGTCCGTTCACTGGAAAACCTACTTAAGGGTTTTAAAGAAGGGCAGACACTTATCTATAGCTTTAATGATGAACCTATTCAGAGCCGCGATTCGTCCCGTCAGTCTTTGTACCTCCTTCACTGTTCTTGGTGAAGCCATGTTCAGTGTAGCCTTCACCTTCTCTGGGTTTGCTTCAACCCCTCATTGAGAGGCCATGAAACTAAGGAACTTTCCCGAAGAGACTCCAAATACACACTTGGCTGGGGTTAGCTTTATTTGATACCTTTTCAAAGTATTGAAGGTCTCTTGGAGGTCATCAAGATGGGACTTTGCCTCCCTGCTCTTTACGAGCATGTCGCCCACATAGACTTTTACGTTTCTGCCTATTTTATGTCCCATGTAATAGACCTCGCGGATGAAACCTACTGTGAGGAGCTTGTCTACTTCCTCCATTACTACTTTGTTTCCCTTTAAGAAATTTATGATTTTTTCTTTCAAAGGAGACTGGAGCTCTCCACCGATCTTTGTGACCTTTGATGAGTCACCTTCAACCAATTCCACATTGAAGGTTTCCTCAGCCAATTTAGATTTTTTGATGGTCGTCTTTGATACTTCTTCTACCATCTAAGCATGGTTTTCTTTAGAAGCCAACATAACATGATAACATTCTCTGGCCAGGAGCTGATATTAATTGATTTCTCCAATCCCATGGGGAGTTGGGAATTTCACTTTGAGGCAATGGGTGGAGGTTAATGCTTTTAGACAACTGAGAGTTGGTTGTCCCAGGATGACATTGTAAGTGGAAGGACAGTCGACCACTAAGAAATCTACTTGCCTTGTTACCTGTGTTGGATAACTGCCTGTTGTGATGGATAAGGAGATGACGCCTTTGGGTAGATTCGACCTCCACTAAAGCTTACCAGAGTAGACTCAAATGGCTAGAGTCGTTTCGAATCCAACTTCATCTGTTAGTAGGCCGTCATATACATGATATTAGTAGAGCTTCCATTGTCCATCAATACCTTTTTTGTATTGAATCCCTCGATAGCTAACATGATGACAAGAGGATCATTGTGTAGCTACTTGATTCCTCTTACATCTCGTTCAGAGAAGGTGATGTCATCTGTACAATGACACTTTGTCATTGGCTGAGTCACGTGGACGCTGTTGACTTATCTCTAATAAGTTTTCTTTAGGTACCTGTATGAACTTTCAGTAAATGGTCTTTCAGTAATCATCTGGATTCCCCCTATCGTTGGTTTTGGACGATCCCATTCTTCTTCCTTCTGGTCGTCACTGGACACGTCGTCTGTCTTTGGACTGGACTAATAATCCTTTTTGATGAACTTCCGGACCTTGCCTCTCTGGATGAGTTCCTTAATTTGCTCCTTCAACATTCACCAGTGGAATGACCATTACCTTCATGGAATCGTCCTTTGGCCTTTGGCCTTGAGCAAAAAGGTTGGATGAGAATTTTTGCCCTTTGGCCTTGAGCTTAAAGGCTTTGGCCACTTCAAGGTTGGGTCATCCTTAATCTGCATGAGAATCTTACCAACAGGCATCAGTAGAGGAGTAAAGTTCAATCCCTTTTTTATTGTCTCTAGGCTAGTCTTGCGAGCTCGGCTATCCGAAGGATTAAGTTTATGGTCTTTCTTTCTGTTCTACAAATCAATCTTCTAGTCCTTCTTTCGTTTGCCAGTTAGGCTCTCGGTGGCCAAGGCATCTTCCCCATTTACATACCTCTGGGCTTTGAACAGTGATTCTGTTATTGGCATTAGTGTGGTCTTTCCTAGAGAGAAGACGAGAGATCTGGATTGACCAGCCCTGCCTGGAAGGTCATCATTATAATTTGGTCATCGCCCTTGTCAATCTCTAGTACTGCTTTGTTAAACACATACTCCTTTAGGGTTTCTCCTTCTTGTTGCTTTATGGTCAACAAGTATGAAGTGAGCCTTTTGTGTCGCTGGCCTACAATGAAGTGTTGAACAAAGGAGTCGCTTAACTGCTCAAAGTTATCAATTGAGGCCGCTGGTAGCTTGCTGAACCACTCTCTTGCAGCCCTCTTGAGGGTGGCTAAGAAGGATCTGCACATCACCTTGTTTGGTGTTTGCTGAAGGTTTAGGATTGTCTTGAATGCATTAATGTGATCAAGAGGATCTTTCGTGCTATCATAAACCTCCAATTGTCGAAGTTTAAACTTGGGGGGAAGAGGACACTCAAGTACCTTGGCAATGAAAGGTGAGTTTGTCCTCTAGAGCATGCCATCAAGGTTTATGGCATTTTTCCCTTTCATGGCCCTTTTGACCTCATCAAGCTCTTTTCTCATGGCTTCCATCATTTGATCTTTATTGGCCACGGTCTGCCCAGTTTGTTCAGTGGTGGCTCTGCTACTGCTTGGACTGTGGTTTTCATCATTGTTCCGATTTTGTTGTACCAGAGAAGTGTTGCTGTTCTTAGGACATTCTTGGTTCTCGGGACGTCCTTGTTGCCTGAATTTTGCTTTTTGCTTCATCAACTCTTGGACATTGGCCATCTAATTTCGGATCCGCACAGCCATCACGGTTAGGGTCGTAGGAGGTGATGAAGTGGAAGTGTCCATGTGTCTCAAGGGACTTTGTTGGTAGAGATACGATGACTTGCCTGAGAAAATTGCAACTCAGTCGTTCCCCACAAATGGCGCCAAACTGATGAAGAAGAAAACTGCAGCTCATCAGTATGCTCCTCGTCACTAGTATGGACGACTGTCAGTACCTGTTTCAAAGAAACAATGTAAGAGGACACTTGGGGTCCCAGAGGAGCTTCCGATGCTTAAGTTAGTTTATCTCCTTAAGAAACAGAGTAATGTAAGAGACAGTCTGAGTATAGTGTGTAAGTGTATGTGTATCTCCTCGCTTACTTGTTGTTGTTGTTGTTTGCCTTATATAGCATGTCTGTGAATAAATGCTCGGGGCATTTCTTGCGCTAGACGTTGGAGGCTTTGAATAGCCTATTGAATGCCATTATATCATTGTTTAAAGTCTTGTAACGTTTTTATTATGTTCAACTTTGTTGTTTGAGGCTATCTACTGAATTTCGTAATGTTCAGTATCACCGACGACCTAGACAAAGGATTTAAGACCGGGTCATTAATGTGTATAACGGTCGTCAGTATCACCGACGACCTATTTACTGACGGTCTGCAATCTTACAAATGACCAAATTTACTGAAGATCTGCTGATCAAATGTTGCTCTTCACATTCCATTTTAGCGGACTGAAAATATCATATTGGTAAACAATTAGGAATGGTAACCCCTTATTTTACCTCAGAGAAAATTCAAGGCCATTTTGGATCATTTTGGGTAGTTTCGGTAAATACTTGTTTGGGTAAAAGCTCAGCATTGTATATTGGGCCTTGGGCCTTATCTGGGAATACAGTGTGTCTGAGAAGGGGGAAGTAATTAAGAGAAGCCCCTAGTTTAGAATTATACAAAGATGGAATTGAGGAAGATGGTCCGAGGAGAAGCTCCTTCTCGGATATGATTAAACACTGATCAGCTCTGTATTCTAGCAATCTAGGTGACCTTCCAAGAGATTTTCACGATAAGGATGATCCTCATGCACGTATAGAAGAGATAAGAACCCATAAATATCTAAGGAAAAAGCTGTTACCACCGCATTTAATACTCTGCAGCTACTTTTCTGGCCGTATTTATGTGGAGAAGACCCTTGAACAGTGAAAACCTAACCACTACAACTCATAGAAAGCTAAAGAAGATGCCTGATGGGACATATACTTAAGTTAATGCTTAGATGATGAATAAGTGTAGGATCAAGATGAGTAGGAAGGAACTATATATTGTAAAAGATCTCCCACGAGAAGGGGATCGAAAAAAATAGAAAAAGATTACTGTAGCATTCATAACTGGGTTTATAATGAGTATTATTGATTTATATCATAATCTACCTCCTCGGATGAAGTTTTCACTCATTCTTATATGTCTTACTTGCTTGTTCCTCTTTTAAATCTATACTAGCCGTTATTAAAATTCACTAAAGCCCAGCTCTTTATCCCATTTTCTACAAATTTATTATATTGGGCTCATTAAACCATCACCCGATTCTTCTTTGGTCTTGGGCTGGAAATTGTGACCTTACACAGCTAAAATGCAAAGATTTGACCAGCATGAAATTTGGACTTTTAAAAAAAATCTTAAAACCTAAACAAATCTGTACACATAAAAATCTAAAATAATTTTTTTTTTTTTTTAAATCAAATGAACAAACGATGCTACAACCTTTAAAAAAATAATAATAATAAAAAGATGACGACGAGACTATGATGCATGGAGAGTTGCTAAGTTGCTTATGATGCATGGAGAGTTGCTAAGTTGCTACTGAGGAAACTGAGAGTGAGAAGAGGCGTATAGATATGGGCCTGGGTTGAGGATGAACATAAAGAAAAATAAAACATAAATGAAAAGAAATGATATAGATAAGAAGATATTTAATAATGAGAAGTGGAGAAGAGACTTGGAAGATGTGTGCGCGGAGAAGAAAAATTAAGAGAAAAAAAAAAAAATATGAGAAGGAATTGAAACAGTTCGGTGGGGACAAAAAATAAAAAAGAGTGAACGTGTAAGAGATGGAGTTGGCAGGTGGCTTGGGCAGGGATTCAGATCCTCTAGAGTTCCTAGGGTACTCTACCAAGTAGATTTCCTTAAATCTTAACCGTTATTTAATGATTTAATGGTTCTAGATTTTGCCATGTCAGCATTCCATTAATAATAATCTTAATTGCTTGGTTTTCAACATTATTATATTATTTTAAGAATATTATTAGTGGAATGCTGATATGGCAAAATCTAGACTATTAAATCATTAAAGAATGGTTAGGATTTAAGGAAATCTATTGGTAGAGTACCCTAGGAACTCTAGAAGATCTGAATCCCTTGGGCAGCGAGCTAGCCGAAAATATTAAAGCCCTTGCCAAGCCTTAATTCTGTTGTTTCATCGTTGCCTAGCCTTAATTAGTACTTTAATTAAAATAATAATAATTTAAATAAATTGATTAGACAAGTTTTAAAATAATTAGTTTATAAATGTATTAAAAATAATAACTGATAAGTCCAAATTTCAACGGTATTGTTATTGAATCTATTGCCATTTTCCATCCACATAGACGAAAAACTCAACTATTGATTTTCTGAATTATCAGTTTGACACCATTTGTGGGGAACGTTGATCATTTAAGCCATTTCCCCAGTTGATAAAAGAGATCTTCGTAGTGCAAGAATGACCCAGAGCAATCAACATAACAGATTTAGGCTCTTACAACTAATGTAGCAAAGTCGACTCGCCAAAAATGAAGAACTGCGAACAGGGCCGGCTCAATGAATTCGGGGGCCCTAGGCGAAAGCTTTAAACGGGCCTTTTATTATATTTAATTATAAATTCATATATTTTTTTCAATTAAAATTTATTTTTCTTGCTTGTTGAGAGGCAAAATTACTAATTAAATTTTTGCATTCAAGTTCCGCTAACATTTCTTTTTCATATCCAGATAAATATTTTCTAGTAGACATTTGTAATTAAAAAATATTTAGGAATAAATGAAACACAATCTATAATAAAAAAAAATCACAATATAACTAGAATAATATAAATTTAATGTATAAAACAATAGAACCTATTTTATCAAATGCACAATTGCAGCTTTACTTAATATGATCACTTTACATTTTAAACCTGCACAAAAAAATTAAAATTAATATTAGTACAAAGTAAATTATTCTAAATTTATAATGTTGTTATTAATACACTTTTTTTTTGTGTAGCAGTAAACTTTTTTTTTTTTAGCATAATGTGTAGGACTCAACTTGATTTACTAAGACTAAAAAATGGTCACTATCCCTCTAAATCTGATTTCTTAAAAAAAAAAAAAGAGAACGTTTAGGACTAGATCCCTGTATCAATACCTTAACAGTTAACTCTCATACCACTTATTTGATTTCTTAAAAAAAAAAAAAGTGTAAAACTAGACTATTCAAAGCTCAAAAGGTGTAAGACTTCCCATAAAAAAAAAAAAAAGAAAAAAAAAAGGAAAATGGTGTAAAACTATTCAGCCTAAACGTGTCTCTTCTCTTTATCACTTTATGGGTCTATTGAGTATTGACCATTCAGACCATTCATTTATTGAAAGAATCAAAAGGCTTATTCTAGAGAAATCTAAAGGAACCAAACTAAAGTTCAGCTTCAGCCTTCAGCCAAAAAGCTCTACTCACGCCTCTTCAAAAGAAAAAAAAAACCCAGACCCGTGAGCTGTGAGCAAACTCCTCTTCAAAAGAAAAAAAAAAAAAAGAAAAAAAAAAAACCCAGACACCCATGAAAAAAAATCCGAGAAACCCTCTTCAAAAAAAAAAAAAAAAAAAAAAAACCGAGACACCCAGCAGTAAACATGAAGAAGACGAAAGAGACAAAGGAAGAGAAAACAAAAAACGAACCTTCAGTGAACACACAAGTCTATTGCCAACACAGTTGATGAGTAAGCCAATTAATGAGTGTTTTTTTTAGAATCAAGATAGTGAGATAGAGAGAGTCAGAGAATGAGTTTTTTTTTTTCCTTCTTTCTTTTTTCTTTCTTTTCTTATTTGCCTCTTCTTTATGCTTTTGTAATATTTTCTTATGGAAGCTAATAGTTTTTGCCGTTTGTAATCTTTTCTTATGCAAGTTAAAGATTTGGTGATGGTCTGATCTGATGGGATTAGTCACATTGTCAGTTTGTCACTTCAGCATTTTTTCTATGTGACAAACAGGCCTCTGTGACTGTGAGAAACGGGGCCTCTGTGACAAACGGGTGGCCTGATGAGATATTGTGATGGCCGTTTGACATTAATAATAATTTTTTTTTTGGGTGAGAAACGGGCCTCTGTGAGGAACAGGCCGTTTGTAAATTTTTTTTTTTCTCAGATGGAAAAATAATATTATATACTATATTATTATTATTTGGGGGCCCTCTAAGAAATGGGGGCCTTAGGCGGTGGCCCAACTCGCCTATAGCTTCAGCCGGCCCTGACTGCGAAGAGCAGTTGAATCCCAAAACAAGGAATGGCAGCAGAATACCAAAAATTAGAATGAAGAAGAACAACCTTGAAGAATTGAAGGGAATAATAATGAAGAGGAGTCAGAAAGTCAGATTAACAGAAGAACAAGGGCGTTATAAGAAAATTCATCCAAGATGGAAAGTGAACTCCGTAGCATGAGGAGAGAAATGGACGAACTCAGGAGTGCAATAAAAAACAAATCGTGGAGAACTTGGACGGAATGATTCAAAGAATAGATTCGCCGTTCACCACTAAGGCGTTGAATTGTCCTTTTCCACCAAAGTTTTGCCTCCCTCAAATCGAGTCATCTGACAGTTCGAAAGATCCTTTGGACCATATTGAATCGTTCAAAACCCTAATACACCTGCAAATGACTCCAGATGAAGTAATGTGCAGAGCTTTCCGAACTACATTGAAAGGTGCAACCAGAGTTTGGTTTAGCAAAATACCCCCAGCTACCAATGCAAACTTTGAGCAACTCAACAAAGGCTTTGTTCGTCATTTCATTGGAGGACAGAGACATAAGAAACCAACTAGACATCTTCTCAACATCTGTTAGGTAGAAGGAGAATTGTTGAGGTAGTATGCAACTCGCTTCAATAAAGAGTTATTGTAGGTGAATGAAGCGAAAGATCAAGTCATCCTAATTCCTAACGACCTTCCAGATGGGGTTATTACCTAGGGATTTTTTCTTTTCGATTACTGGAAGTCCACCAAAGACAGTAGTAGAACTGCTCCACAAAGCCTAGAAGCATATGAATATAGAAGATGCAATAGTTGAGAAGGAAATCACTGGTAAAGGGAAGAGAGATGAAGGAACAAGTTGTCACCTTGAAAAGAAGAACGAAACATGAAGTGCAAGACAGACTTTAGATACGAAGAAAAACTTCCTAGATTAAAGGTCAAGGTTTACTAATTTTACCCCTTTGATAATGCCTATTGAATAGGTGTTGAGGCAGATCAAAGATGAGCCATCTTTACAATGGCCTCGACGACAAACACAAGTACTGTAGATTCCATCAAGACCACGGACATCGCATTGACGAATGTAGACATTTGAAAGATCAAATAGAAACATTGATTCGTCAAGGAAAGCTGCAAAAATTCATGCAAAAGACAAATTTGTTTAGACGACAACTGAGAGATGAAAAGAATTAGGAACAAGAGGTAGACAATAAAATGGCTCCAGTAGGAGAAATAACAATGATACCAGGTGGGCTAGTGGCAGGTGGATCCTCAAAATCCCTTAAAAAGGAATATGCAAGGGAAGTGAATAGTGTACAGTCACGCTACCTGTCATAAAAAATACAAAGAAGCAGTGAACTTGACATCATCTTTTCAGAGAAGAATGCTTGTGGTATCAGACAACCACATGACGATCCATTGGTAATAATGCTCAAGATAGAAGAATTCAACATTCACCTAGTACTAGTTGATAACGGAAGTTCAGTAAACATTATTTATCTACTTACATATCAACAAATGAAATTGGGCAAAGAGAGACTCTAACTTTTTACTTCCCCTTTGGTGACTTTTATCGGAGACAGGACTGTCCCTAAAGACATCATTAAGCTAACCATAATTGCAGGCACTTATCCAGCCTAGATTTCTAAGGAAATTGATTTTCTTGTGGGGGATTGCCCATCAACATACAATGTCATTTTGGGACGACCAACGCTCATTCGACTGAAAGTAGCAACATCAACATACTATTTGAAAGTGAAGTTCCGAACAACCCACAGTGTAAGAGAGATCTGAGGAGATTAGGTTTTGGTTAGGGAATGCTACCAAGCCATTCTAGCTTTAGGAGAAAATCATACATGGATGATAGACGAGCCAGAACCTACTTCAAAACTAGCAGAAACATTACAAGATGTGGAGATTGTCCAAAGAGAGCCGACCAAAGTGATAAAGGTAGGATTGGCCCTCTTAGCTTCGGAAAAGATGAAGATAACCACCTTCTTGAAAGAAAACCAAGTTGTCTATGCATGGAGTCATGAAAATATGCTAGGGATAGACAGAGAGATCATTCAACATCATCTTAATGTCAACTCAGAGTGCAAATTGGTATAGCAGAGACAAAGAGTATTTGCATTAGAACGCAATAAGGCAGTAAAAGAGGAGGTAGATAAACTTTTAACGGCAGGCTTTATTAGAGAGGTCCTCTATCTTGACTGGCTGGCAAATGTCGTGATGGTCAAGAAGGCTAATGGCAAATGGAGGATGTGTGTTGATTTCACGGACCTAAATAAAGCATGCCAAAGGACAGTTTTCCATTGCCCAGAATTGATCAACTAGTGGATTCTTTTGTTGGACACAAGCTTTTGAGTTTCATGGATGCTTTTTCTGGTTATAACCAAATCCTGATGAATGAAGAAGATTAAGAGAAGACTACTTTCATCACCAGTCAAGGATTGTATTGTTACAGAGTTATGCTTTTCGGACTCAAGAATGTAGGGGCCACATACCAAAGGTTGGTAAATCAAATGTTCTCTCAACAAATAGGGAGAAAAGTGAAGGTATATGTAAATGACATGCTGGTGAAGAGTAAGGAAGAAGAAAATCATATGGGCAATCTGAAAGAGACCTTCAACACTCTAAGTAAATACAAAATGAAACTAAACCCAACAAAATGTGTTTTTGGTGTTTCTTCAGGGAAATTCCTAGGTTTCATGGTGTCCCAAAGAGGCATAGAGGAGAATCCAGACAAAGTATGGGCAATTCATCTCTAAGGCGACAGACAAGTTTTTACCATTCTTCAAAGTCTTGAGGAAAGCTTTCCAATGGACTGACGAATGTGAGGAAGCTTTGACGAAGTTAAAGGAGTACTTAACACAACCACCATTGTTAATCCCATCAGTGATGGGAGAAGAACTGTATCTGTATTTGGTAGTGTCAACCACAATGGTAAGCTTGACCTTGATTAAAGAAGAAGAAGGGGTACATAAACCAGTATATTATACTAGCTAGGCTTTTCAAGGAGCTGAAGCCAAGTATCCAAAGCTAGAGAAGATTGCTTTTACACTGATAATTGCCTCAAGAAAACTCCGTCCCTATTTTCAGCTTTATCTTATCATTGTCATGACAGATCAGCCAATAAGGAAGATGGTGAACAAGATAAATGCAGCAAGGCACCTTGTTTAGTGGGCCGTTGAATTAGGTCAATTTGACATAGAATATAGCCACGAGTTGCAATCAAAACCCAAGTCCTGACGGACTTCATTGCAGAATTCCCTCATGCCCAAGATGAAGAAGAGTCTCCAAGAGAACATGGACGATCCAAATAGATGGATCTGCCTTTAAGAAGGCCAAAGGAGCAGGATTTGTTCTCATATCACTAGAAGGAGATGCCATGAAGTATGCAGTCAAGCTGTAGTTCCCAACAACGAATAATAAAGCTGAGTATCAAGCTCCTTTAAAAGGCTAAAAGCTGGCTAGAATTGTAGCAGCCAAAGATGTGATCATCCAAGTAGATTCTTAGTTGGTGATTGGTCAAGTGAAGGGAGAATACAAGGTGAAGGAAGAAAGAATGCAGAAATATCTAAAGCTCGTCAAACAGCTCTTGCCATACTTTCATGACATTGACTTTCAGCAAATCCCTAGAACAAAAAACATGGAGGCAGACTTCTTTGCAAGATTGGCCTCGTCAGTTGATTAGACAACTCTTATTATTTTATTTTTGAAAGAAGGACGACTTCCTAAAGATAAAGCAGAAGCACAAAAGATTCAATTAGAGCCACACGCTTTGTTATCATTGACGAAGTGTTATATAAATGAGGGCATTCACTCTTTTATCTACGGTGCACTAGCCCAGAAGAATCCAATTATGTCTTACGAGAAATCCATGAAGGTATCTATGGAAATCATGCAGGTGCAAAATCTTTAGATAGAAAAACACTCAAAACTGGCTACTACTGGCCAACATTGTAGAAGGATGCACATGACCTCATCAAAGATTGTGATAGATGTCAATGATTTGCCAACGTCTAGACATGACTAGGAGAATCAAAGATGCCAGTAACCATACCTTGGCTCTTGGCTCAGTGGAGGATTGACATTATGGGCCAATTCCTACTAGGGAAAAAGCAGGTTAGATTTCTGGTCATCGCAATCGATCACTTCACCGAATGAGTAGAGCTTGAGCCATTAGTGATGATCATAAAGGCCAAAATCCAAAGCTTTGTATGGAAGAATATAGTTTGCAAGTTTGGGATTCCTAACACAATAATATCGAACAATGGGAAGTAGTTTGACAATTCCATGTTTCGAAAATTTTGCCAAGATCTAGGAATTAAGAATCATTATTCTTCTCCACGACATCCTCAAGAAAATGGACAGATTGAAGTGACAAACCGAAGCCAACTAAAAATTATCAAAACTCAGCTTGAGGGGGCAGAGGGTACATGGCCAAAAAAACTACCAAATGTCCTATAGGCATACAAGACAACGACAAGGGTGCCTGTGGGAGAAACACCATTCAAGCTGACTTTTGGCTCTGAGGCCGTCATCCCAGTGGAAGTAAGGTTGACAAGCATTTGGGTGAAGACTTATGAAGAATAGAAGAATCAACAAGAACTTAATAGAAATCTGGACTTGATCGACGAAGTTAGAGACGAAGCTCAGCAAAGAATGACGAAATACAAAAGAGCAATGGCTAGGTACTATGATAAGAAAGTGAAGGTCAGAAGATTTAATCTAAGGGACCTCATCCTCAGAAAAGTTTTGCAAGCAACAAAAGACCCATCCCGTGGAAAATTGGGACCAACATGGGAAAGACCTTATGAAGTTATTCACCATTCTAGACAAGGCTCGTACTACTTGAAGAAAATGGATGGTCAAGAATTATCCTATCTATGGAACATAAAGCACTGCACTTAAAGAAATACTATCAGTAAGAAACCCTAAAGAACTCCCATTTGAACTTTACTAAAGGTGTATTTCCATTTCTATTATTTCCTATTTATGCCAGGATTTATTTCTTTCAAAAATAAAGCATGAAGAACAGTATTATTCAGATAATATTATCATCATTTATTTCTAACAACTAAATCACATACTGTTCACAAAGGTCACCAATTCGTCATTGATGCATGACCTAAGAAGTTATTAATACATAATTAATTCGTCATTGATACATGACCCAAGAAGTTGTTGATACATAACTAATTCGTCATTGATACCTGACCTAAGAAGTTGTTAATACATAACTAATTCGTCATTGATACATGACCTAAAAAGTTATTAATTCGTCATTAATACATGACCTAAAAAGTTATTAATGCATAATTAATTAGTCATTGATACATGACCTAAAAAGTTATTAATACATAACTAATCCGTCATTGATACATGACAAAAAAAGTTATTAATACATAACTTAACCTAAGAAGTTATTAATACATAACTAAAAAGTCATGACTCAAAATGTTATTAATATATAACCAAATCGTCATTAATACATGACTTAAGGAGTTGTTAATACATAACTCAATCGTCATTGATACGTGACCAAAAAGTTATTAATACATAACCAAATCGTCATTAATACAAGACCAAAAAGTTATCAATACATAACTCAAATCTTCATACACGACTTAGAAAGTTATCTAAAGCATAACATAATCATCATCCAAACATGACCACCAAAATTGCTGACAAGTCATATTCAAAAAAGAGAAATCAAGAGAAATGAGGTCAAACAATGAAGTATTCAAACATGAAGCAAAAATTGTTAGAACAGACGTGCTCAAAACAAATGAGCCCAAGAGATTGTTTTAAAAAAAAGTAGGAAATGTAAACTTGCTCAAAACAAACAAGCCCAAGAAATTGTTCTTTTCAAAGTTAGAAGTAAAAGCGTTTCAAAAGGTTAGAAGGAGACGGATCCATTGGGACTTCGGCAGTAACGGTTGTATCATCTCTCACCACATCTTCAACAGTATCAACTTTCGTGTCATTTGAAGGACGATCTTCCAAAATCTCATTCTCACCTGCCTTCATGTCGAGTGTAGAGAAGTCCAAGTCTGGATGATGCTTGGCCATATATTGGCAGAAAAGTTCAAAACCTCTACATAGTAATCGCACAGCTTGTCTGAATACTCATCAGACTTCTTGAACATCTCCACCGCTTCAAGACCGGCTTTCTGAATTTTGAGCAAGGCATCATCGATTTGCTTATCCTTCAATTTGGAGAAAGCCTTCTCGGTGTTCACGTCTCTCTCCAAAGTTTTCAAACAATCCTAAGCTTTCTCCACCTTGTTAGAAAGGGATGTGACCTTTGCCTTTAGCACTTCATTTTTAGAAGAAAGTGAGTCTGCCTTGGATTGAGCCACTGTGAACTTCTCCTCATAGTCCAAACATGACCACCAAAATTGCTGACAAGTCATATTCAAAAAAGAGAAACCAAGAGAAATGATGTCAAACAACGAAGTATTCAAACATGAAGCAAAAATTGTTAGAACAAACGCACTCAAAACAAAGAAGCCCAAGAGTTTGTTTTAAAAAAAAGTAGGAAATGTAAACTTGCTCAAAACAAATGAGTCCAAGAAATTGTTCTTTTCAAAGTTAGAAGTAAAAGCATTTCAAATAGGATTAGAAGGAGATAGATCCATTGGGACTTCGGTAGTAACGGTTGTATCGTCTCAAATCACATCTTCAGCGGTATTAGCTTCCGTGTCATTTGAAGTATGATCTTTTAAAATCTCTATCTCAACCGCCTTCATGTCAAGTGTAGAGAAGTCCAAGTTTGGATGATGCTTGGCCATATACTTGAAGAAAAGTTCAAAACCATCCACATAGTAATTACACTGCTTGTTTGAATACTCGTTAGACTTGTTGAGCCTTTCCACCGCTTCAGGACCGGCTTTCTGAATTTTGAGCAAGGCATTGTTGATCTGCTTATCCTTCAATTTGGAGAAAGACTTCTAGGTGTTCACGTCTCTCTCCAAAGTTTTCAGACGATCCTGAGCTTTCTCCACCTCATTAGAAAGGGATGTGACCTTTGCCTTCAACACTTCATTTTTAGAAGAAAGTGAGTCTGCCTTGGACTGAGCCACCATGAACTTCTCCTCATAGTCCAAATATTTCCCTGAGATATACAGAGATTCACCAAACACCTAAAACACAAAAGGATAAAAGAATTAAAAGGAGAAACATTCGCACAACTATATGACAAAGGTAAAAAGCATACCTGCATAATCTTATGAACATGAGAATACATCAATTCATTCGAAGGTTTGGTCATCAGTGATTTCAAATCCTTAACAGAAATGGCATCGTGGGCCTTCACTATAGCGCAGTTGGCCTCATCCCAAAAAGTTCCAACCATTGCCTTATCTCACCTTCTCCTTCGGGCCACCTCATCAGTAGGGGTAATCATCTCCAATGACGATGTGGGAGAAGCAGGATGTTGAAGGGCAGGCATAACAGTGGAAGAAGTGACCATAGGATCTTCCCCATTGGACGGCTCGTTGTCTTTGTGGTGTTTCCTCGATAAAAGTCTCTCTTTCACACCCATCTTCCCTTTCTTCTCCTGGATCTCTACCAATTTCCCTTAATGAAGCTAGTTGCCATTCCTACAAAAAATAAAAATAAAAATAAATAAGTGAATCATCAGGAAAAATTCATTTAAAGGTACCATGAAAAAATCGAGTACACTTACTCTTTTTTACAGTTTCTATCCCCTTTTGTACATAGCTAGAAGGTTCTAGTCCAAGGAAATGGAGAAAGAGTGATTGTGGAGAAATAAGTTTCATTAAAGTTTGAGATACTTTTAATATATCCCTAACTTTCCCTAGAAAATTGTGGTAGTGCTTCTTTAGATGAGGACAAGGAGATTCTATAAAGACAAAAGTTTTTGCAAAATTAAGAAACGATGAGCATATGTATATATAAACACATATATATATATAAAAGAAAAATGAAGGATGCACCAGACTTGGGAGTGCCCCACCAAGGAAGCAATTTGGAAACGTCATTTGAATTTTCATGAGGAGTTCCCAACCATCACCAAACACAAAGAAGAAGCTAGTTTTCCACTCATAAAGGGGAGAAGGGGAATCAATAACCAATCTTGACCTTTTATCCCAAGGTTTAAATTCCCAATAACCGAGAAGCTTAGATCGTTTTAAATGATAAAGATGCAAGAACTCTTCTACTCTAAGGATATCACCTTCATTGGCAAACATCCACGTCACCATACAACATATAATCGTCCTCCATGAATTTGGGATGAGTTAAGTGAGAGCAAGTTTTAGACGAAGAAACAATTCCCAAGTGAGGGGGTGAATAGGGAAGCAAAGCCCACTAGCAAAGTCAGCCTCGTAGAAGCAAGCTTCGTCAGGAAAATAAGAACAAGCTCTATCATCAACGTCGGGGATCCTAATCTTAATGGAAGAAGAAAATTGAAATCTATTCCTAATTCTAGATTCGTCCTTGTCTTTGAGAGTACAGAGCACTCCCAAAGCTTTAAATGGAACTCTCGACGAAATAACCTTAAGAGCCCCATCTTGTTCAAACGAAGACAAACCCGTTTTGAGTTCACTAGACCGCATCTCCTCCCCAAACATCGTAGACAGGTTTTGAGCAAACCCACCAAACGGTGAACCAACGGAAAAAGAAAAACTAGGGCAAACCTAAAAACGCAATCTTGCCCTACAAATAGCCCTACAATTTTCGTTACTCATCACTCTTCACACATCACTTTAAAAACCCTAATTTCCTAACCTGACATGTTTGGCACATATTTTCAGTTCTCATCACTTAATTATTTCCACTGTTTTTTGTGACCCACACACTGACCCAAAGAAACACTTTTCTCTCCTTTATATTCTTTTTCCCTGACTCTTACATCTTTTTTTTTTTTTTTTTTTTTTTTTTTTTTTTCCGTTTTTCTCTGGAATAGCTGTGGGATTGGGAGGTTGAGACCGTGAAATTGACCTGCCTCTCTTTTTTTTATTTATTTTTATTTTTTTTTATTTCCCTTCGTCTTTCTCTGGACCAACTGTTAGCCTTTATTGGTTTTGTCTCTCCCTGTTCTAAGCCTAAAAACTCCCAGGACCTTGTAGTGTTCAAAGAATACTTTCTTGGGTTGCTTTGATATACCGATACTACTTCCTTCAATTCTGTTCAAAACTATTGTTTCATTACTAGATATAAATAAAAAACAGAGATTAATGATTGGAAACAAACACATGTGATGTTTTTTTTTTATTTTTTTTTATTTATTACTAGATAGTTTGGAGGCTTCTTCAGGTGTGATCACCATAGCAAAGCCATTGATGCTTTGCTTGTAATTGTAAATAAGCGAGGCTCTAGCTTCTACCTCATTCTTTTTTACAGAGAGCAAATATGAATGATGGATGTCTTCTATCTCGTTCAATGTTTTTTCTCCACAGTGCTCTCCAAAGTACACTATGTCAACCTGTGGTGGCCAAAAATAAATGGTGTTAAAAAACCCATTCGGTAGAATAATGAATCTTAAAAGTAGCGCCTCACGTGTGTTGCTCTGACCGTGGGTTTAGGTATGCAGGTTTAATTACGAAAATGCCATTGGAAACTGAGTTTTGGAAACTGAAAACACCTAAAATGTGTTTTTAGTTTCCATAACTTATCACTAAAAAAACAGAGAATTGAGTGATGGAAACAAAAATTAGAAACAAAAACCAAACAGACTTCTCAGCCGTGAGACCCACATATTTTGAGTTATGAGTGATGGAAACAGAGTTATGAACGATGGAAACAGAAAAACCAAACAGCCCCTAAGTTATCATTGTGAACAGTAATATGAGTGATGGAAACAGAATTATGGACGATGGAAACACAAAAACCAAACAGCTCCTAAGTTATCATTGTGAACAGTAACATAGTACTTCAATGGTTTAAATGTTTGGTGTTATGTACGTGTGAGAGAGAGAGAGAAAGCATACATGCTGACAACATGGCAGCCGGTGGTATTGGGGATACTGCAATTAAACGGCATTTTCTAAATCTTTGGCCCATACAAATTGTGCACTGCATGGATCTACATTGAATTCCAGTCCTTCCCCAAAGTCTTCCCTTTGTCACGTAAAGCTTGTACTGTGAAGCGTTATCACCACCAAAAACAAATATAAAAGTAAGCTTAAAAAGAAAATCAAATCAATCATACTTGTGAATATTTTCAACCAAATTTGAGTTCCATTCCATACTCACGGAAACAAACTTAACAAAGATTTTATAGAGAATAGAAAAGAAAAGGAAAAAAAAAAAAAGGAACTCAAGCTATATATCACATACACAACTGTGTGTGAGAGAAACAGAGAGTGAGAACATACTTTCATCATCTACAAATACAGTGTCAGTGGCTCTAAAAATAAAACTTGTGAAGTAAAAGGTGACAGCTGAAGCAAGGAAAAGTCGAATGAAAAACATCTTCAATTCTTTGGATAAACAAACCTAACTTTTGAAGGCAAAAATATTCGGCGTCCAAAATGGTGTAAAATTGTTATACATGCTAGAGAGAGATCGTGGGAGATAAAAGTAGTAAGACAATAAAGTTGAGAATATATATATATATATATATATAAAATATTTTTTTTCTTCTTCAAAAGAGGGTGTTAAATGGGAGACCTTAAAGACACTTGGAGGTCAACTATTAAGTTATGCTATTCCCACCCGATTGATTCAATAATTGCAATATTGCAAATTATGATGAAAATAACAAATTTAATTGAAAATTTTGATTTGTACAGTATTAATTTCGCATTTAAGCTTGAATCGTTTTTTACCTAAAATATTTCTTGTTTAATTTTTCAAATTCATCTAACAGTATTCATGGCTATTCAAAGCTATTTCATGTTGGCTTCTAAGTTGAACCTTGTCTCGCTTCACAAATTAGTAACTGAAAGACATTTTGTTTATAAGTGTGAGAGTCTGAAAATTTGGCTATTAAATTGTAGTAAGTAATCTATACTATTTATAAGAGGATTCTCTTCTTTGGATTGAACTTTTATATGGTTCAAAAATATCCTTAAATCTTATATTTAAAAGGGAAAAAACTAAGGACAACCTAGTATAAATATATTTCCAACGCCATTTAAGATGCCTACAAAATAGGACAATCTCTTACTAATCTATGTCTTTAAAATAAACTTATCTAAATTTTTTTATAAAAAAAGAGAAATTATGACACTCGATAAAATTTAAAAAAAAAAAAAAAAAAAAAAAAAGCCTCATCGCAATGCGATCAGGCTAGTAAAGTATAAGGGACTTGTCTTATATAGTATATAGGTAGACAAGGTGTTATGTACAAGTACTACAGCTATGGGCCTAAATCTATTGAGATTAATTATATTCTAACAGTATTTAACAATAAGCTTTGGAAACAAGCTTTAGAGCCTTTTAAACCCCCTTTTTCCAAATAAGCCAACATCAAACACAGCGGTGTAATATGCTAGCTTAAGTATAATTTAGATTTTGCATTTGCCAACCAAACTCAGACAACAATTGCGGTTTATCTAATGATCCCTCCAACGAAGAATCTCTCTTTAGCTTGCTTTAGGGTTTCATTGGACCTACACTTATCTTAGCCAAAAGGCTGAGAAAAGTTGTGACTTCCCTAGGCCCAACATCTCCCAACTAAGTGTGTAGATAATTACATACACGCACTGACTCACACTGCCACTCATAAAGGTCTTCAATAATAATACAAAGAAACATAAGCCAATACTGTCCAAATTATATAATCACATACGAGAAGAAAATTGTAAGATAGACATTCGAATAACAAGTATATCGGTAAGTACATGTTCTAAGTATAACTGAAGTCTGAACATACAGCTGCATCTGATAACTACACAGGAGCAATATCACTTTATTAGAGCATTCACACCAAAGGTGTGAAAATTGCTAAAAACTTATTTTAGCAACAAAATCACTAAAAAAAACTCTCTTCCTCAATGTTGTCAAACCTTTTTTTTAGGCAACTTGCTACAGTTGCTACTACTAGCAACATACTGTAGCAAGTTGTTACCAATAAAAAACTATTTTCTCTTTCCTTCCCACTTTATTAAATTAGTTTCTCTTCTTTCTCTCTCTCTCTCTCTCTCTCTCTCTCTCATCCATGTCTCTCACCCTATATCATTCTCTCATTCTCTCATTCGTGTCTCTTCTCCTTCCTTCTCACTTTATTTGCTCTCTCATTCTCTCTCTCAAGTGGTGGCTCATGGTGGTAATGGCTCGTGTTGTTGGGAAAAATTCTATATAACTGTGAATAAATTTTAGTAAGCACAGCGGAAGCACGACTACACAATAATACAAAGATTTATGTGGAAACTCTTTCTCCTTGAAGGGAAAAACCACGGGACAAACTCCGAATAATTTTACTATATTAAATAGAGATTACAACACTTAGAGATACAACTTGAGCAAAGAAAAACTCTCTTTTTCTTTTCACTCACTGCTCTCTTCCGCACTGTGTATTTTCTCTAACTCTCTCTATTTTTCTCTTCTCTTTTTGCTTGCTCTTACTCACGCACTTAGTCCTCACACTTTGGGACTTCACTTCTTTTTTCCCACTGGGACTTCACTTCTTCAGCCTCTGCTCCTTCAAATGGCCAAAACTTCTTCCTTTTATTCCTTTCACCTTTTCTTCTTTTCTTCTTTTTCACTCACTGCTGTCTTCCTCACTGTGTATTTTCTCTAACTCTTTCTATTTTTCTCTTCTCTTTTTGCTTGCTCTTACTCACGCACTTAGTCCTCACACTTTGGGACTTCACTTCTTTTTTCCCACTGGGACTTCACTTCTTCAGCCCCTGCTCCTTCAAATGGCCGAAACTTCTTCCTTTTATTCCTTTCACCTTTTCTTCTTTTCTTCCTTTCACACTCTTCTCTTCAAATCACAATAAATGCAAGCCACTTACTTTGACTTTACTTCAACCAAATCTCTTTTCTTCTCTGCCATAGTCGAATGAGTACTTTGCCTTTTGCTTCTTTCTTTTCTTTTGTCTTCAACGTGTTCAACACACTTTGGCTCACTTCTCATTAAGAGAAGTCAGACTTCCCACAAGTCATGGAGTGCCATGCTCATTAAATGAGCTCTTGAAAAACAGCATGTGGGCTGGACCCACGGTGCAGTGCACCCAACACGTGTTGGCTATGGTGGGTGGTGGTCAGGGTGGGTGGGTCGAGATTGGGGTGGGGTGGGGTGGGGTGGGTGGGTTGAGATCTGGTTGGGGTGGGTTGAGGTCAGGGTCGTTGGGGTTGAGATTGGGTTGGACTGGGTGGGTAGAGGTCGAGGTTGGGGTGTAAGGATTAGTGCCTAAAATCCTATTGTATGTTATGTATGACATTATGTTCTATGTAATAAACTTGTTTTATTATTATCTAAAATAATGATAGCATGAATATTTGGACATTATCATATAGTTCTTGAGATATATAGTATGTGATTTAGTCACAGAAGATATAAATTATAAGTTCTTTGTAAACTCAAAATCTTAGTTGTTGTCGGTGATGAAATTGGGTATTTTATTTGCGAAGACTATAACATGTCAATTAAGATGATTTGTCTTGATTATGGAAGTGAAGCCTTCTAGTTGATATGTTAATATGTTTTAAGTATATAAGACATATTGAACTGGACTGCTGTAAGATTTATTATTCTATTAACTACTGTCAAATGAATAATAAATCTCACGACTTTCATTTACATAAACTCTTAATCCTAAGGGAATAGTGAATCCGATTATGAAATATAGGTTGCTTTAATATATTAGGAGTGAGATCTAGACATACGATTAAAACCACAGTATGTTGGGCAACCACACGTAATGTTAAAGGAACATATATTTTCAAGATGGAATTCATAGTCTCTTTATAGAAATATAAAACATTCCCTTCAGATAAATTTAATGGGTTTGGTTATTCAGAATATTAGGCCTAAGCACTTTAGTAAAGAGTTACTAAAATTTATATTCTATGAAATTAGATTCATAAAATATATATGAATAACTAAAAAGATTAAACCGGGTACACAAGGATCAAAATATAGTAATCTTCAAAGTGACAGTTATATATTATGACTTTGTATTACTACGAATATTTTCATGAAGGGTTAAATGTTTAATAAAGTTTTGAGATATAATTTATTAATAAGGTCTAGAGTGCAATTATATTTATATAATGGTATTAAATATAATTAATGGTAACTTTAGGCTTGTCAAGAGTTGATAGATAAGTCCAAAGCCCATTAAAGTTAAGGCTTTATTTGTCTCTTTTGGTCACACTCCAAGCCACACCCTAAAGCCCAATTGGGCTGGCCCAAAAGGCTAACCCAATTAGATAATCAGTTATTTATTTAACTAGTCGCTAACCCGTGCGATGCACGGAATATATTTCACTTTGCTTAAAATAAAATTTAAAATGAAAAAACATCATAACTTATCAAAATAAACATAAAATATACAATATTCATCGTAAAATGTTATTTGAGAATAAAATTACCATCAAAATGATATAAAGAAAAATTTCATGTCCAAACAACTCATCAAGGTGGAATCTGGTTATTGAACTTGTTAGGATATATAACCACAAATCAAAAATTTTAAGAACCAAAAGGGGATTATCATAAGAAATAAATGTGCCTTAGTTTGTATATGAATTTAATTTGTGGAAAATTTATAGCCACATACCAAAAAATTTAAGAACCAAAGGGGGATTATCATAAGAAATAATTGTGCTTCAGAATTTGTATAAATTTATTGGAAATTCAATGGTGATTTATGAATAGCACACTTGATTATCAAAAGCAAATTCCTAACTTCAAATTAAAGGGTTGCATGTTCTCTAACTCAAATTTCTATATCACAACTGCAAATAATAATTATATAAAACTGATACAAACCATGCACAGACAATCAATAGGCTTTGTTGCTGGTCTTAAGCACTAAGATTTGAATCGCATTGTAATCATAACTGCATAATACATAATTAAATGTCAAGACTTTCTAGGGCTTCACGTATACTTCTTTAGGATCCTCTACAACACTTGTAGCAATGCAAAAGTTAAAAATAAAAAATAAAAATAAAAAGTAGTAGAGATTGCAAACAGAGAAGAGAGAGTACCAAGTTTTTGTTGGGTTTTATGCTTCCACACCTTAGGTTGGAAGACATAGGTTACAGCTTTGATTTTTCTCCAAAAAATAGAGATGCTTCATCTGCCATATACAATATAAAATAATTATTAGAATTTCAACTCAAAAACCAAACCCATAAAAATACTATCAAAATATAAAGATTAACCCAAATACTTATAAGAAAATCAATTCTAAACATAATAAAACAATAAGATAGAATGAAAATTTCAGGCACATATGAAAGCAAATAAAAAAAGACAAAACCTACGTTTTTTTTTTTATTTTTTACGTGAGTCTCTCTCCTTCTTATTTTTTTAATCTTAAAGTGAAGTTGAGTTTAGGGTTTTGAGATGGTAATTGCTAGGGTTTTAAGGAGAGAAGAGATTTTGGTATTTTTATGCAAAAAAAGTTATTTTAGGTATATTTCCTTGTTTTTAGGCTCTTTTAATGTTTTTTTAGGTCAAATTTGATTCCTATTATGGTTAGGTATTAATTAGGGCTTATTTTAGAATATATTTTCTTGTCCATCAAGTTTTATGGAGCCCTTAAATAGGCCTCCAAGTTTGTATACGTTTTTCAATATTATTGCTATAAGATATAAAACCTAAAATAAAAAGAATCAAAAATAAAAATAAAAATAAAATAGTGATGATGTGGAAAATTGTGAGAGCTTCAAAAGTTTCGGTTTTATATATATATATATATAGATAAGAGTTATTAAATAAAGTAACTACCAAGTGCAGAAATATACGTATGATTAAAAAGAGAAAGATTCAGAGTTTACTCAAGACACTTGATTATTCTCTTAAACAAGTACGTATAGAACTAATTGAGAAACCATACATCTTTGGCACATTTTTGAATTAGAGTGATGATTGAAAGTCTTCCCAAGTTCAATCTTCATTTTGTTTGAATTTCATTGCATCAAGGTACACCTTCTTGTTCTTTGTTTCTAAAATTCAAATGTTGCATGTTATCTCACATGAATGAAGTAGATTTGTTTATATTTCACTGCGTGTTTTTGTATGAGATACAAAACTGTATTTTCCATGTGTTTTCCCTACATGTGGTGGTCAGGGTTGAGATCAAGCTGGGGTGGTTGGGTTAAGATTGGGTTGTGGCGGCTGTGATGGTGGGTAGTGATTGTTTGGGTTTTATGAAAGCTTAACGGTGGTGGTGAATGAGTGGTTGTTGATTTTGGGTTTATGGAGATGATGAATGGTGGGTTGTGTGTGTGTGTGTGTGTGTGAGAGAGAGAGAGAGAGAAAGAGAGAGAGAGACTGACAAAAAAGGAGAAGGAGAAAAATGAATAAAAAAAATGAATAACTTTTAGGTGTGATGTGAAAAATAGAACCTTTTATGTTGGATGAATTGTAAAGTGAGTTCTCAAAATAGATAAAGTAGTGTTTTAAGTTGTCAAAAGCTAAAATTCTTAAGTTGTTTGATGTGAATGCTCTTATGGGAGTGTTAATGCTCATTTTGAGAAGCCCAATAGAAGGAAGAAGCCCAGTAACATAGGCAGAAATGAGTTAGTAATTGGATAAAAAAGCCATTAAACCCAAGTGGCAGGAATAATGGATCATAAGGCCATAAAATAAACAAATGGGCCTTGAGGAAGCAAGCGGGCCTAGAGGAGCTCGAAAAGAGAGAAGTAGCAAACCCATGGGCAGTATGTAATGTAGAAAAGTGAGAATGGGCCACAGCAAGTCCGAAGTAATGCAAGTAAAGAAAGTAAGGGGTTGATGGAAAACTCATAAGCCCCAAGGATGAAGGGTAAAGTAATTGGGCTAGGGAAGCTCAAAGGAATTAGTAAAAGCCCATGGAAACATAGAATTAGAAAGGATCAAGAATGCCCAAGGAAAGTAAATGGGTTAAGGATGCTCAAAAGGAAACGAATGGGACATAGGAGCCTGCAAGCAATGTAATCAAAAAGCCCAATGACCATACGGAGTCATTGAGAGAAGAATAAGTAGCAAGCCCAAAGAGGTCCAGCAGGCTGGGGTCAAATAACATCACAGCAAGAATAGTAGAGTAGTATGGCAGGAAATGCAAAGACTGCAGAAAAGAGCAAAAGAATGGGCTGAATGAGGAAAAGCCTACAATCAAGCAAAACTCAGCCCTCGAAGGGAGTGGGCCCTAAAGAATGAGAGGTCAGAAAATGGCTCATGCCATAAGAAGCCAAAGATGGGCGGTAGAATGTGCAGATGAGCCTCCATACCACGGCGAATGCATGAGTAGCAAGCAGATTTTGGACATGCACAGAAGTGAAGCACGCATAAGGCCCAGACATCACTAGCCTGTACCCAGCCAATACAGGAAGTGGTGAGGTCATGGGTTAAAGGTAAAAGGGTATGGTTTGGTGGGGGGAAGAGGGGGAAAACCTATTCTGGGGTTCCTGCTCAGGCTCTTTCGGGAGAAATGTCCTGTTGGAATGACATACTGCCCAAAAGAAGCAAAAATAAGTTGGAACCACTAGGTGCATACCATGAGGGATAGGAAGAGAGAGAGAGCACCCACACCGTAGCAGGTAAGAGTGCCACGACAGACAAACAAACAAACAAAATAGTCTTCTTTGTTTGGTGACACAACCAGCACAGGTAAGTGGTTGTAGATGGGCGACTGACAAATCAGTAGTGGTTGGCAAGGACACCCATACCAGACAAAGATAGTTAAAGGCTAAAATAGTAAAATTCGGTCACGGCAGACATTATATAAAGGGCCCTTGCTGTGCACAGAGAGGCATGATGAACACAATAATAGTAATCTCTAGGAGAGAATTGCAACAAATAAACACTGAGAAAAGAAGAGAGAAAAAGAAAAGGAATCAGAAATAACGAAAGAAAATAGAGAGCATAGAATGGTAGGCATGCACCAATAGGTTGATCTCTTCTCTTCCTCTAAAGCCCATGCTCTCTGTCAAAGGCAAAAGGTTCTTCTGGGCACAAGTTATTTAGGCCTGCTCCCTCAAAGCAATTAATTTTTTCCTGGAGAGATTATTCGCATTGAGGAAATGGGTCCCTTCTTGACTTCGGCCTTGTAACATAGTTTGGCATGGCAAACTGACATTTCTCTCTTTGATTCAATAAACTTATTACTATTTTTTCCTCATTTATTTCTGCTATTTCATAAAAAGGGCACTTTCTTGTCGCTGCCTCTTTATTTATTTCTATCTGAGGAGCAAACGTATCTCTTTTGTTATCTTTATTATATCTGTCTGCCATAATTTTCCTATAAGAGCTTCGCCTATCATGGGCATGTAACCAAAGCTTAGGCCAACTGGGTATAGTTTGCGCACAAGCTGGACCAAGGTGGGTTACAATTGGACTGATCCCAATTCCCTGATCCAGAACACTTAGGCCCAGTACGGTTGGATCCACCAATGTTGGAAAGAAGGCACTCACGACAACCCTCAAAATTTGCCACCTCCTTCCCCAGAGGCTCAATACGTGTATCAATGACATTAACAGGAGACTGAACCCCCCTTATGAAGGAGGCTCAGGCAATCTCACTAAGATGGTCTAGAATGAACTCCACAGCAAAGCCCACGCTAACAAGCTCCTGAATTGCAGCCCTCCACTGTAGGATCCTTTTGGTAGAAACTGTGTCAACAAAATTATGTTTAATATCGTTCATCATGCTCCCCAACTGCTTCAAAAAATGCTCTTTGGCAGAACGACCAAGTCAAAATCCTTGCATGAAGTCACCATGGCTATTGTAGACCGTCTCCAAATGAGAAGCACAATCCTTGAAAATTTTGAAGCCATGGAAGTCTACATAGGGAGGCCCAGAACCCCAGAAGTCTACAGGATCAAGGTCATTAACCTCAGGCTGGCTGATTAAAACGAGCAAAAAAGGCTACGGCTTCACTCACAGGGTCCAGAACTGTGGTAAAACTGCTGCCCACCTTAAACTGAGAAGGGGTAGTAGGAAGTGGACCTATTAAGAAAACACGAAGCATGGTGTGAAAAATCATAAGCTAAGGAGAACGAGCTCACGATGAAGAAGTGAAGAAAGAGAGAATGGAAAGAGACACACTAAGATCCATAAGAGTAGGGGTTGTGGAGATAACAGGAACGGGTGCTGTGGGAATGACAAAAACTGATACAGTAGGTACGGCAGAAATTGGTGTTGAAGGTATGGCTGAAACGGGTGCTACAAGTGCGGCAGGAGAAGTGGCTGTAGGCATATTTGTGTCTGCTGCAACTCCTGGCTCCTCAAAGGTCTCTGCAACTAGAAGAATGGACAGGCAAAATAAAGGGAGACCACAGCAAAGGGGTGACACAAATACATATGCATAAAGAGGAGCTAAAAAAAAAAAAAAAGAGGGAGGAGGGAACTTAGTAAGATAAGGAGACACATACCCATGAATTCGACCTCATGTTCAGCACTTTCCTCCTCCTCAGAATCAGAAACCCTCTTTTTCATGGTAAGTGCGTCATTAGGATCCTCAAGAACATCCTCAGATCCCTCAGAAGGCAAGTCTACATCAGGTCCACATGTGGCAGAGCTTGGGATGAAAGAAGGATTAACCACCAAGGAGGAACCATCCTTTACAGCTTAAGGCAAAGCTGTAAAGGGATCACTGGTAGAGATAACGAAAGGTGTGGCAGGAGAAGCAACCTCGGTTTGAGCAATAATGGAAGGAATGACTCCCTCTTGGGGAGTAAGTGTCTAAGTAAGAGCAGGAGCAGTCTCAGTCTCACTAACCCTTTCCGTATAGGTATTGGCTTAGCGGAAGGGATAGGAGCCTCAGCAAGAACTCCGTGTGCAGCAGTAGGAGGGGCATGTGTTGCAAACACTACATCAGCCCCGTCAAAGAAACCTTCCATAGGTGTGCCCATGGAGACAAAAATCTCCTCCGCTATGGGGTGATATACATAGATAGGCTTGGGCTCATCCTGGAAAAAAAAAAATGGAAATGAGGAACAAAGGAATCCGTAACTAGTGATGATGTTGAAAGGGATATGGACATGAGACAACCAATGGCATATGGCAGAGGAAATATAGGCAAAAGAGAAGAAAAGGAGGAGACATACCTCAAACTCGTGCTTATCAAGTAATATAGGACGAGTGGCAGATACATCCTCCTTATGCTTAGACTGCAAAAGAAAAGAAAGTAGAAGACAGAGATAAAGAGATGAGTTAGCTAGTGTATGAGGGCTAACCGTAGGAAAAGCCCTATATATATATATATATATATAATAGAAAAAAGGGGGCAAAGTTAGAGATAACATACTCTTCGCTTAGTGGAGGTGGCCGCAGGGGGAGGAGAGGTCTTTCTCTTCTCTTATTGCCTTATGTCCTACTGGAAGGAGGAGCATCGGTAGACGGCCGTGAAGCAGTGAACTTAGGCTTATTGGCAGTGGGGCGCATGCTAGAACGGGTACAGGTAGAAGGAGGAGGAGGGCTTTCTAAAACTATATTACCTAAAGGAGGGAGGCCACTCTCAAAAGGTACAACGTTCGAGCAAGCCTCAGAAGAATCACTACCCTTTTTGGCAGACTTAGGCTTGGCAGAACCTTTCTTACTAGCACAAGAATGTTTATCACATTTACTTTCTTCTCCTAGCACGCAGGATAGTCACTGGCATGCCATAACCACCCCTTATCCTTTTCAACCCACTCAAAGATGGCAGACCGACTCTACTTCCTAGCATATGCCAACATAGATTTAAAGGGGAGAAGCAGCCGAGGGTTGGCTGAAATGACTGCACTAAGCCTGTTAGGAGGAATAAGAGAAAAACCTCAACTACCCATCAATTCCTACTCAAATGAAGTCATCATAGCTTGCCAGTATCCATGCATAGCAGGAGTACAATGCTCTCTCTCTGCGAGCTTGGAATAGTAACCATAGTGAAATGCTTGCTCTAGAACTCAAAAGCATCATGCCACAGGAATGGTCGAATGGAGGTGGGACACTCCATAAGGGAAGAAAGATTATCAGGAATGTCCTGATCTAGCCAGAATTGTCTCACCCTGTTAGCAGGATAGTGCACAAACCTAATGCCCTCGTCAGCCAGAAGGCAACCACCCAGCATTGGTGGCTGCCAAATAAGTAATCCCTCTCTCCTTAAAACTGGTTAATGGAGTGGTGGTCTCGGCAGTGTCAATAAACGGACCCATAACAGAATCTGCACATGTGTAACCCGTACCTAAGTTCATGTATGCTCTCCAAGAAAACCCAACTCCTTTATCAAAAAACTCAACAGAAGAATGATTAATTGGCTTTAGACCAACCCAACGAAAAGTCAAACTCAAATCTACCACAGAAATCGGTAATGACCCTTGGGCACGATTGATATTTCTCCTTAGCAAAACAGACGAGCCTACACTTTGCCAAGTACTTGGCATAACGCTCATACAACAAGTGTTGCAGAATAGTACTATGAACGGAAGAAGTGACTATGTGGCAAGAGCCTGCCTGACTCTCATCACTCCACAGAATGTCTAATTGAACATACAAATGCCCCAAGAACATAGGAGCCAATGGCAGACTTATCCCGGCAGATATCTTAATAGCTAATCGAAAATATAAAAGCTTCACAGCATAGTGGGGATGAAAGCCAAAGATAAACTTACAAAGTTAGAATTTGATAAAGGCCGCATGGCGAGTAGCAACGGAAATTTTAGAAGAGGAACCAACCCAAAACGACAACTTTGCATTACCACTCATCTTTTTCTTCAACTCCACGACCTCTTCTTCTAGGGGAAAGCTCTAAAGCGCCAGGATTAACATCGCCAAGGATGGGCAAAAGCAACTGATTTGCTACATCTTCCAAAGTCACGGTGATCTCATTATAGGAGAAAAAGAAAGTGTGAATGGTGGTACACCACTGGCAGACCAAATGGCGGAGGTTGAAGAGGTCCTTATAGTTAGATAAATAGCAGGATGAAACAATAGCCTTCAATACACCGGCTTGCCTGCTGTAGCAACCCCATGAAGCCTGTGTCGGACAACTCCCTATCCACCCATTCCTTCCAACCCAAAGCGGTGCCCGATCCAAATTCGAAGTGAATGGGCATGGGGAGTGAAGTGCCTTGGCGGATGATGAGGTTGGGGATCGAGGAAGCCAACGGAGCCCAAGAAACGTCTGTATTGCGATGGCAAAGAACGAGCCACACACGGCTGGCGACGGCGGTGTGTAATCACCGGGAACCTTTGGGAAATGGGGATGGATATTGTACCAAGGATCTATAAGAGGAGCGCAATCACTATCAAGGGCGTGCTGCGCTTCCTCCTCGACAGAATGGTTTGATTCGGAATATACAACCTCTTCGCCTACAACGCATGTGGCGGGAGGATTGTAGGCAATCTCTTTTCCCTTACGGCGAGAAGAACTTTGGGCTTTCGCCGACGTCATGGTGCAATGGTTGATTAGAGTAAATGGATGAAAATGTTTGAAAGGGAAAACACAGTGAAGAAAGGGAAATGGGGAAAGTGTTTGTGTTGGGAGGGGAGAGAGTGTTTGGAATACGAAGGGAACTTCTCTTAAATACTAGCGTCATTAATACCAACACGAAAGGATGCAACGGGTTTGCCAATGGATAAGGGATGGAATTAATGAAGCGATGCTTGCATTTCAGAATAACTGCTAAACTAGGAAATTCAAAGAGACAACACTGTTCATGGCAAGAAAAAAAAATATACATATATATAAGTTAGGGACCACTGTTCAAAAAAGCCTACGAAGAAAAAGAAGAAGGAAAGACAGAAAGGACTGGGAAATCTTTTATTCGCATATGAATCGCAGGAACGCCTTATATGCTCAGGGAGCTAAATGTTGATGCTCATTTTGAGAAGCCCAATAGAAGGAAGAAGCCCAGTAACATGGGCAGAAATGAGTTAGTAATTTGATAGAAAAGTCATTAAGCCCAAATGGCAGGAATAATGGATTATCAGGCCATAAAATAAACAAATAGGCCTTGAGGAAGCAAACGGGCCTAGAGAAGCCCGGAAAGAGAGAAGTAGTAAACCCATGGGCAGTATGTGATGTAGAAAAGTAAGAATGGGCCACAGCAGACTCGAAGTAATTTAAGTAAAGAAAGTAAGGGGTTGATAGAAAGCCCATGAGCGCCAAGGATGAAGGATAAAGTAATTGGCCAAGAAAGCCAAAAGGAATTAGTAAAAGCCCATGGGAACATAGAATTAGAAAGGGCCAAGGATGCCCAAGGAAAGTAAATGGGCCAAGGATGCCTAAAAGGAAATGAATGGGAAACAGGAGCCCGAAAGCAATGTAATCAAAATGCCTAATGACCATACTGAGTCATTGAGAGAAGAATAAGCAGCAAGCCCAAAGAGGCCCAACAGGTTAGGGTCAAATAACATCACAGTAGGAATAGTAGAGCGGTATGGCAGAAATGCAAAGACTACAGAAAAGAGCAAAAGAATGGGCTGAAGGAGGAAAAGCCCACAGTCAAGCAAAACCCAACCCTCGAAGGGAGCAGGCCCTAAAGAATAAGAGGTCAGAAAATAGCTCACGCCATAAGAAGCCAAGGATGGGCGCTCGAATGTGCAGACGAGCCTCCAGACCATGGCGAACGCATGAGCAGCGGGCAAATTTTGGACATGCACAGAAATGAAGCACACGCAAGGCCCAGACATCACCAGTCTGTACCCAGCCAATTCAGGAAGTGGTGAGGTCATGGGTTAGAGGTAAAAGGGTATGGTCTGGCGGTGGGGAGAGGGGGAAAACCTATTCTGGGATTCCTGCTCAGGCTTTTTCGGGGGAAATGTCATACTGGGATGACATACCGCCTAAAAGAAGCAAAGATGAGTTGGAACCACTAGGTGCATGCCATGAAGGATAGGAAGAGAGAAAGAGCACCCACACCGTAGCAAGTAAGAGTGCCATGACAAACAAACAAACAAAATAGTCTTCTTTGTCTGGTGGCACAGCCAGCACAGGTAAGTAGTGGTGGCTAGGCGACTGACAAACCAATGGTGGACGGCAAGGACACCCATATCAAACAAAGGTAGTTAAAGGCTACAATAGTAAAATCCGGTCAAGGCTAGCATTGTATAAAGGGCCCTTGCTATGCATAAAGGGGCATGACGAACACAGTAATAGTAACCTCTAGGAGAGAATTGCAACAAATAAACACTGAGAAGAGAAAAAAGAAAAAGAAAAGGAACTAGAAATAATGAAAGAAAATAGAGAGCATAGAATGACAGGCATGCACCAATAGGTTGATCTTCTCTCTCCCTCTAAAGCCCATGCTCTCTGTCAAAGGCAAAAGGTTCTTCTAGGCACAAGTCATTTAGGCCCGCTCCCTCAAAGCAATTAATTTCTTCCTGGGGAGATTATTCGCATTGAGGAAATGGTTCCCTTCTTAACTTCAGCCTTTTGACATAGTTTGGCACAGCAAACTGACATTTCTCTCTTTGATTCGATAAACTTATTGCTATCTCTTCCTCATTTATTTCTGCTATTTCCTAAAAATGGCACTTTCTTGTCACTGCCTCTTTATTTATTTCTGTCTGAGTAGCAAACGTATCTCTTTTGTTATCTTTATTATATCTGCTTGCCATAATTTTCCCATAGCAGCTCCGCTTGTCATGGGTATGTAACCAAAGTTTTGGCCAACTGGACATAGTTTGCGCATAAGCTAGATCAAGGTGGGTTACAATTGGACCGATCCCAACTCTTTAATCCAGAACACTTGGGCTCAGTACGGCAGGAGGCAGCCCAGCCTAACATTACAAAAAGGCCCACCATAGGGAGCAATGTATCCAAACTTGGGACATCAAAAGCTAAAAGAAAAGAAACAAGCACAAGAAACAACTTATTCCAATAAAGGCGTTCTTTAGTCTTTAGGGTGAATTTGACATCAGCTTTAAACTTTTAGCTTTTATGGACAATTTTTTAAAACCTCACTTTTTCATGCATTTTCTCACTTTTTCAAATTTTTTCAAGGTACAATATACAAATATACTTCAACACACTTTCAGCAAAAAGCTAGATAAGTTGTTCTCAAACAGACTCTTAGTCTTTACTTGCCACCTCTAAAAGAATTTCTCCATGCTAGTAGTCTAAGTAAATTTGGGAACAGCACCTATAAATTTTTTATTTTTTATTTTTTTCTCAATATTCTTGAAGATTATGATAGTTGGGATGCTTTCAAGTTCTGAAGTTCTAATTCCATAACCAGTTGCAATTGAAGGTCTCTCATAAATATTAACTTAGTATTAAGATCTTCTAGAGTTACTAGCTAGGGTATTTTACTGTGTAGGATTTTTTAAATCCTCACCATCCACTTAAAATAAAAGGCTAAGATTATGCCATGTCATGAATCCACTAACAGAGACAATAAAATAATTATAATATTTCCCATAAAAAGTTCAAATCATTCATGGTAAAATTAAAAAATTCCCCTTTTTCCCTTTCCACTACTGATTTCGGCGATAAGATCCATTATCAATGACCCACTCCAAACGATCGTCAAGTCAAATGTGTCTTCACCTCTACCATTTTCTTTCCAAAAGAAAATGAAAGCAGGGTTGCAGTAATTTGTAACTTTTAGCATATTTTTTTATTTCAATTTTTCCTTCCCTATTTCCAATAAGAAGCGAATTAGAGATTCAACTCAAATCTACGGTAGAGATTTGAGACTCTCAACTGTACCTTTGCTATTGCACAGAGTGGCATTAACACGTGCCAAGTGACTCACCAAGAGTGGCCCTCGTTTGAATAAAATGTGGAGGACCATTTTAATAAGTTTTTGATTGAAATGCCCAGTGCAACAAGTTTATTCAATTTTTTTTTCAATATCGTCTTGTAAGTTGGATATTTATATATTACATAATGAAAGTTTCAATTTTGATGATCAAGTTGTCCATGTGATTAATTATGGTAAATTTAGATTCCTATTATGGAGTTAACTTGGTTGGAGTTGATGGGGTTTGGTGGTATTGTTTGATTAGAGATGGCAGCCGGCAATGGATTTGTTTAGGTGGTCTGAGTTTTCCATGTATTCTAACCGAAGATTGCTAGGGAGGAAGAAAGAGAGGAGCAAATTTTGCCTTTTTGGTTTTACCGTGAATAATTTTGAACTCTCTATGGAAAATATTATTTTGTTAAGTTTTTGTTAGTGGATTCATGATGTGGCATAAACTTACCATTTTATTTTTTATTGCATAAATCTTAACAAAAATTAGGGAAAATATTGATATGAAAAAATAAAAATAAATATACAAAAATTTTGACAAAAATTTTATAAACTGTTAATATGATGAGTGGTTATTGGTAAATAAAAAATTAATGTTAATGATGGGCCTAGGTGAAAACTAATAAGAAGTTAGCCATATCAACAGTTTATAAAATTTTACAACATCTTACAAATTGTTGATGTAGCTAACTTCTTATTAATTTTTACCTAGGCTCACTTTCATTTACCAATAGCCACTTATCACATTAACATTTTATAAATTTTTTTGTAAAAAAGTTTATATCTTTAGCATTACTCTAAATAAAAACCCAAAAATAGGGTAGGATTACCATTAGCAAGGTTTCATTATTAATTTCAAATCCTGAGATAAACTTGGATGGTCAACGTCTTTAGATGGCCATATCCAACTGTGTTTGGGATAAAAATAGTAATTCTCAAAATTCAAACATGAAATCAAGTTGTTTATTTAAGTTGATCACAATAATCATTCTCAAAAAAAAAAAAAAAAGTTGATCACAATAATCCAGGTTAACAATATTATGCCGTAAATATAAATAGGCTACCAAGATTAATAAATCTCTTTTATATTTTTTGAGAAAATATGTGGACACAATTCTTTAACTTCAAATTTTGCTACAATTCTATCGTAGGTGACCATGAATGGTGGAACAGAAATAGTAACTCTACGTGAAAGTTGTAAATAATTATTTATAATTTATCATATCAAAATTATGAAAAAAAATCATGAAATAAAAATTGTGATTTTTTTAATTTAAATTTTATCGTTGATAAGTACACAGTCAAAGGCTGACGCTAAGGCTAAGGCTAAGGCTAGGGCACGCCAAAATGTCAATGCTTAAAACTTAGAAATGAAAAATAAATAACATCAACAAAAGAAACAAAACCAAGGCAGCCAGTACAAATAACATTATACAAAAATAAAATTACAGATAATGACATTTTATTTATTTTAGAAAAAAACACACACAGCAAAGAGAATATATAATTGTAATACGACATATTATAAACTCCCCTTAAAAGTCAATTTAACTTTTAAAGGAAAAAGGAAAATGTGGCAAAGTTATTGCAAACATAATACATTTTCTTTAACGATGGGACAGTAATTATTATGGTAATCCTATTTCTAAGACCTTGTTTATTGGCCAAGAGCAATCCGTCCACATCTGATCTCCGTAACCCATCAACATTTTCAACAACAATGTAGTTGCACTGTGATATCGCACCGAATAATTGCATATCGGCTAGGAATGTCCAAGTGATGTGTTGCAAAAGTAGCGTAGCCCCTAGCAAACCGGAATTTCCCAGTGCCGCCCACCACTGAAACCTCTGCACCGGGCATGAATTGGTTGCTAATACCTTGTATCTCTATGGTGCTTCCTTTGTACTCTTCCTCTGTGAACTCTATTGATATTGAAACTTGTGAATCCAATCCATTCGACCCTGCTGTCACGTACATGCCTTTGGCACGGCCAACTTCAGCTGAGTTCTGACCTGAGTTTTAGGTGATGAGGTCCTCGGTGACAATGACAGTGCCAGTTTTGGGGACATTCCAAGCCTTGCCAGCAATACGAGTAACTGGGATCACCTTGACATTGGAGTCACACCGGTCTGGGGTGTCATGAAAGTACAAGGATAGCGTGGTTTTTTCAGGTTCGGTAGCTTTGGCTAAATATGTGATATTGGCTAGAACCAATACCAAGAATAAATTTGTAAGTTTTTTTGCTACAAAGTTTGTTGCCATGGATGGATACTGGGTAATTAGGAAACAAAGGGGTATGTAATCTAGGACTAAGATTATAGCTAGGATGACTCTCTTAGTTGGGGGTTTTGGTCACTATTTTTTAACTAGGTGAGGGACTTTTTTTTTTGGTCCCAGTTGCTGATATAAATAAGAGAAAAGAGATGGAGAGAGAGAGAGATACCGAAACCGTGCATACTATTCTGTGTAAAACCTTAAAAGAGAGAGCCTTTATATAGACTCTGGACTCATTATACGAGCACCTGTAATATGGCTATTTTTTATTTCGAATTTAGTGAAATAATTTTTAAAAGTGTAATATTGGCTAAGACCAATACCAGGAATAAATTTGTAAGTCTTTTTGGTACTAAGTTTGTTGCCATGGATGGATATCGGGTAATTAGGCAACAAAGAGGTATGTAATCTAGGACTAGGATTATAGCTAGAATGACTCTCTTAGAGCATCCACAGCAGTGGAGCTAAAAATTTAGCTTTTTAGCTCCACCAAAAGTTATTTTATCTATTATACCTACACACATGCTGCAGCAATGGATCTATTTTAGCTTTCAACACAATAAAATAATATAAACATCACAATAAAATAATATATCTACTATAATAAAATAATATATCTACTACAATAAACAACAATCACAACCACCTGTAACCGTCACCGCCACTGCTACTGCCGCCGCCCCGCCGCCGCCGCCGCCATCGACTCTTCCACCACCGCCACCGTCGCCGCTGCCGTCGCCGCCACATGATAGCAAATAATCGTCTAGTGTTAACAAATAATTTTTTTAACCCCAAATTATACTAAATACATTTTTTTAACCCCAAATTATACTAAATACATTTGAGCCGTTCCCAAAAATTGCGAGTCAATTTCTATATCCCCATTCATGATACCCGTAAAATATGGTAGGTTTCTATGTAACTCAATGCCTCTATGCGACTCCATAAAATTAGAAAAAAAAAATTGCAAACTTCCCTGCGCACAGAAAATTCCCAAACCAACATTTATATCAAAACTTAAAATACTTAGAATTATAACAATAGAACATGATTATGCATAAATACTTAATTTGACATGTAACTTAATCCCACTGATAAAGAAAATACCAAATTCATTTTTGAGCATCTCACAACCAAACTAACAATTTCACATTAAAATGACCACAAGAAATGTGTGCTCTATTTCTAGTTTTGTGCAACAATATATCCAACAAAATCCGCCCAAATCAGATGTGAACCATTAAAACAAAATCCCTACACCAATGCTATCTCATCCAAATTTGCAATTCATTGGGAGTTCTATTTTCAAGCATCCATAACAGAGAGTAGAAACACCAAACAATCAAATAATAATAACGAGAGAGAGTGAGGATGTTAATACCCAAACAGAGAGGATGCTAATTCCTTTTTAATCTAACATAATTCAGGTGCTTACAATACGAGAGGATGAGTTTTTGAAGCTAAACAAATCGTTCAACACCAAACACCAAACACCAAACAACAATAAAAAATCAAATATCAAAAATAAAAAACAGAGAAATCCACATGAAGTGGATCCAAATCAAAAACTGAAAGTGGATCGGCGGATCAGCGAAGAGGATATTAATACCCAAATAAAAAACCCAATGCATCCATATGAAGAAGACAGAGACAACTGACCTGAAGTGGATCGGTGGAAGCGAAGTGCGGCTGAGGCAGATCGGTGGTGTGGGTCTGAACTTGACGATGGCGGCGACGTTGACGATGGTCGGGCTGGCGACGTTGAGAGAGTGAGCTTGAGAGGCTTGAGATGAGAGATGACAGTGAACGAGAAAGAGTGAATCATGAGACCGGATTTGATAAAATGAAAAAAAAGAAAAAAAAATAGAAGCAGGTTGTACCATACCAGAGTTGACGAGGACGGCTACTGTTCCGGAGTTGACGGTGGCGGTGACCATACCGGAGTTGAGGATGGTGGTGACCGTACCGGAGTTGGGGATGGCGGTGGGTCTATGTGTGTCTGTATGTGAGCTTGAGAGGCTTGGAGGCTTGTGAGATTAACGAGAGAGAGTGAGAATAGAGTGAGAGTGAAGAACGACCGGGTTTGATAAATGAAAAAAAAAAATAGGAACGAGTGGATCAGTTGAATAAAAAATCATTTTTTATTTTTAGCTCCAAGCTACAGTGCACATCTATCTTTAGATGTGCACTGTAGCGAATCATCTATATATTTTTGCTTTAGCTCCATTGCTGGAGCATCATTTTAATGAAAGTGGAGCTAAAATATAGCATTATTGCTTTATACCACCACTACTGCAAATGCTCTTAGAGCATCTCCAGCAGCTTATCTAAATTTTTGTACTGTTTGGACAATGAACAGTGATATTTATATTTTACCTACCTACTTTTTCAAATACACTTTCTAATAGATTCTCTATTTTTTTCTCCATTTCATTTAAATATTATTTCTTCATTCATTGATTATTATAATAGAAAAAAAAAAAAAACATTTGAAGTGTGAACAGTAAATGCTATAGTGTTCTTTACTTGTAGAGAAGCACTGTAGCAATTCTAATCTAACAAATGGAGATGGAGAAGTTGTTGGAGTGGATTTTTGGGGTGTTTTCTCTCTAAAATTGGCTTTAAAGAAGCCATTGGAGATGCTGTTAGTTGGGATTTTAGTCACTATTTATTAACTAGGTGAGGCTCCTTTTTTTTTTGGTCCTAGTTGTTAATAAAAATAAGAGAGAGAGAGAGAGAGAGAGAGAGAGAAACTGAAACTATGTATACTAATTCGTGTATAAAACCTTAAAAGAGAGAGCCTTTGTATAGACACTAGACTTATCACACGCGTTTTGCACATGTGATAAGGCTATTTTTTATTTCAAATTTAGTGAAATAATCTTTAAAAATGAGGCAGTGATAGTGTCCTAAGTTTTAGAATCTTGATAAAAGTTTAAAAGCCTAAAATTTAGGAATTCTTTTAAAAATAGTAAATTACTCTTTTAACCCGTTTGTGTTTTTAAAAATTTAAAATTATTCAATTGAAATGATGAAACCCAAACAAGAAATCCTGATATTAATAATATAGATGCTATGATATTGTATAAGTAATATGAGTGTATGACAAATAATTCAACTAAAAGATAGTAAATACCCCTATCTTACTCTTTTAATCTGTTAGTGTTTTTAAAATTTTAAAATTATTCAACTAAAAGATAGGGGTATTTTAGAGAGTTTGAAAATTTGTGTGAGAATATTTTAGTAGGCAAAATGATAAAACCCAAACAAAAAATCCTGATAACAATAGTATAGATACTACGATGTTGTATAAGTAATATGAGTGTATGAAAAATAAAATAGTACAATGGGCCCAAGCTCAATGGGCTAATAATAACATATTCTAGCATAGGTTAACAAATAATTTTTTATTAACTTTCCCAACTCTCAGCTACCATCTAAGTACGAAACCACTTTATGGATAAAGGGGGCATGACTTCCTCTAAAATTTTGCAAAATACATTTTTCCTTTAGGAAAGTTTAAGGGAAATTAAACTTTACCTCCTAAACTTATCTCATTTTACACTTACTTCCCATAAATTATAGAAACACATACTTAGCCTCTCCTAAATTATTACCCATGTAACACTTTTTCTTTCAACTATGAGAATGCACACTTAACCTCCTAAACTATTACCAATGTAACACTTTGTACCACATTCCATGGATAATTGTTTAGAGAAGTAAGTGTGTATGCTCATAGTTTAGGGGGGATAAGTGTAATATGTGATATAGTTTAAGGAGGTAAAATTCACATTCTCATTGTTTAGGACGATAAGTGTAAAAAATGTTATAATTTAAGGGGGCTAAGTGTGTATTTTCATAATTTAGCGGAGTTAGTGTAAAATGAGGTATTAGGGACGTAAAGTGGAATTTCCTCGAAAAGTTATATTCTTAGCTTTGGCCCTCCCTAAAATTTTATGAGTTATTTTCTTTAAAAAGGAAAAATGTATTAGATTTTCTAAGTTCTAATATTGAGGTTCCAACTAAAAAAAAAAAAAACTAACTTTGTAAAGCTCAATAAAAAACTTTGTAAAATGTTATTGTGGGGCCCAAATATTTGGTAACCCCGGCCCACTCCAGATCGGGCCCAAGGCCCATGCCGAGGAGAGTATAGAATCCGAGGATGAGTGGGAGAGGCCCAAGTCCTCAAGGAACTTCGCTGAGGATGCCTACGTCCTCGGCAGGCCGACATTGAAGAGGGGAAGTTGTCATCCACCCATTAAATGTACGCAACCAACACTCTGGCCGCATTAATGGTGAATTGACTAGCGAATAGTGATGCCTTGGTTACTTCAACTAACAGAAAGCCTGCAAAGGCGGCTGATGGGACGAGCCCTCAGACACAGGTTCAGATGACCGACAAGTGGATAGCAGAGATCAACTGAACAAGACTATATAATAGATTGAACCCCCAAAGTGGGAGAGGTTGGTCCTTCAGCTGGGGATTCAAGGGTTTTTGGGTTATTCTAGGGCAACTCTTGTATTCATTAGTTCTGAGGGAAGAGCTCCTCGAACTGGGCCGAGGACGAACTTTCCCTTAGAACACTTAGCCAGATTCCAGTTATTGATCTTGTAAACCCACGTCGACTATTGTATTTTTTGCTAGTGCATAATCCTTCTATCCACTCTTTACAAATTTATTGTACAGGAGTCCGCCTGGGCTCGGGTCAGCCCATCCCCAGGAGGGAGGCGCCTGAACTGGGTCTCTACAGTTATAAAGCTCATCAACATTTTTTGGCCACATCAATAAAAACTTTGTAAAATGTTATAAAGTTGACCACATCAATAAAAAAAATTGAAATCATTCTTTCTTTAAAAAAAAAAAATGTTATAAAGCTCAATAAAAAATTTTCATACAAAGTTAAAATTTTAAGGACTTCAACTTTTTATAGGTGAAAACACCATATTTTGGTCCTTACATATTGGGGTTACAGTCAATTCGGTCCCTACATTTTGGTAGCAGTCTATTTGATTCCTATTATATTCAACCTGAAGTCAATTTTGGTAGCAGTTTATTTGATCCCTGTTATATTCAACCTGAAGTGAATTTGGTCCTTACTATTAACTCACTAATGGAAAATGTTTACGTGGTTAACGGATTGCATAGCTAGCACACTTTATGCATACACGGCTACTAAAACAATAATAAAATATTTTAATTGTTATTTTTAAAATCACATCCACATATTAAAAATCCACGTTAGAGCATTAAAAAAATGGAATGATTTTTAAAAGGAAAAATAAAATGATTTTAACAAAATGAAACATTGGAGAATTAGGAGTGAATTTTTTATGGTTTATTCCTAGAACTATTTAGAGATAGGCTTGGCAAAGTATAATTTACTTTAGAATTTGTGTCATCAACGTTTGACATAATGAAGGAAACGTAGGAGGTGGCTAGATAGATATATATATATATATATATATATATATATATATATATATATATATATATATATATTTTTGGTTGCTCTCGCAGAGTGTATTCTCAAGGCTTTCAACTAGAGATTAATCACTGTTCGTGCCGGGTGAGCCCACAAAGGGGTAAAGTGCTAGCCTAGGGAATTCTTTTCAAAGCGCAGGTAGCAAGACTTGAACTGGGGAGCACACCCAATCAAACCCAGTATAAGCACCTTGAGACCGAAAGCCCAACCAAGTTGGCAAACCCCTAGGGTTGGCTAGATAGATTTTAAATAAAAGCTCGAGCCCTTGAGATCAGTCTGGTGATGATGATCCTAAAGAAATCAACGTCATTTTCAAGCACAACCTTAGTAGCTTGATCTCAGACACAACTTGAGGAGCAACTCAGTGCTGGTCTATTTTTTTCTGGGATACTATTTATTTGTGTAACTGTATTCTAGATCTTTCTTTCTTGTGTTTTGAGTAGACATGGCAATACGGGTCAGAATTTTCTGACCCGACTTAACCTGACCTGAAAAATACCTGACCCGAACCTAATTTTTTTGACTCAAAGCAAAAATGGGTTGACCCGTGACCAGACCTGATTTTTTTGCGAGTCAACTTGACCCGACCCGACTCGACCCGGATAACCTGTGACCTGACCCATTAAAAAAAATTCGCTAAATTTTTTTTTTTTTTTTTTTTAATTACGTCTTGATACTATGTGCATAAAGCACAAAATACCAAAACTAGTAATAATATATTCAATATTTATCATAACCAATAAAAAGAGCACTGTGCTTGACAATAGACAAGACATAACACTACTGTCACTACACTCTACACAAGGGCCAACTTGGCCGACTCACAACCATTAAAAAAAAAAAAAAATCTCATTCAATGGTCAATGCTTGCTAGTTGTAGTCCATCACTCACTTGGTTCACTCCATTGTCCAAAGGCCAAAGCCAAAGCACAACAAAATGCACAATACAATCAATTATACAAACAAACCTAAAAAGTGAAACTTTTTTTTTTTTGTTTAGTTTATCTTTATAATAAATCTAACTTTACTATTATTTAAAATGCAACAGGAACATGTGCATTTAAGAAGACCAATAACTTGCTATTTTGCTAGCTCACTTGTTTTGTTTGTTTTAAGATCTATCTCTTTTTGAAGTTGTAAACTTGTAATTATATGCATTTTGACAGTGAACTATTAACATTGACTTTTTCCATCATGAATTTATAACTATAAATAATTTTTGTCATGCTCAAAAGTCAAAACTGTTAGAATTAGAAGAATATTAACAAGTGGCATTAAGTACAATTCATTTGCTTAACTGATTTTATTCATTCTCTTTAAACAGATTGTCATTAATTTGTTTTTGTAATTGAAAAGAAAAAAAAAAAAACTCTGAAAAATACGGGTCAACCCGACCCGCAACCCGATTCACCCGCAACTCGATTAACCCGTTTAAAAATGACCCGTGACCCGTTTGACTCGCCAACCCAATTGACCCGACCCGAATACCACCCAACCCGCCCGTTTTGCCATGTCTAGTTTTGAGTTTTTGAAATATAAAAATTTGCAAATTTGAGAAAAAAAGATTTGGTTTAACAATGATGGCTGGGGTACTAGTTTAGATTCCGTGGTTCTCTCGTCGGTTTTGAATCTTGGTTTTTATGAAAGGCGTTTTGGGGTTGAGGGGTTTTGGGATTTTTTTCTTTTATGGTTAAGGGATTTAGTCTAGGTTTGGTTAAAGTCCTTAACAGATTATTGGTTTGGATTTTTCTGGGTTAAAGTCCTCAAATAATTTTTTGGTTACTATGTTTGGCTACTAAGAAAGTGTAAGAAAAACTGGGAAATTTTTTAAAACTCCTCATTTTCAATTTTTTTTGTTTTGTTTTTTTTTTTTTTTCTCTTATATGAATTTTATTTTCTGCTTCTAAATTTTTTTTTTTAGATCATAACAGGGCTTTTAAAAATATCAATTAAAAGCCACATAGGTGTGAATTGTGCCAACTAAGCAATCCATTAGTCACGTAAGCATTTTCCGTTAGAAAGTTCACAGTAGGGACAAACTGATTTTAAGTTGAAAATAACAAAAATTAAATTGCCTGCTACTAAAATGTAAGAATCAAATTAACTAACTCCAAAATATAAGGACCAAAATGGTATTTTCTCATTTTTATATTAAAAAAGAATAAAAATTATACATGCCCATTTTCTTGATGATATATACATATAGTTTTACTTTCATTTATGATATCCATATGTTGTTTCTGTTACGTCGTACTGGATAATAGTGTATCGGTTTGGAATGTCCAAGTGCTCTTCTTTAAAAGTAGCATAGCCCCTAGCAAACCTAAATTTCCCAGTCCCGCCCACCACCGAAACCTTTGTACCAGGCATAAATTATTAGAATTCTTCCACGATCCTAAGCTTCAGTAATGAACAGTTGCTCAACACACAGAGAAATGAAATGCAGAGCAAGAAGTAGGAAATGTGAAAAATGAATTCTTGTATTGATAATTAGCTTACACTGTTCTTTATATACTAGATACAGAAGAGTAAAGCTGAAACAGAAAAACTAACCAAACAATACTAACCACACAATCTGCCAGCTTCTATACACGTGGCAACTGACTAAAGTATAAAGACTACTTAAGCTACAAGTCGTTCCTTTACAACTGCTACATGTAGTATACATATACAATTACAGAGTTTATAACAAAACTAAACTAAACCAATCTTCAACACTCCCCCTCAAGATGAACTATATATGTTTAGTAGGTTCATCTTGGACAACAAATAATGAAATTGTTTGTGCCCAAGTGCTTTAGTAAAAAAATCAGCAACTTGATGTCTTGAGGGAATATGGAATGTTTTAATTGTACCAGCTTGTATCTTCTCTCGGATAAAATGACAATAAACTTCTATGTGCTTTGTTTGTTCATGATACACTGGATTAGCTGCTATGTATAAAGCTGCCCTGCTGTCACAGTAGAGAGAAGCTGCCTGGGTATGCTCTAATCCAAAAGTCTTGAGCAATGAGATGAGCCAAACTATTTCACTTGTCACTGTGGCCATGGCCCTATATTCGGATTCTGCAGAAGATCTAGATACCACATGTTGTTTTTTACATTTCCAAGAAATCATAGAATCACCAAGGAAAATGCAAAAGCCAGAAACAGACCTCCTAGTGTCAGCGCATGCTGCCCAGTTAGCATCACAATATGCTTTAAGCTTCAATTCTGATTCTGCAGAGAGAAATAAACCTTGGCCTGGACTCCTCTTTAAATACTTGAGAATTCTGTATGCAGTTTGCAAATGAGGCACTTTAAGGGCAGCCCTAAATTGACTTAGTTTATGTACAACATAGCAAATGTCAGGCCGTGTGAGTGTCAAGTATAGGTGCTTGCCTATTAATCTTCTATAAAGAGCTGGATCAGGAACATCTTCACCAATGGAATTGCTGAACTTGGTAGATTGTTCCATTGGAATGTTGGCAGGCTTGCTTGCCAATAAACCAGTCTCGGATAGAAGATCTAAAGTATACTTTCTTTGACATAATGTCAGTCCTTTGGTGGTTCTAGCAACCTCAAGACCTAGAAAATACTTCAAAGTACCTAAGTCCTTGAGTTTGAATTTATTGTCTAGGAATTGCTTGAAGGTATTGACTGCATCTATATCATTACTAGCAATTAATATATCATCCACATAGATCAAAAGAATGATGATTGAACCTTTATTAACCCTAGTAAACACAGAATAATCTGATTTAGATTGAAGGAAACCAAGATCAACAATAGTGAATGACAATTTGGCAAACCATTGCCTGCTGGCTTGCTTAAGCCCATATAAGGACTTTGTTAACCTACACACCTCCCCCTTGCTGCCAAAACCTGGTGGAGGAAGCATGTATACCTCTTCATCCAAATCCCCATGGAGAAAGGCATTGTTGACATCCAACTGAGTGAGATGCCAACCATAGACAGTAGCTAAGGCTAACAAGGTTCTGACTGTTACAAACTTTACAACAGGTGAGAAAGTTTCAGAAAAATCCACCCCTTCAGTTTGTGTGAAGCCTTTAGCAACTAACTGTGCCTTGTACCTCTCAAGAGAACCATTTGCTTTGAGTTTCACCTTATATACCCACTTACATCCTATAGGAACTTTACCAGGAGGCAGGGAAGTCATCACCCAGGTATGATTGGCCACAAGGGCATCAATTTCAGCCTGCATTGCAGCTCTCCACATAGGATCTTTCAAGGCTTGAGCATAGGTATCTGGTTCCTTAGTAATAGACAAGGCAATAGAAAATATTCTATGTGGAGTGGACAGTTTACTGTAGGAAAGAGTGGAAGAAAGTGGATAAAGTATACTTGAAGTGCAAGCAGCAGTGGATTCATGTGATTGAGTTAGAGAAGCGGAAGCCAATACATGTGCAGAAACCAGATTGCAATGGTAGTCATGGAGGTAAAAAGGTGGATTATGAGGTCTATGAGACCTTCTAATAGAAGCAAGAGCAGTGGTATTAAGGGCAGGAGGGGCAGATGTAAGAGTAGGAATAACAGGAAGGAAATTAGGAGAAGAAACAGTGTGATAAGGGGAATGATCAGGGTGATAATCAACTTGATCATGATGAACCAGATCTGGAAATTCATCAGGTGTAACAGCAACATCAACTGAAGACAAAGGAGGGGAGAATTCGGTAGAAACTATAGGAACTTGAACTTGGAAAGTGTCAGGAACAAAAGGTTGAGAAGGAAATATACAATGAGTGATAGGAAAGGAGGAGGACCTAGATGTTGCTGTCCAATGCTTAAAAGGAAAAATAGACTCTCTAAAAACCACATCCCTAGAAATGAAACAAGATTTAGTGGTCAAATCATATAATTTGTAACCTTTAGAACCAAAAAGATAACCAAGAAAAATGCAAGCTTTGGCTCTAGGGTCAAATTTGGTTCTATTCCTATGCAATGTAGAAGCAAAGCATAAACATCCAAACACTTTAAGGTGATCATAAGTAGGGGAATGACCTAGCAGCTTCTCATAAGGTGTTAAACCAGAAATAAAAGGACTAGGTATTCTATTGATAAGGTAAGTGGCAGTCAAAACACAATCCCCCCAGAATTTCAATGGTAAGTTTGCTTGAAACCTTAATGCTCTAGCTACATTCAACAAATGTTGGTGTTTTCTCTCAACCGCTGCATTTTGCTGTGGTGTCTCAACACAAGATAATTGGTGTAGAACACCTTTAGAAGCATAGAAGGATTCAATGGCAAACTCAGGACCATTGTCAGTTCTCAAAACCTTAATAGAAGTTTTAAATTGAGTCAAGACCATGTTAAAAAAAGACTGAACCAGCAAAGATGCATCAGATTTATGTTTCATTAAGTAAACCCAAATGCACCTACTGCAATCATCTACAAAAGTAAGGAAATACTTAGAACCAAACAAAGTGGGAGTGGAATAAGGTCCCTAAATATCAGCATGAACTAAATCAAAACAAGAAAGAGATGCAGTTATGGAATGAGAAAGAGGGAGTCTCTTTTGTTTAGCCAAAGGACACACATTGCATTCAAAAGGTTTATTATCATTGCAAGAATTGTAGTTAGGTACAATGGATTTCATCAAAGCTAATCTTTGTGAAGAAGGATGGCCTAACCTGCAATGCCATAGCCTAAACACATCATTGGAAGAAACAGAAGTACAAGAATGGACATTGTTTACAGAAACATGGGAAGATAGTTTGGACAAAATATCAGAAACAGACTTTGGCAAAGCAATCTATGTAGAGGTTTGCAAAATGTAAAGTCCACCTTGCTTCTTACCCAACCCAATCATCCTCCAGAGTTGTAAGTCCTGTATAAAACAGTAATGGGAAAGAAATATGTTGCAACATGAAGGATTTTGAGTCAATTTACTGATAGAAACAAGGTTAAAAGAAAAGGATGGAATGCAAAGAACATTTTCAAGAATCAAAGAAGCTGAAACTTGCACAGTTCCTACGTGTGTAACCTTAGCCATGTCTCCATTAGGCAACCTAACTGAAGTTTGAACAGTAGAAGTAATGGTTTTAAAAAGGAGATGGAATGGACCATGTGATCTGTGGCCCCACTATCAAGGAGCCAATCAGTAGGATTGAGATGAGAAATATCAACAGTAGAAGAAAACACAGAATACTCTAAAGAAGGAAAGGACCAAATACCTGAGAGCTCATGACCTTGAAATCCAATGGAAGGTTGTGCAATGATGTTGGCAACCTGAGGAGTCTCTACTGCAGTTTCAAGTGGAGCTTGAGTGTCAAAATGACACTGAGAATTCAGCAGTCCTATCAACTGTTGGTATTCTGATTTGGTCAAAGACACTCCTTCATCTAAACCTTGCTCAACAACAATGACATTGTTGGCAAAAGTAGTTGAACCGGCCTTATTCTTGAACTTATAGCCAGGTGGATAGCCATGAAGTTTGTAACATTTATCCACTACATGTCCCATGGCACCACAGTGAGTACACTGAGGTCTCCTCGCCTTGTTTTTGTTAAAATTCCTGGCATTGTTCTTGTTTCCCAAAGCTGCCAAGACTGTAGCTGTGTCAACTTGAAATTTCTTTCCTGCTCCAACCTTTCTTTGCCTTTCATCTTGAAGTAATAGAGAGAAAACCTTGCTCAAAGAAGGAATAGGATCCATGAGTAGAATCTGTCCCCTTACTACAGAGTAGGTATTATTCAACCCCATTAGAAAAGACATTGTACAATCTTCCACTTGGTGACCACAAGTGCAATTTCTGTAGGCAGTGAATTCATCCCAAATGCCCTTGAATTTGGTGTAGTAGGCATTGATAGACATATCTTCTTGAGCCAAAGAACTAACCTCTTTTCTCAATTCAAAGATCCTAGGTCCATTACCTTGGAAAAACCTAAATTGTAAATCAATCCAAACTTCCCTTACTGTCTTGAAATAAACTACATTGGGCTGTAGGTCCTTGGAGATTGAATTGAATAGCCAAGCTAAAACCGTGCTATTACATTTACACCAAGCTGTATAACATGGATGATCAGGTGATTGAGGCTTTGGAATTGAACCATCTACAAAACCAATTTTGGTTTTGGCATCCAATGAAATCAGTACAACCCTACTTCAGGTATTATAGTTTTCTTCTATAAGACGCTCCACAACAAGGGAAACACCAGGGTTATCACTACTAGTCAAGTAATACGGACTAGACGAATTTTCCCATGGTTGAACAATATGGTGAGTAACAGGTACAGAAGTGCTAGAAGTAGCATCAGCCATTTTCAATTACAAAGAAATTCACAGCAATGAAAACCGAAACAAAAGCCTCAAATCACGTCAATCAAGAACCTTTTGATCACAAGAATCAATCTCAAAACAAGATCGGTCAAACAAACCCAAGAAAACAGAGAAAGCCTCAAATCACGTTAATCAAGAACCTTTTGATCACAAGAATCAATCTTAGAACAAGATCGGTCAACAGACCCAAGAAAACAGAGACTACAATTAAGCAATTGAAGAACCCTAAATCTTATGGAATTTTCAATTAAGTAATCGAAAACTCTAGATCAAGATTTAGAAGAGAAATAAAGTGCAAGAATCAAGAAAGAACACAGATGAAAATCTGTTTGATTCGTGAGAAAGCACTAAAGAAAAAGAACGAAGAAAATTCAGAGAATACCAGAGGAAATTGATTCTCTGAGCTCTGATACCATATTAGAATTCTTCCACGATCCTAAGCTTCAGTAATGAACAGTTGCTCAACACACAAAGAAATGAGATGCAGAGCAAGAAGTAGGAAATGTGAAAAATGAATTCTTGTATTGATAATTAGCTTACACTGTTCTTTATATACTAGTTACAGAAGAGTAAAGTTGAAACAGAAAAACTAACCAAACAATACTAACCACACAATCTGCCAGCTTCTATACACGTGGCAACTGACTAAAGTATAAAGACTACTTAAGCTACAAGTCATTCCTTTACAACTGCTGCATGTAGTTTACATATACAATTACAGAATTTATAACAAAACTAAACTAAACCAATCTTCAACATAAATTGCTTGCTAATACCTTGTATTTCTATGGTGCTTCCTTTGTACCCTTCATTTGTGAACTCTATTGTTATTGACACTCATTAATCCAACGCCTTCGACCCCACTGTTATGTGCATGCCTTTGGCATGGCCAACTTTGGCTAAGTTCTAACCTAGGGTAATGGTGATAGGGTACTCAATGACAATGACAGTGTCAGATTTGGGGACATTCTAAGCCTTACCAGCAATATGTCCAACTGGGATCACCTTGACATTGGAGTTGCACTTTTCTGGGGTGTCATGAAAGTACAAGGATATCGTTGGGGTTTTTTCAAGTTCGGTAGCTTTGGCTAAGTATGTGGTAGTGGCTAGAATCAATACCAAGTGTGGTACCCAAACCCACTGGTACTTCATGTGTAGGGATTGGGCTCCCAATTTATTTGTTAGTAGGTATAACTGAACTCTTACTATGGCAAGCTTCAAATGCTGCCTAGATAGCCCAATTGTATAACCCTTAAACCTCTCATGCTTAATTCCCTCCCTTCCCTAGTATTTTTTCCTCTCACCTTCACTCTTGTTTTTCACACCCCAATTTTTGCCAACCCAACCCACCCCACTCTTCTATCTCTCTTTCCTTTTATAATCTCCCCTTAGTGGGGACCCAAATGATTATCCTTCCATCTTTTCCCATGTGGTCCCCACTTCTGTTCAGAATCCCTAGTAAATTGGTTCATTCTAAAGATTCTCTTGAAACTTGCACCTAACGCTGAATGACGCTCAGCAACGGATTCTCCTAAGGCACTAACAACATTCGGGGACCAATTCAAGTATTGGCTGTTACCCCTTTGGTTATCCCCAACCCATTTATTGATACTAGGTCGAGCTGAGTCTAAAGACAATGGGCCATTATCGAGCATCGATCCTATGTCTCTATAATATTGCTACTAGGCTGAGTCCATCCTAACAACAATTGGCCAATACTGGTCACCGATCCCATGTCCCTACACCAAGAATAAATTTGTTAATCTTTTTGGTACTAAGTTTGTTGCCATGGATGATGGATGCTGGGTAATCAGGCAACAAAGAAGCATGTAATCTGGGAAGAGAATATAGCTAGAATGACTCTCTGAGTTTGTACTCCTTAGTTGGGGCTTTGGTCACTATTTATTACTATTATAAGGACATTTTTTTTGTTAAACAAATAGTCTCTAATAATTTTCTCAATGGAATGAGTGGATAAGTGATGTATTTTGATTTGTGAAGCAAGGAGTGAGATAGAGACAGCAGGACGGATGATTTTGATTCCTGTTTACCTTGCTAGTTTGTTTAGCAAAGCAGAGGCTTAAAAGAAAGGAGCTTATTTTTCTTTTTTCTCTTTTTGGTGAATAAGGATAACTTCATAAAAATTAAATAAGTCTATTACAAAAGATCCCTTCCTTATCAAGGGTACAAAGCTGATCCACTACAGGCGGTGGAAGAGCAAACAAAATAAAAGGCTCGTCGCTACAACTGCCAATTCTAGCCAAGTCATCCGCGCTGTATATCCAATGGTGTGCTGCTGTATTTGCCTATTTGAATTTATATATTATGGTGATGACCATATTACGTACGAAATCTACGGATATCCCATAAAGGAATTCAACCTTGATTTCGAACTTTAGGTAGTAGCTAGCAAAAAGAAGAGCGACCTAAGTTGCACCGACACAGACATGGGTACGGATATGGGGGTATGACAATTTTTTAAAAATAAGAGTACGACATGGCATGGGTATGGCAATTAAATAAATAATTAAAATTTATATTTAGGCATATTTTTCAATATTTTTAGACATAAAATATGTTTATGTCTAGAATTTAAATTATGTAAGAACTATAAATAAGTAAACTAACACCCAAAGTAGTACAATAATACACATAAAATGTTTAGAGTACAAACCAAAAGTTTAAATAGGCTACATTCAACATCAAACTAAAAACAAGAAATGAAAACAAGCTTTAAACTTTCAAGATTACCATAGAACAACAAGTTCAACATCAAACTAAAAACATAAAAGGAAAATAAGTTTTAAACTTTCAAGATTATCACACAACAAAAACATCATCGTCATCAACATAGTCATCATTCTCAACAAGACTTATCTCCATCTCTGGCTCATCTAGTGTGAGATGAGCAATCTCAAGCAACCTAGGTCCTCCAAATGGTTCATCCCAAGTATCTCCACCAATGTCCCACTTCTTAGAGTTTCCTTTAGTGTACTCTTCCCTCCTCCTTGAAAGAAGTCAAAGATTAGAATGAACAAACACTAAATCTTTAGCACGTTTAGGAGTAATTCTATTCCTCCTCACACAATGGATGAAGCCATATGTACTCCAATTCCTCTCAGCACATGATGATGAGCAAGGCTGTCCAAGAAGCTTTAGAGCTAAAGTTTGAAGCATTAGTAACTTGGACCCATAATTTGACCACCAAAGCATTGGATCGAAGGTCCACCTATCATCCATGTTATCATCATTATAAGCCATAATTCCTGAAAACAAAACAAACTCCACAACAACATTCTTCCTATCATCAAGATCAGGAAAGAATCTTTTGAGGCACTTGTTTCTCTCCCCAAAAATTAAGCATCCTTATGTGGCGCAACACGGCCTCTGACTTTCTCAATCCATTAATTAGTATAATACCTAGTTAAAAGAAAATAAATAAGTACAACTAAAGAGTTTAGTTTATATGTTTGAAAATGCCTAAAGAATATAAAAGGAAAGATTAAAGAGATAGAAAAATTACTTATGATTCATGGAGTGGGCTAGGCAATGAAGTGGTGTGAAATTTTTAGTCCACCGTTCAATGAGTATATTGTGTACCACCTCATAGAAGGGAGACTCCTCATGGTCTTCCTTGCCTTAATGCTGATATATTTCTTTCTTCACATTTTCTATCATGGAATCCCACATTTCATACACCTTATGGAGAATAGGTGCATCCATGTCAGCCACTAGAAGCATCTCATAAATAGGTCATGTGAATCTCAAAATATATGCAACCTTGTCCCACCACAAATCATTCAAAACATAATCCTTCACAGTTTTAGCTTTTCCTACATCATCTTCTCTATATGACATCCATTCCTCACTAATAACCATATTTCGAAGATGCTATTTTACTTGAAACAATCTTTTAAGCATGATGATTATTGAACCAAATCGTGTTTCAACAACAGCAAGTAAATTCAAAGGGGAATATGAATTAAAAATTGCTAATCTCATAGAATGATTTGTGGTGAAAATACAAATGAAAGTTGCCTCATTTGTAACTTGTGCAATCCATTTACATTCATTATATGGAACCTCATTTTGTAAAGAGTTCTTAGGTGCACATATATTCCTTAAGGCCAAATTAAGGGTATGCACAACACAAGGTGACCAAAATATATGAGGATATTCGGCTTCAACAATAAATCTTGCTGCCTTCATAACATATGCATTATCAATAATAATTTGGACAACAGGTTGATGCCCAACCTCACCAATGACCTTTAGAAACAAGTTAGAAATGAAGTGCTTTTCTTTGTACTCTTTGGTACCATCAATGGATTTGATAAAAAGTGGCCCTTTCTCTGATGTAGCCATAAATTGATAAGTGGCTTTTTTTGAATATCTATCCACCCATCACTTGCTATGCTTAAACCCTTTTCTTTCCAAGTTTTTTTAATTGACTTCAACAACTTCTCAATATGTGCCCTCTCTTTATGCAACAGAGTTGTTCTTAATTTATTGTAACTCGGAGGAACATAGCCCACTAAATTATTATTAGCTGCAAATTTGATCATCTCAATCCAATATGGGCTCTTAGCAAAGTGATAGGGTAAACCAGCAGAATAAAATTTCCTAGCAATAGAATCTAATTGCTCTCGATATTGATTGTTAAAAGCCTTCTCCAAAGGAGAATTCCCAACCCCTTTTTTTTTTCTGAAAAAATGGATGACTTGTAGCTGTACTACTCTCACTAGGACCCAAATTAGGACTACTAGCAAAATCAATTGGTAAAGACACTAGCTTAGGCTTCTTCAGTCTACACAAAGATTCCTCATACGCATCTTCTAATTTTTGCATTTCATTATGATACTCATCTCCAACCTTAGTACATGTTTGTATTCCAAAATTAGGCAATTTTAACATGTGTGCCTTCACCCTTGAATAAGACCCCTTGAAAGTTTTTTCACAATAGTTACATCTAAAAGTAACATTCCCACCACCACCACTTGTTTTTTCTAACTTAGTAACATATTTCCATAGAGGAACAGCTAACTCAGTTGATTTTTCACTTTTAGTATTCATTTTAGTAAAATCACCTACAATATTTAACTTTAATAAATAAATAAAACTATAGCAGGACACACAAAAACAAAAATCACTAAATTCATAATAAACATTATAATTTATAAGGCAAAAGGCTGAGTAAAGAAATAAAATTAAATATATATATATATATATATACACAGTATAACACAGTGAGAGTGGGATTTAAAAAAAAAAACGCATGAGAAAGAAAGTTATAAGTAATACTGTAACACTAATAGTACACCCATTGACACAAAGTATATCTGAAAGAAAGAAAAAAAAAAAAAAACACGGAGAGAGAGAGAGAGAAGAAAAGGTCAGACTTGTCCACGCCAAGAGAGAGAGAGAGAGAGAGAGAGATCGAAAGGGACAGAAGGCACGGTGTCGACGATGACTGTCTATGGAGCTCGCCGACTCGCCAATCGGCTCGATCTAGCACCGACGAGGGATAGAGGATAGCGGGCAGAGGCTAGAGGGAGGGTTGGGCTGTGGGTTTCAAATTTCACGGTAATGACTTCTCAAACTCAAGCTTTTTTGTTTTAGGGTATATCACAAAATCAACGGTAATAATTTGTCCATCTGTCCAAATCTGTGATTTTTTTTTTCATTGTTGGAGTGTCCACTGTGTCGGAGAAGCCAAAAAAAAAGGCACCGCTTAGACACTGGGGTCTAGCAAGTCTTACTGGTATCGATGTCCGACACATGTCAAACATCGGTACTCTGCCAAAAATGGCGTGTTGGTGCAACCTAGGGAGCGACAAGCTCTTGGTGATCAATAATGGTAATACATACACAGTACGTGCAAAAAATTCAAACATGAAATCGAGTAATTTATTCGAATTCATCACAATATAACTCATCAGGTCAACAATATTATGCCATAAATATAAAAAGGACAAACCGAGGTTAATAAATCTCTTTTATATTTTTATTGTTGCTCCACGAGCAAAGGCGGAGGAATCTCAAATGACAATGCTTGAAAAAGAAAAATAATATTTATAAACCATGGCAGCTAATACAAACAAGGACTTTGGCGTCCTGCTTTGCCTCTCTGTTCTAATTATTATTATGGCAATTCTTACTCGGACCTTGTTTAATGACCAAAGCGACTGGTCCATATCTTATCTCCGTGATCCTGATCCCATTAGCTTTTTCAACTGGTAATGTTGCACATTTACGTTGCACCGGTAACAATTATTGGCTAGGCATATCCAAGAAAATATGCAAATCTAGCCCTAGAAAACGGGAATTTTCTTAATCCCTTCTAGTACTGAAACCTCTGTACCAGGAACAAATTGCTTGCTTAATACATTTTATTTCTATGGTGCTTCCGTTGTACTCTTTATTTGAAAACCATTGACATCATAAAATGTGAATTCAAAATTTGACATTGTGGGCGTGGGCAAAAATTCCCAGTTAGTATTTCGGTTAATAATTGCTTGTCTTGATAAGAGTGTCACGGGACCTTTTATAAGTGAAATTTGAATAAATTATAACTTACCTACTTTTGGTTTAGTCCGAGTTTAAGTTATCTATTTGTAGTTTGATATTTAATACTTTATCCACTCAAGCTCTATTCCGTTAAGCTTTTATAACTCACCTCTGCATTTGCCGTTAAAAAAACAAAATTTAATTTCAAAATATAACATAAAATAGATAATAAAAAAAAGCTAGGGTTTAAAAACTGTAAAAGATGGATGAATATTGCATAAAAAATCCAAATAAAAACAAATTAATGTCAAAACTTCTCTCAAACAAAGTTCTAATTGCGAAAGCTTTTTGTGAAAAACCCATCAAAATGAAGCAAAATAGCCAAAAGATAAAAAAATAGAGCATGAATCTTGGCTGGGTTTTTGAGAGAGAGAAAGAGAGAGAGAGAGAACATAAACTCCACTAACGGGACCTTTTGTAAGTGAAATTTGGATAAATTACAACTTACCAACTTATGGTTTGGATTGAATTTAAGTTACCTATTTGTAATTTGATATTTAACATTTTACCCTCTTGAGCTCTATTCCGTTAGGCTTTTATAACTCATCTCCGCATTTGCCATTAAAAAAGCAAATTTAATTCAAAAATATAACATAAAATACATAAAAAAGCTAGGGTTTAAAAATTGCAAAAAATCGATGAATATTGCATAAAAAAATTCAAACAAATACTCCGTACAAATTAATATAAAAACTTCTCTCAAACAAAGTTCTAATTGTGAAAGCTTTTTGTGAAAAACCCATCAAAATGAAGCAAACTTTCAGTATTAGTTAAAAAAAAAAATAGAGCATGAATCTTGGCTAGGTTTTTGAGAGAGAGAGAGAGAGAGAACATAAACTCTACTGAAGACATAACACAAAACACAAAAGAACATACAATGTATTTTGATTTTTTCAAAAAATTTAAAATTGCTAAAAAAATGTGAGGCCACTATCCCACAACTCTTTGAAGAGGTTAAGAAAGAGCTTGATCTCGTTCCAGTCCCACAACTCTCTTTTGCTCACTATATGGTTTTAAAACCCGGACCGGACCGTACGGTCCGACCGGGTTAACCGGGAACCGCACCTTGAAACGGTTGTATAAGCACAAAAAATCGGAAATTATATTTTTACAGTGAACCTCTCGAACCGCGGTTAAACCGTACGGTTTTCTGAACCGGACATGGGTTTTCCGGTTTCTTCCTCAGAAAATTTCTTCGTGAAGTGCAGAAAATTTCTTCATGATGAGCAGTTTCAGGTTGGCTGGATATGTTCTTTAGGAAGAATGAGTGAGACGGGGATAGAAAGAGGGAAAGTGAGTAAAGGATGAAGCTGTGAAAGAGAGACTTACCTTCAGATCTGTTATAATTTGCTTGAGAACTGAGGAAGACCGAAGATGAGAGACTGAGAAGTAACGGAGAGAAAGACACAAATTTTCAAATATGAGAAGTAGGTGCTGGAACCCGGAAAGAAAAGTAAAACTGTAGAAGAAGTTATCAGATTTGCTTGAGAAATGTGATTGTGGGAATGAGCTGTACTTTTATTATTATTTAAAATTATTTTTAAACTTAAAAGTTAAAATGTAAAGCCCAAGACTTGGCTGGGTGACGTGCTGAGATAAATCTCATGAGTTGACAATTTTTTTTAAAACAAAATAGACATTTTTTTATTATATAATATTAATATCTTATTTATTTGAAACTATTATATAAAAAAAAGTAAATAAGACATGCCTATGAAGTATTTTAATACTATTTTATATCTCTCATTTATGCTTTATCATTTATTATTTTTTCTTATTTAAAAGTTGTGATAATGTATTTGAAAATTATTTAATTTTTTCATGTTTTTAAAATTAATATTGCTCTTTTTTTTTAAAATATATCTATTATTTGTATTTTATATAATTATTAAATTAATTATGACGTCATTACGGTTCGACTCCGGTTCAACCTTGGTTCGACCTTAAAAATCTTGAACCTCTCTCTTTTACGGTTCAATAAACGGTCCGGGTTTCAAAACCTTGCTGAAATATTCGGATGAATATGAGGTCGCGACTAATGAACAGATCAAGTGTGTCTTTTTTAATTTTATATTTTCAAAATTGTTTCTTATTGTTTGGTCTGAAATTTTGTGACTTTATGGTTATTTAGTGTGTTGGGTTTGTGATTTCAATTCGTTTCTTGTTATCAATATGATAGTGTAGAATACAATGTTGCACTGAAGGGTATTGCCAAGTAAGGTCCTTTAAAAAAAAAAAAAAGTAAAATTAAATCCTCAATTTTCATTTTTTTTATAACATTTTTTGTTGCAAATTTGTGTATAATTTATGGGCACTTTGATATAGTGTGAAAATATTTCTTCAAACCCTAACTTTTTAATCTGTTTTGAGTCATTTTTTTTTGTATTAAAATGTGTTTTTAACAAAAAGTAGAGAGGTGGGTTACAGAAACTTAACGGAGCAAATCTTAAGTAGGTAAAGTGTCAAATATCAAACTACAAGTATATAACTTAAATTTGAGCTAAACCACGTGTAGGTAAATTGTAATTTGCCTACGAAATTTTAATCCGGTCTTGTCTCAACCATGTGGGATCAATTTTGCAATGGATTTCCAAGAGAAAATTCTCATAATTGGCTCCACCAACTCTTGTCTCTGTGCATTGGCTTTGATACCATGCACATTCAGCCTCAAAGTTACGTACACAAGTTTCAAGTCATGTTTGTGAAAAGTTATTGGTTTAGCTCAAGGAAATCGGAACAAAAAACGGTTTTTAATAAATCTCTCTTATTATTATATTTTGTAGGATGAGTTTGAGGGTGAGACCGTAAGAGCATCTCAAATGTCAATACTTGAAAAAAAAAATATTAAAAACAAAAATAAAAGAAGAATAAAATTACAAACCAAGGCAACTCCAACAAACGAGGACTTTGTCGTCCTGCTTTGCCTTTCTGTGCCAATTATTATAAATGTATGCTTATTTCTTAGACTTTGTTTAATGGCCAACAGCAACTAGTCCATATCTTTATCTCTGTTGACCCCATAAACATCTTCAACTAGTGATGCTGCACAGTGACATTGAACCGGATAACCGAGTATTGGGTAGGAATGTCTAAGGAATATGTCTCAAAAGTAGCATACCCCCTAGCAAACCGGAATTTCCCAGTCCCAGCCACCACTGCAACCTCCGTACCAGGCACAAATTGCTGGCTAATACCTTGAATTTGTATGGTGCTTCCGTTGTACTCTTTATTTGTGAACACAATTGATATCATAACATGTGAATTCAACCCATCCAACCCCGCTGTCACGTACATCGGTACATGCCTTGGGCACGGCCAACTCCGGGCGACTTTGGATCTGCTGTTTCAGTGATATAGTCATCAGTGACAAATATGGTGCCGAATTGGGTGACTGTCCAAGCCTTGCTAGCAATTCCTGCAACTGGGATCACTGTGACATTGGGATTGCCTACATCTGAGATGTCTTGCAAGTACATTGATAGCTTGGTTTCTTTAAGGTCAGAAGCTTTGGCTAAAAATGTGGCTGTGGCTAGGACCAGCACCAAGAATAAATTTTTAAGCATTTTCGGTACAGAGCTTGTTGCCATGGGTGGATGCTGGCTGATTTGGCAACCAAGAAGTACGTAATCTAGGACAAGGAATAGCTAGAATTTGTACTCCTTAATTATGGGTGGGTTTTGGTCTCTATTTATAACTAGGTGAGGGACAATCTTTTATTAATTTCTCAATGAGAACCCTATGAAAAATATGACCTCAATGGGAACCAAATCTCTGACCGGATTTTTTTTTGGCTATTAAAGAAAGGAAATGCAATAGTGTTAGTTATTTAGACCCTTGAAAACACAAATTGTTTAACCTAATTTAAAGCAAAGTTGTTACTTAGTCCAGTTAAACAAATCTAGATTAAACAAATATCAATCATATCACCTAAAAAAATCTAAACAATTTAGTTTCAAGCTAAAAAATTTAACCTAAATAATCTACAAGGCAACAAATTCACTAAATAAAATGGAAGTGTTTATATTCAATCCTAAGTCTATTGCTACCTCTTATAGTACTTACTCACGTGACCCAAATCTAGGAGAATTAGATTTGAAACCCTAATCACTTAATGAGCTTAATAGATTGATGAGCTTTAATTAAATTCTGCAGAATTACATCTCGATCAGTCGAACCATAATCTCAATCGATTGAACTTGGCATATTTTGAATTTCCTCTGCAGCTTCCTTATTCTTGTATTCTGACTTGCAACACCTTGATCATTGTCTAATCATATCTATAGACTTAGAAATCTATATCTAGACAAGTTTGTGTTTACTGTTTGTCAGTTGTTCTAAACTTTTAGAACCTAACAAATAGAATTCAGGGTTCTTTGGCTTTGTTTACTTGTTTTTCAGTTCATATTATCTAGAACTAATTAAATTAGATTCAGAACTATTAACTGGTTTGAATCTAATGGAAAATTTGGATAGGGATAGGGATTTTTATCCGTGAATTAAAAGCCAGTCAACCTTATCTGACCCATTGAAACAATGGGTCGATGATAGGCCAAAAACGTATTGACCCATTATGATGAATTAATTGATTAATTAGCCAAGTTTATTAATTAATCAAATTAACATGTAATTGTACGTGGCAGCACAAACAAATCACCAATTAACTAAAGTATGCAGTGGAAAATAAAATAACACGGTGATTTGTTTACGAATGGAGAAAACTTACACGGCAAAAACTCCATCGGGTGATTTTAAGGTCACCACTTCCGAGAATTTACTATTATCAAAACAAGCGGTTACAAGTAAAGGAATCACAGTACCTTATACCAACCTACAGTTGAACCCTTACCCCAATACCCAATTGGACTTGTATTGCAGTGACAATCTCTCATTTTCAATGCACGGCTTCCAGTACATGACTAACCAATTGCGCGGATCCCAGTACGCGACTTGATCACCAACTAGAGAAGGTTGTTGGCTGCAAAGTTTTTCAATTCATCTAGATGATGAAGATCATGAAGTTGCTTGGTTACAAAACCTTACGGTGTACAAACACAGTAGCTTCTTGAAGAACTAGGGCAAACTAGATTTCCAGTCACACTTGCTTCACACTTGTGGAATTGTGCTCTTGTGCAACTTGTTGTCACCTTTTTCAACCCTTAAGATAATCCTTATATATATTTAGAGTTGTGAGAAAAGAAATCCCAAACATATACCCACGGATTGGATGAAAAAAAGTCCTGAAAAATTGAGTTTCATAAACCTCGATAGATAGCCATCTATCGAGCTAGCTGTCGAGTCATGGGCTTTAGCAGCTTTTAAACCTTGATAGATGCTAACTGTCGAGTTTTAAAATTCTGCACTTCATTCCTTAATTCTTGGATAGACTTGCATGACTTTAACACTTGAACTTGAAACAAAGTTTCTTGAAGCATTAAACACATCCTAGATCTACCAAATTACAAATAAAGTGCATTTTGTCAAAGGATTAGCCAACTACATAAAATAGTGACATATGTTCCTAACATTGAATCACATATGTCCTGACAGTCGAGTTGACCAATGGATCACATGAGTTTATACCATTTTTTTTTAAAAGGTTTTTTTTTTTTTTTTCCAAACATTTTTCATTGTTGCCTTCTTGGTTTTGTGACACTTTGTACCAAAACAAAATAAATAAATAAAATAAATATGTCAATTGGACTGGTATTTGGAAGAGCCTAAACCTTTTTTTTTTTTTTTTTTTTGATAAACAGGAAGAAAGAGCCTAGACTTAACAAAAATACTATGGAATGTTTTTTTTTTTTTTTGAGAAACCAATACTATGGAATGTTAGATGTTCTTAATTTCTTAGTGTAAAGAAAATTACAATAAATTTTATGAGTTCTCTTTCAAGGCAAGTGATCTCTTGACCCTTTTTATAACTAGGGTTGCTTTTTAATCGAATTTTAGCACTAGAGGTAAAATGTATCAACTTTTAGCAAGGAGTATCGATTTTGTCATTTGCAAGAGATAATGTGAAAGTTTTGATTGACATTGAAGTGTGTTATATAGATTTAAAGATAGATAGATATATATATATATATATATATATATATATATAAGTTATTTATAGAATAGTCATAGTTAGAAATTTTTAATTCTTTATAAAATCATTTTCATTGTATACTAAAATTATATTAAAATACTATATTGTAAATGAAAATTTTGTCAAAATTATTCGACATCTTGAGGTGCGATTCTCAAGTACGAATATTTCTACTACTAGATCAACTATTACCATTGAGTATATAGGGGTGAAATTCATATTATTTATTTACTTATTTTTATTTATCTAATATGTTATCTGTTATATTTTATTTTTTAAGTTTTGTATATTTAGTTATCTTGTAAGTGATTCAACTTTTTATCATATTTTACATGAGCCATGTGCACCTAAGGAGATTGATAACATAATACTGACCATGACAACTATTTTTTCTCTTATTTTATTTTATTTTTTTTCATTCTTTTGTGATGAAGCAGAGATATGTGAACTTAGATTGTGCACATTTAAAAATAAATAAATAAAGGAAAATAAGAATAAAATTAGAAATCAAGGAAGCTAGTACCCAAAAAAAAAGTACTTTGGCGTCGCCTCTTTGCTCCCAAATATTATTATGACAATGCTAATTTCTCAGAAATTGTTTAATGGCCAACATTAACTGGTGACTGGTCCATTTGTTATTTCTGTGGGACCGTCAACATTATTTTCGACTACTAATGTTGCAGAGTAACGTCGCACCGGATAATAGTGTATCGGTTAGGAATGTCCAAGTGCTCTTCTTTAAAAGTAGCATAGCCCCTACCAAACTTGAATTTTCCAGTCCAGCCCAACACTGAAACCTCTGTACCAGGCATAAATTGTTTGCTAATACCTTGTATTTCTATGGTGCTCCCTTTGTACTTGATGATGCACAAAAATCGTCATTGAGTTGATCGTCCACACACGTGCCAATGGATGTATCTGAAGAATAAAAGAGAAGAACCAATTAAAGGGCACCGGTGGGGTATCAGCCAAAGACCCTCCAAGGTTAAGTTAGTAATAAACGACTCTCCAAGAACTCAAGAGTGGAAGAGTTAGGAAGGATTTACATACCTCAAATAGGGTAAGGTTTGTAGTTTATATAGTGGTAGAGAGTTGACCCGAATCCCTTGATACGAAAGAATTTCCTTGCAGAGAGAAGGGTCCCAAGATACTCAGGATCACCTTTCCATATATAAGAGATCTGATTGCGTGGTAGGGTCTTTGGTCGTGATGTGCAAGTAATTTCCATGTACGGATGTGTGAGTGGGCCCCACATAAGCCCCATGGAAACCCAAGGGGGATGGTCGTCAGGATTGGGGATTGCTTGATTTGTTGGCCCATGGGTCGGTCATCCCTTTTAGGGTTGGTCATCCCTTTCCTTTTGGGATTGGTCATTGTCGACGTCCGGCCTCGATTGCAACGGAGCGGCAGAAAACCGCCGCCGTCGTTGCAGGCCCTCGTTAGACCACCCGTTGTAGCGACAGCTCCTACGTGCACGCGGCCCCGTTAGAGGGCCCTTCTCGATAGTGATGGTGTGGTTCACGCGAAGTTTCGGATGCTCTCTCTCTCTCGGTGGAGGAAGGTAGGTCTACCTTTGGCGTTATGGTAGGAATTTTGGTCAAATTTTAAGGGATTACCAAAGGTGAGTGGAGTTACCACCAATCATTGGGTTTTTCTAAGGTGTGATTGGTCACCTATTTCTAATTGATTTTATTACTGATCCTAGGTTAAGAAAAAGACACTTTTCCTAATCTAATGTGGATGGTAAAAAATATTGATTCTTAACTCTGGAAGTTTGGTTACGTGTGGGGAAAGTGTTAGGCACCCCCACAACGCCTGTCTAAGAACGGTCCTTTGTTTTGATAAAATCTTAATTTTTAGAGATTGGCAGTAAAAACATAATTTTGGCGTTAACTTTCGGGGCTTTGCATACATGAGGGTTTTGAGGTTTGGCTTTTGAATGGGTGTGGTCCCAATTTATGCTTTCCTAAGGCATTCAAGCTGGGTGCCAGATTTCCACTAAAAAAATTTGGTGACACATCACGTTACTTTTGCAACGGAAATTAGGCATTACTTTGCCTTAGGTGACATGGACTGTGACGATCACACCGAAAGGGGGGAACAGGTATATGTATACATACATCATGCACAATGCAAGCACACAGGGCAAGAAAGTAAATGCCTACATCCCTAGAGCATGGCCCAGAATTTAAGTGCAGGAAAGAAAACAGGGATCGCCATACTCTAGAGATGAGGACGAATGATACACAGCATGATATACCTAATACAAACCATCTAGGGGAGAAAGGGAGGAGGAAGGAAGGGGTTTTAAAAGAGTACATGACCAAAAAGGAGAAACTAAACTCCTAAACCTATTGACTGCAGCCGCTCAGCTCACATCTACATGCTCGGACTCGCGCCCTTTTTGCTAGCGCCTTGGAAACCGTGCCTTAGCTCCAAGCGTCCTCACTCCATGTGTGTACATGCAAAGGCAAAGACAAGAAACCAGCAGACAAGCAATGGAAGGAAAAGGTGCAAAGAGTGTATGAAAGAGGCATAAAGTAGATAAGCATGACAGACATGGCAAGCAAAGAACAAAAAAGCAAGAAAACAAGCAAGAAGGCAAGCAAACAAGCGAGAAGGCAAACAGGCAACAAAGCGAGCAAACAAGAAAAATGGCAAACAAACAAGAAAGCAAACAAAAGATGGTGTTCGTGAGGGAAAAATGTAGGTTTGGATCGGATGTTCATGACTTCATTGTGTTGAAGCATGGACGACACACTAGCAAGCAAGACTCATGCATGGATATGTAAACAAGCGTGTAAAGATGCAAAGAAAGCCAACGGGTGGCACAAACAAGCATGGTAAGCATATCATCGCACGGTGCAGAAAAGGGGAAAGGTATGCACGAAGTAACCGACATCATGGTGATGCATCCCAAATGGTTACATCCAAACAAGGCCTCATGGGCGTCAGACATAACCATACAACCACAAACCCATTAAGGGCGTCAAGTGTGGCAAAGCCAAGAACAAGAGAGGCTAACACAAGCATAAAGCATAGAAGCAAGCAAGCATGGACATGCAAATAGGGGCGATCCAAACCCTTTGATGTGGGCTAAGGTGTATGGACAATGACAAAGACCATAGGGTCTAGATCGAGTCCGAACCATTAGGCCAAAACACAAGAAAGAAAGATAAAGTAACAAAAGGGCTACAATAGCACATGGCATGACAAACAAGGTCTAGGTCTAGGCACAGAAACATGGCACAAGTATATGGAAAACTAGCATAAAGCATATAGAGCATAGATCCAAGCACACAAGCATGTGGAAACATAGATCGAGACATAAAGGCATGTGAAAACATAGGTCTAGGCATAGGTATGGCTACACGTTTGTGAACATGTGAAAGCTTAGCCTATAGACATGGTAGAACATGGATCCAAGCATATAGACATGTACGAATGCAGATCTAAGCATAACACATCACAAAAAGCACATAAACACATAGATCCAAGCAAGGCATAGCCAATGACATCATACAAGCATGTGAGCATGTAACCCTAACATTAACATAAAGCAAAAAGAGGAACGAAACAAAGGAAAGCGTGGCATAGAACCCTAAGCATGTAGATCTAAACATATAAGCATGTAAGGATGTAGATCTAAGCATAAAACATGGTACAAGACATAACAACCAAGAGATTTAAACTAGAAACACAAATAAAACAAGAAGCATGCCAAGGAAAGCAATAGAACATGTTATGCAAACAAAAATAGCAAGATAAATGCTAGAAAAAGATTTAGAAGGTTAAAGGTGTGGATGATAGCAAGCAAAAATAGCAAGACAAATGCTAGAAAAAGATTTAGAAGGTTAGGGTGTGGATGATAGCTAGAAAAGCTACATCCACACCCCTAAACCCCAAATCCAAAGTATAGGACCAAGGAAGGGAAGATTGGGTATAACAATACCTTGTATTTTTGGTGAAGATAGAAGAATCAAGTGATTTTGATGTGTTTTTTGGGGTGTTTTGGGGCATTTCGAAGAGAGAAAAAAGTGTAAAGGACCCAAGCAGAGAGTAAAAAAAAAAAATGTGTTCTTCCTTGGTCTGAGGGGTGCTTAGGGCTATTTATAGCCCTGGCACGCATTACGAGGTGGCAGCCCTTCAAGGGCCATTGGCCTTAAAGGGCCTCCAATTGGGTTGATCTTGACACCTCTATAAATATCTTGACTTCCTGTTTTTGAAAAGGTATGGATCTTGAAAATCCAACGATTGGATCAAAAGTTACGGGTCTCGGAAGTTCACGATGCATCGATCAGTGCATCATCTCGATTTTCATGATATCTAGGCCGTTCTAACTTCGATTTCGACCCATGAACAATTGTTGGAACGAGAATTTGATAATCTTTGCAATGGCGTTGGTTCCAACCCGTTCTGATACTTAGATCAAAATTTGGGTTTTTGGACCCACCCGAGATTGACTTCAGGTCAAAGTTGTCAAAAGTCTTTGAGAAGCTCGGGTTTGATGTAACACTATGAAAAATGTTGTTTCGTGAGAGTTTTGACCTCGTTTGACCTTCGGTCAAACCTAGGGTTGACCAAGGGCATTTTGGTCATTTTGGTTGAAAAAGGCACTTTGGGTGCTCTGATGTCCGAACAGGTTACGCCACGTCATTATGGATGTTCTCGTGGCCCCATGGAGAGAAAATAATATTTTGGATTTTTCGAGGTTCGGCACGCGAATCGAGGGCGGACAAAAAACGGTATCAACAGTCGTCCCTTTTGGGGTCAATCATCCCTTTCGGGGTTGGTCGTCCCTTTTGGGGCCAGTCATCCCTTTCGGGGGTCGGTTATCCCTTTTGGGCACCCCCATACCGATCAGTCAAAAAGTATCCTCATCAGTACTCTTCATTAGTGAACTCTATTATTATTGAAACTCATGAATCCAACCACTTCGACCCCACTGTCAAGTACATGCCTTTGGCATGGCCAAATTCAACTGAGTTCTGACCTGAGGTAATGGTGATATAGGGTCTTCAGTGATAATGACAGTGCCAGATTAGGGGACATTCCAAGCCTTGCCAGCAATATGAGCAACTGGGATCACATTGTCGTTGAAGTCACACTTTTCTTGGGTGTCGAGAAAGTACAAGGATATTGTTGGGGCTTCTTCAAGTTCGGTAGCTTTGGCTAAAAGTATTAGCATCCGGTATCTTCAAACTATTCTATTTTACTATCTCAAAAGTTACTTTATCTATTATACTATACCATTTCACAATACACCTAACATCCCAATTTTTATTTTAAAATACAACACATTAAAATAATATAAATTATACAATAAAATAATAATAAAATATCTATCTCTCTTCTCTCTCTAATTTCTATCACTGCCTCTCTGTCACTCTCTCAACAACAAAACAACTCAGTCAACACCACACAACCACCATACACACCACTACCTGCTGCCCGCCAAAATCTCACCGGAACCAAAAACCCAAATTTAAAAAAAAAAAAAAAAAAAAAAAAAAAAAAAAAAAAAAAACCTAGCAAATACCCACCATAAACTTAACAAACCCATTAAAAAAAACCAAACAACCCAGTCACCACCACTGCCCACAAAAATCCCACCAGAACCAAAAACCCAGCAAATACTCACGAAAAACCCAGCCACAAACCTAGCAAACCTATACCAAAAACCCAGTTAGCACCACGCCAACCCAAACCAACCAATACAAATCCAACCAATCTGAATCCAAAATCCAACCAATCTGAATCTAAAATCCAACCCATCCGAACCTAAAAGACAAAAAATCCATAGTCATGACCACACCGATCTCCACCACTACATGACTCACCCGATCCAAACCCATCTACCTCTACCACCACCCATGCCGATATCCACCACACACACACCCACACTCATCAAACCCACTACCGCAACAACTATACACCACCGAAACACAGCAAATCGGTGGAGATCAAACCAATCTTTGCTTCTTTGTTCTATAAGCTTAGAGGCCCAACCGATCTCAACCAACCCACTACCCACATCGGACCAAGCACACCCACACCATGCTGATTGCAACCAAGCAAACCACATGCCAGACCAAGCAAACCCAACCAAGCACACCCACTAACCAAGTCGGACCAAGCAAACCCACGCCGATCTCAACCAACCACAAGCCGATTGCAACCAACCACACCCATGCTGGACCCATGCTAGAAAAAACCCAGCACTGAGAAGCACACCCACACCATGGTGATTGCAACCAAGCAAACCACATGCCAGACCAAGCAAACCCAACCAAGCACACCCACTAACCAAGTCGAACCAAGCAAACCCACGCCGATCTCAACCAACCATAAGCCGATTGTAACCAACCACACCCATGCTGGACCCATGCTAGAAAAAACCCAGCACTGAGAGAGAGAGAGAGAGAGAGAGAGAGAGAGAATCAAAGAAGAGGGAAGTGAGATCAAAGGGAGAATGGGAGACAAAGAGACACAGAGTGTGAGGAGTTGAGAGAAAAAAATTAATTTAATATTATACTAGTTACTATAGTATTGTCATATAAGTAAGACGGTACTGTAGCATTGTTGTAAAAAATTTTACAATTAAAAAACCGGGTAATGAGCTTGTTTTGTGCTTTGATGCTAAAGTTCCCTAACATATACCATTTGCAAGACCCAATGCCAATACTTTAAGCATGTGGCAATGGCTAGAACCAATACCAAAAATAAATTTGTTAAGCCTTTTTGGTACAAAGTTCGTCTCCATGTATGGATGCAGGCTAATTATGCAACAACTTAAGAAGTATGTAATCGAGATCTAGGAATATAGCTAGAATGACTCTGTGAGTTTGTAGTGTACTCCCAAGTGGGGTTTTAGTCACTATTTATTACTAGGTGAGGGACATTTTTTTTAAGCCCAATTGGTTCTTAATTCCAAATAATAGTTTTCAGTGTTTAAACACTAAAAATTGTTGTTCCAAAAAAACAAATGTTTGGTAACATTGTTTTTTTAGGAGTGTTTGAATTACGTCGCTCATTTTAAGGTGTTTAAACACTGAATTTAGAAAGCTCTTCATATCAATTTTCAAGTATCAAACAACATTACTCAACGGCACAATCGTTAATATTTTTAAAAACATGGGAACCACGGATTTGACAATACCCAACCAATTTTCTCTCTCTCCAGACTCTTCTTTTTTCTTTTTCTCTCTCTTGCACACTATTATTCTTTGTTCTTCTTTCTTTCTTTTTCCTTTCCTCTTTCTCTTGCATGCTGCCACTCTCTCTTTTTCTTCTCTTTATTTTTTTACTTTTTTTTTCCTCTCTCTTGCACACTATCTTCTTCTTCTTTCTTCTTCTTTTTATTATTTATTTTTTTTATTTTTAAATATCCTAGTTGATGGGTTCATGTTTCGGTCTTCGTCTTCTTCTTCAATTTTTTTTTTTTTTTAAATATCCTAGTTGATGGGTTTTTGTTTTTGGGTCTTCTCTTATTTTCTTTTTCCCTAGGTTTAGATGACCAATTTTCTCCTTGTAATTTTTTTTCTTTTGCTTCTTCCTTGTCTGGAGAATGGGCTTCCTTCTTTCTTTTCTTTGCTTCTTTATTCTTTGATTCATTAATACAATTTTTGCCTAAACTAAAAAAAATAGCAATTTGGCATTGATTCAGTTGGGTTTGCATTGATTCAGTGAATTGTTCAATCTTGGACTTGCGGAGGAGAGAGATGGGACGAAGAGCAAAGAAAGAGAATAAATAAATAATTAAATTTTACTGTTCATGTCAGAAAAGTTACATTTTTTCAAAAAAACATCTACACATGCCAATCACACAATTATGTTTTTTCACTTTTAAAAAAAATATTACTAGAAATATGATACTAAACACATTTTTTGCATTATAAGTACTTTAACGTGTTTTCACAACACTTTTCAAACTACAATTTTTTACATCATTTTGAACAACAATACTTGAAATCTGAACAAAATTGCCTTTTGCCCTTTTCGGGCAAATTATATAATCTTATGCCCCCTTTCCCAAACTAATTAGGGAAATACCCCTCTTTTAAAACTCGATTTGTGATAAATCGAGTTAAAAAAAAAAATTCTGGAGCACTATATTGACGTTTTAAGGACCTATAGTGGCGTTTTGTAACTCGACCTCACTGAAATCGAGTTATAGGCAATTTTTTTACCTATAACTCAATTTCATTGAAGCCGAGTTACAAAACGCCACTATAAGTCCTTAAAATGTCAATATAGTGCTCAAGAAATTTTTTTTTTAACTCGATTTATCACAAATCGAGTTTTAAAAGATAAGCATTTCCCTAATTAGTTTAGAAAATTGGGCATAAGGCTATATAATTTGCCCGAAAAGGACAAAGGGCAATTTTGTCCCTTGAAATCTACTACCAAACTAGCCAGATTTAAGAGCTTTTACTTTTCAAAACGAACATATGCAAACACGTCTATATGTACAAATGTATCATGTATGTATTATGTGTGTGAATTATTTGTTGATAATAGAGTTTGGCCCTAAGTAGAAAATGTTGGTTCTTACCCCTTTTACCTTGCTTATTTGTCTAGCAAAGCGTCAGAGGCTTAAAAGAAAGATGCTTGTTGTTCAACTTGAAAGAAATGAAATCTGTAGCCAATAGTGCTGCTGTATTTGCCTATTCATATCAATTCAAATAGGTAGCAACTAGCAAAAAGAGGAGCGACAAGCTCTTGACAATAATGGTAATGCACGGTATGTGCAAAAAATTCAAACATGTAATTGAGTAGTTTATTCAAGTTCATCAGAATAATTACTCGGGTCAACAATATTATGCCATAAATATAAATAGGTTTATATCTTTATTGTTGATCCACCAGCAAAGGCGGAGGCTGAGGTTAAGGCATCTCAAATGTCAATGCTTGAAAAAAAAATCTCTTTTATATCTTTACCTCTCTGTTCTAATTATTATTATGGAAATGCTAATTTAATTTACTGGTGGATGTGGGTTTCCGTTAGTTCAACTGGTAAAATTTCTGAGGTTTTATAAGGTATCTGAGGTTAAATCTCTACTTATACTAAAAACTTATTGATATCTTGGTCTGATGATAAAAAGCTATCATTAAAAGTGGACGTCATATGTTGAAATTCTCTATAAAAAAAAATTACTGGTGGATAAAACCATTCACTTCTACATCTTGAGCTGTTTGGAACGAAACACGCACAAGATGTTGAGACTATTTGAAATTGCTAATGCCAGTACCTCTAAATGAAGTGGACTGAATTTTCCATGTGAATCATGTGATACAATGAGAGAAGAAGACGATTAAAAAAAAAAAAAAAAAAAAAGGATTAAAATATTCATGTGATTGTTTGAGTATGTAGTGTGGTTGGTTAATGAATGAAAAGTCACACGTTGAATACTAATAATAAAAAAATGAGTAGTTAATATAATGAATGGTTTTTATCATTATTATTAATACCATTCCATTTTGCTTGAAATGGCTGAAAATTTCATACCAAACCTTAAATAAGTACGAATCACCCTCTTGCTCCACCTTGAACCAAATTTCAGTTCACTCCGGCCTGTTTGGGTGCATCCGTGCATGTCGGCTGGTATTGATAAATGCATACAACTTTAACATTTTTCAACTTTTAAAAAGTGTTACGTGAAGAAAGCCACCACCGCAAGTCACCCACTTCACAGGTAGCCTCAACAACATGCCCCTTCTTCTTTTATTCTACATTTTGTCCTCTCCTTCTTTTTAACTTCTTCTATTGCCCGTCCTTTTTCTTTTACCCTCCAGCTTTGGTATTTTGACTTTTGTGCGCCAATTTATAATTTTGTGAACCACTCCACGTGACTAGCATTGTAATTTAAAAGGAGAGTTAAAAGCTTGCTGCCTTTGTGTCTTCTTCAGCCCTTCCACGCGTTACTTACTTTTTAAAAAAATAAATATTATTGTTATTATATTCTAAAAAAGTTGTTATGGTTATAAATTTATTATAATAATAACTATTAATATTGGATATGAGATTGGAATATTAGGTGAAATTAGGGACTTATAATTTTAAGATTCATGACAATTAAAATATGTGTTTGACCTAGAATATATATATATATCTCTTCAAAAAAGTAAACTGGTATTTATGAGTATAGAAATATTTTATTTCAATAATCAAACTAAAACAGTGTTTAAAACGGTATTTTTAACGTTGGTTTTTATTAAACACTTTATCTCACACAACCTACCACATGCATAAACATGTATATGTACAAATGTATCTCTATATATTAAGAGGATTTAGAAAGTTAGTTATTACATTTTTGACTAATAAGAATACCCTTAATTTAATTAACTCATTCTTATTCCAAAAAAATAAGAAATTTGGTTAAAACCGTAAATCAACAAAAATTAATAACAAAAAAAGTGAAAAAACAAATAAAAACTCTCCACAATCCTCACCTTCTCCTAAAAAAACCATTCCACTTGCTAAAGAAAAAAAAAATGGCCCATATCACATCAAAAAATTAATAATAATAATAACTAAACAAATTTCAATGCTATTTTGGTGTTATTTTTTAGAGTTAGCCTTATAATACTTTGGCCATATTAGTGGTTCTAAGTATGCAATTTTTGTGGAAAAGTGTAAATCTCAAATTGAAATAATGAGAAATTATAACAATAATCCAAAAAAAAAAACCTTCTGCGTGTGCAATGAGGCTAGCATATATTATATGTGTGAATTATGTTTTGACAGTAGAGTTTGGCCATAAGTAAATATACCGGTTCTACCCTGCTTTTCTTGCTTATTTGTTTAGCAAAGCTAGCGTCAGAGGCTTAAAAGAAATGAATTCATCGTTCAACTAGCATGAAATAGAATCTGGAGCCATTGGTGCTGCTGTATTTGCCTCTTTGAGATGGTATTTTTTGTTGATGACCCTATTACGGATATATCCCAGATAGGAACACAAATCAGATTTCGAACTTTAGGTAGCAACTAGCAAATAAAGGAGCAAAAGGCTGTTGGCGATATTTGGAACACACAACAATATCTGCAAAAAATTCAAACATGAAAGTTCATCACAATAACTCAGGTCAACAATATAGGCCACCGAGATTAATAAATCTTTCTTTTGAAAATAAAAAGTAAAAAATCAGATACACACATGTGCAGGCGGAGACACAGGCAGAGGGTAAGGCTGAGGCATCAGCATCTCAAATGTCAATGCTTTAAACCAAAAAGAAAATAAAATTACAAACCAACGCAGCTAGTATATAAAAAAGAACTTTGGCATCTTCGCTTTGTCTCACTGTCCCAATTATTATTATGGCAAATTGGCAATACTTATTTCTTAGAACTTGTTTAACGGCCAAAAGCGATTTGTCCATATCTTATCTCCTGGATCCCATCAGCATTTTCAAATGGTAATGTTCCACTGCATTAGTAGTACTAGCATGTAACTCATGCAATGTATGGAATTTGTCAAATGTTATTAATATTAGTTTTCTATATAAAAAAAATAATTAAAAAAAAAAAAAGAAAAAAAGAAAAAAGAAAGAAAGAAAGATGAAATACGTCAAATTGAAGTAGTTTAGAGCCCGTTTGGTCATAGAGTTTAAAAATTGTTGTTTAAAAAAATGTAAAAATTGTAGTTTAAAAAGTGTTGTTGAAATACATGTTTTAGTGTTTATAAAACAAAAAATGTGTTTGGTATCATAGTTTAAAAAACATATTTCTTGTGTTTAAAAAACATAAAACTGTGTTTGGTACGTGTTTTTAAATTTGTAAAAAAAGCTGAGCAAATGTACGAAATAAACATATTTAAATAAAAGAAGCCCTTTTGTAAACCCGTTGCTCCTCCTCTTTCCTGCATTATCCCTTCTCTTCCTGACAGCAGAAAACCAAACCCACACAGTCCTCATCTCCGTCGACGCCTCAGAAGATCCACAGCTGGGCTTCACCTTCCTCGGATCTCATCTCCACTGTCAGCACTCCAAGATCCAGCAACTAATCGAGCTTTTGTCGCCGCCGACCCATCACTCCAAGATCCAGGTTCGAATCTCTTTCACCTTGCTTGTCGATGGGTTTTTGTGTAAAGAGTGAACAATTCCTTCTTCACTCACACATTTCTCACCTTTTTGTTTGTTTGTTTTTTTTTTTTTTTCTTTTATGTTTTGGTTTTCCTCACCAATCGGGAAAACCCCCATTTTTCCTGTTCTTTGTTTGCTGTTGAGACAGTATTTCATTTTCAATCCAAACATACACGCCCTACATTCTTGAAATCTAGAATGGGTTTTCTCGAAATCTTTTGCTGTTGAAACAATTTCTGATTTACAACCCATTAGATTTTTCATTCTTCTTAACACACTGTTTGGTTGCCGAGAAAGTGTCGGAAGATTAACTAAAAAAAAATAAATAAATAAAAAGGGTAACAAATCTTCTGAATCTTCATGGAGATCTATTTCCTTTAATTTCGATGTCATGGTAGATGGCAAGTAATGGCTTGTACATGCAGATAAATTATGGAGTGTGGCTAGCTCATTGTTGATTGGATTTTTGCAAGTTGAGCAATGTAATTATATCCATCTTAATTCTTAGTTGCCCCCACATTCCGAGTCAGGTGTGTATAATAAAGAGAATCTCATGTTTCGGAGGTACAAAATTGTTTAATGCTTAGGGACTTACTTGTTTGATGCCTAAAATAAATTGGTTGAGTTCGTAGCTGATTCTCCAGTTTGCACATGTTACTCTGCGTTGGCCTGGATCCATACTACAGTTTGAGTAGTCTTCTTTCTTGGAACTTTAATTGTTCCCTTTAGCCACTTACTTGGTTGGCCAATCTCCTGGACCAACAATCCCTTTCTCTAAGGAGGCTTTTTAGCCTAATTCTGTGATGTTGATGCTAACCTGGTCGGCCACTGTTTTGTTTCAGCCCTTTCTCTAGGGACTTTGTTAAAATTTTCCTTTAGAATTTTTGTCCACCAGCACTCTTAAGCCAATAAGTTAGTGCCTACACACTTTTTTCACAATTGTTCTACGTAGAAAATTGTGATCTTCGGATATGTATGGTTTTAGTGTCCTTTTGTAGGCTGGCAAGCCCATCTCTGGTATCTGTAACTAGTTAGATTATTTAATAATATCTTCCCTTTAGCCAAAAAAAGAAAATAAAAATTGTGATCGGCACATGATTTATTTCTGTTACTGGAATGTTTGGCATGTAGAACAATTGTAACAAATTAACAAAATGTGTATGAAAGTGTGTAGTATTAAACTTTTCCTTGCAAGGCATGATTTTATGGACTTGATTAGTTCACTGTGGACTAGATTATTAGCTGCAAACTTTATCAAGTAAAAAAAACAAAAACAGGGCTAATCCGTAGTAACCACAGGGATTCCTCAATTGGTCTGCTTGGACATGTAGCTATAGTTTTTGTTGCATGCATCGATAACATGTTCAAATGGTTGTTTAATAGTGTTGATTACATTTTGTAATGTGTAAGTGAGTAGGTTTGTGGCTTCTTCTTGCAGATGTCGGACGCAACGCATGAGGATATTGACGATGGCCTTCGGTTCCGAAATTGCAACTGTTTTTGTGGCTTGAGAGCAAGTGTGAGGATTTCGGATAAGCGAAATGAGAACCGGTACAGGCTTTTCCAATGTTGCCCAAAGGACGCATGTCGGTTTTTTCAATGGTGTATTCCCTTGAAGACGCCATTGTCTTATGCGGAGGATTTCGAGCAACTACAAGAAGAGCTGTGTGTATTGCGAGAGGAATTGAGGGTCATACATGACAAGGTCCACCCCTTACATCAGACAAAAAAAATGGTCAAGATTATGTTTATTGGATGGTGTTTGTTATGCACCGCGCTTGCACTACTGCTAACTATGACAATTATGTAAACCAAATTGTTATGATGATGTGTTCGTTCTTATTGTGTAACCATATCATCTTATTATGTATTACTGACCCCTCTTGACCTTGGTGCGTTGTGTACTATTTTTTGACAATCTTGAGTCATCCATTTTGATAGTGTTAGGCATATGTATGGGGCTGACTCTTGACTCTTACAATATTATGTTATTGGCTTAATGGAACTTTTACAATAGTATTTATAATTGGATTAATAGTCAGTTAGTTATTTCATGAATGCTCCAACTTTCATTGACTTCTCTTGAAGTTGAATGTGTGGTATTCCGTTGAAATTGATGTTATCCAAAGTTTGATTATAGTATATCTTACATTATTTACAACCATAAAATTATCAACTTGAGGCAACAATGGGCAGACCTGTAAATAAAGTCATAGTCATAAAATTATCAACTTGAGGCAACAATAGGCAAACCTGTAAATAAAGTCATAGTCATTGATTTCTCAGTAATTGCAGTTTGAAGAATTTTGAGTACAACATATTGCACAATGACTCTTATGAGTTATTATAGGCCTCTTCCATGCCTTGCATTCCTCTACCACTATACCATTTTCTGTGGAAAATAATACATGTACTACCTTTTACCAACAATTTCAGTCCAAAAAACAGTCTCAAGTTAATTTAAACAGTACTTATAAATAAAAGAAAACCAACATTTGCAACTGCTACACTATAAACTGAAAATGGTGTTTCCAAACCTGAACTCATCCCAACACTCATCATAATCTACCAAACACAAGTTTACCATCGTATGCAACACGAGGAAATTACAAAAAACAAAAAGAGAAATGTTCCCGCTGATCACAACTATTTCAAAGACCAACCAAAAAACAGGGGATTCTCCAGTGTCATATCTGAACTAAAAAGCAAGGAAAAGAAGCCAACAATGTCAACAACAGTTAAAGTTCATGTTTTCCACTTTTACAATCTATTCCCCAAAAGCTCAATCACGGTTGCCCGTGTAATCTGCCCACATAGCAGCAGTTATCGCATCACGATACTCCGACATTGCTCGTTGTGCCCGAGAATTAAAAGCTTCTTCAGTGCCCCCACTGCCTACGCTTGCAGCTCCTGCTGGGTTTGCGTTGCTATTACGCATAAATGATCCTTCCCACACATGGAACATTTCATCCGCCCGATTATACATGCGGATAAAGTTGTGCAGTGCACAGCAAGCGGTCACAATCAGCCGTTGTCTAGAGACAGAGAAGGAGTGCATTTCAGTCAAAATCGGGAACCTTGCCTTCAACACACCAAAGCATCGTTCAATCACCATCCGCAATGAGGAATGCCTATAATTGAACAACTCTTGTGGGGTAGTAGGCTGCCGGTTCGCACCCCGAAACTCTTGGGCATGGTAGCGTGCGGACTTATGTGGGGGGAGGAATGCACTGCCTATTGCGTACCCCGAGTCAACGAGGTAGTACGATCCTGCAATAAGAGTGATAACCATTAACAATTAATGTTACCCAACATAACTATTTTTAAGTGACAATAAAGTAAATATTGCAAAGGATCACCTTATGAAATGAGATGCCATTTGGTCCAAAGACGATGAATCACAATAAAAACCAAATAAGAAGTGTAACAAATTAATAATCTAAAGTTCTAATAAGTTGTCGTAACTCATATGTGCAAGTCAATGACAACAGAAAATGGAACCAGGACAAACATGCAGCAGTGGTAGAGTTTATCAAAGCTAGACAAATGCAGCATATCTGTGCCCCTAAAAAAGAGAACCAAATCAATCTAGAAAAGCCAACTTTGCTGCAACATACATGCCCTAATAAACTGCCAAGTGCCGAAATCCATAAAATAAATTGAATAAAGGATATCGTATAAAGAAGCCAAATTTTTTAACTGCAGAAATCCTTTACTGCTATGCTTATGCGATTCAAGTATAGAGCATCATCATAAAGAACCATCTCCACTCTCAACCAAATATTCTACCATTAGACCCTCACTAAGCGACTAACAATTCAGGTTGCCCATCCTAATCCTCACTAAACCGTCACCTAGCACTAAGGAACAATTACCTTCTTTCAATCAAAAAAACCACTGGATATCCCTCACTAACTCAATACCTTGTTGTACCAATTGCTACAAATTGAGGCTTCACCAATTTCAGAGTTCTTATTTGGAAAGTTCAACATTTTTAAAAATATCACTCTTTTCTTTGACATTTTGGACTATTTAAAATTCAAGCTATTTTGATGTGCCTTAGATGGACCAACTATTTCTCCCTTTGGAACCCAACCCCACAATTTTTTTAAATATATTTTATCAACCCAACATACATGCTGAACTAACCAGGCACAAAAATTCCAGAAAGTTTTTTTTTTTTTTTTTTTTTGTGATATTTGAATGTTGTTGGTAATTAGAGACAATACTTCTTCTATTATGCGTTTCCCCCCAATGCATGATCTGGTTCTTACTAATATCTCCTACTGGTGCATGAGAAGTGAGAACCACGCATCTCCAATATTAGCTTGTTGTTCCAAAGTATAAACTCCACCCTTATGCATCCTTTGAGATCCTATCTCCCCCGCTTGATATAAACCCTCCACATTGATAACCCTGCTGGTCAGCAAAAGCCACCAGCTAAGACTATAGTGTCAGCAACTCGAGACAACAGACCCTCAATGTTATTGCCAAGAATCTCCAGTCATCTTCCAACGGGATTGGTGACTCTACTTTGGAGGAATCTTATCCATGATTTTGACAAGGATTCATTGATTTCATTAGCTGTTTCCCCACAAAATTTTCCCAAGAAATACCCCTAAACTTCAAATTCAAAGACCTTACATCCATACAAATTTCGCCATTCGACTATGCAAATAACCCCCTTCCTCACCCTAATATGAAACTCTAAAATCTCTATGAATCTTTCACTGCTTTTCTTTCTACAAACCATTTCAATAACCCAATACACATCCTAGAAATGGTTGAAAAAAATGTCTTCTACAATCTGATCTCACATTCTCTAGTCAGCGCTCATTGATTTCAAGCCTTCCAAACCCATATCGACACCAAATAACCATGAAACCTTTCCTAGATACAAATCAAATCTAAAATCATAAGCAAAGACAATAGTTTTTGAATCTACAGAAACCTCTTACAGGAAAAATTGCAAGGCTAGTCCCAGTCAATTGATATTTCAAATAATCTATTTCAAACTTCAGATAATGTTAAAAAGTCTGCTTATCTGGAACATATTGCAAAAAAAATTTTTTTTTTTTTTTGAAACAGCATATTGCAACTTTTTGAAGCAACTAAAGTAAAGTTCTCAAATCTGAATACAATAGGAGTGGAGCAGCAGCTCCACTGATGTAGTAAAATGCAAAATGCAACTAATTTACTTTCTAGTTAAATGGTTGATCAAAATCATGGGAGTGACATCATAGCATATGAGAACAATGTTAATTATTCAGCTCAAATAAGGGAACCATCTCTAGTAATCCACATTTCAAATCCAACTGAATTACTTGAAATAAGTTCAAATTATAAAAGTGGATGACAAGTGCCTAAAACCCTTCCAAAACCAAATGCGCTAAAATTTTTTTTTTTTACCTCTAGGTGGCCAAGGGAACTCATACTTGGCATGTCCAAGTGCATCCTGCATGACTCGTGAATCATTTGCACTCCCTTCCCATCCATAATGCACATACGTAAACCACATGTCGAAGTTACATGCACACATCACGTTTTGGGTGATGTCACTTCGTCTATCTCTGAATGCGGTGGTCCTACCGGATGGGGCAGAAGCACTTATGTGCATCCCATCGATAGCCCCCACACATTTCTATTAAAAAAATAGGTAGCTCTAATTAATAAATTAAACTTATGTGCAAATACTGTGAACAATATGTTAACTTGTCTACTTTATTTAATATTTCCCAATTAAGCTCAATTATAAAAACTAGAAATACTTCAGAACTCTTTCATACTTCATATTGTTTTCTTTCTATTCTCTATTACGAATCTTTTACATTTTAACGAATCAAAATGATTATTTATCTAAGAACTAAAAAAAGACAAATCGAAGCATACCTCAAATCATGGATAATATTTCTCATTCCCTCAAAGTGAATGAGGAAGTTCAGCTGCATCAGCGTCAGGCCGGATGATGAGACATCCCAAAGCATGGATAGCACGCAAGGCACGCCGGAACCGCCTTTGAATGGTCTCCAGAGAATGTTGGAAGCGGTTGGCAGTAAGCCGGTAGTCGGCATTGTGTCCGATGATAAATAGCACTGTCCCAACGGACTCCTCAACTGAAACAATACCAGTGTCCTCCTCTATTAGGTGCAACCGCTTCAACTCATTACACAAGTGCCTAAAAATGGTCTTGTCCATGCGGAATATGTCGTAACACACTTGGGGATTTCCTTCTAGTACTTCAATCACGTATGACCTCCCACTCAGGATACTAGTGCACATAGATCGCTTCATGTAGTACTTTTGCACGTACTCTATACACAACTGAACGTAGGCTGTGGCAATCTCGAGCTCCACCTCACTATCGAACTCATCTGAATTGGAGTCAGCCATGACTGAATCATGATCTGAATCAGTGTTGGTCGTAACTGAATCAGGATCTGAATCGGCGTCGGCCGTAACTGAATCACGATCTGAATCGATGTCGGCCGTAACTGAATCACGATCTGAATCAGTGTCGGCCATAACTGAATCACACCTGTGAGCAGCCAAATAGTTCACATTAGCCACTATAAAGAAGTACACATATATATATATATATATATATATATATATATATATATATATATATATATCGCTATATGTATATATATATATATCTATATTGCTGTATGTATATATATTAGTATATATATAAATGAGTATATATGGCTGTATGTATATATACGTGAGTATATATATTTCTACATAATAGTATTTCTAATTCTGAGTAAGTGACTTATATATAAATGAGTATATATATATATATATATATAAGCTGTATGCATATATAAGTCAGTATATATAAGTGAGTATATTTCTGCATAAGTGAGAAAATATATCTGCATAAGTGAGTATATATAATTCTGCATGTATATATAAATGAGTCTATATATTGCTGGAAGCACTATATATATATACATAGGTGTTACTGTGTGTACCACAAAAATTCCATAAAGAAAACATCAAATTTTGTAATATATATATATATATATATATATATGTCACCAAACAAATAAATTCATAAAAGAGACGACAACCATAACACATATTTCTTACATAAGTAGCATAGATGTCCAAAGCATTCAACATAATAAAGGAAGGCAGCATACAAACATTGTCCAAAATATTAACATATTACAGACTTTGCCTATTCACATTAAACCAAACTAAGAGTACTAATTAACTTCCTACGCTATCTACACAGCGCACATCATCAATTAACTTCATAGGTTGTCAACCACAACCATCACTACTGCAATCCACCCCCAATAAACTCAATCCATGCCCTTCTTCTATCAACCGTCATAGCAAAAAAAGCAGCTCTACTCTTGGAGTTATGAAGCTCCTGCACGACCTTGCAATATGTGACATGATCCACATCGGTATGCTGGTTGAGCAGAGTTATAGCTTGTGTAATTGAGTCATTGACAGCCCCCACACCTGACTCTCCAGTGTCGGTGGACTTTTTCCCCCGACGATGCCTCATTTCAGTAAACCCCAATATTGCCTCAGTCATGGATTCAAGGGAGTGCCCTTTCTTCCTTTTTCCAGTTGAATGAGATGGTTCAGCTGGCCGCTTTTCAGCTTGCCTCCGACTCTGGGCTTCACTCGGTGTGGGCAGCTCCTCCAAGTCATCCACACCATCGGTGTTGACATTGAAATGTACCCCCTCAGATAGGAAGGCTGCATGAAGTTCTCTCTCTTCGTCACTGTTGGGTGCTGGTTGGGCAGATGACATTTGGAGGAAACCCGTGGCTGTGTTTGAATTGAAAAGCGTGCCCAACAGATCGTAGTGATTCAGCCCCTGTTTTTTGAACTCCTTGAATTTATGATTCACCTATTAACAACCATATATATTGGGTTAGATGACTTAGTCATATAAGTAGCAAAATATAAAGGCTATAAATAAGCACTTTGTAGATGAGTTGTATATATGACTGAAAATAAGCTTTAAGAGCCTTTATTTGAACAGTTTGTGTTCTTTGTGAGGTGCCTAATCAGTTATTAATATGGTCTAAGCAGCTCACTTTCCATTTAATTTTAAATCATACCACAGTCCATCACTTTCCTAGCCCATCACTTCCACGATGGAGAACATTTTTTGATCTAAAATTATGAGTTGAAAATAGAGTGTAACAGGTTTTATCCTTAATTCAGTACCAGTCTAGTTTGCAGCACAAACCTACAGTAACAGTATGTTGAACCCTTGCACAGACCCACCATCACCACCTCAAGGGGACAAACAGTATGAAAGACAACACACAAACACAAACAAATGCAGCAGTAACAATGAATAGTACCAATAGATCCATGAGAACACAAAAAAAAAAAAAAAAGTAGAAGCACAAATATATTAGATTTTTTGCAGCTGGATAAACGAAGCCCATTTCACATTACCCCCAATAGATCCAACTAACCACAATTCAACTGAGAATGATTCACAAAACTACAATAGTTATACACTTACAACATAGTGCTGGTAAAACATCTTTGTTTTTAAAGTACTTATCTTTTTTAATCATTTTACATTCAGTGTTTAAGAGATGGGCCAAGCTATAATGAACACAAGGAAGATTTCAGTGTCATTTTATTTACAACCATAAACCATGCATATAGCTAATTGTAATAAATTTTGTTGGAGTATGTTAAACGACTTATCGCAAATGCAGCAGCCCAGGCTTCCTCACTGGCTGTCACAGTATTTGAAATGGAGTCCCATCCCATTCCTGTACGTGCAATGAGATGGGAGAATATGCGGTGTCGAGTTTTCATTCGTTGATATTTTTGTGAAAGTTGTCCCTTGCTGTAATCTCTATTTGTGCGTTTCTTAAACTCATTAATAATAGTTGTCCAAGTTCCAGTCTTGAATTGTCCTTGGGGCATATTCCCTTTTGCATCCTCTTCTAACAATATTTCAATGAAATGCCTCTCGACTGCAATAGGCCACATCTTCCTATCCTGGGCAGTAGCTGTTCTCTCATCCATCTAAATACAGGTTGGTATACTTACGTAGAGTTGTCATTTGAACTTGTATAATACGGATTAAAAAACAATTAACTACTCACTAACAGTACCAACCAGCAGGCATATAATAGAAACTAAGGACCATAAATATCAAATATGATAGCAGAGTCCAATAATTTAAGTGGCTTCAAGGTTGCTAACGAAGTGGATCAACAAGAATTGCACATTTGAAGAACATATAAAATGTAGTAACAGGTATGAAATGGTACAGACATAAATTACATATCAAAAACAATAATTTCTCAGTAACTCATATCAACATCAATCGTTTTTATACCCATTCCTTGGGAGGACTGATGTTATTTACTCTTATAGTAAACAAATAAGATTATTCACTCCACAATTTCAATTGACAGATAGTTTTAGTGTATTATTACTGCAATAAAAGGAGAACTTCTTTTGACTACATACACGGCCCAATCAACACAAAATGCATGACCTAGGTACAAAATTATGACAATAATACAAGCGGTCACAAATGATTCACTACCTATTAACAATTTAAACAAACCACATTTTGGCAGACCTACCAGTAAGGGAACACGGTGAGATCTGTTGGAGGAAGCAGATGAGGAACCACACGCTCTGTATTGCACGAGAGAGGTGGAGGATGATGAGGATGAGACTTCCATCCGAATGAATATGTGGGACTTAAATATTGTTGCAGCTTGATTAATGACAACAAAGCTGAGTTAGAATGAGATGTGAAAGAAAGCTGCAGCAAGCACTTAAGAAAATTAGAAATATTTACCTCACAAAGGCCTTCGCACTGTGTGAGTTATGCAAAAGTGGTTAGCACCAAAGCTTTAGCTGAGGGTGGGATCTCTGCAGCTTATTTACCGGACCAAGCCCTTCGTACTGTTGGGATTTTGGTTAGCACCCAAATGTGTAGGCGAGGGTGGGATATCGTCCTCAGATTAGGGGTACTTGGGCATGAATTATGATCCTGAGGAAGTTTTAATGCGATTGACTGAAATGGTTGGGTGATGCGGTGTGAGCTGTGTGTAGAAGACACGTTAAGTGGGTCGGTGAGGATTTAATAATGGTGAATCTTGCTGGGTCGGTGAGGGGAGTAATGGAGGTGGGTGAGAGAAATTTTCGCTGGGTTTGCTCTGTTTGTGTGGCATGAAGAGATGAGAGGAAGAGGGGAGACAGAAATTGAGAAAAAGCTGATGAGGTGGGCCCCATAAGAGTGTTCAGTTATTTACGGAAGTGCCACTGAAATTGGTGTTTTGTTGCTTGAAATCAGCTCTGAGGTGATTCCTAAAAACTGTGTTTAAACACCGGTTTTTGAACAATACTTTTCGAACATCCCTTTCCTGAAATGGTCCACCAAACACGCTTTTTTTTTTGGACACTACTGTTATGTGTTTTAAACACTAAAACATATGTTTTGAACTGAAGCACCAAACGGGCTGTTAGTCTGCATACAGATAAAACTATACATTGAATTTTGAAGGACAATGCCACCTCCCTCCTTTTATAATTAATATATACACACACAATTATGTATATTAATTTTAGTAATTTTGTTTTATAAAATTAAACTTTGCTCCCCTTAACAATCATTGAATCTTTTAAAAGTAATGCTTCAGTTACAAACTTACGGATTTTTTCAATTTAACACCAAAATGCTAATAATTTCATTAGTTAGTATCGTTTCCAAACTAGTTAAGACACTAAGATCTCGAGTCTCTTAGACTCAAGTTCACTGTAGCAAATTGAGTCTTAAAGACTCAAGTTCCATGTGCTGACAGGATCCACGTGGAGTTCGGGTATTAGAGACTTGAGTTCCTACTCTACACCAAAAAAAAAAAAAGAATTACAGGAAAACAAAACCTTTGCCTGAGGAAGAAGAAAACCTTTGCACAAATCCAATTCATGCAATACAAAGAAGAAGAAGGAAGGAACACCAAAAAAAAAAGGGTATTAGAGGAAAACGAAACCTTCACTTGGAGCCTTTGCTACCGCCGACTAGAGCCTTCGCCGCCTAGGTTCAATTCAAGCCAACTTCCCTCACCTAGAGCCTTCGCCACTACTGCCGTCTAGGTTCAGTCCAAGCCAAAGGGTTTGGATTAGGAAGATCAAAACCAAAGGTTTTGGGTTAGGGAGATATGGGTTCGTGGGGATTTGGGTTAGGGAGGTTTGAGAAAGGCATAGTTTCTGTTTTTGATCTCTTGCTTAATACTTAGTAGTAGTAGTAGTAGTAGTAGTAGTTGTTGTTGTTGTTGTTTTTTTTTTTTTTTTTTTCCTTCTTCTAACGGGTTTGTTGCTTCGTTGTTTTTGTTTGACGTTGATTTGCCGCCTTCGTTGTTGATCTCTCATCCTTCTTCATTATTTCTTTATGGAGCTCGAGTCTTTAAAACTCGAGTTCCACATGGAAAAATTTACCACCTCAACACTGCTAGTACATAAAACTCAAGTCCCTAATACTTGAGTTGCTATAGCGAAATCGACTCGAGTTCCACATGGAAAAATTTTCCACCTCAACATTGCCAGTACATAAAACTCAAGTCCCTGAGATTCGAGTTGCTATAGTGAAATCATGTCTAAGAGACTCAAGATGTTTTGTTTTCTAAATAGTTTTGAAACAATGCTAACTAATAAAATTGTTAGCATTTTGGTTTTAATTGCAAAACAATTCTCAAACTTATCTATAACATTTTTACAAACTATTGAAATACACATTCTTATTGGTTCACATTTAGGCCCACCACTTATATCACTTTTTTACTTATCAATAACCACTGACCATATCAATATATCACCAATTTGTAATTCTAGCATTTTCCTTATTTTATAGGCCTTAAAAAAATTATATATTTGAAATTCAAAGCAAAATATACAAGCCCAACAAAATTAGCTCAACAACAAAAATACTAATAACAAAACTATTTTTTTTTTTAAAAAGCACAATTAACCAATTTTACTAAAAAAAAAAAAAAAATTCGCCCTTTAAAAAATTTTAAACAAAATAATTTTGCATTTTCCTAGCAGCAAATGCACACATTAAACACTCAAAAAAAAAAAAAAAGACACATAGCTAGCAACAGAGTCGCCTTCCCTAACTTCAAGTTTTGGCTTTGTCCCTAAGTCTACATCTTCTTATTGTAAATGACTTGAATCGTATTTTGGGTTTTCGAGGACTATTTCTTATTTCATTAGTAATAGTAACGTGTATGGAGTAGAAATTTAGTGTTTTAGAGACCTTCGGCACTTAAAAGATGTAAGAAAGGGAGAAATATTAGGTGTTTGTGTTAATGGGAAGATGGATAAACTTTGTAGATAAGCACAAGGAAGGTAAAATAAAATTAAAAAAAAATAAACCCCTTTAGAGATCAATAGGCATGCGAGAGAGAGAGAGAGAGAGAGAGAGAGAGAGAGAAGAAGAAGAAGAAGAAGAAGAAGAAGAAGAAGAAGAAGATCGCTCTTTGCTTAAGCTATACCATCTGATGGGATAACAAAACAAAATTACATCTATGGCTCGTCCAGCGGGGTCGTCCATCACGAACTGTTAGCCAAACGACCAGACCATTTCTTATTCGTCCAGACATCTCGTCCTTGGGAGTTAACCAAATTGAATAAACCTCATAATCAAGTCGAAAGAGTCGTCCATATGCAAAGCAGATGGACGACCAAACAACGGCATGACGAAGGGTCGTCCATAGACATTGCACATGGACGACCCTACAATACTTAACAAATTCTGGAGCAGGTAACCAACCTATGTTCATCGCCAGCAATTTCTCCTAAGCATGTAACTTCCATCAGCGGTTACTGCTTCTATAGCCGTTAGGGAAGTTATCTCCGTAAAACCAGTCATTCCATAAATCTTGGGGAGGTTACTAAACCAAGTAACTGTCCCAAGATCCCCTATATAAAGGACCGGTCTGAAACAGACAAAGGTATAAAATTCTGAGATTTTACTCCCAAAAAGTTGGAACTACATTTCCTTGTTGAGAAAACTAACTTTATCATCGGAGAGTATTTGACCGGTCCACCCCGGTCACTCCCTTAATTGTTTCTTCTTTTCAGGCCTTCGCTACTGCCGTAACCCACCGAAGCCGAAGTGTTCAACCAATTGATTTATCACATCATCACCATCTAAAAAAGCTTTTTATTCAGTGCAACCAATCAAAGAACACCTCTGGATTGACCTCACCATAAAAGTCATTAACTTCCATTTTAACACCTCTATCCGCATTAGTAAATAACAGACCAATGATGGACGATAAGGTTGATTCTTTTCCATAAAACCAGCACCTTGATGCGTGAACACAATTGTGGATTCTGTTTGTTGTGGGAGCATTTAACCAGTGCTTAATCCGTAGGAAGTTATAGAATAAAAATGTATTGAATCTGAGGGAAGCATAGAGGCTACACTAGGGCCTATTTAGAGGATTTGGAAACTACGGAGGACTACTAAATGAAGAATCTAAAAAATCAAGAAAAGTAGAAAAGAGCCTTTGGCATTTGGATCGACAGTAGACATATGTCCTCGTTTCTCACCAGAAATATTTCTTGGTTTTTCTATGTCATCTGACGTTATTCATTACTACTTACATCTCTTTCTTGGTGACTTCTAACCTAACCTGTCTCCCTTAGCAAAATAGTGACTGAAGGACAGTTTATCCAATGATCACCCCAACAAATAATCTCTCTTTAGCTTCGCTTCTGGCCTTCCCTAGAACTACACTCGCTCTTAGCTGAAACGCCGAGAAAAGGTATAGCTTTCCTGGACCTAATGTCTCCCTAATTCACTGTACACAATTACATACAGCCACAGACTCACACAGCCACTTATAATGGTCTTCAATAAAAATACAAAGAAACATAAGCCAATAATGCCCATATTTAATCATATACAGAAGACATTGTAAAATAGACATTCATGTAACAAGTATATCAGTCAGTACATTTTCTAAGGATGACTAAACATACAGCTGCATCTGATAACTGTACAGGAGGAATATCACTTTATTATGGGAGCAGAGTGTCCAAACTTAGGACATCAGAAGCTAAAAAGAAAAGAAACAAGCACTAGAAATAGCTTATTACAGTAAAGGTATTCTTTATTAACCACCTCTACAAGAATTTCTCTATGCTGGTAGTCAAGGTGGATTTGGGAACGGCACCTATAACCGTGTCTTTTTTCTCACCGTTCTTAAAGACTATGACAGTTGGGATGCTTCTAATCCCATAACGGGTTGCAATTGAAGGGCTCTCATCAGTATTAACTTTGTAGCATTTGATCTTTCCAGCATATTGCTTTGCCAGTTCATCAATAACAGGATGGATCATACGGCATGGCCCACACCATGGGGCCCAAAATTCAACCAGAACAGGGGATTCAGATTCAAGAACAAGTGACTGCCAATTTGCATCTGTAATAGCAGGAACTGCAATTTTCCAAAGAATACACTGTTTAATTTTATTAATAGTTTCCTCAAACTGACAAAAGAGACACTGACCAATAATAGATCCCAACTACAAGAACTAAACAAAAATATAAAAGAATAACATACACAGTTTAAAACAGTCAACATCAACAGAGAAGCAAAATTTTCACTATTTCCAAAAATAGGGTTCCAAAGTTATTCACACATCAACCATATCAAAATCCAAATATTATTTTTCTAAAAAACCTTATTGATACACCCTGTCCCATATGTAAAAGCAACCTGAGAAGATAGAAATTGTAGATTGAATTCCTTGTACAACATATTGTAGCATATACTCAGCCATTGCATCCATAAAGTAAGAAATATTTTTAATTAAGTTTTACATGATGCAAGCAACCAATCTAGTAAGGCTGCCTACCAATCACCTTGCAATCCTCTCACAAACCCCATAGAAGTGGGAGCTTTGTGCACTAAGTACAACCTTTTCAATAATTTCTTTTTATTAAAAGAAAGTGCAAACCCTAGCACTGGGAAGTATACGACGATTACAATGATCTAAACATTCCAGCAAAGGAAAACAATCGCCACCCCACCCACCCCCCACTCTGTCTTCTTTGATAAGTGACAATCGACGCCTCCAATTGCCCACAACCAATCAAATAAATACCTCAAATGCAGGAATTCAATTGAAGCAATGAGGATTCCATCTCATCGAACATCCTAGAATTACACTCCCTCCAAATAAACCACAATAAACACAAAGGATAGCATTCCACACATCCACACTTCGATACAGCATCTACTAATCAATTGAAATTTTTTTTTTTTTAATACATAATAAGAGTAATATTATTGAGAAAAGATAAAGAAAGAAGAATACAAGGTGTTCATGATGAACACAGATAAAAATAATAATAAAAGACAGAAAAAAGAAATCAAGAGACTATTCTAAAAGAAGAAAGGAAGTCTATAAGAGAAGAACAATCCGTGAAACCCCAACACTAAGACCAATCAAAAAGACTACGCTAGCACAAATTTTTTAACTCAACCAACGATTTCTTAGTATCCTCAAAGGAGCGACAATTCCGTTCCATCCAAACAATCCACATCAAACAGCTTGGAACCAAATTCCAAATTAGGGGTGTCCAAGAAACCTGGACAACCCGATCAAACTAACAAACCAGCCAGACTGACTCGTTCGCTGCCTGATCCAACAACTCTGGCAGTCGGCAGCAGGTCTCAGCCTCAAAGTCCAGCGGGTCGAATGGCAGGTTTTCTCCTCTAAAACCCGAGCCACCTAACCAAACAAACCACAAATTCAGATTAGCCCTCCTCCACTCAGATCCCGCGACGATCAGCCCTCCTCCACTCAAATCCAGTTTTATTTCTCTCAGATCTACTTAGATCCGATGACTTTTGGCTCAGATCCGACAATATTTTTCTCAAATCCGCTAAGATCGGGTGACTTTGCCTTAGATCCGATGATGTTTAAGCTCAGATTCAGCAACATTTCACTCTCCTTCACTCAGATCCAGCGATGTTTCGTTCTCCTCCGCCCAAACTCGGCCAAGATTTGCTCTCCTCCACCTGCGGCCACCCTTCGTCAATTTCAACCAAACTGACTGATCGTTTTCTAGAATCCGATCCGACTCGACCCTTGCTGATCGGCGGTCAGTTGTGGGTCTGATCTTCTTCCACCCACCTGAGTGGGTAGAGTCTGGGTCGAGTCCAAACCCTACCTAGATCGACCTGTGAACAACCCTATTCCAAATGTATGAATTATGGTTCCCAAGCCAGTGTCTCCATTCTCCAACAAAATAACAAACTGTCTCAAACAAAATAACAAACCCGCCTTAGAGCCTGGCATGACCCATTGAATACCAAAAACCTGAAGCATATGCACCCAAAAAGAATGTGCTACAAGACAGTGAAGAAGGAGATGGTCCACAAATTTCCCATTACAACAGCACATACAACACCAATTTGCCAAAGAGAGACCCCTAATCATGAGATTATCCAAAGTAAAAATCCAACAATGAGTTGTTGTCTCCTAATTGAATTTGTTTAGTCAATAAAGGATTCACCAAAAGACCCAGTCTGTTACCAGGCCTCACAATACCACTTACATAATGTCCAAATGATCAATTTCCCAGGCCTGTAATCTGTGCACAGCCAACCTTGAATCATCAAATTTAGCCTAACCTCAGATTGAATATAGAATCGATTGGAGATTGTGGAAACATGCTTAAAACAAATGCATTAAAAAAAAATGGCAGCATTAACAACCCCCCCCCCCCCCCCCCCTTCTCTTCCACCAACCATGATTTCTTTCATATTATGAAATCTGTATCCTTTGTCATGGTTACAATTTTTTAGAGACTGGGGTATTCATAGTAAATCAAACAATGGGACCTACTGCAAAGCATCCTACCATCTACATAAGGTATTTATTATAATTTGCCAAAATTCTCAAACTTCCAGACCACATGGTACAGCCGTGCCTTCTTTTCAAAATCAAATAATAGTTTAATGACTTCATCTACAAGGTGCTTTAAATAAAGCAGTCTAGGGAATGTGAGACAGAAATAACACAGTATATTGACCAGTTTTATTAGTAAATTCATCTCTATATTATGGGAGGTCATCAAGACTGACACCTCAAATTATCGTATTTCCAACTATCTGTTAACAATGCAAGGAATGCATGAAAAAATAAAAAGTACACTTACGAAATAAAAAAAGTTAGAGATAGTAGTAAAGATTTTTTTTTTTTTTAATTACTAATAGAAAGAAAGGAATTTTAAATTTGAAACTCATATCAAATGGAGAAAAGATAATTTAGAATATAAACGAGTCTTTTTTTTTCCTTCATAAAAGTAATCAGTTTTATTGAAATGAAAAAGGACAAAGCCCGAGTACACAGTAAGAACGCAAGAGCAAACACAACAAATTAAGAGCTAAAATTACGAGGAAAAAAAAAAAACAGATCCATGATTTCTAAAAGAGAAGACAACAAAGATTCCAAATATTCCTCAACCAATCAAAATTGATAAGTATCTTATGTGGTACTAAAAAGTGAAAGTAAAGGAAAGATCCTCCAAAGCTACAATTCCACATTTCCAGTTATGTTTCCTAAGTTGTTTAAGTTCAAGTTCTTAGATTTGGTGATTGTTTAATCATTAGTTCTTCATCCTCAGTTAAACTTACTTATCCAATATAATAATAATAAGACTAAAATGCAAAACTCACTCTCTAAGTTTCACCAGAATTCAATTCAATTCTCTAATTTTGCATTCATTCATTTTAGTCGTTTAAGTTTCAAGTTTATTCAATTAAGGCCTTTCCGCTTAGCTTCCATTAAAGTTTCAAGTCAAATTTTTAATTTTTTTTCTTTAAATTTTTTTAGAAAAAAAAAAATGGAAAATATTTTTCAATCATTAATTGGATTTTTTTTTAATTTAAAAAATTTGAAGAAAAAAAAATTAAAATTTTGGACAATTAACCACAACATTTAAGGAAATTTGATGGAGATGTCTTAATTGAATAAACTTTAAAGTTAGAGATCTGAAATGAATTCAAGAGAGGATCACATTTTAGCTTAATAATAATACTAAGTTCTTCCAGTTAAACATAATTTTCTGAACAAGAAGTACGAGAGCTATTTTTCCAACATGCCATGACATAAAACCTTATACAAGCCAACGCTAAACTTAGGGAAGTTGAAGTAACTGACATCTCAAGTCCAAGTCCAAATCCTAACACACCACCACTCTACTGCACCACCATACCAATCAGTGAAATCACAACCTAAAAGAAAGACTACAAATCTACAAATATCTGATAAAATAAATATACACTCAACCAACCACAAGGTAAACTAAATGGCACTCTCCACCTCTTGTGGGTTCAAAATCCACCTAGTTAGTGCCTGGTGCATGTGTAACTTTCCAATAATTTTTTTTTTTTTTAAAGGTCCGAGTTCGAGTTCGAGTTCGAGTCCGAGAATCAACCGCTCCAAGAAACAATTAAAAAATAAAAATCTAAAAAAACGACAAGACTGCCAACCAACCACCTCTCCCAAAGTAGGCACCACCTTTCCGAAAAAAACAGCTCTATATTCAATCTCTAACAGTAATTCCACAAACAAAATTAAGGACTGCCAACCATCAACCTCTCCAAAGTAGGCACCACCTTTTATTAATTTTTGTACTGTACTTAAAAAGTGAGATCCTTTTTCTTACTTTCCAGAAAAATACAGCTCTATAATCAATCTCTAACAGTCATTCCACAAACAAAATATATTATACTAATACAATAAGGGAAAGGAGAGACAATTAAAAGTCTTTATTGCTATTTGAAAAAAAAAAAAAAAAAAAAGATAATATCGATCCTAAGTCCTGAGTCCTGACCTTCAACAGCGGTGTCCTGAACCTCGCACACGACGGGTCCGGCGCTGGCGGCACGTCGCGAGGTGACGGTGAGGGGGCCAAGAGAGCGAGCGGTGAAAGTGGGTCCGACTTTGAGGCCTTTGAAGAGAGGGAATGATATACGTGCGGAGAAGGAAGAAAGGGAAGAAGAGACAGCTGGTGCGATGTGAGAGTGAGTAGGGAGAGAGAGAGCAGAAACAGCGCGTGGGACACTGAGGGTGTCGAGTACAGTGGCCATCGAAGCAGGGGATTGGAGCTGTAAGATTAAGAGAGAGTGAGACAGAAGAATTGGGGGCAAGTGTAGAGTTTGGGATCTGAGAGGTTGAGACCTGAGAGGGAGAGAGGGAGTGGGTGTTTTGTGTTTAGTTTAGCGATTGGATGGAGAGGGAAGTGGCCTGGATGAAGGTGAGGAAAAGGGCTTTTCGTCCGGTGATTTATGCTGCAGTTTGGGCATTTGACGAATACTATAATGCCGGGTGGACTTATTGAAAGTGATAATGATGGTTTAGAAAATGACGAACCTGGTTTCCACTTTTTTATTTACGATTCTAATTTTTTTATTACTCTCAATTTTTTTTTTTTTCATTGGTTAAAATTGAAAATTACTTTTTTAATTCTCTTTTTTTTTTTTTTGAGGGTGTTTTTTAATTCTCAATCTCAAAGATTTTTGTTTTTTATATTTATTTATACTAATATATAATTATGTGCATATGCACAAGTACACACCAATATAGATATATAATTGTATATTTTAAAATAATCATAATTATATATATATATATATATATATATATATATATATATATATATATATAATTTTGTAATCTAATTAGATCTAAACTCTTTGATTTTTGCACCTAGTAATTTAATTGATACACAAATTTAAAAATTAAATGAGATATATGACCCAAAATTAGACTTCAATTTAGAATTTTGGATTTTCTTAGTTTTGGCTATATATATATATATATGTGTGTGTGTGTGTGTATGTATGTATGTATGTATGTACTGAGTTTTTTTAAACACAATTATAGTTCTCAAAACATAAATCAATTTTTTATTTTTCTGTATCGTATATCATAAAACACAAACACTTAATAAAATTTATAAATATACATATATAAAGGGTATATTCATCATAAATTTTAAGTATATTCAACTAATAACTAATTTATTCATCATTTATGTAATATTATTTAACATGCTAGCTAAATAAATCAAACTAGCACATGTTTAAAACATACACATTCAAATTGATTAAACTCAAAAATTATAATATATTACGAATAACCCAAAATAATAATGTTTTTTCATCATATTGTCTAATCAACTACATCTAAGTCGTTGCTATCATCATGTTCATCATTTTACAAACTTATTTCTTCACTAGAATTTTCTTCTTCATCATCAACATTTATTATCTCTTCTTATTCTTTTATTTTAATAATTAAAAAAAAAAATTTCTTCTTGACATTCTAGTTTCTTAAACTTATAACAATAATGACAAAAAAATATTAATCAAATTGTTAGTTAATACCTAATTCATAATGTAGAAAAGAAATTTGAAAATATGAAATTGAAGTGTATGTGTGTAGTCCAAATTTCATAGGGGAGTAGGTTGAAACTCTCTCAAAAATTTAGTAGAGAGAGAGAGAGAAACCTTATGGATAAATTAGGCTAAATTAAATAAGCTAATAATTTTGTGTTAAAAAGAAGTCTAATAATTTGTTAGATTCAAATAAAAGTACAAATTTTAACCCAAAAAAAAAAAAAAACATATTTTAAAGCATTGGTCTATTTATTATACAATAGGTATGTTTTACGTTATATATATATATTTTATTTATTTATACTTATATAAATAAAAGTGGAACCTCTCCTCTACAAATTCCCCCAATTATGAGAAATTAAAAATAAAGATTTTGGAGTGCTATCTTACCCCTCCAAGTACTTGAAACCCTTCTTCCCCCTTCCACAAAAATCTAACATATCCCCCTTTCAAGCTATTCCCCTCGCCTAATATTCCATCCAAACACACTATAAGTTACATTGAATAGAAAAAGTATGGGCTGTGTGGTATTAGATTTTGAACAACAGTTTTCAGTGTTTAAACACTGAAACGTGTATTTTCATCACACTTTTTAATCCATACGTATTTCCACAACACTTAAACAACGATATTAGAAATCTCTAATCAAACAGATCATATATTTTCTAAGATTGAAATTCTTATCTAAACTAAAAGGTCATGCTAGAAATCTCTAATCAAACACTAGAATTAAAAATTAACAATTTTTTTTTTAATTTCTTCAAACTTTTGACAATAAAATTTTAATTGAAATAGCATTTTCACTTTCTTATACTTTGAAGGGCAAATTGCAAATTATACTCTAAAAGTTTGGGAGTGTTTGGATTTTACACTTTGAAATTTCAAAATATGGATTTTACCCTTGAAGTTTGGGGGTGTTTGGATTTTACACCCTAACGTTTCAAATTTTTTTTTATGTTACCTCCTAAATCTTAGGGTGTTTGAATTTTACTCTCTAAAGTTTAGGAGTATTTGGATTTTACTTTCTAAAGTTTGGGGATGTAAAATTCAAATATCTCTAAAATTTTAGAATTCGAGGGCGTTTGAATTTTACACCCTAAAGTTTTAAAATTCAAGAGTATAAAATTCAAATACCTCTAAACTTTAAGGGGTAAAATCCAAACACCCTCAAATTTTAGGGGGTAAATTTCAAATTCTGAAACTTTAGGGTGTAAAATCCAAACACCCTCAAATTTTAGAAGTGTAATTTGCAAATTTACCCAACTTTTAATGATAAGGTTTCACCTAAAATATTCTTATAGTTTTCCATCAGGCAAAAATACATCATATGATGTTTAGAAGATCGACCAATATTTTGCCGCAAGAGTTATTGATTTTAGTTTATTTGAGAAAAAAAGAATGAAAAAGGAATGGACTAATGTGAAATTTTCAATGACAACAAACACACAATAATGTTGGAAATTGAAATTACTAGTCTTTATTGGTCTAAATATTGTCTTATAATGAGTTAAGATTCATGATATTATTTTTAAGGCTAATATGAAATATTATTGGTTGGTAAAAAATAAAAATAACAATTCATTGACCCTTAATTAGAGGAGATTGTTGGGAAATTTAGACCCCGGTTGATAGAATTAACAAGTTTTAAACCTAAGTTGTTAATTAGATTTATTATGAACAAACCTTGTTAAAACAAACTAACACCAATATCATGTCAATATCATGTACAACGGAAAAGTAAATAAGACAAGATATGATGACCCAAAAAAATCAATAAAACAAACTAATTTCAGAGTAAAAAACTTTAGGGGAAACCTTTCCAAAAAGCAATTCACTATAGTAAAGAGAAGTTTCAGATTTAGTACAAAACTTTTGTCCCTAGATTCCACAATCCTCATAGATGAACTTACAGTAGAAACCTTCTACCGCTTCAGAACCTCTAAACTCTTCAATATATGAACGCCACTATTTTTGCACAGATCCTAGTACGTGACTAATCAAAGATACACAGCTCCCAGTACGTAACTAACTCACCAACTTAAAGATGTTGATGGCTACAAAGTTCTTTACTTCATCAACAATGAAGATCAAGAAGCACTTGGTTACAAAACCCTAAGGCGCAAAGACGCAGTAGCTTCTTTCAGAGAGAATAAGACACTCGGTCACTTTTGTATGTATTCTCCTTGAACTCTTATGTGTGACGGCCTTTAAAATAAGCCTTATATATGTCTAGGGTTATAAAAAAAGAAACCCTACATATACATGTTAGCATGGGCCAAAAATCAAATCTAAAAATTCTGATTTCATAGATCTTGATAGATATTTCTGTCGAGCTTCTATCGAGACCTCGATAAATACATCTGTTTAGTTATTTGTCAAGTTTTAATGAACAACACTTCTTCACTTGTTTCTTGGACAAATTTGCATGACTTCAATACTAGACTTGAACTCTTGTTCCTTGAAGTATTAAACACATCCTAGATCTACCCAATTACAAATAAAGTGCGTTTTGTCAAAGGATTAGTCAATTCTAAATGACATATGTTTCTAACAAGTTCCACATATGTCCTAACAGAAATCTATTTAATCAATTGTTTCTTCTCAAAAAAAAAATCACAGGAGATCATACTAGGATCATTAAAATGAATCTCATGGGCTTGTAGATCGATAATGCTAAAATTGTCCACACTCATTGAACACTATGTTTGCTTATCACAGTATTTTTCCTACAAAATAAGATATAAAATATGATTATCCTAATAAATATCCATTTTTTAAATAAATAAATAATACAAAAGAATACTCTACCAAAGAGATTAGTCCGACTTGGATTGTAGCCCCAAAAAAATGGAAGTCAAATTTGATTAGAAAAGCTTTTAACTTAATCTTTTATAATTTGAATTCAAGTTATACTTGGTATAACTCTATGCATGTTCTATAACTTGTTATTGAATTCATATTTGAAAATCCAACCGTTGAATTACATGTTCTATATATTCTTAACATGCATGCCAATTTTAATGCCAATCGGATGTAATTTATCAATTTATCCAAAAACTCATTTTTTATACATTATTTTAAACTACAAAAATTTGAAATTAAACAATTGATTGATGACATGGCTATTGATTTTTTATTATCTTTAAATTTTGTAAGAATGAAGAATATACAAAGATAATATAATACAGCAGTGGATTTATCAAAATTCATATCCAATTAAAAAATATTGGATGTGTTACACTTAGTGTAACTTGAATCTAACTCATCTTTATATATATATATATATATATATATATATATATATATATATATATAATCAAACTTGAAAATACAAAAGCCAAAAAAAAATCAAATAAAATAAATAAAAATAAATAAAAAACAACAACAACAACAAACAAAGCATTCAGGTGCAAATGTCAATTTGCACAATATCAAATTACCAATTGACACTTCATCAAGATTCGATTGGCACCTAGTTTCCAAGTGATGAGCACTCCAAAGTCCCAACAACAATGTTTCCAAAAGGAAACCAAGAAGTTTTGATTGATACTTTGACCTTTCATCTATCAATTTGATCAAAATTCCTTTTTCTTTTTCTTTTTTTCTTCTAAAGGGATTTAAAAAAAAAAAAAAAATAGGTATAAATAAAGGGCGTACTTATCTAATCACCAATTCACAATCATATTATGTTCATAGTATGATAGGGACGAACCCAGGTGGAGGCTTGCGCCCCCCAGTCCAATTTTTTTGATAAATTATATACATCATTTTTGTAGCTACCCCCATTTCAAAACCTTAGGCTCCTTCTAACTTAACAAAACAAATAAAAACATTTACAATGGTGATTGTATTTTAACAAAATATATATATATATATATATATATATATATTACCACCAAAGAACCAAAAAACCATGTGTTATTGGAGAAGCTAAAACCAAATTGTTTGCATCTACAATAAAAAACTCAAATGCTCTACATTCAATTAAAAACTCAAAGTTTCTCTATTCTTTCATTATTTTAATGAGTTGCTTATATTATTTTAAACGAACTAATAAAAAAAAGAACATTTAATATTGGGTGTATTGTAAAGTGGGGTGATAAAATAGATAAATTAACCATTTGAGGTGTTATAAGCTAAATTTTTTAGCACCACTACTATGAATGCTCTAACTAAAAAAAAAAATAAAAAAAAAATCCTAGCTGCTAGCTTAGTATTAATAAAAAATAAAAATAAAAAGCATTATTTTGTTTTGTTTGTTTGTTTTTTTTTTTTTTTTTTTTTGGTGGTCTTTGTTGGTAGATTATTACATTTTAATATATTAAGAATCAATGATTTTGTGTATTTATAATTTGTTAATACTATATGAATGCCTATTTAGAATTTTTTTTTTCTTATACTCCAGTCCCTTATAAGTTGAAATCCTAAGTCCATTCTTGTAGTATGAGTAGTTTTTAAAGGTTAATTTTCAATTAATTATATGACTGAATATGAAAGATCTTTCCATCTTTCATATTCACATAGAATCTTTTTAGTTGGATTTTTTTCATGAATCATCTATTCAAACTTACATTAAATAAAAAAGAATTTTATATTATTTTTAATTAAAATAAAATAAAATTTTAATTTATAATTAATTACAAATAGCAATAGTAAAATTATATAAAAAGTAAAATAAATGTTAGAATAATTGGATAGTTTATAAATCTATATTATTAAAATAATATTTATATTAGAAAATGAATAGGCAAAATAGAAATTATACAAAGATATAGAAACTTTCAAAGAGTGATTGTTCTACCAACACATAAAAGGGGATTTCAATTCAATTTCTTGATTCATTCATTCTTTTTTAAGAATCCACAAAAAATGAAATAAAAAATTAAAAAAATTGAAAACCCACACTTCAACCATACCATTTCTCTATAAATAGAGTTTCACATAAGGTCTCTTTATCAATGTTTAGATCATTTTTTGTTTGGGTAAATTATGTATTTAACCCCTATTCTTTACAATATATTTTAATTTGATCCTTAAATAGAAACTGCTGACGTAACAAAAGGCCAAAAGAGAAAAAAAATTAGTTTTCATTGATGTGGCAATAGGTTTTTTTTTTTTTTTTTTTTTTTGCCATGCCAACAATTTAAGTCTAAAAAATAATGGTATAGATTAAATTAACATGACACTAAAAAGTTAAAACCAAATTAAAATATGATGTAAATGGACAAAACACGTAATTTAACCCCTTTTTTTTACATTTAAAAAAATAACCAAACCATAAATCCTCCACATTGCTACATTCCATCATGCAAACATAGGCCCTGCAATGTCATACACTATTTTTAACAAAATTTTTCCATCATGAATGATGTTTTATTTGTATCAAAAAAAAAAAAAAAAAAAAAAAATCATTACTGCAGGAGCATGCATAGCTTTTTGATTAAAGCGTAGAAAGTTGATGGCAACATTGGATTGAGACATTTGGGTGTGTAGATCATTAAATGAATGTGAGAGCCGCAACTTCAATCTACTTGTTTTATTGGGCCAAACCCTTGAGAATGAGTGAGATTGTATTGATGCCTCTCTCAAAATGCCAATTTGATTGAATATTTCTTCCCTCTTAAATCAAGTTTTTTACATAAACTCACAACATATTTTATTAATAATGAGAATTATGTTATACCATGGGTCTTAAAACTCAAGAACAATGAAATCTTTGTTTGCTAACAAGGTCGGAGAAGTTAAAGTGGACTAAGGTGAGCACGAAAACCACTCGAATGATGTTGTTTGTTTCTTCTCTCTGTGGATGATTGCCAAACAGGCTTTGTCCCAAGACATTGCAATATCCTTTTTTAACCAAAAAGAAAATCTTTCAATTCTGACTCTTTGGCACTAATCCTAATAGTAAAACCTGACACAATCAATGACAAAAAATATTACACAAAAAAGCATATTTAATAAAATTCAATATTTTATTGTTTTAAAATAATTTCATTAATTTAATTTATAAATAAATATTTTATAGGGTAAATTACGTATTTGGTCCATATTCTATACACTGTATTTTAATTTGGTCTATAACCTTTCAATTGTATCAATTTGGTCTCTAACCTTTCAGTATCATGTCATTTTTTGGATGTAAATAGATGACGCATCTAATGGCTAAAATAAAAAATTAGTTTTCGTTGATGTGATAATACACTTTTGGCTGTCTGTTATGTCATTAATTTTCATCCAAAATATAACAATAGAGACTAATTTAACATGACATTAAAAGGTTAGGAACCAAATTGACATGAAAGGTTAAGGACCAAAATTAAAATAATATGGTGTAAAAAATAAGAACTAGATATGTAATTGACCCTATTTTATAATTAAAAAAAAATGACCAAATTTGAATATAGAGATTACTTTCACAGCACTAATTTTATATATTTCATTAATTCCAAAAATATTTGTTATTCACACCTTCAATTTATTTTTTTAAGAAGATTATTCGCACCTCCTAAATTAAAAGCATTACATGTAATTTAAGGTCCGCTAATTATATTGATAAATTACCAAATTTGGACCAACGTTACCTCAGAGGCAAAATTTGAACTAAATATTGTAGGGCTTTACCCAATTGGGAGCCCTTCCAGAAATTCTCGAAGGCCTGAGCTTGACCCAGACCTAAGAGGGGGTTTGGAAATAGTTTTCAACCAGCAATAGACGCGCCTCGGTTAGGACCTCACTAGCTGCGTCATTGCCCCAAGCGCAAAGATGCTATTGCCTTTCACCTTTGCTTTGCTTTTGAAGTCCCACTTACCCTCCGTATTTGTCTATACTTTCGGTGTGGGATATTATGTCAGTTTGCATTTTTGATGGGAGAATCGTTTCATTGGTTTTCATATCATATCATATGCTTATAATAGTGTGATTTGCTTATGTAAATTCTCTTCTTCTTCTTCTTCTTCTTCTTCTTCTTTTATTTTTTTATTTTTAATGAGGAAATTGCTTATGTAAATTGAACTAAACGTTGACCTACAATATTGCTGGCCAAATTTGAATTGTATTGCCTAGGAAAGATCTAACACTTCCATTACCTATTTAATTGATACTTTTCTGACATGCCATGCCTCAACCCAAAGCTAGTGGAGTCGAGATCTTGGTTTTATAAGTTAAAATCTCAGAAAATATGCTAAAAATATCAAACTAATTCAATATAAAAATATCAATTACAACAGCAACTAAAATCCTTAATCAAGAAGATGATATCGATCTCTTGGATTTTAAAAACTTTTATTAACAATTGAAAATTTTGCTAATAACCTTCAGGTCCAATCACAAATCCACCCCATTAATCAGGTGGTAGCCTAGAATGTGGTTAAAGTCAAAGCTTTCAATTATGTTCTAATCACGGTTCTAATTTATTTATATTGAAATAAAAACCAAATTGTAAGGACTGGGATTTGACCTTCAGCCCACTAAAAATGGATGATGGCCTAACAATCCCAACACAATATATTTGTTAGAGAGTGAGTTTTACAAGTAAAAAACTCAGCAAATCAAGTATAGGCCACAGAAGATTGGATTCATGCCAAAAAGATAAGAAAACAGAATATGAAGGAAATAACACTCCTTGGTCAAGTCCGAGGATAAAGTGTTCTTATATTCATACAAGTATATCTCAATACAAGACGTTCACTTTTTTTTCTCTTTTTCTCTCAGATTCCATGCCCCATTTCTCACGAGGGCCTTTTCCTTATATAGTCCTATTCTTTTCAATCCCAGCCTTCCACTTGTTGATCACGTAGGGGATCTTTTGGATGCTTGTCCCATCAAAAACCTCCTAGAAGTTTTGTGAGTAGCTGTGAACTGGGATATCCCTACTCAGGGGTCATTTCCACATAAATGCGACCAGTTAGTTAGGTACAGAACATTTAATGTGGTGGTAGTAGCCTTCTTCAAAAGTATGATTGCTCATTGCACAATGTCCTCCAGGCATTTGGGTTCCAACCTTCCATAATACCTTCTCGAGGAAGCTTGGCTCCTCGAGAGGTACCACTAACTCGCTATCATTTTTCCTCCTCCTCGGCCTATTAACCTCGATACTTACTAAACCTCTTGACCATCCTCGGGTTCCTATAGGTTCTTGGGCATGGCCCACGACTCAACACTTTTGCTCGGCTTATTTCACCCTTACACAAATAATACTCATTTTTAACACTAATTAATATCATATCATATATTATATAATAAAAGTTGGGCTTAAAAGTCATAGTTGCGCCAAGTAATTTCACCAAATTGTAGAATTTTTTTTAGATTTTAAGAAAAAATAGATATAATTTTTCTTCTCCTATAATTTCTAAGTTGATACGAATCTTACTTTGATTACAATCCAAATTCTATCTTAATTTGATTACAATCCAAATTTTTCATCTAATCCTTAATTTTTTTTTAAAAGCAACATATCTACAAAAATTTATAGATATAATTTTGTTATTATCAACTTTTCCTTTATGACTTTATCACTTTTTTGGATAAAGTTATGTTGAGTTTAACTTTTTCTTCTTCTTCTTCTAAGTTACCGTTTAATGACCATATGACTTTTTTTTTTGGATAAACGTACATCCTAAGTTAATTCTTCTTTTCTTATAATTTCTAGAATGATATGAAATCTAACTTCCTCACAATTAGAAATTCTCTCTCTCTCTCTCTCTCTCTCTCTCTCTATATATATATATATTCTGTTTTTAGTGTATTTTTATATATTCGTAGGCACAACTTCTTCTTCTTATTTTCTCTCTTCCCATTATCAATAATTCTCATTCTCTATACAAGTTCTATGTTGTTTATATATCCAACTCTCCTTTGTTTGTTTGTTTGTTTGTTTGTTTTTTTCCCCATATTACTTGGGCAATTTGATGCTTGTGAAATCCATAGTAGAAGTCTTTATCAAACCTACCATCCAAACTATTACAAGTATGTATTTCTCTTCTTTGTTTTTGTTTTGTTTTGTTTTTTTTTTAAATAAAGGTTTTGCTTATGAGTTATAAATGCAATTTTAAATCCATGAAATCTATTATATAAACGCCTATAAATATTATTTAAGAATGATCAAATTTTGTATTCTCTCCTACAAAAAGGGCTCCATTTGTATTTGTGTTACATTTATACTTGCACTATTAGATTAAATTAATTTTCTTGAGTTGTAAAATTTTATGTCACTATTTCTCAATTTTATTTTTGTTGTTAATGATATTATATGTGTGCGAAAGAAACTGTCTAATATTATGAGCATGTAACTTTTTTTTATTATATTAAATTTTAATGTAATTAATTTTTATTTTGGTTTTACAAATATCGATTTTCATACCTATATTTATCACCCACAACACATTTAAATAGTATTCATGGAAATATATATTTTTAAAATATCATGTTATAAATATCAACAACATATTCCTTCACAAGATTGCTATTAGCAAGTAATAGTAAATCTACATCATGAAAAGGAATTCACGTCTTAATATGATCATGCAACTATTTGCTTGAACTAGTAATTTTTTCTAGCAATTATCTATATCCTTTTTATCCCTTAAGACTCCTTAATATTGAATTTTCATGACTCTCTACTCATTTTTAAGGAGATTCCGTTTAGATAAAAGAGGTTATTAGTGTATCAAAACGTAACTCTTTAAAGGTTTGAAAAGCAAAATACCATGCAGTCTATACTCTTCAAGTGCATAACACATTTTAGATGTACTACAAATATTCTGGCAAATGAAAAACATTTAGTTAAGTTTCCTTAGGTTTTTAATTATTAAATTTAGGCACTTTTTTCATATAATATATTGTGCGATTGTTTGAATCCAAAGAACAATACTTTATATACAATTTATATAATCTTTACTCAAGTGATTATTAATTTTTTATTTTTCAATAAAATTATTCAAAAAGTTTATAACCAAAACCGTGCAACACACAGGAGTAATGCTAGCATACTATAAAACTGAAGTCTCTGATCAATATTTGACTTTTTTCTAGAGCTCCCACGTTTTTACAAATCAGCATTACTACCAAAAAAAAAAAAAAAACTATTTCTAACCACAAAAAAAAAAAAAAAAAAAAAAAATGCTAAAACCCGAAAAATTTTCCACAATTTTGAAAATCAAACCTGATATCCTCACAACTCTAAAAATATTCTCTACCCTTCTCCTTCCCCCAAAACCCAACTCTGAAAATCAATCCCAATAACTATTTCTCCCCCTCCTCTCTCTTCTCTACTCGTCTCCTTCCCCCAAATGCCATTCTCCACATCAGCTTCCTCCAATTTGTTTTTAGCCCTCACAGTTATCCGTGTAAACATTTTTTTTAATTAAAAAAAAAAAAAAACTAATTATCGTTTAGCAACTACATCACGGTCCCGATTCCGACCTTCCTTAAACCAATACGCATACGCGAAAGCTCCCCAAAATCCACAAATCAAACGCAAGAACTTCTCCTTAATTTCCTTCTCTCTAAGTCCTACCCATGACCATAGCTGCCACTGATAGTGTAGCTACCTTCACCCACCATATCTATCACAAGACCTTAGCCGAAGTCACTGATGCATCGAGCTCCAGTCCCTAATTCACACAAGTGAGGTGCTCTAATCACATTGTAGTCCTTTTGATTTCTACAATTTACAACTATTGGGTTTTGATTCAAATGACCCATTTGGTTATTGAATTTGAATGGTGGTTGTGCTTTTAATTGTGGCAATTTAAAGTGAAAATTTCAAATTACCGAAGATTACTCTTTATTCGACAAAATGATAAAAGAGTCTCTATAATAGTGCTTGTGAGGTGTTTGATGCTGGGTCTTGGTGGGATTCTGCATATGGGGACTTTCACTATGAGCACACAGCCACACTACTAGTCAATCCCAAAGTATATTAAAAGATCAATTCTCTGCTTACATAGCTGTTACTTTAGAACCTATATGGAACTTAAGGAACCAGGTGGAACACTGATCAACATCCTAACCACCATTATATAAATTGAAAATAGGGTAGCCGAGTAGATGAATTTATCAGACAAGTTTGGAACTTTGGTAGAAGAAAGGGTGGTGAAAATGGACAAAGCCTACATGTTACAACAATCTACCTACCCTATGGTAGGTAAAGATGAACAACTTCAAAAATTGCTGCAAAATGAGAACAATCAAGATTTTGTGGTTGAGTTTCTATTTCCTTTGATAATTTTGAGAAACTCTTGAACAATATAGTCAAGGCTTTGTGAGTATTTGTTATCTATGTAATTGATTTTGGAAAATTTTTTTTTAATGATTTATTTTTGTTTATGGGTAAAATGAAATACTTCACTAAGTATGTGCCTTTATGCTTCATAATTGTTCATAAGTCATTGATAAGAAAATTTTAGCTTCACAACTATGACATTGATTTAAGGGCATCTTTATAAGTATGTGTTTCCACGTTCTTACCATGACAAATACTTTACATGCTTCTTCATTTATTGATTCAGAAACAGAATGTAGTATATAGCTAGAGCATTGCTTTTTAGTTATGAGGGATATAACATTTTTGTTTCTTAGAATGTACTGAATTCCTTGGCAGAAGGATTTGCTTGCGTGGCCCCCTACCCATGATTGGTTGCCTAAAAAAAGAACTATATGTATCATGGTAAGTTTCTTATGAACATGGGTGCATTAGATTTTTCTTAACAATAATTTATGAACTTTATGAGTCATGTTAAGTTTATGTTGCATGATACTTTTTAAAATATGCAAATTGATGATTGTTGAAGTACTATTAAGTGCTCACATCTCTTAACAGTTACTTTTGAAGCAAACATCATATTCAAGGGAAGTCATTGTCCAATGTAGAAACAAAAGGAGCACAAGGCCTTTCAATGTGTATTTGAGCAATGGAAAAAGCAAGTTCTTCAAGGTATTTCTTGAATAGTTGAACTACTAAATGAATAGATAAGAAATAACTAAATGAAAGGAGCTGCAAAAATTGGTTTGTCTTATAACCCTAATTATTTCTTTGTGATTTGGTTGAAACTTACGTGCATAATGCTATGTATATGCTCTAACTTGATTTCAATATTATAAAACTAGGAATTAGACAATGCATTGTCTTTTATTTGAGAATGGAAATTGATTTGACATAAATAGCTCTAATAATCTAACACATGACACTTAGCTTTTGACATAATTATTGCTTAGATTGTGAAAGATAGTTGGATATGTGGATTTAGATAGATGTGTTTGTCATATTGTCACTTGAAAATATAATTTATAAAAAAATTATAACACCAATTACTCTTTAATTTTATGCAGGCTTTGAGGTTGATTAAATATGTAATGGGAAAATCTAGTGTGAAGTTCATGAGAGAAACGCAAAGACATTCATTGGCCATTTGGCAATTATTTCACTATGAGGGACATTTGGATCCTCTGAAAAGGGATGCACTTAATAAGGTTATGTAGGACATTGCCCATGAAGATGTCTCTTCTATTGTTTTGAGTTTTGGTATTGCATTTACATAGCAGCCAAATATGTTACTATGTTAGAATTTGTTGAATAGTAAAACTTTAGGCATCATCAGGATAATTTTATAAGAGAAATGTTATGTCCACAATATTTTTATAATATTTTACAATAAATTCTAAGTAGTATGTTGTTATTAGTTGTTACAAGTGAATAAAAAAGTAATTTAAATTGTAGATTTAAATTAGATCTAATAACAATTTATCACCTATAATTTGTTATGAAAGAGTTGTGAAAATGTTGCGAATGTATCATTTCTCTAACTTTGTCATTAGCAACGTTTAAAACTAGAAAGTCATAAATAAAGTAACAATTAATTATACTATGACCATGAATGAGTAGAAATTAATTATTTTATAAGTAAAAAATGAAAAATATTCTTCCAAAAAAAATGAAAAATATTCTAAATAAATTACAAAAAAACAGTGATAGTGAATGCAATTACTTATGTGATGATAAAAGTATAAAACACTATCACAAAGGCGATGAAGGAAGCTGAGGGTCATCTGTTTGTCATGTACCTAAAAACATGAATCGTCAATTTGTTAGGCATAACGAAAAACTTACGACTGGATTCGCACTCTGTTCATAAAAAAAAAAAAAAAAAAAAAAAAAAAAAAAAAAAAAAAAAAAAGGACTTGCACTCATTAACCCATCAAACCACCGCACACCCTTGGTGCGATGGTTACTCCACAAATATAAGTGTTTGTGGTGTGTGGGGGTAAAGGCCGAGGTTCAAGTCTTTAGGAGGGAACTTCACACACATAACATATACACTTAGATTAGGATAGAGTAGAATTCTATCTTGATGATGCAATAATCGTCAGTCGAGTAGGTTCCTCCAGACAGGTGAGCAACCTCATCCCTGTACCTGCAATTGTTACGAGAAGAATCCTCTTTGGGTGGTGCTTGCCACAGAGTCTCCAATGGTCAAGTCAGCAAATAGAAGCTTTTAGATAATATGAGAACTTAAGGTATCCGAACTACGGCGTATTTGTATATTAAAGTGTGTACCTTATTTGATTTTGAGGAGTGTTTATATATGACTTCATTGATTCTAGCCATTGTGGCCTTTATTGTGGCTTTAGTGCCTTTTTGTAACACCTCTGGGCTCAGTAATGTAGGCCTTGATGAGCTTCCAACGGTCTGATAGCTAGTTTTGTAATTGCTCAAGGTACTGAATCCTTCATTTAATGGCTTGCCTTCCTTCGTCCATGACGTGGCAAGATGGACGAAGGTGTCTGATGGGTTTGTTTGGGCAAGAAGGTTCGTTGGTCCTATCAGCTGCCCCCCAAGTTCTGTGGTCATCCTTACATGTCATGACAACCACCAGAAGGTGAAAGGTTTCTTACTCAGACATGACTCTTGGGGTTCTGTTCCGCATTTAATGCACAGTGGCGGCGTTGTACACATCGTGGCCACGTGGCACGTTCTGACTGGTGGAGTTAATGCCCCACTCGTGTGTCTTTTGGGTTTCCTGCTGATTTTCAATTTTTTGTGCCTAGTTTTTAAACTTCCTTTCTTTTCTCTTTCTTCTTCACTTTCTCTTTTCTTCGCCATTACTATTCTGTGCTTTTTCTTCTCCGAGTTATTCTCCCTGCGATTTCCTGCATTTTTCCTTTCTGGGGTTGCTTTTTTGAGGTACGACTTCTTCTCACTTTCTTTACTCTTCGTAGCATAGGTAATTTGTAAGGGTTTTTGATTTTTTTTTTCTTTCATGTTTTGGGTTTTTAGGATTTTGCCCCTCTTTTTTTGTTTCTTAGGTTCCATGGTTGGTAGCTCAGAAGTTAGGATACTTTGCTCCTCTGTTTCATTTCTCTTTGCGTGTTTGGGGCTTCTCTAGGAGTTTCTCGTACCTTTTGCCCTTTAGTTGAAGGTTTTGTGTTTGGGTGTAATAGCTTAAGTGTAGTGTTGGCTGATTTGTTCCCCTTATTCCGTCAATCTGTTGATTGGTTTGAGGAATGAGTAGGTGAGCGGAGAGTGATGTCGGAGGTGAGATCCAGTGAGCTTGAGACGAGTTTGTCGTCAAGCGACGACCTTGTTGAGGTGGAGGAAGTCACTGTGGCCTCTGGCCCAAGGGAGGTCAGGGTTTTTTCTACCCTAGGGGAGGAGTATGACTTGGACGCCTAGACCTTCTCTAGGTTTAGGGATAGGTTTCAATTTCCCAAGAGGGTTAGGATTCGTCGTCCTCATAAAGAGGAACAAGCCTGCCACTTTTCACTCGGGAAAGTGTGCTTCTATGACGCTGCTTTCCAGTGCAGGCTTAGGTTCTCCGTCCACCCATTCATTATGGAGCTTTTGAGTCATTTCAACATTGCTCATGGAGGATAGTGATTAGTTGTATAGAGATATGGCTGGCTGCCATCGAAGGAGACATGATCAGGGTGGACGAGTTCACTTACCTATATCGTTTAAAGGAGTCCAAAAAGTATGGGTACTATGAGCTTGTGCCCTTGGTCAAGAAGGCCAGGATCATCACTGATCTGCCCTCGTCCTTCAAATACTAGAAATTCTGGTTCTTTTTTGTGTATGGGGATGATTGGGAGACTCCTTTTGATGAAGTTTGGGGTGATGTCCCTAGGTTGCTCCGTCGTTGGAGAGCCCTAAGTCTAGGTGCGTTATCTTTTTACAAGTCTTCTTTCCTTCTTTGTTCTTTTCCTTTATATTTTTTATCATTGCTAACTTTCCTATCTGTTATGTATGTGTAGTTAAAAAGTGTCCAAAGCTCAAGAGCAGGTACAGGAGTCGTGTAGAGGCAGCTATAGAGTACATGAAGACAATCGACGATTTTGAAGACCTGGTTGACCCATGAACCTTGGCTCGTCATTGTCTTGGTCCAAAGCCATCTATGTACGTTTTGCGTGCTATAGAGATTGAAGAGAAGAGTAAGTGTCCATTTGCTTCATTGCTCTCTTCTCTTTCTCCTTTTTTTTTTTTTTTTACTAAGTTCTTTTTTTTTTTCCGCAGAAATGACGACGAAATTTAACCAAGAGATGTACGCCAAGATAAGGGCAAAGAAGAATTAGCCTCATTTTAGCCTTCGAAAGAGGGTGGTGCGAGTTATGGAGAAGGGGACTCCTGACACCCCCGCTACCTCCACCCCTAAGACAATGAGGATGGCTTCTCTGGCTACGTCGGTGGAGGAAATTACCTCGTGGACAAAGAAGCCATGCATGGCAGATAAGGGGAAGGAGAAGGCTTCCTCGCAATCTTCTAGCGTTTGGGACGATGCTAGCCTTGCACTGTCGAAGGTGCAAGATACCTTCATGGTTGACGAGCTCAAGGCCTTCTTTAGAGTGCCCTCCAACAAGATAGTGGGTCGTCACGTCCCCAAGCTCATCCAGGTAATACACTTGTGCAATTTGCTTTTCACTCTCTCTTTTTACATGGTTCTGAAAGTTGGATCTTCCTTTCAGGTTTTGGGGGAGACCATTCATATCACCTCAGAGTACTTGAGCTAGGAGGCTAAGGCTTCATCTGCGGAGTCCAAGGTGAAGGGTCTGGAGGCTGAGTTCTCGAAGCTGAGGAAAGATCTTATCATTTCCATGGACGAGGTCAATATTGCCAGGGAAAAGGCGAGGGTCTTATATGATGACCTAAGGGCGGAGAGGCAGCTGACCCTAAAGAAGGACGAGCAACTCCAGGCTGCAAAGGAAAGGGTGAAAACCATTGCAGTTAAGTCCATCAAGGCCTTCCAGCAGACTGACGAGTACAATACTGTGCTCTTCAACTGGTACTACAAGGGCTTCGAGCTCTTACGGCGATATCTCGTCAAGCATCCTGCTGGCATGGACCTAGAAAGCTTGGACTTTAAGGCTGTGGACAAAGAAATGGATGTGGACGAGGCTACCCAGGCTGCTGTCATCGCTCCCGAGGGAAATGCTCCAAAGCCTACTGAAGCTGATAGTGGAAAGGCTGTTGTTTGAACCCGTTTATGCCTGAAATCTATGTTTTACTTTTCTTTTTCTTTTTCTTTTTTTGGGTGCCCAGCATGTTTTTGGGCTCTTTTTTTTTTTTTTTTTTTTTTTTTTTTTTTTTTTTTTTTTTTTAATGCCAGAAAAATATTCCTTGCCCGATGTTTTTGGGTTTTTAATTCAGACATAATATATTTATGTTTACCTGCTTACTTTCCTGTTTTCGTTGGTTTGTTCTTCGTTATGCTTAACACTTTCTGTCTGTATGTGATTCATGCTTTTTGCCTGCATCTTTGCCTATTTACCCTTAGATTAGGAGTTTGGCTGATTAGGCTTTATTAGTAACTTACATCCGTCTGGACGAAATTTCGTTACTTAGCCACTTTTAGGTGACTTGTACCCATTTATGAGATTGTCGCTTGACTTCGTATGTAAGTCACTTTTAGGTGACTTATACCCATTTAAGGGATTGTCACTTAACTTCGTCAGTAATTTACATTTGTCTAGGTGGAATCTTATTACTTAGCCAATTTTTAGGTGACTTACACCTATTTAAGGGATTGTCACTTGGCTTCGTCAGTAATTTACATCTGTCTAGGCGGAATCTTATTACTTAGCCAAAAATTCTTTTTGTTTTTAGGCTTCTAGATTTGAACACAGTACGTTGGAATGTTGGCTGAATAATTCTTTTATTGCTTTGTTCAAACATGAATACAATCGTCCATTACATTTATTGGCGGTACCTCTTCAAATGCTCAATATTCCATGGTCGTGGTAGTTTCTTCCCGTCCAACGTTTCCAGGTGATAACTGTCTTGCTTAGAATAATGGGTGACTTTCTAAGGTCCCTCCCAGGTTGGGCCAAGCTTCCCTTGGGTCGGATCCTTAGTAGCAGGTGTGACTTTGCGCAGGACAAGGTCTTCTATGTTGAGTCGTCTTGTTGTAGTACTCGACCATCTTCTGCTGGTACTTCGTCATTTTACGGGATGCCTCATCTTTGACTTTGTCCAAGTAATCTAGGTTGACTCTCAGCTGATCGTCATTGCTACCTTCATGGAAGACTTCTCATCTTATGCTGATGATTCCCACTTCAACAGGAATTTCTGCCTCGGTGCCATAGGTGAGTTTAAAGGGGGTTTCTCCTATCGAGGTTCTTGTTGTAGCCTTGTATGCCCACAAGACGTTAAGCAATTCCTCCGGCCAAGCACCTTTTGCATCTTCCAACCGAGCCTTGATGATCTTGAACAGTGACTTCATCCTCGTCGACGCACTTCAGGTAGGGCATGGAGAAGCCTCTTTTGTACTAGGCGTCATTCAGTATAGTGAACCTAGCTATCCTCTTCCTGACTTTCCTAACCTCATCAACATCCTGTGGAAGCTGTCCATCCTGAAGAAAGGACAGGATTGGGGTCATTCAAGTGCTTTTACTTTGGATTGTGAAGGTGAAGACCTCTTCAATGCTAGGACGTTTCTAGACTTCCATCTTTAAGTCTGTACTCGTTGGTCCTGTTTCTAACGATGCCTGCTTCGCTAGCTCTTCTACCTCCATGTTCTGGCTTCTAGGGACCTGTGTGAATTCTACCCGATCAAACTCCTGTACCAAATACTTCATCAGCCTCAAGTATTTTTGTGTTCTTTCGTCCTTTGCTTCATACTTTTCCTTTATCTGCCCCACAACCAGCTTTGAATCGCTCTAAAGGAGCAAGTGTTTGGCTCCTAACGCCTTTTCAACCCTTAGTCCCGCCAGTATTCATTCGTATTCAACTTTGTTGTTGGTGGCCAGGAATGTCAGCTAAACTTTGTACTTCTCTCCTTCTATGGTGATGACCACGACCCCTACTTCGCCCCTCTTCTAGGCTGACGAACCGTCAGTTCGGATTGTCCATCTCTCTACCTCGTCTGACACCCCTTTCTTGTCTGGGATTGTGAATTCGGCGATAAAGTTTGCTAGTGCTTATGCATTGATAGCTGTCCTGGGGTGGTACTTAATGTCGAACTAGCTAAGTTTGATCGCCCACTGGATCGTCCTTCTTGTAGCCTCGGGCTTGTTCATATATTTCTTTATGGGTTAGTCCATCATCACCAAGATAGGATTTTCCTGGAAGTAAAGGTGCAGCTTGCGTGAAGCTATAATCAAGGTGAATGCAATCTTCTCGATCCATGAGTATTTTGCTTCAGCTCCTTGGAAGGCTTGATTAACATAGTAGACTGGGAGTTGTGTTCCATCCTCCTTCCAAATTAAGGCTGCACTTATAGCTGTAGTTGACACTGCTAAGTATAAATACAAGTTTTCTCCCTCTTTGGACGGGCTCAGGAGGGGTGGATTGCTTAGGTAGTGCTTGAGCTTCTAGAAAGCTTTTTAACATTCGTCTATTAAGGTGAAGGCCTGCTTTAGCGTCTTGAAGAAGGGCAAAAAATTTTCAGCGTTAGAGACAAACCTGTTGAGTACTGCTATCCTTCTTATGAGCTTTTAGACTTCCTTCATAGTCTTGGGCGATGCCATCTCTAGTATGACTCGCACTCTCTCTGGGTTTGTTTTTATCCCCCTTTGGGACACCATGAACCCTAAGAACTTCCCTGAAACTACCCCAAAGGCGCACTTGCTGGGGTTTAACTTCATTTGATACTGCCTGAGAGTAAAGAACGTCTCTTGGAGGTTGTCCAGGTGAGCAAACTCTTCCTTGCTCTTAACGAGCAAGTCATCCACGTATACTTCCATGTTCCTCCCGATCTATTTGTTGAACATCTTGTTTACTAACCTCTGATAGGTCACTCCTGCATTTTTCAGTCCGAATGGCATTGACTTGTAGCAGTAGAGCTCTTGACTTGTAGCAGTAGAGCTCTTGGCTTGTAATGAAGGCAATTTTCTTCTAGTATTCTTCTGCCATTTTTATCTAGTTGTACCTCGAGAATGCATCCATGAACTTCAGGAGTTTATGTTTGGCTATGGAATCCACTAGCTGATCTATCCTTGGCTGGGGAAAGCTATCTTTTAGGTAGGCCTTGTTGAGGTCTGTGAAATCTACGCACATCCTCCACTTTCCATTCGCCTTCTTTACAAGGACGACGTTGGCTAACCAGTTTGAGTAGTAGACCTCGCAAATGAATTCCACTGCTATCGATTTGTTAACTTCATCCACGACTACCCGGTTCATTCTAGAGCAAAGACTCGTCGTCTCTGCTGGACGGGCTTTTTCTCAAGATCTACATTTAGCCTGTGTTGAATGATCTCTGTGGATATGCCTGGCATATCCTCGTGGCACCATGTGAAAACGTCTAGGTTCTCCTTGAGGAATTGAATTAGTTTCTTTCTCATCTTTGTGCTTAGGTTCATCCCTACCCTTGTAGTCTTCGTTGGCTCCCCGTCTGCCAGTTCTACAGTCTCTAAGGCTCTCACATTCTCTTCCTTTTTCTCCTCGATCATCCACGTATGGTTTTCCTTTGTAGCTAACACTACTTGGTAGCATTCCCTAGCTAGCATCGGATCTCCTTTTACTTTGCCTACACCATTTTCTGTTGGGAACTTTACCTTCAGGCAATAGGTGGATGTGGCTGCCTTCCAACAATTGGGCGTAGGCCTCCCAATGATCACATTGTATGAAGAAGGATAGTCTACCACCAGGAAGTCTAGCTGACGAGCCAGTTGTCACGGGTAAGACCCCACTGTGACCGTCAGTGTCACTATACCTTTGGGATATACTCTGTCTCCTCTGAAGCTGACAAGTGAGGACTCGAAGGGATGTAGTCTCTCGGGATCCACCTTTAACTTTTGAAAAGCAGAGAGGTAGATGATGTCCGCATAATTATTGTTCTCCATAAGGATTCTTCTAGTGTTGAACCCTTATATCATAAGCATTATAACTAAGGGGTCGTCATGTGGCTGCTTCATTCCTCTAGCATCTTCTTCCGAGAACAGGATATCTTTGTCCGTCCTTCTCTGCTTCAGAGGTGGTATCCTATAGATGTTGTTCACTTGCCTCTGTTGTGACTTCTTGAGGTATCTAAACGATCCTCCTGTGGATGGTCCTCCTGTGATCGTCTTTATCTCCCCTATTTCACTCTATGGATGATAGGATGTGTGGTCTTCGTCGCTCGGAGAAGCTTGGTGTTTGTCCTTGTTATTATCCCTGGATCTGTTGGAGTCTCCATTCTTTACAAATTTTTGCAGCTTCCCTTTTTCGTATGAGCTACTCTATCTGCTCCTTCAAGTTTATGCAATCTTCTATGTAGTGGTCGTGATCCTCGTGGAAACAACAATATTTCTTCTTGTCACGTACATTGGGTGACGAGTGTAATGGCCTTGGCCATTTTAGGTAGTTCTCATATTTAATCTGCGTCAAAATTTTATCAACAGGCATAACTAAAGGAGTGAATTTTACTGTCTAAAGGGTTTTATCATCTTTCCATTTGTTCCCGTCAGTATTTTGACGATCTGTCCACTCCCTTTTTTGTCCTTTTTGGTCGTCTTCCATTCTTTCCCTCTCATTGGGCTTCTTTACATCTTCTGTTGTTGCTAGGGCATCCTCAGCGTTCATGTACTTTTGTGCCTTCAAGAGCATTTCCGCGATCATCCGAGGGGGACTCTTCATGAGTGAGACCACAAATTCCCTGGACTTCAATCCAACTTTAAAGGTTGTCAACTATACTTTGTCATCTGCTTCATCCATCTCTAAAGTTTCTCGAGTGAAACTCTTCACGTATGACCTCAAGGTCTCTTTTTCTCCTTGTCTAATGGTAAGTAGGTGGTCTGCCAGCCTTTTCGGGCGTTGTCCACCAACGAAGTGGCGTAAGAAGGAATTGCCTAACTGCTTAAAGTTGTCGATGGACGACGTTGGTAACTTAGTGAACCATTCCCTCGCCGCACCTTGAGAGTGGTGGGGAAAGAACAATGTAGTATCTCATCAAAGGGCTGCTGAAGACCCAAAGTTGTCTTGTTGAGGTGATCTAAAGGGTCCTTCAGCCTGTCAAACGACTCAAGCCGTGGTAGATGAAACTTTGAGGGCATCAAGCATTCTAGGACTACTGTGGTAAAGGGCGAATCTGTCCTCCTGACCATCCTATCCAGGCTCCGCTCTGTTTTTTCCTTGATTGCACTCCTCAACTCATCCATCTCCTTTCTCATTTCTCGGAGAAGGTCCAAGCTAGCTCTTTCTGGAGTAGCTGGTCGTCGACGGTCATTCCTTCTTTGCCTATCTCCATCGTCGTCCCGGTTGGTCCTAGAACGGTTCCTCTTGCTGCTGTCGTAGCCTCATCTTCTAGTTCTGTTTGGTAAGCTCCTCCACACTGGCTGTGAGTGTCTGGATTTGCAGAGCTAATGCTACAGAATCTTAGGGAGTGTTGGACTCCATTTGGACTTGTGAGTTGAATGGAACTACGCTCTCGAACCTAAGTGCAAAAATGTCATTCCCACAAACGGCGCCAAACTGATGATGCGATAATCGTCAATCGAGTAGGTTCATCCAGACAAGGCAGCAACCTCATCCCTATACCAACAACTGTTATGAGAAGAATCCTCTTTGGGTGGTCACCGGTGTGGTGCCTGCCACAGAGTCTCTGATGGTCAAGTCAGTGTATAAAAGCTTTTAGATAATATGAGAACTATCTGAGCTACGACGTATCTGTATATTAGAGTGTGTACCTTATTTGATTTTGAGGAGTGTTTATATATGGCTTCATTGCTTTTAGTCGTTGTGGCCTTTATTGTGACTTTAGTGCCTTTTTGTAACGCCTCTAGGCTCAATAATGTAGGCCTTGATGAGCCTCCAACGGTCTGACAGCTGGTTTTGGAACTGCTCAAGGTACTGAATCCTTCATTTAATGGCTTGCCTTCCTTCGTCCATGCCGTGGCAAGATGGGTGAAGGTGTCTGATGGGTTCGTCTGGGCAAGAAGATTCATTAGTCAAGAAGGTTCGTTTGTCTTATCATATCTTGTATCAAAAATAAAAAATAAAAACCATCGGAATCCGAAGAAAAAAAAATGATATCATAGGAATAAAAATATGTTCTTTTTCTTTTACTCTAGATAGAAATACAATCTTTCTTAACAAAAGAAGGATCGAAATAAAATAATCTTCTCAAAAAAAAAAAGAAAAAAAGATAGAAATAAATACCATAAACTTTGTTATTTATTTATGAAAATTAGATAAACTTGATATGTAATTCTCTGCATGATGAGGTTAGGCTTTCAAGTTACGGGCGGACGGGCAGAAGCAAAAGCAAAAATAAATAAATAAATAAATATATATATATATATATATAAAATAAATAAATAAATAACTATTAACAAAAGACAAAAACAAAGGCACAAATGAAAAAATGCTATTATTTTTTACTATATTAGAGCATTTGTATAAGCTAGTGCAGAATTTCTATCTATTTTAATATAAGAACCTATTTTTTCTATTTTACATATTCACTTTTTAAAACATCCCACGTTTAATTTTTTATTTTACACTACATTCCATTAAAATCTATTTTCTTATCAATTTTTTATTATCTCAAATCATATCTATCTTTTCCTTAACCAAAACCACTTCACTCAATCTAAAGAATTACTAAATTGTTCATTTGCTTAACTACAATAATTGTGAAAATATCATTGCACAAATGTATTTTTGCACAATGATACATGAACTGATCTTAGTATATTTTGAGGTTAATTAGGTAAATTTGGAGTTTTATACTATTTTACAACAATAGATGCAAATGCCCTTAAAATAAAATTAATGTAAAATTGTAGAGGAGATGGCCAAATATAAAATTGTAGGGAATATATATACCTACTTTTTTTTACCTTAAGGTCAAGTGGGCTTGGCCCCCTATTGGCTCCATTCTTGATTCTCTAATATTATTTTTAGTGTTAGATCTACTGTTAATATAAGTAGTTTATATATATATATATATATATATTCAATCTATTTCTTCTTCCTAATTATTGACTTTTTTTTTTCTTTACCTAACATGTTATATTTTATTTTAAACTCTATGTATCTAATCGTTTCAGTTAGATCATTTAACTTTATTTAACGTTTCACACATAATAAGTGTACACGTTTTCTTTTCATCTTTTGTAACATTATTGGATTAATAGAATATTAAAATTAATTATCAAACTATAAACTTTTTTTTTTGTCAGAATTATCAAACTATAAACTTAATTATTTATGTTTTATTCAACTTTTATTTTTAAATAATTTTTCTTCTTTTTTATTTGTGTTAAAAGAAGTACATAAAATATTTGAAAAGTGCATTTAATTGTTTTTCGGCTAAATTACAAATTATATCCACTTTCATCCCTATATATATATATATATTAGTTTTTTTTTTCTTTTGCATTTCATTCTTTTTAAGTTACGTCTGTTTCTACTTTGTTCTTTTTATTTGTATTGAAAGAAATATGAAAAAAATATAGTTAAGCTATTTTTTATTTTTTGACTAAATTACAAATTCACTTGCTAATTTTGGCCTATTATCATTTTTCATCCCTATAGTTTCATATTTTTTTTTTTCTTTCATTTAAATATTTTTACCTTATATATATTTCCAATGTAGTACTTCCATCCATATTGCACCGTTAAATCGCACTAATCATCGTAGATTGCTATTGGAAATAGATGGTTTAATAGCAATGGAAGAAAATTTGAAAATATATTGGTTGAGATCTTGGTTTTATGAGTTAAAATCTCAGAAAATACATTGAAAATATCATACTAATACAACATTAAAATATCAATTAAAACAACAACAAAAATCCTTAATCAAGAATATGATATTGATCTTTCGTATTTTTAAAACCTCATTAACCATTGAAAAAATAGCCAATAACCTTTTTTTCCAATCACAAATCCATCCCATTAGTATTGGGTGGTAGCCTGGAATGTGGTCAAAATCAAAGTTTTCGATTATTTTCTAATGGCTATTTTAATTGGCATGTCCATTGAAATGAAAATTTTCAAAACTGGTGTATTTTTGAGTTACCAAAAATTTATATATATATATATATATATATATATATAATATGATTGTGTATAAAATTATGTGAGGAAAACTTAAGTGTGTGTATTATATATACACACACTTAAGGAGGATTATGATATGAACTACTAATATCTAAATTATAATAACTAATAAGTAATAACTAATATCTTAAACAACAATGAATCAATTAAATTCAGTAATCTAATATCATAGTATTGAATTTCAAATATCAAATCAAGAAAAAAAGACATGTCATACTCATATGTAAGTAATATATATATATATATATATATATATATAAAAGTATTGCTTTTCAGTAAAAAAAAAAAAAAGTTTTACTTTTGCTGTTGGGCTAAAAGGACGAAAGCCAATTACTGCAATTTTTCTCTTTAGGTGACGGTAGAGACTATTGAATAGCCATTTTCTGAAACAGCTTGACAGCGGCGTTTAGGTGTAAAGTAAAACCCAATACTCTGCCTACACATGGACTTATCAAATTATGATTTTGTGGGAGCTTCCACGAGGGAAGAGAGAAAACAAGGTGAATAAAGCCAAAAATACTAGTACACTTCTCAAGGATTTGGCATAAAAACCATTCTTTCATATAGGTTTTTCGGTGCCTGCCAGGAGCTCCTATCACATGACACAAGTTATCGTACGTTATGGCCCATATCCAATAATGGTTTTCCCTATGCACATATCCCTTGTTTCCATAATCCCCTTCAAACAGCTATTCTCGTGTTATTCCCTTAATCAAGTCACGCCTAACCATAAGGAATAGCGTCTTGATCCCTGTCCAAGGTTAGGCTAGCATGCATGCTCATCTCTGCTAGGGGTCTTCCTTATGCTTAGATGGTTCAAACCTAATCTCATGCCTTCTAGCACGCAGGAAAGGGTACTCCATGGTCATTTCATGGTTCTTTGAGGGAGGAACCAAGTGACCTTTAATTGGTGTTAGACTCTCCTCGTCTTGGCTGAGACCACCTAAAGGGAGATCTAATGCTATGTTTGGGTGGAGTGAATTAGGGAGTATGGGAAAAAGAAAGAAGAATATGGGAGAGAATGCATGAGAAGTGTTTATTAGTTTGAAGGGGAAGGGGGAGGGAAAATTGGTGGGGTTCTGCTGTTTTCTCTCTAAGCCTACCAAAACTTCATCTCCTAAATTGGAGAGAAAATGAGAGTGAAAATGAGGCTAGGCATTTTTGGACAAAATTTTGTCTATTTCTTCCTCGCTCTTCACTCTTCACCCGTTACCCAGCCACGTTACATTACTTTTTGTCTTTTCCTCTTTGTTCTTCACCCAATCATGTTCAAGAAGTTATTATTATTATTATTATTACTATTATTATTTTCATTTGTTTCTTTTCGCATCAGTTTAGTTTAGTTTTTTTTTTTTTTTTTTTTTAAGAAATAGTTTTGGTTCTTGAACTTCTTGTGCCTTTTTTTTTTTAATGAATTATTAATTCATACACAAATTTTTAATAAAAATATAATGTGTTACTTTTTGTATAATTTAATAGGGAAATAATAGTAAATTTCTACCAAATCTATTTCTATCCTCTCATTTTTCATTTTAACCAAATAAAAGAGTTTTTTTTTTTTATCTCTCTACTTTTCCATCCCTCCAACGAAACACTTATGAGGGAAACTAAATTTTTTCAATCCTTCCACTATTTTCTATCCTCTCACTTTTCCGTCTTCCCAAACAAATAGACTCAAACCCTAATTGTCAAGACACACTCATTGGACAAATCCTAAATTAAGCTTGTTCCTATACTTAATCGCAAACATCTTTATTTTAAGTATAGAGTAAAATTTGTTTACTGACTGAATTTAGTACAATTGTTTTAAATGGCCAAAAGGATTGAAATGTATTGAAATTTAAGTTGAGGTATAACATAATTGATCTGTATCAATTAAGAGCATTCACATTAATGGAGTTAAAAAATTTAGCTTTTAGCTCCTCAAAAACTGATTTTATCTATTTTACCACCTCACTCTACAAAACACCTAATATCAATAGTTTTATTTTAACATTTAACAAATTAAAATAATATAAAAAAGTATAATAAAATAATATATCCAACACAAGAAACAACAAGCACAACCACCATCACCACAGCCACAACCAACCATAACAACCACTGCCATAGCCACGGAAACCATCACAAAACCACAACCACAACCGCCACTGCCCATAATAGCAACACCCAACTATCACAATACCTCCAAATTGCAACCCACCAAACCTAAAACAAAATAACCATCCAAAACCACCATCACCACCACCCATAGGGGGCCACAACCCTTACAAATCAAAACCCCCACCACCCAAATCAAATCACAAACCCCCCAAAAACCCAGTCACACTCGTCAAAACCCATCACACACTTGCTAAACCACTGTGACACCCATGAATTGAGCATGGTTTTGAAACCCGGACAATTCATTAAACCGTAAAAGGGAGAGGTTCAAGGTTTTTAAGGTCGAACCGAAGTTAAACCGAGGTCAAAACGTGATGACGTCATAATTAATTTAATAATTATTTTAAATATATATAAAAATATTAAATTAATGAAAAATAGAAAAATTAACTAAAATAGTCTAATTCATTTAGAGATCTATCTTTCAAATATTTTTTATATCATAACTTTCACAAGACAAATAAGAAATGTCAAATCCTTAGCAAACATAAATATGAATTACTCAATCAATCCATAAAAGTACAAAGTAAAAATGCATAAACAAGCCTCCAAGTTACACATTGTTTCTTACAAAAATACATAAAACTTATTTCTAAAAAACAAAGTAGAACTTCAAACTCCAAGTTACACACTGTGGCTTACAAAAAGACAGAGAAATTATCTCTAAAATACAAAATAGAACTTCAAAGTTCAAACTGAATTATTATGATCATAAATCATCAATGTCAAGAAAGTTATCATGCTCATCATCGTTCCTTAGAAATCCGGGAGGAGGGCTTATTGTTTGTCCAAATGTTCCCAAATCATCTCCTTCAACCTCACTGCTATCATCTACACACAAGTTTGAACAAAAGAAAAAGAAAAATCATTATAATGTTTGGTGAGGTACAAATTTTCAGGCTCTAATTCCATTAGCTCACTCACTAAAAGATACCCACGCAAGCCCATAAACTATTTTGGGCCCACATAAATATTCCCCACATATTACTCAAATATTCTCCATGTTACTAGGCTCCCACAAATATTCCCTATATAAGTCTCATAAATTACCTTGGGCCCTCTCACAAATACTACCCATTATATCCTACATATTATCCAACTTGGGCTTTCCACAAAAAATCCTTATCACATTACTACCGCATTGGGCCACAAAATTATACTATCTCCACAAAAATGCCCAAAATCATTTACTTTGTGGGCAAAACCTAAAAAGCCCAACAAAGCTCTCTTAAAAGCCCGTTGCTACACGGCAATATTTTTACAAAATCTTACAATGCCCAAATATTATTTTGGTAATTACATATAAAGCCCAAATGCTATTTTGGCACCTATGTTACAAAGCCCAAATGCTATTTTGGCACCTATGTTACAAAGCCCAAATGCTATTTTGGCACCTATTTTACAAAGCCCAAATGTTATTTTGGCAATTACATAAAGCCCAATACTATTTTGGCACCTATTTACAAAAGCCCAAAACTATTTCTTGGCAAAAGCAATTACATCATGCTTACTACCCAAAACTATTTCTTGGCAAAAACATATTTTACATAAAGTAAAGTCCCTAACTCATGGGAAATATAATTACTCATCCCTCAAAAAATACTTCTCTAAAAAAATTTATAAAAGCCCATGTATATCACCCACGGCAAAGCTATTCATTTTTGTAGGGATGACCAAGCCCAAAGAAGCTCAACTACAAAGCCCAACTAAGCTAGCCCAGCTCACATACAAGTCCCAACAGCTGAAGCTCACATGAACTGTCAGGTCAAGCTTTAGTACAACCTGACAGCTGGGGCCCATTGCCATTAGTTCTAGCTTGTCCAATCAGATCATAAGAGGACACGTAACCTTTCCTTGCTAAGCTGAATTCCATCATTTCTCATGTAACACAAAGCTGGGATGACATGACATCAGGCTAGGAAGCTTCAGCGAGCTGTCTTTCCTTTCTTCTCCAACCCATTCGGTCAAGGACTAAGGGCAGTCATAACCAGGTCATGAAAGCTTCTGAAACAACTTGAAATCAATTCATTATCGTGCTAAAAATGTGTACTCTCTGGTTCATGGACCAAGCACATGAACCCCAAATGGAGAAACTTAAGGAAATGTGGTTTAGATGGCACCAAAGGGATCTCCAGCAAAGGGCTCCAAGATTGACACCTGGCTTGGGGTGATGCAATCTGCCCTAGGGAACTCTAATTCTAGCAGTAGCATAACCAAGATCATTAGCCTAATGCATGCTTTAATCCCATAAGCTAAGGCCAATTAGCATTGAATGCTAGGTCAGAACTCCAATTGCCATTACCCAAAAAAGCAAAGAATATCCTAAAGCTGAGCTTACTACTCTTGGCCAAATCCTAGGAAAGATTCTCTAAGGATTTTTTGAAGATTGAGGATAATTTAGCAGAGATTATTTGCTAATTACCCCCTCAAACTCAACTATAAATGGAACTCTCCATTAACACTTCAACACAGACTAGGAGATACACGAAGAGGAAAGAGTTCTTCCTTAACTTCTCTGTTTAGCCTTTTCTAAGCTCTGGCAAAGTTCTAAGTCACTGAGTTCATAGCTTCAAGCTTAGAAATTAAGTTCTCTAGCTTCTAGCCCACAAATAACCCTCATACCTCTACCTATAAACACTCATCTATCCCCAGCAGAAAGCTCCAGCAGCTTTACTGAACTTATAAGAAAAACAGAGACTAGGGAGATATAGAGAGAGAGAGAGAGAGAGAGTAAAAGCTAGAGAGAAAGTTTGAAGATGAAATTTCTGTAATTGAATTAATTGAATGAAGTCTCAATGTACAATGCATATATATATTACAGATCAAACACATGAAAGCTTTAACTACTCAAATATAACTAATTCTAACTAACTCTGTAATATACGGATTCTTCCTAACAACCTATCCAACCAACTCTATTAGTACACGTGTCCACATATATAATTCTGGTAACTAATATTAAGCTAAACTACAAGTCGTAGCTAGAACTCAATTACTTCAGTCGTTTTAGCATATTTCAAGTAAAGCATTATATCTGTTTATTGCTCTGCCTCTCTGCCTGAATCATTTCTTCAAACATCCTTCTCATCAACATTTGCATCTGTCTTCTTCTTCTTATTCTTATCAATGCCTTTATCTGAATCTTGACATTCCCCCTCAAGATGAGAAGCTGAACTATGTATGTTCACTAAAATCATCTTGCTTAACAAATATCTCAATTGTTGACTGTTAAGGGCTTTTGTAAGCAAATCAGCTAACTGAGAATGAGAAGGGGTAAAGAACAACCTAATGATATTGTCCTGTACCTTGTCCCTTACTACATGGTAGTCTACTTCTATGTGTTTGGTTCTCTCATGAAATACTGGGTTTTCCCCAATATAAATTGCAGCTTGATTATCACAAAATAATAGAGCAGGTTGAGGATGATGAATCTCCAAATCCTTCAACAATGCTAAAAGCCAAGTCATTTCATAAACCGTAACAGCCATTGCCCTATATTCTGCTTCAACAGAAGATCTGGACACTATGGACTGTTTCTTGGACTTCCATGATATGAGAGAATCACCCAAAAAGATGCAATATCCTGTGGTTGATCTTCTGGTATCAATGCAAGAGGCCCAATCCGCATCTGTGAAGGCCTTCAAATGAAAATCTGATGCAGCTGCTAAGAAAACACCTTGACCAGGACAACTTTTGATGTATTGTAGCACTTTATATGCAGCATCTAAGTGAGGTTTTCTGGGTTTTGACATGAATTGACTTAGTTTGTGAACAGGATATGCAATATCTGGTCTGGTGATAGTTAGATAAAGCAATCTGCCTACCAATCTTCTGTACACTCCTGGATCAGCTAGCAATTTTCCTTGGAACTTGCTTAGCTTCAAATTTTGTTCCATTGGCACCTTGCTAGGCTTACATGCTAACATTCCAGCATCCTTCAACACTTCCATAGCATATTTTCTTTGACACAAAGTGATACCCTTGGCTGATCTAGCTATTTCCAGTCCAAGAAAATACTTCAAGCCTCCAAGATCCTTAAGTTTAAAATGCTGATTTAGAGAAGTTTTAAGCTCCTCAACTGCTTGAACATTATTGCTAGCTATGAGGATATCATCAACATAAACTAACAAAGCTATAAAGGAATCATTGAACTTCTTTGTGAACAAAGAGTAGTCAGCTTTGGATTGTGTGAATCCATGATGCTTAATGACAGAACAAAACTTTGCATTCCACTGCCTTGAAGCCTGTTTGAGCCCATACAAAGACTTGTTCAATTTGCAAACAACATGCCTCCCTTTGCTGTGAAAGCCTTGAGGTAGTTGCATGTACACCTCTTCATGAAGATCACCATTCAAGAAGGCATTATTGACATCTAATTGCACCAAATGCCAAACTTTCATAGCAGATATGGCTAGAAGAGTCTTCACAGTATTCAACTTTGCAACAGGTGAGAAAGTGTCAGTAAAATCTAGCCCCTCTTGTTGAGTGAATCCCTTAGCAACTAACCTTGCTTTATACCTTTCCACAGAGCCATCAGCTTTGTATTTGATCCTATAAACCCATTTACAGCCAATGGCCTTTTTATTTGAAGGCAAAGGTGTAAGGGTCCAGGTGTTATTTGTGACTAAAGCATCAATTTCAGTATTCATTGCTTCTTCCCATTTAGGATCCTTAACAGCCTCATGATAAAACCTTGGTTCAGGAATAGAGGAAATGGCAGAACAAAACATGGCATAGGAAGAAGAAAGGAGGGAAGTATCAACATAATCAGAAAGAGGATACCTAGGAGTGACCAAGGAAGGCCCTGACTTGCTGATTGAATTGGATTGGGGAAGTTCAGTAGAAATGATGCTGCTGCATTTGTAATCCTGCAAGTAGGAAGGAGGTTTGGTAGTCCTAGATGATCTTCGAAGGGAAGGGGCTATACTTGGTTGAACTATGTCTAGTTCTTGAGGAAAAGCTAAAGAATCAGATGCTACAGAACCTGGTAAAATAACATCAGAAGAACCAGAAGCTGGAATAATAGAATCTGGTGTGATTGAATCTGATAAAACAGGAACAGTAGGATCTAAAGCTGAATCAGGGTTATTTGGAGGATTAAAGTTTGAATTAGGAACATGTAAAGAAGGTGTAAGAGGTTCTAAAAATATAGGATCATGAGGAATTGCTACATTAGGACATATATGAGGAAGTGAAATAGAAGTATGTGGAGAGTAGACTTGAGAGATGAAAGGGAAAATAGTTTCATGAAAAGAAACATCCCTTGAAATGAAAATCTGTTTGGTAAGCAAGTTTAGCAACTTGTATCCCTTAACACCAAAGGGATATCCAAGAAAGACACAAGGAATAGATCTAGGTGAGAACTTAGACCTATTATGAGCCAATGCAGAAGCAAAACAAAGGCTGCCAAACACTTTTAAATGGTGATAAGAAGGAACCATGCCATAAAGCTTCTCAAAAGGGGTTTTATGATTCAAAACAACACTAGGCAGCCTATTGATTATATAAACTGCTGTTAAAACACAGTCTCCCCAATAGCAAAGTGGTATGTTTGATTGAAATTTCAATGCTCTTGCAATGTTTAAGATATGTTGATGCTTTCTTTCCACTATTGAGTTTTGTTGTGGAGTGGCAACACTAGAATGTTGATGAACAATCCCATGTTGAGCATAAAACTCTTTGAGAAAAAATTCTTGAGCATTGTCAGTTCTAAACACTTTGATATTAGTTTGAAATTGAGTTTGTATCATTTTATAAAATGAAATCAATAAGGGCCTAGTTTCTGATTTTGATCTCATAAGGTAAACCCATGTTGACCTTGTGGCATCATCTACAATTGTAAGAAAGTATTTAAAACCATCATGAGTAACTTTGGCAAAAGGTCCCCAAACATCACAGTGAATCAAGTCAAAGGCATGATCAGATAAGTGATTAGAATTAGGAAAGGGCAGTCATTTATGCTTAGCAATAGGACACACAACACAGTCTTTATTTGAATGAAAGGAAGACATATCAGAAATACAATGCTGAAGCTTTTCATCAGAAGCATGTCCTAGTCTAAGATGCCACAAATAAGGCTTGGTTACAGTAGGAACATGAGAGACAGAATTAACAAAGGACTTTAGAACTGACTCTAGAATGGTAGAGGCTTTTGAAATGGATTTGTAATGGTTTGAAGCTTGCAGCAGATACAAATTATTGTGAAGCTTACCCAATCCAATCATTTTCCAGCAGGTAAGGTCCTGTATGCAGCAATAATTGGACAGAAAAACCAAACAACATGACAATGATTTGGTTAATTTGCTAACTGAGATCAGATTGAAGGAAAATGCAGGAACACAAATGACATCCTCAAGAAGTAAAGATGCAGTAACTTGAACCGTGCCTATGTGTGTGGCAAGGACTTTTTCACCATTTGGTAAATGTACAAAGGAAGATATGGAACTAGTAATTTTAGTAAACAGTGAGATTGAATGAATAATGTGATCAGTAGCCCCTGTATCAAGAACCCAGGTTTCTTCATGATAAGCTGTTTTATTTGAAGGATTTTCATTAAAGATAGAATTCTTCAAATTAAGGCAAGTAGGATCCTGGAAAGAAGCATAAGAAATACCTGATAATGCTGAGTTGGCTGAGTGAATAGCATCAGGACTAGCAGAAGATGATGCATGAGAACTCAACAGGGATAGCAGCTGCTGACATTGCTCTGAAGTGAAAGGAAAAGACCCTGAATGTAAAGCAGCCTCACATTAACCAGAATCACCATCAAGACTCACTTGATTTGCCATGGAGACTTTGCTCTTCTGCTTGTATCCTGGTGGAAAGCCAATTAACTTGTAGCATTTCTCCATGAAATGACCTGGTTTGCCACAGTGACTGCATATAGGCCTACCCTTTCCCTTTGTGTTCTTCCCAATTTGATTGAATGCTTGAGTTTTGACTGCAAGAGCAGTAGAATCAACTGAATATCCTCCATTGAAACCTAAAGCCCTCTGTCTTTCTTCTTGTATTACCAAAGAAAAAGCCTTGTCAATAGAGGGACTTGGTTCCATCATTAAAATCTGAGTTCGAACTTGTGAGTAAACCTCATTCAAGCCATTGAGAAATTGCATCAAAGAATCTTGATGATGAAACAATGTAATTTTGTCATTCACACCGCAGGAACATTTTCCACATGAACAACATGGCAAAGGCCTGAGATTGAGCAATTGGTCCCAAGAAGTTTTGGAGATCAGTGAAGAAAGTAGTCACGGTTGCATCTCCTTGCATGATTGTTGAAATCTGCTTTTGAAGTTGCGAAATCCGTGGACCATTTGCTTGCAAGAAACGATTCTTCAGTGAATTCCAGACCTCCATTGCAGTATTTCTATAGATCACACTGCCAGATATGTGAGGTGAAACTGAATTCAATATCCATGAAGAAATCATAGAATTGTTCTTTGACCAAGCAATCTTTTCAAGAGGAGTGATGGCCATGGAAGCTGTTATAGATCCATCCACAAATCCTAGTTTACTCTTTGCATCTAATGCCATACGCATGGCCCTAGCCCAATTCGGATAATTGTTTTCTGTCAAGGGCTGAGTGACAAGAATTGCACCTGGTGACTCTCCATGGTGCAGAAAAAATGGACTCCTTGGATCCTCCATTGGAGAAAGCTCACGATGAGCAACAGTTGGAGAAGAAGATTGATTTTGATCAGCCATTGACAGAGAAATGAAGCTCTGATACCATATAAGAAAAACAGAGACTAGGGAGATATAGAGAGAGAGAGAGAGTAAAAGCTAGAGAGAAAGTTTGAAGATGAAATTTCTGTAATTGAATTAATTGAATGAAGTCTCAATGTACAATGCATATATATATTACAGATCAAACACATGAAAGCTTTAACTACTCAAATATAACTAATTCTAACTAACTCCGTAATATATGGATTCTTCCTAACAACCTATCCAACCAACTCTATTAGTACACGTGTCCACATATATAATTCTGGTAACTAATATTAAGCTAAACTACAAGTCGTAGCTGGAACTCAATTACTTCAGTCGTTTTAGCATATTTCAAGTAAAGCATTATATCTGTTTATTGCTCTGCCTCTCTGCCTGAATCACTTCTTCAAACATCCTTCTCATCAACATTTGCATCTGTCTTCTTCTTCTTATTCTTATCAATGCCTTTATCTGAATCTTGACAGAACTCTCTCTCTCTCTCTCACTACTCATACTACTCACAAATGGCTCTCACTACTCACTACATATACTATATCCATGAGCATGCCCTGGCATCATAATGATCTTGTAGTTCTAGCTAGAATCTCTGTCTCTCCCTTCATCTCACACTAAGTTTCCTCATTACTTGCTATAATGGAACCTATAATATTTGTTTATTCATTTACTATTGAAGGCTATGACGTGACTGTTACTATTAAGTTTTTCCCTCATATTATTGTATTAGAGGACTCTTCTCCAGAGTCCACGGATGATGAGGTTGAAGATGTAGATACTTTTCTTAATTTGTGAATATCTAACGACTGGAGGTTTATTCTGCTCTGTTTCATTTTACCGCTGGAATACTTTACCGTTGGGATACTTTATTGCTGGGTTATTTCTTTATTGTAGTATGCTTTTTATTGTGCTGAGGTGTCTGCTGTAGGAAGTGTTTTTGGGCCATCTCATAACCCTTGTCAGTCCCACCCTAGGCCCAAGGTATAAAAAGAGGGCGAACTCTTCAAAAACTTCACCAATAGCCTTTGGACCACGCTTCAAGCCCATCGTCGAGTTTCAGTTTAGGCCCCCAACCTAACATAAATCTCATTTGTCGAAAGAAAAACTTTTTCGTCCTCGACAATGTTTACACAAGTTTTAAAAAAATAAAAGAAAAATCACTATCGGTTATCAATTTTTTTACATATAAACTAACCTTCAATATTAAAAGAAGGCTCTGCACTTGCTGGATACGCACCCTCTTCATTAATTGCATTCTCCAACTCTTTGTAGACACTCTATTTTGCATCCATGATTTAATCAAGGAAGATGACTAGAATGACCATTCATGTACCCAGAATTCATGATTGCATTACATGCATTAATTTGTTTATTGCATATCATAAAAATGATCTTGAAATTCTACCGATCATGACGGTATGCCCAGATTGAAAGATATCGCATGATCAAGTTTGCACGATTAGCATGCTTTGTGTCTAGGTAGAATCAACCACGTATGATTAATTTAAATTAATTCTGATTGGCTAAACAATTAAAATTAATTATATAATTTTGTGATTGGTTGTTAGTGAGTGTCAAAAATATGCTTACTTGCATGGGAATAAAGGGGATAATTGGATAACAATAAAATTGAGGAAAATCAAGATTTTTTAGAGTATATATCTACAAAATAATTGCTGCTAAAAAGACTTGAATTATCTAGAAAAGAGTTTAATTTTTAGAATATGGATTAAAAACGCGTCTAAGTGCAAGTCCCGGCTAAAAAATTTTCAAAAAAGGAGTCCAAAATGGACTAGAAGTCAAAAGCAGGCTTGGCATCCAAAAGTGCCATTTGGCACTTTTCAAGTGCCGATTGCCACAAACTCGGGCCTCAGCCCGAGGGCACTTAGATTGAGATAAAACTCATCCTTTTCGATTTTTTAGAGATAATGACGCGTCCTAGTTTGTATTTTGATCATCTAGCTATTTTTTCAAGCCTCCTAGCCTCTATAAATAGAGGCTAGATCTCACAATTCAGAAGACTTTTTTCACGCTCTCTGATTTCCCATTTTTTCTGACTCTCCTTTCTATTATTTTCTCTCTTATGTTAGAGACGTTCTGGAGGCTCTAGCCTTTAGAATTTCTTTTTTGTAAGCAAGGTATTTTAGGTTTCAAAGATAATTGAACAAATTTCTTTGAACCTTAAAATATTCCCTCAAGAAGAAGAGTACGTCCATGCAAGATGTGGTTTTTTTTTTTTTTTTTTTTTTTTTTTTTTTTTTTTTTTTTTTTTTTTTTTTTTTTTTTTTTTTTTTTTTCTGTTTCTTTTATTTTGATGATGCATGAGTAAATCTTCTTTTAGTTTTAATTTCTAATACTCGTAACTTGTATGGTCAATATTTTTTTTGTTGGAATATGTTCTCGATGTTTTTATTGTCATGATCTATTTTTTTTAGTTTCAAAAATCTGGTTATCATTACATCTTTTTCAAAAACCATAAAACTGATTTGCTTCTTCCTTAGATGTAAATCTGAATTTTTCAAAATAAAAGTTGATTTGCATCATCCTTAGATGCAAATATGAATTTTTAAAAATCAAAAACTGATTTGCATCTTCCTTAGATGTAGGTCTGAATTTTTTTAAAGTCAAAAACTAATATGTATCTTCCTTAGAGGCAGATCTGAATTTTTTAAAATCAAAAACTGATTTGTATCTTCCTTATATGCAAATCTGAATTTTTTTCAAATCAAAAACATGTTTGTGTCTTCCTTAGATGCAATCTGGATTTTTTTTTTTAACACAAAAACAGATTTATATCTTCTTTAGATATAGATCTGAATTTTTTAAATATAGCAGATTTTGACATAAAAAGAAGGTCATGAGTAATGTTTTGTTTGTTTTGTTACGCAAGGAGCATAGGTTTATTTCATGAATGTAATTCTCTTCTTAAAAAATAAAAAAGATTTTTATTTTTTATTTCACATAAAAAACAGATCTGATTTTTTTTCTAAGCTCTTTACAAATCTAGATTTTTTTATCTACAAAATGGATCTGATTTTTTTTACATACAAACCAAAAACCAATCTTTTCTTTTGTTTCCAAAACAGATCTAATACTTTTTGTAAAAATTATTTTTTACTTAATAAAAAAGATCTGATATTTTTTCTTTCACCAAAAAAAACTATTTTTTTTTTACATATACAAAAAAGGATCTGATATTTTTTTACGGATCAAACCAAATTTTTTTCACAACAATAGATATGAATTTTTAACAAAGAAAAGGACACATTCATAAATAGACTTACGCGACTTAGTTTAGTTAAGTGTTCATGTGTACAATATATCATTCATAACATGCATAAAGAGGTACATTGGTCATGAGAGTTTAGAATACCAGACTCTGTCTGGGCAGAATGGGTGCCTAACACCTTCCCATTACGTAACCTAGCCTCTAAATTTAGTGTCTTTGGATAGGTAAACCTAGGCTTTATCTTTGTTTTATTTTGGGTAGATTGTAACTAGGACAAAAAGCCACGTATCTTTGGTACGTAGTTTGTAACTAGGACCCAAAGCCATGTAATACTCAATTTATCAAGTTTGTATTTGCTTTATTCAATCAATGATAATGGAACATTTTAGTCATGTCAAGTTGTATTTAATTTTTTCTTTTTTTTAATAAAAAAAATAAAAATAAATGGCGACTCCACACCACTTACCCAAAAAGAGAGGTATCTTGAACAAGCACCCGAATCTCTTTTTTGAGGGCACCTTTGCAGTCTCTCACACTCTTCAAATCCTAGATATGGGTCTTCCTTTTCCACAAATACCCAAAAATCAGTTTTGTCGATACTTGCATAATCAATGGGGTCAAAATTAAATTTTTTGTTGTAAAGCCTGCATCATAAAATGTCGTGCTCATTATTGGAATTTGACATAATTAGTAACTAATAGTTACATTATATAAATGACTTCCTAAAAATTAATACAATGACAAGATATATAGCATTTAGTTACCTATGTCTCAATCGCAAGTTATGATGAACAAACACAAGATCATTGCACATTTGATGCTCCAACCTATTTCTCCTCTTAGAATGTATTTGTTCAAATAAACTCCAATTATGCTCACATCCAAAAGAGGTAGAAGTTTGGCTAAGGATTCTAATTGCCAATTTTTGCAAGCTTGGAGCATCAGCCGTGCACAACTTCCACCATTCATTTGACTTTCATAACACAACATAAACTAATATTAATCAACATAAACAAACTAACTTTCAATTGAATAATCACTTCAGTTATCTAAACTTTAGTGACAAAACTAACTTTCAAAAAAAAAACTAAGATTTGTTTATAGTATTAAAGTAAACTAATTACTTCTCACCTGGATAAGTGGTCTTGCTTGTTGACAATGCAAGATCTCTATCAAAGCTCCCAATATGGTCTCGAAAATATTGGGTTTCCTTAATTACCTTTTCTTGGTCACCATCATATTTTTTCCCAATGTAGTCCAAAATAGCCATATTTACTGCTGGTTACCGACAAAAATTCTCCTCATCATATTGAAAAGTTGGATTTAACCAATATGCAGCAGCATGAAGATCTTTACGCAAATGTTTATCCCAACAGTTTTTTATAATTGAGGTATATGGCTTGTACAAGTGCTTCTTCATTCGGAAGATCTTCTTGATTCCCAACCGTGCTCTATACATGCCCTTAAACACATATCCTATTGCAAGCTTTTGATCAGAATCAACAATTCGTAACAAATGAATGAGTGGCGATGAAATCTTGACAATAACATTAATATCATCCCAAAAAGAATTATCCAAAATGATAGAAACTGCTTCTTTTGCCTTTAACTCTCTTGCCAATCTATTGTCCACAAAGAACTTGCTAGTCACTAAGGCTTGCAAGTCATGCTTAAGCACATGAATGCTTCCAAATGCAAGGAAAGTAGTAGCAAATCTTGTTGCTCTCGGATGTACAATTTCTGTCTAACCAGGTCTATTCCTCAACCAAGCAACCAAAGCCACATGATTATAAATAAAAACCGTAATTTTGGAAGCACATTCTTTGAGTCTATCCACATGAGGCATTTCTTCCATATCCTTCAACCCAAGATTCAGGCAATGTGCTGCACAAGGAGACCAACTAATAGTTTTATGCTTTTTACACAATAATTTATTAGCAGATACATAATGGAAGCATTATTAGTAACCATGTGAACTATGTTTTTGGGACCAACCCATGTAACTACTTCATCAAACAATTAAACAAGTTTCTGGAACTCTTCACAATCTCTGAGGCATCAACTGATTTTACAAATACCATTCCCTTAGGACAATAAACAATGAAATTGATCAATGACCTATGTCTAGTATCTGTCCAACCACTAGCCATAAGTGTACATCCAACTTTTGCCCAATGCCTACGTTGTGAGTCAACCAACAACTGAACCTCTTTCTTTTGATCCCTCAACAAAAGGACCCGTATAGCATGATAAGTTGGACCTTTGTAACCAGGACCAACAGCAGCTACGGCACCAATCATCCATTGGTAGTACACTAAATTCACAGCATTAAAAGGAATACAAGTGTCATACATCCACCTTGCAATAGCCATATCAGCTTGCCCCACATTTTCTTTGTTTTAGAACACACTTTTAAGAGACAGTTGAGCTCCTAGAGTAGTTCTTGGAGCAAAGTAATTGTCCACTGGCTTTGTTCCCTTTCTTTTACCTAAAACAGTTTTTTTAGGCAACCCACTACTAAATACTTCTTGAACATCTTCATCTTCTTGCATATCACTATTTGTGGAAGGCACACTAAACATTTCTTCTTGACGTTGTTTGGAAGCTTTTTTCTTCAATTCAAATTCCTTCAAATATTCCAACATTTGGTATCTCACATCCTGAGAAACCTTTTTACATGATCCAATATCACCTTTTATCCCTGCAAGGTGTAGTTTCATCCTATTAATAACCCCACCTTTATATGTTTGCCTACAATACACACATGTAAAAGTATTCCATCCATTCTCATCCATCCAAAGGCTAAAATGTTCACAAGCTGGATAAACCTTTTCCCTTACTCTTGAGCTAGACTCCACTACATTGGAATCAACTTCATGTGATGGAGTAGAGCCAATCTTTGTTTCCATTTTAATCTAAAAGACTAAACAACCAGTCAAACACTCATAGACCCATCAATATTTGAAATACAGAGAATCAAAGAATCACAACTTCACACATAGAGTCAAATTAACAAACTAATGTACACAGAGTCATAAAGTCAAAGAATCACAAATTCACAACTTCATACAATTTCTGAAATTCACCAATTTTTTACAGCAAACCCATCGCCCCAAATATCCAAATACACAGTTGACAGTCCACATATAGCTATATATATTCACAAACACAAACATATATATACTCTCGCATGCAATTATCACATAATATAATTGATCTTGTAAATTACACTCAATGCAAGTCTAAGGAAATGAATTGATGACCATCAATAGCAAATATCGTAAATATCTTACACTCGATGCAAAGGAAAATTTTGTGTATCTATAACATATTTAAATTACCAAACTTATGTACTTTTGATGTTCACAAATTCAGCTAGAAAAAAAAAAAAAGAATAAATCACAACATTCACATGTAAAAGATTTATTATTATTTTACCCAATCAACTTTCATAGATGAGAGTGTGGTGGACGACAGCGACAAGGGAGAGAGGCAGAGATGAGAGTGAGGCGAGCTGCAAGCCTGCGAGCTACAATCTAGGCTGAGGACTATGGTGGTCAACGACGATGAGGGAGAGAGGTAGAGATGTAATGAGAGTGAAAGAGAGGTAGAGAGCTCAAAGAGTGATTAAGAGTGAGGCGAGCTGCGAGGGTTTCTATTTTGACCCTTTGAGGATCCAATTCCAAACGACGCCATATAGGGGGTAAAAAAAAAGATAATGCTTTGGAGACAATATGGTGCCATTTAAGGCTTGAAATAAGGGACCTGTGTGAACTGCCTGAACCGCTCACGGTTCACAGAACCGAGCGGTCGGACCGCAATTCGTATGGGTCCCTACTTTTTTTGCATAGAACTGTTCTTGATGTTAAACAGACTGTAAAAATGAACTGTTCGAGGTTTTCCTGGTCAGACCATATGGTCCAATCTGGGTTTCAAAACCATAGAATTGAGACACCCACACCGTCATTGATTCAACCTCCACGACACGCCCACATCATCACTGAACTCTACCGTCCTGATTTTGAGTCAAAAGAAGTAGGCAAGAGAGGGGGGGAAAAAAAGAAGAGAAGAAAGGGAGAGATACAGAGATGCTATAGAGAAAAAGAAAGGCAAGAGAGGAGGAGGAGGAGAAGAGAGAGGAAAAAAAAAGGCAGTGACAAGGAGATGCTTGAGAAAAGAAAGGCAAGATAAGAGGAGAAGAAGAAAGAGGAGGGAAAAAAAAAGAGAAGAAAGGGAGAGACGGCACAGATATACAGAAGAGAAAAAGAAAGAAAGAGAAAAAATATTTTGAAGGAAAGAAATAAAATATTAGTTTTTCTTTATAATTTTAGAGTTACAGTGAAGTGTCACAGATGAACCTTCACTATAGCTTGGTTGCTAAAATTTTTAGTTTTAACCACTGTTTTAAAAACCGGATCGGACCGGCCGGTCCGACCGGTTCAACCGGGAACCGGTAGCCAAACCGGTCCGGTTAAAAGCCTAAAAACCGGTCAATAACCGGTCAACAACCGGAAAACCGGCCAAAAACCGGTCAAAAACCGGGGTTGAACCGGAAATTGGGAAAAAAAACGGTTTGATGCCCGGTTCGGTTTTTAAAACCATGGTTTTAACATCATTGACATAACTTCTTTCTCTTTTTTTTTTTTTTTTTGATGGCTAAAATAATTGGATGCTCTAACATTTGCGTACCAAAATTTTTGTAGCTGTTTCGACCAGCACCTCAAAATGAACAAGGTGGATCAAATTCCCTTCACCCAAACTTAAATAATAAAAAATAAAAATAAAAAAAGGCTAAGGTCATCAAGTCAACAAGAATCGCACGCCTTTGTCACACCGTTTCCACGCTATCCTGGTGTCAGAACACGAAGATAGCAAAGTCTTGATACAACCACACTCTTTTCAATTTTCGTGAAAAACACTCTTCACACTGTACACCCAATTGCCCTGTTACAAAATTACAACCTTCAAACTTAAAAGTTCAAACATCATTGGAACTGTATAACATACATACCAGTACCACTATAAAGCGCGTGAGATTAAAATCCTCGTTCATACCCAAAATTTATCTATTTTGTCCGGTCATAGACCTTATTGTCATATGGGTACTAAAATCCTCTCATTCTCTCTTAAACTTAATTGTTGGTCAAAGTTCAAAGTTCACACCCTCTCACCAACTCTCTCCGTGTGTTCCAAGTTCAAAGCCTCTCTCCCTCTCTCTCTCTCTCTCAAACTAGGTCTATTTCTCTTCAACATATCTCTCTCTTTTTCTCATGGATATCCCACAAAAATTAAATGACAAGCCAGCAATACAAAAGCTTTCTCAACTGAGTCTTGGACCAACAATCACTACCCATGATAGGTTTAGGTTAGCTCCAACAGAGCAAGTGAAATTAGCTGCCACTGCTATCAGCCTCAACATACGGTTGAGATCATCTGACATGCCCCCCCACATGCAAGAACGTGCCTTGAACTACACCAGATCACTCCTTGACGATTCAGATTCAGCCCCAAAATCACTGCCTAAGTTCAACCCCACCCACCTAGCTCGAGCTCTCAAAAAGGTAAACGTTCTATATATCAATCTATTTTTGTGTGTGTTTTTACTAGGAAAATTGTTTTTCAATACTCCTTCACGTCCAATATTTCACAAACATAATCTAATAAAAGTGAATGACAAAAGAAAATTCTAAAACATGTATGTGAGAAAATCAAAACCCCGCTGTAAATTAAAGTCGGTGTCATTTTACTATATATAGGAGTTTGACACTTTGTACGGACCGGCGTGGCACTGTGTGGTGGGGACGAGTTTCGGGTCATTCGTGACTCACTCACCGGGTGGCTTCGTCTACTTCTCCATTGACTCGCTTTCAGTTCTGCTTTTCAAGACAGAGGTTCTGCTGGTCAAGGAACCAGGCGCATAAACTTTAGTATATTGCTATTTTCCCACATGGCACAGAGGAAATCAGAGTACGTACGAGACCTGTCCAATTATAATTTCCCTGTGCATCTAAATTCTCCATCAAATTTGTTCTGGTCTTTATTTTTTTCAACTTTTTTTTTAGGAAAAAAAAAATTAATTGTTATGTCCTGATTGGAAAATGCAACCACTCCTGAATGGATCGAGGGAAGAACCATGGTTAGAGAGAAAAATCCTTGTATTCATGATTATATGATATTCAATGAAAAAAAAAAAGGTTAAAATGTGTCCTGTTAATATAAGGCATTAAAATTTGCTTAGAAACTTTTTGCTCAATTAAAATTTATTAGTGTTTCTAAGAGAAAGGTCCAAGTTTTTAAATCCTCTTTCTGAATTATAAAATTATTAAAAGAAATATATATGGCTTAATATATTTAACTATTTTTGGTCCAATATTTTTGTTATAATAAAAAATAAGTCCTGTTTTTACTCATCATTCTATGCTGAATGCTCATTATTATTAGAAGCTAACTAGAAACTATTAAGTATAGAACTGAGTGACTTTCAAATATATGACATAGGACAACATTATCATTGGTGTAATTTTTATAAGAATAATTTTGTTCAATATTTAATATAATATGATAAATTATTATGAATGCTAAAAAAATATATGCCAAGCTTTCTTTGACTCACCACCATTATAATTTATAAACACAGTTTTCAATCCAACAAATTAAGAAAAAATAATAATATATTTATTTCTGTGGACCAATTCATCATCATTGTATATAAATCTGTTCATTATGAATAATGGGGTGGGATTTGTGGTATTGTTAAGAGAATAGCTATCATTGTTTAAACAAAAATAATGAATAAGATTGCTTTAAGAATAACAATCATTTTAACTCGTGAAGTAATCATGATCATAGATATACATTCATTTTAGATACATAATCAATTCAAGTCTCATAATCACATTATTATTATTATTATATATGGTTTTTTTATTAAAAAGATTGATAATTGAGAGAGGGTATATAGCAGTTCAAAATATCATTAATTACCATATGAACTACAAGTCCTTGAGATAAAGATGTTATATGATCGATTTTCGCTTATACTAAAAATTGATTGATGATAAAAAACAAAACTATAAAAAAAGGGACTCCAAAATTTGAAACTTTAAATAAATTAAAAAAAAAAAAAAACAATATTACATGATCAATTCAAATTTCGTAGTCATGTAGTTATTTCATTTTCTCGGTTACTGTGGTTTAGTGTTTGTGAGCGTACAGTGTGATTTACAAATGGACAATAGATTTGGTTGGTTCCAGTGAAAAGCCTAGACACTGTCTTTCTGTATTGGTAGGACAAAATCACAAAACGACTTTCTGCTAGACGGGCTAAGCGGTATTATTATAAATATCTGTGTTCCATAAGCACACGCAAACATACCTTCAGAATACCAATAGTAGATATCTGTTCGGATTAGGTGGCTGAGTGGCTCTTTGAGAGAGAGGCTTTGCCTTTTGTATTCATTCCCCCGAGATTGATGCATGGTTTCATTTGGTGCCGTATTTCACTGATACATCTTACGTTTGGTGCTTGACCAGTGACAAGTCTTTTTAATTTTCTCCTCTCAATCAATGTTCTGAATTTGTCTTAGTACACGCTATTCTCATTAAATTATAATTTTCACCCTTAAAATTTAAAGTTTTTTTTTTTTTTTTTTTGACTCTTTACTTTTTGACATTTTTGTTTTCGACTCATCACGTTTGATTCTGTTTTCATGGCAATTATCCTATTTATTCTTATTAGTAATTTGATTATTAAGTGTCAAATAAATGGATTTCATTAAAAACACGTTATCCATATAATATCAAATGTCACATAGTCAATAAAAGCAGACAATATGGTCGCTATAAAAAAAATTTAAAAAAAAAAAATTGAACATGAATAACTAAAATGAAAATTTAACATCTAATCAAAAATTTGAAACATAAATGGCCCTAGGTAGCACCATCTTAACTCTTGGAGGCAAGAAGTGTTTGAACGTTGAACAATTAGGAAAGAAGTTGTAATTGTGTAAGATGTTCATAAGTAATAACACTATGGTTAGTCAGATTGGGATCCGGTACAATAACTAGGGAGCTATTGCATCATGGAAGAATAGCTATTGCATCATGCAATTCCTCCCAAATGAATTTCACTTTTTCAAAATTATTAACTTCTTTTTTAACTCTTAACTTTTTAACTTCCTTGATCCAATAGTTGATATCAAAAGTTAACTTTTTAACTTTTGGTCTGAACCATTGAGAAGGTATTCATTGAGAAGGTATTGCATGGAGCAATAGCCCTAACTATTGTACTAGATCTCAATCCTATTAATCGTCTAACTTTCAGTAAATGTAAGCTGTTCACTTGTAGTGTTGAAAGTATTTAATGACAATGTTAAGAGGTGTCAAGTAGCATTATTTTCACCACCATTACATTTTGAACATAGCCCATACAATGGTGGAGATAGGATTTTGTTCTTGGGGATATTAAATACATATATATATATATATATATATATATATATATATATATATATATACTGTAAGGGCAGGTTTTGGTTCCTAAACCTAAAAGATAAATGGATTAAGGCCTAAAGAGTCTAATACAATGAATTTGTAGAGTGTGGGTTTAAAAGTTAGGGTTCAATGGATCAAACAACACGCACAGTGAATCAAAGATAGTAAGAAAGTAAAGGAAGACAAGCTCTGTGCAAAGAAAACCTTCCTCAGCAAAATCCGAGGAGAGTGGTCCTTTTGTATATTTACTTTAAACTTGGATACAATTTCAGTTCTTGTTGCTACAGTATTTTCTCCACAGATTTTTTGATTCCCTCTTCCTAGAGTGTCTCTTACATTATATAGCTCCCTTTAGAAGATCTTGGCCCTCCATTTGTTGATTATCTAGACCACTACTTGAGTGTTTATCCTATTAGACACCTGCCCAAACCTCTTGTGAGTTGCGGCAGCCGAGGCAGCACTGTTTAGGGGTCTTCTCCACATAAATGCAGCCAGGAAATTTGGTGTAATGCATTAAATGTGGTAGCAGCTACCATCCCTTCAGTCATGTCAGGGCTAATCCCTTCTCAGAAACTCTTTCTCTACAATATGACTTCTTTTGGTAATGTGTCATTGATGTGGCCTTACTGGCCAAGGGTGTGACCTCCTCAGCACGATAATGACCCTCTCGGCCATGGGTATGACACGTGGCGCAATTACCTTATTTAAATTCTTATACCCCCCCCCCCCCCCCCCACCCACACACACACACACACACACACACACATATATATATATAAAATTATTAGAGCATTAATATTGGAGGGTGTAAAAAAATTCGTTGCTATTTTAGCAACCAAGACACTAAAAGAGGGCTTTGCCCGGGTATGGATACTTAAAAATTTTTGCCACTTGTAAACAGTAAGGTTGTATATATATAATACAATCTATTGTTCATGAGTTGTAAAAATAAAAACACATTTTAATGGAATGAGAGAGGAAAAAAGGAAAGAGAGAGATGGGAGAGAAGAGGGAGAATTGATTTGTTTATATTATTTGTTAGTATAGTTTATATTATTTTAATAAGTTGTATGTAAAAATAGAAAATAAGATGTTAAGTAAGTTGTAAAATGAGATGGTAAAAGTAAAATAAATAAAGTATGTTTTAGGATGTATGATATACACTTTTTTGCAACCTAATGATCTATGTCTTCTATATTTCCTACTCCTATTGTAGAATAAAACAATTTAAAAAGTCTAAGACATCCTTTAGTATTATGGCACCTCCCTATGTACTACCTAGGGGAGAGGTGGAGTCTCCGGTTCAAGATGGGGGTTGGGGTGGTGTAGATTATTAATATATTTCTAACCAGGACAAAAAATAAATAATAAAAAAAAACAAAGAAGCAATTTGGGAAACAAATTAGATTTTTTTTTATTAAAGTAAATTCGATACATTGTAACCCAATATGTGTACTACAAAATATATATATATATATATATATATATATATATATATATATATATATATATATTTATTTATTTATTTATTTATTTATTAAATTTGACAAATTGAGTCAATATTAACAAAATTATTTGCTATTTGTAATGAACAATTATTTAGATACTTAAAAAAAGTACATAAAAAAACAGTACGCAAAAGCTAAACATTTTTATTTAAATTACAATAAGTTATAAAGTGTAATGACTAAAAAGGCATTATTTGCTTTCCCTTTATTCCAAATAATTGTTAGGATAACTACATGTTCATTCTATCCAATTAAATTAAGTAATCTTTACATATGACTCATCATATGAAAAAAATTTGTGACCATATTTAAATGAATACAAATAACTTTACACATTTTAAATTTTAATTTAATTTATAAATATACATAAATTTAATTGAGGTTTAGGTGTCATACCTAAGAATTTTTTTTCAAAAAAAATTGTAGCGATGATTCCCCACAAGGGCTACATGGCAAGGGGTACATGGGCGACCTAATTTCCCTTATCCTTACTTTTAACATTTAATTAATAGACAAATTAGTTAGGATTGAGAAAGAGAATCTCTGATCACCTGCTTGTAAAGACAAGTCATCTAATCAAATCATCAAAACGAGTAAATAGTTGCAATTTATACCCATCTGAAGTGACCATATTTTCTAAGGAGCATTGGATTTGCTCACATGCCAAGTGTATCACAATTATTCATTACAAATATTTAACAATCCCTTAATCAATATACCAATTCACAAAACTCAATCACAAGGAAAGTCCCAAAAAAAAAAAAAAAAAAAAAATCCCATTGACATTTAACTCTAAAATTTAACCTATCTGTCATGGGAGAAACAAGATCTGCAATCTATGACTGAATCACATAGCTCTACAATATGAATGAAAGTGGCTCATAAATAAACCTATATCCTATTTAACATGATTTTCTCCCCTTTGGACCAAGCATTTCGTACACTGAAGAATGCCAATGAATACTATTTGAAATGAATCACAATGATAATGGTAATTGTGAGCACATATGAACTGGAATCCTTGTCATTGTTAGATATATCTAAGACAAGTTCCTCTCACGCATGTAAGATTCTATCTTTTCTACATCTTCTGGAATGTCAACACCATGAGCCTCATGGTCTACCTTTATCACCTGCAAAAATAGCATTGTGTAAATTTAGAAAAATCCATATTTCAGCAAGAAAATCACATCAACCTGATATGCACCCATTCCTCCATACCAAAATATTTGGAAAATTAAACAATTACTGAAAAGGAAAAGATTACGCAGAAGAGCAAAAAGTAAAGAGAAAGCAAGTTCATTATTGGCAGGCATATCTTCTATTAAGATTAGGTCAGTCCACTGCAGTATAGATTTTATTCTATAAATGAGCCTAATTGCTGGCATTTGGTTTCTAATTAGGGTTGTTTCCAGCCTAATGTTTCAGTATTGGCTGTTTTAGTTTTGTACTTTCTATTTGGAATGAACTTTTGATTTATCCTAGAAGAGGGGAAGTTTTTTTTTTTTTTTTTGGGGGGGTGGGGGGTGGTGGTTGGGGTTGGGGGAGGAGTGCAGAGACCTGCACAGAGAAAAGAAAAATAATCATATCACTTCATAGCATTGTTTCAGTTGTGGTGACTGCTTCATTTCCATAAGCTGTCCAGAAACCCCTCTATGTTCACTTTTGTAGCCACAAAACCTCTATCTAATGAAGCCAAGAACATTTAGTAATAGATGCTCTTGCTAGTTAAAGCTCCTATATCTCCAATCAGCAATTTTGCATTTATACCAAAGAAAGAAAGTTTATGGACACTTGACCCAAAATATAATGCTATATTAATTTGATCCTTTTGAAACTACTGGAAGATGACATTTCCATTTATAAATTTCTGCACCAAATTAACAAAATCTCACATTTAAAATACAGTATGGAGAAATAAAGCCAATTTGGTAGTGAAGGAAAGGAAAACAAGGTTGACAACTCTCCTGTAAGTTCTTTGCTTCAAATAATTGCAATTAAAAGAGAATAAAATGACTTCATTTCCTAAATGATTCCCAACACCGAAAAAATCTTCAAGGAAGCAGTGAGTGGGAAATGAACAAGCCAGTCAAAAGAAAAAAGAATGGTCAAATTTTAATACCTTCATTTTATACCCATTCTCAAGGACTTTAAGCTGTTCCAGATCCTCTTCTAGTTGCAGTGGCGTAGGTTGAAGCTCTGGATATATCTTCAAAAACTTTGAATCATAGCTCTGGCCAGACATAGAAAACAAAGAAATGTGAACCCACAAAGTGAAAAATAGTGTAGGCAATAGAAATTTTGAACGTTGATGCCACCAATAGCTCTAATAAAAGGAAAAAAGAAGCCAATTTGATACCTGAATTCCAAGATGAAGCAAGTATGGAAATTGTGGATTAACTTCTCCTGACCTGTACCAGGTACGGAGTACACATTCATCAAGTCTTACTGAGCACTAAATAGGTGTAATATTGCAATCACTTATAATATATGATGGAGCAGTGATTGCATGGTTGGAGAAGCAAAATCCTCTTATTTATTTTGATAAATCCTCTTTGAAAGTCTGCTTAAAGCAAAACCCAAGAATAAGTGTCCATGGTAATTAACTAGTTACTAGGGTTTTCTGTTCTATTTAGTTATTCTACTGTCAAAGTTATTATAGTAATTCTACAATAGTTAAGTATGGGCCATAGTTAAGGGTCTTGGGGTTTATTTTATATTTTTAATTAATAAGTCAGTCTTAGTTTACGGGTCTTTATGTGTAGGCTTTACTTTACTAGTTAAAGTAGAGGTCCTACTGTACTAGAAGAAGTTAAGAGTAGGGTCTATATAAGTGTCTTACTGTACTCAAACGAGTTAGAGATGATCTATAAAATATTGAGGTTTTTGGGTATTGAGGCACGTTGGCCTTATTGTTCTTTTTGTTCTCTTCTTTCTCTTCTTTATTTTCTTCTTTTATTTCTTCCTTGCATTTTTCACAGATACTATGTACTGTTCACAGATATAACCAAAAAAATTCTATTATATTTCTTTCCCTTCTCTTTTCAACCATAAATCAAATCTTTACTCTTTTGAACCCTAACCCTTCTAAAAAGGTTCTAAACTCAAAATCCCCATCTCCCAACCCTAAACCCACCACAGGCACACTCATATGCAAATTTCTCAAATTTTCCTACTGCAAAATTTTATTTAAAAAAAAATAACCATGCAAAATCAAAATGAAAAGAGAGAGGGTAAAGAAAAATCCCAGTCATACAAAATCCATAAACTCACTTGTTAAACGGAATCAGCCCCCTTGAAAAATAAATGGCATAACCTCTATTATCCACCACACATTTCACTCGATTTGGATCAAACGCATCTTCAGGTTTTAAAGATGTAACTGCAGTGCTAAAAACTGCATCTGGTGCCGCCTGTAGCACACAAACAATTCCCACATGACTCAGAGAAATAAACTTAACAATGAGAGATACCCGAAAACAACAACTTTATTTCAACATGACTTAATAGACACAAAATGTAACAGGGCATCATCTATTATGGACGTGATTTTCAAATGAACTTTTAGTACAAACTAAAGGTATATCCATACAATGCATGGATTAAGTAAAATTATATGTAAATTTAAAATAGATTACTCACTAATAATAGTAAAACGATAATAAAAATAAAAGAACAAAGTTATCTCAAGTCATGGGTGTTTTGACCTTTGATGAAAGTAGATTTCTTTCTGAGGATGAATTTAGGATTGCATGAAAGAAGTACATTGTGTAAGAATAAAATTAAGTTTTTATTTATAAAAAAAATTTATAGTAAAAAAATTTAGAATAGATAATGAAATTTATTTTAAGTTTCTTATAATTTTTGGTAGTAAATTTTAATTGAAATAGTATTTTAAACTTCTTGAAACTTTTATGATAGAGTTTCACTTAAGGCAAACTATCTTAACAATTAGAGAGTCACATGGCAAAAGCATTTTCACAACCTATAACATTTATGTTAAACCACATAGCATAAGCAGGAAGTGAAACTAATTTAAAACAATATGGAAGTTATTTAAAAAAATTTTAAACTTTTGGCAACAAAATTTTACTTAAATTAGTATTTTAACATTTTTGAAAATTTAATAATAGAGTTTCACATAAAATAAACTATCTTAATAATTTTAATATATTTATAGTAAGCCACATGAAAGAAGCATGTTATATATGACAATCTGAAGTGTTAAACATAAAGGGGTTAAATGACAGACATCCATTTGGCAAAAAGAAAGGGTATCCACTTAGCACAACCGCAACATATGTAACACAAATTTTGATATATAATATATGATTTGAAATCAATGAAGGCTGACATGAATTCTCAGTTCCATGAGGTGGCAGTAACAATATATGAGCCAAAAGTTGTTCAAGGAATACAAATTTACCTGCAGGGCTTTAACAACCCCATCTATGATCTCGGGTTCAATAAGAGGCTCATCTCCCTGAATATTGACAACAATATCATATTTCTTTTCAAGCTTCTGAAGAGCTTCATTGCATCGCTCAGTACCTGTAAATTTATCCGACAATATGATCTATTAGAACAATTATAATATAAAATTTGCAAGAAATTCAAAACCAAGCTGACTACCATTTCGACAAGATTCTGATGTCATTATGACATGGGCACCAAATCCTCGACAGCATTCTGCAATCTTGTCATCATCCGTGGCCACAACTATACCAAGAAGACATGAAAGAGACATTCAAACACCAAGCAACCAACAGAGAGAGAGAGAGTAAAAGTAAAAAAGAAAACTTATGCTGCAAACCTTTTCTCTCAAGATGATGTTCCATATTTTTTTTAATAGGTAATGTTCTTTGTATGACCAAAGCCAATTCTGTTTCATTCTAACATGGTATCTATATATATCCCCTCCCCACCACCCCCCCCCCCCCCCCCCAAAAAAAAAAAAAAAAAAGACTTAGACATACTTGTCTACCACCAATACTACCCCAGATTTGATGCTCACAACTTTGTCAAAGGCCACAATCCAAAAAGAAAGGTAACATGAGCTGTTCAATAGCAACATTGAGCAACTTCTCACCTAAGAAATTGCTAGAGAGAGGAAATGGTGCACCTCATAGTTTATCCTTTGTTAATCCTCTTCAGATCCCTAGTTACAGGAATATTTTAATTCAAATAAAAGGAAATAAGAAAACTATAATGTGATCCACAGCAAGGCAAAGTTCAATACCAGTTCTATGACATGAGATATGCAAGAACAAGTTTAACTCTTAAAGCAAGATTAACCTTCTAGGAACATTGCCAAATTTAGAGCCGTTAGGCACACACCTCTGTGCATCACATTAAGATGCCTCAGAATATATGTAAAGAGGACAAATGCAAAGTGGAATTTTAGTTTAAGACTACAGCAAGTAGTCCAGAGTCACCCTCCTCAGGGATGTTCTTTATGAAAACATCACAAAAAGCCAAGAATCTTAGCCATAACAGCATAGCAAATTATGGGAAACTCCAGTGACTAGACATACCAATATGGTCTAAAGTAGCCGCCAGTTTTGCCCTTTCCCATGTTCTCTGTAGAAAGCCAATACATAAGATATCCTCAGTCCATTAAAGATGACGTAATCCATTGGAAATTTAGACAAAGGAAAAATTTACAAAAAAAATTTCAAAGAAAAGAAGACCAATTCCTATACTTTAACATGGGAAAGCAAATCCTTTCAAATTCTATGTATTTGTTAGAAATGTGTAAGGCAGAGTGCTGCAAGTGCAATAGTTTGCATATGTAAATAGAACCTGCTCTGAAGCTTCCAATCAGAACTCAATGAGAGTTCAGAGATTCAGCAATTAAAGATTTATTTGTCTATTCAGGATTTTTTTTATGGGACCCATGTGTAAAGTTCAATTGAAGTGATAGTCATTTGGTTTTAAGGATCCAATTTTATGTCCTAGGGTTAAAAAAGTTTTTTCTTTGGGCTTTTATTTAAAAAGCTATGGTCATCTATATTCAAACTAATATTTTAATTTCTGCAAACCCTATGATTTAAGGGTATTTTGGTGGTTTAGTTGAGTCTAGAATTTTCTAGTGAATCTAAAATATTTTAAATTTCATTTTCTTTGAGTCCAATTTAGTCTTTTATTAGGTATTTTGTTTAATAGTCAGGAGTCCTAATACTACTAGAGTAACAAAACAGGGGCTTTAAATATATTTGTGTTCATGTACTCAAAAGGCAAGATGAAGATGATTATTTATATTGACTTTTTAAGCATTGAGGCATGTTGGCCGTAGTGCCTTCTTTTTCTCCCTTTCTCTTCTCTTCTCTTCTCTGTCCTCTCTTTCTCGTGATCCAAATAACAGGTACTATTCATATAGCCCCAAAACACCATAAAATCTATTTTCCTTCTTCCATGTAAACCCAAATCAAGCTCTTTCTTTTACCTATCAAAAAACCCTACAGCCCCACATACATTCTTCGACCAAATAGCAATCAAATAATTTATCAACCCACCTTTTAACTCCTGACACAGGCCCATAACACTTCCAACAATTCAAAACCCTAAATCCACAAATTCTCCTAACCACCACAAATAAATTTAGACAAATTCCCCCAATTGTTTCTACGTCAATTTGATATCAGAGACAAAATTCTACCACAAGTCCTTTGTTGAAATTCTCTTTACCAACATCTTAATGAAATTTCTCATTTAAGATGGTGGTCAACAATGCGGAACTAAATTTCAGGTTTCAGCTTTTACTCAAGATTTTGTCCAAGGAAAATTTTTACCAATTGAATGAAAAAGTGTGTTTCATAGAAGCAAAGCTAGAAGATTTTCTTACTATGCAATAAACTTTGGATAAGCTGCTAATTGCTAATTTATACAACAGCTGATCAAGAATTTAGATATTCTAAGTTAGACCCTAGTTTATCCCTATTTTTGTTGGCAAACATTGCACCAGTTACTCTTTCAAAATCTAATGTATACGGCCCTGCCAATTTGCTGCCACATAAGCTTTATTTGCATATAGGTTCAATGCTGCAAGGCATGGCAGTAAAGAGAGAAACTCAGCCTTAGATTCACCACAGCAAGTCCAACTTCAAGAACAACCAGGGGAATACATTACAAGGGCAATGGAGATCACAAAAGAGCAAGATGAGCATAAGGTTGCTCATGGAAAAGTAAATACCAAGGAAGATTTGATGTTACTTATTATGGATCAATTCAAGAAGGATTTTAAAAGATGAAAAACCTTCCAAGCATTGATTTTATTATTCCAAAGGAATTTAACAATACGGTGGGAAAGAAAGAGTCTTTTTCTAATTATCTTTAAGAATGTGTGCAAGTTTCAAGTTCAATAATTATGATTCTTCAGCGCTACAAAACATTTTTTTGATAAGTAATAATATTTTTTTGAAATTGAATATAACTTATTGTTCATGATGATGAACACAAAGTATCTTAAAAAATTACAAAAAATAATACCGGAAATTGAAGAGACTCTTGGAACTCAAAAATGGAATTACAATGTGTAAAACCCTATGCGTAAGATCAAACAAACAAGGTGCGAATTAACAAGTATTTCAATTGATCAAGAGGTCTCTCAATATTCTCAAAATTTAAGGCTGAATTTGTTTATTTATTTATTTTCCAAATGGGGGAGAATGATGCATATATGAAAGATTGATTTGTTACTACATGGCAAATTTGCCTATTCAAGATTTTTTTTATGGGGCCCAAGTGTGAATCCAATTAAAGCAAAAAGTCTTGTGGTTTTAAAGATCTAATTAGCTACCTATACATGTCCTAAAGCTAAAACAATTTTTAATTTGAGTTTTTATTTAAAAATTTATGGTCAATTTTGTATTTAAATGTGAAATTGTAATATCTGCAATCCCCGCAACTTAAGAATTTTGGTAGACTAGCAAAGTCTAGAATTTTCTAATAGATCCTAAGTATCTTAGATTTTATTTTATACTTCAGTTCATGTTAATACTTATATTAGGTTCTTAGTATACCAGTCAAACTATGAGTCCAAATACTAGTAGTATAAGAAATTGTCTTTATATATATTTGTGCTCAATGTACTCGAAGATTAGAAGGAATTGATTAATAAAAATATTGAGTGTTTTGAGCATTGAGTCATATTTGCCTTGTGTGTTCTCTCTCTCTCTCTCGTGGTACTCCCCTAAATGCTATAAAGTCCTCTCTTTTCCTTCTTCCACACAACCCTAAATCATGTATTTTCCTTCACCTATCAAAATCCTAAAACCCCACATACTTTCTTATACCAAATAGCCATCAAATAACTAATCAAACCACCTTTTAATTCCCAACACAACCCTATAAATTGTTACCTACAAAGCAAAGCACAGAAACATGATTCTTTTTCATAAATTGTTACCTGCCAGCTACCACTAGTTGCGCTTAAAAAAATTGGTTTATGATCACCTTCTAATTCAACTGTCCATCCAAAATTTGTAAAGGGTCTAAATTCAAAATTCTCAAATTCTAAAGAAGTTCGATGTCACACCTTTATTGACTAAGTAAAACTATAGAAACCCAAATCAGATCTTGCATTAAAGATATGAAATTTAAAGATAGACATAGAGAAATGAAACAATTGGGTACCTGAATCATGGGCTTTCCGAGAATATGAACGAGAGGCTTGCCGTGGAACCTGGATGAGGCGAAACGGGCGGGTATGATGCCGACGACCCGGCTCCGGAACTTCCCAAATCGACCCAGATAGGCGCGAGCGCCCACCGCCACCGCAATTGCCACTCCGGCGACAATGCCATGCACTATCCAAGCCTTGGTGTTGCTCGAAGACCCATCTGAAGAAGAAGAAGATGATGATGAACAAACTGACGGGGGATTCATGTTGTTTATGGATCTCTCTCTGTGTCTTTGACTGTGGATCGCTGACTCCAACTTTTTCTTTTGTTATTTTATGAACCGTCTCTAAGGTAAGGTTGGAAGAAGACTTCGGTACCGTTTGGATAGCGTCTCTCACGTCCACGTTTGTTTTTTTTTTTAACAAGCGCCTATTGCGCTGATAAACAGTATAAATAGGCCAATGAACAGCAATAATCTACATATTGCTCCAAACGTAAACAGTAATTTTTTAATTATACTTTTTTTATTATTTTCAGTAAAATAAGCAGCAACCTAAAGTATGTCATGAACTCTGTAAAGATAAATTTATATATATATACATATATATATTTTTTTTTACGAAATCATCATTTAGCTAATATTTTTTTTTTTTGGTAATAGTCAATGGGTTTTGTGGTGCCCGTTAAGCACTTTTTTTTAACACAATTTTTGTCTTTTTTTTTTTTTTAATTTATGTCACTTTTTCAATTTTGTAGGTACAATTTCAAATTTTTTTTACTTTTTTTGACAAATTTTTTTTGTCTTTTCTACACTTAACCAGAACCAAGTAGCGCTGATTAACATTCTTCATAATCAATTTAGTCCTAGTATTTTTAAACTGTTATTTTTAACTTACCATCAATTTAATCCTTATTGATAAGTTATTACCGAAAAATAATTACGTAACAAATAGTTTACCCATATGGTTAATATAAAAAAAAAAGCCACATCAGCAAATTCTTGTTGAAAATGGTTATATCATATCATTAAATCATTGACCTGGTTTTATGTTGTAAAATGCAAAAACCATGTCACTGTGAAGTATGGGAACCTTAATTATTTAATAAGAAGGTAAGAATTGGGATTACTCAACAAAGAATTAACGTTGCTTTGCACTTGTGGTTAGAAATTTGTTCATGGGTAGAAATCGAATCTTTATGATTGAAGCTATGAGATACCAAGTCAAATGCAACATCAAAAATTAAAACCTTATATCTACTCTATTTATTTTTTTCTCACCACCCAAATATAAAATTTATCATAAAACTAAAATTCATCACAACCCAAAGCAAACCCAGCAATCCAAATCCATCGCAACCTAGATCCACTATGTCAAGACAGATGCTGCACTGGTTGAAAAGAAATCCAGAAAAGCTGCATCAGTTGTAGAATTGTAGAACTTTCCAGAAACGACATGTAGCTTATTATTAGAGATGTAAACTAATAGTCTAAGAGGTTCAGTTAGTTACACTAATAGTCCACGTGTTCCTAATCTATTGGACATTGAGAATTCTGCTTCATTTTACTCTCTTGTGCTCTGTCGCTACCAGATCGCAAACCCATCAACAAACCCCATCACTCCTAATCGTAACCTGCAGAGCAAAACTGAAGCAATCTACCCACCTCCATTGCTTAAAGCCTTAAAGGGAAAGCACATGAGTGAAAACAAAAATAGGATGCTTAGAATAAGTTTGTATCCCTGTAATAGCTGCGTTTTTTCCCCCTGTTCTACCAATGTTTGAGCAGGGTAATACTTGTTTGTATATTGTTGGTCATATCAAAGAAATCCTATCTTTTATCTCAAAAAAAAAAAAAAAAAAAAAAAGCAATTAACTGAGAAATTTTGTGGTGTGGGTCGAAGATTGAAGGGTAGAAAAGATCAGACCATTGGATAGTTGACTTACAGACCTATCTTGTTGAGGAAGGGCCAACCAAAATAAGCAAAGTGACAGATGGCCGTGGAGGTGGTGAGTAGTAAAGTAAGCCCAAACTCATTTGCCTACCAAAACATACTCCCTCTAGAGAAATTCTACGATACCCCCCAAAAAAAGGGGTACGGTACCCACTAGTAGATAACATGCTACACCAGGTTACTTTTTTCTCACATTTGACGGTTTCATCTTTAAATTGTGCTGTTTCAATATCACATATGACAGTTTTTTTTTCACATTCGGTAGTTCCCTTACTTTTTTCTCACATTTAATTATTTCATCCTCACATTGTGCAGTTCCAACATCATATGTGACAGTTCTTTTCTCACATTTGGTGGTTCCCTTACTTTTTTTCTCACATTTGATGGTTCCATCCTTACATTGTGCGGTTCCAACATCACATATGACAGTTTTTTTGTCACATTGGGTGGTTTCCTTACTTTTTTCTCACACTTGACGGTTCCATCATCATATTGTGCAATTCCAACATCACATGTGACCGTTCTTTTCTCACATTTGGTGGTTCCCTTACTTTTTTTTTTCTCACATTTGACGGTTTCATCCTCACATTGTGCGGTTCCAACATCACATATAACAGTTCTTTTGTTACATTGGGTGGTTTCCTTACCTTTTTCTCACACTTGACAGATCTATCCTCACATTGTGTAGTTCCAACATCACATGTGTCAGTTCCTTGATCACATTTGGTGGTTCCCTTATTTTTTTCTCATATTTAACGGCTCCATCCTCACATTGTGCAATTTCAACATCACATATGATAGTTCTTTTCTCATATTAAGTGGTTCCTTTACTTTTTTCTCACATTTGACGGTTCCATCTTCACATTGTGTAGTTCCAATATCAAATGTGACAGTTCTTTTTTCATATTTGGTGATTCCTTTACTTTTTTTTCTCACATTTGACGGTTCCATCTTCACATTGTGCAGTTCCAACATCACATGTGTCAGTTCTTTGGTCACATTTGTTGGTTCCCTTATTTTTTTTTCACATTTAACGGTTTCATCCTCACATTGTGCTGTTCCAACATTACATGTGAAAGTTCTTTTCTCACGTTGGGTGATTCCCTTATTTTTTTTCCTCACATTTGATAGTTTCATCCTCATATTGTGCAGTTCCAACATCACATATAACAACTCTTTTCTCACATTTGGTGGTTCCCTTACTTTTTTCTCACATTTGACGATTCCATTTTCACATTGTGTAATTCCAATATCAAATGTGACAGTTCTTTTTTCATATTTGGTGATTCCCTTACTTTTTTTTCTCACATTTGATGGTTCCATTCTCATATAGTGCAATTCCAACATTACATGTGTCAGTTCTTTGGTCACATTTGGTTGTTTTCTTATTTTTTTTCTCACATTTGGCGGTTCCATCCTCACATTGTGCAGTTCCAACATCACATGTGACAGTTCTTTTCTCACGTTGGGTGGTTCCCTTACTTTTTTCTCACATATGACGGTTCCATCCTCCCAACATCACATATAACAATTCTTTTCTCACATTTGGTGGTTCCCTTACTTTTTTCTCACATTTGACGGTTCCATCCTCACATTGTGCAGTTCCAACATCAAATGTGACAATTCTTTTTTCATATTTGGTGATTCCCTTACTTTTTTTTTTCTTACATTTAACGGTTCCATCCTCACATTGTGCAGTTTCAACATCACATGTGTCAGTTCTTTGGTCACATTTGGTGTTTCCCTTATTTTTTTTCTCACATTTGACGGTTCTATCTTCACATTGTGCAGTTCCAACATCACATGTGATAGTTCTTTTCTCACGTTGGGTGGTTCCCTTACTTTTTTCTCACATTTAACGGCTCCATCCTCACATTGTATAGTTCCAATATCATATTTGACAGTTCTTTTATCACATATAGTGATTTATTTATTTATTTTTTCTCAAATTTGATGGTTCCATTGTTATATTAAGTAGTACCAACATCGCATCTGTTTTATTTTTGTTACATGTGACAGTTCTTTTGTCACATGTGATAGTTTTTTCTCACATTTGGTGGTTTTCTACTTTTTTCTCACATTTGATGGTTCCATCCTCACATTGTGCACTTCCAACATCAAATGTGACCATTCTTTTTTGATATTTGGTGATTCTCTTACTTTTTTTCTCACATTTGACGGTTTCATCCTCACATTGTGCAGTTCCAACATCACATGTGTCAGTTCTTTGGTCACATTTGATGGTTCCCTTGTTTTTTTTTCTCACATTTGACAGATTCATCCTCAGATTGTGCAGTTTCAATATCACATGTGATAGTTCTTTTCTCACATTTGGTGGTTCCCTTACTTTTTTTTCTCACATTTGACGATTCTATACTCACATTGTGAAGTTCCAACATCACATGTGACCGTTCTTTTCTCACATTTGATGGTTTCCTTACTTTTTTCTCACATTTGATAGTTCCATTGTCACATTATGTAGTATTAACATCGCATCTGACCCTATTTTTGTCACATTCAATAGTATCCTATTTTTTTATTCTCAAATTTGACCGTTCCATTATTACATTGGGTAGTACCCACATTACTTCTGATTGTACTTTTGTCACATTCGGTGGTACCCTATTTTTTTTTTCCTTACAATTGACAGTTCAATCGTCACAGTAAGCACTTCCAATATCACATCTGACCATAATTTTACATTTAGACTTATCACTAAGGTCACTTTTTCACTTACTAATAACCGCTCATCATAATAGTAATTTTTTTTTAAGTTATTAAAAAATTTAGATCTAAAATCGAATAAAAAGAAAAAGAAAAAAAAGAAGCATCCCATGAAATACTAATAATCGCTCATCACAATAATAATTTTTTTAAAGTTATTAAAAAATTTAGATCTAAAATAAAAAAAAAAAAAAAGAAAAAGAAAAAAAAGAAGCATCCCATGAAATTAGCCCAACCACAATAATTACTCTTGTTCACAAAAAAAATTAGCTAGAATTATCTTGGCTTCTTCCACAAATATTTGCAACTAACTTTTTACGTATCTCTCTTGGTAGCTTCCATCACATTCAGGGGCATGTCTCCCTATAAAATAACATAGTTGATGTCATTTTCTTGATGTTTATATTTTTATTATTTATATATGATGGTGAACCAAAAATTTGACTATCTCCAATTCATCTATAGTGTCGTTCAAGACTAGAAAGGTCATCCAAGTGCAAGAAGGTCATCCAGCATGGAGTCACTTGGAAGGCCGCCAAACACTTAGAAATTTTCGGAGTAAATCTATATCCAACAGTTTATGATTTAGACCATGTTCTATTATTCTGAAGTAGGAGCAAAATTTTTATTCATCACTCTAACTTCTTACTAAGTTCTTAACTTCTGATAGCAGTTGTAGATATTAAGTCTGAACCTTCTAACTTTCATCCACGTTGAGGAAGTTACTAAACAAGTAACCACTCCAAAGCTCACTATAAAAGGACTTAGTCATATGAAACCAAAGTAAGTTTTTCACCACTTATAGAGTTGAAATTCCTGATTTCAAGAGAGAAAACTAACTTAAGCATCAGAGGGTTCTTGGCCAGTTCACCCCAGTCACCTTTGATCTTGTGCTTCTTTCTTTTCAAGCCTTCCAAGCAATCTCAAGCCCATTGGATGTCTAAATTTGGATTTGGATTTAAGATCAATAAACTATTTTTTCCAATTATTATTTTCTTAAACTTTCTACATTTTAATTTTAGTAACATTTTTTAATAAATACATAAGGTAATGAAAAGGCCATTGATAATCCAATTGACAAGATGATGACTAAAAATTTGTCGTCATAACCAACTAAAAAAATGTCTTGTCAACTATTGACAATTAAAATGTTTTATATCAATGGAAAGAGAGAGCCCTGATGCATGAGTTTTTTCACAACATTTAAAATCTCAAACTAAAAAATTGTTTCGAAGTTCTTTACTTCTAAAAAGTTATATATCAAGAAGGACGATAAAGTATCCAAAATATGTGTCTTTTACACAAAATTAAAAAGAACATACTAGCACTCAAAATATGTGTCATCATCAAGTTACTCCTGTCATGTTTTGAGATTCAAAACATCAAACAAAATTTATAGGCCTTATGTAACACAAATTTCAATTCTCCTTTTTTTTTTTTTTTGAAAAAAAAATTACAAAGTACCCTACAATGGGAACATCAAATAAAAATCCAAGTCCACTTTCTTCGTCACTGCTTCTTTGAAGAATTCCATCATTCAATTCAATTAGGAAGCTTATATTTTCCTCATTTTCACATACCATCATTTGAAACATACCAGTATATATGACCTCTAATTCCTTGGCCTTTTTGTGATATTTTTTCTTCTCTTTATCATTTAATTTCTCCTGTCCTTGTCTTGCATCACCACCTCCTTTTTCATTTTTATTGATGAATCAATGAGGTTTTTTTATTGACTAAGAAATCAACAAAAATACAAGGCAAAACAACCAAGCCATAGCAAAACTAAGACTGGCCTCTGTAAAAAAAAGTTTATAACAGACCCACTACAACAAAAGAGCAGGCTGTGATAGCTTACACCCCTTAACAGTGTGCCATGATCTCAACAAATCAAGCTAAAACTTGCCACTCCTAAAACACAATCTACAACAAAATTTATACATTAACACCATCAAGCTATTACAACTTTTTAACACAGCAGCAACATGTCACAATTGAGTAATGAAACAACAGATCCTCCAAGCTTTGACAATAATAGAGCACCACAAGATATCTAGCAATACCAAGCTTTCAATAATTCTCCATCATAGGATAGATCAGTCACTAGTTTGATAATGTAGTAGCATTTCAAATTTGAGTCCCCATTAATAGCAAAGGATATGATTAAGCATTGAGTCACAACTGCATAGTTTGCTCTCTAGTCTCCCTTGAACATCCTTCTTTATAATGCAAATAAGTTGATCTTCAATGTATAACTTCCCAGAAAATATAATAGAATTTTTTGCTTCCATACATGATAAACAATAGCCCACAAAGCTAGTTTGCAAAGGGTTGTTCTTAAGCCTTTTCCTTTAAGATTATTTCCCCCTAACTCATACTATCCTACCAATTAGTCTTAGCAAAAGATACTAGAAACAAGTTAATTGTAATTTCCCAGACCCTCTTGGTAAAAGAAGAACCAAAAAATAAATGTTCCCTGAACTTAATGCCAGAGCTGCAGAAAACACAAACCATCCACTGGAACTTGGAAGACCCCATTACAAGATTCTAGCTTTGGTTAAAGCTTACTAAGAATAACTATCCAACCAACAAATGAATGTTTGGGAATGGCCAAGTTAAACCACAGTAAATGCCACCATTCCATATTACTACCTTTGCTCCTATTTTCTTTTCAAATACCAACACGATCAAATTTATAAGAACCAACCCATAAAGCTCTGTCTTGCTCGTGAGTTTAACTAACAAATGCTTACTTTGGATATTCACTAAGTGGTCTAATCTGGCAAAGCAATAAAACAACACAAACCCACATACACATGCTACTTCAAAAGAACAAACAGACACAAACACTAGAAACCCACATACCCTTATATGCGAAAGCTTACAATAATATTAATAAATAAATAAATAAAACATAATAAATGAATATTGATACTGTTAATCAACTCATATAACAAATCATGGCGAAGAATAAAGATTCCTCCCCCACCCACCCCATACCCAATACCCATAGAAAAATCAAAATTAATCCTTTGAAATAATTGCATATATCTACCTTTTCAAATGGGTAGCCTTGAAAAACCAACAAAGAAAAAGGGATACAAAACAATGGCAATGAAACTAGGTTTCATCGTTGGATCCTTACCTTTAACAATATCAAAGAGATTATGATCATCTCAAGAAACCTTCACTGGATAGTAAGTTGAAGAGGTGCTAAAGTGGAATGATAGAAAGAATGCAAGAAGAAGTAATCTGGTTTTTTGAGAGGAACTGAAGAAGCAATCGGCAAGAAACTCAGAGAAGGAAAGAGAGTGGCGTGAAAGGAACAATCTTAATTTTATTTTAGGTTTATATATCTAACCTAATCTACCAGTAACCTGTAACCCATTAAAATAAAATGAACCGTCAGGATTAAAACTCCACCAAATATATGGTCATGATTTGTGTGGGTACCGTACCCCCTAAAAAAAATAGGGGGTACCTTAGAATGACCCCCACCGTAATTAAACTCAAACTCATCCAATTATTAATTAGGTTAAATAGATATCAACTTAATTAGACCCAGTAATTATTGGGCTTTAACTAAAAAACCATTGAACTTCATTTAATTCAAAAATAATATACCAAAATCCAAGTCCTTCCCATATTGAAAAAAAAAAAAAAAAAAAAAAAAAAAAAAAAACCCAGCCCTAAGCCACCCACTCCTTTGGCACGCTCTCCTCCACAAACAGCACCACCGGTTCGACTCAGCGCCCACTTGCCGAACTTGGCGTCCCTTCTGCGTTCGAGCTCGATATCCCTTTCAGCCTCGCCTCCATCTCCTTCCCCCAAACCCTCGTCTTCGAGTTCGAGCTCCCCATCCTCTTGTACGACCACCAGAACTTCTCTGATTCCGCATCCGACTCGCCCATCACCCTAAGTCAACTCTGTGCCTGACTCGCCGTCGTCGTCGACATCGGTGGCCCCGTGCACGGGCTACAGTTCCTGTACGCCCCTGCCGCTTTCAATGCCATGTCCTTAAGCTGTGAAAACAAAATAAAATATGACAATCTTGTATTGGTTTTCTCAGTAACCAAACAGCAGTTAGAGTTAGAAACTTGTATGGATCTCAGATCTATGTCCCAGAGACGATCTCAGATTTTAGATCCCAAGCTGTCGATTCCAAGAATCCTACATTTTTTTCTTTTTTTTTTTTTGTGAAATTTAGTATGGCTTTTGTTGGCGTTAGATTTGTTAGACTTCTCTATATTTGTTTGATTTGGAATAAGATTTTTTAGGACTTTTCTGTATTTTTCTTATTTTTGGTAGATTTCAATTGTTTGGTAGGTGAGAAAGTGTGGGAAAGTACAATAAATTTGTTTAATATTTTGGTCATTTTTTAAGATTTTAGATTATTTTGGTCATTTTCACTTTAGTGGCTGTAAGGACTCTAATTGAATTGAACCTAAACAATAAAATTTGTAGAGTGTGGGTAAAAGGGCTAAGCACCAACAAAGCAAACAATGGTCGACGTGAAATTCATAGGAATAATAATAAAGGAATTTGACTAAGTGTTTGTGAGGATGATAATAATGACTTTGGCTAAGTGTTTGTGAAGAAAGTTCGTTCTCGGCCCAGTCCGAGGATCTCTTTTCTTAGAACTGACATATACAAGGGTTGTCCTCAGACACCCTAAAAATCCCTTTTTCATTTCTCCTCCTGGGTCCTCCCTCCCCCCCACTCTTTGGCACTGGGGGTTCTATCTATTATATAGTCTTGTTTAGTTGATCTCTGTCATCCACTTGTCGGTCATCTGAATATATGTCTGAGGACTCGTCCTATTAGTCACTTTTGCAAGCTTTCTGTTAGTTGGAGTAACCAAGGCTGCACTGTTCACTGGTCAATTCACCATTAATGCGGCCAGAGTGTTGGTGGCATGCATTTAATGAGCGAATGATAGCTTCCGTCCTTCAACGTCACTTCGCCGAGGACGTAGGCATCCGCGGCGAGGTCCTTTGACAACCTGGGCCTCATCCGCTTATCCTCGGATTCTGCCACTCCTCCGCATGGACCTTGGACCCGATGTGGAGTGGGCCGGGGTTGCTAAATATTTGGGGCCCCATAATTGTAAGGACTTAAATTGAATTGGACCTAAACAATAAAATTTGTAGAGTGTGGGTAGAAGGGCTAAGCACCAACAAAACAAACAATGGTCGACGTGAAATTCATAGGAATAATAATAAAGGAATTTGACTAAGTGTTTGTGAAGAAAGTTCGTTCTCGGCCCAGTCCGAGGATCTCTTTTCTTAGAACTGACATATACAAGGGTTGTCCTTGGACACCCTGAAGATCCATTTTTCATTTCTCCTCCTAGGTCCTCCCTCCCCCCCACTCTTTGGCGCTGGGGGTTCTATCTATTATATAGTCTTATTTAGTTGATCTCTGCCGTCCACTTGTCGGTCATCTAAACTTATGTTTGAGGACTCGTCCTATTAGTCACTTTTACAGGTTTTCTGTTAGTTGGAGTAACCAAGGCTACACTGTTCACTGGTCAATTCACCATTAATGCGGCCAAAATGTTGGTGGCATGCATTTAATGAGCGAATGACAGCTTCCGTCCTTCAACATCACTTCGCCGAGGACGTAGGCATCCTCGGCGAAGTCCCTTGACGACCTGGGCCTCGTCCGCTTATCCTCGGATTCTGCCTCTCCTCTGCATGGACTTTGGGCCCGATGTGGAGTGGGCCGTGGTTGCTAAATATTTGGGGTCCCACAATTGTAAAGACTCAAATTGAATTGGACCTAAACAATAAAATTTGTAGAGTGTAGGTAGAAGGGCTAAGCACCAACAAAGCAAACAATGGTCGACGTGAAATTCATAAAAATAATAACAAAGGAATTTGACTAAGTGTTTGTGAGGATAATAACAATGACTTTAGCTAAGTGTTTGTGAAGAAATTTTGTTCTCGGCCCAGTCCAAGGATCTCTTTTCTTAGAACTGACATATACAAGGGTTGTCCTCGGACACCCTGAAGATCCCTTTTTCATTTCTCCTCCTAGGTCCTCCCTCCCCCCCACTCTTTGGCACTGGGGGTTCTATCTATTATATAGTCTTGTTTAGTTGATCTCTGCCATCCACTTGTCGGTCATCTGAACTTATGTCTGAGGACTCGTCCTATTAGTCACTTTTGTAGGCTTTCTGTTAGTTGGAGTAACCAAGGCTGCACTATTCACTGGTCAATTCACCATTAATGCGGCCAGAGTGTTGGTGGCATGCATTTAATGAGCGAATGACAGCTTCCTTCCTTCAACATCACTTCGCCGAGGACGTAAGCATCCTCGGCGAGGTCCCTTGACGACCTGGGTCTCGTCCGCTTATCCTCAGATTCTGCCTCTCCTCCACATGGACCTTGGGCCCGATGTGGAGTAGGCCGGGGTTGCTAAATATTTGGGGCCCCACAGTGGCATTTGGTAATTTTGGTAATTGGGTGAGTTAGAGTTTACCCATAATAATTAGGTTGGATTTGATTTGGATTAGAAGCAATTAGTTAAATGAGTTTTAATGGGTAAATGGGTAAATGAGTTTTATATACCCAACCAATTATGCTCACCCCAAACCCACACATTTGACACCCCTAATGGTGATCGGCAAGTCACAAAAGTTCAAGATTTTTTTTTTTCTCTTTAAGTTACGGTGTTTGGTTACTAAGAAAGTTGGAAAAAAAATTAATTCTTTAAGTTCATCCAAAAATTTAATTTCATTTTTTTGACATGGATTTTTTATTTTTAAAATTTCTTATGTGGCCTTTTTTTTTAGTAACAATTAAATTTTTTTATTATTATTTTAGTGACCATACAAACTGTTTGCCACATAGATATTTTCTGTTAGTGACTTAATGGTAGGGACCAAATTGATTGCAAGTTGTTGGGGGCAGTTTTTGTGCGTAGCCACATGTCTTCCGCTAGAGGTGTGACTTTGCTAGACCTGGATTTGTTTTGAGGAGTCCAATCCGGAACTTGACATTAAACCGCATAGACCAATAGCTTCCAATGTACTTTAAGCTTACAAAATAAATAAAGCCCAAAGTCTTAGAAGCATGATAATAGTTGAAATAAATAAATAATATATTTAATTGAATAGCTTTTATTAAATGATTAGTTAAACATAATTATTATGTTTATTAAGTGATGTCCAATATTAGAAAGTAATTAATTATCATATATTCAGTAATGGGATGGGTCCAAAATAGTTCATATCCAGCTGCGGTTTATGGTTCATGTTCAACATAATAAGGTATGTCCAGCAATGGTCTATGTCCAAATAATGTATGTCAAATAGTTTGTATCCAGTAATGGTTTATATCCAAATAATATATGTTAATTAATTGATCTAGTTGTGATTCATGTTCAAATAATATATATCCAGCGGTAGTTCATGTCCAAATGGTATATGTCCAACAGTGGTTTTATGTACGAATAATATATGTCCGGTAGTGACATGGATTCAATTTATTAATATATATGTTTATTAATGAAACATTAGTGAATCCATGTTTATTGAATAGTGAGGTAATATTGAAGTAATTTGCATCCAGCGGTACAATGATAATAAGTTAACATATACTTAATAATATAATTTCAAAGATGAAGAAAACATTGACTTATCTTTTATGTTTCTGACTCCAGTTGTACAACATCACTTTATTCTTTATATGATTTGTGGTTTCAGTTGTATAGCGTTAGTAAGCTAATTACATTCCAGCGGTATAATGACATTAGTCGAGTAGTATAATGATAATGAATAAAATATACTTAATTTGAAGATAAAAATATAATCACTTATTTTCACAGTTTGTAGCTCCAGCCGTATAACAGCAATAGACTTATAATATTTCAGTAGCATGATAAAATGAGTCCAGCAGTACAATATGATATTATGAGTCCTTTCATGGTGAATTCATGATTGAAGGAGAAAAATGGGTGCAACTAGAGGGAGAGAGAATATGTACAGCTGTGTGCATAAGTTGGTTAAATTTATCCCCTTTATCATGCACTTTAATAATTTTTCCCATGTAATGCTCTTTAGTTTTTAGTCAAGTATGAGTGATATTATTGTCAGGATTTATGCCATAAAATCCAATTTATTGGCATGTCATGAATAATTAAATTGTTTAATTATATGAGACTATTTATGAAATATTGGGACATTATCTTAGTCCATGAGATGCATAGTATGTGATTTATGTGATTCAATCACAAAAGATATAAATCGCAAGTTCTTTGTAAACTCAGAATTTTAGTTCGTAGTTGGTGATGAAATTGGGTATTTCATCTGCGAAGACTATAACATATCAACTACGATGATTTGTCTTGATCATGGAAGTGGAGACTTCTAGTTGGTATGTTGATATGTTTTAAGAGTTAAAACATATTGAACTGGATCGCTGTGAGATTTATTATTCTCTTAACGACTGTCAAATGAATAATAAATCTCACGACTTCTATTTACATTAACTCTAAATCCTAAGAGAATAATGGACCTAATCATGAGATGTAGGTTGTTTTGATATATCAAGAGTGAGATCTATTAGTCACGGTCAAAATCTCAGTATGTTGGGCAGCTGCATTTAGTATTGATGGAAAATATATTCTCAAGATGGAATTCATAATCTCTTAATGGAGATATAAAATATTCCCTTGAGATAAGTTTAATGGGTCTGGTTATTCAGAGTGTTGGGCCCAACCACTTTAATAAGAAGTTACTAAAGTATATATTTATGGAATTGGATTTCATAAATATATGATGAATAACATAAAGGATTAAACCAGGTACTCAATGATTAAGATGTAGTAATCTTCAAAGTGGCAGTCTATATTCATGACTTTGTATTACTACGAATATTTTAATGAAGGGGTTGCATGTATAATAAAGTCTTGGGATATAATTTATTAATAAGGCCTAGAGTGCAATTATATTCTTATAGTGGTATTGAATATAATTAATGGTAACTTTGGACTTGTCAAGAGTTGACAAAAAAGCTCAAGGCCCATTGGAGTTAGAGTCTTATTTGTTCCCTTTGGTCCCATCTCAAGCCACAAACTAAAACCCAATTGGGTAGGCCCAAAAGGCTAACCCAATTAGACAATCAGTCATTATTTAATAAGAGTTATTAAATAAAGAAACTATGAGAATAGTTTTAACATACGTATGATAAAAAGAAAAAGAAATCAATTTTTCTCCACAAGGAGAAAAAGAAGGTTTTTTCTTTGAGAGTCTATGTACAAAAGACTGATTGAGAGACCACACATCTTGGGCATCATGTGGAATTGAGATGAAAATTAAAGGTATTCTCAAGTCAAGGCTTTGAAATTCACTGCATCAAGGTACGCACCCTATTTTTTATTTTAGAATTCATGGTTACATGTTTATCTTTCATGATTGAAGTAGATCCGTGTTTGTTGCTTCCACTGTGTGTTTTGTATGAGATACAAAACCAGATTTTTCCTAACAAATAGTATCAGAGCGGTCTTCAATATCATGCTTGTATAACATGTGATTGAATTTTAGAATCAAAGAAAAAACGTTTTCTTGGTGTTTTTTAAGTTTCTGCAGAATTGTGTGTATGACATCATTGGATTAAATGTATATATGTATAGATTCATGTCTGGATATATAAACCATTGGTGTTGTGATATCAGTTCATGATTACATATATTAATTTACTAGTGATGTTATATTAGAGATTATGGTTTCATGTTGTTAGAAGTATATGCATTTAATTTTCTGCATTGTTGTTGAAACTATGATTTGATTAAAACTGATATTGATGTTATGATGTTGTTTAAATCTTAATTTAAGTTTGTTAAGTTAATCTTTAAGGCTATAGCATCAATGGAATTCAATTTTGATATCAAATTCTACATTTCATGTTCATATGGTGTTTTTAAGTTCATGAAAATCGTAGAAAACTGTCCTCATCTGCTCTTTGAAAATTGAAAAAAAACGGGTTTTTCGCGGGTAAGCTTCTCGCGAGGCTACTTGCGAAAAATGCCACTAAAGCACAAAAGTTTTCGCGGGAAGCACTTAGTCGCGAGATACTCGCGAGACAGTAGCGAAAGTTTATGTCTGAATTTTGTGTTTTCAATTTTTTTTTGCTTAACTTGTTTTCATGGGAAGCGATTAGTCGCGAGATACCCACGAGATAGTAGCGAAAGTTTCTGTCTGAATTTTGTGTTTTCACTATTTTTCCTTACGCCTTTTTCGCGAGAAGAGCCTAGTCACGAGATTCTCGCAAAAATGCATCTAAAGGAATTTGGAATCTTTTCTAAATGTTTTCAAATGTATAAAGGTGTAAGGCAATGTGTGATGTGATTACACATGGTTCTAACTAAAAGACCTAATGAGATCAAAGATGTTAGTTAAATAGAACTCTTGGTACTAAATCATTTTATGATTAAAAGTCCTTAATTTATTTTAATTAGAGGTTTTTAATGAGATTAAAATTCTAATTAAAGTTATATAGTTTCTAATGAGATTAGAATACTTTGTCTAGTAAATTAAGGGTAGAGTTCTATATAACTAATTTTTGAATCATTAGTGTTTAAGGAATCCTAAATAGTTTAGGACTTCCATTTTAGTTAGTGATTCTAATAAGATTAGAGTCTTTATCAAGTGCAAGGTTATTAATTGTGATAGGATCACAATTATTTAAAGAAAAACCCAAATAATGAGTGGGAGTGCAGAAATAACCCTTTTGTTAAGTTTATTGTATGTGAATAAATATCTTGTCTTGACTTCGAGTCTTGCATTCCATGCGGAGGGTATTTATTTCACGGATTACAAGGTTAAACTTCTTTGTGATTGCGCGAATGTTCGTTACGCTATTGTGACGTGACTTAGTTACATCACATTGAATTTAAAAAATTAAACACATTTGATGTGTAGGGTTAAAATTGTAATTAGATCACAATGATTTCAACTCAATCCACTTGTTTTAAAATTTCTAGTGGGAGATAGATACAAGGGTTGGATCTCACGGCCTCCATTGTCGGTTCATAGTGGTGTGGGGTAAACATCTCGTCTTGGCCTCGAGCCTTGCATTCCATGCAGAGGATGTTTATTTCATGGTACTACAATATTGAATTTCCTGGTTTATAGTGGTTTGATCAAACACCTTGTCTTAGCTTCGAGCTTTGCATTCCATGCGAAGGGTGTTTTATCATGGTACTACAAAATAAGCCTGTTAAAGGGATGAAATGTGGCTACACATGATTCTAGACAATGGTGTACACTAGACTAAGTTTAATAGTATCTTCTATGCTGAGTTCTTGCTATTATTACTTAGAGGCCAAAGGAAGAACGGCAAATTATTTTTGTTTGGTAAGAGTTACCATGATAGCATTAATAATGAGAATAATTCTCGCCTGATCATAGTGGTTGATATTCACTCTATGCTGAGGAATATTAATTGCAGGATTAGGTTGTCGTTGCTCCTAATATAGTATGGTTTTTGGGTTTTATATTATATGGTTATGGATGCAAAATGATAATGTCCTGGTATTTAAGTTCATGGTCTCAATATAAAGTTGTCATAAATTTTGTCCTCTAGCTACTATTTTAGTTGAATCACATTAACTAAGAAATAATTTTGGACATGGTGCTTAAAGGAGCTGAAGTACATATTCATGTTACGATTCAGCATTGTCATAATTTCCTATACATAATGCATTTATGGAAGATAGCTTATGATATTATCATAGTCTCCATTGAAATGCTAGCATGTTACATTGGCTTCTATCTCAATTGTACTACAGCATAAGATGCAAGAGTTAGTACTAAACTTAGACTTTATATTAAGTCTAAATGAGATGTTTGGTATGAATCATATTGAGTGCTAAGAAAAGATTAAGAAGTTCCAATTCTATGTCATTTTATGAAAATATTTTATTTTTAAAATGAATTGGAATTCTTGGATGTTGAAATTAAATGTTAATCTCATTATGGATATGATCCACAAGTCCTTGTTAGAATCATTTGATCAATTCAGATTATTTTTGAAAATAAGTAGATTCTTTTATATTATCTGAATTGATGAGTGAGTTCTACGCAACGGAAGACATCCTAAAAGCTAAGGCTAGGATCAATATGATTTAATTCAAATTCTTAGCTTGAACCGAAAGGTAAGGATGATAAGAAGAGGAATTAAAATATCAAATAGTTGGACAAGTTAGTTGCCCTAGTAATTGCCAAAAGGAAATTAGTCTTAAAAGCATGACCAAAAAGAAATTGTTTCTGTTTTGGTAAAACTAAGCATTGTACATGATTGTTTTCTAGATGGAAATTTACATGTTTTATTTTTAAAGAGAAAGTTTTCATCCTTTGATATTGTATGTTTTGGTACTTATATCTAGATCTTATTAATCTAAATGGTATTCAAGATTGGTGAAAGATGGGCTTTTAAAACCATTATTTTGTTATATTCCCAATCTATGAATTCTATTTAGAGGATAATATGATCTAAGACTCCTTTATTGTAAAGGAATATAGTATTAATGACTTCTTTAAGTTAGTGCTGATGGAATTAAATGTGAACGCAGCGGAAAAGTAAGTTTTGAACGGATCTACTTCATTCAATATTGATAACATGCATAAAGTAAATTTCAGAATTTGAGAACAAGAGATCGTACCTTGAAGCGGTGAATTCCAAAACCGAAGATTCAAGCACTTGGGAATACTTTTAATCTTCACTCCAATTCCACCAACACCCAAGATGTGTGGTCTCTCAATTGGTAACAAATGGATTATTAGAGAGTGACTTTTACTCACTTCCACACCATTACAATGATGTTTTTCTTACTCATATTTTTCTGTACGTTTTTTCCTTTGTATCTAACCAATATATCTAATTGGGCTGGCCTTTTGGGCCTTACCAATTGGGTTTAAGTGTGTGGCTTGGAGTGGGACCAAAAGGGACCAATAAGACACTAGCTCCAATGGGCCTTGGGCTTTTCTGTCAACTCTTGACAAGTCCAAAGTTACCATTAACTATATTTAATACCACTATATAAATATAGTTGCACTCTAGGTCTTATCTATATATTATATCCCAAGACTTTATTATACATGCAACCCCTTCATAAAATATTCATAGTAATACAAAGTCATTAATTTAGACTGCCACTTTGTAAATTACTATATCTTGATCCTTGAGTACCCGGTTTAATCATTTAATGTTATTCATTATATATTTATGAAATCCTATTCCATAAATATATATACTTTAGTCTTACTAAAGTGGTTAGGCCTAACTCTCTGAATAACAAACCCATTAAACTTATCTCAAGGGAATACTTTATATCTCCGTTAAGAGACTATGAATTCCATCTTGAGAATATATGTTCCATCAACACTTAATGTGACTGGCCAACATACTGAGATTTTGACCATTACTTTAGATCTCACTCCTAATATATCAAAGCAACCTACACCTCATGATCAGGTTCATTATTCTCTCAGGATTAAGAGTTCATGCAAATACAAGTCATGAGATTTATTATTCATTTGACAGTCATTAGGCAAATAATAAATCTCATGGCGGTCCAGTTCAATATGTCTTAACTCTTAAAACATATTAACACATCAACTAGAAGTCTCTACTTCCATGATTAAGACAAATCATCGTAATTGATATGTTATAGTCTTTGCAGATGAAATGCCCTATTTCATCACCGACTACGAACTATGATTTTGAGTTTACAAAGAACCTGTGATTTATATCTTCTGTGACTAAATCACATAAATCACATACTATGCATCTCACGGACCATATGATAATGTCCAAATATTCATGTTACCACTATTTCAGATAATAATAAAACAAATTTATTAAACACAATATTAAGTCATACATAATGTCAAACACAATGTCACACTTAATATCATATATAGCATCATTCAATAGGATTTAAGGGCACTAATCCTAACAAGTGCATACATGAAGGAGGAATAAGACTCTTTTAAAAATAGTAAAGTACATGATAAATATTTCCATTTGCTTATTTCTTTTGGAGATATACTCTAATAATTACTATACATTTTTTAAAGATGATTTCAAAAGTTTGTTCCTAAGACATTTACAAATTGTGGATTGGGGTGAAAACCTATTATATGATACTTCCATTTTTTTGGAGATGTCCAGCACTTGTACTAGAAAGGAAGTCTAACAAATTGAAATCAAAAGATAGAAAAATGTGTGTTTACTATGGATATCCAAAAGAAATTATAAAAGATTGTTTTGGTAGTCATAAAGAATACAAGATGTTTGTTAAGTACAATTACAAAGTTCTTGATGATGACTATGTGAATAATCTTAAAGCAAATCGTAGATTGTTCTAGAAGAAAAATGTCAGAATTTGTTGGAAGACAACTATAAAATATATTTGGAAATGAGTTGGTAGTATTAGATACACCACAAGACGTTATTCTGTAGATAACTATTACACCGGTATAATATCGTAGTGGGAGGATTATCAAATAAATTCATACTTTTTGGAAAAAACTTTTGTAGTTATTCCACAGGGATATGAATTTGTTTCTCGGTCCTACGTAAAGGCAATAGATGATATGAATATGAATTACTGGATCAAGGTTATGTGAATAGAATTAGATTCTATTTAAAGTCTAGAACTTGTAGAGGCGCCTAATGGCATTAAGCCTATTGTTTTCAAATAGGTCTACGAGTAAATGAGATTGATAGATTTGAAGGTGCAAACCTTCAAAGTCAAGACTAGTGGAGAAAAGATTTATTCAGAAAGAAATGGTTCGACTGTGAAAAGATTTTTTCACCAATAGTTAAGTTTGACTCTATCAAGATTCTCTTATTCATTATATTTCATTTGGATGAAATATGGCAATGGATATCAAGAAAGTTTCTTTTAGTAGCAATCTTGAGGAAGACATCTATATGATGTAACTAGATTTATTCATAGCAAAGAACCAACGGTGATTAGCATGCAAGTTGTTTAAAGTCCATTTATGGACTAATGCAAGCATCTAGGTCATAAATATCATCTTTGATCAAGCAATCAAATTATTTGATTTTGATCAAGTATTAAAAGGCCTTAAGTGTGTAAAAGTTATATAAAATAATAAATTTCTTAATGTATATTGATGACATTCTAATCATTTAGGATGATGTAGAGTTATTGTCATCAATAGAATTTTGGTTGTCTAGTCCAGTTTGATATAATATACTTGGAAAAGATTTGTCACATCCTAAGAATTAATCTTTGTTCAAATTCAGAAATTAGGATGTTGGGTCTATCTCAAATTGCTTAAATAGATTAAATTCTAGCCAAGTATAGCATGTAATACTTCAAGAAAGGATTCTTTCCTTTTAAGTTTGAAGTTCCTTTATAAAAGGACTACGGTCCTTAGATATATAAAAGGAAGAGCATATCAAGACGGATCCTTATTTCAAATCGATAGGAAGTCTTTATGCTATGTTAAATACTAGACTAAATATCTTTTTGGTGGTGGGCATAGTAAGCAAATATCAAGTGAATCAAAGATCACTTAATTTAGTGGGAGTAAAGCATATACTCAAATATATTAGGAGAATGAGGGATTATATGCTTGTCCACAAAAGTGAAGTTTTGATGTTTATTAGTTGTACAAATACTGACTTGTAGTTTGATTATGATTCATGAAGTTGGACTTCAAGATATGTGTTCATCCTAAGTGGTGAAGATATACATTAAGCGTAAGTATCATCTCATTAGAGAGATATGAGCACGTGAGTAGTGGTAGTAGAAAAGATAATTTATACAATAAATCTGACTGAAACTTGTTTCCAAACATTGCCTTAGAGTGACTATGAATTTCTCTAAAGGGAGATAAGTGTCGGATATATGGTAAATTGTCTTTGAGGGCAAGTGGGAGATTGTTGGGATTTATTGCCTAAAATCCAATTTATTGGCATGTCATGAATAATTAAATTGTTTAATTATATGAGACTATTTATGAACTAATGGGACATTATCTTAGTCCATGAGATGCATAGTATGTGATTTATGTGATTTAGTCATAGAAGATATAAATCGCAAGTTCTTTGTAAACTCAGAATTTTAGTTCGTAGTCGGTGATGAAATTGGGCATTTCATCTGCGAAAACTATAACATATCAACTACGATGATTTGTCTTGATCATGGAAGTGGAGACTTCTAGTTGGTATGTTGATATGTTTTAAGAGTTAAGACATATTGAACTGGACCGCTGTGAGATTTATTATTCTCTTAACAACTGTCAAATGAATAATAAATCTCACGACTTCTATTTACATCAACTCTAAATCCTAAGAGAATAATGGACCTGATCATGAGATGTAGGTTGCTTTGATATATCAGGAGTGAAATCTATTAGTCACGGTCAAAATCTCAGTATGTTAGGCAGCCGCATTTAGTGTTGATGGAACATATATTCTCAAGATGGAATTCATAATCTCTTAACGGAGATATAAAATATTCCCTTGAAATAAGTTTAATGGGTCTGGTTATTCAGAGTGTTGGGCCCAACCACTTTAGTAAGGAGTTACTAAAGTATATATATTTGTGAAATTGGATTTCATAAATATATATTGAATAACATAAAGGATTAAACCGGGTACTCAAGGATTAAGATGTAGTAATCTTCAAAGTAGCAGTCTACATTCATGACTTTGTATTACTACGAATATTTTAATGAAGGGGTTGAATGTATAATAAAGTCTTGGGATATAATTTATTAATAAGGCCTAGAGTGCAATTATATTCTTATAGTGGTATTGAATATAATTAATGGTAACTTTGGACTTGTCAAGAGTTGACAGAAAAGCCCAAGGCTCATTGGAACTAGAGTCTTATTTGTTCCCTTTGGTCCCATCTCAAGCCACAAACTTAAGCCCAATTGGGTAGGCCCAAAAGGCTAACCCAATTAGATAATCAGTTATTATTTAATAAGAGTTATTAAATAAAGAAACTACTAAGGTAGTTAGAAACGTACGTATGATAAAAAGAAAAGAAATCAGTTTTTCTCCACATGGAGAAAAAGACGGTTTTTTCTTTGAGAGTCTATGTACAAAAGACTGATTGAGAGACCACACATCTTGGGCATCATGTGGAATTGAGATGAAGATTAAAGATATTCTCAAGTCAAGGCTTTGAAATTCACTGCATCAAGGTACGCACCCTATTCTTTATTCTAGAATTCATGGTTATATGTTTATCTTTCTTGATTGAAGTAGATCCGTGTTTTGTTGCTTTCGCTGTGCATTTTGTATGAGATACAAAACCGGATTTTTCCTAACAGCAATCTCAACCAGTCTCAAGTCCAAGTCTCCGGTGCCGAACCTCCCTCACCAACACCGCAACACCCACTTCATCGGTACCCAATAGCCCAAAACTCCAATGCAAAACCGCAACTGCTCCAAAGAAAAACAACAGCCCAACAGCGCAACTCCAATGCATGTTGCTGAGGTTTTGGTTTTGGTCAAATTGATATGAGAGAAATGAAATGAGAGAGTTAAAGAAGTCGAGGTGCCAATTATGTATATATGGGGGATTAATTTGCCAACAACCTGGGTTTAATTAAGAAAAATCTAGAAAGAATCGAAAGAGATTTCAAGTCAGTGAAGGTTCACCTCTGCTCGTCTGTCTTCTGATGATTCGATGGCTAGTGTTGTTGTTGCTGTTGTGTTGTAGATTTTGTTGAGACATTTTTACTTATATATTAAGGTTTTGAGATTTTGAGAGAGATGAGAGTATCGCCGACCTTGGAGTTAGGGAGGATTTCCAGGTTTTGGAGACAGTTGGGGACCACTATTGGGCTAGATATTTTTGTCACTTAGGATTTTTTTTGTTTGTTTGTTTGGTTTGCTTCTGGTGCTTGGTCGTAATACTTAGGGACAAAGCTACTCCTCAGAACCTCAGGTTGAGACGGGGGTTTGAAGAGAGAGAGAGAGAGGGGCTGTCCAATTGGACCGGATTCTCTTGCCGGTCTGAGTTTGCTCAGAAAACAAAGGTTGAGGCCGTGAGAGAGAGGCGTGAGGCTATGTGGGTGTGTTTGAGAAGAAAGAGGCTGTGCGTGTGTGTTTGAGAAGAAAGAGGCTAACGCTATTAGGGTTAACAGCTCCTCCACAGCTAAATGGGTCATGTGCGTTGCACATGACTCCAAGCTGAGGTGTCTCCTCCTTTTAAGTGACACCTGCCCTTGCTTGTAAGATTTCCTCCAAACCTGTTTGGAGGAAATCCGTGTCCTTAATTTTATAAGTTTGTGTCTTTCATAAGAATAGTTTTAAGTATTAGAAATGTATGTCTTCAATAAGAATGACTTTAATATGAAGTCTTTGTGCCTTTTAGGAGAAGGGCCTTAGTATTGATGTTCATATGTCTTTCATGAGAAGGGCTTTTGTAATATTTTCTTGGAAGAGTGTTTGGTATCTTTTAAGATGTATGGAGATAGCAAGAAATATATATATATTTTGTGAGATATGGTGTTTGTAAGATAGATTAGAAATATATGTGAGAAGTATGAATGGATAGTTTGTAAGGAATGTATTTGTAAAATATATGGAAGTATGAAATAGATAATATGAAAGTTAAATATAGTAAATACATGAGATTATAGCTACTACTGGAGTGGTTTTTTGTGTTATATCATGGGTTATGTTGCTTTCTAAAAATGGAGATTTTGTATGAGAAATAAAAAAGGAGATGGAGATGGAGATGTGTTTTTGGGCCAAATCGGCCATTTACCACTTTTCGCGGAAATTATTAGCAACATACCACTGTTTGCAAAATAAGTAGCAATATACCACTTTTTTGAAACTCGAGTTCATGAAACTCGAGTTTCTATGTAAATCGAGTTTTAAATACTCGAGTTTCATAAAATAAAAAAAAACTTGTGCTAACGTGGTAAATGCTCTTTTTGTACTTCTATGGTACTCTAGCTTACCAAGCTCGAGTTCCTTGTAATATGGAACTTGAGTTTGACAAGCTCAAGTTCCTTATTCCTTTTTTTTTTTCCTGATAATCAACAAATAAACATAAACATAAAAATAAGTAATTTTTTTCATTTGAACGCACAAACATATGCAGTGAATAGAGAATAATTTATGCAAAAAAATAGTGAACAATTTTTTAAATTTTTTTCTCATAAAAATTGTTCACTGTTTTCTGTATAAATTGTTTCTAACATTCTGCATAAAATTATTTATTTTCAACATTATTTAAAAAATTGTTCGCTATTTTTTTTTTGCATAAATTATTCTTTGTTCACTGCATATGTTTGTGCGTTCAAATGAAAAAAATTTACTTATTTTTATGTTTATGTTTATTTGTTGATTAATGAAAAAAAAGGAATAAGGAACTCGAGCTTGTCAAACTCGAGTTCCATATTACAAAGAACTAGCTTGGTAAGCTCGAGTACCATAGAAGTACAAAAAGAGCATTTACCATGTTAGCACAAGTTTTTTTTTATGAAACTCGAGTATTTAAAACTCGATTTACACAGCAAACTTGAGTTTCAAGAACTCGAGTTTCAGAAAAGTGGTACATTGCTACTTATTTTGCAAACATTGGTATGTTGCTAATAATTTCCGCAAAAAGTGGTAAATGGCCGATTTCACTTGTGTTTTTGAGCAACAAAATGTTGAAGTTTTAGAAAATTAAAGTGTGGGAGAGATGGGTAGTAGTGTGTGTAATAGGTGTTATCTAAGTAGATAGATTTTGTAAGAGAGATGAAGAAAGATATGAATATGTTTAGAGATATGGCAGAAAAGTGAATGAAGTTTCAGAATATTGAGGATGAGAGAGGGATGGATAGTGTATAATGGTGTGGTGAGTTGTGTGTTGCTTGGTTCTCTTTATATAGAGCCAAGTATGTAACTAAGTTTGAATTAGTTGAAGGGAAAAATCAGCAAATAAGGAAAGGTTTTTGACAAAACAAGTGATTTCCTTAGTTGGTTTTTAGTTTTAGCCAAAAGAAGAAATTTTGAGACTTTAATGCTGTTGGAGTTGCTATTACAACTGCCAGTCACAACTATCAGCTCTACAGCAGTAACTGTTGCAGCAGCTGACACTGCTGGATGATGTCATTTAAATGATATCTTCTGCTGGAGAAAAATATTTAGCATTAAATTCATGGTTTGGCTGAAAATGGTAAGATAACCTTTATAGGACCTTCCTATTACTGGTACTACAGCTGGGGGCTAAAGATCTTAGCTTAAAATGGTAGGATTTCCTTTATGAGATCCTTACTTCTTTTGGTACAGCAAGTAGTTGCTGGGATTAACCATTAATGGGCAAGTGATGTCATTTTAGGACATGTATCAACTACCTAAGCTGCTGCTGGAGCTATTGCAACAACTGCTGAAGCTACTGCAGCTTCTGCTGGAGCTGTTGCATAAGTTGCCTCTATTGGAAAATTATATGTTCATGGTTTTATTACAATATAATTTTGGTAAGTAATAGACTAGTTAGTTGATATTTGACGAAATTTTAGAGATGCAATTATGATCTTTTTGTGTTTTGACCAGATCTTGGATAGCAAAGAGAGCATTTAATGCTAAATATGAGATATTAATATAGATTTAGCCATGTGCTTAGGATTGATTTAAATGAAAATAATATTATTATTTATATGAAATAATATAATTGCATTTTTAAAACTTATATTATATGATGAACATTAATTTTTATGTAAAGAGCATGGAGAGTTTTATCATTTTAAGTGTTATGTGATTTGAGAGGCTACCAAATGCTACCTATTGCACACTGACCCGTCATAGTTCAGGGAATTGGGGAAGACATGCCAAGCAATATGTTTTCCTTTATCAACTTTGAACCACTGGAGTTTTATTGAACATACTTCTTGGCCCTCCAAACCACAACTCCTAAAATTCTCCTGATAAGACTCATGAGTTTGGATCATGAGCCAAAAATGAGATGATGTGCTATGAGCTTGAGCCATGGGCTTTGACGCATTTTTGTGTAAATATGAGCTCTTTAGGGATTTAAAAGAGATTATCCCAAAATTTATGATAATGTTGATGCGATGCAAGTTGCTAATGAAATAAAGTCATGTGGTGTGAAAAATTTGTCCTCAACACAAGTTAAAAGTAACATGGACCAAATTGACTGTTACCAAATGTAAGGACCAAATTGACTATTACCCCAAAATATAAAAACCAACATGGTGTTTTCACCTAATTTTGTTTAGCTCTAAAAATGGATTTTGAAAATTTTCCATTATAAAGGAAAAAAAGAAAAAGAACAAGAAAAATTTCAATAAATTTACAGAGTGAAGAGGAGGGTTACAGCTAAATCCAAAATTATTTTTTAAATTAAGAATAATTTTCAATAAAAAAAATTAAAATAAGCAAAATAATATTATTAGAATTAAATAGTTTAAGGCATAATAAATTATGTATAATACAAATTCACACAGTAAAATACAAATTGTATTTTATTTTTTAAAAAACAAATAAATTCAATTCAAGTAAGTGTTATCTATGTGGAAGCCTTTTTGTATTGCACCTAGCCGGGAAAATTCTTAGATAGTTTTGAAGTACAAAAAAATAATGCTCCTGCCTCTCACATTTATGATGGATTTCACTATAAATTTAATGAGTAAACTCAACCATGAATGAAAAAACAAAGCACTATTTTTCATGCTCCAAAAATACCTAAGAATTATCCTTTAACCTGTGATATTGTACTCAACTTTTACCCAATAAATTAACTTATAGTTTTAAATGTAACAAATAATCATAGTCCTCCATTATCTACTTATAAAAAACTATGTGCTTGAAATAATAATAATAATAATAATATATATATATATATATATATATATATATATATATATATATATTTTGTGTTATAATGTTTGAAAGTGATAAATAAATAAGTGTTTGTATTTTTTTCTTAAAGAAAGAAGTAAGGTAATGTGTAACAATATTTAAAATGAGATAGAGATAGTATCTTAAGTTTTAGGCTCAATGGAGAAGAGAAAGAAAAAAGCCTAAAACTTAGAAACATTAAATTACTCTTTTAACTAGGCAGTAAATTACTTTTTTTAACTAGTTTATTTTTTTTAAATTAAAATTATTTAACTAAAATATAATGGTATTTTAGAGAGTTTAGAAATTTGTGTGAGAATATTTTAGTACACAAAATGTTAAAACCCAAACAGAGAATCCTAATAGTATAAATAGAGTAACAAATTAAATCAAATATGTGTGTGTATATATATATATATATGAGTGGGGCAATGGGCACTTCATTTAAAATTAAATAAAATGAAGAGTACAAGAAATTTAAGAACCTAAAATTGTTTTCTATAAAACCAAAAAAAAAAAAAATCAAAAAGAAGGGAGAAAAGAAAAAGAAACACATTAACACCTAAAAAAAAAAACCAAAACTGATGAAAATATATATATAAAGAGAGATAGAAAAATAACACTTAAAAAAAAAACTAAACTAAACTAATGGAAAAAAAAAAAGGTCGTCAAAACTTGACAGGGGAAAAATTAAAGGAAAAAAATGGCAAAAAAAAAAAAAAAGCTTCATGTTATTAATGTTGGCAGTGACCAATGGTCATTTTAGTCCAAATTTTTGCACTCCATTTCGGAGAGATTGAGTTTTGATGGGTCCGAAAAGAAAACAGTCGAGTCTCACCATTTTCTCCCCATTTCGCCTTTCAACCAAACTGCCCTCCCACCTATTTTCTCTCTTATTTTACACACTACTTTTTCCATCTTCCCCTAAATCATCCCAACCAAATATACCCTAAACTATGGAGCAAGCTAGACAGCCTCCAGCGAGACCTGAGATTACATTAGGGGGCCTAAAACCTAGATTGAAACTTCCAAAGATAGAGTATTTACAGTACCACTTTGCACATGAGCAACATGGCTAGCTTCGTGATTAACCTAACTGAAAGAAACACTATCATGAGAATTAGATACAAGCCTAACCGAGTTACAAAATTACAAAGTTTTCAAGGAATCTGGTTTGCCCAAGATTTCATGGCCTCAATGCAGATTTTGAAATCTCTCAATGACTAATCTCTAGGCGAAATTGCTAGTTGTTAATTGGAGAGCCCAAAGGATGGTATTAGCCTTTGCTTGAACAGAGATGATGGTGTATACTTCCTTTGAACAAGCAAACACTAAGTCCCTCTCCAATGACCAATCCCTGGCTACCACCGCCATGCAAAAAAAATTGTCAACAATTGCATCACAATTAATTATGAAATTTGTTGTGAAATTGATGTTAAATTGTTCGGAACATAGCAATTCTCATGTTCAAAAGCAGATTTACTTTTATAAATTATGGAACCGGCTTAGATTGAATGCATGGGAGCACTAGATCCATTCAGAGTATAGGAGGGAGAAACCAAATCAAATGTGCACTCCTTACTTCGAAAACCAAATTACAACTGCTTGAAGTATCTAGTCATTTTGCAAAATAAATTTCCTGAAGAATCATAAAAGGCACCATAATAATGAAGACAAACATTTAGAAATTTAAAAGAATAATAATCTAATATATATATCTTATCCTCCATTACTCGAGTTACAGTTAAACTACAGGGGCCTACAAAAGGTGATTAATCAGCATTCTTGCCCCCATTTCGCTTGGGAAGGAAAATATTTCCATCTCCCCAAGGTTCAACGTCTCTCCATTACACAAGTTTTTTAGCAAAAATAATATGAAAGAGTTTATTATTTAACAGCACATATTACATTACTGAAACTGTTGAACAGTTTCAGACTTCCGTCAAATTCCATTATTTGAGGCCAACTTTGTTCAGGTGACAGGATTAGCCCATAATTCAGTACAGCTACAGGCTCAGTTTGCACCTTTGATTGCGGCGGACATGAATTCATCCTTGAGTTCAGCCCCAATAGTGTTGATGTTGTGTTCTCTACAGTTGCCGCAAAAGTCAACTAATTGACATTCACAGCTCATCAAACATTTGGAGGATTGCAATGCTAGTAGAGAAACCACTTGCAGTGGATGAAAAAACCAGATTTTGCAGGACCTTCCAGAGATAAAAGCATGAAAACAATTTCTATCTACTCCATGGAGACCCACCAACATAATGGCCATAACCATTGGAGCTCCTACCAATGACAGAATGAGACGAATCACGGTTATGCCTCCAACGTTTCTTCTTCACCCCTTTCTCTTTCCTTGAGCCATTTTCTTCATGTCTGACCTTCACCAATTCGCCCCCATTCTCTTTTGCCTTCTTATTAGTCTTCTCTTTTGAAGAAGCTTTCCTCTTCTTTCCTGAGGAACGTGAACTTTCCCCAGCCATGTAATTTCCCCGTGGCAGCGGTTCTTCTTCATCACCTAATTGCCAATTGCACAAAATCTCCTGCTGCTCTCCATATTGGTGTTGTAATGGCTCGCCAGCTCCAGGAAGCAGACTGTTAAAGGTTACATCCCCATTAGACCCTCCTTTGCGCTCCAGCAAGACAGGGTCTGGTCTAATTATAGTACCAAGAATGCTTCTGTTAGCGCCTAGGTCCATGATGATCTTAGGATTTGTCAATGTTGTGAAAGCCATTGCAAAAGCCGATCGAATCTGTGACACAGGTTTTCAATCAGAATCTTGATATGCCAATTTTGTATTAAATTTTTTTTCCTTTTCTTCTATTCTGTCCATCTGTTGGTGTACATGCATATATGTATGTGCCTGTGTGTGTATTGTCCAACTTAAAGCCCCAGTACTAGATCATAAAACAGAAGGTATGTATAAAAAAAAAGGGAATATAATGACTGTAGGAAACAAATCAATTAGATGGGTTTTCCTTAGTTACATGCCCTAATAGTTAAGCCTTGGGAAAAGAGATTAAAATACAGGATTGCCATATCCAACAGATCATATTTAGTCCAACTATCTTAAGATGCTTATCATTATATGTCCATGTGAACAAAAGAGGCCAATTGCATTTACAAGTTTCCTGCAACTTGCAGGTGGATACCTGCTATATGAACTGTGGTGGGACCAAAGGGGTGGTTTGTTTTTTAAGTGTCAATTTTGGATTTGCAAAGGTACTTTGTGGGAATCACATTAATGCTATTCTACCTAGTCATTCCATTTTTTTTAGCTATCTGGCTAACTCAACACAATTTAACATACAAAAAGACTGCAAACAGTCGAAAGGAAATTGGACTAGAAGATGCACTTATGGCTCTTGCCCCAAAGCTTCAAGTGGTGCTAACCAACATATCTCCTCACACATCCCAGGGCTCTATGGCAAAGAGCAATATACATGACCAAGGAAGTTCACAGTCTGAAGATGTGCCCATACACAAACTTTTATTGTTTCTTTTTATTGGTAAATTACAACCCAATGACAATGAGTTTTGAACCCAGGGCCTCACCCTTCAACTAATTATTCGAGCATTCACAATGAACTCAGAAGGCCAACAATTTCCATATTTTGATCAGCCAAATCCATTTTTCAGTCTCCAATCAACTTTAGCAACTCAATAGATTATTGAAAAGCTAAAGTAACTCAACAGCATTGGTCAGTTCTGTAACTTTGCTAAATAATTTTCCACCCATTTTCTATTTCCTTCAAGAGAAAGATCTCTCTCTCTCTCTCTCTCTCTCTCTCTATATATATATATATATATTAATCAAGTGCCACTACAAGGAGCACCGCCACTGCATGCTCGAGGTGCAGCTCGCCACCGAAGCCACCAGTGTAAATGATGGATTGAAATGGCACTTTGATGATTATGAAGACAACAATGCCAATGGCTTAGAAGCCACAGCCACCACCAAGAATGGCAAGGCAAGCTGAAGGTGACCATGGTTGAAGCTGTGGCGAGGATTGAGGATTTGGGTGCAGCGTATGTGCCTGTGGTTGAAGCTGGCCTTTCTCTCTCTGAGTTCCAAGGGGCTCGCTTGAAGGTGGAAAAAAAAGGGCTTGGACGAATCTGTTTAGTATTTGGGTGAATTTGTGTAGCTAAGATTCTTGAGTTTTGGTCTTTGTTTGGGGCTTTTGTATTTGATTAGTAAATGGATTTGATGATTTGTGTTTAAGTTTTGTATTTTGGAATTTTGGGATGAGATTCCATAGGTGAGTTTGGATGGAGCTGGTGAAGAAAATTGTGGATATGCGAATAATATTACTTTTTGGTAAAGAAAGAATAAAAAATAAAATTTTAATAGTATAGATAAATAATAGAGTTTGTTGCGGAGTGTATTTAAAAAGGTAGGTAGATAAAGTAGAAAAAAAATGAATTTAATGAAAAATTTTAGCTAGAAATTTGTTTAGTTCATTTGGAATGCTCTTACGAAAGAGGCGTCAGTTGAGCTATAGCTCATTGACTACACACAACAGAAACGCAGTAAATTTTAGTACTCCCATCAATCCACAACTTTTGGAAAAATTACACAAGGAGACTGAATGCAGGCTAACATTGAAATAATCATATAAAACCCAGTGATACCTTGAGATTTGTTGTGCTATTTTTCTCCTATATACATATAGAAATTTTCAGAACAAAACTAGTGGATTCTCTTTCGCCTATCGGCCGGCTTTATTTGTGGCAAGAGAACTAGAATCCTACCCTGAGATTAGATCTAATGCTAATACAACTGAAAACAGGCTGTACATTAAACAACAAAATTTTTATTTAATGCACTCAGCTGCAAAAGCACCAGGAATACCACATGAACATTGAGTAAGCCAAAGAAGAAGACATTAACGATTTGTGGAACAAACCTGGAAGTAGTTAAAGGAGTTCTTCCCAATATCATTCTCAGGTGCCTACATTTCAAAAGAAAAGAAAATCCAGTCAATCAAACTACAGAGGTAAAAAATGGAATCTATACAACAAGGGCCATGTCTAGTTTTTTATTTAATAGTTGTTCTGAACCCCATTACAGTATTTTGCAACAGGATACAGAAACGCAAGACCATCATTGCACTGAAGAAGCAAAATGACTCAAATTATTCTTTGCTAGTCAAGCACACTCCTTTGGGGAAAAAAGTGTAAAATTAGGGCTAAGGTGAACCCAGTTTTTCCTGAGGTCTGTTCAGGAAATTCAAACAAGCATTAGGGCATAACCACCCAATCTAGCAAAAGCAGTGAAACCTCAAATCAAGAAAAATCACAATGATGCACAGTTCTTTATTTGGCTATGCTTTTTCACTTCCCAAACAGCCCTTGCATTATTAACATAAACAAATCAGAATCTGCAAAACAACCTGTGGGTCCTCAATTGCAAGTAGAAATGGCCGTCCTTTATTTGTGAACCTAATCAAAGAGAGGAAAAATTCAAATACTTATTAATATTGTTGCCATTGTAACTTGAGAAGAAATATAAAACTCCCTTCACCACGAAGGCCCTTTCTTATTCAATTTAGTGCACGTTTGGATAGCGTTTATGGCTGGCGTTTGTGCGTTTTGCTGAAAAAATGTGGGTCCCATAGCACTGTTCACGGACCCACAAAAGTCATCCAAATACAAATTTCAATATAAATTTGGGTCCCACAGCACTATTCACACATTTAAAAATTATTTTGCTACAGTATTTTCAGTTTTTAGTTTTCAACAAATAAGCGGTATCCAAACACACCCTTACCCTTTGTTACTCTTCAAGAAAAAGGTTTCTGCCCCTTTGCAAGATACACCAACATCTGAAGTGTTCAATTTGCGTCCATAGAAATCAAAAAAGTGTACCTAGTTTCCAAAAAAAAATATACATATGAGAAAATAGAAATGCACAAGGTTTCACTTTTTTTTTTTTTTTTGGGATGTCCCTAAAAGGCTAAAATGAAGGTCCAATCTACAAAATATAAACCATGGGTATGATATACAAAAAAGCAATCCATCTGAGGACCTAAATTACATTTTTCACATAGCGAATACAAGTAATTGTAGCAGCCCAAACTAGTTAGGATAAGGGCAAAATGAGCTGACTTGAGCACACAATACAAGAACAGGACCCTGAAAAATAAAAGACGAATATAAAAATAGCTTCTCTAGAAATACATACCAAAAGGATTCCCAAGTTGTGTTCTGGAGCAGCTTGGGACTTGGGGAGAGACTATAGCACAAAATGTAGATATAGTCAAAACAACAGCATAATTAATTAGGGGTAAAAAAATAAAAGACATCTAATGAAATATCATAGTGCTGAACATTAAATAGGAATTAATACTTTACGAGGGAACAGTGCATATAATGGTTTTCCTCTATGGCATGATGCAGGCCAAAAACATAATTCATTTGGGGGAGGGAAGGGGAGGACAGAGAAAGATACACATGGAAAGGCATTTGATGAAATTGCATAATTCTGAGCACTAGATAGCAATTTCTGTAGCACAATACCTATAATAATTTTTTCCGCCCTGGGGGAAGAGAGAAAATGGTGTGAGGTGGGGAGTGCATTTCCAAAAACGGAACAGGTAAATCATATGCAGCACAACTCAGCAGAAACAAGATGACAATGAATGTACAGAATCGTAAATAGCAAAGGTTCTTGATAACAATTCTTAAATATTGTCCATGCATCTCACAAATCAAGCTAATAGTTGTAAATAGCATGCTTTCAAAGCTACAATATTATTGAACATTTTAATGCAGATTTTGGATGAACTCACCTGCAACATTGCCATGAGCATAGCAAGGAGTGCATAAGAACCTATTCCTCCAGAATATACCTGCACACTTAAGAGGACTCTTAACATGGGTAGACTAGAAAGGAAGGTCATTTTGACCAAAAAAACAAAAGATATTACGCTCCATTTGTTTTCTTGTGTTTGACTGCAACTTTAAAAATGATCTCAGACACTTTTTGTTATTTTCCATTCACAGAAAATCATTGATATCATGTAGGCACAGTAGTGGCAAAGGTGGTGGTGGTTACAATGGTGGCAATAACAGCAGGTGGTGGTGATAATGGTTGCAGTGACAGTTGTGCCAATAGTGGTAATGGAGGCGGCACTAAGGAATGGAGGGGGGTATGGGCACAAATGGATGGCAGAAAACAGTCTATTGATTAAGATTTTATGTCATGCCAAACACCAGAAAATGAAAACATTTTCAGGAAAATGTTTTCCACCAAACAAATGGAGTGTTACAATTACAAGACAACATAGAAAATCATACCTCATTCAGTTCCCGTTGTTGCAAAAATACTTTCAAGATCAAACACAACGGCCTTAATGGAGGACACTTTGACAAGGCATCCTAGATCAAGCACAACAGCAAACAGCCACAAGCGTGTGTTATATTTTCCAAAATAACATACTTCATGAGCACTGGCTTCTATAAAAGAATATCAAGTGACCTCATAATAAACATAGCATTGCTAATTGCAATTAAGAATGGATGTTAGGACTGAAGATGTCACATAATGCAACCAACCTTAATAAATACAGCAGCTAAAGGTCCATTTTGCACATCAAAACTGCAGATCAAGAGAGAATTGATTTAAAATCATCATGATTGCAAATTTCTAGTAAAATCTGTCATTATAAGATGAGTACAATGGGAAATATGGTGAATATGCTTTATACCACAGTCTCATTGTTATTCAAAATCATTAGTAGATTTTTACAATTAATGCAAATTACCCTACTTAAAGCTCATAACAGTTGTTTCCATTTGATAATTCTCAAATCTCTTTCAGCTAAAAGTCCAAAAAGATATTTTTCTCCTTTCTTTTTATCTACACAAATAATTAAATTCAAATAATAGAATAACATGAGTAGAAGTAGTAGAGAATAATTAGGGAGACTACAAAGTATGGTTTTAGATAGGATATAAAGGCAAAAAATACCACATATGGCTAACCCTGTTCAGTTGATGAAGATTAATAGCTGGCCACAATCTAATCAGAATTTAGGCTTAGATGAGTAGCGTTGTAATTAAATTCATGTCCACATGTAATTAGTTATAACTAGCCATGGTCCCGCGCGATGCGCCGATAATGATTTAAGCTGTTATATGAAAAACTTATATAGAATATCCAAAATATTTTAAAGTAATAACATGAAATAATGTTGCAATAACATGAAGAGATTTTTGTTAAATTAATGATGTAATACAAAATTAAGGGGATGGAGAATTTAAACTATAGAGAAAAAGTTACATAAATTAGAAATTAGTTATTATTGGGTGTAATATCTTCTCAAAAAAAAAAAAAAAAAAAAAACGCGGTGTAATAAGTTGATTGTTTGTTTAATCATTAATTTTTTTGCTGAAATTTTTAATCATAATTTTTGTTTCTACATTGGCTTGGAGTTAGCATAAAAAATTTGTAATTTCATGTAAATGTTTAGTTTTTTTTTTTTTTTTGAGAAAAATGTAAATGTTTAGTTGGTTATGGAAATGTCATCTAAAATTTATGATGTCACGTTTATGTTATTGAAGTATGATAGTGGTAAGTTAAACACTCAGTGAAAATAGTGATATCCTATTAATAGAATTTTATTATAATCCAAATATGTAAAGAAGTTGAGATGTAAAACTAAATGAAAAATTACTCTTACAAAGCGCCACATGACAGAATCGCATGGTCTCTCTAAATTCTTCCATAAGATGGCTAATTCCCGTAAAAGGTTTAACCATCTAAGCATTTTGGAGGTGGATGGGGTGGTTTATGAGGAGTCTGAGGTGGCTGCTCAGGTGGTACAATTTTATAAAAACTTGTATCAGGAGACAGAGGAGTGGAGGCCTTTTGCGGAAGGTTTGGAGTTTGATCAGATAGTAGGGTCGGAGAGGGGCTGGCTCAAAAGGAGGCTTGAGAAGGAGGAGATTTTTCTAGCTGTTAATGAGTTGGCTGGAGATAAAGCCCCAGGTCCAGGTGGTTTTTCTATGGCCTTCTTTCACCATTATTGGAGAGTGGTGGAAAGAGATGTTCTAGCAGAGTTTTTGAGGAGTTCTATCTTCACAGTAAGTTTGAGAAATCTCTGAACGCTACTTTCATAGTCTTAATTCTTAAGAAGAATGATGCTTCCAATATTCGAGATTTTAGGAATAATGATGCTTCCAATATTCGAGATTTCAAGCCTATTAGCTTGGCGGGGAGCTTGTACAAGATCTTGTCTAAAGTTTTGGCAAATCGTTTGAAGCTGGTTTTAGATCAACTGATCTCTGAGTCCCAAAATAGTTTTGTGAGAGATAGACAGATTCTTGACTCAGTTCTTATTGCTAATAAGTGTGTTGATAGTCGAGTGAAGAGTAAGACTCCGGGGGTTATTTGTAAGCTAGATATTGAGAAAGCTTATGATCACGTGAATTGGGAGGCTTTGCTAGATCTCTTGAACAGAATGGGCTTTGGGGAGAAGTGGTGTAGATGGATCCGTACTTGTATTTCAACTGTTCAAGTCTCTATTTTGGTTAATGGGACTCCAACTAACTTTTTTAGGAGCACGAGGGGTTTGAGACAAGGGGATCTACTATCTCCTATGTTGTTTCTGGTTATTATGGAGGTTTTAAGCAGGATCTTGAAAAGAGTTGAAGGTGCTAGCTTGATCAGGGGTTTTAAGGTTGATGGTAGACGGGGTGAAGGGGAATGTGTCTCTCATCTTCTGTTTGCGGATGATACTATTCTTTTTTATGATGCGGAAGTGAAGCAGATCCTTCACGTTCAGATGCTTCTCCTTTGTTTTCAGGCTGTGACAAGTTTGAAGGTTAATGTCCTGAAGAGCGAGATGATTCCAATAGGAGAGGTTAATAATGTGCATGCCTTGGCAGAGATTCTGGGTTGTAGGATTGGGACTTTGCCTATGACATATCTAGGTATGCCGTTGGGGGCTTCTCATAAGTCTCCCTCTATTTGGAATCCTATTTTGGAGAAAATTAAGCGGAAGCTGGCTGGGTGGAAGAAGCTGTATTTTTCAAAAGGTGGAAGACTGACGTTACTTAAGAGTACGCTAGCTAGCCTTCCTACTTATTATTTGTCTCTTTTTACCATCCCATCGCATGTGGCTAATAAGATTGAGAAGATGCAAAAGGACTTCTTGTGGGGGGATTCGAAGGCTTATTTGGTGGGGGTGGGATAAGGTGTGTGCTCCTAAGGCGAACGGTGGTTTGGGAGTAAGGAAAATAACTACTTTTAATAAAGCCTTACTAGAAAAATGGTTATGGCGGTTTGGGGTTGAGGAGACTCGTCTTTGGAGGAGGGTTGTAGTTTCGAAGTTCGGGGAAGAGTGGGGGGGTTGGTCTTCCAAATTGGGTAGGGGTGCCTATTGGTGTGGTTTATGGAGAAGTATTCGAAAAGGTTGGGAGGTGCTTAGTAAATGCATTCAGTTTGAGATAAGGGTGGGGGATAGAGTGAAGTTTTGGACAAATAGGTGGTGTGGGGACTTACCACTTCATCTATCCTTCCCAATAGTGTATGGGATTGCTTCAAATAGAGAGGCATCGGTGGCCTCGTCTCTCGAAAGGTTGGGGATGGAGGCTCGGAGAAGCTGAAACGTTTGTTTACTAAGGGATCCAAATGATTGGGAGGTGGGTGAGGTGGATGAATTCCTTCGAACCTTGGGTTCAAATTTACCTCGATCTGAGCTCGGAGACAGTATGAGGTGGAAGTTGTCGAAGAAGGGGGATTTTGACATCCGCTCTTTCTACAATAAGTTTCGTTGTCCTTTGCCTATTATCTTTCCTTGGAAAGGTATTTGGAAGGTTAAGGCTCCTCCGAGCGTCTCTTTCTTTGTTTGGACTGCTATTTGGGAGAAGATTCTTACAGGGGACATTCTGAGGCGTAGAGGAGTTGTTTTTGTTGACTGGTGCATTATGTGCCATTGTAACGGGAAGACGGTGAATCATTTGCTACTCTATTGTGAAAAAGCTTTTCAGCTATGGAGCTTGGTTTTTAGATCTTTTGGGATCTCTTGGGTTCTGCCAAGATCGGTTGTAGATATGCTTTTTGGTTGGTGGAATTGGTTTGGAAAGTACTCTTCTAGCATTTGGAATTTAGCTCATTTGTGCCTAATGTGGTGTATCTGGAGGGAGCGGAATTGGCGAACCTTTGAGGATACGGACAAATCTGATGACCAGTTGCTCGCTTTCTTTAGTGGTTCCCTCTTTGATTGGTCTAGGGCTTGGGGAATCACCTCTAGTGACTCTCTCCCTTTGTTCCTTAATTCTCTGCTCTGTACTTAGTTCTTTGTTGGTTTATGTTTGTTTTGTTGTCTTTTCTTTTTGTTTGCTTCCTTCTCTGTAGTCCTTGCTCTACCTTATGTTTTTCATGAGGTAGCTAGCTCTTTGAATATACATCTTTTTACTTATCAAAAAAAAAAAAAAAAAGATATTTTTTCTTTCTTATATATATATATATATATATATATATATATATATATATATATATATATATATATATATATAATTAGTGCATACTTATAGATAATTATTAATGTGTATTCACCTATGAAGCACGGGTGCGTTTTGAGACTCGGGTGCGGGTGCGGGTGCGGGTGCGGGTGCGGGTACGAGTGCGGGACTCGGCAATTTTTGAAAAAGGTGGGTGCGGGTGCGGGTGCGGCGGGACTCGGCGATTAAAAAATTATTAAAAATATTTTTATTTATATTTTTAATATATTGCTAAGCATACTTTTTCACATTATATAAACATATACTAAATTTAAGAGCAATAGTAGATAATAACTAAAATATGATATTTATAAATTAAATACAACCCACAAAATTGAAACTAAAACATTCCACAAGATTGAAAGCTAATTTCAGCTAATTTATCAATTTCAAGTCTAAATATCTATCCAATAATTATAATAATACTATTAAAACAATTTTACTATTAAAATATTCTTTAAAAAAATTACTATTAAAAATGCAATATAAAGGCTCAAGTTAGATATTAAAATAATTTTATTATTCATATATTTACGTGTGGGTCATACAAATAAAACTTTTGTCAAATCTCTTTATCAATTCCAACAACCAGTCACGTGTTAGGTTCACAAAACAAAAAGAAAACATAAAACAAGGCATGGAAAATTTAAAATAGAATTGAAAAGTACGAGCAGACAAAACGAAGAAAAGAGAAGAAGAAGAAGAAGCAGCAGCAGCCGCCTCTGCCATGGACGAAGAAAGGAGAAGAAGAAAAAGAAGCAGCAGCCGCCGCCTCTGCCATGGACGAAGAAAGGAGAAGAAGAAGAAGAAGAAGCAGCAGTAGCGGTCAGGACGCGGCCCGACACGCGGTCAGCGGTGTCCCTCGCATGTCGCCGCGTCGCGCCGCGTCGGACGCGGGTGCGGCTCCTCTGGCGCCGCATCCGTGCTTCCCAGGTATTCACTTCATTAACACATTCAATGAATTAAAAGTTTTACATAAATGTAAACTTTGATGAGGTGGAAGCCTAAATAAGAGAAATTCAATGAATGTGTCACTTAGCAGAATCTTATGTTCTTCCACATGAAGTCTCTGCTTTTATATATGTATTGATTTAGTGACAGAAGATTTTATTTATTAGAAATTCATCTATGTTAATAGATTTCTCTTTCCTATGATTCATGGCTTCAAAGTTGTATCCTGTTTTAAGTCCCTCCCTCAACAACACAATGATATCCCCACCAAACTTAAACACATGAGAAAATTCTGCAATACATAAAGTAATAGACAAATAAATAACCTGAACAGTATCCAAAATTTGGTTTAAGCAAAAAACTTTAATTTGTGTCAAGCAGAACAGAAAATTATAAATCAAATATGACACTAGTATAAAACCTTAATTCGAACTTATCCACAAAAAAAAATATAAATAAATAAAAACCCTTAATTTGGAAAGAAGCATATAAAAATATACTATGCTTTACTTATCAAAAAATAAAACAAACAAAAAAAAAAAGTGTATATATACACACACACAAAAACACACTATGCTTTAACTAAAACTTAAAACAATTCATTTACAATCAGCACTAGTATAAAACCCCAATTAAACAGCCAACCCCAAATATGAAGCAATTATCATGTGTAACAAATTTGGAAATTCAACTCCAACGCAAAAGGTAGACAGAAAAACCTTATATCAAATGCGACACCACTTTTCTTTTCAACAAATTTGACAATTGGCACACGAGCCTTCCCAATAACCTGAGAAATTTAATGAACATTTTAAATAATAAGCTTTCATACTAAAGTAACCAAACATATTCCAATCATCACGAAGCACACCTGTATATTTTTTGCCAGGCCCCTCTGTGACAATGCCCTAGAAAGAGCCACCAAACCTTTTTGTGGGATTTGAAGACCTGACCCCAGAATCACAACCTACAAGAGATAGCATCCAGGGAAATGTCTAAATTTTGTTGACAAGTTACAAGTGTTCATTGTCCATATATAGATAACACTTGAATATCCTGATACATAGTTTAATTCAGCTTGCAAGCCAGCAAAAGAAAATTTGTAAACGTCTACCATTTAATGTTAAGACAATAACAAGGTGCATAGAAAATGACTTGGTATCTTTCAAAGAAAAATAGATTCTAGGTTAAAAGCTACTAAAAGGTGTTGAGATCCAAAAGTAACCAGTATTGGCCATGAAATAGCACATGGAAAGTATGAGCTCCACCACAAGTCAAGGTGTTTTGAAGGGGAGGGAAATGTTAGGAACCCCTATAGGTATATAAATAATAATAGTTGTAATATTGCATTTAGTTAGTTGGTTGGTTAGTTACAGTTCCAAGCATGTTAATCACATTTAATACATGTTGGAATTATTAATACACATGGGGAATAATAGGACCATTAGGATAAGGCCATGTTGGCCAATAGAATAGTTTTATGGTTCTATAAATACCACCTACTTGTAATCTTATTTCCATCATAGAAGAATAAACCGATTTCTTAGTGCATTAGTGCATCTTTCTCTCTTAATCTCTTTCATTCTTTATGGAGGATGACTATCTCGAATTAAGTCAATTTCCCTACAATTCTCATCAATTTCCCTATAGTTCCTATCCATCCCCATTAGGAACCATTGGGTTCCTAACAGTTTGGAAGTCAGTTCCATTGTGCACATTTTCAAAAAAATGAATAGGCATACTTTTAAGGAAAAGGAGCATTTGGTAGTGCAGCATAGATTTTTGCCCCCCAGCCCCCTTTATGAGTCAATGTTGACTTCTACATCTTTTACCACCTCCAATCTTATTGACTTCCCAACTGATTTGAACTTTAGTTAAAACTATTGTATTTTTTTTTTTTCTTTCTCTTTTTACATTTTGACTCTTCCTTTTATACTTCTGGTGATTGCATACCTTTTAGTAATTTCTTTTAATGAAATCACATAATTATCAACAACGAAAAAAGACATTAATAATAAGACTGTTCACACTTTCAGGTAGAAGCAATGCGGCTCATTGAATAAATTTTCCAAAAACTGTTCTCAAAAACTTGTTTTCAAGAATGAGAACAGAAGAGTGTTTCCTCTTTTTTTTATACCGTAAGTATTTTTTTGGAAAGATGCAACTTAAAAACATATTTTTGAAAATAAAAAAATGAAAATTTGCTTAGATAATGTCAATTTAAACAAATAAAAACTAAATGAGTGAGGTTTAGACATAAGATATAGGCCTCCAATTATGCAAAACTATGAATGAAGCCTACCATTAATTGCGGTTAAGAGCATTGGTATCAGCTACCCTAAAATAGAGTAAGGGAGCAATTTATGGAGGAAAAAAAAAATCTCGCATCAGCCTCTCTATCTGTTCCCCATTTTAGACTTTTGCTACAGTTTGGGAGGGAGGGAGGGAGGTCTGTATGTGAACTTAAGAGGCTGATCGAGTTTAGTTGAATCAGAGTCTCAATATTATGATTTTTTCATTAGGTAGACTTCCTTTTTTTTACAATTTTGCCATAAATGAAGCAGCGTTTTCAGTCTGTTCTCCATGTTTTCAATGTAATCTGAGAACAATGAGGTAGAAAACATCTTGTAAAATCTTTTTGGTGTTCTCGTAAAACAAGGATTTTGAGTTACATTGCCCAAAAAAAATGAAAAAAAAAAAAAAAAAAAAAAAGTCTTTTGAGACCAATCCAACCAGGCACAATTACTTGAAGCTTGTGAGCTACTAAAGGCAATCTAATATTTAATTTAAGCTGAATTGTAATGTACAAGTAGCCAGATTAGGGATTCAAAATAGAGAAAAATGGTGTACCAAAAATAAAATAGAGAAAAATAAATCAGATGCCAAAGTAGCTGGGACCTTTATTAAGTACAAAAAAATGCCTCAGAACATTACATCTTACAAGCATGGAACTTAAAAAATTCTATGAAGGTACTTGTTTATTAGAGATAAGAGGAACAGCGTACTTACATCAATATCACTAGATGGAAGATAGAGCCCTGTCTTGAATGATCCAAAAACTTCTACCTAAAAAGCAACAATCATAACACAACATTGCAACATTTCAATCTTCTATATAATTGAAAAGTCTGAAGTTGAAGAGAGGCAGAGAGCCAATCACACCTTCGAGTGGGGCCATATATGTTTGACAACATCAAAGACACGTTCTACTGCTGTATTACGAGCAGCTTGCTCTTCTGGAGTTGGAGATAGAAAGTCGCAAAAATCCACAATCTCTGTAATATCAACCAACAGCAGATAAGTTACAGAACGATTTACAATGTCAAAACATAATCAAATTTAGTTCTAAATGTTCATGAGAGGATCCCAAGTACATCTTTTTCCCTTTCAGAAACAACCGGACTTTTGAGGATTTAGAGAGAAGTTTGCATGATCTCAAATTATTTTTCTTTAGAACTTTGTTGGATTGGAGATCAGTTTTCCATAGTAATTCCATATGTTCAGTTAGTGATTTGATAGATCTATGTAATTTGAGTGATTGATTGTATGGTCCCCAATTGTATACTCCATGTATTATACTTTGGGTGACTTTATTTTTGTGACATTAATAAAACTTCATTATACATACATACATACATACATACATACATATATATATATATATATAAATTAGCATAACAAAAGCTCCTTTTTTTAATTGGTAAGCTACACACGCACCCCAATGGGGGTTGAACCCACAACCTTGCCCTCCATCTAGAACTTGTAGCAAAAGGAGGTACTAATTGAGCTATAGCTCATTGGCATAGCAAAAGCTAAAACAGTCCAAAATGGAACTCAAAAGGCTTATGTCATTCTACCTAATCTAGTGTTAAACTTAATGCAACATTAATATCGATGCTCTCTCTCTCTCATTGGCCCAAAAGGCATGTATATGCAGATGGTTGAACACTGTATCATCAAATTACAAACCTGCATACAAATATTACGTACAAAGATAATAATATATGCAAGTTCTTCAACATTTTTTGTTTATAATCTATATCCACGTATACGACCTGTCATTAATATTTTACTGACACGGCAATCATCAACACTTTAAGAGAGCAAAGTTCCAACAAATAATATATTTTCAGAGTAGCTTTCACTTTCAACTTTATCAATCCCTGACTCGTACTAGAACCCAATAAGAAAAATAAAATTAAACATTCATTGCATGCAATGCTTAGAAGTAACCAATAGAGCTAACCATTAACTGGGATTTACTCAAAATTAGTCAAAAACCAAATATTCAAAAAAAAAAAGTTAAAATTTTCCCATTAAAAAAAAAAAAAAAAAAAGACTAATTTTGGTGAAACTAGGCAAAACCCAAATCTTATAAAGCACAAAAAACACCAAATAAAATTAAATGTACCTTTATGGAGCTTAAGCATGGGGCTTTTGAAAGTACAATTCCCACGGAACCAAGCAGTCTCGAGTCTCGGCGTGGCGGCTTCGCGAGCTGGCGTCTTCGGCTCACGCGCCGGCGTAGATGCAATTGGCTCGGCAGCGCCCCCGACATCAAGGGAGAAGAAGTCCGGTGCGGCAGTCTGATGAGAGTCGGGATTGAGTACGGACAGAGAGATTTCGTTGCGGAAGACGCAGTAGGGCTCGGCTTCATCGTCAGACGGTGGGGATTGGTAGGCGGTGGTGGTGGTGGTTGAGTAAGAGAGAGGACTCAGGGTTTCGTAGAGATAGTTTTGGGCTTCTAAGGTCCCCTCCTCCATTGAAGAGAGAGAGAGAGAGAGACAGAGGAAGGGTTTTGGTGATGAGAGGAACTATATGCAGAAGTGAGCAGTGAAAGTGTGAATTTTTAGATAGTACTAGGTTGGCTTTCAAATTCTAACTTTATGTCTGGTCGTTTATGAGAGAGAGGACTCAGGTTTACTTTTTTTTTTTTTGTATAAATTTAAAGTGTTTACTATAAATTAGCATTTATCGTCCATTTGCAATTAGGGTATGTTTCCGGAATAAGAGAGGCAAAGGTAACACGTGACTCCCAATATTTTCTTTCAATTTTTACACATATATAAGAATTATTTTTTTGTTTTCTTTATTATTGAGGTTTTAGCTTCTTCTCTTTCTCAAAAAAAAGAAAAGAAAAAGTTTTAGCTTCTATTTTTTTTTTTTAATTACGATACTATAGATCTGTTTGGGATCTGCTTATTTTGCTGAAATTAAAAATATTTTGCTGAAAATATTATAGATAAAGATAAAAGTTAATTAAAATAGTACAGTGTTACCTATAAATAGTATCAAAAAGTGAAGTAAAGGCTAATGAATATTACAAAAAATAAGCTGACAAAAAATAAGCTATCCAAATGGACACTATGTGAGCGTTTGGATCACGTCCACGTTTGGACGTTTTGCATTTCAACCCTCTTTTTTATTTTTTGGACTAGCGCCTGGTGCACAGTAACCAAAAATTTTTTTTTTTGTTTTTGTTTTTAATTTTTAGTTTTTAGCAAAATAAGCGGTATCCAAATGCACCCCATATATGCAATTAATATTTATAATTTATGTATATCTAAAAGAATCAAATATAATCAAGTGGCAGATTCTTTTTTCTTTTTTCTTTTTTTTTTTTTAGAGAAAACCATACTTATCGGTATGCTTTTATTAAACTAGAAAGTCTTTAAACACAAATTGAAAAACATCTAATGGAACATCCTCCATCCAAACTAACAAAGGAGAAGAAAGCTTAGCTCTTTGTGCTAAAGCATAGACTACAGAATTGCCCTGCCTCTTGACATGAGAGAAGAAGTGGGAATGACACAAACCCAAAATACACTTAAAGTCTATTATCAAATGACAAAAACTTGAGAGGGCCAAATATCCTTTAGTAAGCGCCTTGATCTTCGAAAACAACCTGTGGAAAGCCAAGTTTCACTGTGAACTGAGCTGCATGCCTTGCCGCCTGCATGTCCAAGATATCCACAGATGGTGGCTGGGCAATCTTCTCTAAAAGGGCGGTCATAACCTCCCCTTTATCATTCCAAATAATCACTCCAATCCCTGCATTGTTAGACTCCGCAAACATGGCACCATCGAAGTTTACCTTAACTGTGGAAGAAAAGGGGGGTTTCCACTTTGCTTTTACTGGATTAGACCAATGATCTTGACCACGTAGCGAGCTTTGGAATTCAAGTAGGTAAAACCGAGCAAAATCTAGCACTTTGTCCGGTGGCAGGCCTCGTTCATTACATCTAGCCTTATTACGATGACTCCACACTGTCCACGCCACCGTCGCAAATAACTCCAACTTGCTTGATTTCGAGTCTACTACAGATGCCAGATCCAAGAAAGAGTGAAGGTGAGGAAATCCCGATTTCACCCAACCAAAATCACAATCCCAGATTTGAGGAAAAGCCCCACATTCCCACAACGCATGCAATATTGTTTTAGGACAATCCTAATACTAGAATCAACAATAACCTTGCTTTTCTCTAGGTTCACTTTCGTTGGTAATGCATTAGAACAAGCTCGCCACTGAAATTTTTTTTACCTTATTTAAGACCAGTAATTTCCATATTCTATTCCAGAAGGACTTCTGAGCTAAGGAGTTCGATACAATTGCTTTGTCAGACTTCTCCAATTCATATAGAACCTAATAACCTGTTTTGAATAAATAACAACTAATGATGCATAAAAATCGTTAGTGAGTTGATCATTCATACACATGCCAATGGATGTACTTAAAGAACAAAAGAGAAGAACCAATCAAAGAGCACTGATGGGGTACCAGCCAAAAACCCTCTAAAGGTTAAGTCAGTAATAAAAGATTCTCTAAGAACTCAAGAGTGCAAAAGCCAAGGAGGATTCACATACCTCAAGAAAGGTAAGGTTTATGGTTTATATAGTGGTAGAGAGCTGACCTGAATTCCATGATATGTGGGAATTTCCTTGTAGAGAAAAGGGTCCGAAGATACACAGGATCACATTTCTATATATAAGAGATCTGATTGCATGGTAGGGCCTTTGGTAGTGATGTGCAAGTAATTTCTATGCACTATGCAAGGATGTGTGAGTGGGCCCAAGGTAAGCCCCATGGAAACCCTAAGGGATGGCTTGTCAGTATCGGGAAGTACATGATCCGTCGGCCCATTGGTTAATCATCCCTTTCAGAGGCTGATCTTCCCTTTCAGGGGTTGATCATCCCTTTTGAGGGTGGTCTTCCCTTTTGGGGTTGATCTTCCCTTTCAGGGGTTAGTCGTCCCTTTTGGGGTCGATCATCCATTTTGCGATTGATCATCCCTTTTGGAGGTCGGTCATCCCTTTTAGGATTGGTTATCCCTTTGGGGATCGGTTATCCCTTTCGGGGGTCAGTCATCCCTTTTGGGATTGATCATCGGTCATCCCTTTTAGGATTAATCATCCTTTTTGGGGTTGGTCATCCTTTTTGGGATTGATCATCCCTTTCTTTTGGGATTGATCATCTCTTTCGGGGTTTGGTCATCCTTTTCTTTAGGATTGATCATCCCTTTCGGGGTTGGTCAACCCTTTTGGGATCAATCATCCCTTTTGGGGTTGGTCATCCCTTTTGGGCACCCACATACCGATCAGTAAAAAATTATCCTCATCAGCTGCCCCTTACTTCGTGAGTCATCGGGGTGGTCGATGGGTTGCGGAGTTGTCATAAATGCTTTGCCACTTGTTTTGAGTTTATACTTTTCAGCAATTTATAAAGCTTTCAGTTTACTTCATAATTAATTTCTTGCATTTTGTACAAGTGTTGATGCTTGTTGATTTTCCTTATATCACATCAGTGTTTATTTAATCATCGATTTGGAGGGTTTATCTCAATGTTGGGCACTGAGGGCTACGACTCGTCAGTTATTTCAACCCAACCCTCCTTTCTTTGACTCGTCAGCTTACCCTTTGGGTAGGGTTTTGAGTTTTGATAAGGATTAGGTGCATAAGGGCATCCTTGATTGTCTGTCGACTCCTTAGGCAGGACTTAGGACTTAATCAGGTGCATGATGACATCCTTGATCGTCTGTCCACCCCTTGGGTAGGACTTAGGATTTAATCAGGTGCACAAGGGCATCCTTGATCGTCTGTCCACGAATTAGGTAGGACTTAAGATTTGATCAGGTGCACAAGGGCATCCTTGATCGTCTGTCCACCCCTTGGGTAGGACTTAGGATCTGATCAGGTGCACGAGGCCATCCTTAATTGTCTGTCCATCCCTTTAGAAAGACTTAAGATTTGATCAAGTGCATAAGGGCATCCTTGATCATCTGTCCATCCCTTAGGTAGGACTTAGGATTTGATCAGGTGTGCGAAGGCATCCTTGATCGTCTGTCCACCACTTGGATAGGACTTAGAATTTGATCAATTGCACAAGGGCATCCTTGATCATCTGTCCACCCTTTAGGTAGGACTTAAGATTTGATCAGGTGCACGAGGGCATCCTTGATCGTCTGTCTACCCCCTAGGTCTTACAAATCTATGGGTCAGGAGGATACGTGACATCCCTTGATGGATCCTTGATGACGGAATCGATTGGCATGGTCATGATCTGTTAAATCGGATATCTTGACAACCCCTTGATATGTGATGATTGTTAAGGCAGAGTGTGTCACATGGTGTCAAGGGAGGCACCTGACGATGCTTTTGGTCATCGAAGACTCTTTTGTTGAGCTCATGATGCTTTTGGTAACCGAAAACTTTCTGGATCACTTGAATCGTTCGTAACCTTGATGACTTGGTTTGACGATCTCTATTTGAGTAGATCCTATTTAAAGGATTTCTTAGATCAGTTGTCACATTAGTTACTTGGTTGGATGATCTCTACTTGAGTCGACCATCTTTGGATGGTCATTTGGATCGTTTGTCACCTTGGTGATATGGTTAGATGATCACTACTTGAGTTGATCATCTTTGGAGGATCTCTTGGATCATTCGTCAACTTGGTGACTTGGTAGGATGATCTCTACTCGAGTTAATCATCCTTAGAGGAAATATTGGATTGTTTGTCGCCTTGGTGACTAAGTTCATTTGTCACCCTGTAGGTAGGAAGACTCAGATCTTTTTCCAAGGCACTTGTGGATGGCTTAGTTCGTCCATCCACCCATCAATGGAAAGACTTAGAATTTTTACCAAGGCACTCGTGAGTGGCTTGGTTCTTTCGTTCACGCATAGATGACTTTGGTCGTCGTCTTTCCCTCTCAGTGATGACTTTACTTTGGTCATCATCTCTACTTCTTGTGTAGGACTTTACTTCAAACCGTCCACCCGTAGGTGACTTTGGTTGTCGTCCTTCCTTCTTAAGTAGGACTTTGGATTGTCCACTCGTAAGCGACTTTTGTTGTCCATCCACCCATAGGTGACTTTGGTCATTGTCCTTCCCTTTTAAGGATGACTTTACATTGGATCGCCCACTTATAGGCGACTTTGGTCGTTGTCCTTTTCACTTGGGGATGACTTTACGTTGGATTGTCCGCTCGTAGGCGACTTTGGTCCTTGCCCCCCCCCCCCCTCCCCCCTCTCTCGAGGATGATTTTATGTTAGACCGTCCACCCCTAGGCGACTTTGGTTGTTGTCCTTCCTTCTTGAAAATGACGTTACATTGGACCATCCACCCATAGGCGATTTTGGTCGTCTATCCACCCATAGGCAACTTAGGTCATTGCCCTTCCCTCTTGGGGATGACGTTACATTGGACTGTCCACCCATAGGCGACTTAGGTCGTTGTCCTTCCCTCTTAGGGATGTGTGAAAGACCTCGAAAGTGCCCCTAAAAAAAGAGATTTTTGGAATGCTTTTTAGGGCACCTTTCTTTTTGGGTAAGTGGTGTGGAGTCGCCATTTATTTTTTATATAAAAAAATAAGAAAAAATAAACATATACAAATACATGACTGAATTGTTCCATTTATTGATTGAATCATGAATTGCATCTTTGAAAAATTGAAAAATTACATGGCTTTAGGTCCTAGTTACAAACTACCAAATAATTACATGGCTTTTTGTCGTAGTTACATTCAACCCAAAATAAATAAAGACAAGGCTAGATCTACTTAGCCAAAGACTTAAATCTGAAGGCTAGGTTATAGAATGGGAAGGTGTTAGGCACCCATTCTGTCCAGATAAAGTCTGGTCTTTTAGACTCTTGGGACCAATGTATCATTTTCTGCATGTTATGAATGATATGTTGAACATGTGAAAAAAAATATTAAATCACACAAATTTATTTATGAATAAAGTCTCTTCTTTTTTTTTTTTTTTAAAGAAATTCAAATCTGTTTTGGTGATGAAAAAAAATGATTTTGATTTGAAAAAATTAGATTTGCTTTGTGGTATATAAAAAAAAGTGGTTTTTGGAGATAAAAATCCAGATATGTTTTTATTACACAAAATAAAGTCTTTTGGTTTATTAAATATCAGATCTGTTTTTTTAAGAACTAAAAAAATGGTTTTTTTGGTTTATACAAGATCAGATTTGTTTTATGATGATAAAACATGATTTTTAATAGCAAAAAAATCGTATATGTTTTTCTTATATGTTAAAAAAAAAAATGAAAAGGATTTTTCTTTTAAGAAGAGAGTTTCACTCATAATATGAATTTATGCTATCATGAATTAAATAAACAAAAGCAAATACAATCATGTTTAATCTCTTTCTTTATTTCAAAAATCTACATATGTTAAAGGAAAATCAGGTATGTATCTAAGAAAGATACAAATCAGTTTTTATTTTGAGAAAAATTCAGATCAACATCTCTTAAAGATGCAGATCCATTTTTGTTTGAAGAAAAACTCAGATCTACATCTAAGAAAGATGCAGATCTATTTTTATTTTAAGAAAAAGTCAAACATCTTATAAAGATGTAGATCTGTTTTTATTTTAAGAAAAAGAATTGTTCACATGCAAATTATTGACATTCAAGAAAAAAGATTATAACAATCACATAAAAAACAATCATGCTTTAAACAAAACAATGAAGAATCATTCATACTATGGATAAAACATTCATCAATCATAAAAAGATAGCATAAAAAAGAGAGGGTGATTGAAAACAACCTCTTGCATTAGCACTCCTTGTTCTTGAGAGGATGTTTTAGGTTTCTGATAAGCCAAGAATGTATTGACCCCTTGTGATAAATTAGTTGATTAATTAGCGAAATTTATTAATTAATCAAATTAACATGCAAAATGCATGGTAGCACAAATAAATCACTAATTATCTAAAGTATGCAGTGGAAAATAAATTGACATGGTGATTTGTTTACGAATAGGGAAAACCTACATGGCAAAAACTCAACCGGGTGATTTTAAGGTCACCACTCTCGAGAATCCATTATTTTCAAAACAAACAGTTACAAGTAAAGGAATCCTAGTACCTTATACAAACATACAGTTGAACCCTTACCCAAATACCTAATTGGACTTGTTTTGTAGTGATAATCTCTCATTTTCAATGCACAGCTCTCAGTACGTGACTAACCAATTACGCAGATCCTAGTACGCGACTTGATCACCAACTTGAGAAGGATGTTGGCTGCAAAGTTCTTCTGTTCATCAGATGATGAAGATCGTGAAGTTGCTTAGTCACAAAACCCTATAGTGTACAAACATAGCAGTCTCTTCCAGAGAAAGAAGAGCTAAGGCAAACTAGATTTTCAGTCACACTTTTCTTCACACTTGTGGAATTGTGCTCTTGTGCAACTGTGCGTAACCTTTTACGGCCCTTAAAATAATCCTTATATATGTTTAGGGTTGTGAGAAAAGAAAACCTAAACATATACTCATAGATTGGATAAAGATCAGCTCTGAAAAACTGAACTTCATAAATCTTGACAGATACCCTATCTGTCGAGCAGCTGTCGAGCCTCGGGTTGAAATAGCTCTCTTAAACCTCGATAGATACTAGTTGTCGAGCTTTAATGAACAAAGCTTTCTCACTTGATTCTTGGATAGACTTGCATGGCTTTAACACTTAAACTTGAAATCTTATTTCTTGAAGCATTAAATACATCCTAGATCTACTAAATTACAAGTAAAGTGCGTTTTGTCAAATGATTAGCCAATTACATAAAATATTGACATATGTTTCTAACATTGAATCACATATGTCCTAACAATCTCTCCCTTTGGCAATCTGTGACAAAACCACAACAAACAAATGAACATATGAGAGAAGTCATAAATCACTCAACTCAAATTCACTTGTTGAATACAATAAAATCTATCATAACACAAACTTTTGAAAAACTTTGCAAGAAGAGAGTTCATGGCAAGGGAGATTTTGACAACTTGTATTTCTGAAATACTTAAAACAAAACTCATAATGGCATCTTAATGTGAAACAGAAATAATAGATTGCATACAATATATAAGAAGCATGTGCATAAAGAGAGAAAAGAAACAACATATGTAAAAATAGGTGAAAGAACTGTAATAACAACCTCAAATGTATATATATCAACAAGTACAAGGTTTGCTATCACAACATAATCACAAGATCTAAGGTACATGAACAATATATATAAAATAGAGAAAAAAGAAAAAGATACATAAAGTCCTCACTACATCCCTCAAAATATGAACACTCCCCTTAACAAAAATCTCCTATACTAACCCTCCCTCTATAAGTATAATTACTCTCATATCCAAAACTACTTCTCCTTTTTGTCACAAGTGACAAAGGGTAAGTATATCAAGTAGACATCTCATCAGCACTGGAAGAGTTAGCATCATCAACCTTAGCATCAGTAGCATCAGCATCACCATCATCGTCCTCATCCTTAGAAGCCTCTGGAGTAGGAGGAGGAGAAGAAACGAAGCCACCTGTGACAGCTTGTCGCCATGCAATATGACCAACACGAGTGTTCACCTGACATAACTCATCACTGAGAGTGTCGAGGCGAGCATCCAAGCGCACAAGCGGTGCCATGATGTCCTCAAGAGTCACACCGCTCGTAGAAGAAGAGGGAGCGGATGTGGATGGAGCTGTAGAAACTGGAGGAATCACCATCCTGGACCGCTTCGAACGTAGCTGCGCCTCACTCCGTTTAACGGTAGCAACGTCTATGGCACACATGGCATGGAAGTGGTCGAAAACAGGAAAGGCAACAGAAAATTGGCGTAGAATCCTTGTGATAGTTGAAGGGAAGATGAGTTTATCACGGGTCGCCGTATCCCTATATACATCTATGAGTAAAAGAATAAAATAAGAGGGAAAATCGAGCACAGGGCTCTGTAATGGAGTTATAATGAGATAAGGATGCAAAACAAAAGTCATAAGCATGTTTATGAACCTATGACCTTTAGCAAAGGCCGTACAAGAAGTGAACTGACGATCACCCCAATCAAAGGGACGCTCACAAAAAGACGATATAAGCTCGTCTTTAGACATGGTCTTAAGACGATCATAACCAAGGTAGTCAGGATGCGCTACCCTAGGGACATGGAGCACGTCGGATGTAATATTCAGAGTGACCACGATGTGCGTACCTCGAATGCGAGTAACAAAGAGAGGTACTGAATAACCAAATCCATGCATGTTGGAGTAGAACTCATGTATAAGCACGGATGGACAAGTGACTGGGACGTCACATAATAACTCCCAACCCCTACTATGAATGATAGTGGGTAGGTCAGTATCGGAGAAGGCCAACAAAATGACTTGGCGTTTCGAATGAATGTCTCGTCTAGAAAAGTTCTCCTAAAAGTCCTATCGGGCTTTATCATCATAGAACCAAACATGAGAAGGAGTAGGATCAGAAGAAGAAGATGCCACGGAACGAAGAGGGTTCTGGGACAAAGTAGGTTTACGTTTAGGTGCCATGACGCAACTAACGTAAACAAGAGAGAGAGAGAGAGACACGCAGAAAAGCACCAATCACAATCAATATATAAGAAAATAGAGAATGTAAGGTATGTATGAATGAAAATGCATGGCCATGTGATATGCAATAGTAAAAACATCATGGGTTCAGCCCAATCCAATCCTACTAGCACACAATCAGTTCAGAAAAGTAAACACACATCTAAAATGCATGAAACATTGTTATAATGCAAATGTGATGCAATGCATGATGATAAAGCCATTTTCATAAAGCCCATCCCAAAAATTTCACAAAAACTCTATTAATTTTGAAATATCCCAAAGTTTATCAAAAATCCCAAAAGTTAGGTCAAAAGATATGAAATGCATGAAAAAGAGGGAGAAATCAACATACGAGATGAAGAAAAATGATCTTGAGACCAAAAATTGAGTGAGGATGAAGTTTAGAGTGCTTGAGAAGTGTTTTGGGAGGTGAAGAGGCTGAAAGGATCGAGAGAAATCAAGAGAAATGAATCTGAAATCGCGCGGATCCTATATATAGGACCTCTTAAATCTCGATAGATCGAGAGGTGTCGAGGTTTAAACTTCGACAGATGCAGCTATCGAGCAGCTATCCAGAGGCGTCCATAGCAAAAAAAGGCTTAATGGATCGAGGAGCTATCGAGCATCTATTAAGGAGACATAAACTTTCCCGATGGATCGAGGAGCTATCGAGATTGTGATAAAAAGAAGCTGAAGAGCTCGTTAGATAGCATAACTGTCGAGAGGTGTCGAGTAGCTATCGAGATTGCTTAAAAACAGTTTTTCAAGAAGAGAAAAACCCAGACATGAATGCAATCAAACATGCAACTCAACCAAGGATCCAAACAACATTTTAATCTCTCAAAAACATCTCTCAATCAAGAAAAATGTAAGCACAAAGATCCGCAGAAAAACACACACATACACATACTAAACTAGTCTAACCAATTTTATATTTCAAAAATAAGTTAAGACAGTTTAGTGAACATACATTAACACATGTATTCCTTGTGATAGCCAAATCACATTGTATCTGCACATGTATCAAAAGTAGCAAAGAATATTGCGTGTTATGTGTGAAAAACATCGCAAGATTGCATAAGTGTCTACATGTTATGACAATTTGAGATATGAGAAAATCACTTTAACTCACACATAATCATAACTATTTGATGGGGACTATCACCTTCGAGGTACATCCTATAACTCACACATCTCCTAGAAAACAAGCTTGCAATCATACATAAAGCATTTTGTTCTTTTTGCTTTTTATTTTTCTTTACATATTTTTCTTTTTAAGCAAACCATGCATGGGCATAAAAGAGATAGAAAAGAAATACCCAATGATGTTAAGCATTTGACATTCCACTTTCCTAAAAAGAGAGGTGCCCTAAAAAGTACCTAAATATCTTTTTTGAAAGGCACCCCAATTTTGGCGGTCTCTCACAGTGGCAACTCCACTGGGGATGTCGAGGGCTAAGTTTCGTATTAGACTTAAGTGACCAAATGTGTACCCTTGTTTTTGCGTAGTCTTGTATGATATTGTTGCTTGTTTGTTTATTTATGTTAGTTGAGATGTTGTATGATATTTTGGTGTTTGTATTGTTTGTTAAAAGTTTTCCCTAACTATCATAGTGTGTGCCATCCAAACAACAATGTATGCACCCCCTTTTCAACAACTTGTAGTGGTAGTAACCATGGATCACCGGTCTTCATTAAATTTGGGTATGTAGTGGTGAACTTACCAACTTATAGCCTAAAGTCGCTGGATCACTTTACGTTGACTATAAATGACAAACCATGCTGTACAGACCAATGCAATGTTCATTACATTACAAGTTGGGAGGTGTAACGTCCTAACTATGGGAAACAATAAAATAACAAACCCACCTTTCAAAATAATGACTTAGAACCTACCTTTAGGTCAGTCCTGGTTAAAATTGCATTGCATATTGTGTGTGTTTGTTTGGTTGATTGATTGATGTGGATGGGATCTTAGCCTTGATTAACCCGACCAAGCCTGTCATTAGGGGAGAATTTGTTCAAGATGTGAAGGGAGATTGCAAAAAGAACCTAAGCTCGACACTCAAGCCAGTAGCTCTAGTTCCAATCCTGTCACTCCTATTATAGTACTAAAGCCCTTAAGCATAGAAGAAACTTCGCTGCTGCAACATCACAACCCCATCTTCGACCTATAAGATACTTCAAACCCCAACCAAATCTCCCAATACCCACAAATGGGGGGAGACACTTCAAACCCTAAGTAAATAACCAAACATCCACAAATTGGGAGAGACACTTCAAACCCCAATTAAGCTACCAAGCACCCATAAACGGGGGGAGACACTTCAAACCCCAAGACATTGATCCTAATGACCCAACCAAAATTACCCATATCACGAGAGGGGGGAGACACTTTAAACCCCCACATTTGGAAACCGATAACCCAGTAGAAGCCTTCAATAAATCTACCCAACAAACACCTGCCAAAGAAGATGAAGTCTTCAAGCAACTACAAAAGACACAAGCCAACATATCCTTATGGGGTTTACTCATGGCCTTATATAAACACCATCAAAACCTAGTAGACCTTCTCAACCAAATCCAAGTTCCTATAACCACAACTTCCCAAGATCTGAATGGTATGATTGGATCTATAAATAGGGAACTCACCATTTCCTATTCTGACAAGGATCTGACCAAGAAGGGGGAGCACCATAACGACCCGTTGCATATCACTGTAGATGCCATGTGGAAGAGGATACCGATGGTTTTGATAGATGATGGAAGTGCTTTGAACGTGTGTCCTTTGAAGACTGCAAGTTGCTTGTGTCTAAACATTGAAGACTTTGTGCCTACCGATCAGCATGTGAAACCATACGACAATAGCAGAAGAGAGGTCTTGGGAACCATAATATTAGAGCTCACTATAGGACCGATGGTCAAGAAATTGGATTTTCAAGTCCTTAATATAGCCTTATGCTTCAATATGCTCCTTGGGTGACCATGGATCCACGACACAGAAGCCATACCTTCTCCTCTATACCAAAAGATTCGGTTTCCATATGAAGGAGCTATTGTGACCATATATGGGGATACTTTAACTGTGCCTAAGCCTATTTTCGGTATAGATTTTGAAAAAGAGCCATTAACCTTGGATGGCTTTGAGATTGAGAGGTCTGGCTTTGAAAGGAGAGAACAAGAAGTGGAGAAAATTCCGGTGGGCTTTGCTCCTTATGGTAACAACAATGTGGTAATAATGATGAGGAGAATGAACTACCTTTTAGGGATGAACTTGGGGAGAATTGTGAAGAAGCCTACTATTTAAGTCTCGATGATTCCTACTGCCACACCACCTTTTGGGCTAGGCTATAAGCTCACTGATGATGAATTGTTAGAGATGGACATGAGAAAGATGGCCCAAAGCCAAAGCCAAAGCAAAAGGACTTCCTTGTCCTCTAGAACCTTTGAAGCCATATACTCCTACCTTGAACAGAAAGTTTGTCAAAACTGGAGAAAGTTAACATTATTAGGGATTCCCTAAACCGAGATTTGATCATGTGACAAGATACTTGGGTTCGAAATACTACTTGATTGCAACAATAAGGCTCCAGAATTGAAGAAGGAAGATACAACTTAGGTTCCTACTGATTGGGCTGATTACATAGATCCTGATGCCATGACTACACTCATTGGAGATCCTATTTGCAACATAGAAGAAGAAGAATATTGGGAGGCTTGCCAGCATGCATTGAAAGGCCCTATGAACTAAGAGCCAATGATGAAGACAAGGAAGGGGGAGCAGCCCTTAGTGATGATGAGGATAGAAGTAATGACAAGAGTGATAGTAGTAGTAATAGTAACAGTAGCGGTAATGGACATGATGATAGTGACAGCAGCACCGATAGTGAGAGCAACAATAACGAAGAAGTCTAATTTGTATTATTGGTAAATCATGATTAAAACACGTTGTTTAGTCTTGTTTAGACTTGCTCAAAGTTGTGTCTTTTATGTAAAGTTGGAATCAAGTGGTTGTAGAAGTATTAGAGCATTTCGGCCTGGCACGATCGATCGAAGCTTAGGCTCGATCAATTGAATCTCAAGCAGAATGCGTTTTTCTGCAGAATTCCAACTCAGCCCTAGCTCATTTAAAACGTTTAGGGTTTTATGTTTTGCCCTAGGTATATAATGCAAACCCTAGCCACGTTTTAGAGGTGGCTCATATTGCTGTTTGTGTGAATCTCTTGTAAGATCTGTGAGGAGCTTTCCTTCACATAAGCTTAGGATTATCAATGAGGAGACTTCTTCAAGAACTTGATGATCATTCAATTGCTGCCATAAGAGCTTAAAGATACACAAGCGGATGTGCTTGTGCTTGCTTGAGAATCCAAGAAAGAAGGAGTCCGTGGATTCGGAGCTTGCACGTGGTCGTGTCAGTAAGTTTTACTGGTGGGTAGCAATAGAATGTTAGTGTTCTAAGTTCTATTGTACAAACTTCGATTCTTTCATATAGTGGATTAAAGTTTACCTTGAGGATATCTAGGTTAAATCCTCCCCAGGTTTTTTACCAGTTTGGTTTTCCTGGGTCATCATATCTTTGTGTTATTTAAATTTTCGCTGCTATGTACATAATATGATTGTTTGATTGTGATAACCTAGAATTGCATAATTTGGACTAAGTAATCACTTGACTAATTTACTAGGTTAATCCAACTGGGTTTTAAGGGGTCTAAAAACTTAACAGGTATACGGAGACTCAACTTTGATAATCTCCCAAATTCAGAATAAGTGGAAGATCAAAGAAGAAAGGCTGATGCCTTATCATGAATGTCTTTAGAAGTGGGCATCAATATTCAGCAAGATTCAATATTAATATGTGCTAAGGATGCAGAATCAAATTGCAGATGCTTTAGCAACCATGGCATCCATGATGGATAGGCCAAAAGAATATGAAGCTAGACCGATAGTGTTGGAACAAAAAGAAGAACCAGCCTACTGCATGACAATAGAAGAGGATGAAGAGAAGAATGGAGAAGGTGAATGGTATTTAGACATCCTACAATACCTCAAGGATGGGACATACCCGAAGTCTGCAGACAAGAATGATCAATTAACCATTTGGAGGTTGTCTACTAATTACATCATTTTTGGTGAAAGGCTTTACAGAAGATCATATGATGGAATTCATCTCCTTTGTATAACTGCCAAGGAAGCACAACAAATTATTTAAGAGGTTCATGAGTCAAGTTATGGGCCACATATGAATGCAAACATGCTGTCAAGGAAGATAATGAGGCAAGGTTATTACTGGACTACTATGGAAGCTTACTGTGCAGCTCATGTTAGAAATTGCCATCAATGCCTTGTCCATAGAGATCTGAAGCACATGCCACCCATGCCATTACATACTATGACATCACCTTGGCCATTCTCTACATAGGGAATAGACATTATTAGGAAGATCCATCCAACAACATCTAATGGCCATGAATTCATACTCGTAACCATTGATTACTTCACTAAATGGGTAGAAGCTGCCTCATATAAGGTTTTGAATTCAAAGAAAGTTACTCAATTCATCCAGACTAATATCATTGCAGATATGGGGTACCACATGAAATTATCTCTGATAATGGGCAATATTTCAAAGGAGAAATAGAGAGGCTGCTACGATAGTTCAACATTTAGCACTACAAGTCTTCACCTTACTGTCCTCAGACTAATGGAGCAGTTGAGGCTGCTAATAAAAATATAAGGTGAATCTTGAAGAAGAGCACAAAGAACTATAAGGACTAGCACCTACAATTACCCTATGCACTCTGGGGGTATAAAACATCAATTCAATCTTCTACAGGAGCCACTCCTTATTCATTGGTGTATGGGATGGAAGCAATTCTTCCTATTGAGATGGGTGTCCGTTCATTAAGGACAGTATTGGAAAGTGAAATCCCTAAAGCAGATTGGTTATAAAGTAGATATGATCAGTTGTGCATACTAGATGAGAAAAGATTTAAGGCCTTGTATCATATTCAAGGTTACCAAAGGAGGCTTAGGAAAACTTTTGACAAGAAAGTAAGAGTCAGAGATTTGAATTTGGGGGATTTAGTGTTGAAGGAAATCTGAGCCCTAGTTCAAGATGCAAATGGAAAGTTCAAGCAAAATTGGGCAGGCCCATACATTATCAAACAGATATACTCTAGGGGAGTAGTAAGGTTGATGGACTTAGATGCAAACCTTTTCACTGAGCCAACCAGCATGGATCAACTGAAGAAGTACCATGTCTGAGGTGGCAGTTTGAAAGCACCACGTCTGAAGTAGTTGTAAATTATGTTATTCCCTTTCCTAGGCTTAAAAAATATTAAAAAAAAAAAAAAAAAGCTCGCTAGGCTGAAAACCCGAAAGGGCGGTCGAGGCAAAAATTAGAGCAAAAAAAAAAGAAAGGTAGGTTGAAAACCCAAAAGGGCAATCTACACAAAAGGAGAGTAAAAAAAAAAAAAAAGAAGAGAGTGAGAGAGTCTACTAGGTTGAAAACCCGAAAGGGCGGCCTAGGCAAAAGTTAAGGCAAATAAAAAAAAAATCATCATTAATGAACTATGTGATGACCTGATTCTTTTACAAAGGGGGTAAGTAGGCAACCATGTTTTGGTCCGGTCACAATTTTTCAAAACCACCATTTGCCCATTAACCAAAATTTCCAAAAATTTAACCATTCCATTAAACCCTATCATTACACAAAATCCAGGAACCCAAAGCCTAAATAAATAAATAAAAACCTCAAGAACCCGAAGCCAAGCCATAAAAAAAATAAAACCCCAAAAGCCTACACCATAAACAGAACTCTTAACCTGCAAATCCTAAATAATTCTGCAACATAAGAGTTTTTACATCAAATTTTAAATAAACATGTTCAAAGCTAAAAAATAAGAAGGTCATTTTGTCTTCAGTCTTTTCGCCTTTTGATCTCTGATTTCTTCTGTGTTAAGTGCTTCATCATTCTTGCTCCTTCTTTTGAATTTATAGTTGTCTTCATCTTGTCTTTCCCGGTTATCTCTGAGAAACTGTTCTCTCATTGCAACCATCTCAACTTCCTTGTCAACAATCTTATTTGTCAACCAGTTAGAGTATTCTGTAGTCATCTTGTGAAAGTGAACCTTGACAAAGGATTGGTCCACTCGGTCGGCCATCCCCAATCCCAATAGCATGTTTTGTACGGAAGTAGGATTTGTGTCCACAGGAGTGAAAGGTCTTCTTCTTTTTCCACTTGACATTCCTTGCTCATATTTGAATTGCCTTAAGAGTCTATCTCCCTTGTAGAAAGTTGCCCTCCGCAACCAAACAAGGAAGACGTGGTCTGATCGTAGAGACCGCAGTAGATAGGGTGGGCACTTCCACCAATAATAGTTCCATTGGATTGAGGTACTGGATTTCTTGCTCAAGAATTTCACCCAGTCACTTTCGGGTTGGCACTCAGTTTTAATTACATTCCTGCTAAGAAAACTGCTAGGCCTATAATTACCAGTTGTAGGCTTGGAAATCACATCTAGTCGCTCCATCAGCCATATCTGCAAAGTCAACGAACACCCTAGGAAGTTTTGAGATTCTCCACCATGAAATACAACATCCAGTCCTAGAAGAGTTTTTGCCAAGATCAAAGAAATAGGGTTATCACCATCCTTAATTTGATTCACAACACTTATGGCTCGAGCATCCACAAAACCGCGCTTTCCAGAGCAAAGCAAAAGTTTTCCCACAAAGCATAGAGCCAAGCCAAAGTTTTTCTGCATATTGTCGGTCACTCCATAGGTGCGTTTGTCAGTCATCCTGGAAACAATTTCATGAAGATTCACCATATGTCCTTCAATCATACTACTGGTGATGGAAGTAGGAAGACTGAGAGCATCAGACAAAGATTTCTTATGCTTGGGATCACAAGAAACTGCTACAGATTTTCTACTTGGATCATAGCCTAGGACAGTAGAAAATTCTTCAATTGTTGGACAGAGTTTAGCAGTGTTAAACTGAAACTCATGATCTTCAGGATCCTAGAATTTCACAGCAGCACGAAGAAAATCCCATTTGATTTTGACATTCCTCAAAGCCTTAATTCGCTCTAGTTTGTAGGTTGTAAAATTGGTCTTGGTACTGAAATTAAAGCTACGAACCCATCTGTTGATATCATGAATTGTTGAATGAGAAAAGTTGTGATTGCTAGCCATGGATGACTTTTGCTTGTGATTATTGTGTTTTGCTAACCTTGATGCAGAGATTTGTTGCAGGAGAAATCATTTATATAAGCTACATCTACATTAGTTCCTAATCAAGTTTGAAATAGGTTTGAGAGTTTGTAGCTGAGTAGAAGAGTGTCTCATGATCATAAACGAAGGAATTTTTTTTCAAAAAATACGAAAATGTGAAACACGCATTAGGAAAGCGTAAGGAGTCGGCCTATCATGGTGTGAGCGTCGTGGTGTAGACAAGTGCCGAACGACACTCTAAAAGTGCTGAATGACACTTTTAAAGTGCCGAATGGCATTCCTCATGTGCCAAGTGCACCCACTCTAGCCATCGTACATCCATGCAATTTTGCATTTTTAGACTTTTTTTTAAGATCATATAACACTCAAAAAGATTTTTTTTGGTCAAATTGGGGCATTCTGACGTGCCTAACTCACTTGTTTTCAAAAATCATCGCTTGCATTATTGTTTTCAAAAATTGATCAAATCAAGATGTTTATTCAAGATCCATGAACTCATATTCCAAACTAGGGGAATTCCGCAATGGCTCATTCATTTTCAAATAAAAAAAAGAAAGACCACCATCATTTAAAAAAAAAAAAAAATCATCATCATTGAGATTTCAAAAAAAATATCATGCATTCATTTTAAAGTAGGGGCATTCGGCTTCGCCTCATTCAAGTAAGTGCAGATTCCATCAGAGCCAATCAAGATAAGTTTAAATTGGTACTACAAGAACACATCAGGTGAATTCTAAACTTGTCTTAGTTAAAATTTCTACATGATCCAAGGCAATTGCAAGGACAAAGAGCTAAACATGGAAAAAAAATACAAGATTGTCTAAGGAACATTTCCTTTTGTTTTGCAGGAAAAATGAAAAATGCAAGTCAAACATCATTAGGACTCCAAGTCCGCCTGTGTGAGGATCTCCTTGATCCACCTCTAGAAGAGCCACCTTCATTATTTCCTTCTTGACTTGTGAAAAATCGAGGATCGTATTAATGATTTTCAAGTTCGAGGCTTCTGATCCTTTCCTCTAAAGTTCTTCTAGTAGCATCAGCAGTTTCCATTCGATGTGCTTGAAAAGTCAGCAAAATTGAGTGTTAATTACACCATTAAGCAAAGTTCAAGCAAAAGACTCTCAGAAAGCATCATGGCATACCCAGCTCACATCATTGAGCACATATTGGGAGGATTGATTACGAGCCAATGATTGCAAGCCTCCAATCATCCACATGCTTTCTTCCACAAGATCCACATCAACTTGAAGCACAAATTTACTAGATTAGGAGCCATTCAATAAGCCAAGAAGAAATAAGAACAAAGAATTGAACAAGCGAGAACATATTAGATCAGGCCAAGGAACATTCGGTATGTGCTTTAGCCTAGTCAAAGGCATGGAGCTATACGTTCCATCAAGATTTATCACATCATATTGCCATGCTGAAAAATGGGGATAAGTCTCCATAAAAGAACTAGAAGAGCTACTACCATGGTAAGGAAAGGGAATTTCTTCCTCTTCCTCTCCCCTTTCCTCTCCTTTAGAAGATGGAGGCTGAAAATCCAACATGCAAATTTTGTTACCAAGTAGAAATATGGAAAAGGAATTTGCAAGATAAAAATTTGACTTTAGAAAGGAAGAGAAGTACCATTCTGCCAACCAAGCAACCCTGTGGATAAAGTCGAATGAATTTAGAGTAATCCCCTTCTACTCCTGCAATCGTATAGCCATCACGGGCCCGAGCAATCTCTTCATCAGTAAAAAAGTTAGCCAACTAGACAGTGGGACAAGGAGGAGTTGGAAATGTGGTTGGAAGATAGTCATGATGAACTTGGGGCAACTCCCTATCACCAAGATACCAAAACCTTCCATGCCCACATTCAAACAATGCCTAGTGGCCATTTAGCTCTAAAGCCCGCTCACACTCTACATACCCCTCACATCCAGCCCAAGGATCTAAAGACATTTGAAGAATCATAAAGGAACCCAAAATGAGAAAAGACCAAGCCATAACCAAGTACCAAAGATTCAAAAAAAAAAAAAAAAAAGGAAAAGAAGGAAGAACTCATATCATCAGTAGTCAAGTTGTCAATCACCAAGCACCAAATCTCCAAGGAACGCTTGGAAGGTGTAGATAAACGGTGTTTGGGCAACCAACGGAGAAATCTAGGAAAAATGCCAGCAACCTCCTCCAAGATTTCAGGACCGACCAACTTCAAAGTATTCGTACATCTAGACCTAAAAAATTCACAACACCATTACAACAAAGCCAAAATAACTTTCCAAAACCCAAACATAGCCCAATAACTTTTTCCAAAACCCACACATAGCCAAAAAACCCCAAACCTCACCTGCCATACAAATGGAGCCCCACCCAAGCTTGAAAGACTTTGCCTTGAAAGTTGGGTCATGAAATGCAACAGAGTAGCATAAGCCATACCGCCCTAGTCATAATTTCGGATTTGCTCAATTTTTCTCAAGCTCCCTAAGTAGTGCAAATTCACAGTACTGCTTAAATCTGGACATAAGAAAGTTCCAATAACGAGAAGCATGAACATGCGAGCACCCTTTGTCATAGTCTCACATTGGGGAATATTCTCACATAGCCAAGATAAAGGAATATTGTTACTCCTCATTCTAGAAGGCACTACACCTAGAAGTTTCTTGAGTCCAGTTGAAGTAAGAGAATCATTGACACGGATTCTTGGTGATAATAGAGAAGTCATAAGGCATCAACATTACCTCACCAATGCCTGGGAAATGGAAGGTACATGTAGTGTCCCAGAAGCGCTCTGCCAAGGTAAGGAGTTACTCAAGATCCTTGTATTCATGTGTCTCTTGATTTAACAGAGTTTCGAAGAAAGTGCTAAAGCCCACTTCATTGATGATGTTTTTGATGTTACAAGACAATGCTGCCCATGCGTTTTTCAACATTTGGAGACTGCCTCTACTCTTGAGGCTTTACAACACAAAAGTTTAGCTCATCATTCTCATGTTGACAACCAAAAAAAAAAAAACACATGTCCAACAAAAAAAAATTTCATGACCACAACCACATAACCAAAAGTTTCCCATGTCAACAAAGAAGAAAAACATGACCAAAACCCACATGACCAAAAATTGTTCATAACCAAAAATCATGCACCCAAAAAAAGTCAATGCCCTACCAAAAATTTCACCACAATCAAAATTTTTCGCATATCCATACACAACTACAAAATCTTTTTTTCCATAACCATGCGCACAAAAAAATCCCTACATAGCCATCAAAAATAATTCCTACATATCCATGCAAAAAAAATCCCTACATGTCCAAAATCATAACCACAAAAATTTTCCCAGAACCAACATCACATGCCCAACAAAATTTTTCCATAAGTCAAAATTTCATGCCCACAAAAAGTTGTCCATACCCACAAATTTATCCATACACATACCCACAAAATTTTACCATGTTCATAAAACAAAGTTTACACATGCCAACAAACTTTTTCCCTATGCATCATGAGCATATTCATACAAGCCTACAGTACAAATTTTTCACAATGCCAACACTCCTAAAATCCAAACCAAAATTCATCCAACAACATCACAATTTACCCACATTGTCAAAATCCCATAAGCCACCAACATTGTCCAGATTGCACCATGATAAAAAATAACACTTCAAGAATGCTCCAAAGCCAACATTACAACATGACCAATCATACAATGCCCCAAATTGCAACAACCAAATGACAATATCTTGCTATCAAACTTTCAATGAAACATGAAACAACATTTTTCCAAGCAAAGAAACCAAAGAAAAACTCACCTTGGTTTCTACATGACAATATGAAGCATGGTCATTTCAACCAAATGTTGGATCATATTTCTTACTATGAAAAGTAAGAAAAGAGGACCCATTGGAGGAAGAAGCCATGTTGGTACAAAGAAAAATGGGTTTAAAAGATGGGTTTCACCAAAAATGGGTGTGTGGTGAAAATGCTTAAAAACACAAGGATCTAAAGAAATATTGAGGGAGATGGATGAGGAAAGGTTGAGAAGCTTAGGAAAGTGTGTTTTTTTTAGAAGAAATGGTGGGATGAAGAAGAAAAATCAAGGGGAAGAAGAAGGTGAATAGTGTTAATGGAGGAAGAAAAAGATGAAGCAAAAAAGGAAAAGAGAGAGACAAGGAAATGGGGGGCCAAAATTTCGGCCCCCACACTTAAACTCAGCTAAGTTGTTGAGTCAACTGCCCCAAAAAAAAGTTTTTATTTTTTTTCTTTTATTTTTATTTCCTTTACCCACTCCTAAAAAAAATCATCATCAAAAAATAAAATTTCCAAAAAAAAAAAAAAAAAAAAAAAAAGAAAGGATGAAAATTTTTGGAATGGATTGAAGTTAAAACTTCAAGTTCAAATTTTCAAGTTTCTTTCAAAAGCCAAATTTTCATTCCCAAGTTAAAACTCAATGCCCAATTTTTTTTAAAATCCAAACCTTCAGTTTTCAAAATTTCAAGTTGCAAAAAACTTCAAACCTCATATTTCATGATCAAAATTTCAAAAATCCCGAGTTTCAATTTTTCAAGTTTCAAATCTTTCAAAAACTTAAGTTTCAATTTTTCAAGATTGCAAGTTTCAAATCTTTCAAAAATTTCAAGTTTCAAAGCCCAAGCCTAAGTTTCAAAATTTCAAATCTCAAAATTTCAAAATCTCAAGTTCAATTTTTCAAAATCTCAAATTTGAAATTCCAAAATCTCAAATTTGAAATTCCAAAATCTCAAGTCTCCAAATTCCAAAGTTTCAAATTTCAAGTTTCAAATTCAAAATTTCCAGTTTCCAATTCCAAGCTTTCAAGTTTCAAAAATCAAATCTTTTTCAAAAATAAAAATATTTTTCAATCAAAGTCTTCTTGATAAAGTTCAAATCAAGAAGGGGTAAATGAAGATCACACATCTCAAAAAGCAAAGGGACAACAAAACATTCATCAGTTAAAGACTAATTCCAAATTTTGACTTTTGCAGGCAACAACTTGGTTTCAAGGATGAGAAGCCCTTGATTTCCTTCATCAAGATCAGATCCATTGGTCGCAGGAACCTACGTATCCAAGATCAAGATCGTGGTCGCAAACATTTCCTTAGTCAAGATTAGATTCATTGGTTGTAGGAACCTACGTATCCAAGACCAATATCATGGTTGCAGACATCATCTCAGTCCAGATCAGATTCATTGGTTACAAGAATCTACGTATCCAAGATCAATATCGTGGTCACAGACATTTCCTCAGTCAAGATCAAATTCATTGGTCACAGGAACCTATGTATCCAAGATCAATATCGTGGTCGCAGACGTTACCTTAGTCAAGATCAAATTCATTGGTTGCTGAAACCTACATATCCAAGATCAATATCGTGGTCGCAGACAATACCTTAGTCAAGATCAGATCCATTGGTCGCAGGAACCTACATATCCAAAATCAAGATTGTGGTCGGAGACATTTACTTCGTGAAAATCAAGTCTTTTGGTCACAGACATTTCCTTCGTCAAGATCAAGTCCTTTGGTCGCAGACAATACATTCGTCAAGATCAAGGTTCAAAAGCCATTCGGTCGTAGACAACTCCATTATCAAGATCAGAATGAAAAAGTCTCTTAGTCACTTCAATTATCAACAATCATTTCACAGTTCGTCAGTTATCAATTAGGTCAAGTATTTTCATTTTTTGTCAAAAGATAAGGCACCTAGTTCTATGTTCCAAAGTTTTAGGTTCGAGGGCTAGGAAATCTTTGAAAATTCAACCTTAATTAAATCATGGTCGCTAAAAATTAGTGTCTTTGTTTTACATTGACATTTTCTTTCCAAGTTCTGTTAATGAGGGGCATTCTGTAGACACTCGATTTTGCACCCATGATTTAATCAAGGAAGATAGCTGAAATGACCATCCTTGTACCCCAAAAATCATGATTGCATTACATGCATTAATTTGTTCTTGCATTACATGCATCAATTCATTCATTGCATATCATAAAAATGATCTTGAGATTCTAACGGTGGTGACGATATGTCCGGTTTCCAAATCAGACCGTCGGATCGAAAGATATCGCGTGATTAAGTTTGCATGGTCAGCATGCATTGCGTCTAGGTAGAGTCGACCACGCATGATTAATTTAAATTAATTCTAATTGGTTAAACAATTAAAATTAATTAAATAATTTTGTGATTGGTTGATAATTAGTGGTTAAAATCGGATTGCTTGCATAGGAATAAAAGGGATAATTAGATAACAATAAAATTGTGAATAATCTGAACTTTATCGAGATTTATTCTTGGGTATTTATCTAGAAGATAATTACTCCTAAAAAGACCTGAATTATCTAGAAAAGAGATGAGAAATCATAGAATACGGGTGAAAACATGTCTAGGTGCAAGGACCGGTTCAAGAAAATCTAAAAAGGGAGTCCAAAACGCACCCGAACACGAAAGTATGTTCGGTGCCCAAGAGTACCATTCGGTAGTTTTGGAGTGCCGAACGGCACTTTAAAAGTTCCAAATGGCACTTATTTGGGCTTTGGCCCAATTTCCTTCATGTGACAATAAGGCACACCCTTTTCGACTTTTTTGCAGAAGGACGCGTCCCAATTTGCATCCTAATCGTCTGAGCTATTTTTTAGACTTTTCCAGTCTCTATAAATATAGACTGGATCTCATAATTCAACACACTTTTTACACTCTAGGAGGCACACTCTTTTAGGCTCTCAAATTGCTCATATTTTCTAATCCCCTCTCTAATATTTTCTGTTAAAGCTAGGGTTTTTAGGTTTCAAAGATAATTGCATAAATTTCTTTGAACCCTAAAATATCCTCTTAAGTAGAAGAGTGCTCATGCAAGAGGTTGTTTTCTTAAACCTTTTTCTTATGTTTCTCTTATCATGATGATGCATGTTTGTATATTTCTTTCAGTTTAGAATATTCATATCATGATTTGTTAATTTAGTTTGTGAAAGCATGTTCTTGATTTTTTTATTATTGCTATGATCTCTTGCTTATTTTCAAAAGTTCGCATGTAAACAATTCTCTCTCTTAATATAAAACGGATCTACATCTTCATTAGAAGTAGATCTGATTTTTTCTTCAAATAAAATGGATTACATCTTCGTTAGATGTAGATCTGAATTTTTCTTCAAAATAAAACAAATCTACATCTTCCTTAGATGTAGATCTAAATTTTTTCTTAAAATAAAATGGATCTACATCTTCATTAGATGTAGATTTGAATTTTTCTTCAAATAAAATGGATCTACATCTTCCTTAGATGTAGATCTAATTTTTTCTTCAAAATAAAACAAATTTGCATCTTCCTTAGATGTAGATCTAATTTTTTTCTTAAAATAAAATGGATCTGCATCTTCTTCAGATGTAGATCTGAATTTTTTTTCAAATAAAATGGATCTGCATCTTCTTTAGATGTAGATCTGAATTTTTCTTCAAATAAAATGGATCTACATCTTCCTTAGATGTAGATCTGAATTTTCTTTAAAATAAAATAGATATGCATCTTCATTAGATGCAGATCTGGATTTTTCTCAAATAATTATTGGTTTGCATCTTCATTAGATGCAAATCTGATTCTTTTTTTACCACAAAAACTGATTTGTATCTTCCTTAGATACAGATTATTTTTTATTATTTTTTTTTACATATGTGGTTTTGAAACAAAGGAAAAGATCATGCATGATTGTGGTTATTGTGTTTGTTTTGTTTAATATGTGTAGCATAAATTTATTTCATGAATGAAACCCTCTTCTAAAAAATTCTTTTTCTTTTTCTAAGTTCTTAAAAACAGATCTAATCCTTTACAAATCAAAAACCATTTTTTCTAAGTTCTTAAAAACAGATCTAATCCTTTAAAAATCAAAAACCTTTTTTTTTTTTCTAAGTTCTTAAAAACAAATCTGATTCTTTACAAATCAAAATCCATTTTTTCTGAGTTCTCAAGAATAGATCTAATTTTTTAAAACCAAAAGACTTTGTTTTAAATAAAAGGAAATCTGAATTTTCTCTCCAAAAACTATTTTTTTCTACACATCAAGAAGAGATCTAATTTTTCTAAACCCAATTCAATTTTTTTTACTCACTAAAACAGATCTAAATTTTTTTAACATAGAAGATGATGAATTCATAAATAAATTTATGTGATTTAATTTTTGTTTTACATGTTCAACATATCATTCATAGCATGCATAAAAGGGGTACATAGGTCATAAGAGTCTAGAAGACCAGACTTTGTCTGGGCGGAATGGGTGCCTAACACCTTCCTATTTCGTAACCTATCCTCCAAATTTAGGTCTTTGGATAAGTAGATCTAAGCCTTGTCTTTATTTTTTATTTTGGGTAGAATGTAACTTGGACAAAAGCCATGTAATTATTTGGTAGATTGTAACTAGGACCAAAAGCTATGTAATTTTCAAAATTTTCAAACATGTATCTTTATTCAATCAATGAAAGGAATTATTCAGTCATGTACTTTTATATTTAGTTTTTTTTTTTAATAAAAAATAAGTGGCGACTTCACACCACTTACCTAAAAATAGAGGAGCCCTAAAAAGTGCCAAAATCTAGTTTTTGAGAGGCACCCCAATTTTGGCAGTCTCTCATAGGCATAAAACTAGACTGACTCAAAACAAGAAAGCAAAACAAACAAGTAATGCATAAACAACAAGAAGGGGGAGAGAGAAAAAGTGACTAAATCACTTTAAGCCTTTTTCCTTCCACACCTTGGAAGAGCCCTTCCATTGAGTGAACCCTTGATTCGGTGGTGAGGGGGAAGAGTTGAAACCGTTTAAGTTCGAAAGGAACATAAAGTCCTTAAAAAGATCTCCAAGAGGGGCAAAAGAAGATGGAAACTAATTCTAGTTTTCAGACGAGGTCATACTGTTGATTTGTTAAGTGACTAACCACTTATAGTAATTTGGACGAGTATGCCTTGAAGCTCCATAGTGATGACAGAGACACGGCTTCTTCGGTTGAGACTTTTTGTTATTAACCTTCTTAGTCCTAGGGTTTCTAGTCTCTTTCTTTTCAAGCTTAAGGGGTGCACCTAAAATAGATTTGCCCTTGTTTACATTCTCACTAGCTATATCAATTTTACATTCATTGTTCTCAGAATTAACATTATTAGTAGGTGAGACATGCACAGTAGTACTAGAAGAAGCAATATTAGGAGAATAGAAATCATACCCCAAACTGCTTCTATCTGAAGTAGATTTTTGAAAACTAAGCATCTCATTGAGCTTTGCACTGGAAGTCCTCTCCAATTGAGCTCTAACCTGTGATAGTTCTGGTTTAAGCTTCTTTGTCTTTTTAGCAAGGAAGTTGTTCTCGAATCGTAAAGCTTCAATGGTTTGATTTTCTTTATCAAATTTAGTGGAGAGCTCCTCTTGATCTAGCTCCACATCACTTAGCTTCTTGGTGGCCAACCTATAAAGTTTCTCATACTTCTTAGAAACCTTGTACAACTTACCATAGGCTATATGGATGTCATTTTGTTCATCCATTTTCTTAAACTTAGACTCCACCAAGTCCTCTTCTTCATCTACCTCTACAACAATCCCCTCAGTAGGATTCACTGTAGTAGTGAAGGCATTCAAGATTCCCTCGTTATCATTGTCATCTGAATCATCCTCAAGCTCGGTGTCACTCAAGGTAGCAGCAAGGGCCTTGCTTTTTCCAATAGTCTTGAGATATGTTGGACATTCTTTTTTCATATTGTGAGAGACCGCACCCCCGGCCCCTTTTTTTTTTATAGGAATGTTGGGCCAAACCCACGTGAATGGGTGGAGTCGTGTTATTGCCTCTCAGAATGGAGGTTCGACTAGTTATATTTTTCCCCTTAGATTAAGGGTTTTACAATGGAGTCGCAACTTATTTAATTATTGGAAAAATAAGAAAACCAAAATTGAAAAATTCCTCATTTTATTAATTTGAAATTGAATTTACATTGATCATAGGAAAATTACATGGCTTTGATCTTAGATACAATCTAAGATAAAATACATGGCTTTGTTTCCTAGTTACAATCTAAAAATCGAAAATTACATGGATAAGCACTTGGTCTACGAACCCTTGATCTAAGTTCGGAGGCTATGTTACAAAGTGGGAAGGTGTTAGGCACCCACCTTGGCCGGTGAAACCGGTCTTCTAGACTATGGTGGGCAATATTCATATCATATCATCCAATATGTCAATCAATTTGCATGTTGAATTTGATGTGTGTGCATGTGATAAACCCTAATTCAATTTATTGAGCATTACATTTGGATTGAAAAATAAATTCTAGTGAATGTGTGTGGATGGTGATAACCTAGATTCAAGGATTTGAAAAAATTATGAAACAAACTTATTTTTCATGTAAATTTAAGATTAAAACTAGTGTTTATGCATGAACATGTGATGAACAACCAAGAACATGTGAAGAACACATAAGAACATTTAAGAATATTCGAACATATTCAAAAGAATTTAAATAATCACTATCATACTTTAATCCTAAATTCTCATCATGGCAACATAATAAACAAGTTAGGGAAAGGGATTATACCTTCATGCAATATCCATACGGTGGAGGAGAAAACTCTTGGTGGAGGTCTTAAAGGTGGAGGAAAGAAGAAGAACTAAGAGAGGGAGAGTGAGTCTCACTTAATACCTTGAGTCTCAGGAAGACCAAGATATGACAAGACTACTCTACTTCACTAGAACTCAAGAGAGGAGAAGAGAGGGGGGTTTTGGTATGTCCCTAGAATGAATGAGAGGGAGGGGTTTATATAGTAGTAGTGGAGGGAATATGAATGGAAGACCATTTAATGAGGGTTGACAAGGATTATGAACCTAGACCTCATTTTAGCCTTGGGAAAAATCTGGTGCATTAAATGGAGAGATTAGTGGGAGTGGGGAGCAAGCCAAAATTCGGTTTTCCCGTAACTGTTGTAATAGCCTGTGGAGCCAACTTCAAAAAATCATATCTGACTCAATTCTGATCGGAATTGTCTCATTATTGTGCTCAAATTGAAGCCCCGAATGTCTAGTTTCTGGGAAAATTAACTTCATTCACAGATTCAAAATATTCTGAGAGATATCGATGAAATAGTGGGCAGAGGTTATTTGTTAGAAAATGGTTTCAGCACAATTAACATTAATAGGTCTCAAATTAGTCCCCAATTAACATTAAATGGCTCCAATCACTCCAATTTCAGACTTAATTGGTTCCAAATTTACACTAATTAAAAGATAATTGCACAAATTACTCATTGAAGAATTAATATTTAACTATCTAATTAATTAGGTGTATGCAACCTCATCATAAAATGTAGTCCTAACCAATTAAATTATGACACATCATTGATCTCCAATTGATTACACTTATAACCAATTAAAATCAATTGTTCATAATCACATATAGTCGGACTCAATTTGTGATAGTGCATCTTAGCCATTAAAACTTGACTTGATGATAACTTTCAATCTAGTGGTCCGATTAGGGCTTATGACCAGTTGATTTAATCGTTACAACATCAAGATCATTTTGGTGAAATGAGATTAAGGATCTAATGGCCAGAATCAAGATGCATATTTATGAGGTGAAAGAACCCCTTTTACCCTTCATGTGAGATTAAATGCGAGTTGCAAAATGGGGTGTCAACACATATGTCCAAAACCTTGACATCCGAAGTACTTTGGTTTAGAAGGAACAGTGTACTGACCGCCTTTCTTAGCATTCTTCTTCCCTCTATCTTGGCTCTTGAATTGTGAAGAACTGGATTGCTTTCGGTTCTTGTCGAATCCTTTTGCATTGGCATTCTTCATAAACTTTTTGAATTGCTTTGCGATAGATGATTTCATTTTGGAATCTTCATTATCAGAAGACTCATCGGTATCACTACTTTTGGCCTTTAGTGCCATGCTCTTACTTTTGTTTGACTTCCACATTCTAGTCAAACCTAATTCATAGGTTTGTAAGTTGCTAATCAGCTCTGTCAAAGGAATTTTGTCGATGTCCTTTAATTGTTCAATGGCGGTGATCTTGGCATGAAATCTCTCAGGCAGAGATCTGAGTACCTTTCTACAACCTTGGGTTCAAGAATTGTTTCCCCAAGATTAAAGGCGGGGTTGACTATGTCCTTTAGCTTAGCATAGAATTCATCAAATGACTCATCCTCCTCCATTTTAATTTCTTTAAAGCTCGAGGTAAGCCTTTGAAGTTTTGAATCCTTGACAGCCTTAGTCCCTTTATAGGTTGTCTGGAGGATATCTTCTTGAACTCTTAATTGGTGACCGCACTGAATAAAGCATTCAATGCTCTGCTGTTTAAATTTGCCACTTTGATCTTGGCATCATCCCAATCAGCTGGCACTTCCTTTAGCTTAGTCCAGCCAATCTCCACAGCTTGTCAAGCCTTCTTATCTAAAGACTGCAAGAAAACTCTCATGCATACTTTCCAGTATGCATAGTTAGTGCCATCAAATAAAGGAGGTATAATGAGAGACTGTCCTTTATCCATGACAAATGGGGGTCCATGGATCACATAGTAAAGATTAACCCTAATTAAAGTGTGCCTGCTTTGACACAACTTGATAGGCCAAGAATGTATTGATCCCATTGGTAAAATTAACCAATTAATTAACCAAGTGAATTAATCAGATTCAATTACATGCAATGCGCATGGTAGCATAAAAAAATCACCAACTAAGTTAAATGCAGCAGAAAATAAATTTAACATAGGTAATTTGTTTACGAATGGGGAAAACCATCAAGGAAAAACTCTACTGGGTGAATTTAAAGTCACCACTCCCGAGAATCCATTATTATTAAAACAAGTGGTTACAAGTAAAAGGAATCCCAGTACCTAATACCAACTTACAGTTGAACCCTTACCCCGATACCCAATTGGAATTGTAATGTAGTGACAATCTCTCCTTTCAATGCATGGCTCCCAGCACGTGACTAACCAATCTATGCACGGATCCAAGTACGTGACTAACACACTATCTTGAGAAGCTCCATCTAGGTTCAATGCAAAGTTCTTCAGTTCATCCAAATGATGAAGATTAAGAAGCTCCTTCGTTACAAAACCCTTGGCACAGAGATGCAGCAGCTTCTACAAGGAATATGATGAACCAAGACAAATTCTATCTCCAGTAAAAATTTGCATGCACAATCAATTTGCATTGAGTTGCATCACTTTGCATCACCTTTGACGGCCCTTAAAATAATCATTATATATGTCTAGGGTTGGGAGAAAAGAAACTCTACACAAATACACTTGGATATGTGTGAAATCATATTTGGAAATCTGAATTTCGTAATCCTCGATAGATACAGCTTCTGTCGAGCTGTTGTCGAGCTTCTTTATTAAACCTCGATGGATATGTATCTGTTGAGCTTTAATGATCAGCACTTCTTCACTTGTTTCTTGGACAGATTTGCATGGTTTCAATACTAGACTTCAATAGACTTGAACTCTTGTTCCTTGAAATCCTAAACTCATCCTTGATCTATCCAATTACAAGTAAAGTGTGTTTTGTCAAAAGATTAGCCAATATACATAACATATGTCTCTAACAATACCCACATATGTCCTAAAAATCAATCAGAGAGCAATCCCACCTCCCTGAATTTGGATTAATGAGCTGTAAGACTCGAAAATCATCCAACCCCTCCCCTCGTGGGGAAATAATTTTTGTAGGCAAACTTCTTCGTACCCAGTTATCTTTATACACTCTAATACTTGTATCATCAGTCAATCTCCATAGTAAACCTGATCCCACCGCTCTCCTAGCTTTGATGATACTCTACCAAGAGTATGAACTAGATAAAATCTTTGCTTCAAAAATTGACCTATGGGGGAAGTATTTTGCTTTGAAAACTCGATAAAATAAAGAGGACTAATTAGTTAATAAGCATCATAAAGCATGTCCTTATTGAACATGACCAGATCTTTAAATCCCAAACCTTCTTGGTTCTTCGGCTGACATAGCACTTCCCAACTTCTCCAATGAATCTTTCTTTGTTCACCCCGTTGTCCCCACCAAAACTTTCAGATCAGCATTTCAATCTTATGACACAAACCCATGGGTAGTTTAAAATACCCCATAGCGAAGGTCAGAATAGCTTGCACCACAGCCAAGCAGAATTTCTCTACCTGCTTGGGCCAATAGCTTTTCCTTCCATCCTTGGAGTTTATTCCATACCCGCTCTTTAATATAGTTCAGACTTGCTTTTTTATTTCTCCCAACCACAGATGGTAGATCGAGATATTTCTCATATTCCTTCACTTTTGGCACTTCCAAGAAAGATATGATTTCATTTTTCCTTTCCTTGGTTACTGCCTTGCTAAAAAAAAAAATAGTAGTCTTGCTTCTATTTATTTGCTGCCTCGAAGCTTGTTCATAGAGAGTCAGTGTATGTTGAATTGAATGAAGATCACCCATCAATGCTTTACACAATAATAAGCTATTGCTGGCAAAGAATAGGTGACTAACTCATGGACCAAATTTGCACAAGGAGAATCCTCGGATCTGATCCCTTGTAGTCACCACTTGAAGTGTCCTGTTCAGCCCCTTGAAGCATAAAAGAAATATATGGCAATAACTGATGACCTTGTCGAATTCCTCTGGATGGTCGAATATCACCCTTGGGTTCCCTATTCACCAAGATTGAATATGATACCGAACCAAACTAATGCACTCCATAATAAGCGAGATCCACTTCTCACAAAAGCCCATTTTTTCCATAGTCCTCTGCAAAAAAATCCACTAAAACCGATCATATGCTTTGCTCATATCCAACTTTAATGCCATGAAAAACCTTTTTTTGGACATTTGAATTTTCATGTGATGCAAAGTTTTGAAGACGACTAGAATATTATCAGAGATGTCTTTATTAGACTGAAAAGCGCTTTGGGATTTTGATATAAGATGGGGCAAGACTTTCTTTAACTTGTTTGCAACAACCTTGGAAACAAGTTTGTACAGGATATTACATAAGGAAATAGGACGATATTTAGAGACCTTTGTTGGGCTATTTACCTTCGGGATGAGCGCAATATATGTATGATTTATGGAAGAAGGAAAAAAACTTGAATTTAAACAATTTAGCATAGCTTGAGATACTTCATCTCCTATGTCTTGCCAGTAGTGTTGGAAAAATAATGGCGACAACCCATCTGGCCTAGGTGCCTTTAAAGGCTCCATTTGCTTTAAGGTGATCTCAACTTCCTCCCTCCTATACACTGCTTCTAGTGACAAATTCATCTCCTCCATGATAGTCATAGGAATATCGACTACCAGTACTTCTATACTTCTGGGATTTGATGTAGTAAACAAACCTGATAATAGTTGGTAAGAATATTATAAATACCTTCCTCATCCTCAACAAGTTCACCGTTTGGATTCTCCAACTTTTGGATTTTGTTTCGCTGAAATCTGCGAGTGGCTTGACTAAAATACCTTGTGTTTCCATCTCCCTCATGTAGCCATAACGCTCTAGATCACTGCTTCCACATCCTTTCTTCTCTCAACAGCAAAACTGTGATCTCCCTCATAAATCTACGCACCCGAGCCATGCTATCCCTATTAATGGCAGCAATTTTGGCCTTGCGAAGCTAATCCTTCTTTGTTTTAAAATTTATTACTACATTACTGAAGGCTATTCTACTCCAACAAGTCAGTTTAACCTGGCAGTAATGGATTTTTTGCAGCACTCTACCCATCGGATCTCCTGGAAAATTTGCTCCTCAAGCTAATTCAACTACGTCCCGGCAACCTTCTTCATCCAACCACATTTGTTCAAAACACCACGATTTCCTATTTTTCTTTGGAATGCCCTCTGGTAAAATAACCAATGGCTTATGATCAAACGTTCCACATTCCAAACGAAGGATTTTTGTAGTAGGATATTTTTGAAGCCAATCAGTTGTAGCAACAGCTCTATCAAGCCTCTCCTAAACAGAAAAACCTTCCCTGCGCCCATTACACCATGTAAATTTCTCTCCCACGCACCCTAGATCCTTAAAGCCACATTCATCTAGCACATCCTGGAAGTCTTGCATCTGCCTCTTTGGTTTTAGTCTACCTCCCAATTTTTCATGAGCTTTTGTGATTTTGAAAAATCTCCCACACAAATCCACGGCAGCAAGTGCTTGGAATTTAATTGTTTGAGAGTTGCCCACGAAACATGGTGATTACTTGTGTCAAGTTCCCCATAGAAACCTATAAACCTCCATTTGTCATCCTTACCCTTATTGACGATGACATCAATGTGATTAGGTGAAAAAGTATCCACAGAAAAATCAAAATTTGACTTTCAAAAAACCGCTAACCCGCCTCCTCTAGTCTCCCTTGAAACATCCAGCATACCGTCAAAAATTGAAAGCGAGCTTTAAGAACTTTTAGCTTAGCTTTGTCGAGCCATATTTTGGCTAAGAACACAGCTGAGGGATCTTGTACTCGTATCAAATCTGCGAGCTCTTGTTCTGTCTGTAAATTTCTAAACCCACGACAATTCCAGCATAAGAGACTCATAGGCTTCGGCGGGGCTGTGCTCCAGACTCTGCCATAAAATTGATATTTTCCTTATCGGTCTAAGAAACCACCCTTTGCTTTTTCGATAACTCGTAACGATCCTCCTCATCATGGTGATGTTTTGTAATTGAAGTCCCACCCCTCGCCAACTCTTCCCCAGAGTCCGATCTTGGGATTCTCTTCCACTGACGTGGGACTGGATCAATAATTTTTTCCACGTGGCCAGGAGTATTAGAAATATTCTTCAGAACTAACGGTGGATCGTGACCACTTAAGGATGGGGAAGTTAAGTCACGTGCCACAGTCGAAGGTATAGAAGTATAGTCACAAGAGACGTCAGATTTTGAATTTTAACTCTCACCGAAAATAACTCCTTCAGAATCATCAAATCTCCGTAAATCCTTATCAATCTCCAAAATTCTAGTCTCCAAATATTCTCCGTAACAATCTCGGTTATTTATTTCCTTATCTGGAGAAGATTTCACACTCGTTGTCTCATTTTGAAAAAAGATTCTCATTTACTTCCCCCCCCCCCCCCCCCCCCCCCCCCCCCCCCCCAACACCAAAAAAAAAAATTAGAAATTTCAATATCTTGGCTACGAGCCTCAAGAGGACAAATCAATATTGACAACCTCAGCCACCGACGGTTCTCCATCACCGCCCCCGCCCACCAGCGGAGCTACATCAACACCCTGAGGACCACCATTCGAACCCTTCTTTTTTCTTGCCTCATAGAAACTTGGGACATGAATAATTGACTCCTTAGACTTTGTCACTAGAGCTACATGAATCCAAGAGTCATACTCCTGATCATCCAAAGTTAGAGACCCTTCACTATCAATCCACCTCTCACAATCTTTGTCGATATAATTTAAGCAACCACACCAAAAACATATAATCGGCAATCTTTCGTACTGAAAGATGACCCAATCCTCCTTACCTTCTTCAAAAGAAATAATATGACCTCGACAAAGCGGAATTGAGACATCCACATTTACATGAACTCGTAAGAAACTGCCAACCTCCATTTCAGAAAAATCCGTCAACTTGTCTACTGTTCCAATCACCTCACACAGTTCCTCGGCAACATCTCTTCTGAAGAAGCCCATCGAAATATCATGCACTTGAACCCATGGTGAAACTCAATTAAAAACTAAATCATGGATAGGAATCTTTTTATCGTAGCATTGTAACAACTCCAGATTTCTATCAAAGGTCCAGGGCTCACTTGCTATGATCTTCTCCACCTCCTCCTCTTCCTCAAAGACAAACAAAAATACATGATCACCTGAATCAAGTGGCGGATTCAATAGACTTAAACGTAAACCCTGAAATTCCAAATTCAATTCACAATACTATTGATTCATAAGGTTTTCGAAGTGTCTCATGTGTAGGACAAGGGTGAAGCCAAAGGTCTATGAGAACAATTTTCCTAAGTCCACCTAAAAATAACCCACCTCTCTGTATTATATATATATATATATATATATATATATATATATATATATATATTGCCTTTATCTTTTTTTTTTTTTTTTTTTTTTCATTGTTATGTTTTCTTTAAATATTTTTTTGTATGTCAAACTTAATTGAATAAAAAAAATCATATTCTATCTTCTTCTTCTTTTTTTTTTTTTTTTTTTAATGTTAAAAAGTTATAACAGAAAATTAAGATTTTAAAAAAGAAAATAATGAAAAAAAAGTATAATTGAATATAGAAAATAAAAATGTCTCCTTTAGAAGGATTAAAGGCTCAAATTCTTTATTCTCTATACATGGATTTGGAAAAAAATGAGGTTAAAACTGTAAATCAACAAAAATTAAAAACAACAATCCTACACACACCCACATGATAAAAAAACAAATTAAAAAACTAACGGATAAATCTCCCAATAATTTCCCACTAGAGTCCTAGAGAGATACAAACTTTTCACCTATTTCTAAAAAAACAAAAAAAAAAAAAAAAAAAAAATCCTAAACCACGTAATTCAAAAAAATTCAGAAACAAAAAAAATTACTTGATAAATCTTCGTATAACTTCACCATAGAGTTCTAGATAGATACAGACTTCTCACATGTTTCTAAAAAAAAAAAAATCTCTCATTCCACTTACACAAACAAGATTTGTTTGCACTTTCCACACCTTCTATTAAAAAAAACCACACATTACTATTAATAAAAAAAACCCCACGGCATCAAAAATGTAAAATAAAAAACCCACGCTAAAACCAATTGCAACTTCATGAAAAAAAAAAAAACCCCTTTTATTTGTTCCTCTTTCCCCTTCCCAGTGTTGTGGAATGCATAGAGAAAAATTCTAATAACATTAAATCCCTCAAACTGCAAACCCACAATATTTCTACCCGATAATATTCCTTCAGATTCTTATTCAATCTTTCATCCTATTTCTATTCAACATTATCTTCTTTCTCGCTCTCTGCTTCATATACTAAATTTCTCTCAATGGTCAGGCATTTTCCTATCAAATTTGATAATCCTTTGAACAAAATTTATATACTACTTTCTCAATTGAATTATATTATGTATCGTACTTTCTCAACTACATATATTATGAATTGGTAATTTTATGACCTTTTGTGATGCGTGAACCATATGAAAGGTGTTTTAGAAATTTTGGTTATGAATAGAAAATTATGACACTAAACCCAAAAAAGAGGAGTCTCATCACACACGCGCACACACCATTTGATTTACGTGTATCTTGCTCGGGAACAGTAAGGTGTACCATATATGTGACAATCCACAGTGTCTAACCTATGGATGCAAAGACAATGACTCATCATGCCATGAATGCTAGTAAAAAAAGGGGTGAAACGATAATAGAAGTTGACCCCTTTGTGATAAGGTTGTGGATCAAGATGACTCACTACAACAAGAAAACCTCTATTGAAACAAAAAGAAAATTTAGTGGTAGGGATTTATTTACTCTTAGTCTTAGGTGTTATCTTCTTCTCTCTCTCTCTCTCTCTCTCTCTCTCTCTCTCTCTCTCTCTCTCTCTCTACAATAGGGACTTAAAAACACTAATTTATTGCATCAGTGTAAATAAAGTTGCAATAACTTTCAATAATTTGATGCAAAAGCAATATTGCAATGCTAATTCCCTCCCACTCAATTTTTTTTTCCAATTTTCCCTACCCATGTTTGCCAAAAATTCCACTCATAGTCTCTCAAAAGCAAGAGTTCATAACCCCACTCTCAGTCTATCATCTCCCATAATCAACAAAATCTCACTGTCTCTTTCTCTCTCAACTTTCCATCAGCTAGCATGTCGGTGTGATCAACCTGTTGCAACCATGGTTTTGAAACTCAGACCGTTTAATGAACCGAAAAAGTGAGAGGTTTAAGGTTATTAAGGTTGGAACAAGGTCAAACCGTAATGACATCATAACTAATTTAATAGTTATTTAAAATATAAATAAATATATAAAATTAGTAAAAATAGATAAATTGACTTATATATATACCTATGAAATTAATATACTTAACATTTTTGTTAGAGCTCACTACTATTTTATTATTTTATACAACCACCCATGGTTTTCAAGTTTGAGAGGTTCAACCTAGGTTTGCACGGCCCACTACTTTTTTACATTAGCCAATTTTTGATGTTAAAAAAATCGTCTTAGTGAATGGTTTTTGGTTAACAGGGTTGGACTGTGCGGTCTAGTCTTGGATTCAAAACCATGGTTGCAACAAAAGTAATATTCTAATAACTTATTGTAACAAATTGATATTGTAAAGAAAATTTTGTTGCGATAACCTATTGCCACGTACTTGCAACAGTGTGTGTCAAATTTTTTATATTGCAATAGGTGTTTATTGCAACAAATTTTTTTTTTTTTTGGCAATAGGGCTTTTTATATAAATAAATTAAAAGTAATAAATTTTAAACATCTTTACTACTAATAACAGAATTCACCTATATTGGTTTCACATTTTAGTGTACCAAAATATCTTCAAATTAATATGTTTTAAAAGTTTAAACAATATGATTAATCATGTAAAATTACTAATTTAAAAATTCCTAAATTTTAAATAAATTTAAAAAAGAAGTTTCTTCCATCCACGTTTCTCCCTTCCCACGTTTCTTTGTCAAATTCAAGTCTTAAAAAATAAAACAGCTTATTTTAGATAGTCTCAAACAAAATTTTTTTTCTTCTCTCGCTTTCTCTCTCTCTCTCTCTCTCTCTCTCTCTCTCTCTCTCACACACACACATTAGTCGAGTATAATACAACTTCTTCATTTTTTTTTAAATAGAAAAATAAACAACTCACGTTAGTTTTTTTTAGCTAACTATTTATAAATTTATCCAAAAAAATTTGTCCTGAAATTAGGGGTTTTTTTTTTTCATCCTAATAAAATACCTCTCCCATCCAAAAAAATAAAACCACCACTTTCCCTTCTTATCTCTCACGTTTATCCTTTTATTTTATTTTAATGGAAAAAAAAAAAAATCTCATGCTTATACTATTTGAATACACTATTTTTTAACTAACTATTTATTTTAATTCAAAGATAATCTCTTATCCATATCCCTTAAAAGTAAGCACTTCTGCCTCTCCTTATCCCTTCTAAATGGCAACTCAGTTGCCAAAAGCAAACATGAATAAGTATATCTCTTCCTCTTGTTTAATCTATATAAAGAAAAAACCTCTCTTTTTCTCTCTTAGAGGAATGAGTAGTCTTCTCCTAAAATGTAAGGGTATGTTTGGTAACTGTTTTTTCCCCTTTATTTTCTGTTTTCAAAACCAATTTTCTATTTTTGAGACCAAAAACTTATTTGGCAACCCAAAATAAATAGAAAACAAAAACTGTTCTCAAAGCTCAATCTGTGAAGGAAACTGAAAACATGCAAAATGTTGTTTTCAGATTCTAATTTTTAAAAGTTAATGAAAACATGCATTTAATTTAATGAATCTGTCTCATTTAATGAGTTAGTGTTAGAGTTTAAATCCTAGTAACAACATTTTTAGTATTTTTCTATTTTTTCTTCAAATTTTGTTTTTTAAAATTTTAACTAGCCAAACATGTTTTTGATTTCAAAAATACAAGAAAATTATTTTTTCTTTATATTTCCAAAAACAAGTTTTTGAAAACAGAAAACCAAGACTGCTCAAACATAACCTAATTCTCTTAGTATTGTTTCTTTTTTATTGCTTAATTGCTTATATGATTTTGATTGTTGTACGTGATTTATATTTATTTGATTGTTGTATATCTGGTTTTATGGGGGCAAATGCAAGGAACTAAGGACCAAATGAGATCGAAGTCAGACAACGAAAAAGGTTCAAGGGATGACACCATTTTCTTACCCATTTTGTTTTGTTTTGTTTTTTTTTTTTCCTTTTCTTCCCCCCCCCCCCCCCCCCCCTCCCTCTCTTTTCCCCTTTCAATTCTCCTTAAAAGTTATTATTTGTTGTATATAAGTGAATTACATGTGTAAATAGTTTTTTTTTTTTTTTTTTTCATTTTTTGGCATTCTTTTTGCAATTTTGTAATTGTAAACTACAGAATTTCAGGTAAAAAAAATGTAATTATTTACTTTATTTATTACAGTTTATTTGTCTATGATGATAGGTTCTAGAATGAAAGAACATGGAAATAGAAGAGATAAAAATAGAATGAAATTTTGTGAAAAACAAGGTCATGCTTTAATGCTTAATATTAGTAGGAAAATGTGTAATCCTGAAATTTTGATGAATAAAAAATTATGACACTAACCCCCCCCCCCTCCCCACCAGAAAAAACCTCAACGCATATGCAAAGCACTTGTGGTGAGACTAATAATTATATAATAAATTCCATAATTTGAAATTACGTAATTATTCTCATAATTAATTGTTTTAATTAAATTAAACTTTCAAAAAAGAAACAATTATATTCTTTAATTGTTCCCCCCCCCCCCCCCCCCCCCCAAAACCAAAACTCCCTAGCTTTACTCTTGTTCATAGTCACTATTGATGCTAAGGTTAGGGCAAAACTTATGTATAATATCTTAGGTGTAGTTCAAAAATTGACTAGGAACCTAATTTGGTTCATGAAAAGAGCTGTAGAAACAAACAAAAAATAAATTAATCTAGAAAATAATGGTTCTTGAGAAAGCTTACTCGCGAACTACATATGGTTGGGAAAGAATTGAAATTTATAAAACATTTGGCACTTGAGGAGGTACATCTTATAGGCATTGCTCACTAGCTCCATTATATGTCCCGAAACATTTTAAAGGGCAGTTTCATATAGTACTATTATTAGGTGGAATTTTTGAAGTAGTCATTCAATCATTCCAAAAGCAACATGATTTCGGTATTTTCTCATTTGAGGTATTTTGAGGAGACAAATTTAAATTATATGTGTAAATTTGGGTTGATTGCTAAAGCTTGGGGTTAGTTAATTAAATTTTGTATTTCATTGTATCAGGTTAATCTTGAGGTACCATAATTTTGAATTTTTGGTGATTTTGGTAAAGTCATTATAGGTAAGTAATATTTCCCCTTAGCTAGTGATTTTTGTTTATGCTTAAAGCATGTTGTGTAGCTTAATGAATTAGTTCTTTATTTTTAATATGAAATTAATTGTATGAATTATTTTAGTTGCGTTGTTTAAGTAGAAGAATTAGATTTTGACTAAATTAGTTTCATTTTACAAAGATTTACATTTTTCAAAAAAAAAAAAATAAATAAATAAATAAAAAACATTGGATCAAGTTTGGTGAAAATTTTAGTGAAAAAAAAAAAAAAAAAAAAACCAATTGTCTGAATTAAATAGATAAATAAGATTGTTTTCTTTGTTAAACTGAGATATTTTCATATGGGGCTATTATCGCATATTTCAGTAGTATTCTCCTTCCTTTCTCACTGAGGGGTGGGTCACATCCATCATGGGGTCTACCCCTTTGTGAGAGAGTGGGAGCATACTTTCGGGGTATCATATGAGGGAAGTTCCCATTAAGCAATGCCGCAACAGGGCAACTAAAGCATGCATATTATGTTAAGCATACATGTTATGTTAGTCAAGATTGCGTGATTAGGTACAGCTTATAAGCTATTTTTTGCCTTTTGACTTTTATGAATATCTTTCTAAAACTTTTTTTTTTTTTTTTACTCAAAGTATAATTATATTTTAGTACACTTTCATTAAAAAGTTTTTAATAAAAAGCTAAATAAGCTATTTCCAAAGTTGTGAAGCTGGCAGACATATAAAGGTTCTAATTCCTTTTGCCTTCATCACTTTCTGACTCACCTACTCAAACAAGAGTTTATTTATTTATTTATTTTGATAAAGCAAACAAGATTTTATTTAGTTCCGAAACTATGTGATTTTAGATGTGACTACTGGCTACAACAAAATTGATTATATGCCTTTTTGGGAATTGAACTATTACAGTATGACTACACTTTGAACCTTGCAAATTAACTAGGACAAGGATTTGCTACAAACAAGTTTGCAGCACTTCCTGCATATTGGTACACGTGTCAAGATATCAAAAGGACACTTGTTCATGACCAAATTGAAAGAAAACTTCTGTTAAGTTCTTAATGTTTCTCTCTCTCACACGCACGGAAAAAATATAAATGCAAATCCTTCTCTCTTTCTTCAAAACCCCAGCAACGCTCTCTCTTCCTTCCTATGATAATATTTTTCCTTCTTACCCATAGCTCTTCATCAGTTTCAATTTTCTGGTAGTATTTGAAAACATCAGTATATACCCTGTTTAATGATTTCCTTTAAAAGCTTTTAATAACATGTGGAAATCACATTCTGGCCCAAAATAAATGTGATCCTACGTGAGCCTTAAAACAGTTAGGTTTGTGGACCCATGACAAATTTTAATGTTTGTAAGGTTGAATCAAAATGGAATCATCTTATTTTGTTACAGAGAAGATGCAATGAATTATAGTGTGAAATTAACCTGTACCTATAAAGTTGTAAAGTTAGTGATTTCTGGCATTGGAGATGATATTTAAACGTAACTAAGACGTAAATCTCTCAAGCTCGTTAAGTTCTGAACTAAACCATTTAGACTTGTGACACGTAGCATAGAATCATATGACAGATCAAAGGATGTTAACTTGGAAAGATCTGAAAATTTTGACGAAATATGGCCAGAAAAAAATTAGTTAGAGAGGTTGAGATATGTTAACCTAGAAAGATGACTGTTCTTCTCACTTCTCATTGCAACTCAAAATCCCAAATCACCGCATCTCAAATCCATTTTTGCCAAGACATTGAGACACCACAAAAACCACTGCCATTGCCACAAAATCTCTACCAAACCACCGCCAAAACTTCCGCCAAACTCCACAGATTGCACAAATTGTTCAAACCCATAACCATCAATTTCCCCAACCCACTCAAATTCTTCACACAAATTCAACCCTCATCAAAATCAAATTCCAAAAACCCACTAAACCCCATTCAATGAGAAACCCATAAATTCATTACCAAAAAAAAAAAAAAAATGAGGAAACCATAAACCAGAATCAAACCCCAAAAATCCATCAAAGTGATCAAACCCTCATCAAAATCAAATCTCAAAAACCTAGTAAGCCCCATTCAATGAGAAACCCATAAACCCAAATCAAATCCCAAAAACCCATAAAATCCCCATTCAATGAAAAAGCCCAAAAACCAACCCACAACTGCGAGCTTTAGCCATGGTGGAGCAGCGGTTTTTGGCAGCGGAGTGAGATTGGTGGAGAGAAATGAGTTGGATGTGGCGGGGCTGTGCTAGGCACGAAGGATGTGGCTGGGTATCTGAGAAGAGAGAAGAACAGAGGAAGGAGAGAGAAAGAGAGAGAGAGAGAGAGTTGGTGGGGTTTTGAAGAGAGAATGATTTGTTTTATTTTTTCTCGTGCGTGTACTAGAGAGAGAGAGAGAGAGACATTAAGAACTTAGCAGAGTTTTCTTTAAATGGGTCATGGACAGGTGTCATTTTAATATCTTGACGCATATATCAATATGCAGGAAGTGCTGCAAACTTGTTTGTAGCAAATCCTTGTCCAATTAACTATGTATGGTTTTAAGCCTAGTTATTGAGATATAATGTGACCGTAGTCACAATTATATAGTATAATTAATATTTTAAATATTTAATTTTAAAATCCCATAAATATTTGATTATATTTATTCCGGGTTTATGAAACTCGTTTAATGTGAACAATTATTTATTTATATATATATATATATATATATATATATCTCTCTCTCTCTCACTCTCTCTCTCTCTCTCTCTCTCTATATATATATATATTTATTTATTTATTTATTTATGGTTGATCCAAATAGTTAAGGACCTTAAGGTCATTAATTATTTACTCAATTGTCAAGTTCAATCATTGTCTCTCTTTATTTTAGATCCTAAGGAACAGTAATTGAAGAGGGAAAAATCTCCATAAATATGAGTCTGACGGGCCATCCTCCTGACGGGCCGTCCCTTGATGGGCCATCTCTTGTGGGCTGAGGCTGGATGGGTCCAATATCCACAAAACACACAAATAGAATTCTAGCACAAGTAAAGTTCTAAGAGATACGCTCGTTAATGAGTTCTCTCTACAAGGAAACACCTTGTCCATCAAGTTTAGGATTATATAAGAAGAATCCTATAAGGAAAAGACTTCTGTGCCAAGAAGGAGATGTCAACCCTTTACTACTATAAAAGCTCCAATACCCTCATAAATTAAGGTACGTATAATTAACCCCTCTCTAGCACTCTAGAGTTGAAGAAGTTCTAACTTGACCTTCGGAGGGTACTTGGCCGACACCACATCGGTGCTCTTTGCAAGGTTTTTCTTTTCTTTTTTGTGCAGGTTTACACTCGAGCGCATAAGTATCGTGTGGCTCACTGGTGAATTTTTTGACATCATCAGTTGGCGTCGTCTGTGGGAATCTTAGTTGAGATTCATAAGCCATACTATTGTTTCCCGGACTAAAGGGTTGCATGGTACTCACTCGTTCGATGGCAACCACTAACGACGTTCAAGGAGAAGAACCACCCACGACTGCCCTCGAGAGACAAGTTCGAACTCTCGCTGCCGCCGTGGAACACCTCACTAAACAAAACAACGACTTGGAAGAACAGCTACGGCAGAAGAATGCAGCACCGAATGACCTATAAGAAGACTAAGAAGGGACCAGCGCTACAAGAAAAAACCAGGAGAAACCTGAAGCCAGCCACGCCCCAAGCAGGCCGGAGAGGCAGAGCTTAAGCATGCCATCCCTCACGGATGCGACCCCACCACACTTTGTTGCAAAGATGTAGGCGATGAGGGAACAAATGGAGGTTATGATGAATGCACTCAAGGGACGAGTTTCCAGTGATCTTGACGATTTAGTCAACCGCACCGATTCACCGTTCACTGCTACCATGAATTCCTTCCCCCTACCCCATAAATTTCACATGCCGCATATAGACAGATACGACGGGGTGAAGGATCCTTTGGACCATCTAGAAACTTTCAAAACCCTAATGCATCTTTAGGGGGTAGGAGACGAGATCATGTGCAGGGCCTTCCCCACAACGCTCAAAGGCCCCGCGAGGGTATGGTTTAGCCGACTGACGCCAAACTCCATCAGCACCTTCAAAGAGCTGAGCGCTTAGTTCATTGCACACTTCATTGGAGGGCATAGGTATAAGAAGTCCACAGCCTGCCTGATGAGTATTAAGCAACGGGAGGACAAGACGTTGAGGACCTACATAATGCATTTTAATAAGGAAGCACTCTCAATAGAAGAAGCCGACGACAAAATACTGGTAGCGGCTTTCACAAATGGGTTGCGGAAGGGAAAATTCCTATTCTCTTTATACAAGAATGACCCTAAGACCATGTTAGAAGTACTCTACAAGGCAACCAAATACATGAATGCTGAAGACGCGTTGCAAGCCCGAGAGGAAAAACCCAGGAAAAGGGAACGACAGGAAGAAGCCCGACGGGATCAAGGATCAAAGCGACCAAGAACGGGGGATCGCAGGGATGAGCGGCACTCTAAGCCACCAGGGGGGAGGTTCACGAGTTTCACCCTGTTGATCGCCCCAATAGAACAAGTCCTAATGTAAATCAAGGACGAGGGGGCTCTAACCTTCCCCGGGAAATTGAAAGGAGACCCCAGTAAAAAATCAAGAGACAAATATTACCGTTTCCATCGCGACCACGGACATGACACAGCAGATTGCTATGATTTAAAGCAACAGATAGAAGCCCTTATCAAACAAGGGAAATTACAAAAGTTCGTTCGGAAAGAGAGGATGGATCCACCACCTCAAGAGCAGCAGCCCCGAAGGGATAATGATCGTCCTAGACCTCCAATCGGAGACATAAGGATGATTGTAAGAGGAACATCAACAACCGAGTCGTCCAAGAAGGCCCGAAAGACTTATCTCCGAATGGTTCATAACGTCCAATTGACGGGCTCAGTACAGAAGATAGCACGGAAAGATAGCCTGATCATTGGATTCTCAGAGGAAGATGCGCAACGTCTTCACCATTCGCATGACAATGCTTTGGTTGTCACCCTATGAGTGGGAGGGTATAACATGCACTGAGTGTTAGTTGACAATGGCAGCTTGGCAGATATCCTATATTACCCCGCGTTCCAACAAATGATGATCGATAGGGAACGGTTGATACCAACAAATGCCCCGTTGGTGGGATTTGGAGGAACGAAAGTATTCCCATTGGGAGCGGTCACACTATCGATGACAGTAGGTGATTACACTCAACAGATCACTCGGGATGTAACATTCCTCATAGTCGACTGCTTATCTGCGTACAACGCTATCCTTGGACGACCTAACCTTAATGCCTGGAAGGCAGCAACCTCGACGTACCACCTAATGATTAAATTCCCCACGGAGTATGGGGTCGGGGAGTTACGAGGAAATCAGGTGGCTGCCTGTGAGTGCTACATAGCCATGCTGGAGATGGACAACCACCAGAAAACCATGTGCATAGAAGAGCAACGGGTCGCAGTGGAACTAGTTGAGGAGCTAGAAGAAGTGACTCTAGACGAGTCAATGCCCGGACGGACGACTAGAATGGGGACATTGGCCAGCCAATCCACACGACAGGCCTTTGCAGCGTTCCTCAGAATGAATCAGGATGTCTTCGCCTGGAGCCACGAGGACATGCCAGGGATTAATCGCTCGATCATAGTTCACAAGTTGAATGTGAACCCCACATTCTCACCCGTGAGACAGAAAAAGCGAGTATTCGCCCAAGAACGGGACAAAGCAATTGCCGAGGAGGTCAGGAAGCTACTCGAGGCAGACTTTATCCAAGAGGTATATTACCCCGACTAGTTAGCCAACGTGGTAATGGTCAAAAAAGCTAACGGAAAGTGGCGAATGTGTGTCGACTTCACGGACCTCAACAGGGCATGCCCAAAGGACAGTTACCCGTTACCTCGGATTGATACACTGGTAGATTCAACGGCAAGACACCAACTCTTGAGCTTCATGAATGCCTTCTCTGGCTACAACCAGATTAAGATGGACAAGGCTGATCAGGAGAAAACCTCTTTTGTCATAAGCTAGGGGCTTTTTTGCTATAAAGTGATGCCGTTTGGGCTCAAGAATGCGGGAGTAACATATCAGAGATTAATGAACAAAATGTTCGCACACCAGATTGGGAGGAATGTACAAGTGTATGTCGATGACATGCTCGTGAAGAGCCTTCTCGAACATGACCACCTGAAAGACCTACAGGAAACATTCGACACTCTTCGGTCGTATAATATGAAGTTAAATCCGAACAAGTGTGTGTTTGGGGTGATGGCAGGAAAGTTCTTGGGATTCATGGTTTCCCATAGAGGTATAGAAGTTAATCCAGAGAAGGTTCGGGCCATCATAGAGTTAGAACTGACAAAAACAATCAAAGATGTGCAAAAATTGAACAGTAAAATTGCGGCCTTGAACAGGTTCGTCTTGAAGGCGACGGATAAATGTCTTTCGTTTTTTCGAACATTGAGAAAATTGTTCGTGTGGACGGACGAATGCCAAAAGGCGTTTAAGGACTTGAAGAAGTACCTATCATCCCCACCATTACTCAACCCATCAAAGCCCGGGGAAGTACTTTACCTCTATTTGGCAGTTTCGCAAGCAGCAGTCAGCACGGCCCTAATTAGGGAGGAGGACGGATCACAAAAACCCGTATACTTTATAAGTAGAGCGTTTCGAGGAACAGAAGAGAGGTATCCTCAAATAAAGAAGTTGGCGTTCGCACTAGTAACTGCGGCACGAAAGCTTAAGCCATACTTCCAGGCACACACAATTATAGTACTGACGGACCAGCCCCTTAGGAGAGCCATGAGTAGCCTGAAGACGGCTGGGCGCATGGCGCTATGGACAGTGGAACTGAGTGAATTCGACATACAGTATCACCCGCGAAATGCGATAAAAGGGCAAGCCGTTGCTGACTTCATTGTAGAATTTGCAAGATTGGAAGGCGAGGGGCAGAGATAATCGCACAGTGGAAAATCCACACAGACGGATCCTCAAACAGGCACACAGGAGGTGCCGGAGTGGTAATCCAGACCCCTGAAGGAGATAAAATTGAGTGCATGATCCGACCGAACTTCACTACAACCAACAACGAAGCCGAATATGAAGCACTCGTAGCAGGCCTAGACCTCGCTAAGGCAGCAAGCGCCGAGAACATGATCGTACATTGCGACTCCCAGGTAGTGATAGGTCATATCAGCGGCGACTACGAATGCAAAAATGAAAGAATGAAGCGGTATCTGGAGGAGGTAAAACGCCGTATCAGCAACCTTGAAGTCAAATTCGTCCAAATCCCAAGGGAGAAGAACGAATGTGCTGACCGTCTTGCAAAAGCAGCATCAGCAGAGTCAATGCTTGTCCCCGAACAAGTATTGTCATTTGTTCAAATCTCCTCACTTATTGATGACGAGGCAAACATGCAGGATGTAAATACAGAAGGCAACCAGACTACTCCTTTAATAACCTATCTGAGGACGAGAACATTACCAGACGGAAAGGATATCGCTAGGAAGATTAAGGTCCAAGCAGCATGATTTGTAATGATGAAGGACGTGTTATATAAGAGAGGATTCTCACGCACATACCTGAGGTGTTTATGCTAAGAGGAAGCGGACTACGTGATGAGGGAAGTTCACGAGGGTATCTGCGGAAACCATTCGGGTGCGCGTTCACTGGCGCACAAGTTGATCCAAGCTGGCTATTTTTGGCCTACAATGCTAAAAGATGCACAAGCCTATGTCAGAGCCTGCGACAAGTGCCAAAGGTTCAGCATCTTTATTAGGCAGCCGTCCGAAGAGTTAACACCCATGACGGCCCCTTGGCCTTTCGCTCAATGGGGACTTGACATCATGGGCCCCTTCCCTACCAGAGTCCGACAGTTAAAGTTTCTTGTTATCAAAATTGACTATTTCACCAAGTGGGTTGAAGCAGAAGCACTAGTCACTATCATGGAGAGAAACATTCAGAGCTTTGTTTGGAGGAATATCATCTATAGGTATAGGATTCCAGAGTACTTGTCTCCGATAACGGTAAGCAATTTGACAACAGCGCTTTTCGAAACTTTTGTTCTGAGTTAGGCATCAAGAACCACTACTCCTCTCCAGCACATTCACAAGCCAATGGGCAAGTTGAGGTCACAAATCGGTCCTTACTCAAAATCATTAAGACCTGGCTCGAGGGGGAAAAGAGTATCTGGCCAGACGAGCTACCAAGCATTTTATGGGCATACAGAACCACCGCAAGAACTCCCACAGGAGAAACACTGTTCCGACTTACCTACGGAAGTGATGTTTCATCCCAGCAGAAGTGGGACTCACAAGCTACAGAGTTGACAACTACGACGGAGACAAAAACGAAGATGCCATACGTCTTCAGCTCGACCTATTAGATGAAGTTCGGGTAGCAGCAAAGCAAAGACTAGCAAGGTACCAAAATCTCATGGCTAAACGCTATAACTCCAACGTCTGACACAGAGAGCTTCAGGTAGGAGATCTTGTGCTTCGGAAGGTGATGGGTTCTACCAGAGACTCGTCGCAAGGAAAACTCGGACCCAACTGGGAAGGGCCTTACAGGATCACATCATGGCAACGGAAGGGAACCTACCACCTCAACACTCTAGATGGGCAAAAACTACAACACCCATGGAACGTGGAGCACCTACGGAAGTACTACCAATAGCAGACCTAAAGCATAACGGCGTCCTATTTTTCGACTTTTCTACAAGTTTTAGTTTTCCAGTTTATTTGATTTCTCTACTAGTTACTAGTTTTACTTAAAGAGCAATTTTTGCGACAATATGTTTTTAAGCCCAAGGGGGCACGTACCTTTCTACAAATGCATGATTTTTTAGAGGAATATTTAGATACAACTATGTTTCCCTACTTGAACTCTTAAAACCCAAAGTCCACAAAGTGGACAGAGAACCCTATATGGGTTAAAATCTAAAGTCCACAAAGTAGACGGAGCACCCCATGAGGCCTAAAATTTAAAGTCCACAAAGTGGACGGACCATCCCAAGAGGGTTAGAAATTATAAGTCCATAAGGTGGACGGAGTCCATAAAGTGGACGGATCACCCCAAGAGAGTTAGAAATTGTATAAAGTCCATAAAGTGGACGGATCACCCCAGGAGGGTTAGATATTATAAGTCCATAAGGTGGACGGAGTTCATAAAGTGGACGGATCACCCCAGGAGGGTTAGAAATTATAAGTCCACAAGGTGGACGGATTCCATAAAGTGGACGGATCACCCCAAGAGGGTTAGAAATTACAAGTCCATAAAGTGGACAGAGTCCATAAAGTGGACGGATCACCTTAAAAGGGGTTAGTAATTGTACATGTCCATAAGACGGACGAAGTCCACAAAGTGGGCGGATCTCAAAAAAAAGAAAAAAAAAAAGAAAAAAAAAAAAGACGGTTGGAAATTTCAAGTCCGAAAAAGGACGGATAAAATCCTCCAATTGGATGGACCAATCCAATAAGATGAAAATTCCTTAGAATCGACAACTTGGACGGAATCTAGTCCGTAATGCTAAAATACGAAGGTCCTTAGTAGACGGATTGAGCATACAAAACGCCTCAGATTAAATAAGACGGTGTTTACCTAAGTCCGAGAGGCCCAAAGGCGGACGGTATAATTCATTAACCAAATCAAATAAACAGATAAGTTACAAGCAACAGAATAAATAAACCAAGCGAATAAAGCGATGGATTAAATTCCCATAAAAAGGAAATGTTTACAATGAAGAACATGATGGAGTCATGAATTGTTCTCTAAATACCCTTACATTTTAAAAAACAAAATGATAATAAAAAGGTAAAGCGAAATCTAATGTAAATTAGGTGCCTCCTTCTCTTCACTAAGACAGGCTTGGTCATCCTTAGGATCACTTTCAATGGCTTGCTGATTTCCAGGAGCACTCTGACCACCTTTAGGGTCACTTTCAATAGTTAGCTGGTCTCCAGGAGCATTGACGGGTGGGTTCTCTCCAAAAAGCTCGTTGGTGTCCTCGGAATGAGTAGGACAGGTGGTCGAAGGTTCTGGAGCGTTAATACTGACGGATGACAAATCAAAGTCAGGATATAACACCTTGACTTGACGGATAGCCTCATCAAAACCGTCACCGTAAGACTCTCCAAGCTCGGACAAAAGGGCATCGGATTCACGATATTCTTGTATGGTAGCATCCTTGGCCAAACGGAGCTCCTTTTCTTTTTCTTCAAGTACCTTCCTCAGCTCCTCCGTTAGCTTGTAATACTCGTCCCTCGCCGTCTCTGCCATTTTGAGCTTCTTCTCCTAGACGACCTTCCAAGACTTCAGCTCGATGGGCTCTTCCTCCGTCAGCTTGGCTTTATCCCGTAAGCGGCCTAAGGTTGTCTCGTGGTTGAGGCACCGTCCCATCAAGCCCTTCACCATGACCATGGTCTGAAAGTTGGGAGATAATTTAAAAATCAGAAGCAATAGAAAGATGGATAAAGGATGGATGTGAGTCGGACGGAGTTTACTTGAGCTATGCTGAACAAACTCGTCTCATCCATAGCCTCTGTCGAGTGATTACTCAAGTCTTCATAATCCTCGGAGGTGATGATGGAGGAAAGCTGTTCCAAAGCATATTTGGGGTCGTCTCGAAGAAGTGGAGGTGGCTTCTTGAGGTTTGAAGACGGACCTTTCATAAGGCCTTTTCCAGCCCCATGTTTGGGTGGGGTGGCCGTCTTAGCACCCTCAGCCATAAGCCCCACGACAGGGTCCAAAGAGACCTTCGGCTTCTTTGGGAGATGGTCTTCCTTGGATGGCTGCTTCCTCTTTGCAGGGACCATCGTCTCCTTTGGATCAGGAGGATTTGCCCCCTGTTCTTTGCAGCATTAGACTTTATTATTGACCTTCTCTTGGCGGCATTCATTTATATAAAAATGAACGGATGAAATTAGCTTCCTAAAACAAAGTCAATCATTCAAACAGGATGGGAACGACAGACTTACGCTGAAGGATCCTTGCTTCGTACTTAATTGCTGCTGGTGTTGGAACAGGTTCGTCACAGTACCAACAAATGGTGTCAAGGTTGACCAACTTTGCCCAAGTTCTTTCCTCCGGTGTAGTCTTTTTGAAAATGTCTTCAAGAAAATTGAATTCCTCAAGGCTTACCTGTGGACGACGTCGGACTGTAAAGGAAAAGGAAGGACGGTTAGAAAAGCGTTTAAAATAGGCTGAATGGTTGAGAAAAAATCCTCACACATTAGAACGGACACATACCATTCTCAGACAATATGCCCCACGTTGTGTCAACAGGCATATAGTCTGTATCCCCTGGACGACACATCCATCCGTCACCCTCTAAGAAAAAATAACGACTCTTCTAGTCTCTGTTAGAGTCTGGGGTTTCATATATTACCTTTAATAATGGACTCCTAGCTACAAAACTGTACATACCTCTAGACTTGTCAATCTCATCCGGACGGTAGCAATGTAGGAACTCTTACACTGTCAACCTCCTGGATCCGTCTGACCAAGCACCATAAAGAATCTCCATTACTATGAAGACCCTCCAGGCGTTAGGGGATATTTGGTTGACGGACAAACCTAGATACTTTAGCAGTTCACGATGAAGGGAGCTCAGTGGAAACCTGAGTCCTGCCTTCAACATTTGTTCGTACACTCCAACACTGTCTACTCCATCATAATAACATTTCTCTGATTTGAAAGGTAGACGGATGGGAATGTTATCCAGAATCTGATAGTTAGCCCTAAGAGTTTTGAAGTGGGTCTCCTTGATGGTTGATGTAAAATCATTTACCGTCCACTCTGGAAGCATGATGAACTCCCTTGGTCCATCAGCCTCTACGACGGGTCCTATTTGTTGCTCTTCATTGTCATCGGACCCTAACTCTGGTTCAACCAATTCTATATCCTCATTTGTTGAGGACGGAAAAGAGGCGGACGGACTTCTATCGTCGCTTGGACTATCCTAGTCTTTGTGACCTGACGGGTATACCTCCTCATAGTCCGCCCCGTCATGGACAACTGATTGATTACTGGACGCACTAGACATTGCCTACAATGAGGGCGAAACCTAAGACTATGACGGATCTATGGAGAGGGTAGCAGATGTATGAAGTTGAGGTATAAAAATTAATCTGACAGTAGAAAGAAAGGACAAAAAAGTACTTACCAATCAGTATGTATGTGAACGGAGGGAATATGATGGTGACAGATGCTAGTAGTTAGGCAATGTAGTTTGACAAGGTTGACGGATTGCGCTCTGACCAATGTATTTCTGTGCAAAATTGGAAAATGAGAGATGAAGGTTTGGTATTTATAGGGAAATTACACGAGAGACGAGGCGACGCCTCGATCCAAGACAACAACCAGTAGTAGAGCGACACGTGTCATAATGTCCGTTGGAGATCATGCTTGGGCGTGGAACCGTCAACTCACAAGCCTCTGACCCGTCATACCTTGACCATGGATCGTCACCCTATGTGCCCTATAAAGACTGACGGACTCATGGGGTGAGGGGGCTACTGAAGAGGGAAAAATCTCCATAAATATGAGTCTGACGGGCCATCCTCCTGACGGGCCATCCTCCGTCCCTTGATGGGCCATCCCTTGTGGGCCAAGGTTGGATGGGTCCAATATCCACAAAACACACAAATAGAATTCTAGCACAAGTAAAGTTCTAAGAGATACGCTCATTAATGAGTTCTCTCTACAAGGAAACACCTTGTCTATCAAGTTTAGGATTATATAAGAAGAATCCTATAAGGAAAAGACTTCTGCGCCAAGAAGGAGATGTCAACCCTTTACTACTATAAAAACTCCAATACCCTCATAAATTAAGGTACGTATAATTAACCCCTCTCTAGCACTCTAGAGTTGAAGAAGTTCTAACTTGACCTTCAGAGGGTATTTGGCCGACACCACACCAGTGCTCTTCGCAAGGTTTTTCTTTTCTTTGTTGTGCAGGTTTACACTCGAGCGCATAAGTATCGTGTGGCTCACTGGTGAATTTCTTGACATCATCAGTAATAGACAGTACTCTTGTTTGGATGATGTGTAAGAAGAATTCAAAATCGTATTATTAAATGTTAGCAACTCCGGAAATTCTTGTAATTCGTGGATTTTCAGCTAACTTTAGTATTGGATCAACTGATCAACTCTGGATTTTCAGCTAATTTGTGGACAAACTGGTACTTTATCAATAAGGACAAATTGATCAACTCTGGAAATTCTTTTCAATTGGGGCATGATATCAACAAAAAATGCAATTTTTTTCTACTAAGCTTGTCCAAATTCACATTACACTTAATTTAAGGAGCTCCACACTCATGCACTCAGATTAGTTTAAAGTATAATTTTATTTCAAATAAAAAAGAAAAAAGGTTTTAGGATTGATGGATGTTTGACAAAGTCCGTTCAAATCTGCCAGCTTCCCTTGACAAATATATTCCATGTTGTTAGGAATTTTCTAAAGCATAAATGCCCATAATTGGAATCCACAGCTTATATAGGCAATTTTGGATTCAAAACAGTTTCTTAATTAATCTCGACTAGAACGTACTAATAATCAACGTTGTTCTTATACAACATCCCACAATGGTGTTTGCCAAATCACAGACAAACATACAACGTGGTGATCCTTTTGCTCTTACACAATTATAATTATTTCCCATGTATGGATCGCATTCCTCAATCCTCATCAACTCCAGCTGCTCCTTTTTTTCAGTATACTGTCATAATAGATCTCCCAAACTCCGTCCTTGTCTGTATTATCGTGACGCTGTTCTTCATTGCCCTTTATATATTTGTCAGTGCCATTATTTTCATAAACCGTAATCATGATCTTGAGGAGGGACAAGGAGTTCATCGTCAGCCAGATAATTCTGGTTCAAGTCAGCCTCAGCAATCTCCATTTTATCAAGCTATAGACCGACACAATGTATGGGTGTCTGGAATATTAGAGAGACTTATGTGTGACATAGACAGAAATCGAGAGGAAAGGCTGAGGGCCTCAGAGAAATTGCCACCATTGGTAAATTATGGAAGCCATGATATAAGCTCATCATCATCATCAACTGTTACTGATTGTGCAATACGCTTGGAGGGATTTGTCGTTGGTGACTCATGTCAAGTTTTCCCAGTTTGCGATCACATTTTTCATTCATATTGCATTGACCACTGGTTGAAGACTAAGCTTACTTGTCCGATTTGTCGTCGTTCTATCATAGATGTATAGCCTACTAATTAACAAAAACTGTATATAACTTAATTAGCACCAAAAAAAAAAAAAAAATTGTGAAGTCTGCAATGATCCATGCTTCTATAAGCTTTTAAAAAAAAAATTTTTTCTCATCAGTTATATATATTTTTATTTCTATTAAAATTTTGGTTAAGTGATTATACTTATCATATCCTATCAAATTTAAGTTCTTAGGATAATTGATCTTGATAAAATTTAACAATTTCCAAGTCTCTTTCTTATTCATTATTGATCAGTTTGTCCAAATTACATAACCTTGTATTCATTTGTACATTACTGTATTGATTGTATGTTGGCTAAACAGTTTTCAAAATCTTCAGAAGTTATATGGTGGGCTCATGTTTAGGCCTTTTCTGAAAGTGGAGGGAGATGATGGAAAGGAGAAAAGAGAAAAGCAGAGGAGAAAGTGATATATATATATATATATATATATATATATATATATATATATATATATATATATATATTATTTATTATACCTTTTTTTTGCGATAGGTAGATAGTGAAAAAAAAAAGTAATTAGTGCGAACTATAAATGTGACACAACGCAAAAGATACATTACTACTTGATTTATGTTTGACCCTTTTTTGGCAGTGAAATAGAGGGAGATAGACGAGAAGAGAGGAGACAGGAGTATAAAGGGCAAAAAAATGATTACCATCCAACTATATATGGTTTTGGCATTAATTCTGCTACATGTTAAAAAGGTCCACTTCAATAGAATCCTGCAATTTACCCTTTTATTTTTATCTTTTATTTATTTATCTATTTTTTGAGAGCCAACTTCTCTTTAGCTAAGAGTTTTATAACTTAGCTTTTATTTTTTTTAATTTTTTGATTCTCTAATAACTAAGGGTACGTTTGGTACGCTGTAATAGGTCCTGTAATGGAATAGTTATTCATATGCAATATCAATTCGGTCATTTGGTTGCATCTTTATTACATGGATTAGTCATTACATTGGAATAACTATTCTTTAAATTGAAGAATAGCTATTCCTCTTTAAAATGGATGTAATAGCTATTCCTTAGTGCATATAATAGATTTTAAAATTAATATATTTCCAAAAATATAAAATTTCCTTATACATCATCTTTTACAAGCTTTCCTTATGTAACAACCAAATTTATGAATAGTAATAGTTATTCTATTACAATATCTTTTATGTCTAGTAATAAAGATTACTATTTTTAATGTAATTTACATTCAATGTACCAAACGTATCCTAAGTTAATTGACACTTTTTGATATTTTCAACAAAGAAATCATTTCTCTCTTTACTATTATAAAAAATAATAATAATAATAATAAACCTCCTCTTTTAATAAGATAGATTTGACTTGTTTTTAATACGCAGCATATTTGTCAGGCCAATGTAGTTTCATTCTACATTGTAGCGTGGGTTTGGATTCAGCGTTTCCGCTGAATCCTACATCACGTTTTTTTTTTCTTTTGCTTTCACACACTTCAGGGAGGCTGAAATTATTGTTCATGAGACAAATATCACTATTCATGCACTATTTCAGTACTGTTTATGAGACCCACAGTCACTTTATTCAGAAAAAAATATTAAAAATGGGTTTCATGGTACTATTAACACATTTAAAAATTATTTTACTACAGTGTTTTCAGCAACAATCAGTTTTCAGCAACAATAAGTTATATCCAAACGGACCCGTAATATTCCTAAAAAAGAATTCACATTGTGTAAATTTTTTGAATTATACCTTGTTTTGGATGAGAAATCATTTAAGTAAGAAATAAATAGTTTATAAAAGTGAATGCATAAAAGTGGCAAATAACTTTGTAGTGTCATTACCAAGAGTCTTGTTGCTTACTTTATTAGCACCTCTTATATTTGGTAGACTGTAATAGACACTGTAATTTAATAGTTATTTTTATGGTTTAGCTACTCTTTGGTTTGATTACGTTTTTATTACAAGAAATGGTTATTCCTTATAAATAGCTATTCTTTAAAATGAGGAGTAACTATTTATCTTTAAAAATGTTGTATTAGCTATTCTATAGTAAGTACAATAGTTTCAAAATTTAATATATTTCCAAATAAACAAACTTTCTATATACATCTAACAATTATAAAAAATAATATATATCTCTCTTAAATTTAAAAAATAACAATTTTTAAGCAGATATAATTGTATAAGTAAGATATTTCCTAAAATAAACCTTAAGTTTTATTCTAATGTTATAACTCACAACTAAACTTATGAATAGATTTAGTTATTACATTACAACACATTATATTCATAGTAGTATAGATTACAATTCATGTCGTGATTTCCATTCAATGTTCCAAATGTACCTTTAATATTTTGAAAGCGAAAATACTTTTTGATATTTTCAACAAAGCAATCATTTCTCCTTTTACTATTATTAAAAAAAAATAATAATAAACCTTCTCTTTTAATAAGATAGATTTGACTTGTTTTTAATATGCAACATATTTGTCAGGCCAATGTAGTTTCGCTCTACATTGTAATATTCCTAAAAAAGAATTCACATTGTATAAATTTTTTGAATTATACCTTGTTTTAGATAAGAAATCATTTTTTGATATTTTCAACAAAGCAATCATTTCTCCCTTTACTATTATTAAAAAATAATAATAATAAACCTGCTCTTTTAATAAGATAGATTTGACTTGTTTTTAATACGCAGCATATTTGTCAGGCCAATGTAGTTTCGCTCTACATTGTAATATTCCTAAAAAAGAATTCACGTTGTATAAATTTTTTGAATTATACCTTGTTTTAGATAAGAAATCATTTAAGTAGGAAATAAACAGTTTATAAAAGCAAATGCATAAAAGTGGCAAATAACTTTGCAGTGTCATTACCAAGAGTCTTGTTGCTTACTTTATTAGCACCTTTTATATTTGGTAGATTGTAATAGACACTGTAATGTAATAGTTATTCATATGGTTTAACTATTCTTTAGTTTGATTATGTTTTTATTACAAGAAATGGTCATTCCTTATAAATAGCTATTCTTTAAAATGAGGAGTAACTATTTATCTTTAAAAGGGTTGTATTAGCTATTCCATAGCAAGTGCAATAGTTTCAAAACTTGATATATTTCTAAATAAACAAACTTTCCATATACATTTAACAATTATAAAAAATAAAAAATAATATATATCTTTCCCAAATTTAAAAAATAACAATTTTTAAGTAGATATAATTGTATGAGTAAGATATTTCCTAAAATAAACCTTAAGTTTTATTCTAATGCTATAACTCACAACCAAACTTATGAATAAGTTTAGTTATTACATTATAACACATTATATTCCTAGTAATAAAGATTACAATTCATATCGTGATTCCCATTCAGTGTACCAAATGTACCCTTAGTATTTTCAAGGTGCAAATATACTTTTGATTCCTACATTTTGAGCAAATTCTCATTTTGGTCCCTAAATTGATTTTTCTCCTAAGTCAATCCTTGAAATCAGAAATCGATTCTATTTTGGTCCCTACTATCAACTTAGTAATATAAAATGCATTCATGGTAGCTGGAGTGCTCTGTTGGCATGTTATATGCTGACATAATTAATAAAATAATAATAATAAATTATATTTATCATTTTTAAATGTCACATTAGCATTTAAATTAATAAAAAAGCCAACTTAGACAATTTAAACTAAATTAAAAAAATGAATTAAAAAACAAACTTTGAATCTAATTATTATTATTATTATTATTGTTATTATTATTATTATTATTATTATTATTATTATTATTATTATTATTATTATTATTATTATTATTATTTTTAGTTTCATTATTTTTTCCACAAGAACATAAGAACTTGTTCTTCATGTTTTTCCCAAATCCAAGAAATAAACCCAGCAACCAAACTAATCTCTGGCAAACCCCAAATCCAAATCCAGCAACCAAATCTAATCTCAATCAAATCCAGGAAATCAAGAAATAAATTATAGAAAACAATAGTGCAGGTCAAACCTAGAACACGAGCAAACTCAGAATCAAACTTCACGTTCTCACATTCAAACCCAAAACAAGAGTAAGAATACCTAGCAAAGAACCAAACCCCAAACCTAGATCTCAACTAAACCCTAAACCCATATATCCAGCAAAGCAAACCTTAGCCTTAAAACCCATAAATTTTCTTGGCAAACAAACACAGAAAAACCCATAGGAAAAAAACCCCCCAAATTATTACCACCGAATCAAAGAACAAGACCATCAAACCCAAGAAAAAGAATAAAAACCCAGTAACCAGCAAAGCACCACCACCGAATCCAATCATCCATTACCACATCAACGAAACCAATCCTAAACCAAACCATCAAAGAATAGAAACCTAGCAAAGCACCCAACTCATCCACTCCCAAACCAAACCATAATCAAAGAAACTTCAAATACCACAACAAGTTAACAACTTACAAAACAGAAAGAAATTTAAAAATGTGATATAACTAGCAAACGCCAAACCTAAATCTCCAGCAAACGCTAAACCCCAAATGTCTAGAAATGTCAACTTCTTTCTCTTCAGCCCATTTCGCTGCAGTAATCTGTAGGCTAGCAGAACAGTGGGAAACAATATAATAAGTATGTAGGATTTTGAAATAATGTTGTAAACTAGCATCTCGAGTTTGAAAGCTTGAGTTCAATGACAAGAATCAAGGCTTTCAAACTCGAGTTTTACCACTGGCGTGGAATAATTTAGCCACATGGAACTTGAGTTGGAGAGACTCGAGTTCCATAGAAACTAATTTGAAGAAGGACAAGGAGAAAAGGAGAAGAAAAGGATGAAAAGAAGATCCAAATCAAAATAAGAAGAAGAAGACGACTTGGAGAAGAAAACTGGATCTGAAGAAGAAGAAGATCTCGAGAAAGAGAATGCAGGTGATGTAGAATGCCGAAGAAGAAGAAGATCTGGAGATGGAGAAGGCATGTGATGGAAAACGCCAAAGAAGAAGAAAAAAGAGGAACTTGAGCCTACTGTGTTCCAAGTGGATATTTTTCCCACGTCAACGTATCATCCCTTGTAAATCGAGTGTTAGAGACTTGAGTTCTACATTAAACTTGAGTTTTAGAGTCTCGAGATGCTAGTTTGTTAAATAGTTTTGCAAAATTGACAATTAATTAAGATGTTTAAAAAATAATGCTAAATGCAAAAAAAAAAAAAAAAAAAAAAAAATTCCCATTTTACCAAAGGTTGACTCCACCGGCTCCTCAAAGCCTATCAAGAACCATTCATCATTTCATATCTCCGTCGCTTGCACATCAACGACAGAGAGGCCAACTACTGGGTCCCACACTACCATGATAAAAGCAACACGTGGTGGATAAGAAGACCAAGCTTGTGAGCTCCGGCCATGGAGCTATGGTGAAGAGAGAGACTTTGAGATTAGAGAGAGTTTCCGTCCTTGGAGGGTGAAGAGAGCGAGAGAGTTTGAGATTAGAGAGCGTATAGGATTTTTGTTTTAATCTGATGAGGTTAAAGAAAAAAAAAATTAAAACTAATTTTAGCTTTTTTTGAAAACTAATTATTGGTTTTTGGCTTTTAAAAAAAAATTAATTATAAAAAATGTAAAATGCTGACATGACATTATTTAAATGCCAAATGAATTTTTTGCTGATGTGGATATGGTGTGGATGTGTGGCTAATAACATATGTAGGGATAAAGGCCCAAAATTATATATTGGGCCTTGGGCTTAATCCGCAAATTGAAAACATAAGTTGGTCCGAGGAGGGGCAAACAATTAGGGAAGACTCAAATCTTAGAATCCCGTAGGTAAGAGACGAACAAAGAGTGGTCCGAGGAGGAATTACTCCTCGGATATGTCGGACGTGGTGCAAACCTATATTCCAACCACCAATGTGACCTTCCAGAAAACTCTAGTGATAAGAACAAACTTCATATATATACAAGAAATATGGAAACTGATAAATATCTAAGAAAAAGCTGCTACCATCGCATTTAATACCCTGCAGCTACTTTTCTGGCCGCATTTATGTGGAGAAAACTCTTGAACAGAGCTGCTTTGATCACCACAACTCACAGAAAGCTAAAGAAGATGTTTGATGGGATAGGCACTCAAGTAAGGGCACAGATGATTGACAAGTGTAAGGTGAGGATGATCCAATGAAATTATAATATGTGAGAACCCCTCCATGAAGAAAGGGATGAAGAAAAAATAAGAGGAACACTGTAGTAATTAAAGTTGCATCTATAATCATCTTAAGAAGGTTTATAATCCAACTAATCTCCTCGGACATAACGTTCATGCAATATTACTGATTTCGTTATTATTTGATCATACTTAAGAATCCAGACTAGCAGTTGTTAATTTCATTGAGGCTCAATTCTTCAACCCACTCTCTACAAATTCTATTGTATTGGGCTCATTGGGCCAATGTTTCATACACTTTGGACTTGGGCTGCAAAAAGGGTCCTTACAACACATAGGATCATTTATTTATTTTTTAACTGCAATGGTTGCCAACAAAGCATTCTGTCTGTCACATATGCATTTTTTGTTACTGGATTGATGGCAAGGACTAAAATAAAATCGATTTTCAGATTTCAGGGACTGACCTTAGAGCAAAATCAATTTAGGGATCAAAATGAGAATTGGCCCAAAATGTAGGGACGAAGAGTGTATTTTTGCCTATTTTTAATGAAGATATTTAGAGAAAAAATCCTCCAATTCCCAACTATAGATAGATAAAAAAAATTACTTTGTAATGTCATTATATGAACACAAGAGCTTGTAATCAAGTTTAGATTGTATATGCGTTGGGTTTTATCAATAATACTTCAATCTTCTACCTCAAAAAAAAAAAAAAAAAAAAAAGTTTAGATTGTACCCATTGACATTGCATCGTGTTTGGCAATTAACTTCGTAATGCGATTATATTAACAGAGTAGCTTGTTAGTTGTACACATCGATATAGCACCGTATATCTTTGTAGTGTTTCAAGTGAGCCTGGTAAAAATATTATTTAATAAAGTTACAAATTATTAATTTTTGAATGCTAAATTTTGATTTTTAAATTTCAATAATTTATAGCCTAATTCATATCTTCTTTCTGCCACGGGACCAAGAAAAGTTACTCTTTTATTTATTTTTTATGGGACATGAAAAAGTTTTTTTTTTTTAATAAATTTTATGGAACCATGAAAAATTCCTCTATAAGAATCTTAATGGTTGGGGGAGTTCTCTTAAAAAATTCTTCTATAATGTCTCAAGATTGATCATTTATACTTTTTGTAAAATTGTGATTTACAACTATGTTTTATGTTGACTTTATTCTATGATAAAAAGTGTTGTAATTGCATTAATTTTTTATTTTATTTTATTTTTTTTTGTATTTTGTGGGATTTTATTGTATTGAATTTAGTATTAAATTTGTGAAGAATCGAGTATAAAATAAAGAATTAGTGCAATTTCGCAACTAACTCGCAAGAAGCTTACGAGTAAAGGTTCCCATGAAAAGGGCATGTGAGAAACACATGCTGGAAGCTGAAAAGTCATGCCAGGATGTTAGTTTCACGAGTGTCTTGCAAGAAGAACCAACCCACGAGGTACTCACGAAACTCTTTACTTGGAGAATTTTAAGTGTGACTTTCTTACCCTTCACTTATACTATATATTCTCTCATTACTCACAAAAGTTAAAGAGGCTATTCAGAAAGAAAAACCCTAGATAGGTTTTCTACAATATAACACACACATCTTCTAGAGAGAGTGCTACTCATCTTTAGTGAGAAATCATTGTAATCTCTTCTCCTTCCCTCTCTCATTGTCATATCATGAGAGGAGATTTGTACCCAAACACAACCTATACCTATTTAAAGTGTAGAGAGTGTTTTGGAGTTTGGGAAGTTTTGGGGATTTACCAAAAGAAGCTGGTGAGGCTTGGCGGATGCAATCGGGTGTATTGTGCGATTTGGAAAGCTAGAGAAGACATGACTTCGAGAAGTCTGTTGGTAACAAGAGCTTGGAAGGCTCAAGTACATTGGGTAGACTAGGTTTGAAGGGTCTTTTGTTATTCGTATACTCCCAGTTTATTCTTTAGTGGATTGATTTCGACTTGGAGAGTCGCGGAGAGATTTTTTGCCGAGTTCTTCGGTTTTCTCTTTGATAACATATCTTGGTGTTATCTTGTGTTTGCATTTTTCTTCCCCTACTGTTGTGCTTTACTTTTATTGTTTATTGTTCATGTGTATGCACTAGAGTAAATTCGGTGATTGCGCTTCATTTACTCTTGTTCCGCACTTAAATAAGTTAGAGTAAAAGCAATCTAGCCCTAATTTTTATTTTAGGGTCTAAACAAGCTCTTGTGTTTCAGCATAAATCCGAGCTTTCAATAAATTAATGCAATTACAACACTTTTTTATTTATTTTATTTATTTTTTATGGAATAAAGCTAATATAAAACATAGTTGTAAATCACAACTTTACAATCTCCCCCTTAGTATACTAGAGAGTATACCAAAGTGTATCGTTATTTCTATATGACTTATGTGCACATTTTTAGGAAGAGAAATTCTACCTCGTGCACATTCGTAGGGGGAAAAAGTCATAGGGAAGATGTATATACCAAGGGAGAGAAGACATTTCTTTTCAATAAAACCTTGCTTTGTTTATTTTCCTCTTTGTTTGTTTTCTTGTTTTGTTTTATGGTGCTTTGAGTTATGTGTAGTATCTATGCTTTGTTGCTCTTATCGTATCGTGTTTGTGTGTTAGACATGCATACATCCTTATGCTATTGTGCTTTATTGGTTGCATGTTTGGCTTTGAGTTATGTTTAATATCTATGCTTTGTTGCTCTCATCGTATCGTGTTTGTGCGTTAGACATGCATACATCCTTATGCTATTGTGCTTTATTGGTTGCATGTTCGGCTTTGAGTTATGTTTAGTATCTATGCTTTGTTGCTCTTATCGTATCGTGTTTGTGTGTTAGACATGCATACATCCTTATGATATTGTGCTTTATTGATTGTATGTTTGGATGATCATTTGCTTTGCTATATGATCATTGTGGTCCTTTCCATATGTCTGTCATGTGTTTGATCAAGTTGCTCATATATTTCACATCATGCTTGCTTGATCAAATATTTACTTGTTACATTATACTTGTCCTTTTATTACTTGCTTTACCTTGAGGGTCTAATGCGCTTTGTGCAAGTGTTTTAGGATACAGGTATTATGTTCCAAGTTTATCACAGGTTTTAGATTTAGGTGTGAGTGAGTTTTACCATTGTTCCCAAACTCACTTTTAAGTCTAGAGTTTGTTATAGGGTGTTTTGTTACGGAATAGCCAAATGGGGAGATTGTAAAGTTGTGATTTTCAACTATGTTTTATGTTGGTTTTATTCCATGACAAAAAGTGTTGTAATTGCATTAATTTATTTCCTTGGGATTTTGTTGTATTGGGTTTAGTATTAAGTTGGTGAAGAATCGAGCATGAAATGAAGAATCAGTGCAATTTTGTGACTAACTTGCAAGAAGCTCGCGAGTAAAGGTTCTCGCGAAAAGGGCACATGAGAAGCACATGCTGGAAGTTGAAAGGTCCTGTCAGACTGTCAGTTTCGCGAGTGTCGCGCGAGAAGGGCCAACCCGCGAAACTCTCTGCCTGGAGGATTTTAAGTGTGACTTTCTTACCCTTCACTCATACTATATATACCCTCATTACCCATAAAAGTAAAAGAGGCTATTCAGATTGAAAAACCCTAGATAGGTTTTCTACAACACAACACACCCATCTTTTAGAGAGAGAGAGAGCTACTTATCCTTAGTAAGAAATCATTGTAGTATTTTCTCATTCCTTCTCCCATTGTCATACCTTGAGAGAAGATTTGTACCTAAACACAAACCACGCCTATTTAAAGTGTATAGAGTATTTTGAAGTTTGGGAAGTTTTAGGGATTTGCCAAAAGAAGCCAGTGAGGCTTGGCGGATGCAATCAGGCATATTGCAGGATCTGGAAAGCTAGAGAAGACATGGCTCCAAGAAGTCCATTGGTAGCAAGAGTTTGGAGGGCAGGTAGACTAGGTTTGAAGGGTCTTTTGTAATTCATATACTTGAACTTTATTCTTTAGTGGATCGATTTCAACTTGGAAAGTCACGTAGAGGTTTTTCGCCAAGTTCTTTGGTTTCCTCTTCGATAACACATCTTGGTGTTATCTTGTGTTTGCATCTCTCTTCCCTTACTCTCGTGTTTTTTTTTTTATTGTTTATTGTTCATGTGTACGCACTAGAGTAGATCCGGTGATTGCGCTTTATTTACTCTTGTTCCACACTTAGAATAAGTTTGAGTAAAAGCAATCTAGTTGTAATTTTTATTTTGGGGTCTAAACAAGGTCGTGTTTTAGCACAAATCCGAGCTTTCACTTTTCCTATATATTTTTATTTTGAATTCTAAGTCATTGGGTTGCAAAACGTGTTGGGCCAACAGGTTTAGCTATTGGGCTAGCCCATCTGACACCAATAGGTATAAAACCAGTCCACGACTTGACTCACTGGGATAGTAGGCTACTCATGGCGTCAATAATAACGAGTTGGGCTGTCTTTTAGCCAGTTGAGCTATCAGGCTTTTGGGTCGGACTATGGGTCATGAGCTATTTAGTGACCCTTAAATATATGTATGAATTTTGAAAAAGTCTAAACAAAAAACCTGCCAGCTCTACCTAACAAATCGTTCTAATGTGTAGTTGCCCATTACTTTGAAAAGTGAACCTCTATATTTGGAATTCACAACTCTAACACCCTTGGATTCACATCCATTTTTTTGTTCTTTATCATACAAAACAAGAAAAAGATAAGAAAGAAAGCCCTGATGAGTTACAACGTTTAGCCAAAACTTCATTTACAAAACCTCTGCTCAGGCAATCATTCATCATGAACTACATGGTTCCTCAAGCCAGTGTTCAGCTACTGCCTTCTCTTCCTCCTGATCCTCTTTCATCATTCGATTCATTTGTTGCTGCTCTTTTAACCATTATTTTATTCATTATAATCATAATTTTCTTTATTATCTTCATTTTAATGTCATTGTTCTATTTCATTCTCATTGTCACTATCATTACATGTGAGTTCTTATCTTGGTTCAATGAAAGACGTGACCACGATCTTGAAGAAGGAGAAAGAACAATCCATCAACCAGAGGACAATCTATATTCTTCTCGTCAAGCTGGGGTCCGAAGTAATTTACGGATTTGGGCTTCATTGGATAGAATCTTAGAGGATATAGAGGCAAGAAAAAGGCAAAACCAACAAGCATTAAAAAAATTATCATCACCTGTAAATTATGGAAGCAAGGACGTAGCATCAGCTTATATTGTCTGCGTTATCTGTTTGGAGGAATTTGAGAATGGCCAGTCATGTCAAGTTTTTTCACAGTGCAACCACATCTTCCACTCAAATTGTATCGGACGTTGGTTAAAGAGGAGGCTGACTTGTCCTATTTGTCGTGTTTCTGTCTCAGATGTATAAAATGATGTAGCAAAAGATAAAAATATGAGTTTGTCACAAGAATTGTTAATACCAAACTTTCAGTTCAGTAGGATTATATTTTGTTTTCTCCTAAAAAGAACTGCAAACTTTCTCCCAAATGGTTTTTTCTTTAATTTTTATTTTAAATATACAATAGGATTTTTTTTTGAGGGGCAAGATACAATAGGATTTGTGTAGGTGAAGATGTTCCAAAAGGGGAGGAACCACATCAAGAACATTCTGTTAGGCCCCGTTTGATTGGATAAAAATAGGGAGAATGGAAAAGAAGGAGAGGAAAATATGGTGGAAAATGAAATTTTCTCTTATTTGGTTCAAGAGAGGAAACAAGAAAGAAAGAAAATTGTGTGGAAAATAATCTCTCCAGGCCCACATAATTTTGTTCTCCCAATTTAAGAGGAAAACTAAGGAGAAAAGATGATGTGGGTAATAAATTACACAAATATCCCCACATTTATTGCACTCACCTACCCTTCACTTTCCCATCTCTTCACATAATAGCCAATTCATATAAACTACATTTTCTATCTTCCCACTTTTTTCTCTAACCAAATAAAAGAGTTTTTCACCCTTTTACTTTTCCACTCCTCCAACCAAACACACATGAGGGAAAACCAAAATTTTTCTATCCTCCCAATTTTTCATCATTTCACTAATTTTCTATCATCTCACTTTTCTACTCCTCCAACCAAACAAATCCTTAGTCATGCAAATGAGGGGAAAAACCAAAAAGACTAAATTGCGACATTTTAAAATTTTGAAGGACCAAAATCGAATAGACCTAATATTTGAGAGTATAAAAATGCATTTTAAGTCGACTAATAACAACAACAACTTTATCAATAACAATAGTAGAAATAATGCGGGTCTTAATTTTTTTTAATAACTCAATAGTCAGGGAAAGGGGATCTCAATGGGTAAAATCCCTTATCATTCCATAAGGGACCTTCTATCATACTTATAATTTATTTTATTTTATTTTATTTTCTAAAGTTAGAGTTGAAAAGGAGAGAAAGGGTAGACGAGATAAGGAAGCACTAATTGCATATTGGTCCAGGTGTTTTACTTCTACAGTAGCATTCCTCAAAGCTCTAGGCTACTAGCCCATTGGATTGTTTGGAAATCTTTTTTTTTTTTATTTATTGAATTTGGAAATCTTTTTCGGTGCGCCTCCCTTCCTATTTAAAAGAAGAATAAAGTTTTTCTTTAAACTACTTTGAAGAGATACTTTTCTATTTTTATATATATATATATATATATATATATATATATATATATTTTTAGTGTGAATTTTGAAAATTTAACTGTTGAATTTCATGATTTTTATATTCTTAACATGCATATTAAATTTCGTTTAAATCGGATGTTATTTACTATCCGATCAATAAACTTATTTTTTATACACAATTTTAGATTATAAAAACTTGAAATTTTAACATTTTTTAATGACATAGCAATTGATTTTTGATCTTGTTAAAAATTTTACAAGCATGAAAGATATAATAAAAACATTCAATTCAACTGTTAGATTTTCAAAATTTACACTCAATATAAAGATACATGAGTAATTTGAAGAGTTTCTCTTCAAATTAATTTATAAAAAAACTTTGTTCCTGAAAGCTCGAAAATGTGTTAAAAACACAAGAGCTGTTTAGACTTCCAAATTAAATATTACGGCTCGATAGATTTTATTCTAACTTATACTAAGTGTGGAATAGAGTAAATGCAAGCGAATAAACAAACAAATTACTCTAAACCATAATCATTAAAGCACAGCAGTAAAATGAAAGCTAAAAGAGTAGGGAAGAAGAATGCAAATACAAGATAACACGCCGATTTGTTATCGAAGAGAAAACCTCAGTTCTTGGCGAAAAACCTCTCCGCCGCCCTCCAAGCGGTAATCAATCCACTAGACAATCAGTTGGGATACATGAGTAGCAAGAGACCCTCTAAGCTTAATCTACCCGATGCACCTAAGCCCTCCAAGCTCCTACTCCAACAAGGCTTCCTAGAACCGTGTCTTGTCTAACTCTCCAAATCCCGCAATACGCCCGATTGAATCCAACAAAGCCTTGCTTCTTCCAATACTTCCTAGCAGCACCAAAACCTCACTAGACACTCAGAATGAGTGTGGTAAGTGTTTGAACTATTAACCTCTCAAATGTATGGAAATGGAGAGGTAGGAGTTGAGGAAAATCTACAATGAATTGTGTAGAGAATTGTGGGTATAACAATTTCTAACTCTCAAGGTTTGTGGATAGGGTTTTCTCTTAAAAGCACTCCTCAACATCTGTGGGTAATGTAGGTATATATAGTATGGGTACAGATAGTGTGTATTAGAAATGACAGTTCAGCAAAACAGATTGTTTTGCGAGAATCTCGCGGGAAGGCCTTACCCACGAGACACTCACAAAAACCATCTATTTCCATCCTATCCTGACTCTTCGTATTCCAGTTATGTGCATGACACATGCTTCACTTCGTGGAAGCCTACTCGCGAGTTACCCACGAAAACAGCTTAAGTCTTCAATTGCCTTTGAGTCTTCACACTCTTTCTCATATACACAACCCTTACAATGAAATCTCACAAATAATACAAGTTGCATAAGATTGAACATAATTACAATCAAATTTGGCACGAAATTAAAACCAACACAAAATAATTGTAAATTACAATTTTACAGTTCCATTTTAATATAGATGGAAGATACGTCATTTTTCTTTCTCTCACCTCATTCTCTCAATTTTTTTCTTCTTTCTCCCTTCTTTTCCTTTTTCTCCAACATGAACATTGTCTCACCCAAGCTTCATATCAGAGATGAACAAACTCGAACATTAGCACTCTCACGAGCCCACAATCTAGCTCTTACCAAATTCGTAACTCATCAGAATTCCCATGCTAGAAACCCATATCAAATCCGATCATACCAAATCCATAATTCATCGAAATTCCAATTCTCCTCAACCACGCTTCTCCCACAAAAAGAAAAAAAGAAAAAAAAGAAAAAAAAAAGTCATTGGCTACCCATCAACCATCCATAGTGCCTAACGCATATTCTTTCAACCAATATCTGCTAACCCCAGAGGAACCCGATCCATATAAAAAAACCCAGCCGCAATGTCAAACCAAATAGCCCCACCTATATAGTTTAGCTCTGCCACAAGCTCGCCTGAGGAATCTGTCTCGCGCGCCACCTCTGAACCGAGCTTCAATGCTCCCAGCTACAAAACCCACAACCACGTTAATCCCAACTGCCATTGTTTCTCGTATTGCTACACAATTTCTTGTATTCCTCGAAAATATTCTCATTTAGAACCTTTACTTATCTCTCAAAAAAAAAAAAAAAAAAAAAAAACTTCAAGTAGTGTGACACCATTGACATGTACGTGCACCCTGCCTTGAATGATTTAAAAGAAAAAGAAAAAAAAAAAGTAATGCTACAATTACAAATTATTTTATAACATTTTTACAAATTATTATTTAGGGATGACAATCTTGCCCCGCCCCGCTTGACCTGCCCCTTCCCGCTTTGCCTCGCGTGGGTTTTTCCTACCCCTAGAGTTGGTGGAGTGGGGTGGAAATGGGGCAAGATTTTAACCCCCACATCACAGGGCAGGAGCAAAGATGAGTTTAGACATTTTAGACCCAACTTGTCTAAAAAACCATACTATTTAAACAAACATATCATTAGTTTATTTTTTTCTACCCAACAAGGCATTTTGTCTTTTTTTATTTTTTATTTTAGCAAGGTTAGAAATAAGGTACCAATTTTAACATTTTCTTTTATTTTTATTATAAAAAAAATTTATATACCATTGAATCATTAATTTTGTATTATGAGATTTTTATTTTTGTTGTGATATTGTCTTGTTAAATATTTTAATAATATTATTCAATTTTTGCTAAAAATTAGTTTGATTTGATGAGATAAATTTATTTGTAATTTCAAGCATATTTTTATTAGCGAAACAAGTTTTATTAAAAACAATTGTAATAGCTGTGGACAAATTAAAAAGAAGTAGAAATTTACGGGGTGGTGTAGGGTTTTGCAGGCTCCCAAGGGACGGGGATGAGGTAAGAAAATTTTCTCCATCATGTGAGGCAAGGCGAGGATGGGGTAGATAAAACCATGCGGGATGGAGGTAAAGACCCCATCATTCGGACCTGTCCTGCCTTATTGCCATCCCTACTTTTGTGTGATAAATTTTTAATAATTTTTATTTGGGTCTACAACTAACATTACTTTTTTACTTACCAATTATTATTCACTATATTAATAGTTTGTAAAAGATATTGTAAACTTTTTTTTTTGTTGTAATTTTTGCATTTTCCATAATTATTTCCATGTACCCATCATTAGAGCATCCACAATGGTGAATGCTATCCTATTCTATTTTACCATATCAAAAAACTATTTTATCAATTATACCATACTATTTTACAATACTCTCAACATCTCAATTTTTATGTTACAATACAATACATTAAAATAATATATTTACACAATAAAATAATATATTTCAAAACATAAATAAAAGCCAGCACGGAGGCAGAGACAGAGATTGAGACGTGAGAGAGAGTGGGAGGAGAGAGGATTGAAAAAAAAAATTACTTCTTTTTACAATTGTGCTATAGTACCATCACAAATTTGTGATGGTATTGTAGCTCAATTCTACTTTTTTTTAGGATACAAGACATATACAAGACTTGATGTTGGCTTGTTTTTTGCTTTGAATTGTAAATTCCTCAACACATTCCATTTACCTTGGGCCACTACGGATGCTCTAGCGCATTGTATTTCAAAGTGAACTTTGTATAAATATTATAAGATAAAGTATACAAATAAATTCTGCATGCGAATTTTAAGTTTAAAAGGGAATAAATTATAGCCTAACATGACGGGTGAGGTTGTAAATCCATCACCTAGCGAATGCTTAGCAATATCAAAATTTAGTAAGGAAAGATAAGTTATGTCAACTATGAAGATTAATTGACAAGAGATAAAAAATTTCTTAGAACCACTGTATACTATTGGCGCGATGGTCACTTTATAAGATTTAGATCTTCTAGATTTCCTAAGGTACTCTACCAAAAGATTTCCTTAAATCCTAACCATTCTTTAATAATTTAATGGTTTAGATTCTGTCATGTCAGCATTCTACTAACATCATTATTAAAATAATAAAATAATATTGCAAACAAAACAATTAAGATTATTGTTAGTAGAATGCTAACAGGGTAAAATCTAGACCATTAAATCATTAAAGAATGATTAAGATTTAAGAAAATTTATTTGGTAGAGTACCTTAGGAAATTTAGAGGATTTGAATCTCACTTCATAAGTATAAGTGTTTATGAGGTGTGGGGGGTAAGGGTCAGGGTTCAAGTTTTCAAGAGAACATATACACTTAGATTAGGCTAGAGTAGAATTCTATCTATCACCCAAAAAAAAAAAAAAATTTCTTGGAGCTTGGTAAAATTTTTATTGAATTAAAGATATATAGGTAAGAAAAATTAGATTGTTGAAATATGTTGGAGGTAATTATAATAAATAAATTTGAAGCAATTTTAAATTAGGACACAAAATTATATAAAATCTGAAATGTAATTTGATACTCTTGAATCTTGACATAAAATCAGAGACGATTAGCTTAATCCTTTTTTTTTTTTTTTTTTTTTTTTTTGAGTTTTCATTTTAAGTATATCATATAGATAAGGGTTCATCCATGTAATATGATAGTCTATGGTTTTTAGGATACTTGTACCATAGAGTTCCTAAAATTCTACTTATTTATTTCAAAATGTGAGATTAGATTTTAGCATATCATCCCTAGTTAAACAAACGTCAATTATAATATTTGTAATGTCTATTGAAATTATTAACTATATGGTAAACTGCAAACATTTCATTTAAAATGGTCAAAGATAATTTAGAAAATATAATTAATTTAAGAACTTTACATGATGTAATATATGTATAGATCATTTGAAAAAGTCTAAACAAACCTACCATCTCTACCAGACAAATATCATTCTTGTATAGTTGACCATAATTAGTTCAAAAAACTGAACATCCATATTTGGGATTCACTACTCTTGTTACAAGCTTGGGTTCACATCCATTTTGAATGTTCAAAATGTGTATAATACACCTATGAACGTTTAGACCCTCAAATTATAAATTATCAATTCAAGCTTAATATCAAATAGTATACACGCGGAAAATGAACATAAACTTATAACAGAATTGATAAAAAATCTAAACCAAATAAAATCACATTTATAGCAAAAATTAAATGGTAAAGATTAAGGGAAGAGAGATGTAAACATAAGGACAACACAACGATGTGTTATCGAAGAGGAAACCGAAGCACTCGGCGTAAAACCTCTCCGCTGCCCTCCAAACGGTTAATAATCTACTAAAGAATGAAGTTGAGATACATGAATAGCAGAAGACTCTCCAAGCCTAATCTACGCAGTGTATCTAAGCCCTCCAAGCTTCTTGCTCCAATGAGGTTGCGCCGAACTTTTGTTTTCTTTAGCTTACCGGATTTCACTATAGCCCATAGCATCAACCAATATCAATTGATCCCTTCCTAATTGCTTCCCAAGTACCAAATAGCCTTCTTATAGATATGGGTATGGTGAGAAAATGTATTGGCTAATGTACCTCTCAAGGATGTAACAATGGAGAGGGTGAGAGTAGAGAAATTTGGAGAAACAAGGATGAAGATTGTGGATGAGTTAATCTTGTTTTTCTCTAGGGTTTCTCTCTCAAAATTCTCTCTGGAAGCTCTCTACATTTCGTGGGTATAAGGGGTATTTATACTAGAGTGAGAATGGAATGCGAAGAGTCAGTTTTTCCAAAATAGAGTAGACTGGCAACTTGGCCTCGTGACTTGACTGAGTCGCAAGTTCAAGCAGCGAGCTAACTGAATGGCCAGTTTGAACTTTTTGTTCTGTAGTGCTCCAGCTGGCATGACTGTTCAGCTCCTCTGCATGCTCCACACATGTGCCACTTTTGGCAACTTGCAAGCTGCAAGATCTAGTCGCGAGCCATTTGCTGAGTGCACAAACTTGAGATTTTCTTCACTCTTTCACACACTACCCTTACATGATTCCCACATAAATAAAGGGTTTCTAAATGCTGAAATATAAGCAAAATTGGCACAAAATAAAGCCAACAGAATGATTGATTAAATTCAACCTTACACATTTTTTGCTCTTTAGAACTTCATCCTTGAGTTGCACACAGGATTATTACTATTATTTTTTTGTTAAAAAAAGAAAAAGAAGAAAAAAAGAAAAAGAAAAAGAAAAAAAAGAAAACCCCAATGAGTTCATTTACAAAACCATATGGCCAACCATGCTGGACGCGAAACCCTTTGCCTGCATTCATTCCTCGTAAAAAACATGCTTCCTCAAGCCTGTGTTCGCGGCTTCCGCCACTGTTCACTCTTCTTCCTCATCCTTTTTCATCATCAATTTGATTAATTTTTAACTGCTATTTTAATCGTTATTTTTTTTAAGGAAATAGCATCATCAGCTTATGTTGTCTGCGTTATATGTTTGGAGGAATTTGAGAATGGCCAGTCATGTCAAGTTTTTTCGCAGTGCATGCAACAACATCTTCCACTCAAATATATTGTTGGTTGAAGAAGAAGCTGACTTGTCCAATTTCCTGTGTTTACTTCTGTCGTAGATGTATAAAATGATGTAGCAAAAGATAAAAAATATGAGTTTGTAACAAGAACTGTAAATTACTAAATTCTTTAGACACATCGTTCCCTTCTTAAATTCCTTTTCTCTCTTTTTGACTGAGTACTGAAGTTGATAGCTCTAGGTTACTCGGTTCAGAGATTTTCTATTTGGATTTTTTTTTTTTTTTTTGAGAGAGATTCTATTTGGAATTCGGATATTAAACATAAGCTACATTTTGGTCACCTGGTCTACATTGTGTAATATTGTTAATAATCGTATATGATAAGAAGGGTAAATCAAATTTTTTGTCCTTCAAATATGGGATTGGTTCAATTTTTGATTTGATATTTCAAAATTTTAAATTATAATATTTTATTTGTCCATCTGTCTGTATTTTTTTGTCGAATATTAATTGTTTCCGACCATTTTTTATTTGCATTTTTGGTCTTTTAAATTATGGAGTGCATTCAATTTTAGTCCCTTGTTAAGTAGTATTAGATTGGTTTGATCTTAGTTTCTTACATATAAAGCTAGTTCAATTTTAATTGTGTTTCAGATTTCGTTAGTCATGCAAATTAAAATAAAAAAGACAGAAAGACAAAATTGTGACATTTTAATAATTTGAAAGACCAAATCGAGCAGACCTTAGATGGCCCCAGGATCATTTCCTTTTGTTTTTTTGTTTTTGTTTTTATTGTTTTTTTGTTTTTTAACCAAGGGTCATTTGAGAATGAGAAGAGGGTAGGATGAAGCTCATAAGCTCACTCCAAAAGGTTTACTTCAAAAAAATATATAAAGTTCCGAAAATGAGGGGGTAATGAGTTCAATGTCTGATATCTCTTAACCCTTAAGTCACCGATTAGTCATAAATCCACTCTTTTTTTCTTAAACAAAACGTGTCGATTTGTTAGCTCCTGATTTAGGTATATAAATCCGGATTTTAGGTTTGCTAAAAATAAATTGGAAAACGAATTTATGTTAGTGAACATTCATTAATACTAACAATTTTAGAGAATTAAACAGTATTTAAGTAAATGGTTTTGAGATTCTGTCCATTGTGTGTAAGTTTTGAAAGATATAAGACTATAAGTTGCTAAGTTGAGATTTCTCCATCAATGATTCTTAAACCAAATTACGCGTATATCCTTCCCAATAAATAAGTAGTGGAGGGGAATTTTACATGTAATATTTAACAGGATTTTCGGTGATTTGTGTTTAAACTTTAGAAGGTATGAAATCTCTATCAAATAACTGCCTTTGTCTTGATATAAATGGGGTTTCGCCTTTAATGTTAGAGACTACCAATATACTTACTACTTTCTAAAGGCAAGTCTTTCCCATTTACCCAAAGTTCTCATTGATCATGAATTCTATGTATACTTGGCCGTATTCTTCACCCATTCTTAAAGAAAATGTACGCCCCCCTCCTCTGTCCCGCTTAGAGTCCCTTATGGTAGACTCTACTTTGGTTTGTATGGTAGTAGTTATGGGTGGCTTAGTTATATATTGCATATTTGAATGCGTATCCCAGATGTTCTCGAATTCAGAAGAATCGGATCAGGCTGAGAAGCAAATGAAGCGCGCATTAAAGAGGCTGTCACCAATTTCAGGCTATAAAAGTGATCAACAAGAAACAGCAAGTTGGAATGAATACTGTGTGATATGCTTAGAGGAATTTCAGCCTGGTGACCCATGCCAACGTTTTCCTTTCTGCAAGCACATCTTCCATTCCCACTGCATTAGGCATTGGTTGAAGTTTCAATTGACATGTCCAATATGTCGTACTATTATATGGAGGACATCAAATATAAAAAGATATCGTCGTACTCCTAATAGAAATCTTGGGCATGAGAGTGCCCATGTTGACTTGCATGCCAATGGTGTCATCACTATCGTCTAGCCTCTTAAGGCCAATGAGTATACAACTGCTAAACCCCCACCCACACCCATTTTCACACCCTTTATCAAGATTCTAAAGATCAGAAAAAGGAAGAAAGATTAAAGGAAAGGGAAAGAAGTTCAGAAGGAGGCAAACTAAGCTAAACGACAAGTTGAATGTGTAAAACGACAGAGCATTTTAGTTGGTTGGCTATACTGCAAGTAGTTTAGGTGTTTTATTTATCAGCTCTTGTAAAACATACACGTGGTTAATCACACGTGCTGTAATTGATTCCCTGATAGTTTGGTTAGTTAGTTTTTCAGTTATTAGTATATAGCTAGAGCTCTTTTATAGAATTCAATTCATTCAGTACGACATAGAGAAAATTCCCAAAACTCTCTCTAGCTCTCAAGCTTTCTTCTACTCTTTGGTTGTATTTCTTACAAAGTATTAGAGCTCGAGCTTCTTTCAATGGTGTCCAATTCTGATCCAAGGTCCTCTTCTTCCCAGCGTGAACTTTCACCAATGGAAGATCCTCAAAGTCCATTCTTTTTGCATCATGGTGAAACACTTGCTGCAATTCTGGTCTATCAGCCTTTGACTGAGGACAATTACCCTACTTGGGCTAAAGCCATGAAAATGGCCTTGAATGCTAAGAGTAAGCTCGGATTTGTCGATTGAAGCATCAATGCTTCAATGGCAGTTACTCCACTAGAGAAACAAGCTTGGTTAAAGTGTAATTACATGATTTCCTCTTGGATCTTGAATTCAGTTTCACCTCACATCACTGCTAGTGCTATCTACAGAGACACAACATTCAAGGTTTGGAATGCTCTCAAGAATCACTTTTCTCAAGCCAATGGACCGAGAATTTCACAACTTCAGAAAGAAATGTCCATTATGACGCAAAGAGATTCAATAGTGACAAACTTTTTCACAAGTCTTCAAGCTTCACAAGATCAATTGCTGAATTTCAAGCCTTTACCATGATGATCATGTAGTAAATGCACTTGTGGTGTGAAAGACAAGATCAACAATTTTCACCATCAAGATTCAATCATGCAGTTTCTTAATGGATTGAATGATTCCTATTCACAAGTAAGAACTCAGATCCTCATGATAGAGCCTATTCCTTTGATAGATAAGGCCTTTTCATTTGTGATTCAAGAGGAATGGTAGAGATCTTTGGGATTCAATGTAAGTCCTTCAGTTGAATCTACTGCAATTGCTGTCAAGAACCAAGGATTTAGTTAAAGTTCTAGATTTTCGAGCAATAATGACAAGAATTTTAAGGGAAACACTGGGAAGGGAAGGCTCGTGTGCAACCATTGTGGTAAGATTGGTCATATCATGGAGAGCTGCTATAAGCTAGTTGGTTATCCACCAGGCTACAAGCAAAAAGGAAAGCTTGTAATGGCTAATCAGGTTATTGTTGAAGGTGATTAATGCCAGTCTAAAATTGCAAATCAGAACAATCCTTTTCCTTTCACTTCAGAATAGTGTCAACAATTAACATCCATGCTAAATTCTCATGCCTTTTCATTTGGATCTAATGATGCTGTGCACATAGCTAATTTTGCCATCAATCCTAATGCTCTTTCAGGTATTTCTTGTGATCCTTTCCAAGAATCTAAATGTTTGAGTATGGAACATTCTATTTTTTCTGTTAATCCTGCAAACAAGACTGCCTTTGATATTGAAACTTGGGTTTTTGACACTGGGGCCATGGGCCATATCATTCATTCCGTCACTTTGTTTACCAAAATCACTAGTTCTGTTTCCACTTTTGTTTAATTTCCTAATGGTGAAAGAGTTACTGTCACACATGTAGGAACAATTCAAGTGACATTTACTTTAGTCCTTAAAAATGTACTATGTGTTCCTTCTTTCACTTTTAACTTGATATCAGTTAGCCAATTGACCAAATCCCTATAATGTTGCCTTGTGTTTCTTTCCAATTTTTGTTTCATATCGGACCTTTCATGTTGGAACACAATTGGAGTAGGTTAAACAGCACAACAATCTTTACTTGCTGTAGACACCCCATTTTACAACTTATATTTAATCGATATTTAGCGGCAAAGCAGTAATTTTGCACCAATGACATGATTGTAATTTCAACAGTTAGATCTTCAGTTTTGTGATACAAAATAAATCTTGATGCTCTAATGATCACAATAGTATGTCATGAGCCTTGGTCAGACCGCCTGATCAAAAGTTATCACACAAACAATTTTCAATGATCATGACTCACCTACACAATGGACCCCGATCACGTCTTTATTTAAGCACTTAATTTTGAGTGGTTTCAACAAGAATTAATTTAACATTAATTAAGTTTCCGTTTGACAAATATTATTTTTGTCAACTTATTTTACTATTCAGCTTATTTTTGGTATTATTTATGAGTCCTACTGTAATTTAGTTAATTTTTACCTTTATCTATGGTACTTTCAATAAAAAATTTTCAGTTTTAGCAAAATAAGCGGATCCCATATGGACACTAAGTATGAATTTTGATTGGATTTCATTTCATTTTATTATTTTTTAAAAAAATAATGAAAAGGGTTTTCCTTTATGGTATCTTATCTGCTCTTTTGAAGAACAAGTTGGATAGAGAAAAAGATGCGTTTTATAAAAATTTCAAAAATAACAAAAATACTAAAAAAAACGTTATTATTTTCAGCAACAACTTGAATTGCATTTATGGCTTGAAAAAAATTGAAATTTGGTTTTATCTATTTTTGGAAAAGTTGAAGAGAATTAAATTTTCTTTCAAACGATACCAATCTAGAATCAGTTGGAATTTTCAACAGAAAGTTATAGCCAAAACACCAAATGGGTGCAAACGGTAACACAAGTTCAACATCATCTTCAACTTCCTTTCAAATTTCAAATGGGGATCAACACCAAATCCGTTCTAGCTTATCTAATAGGCTTATCTCCCCCCTTAGCTTCAGAAGAAAACTAACAACTTAGTTTTAAAGTTAAGCCATCCCTTCCCTTATAAATGGAGAAGACCTTTTCCATTTTCAGCACCTGATTCCCTCTGGAGAGCTAGTGAGAAAACAAAAAAGAAAAGCTGTTGTGCAATCATTGTTCTTACTTTGGTTGTAGTTTAGTACTTCCTTGCATTCTCCCTAGCCCTTTAAGTGATCACGCCCCCTTTAATTTATGCCCTATGTTGGTTGAGATTAGGATGATTTAGTTAGGATTTGAGTACATGTAGCTCATTTAACACATGGCTTAATTTATAGAGCACATGTTAAAGTAATTAGCCAATTATCTTGAGTCATGTGGGCCAATAGCATTAGAGCTAATCTCCTATAAATATATGATTGTAATTCAATATTAGATATCAATAAAGAATAAACCAACTCATTGCCTAGGTTATTTTCTTTCTCTCTTTTAATATTTCTCTATGAAGGGCAACTACCATGAATTAAGTCAATTTCTCTACGGTTCCATCAATTCCCCTATAATTTCTATCTATCCCCATTAGGAACCACTAGGTTTCTAACAAGTGGTATTTGAGTCATTGATCTTGAGACGGGCGAATCTGACCATCAAGAAATTTTAAAAGACTCACAACAAATGGTGGATGAAGTTTCAGAGAAGGTCAAGGCCTTGGCTGAATCTAAAAAGGCCATGAAAGAAGATCTTTTAAGATTGCGAAAGGCCTTTTTAGATTGCAAAAGGATCTTGAGAACATGACGGAAGATGAGTTACAATCTTTTAATTTAATGGAACTCGAAGAACAAATCAAGTTTCAAGAATCTAATGCTATTGTTGCAAGCTAGGACGCTGATTTTTGTGTCAACATGGATGATGATATCCATGCACACACTGCCCTTGAAGTTCAGTTCAAAGAACCAACAAAGAAGATGATGATGATTCAAGAATCTAAAATGCATGAAGTTGTTGTTGTTGGTATGGATATGAGAGATCCAATGGTGCTTAATTGTGGCCAAACTCATACTTCAATAGATGGGGCTGCTCATATAGTCAAGAATGAAGACATTAAATTAACAGTCACTAACATTGGTGGCAATGCAAATGAATTTGAACTAGATGATTCTTTTCTTGGTGGCTATGGTGGGATAAATGATGGGTTTCATAATCGACTGATCATAATTTTTATAAGGACTTGGGTGTGAGTTGGGATCTTAAAGGTTGTGAAGATATAGATATTGCTCTCAAGAAACTCTCTATATCCCTAATATCAGCTTCATGGGAATGTGATCAGTTGGATCCAAATATTGCATTATTTACAGTTTATGGACAATCATCTCCTTATGCACGTGAGTTGCATGGTTGGACATTTGTTTGGAAGTTTATGGCCAAAGACTTGGTATTTGATTGAAAGAAAGGCCACGACATAAAGATTTCTTGGTGCTCCTTTGTTGATCTAGTTAATGATAGGAACTACTTGCTCAAGTTATGGTCTGTGACAAGGTGCTTGGAAGTAGTTGGTGTGTTCAATGTTCAAGATGCTTTGGAGTATTGGGTTAGTGGTCGATTTCCTCTCGTGAAGGTGTCATTTCACAATAATACCTTGTGGACAAGGTGTTTTCAAGGGGAGGAAAATGTTAGGAATATGAAATAATTGTTGAAATCCCTTTAGTTAGGTAGTTAGTTAGTTGGTTGAGATTATGATGAGTTAGTTAGGATTTGAGCACATGTAACTTTTTTAACACGACTTAATTCATAGAGCATATGTTGAATTAACTAGCCAATTATCTTAAGTCATGTGGGCCAATGACATTAGAGTTAGTCTTCTATAAATACATGATTATAATTCAACATTAGATATCAATAAAGAATAAACCCACTCATTGCTTAGTACATTTTTTTCTCTCTCTCCCTCTCTCTTAATATTTCTCTATAGAGGGTGACTACATCGAATTAAGACGATTTCTCTACAATTCCCATCAATTCCTCTATAATTTCTATCCATCCCCATTAAGAACCACTGGGTTCCTAACAACTAGTAAGTAGTTAATTATGTTCTTTAAATTTTTGCACTAGTTTATTATTCATTATTTGTTAAATTTCTGCACTAGTTTATTATTCCTTATATTTCTTGCTCTCTTTAGTCTTTTAGAAAATATTAAGATTCATTATAATTTATCTCAAATTGCTGAATTGCTTTCCTTTATATTCTCATAAAATATATGTAGATTTTGATTAAGCTTTCTTTTCATTACTTGGTTTTCTTTCGTTTCAAGCTTGTTAATATGTACTATCACATGTATATAAACTATATGTACTGTCATATTAATAAATTATATTAATAAACTATAGGTATCATATACGATAAACTATATGTACTGTATTGGCTTGAGTTTATGATCTCATATATATATATATATATATATATATATATATATATATTCGGCCTTTAGTATGATATTCATGCTTAAATGTTAAGTTTGTTTAAATTGTTGGTTTGTTATCCTATGCTTGAGTTTCATTTTCCTCCAACATGCTTAAACTTTGGTTTGCTATCACATGATTTTCATTTCATTCTAATATGTTTAAAGTTTTGTTTTCTATCACATGCTTGATATAATTTTTTTTCTTCCAACATGCTCGAATTTCAATTCTTCATCACATACTAAATACTCGAATTCCTTTTGCATCCCAATCCTTGATCTTTCCTCTATATGTTGAAATTATTCTCATTACATACATTGTTTATAACAAATGTACATATTAAATTGGTTTATTGTAATGAAATACTTTTTCACATGAAATTAATGTAATAACATTCCCTAATCCTATGGCACACAACATTCAAATTTTCTAAAGTGTCGATGATATACTTAGATAAACATGTCTAGATATCTCATTGATGTTCTTTTTACATGCTTAGGTGAACACTTCTAGGCTAATGTACAACTTTCACTTAAATGCTTAGATGAACATGTCTAGGTAGTTGTTTTACTCTTTATTTTTTTTTATTTTTTAAATGCTTAGAAAAACATGTGTAAATATTCTGATTTTCTCTATAATACTTAGATGAACATGTCTAAGTGATTTTTCTTTGTTTTTTATTTTTATTTTTATTTTTTTATAATTTCTTGGATGATCAATATGCTTAAACATTTTTTTTTCTTTGCAATTGTGGATGACAAATAACATGACAATTTTCAGTTTTCTTTCACATGCTTGGATGAACACTTCTAAGTTATTATTTACTTTTTATAACATGATTGGATGAACATATCTAATTATCTAATCTACTAAACATGCTTGGATGAATATGTCAAAGGAATTCTTTGTCTTACATTAATTTCTTGGATGAACATGTCATTACTTTATGCTTTCTTTACATTTACATTGATATCTAACAAATTTCACTTTTTGTTTCTCTTTACATTAAATTCCCCAACTCATGTTTGTTTACAATTCTTGCAAATTAACATGTTTATATGATATATTATTTTTATTTGTTTGACATGTATTGGCCACCTTAACCTAGGAGACTAGTTTTACAAGGCGAGATGGGTGCTAAATCTCTTATCATCTTGTAAATTAGCCTCCAAACCAAAATCAAGGGTTCTAAGGGTAGGCACTTGTATATGCAATTTTACATTTTTTAGAACGTAACTAGGAAACAAAGCAATCTAATTTACTTTCTTAGATTGTATCTAGGACCAAAGAAGCATTGTAAATTTTGTTACAAAATTTATGCAAATTTTCATATATATATTAATGCAATAGAAGAATTTTTTAATAGAGAAGGTTTTCTTATTTTTCCATTTAAATTAAGTAAGTGGCAACTCCATATAAAACCCTTGATCTAGGGGGGGGGGGGGGGGGAGTAAATTTTATAGTAAATTCAACATTTTGAGCATCATGATCCCACTCGTTTGTGCGAGTTAGATCCAGTTTGAGAAAAAATTGGTGGGTTGAGGTCGCTCACCCTTGCTGGCTATAGTGCTTAACAAATTGCAATTATATTTTAGAGGTTTCTTCATTTTTGCAATCTGTTTTCACTTCTTTTGTAAATTTAGTTTTCGTTATTCCTGTTGTTTCTAAGCCATATCTTTGGCACCTTAGACTTGGTCATGTATTTGATAATAAGCTCAATATTTTACAACATACTCTTCCTGATGTAATCACTTTTCTTTGTCCTGTGGCTAAATAGAAAAACCTTCCTTTTCCTTCTTTTAATCAGTTGTCTGATCATGCTTTTGATCTTATTCGTTATGATGTTTGGGGTCCCTTTGCTAAGCCTACTCAAGAAGGTTTGAGATATTTTCTTACTATTGTGATGATGCCACTAAATCAACATGGGTATGACTCATGAAAGAAAAGTTTGAAACTAGACTTTTTTTTTTAATCTCCTTTTATAAAATGATATGTACACAGTTTCACACAAACATTAAGGTTATTAGAAGTAACAATGCTCAAGAATACTTTTTAAAAGATTTTTTTTACTGCTCATGGTATTATTTATTAGCACTCCTATTTTACAACTCCACAACAAAACTCAGTTACGAAGAGAAAACACCAACATATTTTGGGCACGGCTAGAGCACTTAAGTTTCAGTCTAATGTACCTCTCTATCTATGGGGTGATTATGTTCTTACTGTTGTACATATCATCAATAGGTTGCCTTCACCTATATTGCAAAACAAGTCCCTTTGGAGAAACTATATAGTAAGCTTCCTTCCTATGATCAAAAGTAAAGGCAAAACATGTCATTTGTTTTGCCTCTACTTTTGGTGTTAAGGGTTACAAGTTGCTTAATCTATATTTCCAAGAAAATATTTTTTTCCAAGGATGTGATTTTCCATGAAACAATTTTTCCTTTCACTTCTTCTGCCTATTCTTCTTCTCCACATTCAAATATCTCTTTACCTCATCTTTTCCCACCTGTGGCTTCACCCCCAGATTCTCTATTTCCTTTTATTTCTCCATCTGTTGATTCTCAGCTTGTTCCATCTTCATCTTTTCTTGCCACTGAGCTTATTCCATCTTTTACCCCTTCTGGCACTGATCTTATAACTCCAGTTGAGATTGTTCCTGTAGCTGATCTCATTCCTCTAGTTGCTATTGTTCCACTTGCAATTCCAGCTTCTTTTGTTCCAACTCCTTTTGTAGATGATGTAGCACTTGCATCTCTTTCCACTATTGATTTTGTAGAACCTGTGACATTAAATCCACCTATTAGGAGATCTCACAAGATTACTAAGCCTCCATCTTATTTGCAATCATACAAGTGCAGCTCCATTGCTTGTGATTAGTTTGCTCATTCTAATCCTGCCAACAGGTTTGGCCTTTCCCTAGCCAAGTCAGGTACACAATATCCTTTATCCAATTATCTTGATTTCTCAAAATTATCCCCATCATATGCCCATTTTTGTTCTCTTATTACCTATGTTATTGAGCCTATGTTTTATCATAAGGCTGTTAAGGACCCTAAGTAATAGGAGGTAATGGATGCTAAAATTGCTACCTTGGAGTCTAACCATACTTGGACCCTCACTCCTTTACCTTCAATTAAGAAAGCAATTGGGTGCAAGTGGGTGTACAAAGTGAAGTACAAATTAGAGAGAGATATAAAGCTAGGCTGGTTGCTAAGGACTTTACTCAACAAGAAGGTCTTGATTTTACAAAGGCCTTTTCCCTTGTGGCAAAAATGGCTACTATCAAGACACTACTTACTATTTTTGCTGTGAGAGGTTGGCACTTGACTTAGCTTGATGTGAATAATGCCTTTCTTTATGGTGAGCTCTATGAAGAGGTCTACATCTAGCCAAGGGAGTCAATTTCGTACCGGAGGCTGTACCGGTTTGACCAGCGGAACGAAATATTTCGGTATCGGTCAATACCGGTGTACCGTTTCGGATTTACCGCTATTTTATATATTTAATATATATAAATAAACTAAATATTTTAAAAATAATAATAACCACCTAAAATTTAAAATCTGTTGTGAAAATATTGTAAAAATATTGTCAATATAACATTTTTAGTATTATTTTGATACACGTATCTCAATTTCCAAGGACCACCTACCAACAAATTGTTAATAACTCATCTTTTTTTTCACCTCCACTCATCCTCTATTACTTTTACAACTTATCTTTCTTTGTTTTTATCTCGGTTTTATCTCCTTCACATGTTTACATCTATTGATCTTATCTCATTTCAAATATCAAAAAGCAAGACATCTCCTTACCTTTGGTCAGAGACGTCAGTCATCACATGGGCTCCAAAGCAAAACTCAAAATTTTTGGGAAGCAGTAAAGACATAAAAAAAACGAAGACGGAGAAGAAGATTCACACAGACTGCAGAGACTACGAAGGAAAATGGAAAGCTAAGCAGAAAAGAGACTGAGATATGAGAAAGATGCATCAGATCATGAAATTTGTTAAGAAACTATCTTAGGTGAGTGAAAAATTTCAAAGAAGTTTCTGTTTCTGTTTCTGTTTTGGGCCGGTACCCATTTTCCGGCCGAAATCCGGTATTTCGGCCGGCACAGCCGGAACGCTTCCGGTACTGCCGGTATATTAACCGGTACGAAATGAGAAGCTTTTTGTACCGTTCCAGGCACCGGTACGAAAAATATCGGCCGTACCGGCCGGTACGGTACGAAATTAACTACATTGCATCCAGCTTCCTCAAGGCTTTCACAGCAAGTGGGAGTTGGTTTGCAAGCTTAACAAGTCCTTATGTGGGCTCAAGCAAGCTTCAAGGCAGTGGTGCTCTAAGTTTTCAACCACCATTTAGAAGTATGGTTTTAGACAGTCTAAATCATATTATCCTTAAACATTCTAGACATCTTATCCACCCATGCCCCAAGATTTCCTTTTATTATTATTATTATTATCTATCTATACTACTATTTAAGGGGCTTCTCCCTATTTGGGCTTGTTTGGGATACTCATTTTCAAGGTTAAAAAAATACCCATAAACTCTAGGTTTAAGTAGAGACAAAACCTAGGGACAACTAGATTAAAATACATTTCTAACTCCCACATAGAACACTTCCTACAACCATTCTCCTACTAACCCACCTCTTCAAAAGTTCTTACTTTTTTCTTTTCTTTTCTTTTTTTTCTTTTCTTTTCTTTTCTTTTTTTCATTTTATCTATCTATACTACTATTTAAGGAGTTTCTCTTATTTGGGATCCTCATTTTCATAATTAAAAAATACTCCTAAATTCTAGGTTTAAGTAAATACAAAACTTACGGACAATTCGGTTAAAATAAATTTCTAACTCCCAAGTAAAACACTTCCTACAACCTCTTTTCCACTAACCCACCTCTTCAAAAGTACCTACCTTATTATTATTTTTTTTCATTTTATTATTATTTAAAAATAAAATAAAAACACCTCACATTCCCCCCCCCTTTAAAAAATAATAATATATGTATATAATTAAAAAATAAATTAAAAAAAAAAAAAAAAAAAAAAAAAACCGTATCATACTCACTCCTCCAATAAGTTTCTCTCCTCATGTTTCTTTCTCAAACTGAAATTAAAAAAGAAAAAAGGCCTGAAAATTCTCGCGCATACAACTTCAAACTTACACCTGACAATTTAAAATTTCCCATTATCATCAACCAGTTATAATGTTATCCAATCTCTCCTCATTCTTATCTTCGTGTGCTCTCTTTTATACTGAGAGTAACAACCATTTTTCGCAGTTTGATAAAAGGTGATTAAGTACTAGAGGGAACGCTCCAAACAAAATCCACAAGGTATGTACTAAACGATTTCTATCTGTTTATGTTAGATAATTAAGTAGGCTACACACGTATATTTCCATTCAATTTGTATACCTTCCACTCTATTTCTCTCGAGGTTGTTTTTATTTTATTAAGTTTTAATTGGAACTATATTCAAGTATTTATCAAATGATGAGAAGGAAAAGAAATCTACACGTCGGATTGGACTTAATTGAGTCATAGATCAAGGAATGAAATGGAGCGAAATGTTGCATCTACTAATAGGAGCATGAAATGATTCAAGTACTTAATTTGGACGTGTTCCTTGGATAGAAATGTATGGGACAAGTATGCAGGATATTATGTGTTGTATATGTGGAAAGCTCTATAGGGTCTCCATGCGCTTTTGGTTTAATTTTACAGTGTAAAATATGTTGCTTATTCAGTTTTAGAATAACTCTCTTTCTCATGTGGTGGTTGCTGTAGAGATAGAGAAAGAGGAAGAGAGGAAAGAGACAAATGGGAGAAGAGAGAGAAATAATTTTTTTTAATTATTTTATTAAATAGTTTATATTATTTTATTAAGTTGTATATAAAAATAAGAAGTAGAATGTAGGGTGTATTGTAAAGTGAGTTGGTATAATAGATAGAGCAGGTTTTTAGATGGTAAAATAGCAATTGGTTCTCATCCTCAAATGCTAGTGTTCTAAGGAGCACTTCTACTACTACTACTACTCTTATTATTATTATTATTATTATTTACAAAAATATTTAGGGATGTCATCATAAAAAGACAAAAATTTTGAATTATGATGAATGTAAAGTGACATCTCTCTCATGCCAAGTTCCAATTATGTTTCACACTCTAGGACTTTGTTCTCACCCTTGGAAAAACTAAAGAAGGATTTGTAATAAATTTCGTTTGCAACCTTACTTCGTGATTTATGTTCAAGCTCCGATAATGGAGGTTTGATCCAAGAGAGAAGTACTATACCAAAAAAAAAAAAAAATTTGTTCTGTTGAAATATATTCTTTTGATTACAAGGCCATAATAAATGATAGTTGACAAATTAACAAATTTTCCAACCATAATAATATATAATTCCCACATAAAAAGGGGGAAAAAGACTTCCATGCTATAAGATCATCGATTCAACATGCACAACAACTACCCTCCAAAAAATGGAATGTGATGGTAAGAAAAAATTAAGATATTTAGAGTATGTTTGGATACCGTTTATTTTACTGAAACTGAAAAATTATTATTGAAAGTACTGTAAATAAAGGTAAAAATTAGTTGAAATAGTACAGTGATGCTCATAAATAATAGCAAAAATAAGCTGAATAGTGAAATACTTTTAATTTTTAGTCCTAACCCAAATGCACACTTAGTCAGAAAATTTAGTAAACCAAGTAACTAACACCCATAATGAATTTTTAAAAGAAAAGAAAAAAACCCAAAATGACACCAATGAAGCAGAAAAGAGAAATTTTGTATAGATTTGATATCCAAGGCATGATACTTTGAAATAGCATTGAAATCATATGTTCATGTGTGAATTTATCTATTTTTTGAAACTAGCCTCATGACACTCTTAATTTACAAATGCGTAATATTATTGGACAAACATATAAATCTCAAATTAGGATGAATGTAAAATTATGAACACCAAACTAAAAAAAAAAAAAAAAAAAAAGAAAGTCTTATCCCTCCCAAAATTTGGGACTAGCCTCTAAGAGACTCTTTTATTTTTTTAGATAAAGGTTAATATTTGTATCTATTATAATTTGAAATTACTATATTTTCCAATCATAAAATACCTAGAGGTGTGATGAAAAAATTATTTCACCCACAAATTAAGATAGTCAATACCGTACCGGTATCAAAACATCAACGTTTCGTACTCTTTTAAATACCGGCCGTATCGGCCAATTTTTGGTAATACCGACTGGTACAGAAAAAAGTTTTTATGTTTTTATTTTTAAGTTTTGTAATTTTTGAATTTTTGTTAGGGCAGAATGGTAATTTATTTGCATTAACTTATTAGTATTATTTGTTTTCTTAGAATGCAATGGTAACTTTTAAGCTTTCTATTTTTACATTGTATTTTTTTTTCTTTTAATTGATACTAAAGTTTAAAATCATAAATAATTAGTTCTGAATTGAAGAAATATTTTATGATAAACTTTTATATTTATTATAATACACAGACACACACACACACACATATATATATAGTCGTTCTATGGTACCCACCTATTTTTTAAGTGGGTACCGTACCCACCCAAATCTTAGCCACTTATTTTTATTGTTTCAATCCAGACCGTTTACTTGAGTTTAGTAGTAAACCTATTACCGGTAGAATGGGTAGGGTATAAAAGCAAAACAGAACCAAAAAGAAAAGAAAGAAACAGAGACCGAATGATTGGTAAAAAAAAAAAAAAAAAAAAAAAAAAAAAAAAACAGAGAACGAAAAAGGCCAAGAGGATGAACGAGAGTGCGAATGCCACAGCTCACGATCCACCACCTTCAGATAATCTACCACTGTCACCAGTGATAATTTTTTTTATTTATTTATTTGCTGTGATTCATTTTGATTTTATATTTGATTCAGATGTCTCGTTTTCGTTTGGTTTTGATAATTTTTTTTTTCGATTTGAATTTTAGGGTTTCGGAAAAAGAATATTGGAGGAGCATCCAGATTTTTGCTACGCCTTTTGAATTTGTTGTAAGTATTCTATTCTATTCCTGATTTTATTTATTTTTTATTTTTATAAAAAATTTCTTTTGTTTTAAGTAATTTTATTTGTAAATAAATTTAGGCAATATATTTGATTGATTTTTTATTTTTAGGGTTTCTGTTAATTATGGTTGATAAATAAGGATTGAGAATATAGGGCAAGAAGAATTTGTATTTCCATTGCCACCATTTCAGAGTCTGAAAAGGGTTACGCCTTACAATCTGGATCCTTTTGTCCTTTTATGTTGTGGCCTTTGAGCCTTGAAGAGTAATTTAAGTCTCATAAACTTTATTTTGTAGTAAATTCTTCATTCTAGATTATTTTACTCACATTGTTGGATGGTTGAACAACAATGTGGAAAGGAGGGAGAAGGAGTGAATATTATTTATCAAATTTATTGTCAGCATCTTTGTGCTTTCTATATAAGAAAAAGATAAAAGTCTAAAGGCTTAAGTTTAACGCAATATTTTGGTAGACTGTATTGTCTAGTGTTTTTGCTTTCAAAAGATAATTGCCAACAGAATCCTCACTCTCGTAGTTGTATATGGGACTAGTGGTTCAGTGAATTGTATGTAGTTTAGGGTAGGCATTGAATATTTTGTTCTGAAATATGAAGAGTTCAGACTAAAATATTGGTGGCCACATTCTTGATAAGTTTTGCAGTTATGTGATCATCATTGGTTATACTTATATGAGTACCAGGTATATCATAATTTTTAATCCTTAATTATATTTTGATGGAAGTATTCATTAATATATTTTTGATGTATTAATGAATGCTTTGCTTTCCTTTTTCAACTATACATGATTATGAGGAAGAAAGCCTAGTGGAGGATTTTGGCAACTTGTGCATATCTCAATCTAGTTTATTTGTTGATGAGGATTAGGTGAATAAAGTTGTCAATTAAATTCAACCATAGCCTAAAAGCTTTTTTTTTTTTTTTTTTTTTTTGCATCAAAATTTTGTACAAGTATAGATGTTAAAACCTTCTGAAGCTGTGGTTGGTGGAACAAGCTTAAGATTTCAAGGAAAATGCCTTAGTGCTATATTATTTTTGAGTTTCTCCATTATATATGACAAGTGCTTATTTTGTTGACTTTGCAAGTTGCTTTGTATTTTTAAGTAAAGGTGGTGATGCACACAGCAAGCATCACGTAAAGTTTAGGGAGAACGGGTTCAATAATTTTCCTGAGATTGTGTTTTGGAACCTTAGTAAGGCCACTCCTGTTCCATCCAATCAGAGTGGGGTGGCTCTTGTATCTCCTATGAATTACCATGTACTTTGCAAAATATGGTAAGGCTACAATAGAAATAAATTATATTTTTCTTTAATATGGGAAGTTCCTTTGTCTATCACATATTGACCCTTAGTTAATGTACTAATTCGAACTTGGAAGTTAGATATATGAATTGGGTACTCAGGTCCTTTCTTTTAGGGTGTAGGGGCCTGAAGTTATTGTTATTGACATTGTAATTTTGCATGCAATCTAGCATAGCAGTGGACATTTTGTAGGTCTGTGGTCTTCCTTTCTGAGTTATAAGAGTATAAATTTGCATAAAAAGTTTGGATGTCTTTTGGTGCTGTAAACGTGGCTGGATTTTTAAATGTCCTACATGAATTATGGCATATGTTTTAGATCATAAGAACTTTGTTATTAGAGTGCATGTTACGATTTATGTAATCTATCAACCAAAACCATGTCTATTATTCTGCATAAATTATCAGAATCCAAACAGAATGCTAAGAAAATGCTTGCATTTAAATATTTTGTTATAAATTTTAAGTATGTTAATTTATTTTTAATTCTTGTGTTCCTTTTTTGTTTATAACTTTAGTCATAATGTCTTTATTATATGCTTTATTTGATAAATTCCCCTTTGATGTGCAGAAAACTACCAGAATTCTCTATACAACGAGGTGTGCCCTTATGAACATCTCATTTTTCTAAGGGTACGTTTGGTACACTGAATGAAAATTACGATAGGAATTGTAATCTTTATTACTATGAATAAAATGTGTTGTAATGTAATAACTAAACCTATTCATTAGTTTGGTTGTGAGTTATAACATTAGAATGAAACTTAATATTTATTTTTGGAAATTTCTTACTCATACAATTATATTTCCTTAAAAAAATTTATTTTTAAATTTAAGAGAGATATGTGTTATTTTTTATGATTTTTTATTTTTATAATTGTTAGATGTATATGGAAAGTTTGTTTACTTGGAAATATATTAAGTTTTGAAATTATTACACTTACTAAGGAATAGCTAATACAACATTTTAAAGAGGAATAGTTATTCCTCATTTTGAAGAATAGTTATTCATAAGGAATGATTATTCCTTATAATAAAAATATAACCAAACTAAAGAATAATTAAACTATAACAATAACTATTACATTATAATGCCTATTACAGTCTACTATACATGCCCTAAGTGTTGATGGTTATATCATGTAAATGCAGATACTTTAGTTACCAATTAAGCTGCAAAAATTCCTACAAGTTAGAAGTTGCCATGTTGAGAACTTAGGAATGATTAATCCAGACATGTAGACCAATTGCAAGATGCTTTTGATTATCTCTTTTTCAATTATTGCCATGATGGTATTCAAATATAGATGTGAAGAAACACATTGTAGTGGATTTCTTTGTAAATGAATTTTTTCCTTCTTATGATGAGCAAGTAGCAGAATAAGTAGTAGTCAAGATACTTATAATGGATTTCTTTGTAGTTTTTCAACTTCTTTTAGATACTTTACAACAAGAGACCTATTTGTAGTACATGAAACTGGGTTGTATATCATTTCAAGTTACTGTTATTATGAGGTAAAAAACACTATATTTAGCTCCATGTGCAAGTAGGTGGTATGAACTTGTGGAAAAATGGTTTCATATAGCATTCAAATCAAGAGAGCTAAAATATTATAACACCCAAAATTTGCCCAATCAATGCAAAAAAAAAAAATAATAATAATAAATAAATAAATAAAAATAAAATAAAATAAAAAATAAATCTGTTTCTGTATCAGTTGTGTAAAATATGAAATTTAAAATTTCAAAATATTTTAAATTAAATGGCTGAGAGGGGTCATATATGATGTTTGTTCAACTGAAGGACTTCCCAGGGCTAACTCAATTATATTGCCATGTGCTAACTACTTCCTAGTATTGCATTTTTCAAGCTATAACAAGTTATGTCCATGTGTTTAAAGATTGCTTTGAGAAAATTCTACAGATACATAATGCCTTTCATTTCTACATAAGTTTATCACTTATACAATCATCATATACTGCCCTGCTTTTTATTTTATTTTTTCCCTTTTCCTTTGCTTGATTGTCCAATTTATTTTATTTAAGTTAACTCATTGTTGCTTCTTTTTTCTCCTTAAAAAAATACAAAAGCATGTACTTATAAAAACAAAGCTATTGAAAATTGGAAGACATTGAGATTTTGTTTGGGAGGAATAGAGCTCCTAGAGTTGGTGCAAAATATATGGACGATGCAGTTGAAGTTATGATTGAGGAAGGAGAAAAGTGATGAATTCTCCTATTGCATAACAAACACGTCAACATTTGGTATCAATAAGTTATGCAATTGAGCCTTGTCAAAGAAAAAAGAGTAGAAAAGATCCACTTCGAAACAATTTTTTAGTTTGAGATTTTGAATGTTGTTTAAAAAAAAACCCATGTATTGTACTCTTTCTCTCTCTAAAATATTTTAGTTGGCAAGACATTTTTTTAGTTGGCTATGATGGAAGATATTTAGTCATTATCTTGTCAATTAGTCTATCAATGGCTTCTTTGTTTTGAATTTTGTGTAAAAAACACATATTTTGTGATAGGCCACAAATTGAATGACCCCTTGTGATTTAAACTAATTAATTAATTTAGTCAAGTTATTAATTAATTAATTTAACATGCAAATACGTGGCAGCACAAACAAATCACTGAATAACTAAATATGCAGCGGAAAATAAATGACACAGTGATTTGTTCACGAATGGGGAAAAACCCTAACGACAAAAACCCCACCGGGTGATTTTCAGGTCACCACTCCCGAAACTCCACTATTATCAAATCAAGCGGTTACAAATAAGGAATCACAAGTACCTTACCAACCTACAGTTGAACCCTTACCCCAATACCCAATTGGACTTGATCTGTAGCGACAGTTCCCACCTTTGATGCACGGCTCCCAAGTACGTGACTAACCAGATGCGCGGATCCCAGTACGCGACTTCAAACACCAACTTTAGAATGAGAGGTTGGCTGCAGAGTTCTTCAGATCATCCTATGCATGAAGATCAGGAAGATGCTTGGTCACAAAACCCTAAGGTGCACAATACACAGCAACTTCTTGAAGAAGATGACCTAGGTTAAGAACTTCGTCTTAGAGCACAATTTGCTTGAACAAGGATTGCTCAATGCTTATGCAACTTGTGTCTATGTTGACGGCACTTAAAACACTCCTTAAATATGTTTAGGGTTAGAAGAAAAGAAGGCCCAAAAACACATTCACGGATCCCAAGAAAATCATATTAGAATTCTGACTTTTTAAGTCTCGACAGCTAGCAGGTGTCGAGGTAGGTGTCGAGCAGGTGTCAAGCTTTAAAAATTCTGCACTTCTACTTGCTTTTTCTTGGACAGACTTGATGACTTCAACACTTGATCTTGAAACATAGTTTCTTGAAGTATTAAAAACACCTAGAACTACCCAATTACAAGTAGAGTGCGTTTTGTCAAAGGATTAGCCAATTTACATAAAATATGACATATGTTCCTAACATGTAAACACATATGTCCTAACATTTTGGATACTTCATCATCTCTTTTGAAATAGAACTTTTTAGCTATTAAGAACTTTGAGAAAAAATGTTTTAGTTTGAGATTTTAAATGTTGAGAAAAAATTCATGCATTTAAGTTCTCTCTTTATGTTGATATAGAACATTTTTAGTTGTCAATAGTTGGCAAAAAAAAATTTAGTTGGCTATAATGACAGATTTTTAGTCATCATCTTATTAATTGGATTATCAATGGCTTTTTTATTAGCTCATGTATTTATTAAAAAATGTTACTAAAATTAAAATGTAGAAGGTTTAAGAAAAATAATAATTGAAAAAAATAGAGTGGTTGTATAAAATTTTTATTGTCATTTGTGCAAATAGAGGTTTTAGGGGGGGGGGGGGTATTTTGATCTTTTTTCGGTTATTTTTTAGGTTTCAAAGGTATTGTGGTAAGTGTCTAGGTTTCGGGGGCAATACGATCATTTTTTTATGTTTCATGGTCATTAAGGTCATTTTTTAGTATCTAAGGGTATTTCGATAATTTTTTAGGTTTAGAGGGTATTTCAATCATTTTTTAGGTTTTAGGGTCATTTCAATCATTTTTTAGGTATCCCAATAATTTTTGAGAGTTTCGTGGTTATTTTAGTAATTTTTAAGTGTTAGGATGTGTTTTGGTAATTTTAGTATATTTAAGTGTATTTCGAAAATTTTAGAGATTTTAGGAATATTTTTGTCATATATATTCGTTGATTATTAGATAATTTAGTGGGGTTGGGTTGGTTGGCCGTGCTCATATATAATGTTGGTACGGCTTAATGTGACGACGAAACTGTTAAATGTGAGTAAAAAAAAAAAACCATTGAATGTGACAAAAGTACAGTTATGTATGATGTTGGTATAGCCTAATGTGATAATGAAACTATCAAATGTGAGAAAAAAAAATAGAGTACCACCGAATGTGATAATGGAACTATCAAATGTGAGAAAAAAATAAGAGAACCACAGAATGTGACAAAAGTATAGTCAAATACGATGTTGGTACTGTGCAATGTGAGGATACTACCATCAAATATGAGAAAAAAAAAAAAAAAGGGAATCACCGAATGTGACAAAAGTACAGTCACATGTGATATTGGTAATGCACAATGTGAGGCTGGTACCATAAAATGTGAGGAAAAAAAAAAGGAAACTATCGAATGTGACAAAATAACAGGAACATGTGATGTTGGTACTGCGCAATGTGAGACTGGTACCATAAAACGTGAGAAAAAAAATAAGGAAACTACCGAATGTGAAAAAAGTACAATCACATGTGATGTTAGTACTGTGCTTTGTGAGACTGGTACCAATAATGTGAGGAAAAAAATAAGAGAACCATCGAATGTGATAAAAGTATAGTCACATGTGATGTTAGTACTGCACAATGTGAGAATAGTATCATAAAATGTGAGAAAAAAAATAAGGGAACTACCAAATGTGACAAAAGTACTGTAACATGTGATGTTGGTACTACACAATGTGAGGATAATGCAATCAAATGTAAGAAAAAAAATAAAGGAACCACCAAATGTGGCAAAATACAATCACATGTGATGTTGATACTGCACAATGTGAGGATGGTACCATCAAATGTGAAAAAAAAAATAAAGGAACTACCAAATGTGACAAAAGTACAATCACATGTGATATTGGTACTGCGCAATGTGAGGTTGGTACCATCAAATGTGAGAAAAAAAAATAAAGGAACTACCGAATGTGACAAAAGTACAGTCACATACGATATTGGTACTGCGCAATGTGAGGTTGGTACCATCAAATGTGAGAAAAAAAAATAAAGGAACCACCGAATGCGACAAAAGTACAATCACATGTGCTATTGGTACTGCGCAATGTGAGGATGATACCATCAAATATGAGAAAAAATAAGAGAACCACCGAATGTGACAAAAGTACAATCATATGTGATATTAGTACTACACAATGTAAGGATGATACCATCAAATGTGAGAAAAAAATAAAGAAACCACCGAATGTGAAAAAAGTACAGTCACATGTGATGTTGGTACTATACAATGTGAGGATAGTACCATCAAATGTGAGAAAAAATAAAGAAACCACCGAATGTGACAAAAGTATAATCACATATAATGTTAGTACTACACAATGTGATGATGGTACTATCAAATGTGATGTTTTGGTAACTTGATATAGCAGGTTGCCTACTAGTGGGTACCGTACTCCCCAAAAAAAATAGGGGGTACTGTAGAATTACCCATATATATATATATATATATATATATATATATATATATATATATATATATATATATATAAAATAGTGGTAAACCCAAAACGGTACACCGGTATTGATCGGTCGAAATATATCGTACCGTTAGCCAAACCGAAACAGCCTCCGGTACGATATTGACTCTCTTGCCACAAATGCATAACACTCATCACACCTCTATCAATTTTGTGATTGGAAAATGGCGTAGTCCTAGATTATAAAAAATGCAAATTATTAATCTTTATCAAAAAAATAAAAGAGCTTCTGAACACGCGTTGAGGCTAATTATTTTTTAAAAATTTGAGAAAAAGAAGACTTCGGATGAGTCTCATAAGAAAATTCTTAAGCTCACTCCAAAAGGATCCCTTAGAAATACAAATGCTACTAAAAATTAGAGGAATAATGAGTTCAAGATCTAATATATTAGGTAACCAATTACACTAAATCCTAGATGATTAGGGAATTCATTTGTGAGGCCGTATTTGATTTGGTAAATCACACCAAATCTCTAATTTAGGTCTGCTAAAAATAAGTTGGGTAACAATTTTAGAGCATTTAGCAATATTTAAGCCTAGGGGCTAAGAAGAGTCTTGTCACTTGTGACTCAACTGACAGACATACATGGTTTATATCTCCTCTCGCGGATTGTGATTATCAAATTTATAAATATGAAAAAGAAAGAAAAAAGTAAAGTTTTGGAGATTCTCTCCTTGATCTGTTTAAGTTTTAAGTTTTAACAGTTATAAGGTGTTTAGTTGAGATTTCTCCATCAATGGTTCTTAAACCAAATTACGCGTATCCTTCCCCATAAATATGTAGTGGACGGGAATTTTACACGTAATATTGAACAGGATTGGGTGAGTTGTGTTTGAACTTTAAAGGTTATAAAATCTCCAACAAAATTAACTGTCTTTGTCTTAAATCTTAATATAAATGGTCTTTCACATTGAGAGTTAAGAGACGACCAACATTTACTACTTTCTGAAGGATTTACCAAAATTTCTCATTGATCATGTATCCTAATCCTATGTATCCTTGGACGTATCCTTCACCCTTTCTTAATGAAGATGAAACCCTTCCTCCTCTAACCCCCTTAGAGTCCATTATAGTATGCTTCACGTTGTTTTATTTAGCATTGATGTGTGGCCTCGTTATAGTAGTTCTATTAGATGAAAAGAAGTCCTCGAATGATGAATTGGAGCAAAGGAAGCGTGCGCAAGAGAGGCTAACACCAATCTCAAGCTATGAAAGTAGTGATCAAGAAAAAACATCAAGTTGCAACAATCACTACTGTGTGATCTGCTTGGAGGATTATAATCCTGGTGATCCATGCCAACGTTTTCCTTTCTGCAACCACATCTTCCATTCCGAATGCATTAGGCTTTGGTTGAACTTTCAATTGACATGTCCAGTATGTCGTACCAGCATATGGAGATCTAGAAAGATAAAAAAATATCGGCCTACGAGGAAAATAAATCGTGGGCAGATCAGTGCCCATGTTGACTTGCAAGGCAATAACAATGGCGTCACTGCAGCCGTGTAAAGGTTTCAGGCTTTCAGCCCTTTTTTCTTATCTTACAGCTTGTTCATTTAATAGACGTAGAACGTAGTTGAGAATCCAGAGCTTTCCAAGGAAGCCATGAAAATGATGTACTTTAATTATAACTCACTTCTATAAACTTCCATTCAATGACGTACGCTAGCTTAATATGTGAGTGTGTTTTGATTAAATTGAGGCTTGAGAGAAGACTTTATTTTTGTTAGGACCTATGCAACAAAATTTTCCATGAAAATCAAAGCTCGCATAATAAGTCAAAAAACTAATCAAATTTAGTCACAAATTAAAAAAGGTCAACATAAAATAGTAACAAAAAAACTCTCTTTATAATAATAATAATAATAATAATAATAATAATGATGATGATGATGATGATGATGATGAATTTGGTTAATTGATGCCTTTAGAACATTTGTTAATGAATAATTTTTTAAAAAAAATTATTCAATTTTGATTGAAAATATAAAATACTGTCCAAAAAACAAGTTTTTTTTTTCATAAATTTTTTGTTTAAAAATTAATTCCCAAATGAATGCCTTTAGAACATCTATTAACATAATCAATAATAAAATATAATTTATTAGGGCATCTGTTAACAAAATCTATAATAATATATAATTTATTGTTTCTTTTAAATAAGAATACTTTTTATAATGTCTCTACTTATAATATCTATAAATTAATAAATTGAAGAAAAAAATTGTGCAAAGCTAGGGGTAGCTCTACATTGTGTCTAGGGTGCTTACAAGACCACCCTAACTTGAAAAAAAAAATTATTATATATATAAATTTTAAAGATTTATAATTTTTTTTGTCCTTAAAAAAAATTTGTGACCACCCTAAATTTTTTAGGCGCAACATAATTAAACTTTGGACAATGTTTGGCAAGAAATTTGATTGTAGTCTTGTAGACTAAGGTTACAACTGTCAAAATTTTTTTTTATTGGATGTAAATTTTGATAAATCCAATATTTGATTACATTGTTTTCTTATATCTTCCATACTTATAAAATTTCAAGAAGATCAAAAATCAATAATTATGTCAATAATCAAATGTTTAAATTTCAAGTTTTTATTCTAAATTTATACATAAAAAATGAGTTTATGTATCGTATAGTAAATAACGTCCAATTGGCATAAAATTTGATATATATTTTAAGAATATAAAGAACATGAAATTCAATGGTCAAATTTTCAAAATATGTAGTCATGTTAATTATTTTAATGAGAGTTGTAGCCTTATGCTACAACTAAGTTTGTAGCCAAATTTTGTTCTTAAACTTTGATACCCTTAACAATATATAAGGTCTTTACAAAAAAAAAAAAAAAAAAAAAAAAAAAAAAAAAAAAAAAAAGAAAGAATGGCCCATGAAAAATTTTATTTAACTAAAATTTTAAAAGAGATGTAGCTTATAGCATTCATAATGAGACTATCATTCAACGATTTCAAAATAAAAAAGTTTGTAGAAGGAAATTGTAATACTTTATGTATTTATGTGTGTTTTTTTTTGTTAATATATGAAGTTCTTTTTTTATTAGATTTTTTTTTTTAATTTAAGTTTTTTAATGACCACCTTGAAAAGTATTCCTAGAACTGCCACGGGACAATAACTAGTAAAGCTAAAATTTGGGCCCATAACCTTTGTACCATTGTTCTTGTTCGATTAACTCAGTCAATTAGTCTAATAGTAGTTCCTCAAAAAAATTAATCTAATAGTACTCTTTTTTGATAATTTGATGTCAAATAATGATGCTTAAATCTGAAAGTTCACTTGGTGTATAAAACACTAGTGAATATTTAGACCCCCAATTTCAAAATTGCTAACACAAGCTTTATACTCAAACAATAAATGTGCGGAATGATAAGTACAAGCAATACTCAAATAAACAAAGTACTCTAAACCATAATTAATCACAACACAGTAGCAATTAAAAGGTAAGAGTAAGGATTAGAGAGATGTAAATACAAAGATAACACCAGCACGTATTATTGAAAAGGAAACCGAAGAACTCGGCGAAAAACCTCTCTGCGGCCCTCCAAGCGGTAAAATGATCCACTAGAGAATAAAGTTGGGATACATGAATAGCAATAGACCATTCAAGCCTAATCTATCCGATGCACCTAAGCCTTTTAAGCTTCTTGCTTCAACAAGATTAAGCCTAATCGTGTCTTTTCTAGCTTTTTGGATCACACAATAAGCCCATTGCATCAACCAAATGAATTGGTCCTCTCCGAACTGCTTCCCAAACACCAAATAACCTTTTCACTGATATGGGTATGGTGAGATAAGGATTTGGCTAAAGGTCCTCTCAAAGGTATGTCAATAGAGAGGGTGAGAGTAAAGGAATTTAGAGAATCAAATGTCTAAGATTGTGGATAAGTCAATCTTGATTTTCTCTAGGGTTTACCTCTCAAAATTCTCTCTAGAAACTCTCTATATTTCGTGGGTATAAGGGTATTTATAGTAGGATATGTAAGGAATGTGAAAAGTCTTTTTTTTTTTTTGGCAAAACAGGGGGTTTTGGCGACTCACTCGCACCTATGACAAGTCGCGAGTTCCAGTCGCGAAATAATTGACTGGCCAGACTATCCATTTTTGTCATGTAGTGCTGTCGTGACCCTTCAGCTTCCTACATACTTTACACGTGTGGCATTTTGGCGAGTCATCAGTCGCGAGTCACTTACGAGTTCAAGTCACAAGAATGCTCTTGAATGCACACACACTTGAATTCTTCACACTCTCTCACATACTACCCTTACATGATTTCCACCTAAATATAAGGTATCTAATTGCTAAATTACAAGTAAATTTGGCTTGAAATAAAACCAACACATGGTTGAATAAATTCAACCTTATAGAATCAAAACAACCAATTAGGCAATTTAAAATCTGCTTGCTCCAAAAGCAACCCATGACATATTTTATATCAAAGGCTGACGAATCTTTGACCTTTGGATCCTAAGATTAGGTCCAAATACTTGGTCGAGTAAGCTTTACAAAAAAAGAGTTCAAAATTGAAACTATCTCAACATTGGCAAACTATTTGAATGAAAGAGTGAGTTGATTAAGGGTCTATTTGGATAGAGCTTATTTTACTGAAACTGAAAATTGAAAACTGAAAACACTGTAGCAAAATAATTTTTAAATATGTGAATAGTACCATGGGACTCATTTTTAATGAAAAAGTTGCTGAAAAGTGATATTTGTGGGTTCGTGAACAGTGCACGGGTGCACTGTTCACAGGTGAAAAGTCAACATTTGCGGCTACTGTTCATGAACAGTAGCCGTAACAGCTCCTGAAACGTTGAAAAAAAAAATGAGGAAGGAAACGTGAAATAAAAAATGCAGACGCAACATTAAGACCAATTCAAACACATGCTAAGAGTTTGTTTGGGATGTGATGAAAAAAGTTAAGTTTATTTGAGTTTTTAGCTTCTTTTTAGTATTATTCATGGGTCACATTGTACTATTCAATTAGTTTTTAATTTTTTTTTTTAACACTTTTTAGCAACTGGTAGGGCTAAAATGAAAACAAAATCAAATATAAATGGTCAAAATGAAAATATTAATATACACGAGAAGAATAAGAGGTGGGGTATCATGCACAAACCCACCTGTAAAAGTGCATTTGACTCGAGGACTCCGTCTACCCAAGAAGAGAATAGAGAGGTGATGTAGCATCTTATGAGGACCCCACTGAGAGGAATGGAGCCTGAGGAAAGGATCAGAGCGCTGGGAGGAAGCTTCTTGAAAGCGTATACCTTCTACCCCCGCATTGAATGTTCTGTAATAACCTTATCAGTTGCATTAACGAGGAAATGACTCTTGAATAGTATTTTCACAGCTAGCAACCCCTTCTACCACTTTCAGCAGAACTCTAATGAGATAAGTATCCTACGAAGGGCCTTGGGGCATACAAGTGGAGGGCCAGGATCCAAAGAATGGGGATTACAAGAGGGAAGGAGCTCCACAGTGTAGGGGTCTGATATTTTTGGAAACAGAGAATAAAAAGTAAAAAAGTAAACAGTGTATTGCCGGATAAAAACCCATGTCAATCATATATAAGAACTCTTACTCAGAAGTGACCGAGGAGAACTTTATTCTCATTAACTACTTGATTCGTTCTTCCTTGTTTGGGCACCACATCCTTAGCCCTAGGCTTAACCTGTAACAATATCGTAATTGTCTTCTCACCCTCTACATGAAAAAATTCTATTGTCTAGGCTCAGATTGAAGTACAAGGCGCTACCATTTTAAGTGGGCTAGCTTAAGCTGCCAAATCTTGAGTTCCTACATGTACTATAATCTATTTTATTTGTATTTTAAAGAATGGGGTTTCCATCCCTTTTTAATTGAAAACACATATATATCTGTAAAAAAGTAAGAAAAGAGTTTCAAGGTCTAAGTGAAAGTAGCAAGTACAACTAGGGTTACCAACAGAACAGAGTAGGCCGACCTATACAGTGCATGTGTGCAAAAAATTTTGATAGAAGGGGATGTAAACAATTTAAAGGTTGATAATGGCAGCAATTACTTAGGCATGGATTAATGGGTTTTATTTATTATGCGTTTTACTATATATATATATATATATATATATAAAGTTTAATTACCAGAGGTGTGGGCCAGTGAAGCTTATAACTTTCAAGCATCCTATACATGCATTTTTTGGTCTAACAACATTTGAGTTTCATATTATGTACATATGTACATAATATGAAACTCACATGTTGTTAGTTAGATACGTGGTACATATGTTTAGGTACCACATATCTAAACATGCTTTCGCACATATTGTTGATATCTAATTATTTTTATTAAAAATGAAAAACTAAGTCTCTATAATTGGGTTACACAACAAATGGAGGTCTGGATTTACAACATTTTGTTACTTTTTCATCGTTGCAAATTGCAATTACAGTTTCTATTAACAAATGGCTTAAATTTATTTATTCCTTTAATAGATATATGTAGGTATGGATTCTCAACAGTTTCTTTTTTCCCACTTTTGTGATACTAAGGTTTGTTCTAAGTTCTAACAAAGTTCCTAAATGGTTTTTATCAATGTGTATATAACCAAAACTTCATAATGAAAACCCAAACGATCGAATCAACCAAACCTATGATGGATTCCCAAGCTTTTGCTCACCCACCTCCTTCTCCTTCTCTTATATCAAACTTCACTACGATTAGTCTTGTACTTACAGCCTCATTCGCCATTGTAGCTTTCTGCTTCTTATGTACAATTATCATTGCCCTTATTCACACCACAGTTGGCATGTTATTTTCCTGTCTTCTATTTGACATGCATGACCGACATATTGATCTTGAAGCCGGACAAAGAAGACACCAGACACGGATTCTATCTGCAATATCACATCAAACTCCGTTTAGAAATAATATAGCATTCTTCCAAGCTCTGTTGGTGGAGGTATGGGATAGAGTTAACATTGACGAAGAAGGAACAGAAGACCAACAACGACAAGTAGCCTTGGAATCACTACCGCCACCCATAAGTTACAGAAACTTAGATGTTTCATCAAGTCCCCATGAATGTGTCATTTGCTTAGAGGATTTCGTAGATGGCGATTCATGTCGAGTTTTTTCGGCTTGCAAACACATGTTCCATTTGAATTGTGTGGACAACTGGTTGAGGAAAAACCTTACTTGCCCAATTTGTCGAAAATATGTAATAGATGTATGAGCACAAATTTCTAGGAACATCAATACAACATATTAACTTTGTCTCAAATTTATAAACTTGTAAGAAGGAAAAAGAATAAATAAATTATAAACCATTTTTCTTTTTCTTTAAAAAAAAAAAAAACAGACATCAACATCAGTAAATTTTATTTTATGGACGTATCTCTTTAAGATTAGTTTATGGACACGTGAAATGATTGTAGAGTTTATCTATATATATACCATCAAAAATGAAATTTTCCTCCTTTCATTGCATATTTTCAATAATCAAAACTAACGTTATGAAAAGAAAAATCACCTACTACTATGGAAAAAAAAATATAACTAATTAAGGTTGAAATAGTAAACTAAATTTAAAAAAATGTCCACATAATAATTATTTCATATGCGAAAAATCCTGATAGAATTGCAATTTGCGACATATAAAAGCTTTCCCCACTTCTAAAATGGTAGGTCCAACTGTCAGTTCATATATTTTTCATACATTTTATCTCCTCCCTTGAAATTACGCAGTCATCTTTACATAATCTTTAATTACGTTTAATTTCAACTTCATGTAATTAAGTTTCACAAAAAAAAAAAAAAAATCATTTAATTAAATTTGGGGAATATCTATATATATATATATATATAGAAAAAAATCTCACCGATGCTTACACTATTTCGGAAGCTCTCACAATGGATGTGAAGCTCTATGTATTTTCAGCTTCAACAAAATTAGGAACACCCAAAAATTAAAAAAAAAAATTATTTATTCTACTTTCAAGCAAAAAAAAAAAAAGAGTCACAGAGCAAGCCCACAAGAAAAAAAAAAAAAAAAAAAAAAAGCCCAATATCAACCCTAAACAATAGATTACAAATCCAATCTAACGGAAAAAAAAAAAAAAAAAAAAAAAAAAAAAAGTAGCAAACTCAACATGGTAGCAACCCCACGGATTCTAAAAACAAAATAATAAAAAACCAAAAACGCGATTAGAAGTTGTTAAAAAAAAAAAAAAAAAAAAAAAACCTCAAATCTCTAAAATTTTTACCTTTCTTTTTCTCATTCTTGCTCTGCTTTTTTCTCTCAACTCATGCTCTCTGCCTCTCTCATTCTTTCTCTCCACTCCCAATGTCAGGGCTGGCCCCAGACCAAGCTTCCTCCGATCTCATGTTTCTTTTTTTTCCGCTGCTGCTGAGTGCTGCGTTTGGGTTTTGATTCTGCAGAAGCAGAACTGAAGAATGGCTGGTTTTGAGTTTTGAGGTACTGCCTTTCTCTAGACTCTTCTAGTCTCCTTTAGATTTGTTAAAGATAAGTTTTCTCTGGGCAGTGGGCTGGACGTTTCACCACGTCTAGGCCTTTTTTTTTTTTTTTTGTTAAGCCCGGTTTTGTGTGTGTGTGTGTGTGTATGTTATTGGTGCAATAGGATTTGTATTTGGCAGGCACTCTCTTGGCTGGGCTAGGGCCCTGGGCTTGTACAGTGTTGTGTATATTTATTTATTTATTTTTTAATCTTGTGTTTTTATATATATATTTTAGTTATTGAGAATATAATGAATAAATCTTTATCTATGCAGGTTGAGATTGCTAAAAAAATTTTATTGTTCGGTGAAACTATAATAATACTTTTTATATAAATCAAGTTTTATTTCTCATTTACTCTATACTTGAAAGTTATTTTTTATTTTAGTCTTTGTAAATATACTATTTGATTAGAAATGTTTACTAAAAAATATGCATCTGAATATGAAAAACTTAAAAAAAGAAAAGAAAAAAACTAATTGAGTCTCAAAAAAGATCAATGGATAAATTTGTTATTAGTAATAAAAAAATATAACACAAAATTTAGATGAAAATATCTCAAATGACCAAGAAATTCACTAAAAATAGATTTTAAATGAAATATATTATAATATAAAAATATTAATTTAATTAGTACATAAGTATAAACAATAATTTAATTAACCAATAATTAATTGGGGGAAGCAACTAATAAACAATAATTAATAATTTAGTTAACCAATACATTATTGTGGGGCCCAAATGTTTGGCAACCCCGACCCACTCTACATTGGGCCCAAGATCCATGCCGAGGAGAGTACCAAGTCCGAGGACAAGTGGGAGAGGCCCAAGTCATCAAGGGACCTCGCCGAGGATGCCCACGTTCTCGGTAGACCAACATTGAAAGCAGGAAACTGTCACCACCCATTAAATGCACATCACCAACACTCTAGTCGCGTTAATGGCGAATTGACTAGCAAACAGTGATGCCTTGGTTACTACAACTAACAGAAAGGCTTGCAAAGGCGGCTGATGGAACGAGCCCTCAGACACAAGTTCAGATGGCTGATAGGTGAACGGCAGAGATCAACTAAACAAGACTATATAACAGCTAGAACCCCCAAAGTAAAAGGGGGTTAGGAGGTTGGCCCCCTGGGGGGAAAAGAAAAAGGGGGTTCTTCAGGTTGTTCAAGGATAACCTTGGTATTCATCTGTTCTAAGGAAAGAGCTCCTCGGGCTGGGCCAAGGACGAACTCTCCTCAAGAACACTTAGTTAAAATCTTGTTTTTATCCTTACGAACCCTTAGTCTGATTCTTGTGATTGCTCTTATGAATTTCACGTCAACTGTTGTCTTGCTCGCTAGTGCCTAGTTCTTCTACCCACTCTCTACAAATTTATTGTACGAGGACCGCCCCAAAAACAGGCCCCTACAATTATAAAAGACAAACAAATTAAATTATGTTAGGCTAAACAATAATTAATAATTTTATAATTAATGAAATAATAATATAACAAATTATAGTTTATAAAAGACAAACAAATTAATGAACAACTAAACAACAATAATTAATAATTTTATTAATATTTCAAATGGACTTATAGTTTATTATTTATTCTTTTGCTAGAATTATAGACAAATATTTGATAAGAAAACCACGTAGAACATTCCCACCAGTGTATGCATAAAAAAACGGAGTGTGCTCATTTGAGAGACAAATTAAGTGAGAAGGAAAGAATTAAAAAAAAAAAAAAGGAATAGAAAGAATGCATAAGCTGTACAACTGTAACATCATCTAAAAGTAGCTGATACAGTAACAATGTTTAAAATTTTCTACAAGAATGGACCGGATGTAAGCCTTCTTTGGTTGTTTATTACAAAATATCTTGATGATGCCAAAAATCGTCAATAAATTACACGGTCCTCACATGCTCAAGACAACACCTACACAACAAAGAACAAGAAGACCTTAGGAGAGTATCGGTGTGGTGCCGGCCAAAGACCCTCCGAATGTTAAATTAGAGAAATTTCACAACTCTAGGGTGCTAGAACTGGGAGAGATTATGCGTACCTTGGTTTGTGAGGGTTTTAGGGTTCTTATAGTAGGTAGGGTTGACATTAGTTCCTTGGCATAGAAGATCTTTCCTTGTAGGGAAGATCTCTATTAATGCGCATATCTTGTGAAATCCTTTCCTTGCAGGAATCCCCTCGATTAGGGTTAGTTGTGGAGCACAAGGTATTTCCTTATATATTGATGCATGGAGGCCCCCTTTACTCCTGTCAACTTCTTTCCATCAATTCTTCATCTCGTCAAGGCGATTTGGTCGTCCAACATAAAGTCGTCGGCTTTGAGGGCAGGCTCGTTGTCTTCCACCTAGTAAGGTTGACGAGTTCTTTGACCCTGACGGCTTTATATTATATGGACATAACCAAAATTACCCTCATCACATCTTAATTTTATCTTTTGCATTTTATTCGGTTTTTAAAGATCCAGATAAGTAATGCTATAAATGAATTAAGCTGTTCATAAACCGTTTTACCTTTTCATCATTCATATCTGTTTGTTTATAAACAAACCAATTTTGAGTTTAGTTTTAGGCTTGATTAATAAAAATAACCCAAGCCCAAGTAAAAAAAAAAATTGTTTATGAATAGGCTTGTGAATATTATGACTGAATACAAAACAAGCTTAGTCTAGAGTCATTTATGAGCTTGGTAATAAGCTTGACAATTAAACTCATATCTTACTATAACTTTAAGCAATTGGGAATTAAAACTATTCACCCAAATCAAATAAGTTGATATTTATCTTAATTTTGAGCTTGATATTGATCTTGAGCTCAGCTTGATTAATATATTTAGTTGAGATAAGTCGAGCTCAAGCTTTTAAGCTTGAGTTTGTACATCATTATAGGCTTGGCTCAAACTTGAGCTAAACTTGATCATTTTACTTTCAATGTCCAACCAAACTTAAACACTTATAGTTCTTGACAAAAATCGACTCATTTACCACCTCACGAATGAGAATGCACTTATAACAAATATGGATCTCACTTTTTTCTACAGTTTTTTTTACCCTTTTTATTCACCTCATTACTAATAATAATCTATTAGTAATGGATTATTATTACATTCGTCTTGTAGTTATATTATTAAAGACCTTTTGTTGTTTGGTAGCTCCCTTCGGAGCTTTTCTTTCTCTTATATTTGTATGTAAGGTAATACTTTAGTTGATGCCTTAACTAATAAAGCTAAGTTTTCTTTTTCATTGTTGGTTTCGATGGAACCTGTTTCACTAGATCTTTATAATTGTTATTTGTTGGATTTCTCTTCTTTTGCATAAAGTGGCTTTCTTGGCCTGTTTCTCCCACAAAAAAAAAAAAAAAAAAAAAAAAAAAAAAAAAAAAAAAAAAAAAGATTGAAAGAAAAAAAAAGACTGACTTTGTTTTAACATGGGAGACAAGCTCCCAGGTGGGCTGGACCCACACGGGGTGCTGGCACCAAACAATTAGATATTCAACAATGAATTATTGCAAAAATTTTAACTTTTTTTATTTTTATTTTTAGGAGCCTCTGTAAACGCGCACCAACACGTGAAAAAAGGCAATTAAAAATAAATAAAATGATAAATTTCATTAAACTATTTTGTGGTTTGAGTTAATATCAACAAGCTCATAACTTTTAAAAAGTGACCAACTGGTTTTTAGAACACCATTTAGTCAGATTTTATTAAAAAATAACTATAAAATTCAATTTATATTATTAGTTAGGCAATGTTTCAAACATATTTGATTTCTAACAATTCGAATTTTCTGCACTCGATTTTACCTAGTGAATTTGCACTTGGAAATCGAGTGTCTTACACTTGATTTTCATACTCACTTGGAAATCGAGTGTTTCCTCAGAACAAAATTAAGTCATCTGGACTTGATTTGTTAGAAATAAAATTTATTTCAAACATTGCCTAACTAATAATATAGTTTAGGTTTTATAGTTATTTTTTAATAAAATCCCATTTAGTCCCTAGACGCTATTTAAACCCGTTAGAGCATTTTCAGCAGACTAGCCAAATTTTGGCTAATAAACAGTGACAATTAGTTTTTGTCTATCCACTTTTCAAATACACTTTCCAACAGACTATCTATCTCATTTTCTATCTCCTTTAAATATTATTTCTTCATTCATTCTTTATTCATTCTTTATCATAATTTATTCTTCCTATATTTATTCCCAACAATTATATTTTTTAATAAAAAGTGTTATATTTACAACATTTTTTGCAATACTTTCACAAAAATTATAACAAAATTTTATATGAAAAGTTGTTATTAATTCTAATTTGAACCCACCACTGGAAATATATTTTTACTCATCAATATTAGCTAATAACAATATGTTATTTAAAATTTATTGTGAAAATATTATAAAAAAATTGTGATAGTATTTCCATTCTTTCTCATCTTTTTTTTTTTTTTTTTTTCTCTTGTTTTTTCTACACCACACACGTATACATATATCTTTTTCTCCACTTTCTGGGTATGGGTATACCTCATTTTTTCTCCACTTTCTGGGTATACCTCTTCCTCTCTTCTCTTTTTTTCTCCCACTTTCCAGAACCTCCTCTCCAGCTCTCCTTTTCTACTCTTTTTCTTTTCTTTTTCTAGCATTATCTTCAAACACACACAGACACGCATGGAGAGAAAGAAGAAATCGCCACCGTTGCTCCTCCTCCTCACTGCTGCTGCTCCACCACACACATACGTCTCTATTTTTTTTTCTTGATCTTTTATTGTTGTTCTAATTTTTTTTTTTTTTTTGTTCTTGATCTGTTGTTGTTGTTTTGATTTTAGATTTGTTGTTTAAATTAAATCAGTTTTTTATGAGAGTAAGAATTGTTTTGTGAGAGCAAGAATTGTTATGTGAGAAGAAACAAATCAAATAAAAAAGAGAAAAAAGTGATAAAATATTAAGTGCTGAAATTTTTTAATTAAAAAAAATCAATTGCTAATTTACAGTAGCCCATCAAGCTTTATGGGTTACTATTCAAAAGCCAAAAAAAAATTTGGATATAGAGAGTCTGCTGGAGTTGTTTTTTTTGGGTCTCACTCTCTATTATAGCTAGTATTTTGCTTATACCTACGTTGCTAGAGATGCTCTTAGCTTCCAAATTCCTTTGCCATAACCTTACTTCTTCCACTCATCTTGAATCCTAGAATTGGATAATGCAAGCATCACCTTAATTTATTTACTTTTCTTTGAAAATCTCATGGCCGTATCCGGATAAGATCTATCTTATTTTCCATTCCCCTATCACCTACAATGTGGTGTACGAAGTGTAATTCCCCTGAATCTCCCAAAAATTGTCGTCGGTGTATAAATTGATTTTTATTTCAATACGTTGCCAATGCTATCTCTCATTGTCTTCCTTGGTCCTTACTATTTATCTTCTCTATTTGGAATATTTGGTTATCTTAAAAAAAAAAAATCATCATTCAACAGATAGATTCACACCAGTATTCAACATACCATAGAATTTTACCAATCCTATCTCTGCTTCAGCACCATGCCAAGCACACATGACACCATTCAGAACATGAAAAGAAACAACTAGTATCATTTTGAAAAAGGAATTGATGTGTCTTAAAGAACATTATCAAAAAACACATATTACAATGTTCAAATGAATTTCCAGACAAACAATTATTCTCTGTTGAACAGAAAAGAAAAAAGAAGAGAGTGCAAAAAAGCGTCTAAGAAATCGCATTGTCAAAAATATTTGGAAAAACTGGAGTGTTGTTTAAGGGGTTCTCTCTCCAAAATTGAGAGAAAAATGCGTTTGGAGAGGCTATTGGGGATGCTTGATTTCACCAGCATAAAATAAAACCCTGTATACATAAAATCATTTCTCATAAACACACTCGTCACCATCATGATAGTAAGTAATAACCACAGTAAAGAGAGAAAATCAATATTCAACAAGTACTAAATCTAATAGTATTAACCAAGAAAATGTGCAACAGAAAGAGTACGACCCCATACTGCAATCTTAACCCTTTAAGAAGAAGGAAAAGAAATATAGTCAAAAAACAATTTCATCCATGATGATCAGAGACTCACTTCCTCTTCCTAGCTTGAAAATCATCATCATCTTCATCCTCTTCCTCAACAAAGTCATCATCATCAACAAACTCATCCTCATCACCCCACTCATCTTCATCAAGCCCATCCAACTCATCATCCGACTCCTCATCATCATCGACACGTCGCTGACTAGCAACCTTTACAACCCGAGTCTGGTCCTTGGCAAAATACCCATTTACCAAACCAGCTTTTTTATCAGCTTTCTCAACAAAGACAAAGCCACCGCTAGCCCTCTCGCCTTTGTCAACAGCTACAACACCCTCCTCCCCCTTTAGATCAAACCCAAAGAACCCGCGTTCTCTTTTGTTGAATACAATGTTATAAGCAGCCACCTTGAAGGTATTGTTTATGCCATTGCATTTCTGGACGATGCGATTGCGAAGGATATGGAAGGGAACTTTGGTGTTTCCAAGTACCATTCTGGTTGCCATTGTTAAGGCTTAGGGAAGTGAAAACAATGGAAATTTTCTGTGTTTGTTTGCTGGCTTTGCTGGAAGTGGAGGCTGAGTACAGAGTAGCCAAGCGTGTAGTTTCATATATGGAGGGTTTAGGGTTTTAGGAGGACACGTGGTCTTCTGGTGAGTGCAGAAGGTGGTTCTAGAGACTTCTGTTTGGTAAAGGTTGCCACGTTTTTGCGATTGGGCTTTGCTAAGGTTGCATTTTAGGCCTGTTTCAATTTTGGGTATATACGAGCCCGACTGCTGTTGATTCTTCCAAAAAAAAAAAAAAAGATAATTATACTCTTTAAGTCTTATCACAAAAAATAAGTTTAATATAACCCAAAAAAATCACAAATAACCATTAAAAAATCTTTGATTTTTTTTTCTGTGTTAACAATACTCTTAGGTATTTGTAGTTCTCATCTCGTAAGACCTTAGAAATAAGTCAATCCTTTGGAGTTAATAATATTATTTACAGTCCTCATCATATGAGATTTTGAGGTTATCATTGAGTTGGTTAGCCCAAACCCCAGATATTTATCTTCTTGCACGGACCATATTGATTATGACAGATAATCTGTATATACATTTGTTGCATACAAAATTATATACTCTCTCTCTTTTCTAATTTGACCCAAAATAGTCAAATACTATCTTTGGTTGAAATATTTAGCAATCTACCATTGTTTAAGAAATATATATCAATGTACCACCTTTTTAAAACTCAAATTTAGGGAGCTCGAGTTTGACATGTGTGAGAGACTAGAAAATTAGGTGCTCTCAAAAAAGAGATTTTTTAGTGCTTTTTCAAGACACCTCTCTTTTGGGGTAAGTAGTATGGAATCGCCACTTATTTTGTATACAAAAAAATAAAATCAAATCAAATACAATGTTACATGACCAAAATGTTCCGTTCTCATTGATTGAATAAAAAAAAACAAACAAACTTGATAAATTGAGTATTACATGGCTTTGAGTTCTAGTTACAAACTACCAAAGAATTACATGGCTTTTTGTCCTAGTTGCAATCTACCCAAAATAAAAATAAAGATAAAGTCTAGGTCTACCTATTCAAAGAAACTAAATTCAGAGGCTAGGTTACGGAATGGGAAGGTGTTAGGCACTTATTCCGGCCAGACAGAGTCTGGTCTTCTAGACTCTCATGACCAATATACCCCTTTATGCATGATATAAATGATATGTTGCATACATGAGATACTTAACTAAACTAAGTTACATAAGTCTATTTATTAATGTATCATCTTCTTTGTTAAAAATTCAGATTTGTTTTTGTGAGTAAAAAAAAAATTGATGAACCTACGCTACTTGCATCAAACAAACCTACGTTACTTGCATCAAACAAAACAAACAAATCATTACTCATGACCTTCTTTTTATTTCAAAAAATGCTATGTTTTGAAAAAAAAAATTCAAATCTCATCTAAAGAAGACATAAATCTATTTTTTGTATAAAAAAAAAAATCCAGATCTATATCTAAGGAAGATACAAATCTGTTTTTGTATTAGAAAAAATTCAAATCTGCATCTTAGGAAGATACAAATTAGGTATTTATTTTGAAAAATTCAGATCTGTAGCTAAGGAAGATACAAATCAATTTTATGGTTTTCGAAAAATTCAGATTTACATCTAAGGAAGATGTAAATTAGTTTATGATTTTTGGAAAAGATGTAATGATAAGCAGATTTTTGAAATTAAAAAAAAGATCATGACAATGACAACACATGATATGAGCATTAGGAAATTAAAACTAAAAGACCATTTACTCATGCATTACCAAATTAAAAAAAAAAAAAAAAAAAGTAAAGAAACTACCTCTTGCATTGACGTGCTCTTCTTACTGAGGAAATATTTTAAGATTCAAAGAAATTTATTCAATTATCTTTGAAACAGAAAATATCTTGCTTACAAAAAAGAAATTCCTAAGGCCAAAGCCTCCAAAATGTCTTTAACGTAAGAGAGAAAATAAAAGAAATGAGAGTCAGAAAGAGGGGAAATCAGAAAGCATGAAAAAGTGTGCTGAATTTTGTGATGCATCCTCTATTTATAGAGGTTAGGAGGCTTGAAAAAATAGCTAAATAATCCGAATACGAACTAGGATGTGTCTTTATCTTGAAAAAATAAAAAAGGATGAATTTTATCTCGATTTAAGTGCCCTCGGGCTGAGGCCCATGTTTGTGCCAATCAGCACTCCAAAAGGCACTTTTGGGTGCCAAGCCCGCTTTTAAGTTCTAGTCTATTTTGGACTCCTTTTTTGAGATTATTTGAGCCAAAACTTGTACATAGACTCATTTTTAATCCACATTCTAAAAATTAAACTCTTTTTCTAACAATTCAAGTCTTTTCAACAATAATTATCTTGTAGATAAATACTCCAAAAAGTCTTGATTATCCACAATTTTATTCTTATCCAATTATGCCTTTTATTCCCATGCAAGCAAGCCTATTTTTGACACTAACTAACAACCAATCAAAAAATGATTTAATTAATTTTAATTGTTTGACCAATCAAAATAAATTTAAATTAATCATGCGTGGTTGAATCTACCTAGACAAGATGCATGTTGACCGTGCAAACTTGATCATGCGATATCTTTCGATCCGACGATCTGATTTGGAAACCGGGCATACCGTCATGATCGTTAGAATCTCAAGATCATTTTTATGATATGCAATGAACAAATTAATACACGTAATGCAATCATGAATTTTGGGTATATGAATGGTTACTCTAGTCATCTTCCTTGATTAAATCATGAGAGTAAAATCGAGTGTTTACAGAAAGCCCCTCATTGACAGAGCTTGGAAGCGAATGTCAATGTAAAACAAAGACACTAATTTTAGTAGCTATGATTTAATTGAGGCTGAATTTTCAAAGATTACCTAGCTCTCGAACCTAAAATTTTGGAATATAGAACTAGTGCCTTACTCTTTGACAAAAATGAAAATTGTGAATACTTGACCTACTTGATAGTTGATGAATTTTGAAATGATTCTTGATGATTGAGGTGACTGAGAGGCTTCTCTATCTCAGTTTGAATGTGGAGGGTCAATCAAGGGGCTTCTATACCTTGATCTGAATGAAAGGTAACCAAGGGGCTTTTCTACCTCAGAACCAGAGCTGTGACGACCAAGGGGCTTTTCTACCTCGATTATGATAAAAGGTAATTAATGGGCTTTTCTATCTCGGAATTAGAGCTGTGATGACTAAGGGGCTTTTCTACCTCGATCTTGATAAAAGGTAACCAAGGGGCTTTTTTACCTCGATCTTGATAAAAGGTAACCAAGGGGCTTTTCTACCACGGAACCGGAGTTGTGATGACTAAGGGGCTTTTCTACCTCGATCTTGATAAAAGGTAACCAATGGGCTTTTCTACCTTGGAATCGGAACTAGGGTGACCAAGGGGCTTTTTTACCTCGATCTTGATAAAAGGTAACCAAGGGGCTTTTCTACCGTGGAACCGGAGTTGTGACAACCAAAGGGCTTTTCTACCTCGATCTTGATAAAATGTAACCAAGGGGTTTTTCTACCTCGGAACTGGAGTTGTGGCAACCAGGGGGCTTTTCTACCTCGATCTTGATGAAAGGTAATCAAGAGTCTTTTCTACATTGGAACTGAAGCTATGGCGACCAAGGGGCTTTTCTACCTCGATCTGAGCTTGTTGAAATGTTGATCAAAGGCCTTCTCTACTTTGACCTGAACTATTGAAATGACGATCAAAGGGCTTCTTTACTTTGATCCTGAATTGTTGAAATGTCGATCAAAGGGCTTCTCTACTTTGATCTTGCTGTTTCCTGCAAAAAGTCAAAATTTAGGCATAGACTTTAAACAATGAGTGCTTTGTGGTCCCACTGTTTTTGAGATGTGTGATCTCCATTTGTTCCTTTTTTATTTGAATTTTTTTCATTTCTAGGAAGAAAACTTTGATTGATTTTTGTAGTTCTTTAAAAAAGATTTTATCTTTGAAGTTTGAAATTTGAAACTTGAAATTGGAAATTTGGAAGTGAACTTGAAATTTGAAGCTTGAAAATTTGGAATTGAAAACTTAAAAATTGAGATTGAAAATTTGACATTTGGAATTGAGAGTTTGATGTTGAGACATTGTCATTTTGTTGTCGTGTGCTCTTGTTGAAATTTAGGGCATTGCATGGTTGATCATATTGTAATCTTATCTTTGGGACATTTTTTAAATTGTTGTATTTTTTGGGCATGATGTAACTTGAACAATGTTGGTGAGTCATGAATTTTAGCAATGTTGGCAATTTGTGATGCTGTTGAATGAATTTTGGTTTGAATTTTGAAGGCATTGAAGTTATGAAAAATTTGTTGTATAGGCTTGGTTGAAAATATTCATGATGAGTGCAGAAAATTTGTTGGCATGTGTAAGTCTTATTTCACAAGCATGGCAAAATTTTGTGAGTATGGGTATGGAAAAAAATTGTGGTGGCATGAAATTTTTGGTCATTGAAAATTTTTGTTGGGCATGAGATTTTCTTTGGTTATCCTGATGATGGGTCTAACACTTGTCCTTGTTGATTTTTCAGGTGAGTCGACTAGCGTTGGCTGATGCCACCACAAGATCTTTGGAGGAAAGGATTATAAATCTTGAGCTTTAGAATTGGCAGCAAGAATCTTAGTTATATGCTAGTCAAAAAGGAAACACTGAAGGTGGCTCCTCTAGAGGTAGGTCGAGGATATCTTCGCATAGGCGGACCCGACATCCCAATGATGCTTGATCAGTGTTTTTAAGCCCCTAGTCTAGAAATGAATGCATGATGATTTTTGGAAATCTTGACATCTTGGTTTTTTATGTAAGGATGATGGTGGTGGTCTCACTTTTGAAAATGAATGAGGAATGGTCGAATGCCCCTAATTTGCGAATTGATGCATGACTTTTTGAAAACCTTGATATTTGAGGACAAGATGATTTCTTCTTTTTTTTTTTTTTCAAAATGGATGAGGCATAACTGAATGCCCCTAGTTCAACAATCAATGTAAATTTTGAAAAATCTTATTGTGTAGGGACCTCAATAAAGAAAAATTTGAGTAGAACAAGATCAAAATCACAAAACTAGGCAAAACAAGGACTGCTGGAATGATGGAAGCATCTAAACTGAAGATTAATGGTGATTGTTGAGTAGATAAAGATCCATGTCCACCTCCTACAAAAGATTCCTTCCATGAGCTTGTTAGTAATCAGTTATTATAAAAATGTTTTGGGCCAATGCCCCTAGTTTAGACATGCTTGCACAGAAAATTGATGATATGCTTAATGCAAAACAGATGCTCAGCCTAAATTCACACAAAGAAATGTCTTGATTTTGAGTCTTTGAAAAAAAAGTTTTTTTAAGTGATTGTGACCGGGCCTTTAAAAAAGCTACCTACTTACCTCTCTTATAGAGGATTATGTCTTGACGTAGTTCGAAAACAAAAGTTTGAAAAAAATGAAGTTTTGAAAAATCTTTTTTGAAATGAAGTTTCTTTTTGGGTGATTGTGACCGGCCTTTGAAAAGGCTGCCTACGTACCTCTCTCATAGAGGATCAAGTCCAGACATAGTTCAAAAACAAAGTTTTGAAAAAAATGAAGTTTTAAAAAATATTTTTTGAAATGTAGTTTCTTTTTGGGTGATTGTGACTGGACCTTTGAAAAGGCTGTCTACGTACCTCTCTCATAGAGGATCAGGTCCAGACGTAGTTCGAAGAAAGTTTTTTTTTTCTTTGAAAAATGAAGTTTTGAAAATCTTCTTTTGAAAATGAATTTTTGAAATGAATCTCTTTTAGCCTTTTATAAAAAAAAATAATAATAAATTTAAAAAAAAAACAATTTAGTTAGAATGAGACTTTTTGAAATTTTATCTTTTTCAAATGAACAAAAGGTGATCCTTTGAACAACCTCTTTGACCAATCATGATGCTTAATTGTTAACTCAATCTCATTGGCTAGAAAAGATCTAAAATCATTAAAAACATGTAATCAAATTTGCTTCTTCATTCTGAAAAATTTTTAGATTAAGTCTTCAAAGACAATCAAAGAAATGAAATGCTTGGGAATCACACATATTGGGAGTAAGCAAGAAAGGGGAAAATCCTAACTTTGAAGATTTGAAAATTTTTGAGAATTTGGAAATTTTTTCTCTTGAAAGTTATTTTCTATTGGGAGCAAACAAAATGAGTGTTTGGAGCTTAGAAAAAATTTTCGATCACTTGAGAATTTGTGAAATTTGTTTTTGAAAGATATTAGCCAGTGGAGCTTGATAATCTTGAGCAATTTTCCTTCTTAATCCAAGAGAAAATATTACCAGAGCTAAATGCATGCTTTCAATTAGCAAGACTTCAAGGAGAGCTTTATTCAAAGGTTGTAATGTAGGCTGGGTTCAAGTTATTGAAAGGAATGATATAAAAGGCTCAGAAAAACCCTTATGATGTTTCCCCAAGAATGCAATACTTTAAATTCAAGCATTGGAAGATTTTTTTCACGTCTTTCATCATTGACTCTTGTGCTAAAATCTTTGTCATGTTCATCATCTTCTCATCAATTTTCATTGATTCCTTTCATGTGGTCTTGATTTATTTTAGCTCAATAACTTCCTCTTTTTGGTCTTCTTAGCATCCTATCTTGTGTTCAGATCAGGTTTTTCTCATTTTTGTTTTTCTCATTTTTTTGTGAAAGTTTGTTTTTTTTTTTTTTTTTGCCCTTATTTTTGCCTAGACCGCTTTTTCAGGTTTTCAGCCTACCATGCTCTTTCTCTTTTTTTTTTTTTTTTTTTTTTTTTTTTTTTTGCACTAATTTTTGCCTAGACTGCCCTTTCAGGTTTTTAGCCTAGCAAATTTTTTTTTTTTTTTTTGGAATTTTGTTGCCTTTCACTCAACTGCATATTTTTTTTCTTTCAATTTAGTAGAATTTCATCTTTCCTGGATGAATTTGTATTTCTCCTTGATACCCTCTTATCCTTTCTAATGCAGTTTCATTTTTTTTTCTTGACCGAACACACCTTTTTTTTAATGAAATGTATCTTACTTTTTTTTCCTCATCTTCCTCAATTCGATTGAATTTTGCTTTTGATGAATTTTCATTTTTGCTCCTCCCTCTCAACTTGAATGATCTTTCATGAAATCTCCTATCTCTCGTGTCTTTTGATGAATTAGTATTCTCTCATAACTTGATGTAAATTCTTGCATTCACTTCTCTCTCTCTCTCTCTCTCTCTCTCTCTCTCTTTTTTGGTTGAAGTCTTTCCTAGCTTGGTGGCCTTTGACTTGATAGCCTGATGTGGTAAGGTACTACCTCCTTGGGGACAGAGTCCATTGACATGTTCTTGTTGATTGGAGAGGATAGTTGGATAGACAACTCATTGAAATCCCTAACTCTTTTCTTTAGAAATTGGAAGTGTGGGATCTCTTCGGGTTCTGTTAATTATCCTTGCACAAGGTAGAGAGCATAGCTTGATTGGCTAAGCTGACTTGTAATGCAAAGTTGGCTATTTGGGAGATTTGGGCTAGCTCTTCGTTTATCTTCTCTTGACCTTCCAGAACAGAGTTCAGAACATTTTCAATCCTTTCTTGACTCATTAAGGTTGAACCTTCCTTGGGCTTGATGGGCTTGACTTTTGATGAACTTATGATCCAAAAGGTTGAAATCTCGGTGGACTTTGGCTTTGTGTTGTCTTGTAGGTCGAACACGGGATTGTGATGTTGTAGCAATGGAGTATCTTCTATGCTTACGAGCTCCAGTACCGTGATGGGCTTGGAACTGGAACTGTTAGGTCGAACATGGGATTGTGATGTTGCAACAGCAGAGTGTCTTCTATGCTCATGGGCTTCAGCACTGTGATGTTAGGTCAAACATGGGATTGTGATGTTGTAGCAGTGGAGTGTCTTCTATGCTCATGGGCTTTAGTACCGTGATGGGCTTGGAATTGGAACTATTAGATCGAACATGGGATTGTGATGTTGCAACAACAAAGTGTTTTCTATGCTCACGGGCTTCAATACCATGATGGGCTTGGAACTGGAACTGTTAGATCGAACATGGGATTGTGATGTTGCAGCAACGGAGTTTCTTCTATGCTCACGGGCTTTAGTATTATGATGGGCTTGGAATTGGAACTGCTAGCTTGAGTGTCGTCCTTGGATTCTCTTTAGAGTATTCCCTCTAATCTTGACCAAACTCTCCCTTCTCTCTCTCTCTCTCTAGAACAGGCTTTCTTGGGTCAATTAAAGCTAGGTCGCCATCTACATCAACCAACCAAGCAAAACAAACACACACACACACCATGCAATGCAATTTTAACATGGACTAGCCTAAGGGTAGGTTCTAAGTCAATACGTTGTAGAGTGGGTTTGTTATTTCATTGTTTTCCATAGCTGGGACGTTATACCTCCCAACTTGTAATGTAATGAACATTGCGTTGGTCCAAACAGCATGGTCTATCCTTTATAGTCAACAAGAAATGATCTAGTGACTTTAGGCTATGAGTTAGTGAGTTCACCACTGGGTACCTGAATCTAATGAAGACCGGTGATCCATGGTTACTACCACCACATTGTTGTTGAAAGGGGTGCATACATATTTGTTTTTTTGATGGCACACACTATGACAATTAAGAAAAGCTTTTAGCAAACAATACAAACAACAAAATATCATACAACATCTTAAAACATACATAAACAAACAAACAATAATATCATGCAAGACCATGCAAAAATAAGGGTACATATTTGGTCACTTAAGTCTAACATGAAACTTAGCCCTCAACATCCCTAGTGGAGTCGCCACTGTGAGAGACTGGAAAATTAGGTGCTCTCAAAAAAGAGATCTTTGAGTGCTTTTTCAAGACAACTCTCTTTTTGGATAAGTGGTGTGGAGTCGTCACTTATTTTTTTTATACAAAAAAAAGAAAAAATTAAATATAATTTTACATGAATAAAATGTTTTGTACTCATTGATTGAATAAAAAAAAAATACAAACTTGATAAATTGAGTATTACATGGCTTTTGGTCCTAGTTACAAACTACCAAAGAATTACATGACTTTTTGTCTTAGTTACAATCTACCCAAAATAAAAACAAAGATAAAGCCTAAGTCTACCTATTCAAAGACACTAAATTCGGAGGCTAGATTACAGAATGGAAAGGTGTTAGGCACCTATTCTGCCCAGACAGACTCTAGTTTTCTAGACTCTCATGACCAATGTACCCCATTTTGTATGATATGAATGATATGTTGCATACATGAGATGTAAGAGAGAAAATAAAAGAAAGGAGAGTAAAAAAGAAGGGAAATTAGAGAGCGTGAAAAAGTGTGCTGAATTTTGAGATGCAGCCTCTATTTATAGAGGTTAGGAGGCTCAAAAAAATAGCTAAATGATCAAAATACGAACTAGGACGCGTCCTTATCTTGAAAAAATAAAAAAGGTTGAGATTTATCTTGATCTAAGTGCCCTCCGACTGAGGCCCGCGTTTGTGCCAATTGGCACTTTTGGGTGCCAAACCCGCTTTTGAGTTCTAGTCTATTTTGGACTCTTTTTTTTTTTAGATTTTTGAGCCGAGACTTGTACTTAGACGCGTTTTTAATCCACATTCTAAAAATTAAACTCTTTTTGAAATAATTCAGGTATTTTCAACAACAATTATCTTGTAGATAAATACTCCAAAAAGTATTGATTATCCACAATTTTATTGTTATTCAATTATCCCATTTATTCCTATGCAAGCAAGCCTATTTCTGACACTAACTAACAACCAATCACAAAATCATTTAATTAATTTTAATTATTTAACCAATCAGAATTAATTATCTTAATCATGCGTGGTTGATTCTACCTAGACATAATGCATGCTGACCGTGCAAACTTGATCATGCGATATCTTTTGATCCAACGGTCCGATTTGGAAACCGAGCATACTGTTGAGGCTGTTAGAATCTCAAGATCACTTTTATGATATGCAATAAATAAAATAATTCACGTAATGCAATAATGAATTTTGGGTACATGAATGGTCACTCTAGTCATCTTTCTTGATTAAATCATGGGTGCAAAATCGAGTGTCTACAACATGTAACTCGAGTTTAAAAAACTTAAGTTCCCCACTTTTACTCAAGTTTATGAAACTCAAGTATCGTAAAACTTCTCCTCACCAAAGTTTATTTCTTTTCCTGTTCACTTCAACCTGTCCCACACGCATAAAGCTTGTGAGACAAGCTTTGTAAAATATGAAACTGTCTAGATCCCAGAGCTTTGAAACAGTGCAGATTCTGAAGTAAGGGCACATCTTTGACATGAAGTAAAGTTGCTTTTCAAAAATTCAAAGTCCAACCTCACAAAAAACAAATGTGAAACTATGCAAATCCTGGGGCTTGGAAAAGAAGAGTCTTGGAGCTTCCTTTTTTCATGTGACTACCTGACTGGAGAGTCAGAGACCCACACCACAAAAAATGAAAAATTTTCAATTTCTAAACCAAATTACACAGCACATGAAAACCAACTTTCTTTTCTTACATGGTACTCGAGTTCTTGAAACTCGAGTTTTACATATAACTTGAGTTCCAAAAGAGTGGTACTTCCCTAAATATTTTGAAAACAGTGGTAGTTTGCTAAAATTTTGTCCAACAGTGGTATTTGACCATTTTGGTCTTATAATTTGTATTGTCTATTTCTTCTAAACCTATACAGGTCAAAGTAATGTTTGGGGTATAGAATTGCATTAATGAAACTTTTTTGGTGTTCAATGTACATAATTCAAATCCCACATCCCCTTCCCCACTTACTATCTATTAAAAAAAGGTAATATTTTACAACATTGTGGTCATATTTTGCATGAAAAGTATTATGCATGCCAACAACATGGCAAATGCTTCATGATTTTGGCATGATGATTGTGTTTTTAGTACAAAGAAACAAATTCAATTGACACCTAAAGTTGTTAAAACATACAAATATATAATTGTTGGATTTACAAATAAGTGGCCATAATGACCACCGTTGGGGTATTGGAAGAAACTAATTCGAGAGCACTTGTGAAACTCCAAAAATAAATAAATAAATAAATATATATATATATATATATATATATATATATATATATATATATATATATATATATATATATATATTTAAAACCTAACATTAATCGTGGCCGTTGAGGTTGCTCGTGGGTGTGGAAGATAAGCTCTCCTTTTGTTGTTGTGTAATCTGCATTTGAGTTGGTGTGTTTATAGATGGGCTTACGAGGTTTGAAAATCAAGTAATTTGTAAATTGTGCAATAACTGAAATTTGGTATTGAAATTGTGTAATAATGCCAATTGTGCAATAACTGGAATTGTACAGTAACTACACTGCACTTACTGCCAAATGCAATGGCAGTATCTGCACCAAATGCCCTATGATGGCTCAACAAAATTGAAAATAATTCCATTAACTCCACCATATAACAGAAATAAACATGTTGGATTTACCACCATAAACAATCAATTTCAATACCATAATTATCAACAATAAATAACTTGTGTGTTTGTTTCAAAAAATAATAATAATAATAACTTGTGTGTTTAACCACAAAACAGAATCTCATTCATAAACATATAACAAAAGTATAAATAAATTATGATTTCATTGAGAATTAAAACCATTGCTCAGCTAAAATTCAATGTCCAACTTGTAAACAATCAAGGACATTCCAATAGTCAAGGCAATTATAAAACAAATGTGAAAAAGGCCATTACAAAAATCAAGGAGGCCATAAACATTAATTACAATCATCTTAATATAAGGTCCAGCTAGTGACAAAATATTAAGTTGCCCTCTTCTACAAAATAACTTTAGCACATCCTATTTACATGCATAGAGGTTGGCTTTCAGTAAACCTCAATGCATCCATATACATTAATACATTTGTAATAGCTCTCAAAGTCTATTCTTTTCTTTTTTTTTTTTTCTTTTTACCTTGTTGAACCCCCACAATTGTTTCTACTTGGAGTGGAAGTGGTAGCACTAGAGTTGGATGGTGCACTTGGGAATTCTTCTTGACAGGTGGTGGGTGGTGCACTTGTCTGATTTGGTTCACTAGTAGGAGGTCCACCACTTGGACCAACCTCACACTACTACAAACAGCAAATACAATACCATAATTTTAACAAATTCTTAAATTGGCTTAAACAAAAAAGGCAATTATATTTTATTTTAACTAAGGCAAATAATCAAAACTACAACATAAAACAATAATAAAAATTGAGGAAAAAAAAAAAAAATACAAGATAGCGATAAGGCCTTAGATCAAGAATTTACCTTTCTGGTGTTAGGTTTTTTTTTTTTAGCAGCTCCTGGAAGTGAAGAATCTCCTCTAACTTCCCTTTTGAAACTTCTTTTATTATGTCCTAACCTCCCGCATGCCTTACACTTTTTAAAGACTCCTACTCTTCTAAGTTTGGTATGGCAGTTTGGTTCATCAGGTTCCTTTACTCTTTTTAGGCCTACTAAGTGGCCTACTTTTAATGGAAGGTTGCATGAAAGGAAGTCCAGTTGATTGGCTCCATCATTGGTTCATAGCATGCCTTATACACATTTACTTTGGTCATTTACTTGTTTTTCAACATCTTCTCTACTGAAAAAAAATGCATGAAATGGCATGGCAACAAGGTATACCGGTGATCTCCCATTTCCTACAACTACACTTGTATTCAACCAAGTCCACAATGAAACTATTAACCCCATTTTTACCTTAAACTTGGCATGGCCAGCTCAACAAGCTAGCCACTTGCCGCTTCCAAGCTTCTCCTTGTACAACCTTTTCCTAACCTTAGGACACAACTCCAACTCAACTTTCAATATTGTTTCCTTGTTTTCTTGAAATCGTCTCATAAAATACAACCTGATGTCCTTAAGCTAAACAAACAAACAAATGGACAAATAAATTATCAAACTATTGAATTACATTAAAGTGAGAATTTATAGAAGAATGTAGATTGATCACCATGCTAATTATGAGTTCCCTCTAAATTTCAAGATCTTGCTGTTGAAACTCTCATACATATTGTTCAATATTGTATCACTCATTGCATCCCCACGGAACATATGTCTGGACCAGATTATTGTTGAATGGTGTTGTAACTAGTTGTATGCCCCTTCATCAATTTCTTTTAGCTCATTTATGACCCTCTCATATTCTAGGAGATATGTTGCTTTTGTAGCTTTCATAAAAACACTCTAATGAGAACACCAAAGTGATTTTTCCTCAAATTATTGTACAAATGTTTGCTACAAATCCTTTGTTCATATTGTGGCCAGTTTTCAGCAAATGTTTGCACCAAGCCCTACCAACAAAAGGTGTCAAACACACACGCAGAGTTAGAGAGAGAGGGTGCACATCTTTTAACCAAATATAAAGTTACCCACAAAAAAATGGTAAATTAGACATTTTTGGGAAAAATATGAGAGAAAGTGAGTGACCTAGAATGTGAAAGCACCGATTTTGTCATTGATGTTTGGGTTCTCTATTTCTTCATCTCTTTGAGGGTCGAGAGCTTTGACGAGAATTGATAATGTAGTTGGCGAGATGAGAGTGGAACGGCGAGATGAGAGGAGCTTTAATCATGTCGATTAGAAGAGAAGAGACATGGTTGTGAAGAAGAAGGAGTTCATGTTCATCGTGGGTTAGGGGTTGGAATTTTAATTTTGGGATTTGAATTCAATTGTGTTTGATAGTAAGGGTGTTAATAAGGGGGTCATGTGAGAGTCATGTAGGATTAATAGTAGTGGAAGTTCATGTGGAAGGGCTAACATGGAAGCACCATTTAAGAAACGTAGGATGACTATTTATATTTTAATTTAATTCATGTCATGTGTGCATTTCATTTGCCACCTAAGCAGATTTTGTTAGTCATCTAACGGTAGGGACTAAATTTACTATGACTTGAAAATAAAGGGACTAGATTGACAGATTCCAAAATGTAAGGACCAAATTACAATCATTTAATTTTTATCCCAAAATGTAGGGATCAAATTGTCTGTGTTTTCGCCTTAATTTTATCTCTACATTTTGGTAATAGTCTATTTGATCCATGTTATTTTCAATTTGATACATTTTAGGGACCAAAATGCCCCATAAAACTTAAAAATTATAAAAATATTCCTAAAACCTCAATGAAAATACCTAAAATCCTCTAAAATGACTAAAATATACCTTAATCTAAATGACTAAAATACCCTGAAAATTCATAAAATAATTGAAATACTATCAAAACCTCCAAAATGACTAAAATACCTTAAAACCTAAAAATTACCAACATACCCACCTAAAACCTCCAATGTTCGAAATACCCCAAATCGTAAAATGATTGAATTGTCCCTAAAACCTATAAAAAGGACTAAGATACCCTCTAAGCCTCTAAAATGCTTAAAATACTTTGAAAACCTAAAAAATAACCATAATACATTGAAAGCCAAAAAATTGACTAAAATACATTTGAATCATCCAAAATTCATTAAAAAAAAAAAAAAATACATTAACGCCTTTTCTTTTCTTTTATTATGTTTTTTGGCCTTCTTACCATTTTCTTTTCCTATTACAGTGGTCTTGAATCCATGGGAGAAAAAAAACTACATGTCATTTAAACTATCAATATTAACAAATAGTGGGTCACTGGATGGCCTATGGTATAGAAGTAGATCTCTTGAGAAGGGAAGAGTTCTCTTTGCTCTAGTTGCGTCCCTTGTCCCAAAGACCTAGGATCCAAAACTTTTCTGTTGAGAATACTATAAACAATCGCAAATTTGGTATAAGTTCAAGGATATTGGATTATGTTCATAAGAGTAGTGTCACACACACTAATCCACACAATTATGACTTCAAGTTACCATTTTAGTTTTCCGCGTGTACAGATATATGGATTAACTTGTGTAACTGTCAAAGGCTATTACAACTTTACAAGACTCACCCACACTTCTACATGACAGTGTAAACTGTCATGCTTGAGCAACAACTAGCAAGTAGCATTTGAAGCTTCAATACAGCTGCAATGATTCAACCAATCTGGAAGACCCACACGGTATATAGGACAGCCTCATCAGTTCAGCTAAGATGGTTTTGCGCTTCCAAATGACAAATAAGACGATGAATAGTTTCGAATTTCAAATAATACATCTAATTGATTGCTTACACAAAAAGATTGGATCATCTGATATGATTCATCAGCCTCATCAGTTCATCAAAAAAAGATTGGATCATCTGATGTGATTCATCAGCTAAATATATGTGAAATGGATTGGTGTTTAGAAGTACTCCCCCAAACAAATTGAATCATGAGTAGTTGAACTATGCCAATTACTGATTGGGGTCATTCCCCAAGCTAATTCTATCAACATACATGTCAAAGGTTTGGTTCAAAAACTGAAAAAAATACATAGCTCAGGCCATGACATCATGTTTTAAAATTATAAATACATAGCTTCCTAGCTAGAAAGTGAAATCCATTACAGTCCAACCAACTTGAGGAGAAGCAAATTGTTTTCATCTTCTCAATACAATCTTGAAACTTATTTGTAGCATTCACCTGTTGAGTGCATCATAAAAAATCTACTATCGACCAACTTTTACACGGAACTCTAGAAACAGTCTGAGACTGTACATTAAGTACATTGTTCACCTATGGTACCAAAAAAAAAAACTAGCAGGATGTAGAAAACTGAATTCTAAAGGATCGCCATCCACATAGCTAAGGATGACGCAGGCATATCATATGCATTGTAGGGGGGACGTAATCAAGTAATGTGTAACCTGGGAATAACAACCATGGATCCTGTTGAAATAGATTGCAGGTTTGCAACCGGCCTTAATGCGAAATAATATCCCACCTTGCAAAAGTACAGAAATAAGTTGTGTTTATAGTTGCTGCCAATAATAAATCGGATTGCACCAGTATAGAGCAATCATCAATGACTAGGACCCATAAAACATTCATCTTGGGAGTAAAGATACAACACATTTTCTAACAATCCAATCAATCGGTACATGCTTAGGGGTAGGAAGGTACTTAACATGCTTAATGGCATTCTAATATGCTATAATCTTGTTCAATTTTCGATTTATTTTTCTTACTCAGATGATTCAAGGGGACTATTAATTGCTTCACCAGTAATGCTTTTCCAGTGGCACTACCCAAAGTGTAAGAAGGTTAAAGCACTTTACCAGTATCTACACACAATGCAACCAACAACCAAAATCAAAATAAATCTGAATAAAACTAGAAAGGAGCAAGGAGACATTGAGAGATAAAAAGATATGAACGCATATTCAAATACTCAAATTAAGTTAACCATACATTAATCACCATTCTTGCAAATGTATTTTTCATCACTGTGTATGCGGGAGTGAGTGTGACCACTTAAGCAAGGGAAGAAGTTCCTCAAAACTTGGCTTGGGCTTGGGTTTGTTTTCATGACCAAAGTCATTATCGTCATCAACGCCACTCCTGCTTTTGGGATCCTGGTTGGCAAAGTCATTAACTTCTTCACTCAAATCTTCAGAATCTCCATTGACAAGGTCATCATCAACTCTAGCCTCTCTGTGTTGAGGATCACCGCGCACCAATTCATTGAAACGGGGCTCAGGGACTGCATAGTAGTCATCATAACCATCACCACCACCACGTTTTTGTTCAAGGCGTTTTTGTTCAAGGTAGCGACAGTCCAAATCCCGTCGGTTCTTGAGCTTATCCTCCAAAGGGCTATTGAGAAAACCAGTTACGAGAGATTTGGAAGTAAGCGAGGGATGAACTGCACGGGCTCCAACAGCAAGAACTGATTTGTAAAACGGAGAAGCGCTGTTTGTATAGGATATGCAGTTGGGTTTGGATGCAAAAGGACAAGGGGTGTGATTCTTTGGAGCAAAAGTAGGGAAAGGAAGACGATCAAGAATCGGATGTTGAAAGGTTAGCGCTCCTTGCATCATCGTTGTTTTGACTGCCGCATACGAGTTCAACATATTCCCTATCTGTGGGGTGGTGACCGCAGGGAGGCAAGGAAGGGTTTAGGGTTTGGTAGAAAGGTTTTAAATTAAATCCTCTTTTAACAGGGGATGTTAGTTCGAAAAATAAAATATCATCCTACTTATTGCCTTATTGGTCTGCATCTAGAGAAATTATACTAAATCCTCTTGGTGGAGTACTCTACTCCTCTCCCATTTCAAGCCCTACTCACTACTATAATTCATTAGCATATATATTTTCCAAAAAGTTGAAAACTAAGCGACAGGAGTTTTATAAAATATTCTAAAATATTAATGGGTAAAAAGATTACATAGGATATAATATATCATGTATCGTGCGCATAAGTCCTCTCTCATATGAGAGAATAGACCCCACAAAAGTTACAACTCTCATGTACGAGGGATGACTCATGTATTCAATACACAGTCCTGCTTATTAAACATGTCTTTCACTTATTAGATTTTAATACTACTTATGTTGTATCATTTAGTATCAAATACTTTTTATAAGTTCTAGTTCACAACATACTCTTCCTAAGGCTTTTGATTTAAATAAATTAGATGACAAAGATTATGCGGATTGCCAATCTTGTAAAGCCAATGTTCATATGTTAATGAGCATGAAGATCATGTATTTCAAGATTGCATTGCATTCTAGTATCTTATGTATAAATAAATTATAAAAAAGAATGCATTCTATTGCTTTTTTTAGGCATAAATATCATTACAACATTCTAGTATCTTTTGCTCTTTGCCTTTTGCGTATATTAATATTTTGATTCATACATGTACTTCACATCTTCATTTTAATCATGAATATCAAGGGTGTGTTTGAATACTGCTTATTTTACTGAAATTGAAAAATTATTACTGAAAATATTATAAATAAAAGTAAAAGTTAGTTAAAATAGTAAAATAAGACCCATGAATAGTGTCAAAAGGTGCAGTGAGACCCATAAATAGTAGCAAAAATAAGCTAAATAGTGAAATAATTTTAATTTTTCATTTCAATTCAAACGCACACCAAATATCGTTCTCTATAATTTTGTAAAACTCAAGAGAATTATATAATTCTATCTTTTTAGAGAGAGAGAGAGAGAGTTATTTAAAATGTTATATCTTTGTAGGCTGTAGATGTCCAATTCACCAATTGTTTCTTCTTATTTCATACTTGACAGTTTACTAGAACACACAAGCAGCCCACCCTAACAGGAAATTGAAAAAATAGAACGCATATCAACCACTTACCCCCCATTCTTTTTAAATTAAGTGGGAAAGAGTAGAGATTGACAATAATTTCAGAGTTACTGATATCAAAATGTTCAACTTGATTGTGGAACCTACTTCCACTATACTCCACGCTTCCAGTTTCAGGCTTTCAGCAACCTAAATGTTTTCAGTGGAGATTCTTTTCACATCCAAAACTCATGGAGATAGAAATGCCAGTATCCTACCATTCAGCCTCCAAACCAAGTATCAAGGCTAAGCTGGTTTTCATAGCTGATAGTGCATGGGCAGTTCCAGCTGGTATTTCCCCCACCAACAAAGTTTATTGGCCTTCAGCTAAACAATGGCAAGGGTACTTCAATTAACCAGACCACAGCCATCTCATCCTCAACCTAATTGAACAAACTCTAATGCAAGATCTAGCCCAAGACTTAGCCTAAAAGCAACAGCTCATGATATAAATCAACTTCCCAACCCTCTATTGTTCCCCAACTCACCTTGTCTTGAGATGGTAGCACCCAATAGCAACTTTGAGTAAGCTACTAAAAGTTATAAAGATTTATCAGTGAAATGTGTACAAGGGCTTGTCTTGAGAAAACAACCCATACCTTCTCCAAATGATTGAAAGACTCTTTAGAATCAATCATTTGCAAACTTTAATTTAAAACCATCAATAGGTTTTAACAGTTTCAAAAAAATACTATTCATATCTCAGCTGTAAACTATGCCAGAGATTCTTCAGAATATTAACTTCACAAGGGTACTTAATATCGAAGTCTTCTAACACCACAGTCAAGCCGTAATTAACTTGAGTAAAGAACCAATAGTTAAATTAGTTTGGTAAGGTTAGTATAATCAATAGGACTCGTGACCTCTAAAAAGTAACACTGGTAAAACTGGTCACAGAATTTCTAGTACCCAAATCCTCACCGTATTGAGAATAAGAACAACAGTAATATAAAGAAATTTACCTTCTTACAAGCAATTGCAACCAGATACAACTGTGCATAGCTCATAGTTAATTTTAAACAAAACCCATGTAATCTAAAACTCCATGAGCCATTCAAGGGCTCTGAAGTGTCATGTACCATTTTACTTGATCGGATCAGGTGTCATCGTTCCTCTTCAGTTTATGTCCATATAAACTGTCCAATTTCTAAAGGGGGTTGTCGGACTCTAAAAGCAACAGCTACTTGCAAACCTTGATTTAGGATTTCATTAAAAAAATAAGTTACAACCTTTTAAATTCATAGTGCTGCTTTAGCATATGGATTCATAATAGTAATCAGGGCATACAGACATATAATACAATTTAGGCAACTGTGGATGAAGTTGTGATTTAAGACTTATGAACAAATGAGAAACAGAGGCTTGGGAACTTGGCTTGTATCCTATCCAACCAGACAAATAAGCTCATACAACAAACTAATCCAACATATATGTTTGCATTGATTCAGAAACAGGGCCAAAATTCATACAATTTAGTTGCATAAATCATTATTTAATATAATTTCTCAGCACTCTGCAGCTTTTATTTATCAATCTCAATACACCTAAAACGATTTCCAAATTTAGATTTTGACTTCATTCATTTTGCACTGGAAATACATTCCCAATAGAAGAAAAGTTATGTTACATCAATACATCTTATAAACAAACACAAGCTAATATTCAGTCTCTACTCTAACATCACCAAGAACTTTATCAACTAATATTTTTCCAATGATTAAAACCTTATGTCAGCAAGAACTCAGATTGTCAAATTGATCATTTTAAATTGATGGTTCCTCAGTATTTTCTCCAAAATTCAAAATATAGCCCCATGTAACATCCAAAAAGCAGAACACAATAGCAATGCAATGCACACTCAATTCCATCCCTACACTTTAAACAACTAAAAATGTATAATAAATATACATAAAAACGTTTACCCAGTACACAAAACTCCCACTTTTGTGGAGACTATATCAGACTCACCTGCAATTTGTTGTTTTGGGTGGTCAGCGCACCAAGGCCCGAGCACTTTAGGTGGAAGGCTCTTGTCAGCGCACCAAGGCCCAACCTCTTATAATAAATATACATAATTGATAGTACAAAAATCAGAGATTCAGTGACAACCCGCACGCAAAATACTGATAACATTAAAAAGGAAAAAAAAAATTGTTGACATAACAAAAGCGAGGAATTCTAATTGCGGATATAAATAAATACAAAGTAAAATAAGAAAAAAAAAAAAAAAGAAAGAAAAAAACCCAGAAAAGAAGAAGAAGAATCTTATTCTTTGGGCTTGCGAATTCTATAGGTGATGCGGCCTTTTGTGGAGTCATAGCGACTGACTTCAACTTTCACTCTATCCCCAGGTAGTATACGAATGAAATTCTTTCGGATGCTGCCAGAAATGTAACCGAGGATTAAGTCTTGGTTGTCCAACCGAACCCTGAACATGCCGTTGGGGAGTGACTCGGTGATTGAGCCTTCGTGGGTCCATTTCTGTTCCTCTGCCTTTTTTGGGGCTCGGTCTGAGTTGGGAGATTTGGCTAGAAGAACCAGCTGTGGGTGGCTCTTGTTGTTGGGGATGAGAAGTGGGTTTGAGAATTTGTGGGTTTGGGACTGGGGGAGTGAGAGTGAGAGTGGGAAGAAGAGGAGAGTGCGGTTTGTTGGGAGAAGATGGGGTTGGAATGAAGGTGAGAGTGAGCTCAACATTGTGATGGTGTGTTTTTTTTTTTGGCTTTTTGTTTTTGGGGTCTTTGTTTTGTGGTTTGATTGTTTGGTGTGGCTAGTAGAGAAAGAAGTGGTGAAGAGAAGGGTAAGGGATTTTTTGTGCTTTTTTATTTTAAATGAGTTTTTTTTTTTGGGGGGGGGGGGGGGGGTGTTTTGGGGTGGGGTGGGGGGAATCTAAAGGAAGATTAGGCCCAACCAACGTTGTAGTAGATAGGGGAAGGGCCCAAGTTGTTACAAAGTAGTTTACAGATAGTGGTGTGGGGAATTTCGAAGGTCATGGGCCTAAAATTACAACAGAGAGTAGCCCAGCCCACGGGGGAGAAATTATGAGGGTCCAATTAGCTGCGGAAAAGATAGACAGAAGATTACATATAAATGTGGGTGTTATGCTCATGGTGCTAGTCTACAATGAAAGTTCAGATTAGAAACGGGTAAAGAAGTTAATAACAAGTAAGAAAAAAGACCCATTAAAAAAATAAATAAATATAGGCGTAAATGCACTTTTAGTCTCGACATTTTAGCCATATTTCTATTTTGGTCCATACATTTTCATTTCACTACTTTTAGTCTCTAAACCAATTAACGTGTATTATTTTAGTCATTTCCGTCAGGCAACAGATGGAAATAGCCGGGTGGCTAACAAAGAGATTAAAATTTTAATAAAAATCCACCGTGGCTCTCGTCACCCATGCCACATGGGTTTCCCGTTCCTTTATGTCACACGTGACCCTTACTACAACCACCTACGACACGTGTGAACCCTCAAATTAGTCCACCTTCTCTTTCTGTGAACCCCCAAATTAAATCAGTCCACCTCTCTCTCGATCTAAGATAGCCATCAAACCACCATCACAGACAAACAAACCACCATTGCAAACAAACAAACCCAGAAATATATATACCCAAACCCATTTTTCTTGGAATAGCAAAGAAAAAAAAAGTAGTGAGAATAACGAAGAAAAGAAAAGAAGTGAGATCTCTATCTCTATGAACTGAAACCAATCACACAGGTATTAGCTTTCTCTGCATGTATGTCCTTATATATAGCTAGCTTTATATTATGCGTAGGGGCCACAATGTTGCTTTGTATATTCATTGTTTGGGTTTTGACTTTATTATGTTTGTTGGTCCTTGTCTGGGTATCTGTTTCTTTGTAGCTTCCAATGTGGTCCATGTTTTCCCTTGTTGAAGATAATGGCTGATTTTGTGTGTGATGTATTCTAAATTAGTAGGCCAAAATGCTAAGTCATTATTAAAGTGAGTTTATGATATATAATGTTAACATGTGTTTATTTGTGGATTACTATGCATGTGTCTATTTTTTATGACATTGTTGTTTAATATGTGTTTGTTTGAATTTTCCAGTGTGATCCCTCTATTCCCCGTTGAAGATAATGTGCATTACCATATTTTTAGAATTCGAAACAGCTAAGGTGGATTGTGGAATGATGAGTGCTGTTTTGGTAAATAATGTTATATAATGTGTGATATTTTGTTAACTAATGAGTGCTGTTTTGGAATGTATTTAGTATTATTTAAATGGTTTATATGTGTTTTGCATGCAGCATGAGTGAGCTATTTAGTTTGTTTGTGCATCATGGTGGGTATTTTATTGATAACCCTCGAAAATATGTGGGAGGTAAAGTGGATATAGTGGACAATTGTGACCCTGATAGGTGGTCCAAGACAAGGATTGAGGGTATATGCAGGGACTTTGGATACACCTCTGTGAGCAGGCTTTGGTATAAAATGCCTAGTAATGATCTAGAGAGAGCTAATTTCTATTTGATAGTTGATGATGATGATGATGCCATGTTTATGACAGATTTAGTGATTGGTCATGACGAAATTCATGTGTTTGTAGAGCACCTTATGGATAATCCTATACTAATGGATGAAGGTGAGCATATTGGGGCAGATGTGCAGCCATTGGCAGTGGAGCAAAACCTTTTAGGATATGGCTATAATGATGATGATAGTAATGATGAAGGTAGTGACAATAGTAATTTTGGTAGTGAAAATCATAACAATGATAATGAGGATCCCATTGAAGTAGATGCTGAACAAGCCTACTCTAGGAGAGAAGGTAACACACCAATGGTTGAGGAGGTTAATGATGATGTTGTTGAGGTTGATGCTGCAGAGGTGTATTCTAGGAGAGCAGGTAAGGAACTTGTGACTCAACACCCATCTAAGGACAAGGACCCTAATGAAAGCAGTGACTATGGAAGTAAAGGAGGTGATACTGAAGGCAGTGGCCTAGAGGACGAAGATGTAATGAATCCTGATGAGAGGGAGTTTGTGGAGGACAGTAGTGATAGTTGGGATGGTTTTGATGAGGATGTTACTAAACCAGTACAAATGGGTGCTGGTGTAATGAACTCTAATTATAAGAGTGAGGAGTTACATAGTCTTGAGGAATCATCATTTGATGATGATATTGGGGATGATAGTGATGATAGCTCTAAGAATGAACTGAAAACGCCTGTGGGAAAGGGAATGGGACAAAAGAGGACATTCCCAGTGTTTAAGCTAGTTGCTAAGGCTAAACATATTAGATTTGAGAAAGATATGTTGTTCATAACACCTAAGAGATTCAAAGAAGCTATAACTAATTATGTAGTTCATGGTGGTTGAGGGATCAAATTTGCAAAGGATAAGAGCAGTTTGCCAGGAAAACTGCAAGTTTGTAGCATATCTAACAAAGTTGTCAAGAGAGAAGAGCTACCAACTAAGAACATTGAATCTGGAACACATATGTTCTAGGAGTTATAAGAATCCAAGGTGCACTTCTTCATACATTGGGAAGAAGTTGATGAAGAAGGTGATGAAGAAGGTGAGAAGACAACCTAACATGAAACTAAGAGACATCCAAGATGCTATACATGAGAATTTTACACTAAACATAAGTGTAAGAAAAGCCAGCAGGGCTAGGGAGAAGTCAAGAGAATATGTTGATGGGGCTCACACACAATAGTACAATCAGCTCTGGGAGTATTGTGAGGAGTTGAGGAGGGCTAACCCTGGCAGTACTATACTTATAAAGGTACATACCTTCAATGAAGGTGATTTGGCTATTGAGATGGACTTGGTTTGTGGGGTTCCTTATTTTGAGAGGTTGTACATATGCCTGGAGGGTTTCAAGAAATGGTTTATGGCTAGATGCAGGCCAATAATTGGTTTCGATGCCTGCCACTTGAAGACTAAGTCAGGTGGGCAATTAATCACAGCAGTTGCTAGAGACCCTAATGAAGAGTACTTCCCACTTGCATATGCTATAATGGAGGCTAAAACTAAAGACTCTTGGACTTGGTCCATAAATTTGCTACTTGCAGATATAGGTCAAAACACACGATAGACATTTATATCAGACCAGCAGAAGGTATGTATCTTTATTACCATATCTATATGCATTACCATATTGGATGTATAGAGTTACTAACACCACAATTGTTGTTGTTGTACTGACAGGGGTTGGTGCAGACCTTCATTGATAATTAGCCACAATATAAGCATAGGATCTGCTACAGACACCTCTACAATAATCTCAAGAAGAACCATCTTAGTGTTCTAATTAGAGAGTTGTTTTGGAAAGCAACCAAAGCTACTTATAAATTTGAGTTTGATAGGCTGATGGATAAACTGAAGGGAATTGATGAGGATGCACACAGCTGGTTGCAAGATCATTCAACCACCATATGGGCCAGACACATGTTCAGTGAGGATAGGTTGAGTGATACAGTACTGAACAACATGTGTGAGAGTTTTAACAGCAAGATTCTGAAGTTTAGATCTAAGCCTATAATTACGATGGTATGAATCTAAGCCTCTAAGTAATAGTTAGTCAGATACATTGTTTGATTAACAATTTGTGTGTGATTGCAGCTGGAGTCCATCAGGTTATATCTTATGACCAGGTTTCAAGAGAACAGACAAAAGATCATGAGAGTGGAATAAGAGATATTCTCTAAAGTGCTTAAGAGGTTGCATATAGAAAAGACTGCAAGCAGTAGGTGGCTTGCTTGTTAGGCAGGTCATACACAGTTTGAGGTTAAAAATGGATTGCAAAGCTTCACTGTGGACTTGGCCAAAGGACATTGTAGTTGTAGGAAATAGGAAACAACTGGCATACCATGTGCCCATGCAATTTCCTGCATATTTTTCGACAGGCAAGATGCTGAGTAGTATGTGCACAGGTGTTTTCATGGCCCAAGAAGAAGAGAGAAAGGAAGCCTAGTGAACTAGCAAGTAAGAGAGTTGGTATCTCCAAATAGTGTAGGGCCTGTGGTAAAATAGGATACAATAAAAGAAGTTGCAAGAGTGAGATTGGAGGAAACTCTTCACTATTAAGCACCACAAACAGAACTAGTGTAACCAATAAGGTAACAATCTACCATATCTATCAAGTAGATGCTTTTACATAATACATGTTAATAAATGTGTGAGAGTTTTTACATATTACATGTCAATAAATGTGGATTTCTTGTTTGTAGACCAGCAGATAGAGAAACTCTTCCAACATCAATCAGCCAATAGGACAAGCTCAAGCTCAGCCACCCCATTTGCACCGTCTCAGCCATTTGTATCATCCTAGTCCAGCATGCATAGCTTTATTCCTGATTCACCAACTCAGCCATGGACAAGCTCTCTTAGTCCATTTCCATCATTCTAGTCCAGCATGCATAGCTTCACTCCTAATGCATTTCCTCGGCCATGGACAAGCTCTTCTAGGCCATTTGCACCATACCAGACCAGCATGCACTGCTCATCCTGCCCCAGTGCACCATACCAGTACACCATGCACAGCTCTGCCACACCTTTTCCACCACCCCAGTCTAGTATGCATAGCTCTAGTCCAAGTGCAAACCAGACCAGGATGAGCCAATCCAGTCTAAGTGCACCACCTTAAGCCCCCATAGGATCATCCAATCCAGTTTAGGCTAGCAGAAGCTTATTCTTTCAAACTTATGAAGATTAGTCCAATTCCAATCCAATTGCACCACCCAACTTAGGCAACAGTCCAACTCCAAGATTGAGGAGGAAAAGGATGGTCACATCAAAGACACTGAATGCGTCCAAGAAGGCATCTAGATACATGGGGCCTATCAAGTATGCTAGGAGTCAGTCATCAAGGCATGCTCCAAAGAAAAAATGAATAGCTTCTCGTTTTATATCTTTTGATGAATGGCTTGTGTTTTGTATAATTATAGCCAAGCCCTTATTTTGTATAATAGGTATTAGTTAAACAATGCCCTGCTGTTTGGGTTAATATTGGCAGTTGAACAATGCCCTTTTGTTATTTAAACATACTTTTGCTTTTTGTAATGATAACTATGAAGATGTTTAGGTTAAGTTTGGCAGTATGTTAATTAAGATGCTAGGATTTCAAGATTGAGTTTGTTATTTCCTTCTGTCTTGTTTTATATGTGTAGTATAGTGCTTTCTTGGAATATGTTATCTGTTAATACCAGTTTTATTTGTTGCATGCACTTGCAACTATGTTACATGGTTCAACAGGGACATTTCTCTATAGCATGGTTCAACAGGGACTATGTTACACAACTAATACCAATCTTGCTATTTCCAATCCACACATACACACATTGAATGAGAAAGGTATTCATTTATTTCTTAACAAAAAGAGTACAAAATAAGCAGCAGCTGTGTCATTGCTAATAACTAATCCTACCAAAATTGAGCACACTGCCAACCCTCTGTACATAAACACTGCAACCCTACATGCACTACCAACCACAGCAACCCACACAAGTTAATTCCACCCCGTACCTAAGCAAACATAAAACTACAAATATCACCACTAGAAATGCCACAACTACAACTATAAACTTCTCTCTCTTTTTGTAGTCTACAAGCTCAGCCTCAAGTTTGATGTTATGGCATGAAGGGCTATGGACATGTGTATATAAAAGAGTAGAAGTAAAAATGGTGAATGGAAATGCAAAGAATTTTTTGTGTGTGAGAGAGAAGAAAAATCTTGAAACATTGAATCAAATGTAATAAATAGTAGTCTTAAAATATTGAATAAAAAAAGTCTTGAAACATTGATCGAAAGGAAATAAAGAGTCCATATTTTTAAATTTTTTCTTATCTTTGATGTGGCTTAAGAGTATTTCAATTCTCTTCATAGAGTGCACCACATGACAGAACCTCATACTCTCCTACATGAGGTCTCTGCGTGTGTGTCTATATATATATATATATAACAATTATAATTCTATTAAATTGTTTATTTCATTTGTTATGGATATCAATTAATATTTTTAGAATTAATTTAATTTTCAAATCGTGTTTTTTAATCGTAAGTGGTTGGGTAGGAAATGAAGACAAGTTTTGTTGGATCTTGAATTGGTTCTTAACGGTAGACCTGCTAAGATTCGACCAAGACCAGCTAACTTGTTCAAACCTATACAGAAAAAATAAGGTGAAAAATAGGAATAGTAACCCATTTTAGTTCGATAAGTTTTTAAGGGCATTCTTATCAAAGATGCTAAATGCTTTGATATGCTATTTTTATAGCTCTAAGCACAAAAACAAGATCCATCAAAGAAGGCAAATGCTAAATTTTTTGACACCCAGCTACAATGCACTGCTATCTCTAGCAGCACACTGTAGCTGAGTGTCAAACCCAAATATTATATTTTAATCCCCACACATGCCCTCTCTCTTTCTCACATGCAAGCTCTTCTCTTCTATTGGTCCCCCCTCGACCTAAGCTCTTTTCTTCTCCCTATGGCAGAACCTAAAAACCTAAGCTTGATTTGGCATTCAAATCGGGTTGAGTTGGCGTTCTTGAGGCGTCATTCTTGAGTTGGCGTGGTTGGTGTTCTTGGCTAGAGTTGAGACTGGAGAGGCTGGGCAGCTGCGGTGATGGTCATCAGAGAGGTTCGGGTGGGTTTTGGCTGCAGTTTTGTGGTGGGTTCAAATCGGGGTGAGTTTAATTTGATTTTGGGTCTTGATTTGGTTTTGGAATTGTGTTTTGGTTTTACAATGTGACGGAGGAAGGGGAGAGGAAAGTGAAGCTGCCGCTGTGGAAGAAGATGACAATGGGGAGGGAAGTGGTGTTCGTGTCTGTGTTCGTGGGAACGAAGAGGTGGAATTAGAGGTTGCGAAAAGGGTCGACCATGATGTCTGAAGATTTGACACCCTTCACGAGTTTAGGGTTCGGGCTTGCTTTGACGTCGAGGAGAGAGAGGATACGGCGGTTAATGGTGCCGTTAGATCGGCAGAAAGTGTTGATGACAGGGGAGACGGCGAGACAGAGATCCAAATCTTCCATGGGAGGACCAAGGAATGAGAATCTGATGGTTTGTTTTCGTGTGTGTGTGTGGGTGCTACAAAGTTGAAGAAGTGATGGACCCTTTTTTTTTTTTTTTTTTTTTTTTTTTTTTTTTTTTGATTTTGGTGGTTAGGGGTTAAGGTTATGGTTGGTGGTGGCAGCGAGTGTTGGAAGTGGCAGTGAGTTTGTTGGTAGTGAAAGAGATGAGAATGAGTATAAAAAATAATAAAAAAATATTTTAATGAAGTGGTAAAAAATATAATATCTTTAATGTTGTGTGTATTGTAAAGTGAGGTGTTAAAATTGATAAAATAAGTTTTTGAGATGCTAAATGCTAAATTTTTTGAAATCTTTAATGAGAATGCTCTAACCGTGCTCGATTTTCACATGTCTACGTGGGTCAACCCTATAAATGCTCCAATCGAACCTGCTTACCAAACATTTATTTTAAACATAATTTTTTTATTGATTCATTTACAATATATTTTTGTGTACTAAGGGTCCATTTGGATACAACTTATTTTGCTGAAAATTGAAAATTGAAAATTGAAAACACTATCAAAATAATTTTTAAATGTGTAAATAGTACCGTAGGACCCATTTTTAATTTTTTTTTTTAATAAAATAGTTATGGGTCCCGTGAATAGTGCATAAACAGTGCACAATGTCTCCTGCACAGTGTAATATGCGTGCATGAACAGTGCGGGTTACTGTTCATAAGCCTAAATGAACTGTTCATGTCCCATGAACAGTGCAAGAGACGCTAAAAAGAAGAAAAAAAAAAAAACTGCAAAAAACGCAATGCAGGGGGAGGGACGCACATCCAAACACTCACTAAGTGTCCATTTGGCAACAATTATTTTTGCCAACTTATTTTACTATTAATCTTTTTTTGGGTACTAATCATGGGTCCCATCATGGTTGTCAAAATCCCAATCTGGATCTTACGTTCCTACGATTTTACGATCTCACATGCCCAAAACGATCTAAATCTTTCAAGGATCTTAGCGATCGTTCAGGATCGCACGATTTTGACGATTTCAAACGATTTTGGTTTCTTGTAATCTTTTTTAACTTAACAGAAGGTTCAGTTGGACCCAAATGAAAAATAATATTCCAATAGATCAAGTTTTGCTATTTTCATGTAGCGAGATAGAGTTGTACGGCACCCAACCCCATGCTTGCTTTTGGGGCCCATGTCTGTGAACAACGTTTGGGCCCTGGCCCAATTGGGCCGAAAGGCTCGGCCCTGGGCCATACGTTCCGTTAGTCCAGGTATTCTAACGAGGGCCGTGCCGAGCTCTTGTCCCGTACATTATGAATCTTGGAATGAACGGAGGTTACGGATTTCACTTTCTCGGCAATTCCCCGAGGACCGAGGCTGCCGTGTCATTCATTCAGGGAGGAACCAAGTTCCAAGGCCACCATCACCAAATCACCCACTTACCTTCGATCACATTGGACCTCTCACCGCACTTACCATAACGTGATGATGACCACCCCACTATGGGGAAGCTATAAATACAAGAACAACAGAAGGAAAGGGGGTTGGAGAATTGAGAGAAAAAAAACAGAGGAAAGAGGGAAAGAGAGTGAAAGAGTGCATGAATAGTCTCAGGATGTTGAACTACCCATAGTAGGAGGATTTCAAACCCACAATAGAAATAGATTGTAAGCCCAACGGTAGTCCAGCCCACTGGCCATTCTTGGGTGCGTACAATTGGCGCCGTCTGTGGGAATTCCCTGCATAGCCGTAGTTCAACTGGGACTCAAGTGCAGCGTTATGTCGAGGAGGGGTCACGAGAGTGAGGCCGAGAGCCGCTCGGCAGGGCAATCTCGGGGGTCATCCTGGAGAGAGAGGAGGCAGAAAAGGCATGAAGACAGGAACGACGAGCGGGACGAGAGATCAGGCCTCGGGGAGGGGTCATACCAGACGCAGCAACAAGTATCAAGTGAATCAGGGCGGAGACGGCGCGATGGCCGAGACGAGGAGTTGGAGCGGTTACGCAGGCAAGTAAGGGAATTGGAGTTAGAGGCGGAGGACAGGCGCCGAAACAGGAGGGCGGAATTGGGAGCCGAGCGCAACGATACAGGGTCCAACCAACTCGGGCCCCGCCATCGCAGGGGGCGTTCCCATTCCCAGGAGCACCACGACAGCCGAGACCGTTCGCATTCGCGGGAAGTGTTTCATCGAAGAGACCGTTCGCGGTCAGGGGGATACGCGGACTGAGGATCTGATTCGCCTGACAGGCAGAAACCTTATAATGCTGCAATGGATGTGATGAGCCGCGCATTGCGACGGGTAGCACGGTCACCGTTCTCGGATAACATTGAAAGAGCGGCGATGCCGAGCAGGTTCACCCGCCCGCCGTTTAATACCTATGATGGAAGATCGGATCCGGTAGAGCACGTCAGTCATTACATCCACATGATGTCCCTTCATTCACACAACGACGCGCTCATGTGCAGGGTATTCCCCTCCAGCCTGGGGCCAACCGCACTTCGGTGGTTTAACGGATTGCGGAAGGGATCCATTCACAGTTTCGCTGAGTTAATCCAAGAATTTGGTGTGCGGTTTGTGACGTGCAGCCGAGTACCACAACCCGTGGACGCCTTACTATCTATGAAGATGAAGGGGGGGGGGAAACCCTCCGTAATTATGCCAGCCGTTACTGGGAACTTTATAACGAAATAGGTGGGGGGAATGAGAAAATTGCGGCAAGCACCTTCAGAATGGGACTCCCCGAGGACTCCGAGCTGCGTGAGTCGCTGACGAAGAAACCTCCCGAGGACATGAGACAGCTCATGAGACGCATTGAAGAGTATAAGCGCCTGGAAGATGATCGGTTGCAGAGCAAAGGAAAGGCCCCGGCAGTGAGCCGGCCTCGGCAGGGGGGATTCCAACCGAGACCTCGGAAGGACTTCAAGATTCATGAGCCGTTTTGGCAGGCTGGGGAAGTTAGTTTGACATTCAGAGAGCCAGTACATCGAATTCTGGAACGGATCAAAAATGAGCCCTACTTCAGATGGCCGAACAAGATGGGAGGTGATCCCGCTCGGAGAAACCAGAATCTGTATTGCACCTATCACAAAGACAAGGGCCACACAACCGAGCAGTGTCGGGTATTAAAAGACCATTTGGCACAATTGGCAAGGGCAGGGCACTTGAAGGAGTTCGTGGTCGACGATGACCGAGGAACCAACGCGTCCACTCAACAGAGAGGGAACCCCCTGCCGCCACCAATTGGAGTGATCGAGATGATACTTGTCCCTACGCGGGGCCCCTTGGTGACAAAAACGGGGGTGTTGACCGTGGTGCCAATTGCGAGCCAACCAGAGACTAGGCCCCTGAGCAAGAAGGCCAAGCATGTCCGAGATGTGCTTACCTTTGACGAACAAGACTTAGAAGGGACAATACAACCACATGACGATGCATTGGTGGTCGCGGCGAGGATAGGTGGTTTTCTGGTTAAACGAATTATGATAGACCAAGGTAGTGGGGCCGACGTAATGTATCCAGACTTGTTTAAGGGGCTCGGATTAAAAAGTCAGGATTTAATGGAGTATGCTACGCCGCTTGTATCGTTCGATGGAAGAATTGTGGTCCCCGAAGGGCAGATATCCCTACCTGTGTGTATGGAAGGTAAAGAGGTCCTGGTTTCGTTTATAGTAGTTAAGTCCTTCTCCCCGTACACGGCGATACTGGGAAGGCCATGGATTCATGCCATGGGCGCCGTCCCCTCCACTTTACACGTAAAGATCAAGTTCCACACGGAGCAGGGCGTCGCCGTGGTTCGGGGATGTCAGAGGACGGCAAGGCAATGCCTTATCGCGGCAACGGATCTTCAAGCCCGGCAGGCCGAACACAAGGAAGCAGCCGAGGAACCCCTTTTATAGCAATTACAGAAGCCCCGAGAGGGATTGGGGGCTGAAGGGGCCGAGGAATTGGTAACGGTCCAGATCTTGCCGGATGACGATAAACGTTTTCAAGTAGGGGCTAGTATGTCACTCAAAGAAAGGGTGGAAGTGCTGTTGTGTCTGATTCAGAACATGGATGTTTTTGCGTGGAGTCCTTATGACGTGCCCGGGGTTAACCCCGAGTTCATTTTCCACAAACTTAACGTAGACCCCTCGGTCACTCCCAAGAAACAAAGACCGAGAAGGATTGCCAAAGAGCATGCAGAAGCCGTAGAAGTAGAAGTCCAGAGGCTCAAGGAGGCGGGGGCGATGAAAGAGATCTTTTTTCCGGAGTGGCTGGCGAATACGGTGGTGGTAAAGAAGAAGAATGGCAAGTGGAGAGTATGCGTGGATTTCACGGATTTAAACCGGGCATGTCCTAAAGACTCGTTCCCCATGCCGAAGATTGATCAACTAGTAGATGCCACTTGTGGGCACCCAAGGATGAGCTTTCTGGACGCTTTTCAAGGGTACCACCAGATAGCCCTGTCCGCTGAGGATCAAGAGAAGACAGCGTTTATAGCTCCCGACGCCAATTACCACTACACTGTGATGCCATTCGGGCTGAAAAACGCTGGAGCAACGTACCAGCGGATGATGATAAGAATGTTCCGAGACAAGATTGGCCGAACGGTTGAGGTCTATATCGACGACATGGTAGTTAAGAGCAAGGAGAAACTGCAACATGTTGAGGACCTCGGTGAAGTATTTGAGCGGCTACGGCAGTACAAGTTGCGCCTGAACGCAGAGAAGTGTGCTTTTGGTGTGGGGGCGGGGAAGTTTCTAGGGTATCTGATCTCCTGCCGAGGAATTGAGGTTAACCCGGACCAGATAGAGGCTATAAAACGGCTCCAATCTCCGAGCAATCCAAAAGAGGTGCAAGTCTTAACTGGAATGCTGGCCGCGCTCAATCGTTTCATCTCCAAGTTCTCGGACAAGTGCCGGCCATTTTACCAGCTTTTAAAGAAGTGGAAAGGGTTCCAATGGACAAGCGAGTGCGAGGAAGCTTTCCAGGGGCTGAAAGAGTATTTATCGCAGACGCCGGGGTTGGCAGCACCAGAACCCGGGGAAGAGCTTTATATGTACCTCTCGGTTTCCGAGCATGCAGTAAGTGCCGTGTTACTAACCGATAGGGGAACGCAGAGGCCAGTGTATTACATCAGCAAAACTCTAGCAGAACCAGAGACCAGATACTTGCCATTGGAGAAATTGGTGTTGTCACTCGTGCATGCTACAAGGAAATTGCCCCAGTATTTCCAAGCACATACCATATATGTGCTAACACAATACCCACTGCAGTCATTACTGAAGAGATCCGACTTCACGGGACGCATAGCTAAGTGGGGGACCTGGCTGGGGGCTTTCGACATACGGTACAGACCGAGGAAGGCGATCAAGGGCCAGGTCCTGGCCGACTTTGTAGCCGAATTTTCACCCCGAGCCCCGCAAGAAATGATCTGCCAGCTGAATTGCTGTCCGTGGAAGGTATATGTGGATGGCGCAGCCAACTCCTCGGGGTCAGGCGTAGGAGTGGTCATGATCAGCCCCGAGGGTATAAAATTGGAGCATTCATTCAGACTCGGATTTAGGGCCTCGAACAATGAAGCTGAATATGAGGCCCTATTAGCTGGGCTGAGGGTAGCCTCGGCGGTCGGTGCCCGGAATGTTGAAGTGTACACAGACTCACGACTGATAGTTAATCAGGTCCAAGGCAAGTTCGAGGCGCGTGATCCACGTATGAAGGCATATTTGGAACGGGGAAAGCAGGCTATGTCAGAGATTGGCACCGTAAAGTTAATACAGGTGGCTCGGTCCCAGAATAAGCATGCTGATTCCCTCGCCACCTTAGCTTCGTCCATAGCGGAAGGTATACCTCGGCTTGTGAGAGTGGAGTTGGTTCCAGAGCCGAGCATCTCGGCCAACATAGACTCATGCAGCTCGGGGGCAGTAGTTGCATCGGTTACGACGCTCGGGCGAAGTTGGATGGACCCTATCGTAACATATCTGGCCGATGATAAGCTCCCGACCGACGAAAAAGAGGCGGCTAAGATCCGTAGAATGGCCTCGAGATACTGGCTGTCGCCAGAGAAAAAGCTATACAGAAGATCATATGGGGGGCCGTATCTTTTATGTCTACACCCGGCGAAGGTTGAGGAATTGTTAGAAGAACTTCACGATGGGGTGTGCGGCAGCCACGTCGGCGGGAGATCTTTAGCACACCGGGCAATGACTCAGGGGTTTTGGTGGCCCAAGATGCAGAGAGACGCTGCCGAATATGCCCGTAGATGCGAGCAATGTCAGAAGCATGCGCCCCTAATCCACCAACCAGCTGGCTACCTCAACCCGGTTAGTAGCCCATGGCCGTTCGCACAGTGGGGGCTGGACATACTCGGGCCTTTCCCCCGAGCAACCGGAAATCGGCGTTTCGTCGTGGTAGCCGTGGACTACTTCACCAAATGGGCGGAGGCTGAACCTCTGGCTAATATCCGAGACGTGGACATAAAAAAGTTTGTGTGGAAGAATATAATTACAAGATTCGGTGTACCAAACACGCTCATTTCTGATAATGGCCTGCAGTTTTGCAGCAGGGTTTTCCAGGACTTTTGTAGAGACCTCGGCATCAGAAATCGGTACTCCACTCCTGCGTACCCGCAAAGCAATGGCCAGGCCGAAGCGGTGAATAAAGTAATCGTTAATGGACTGAAGAAAAGATTAGAAGGCGCAAAGGGGAATTGGGCCGAGGAGTTGCCGAGCGTTCTATGGGCTTACCGAACGACACCCAGGAGGTCAACAGGGGAAACACCATTTTCCCTCACTTACGGAACCGAAGCAGTAATACCAACTGAGGTAAGTCTGTGCAGCGGACGAGTGCTCGGATTCGATCCTGACGTGAACAACGGCCTACTGATCGAGCATTTGGACAAGTTAGAAGAATACCGAGAAGCTTCGGCCATACGGCTCGCCGAATATCAGCAGAAACTTGCCCAAAGGTATAATTGCGGCGTAAGGGCAAGAGAATTTGATGCCGGGGATTTGGTATTAAGGAAGGCAGTGGGGAGCATGCGAGATACAAATTCCGGGAAGTTAGCTCAAAACTGGGAAGGACCGTACAGGGTAACAGCTGTCGCCGGCTCGGGAGCCTATTTCTTGGAAGAGCTGGACGAGAGGCCGCTGCCCCGACCATGGAATGCCAACAACTTGAAGAAATTTTACTACTAACCGATCGTCTTCAAGGCTTTGAAGTAATGCGAACTGTTGTAATTATTCGAATATGGCAAATAACAGTGCGTATATATAGATATGGTTGAATTCTCAGATTAGAATTATTCCTGTCAGCCGAGAAGCCCTTACCGAGCAGGTGAAAACCTTAAAATTTTTCTAAGGACAGAAACCTGCTGCCAGGCTAACACGATATTGCCGAGCAGGTGAAAACCTTAAAATTCTCCTAAGGACAGAAACCTGCTGCCAGGCTAACACGATATTGCCGAGCAGGTGAAAACCTTAAAATTCTCCTAAGGACAGAAACCTGCTGCCAGGCTAACACGATATTGCCGAGCAGGTGAAAACCTTAAAATTCTCCTAAGGACAGAAACCTGCTGCCAGGCTAACACGATATTGCCGAGCAGGTGAAAACCTTAAAATTTTTCTAAGGACAGGAACCTGCTGCCAGGCTAACACGATATTGCCGAGCAGGTGAAAACCTTAAATTTTTTCCTAAGGACGGAAACCTGCTGCCAGGCTAACACGATATTGCCGAGCAGGTGAAAACCTTAAATTTTTCCTAAGGACGGAAACCTGCTGCCAGGCTAGCATGATATTGCCGAGCAGGTGAAAACCTTAAATTTTTTCCTAAGGCCAGAAGCCTGCTGCCGGGCTAAGACATTATTGCCGAGCATATAAAAAGATCAAATTCTTTCTAAGCGCAGAGGCCTGTCGCCGGGCAAAAATGTTTTTACCGAGCAAGTCGATGCCCACAAATCTATCTAAGGGCGGGCCCCTTTTTGGCCGAGCTCCATTTATATTGCTAATCTGTAGGAAACCTCAGAATTTTTCCTAAGTGAAAAAGTCTGCTCGGGCACGTGCAAGTGGAAATACTAAAACTACCTAGGAAGGAAACCCAAGTTAAAATTCAACCGGCCAATACGCTTTAGCCGTACAGCAGGCATTGTACATAAACAAAAATTCCTCATCTATAGAACGCTTTACCAATTCTTAACTTCAAGAGGATAACAACAAAATAAAGTAAACCGACGTAAAGCATTGTTCAATAATAGGTAAAATAAAACGAAGTTAAGGATTGTTCAGTCACCACAGCCCGGTGACAATAGGCAAATCATTTGAATAACAGTAATAACAAGTGCTAAGATAACTAAGAAATAAACTAAGGAAACTTAAAGCTTTTTCTTAGGCGGATGAATCAGCAGGTTGAGCGGGGGCTTCGGTCTGCACGGGGTCCTGGTCGAGCTGATCACCAGTACGGAGTTGGCTGGCCACCTCGGTTTCTTCCAGCTCTGCGTGAGCATCAATCTGTTCCACTAGTTCCCTCAGACTAGTTGTCTCCTCCTCGTCAAGGGGCCCAAGGGTAGCTTCTCGTATTGGGGAAGAAACCGGGAACGGGATTTGCGCAACGTTCCTCAGGGGGAGTCCTCGGGGACCCCCATGGCCTGTAAGGCAGCCATCCAACCCTCCTGGAAGCCGAGCTTCTGAGCCGCCCTTATAACCGGTTCCGCCGAGTTTTCAGCATCGGCAAAACCCTCGTTATACCATTTGCTCTCGCTCGCCTCAAGGGCCGCTCGGACTTCAGCCAGTTCTTTCTCGCGAGCGGTCCCTAGGCTCTCGGCTTCCGCTAGCCTCAGCTCTATGTCCCCCATGCTCCTGTGCAGCTCCGCATATTTATTCTCGGCCTCCGCCTTCGCCTTCTCGGCAGCTGCCGCCTTCTTCTCCGCCGCCGCAGCAGCAATGGCCTTCTCCTTGGCATTAACATCAGCCACATCCTTCAGAGCCCTTTCTCGGCCGGCATCCTCGGCAAGGTCACTGACGCGTCTGTCCAAAATACACGCCAGTTGCGCGGCCTGTAATGAAACATGAACGAGAAGCCCTATCCCAGTTAATTAAAAACGAATAATGTAAGGAAGAGAAAAACAAAGAACAGTTTGAAGTTCACTAACCGCGATAGTATGCCACTGCAGTCTCCGAGCCATGGACTCGTCCGTGCCCTCCTCGAAAGCCCGCACGTCCTCTGGAAGCAGCAAGCCCCGTGCCAAAGACTGGGCGACGTGACCGCCCGCCCCCTTGGCCCAAACATGAACGCTGGCGTCTGAAGGAAGGAGCTTGCCGTCCAGCATATACGAAGGCTGCCAGGCGGGTGCAGCACGGGAGGAGGATGCTACATTTGTCCCCGTCCGGGTTACGGGCTCTCGGATTACTATGCCGCTGGATGGCCGAGGTGGAGTCTTCGCTGTCAAGGTGGGAGGGGTGATTGCAGTTTGCTCGGTTGTCTTTTGTTTTTTTCTTTGCCGTGCTACCGGCGGAGGAGGAGGGGTCCGTCCGCCCCCTTGGGGCTGTTGCTGCTCGGTTGCTTGTCCGGCCCCGGGGATGAACCGGTTGATGGTCATTGTCCTTCTAGTCACCATCTCTTCAATATTAACAGGCTCGGGCTCGGCAACTACTTCTTCTACTTCTTGTTGAGGAGCCTCTTGGTCAATTTGGCCTTCTGGTTGAGCGGCCGCCTCCTGTTCGATCTGCTCGTGTGCGCGTTCTCGACGTGCCCGGGACACACGCTCGGCAGACTCGTCACGTAGTGGTTGACGTTCGTCCGAGCAGATATAACGTGGTCCGAGCTCACGGGCTTCTCCTACTGAAAACTTTGCAGGAAGGAAGCTCGGATGCCGAACGTCGATATAGGACAAGAGAGGGCTATCTACCAATAAAGCCTGGCCGAAGGCTTGCCAGGTAGTATACACTGGTTGAACGCCGAGGATCAAATGTGACGCTCGGAGTTGCCCGTCGTTATGCACAAATATCTCGGACCGTAACACGAAGTTTAAGTCGCGCACGTGCACAACCCTGAGGTCCTGGACGAATACTCTGCCGTCTGTGCATATCAACACGGGTAATTGTTAGCATCAATAGGAAGGCTTCACAAACTAAAACAATTGTACGGGCAGCATAGTAAAAAGTATAATGAAAACAAGTCTAATGAGTGGAACGAACCAACTTCACGCCTGGTGAGGGGGCACGGGAAACCACCGGCAAACCAGTTGCCGCGCACCCGGACAAATTCCCCGGCAGAATTTCTGTTCGAGTCAGGTAGGCAGGAGATTAGCCGTACCCTCATGTCTCTCACTCTTAAGTAATAGTTGGTTTTCTTGGCCCCACATAAATTATACATGTGGTTTATATCATGGTGATCTAACTGTAAGTCAAAAAGTTGGTTTAAACGCCTCACACAACTCACCACCCGAAAAAAGTTGGGAGGAAGCTGGTCGGGGCATAGGCCGTAGTACCTAAGGGTGTTGACTAAGAGAGGATCAATGGGAAACCTCACCCCACCCTCTAAAATGGACATCAAAGGGAAAAAGACGGTGTTTCCCCCTCTGTGGAGAGCCATTTCGCTCTCATGGCAATAGGCAATCTCCACATCATCAGGGATGTTAAAGGCCTGCCTGAAAGTGGCCAGGGCCGCTCTAGTGTCTAGGAGATACGAGTACCCCATCCTAAGAACTCTATTGGATAACGAACAAAGACTGGAAGGGAAAAAGGGAGAGAGGTGCAAAGAACTTACTTGGGTTCTAAAGGAGAAAGAGGATTCTGGGCTGGAGTATGAATGCTCGGAAGAATGCTCGGCAGAGAAGGAATCACAAGAAAACAAGAGCAGAAAGTGGCAAAATGGTTCAGAACTAACCTTATATAGGCTATCGCTGGGAAGAATGCAGCAATTAATTAGCCGTTGTGAGAATTAATTAGCAACCGTTCCGATTCCCGCGCCTCCTAAAGCCTGCGCTGCCTCGGTTCTCGAAGCGTCAGGTAATGATGATGGTTTATCCAGACAGCCAGCGGTGACGCACCTTTTTAGGCAGCAGAATTAATGACACTCTGAGAGATCCCAGGCATCAAATCCCCGAACACCTACGGTCCACCACCTCGGTAAGTTCCTTGATTCATGCCGAGCGCCGAACATGAATCAAGGGGGGGCTATTGTACGGCACCCAACCCCATGCCTGCTTTTGGGGCCCATGTTTGTGAACAACGTTTGGGCCCTGGCCCAATTGGGCCGAAAGGCTCGGCCCTGGGCCATACGTTCCGTTAGTCCAGGTATTCCAACGAGGGCCGTGCCGAGCTCTTGTCCCGTACATTATGAATCTTGGAATGAACGGAGGTTACGGATTTCACTTTCTCGGCAATTCCCCGAGGACCGAGGCTGCCGTGTCATTCATTCAGGGAGGAACCAAGTTCCAAGGCCACCATCACCAAATCACCCACTTACCTTCGATCACATTGGACCTCTCATCGCACTTACCATAACGTGATGATGACCACCCTACTATGGGGAAGCTATAAATACAAGAACAACAGAAGGAAAGGGGGTTGGAGAATTGAGAGAAAAAAAACAGAGGAAAGAGGGAAAGAGAGTGAAAGAGTGCATGAACAGTCTCAGGATGTTGAACTACCCATAGTAGGAGGATTTCAAACCCACAATAGAAATAGATTGTAAGCCCAACGGTAGTCCAGCCCACTGGCCATTCTTGGGTGCGTACAAGAGTGTTAGTTGAAAAAAAACAAAAAATAACATCCCAATAGAGTGTTACGTTTTGAGATTTTTGACAATTTAAATGATGTTTACAAATGGATGTAATGATGCATGGTAATTACATCAAATGGATGCAAATTTTTGATTTTTTGTGAATGTATAATTTATGTGATTATTTAAGATACCAATTTTTTTTTTCCAAATAATGTAAGATCTTACGATTCACAATCCGATCCTACGATCCACGATCCCATCTACCTCCAACGATCTTACGTAGGATCCCGATTTTGACAACCATGGGTCCCATTACACGTTTTGGTACTATTCATGGATCACACACTGTACTATGCCAGTTAAGTACTTTCAATAAAAAGTTTTCAATTTCAGCAAAATAAGCGGATCCTAAATGTAATTTTCTATGTCATAGATAAAAATACTTGTGACGTTAATCGTCAACTTGATGAGCAATTCTAAATACAAATGTTTTTAGTTCAGATCTACAACTTATATTGAGTTTATTATAGATTATTTATTTATTTATTTATCTAATGTATTATATTTTATTTTTAACGATGTATATAATGTATGCGTTTTGGATCAATATTTTTCTTTTGACTTTTTAACTTATTTGCTTTTATGCAACTGTATAAATGCATCAAATTTTTTGTTTAAGTACAACTGTAATTTTGCCAAATTTCAGCAAAAAAACAACTTTAAAAGCATACATATTTTATTGATTATTTAACTTTATTTCATGTATCATTTATAATATGTATACACATTTTATTTTATTTTATTTTTTAGAATTATTAGACTACTAGACTATTATAATTAATTGTCAGACTTGAAACTAAACGATTTATCTATGGACAAAGTTTGGGTGTAACTCGACTCAGGTAAAAATAGCCAAATATCACGTTTTGGCAAAATTTATGGCAAACTAGTTCTATTTTAGAAATATTTAGCAACCTACCACTTTTTTAGTACTTGAGTTTCATAAAATCGAGTTCTAAATAGTACTCGAGTTCAGTGAACTCGAGTTCCTAGGTGAGTCGCTAGCATGACACTGCTAACTTGGAACTTGTATGATTAAAAAAGTAATGTGGTACTCGATATAATGGAAATCAAGTACTTCTTTATAGTACTCAATTTTAAAGAAGTCGAGTACCCTTTTTTTTTTTTGGTAGTAGAAGACTGGTCCCCACAAACTCTGCTAAAACTTCTAAGCAAGTGATGAAATGTAAATGTAAATGAAAAAGAAGATTTTTTAGGAAAAAAAAAAAAGAAAGAAAGAAAAAGAAATGAAAGTTGGAATAACTAGGTTTTGAAATACTTGTTTGAAGGGAAGAGCTGAATAGTAGTAGTGGGTAGCAGGGAGCTTCAAACAAACAAATAGAAAGACATCAAGTTCTCTAACTCTCTCTCAGACAGAGTAAATTTGGATTTTGGTTTTGAAAATGGAGACGCTGAGACAGAAAATATATATTAAAAAAAAAATGGAGCAACAGCCATTTTTAAGTTCAGGGTGACTTTAAAATGAAGCCATTGACTGCAATGTAAAGAAAGAGAAAAGAGAAAAGAGTTTTTAATAATTCTAATAATGACTTTGAAAAGTCAGTTGTCGTGTGGGAGTGGGAGTGGGATGGATGGACAAAAAGGCAAAAAGAAAGGGTTTGCTGTTTGTTTACATTTACATTTCATCACTTGCTTGGAAGTTTCAGCAGAGTTGGTGTGAACCAGTCTTCCACTACGAAATAAAAAGTAGACAAAAAAAAAAAAAAGAATAATAGGGTACTCGACGTCAATAAGATCGAGTACTGCAAAGAAGTATTCGATTTCCGTATTGTCGAGTACCACAGTACTTTCACAAATTCCAGGTCAACAGTGTCATGCTGGCGACTCACCTAGGAACTCTAGTTCATTGAACTCGAGTACTATTTAGGTCTCGATTTTGTAAAACTCAAGTACGGAAAAAGTGGTAGATTGCTAAATATTTCCGAAACAGTGCTAATTTGCCACAAATTTTGCCAAAACGTGGTATTTGGCTATTTTCGCCCTCCATTTGATATCTTTTTATTAGATATGAATTTTAACAAATTTACAATTGGATTTCATTGTCTTCTTATATCCTGCATGCTCAGTGGCTACTCCAAGAATTTTTTCCGAAGTGGTCATTAAGAAACTTAAATTAAAAATAAAATAAAACTTGAATATATTGACATAAAAATAAAAATAAAAAGCTCAAATACATAGAGTTTTAAAATTTCCTTCAATGAGTTTTTCATATTTTGAAATTATTGTATGATAACTTATTTAATAATACTATCAGCTATTACTGGTTATTGAAGCAAGAATCCAAAAGGGGAGAAGAATTAAGTTTTTTTTTTTTTTTTTGAGAATTAAGTATTAATAATATCAAAAAGCTAAGGAAATTTCTACCAGACTAATAAAATCATAGGAAAATGTCAACAGAGTTTTTTTTTTGGATTGACTTGGGTTTATTTCAGGAAGTAAACAAGGCAAAGCAGTGTGCCAGTACTAGTAGCTGTAAAATAAGCAAATCAAAGTTCCCTTTGATTCCCATTACTATTTACCTATTGTAGTCCAAGAAAATTTTCCCAACTACACCAACCCATTTGCTAAAGCTTTCATTTGGGCTCTAGGTTGCACGGACACGCCATTTTTGGCGTCGTGTCCGTGTCCGACACGAGTCGGACACCGGAACGGCCACGACGCGCCAGATTCCGGTGTCCGGCGGTGTCCTTTTTTTTTTTTTTTTTTTTTTTTTTTTTTTTTTTTCGCTTCTCCGACACGGCGCCGACACGGCTCCGACACGGCGCCGACGCGGCTTCGACACGGCTCCTACGCGTGCGACACACCAGCAGTGAAAAAAAAAAAAAAAAAACCAAAAAAATCACAGATTTTGACGGTGTACTTACCAATATCGTTGATTTTGTGATAACCCTAACACAATAAAGCCAGTTAGAGTCTCTTTTGCTGAAATTTGAAAGTAAAACCACATCTTCTCAACCCAGTGAACTCAACCCGCCCTCCCTCTGTCACTGCCGCTGCCTCTGTACTTCGCCGGAGTTAGATCGGCCCGATCGGCGAGCTCCGACGACGACGCCGTGCCCTCTGTCCTCCGTCCCTTCCAATCTCTCTCTCTCTCTCGGCGTGGACTGGACAACAGGTCCGATTCTCAGCCCTCTCTGTTTTTCTTTTCTTTTTCCTTTCTTTCACTTTCAGATATATGGTGAATGAGTGGGTGTAAACGCGTTTTGTCTTTTGTGTGTCTTTTTTTTTTTTTTTCACTGCTGTGTGGCCGTAGCCCATGTGCCCTCTGTCCTTTTTATTTATTTATTTTTTTTATTTAATTTTATTTATATAAGTTATAACTTATATAAGTTATAATTTTTTTTTTTTTTTTGTGTCCTGCTATAGTTTTATTTATTTATTAAAGTTAAATATTGTACTCTAAACATTTTATGTGTATTATTGTACTACTTTGGGTGTTAATTTATTTATTTGTAGTTCTTACATAATTTAAATTCTAGATATAAACGTATTTTATGTGTAAAAATATTAAAAAATATGCCTAAATATAAAATTTAATTAATTATTTAACCGCCGTGTCCCCGCCGTGTCGTGTCCTTATTTTTCAAAAATTGTCGTATCCCCGTATCCGTGTCCGTGTCGTGTCCGTGTCCGTGTCCGTGTCCGTGTCCGTGCAACATAGTTTGGGCTTCGTTTGATGGACTTGAACTAGGACCCGAATGGAAAATACATGTATAAGCTATTTATATCTTCTGTTACACGCCAGACATTGAAGTACATGGGATTACAGATTGAATACAACTTATTTATTCGCTAGTGACACTGACGTTTCAAGGCTTTATTTATTTACAGAGCCTGTTAGATGGTGGACACAAGTTGTTTTTTCATACTGAAGTGTCCTAATTAATTTTTTTTTTTTTTGATACAAAAGTGTCCTAATTAATTGAATCACAAATGCGTGTGAAGGAGAAGTATAAAGAGGCAGAGTAAACTGCAAAACATTTGGTTCTTTAATTGTCATACTCAGATTCATGGAATCTGATCCTTATAGATATATGAAACAAAGCACCACCAAATAGAGATAACTTCAGCTAGGACAGGTATTGACAGAGCTATAAACTCAATTACAAGAAAGATAACCTAAAGAGATCATACAGATAACTTACAAAACATACAACATGCTCAATATATGTAAAAAGCCATAGATGGGGAATGTAAGATTCCTCTGGAAATTATGCGTCACTAACCACAGTCACCATTTCATACCCTTCCAACTCTCTAAACCTCCGAGGAAGGATGAACCGACCACCAAACCGCTGCTGCAAGAAAATGATCAATGCAAAAACCAAACCCCCAAGAGGGATAACCACATCCCAAGCAGTGGAATAAAAATCTGCACCAGGATTTGCATATATGTATGACCCATCATACTGGTGGAAATAATTGTGAGCCCTGTAAAGATCATATGTATGAGGTAGTAATCTGACTATAGTGTTCCCCATGTAGAATGCACAAGAGAGAGCTCTCTCTCTGGTGTTCAAAAACAGGTTGAGCAGTATTTGAGACAAAAGAAACCCATCCAAGACCAAACTAGCAAAAGATTTTAAATCACGCCAATAAGAACGTGCATTGGTTCTTAAGGTACTGTTCACCATCGCAACATTTTCATTATTTACCAAGTTGGCTATCACAGCTACTAAAGCCCCAGCTGCACATAATGGAAAAACCACAAAGAGAACCCTCTTCTCAGCAACCCACAAAGCCTTCTGATTTCCTTCGCCCCTTCTTGCGGACCATGTTCTATGCAGAAGACGGAATTGAAACAAGAAAACTACCATTCCAACCATCCTTACAATTACCTCATTTGCTTCAATCCATCCACCACTGTTAAGGAATATTCTTTGCCGACGATGATTTCCCAGGAATAAGGCTTCAAAGTTGAGCACAAGAGGTATCATGTAACCCAAAGTGAGAATTGACAGCATGACAAGTGAGGTGAAGGGAAGCACATGAGAGTGCCTTTTGACATGAAAGAGTTGGAGTCCCACAAAAACACATGAAAGTGTTGTGGAGACAAGTACCATGATGATTTCTGCATCCATCCGCCGAATGGAGGTTTGATCCCTGTAATAAGCATTTGCAGTCAAGTTTAAAACTTCAAAGTAAAGATTATCAAATTTTTCCCGTGTGCTTTGAATGGTTCCCTTGATAGGAACTGATTTCTTTTATTTGTTGAAGGGAACTCAAAATTGACAAGAATCTCACAATCCAAATAATCATTTGAGTCAAGAGTTCTGCACCCTACCATACACAAGATTCCTGTTTCAGCATCATACAACCCTTCAGCTACGATCTCAAAGCTCTCTTGAAATTTTGAAGATGTGTTGAATGGAGAGCTCTTTGAGTTACTCGAGTACGTTGTGAGGCCTATGTAGTAGCTGATATTGACTGGACCACTGCTGTTGAAATTCGCTGGCTCTTCAGACTCCATATAGCTTGAGTACTGATGGAGCTGATTATTAACAGAGATTGGGGTAGAATAGCCCCAACCCATTTTTCCTTTTGAAATTTTCACTGACATGTCAAATCTCATTTCATGAGAAAATGCATTTGGGTACACTTTCCCTTTGGTTTTAGCAGGATTTGAGCATGACTTTCTCGCTATGTTAATCTTGGAATACTCATACTTCACACTAGACACAGCAGTACCGCCTTGCATATGATTGCTACCACTTTGAAACATGATGTTATCGAAGTAACCGGATTCATTCACAGACCTTTCGCTCCAAAGTTGTCCCACAATGCTATTAACACCTCTGATTGACCAGACTGCAGGGAACCTCAAGCTCAACATGGTTGAACAATCACCAAGATAAGCATCAGAAAAAGATTGAGCCATGCCCATAAATTGGCAAGCAACAATACAGAGCTGATTCTTGCTCTCATCCCAGGATCCTTCCCCAACCAGAGCCATGTTGGGACTGAAATGCCGGTAATAATCAATATAGCTTCCGTTAGCAAACTCCACCAGGACTCGCATCCTTTCTTTATCCTCAGAACATTCAATTTCACTCAAAGACATAAGATTTGGCACATATCCGATATTCTTATCCAAAGGATTGCTGCAATTCTTTGCAGAAACGCAACCCCGTGAATATTTCAAATTGAATTGATTGACTGCCCTTGCGACTATTGAACAGAAACTGCGTGTTGGCAGAGAACTAAGTGACAAGCCTTTTGGAAGATGATTACTTCCACCAGAACAACGATCTTTGGAATCATCAGAAACATATGAGTACTTGTAATTCATTTGAGGAAACAACAACATGGAAATTGGATCAAAGTAGGAATCTTTATTATCAGAACTCAGACTCTCTAAAGTCCCAGTTATCAAACTAGTAATATTAGTTGACTTTGTGAGATTAGAGAGCTTAAGAACAGCAGAAAGCTTGAGCAGATAATCTTCTTTGGAGTAAGTAAAACCTGTTCCAACCGCATAAAAGTTCCCCTCTGGTTCTGATCAGTAACCTTGTAGTTTAAAAGTTATTGAATTTCTTCGAGGCCTATCTTGGTAGTAGATATTTGAGACTTGAAATGTCAAACTCAGATCAACCTTGAATAAGCCTGGGTTATCAGTTTCATGAACAGCTCTGGTGCGAAGTGAAATGGAGTTTGAGAAAGAGGGATAGTAAGAATACGAGTGTTGGTTGCGAAGTTTATCGCCACCAGTGTAGTAACCATTATGTGTTCGAGGAAGTGGCAATTTTGGGAGTGGAACTTGATTGGGTTTGGAGTCAGCGACCGTTGAAGAACAGTGTTCATCATAAATATCTTGAGAGGCAGAGGAAGTGACAGAGAAGAATGGGAAGGTGGTGGAAAGAAAAAAAAGGATGAAAAACCATGGCAGTGAGTGCCATTTTGGTGAAGCGTTGGTCATTGCAAAAGAGTTCATGGCCTTAGTAATTGTATCTTTCTTGTAGAGAAAAGAGAGATGAACAAGGACAACACTGGTGTTTGAAGACTGGACTACAGATGCTTATTTATAAGTTATAACGCAACCCTTTCTTTCTTGACTAATTATAATGGTTTTAAAAACCAGACTGGACCGGCCGGTCTGACCGGTTCAACCGTGAACTGGACTTTAATTCGGTCCGATTATGGCCAAAAACCGAAAATAGCCTAAAAACCGGGAAAATGTGAAAATCGGCCGGTTCAACCAGATAACCGAGAACCGGCAAGGTCAAAACGGATACTGATCGGTTGGGATTTTTTATCCTTTTCCTAGCCTAAAACTACCTTGTTTTGGCTAAAAACTAACCCTAATGACTCACACCTCTCCTAAACACTCTCATCTCTCATGCCTGACGCCTCATCTCACGGTCTCAAGCTCTCTGCCTCACTCAACTCAAGGTCACTCTCTTTGAAATCATGAATATCCCTCACTCTCTCTGCCTCACTCTCACGGTCTCATCTCATGCATACCTCTGAAAATTTTTTCCCTTTCTCATCCTCTCACATCTGAAGCTGTGAAGTGTTCTGGTATTTTTTTTCTTTTTTCTTTTTTCCTTCACTCTCACGGTCTCGCCCTCGCCCTTTCTACTTTCTGCTTCTCAGTGTCAGGTAATATTCTTTTCTTTTGTTATGATTACTTGATTTTGATTTTGATTTTGATTTTCTCAGTTCTTTTTTTATTTATTTCTCTTGGCTTCATCAGGTAATATTTAATATTATTTTCTTGTGATTTTGATTACTTCATTACTTGATTTTGATTTTGATCATTTTCTCTCTGTTTTTTTTTTTTTTTTTTTTTTTCAATTTCTCTCGGCTTCATCTCAGATTCTTAGTTCATGTTCTCGGCTTCATCTCAAGTTCTCCTTCCGTGACTTCACTAGTAAGTGGTAACTTCAATTATTAGTTTACAAAAGCATTTTAGTTTATTTGTGATTTTGTGTATGTTGTGCATTTGATTTACAGAGCATTATTGTTTGTGAAATATAGTTTACAGAGTATTATACTATTGTTTGTGTATGTTGTGTTGATGAATTTATTTGTTAATAAAATGGTTGCTGTTAGTCTGAAATTATTGACTATTGTTTGTGTATGTTGTGTTGATGAATTTATTTGTTGATAAAATGGTTGCTGTTAGTCTGAAATTATTGACTGTTGTTGGTGTATGCTGTGTTGATGAATTTATTTGTTGATAAAATTGTTACTGCCAGTCTGAAATTGTTGAGTGAAATGGAGTCTGCCTCTGTACCATCTAATGAACATGCTTCTACAACCGGGTCTAATGGTAATTCTTCATCTGTAAGAGCAAAATGTGATCTTGCATGGGATCATGTAACTAAAGAGTTGAAAGACGAAAAAAGTAGTTATAGATGTATACATTGTGGGAAAATTTATAAAGGAGGGGGCATCAATAGGATGAAAAGACATCTAGTTGGAATCATTTGGTGATGATCTTGATGCTCCTCCTAGATTTAGAGATAAAAATCATCCTATTCAAGTTGAAGAAGAAGAAGATGAGAATGAGGATGATGATAATGATGCTAGTGGTGGAGCATTTGGTTCACATGATGATATTGATTCCAATTTTCTTCATAAGAAATGAGGCTTGGGTCTTAAAACTTAGTAGTTGTTTGTTTAAAACTTTAAAACTTGTTTGCTATTTGGATGTAATGAACTTATTTGCTATTTTCCATTTGGATGTAAATGTAATGACTAATGAACTTATTTATTTGGTTTTGTTGAAAGTTTATTATGTTAAGGATGATTGTTTTGTAATGTTATTATGTTAAATTCTTTAAAAAGATGTTATATACTTATATACTTGTATATTTTTTTTTTTCAAGGAAACATATTTATTGCTATTGGTTTGTTAGTTTTAGTATATTAAAAAATTATCAATTATTTATATAGTTTAAATAAATAATAATTAAATTATTTATGACGTCACCGGTTCGACTCGGGCCGACCATTGGTCAGACCTCGGGCCGACCATAAAACAAGTAATTAGCTCCTTTTTCGGTTCTTTCACCATACCGATTTTTAAAACCATGCTAATTATTGGTTCACACTCCGGTCAGGGTCAGGAAATGTTTCACACAATATTCACACTTAACACCTGCCCCTAAACTGTAAAAATACACACTTACCTCCCTAAATTATTTCTCATGTAACACATGCTTTCCAAATTATGGGAATGTACTTACTTTCATAAACTATTATCTATGGAATAGTACACATACCCCCCGTAAACTCTTAATTGTGTAACATTTTGCACCCCATCTTATAAGTTATAGTTCAGAGAAGTAAGTATGCATTCTCATAATTTAGAAGGTAAATATAAAAGGAGTATAGTTTAATGATGTGAAGTGTGCATTCTCATAGTTTAGGTGCTAAGTGTAAAAAGGGTATAATTTAGAAGGTAAGTGTGTATTCTCATAATTTAAAAAAGTAATTGTAAAATTATATAAAGTTCAAGGGTACCAGTGTAATTAGCCTGAAGAAAAAAGTGTCATTATTTAGCAAGCAGCATTAATGCATTATACTATTATTCATTCTTTATTTTGAAAATTTCCAAAATAACGTTTATATAGAAAGTCAATGGACACAAATAACTAGTTTCCTAGTTTGTTATTTAGAAAAGTCAATGGGCACAAATGGTTACTCTCCTAATTTGTTATCAAATATATTTGAAAAGTTGATACTCAATTTTTATTTTTATTTTTATTTTTTTTAATATTAAGAAGAGTAGTTGAAAATTGTTAGCTAATTATTTCAAAAAATAATATATTAGATGGTATGTCATTAAAAATATGAATTTTCTACTGGAGGCAAATAGTACGAGAGGAAGAGAAGACAACAAGTGCTCATTTGGATTTGTCTAAAGGTCGCTATTGAGCCCCAAAAAAAGGCTCGTTTTGGACTTTTTTATTTTTTTTGTTAATACTAAGTATTTTAACACACATATGGGAAGAGGGCAAAATATCTTAAAAAAACTGACAGTAATATGCATTTAAAAAGGCTTTTGGACTAAGCCACAGATAAAAGATATATATATATATATATATATACATATATTTGTTGATAAACTTCAATCTATTAAAAAAGAGGGGGAAACACTAGTGGAAATCTTCCTTGTGCATTCTCATAGTTTAGGTGCTAAGTGTAAAAATGGTATAATTTAGAAGATAAGTGTGTATTCTCATAATTTAAAAAGGTAATTGTAAAATGATATAAAGTTCAAGGGTACCAGTGTAATTAGCCCAAACAAAAAAGTGTCATTATTTAGCTAGCAGCATTAATGCATTATACTATTATTCATTCTTTATTTTCAAAATTTCCAAAATAATGTTTATATAGAAAAGTTAATTGACACAAATAACTAGTTTCCTAGTTTGTTATTTAGAAAAGTCAATGGACACAAATGGTTACTCTCCTAATTTGTTATCAAATATATTTGAAAAGTTGATACTCAATTTTTATTTGATTTTTATTTTTATTTTAATATTAAGAAGAGTAGTTGAAAATTGTTAGCTAATTATTTCAAAAAATGATATATTAGATGGTATGTCATTAAAAATATGAATTTTCTAAAGGAGGCAAATAGTATGAGAGGAAAAGAAGACAACAAGTGCTCATTCGGATTTGTCTAAAGGTCACTATTGAGCCCCAAAAAAATGATCGTTTCGGACTTTTTTTTTTTTTTTAATACCAAGTATTTTAACACACATATAGAAAAAGAGGAGAAGATTATGATTTATGATTTATGAAGCTTCATTTATTTTTATTTTTTTTAAATTCAGGGCTGAGTAGTTAGAACGAATAGACATGATAATTCATTAATTGGGCACGCAGGTGGTTGGGAATGGTGGATTGTAGGTGGTATAAATGAAAAGCATTTTATGGAAAGAAAAAAAAATGGCTTTTATCTTAAGGATCAAAAAATAAAAATAAAAAGGATTAATGAAGCTGTTGTTCATTGCACAATTGATGTGGATATTTAATAAACATTGCACAATTGATGTGGATATTTAATAAAAGAAGGGAGTCAAAGGACACCAATGTGGTGGCGGCATAAAGGCTCTCAATGCCTCTAATGCTTAAGTTTAAAATGCTCTTTATATAGGAATAAACTTAAGTTTTTATTTATTTATTTTATTTATAGAATCATAAACTGAGAATTTAAATACTCAATGCGTTACCTTCATTGTAGTATGAATTTTTTTTTAATAGAAGAATTGTAGTGTGAAGTTGGGTTTATAATGATGAATCTTGCTATCATATTATTAGGGTCCATTACCTAATCTTTAGTTATTCTATCGTAGCAATTTTTTAGTTGAGGTAACAGTTCTAAACAGTTAACATTAAGAGGTAACAATTAACTTACAAGGCTCTGTAAAAATCATATATTTAGACAATATTCATGGGGCACAATTATTATTCCCCACGTTTGCATTTCAAGAGTTGCTGAGCTTGGCACCTACTCAATAATCTTGTATTTCATAGACCTAGGCAGAATTCTATCCAACTGGATGATAGACCTGAGCAAAGGTTCTAAGTTGGATATGTCATATGTATTGTAAGCTAGCTGAGTGTGTGTCTTTCTGTTCGTATCAAAAATCAAACCTGGTAAAACAATAATTAATTCTTTGTCCAACAAAATTTATGCGAGCTATTATTTTTAATCTCTCATTAGGCCAAGGAAGAATTGTCATGGCTATAAACATCTTTGAATAGTGAGGCCGTTTGTAAGCTTTACTAGTTAATAAAACTAGTCGCTAACCCGTACGATGCACGGAATATATTTCACTTTGCTTAAAATAAAATTTAAAATGAAAAAACATCATAACTTATCAAAATAAACATAAAATATACAATATTCATCGCAAAATGTTATTTGAGAATAAAATTACCATCAAAATGATATAAAGAAAAATTTCATGTCTAAACAACTCATCAAGGTGGAATCTGGTTATTGAACTTGTCAAGATATATAACCACAAACCAAAAATTTTAAGAACCAAAAGGGGATTATCATAAGAAATAAATGTGCCTTAGTTTGTATATGAATTTAATTTGTGGAAAATTTATAGCCACATACCAAAAGATTTATAGCCACATACTCAAATTTCTATATCACAACTGCAAATAATAATTATATAAAACTGATACAAACCAAGCACAGACAATCAATAGGCATTGTTGCTGGTCTTAAGCACTAAGATTTGAATCGCATTGTAATCATAACTGCATAATACATAATTAAATGTCAAGGCTTTCTAGAGCTTCACATATACTTCTTTAGGATCCTCTACAACACTTGTAGCAATGCAAAAGTTAAAAATAAAAAATAAAAATAAAAAGTAGTAGAGATTGCAAATAGAGAAGAGAGACTACCAAGTTTTTGTTGGGTTTTATGCTTCCACACCTTGGGCTGGAAGACATAGGTTGCAGCTTTGATTTTTCTTTAAAAAATAGAGATGCTTCATCTGCCATATATAATATAAAATAATTATTAGAATTTCAATTCAAAAACCAAACTCATAAAAATACTATCAAAATATAGAGATTAACCCAAATACTTATAAGAAAATCAATTCTAAACATAATAAAACAATAAGATAAAATGAAAATTTCAGGCACATATGAAAGCAAATAAAAAAAGACAAAACCTACGTTTTTTTTTTTTTTTTTTTTTTTTTTTTTTTTTTTTTTTTACGTGAGTCTCTCTCCTTCTTATTTTTTTAATCTTAAAGTGAAGTTAAGTTTAGGGTTTTGAGATGGTAATTGCTAGGGTTTTAAGGAGAGAAGAGATTTTGGTATTTTTATGCAAAAAACGTTATTTTAGGTCTAGGTGATTTATTTCCTTGTTTTTAGGCTCTTTTAATGTTTTTTTAGGTCAAATTTGGTTCCTATTATGGTTAGGTATTAATTAGGGCTTATTTTAGAATATATTTTCTTGTCCATCAAGTTTTATGGAGCCCTTAAATAGGCCTCCAAGTTTATATACGTTTTTCAATATTATTGTTATAATATATAAAACCTAAAATAAAAAGAATAAAAAATAAAAAGAAAAAGAAAATAGTGATGATGTGGAAAATTGTGAGAGTTTCAAAAGTTTCGGTTTTATATATATATAGATAAGAAACTGAAAGCGAAAGGGGAAAAATAGTGGGACAATTTATAAAGGCGAGGAAATTGCCACCATAGACCAATAAAGAGCAATTGAAAGAGTCATTATAATGTTCCTTTCTTCACTTCATTATAAACTAGAAAGCCCAGACACGGACATAGGTATTAGTATTGGTACAGAGACAGGTATGAAACAGCGATACAAGCAAATTTTAAAAATTTATAACAGGACACGGCAGATATGGGTATTGAAAGCTCGAAAATGTGTTAAAACACAAGAGCTATTTAGACTCCCAAATTAAAGTTACAGCTCGATTGATTTTAGTCTAACTTAAACTAAGTGCGGAATAAAGTAAATGCGAGTGGATAAACAAATAAACTACTCTAATTCATAATCATAAAACCACAGCAGTAGAATGAAAGGTAAAAGAGTAAGGAAGAAGAATGCAAATACAAGATAACATGTCGATATGTTATCGAAGAGGAAATCAAAGAACTCGGAGAAAAACCTCTCCGCTGCCCTCCAAGCGGTAATCGACTCACTAGACAATCAGTTGTGATACACGAATAGCAAGAGACCCTCCAAGCCTAATCTACTCAATGCACATAAGCCCTCCAAGCTCCTACTCCAACAAGACTTCTCGGAATCGTATCTTGTCTAACTCTCTAGATCCCACAATACGTCCGATTGCATCCGCCAAAGCTTGGCTTCTTCCAATGCTTCTCAATAGCACCAAAATCTCACTTGACACTTTGAAAGGGTGTGGTAAGTGTTTGGGTTATCAACATCTCAAGTGTATGGAAATAGAGACGTAGGAGTTGAGGAAAAATCACAATGAATTGTGTAGAGAATTATGGGTATAACAATCTCTAACTCTCAATGGTTGTGGCTAGGGTTTTCTCTCAGAAGCACTCCTCAACATCTGTGGGTAATGTGAGTATATATAGTGTGGGTACAGATAGTGTGTATCAGATATGACAGTTTAGCAAAACAGAATGTTTCGCGAGTATCTCGTGGGAAGGCCTTACCCGCAAGACACTCACGAAAACCAGCTGTCTCCATCTTGTCCTGACTCTTTGCATTCCAGTCATGTACAGGGCACATGCATCACTTTGCTGGAAGCTTACTCGCGGGCTACCCGCCAAAACAACTTTAGTCTTCAATTGCTTTGAGTCTTCACACACACACACACACACTCTCTCTCTCTTTCACACAACCCTTACAAATAAATCCTACATAAAATACATGGTACATAAGATTGAATAAAAATACAATCAAATTTGGCACGGAATTAAAGCCAACAAAAACAAGTTGTAAATTACAACTTTACAATCTCCCCCTTTGGCTATTCCATGACAAAACCCCTAAAACAAACTCTAGACTTAAACATAAGTTTGGCAACAGTGGCAAAACTCACTCACACCTAATCTAGAAGCTGTGAAGCACTTGCATGTATATACATGTAACCTAAAACACTCGCACACAAACAAAACTTTCATTAAGCTTATGACAAGTTGAATATATGGTACGTTTATGTGCAAGTAAAGTGCGATCAAATTTATAAACACTATATAACATATAAGCATATCTTGATCAAACAAGGTCAGTCATTAAAGAATGACTACAATGAACATTTAGCTAGTAAATGCTCATCCGAACACGCAATGTAATAAAAACCAATCACAATGATTAATTGCATGTCCAACACACAACCAATGCAAAATAGAAGGAGTATTTGCATCAAGGATACAAAATCCAAACACAGACACGGGTATGGGTATTGGTACAGATATAGGTATGAGTTAGTGATACAAGCCATTTTTAAAAAATTATAACAAGACATGGTGAGTAAGACCCAAATACAACAGAGGTATGACACAAGTACAACACCCCAAATAAAGTGCTTGTACTTCCTAAATTATAAATGAGTGTAAAGGAGTAAGGTAAAGAGTTAGGGAATCTTGATTAATCTTAGAAGCCAATAAATTTCACAGGAAAGAACAATTGAAACAATCATTATATTGTTCTTTTGTTCACTGTAATATAAATTAGTGTAAAAGAGAAAAGAACAATTGAAACAATCATTATATTGTTCTTTTGTTCACTGTGATATAAATTAGTGTAAAGAAGAGAGGTAAAGAATCTTGATTCATCTTAGAGACCAAAGGGAAAATATGAGAACGTGAGAAGGTTGTAGCTATCACTCATCACAGTAACTATGATTGAAAAAAATAAAAACCCGATTTGGCATTGTAATATAAAAGAATGGTTGGATAGAGGTCTATGAAATTCGGAATGGAAACTACGTTTTCCTAAGACAGAAGTACATCATCTTTCCAGGATTCTAATCATCATCCCATTTTGCCAAATACTGACTCACTGGAATGCAAATCACAAAAGCCTTTTAGGTTCGAGCAGATGTGGCTCACAGATCCTTCCTTCCCCAACTTAGTGGAAACAAGCTGGAAGTCCTCGGAAACTATTCCTTCATCCTCCTCTTCCCTCTCCAAGTTCCAACAACGCCTAGATTTCTTAACAGGTAGGATCATAGATTGGAATAAAAACCACTTTGGAAATTTATTCCAGTGAAAGAACCGACTTTTAACTAGCTTTCGTGGTATCCAAATTGCTCTAACTAGAAAACCCTGAGGTTTCCTATACTCACTGGAACAACAGCTTATCCAAGAATATAACACCACCTTACACCAAGAGTACTTATATTGGCAACTCAAATCTAGAATCATGTGGGTAAATTATGGCGATGCTAACACAAAATACTTTCATCTAAAAACCTTACAACATCGCAGCCAATCTTGTATTGTGACCCTCAAAGATGGGACAAGGCTATGGCTCTCTAGGGATGCTTTAACCACCCATATTATTGACGCGTTTAAAATTTTGTTTATGGCCACTTCATCTCAAATAAGGTCATAAGCCAGTTTAGGCCAACAACATAGTCAAAATAGCCCCTTTTCAAAACATTACTAGTGGCCCTCGAGTATTCCACAACCGAAGGAGATTTCTAGGAATGTCCTCTCTCTTCCTCCCTTGAAGGCCCCGAGGCCAAATGGGTATCATGCAATTTTTTTCCAAAATAATTGGCACATTCTCGAGCCAAGTGTGATTCAAGTCATTCAAGAGATTTTTGAAAAGTTAACTATTCCGCTTGATTGGGGCATAACCAATCTTGTCCTTATCCTAAAAGTGACTCACCTAGAGATGATCAATCGATTCCGACCGATTAGTCTATGTAATACTCTATATAATTTGGTAACCCGAGTTATCCTGCAGTGTCTCAAACCCTATATTGCAAATATTATTAATCCTTGTCAGGCAGGGTTTGTTCCAGGGCGCTAGACGAGTGATAATATTATTCTTGTTCAAGAGATTATTTGTAAGCTGATGCATAAAAGGGGTAAAAATGGTTACGTAGCGTTAAAATTAGACCTTGATAAAGCCTATGATCGCCTAGAATGGTTGTTTAATAAGAAATCGCTTGAATTTTTTCAAGTCCTGCCAAATCTGATCACGCTCATTATGAACATGATATCATCAACCCGCTACCATATACAATGGAATGGGGTTCCTCTTCTAGAAGTGATCCCAAATAAAGGAGTGCGTCAGGGAGACCCACTATCCCCATATCTCTTTTATTCTATGTTTGGAACGCCTCTCCATTTTGTTAGAGAAAGCGGTTCGGGATAGAATTATCCACCCTACAAGGTTCAAGGGCCAGATTCGAATCTCCCATTTATTTTTCGTGGATGATATTTTTTTGTTCACAAAAGCCAAGGTAATGGTCTGCCAGAATCTTAGTAGAATTTTACAGAAGTTTTGCCATTATTTGGGCCAAATCATTAGTACCCACAAATCTCGAATATGGTTTTCGCCTAACACCCCTCGAAGAACAAAGGATCAAGTTGCAGGAATATTTGGCATACCTGCCACAATGTAGATAGGCACATATTTAGGAACCCGCATTTTCACCACCCACCGAATGGCCTATGCATACCAATATTTAGTTGACAAAATTCAAAAGAGAATTGAAGGATGGCAGGCCAAATATCTTTCAATGGCTGGCCATGTCACATTAGTCAAATCTTCGGCGGCTTCCATTCCCATCTATGCCATGCAAACAACTCTGCTTCCCTAGAAAGTTAGCTGGCAATTAGACAAATTCAGTTGCTAGTTCTTATGGGGAGACACGAATAAGTAGCAGAATTGTCATATGGTTAGTTAGAAAACTATAACACTTCTGAAAGATGCAGGGGGTTTGGGAATACAATTGATTCGATATAGGAATAGGACAATTCTTATGAACCAAGCCTGGAGATTGTATCATCAGCCCAATATGCTTTGGGGCCAAGTCTTAAAAATATATTCCACACACGAACCTGTTTGATAGTGCTAAAACTCCTAGAGGGTCCCATATTTGGAAAGCCCTGTATAAAGGGATACAATGGTTATGAAATGGTATGAAATGGATATTAGGGGACATGCAAACTTTCAGGGTGTGGGATGACCATTAGATCCCTAGGGGCACCCTCTGGAGTTGCATTGAAGGACTGCTACTGCAAAATGAAGAAAATTGCCTAGTTAGCTCGTTGCAAAATAATCATACTTAGACTTTAGACTCTCTTCAAGTTTCTCTCCCAACATAAATTGAGCAACTTATTAGAGGTATTTTGGTGGCACAGCTTTCTAGGCTCCCAAATTCCTTTGTATGGCCATATAATAATGTTATTTGCTTGGTTAGTTTGGCATCAAAAATTTTATACCAACAAAAACATGTGCCTCTGGATAAACCATTATGGCATTAGATATGGAAATTACAATCCCCCAAAAAGATCCAACTATTCCTTTGGAAAGCCATAAGCTAAGGAGGTTTGGTGTCAATCGCTAGGTATCCTGCCACTTTCTTTTTTTCACACACCCTTACAAGCTTAGCTGTAAAGCAATGCTACCACTGATAGTGTTATTCTGCACCAACAACTCCCGTGGAAAATATAATTTCCCTTCCTATGTTGGCATTTATGGTTAGCTAGAAATAAACGTATTTTTAAGAACCGGTTCAAGCAGCTAGAAATAAACGTATTTATGGTTAGCATAAACTAGTCTACACAACGGTGCAAGCAGCTACAAAATATTTTTTTCTTAGCCAGCTTTGATAAACCGGTTCAAGATAGGACTCCACGAATTATTAAATGGGCTGTGCCAAATGAACCCTATGTAAAGCTAAATACGGATGGTAGTTCCATAGGAAACACAGGGATGGCAGCCGCAAGGGGCTTACTACGAGATAGCTTTGGGTTATGGATATCATGATTTTCTCTAAATATAGGTATAGCCACTAATAATATGGCATAGTTGGGAGCAATTAGGCAAGGCCTCCTGTTGGCATGGGACTTGGGGTTCAAATTTATCCAGCTCGAGATTGATTCTGTAACAATTTTATCCTGGTTAATTGACAAAATTCTACTTACCCTCCTGATGTGTTCCCTTTAATATGTTATTGCAGGAGCCTTATGGAGCGAGCATAGAAGGTTCAAGTGCACCATATATATCGTGAAGCAAACAACTGCGTGGATGCCCTAGCGAAACGGGGAAACCACCAACAGCATCAATTGACTATCTACAATACCTATCCTAGTTTTGTATACCACTATTTAATAAGGGATTTGGCCGACCTCGGGAGTACTAGACTATGTGCCCGAAGTTCGGATAATGATGTTGTTGTATAAAATTCTGCTATAATTATATAAGACTTCCCGTTTCTACCCAAAAAAAAAAAAAAACTATGATTGAAAAAATATATGGATTGGCCGATTTTAGTTTCCAAGATTCATGGAATTTAATCCTTATTTGAAACAAAGCACCAACTAAATAGAGACAACATGATGCGAACCTCAATCGACACGTTTTGAGACCCAACAAAAATATTGGAATACTTGCCCAAGAAAACTAAAATTCAGATTTTTGTTAGAAACCCTGACCGAACGTTTATAATCAAAACACGAACCAAAGGTATAAGTGTAACACCTTGACCCAATGATTATAATTGAATCACGAACCAAAGGTATAAAGTTTGAACGCCACAAGGAAGAATCCCTAGTAAGTTCACAGTTCTTGAAGAACCAAAAGAAGAACAAAGCCTCACATTTTCTGATTTTTATTCAATAATATCCCCCTATTACAATAAGTTCATGCTACTTATAAGACATGACTGAAAATAGAAAAAAAAAAAAAAGTATTGAATTAAAAGTTGATTTGGTCTGAAATTAGCAGATCCAAAATAAGAAAATAGCTAAAAACGTTCTAAATAATAAAAGCCCTAAATTAAGGTAGATCTGGTCTAAAACTATAAGCTCCAGAATAGGAAAAATGTATATTAACTAATATGGAGCTGAAAGTCAATTAGCCATTAATCCATGCCATAAATCACGCCCAATCAAGCCAGATTAGCCCTCAATAGCTTGGATTAAATTTATTATACCTTCATCTTCCTTTGAGCCAAGCTTGGAATGTCCAGCGTTAGAAACAACCAAAATCTCTTGAATCAACCCATTAAGTGCTTCTTTGATCTTCTTGGATCTTGCTTTAGTAATAGGCACAATTGGAACATGCAATGGACCCTTGAATGCTTGTTGATTCTCATCACAACATTAGTTTAGAATCACATAGGACATGCATTAAGAAAGTGAAATTTTACAAGAATTATAAGTTTGAACATCATACTGCTAAAAATCACAAACTTATAGCGTGCTCAAATATGTTAAAAGTCACTAATGGGAATTATTATGTTAGGTTCTAAAGATTTAGAATTAAATATTTAGAATCATCATTGTATTGTGTTGGCAAACGGAGATCAAAACATGTCTAGTCTAGGTGTTTAGGCAATGCTTAAATAAGGGTGATTCAAGTTTTGAGGTCCAGCTGTTTGCAGAAAAGAAAAGTGAGGTTTTTCCTTTCCCGACCGATCGAGAATTAGGCTCAACCGATTGAAAATCACAAGTCTAGTTTTTTTTTGCAGAATTTTAAGCAAGCCCAAGCCCGCGAAAATGTTTAGGGTTTCACTTAAACTTCTCTACATATAAAAGAAAAACCCTAGCCATATTTTGTGGTGTTGAAGAAGACTTATGTGATACTCTTTCTGAGATTTGAGAGGTTTTGTACCTTCTAACTACACAAGAATCTACCAGAGCAAGAACTACAATCAAGGATTGGTAGAAATAGTTGCTGCATCAAGATCAACAAGAAAAGGTGATCTAAAACCTTTGAGTGGGATCTCAAAGTCACAAGCAAGGCGGCTTGTATTGCTGTAAATCCAAGAAGAGAAGGAGTCTGTGAATTCGGAGCTTGCATGTGGTCATGTTAATAAGTTACTATTAGAGGTAGCATTAGATTTAGGGTTAAATCTTTTGTAAAAATTTCAATTCTCTTATAGTGGATTTGGTTTATCTTGAGGATAGCTGGGTCAAACCCTCTCAAGGTTTTTATCTTGAAACGGTTAGTTTCGTTGGTTTTTCTGGGTTATCATATCATGGTGTTATTTACTTTTCCGCATCTTTGCATGATATGATTTATTTATGTTGAACCTAGATTTGAAAATAATCTAAGTAATCACTTGATTAATAAATTAGATTAAACAATCTGTTTTAAGGGGTCTAAACCAACTTTCAAATTCCATTTTATCTCTTATTAGCAAGGAGCAAATAGTATTCAGTAATATAGGGGCGTCATTTTATGTGTAAGATTTGTCATGTAGTTATGCGTTAGTAATCACATGACCACCAAACCGCTGCTGCAAGCAAATGATCAATGCAAAAAGCAATCCCCTAGGGAGACAACAAAATCCCAAGCAATGGAATACAAATTCATACCAGGATTTGCATATATATATATATATATATGATTCATCATAGTGGCAAAAATATTTGTAAGAGCTTATCTCCTATTGTTTAATATACAATTTACGCAATATATAACGTAATTGATCCAACCAAAAGTCGTCTCATCAATTACAATAAGCCTAATTGACCTCAACTAATAAACCGCAAATACGTCCCATGAGAGGTTTTGTCGACCCATTCTTTTGTTTATGTCAAAAATCTATTTAATAATTATTATGCCTTTTGAGTTTTTACCATATAATAATCGTTGTGACTCCTCAAATATGTCAACTATTGAATTTTTTTTTTTTTTTTTCACTCATTGCTTTAGCATTTTTTATTGTCCAAATAATAATAATTTTTTTTATTATTATTATTTTCTTTCTATTGTTCTTGCATGTTAAATCTACGTTTGTTTGTTTGTTTGTTTTTTTTTTCTTTTTTTATATATATAATCACAAAAGTAAATTAATTTTATGCAATATATATATATATATATATATTGAAGTTTTTCTTAATTTATTTTTGTGATTCTACGAAAAGTTTCATAAATCGTTAACCTGATTTCGGTGGATTTACTATTTGTGTTAATCGATGTAAGGGACATTCTGGCATTTTACCCCCCCCCCTTTTTTTTAATTGGCAATATACCCCTATTTCGAAACTATATAGGTTCGTGCTCCTGTTTCGATACTCGATAACCCTAAAATCGAGTTACTTAAAGTACTCGATTGGTTTAAAATCGAGTTATGCCCGATCAAACTTTAAAAAAAAAAAAAAAAAAAAAATTGCATAAAACTCGAGTAAATGGAAATCGAGTTCTAAAACGCCACTATAGGGCTTAAAAACGTCACTATAGGGCTTAAAAACGCCGCTATAGGGCCACTGAAACTGATATTCATACTTACTAAAAAAAATTTCCAGAAAAACGCCACTATAGGGATGGAAAAACGTCGCTATAGGGCAACTAAAACTGATATGCATACTTGTAAAAAAAAATTTCCAGAAAAACGCCACCATAGGGATGAAAAAACGCCGCTATAGGGCCAGTGAAACTGATATTCATACTTGTAAAAAAAAATTTCCAGAAAAACACTATAGGGATGAAAAAACGCCGCTATAGGAATGAAAAAACGCCGCTATAAGGCCACTGAAACTGATATGCATACTTATAAAAAAAACTCATAAAAAATTTTAAAAAATTTACATGGAACTCGAGTTCCCAGAACTCAAGTTCTATGCAATTTTTTTTTTTTTTTTTTTTTTTTTTTGAGTTTGATCAGGCATGACTCGATTTTAAACCAATCAAGTTTTGCGTTGAAACTCGATTTTATGGTAATCGAGTATTGAAACAGGGGCATATGCCTATATAGTTTCAAAACAGGGGCATATTGCTAAATTTTTTTAAAATTCAGGGCAAAAGGCCAGAATGTCCTCGATGTAAGTGCTAAAGTTTTTATTTTTATTTATTTTTTATTTTTTATTTTATTTTTTATGGAATGTAAGTGCTAAATTTGATTTGATTGAACGTGTTGTACTATGTGTGCTATTAAATAATTTTGTATATAAGTTACAGAAGGCGCTGTTCCATTCATGGGACAAAATGGGCTTCTGCCCTTTTTGGGCAAATTAAATAGGAAAATGCCCCTCTTTTAAAACTCGATTTTCTCAAAATCGAGTTATAAAAAAAAAAAAAAATATATATATATATATATATATGGAGCCCTATAGCCGCGTTTTTAAGGACCTCTAGTGACGTTTTCAAGACCTATAGTGACGTTTTTTAACTCGATTTCCATTAAATCAAGTTATAGGCAATTTTTTTTTAATTTTTTTAACCTATAACTCGATTTCATATAAATCAAGTTACAAAACGCCACTATAGGTCTTAAAACGTCACTATAGGCTCCTTAAAAACGCCACTATAGGACCTAAATCGATTTTGAGAAACTCGATTTTCAAAATAGGGGCATTTCCCTATTTAGTTTGGGAAAAGGGGTATAAGGCTAATTAATTTGCCTAAAAAGGGCAAAGGCCCATTTTGTCCTCCATTCATGACGGTTATGAGCCTTGCGGCTACCGCATTAGAAATATCCCCAAAACTGTTGTAGTGTTGTGGTTAGGTTTCAGTGAAACAACGTGTTCATTGCAAAGTTATAATTTTGGAATCCACATTTGGAGAAATTATAAGGAATGAAGGGTGTAAATTGGACAAGTGACGTAATCTATCATTTCACTAAAAGACTCTCATCTATTTAAAATTACTGAGTTAAAATTTTTTTTTAAACAAAAACCAATTACTGACTCAACATTTTAAACAAGCAGGACTTTTTTAATGGAATAGTGGACAAATGACGTGGTCCACCATGAGGATTGTCTAATTTCTTCCACATTTGATTGGTTCAAAAATACGAAAATTATTAAATACTTCGGAGTACTATAAATGTGAACTCTCCCTTCTCACATAAATTATGAGTCTCAACATAAATTTAATTTTTGAGTTATGAGAGAGGGGAGAGTATGTATTTATGGTACTCTAAGAGTACTCAATAATTACTCTAGAAATACTCTCACATTCCTAGGTTTAAGTAGAGACAAAATTGAAGGACAATCTATTAAAAATACATCTCTACCTCCCACGTTTCTAATTTCCACGTAAAACAATGACTATAAAATAGAACGGATTTGGCTTACTTTCAGTACTTTTTTTTTACTAAACAAGTCATTTTATTTTAAATACACAATGACAAGTGGTTGTGGGTTTTAACCCCACCTTTTATTTGTTAATGGGTAATGTAGCAGTCTCTCAATAAAATAAAAAGAGATTTATTTTTATAAAGTACTGGAAGTAAGCCAAACACAAATAAGACCACACTCTAGTTGGTTTTCAAACTCAAACAAATGGGTCTGTTTGGTAGTAATATTTAAATGTTGTTGTTCAATTTTAAGTGTTATAAAAATACGTGTTTGAGTGTTATAGAAATACGTGTTAGAAATGTTATTATTGGTCAAATACTGAAAATTGTTGTTTAAATAAGAGTGACAAACAGCCCTAACTTCCCACAAATAACTTCTCGAAGTTCATAAGCACTACATAGGAGCACATTTAACTATGCAAAAATACAGAGCATAATCTTGTAACAAAGGAAGATTCCAACAACATTGATTTTGTTAGAAATACTGAATGTAATAGTATTGTATTTCTTGATAAAAGAATGTACATAAGTGCCTTTATATAGGAGGCATATGTGTGCAGTACAAGTAAATATGTGTGCTATACAAGTAACCTAACTGGGCCTAAAGCCCATAACACTATATACGTTAACAGCCCCCCTCAAACTCAAGGTGGATGTGAGACCAACTTGAGGTTGTCAACTAAAGTACAAAGGCGTCCCTTAGGATGTGACTTGGTGAAGATATCTGCAAGTTAATCTTTAGAGGAGACTGAGATCAGCTTGAGAGCACCATGGATAAGATGAAAATGAATAAAATGACAATCGATCTCAATGTGTTTAGTCCGTTCATAGAAGACATCATTGTGAGCAATATGAATAGCACTCTGGTTGTCACAATAAAGAGGAGTAGCAGAGGATGTAGACACACCTAAGTCTTTGAGAAGCCATCGTAGCCAAAGGAGCTCAGATGTGGTATCAGCAAGGGCACGATATTCTGCTTCAGTACTGGAGCGGGCCACATGAGTTTGTTTCTTGCTTCGCCAAGAAATCAGAGAAGAACAAAGAAGAAAGCAATAACCAGTGGTGGACCTGCGATCAGTGGGGTCTCTTGCCCAATCAGCATCAGAAAATACACGAAGAGTAAGAGGAGACTGAGCAGAGTAGAAAAGACCATGGAAGAGAGTGTCCTTTAGGCATCGAAGAATGCACAGAACAGCAGCATAGTGAGTCGATCGTGGAGCAGACAGATACTAGCTCACCTGGTGAACAGCATAAGAAATGTCTGGATGAGTGACAGTAAGATAAACCAAGCTGCCAACCAAGCGTCCGTAAAAAGAGGTATTAGACAATGGTTTCCCCTCTGAGGGAGTCAGATGCGCATTAAGCTCAACTGAAGTGTCAACAGTCTTGCTATCAGTGAGTCCAGTGCGAGACAAGAGTTCAAAGGCATACTTGGCTTGAATAATATAAAGTCCATCTGTAAAATGAGTGATTTCAAAACCCAAGAAGTAGCTGAGATGTCCAAGATATTTCATCTCAAATTGCTGACTGAGAAAAGTCTTGAGTTCTTGAATGCCACTGAGGTCATCACCAGTTATGATCATATCATCCACATATAAGAGAAGTAAAATAGTGCCCTTGTCAATGCGACGAAGAAATAAGGCAGAATCATAGTGACTGGCCATGTAACCCAAGTGAGAGATGGTAGAGCTGAATTTGGCAAACCAAGCTTGTGGAGCTTGTTTAAGGCCATAAAGTGCACGTCGAAGGTGACAAACCTTGTTTGAGTCAACAGAGAGACCAAGAGGAGGTTGCATATACACTTCTTCACTTAAATCCCCATTAAGGAATGCATTTTTGACATCCATCTGAAAAAGGTCCCATTTACTGGCAGCAGCAACAGCTAAGAGGGCACGAAGAGATGAGATACGAGCAACCGGAGCAAAGGTCTCTTCATAATCAATCCCATACTCTTGTGTAAAACCTTTTGTAACAAGACAAGCTTTGTAGCGCTCAATGAACCCATCAGAGCAAGTCTTAATCTTGTAGATCCACTTACAACCAACCACAGATTTCCCAGGAGGAAGTGTCACCAAATCCCAAGTATGGTTTTTAGATAATGCATCAAGTTCCTCTTTCATTGCAATCTTCCATAAAGGGTCAGTGGAAGCCTCACGATAGGTGTGAGGCTCATGTAGTGTAGTAAGAGCAGTGTAACAATGATAGTCAAGTAAATGTGTAGGAATAGATCTTACCCGAGTTGAGTGACGAGGTGGAATGTCTTGTGCAAAATCTTTAGGTGGAGCAGGAGCAGGAGACCCAAGCTCAGGATTGGGTTTGGGTAGCTTGTCTTCAACCTGTTCATCTTCCACCTGTTCATTAAAGGGTGAACTAGGAAAGGGATCAGTGATATCTGGTGGTTGGACAAAGAAGTCTACAGCAACAAAATCAGGAGCAACTACAGGAAGATTAGGAGCAACTACAGAAGGAATATGTGCCTTATCTGGAAAAAGATCTAAGACAGAGAAGGAAGACAAGGAAGCACTGAAATGAGAGAGCTCGACAAAAAGGCGATGTTCCCAAAAGACAACATTACGGGAGATACGAAGATGATAAGAGACAGGATCATAACACCTATACCGCTTTTGAGTTTCGTCATAGCCAAGAAAACAACAAAGCCTTGACCGAGGCTCAAGGTTGTTATGCTCATGTGGCTGAAGAAGAACGAAACAAGTAGAACCGAAGGAGCGAATGTGGTGATAGTCTGGAGGTAACCCAAAAAGGCGCTCATATGGAGTTTGATTTTAGATAACAGGACTCAGAATGCGATTAATAGTATGAACAGCATGAAGAGCAGCTTCACCCCAAAAAGGAGCAAGAACCTTAGCAAAGAGAAGGAGAGCACGAACAGTGTCAAGAATATGACGAAGTTTTCGTTCGGCTCTACCATTTTGCTGAGAGGTACCTAGACAAGTTAGTTGATGAACAGTGCCATAGGAATGCAAAACAGCTTGGAAAGCATATTGAGTGTATTCAAGAGCATTATTAGATCGAAAAATTTTGATGCGTCTGGAAAACTGAGTTTCAACCATTTTTGCAAAATTAGATTATACTTCCAATAATTCAGAACGATGTTTCATATTAAAAATCCAACTATAGCGAGAGTAATCATCAACAAAGACAACAAAATATCTAAACCCACAAATACTAAAGACAGAGGAAGGCCCCCAAACATCAGAATGAATAAGGTCAAAGATATCAGTGGATATGGATTCACTAGTATTGAAAAGCAAAACTGGTTGTTTTCCTAACTGACATGAAACACAATCAAAATTTTCTGTAGATACTAAACCTAATAAACCTCTAGAAGCCAATTGTTGTACTCGAGAGGAAGATGCGTGACCAAGTCGAGCATGCCAAAATGCAAAGGAAGGAGTGGAAGAAACTGCAGCAGCAGCAGCAATAGAAACAAGAGCAACAAATGGAAGACAAAGGTTGTCCACGGGAAACATACGCCCAACTCTGGGACCGATCCCAAGCTCCTGTTCGGTCCTAGGATCCTGCACAATGCTCCCAGAATAATCAAAGGTAATGCGATAACCCAACTCAGCTAATTGTCCCACAGAAAATAAATTATAAGAAAGGTCAGGAACATTAAAGACTCTAGGAACTGAGAGGTTGGAGGTTGAAACTGAATCTATATTATGACCAAACATTGTGGAACCATTTGCTGTGCGAATATTAAGAGGGTGCGGTGCAGGTTTAAGGTTAGAAAATAAGGACGAGTGAGGTGTCATGTGATTGCAACAAGCAAAATCCATAAGCCAAGAGGTAGGAGACATACCAGATAAAGCTGAAAGAGAAGAGGAATAAGATGCATTACCAACTATACGTATGACATTGGCGATGATATTTATAAGGTCATCTCTGGAAACGGAGAAAGTGGATCCAGAAGACTTAGAATGTGCAGAGACAGGAGCCATTGGTTGGACACTCTCAGTGTTAGCAAAAGTAGTAGCAGAAATTAAAACAGCTGATTTGTTGCGATGCTCAATATTGTGGCCAAAACGTTTGCAAAATTTGCAAAAACGTTTGATGGATTGGCCGCGACAATTGTTGCAATAAGAAGAAGACATGTCCTTATTCTTCATTTAGAAGAAAAATATGCAAAGACGGACTGCAAAAATGAAATCTACACGAAAAACTGGGTAAAGAACACTGAACTACAAAAGTCAACTCTGGCAAAAAAGTCAACGGTCAACACTGGTCAAAGTCAACGGTCAACACTCTCAAGTCAACTGATGACCTCAGCTGACGTGGTGGGTGACGTCAGCAGATGTGGACGATGATGTCAACAGATGACGTCACGTAGGGCTGACGTCAGCAGGTGTAGAACTGGCGCGTGTAAGCGCGTGACGGCGCGTGAATAGGTTTGACGGCGCATGGCAGCGCGTGAGAAGGTCTGACGGCGAGTGAAAGTAGTAGCAGAAATTAAAACAGCTGATTTGTTGCGATGATAGCAAGTCTCAATATTGTGGCCAAAACGTTTGCAAAATTTGCAAAAACGTTTGATGGATTGGCCGCGACAATTGTTGCAATAAGAAGAAGACATGTCCTTATTCTTCATTTAGAAGAAAAATATGTAAAAACAGACTGCAAAAATGAAATCTACGCGAAAAACTGGGTAACGAACACCTGAACTGCAAAAGTCAACTCTGGCAAAAAAGTCAACGGTCAACACTAGTCAAAGTCAACGGTCAACGCTCTCAAGTCAACTGATGACGTCAGCTGACGTGGTGGGTGACGTCAGCAGATGTGGACGATGATGTCACGTAGGGCTGACGTCAGCTGGTGCAGAACTGGCTCGTGTAAGCGCGTGACGGCGCGTGAATAGGTCTGACGGCGCGTGGCAGCATGTGAGAAGGTCTGACGGCACGTGAGAAGGTCTGACGGTGCGTGGCGGCGCGTGTAGCGCGTGATCTTGTCCGCAAAATCTTTTGGAGGTGAGTGTGGGGGCGTGTAAGCTCCGATGACGGCGAGGTTTCCACGATTGAGTAGATCGGGGCAAGACGATCACTGTGGTACCTGAAAAATTCTTTTCGAAGCAAGATGAACAACGAAAACGATAAGTGCAGTGGTCTTGTGTGGTGCGGGACTTCTCAACGACGGCAGCTGCAAGTTCGGAACCTAAGGATGACGGCTGAAAGGCGTCGGAGGTTCTACAGCGAAAGACTGCAGCAGCGATTGTGACGACGGAAGCAATGTTGAGAATAGTGACACCAATAAAGACAAGACTGCGAAGAAAAGGTTAGAGTAGTGGCTCTAATACCATGTTAGAAATACTGAATGTAATAGTATTGTATTTCTTGATAAAAGAATGTACATAGGTGCCTTTATATAGGAGACATATGTGTGCAGTACAAGTAATTATGTGTGCTATACAAGTAACCTAACTGGGCCTAAAGCCCATAACACTATATACGTTAACAGATTTTAATCCTAGAGGTAATCTCTTTTTTTGAGTTGGTTAGTTCCAATGAATTTTATATAAAAATTAACTTTTTTTTCCTTTGTTTTATGCTTAGATTTTGATATCGATACAGATGGAAAGTGTTTTATGTGGCAGGTTTGTTTGATTATGCTTCTAATCTTTTTCACATGCCTATTATCCTCAAAATTTTATGATTTTATTTGGTAACACGTCCTAAAACGGCACTTCTCCACTTTTTTTCAATTATCAAATTCAAAAATTTTTTTTTTCTTTCACAAAATATTAGAAAACCAAATTCAAGTATTTGAAGAGATAAACGGTAGTTTAGAATTGCAAAATGAATCAAATTCTGTCTTTAGATTTTTTTTTTCTTTGTACTATTTATTTCATTGGGTTTACAAATATAAGTTTGTTTGTTTTTCCTTCCTTTAGTTTATTGTGTTAACAATTATGAGTTTCTATTCCTTCTTCTTTTTTTTCTTTTGTTTAATTTAATTTTTATGAATAGATTGTGAGTGGGATTGCATTGCCATTGGAATCTGATACCTTATACAAGGAGAAACATGAGATTATGAGGGTTTGGGGTACATACATTTGGACATGTTGTTATCTTCTTTTTATTTTATTATTATATTTCATTTTATTACTTGATTTGGTTTGAAAGTGTACGTTTCTCTTTTACATTGATGGTTCTAAAGTCAAATGTAGAAGATGAATCATTACCACCAATGTGATTGTATTTATATTTAGATACATGTTGATTTGGTTTTGTTTATTCATTCATTTCGTTTTCAAGAACTCACTCAATTAAAAAAATGTTATTTTTTCAGTAAATTAAAATGAATGAATGGAAAATTATGACATTAAACCTAAAATAAATAAATAAAAAGAGTCTCGTCACAAACGCAAATATATAAATGATTTTTTTGATTCATTGGAAAAGAGCCTCATCGCACCAAGAATATATAAAGAAAAGTGCTACGTCCACAACATTTTTATAATATTTTCATAACAAACCATGGGTGGTTAGTTGTTATTGGTTTAAATTTGAATTTAGCATTGAGATTACTTTTTTAACCCAACAATAACAACCAGTAATAACCTGCCACTTAAAATTTGTTGTAAAAATATAGTAAAAAAGAATCTCGTCACACATGCAAATATATAAATCATTTTTTTGATTCATTGGAAAAGAGCCTCATCACACCAAGAATATATAAAGAGAAATGCTACGTCCACAACATTTTTACAATATTTTCACAACAAACCATGGTTGGTTAGCTGTTATTGGTTTACATTTGAATTTAGCATTGAGATTACTTTTTTAACCCAACAATAACAACCAGTAATAGCCTGCCACTTAAATTTTGTTGTAAAAATGTTGTAAAAAAGATTCTCGTCACACATGCAAATATATAAATGATTTTTTTATTTATTGGAAAAGAGCCTCATTGCACCAAGAATATATATAGAGAAGTGCTACGTCAACAACATTTTTACAACATATTCATAATAAATCATGGGTGGTTAGTTGTTATTGGTTGAAATTTGAATTTAGCACTGAGATTACTTTTTCAACCCAACAATTACAACCAATAACAACTAACCACTCGTGATTTGTTGTAAAAATGTTGTGGATATATCATTTCGATATTCAACAATTGAATCAAACGTTATAATATTTAGATTTAAATTGTTCGAATCATTGACCGTTTAATTACTCCCAGAATTATATTAAGCTTGCGATTATGATCTTGTGCATTCATCTGATGGCTTTGAAATGGTACTGCATAAAGGTGACCTGCGGAGTGAATGGTGCAAATGCAAACCAATGGAAAAATTTAACATCTAACCTTCACTCCCTAACCTTTACAAAAATTACTAAAATTAATACTGCATATATACTAATTTAAAATATAAATAAATAAATAAATAGGAGAGGCCATGGCCCCCCAAAGCCAATGATTGGCTCTATCCCTGCTCATACAGTTCTTCCCTAAGCTAGAGATGGAACTATTTTGAAAGTTCAATATGGGTATGAAACACCTTTGAACGTTTTGACCCCAAATTACAAATTATCAATTCAAGCTTATTATCAAACAATTAATGTGCGGAATATAAACATAAGCTAATCACAGAATTGATAACTAATCTAAGCCAAATATAAACACATCCACAACAGTAAATAGAAGGCAAAGATAAAGGGAAGGAAAATACAAACACACGGACAACACACGATGTGTTATCGAAAAGGGAACCGAAGCCCTCGGCGTGAAACCTCTCTGCCGCCCTCCAAGCGGTCAATAATCCACTAGAAAATGTAGTTGGGATACATGAATAGCAATAGACCTTCCAAGCCTAATATACCCGATGTACCTAAGCCCTCCAAGCTTCTTACTCCAACAAGGTTGCGCCAAACCTTTTTCTTTTCTAGCTTACCGGATTCTGCTATAGCCCATAGCATCAACCAATATAGATTGGTTCCTTCCTAACTGCTTCCCAACAGCACCAAATAAACCTTCTCACGGATGTGGGTATGGTGAGAAAAGGATTTGGTCAAAAGCCTCTCAAAGATTGAACAATGAAGAGGGAGAGAGTAGAGGAATTTGAAGAGTCTCTAGGGTAAAGATTGTGGATGAATCAATCTTGTTTTTCTCTAGGGTTTCTCTCTAAAATTCTCTCTAGAAGCTCTCTACATATCGTAGGAATGGGGGGTATTTATACTGGAATGAGAATAGAATATGAAACGTCAGATTTTCCCAAACAGAGAATTTTGGCAACTTGACCTCGCGACTGGGTTTAGTCGCGAGTTCAAGCCGCGAGCTAACGGCCTGGCCAACCTGGGACTTTTGTCCTGTAGTGTAACAGCTGGCGCGACTCTTCAGCTTCTGACATGCTTGGCACGTGTGCAACTTCTGGCGACTTACAAGCCACGAGTCACCTGCGAGATCCAGTCGCGAGATTCTGTTTCTTTGCACAATCGTGAGCATTTCTTCACACTCTTTCACTCACTACCCTTACAAGTTTCCCACCTAAATACAGGGTTACTAAGTGCTTAAATTACAAGCATATTGGCACGGAATAAAGCCAACAAGATGGTTGATTAAATTCAACCTTACAATCTCCCCTTTGACTATTCCGTGACAAAACCCTACAACAGACTCTAGACTTAATGCGTGAGTAGGGAACAGTTGAACAAAACTCACTCACACCTAACTCTAGATTCTGAAATGCTCTTGAACATATAAACAAGTAACTCCTGAAACACAACAACACAATAATATCATTGTATAGAGAAAACTTGAAAAACATATAGAGCAATAGAAGTATTGATCAAGCAAAATGGAATAAAACAATAGACCATGGCAAGATCAAACAAGCAATCACTATACAAAAATGATCACTATGCTCATTCACACAAGGAATGAACATCCGGACATACAAGGTGATAAGCTCAATTGAAGAGTATCATTTGCAAGTCCAACACTCAACCAATGCATACAAACATATATACATCTAGGAACAATCCTACAAGGGCACAAGAGTGATGTACTAAATTGAAATGCATAGCATTTAACATCAAGTACATAAGGCACAAAGTAAGGCTACAAAGCAAAGAGATTGCATTGCATGGTACAAACCATAAAAGCCTACAAAAGCATAAGTGCAAGGAAATAAACCGTTAAAGCTTACAAAAGCAACATGGGTACAAAAGTACCATACAAATGCAAAGGAACAAATTATAAAGTACTTCCCTATTGTATCACTCCCCCTATCATGAATCATAGGAGCTGTGATGAACTTGGAACATATATACATGTAACCTGAAACACTTGCACAAAACACATTAGACCCTCAAGGTAAAGCAAGTAATAACCGAACAAGTAAAAAGCGATCAAGCAAACATGATGTGAAACATATGACCAACTTGATCAAACACAAAACAGTCATAAAGAAATGACAGTCAAGACAAAGTTTTCTTATTAACACAATGTCTTCTCCCCTTGGTATATGCATCTCCCCTATGGAATTTCTCTCCCCCTACAAATGTGCACGAGAAATAGAATTTCTCTCTCTAAGAATGTGCACAAGTGTCGTATAAAAATGACAAAAACTCTCCAGTATACTCTCTAGAGTATACTCTCCCCCTTTTTGTCAGAAATAGACAAATGGTCAAGGAGAAACGAGGGCAAGAGATGAGGATATGAATAATGATAATGATTCATAAGGGGTGCGAGATGGATGAGAAAATGAAGCTCAAACCTAAGACATGACAAGCTAGGATGAAGAAACGATGTATGAACCAATGCATGACAAGGGTAGCAAGGTGTGTGCAAGAGGTGGCTAAGTGCAATGCATGACCAATGCATGAAAAATGCACATGTGGGGTAAGGTGTGTTAAATACACAACCAATGAACCAAACATGTTCCTAATGAGGAAACATGAGAAGCCCCAAAGTTTAATACTCATCGGAGTCCAAACAAACAAGAAAATGCCTAAGAGACATTTTATTAAACACCTAGCATGCATACTATGAACAACAAAGTGAAACAATGCATGAACATCATGAAAAACCACCCTTAATACATATTCTTTTTTTTTTCCACAAGGGGCCAACATCCAAAGGAAATCATCAATAGAAACCAATCCCAAACAAGAATTTGACAAAAATTAAGTTTTCCCAACCCCTATGATGAAAATCCCAATCAAGAGCACAAAATTCTCCAAAACATAATCTAAGGATCAAAAACAATGAAAAGAGTATATAATTACCTTAGAGATGTTAATGGAATGAAAAACCATTCAAATTGATTTAATGTAAAAATAGTAAAAGAGGGGTTTAAGAGAGGATGGGAGAGGTTTAAAACAAGTTTCCCACGAAAAGCTGTTTAAAAAGCTGTTTATGGCCATTTCGCGACTGGGTGAGTCGCCAAGCGAGTCGCTAGGTAAGTCGCCAAAATTCTCGCGAGTCGCGAGTGAGTCGCGAAAGACTTCTGGATGAGCTCGCGACTGGGGTTGGCAACTGGCAAGTCACGAGGTGAGTCGTGAGAATTTTTGCGAGTGAGTCGCAAGTAAGTCGCGAGTGAATAAGACACACATCACATTTAAACAAGTACAATCGAACAAATGAATAAGATATTCATTGAACATTAGGCATGTGTGTTGTGTGTGTGTATCAAATGTGGAATAGTCCTTAGTCTAGAGTGAAGCTTCAATGATCAATTCAATCAAGCCATACACAACTAGTACTAAGTCAAGTGGTCTATCTCAATTATAGAAATGAACATATATGACCTCCCACAAGAAAATAATTTCATATCTTTGAAGCTTTTCATTTGGCTTCTTTACAAGTCAAAACATTTTATCAAACACCTAGCATGCATACTATGAACAACAACACTCAAACAACTCTACCAAACAGGTATTTTTTTTTTTTTAAAAAAAAAAAACAAACAAACAAACAAACAAGATGCCTTAAAAGAAAACCACTAAGACACTTTGTGAATTATGGATATGGTGATTGTCTTACTATAAATTCTTTAAATGTAGGAATGTCTGGTAAAGGTGGTGGTTCCTATTCGTAAATGATAAAGAATCATCGATTGTTTTCAATGGTTATGGTTATTCCAGTAATTCATATTAATATCTAATTCATGAATTTATTATTCTTTATATGCATATTTATTACTTAGAATATATTTTTACTTGTATGTCTTGTACAAGTGGTAATTTTTTTTTTTTTTTTTTTAAGAAAGTTTGAGTATACATCTGGTACATCCTATGATCAAGAGTTGATGGAAGAAAGGAATGACATTGACTTGGATGTAGTAAAAGGAAAAAAAAAATGTCATATTCATTTGGTCCAAAGTTTCTAAGACTTTAAAGAAGCAATATTCACACCTAAGGTTTGAAAAAAAGAGTATCAAGAATGAATTAATTCCATCTTTGAAATCCATGTGTACATTACACCAACCAAGGCATGGGAGAATATCTATGTGGTCCAGATCATGTGAAGTGGTTATGAGCAAAGGAACAGGAAACGTTGGCTACAAAGTTCTATCCTTAGCCCACACCAAAGGTGTAACTGCCTTGGGAAGGAAGTAAGATATGCATCTAACATGGTACTCAAGCACTCACAAAAGGGAGATAGTGACATTCTAAGGTCAGCAACTATAGAAACACCCTTATTGGCTTAGTAAATGTTGGACCACTTCAAGGTCACATGTAGTACTTCTGATGTCCCTCTCTAATCTCTAGGTTTTTCTAGTTTTTCGTTGAGTGGTCGGTAATGGAGGTGGATCGGTGGTCGGGGTGGAGATCGGTGTGGCCATAGGTCTTGCATTTTGGGTTTGGTTGGAGATGGAGATGGAGATGGCTGGGTTTTTTCTGGGTTTCAGTGGGGGTGGGTTGTGGCTGTGGAGATCGGTGTGGCCATGGAGATGGGTGTGGGTCTTGGATTTGTGTTTACAGGTTTGGTTGTAAGTGGGGTTTTTCTGGGTTTCTATAGGGGTGGGTGGTCAGTAGTAGAGGTGGAGATTGGTGTGGCCGTGGAGATCGGTGTGGCTGTGTTTGTGTTTCGGAGATGGAGATGTCTCAGTGAGTTTGGTTTTGTGTTTGTGGTTTATTTATTTATTTTTTATTTTTTTTATGTGGATTTGTATATTTATTTCTTAGATTTATCGGGTTTGATTTACTAGAGGTTTATGGTTTTGATTTTTTAGATTTATTGGGTTTGATTTACTGGATATTTATGGGTTTGATTTCTTGGATTTATTGGGTTATTTGGGGAAGAACATGAAGCATGAAGTTCATGTCCTGGGGAAGAAGAAGAACAATGTTCTTCCGAAAAATAATGAAAAGGAAAAAAAATTTATTTCGTTATTTGTTTTTTAATTTTCTGAGATGGCTTTTTTATTTATTAAAATGCTAACATGGATGCTGACGTGGTATTTATTAATGTTATTTTATTAGCCACATCAGCCTCTAACATGCCACCTATACACTCCGTTTGCCACCTCAGATTTTTCTATTATTGGGTTGACGGCAGGAACCAAAATAAAAACGATTTTTTGAAATCAATGACTGACCTAGAAGCGAAATCAATTTAGGGACTAAATCGAGAATCAGCCCAAAATGTAGGGACTAAAAGTATATTTACGCCTAATAATCAATTTTATCCTATTATGCTTCGGACTCAAATTCAATAGACCCGACATGTGCTTCCAGGTCTAATTGATTTGTAAGAGTAGATGACGAAGAGGGCCAAGTTTCGAAGGATGGATATGGAGTCAACCTGGCTAAATCCGGATAGTGTGGTTTTTAAGGATTTGGGCTTCTTTAAGGTTAGTCAGTCAGAGCCTTTTGATGGGCTGCTGAGTTTCAAGGAGTATTCATTCTTCATTGAAACCCGAAACTATTCTTTATCCTTCATTGGGCTAAGAAGAGCTGTCTGGGCTTCAAGTATCATTGAACACAGCAGTAAGGTTGTTTATAAGCTTTATGGTTATTGAAACAAGAAACCGAAAAAATAAAGAATCAATAATATCAAGATTCAAGAGGCATGGAAATTTCAATCAAAATAATGAATTTACGGGAAATGTTATGTCAACAGAGTGATCTGTTTTTCGATTTTTTTGTTTTTTTGGATTGACTTGGGTTTATTTCAGGAAATACACAAAGCAAATCAATGTGCTAGACTGCCAGTAGCTGTAAAATAAGCAAATCAATGTTCCCTCTGATTCCCATTTTTCACCAGCATTGCCTTTGTCCAAGAAAATTTTCCCAACTACATTAGTCCATTTGCTAAAGCTTGCATTTGGGCTTCGTTTGTTGGGCTTTCATTCGAAAAATAGATATATCTACTATTTACATTTCTGTTACAAGCCACATATTTAATTTTATGTGATTATAGATTTGCATAAAATTTATGTCACCTAGCAACACTAGTGAAACTAACGTGTAAACACTTTACTTTTTCATGGTGCCTGTTAAATGGTGGACACAAGTTTTCTTTTTTCATGCTCAAGTGTCCTAATTGAATCGCAAATGCGTGTAGAGCAACATAAAGAGGCAGAGTAAACTAAAAAATATTCGGTTCCTTAATTGTCAAACTCAGATTCAAGGAATCTGATCCTTATATGAGACAAAGCACCAGCCAAATAGACACGCGCACACACACACACATATATATATATATATATATATATATATATATATAATAATTGTAAAGTTGTGATTTACAACTATGTTTTATGTTGACTTTATTTCATGACAAAAAGTGTTGTAATTGCTTTAATTTTGTTCCTTGTATTTTGTGGGATTTTATTGTATTGGGTTTAGTATTAAGTTGGTGAAGAATTGAGCGTAAAATAAAGAATCAATGAATTTTGCGAGTGTCTCACTAGAAGCTTACCCGTGAAATAGCCACATGAGAAGCACATGCTGGAAGTTTAAGAGTCATGCCAGGTTGTCGATTTTGCGAGTGTCTCACGGGTAACGCCTTCCCACGAAATACTCACGAAACATTCTACTTAGAGGATTTTAAGTGTAACTTTCTTACCCTTCACCCATAATATATATACCCTCATTACCCACAAAAGTATGAGAGGCTAGAAAAACCCTAGATAGGTTTTCTACAACACACTCAACCATCTTTTAGAGAGAGAGCTACTCATCCTTAGAAATCATTTTAGCCTTTTCTCCTTCCCTCTCCCATTGTCATATCTTGAGAGGAGATTTGTACCCAAACACAACCCACACATTTTCAGAGTGTAGAAAGTGTTTTGGGGCTTTGAAAGTTTTGGGAATTTGACAAAGAAGCTGGTGAGGCTTGGCGGATGCAATCAGGTGTATTGCAAGATTCGGAAAGCTAGAAAAGACATGACTCCGAAAAGTCCGTTGGTAGCAAGAGCTTGGAGGGCTCAAGTACATGGTGTAGACTAGGCTTGGAAGGTCTTTTGTTATTCGTGTACTCCAACTTTATTTTTTAGTGGATCGATTTCGACTTGGAGGGTTGTGGAGAGGTTTTCCACCAAATTCTCCGGTTTCCTCTTCGATAACACGTCTTGGTGTTATCTTGTGGTTGCATCCCTCTTCCCTTACTCTTGTGCTTTACTTTTATTGTTTGTTGTTCATGTTTATGCACTAGAGCAGTATCGGTCCATTGCGCACATTTACTCTTATTTCCGCACTTTGATTAAGTAAGAGTAAAAGCAATTTAGCTGTAATTTTTAATTAGGGGTCTAAACAAACTCTCATGTATTAACACAAATTCTAGCTTTCAATTGGTATCAGAGCGGATACACTTGTTTTGGTTTCATTACCTAAGTATGATCCTTGATACCTTGTGTGTTTTGTCATGGATACTGTTTTGTATGCTTCTATAGATGTTTTGGATGTTGTTGATTGTAACATACCATGTTTTTGTAATAATGCCTCTATGAGTGTTAATCCTCATGATTGTTATGACATGTTACATAAATCTATGGGTATTGTTAATTCCAAATGTCAAACTCTTGAAGAAAAAGGCTAAGAATTTTCATGAGAATTTGAGCAAGTTCATTTGTGAAAATAATGATTTGATTGCTAAGCTCAATGAATCCAACAAATTAGTTGAAAAGTATAAGAAACTTACTGAACATTCCCTTGAAAAACTAAAGGAGTTTGAATGTTTGAATGTGGACTTGGATGCTAAACTTGTTTTGTCTAACAAACTTGTTGATGAGCTAAAATATGAAAATGAATCTCTTAAGATGCATGCCAAGTGTTTGATTGCTGAATCTATTGCTAAAAAGGATGAAATAATTTGTTGCAATCATGTTGTGGTACCCAATTTTGTGCCTATTGTGAGTTTTTTCTCTAAAGACAAATCAATGTACTTTCTTCAACACAAAAGAAACCAAAAAGTGGAGAGAAAAGCTCTTAAGCCCAAGCCTTTGTTTTGGTCTCATCCTAGGGATTTGAGTGGATTTAAGTTTGTTCCTACTTGCCACCATTGCGGTGTGATCGGTCACATAAGACCTTAATGATCCATGTTGAAGAGAGAACAAAACCATGTTGCTAGACCTCTTCCCAAAAAGCCTAGTGGACCTAAACACTTGTCACCATTGTGGTGCCTTTGGTCATCTTAAACCACATTGCTCTAAGTTTCAACCTCCTAAAAGAATCAAAAGAAAATAGAAATTTGAGTTTCTTGGAAGTTGTGCTTTGCAAGCTAAAGCAAATTTGATTGAAAGTGGTAAGTTGTTGAAACATGTCGTTAATGCTCTTACCTCCTTGTCTATGTGCATCTCCGGCGCTCATTCTTTCAACCCTCGTCTCACTTCTCAAGAGACATTCATTCCAAACAATCATTCCGTTTGGATGAGGAAGGGTTTCTATGGTTGAGCCTATGCTCTTTTGGTCCTTGATCTAATTCTTTCAATCGTTGTAGGACCCTTTATGCATTAAATGCTTCATTGTCATGCATTTATGCATCATGCATCTCTTTATATGCATTGTTTTTGTTTTTGTTGTTGATCTTACTTTACGTTTTTGTTTTGTGTGAGTAAAAATCCAAAAACACATAAAAAGTGAAAAATTCAAAAAATTTGATTGTATATATTTGAGCACATTTCACATGTGAGTTTGGCCTAGTACCTTTGTACTAATGGTGTAGTGCATTTACGAGCTTAGCTTGTTGTGTATGCACGTTTTCTAAGTGTGAGCGACATCTAGAAATCTACGTTTGATTGTTGTAAATAAATCTTCAAGCTTGTCATAAATGATTGTCAACAGACTTGCTTAATCTTGATACATGTGTAGACTTGTGCCTATATATCTCCTCACATTTTTCTTTTTCTTTTTCAAGAGTTCTACAAATATCAATCTCAAAAAGAGATTTTGAGCTGAAAAAACCATCGCACATACTAGTATTTGACTAAAAAAAAGGGAAAGTGATTTGTAATAAGATGTATGGTGCCAAAGCCAAAGGCTAAATTGTCAAAGGTATCTCAAAATATTTATAGCATCGCTTCTTAAAAATTGAGTTGTGTTTGATCAAAAATATGTAAAATGGAAGCAAATCAAAAAGCTTTCAATCAATTGTAATCACATTAGTGATGGGCCATATATGTTCATTTCTACAAATGAGATTGGTCACTTAACTTCGTAATAGTTGTGTATGACTTGATTGAATTGATCATTGAAGCTTCATACTAGACTATAGACTAGTTCATACTTGATCCACACTCACAACACACAAGACAAATGTTCAATGAATGCCTATTTCATTTATGTGTTTGTACATGTTCAAATGTGATATGTGTGTGCTTAACCATATGTGGATCAAACCAAAAAATTTTTTATCGTTTTATTTGTTTTCGGAAGTGATTTTTATCACCCATGTTTTTCAAGTTGTTTTTGTGTGAAAAACATGTTTTATGGATGTTTTTGTGACTTATTTCATGTGTAAGCTCAGTTGTGAGTTAAATGGTCCAATTCTCAAGGTTTTCAACTTTGGACAAAAAGTTTCGTGAGTGGGGCTTACCAGCAAAAATTCCCAGCTTCCCATGAAAATTTCCAGATTAGCTTTTTAAAGGGCATTTCGTGGGACATTTGTTTTAAACTTCTCTCATCTTCTCCCAAACCCTTATTTTTATGTTTCTAAATTAAAACCCAACTAAATTCAACTATTTTTCATTCCATTAACATCTCTAAGGTAATCTTTAACTCTTTTCATTAATTGATCCTTAGATTATGTTTTTGGGGGGGGGGGGGGGGGGGGTTTATGTTCATAGTTGGAAATTTCTCAAATAGGGGTTGAAAAACTTAATTTTTGTCAATCTTTTTTATTGGGTTTTATTTTGAATGATGACTTGCTTTGGATGTTGGCCACTTATGGCAAAAATAACATGTATTTAGGCAATATTTTCATATGTTCATGCATTGTTTAACATACATGTGTAATGTGTGCACTCTAAGTATTTGATAAAATGCCTAAACTACATTTTCTCGTTGTTTTGGACTTCGATGAGTATCAATTTTTGGGGATTACCATGATTATACATGTTTATCATGTATTGATCATTGGTTGAGTGTTTACACGCTTTGCCCCGTGAGTGGTTGCTCATGCATTGGTCATATATCTCACATGCACACTAGATGCATCTTTGCTGCACACACTTTAACATTTGAAATGTTTTGCATTTACTCATGCTAACTAAGTCTATTTAACTATGCCATGCCTTGGTCTATACTTTGTTCCATCTTCCTTAACATGTTATGTTTACTTTATGCTTTGCAGCATTTTTTAGATGTTTTTATCTTTTGTTTGAGCTTCATTTTCCCATTCATCTTGCACCCCTCATTCATCTTACCCTTGTTCATATCTTCTATTCTTTTCGTCCTTCCTCTTGATTCATTTGTCTATTTGTGATAAAAAGAGGGAGAGTGTACTAGAGTGTATCATCATTTCAATATGACTCATGTGTACATTCTTAGGGAGAGAAATTCTACCTCGTGCACATTTGTAGGGGGAGAAAGCCATAGGGGAGATGCATATACTAAGGGGGAGAAGACATTTTTTTAAAGAAAATCTTGTTTTGTCTTGTTTTACTTTATGCTGTTTTCTCGTCATTTTATGGTGCTTTGAGTTATGTTTAGTATCTATTCTTTGTTGTTCTCATCGCATCGTGTTTATGTATTGGACATGCATACATCCTTATGCTATTATACTTTATTGGTTGCATGTTCGAATGATCATTTGCTTTGCTGCACGATCATTGTAATCATTTCCATATAATTCTTTTGTGTTTGATCAAGTTGTTCATATGTTTCACAACATGTTTACTTGATCACTTTTTACTTGTTACATTATACTTTTCCTTTTATCACTTGATTTACATTGAGGGTCTAATGTGTTTTGTGCAAGTGTTTCAGGTTACAGATATACATGTTCCAAGTTCATCACAGGTTTTAGATTTAGATGTGAGCGAGTTTTGCCATTGTTCTCAAACTCACATTTAAGTCTAGTGTCTGGTATAGGGTGTTTTGTCATGAAATAGCCAAAGGGGGAGATTGTAAAGTTGTGATTTACAACTATATTTTATGTTGGCTTTATTCCATGAGAAAAAGTGTTGTAATTGCTTTATTTTGTATCCTTGTATTTTGTGGGATTTTATTGTATTGGGGTTACTATTGAGTTGGTGAAGAATCGAGTATAAAATGAAGAATCAGTGGATTTCACGAGTGTCTTGCTAGAAGCTTACCCGCGAAATAGCCATGTGAGAAGCACATACTGGAAGCTGAAGAGTCATGCTAGGCTGTCAATTTCGCGAGTGTCTCATAGGTAAGGCCTTCTCATGAAATACTCACGAAACATTCTAACTGGAGAATTTTAAGTTTGACTTTCTTAACCTTCACCCATACTATATATACCCTCATTACTCACAAAAGTATGAGAGACTATTCAAAGAGAAAAATCCTAGATATATTTTCTACAACACACAAACCATCTTTTAGAGAGAGAGAGCTACTCATTCTTAGTGAGAAATCATTCTAGCCTCTTCTCCTTCCCTCTCCCATTGTCATTTCTTGAGAGGAGATTTGTACTCAAACACAACCCACACCTTTTCAAACTGTAAAGAGTGTTTTGGTGCTTGGGAAGTTTTGAGGATTTGCCAAAAGAAACCGGTGAGGCTTGGCGGATGCAATCGGGCTATTGCAAGATCCGGAAAGCTAAAGAAGACATGACTCCGAGAACTCTATTGGTAGCAAGAGCTTGGAAAGCTCAAGTACATGGGGTAGACTAGGCTTAGAGAGTCTTTTGTTATTTGTATACTTCAACTTTATTCTCTAGTGGATCGATTTCAACTTGGAGGGTCGCAGAGAGATTTTTTGTTGAGTTCTTCGGTTTCCTCTTCAATAACACGTCTTTGTGTTATCTTGTGGTTGCATCTCTCTTCCTTTACTCTTTTTCTTTACTTTTATTTTTTGTTGTTCATATTTATGCACTGGAGTAGTATCAGTTCATTGCGCACATTTACTCTTGTAACTGCACTTTGATTAAGTAAGAGTAAAAGCAATCTAGCCATAATTTTTAATTAGGGGTCTAAACAAGCTCTTGTGTATTCACAGCTAATCCGTTTAATAAATAGGTCGTGTTTGTGTTCAACATACGAACTTGTCTGACCCTTTTGATCCGTTTAGCTTATAAAATTATTAGTTATTTGATATTATTACTTAATTAAGGGTTGTTTTTGTATGTTTAGTACTATATTTATAGTTGTAATTGTATTTTAATTTTAGATATATGGGAATTGACAAAAATTATATAGGTTTTGTATGACCTATTAATCAAATAGATTATTAAACGGGTCATTTGTATTGACCTTTATATGATTTGTTAATTAAATGAGTTAAACATGTTGGGTTAGGTCAACTTGTTTAATAAAAAAGTCATGTTTGGGTTGAGGATTCTTGAGATGTTTATTAAACAGGTCGGGTCCGAGTCAACCCATTTTGCCATCCAAACAAGATTCACAAACTGGGAATTCATCAAAGTTTAATGGCTCTAAGAGTCCATCTTTGATCAGTCTTTGAATTCTGTTTGGATTAATATGACCCAAATGCAAGTGCCAAAGATATGCTCCATTAGTAGAAGGAAACTTTCTCTTTAATGATTTTACATGAGAGTTATTATCTAATTCAAAATTATATAATTCATGCTTATCAGGAGTTAAAATATAAAGACCATCCACAATATTGCCAGAACAGATAAACATTTTACCCTTCTTTATTACAATATTGTCTTTAAGGATAACACAACATCCATGTTTACCCAAATAAGTTGCAGAAATTAAATTCCTACGAACATTAGGTACATATAGACAGTCTTCTAATATTAAAACTCTTGATTCAAAACACAAATTAAAAACACCAACAGCTACAACCGGAATCCTGCTCTTATCAGCCAAAGTAAGAAACAATTCTCCTTCATTAAGTTTTCTGGTCTCCTGGAACCCCTGCAAGGAATTGCAGATAAGATTAGTACAACCTGAATCCACACACCAGGAATCTGTGGGATTTTGTACCAAACATATTTCAAGGAGGAAATAACTATTCATACCCTTATTATTGGTAGCGTTGAATTTTGGACAATTCCTCTTCCAATGTCCTTTCTCACCACAATGGAAACTTTTCCTTTTAGCTTCTTTCTTTTGTAAGCAACCCCTAAGACATTTGTTTACCTTCTTGCTTGGTAAAGTCCTTCTTCTTCTTCTTCTTCTTCTTCTTCTTCTTACCCTTGCCTTTTGACTTAGGTTAAGAAGTAGGAGCTTCACCCACATTGGCTTCAACATTAGAAGTACTAAGAATGCCTTCCACCGCTACCAACTCATTCAGTAATACAGACAAAGAGTAAATCTTTTTGTTCATATTATAATTGAGTCTGAATTCCTTGAATAATTTTGGTAGTGACTGGAGTATCATATCCACTTAGGATTCTCCATCAATATCGGCACCTAAAACTTCCAATGTATTCAGATTGGAAATCATTGTAAGACAATGTTCCCTCACTGAACTACCTTCAGCCATTTTGGTATTATAAATTTGCCTCATGGTTTCTTGCCTTGCAGAATGGCCTTACTCACCAAACATCTCCTTCAGACTTAGTATAATGTCCGAAATTAGTTCTACATCTTACATTTGATGCTGTAGAACATTTGAGATAGATTCTAGAATGTAGCACTTGGCCATCTCATTAGATTTCTGCCAACAATCATATTATTGTTTTTCCTCAAGAGGAGCACCTAATGAAGGAAAGTTAGGACATGGTTTAGTAAGCACATATTTGTATTCTTCAGCAATAAGAACTATGTCCAAATTTCTTTTCCAGTCAACATAATTGGATCCAGTCAGTTTGTTTTTATTAAGAATGGTAACAAGTGGGCTAAATGATGTCATGTTCAAATCTGAAAATAATAAACATGAATATAATAAGCAAACTGGACATTATCAATTTAGCATATAAACATATAATATGGAACCTTAATAAAACCATAATATAATATATGCAACGACAACCCAATCCATGTCTATAATTCCTTTGTAGCAAGTTTATTATAAATACATTAATTGATTGAGAACTATTCTCATTATTAGTACTATAATGATAACTCTTATCAAACACTAATAATATGCCTTATTACCTTTAGCCTCTAAGTAATAATGACATAGCTCATTTGGGAGATTAACATTACACTTAGTCTAGTGTACACTATTATTTAGAATCATGTGTAGCTACATTTCATCTCTGTTTATGGTGTTTAAACTTGTAGTACCATGTAACAAAACACCCTCCTTTGGGATCGCGAGGCATATACGCCAAGACGAGGTGCTTGTCCACACTACTTTAAACGGGTAAGTTCAATCTTGTAGTATTATGAAGTAAATACCCTCCTTTGGGATCGCGAGGCATATACACCAAGATGAGGTGTTTATCTCACACTACTATGAATTAATAATGGAGGCCGTGAGATCTAACCCTTGTATCTCTCTCTCACTAGATGTTTTAAATTAAAGGTTTTTAATAAGAAAACATGTGTAAACTAATCACACACTACCTTACACTTTATACATGTAAAAAAACACTTAGAAAAATTCAAAATTTCCTTCAGTGACATTTTCGCGAGAATCTTGCGACTAAATTCAGATAGAAACTCTCGCTACTGTCTCGCTACTATCTAGCGACTAAGCTTTTCCTGCGAAATTGAGTTAAAGCAAAAAAGTTAAACTCAAAAATTCAGACAAAAACTTTCGCTACTATATCGCGACTGCCTCGTGAGTAAAGCTTACCCACGAAAAGTTTTGTGCTTTAAAGGCATTTTTCGCGAGTAACTTCGCGGGAAGCTAACCCGCGAAAAACCCATGTTTTCAATTTTTGAAGGAAAAATCTGAATAGTTTTCAACGGTTTTCTATGAACAAACAAACAACATATGAAAATGACTGACAGAATTTGATATCAAAACTGAATTCCATTGATGCTATAGCCTTAAACTTCAATTTAACATACTTAAATTCAAATTTAAACAACATCATAACATAAATATCAGTTTTTATCAAATCATAGTTTCAACAACCATGCAAAAAATTAAATTCATGTATAATCTTCTAGCATTACGAAACTATTATCTCTAATTCTAAAACTCATAAAACATATTATACAGATTGGAATTGAAGACGACTCTGATACCAATTGTTGGAATTATAAATGTACGCAGCGAAAAATTAACGGATCTACTTCATTTACAATTGATAACATGCACTATATAAGTTTCAAAATATTGAACAAAAGAGTGTACCTTGGTGCGGTGAATTTCAAAAACAAAGATAAGAAGTTCTCGAGAACACTTTCAATCTTCACTCCAATTCCACTAATGCCCAAGATGTGTGGTCTCTCAATCAGTTATATGTGTATGTTCTAGAGAGAATGAAATAGTGTCTTACACTCACATACATACAATTTCATGCACATGTGATGATTACAAAAAATTCTGTATGTTTCTCGCCTAATAACTGATTATCTAATTGAGCTAGCCTTTTGGGCCTTTCCAATTGGGCTCTAGTATGTGGCTTGGAGTGGGACCAAAAGGGAACAAATAAGACACTAGCTCCAATAGGCTTTCGACTTTTCTGTCAACTCTTGAAAAGTCCAAAATTACCATTTTAATACCACTATATAAATATAATTGCACTCTAGGTCTTATTAATAATTTATATCCCAAAACTTTTTTGTACATGGACCCCTTCATAAAATATTTGCAGTAACACAAAGTCATTAATGTAGACTGCCACTTTGTAGATTACTACATCTTAATTCTTGAGTACCTGGTTTAATCCTTTTAAGTTATTCATTATATATTTATGAAATCCAATTTCATAAATATATACTTTAGTAATTTCTTACCAAAGTGGTTAGGCCTAACTCTCTGAATAAAAAACTCATTAAACTTATCTCAAGAGAATACTTTGTATCTCTAGTAAGAGACTATGAATTCCATTTTGAAAATATATGTTCCATCAGAACTAAATGTGGCTGCCTAACATACTGAGGTTTTGACCGTTACTTTAGATCTCGTTCCTGATATATCAAAGCAACCTACATTTCATGATCAGGTCCATTATTCTCTCAGGATTAAAAGTTCATGGAAATAGAAGTCGTGAGATTTATTATTCAATTGACAGTCGTTAGGAAAATAATAAATCTCACAGCGGTCCAGTTTAATATGTCTTAACTCTTAAAACATATCAACATATGAACTAGAAGTCACCACTTCTATGATCAAAACAAATCATCTTAGTTAATATGTTATAGTCTTCGCAGATGAATTGCCCAATTTCATCACCGACTACGAACTAAAATTTTGAGTTTACAAAGAACTTGTGACTTATATCTTCTGTGACTAAATCACATACTATGCATCTCATGGACTATATGATAATGTTCGAATATTCATATTACCATTATTTTAGATTATAATAAAACAACTTTATTAATTACAATATTAAGTCATACATCATGTCATACATAATATAATACATAGCATTATACAATAGGATTTAAGAGCACTAATTCCATTCCACTCCTCTTAGGGTCAAGAGTCAGGTCCTCTGCAAATGGCCGAGCTATAAACATCGCCCTGGATGGATGGGAACCAGTCCTACCTGGGGTAGTAAGAATAATACTAATTGTCCCCAAAGGCGGTCTTGAAGAAGCATCTCTCTAATATCCGAACCCTGCCTAACTGCCCTGTCCATTGGGCTAATACAAGAATTGCCTTAACTTCCTAATTTTGACCAGCTACTCTAGATGATCCCGTAAAGTCCTACATTCCTCGATAGTGTGTCCTTGGCCCTAATGATATTGGCAAAAAAGATTTTGGTTGCGCTTCGTAGGGTCTCTACCTATCTTATTTGGCCATTTAAAGTATGACTCATTCTTTATCTTCTCCAAGATTTTGTGCACAAGCTCTCTGAACACAGTGTTAACTACTTAAGCAGCAATAGATCTAGTATGCCCAACAAAATCTCTCCTAGGTTGATTATTGTTATACCTATCCAACCTGAAATCCCTTCGGTCCTGGGGAACTACTTTGGCCTTCCCCTTTCCTTATTGTTGGTCCTCCTCGACCCATTTGTACTCATCAATACGATCCTAAGCTGATGTACATTCCTGGTAGACTTTCCTTTTAAAAAACTTCCTCAAATCATGCTCTGCAAGCGGGCTAACCTTGAAAGTCCTTATTGCCATATCATCAAAATTTCCATCTATTTCATTAAACGTCTTCCAGTACCTATCTGAATACGTTTTCAAGTTTTCTTCCTTTTGTATAGTCAAAGATAGCAGTGAATCCAAGGGACGAGGAACCCTACTACAAGTAACAAAACGTGCTCCAAAAGCTCTAGTAAGCTCTTGAAAGGAATTGATTGACCCTTCCTTCAAACCATCAAACCATCTCATCACCATTGGCCCAGGCTGGATGGAAACACCTTGCACATTAATGTTTCATTCTTCGAGTGAACAGCCATTCTCTAATAGAAATGGCTAACATGCTCCACAAGGTCTGTTCTACTATTATACATAGTAAATGTTGACTGAGTAAACCACCGAGGAAGTTTTCCTCCTTCAATCCTCCATGTAAACGGTGATTTAGAAATTTGGCACAAGGCCCTGCTCATAGCATTATTACCCAGGCCCCTATGAGACAGATTTTTACTTCTCCGTTTGTAATGGCGGTCCTCATCACATGAAAAGACTCATTGGGAGGAGTCCTTGATCTGGGCCTGTAGCTATCATCCTTATCATCGTTAGAAGAAGGCTCTGAGCTTGAAGGAGTCCCTCTCCGTCACTTACGGCGTAACTTCCTCCGTAAATGGTCTATCTCCAACTGCATGTTCCTAGTGTTCTTTCTATGGGACACATGACTTCCACTCGTATTGGTGGTATGTACACTAATTTCACGATCTCTCCTTCGTTCAAGATTGAGAAATTGATCTTGACGTTGGGATCCCACAGATTCTTTATGGTTTGGCCCAAAACCTACCATGGTAGGAAGATGAACTCAAGAATATTCAAGTTTCCCACAGACGACGCCAATTGTAGGGGCACATTTTGCTTTCCAAGCCCAAAAATAAAAAGGACAATGGCCCAAAGAGCCCAAAACAATGAATTTGTAAAGAGTGGGCTAGAAACTGGACTTCAATGAGTTGGACAACAATCACCATAGGCTAATTGTTACTAGAATGTAAAAGTAGATAGTTTAGTGCAAGGAAAATCCTCCTCGGCAGAGTCTGAGGTAAGCTATTCTTGTATATTTCTCTTAGACTTAACCTTAATTACAAATCTTGAGTGTACAGTATTTTTTCTACAAATTATCTGATGATCCCCTTGTAATGGAGTTTTTCTTCTTTATATTCCCCTTCTTCACTTCATCTCAACCCTCTACGTGTAGATCAAATTGCTAACTTTGTTACTTGTCCCATCAGCACCTTCCTAATGTCTTTGTGGGTAGCTGTAAGACTGAATGTTACTGTTCAGGTATCATCTCTACATTAATGCGGCTAGGGAGTTAGCTACAGAGCATTTAATGCGGTGGTAGCAGCTTTCTTCTTAGATAATTCTTAGCTTTCCTTTGTCTTATCCCCATCTAATGCTTATCCTTATCAGTATGATCGTTTGGTGCCTTGTTCTTGACGAAAGGTCATACCCTTGACCCCTACTCTACTTAGCCGAGGAGGTGTTTCGCTTCAGACTACACTCCTAATCCCTTATGACCTGACATCTTCCATAGACCACCAACTTACATGACCTCGTTAGTATCTACCCATCCTCGGACAATTTAATTTCCTCAAACACGACCCATGGCCCAATACCCATTTCTAGACCCTTTATCCCTACACAATTCATGAGAGGGAACAGAGTAAGTAATATCTTTAATTCAATATTAAGGTTTATAAAGATTATGTAGTAAAATTTGTAATATCTTAAACATTTTTCTTCCTCTTACTATCTTGATAGGAATATATAATTATATACACGTTTTAGTTATGTTGAGCTGCATTTAACAGAGTCATGAAATCGACATTAGTACACAAAAAAATGTGAAATATTAGCTAGCAATCTGAGTCTAGTAATCTAGTTCCCTAGCTTGATTAGCCTGAATAAAAATCTAATACTCAATTCAAGTAATATTGATAATTTAAAAACATAGTGATATTTTCAGGTCAGATTTATGGAATTTCATTACAAGAATATAACATTACAATGTTTGGTTTATTAGTTACTTTCTCATTATATTCTACAAATGTAAGACAACTTTTTTACATTGAATTTTCAAAAATATCCTTTTAAATATCTCAACAAAATTTTAATTTTTAAAAAAATTAAAAATTTTTTTTTTTACTTTCCTTCACTTTCACACCAAACAAACAACTCAAATCTACAAAATCACTTAACATAATCCTCACTTTCCTGTACTTTCTCACCAATTAAAAAGTTAGATCCACAAGATAGACAAAATTTTCTCACTCTAGCCACCATATCAACTTAATCTACGAGAGAGAACATAGATTTCAAAATGAGTTAGAGAGAGATAGAATGAGGGGTTAGAATTGAGAGACACCATCTCAATAGTAATCGCTAGCTATGTAGGGCAAAGATTGGTTGTGACAACACAAGGAATTTTAGCCATGGAGTTTAATCACATGCACAGAGAGAGAGAAAAAGAGAGGGGAATTTATGGCTGATTCATTTTCAACCCTAGAATCCTCCACATCCCAAACTCAAAAGCCCAATCCCTAATCAACCCAATCCACAACTGCAATAGCGAAGCTTGATCACGCTGCTATGGTAGCTTTGACAAATCGTTACAACTCGATTTTGAAGCTCTGGTAATTCAATCAAACGGCAGAGCTTACTTTGGAAGAAAATGACTTCTTTATGGCAGAGAGAGCATCACCATGCAACAAAGGAAAAAGAGGAAGAATCTCTATGAATATATTTGGTTGGGATGATTTTCGGAGAGAAAGAAAAGGGGAAGGGAAAAGAGGAATGAAAACACTTTTTTGGGTTGTTTGGTTCGAGGGGAAAAAGGGAGAGATAATTGGAGCGGGAAGAGGGTAGGTGGAAAATGACTCATTTACCCCCCCCCCCCCCCCAAAATGACAACGTGCCCCACAAAAAAACACTTTTTTTTCCCCATGTCAAATGACAATGTTAATTTTTATAAACTATTAAAATTTTCTTTTTTGTGTAATAGGGGCATGAAAGTAAATTTATACAAACTACATTTTCTATCCTCTCACTTTTCTTCTCAACCACATAAAAGAATTTTCAATCCCTTCACTTTTCCATCCCTTCAATCAAACATATTGAGAGAAAACTACAATCTCTTTTATCCCCCACCCCCCCCCCCCCCCAACTCTTTCACCCCCTCTCAATTTCTATCCTCTTAACCAAACGAATCATACATGATCTCCATTTGGCTGCTAAGAGAAAGTTGTGAAAGGTTGAGAGAAAGTGAAAGAAAAGTGGAAATATTATTATTTGTTTTTTGGTTTTTCAGTTCCCTAAGAGATTCAAAATCTCAATTATGTCCAAAAAATTAAAATAAATCCAAGACTATGTTGTAAATAGCATTTATTGTTGTGGAAAATTTTTTCAATTGGATAAATTATTCAATTTCAAAGATTATCTTCATTTAATAAAGGCGATGACATTACCATAATGTGGAATTTTTCAAAATCTTAGATTACTATCATACTATGTATAATTTAAAGAACCAAACACTTTAATGTTCACATTATGAACACATCCATATAATGTGACTGTAATGTTTATTACATTACGGCCAACCAAACGCTCTCTAAGAGTTTAATAATAGACTAAGTGTGCATTACCTTGTTGGGCATATGAATTCATTACAAAGAATATCTCCAAATTGATGGAAGTTATCCAGAATTGTTCAATTTTGGAGTTTTTTTGCTCTATTTCTCAAAAACTTTGTCACATAATGTTTTAAGTCTAAAAACAAACTTATGATACATCATCTACCAAATATATTTCTAGACAAACAAGACATGAAGAAGACAAAGTGGTCATCCATCCTATACCACCATCCAAGGCCTTTTCTGCCAAACAGCATGATTTTTGGAAATATTTATAAAAAAAGCACTAGGTCAAACTTGATTAGTTATGTAGCATGTTTGTTGGAACTCGAGTTTGTCAAACTCAAGCTCCAAGTGAAATTAGAGTTTACCAAACTCAAGTTCCAAGCATTATGGCAATCTTATCAAACATAATACTTGAAATCTGAGTTTGATAAACTTGAGTTTGGTTAAGTGCTATTTGGCAAAAAAAATTTCTAAATTATGTTATTTAGCAAATTTTTCCCACCATCCAACAAGCTATTGGGAAAAGCAAATTGAATATAATAAACATTTTATTTATTTATTTGAGAAGCTCCTACCATACTAATACTATCTCTTTTTTCTTTTTCTTTTTCTTTTTTTGAGAGAAATACTAATACTAATTTAATTGCAATGGAATAGTATGATTATTATTGAAAGGGAAAAGTTAACGAATGCCCTAAAAGTATTTTTTAACAAACTATTTTTGGAAAGTTTGTATGAGAAACAGAAAAAGAAGCAATTAAAATTTTGGCAGGATGGAAAGCCAATCTCCTCTCTATGGCTGGCAAAATTGTCTTCACCAATGCTGTCTCTACAGCTATCCCAGCATACATCATGCAAGGCACTATCCTCCCAAGTAGAATCCATAATTCTCTAGACAAAATCAACAGGAACCTTGTAAATTGGAGGAAGGTGACTAGACATAAAAAAGAAGGGGGGCTGGGTATTAAGGCTACCAAACAAAAAAACCTATCCCTTACCACCAAGCTTTGTTGGAGGTTTATGTTGGGAAATTTAGACTCCAGTTGATAGAATTAACAAGTTTTAAACCCAAGTTGTTAATTAGATATATTATGAATAATCCTTGGTTAAACAAACAAACATCAATATCATGTCAAAATCATTCACAGCGGAATAATAAATAAGACAAGATATAATGACCTAGGAAAACCAATGAAACAAACTAGTTTCACAGTAAGAAAACCATGGGGAAAACCTTCCCAAAAAGCAATCCACTATAATAAAGAGAAGTTTCAGATTTAGTACAAACTTTTGTCCCTTAGACTCTACAATTCCAGTAGATGAACTTACAGCAGAAACCTTCTACCACTTCAGAACCTCTAAACTCTTCAATATATGAACTCTCCACCCACAATTACAATTGGAACCTCCAACTGACTTCAAGAATCTCTTGAAGGTTTTCCTCACAGTAGCAAGCCTGTGGTAGTTGTTATGATTTTAGCTTTTTCACCAATGGAATCTTTAGATCTATTTTGAAACTTTTTAGTTTGGTGAAATAGAGAAAGCTTGGTTACAAAACCCTAGCCATATAAACAGAGTGTTTCTCTCTCTGAAAAGACTTCTAATAGATGTCCTTTAAATACCGGTTCAAACGGATCTCAATGCAAGCTTCAAACAAATAAGTTATAGGCTTTTTTGTGTTGCTGATTTTTGCTGATTTGCGAAGCTTGATCTTTCGAGATGCTATTGAGACTTCTATCAAAAACAAAATCTCAATCTATCGAGGACACAGCAAGTTTCAGCTTCTATCGAAAGGTATTGAGACTTCTTTCGAGATACATGCTAAAATGTGTTCTTCTTGAACTTTTCTTGAACAAACTGTGTCTTTAATTTGGTCTTCAATTACAACTTTAAGATACATAAAAACTCAATAAAAGACACCTAATTTAGCATGGTTGACAATACTAAAACACATGAACCTAACAATCTCCCCCTTTGTCAATCCATGACAAAACCTCAAGTACAAAAGTAAGTCCAATACAATAATAACCCGAATACAATGAATGAACCCATATTCAAATACACTAGCCTATCTAAAAACAACCTATCTTGAGAAACCATAGCACGAACTAGGATTGACTGTTTTAATTGGCTTCATACCTGTCTTTCCTAAAAAGCACTTAACAAACATGTTATGTGCACCATATGGAAAATAATGACAGATAATGAACAAGTAAATTGCGTTTTGTCATAGGATATGTCAATTACATAAAAATATGAACCTAACAATCTCCCCCTTTGGCAATCCGTGAGAAAACCAAAATAGTACATTGAATGTCTTAGAATAAATTCTACTCAAGATTAAAAAATAAGCCTAGTCTAAAAGATCTGAACTTTGGAAGTTGCTGCAAGAAGAAGGCTCGAAATTTTGACTTGGCTTTAACTTGTCTATCCTGAAAGGCACTAAACAAGACACATTAAGGTACCATGTGAAAAACAATGACAAGTTAAATAAACAAGAAATATGTGTATAAAGTAAGAAAAGAAACAACATATGTGAGATAAAGAGTGAAACATATACATCATCATCATATATAGAAACAACACATGATTTATGTAAATGGTTAGAAAACCAAAAGATACACAACACAAAATATGTCAATATCAAAGTGTATCAAACTAACTCTCCTCCTAAGTTAGCTACATTAAAGATTTTCTTCCATTTAACATGAAGTTCTCCCCCTAAATCTGTTACTCCCCCTGAGGAATGACATTTAAATCTCAAAATTCTCCCCCTTTTTGACACGATTGTCAAAGGGCATAAAAAGTCAAAAAAAAACTTGACCAAAAACAAACAAAAAACTGACATAGAGGGAACAAGGTGAGCAAAGAACCATAGACCTACAAGAAAAAAACATGAAGACAAGATGCCATGAACACAAAGGAAAAAAAAAATGCAAAACTTAAAACTCCAATAGACTTTTTAAAGCAAAAACACAAATTTTTGTTTAAAAAAAAAGAATATACTCACACTAGTACAAGAGTAACTTTAAATGGCCAAATCACATTGTACATGTACAATAGTATCAAGAGTACCAAAAAGTATGCATGTTGTGTGTGAAATTTTTGCAAGAAAGCATAAGTGTCTCATTATATGAAGAGTAATGATATAAGAAGATCAAATACATCCACACACAATCATAACTATTTGATGGGGACTATTACCTTCGAAGAACATCATATAACTCTCACATCTCCTAGAAGCACGCTTGCAACCATATTTAAAGTATTTTGATTCTTTTTGCTTTTCATGTTCTTTGCATATTTTTTCTTTTAAGCATAACATGCATGGGCATATAAGAGAGAGAAGAAAATACCCAATTTTGTAAGCTTGAACATCCTTATTTTGTTGTGCAAGTGCTACACCTCACCAAGCACAACTTTTATGAATTGCACACATATGTTTTATAATTGACGAGTTTTAGTGGTGAGATGGTTATTTATGCCTTTCTCTTTGGATTTTCTAGTCCTTCCCATCAAAAAGAGTGGTTTAAGATATGAAAGATAAGAGATCATATAAATCACATAAGACAAACCACAAAGCTCACATTTCTTAGTTGTGCATGAAAATGCTCATCTAAGCTACAAGAGATACAAAGTTAAGAAACCTAGTTTCAATGGTCATCCAAAAGTACACAAGTACCAATATACACAAAACGTACATTGTTTTTGTATTTTTCAAAAAAATTATCCTTCTTTTATTTTTCTTTTCTTGAAAGCAATAAAAGAAATAAAAAAAATACATATGCAAAAATAAATAAAAGCAAAAACAATGCAATGCATGAAACATAAGAAGGAATAAACAAAAATGTCCTACTTAAGATGGGAAGAATTAAAGCAGAGGGGAAAAAAAAGACAATTAAGTCTTGAAATCCTTCTTCACCCATACAGCTTTAGTCTTGGGCTATGAAGATGTAAAGGCATGGGTCCTGGCATGTCTACCAGAGGACATAGAAGAAATAAAATTCCCCTTAAATTAAGTTAAAAAACTCAAAACTTTTATTTACTCTCCAAGCAAGGGTGTACAACCTTGAGAAGAGACCTGAGACCTTTTTGACACTTGCTTATGAGGATGCAACTTAAAAAAATTAGGGCGAATGTGTCCAAGAACACCACAATGATGACAAACATGAGTAGTTTTAAAACTACTAGATTTCCTAGAATGAGGTCTAATAAAGGATTGAGAATTAGACATATCAATTATGGATTTCTTACCTTTATCAACCTTCTCAAATTGGGGCATAACAACAGTCTTTGATCCAGAAGCTGTGGAAGAAGAGGGTTTGGAGGAATCAACATATCCCAAGCCAGTCTTATCAAAACTAGGCCTTTGAGCACTCATAACCTCATCAAGCTTTGCACTGGACATCCTCTCTATTTGAGTTCTAGCTTGACTAAGCTCAACCTTAAGATTCTTAACCTTCTCATCTAATAAGGTGTTCTCCACAACAAGAGTTTCAACTAACCTAGTAGTCTCATCTATTTTGACCAACAAATTAGCTTTTTCAGTTTTTACCTCATTAATTTCTTTTTGGCAAAGATAGGAGGTCTTTTCAGATTTTTATATATTCAGTGCATAGCTTATCATAAGCTTCCCAAAGGGTCAACTTCTTAAGAGCTTCATTATCGGAAGAATTCTCACTATCACTAACACTCTCCACAATCACCTTCTTAGTTGTGGCAGCAAAAGACATATAAATACCATATTCATCCTCATACTCATTAGAAAGATCACTCTTAGAATCACTCAAAGTGGCAACCGACACTTTACCTTTTGATTTTTTGGTTTTTTCCTTTATACAGTAGTTTGGGCACTCTACCTTCATATGACCAAAACATTTACGTTCATAGCACTGGATAAGGGTTTTTTCACTCTTACCCTTCCTACATGACTCAGATTTCCTAGGAGCTTTGTTCTTATCCTTTTTCCTATATTAGAGAAGTTTTCTAATCTTCTTAGCCATGAAAGTGTTGTCCTCATCCTCAGCCTCAACCTTATCTTCATCTTCATCTTCAGAGTCATCACTCTCTTCCATTATACCCTTAAGAGCCATACTCCTACTCTTTCCACCTTTTCCTATTTTGCGTAATCCCATCTCATAGGCTTGAAGGTTTCCTATAAATTCAGTCAAGGGAATTTTATCAATGTCCTTCGCTTCTGCAATGGTAGTGATCTTGGCATGGAATCTTTCAGGTAGGGGACCTAAGGATTTTTCTAACAATTATGAGTTCTGCTATAGATTCTCCAAGATTGAAGGCAAAGTTCACAATATCCTTGAGTTTAGCATAGAACTCATCAAATGTCTTGTTAGGACATATGTGAATCATGTTTAGAACATATGTCATTTAGAATTGGCTAATCCTTTAACAAAACGCATTTTACTTGTAATTTGGTAGATCTAGGATGGGTTTAAGTCTTCAAGAAACATGTTGTTCAAGTCAAGAGTTAAAGCCATGCAAATCTGTTCAAGAAACAAGTGAAGAAGTGCTATATTTTAAATCTCGACAACTAGCTCGACAGAATGCATCTATAGAGGTTTGAAAGGAAATTCTAGCCCGATGCTTGATAGCTGCTCAACAGATAACCTATCTATCGAGATTTATGAAAATCAGTTTTTCAGATCTGATTTCAGGCTTTCTTTTCTCACTACCCTAAACATATACAAGCATTATTTTAAGGGCCGTCTCAATTGATGAAACTTGATGCAAAGGTTTTGTTCAAGCAAATTGTGACCAGAGACAAAATTTGCCCTAATTCATCTTTCTCTTGAAAAAGCTGCTGCGTTTGTATGCCGTAGGGTTTCGTAACCATGGAACTTCTTGATCTTCATTATGTTGATGAACTGAAGAACTTTGCAGCCAACATCCTTCTCAAGTTAGTGGTTAGTCACGTACTTGGATCCATGCATCGATTTGTTAGTTACGTACTGGGAGCCGTGAATTGAAAATGAGAGATTGTCACTACAGAACAAGTCCAATTGTGTATTGGGGTAAGGGTTCAATTGTAGGTTGGTATAAGGTACTGGGATTCCTTTACTTGTAACCATTTGTTGTGATAATAATGGATTCTTGGGAGTGGTGACCTTAAAATTAACTGATGGGGTTTTTGCCTTGGAGGTTTTCCCCATTCATAAACAAATCGCAATGTCAACTTTATTTTCCGCGGAATTTAACTTATTTGGTGATTTGATTGTGCTACCACACGTATTGCATGTTAATTAAATTAATTAAATAACTTGGCTAATTAATTGGTTAATTTATCACCAGGGGTCAATACATTCTTGGCCTATCATGTCTCATCCTCCTCCGTCCTTATTTCTTCAAAACTGCTAGTGAGTCTTTAAAACGTAATAGTCTTCACTGCCTTAGTACCTTCATAGATGGTCTCAAGAATGGTCCATGTTTTTTTAGCAATTTCAGTAGATGATATTTTCTTTAACTCCTCATTTGGTCATACCACTAAACAAAGCAGTCAAAGCCGTACTGTTAAAATTTGCTGTTTTGATCTTGCCATCATCCCAAGTAGTAGGAGGGTCACTTGGTTTCTTCCAACCAACTTTAACAGCTATAGACACTCAATTTTACACCTATGATTTAATCAAGAAGAATGACTTGAATGACCATCCACTTACCCAAAAAAATCATGATTGCATTACATGTATCAATTTGTTCTTGCATTACATGCATCAATTTTTCTTTGCATTACATGCATCAATTCATTCATTGCATACCATAAAAATGATCTTGAGGTTCTAATGATCGCAATGGTGTGTTTGGTTTCTAAATTGGACTATCGGATCGAAAGATATTACATGATCAAGTTTGCACAGTCAACATGCATTGTGTCTAGGTAGAGTCAACCACACATGATCAATTTAAATTAATTCTGATTGGTTAAACAATTAAAGTTAATTAAATAATTTTGTGATTGGTTGATAATTAGTGTTTAAAACATGGATGCATGCATAGGAATAAAAGGGATGATTGGATAACAATAAAATTGTGGATAATCTGAACTTTATCAAGATTTATTTTAGGGTATTTATCTACAAGATAATTGTTCTTAAAAAGCCTGAATTATCTAGAAAAGCGGTAAAAATCATAGACGGAGGATGAAAACACATCTAGGTGCAAGGACCGGATCAAAAAACCCTAGAAGGAGAGTCCAAACGGCACCCGAACACGAAAGAGCATTCAGCATCCAAGAGTACCATTCGGTACTTTTGGAGTACCGAATTGGCCTCTTTTAGGCTTTGGCCCAACGGCCTTCGGGTGACGATAAGGCACACCCTTTTCGATCTTTTCGTAGAAGGATGATTCCCGATTTGTATTTTACACTTCGGGGCTATTTTTTAGAGATTTCTAGCCTCTATAAATAAGGATTGGGTCTCATAATTCAGCACCTTTATTTTTACGCTTTGAGAGGCATATTTTTTAAGGCTCTCAAATTGCTAATATTTGCTTATCCCTTCTAGGATTTGCTGCTTAAATTAGGGTTTTTGGTTTCAAAAATAACTGCATATGTTTCTTTGAACCCTAAAACATACTCTCAAGAACAAAGAATGCTCATGCAAGAGGTTGTTTCCTTCACCCTATCTTTTTTATGCTTCCTTTTATGTTGATGAATGTTTTGTAATTGTTTAAAGCATGATTGTTTTTTATGTAATTGTTTAAAGCATGATTGTTTTTTATGTTATAATCTTTTTCTTGAATGTCAATAATCTGCATGTGAACAATTCTTTTCCCTAAAATAAAACAGATATGCTTTTTTATTAGATGTATATCTAAATTTTTCTTAATGAAAAAAAAAAAAAAAAAAAAAAAAAAAACAGAACTACATCTTTCTTGGATGTAAATCTGAGTTTTTCTTTAAACAAAAAACAGATCTGCATCTTTATGAGATACAGATCTGAATTTTTCTCAATTAGAAACTGATTTGTATCTTTTTTAGATACATATTTGACTTTCTTAACATAAGCAAATTTTTGAAATAAAGAAAAAAGATTAAACATGATTATGTTTGTGGTTTGTTTTATCTGAATGCGTGTTGCATAAATTTATATTATGAGTGAAACTCTCTTCTTAAAAAACTTTTTCATTTTTTAACATATAAAAACAGATCTGATTTTTCTGTTATGTAAAACCATTTTTCTTATTAAAACACAAATCTGAATTTTTATCTCCAAAAACCACTTTTTTTTCTACATACTACAAAACAGATTTGGTATTTTTGACAAATCAAAAACCATTTTTTTTTTTTATCACCAAAACAGATCTGAATTTTTTTAGAACAAAAGAAAAGACTTCATTCATAAATAAATTTATGTGATTTAATTTTTGTTTCATATGTTCAACATATCATTCATGACATGCATAAAAAGATACATTGATCACAAGAGTCTAGAAGACCAGAGTCTGTCTGCGCGAAATGGGTGCCTAACACCTTCCCATTCTGCAACCTAGCCTCCAGATTTAGGTCTTTGGATAAGTAGATCTAGCATTGTCTTTATTTTATTTTGGGTAGAATGTAACTAGGACAAAAAGCCATTTAATTATATGGTAGTTTGTAACTAGGACCTAAAGTCATGTAATCTTCAAATTTTCAAATATGTAATTCTTTATTCAATCAATGAATGGAACAATTCAGTCATGTATTTTTATTTTCTTTTTCTTTTTTTTTGTATAAAAAATAAGTGGCGACTCCACACCACTTACCCAAAAAGAGAAGTGCCCTAAAAGGTACCCGAATCTCTTTTTTTTAGGGGCATTTTTTTAAAGGTCTCTCACAGTGGTGACTCCGCTGGGGCTGTCGAGGGCTTATCTTCATGTTAGACTTAAGTGACCCAATATATACCCTTGTTTGGCATGGTCTTGCATGATGCAGTTGTTTGTTTATTTATGTTTGATGGGATGTTGTTTGATATTTTGGTGTATGGTAATTTGTTGTTTGTATTGTTTGTTAAAGGCTTTCCCTAACTATCATTGTGTGTGCCATCCAAACAATATGTACGCACCCCTTTTTAGCAATTTTGTGGTGGTAGTAACCATGGATCACTGGTCTTCATTAGATTCGGGTACCCAGTGGTGAACTCACCAACTCATAGCCCAAAGTCACTAGATCATTTCCTGCTGACTGTAAAGGATAAACCATGCCGTTCAAACCAACGCTATGTTCATTACATTACAAGTTAGGAGGTGTAACGTCCTACCTATGGGAAACAATGAAACAACAAACCCACCCTAAAACATAATGACTTAGAACCTATCCTTAGGTCGGTCCCAATTAAAATTGCATTGCATGTTGTGTGTGGTTGTTTTGATTGATTGATGGATGTGGATGGGGTCTTAGCTTTGATTAACCCGACCAAGCCTATCATTAGAGGAGAATTTGGTTAAGATCTGAAGGAAGGCTACAAAGAGAACCTAAGCCTGGCACTCAAGCCAATAGCTCCAGTTTCAAGCCCGTCACTCCCATCACAATTCTGAAGCCTTCAAGCATAGAAGAAAATCCATTGCTACAACATCTCAACCCCATCTTCGACCTACAAGATACTTAAAACCCCAACCAAATCACCCACTATCCACAAATGGGGGGAGACACTTCAAACCCCACGTAAATAACCAAACACCCACAAACGAGGTGAGACACTTCAAACCCCAAGATCTTGATCCTAATGACCCAATAAAAATCGTCCAAGTCACAAGGGGGGGGAGACACTTCAAACCCCTGCATTTTGTGACCGGCAAGCCCACAGACATGGAGGCTAAAGAAGAAGCTACAAATTATATGGATATAGATCCCACTGTACTGATGCTGAGGGAAGAAGGAGCTTACTGGGAGCCACCTGCCATTATGGAAGCCAAGACCGAGTTGAAGAACTGGGCATGGAAGGGAGCCGCCCACCCCATGGTGGACTCTGTGAGGAAGATCAAGACCGTCATGTAAGTCACTTTTGCCAAGAGGATCAAGACTGCTAAGCCAATTACCCTTGCCAAGAACATTGTCTCCATTCCTATTTAGTCTAGTTTTACTAATACTTTTGTTCTTGTTAATTTTGTTTGTGATAGTTTTTCTAGTTGAGTCTATAAAGTCTGTTAACAACTCTTTCCCTTTTAATATGATTTTTGATTCTACTTATTTGTTGGCTTTGTATGTTTTTATTTCTAAAATTGCAAAGGAACTCTTAATAATAAGGAATTAAACATGGATACCTAGAACCCCTAAAAGAAGAAACCTAACCCGTTAATCTGGGAACTGATGATAATCCCAAAATGGTCCAAGTGGGCAATACCCTAACCACTTCAGAAAAAGATGCATTAGTGGCACTGCTAACAGAGTTCAAAGAGATCTTTGCCTGGTCATATGAAGACATGCCTGGGATTGATACAGATATAGTACAGCATTGCATTCCAACAGATCCAACCATAAAGCTAGTCAAACAGAAGCTAAGAAGAATGAAGCCATAATGAACTCTCAAGATCAAGGAAGAAGTGGAGAAATAGTACAATGCAGGATTCCTAAGAATGGTCAACTATCCAAAATTGTTAGCTAATGTGGTTCTGGTACCAAAGAAGGATGGAAAGGTCCGAATGTGTGTAGATTTTTGAGATTTGAACAAGGCCAGCCCAAAAGATGATTTTCCTTTGTCTCATATTGACGACTTGGTGAACAACACAGCAGGGCATACATTGCTCTCGTTTATGGATGGATTCTCACGATACAATCAAATTAAGATGGCTCCAAAAGATATGGAGAAAACCTCCTTTATTACACCATGAGGGACATATTGCTACAAGGTCATGCCATTTGGCCTTAAAAATGTTGGTACAGCTTACCAACGTGCAAACACTACTTTATTACATGACTTAATCCACAAAGAAGTAGAAGTGTATGTCGATGAAATGATAGTGAAGTCCAAAGACCATGAAGGACACATACCTGCTTTGAGAAATTTCTTTGAAAGAATCAGGTTCTACAAGTTACGATTGAATCCAAAGAAGTGTACTTTCGGAGTTACATCCAGAAAACTGTTAGGGTTTATGGTAAGCCAGAGGGGAATATTAGTTGATCTTGACAAAATCAAGGCAATTGTAGAGATGAAGCCTCCAAAAACTAAATAGGAGATTCGAGGATTTCTGGGGAGAATACAATACATCAACAGGTTTATAGCTCGAATCACCATGACATGTGAACCAATCTTCAGACTGCTAAAGAAGGAAGTCCTTATAGTGTGGAATGAGCAATGCCAAGAAGCCTTTGAGAAGATCAAGAGTTATTTGATGAAACCACCAATACTTGTCCCACCGGTTCCTGAAAAGCCATTATTGTTGTATCTTACCATTACATATACAGCAATGGGGGCTCTACTTGCTCAAAACCTAGAAAAGACTAGGAAGGAGAATGCAATTTACTACATTAGCAAGAACCTGTAAACTCATTAGCTTAAAACCTGTAAACTCAAAACCTGTAAACTCAAACACTATATGCTTGCTTACAAGGTTTTGTTGATTTCAAGAATGGATCCTTTAAAGTACTTAATGGAAAAACCTATACAAGATGGGAAGACTGCTAAATGGGTCTTGCTTCTGTCAGTATTTGATATTAAATATGTGACTCAAAAATCTATGAAAGGGAGAGCAATTGCCAATCACTTAGCCCATTGTTCACCAGAAGAAGCTGAAGATTCAAGGAGATTTTTCGAATGAAGACATCATGGGAATTGAGGTAGAATCATGGAAGATGTATTCTGATGGAGTAACAAATCAAAAGGGAAGTGGAATTAGAGTTCTCTTAATTTCTCCAAAAGGGACACATATTCCATTTCTTGGCAAACTTAACTTTCCTGCCACTAATAATGCCATAGAATATGAAGCTTGCATTATGGACCTACAAGCAGCCTTAGGCCTAGGAGTAAAGGAGTTGGAGGTATATGGAGACTCAGCTTTAATAATCTCTCAAATTCAGAATAAGTGGAAGATCAAAGAGGAAAGACTTATGCCTTATCATGAATGTCTTCAGAAGTGGGCATCAAAATTCAACAAGATCCTATATCAGTATGTGCCAAGGATGCAGAATCATATCATAGATGCATTAGCAACCATGGCATCCATGATGGATGGGCCAAAAGAAGATGAAGCTAGACCGATAGTTTTGGAACAAAAAGAAGAACCAGCCTACTACATGACAATAGAAGAAGATGAGGAAAAGAATAGGGAAGGTGAATGGTATTCAAACATCCTACGGTACCTCAAGGATGGAACATACCCACTGTTTGCAAACAAGAATGATAAATTAACCACATTATTTGTGGTGAAAGGCTTTATAGAAGATTACATAATGGAATTCATCTCCTTTGTGTAACCGCTAAGGAAGCACAACAAATAATAGAAGAGGTTCATGAGTCAAGCTATGGACCACATATGAATGCACACATCTTTTCAAGGAAGATAATGAGGCAAGGCTATTACTAGACTACTATGGAAGCCAATTGTGCAGCTCATGTTCTAAAATGCCATCAATGCCAAGTCCACAGAGATCTAAAGCAAATGCCACCCATGCCACTACATACTATGACATCACCTTGGCCTTTCTCTACATGGGGAATAGACATCATTGGGAAGATTCACCCAACAAAATCCAATGGTCATGAATTCAAACTTGTAGCCATTGACTACTTTACTAAATGGGTAGAAGCTACTTCATACAAAGTTCTGAATTCGAAGAAAGTTGCTCAGTTCATTCAAACCAATATCATCTGTAGATTCGGGATACCACATGAAATCATCTCTAACAATGGATTGCACTTCTAAGGAGAATCAAAGAAGCTACTACGACTGTTCAACATTCCGTACCACAAGTCTTCACCTTTCCATCTGTAAACCAATGGAGCAGTTGAGGCTACTAACAAAAATATAGGTAGAATCTTGAAGAAGAGCACAAAGAACTACAAGGACTAGCACCTACAATTACCCTTTGCATTTTGGGGGTAAAAAACATCAATTTGATCTTTCACAGGAGCCACTCCTTATTCATCGGTGTATGGGATGGAAGCAGTCCTTCCCATTGCCCAACATTCATCGGTGTTGGTTGCTCACTAAGCCAACCAACATGGACCAACTGAAGAAATACCATGTCTGAAGTAGTTGTAAATTATGTTATTTCCTTCCTAGGTTTAACTAAAAAAAAGAAAGCTCGCGAGGCTGAAAACCCGAAAAGGCGGTCTAGGCAAAAGTTAGAGCAAACAAAAAACAAAAAACAAAAAAAGAGAGGTAGGTGTAAAACCCAAAAAGGCAATCTATGCAAAAGGAGAGTTAAAAGAAAAAGAGAGTGACTGAGCCTACTAGGTTGAAAACCCGAAAAGGGCGACCAAGGCAAAAGTTAAGGCAAATAAAAAATCATCATCAATAAACTACGTGATGACCTAGTCCTTCTATCAAAGCAGTACAAAGGAAACCATACATTGATTCGGTCACAATTTCCTAAAACCCAACATTTGTCCTAAAACCCACACCTTGATCATTAAAAAAAAAAAAAAAAAAAAACCAAAAACCAAAAACAAACCAAACCACAAAAAGAACCCAAACCCTAAGCCTACCATAAAAAACCAAGCCCCAAAAGCCTAAACCTTAAATAGAACCCTTAACTTGCAAATCCTAAGTAATTCCTAAACATAAGAGTTTTTACATCAACTTCTAAATAAACATGTTTAAAGCCAAGAAATAAGAAGGTCACTTTCTCTTCGGTCTTTTCTTTTTCAGTTGATCATTGATTTGTCCTGTTTTGGGTGCTTCATCATCCCTATCCCTTCTTTTGAATTCATAGTTGTCTTCGTTGGGTCTTACTTGGTTATCTCTGAGAAACTGTTCTCTCATAGCAATCCTTTCAAGTTCCTTGTCAACAATCTTGTCTACCAACCAGTTATAGTATTCTATAGTCATCCTGTGAAAGTGAACATTAACAAAAGATTGGTCCACCCGGTCAGCCATCTCCAAACCTAATAACATATTCTTCATAGAAGTAGGATTTGTGTCCACAAGTGTGAAAGATCTTCTTTTGTTACCACCGGCATTCCTTGCTTATATTTGAATTGCCTCAAGAGTCTATCTCCCTTGTAGAAAGTTGCCCTTCACAACCCAACAAGGAATATGTGATCTGATCCTGGAGACCGCAGTAAAAGGGGTGGACACTTCCTCTAATAACAGTCCCATTGAATTGAAGTACTGGATTTCTTGTCCAAAAACTTCACCCAATCACTCTTAGTTTGGCATTCAGTTTTGATGACAGCCCTACTAAGAAAACTGCTAGGCCCATAATTACCGGTTGTAGGCTTGGCAATCATGTCCAGTCGCTCCATCAACCATATCTGCAAAGTTAAAGGACTCCCTAAGAAGTTCTTAGTTTCTCCACTGTGAAATACAACATCTAGTCCTAGAAGAGTTTCTACCAAGATCAAAGACAAAGGATTATCACCATCCTTAATTTGAGTCACAACACTTATGGCTTGAACATCCACAAACCCACGTCTTCCAGAGTAAAGCAAAAATTTTCCCACAATGCACAAGGCCAAGCCAAAGCTTTTCTACTTATTGTCAGTTACTCCATAGGAGCGTTTGTCAATCAGTCGAGAGATAATTGCACAAAGATTCACCATATGTCATTCAATCATACTATCAGTAATGCGAATAGGAAGACCGAGAGCATCAGACAAAGATTCCTTATGCCTGGGATCACAAGAAACTACTATAGACCTTCTACTTGGATCTTAGCCTAGGATAGCAAAAAATTCTTCAATTGTTGGACAGAGTTTAGCAATGTTAAACCAAAACACATGATCTTCGGGATCCCAGAATTTCACAACAGCGCGAAGGAAGTGCCACTTGATTTTGACATTCCTCAGAGCCTTGATTCCCTCTAGTTTGAAGGATGTAAAATTGGTTTTGGTACTGAAATCAAAGTTATGAACCCATCTATTGATATCATGAATTGTTGAATGAGAAAAATTTTGATTGCTAGCCATGGATGACTTTTGCTTGTGATTATTATGTTTTGCTAACCTTTATGCAGAGAATTGTCGCAGGAGATTTCATTTATATAAGCTACAACAGTTCCTAATCAGGTTTGAAATAGGTTGTAGAGAGTTTGTAGCTGATTAGGAGAGTGTTTCATGATCACAAACAAAGTAAATGTTTTTCAAAATGATAGGCCACAAACTGAATGACCCCTTGTGATTAAACCAATTAATTAATTAGCCAAGTTATTAATTAATCAATTTATCATGCAATTGCGTGGCAGCACAAACAAATCACCGAATAACTAAATATGCAGCGGAAAATAAATAACACGGTGATTTGTTCACGAATGGGGAAAACCCTAACGGAAAAAACCCCACCGGGTGATTTTCAAGTCACCACTCCCGAAACTCCACTATTATCAAATCAAGCGGTTACAAGTAAAGGAATCCCAAGTAACTTACCAACCTACAGTTGAACCCTTACCCCAATACCCAATTGAACTTGATCTGTAGTAACAGTTCATCCTACACGATGAAGATCAGGAAGATGCTTAGTCACAAAACCCTTTGGTGCAAACACACAGCAACTTCTTCAGAGAAGATGAACTAGATCAAGAACTTCGTCTTTTGATCACAATTTGCTTGAATAAGGATTGCTCAATGCTTTTGCAACTTATGTCTCATATGACGGCTCTTAAAACAATCCTTTTATATGTTTAGGGTTAGAAGAAAAGAAGGCCCAAAAACATATTCACAGATCCCAAGAAATCAGAACAGAAAATCTGGCTTTTTAATTCTCGACAGATAGCAGGTGTCGAGGAGCTATCGAACAGGTGTCGAGATTTAATGATTTTGCACTTCAGCTTGTTTTTCTTGGACAAACTTGATGAGTTCAACACTTGATCTTGAAACCTTGTTTCTTGAAGTATTAAAAACACATAGAACTACCCAAATACAAGTAGAGTGCGTTTTGTCAAAGGATTAGCCAATCTACATAAATAAGTATGACATATGTTCTTAATATGTGAACCACATATGTCCTAACAGTCTCCCCCTTTGGCAATCCGTGACAAAACCACAACAAAAAAATGAACATATGAGAGAAGTCATAAATCACTCAACTCATATTCACTTGTTGAATACAATAAAATCTATCCTAACACAAACTCTTGAAAAACTTTGCAAAAAGAGAGTTTATGGCAAGTAGACTTTGATAACCTGTATTTCTGAAACACTTTAAACAAAACTTATCAAAGCATCTTTGTGTGAAACAGAAATAATAGATTGCATACAAGTATAAAGAACATGTGTATAAAGATAGAGAAGAAACAACACATGAAGAGAGAGGTGAAAGAAATATACATCTACATATAGAGAAAAATAAGTACAATGTATGTAAAACTAGTCACAAGACCTCATATACAAGATCAATGTATCCATAGAGAATAGAAAAGAAAAGATACATCAAAACCTCACTACATCCCTCACAATATCAACACTCCCGTTATCAAAAATGTCCTATACTAACTCTCCCCCTAAGATGACTACTCTCATAACCCAAAATTACTCCCCCTTTTTGTCACGAGTGACAAAGGGTAGAGTGTCATGTAGACATCTCATCAGTAGAGCTAGCATCTCCATCATCATCATCCGAAGCATCATCGTCATCACCATCATCATCATCATCATCCTCAGCATCAGAAGCCACTAGAGGAGGTGGTGGAGGACAAGCCTCAAAAGCAAAACCACTTATGGTCGCCTGCCATCGTGCAATACGACCAACACGAACATTCACCTGATACAACTCAGTGGAGAGTGTATCAAGGTGAGCATCTATGCGCTGCAGCTGCGCCATGATGTCTCCAAGAGATACATCGCCTGTAGAGGTAGAAGGAGCAGATGTAGATGGAGCAGATCTGGATAGAGCCGAACGGGAGGGAAGAGTGGAATCCGTCTGTTTCGACCTAAACTGAGCCGCACTACGTTTTACGGTAGCGGCATCTATGGCACAGATGTGTGTGAAGTGGTCGGACACAGGAAAAGGGATAGAAAAATGGCGTAAGATCCTCGTGATAGCGGAAGGAAAGATGAGCTTATCATGGGACGCCAAATTTAGATGAACATCTATGATAGAAAGAATGAAATGAAAAGGAAAATCTATAGTAAGATGCTCAAGAAGAGATAACAAAAATTGAGCATGAGGCTCTGTGATAAAGTTGTAGTGAGAGAGTGGATGGAGTACAAAAGTCATCACCATGTTTAGAAATCTAGGACCTTTAGCAAAAGGTCTACATGATGTGTACTGATGCTCACCCCAATCAGAAGGGCGCTCACAAAAAGTAGAAATGAGCTCATCTTTGAACACAGTCCTCAGACGCTCACAAGAAGGATAGTTAGGAAAATCTATCCTAGGAACCCGAAGCACATCCGTAACTAGCTGCGGTGTGACAGCAAAGCGCATACCTCGAACGCGAGTGTGAAAGAGAGGTACTGAATGATCAATCTAGTGCATATTGGAGTAAAACTCCTGAATCAGCACGATAGGACATGTGACCGGGACGTCACACAGTGACTCCTATCCCCTACTATGAATGACAGAAGGAAGATCAGTGTCGGCGAAGTCCGCCAAAATGACTTGGTGTTCCGAATGAACACCTCATCTAGAAAAGTTCTCCATAAATGCCTTGTAGGCATCTCCATCACGGAACCAAAAATTGAGAGGAGCAGAATCAGAAGAGGAAGAAGCTCCAGAACGCAGAGGGTTCCGAGAATGAGTGGATTTACGTTTGAGTGTCATAGACACTACTAACGTAAACACAATGAGAAAGAGATAGAGAGGGAGACAATCAGAAAAGTCCCAAAACAGTTCAAATATCAAATATATTGAACAAAAAGTATGTATGCATGGGGAATGCATGAACATGTGACATGCAAACTTAAAAAGCATCATGGGCTCAGCCCAATCCAAACATACCAGCACACATACAAGAAACATACATCTAAATGCATGTAAATATCATTCTAATGCACATGAAATGCAATTTATGATATTTTGAACATCTTTTAGTGAAAACCCAACCCAAAATTTTAAGAAAAACTCATTAATTTTGAAAAACCCCAAAATTTTTTGAAAACCCCAAAACCAAAGATTCAAAACATGAAATGCATGAATAAGGAAGGAAAAATGAGATCATACCTAGTGATTTGAAGCAAGGAATGGCCAAAAATCACGTGGATTGGAGATTTTGAGTGAGAAAAGGAGGTTAGGGAGATGAACAGCCGCGGACAGATCGAAAGAGATCGAGAGAATGAGAACCGGATTGCGACAGAGGCTTATATAGAAGCTTCAGTAATTCTCGACAGCTAAGGTGTCGCGAGGTGTCGAGGAATCTGTCGAGGAAGGTATCGAGAAAAAGCACGTCGACAGCTGAAGGTGTCGAGAAGGTGTCGAGGAATGAACACCAGAACCAAGAACAGAAGCTCGATCGATCGACAAGGTATTGAGAAGGTATCGAGGAGACAGAAACTTTCTCAATCGATCCACCAGGTGTCGAAGATGTGTTGAGATTGCAATAAGAAAAAGGCTTGAGAAGCTCGACAGATAGACAGGTATCGAGGAGGTGTCGAGGATGTGTCGAGCCAGCAGATAAAAGCAGTTTTTCGAGAAGTGAAAAACATAGACATAAATGCAATCAAACATGCACCTCAACGAAGATCCAATCAACATAAAAAGGCTCTCAAAATCATCTCTCAATGAAAAATTTAAGCACATGGATCTCCCAAAAACACACACACGCACTAAACAAGTCTAACCAATTTTATTTTTCAAAAATAAGTCAAGACAGTTTAGTGAGCATACATTAGCACATGTAAAACCTTTGTGATGGCCAAATCACATTGTACCTGTACATGTATCAAAAGTAGCAAAGAATATTGCGTGTTGTGTGTGAAAAACGTCGCAAGATTGCATATGTGTATCCATGTTATGACGATCTGAGATATGAGAAAAACAACTTTAACTCACACACAATCATAACTGTTTGATAGGGACTATCACCTTCGAGGTACATCCTATAACTCCCACATCTCCTAGAATACACACTTGCAACTATTTTTAAAGCATTTTTTATCTTTTTGCTTTTTATTTTCTTTGCATATTTTCTTTTTAAGCATATCATGCATGGGCTTAAAAGAGAGAAAAGAAATACCCATGGATATTTGACATTTCAATTTTGCTATGCTGAAGCACACAAATGTCATTGACATCACACTTTTGCTATACCAAAACATACAGATGTCATTAATGATTGGCGGGCAACAGTGGTGAGATGGTTATTTATGCTTTTCTCTTAGGATTTTCTAGTCCTACCCGTCAAAAAGAGTGATATAAGTGTTGAGTTTTAAGAGATAACTTAATCTTACTCATCACAAACAAGAGCCACAAAGCTCACTTACTTAGTTGTGCATAAAGATGCTCATCTAAGTTACAAGAGATATAAAGTTTAGAAAACTCTATTTCATTGGCCATCCAAGGTACACAAGTACCAAAGTACACAGAACACACACTGTTTTTGTATTTTTCTGATTTTTCAATTTTTTTTTTTATTTTTATATTAAAAACAAAACAAATAAAACTGAAAGTAAACACACAAAAACATGTTAATAAAGCAAATCATAAAACTAGACTGACTCAACAAAAATGCAAAACATACAAGCAATGCAACAAACAAGAAAAACAAGAAGGGAGAAGAAAGTGATGAAATCACTTAGAATCCTTTTTCTTCCACACCTTGGAAGAACCTTTCCTTTGATTGAACCCTTAAACCGGTGGTGAAGGGGAAGAATTGAAATCGTTCAAGTTCGAAAGGAACATGAGGGCTTTTAGAAGATCTCCAAATGGAGCAAGAGAAGATTGAAGCTGATTTTGGCTTCTAGACGCTATCATGCCATTGCTCTGTTAAGTGGCTAGCCACTTGTAGCAATTTGGTCGAGTATGACCGGCAGCTCCACAATGATGACAGAGATGCTGCTTCTTTTGTTTAAGCTTTTGAGAGTTAGCCTTCTTAGCCCTAGGGTTTCTAGCATCTTTCTTATCTTGCTTAGGGGGTGCTTCTAAGATAGATTTGCCCTTGTCTAAGTTCTCACTAGCTAATTCAGTTTTAACATCAGTATTCTCAACTTTAACAATATTAGCAGGAGGAACAAAAACAGTAGTGCTAGTGGAAGCAATATTAGAGGAAGAAAGATCATACCCCAAATCTGTTCGATCTAAAGCAGATTTCTGAATGCTGAGCATCTCATCAAGTTTTGCACTTGAAGCCCTCTCCAGTTGAGCTCTGACTTGAAACAACTCCGCTTCAAGCTTCTTGGTCTTCTCAGCCAGGAAGTTGTTTTCAAACCTCAGTGCTCCAATAGTTTGATTCACCTCATCAAATTTTATGAACAACTCTTCACGATCAAGTTCCACATCACTGAGCTTCTTGGTGGCCAGCCTATACAATTTCTCATGCTTCTCAGACAGCTTGTATAGTTTCTCATAAGCTGAATGGATATCATCTTGATCATCCATCTTCTCACACTTGGTGTCCACCAATTCTTATTCTTCATCCACTTCTTCAACAATCCCTTCAGTAGGATTGACTGTGGCAGTGAAGGCATTTAAGATTCCGTTATCCTCATTGTCGGAATCATCTTCAGGCTCAGTGTCACTCAGGGTTGCAGCATGTGCCTTGCTTTTCCCAATGCTCTTGAGATATGTAGGACACCCAAAACACTTAGGTCCTGCGGGAACAGTGTACTGACCACCTTCCTTTGCATCCTTCTTCCCTTTGTCTTGCCTCTTAAACTGAGAAGAACTAGATTGCCTGCGGTCCTTGTCGAAGCTCCGCCCATTGGCATTCTTCATAAACTTCTTGAACTGCCTTGTAATGTAAGACTTCATCTTGGAATCTTCATCATCGGAAGACTCATCTGTATCATTGCTCTTTGCCTTCAAGGCCATGCCCTTGCCTTTTCTTGACTTGCCAATCCTAGATAACCCTAGCTCGTAGGTCTGCAAGTTCCCAACCAGCTCAGTCAAAGGAATTTTATCAATATCCTTTGATTCTTCTATTGCCGTAATCTTGGCATGAAATCTCTCAGGTAGAGATCTGAGCACCTTCCTTACAACCTTAGATTCAAGGATGGTTTCCCTAAGATTGAAGGCTAAGTTCACTATGTCCTTAAACTTGGCATAGAACTCATCAAACGACTCATCCTCCTCCATCTTAATCTCTTCAAAGCTAGTAGTGAGCCTCTGTAGCTTTGAATCTTTGACAGCCTTTGTTCCTTCATAGGTTGTCTAGAGGATGGTCCACACCTTCTTAGCAGTTTCAGTTGATGATATCTTCTTCTTGAATTTCTCATTGGTGACTGCGCTAAATAGGGCATTTAACGCTCTGATGTTGAAGTTTGCCGCCTTGATCTTGGCTTCATCCCAATCGGCCAACGCTTCTTTTGGCTTGGTCCAGCCAATCTCAACAGCTTGCCACACTTTCTTATCTAAGGACTGCAAAAAAGCTTTCATGCGTACTTTCCAGTAGGCATAGTTAGTCCCATCAAATAAATGAGGTATAATTAATTATTGTCCTCTATCCATGACAAACAATGGTCAATGGATCAACACAGCAAAGATTAAACCTAATCAGAGTGTGCCTACTCTGATACCACTTGATAGGCCACAAACTGAATGACCCTTGTGATTAAACCAATTAATTAATTAGCCAAGTTATTAATTAATCAATTTATCATGCAATTGCGTGGCAGCATAAGCAAATCACCAAATAACTAAATATGCAGTGGAAAATAAATAACACGGTGATTTGTTCACGAATGGGGAAAACCCTAACGGCAAAAACCCCACCGAGTGATTTCCAGGTCACCACTCCCGAAATTCCACTATTATCAAATCAAGCGGTTACAAGTAAAGAAATCCCAAGTACCTTACCAACCTACAATTGAACCCTTACCCCAATACCCAATTGGACTTGATCTGTAGTGACAGTTCCCACCTTTGACGCACGGCTCCCAAGTACATGACTAACCAATGCGCGGATCCCAGTACGCGACTTCAAACACCAACTTAGAAGGAGAGGTTGATTGCAAAGTTCTTCTGTTCATCCTACACGATGAAGATCAGGAAGATGCTTGGTCACAAAACCCTTTGGTACAAATACACAGCAACTTCTTCAGAGAAGATAAACTAGGTCAAGAACTTCGTCTTTTGATCACAATTTACTTGAACAAGGATTGCTCAATACTTTTGCAACTTGTGTCTCATTTGATGGCTCTTAAAACAATCCTTTTATATGTTTAGGGTTAGAAGAAAAGAAGGCCCAAAAACATATTCACGGATCCCAAGAAATCAGAACAGAAAATATGACTTTTTAATTCTCGACAGATAGCAGGTGCCGAGGAGCTATCGAGCAGGTGTCGAGATTTAATGATTTTGCACTTCAGCTTGTTTTTCTTGGACAGACTTGATAACTTCAACACTTGATCTTGAAACCTTGTTTTTTGAAGTATTAAAAACACCTAGAACTACCCAAATACAAGTAGAGTGCATTTTGTCAAAGGATTAGCCAATCTACATAAATAAGTATGACATATGTTCTTAACATGTGAACCACATATGTCCTAACACAAAAAACGCGAAAATGCGAGACACTTATTGGAAAGGTGTAAGGAGTCGACCCACCTTTGCGAGAACGTCATGATACGTCCTAGTGCCATTCGGCACTCAAAAAGTGCCAATCGGTACTTTAAAATGCTGAATGGCACTCCAAAAGTGCCGAATGGCACTCCTCATTTGCTGATTGACACGCAGCCCCTCCATTGTACACACATGCAATTCCATGCAGTTTTGCGTTTTTGGACATTTTTTTTTAAGATCATTTGACATTCAAAAAGATTTTTTTAGTCAAACTGGGACATTCTAACGTGTCTAACCAAGTTGATCATACCAAGTTTATCAAAAAATTGATCAAACCAAGTTTTTTAAAGATTCATGAATTTATGTTCCAAACTAGGGGCATTCGCCCATGTCTCAATGCATTTTCAAAAAAAAAAAAAAAAAAAGAGAAGACCACTATCACTTTTTTTTCAAAAAAAAAAAAATATATCATCATTGAGATTTCCAAAATCGTGCATTCTTTTTAAACTATGAGCATTTTCCCATGGCTCATTTATTATTTATTTTCAAAAAAAAAAAAAAAAAAAAAAGAGACCACCATCATCATTTTTCTTAAGGAAAATTTTTAATTACCAAGATTTCCAAAAATCATGCATTCATTTTAAACTAGGGGCAATCGGCTCCGCCTCATTCAAGCAAATGCAGATTCCAACAGAGCTAATCATGATAAGTTTGAATTGATGCTACAAGGCCTCATCAGGTGAATTCTAAACTTATCTTAGTTAAAATTTCTACATGATATAAAGTGATCTCAAGGACAAAGAGCTAAACATGGAATATAATACAAGATTATCTAAAGAACGCTCCCTTTTCTTTTGCAGGAAAAATAAAAATACAAGTCGTACATCATCGGGACTCCGAGTCCGCCCACATGAGGATCTCCTTGATCCACCTCTAGAGGAGCCACCTTCAGTATTTCCGTCTTGACTTGAGAAGAAGCAAGGATCATACTGATGATTTTCAAGTTCAAGGCTCCTGATCCTTTCTTCTAAAGTTCTTTTGGTAACATTAGCAATTTCCATTCTATGTGCCTAAAAATCCAACAGAATCAAGTGTTAATTCCACCATCAAGCAAAGCTTAAGCAAGAGATACTCAGAAAGAAACATGGCATACCAGTTCGAATTATTGAGCACATATTAGGACGATTGAGTGCGAGCCAATGATTGCAAGCCTCCAATCATCCGTATGTTTTCCTCCACAAGATCCACATCAACCTAAAGCACAAATTTGCCAGATCAAGAGCCATTCAATAAGCCAAGAAGAAATAAAGACAAGGAATTGAAAATTCAAGAACATACCAAATCAGGCCAAGGAACATTTGGTACATGCTTTAGCCTTGTCAAAGGCATGGAACTATAAGTTCCATCAGGAGTCATCACATCATACTGCCATGCCGGAAAATGGGTATAGGTTTCCCTAAATTACTAGAAGAACTACCAACATGGTGAGAAGAAGGAATCTCTTCCTCTTCCTCTCCCCCTTCCTCTCCTTCAGAAGCAAAAGGCTGAAAATCCAACATACAAGTTTTGTTACCAAGAAGAAATATGGAAAAGGAATTTGCAAGATGAAGATTTGACTCTAGAAAGGAAGAAAAGTACCATCCTGCCAACCAAGCAACCTTGCAGATGAAGTCAAACGAATTCAAAATAGGTTCCTGGTACTCCTGCAACCGTATAGCCATCACGAGCCCGAGCAATCTCTTCATTAGTCAGAAGATCAGCCAACCGGACAGTAAGACCAGAAGGATGTGGAATTGTGCTAGGAGGATACTCATGTTCAACTTGGGGCAACACCCTATCACCAAGATACCAGTACCTTCCATGTCCACACTCAAACAACCAAGCCATAACCAAGTGCCAAAGATTTTAAAAGAAGGAAGAAAGAACTTACATCATCGACGGTCAAATTGTCAATCACCAAACGCCAAATCTCCAAAGAACACCTGGAAGGTGTAGACAAATGATGTTTGGGTAACTAGTGGAGGAATCTAGGAAAAATGTTAGCAACTTCCTCCCGAATTTCAGGACTAACTCCAAAATACTCATACATCCAGACCTGAAAAAATTCACAACACCATTACCACATAGCCAAAATAATTTTCCAAAACCTACACATAGAAAAAAAAAATCCCAAATCTTACGAACCATAAAAAACGCCCAAGCTTGAAAGACTCCGCCTCGAGAGTTGGGTCACGAAATGCATTAAAGTAGCATAAGCCATGCCACCCTATTCATAATTCTAGATTTGTTCAATTTTCATCAATCTCCCCAGGTAACGCAGATTCACAGTACTGCCTTGATTCAAACACAAGAAGGTCCAAATAAAAAGAAGCATGAACATGTGAGCACCCTTTGCTACAGTCTCACAATGGGGAATATTCTCACATAGCCAAGAAAAAGGGATATTGTTACTCTTCATTCTAGAAGGCACTACACCTAGAAGTTTCTTGAGCTCAGATGAAGAAAAGGAATTGAAAGGTCAAATAGTGTGTAAAACACCTATGAACGTTTAGACCCCCAAATACAAAAATACCAACACAAGCTTATAATCAAACAATATATGTGTGGAATATGAAATATAAGCTATATTCAAATTGGTAACATACTCTAAACCATAGTTAAATACAATCATAGCAGTAATTAAAAGGCAAAAAGTAAAGGAAGAGAGATGCAAACACAAAGATAACATGATGATGTGTTATCGAAGAGGAAACTGAAGTACTCGGGGAAAAACTGCTCTGCTGCCCTCCAAGCGATCAATAATCCTTTAGAGAATGAAGTTGGGATACATGAATTGCAGAAGACCCCCCAAGCCTAATCTACCCTATGCACTTAAGCCCTCCAAGCTTCTTGCTCCAACAGGGTTACGCCGAACCTTGTCTTCTCTAGCTTACTAGATCCCGCAATCGCCCATTGCATCAACCAAAATGAATTGATCCCTTTTGAACTGCTTCCCAAGTACCAAAATACCTCCTCACTAATATGCGTATAGTGAGATAAGGATTTGGCTAAATGTACCTCTCAAGGATATGTCAATGGAGAGAGTGAGAGTAAAGGAATTTAGAGAACCAAGTGATGAAGATTATGGATGAGTCAATCTTGTTTTTCTCCAGGGTTTCTCCCTCAAAATTTTCACTGAAAGCTCTCAACATTTCGTGGGTATAAGGGTATTTATAGTAGGGTGTATGAGGAATGCGAAAGGTCAGTTTTCAACAAACAGGGCATTCTAGCGACTCGGGCTCGAGACTGAAACGAGTAGCGAGTTTGAGTCGCGAGCTCACTGCATGGCTAGATTGGAAGTTTTGTCCTGCAATGCTCTAACTACTTGACCCTTCAACTCCCTCTACATGCTTCACACGTGTGCCATTCTGGCGAATTGCCAGTCGCGAGATCCAGTCGTGAGACTCCCTTGAATTGCACACTTTTTAAGATTTCTTCACACTTTCTCACACACTACCCTTACATAATTCCCACCTAAATACAGGGTATTTAATTGCTAAATTATAAGCGAATTTGGCACGGAATAAAGCAAACACATAATTGAATAAATTCAACCTTACATGAGTCATTGACAAGGATTCTTTCACCACCCAACCTCCGACCAGTGATAACAGAGAAGCTATAAGGTGTCAACAATACCTCCCTGATGCCTAGAAAGTGGAAGGTACATGTGTAGTGTCCCAAAAGCGCTCTGCCAAGGCGAGAAGTAACTGAAGATCTTTTTATTCATGCGTCTTATGACTTAACAAAGCTTCGAAGAAAGTACCAAAGCCTGCTTCATTGATGATGTTTTTGATGCTAGGAGACAAGGATGCCCATGCACATTTCAACATTTCAAGTTTAAGGTAGAGAAGCCCTCGATTGACAGTTCAACATTTCAAGATTAAAGTAGAGAAGCCCTAGATCAACATTTCAACATCTCCAGATCGAGGTAGAGAAGCCCTAGATCAACATTTCAACATTTCAAGATGGAGGAAGAGAAGCCCTGGATCAACATTTAAACATCTCCAGATCGAGGTAGAGAAGCCCTGGATCAACATTTCAACATTTCAAGATCGAGGTAGAGAAGCCTGGATCAACATTTAAACATATCCAGATCAAGGTGGAGAAGCCCTGGATCGACATTTCAACATCTACAGATCAAGGTAGAGAAGCCTTGGATCGATATTTCAACATCTCTAGATCGAGGTAGAAAAGCCCTGGATCGATATTTCAACATCTCCAGACCGAGGTAAAGAAGCCCTGGATCAACATTTAAACATTACCAAATCGAGATAGAAAAGCCCTAGATCGACATTTCCTCCAGATTGAGGTAGAGAAGCCCTGGATCGACATTTCAACAATTCAAGACCAAAGTAGAGAAGACCTTTGACCACCATTCTAACAATTCAAGATTGAGGTACAGAAGACCTTTGATCGCCATCTCAACAACTACAAATTTTAACAATTCAAGATTGAAGTGGAGAAGACCTTTGACCGCCATTTCAACAAGTACAGATTAAGGTAGAGAAGACCTTTGATCACCATCTCAATATTGCAAGATTGAAGTAGGGGATCAACTTTTCAACAACTTCAGAACAAAGCAAGGAAGACCTTTGATTAACACTCCGACAAACTCCAAATCGAGGTAGAGAAGCCCCTGGGTCGCAAGACAAATCCTTTTTCAAGATCAGGATTGAAGAACCTTTTGGTCATCACACTTGTCAAGAATCATTTCCAGAAGTCATTAACTACCAGCTAAGTCCGGTATTTTCATTTTTTGTCAAAAGATAGGGCTAGTTTTATGTTCCAAGGTTTTAGGTTCAAAGGCTAGGTAATCTTTGAAAATTCAACCTCAATTAAATCATGGTCGCTAAAATCAGTGTCTTTGTTTTACATTGACATCCACTTTTCAAGCTCTGTCAATAAGGGGCATTCTATAGACACTCAATTTTGTACCCATGATTTAATCAAGGAGAATGACTTGAATGACCATCCACGTACCCCAAAAAATCATGATTGCATTTCATGCATCAATTTGTTCTTGCATTACATGCATCAATTTGTCTTTGTATTACATGTATCAATTCATTCATTGCATACCATAAAAATGATCTTGAGGTTCTAACGATCGCAATGGTGTGTCCAATTTCTAAATCGGACCATTGGATCGAAAGATATAGCATGATCAAGTTTGCATGGTCAACATGCATTGTGTCTAGATAGAGTCAACCACACATGATCAATTTAAATTAATTTTGATTGGTTAAAAAATTAAAATTAATTAAATAATTTTGTGATTGGTTGAAAATTAGTGTTTAAAATATGGATGCATGCATAGGAATAGAAGGAATGATTGGATAATAAAATTATGGATAATCTGAATTTTATCAAGATTTATTTTAGAGTATTTATCTACAAGATATTGTTCTTAAAAATCCTGAATTATCTAGAAAAGAGATAAAAATCATAGACGGAGGATGAAAACATGTCTAGGTGCAAGGACCAGATCAAAAAACCCTAGAAGGAAAGTCCAAACGGCACTCGAACACAAAAGAGCGTTCGGCATCCAAGAGTACCATTTGGCACTTTTGGAGTGTCGAACGGCACTTTGAAAGTGCCAAATTAGCCTCTTTTGGGCTTTGGCCCAACGGCCTTTAGGTGACGATGAGGCACACCCTTTTCGATCTTTTTGCACAATAATGAGTCCTGATTCGTATTCTAAACTTCGAGACTATTTTTTAGAGATTTCTGGCCTCTATAAATAGGGACTGGGTCTCATAATTCAGCACCCCTTTTTTTTAACGCTCTGAGAGGCATACGTTTTATGGCTCTCAAATTGTTGATATTTGCTAATCCCCACTGGGATATGCTGCTTAAATTAGGGTTTTTAGGTTTCATAGATAACTGAATAAGTTTCTTTGAACCCTAAAACATCCTCTCAAGAACAAAGAGTGCTCATGCAAGAGGTTATTTCCTTCACCCTATCTTTTTTATGCTTCCTTTTATGTTGATGAATATTTTATCCATAACATGAATAAAACCACTTTTTTATGCAAGATCTAATTTTTCTGTTATCAAAAACCATTTTTCTTATCACAGCACAGATCTGAATTTTTTCTCCCAAAACCCCTTTTTTTCTACATACTACAAAACAGATCTGGTATTTTTGACAAATCAAAAACCATTTTTTTTATCACCAGAACAAATCTGAATTTTTTTTTAAACAAAAGAAGAGACTTCATTCATAAATAAATTTGTGTGATTTAATTTTTGTTTCATATGTTCAACATATCATTCATGACATGTACAAAAAGGTACATTGGTCATAAGAGTCTAGAAGACTAGACTCTGTCTGGACGGAATGGGTGCCTAACACCTTCCCATTTCATAACCTAGCCTCCAAATTTAGGTCTTTGGATAAGTAGATCTAGCCTTGTCTTTATTTTATTTTGGGTAGAATGTAATTAGGACAAAAAGCCATGTAATTATTTGGTAGTTTGTAACTAGAATCCAAAGCCATGTAATCTTCAAATTTTCAAATATGTAATTCTTCATTCAATCAATGAATGGAACAATTCAATCATTTATTTATTTTTTTCTTATTTTTTTTGTAAAAAAAATAAGTGGCGACCACTCCACTTACCCAAAAAGAAAGGTGCCCTAAAAGGTACCTAAATCTCTTTTTTGATGGGCACTTTCTTCAAGGTCTCTCACAACAACCAACCATACTTTTTCATCACAAGCCTACAAAAAAGCTTTCATACGAACTTTCCAGTACACATAGTTGGTACCATCAAATAAAGGAGGAATCAAAAGAGATTTTTCACGATCCATGACAACGGGGATCAAAGGATCACACCCAAGAAATTAATCCAATCAGAGTGTACTCGCTCTGTGTTGACACCCCATTTTGCAACCTGCATTTAACCTCACATGGAGGATATAAGGATAATTTTACCTTGAAAATATGCATCTTGATTCTAGTTATTAGATTATTAATCTCATTTCACCAAAATAATCTTGATGTTGTAATAATCAAATTGACTGGTCATAAGCCCTAATCGGACCATCAGATTGAAAGTTATCATCAAATCAAATTTTAACGGCCGAGACACACTATCACAAATTGAGTTAGACTTTATGTGATTATGAACAATTGATTCCAATTATTTATAATTATAATAAATTTGAGATTAATAACGTGTCATAATTTGATTGGCTATGACTACATTTTATGGTAAGTTGCACACACTTAATTAATTAGATAGTCAAACATTAATTATTCAATGAGTAATTTGTGCAATTATCTTTTAATTAGGGTAAATTTGGAACTAATTAAGTCTGAAATGGGAGTGATTGGAGCCTATTAATGTTAATTGGAAACTAATTTGGGAACTATTAATGTTAATTGTGCTGAAATTATTTTCTAACAAACGAATTTTGCTCACCATTTCATTGATATCTCTCATAATATTTTTAATCTGTGAATGAGGTTAATTTTTATAGAAACTAGATATCCGGAGCTTCAATTTGAGCATAAGAACGAGACATTTACAATCATAATTGAGGAAGATATGATTTTTTGAATTTTGCTCTACAAGCTGTTATAGTAGCTACGGGAAAACTGAATTTTGCTTGCTCCTCACTCCCACCAATCTTCAAATTTAATGCACCCGATTTCCCCAAAGGCTAAAATAAGGTCCAGGTTTATGATTCCTTGTCAACTCTCATTAAATAACATTCCATTCATATTTTCTCCACCACTACTATATAAACCTCTGTCTCCTCCATTTCAAGACACAAAAACCCCATCTTTTCTCCTCTCTTGAGTTCTAGTGAAGCTGAGTAGTCTTTTCATATCCTGGCCTTCTTGAGACTCAAGGTATTGAGTGAGACTCACTCTCCCTCTCCTAGCTCTTCTTTTGCTCCACCCTTAGGACCTTTATCAAGAGTGTTAGGTTCTAAAGACTTAGGATTTTATGTATTTAGAACTCTAATGTGTAATGTTGGCAAACCATGATCAAAATAATATGTTTAGTCTTGTTTAGGCTTGCTCAAAGTTGTGTAATTCATGTAAAGTTGGAATCAAGAGGCTGCAGATGTATTAGTGCATTTCGGCCTGGCTCGATCGATCGAAAGTCGGCCAGATTGTGTTTTCTGCAGAATTTCCAACTCAGCCCTATCTCATTAAACGTTTAGGGTTTTATGTTTTTGCCCTAGGTATATAAGGCAAAACCCTAGCCACATTTTGAAAGTTGCTCCTATTGTATTGTTGCTCATACTTTTCTGTTTTGTGTAAATCTCTTGTGAGATCTAGAGAAGCTTTTCTTTACACAAAACTTAGGGTTTTCAAAGTAGAGATTACTTCAACATCTTGATGATCAACTCAGTTGCTGCCATTGGAGCTTAAAGAAACACAAGCGGGAAGCTTGTATCTTATTGGAGAATCCAAGAAAGAAGGAGTCCGTGAATTCGGAGTTTGCACGTGGTCGTGTCAGTAAGTTCTACTGGTGGGTAGCATTAGGAAGTCAAGCGAGGAGCTTGTAAGTCCTTTTGTATGAACTTCAATTCTTTCATAGTGGATTCAGGTTTACCTTGAGGATAGTTAGGTCAAATCCTCCCCAGGTTTTTACTGTGTGATTTCCTAGGTCATCATATCATTATGTTCTTTTTATTTCCACTGCTTTATATTCTTGATATGATTGTATGATTGTGATAACCTAGAATTGCATAAATTGACTAAGTTAATCACTTGGCTAATTCTCTAAGTTAATCTAATTGTTGTTTTAAGGGGTCTAAAAACCTATCAAGTGGTGACAGAGCGGGTAGCTCTTTTGTTGTACATCTTTTGATCTCTAAGCCGATCCTTGACCCCTATTGTCATGGAACACGGACACTCTCTTGTTGTTCCTCCTTACTTTGATGAGAATAACTATGCTTATTGGAAAATAAGGATGAAAGTATTCCTCTGAGAGAGTTTGGAATTCTGTTGAGTACGGATGGGAGAAGCCCACTACTCCTGTGAGTGAGTGGCAGACTTCTCAAAAAGAAGCAGCTGCATTTAATAGCAAAGCTATGAATGCCATCTTTAATATTGTTTCTATGGAGGAATTTAAGAGTCTCTCAAATGTTGAGATTGCTCATACTGCTTGGAAAATCCTCCAAACTGTGCATGAAGGCATAAAGGCTGTCAAAATAAATAAGTTGCAGCAATTAACATCAAGGTTTGAAAGCATTAAGATGTCAAATGATGAATCCTTTAATGAATTTTATGCCAAACTGAATGATATTGTTAATTCTGCTTATAACTTGGGTGAAATCTATGATCAACCTAAAATTGTTAGGAAGATTCTTAGATCTTTAACTGAAAACTTTAGACCAAAAGTAACTGCCATTACTGAGAGCAAGGATGTGGACTCCATCCCTGTAGATGAGCTTGTAGGATCTCTTCAGTCTTATGAGCTAGACCTACCCAAAGTTAACAAATCCAAATCAATGGCTCTTAAGTCTGTTGATGATGTTGATGCTGGTGGATTTGATGATGAGCTCTTTGCTATAAAGATTGCTTACCTTGCCAAGAACTTTAGAAACTTTCTTAGAAATACTAATAGAAGGGCAAGGAATACAAACACTGCTAAACCTAGAAATTTTAGGAAGAATGATCCCATTAAGGTTAACAACACTGAAAAACCTAGAGATAAAGTAGGTCAATCTTCCAATAATTCTTTGGGTTCTCAATGTTTTTGTTGTCAAGGGTATGGTCATGTTAAATCTGAATGTCCAACATTCTTGAGGTCTAAGGGCGAAGCTATGGTTGTAACCCTTAGTGATAATGAGGTTTCTGATGATGAGTCTAGATGTGACGAGGATGGATACTTCATTGCTTTCACTGCTACTGCTGTAGTCAATGAAAACATATCTGTTGAGGAGAACCCTTCTGATGGGGAACTTTCTGAGGATGCAGATCTTCAAGAGGCCTATAATAAACTTTGCAAAGTTGCTGCAAATGATGCTATGAATGTCGAACTTGGCCTGAAGAAAATTGAATCTCTTGAGCTTGATAAGAAAAATTTGCTTGTTAAATTGTTTAATGCTAATGATTTTTTTGAATAATGTGAAAACTGAGAATAAGCTGTTGATTGATAAAGTTAAGAAATTAGAACTTGATTTATCTGTTGCTAGATCTGCTAGCTTTAAACTTGATCAAATATTGAGTGTTCAAAAGTATCCTTCTGACAAATCTGGTTTAGGTTTTGTTGAGAGCATCACTGTGTCTGCACCCTATTCCACTATCTTTGTTCCTTCATCTTCTTCTGAACCTTCTGTGAGCGAGGGTGTAAGTGAAACTGTTAAACCCCTTGTGAGTGAAGTTGTCAAACCTTTAGAAGTTTCACCACCTAAGACGATTAGGGTTGATTTGAAAGAGTCTAAACCTAAGGAGCCTACCCAATCTAAGGACAAGATGCATGGTAAACATGTTTGGGTTTGTCAATATTGTGGAAAGTCTAGACACATTCGTCCTAACTGTTACAAGCTTCAAGCAACTAAGAGAGCAAACAAACCAAAAGTGTTTGTGCCTCAAGCACAAGAGCCTATGGCACTAATTGGTGAATTGGTAAAGGCGTTAAACCTTTATTCCAATCCTGGAGTTGGAAATCACTCAAACATGAATAAGAACTCCAATGCTCGTGGTGCATCTAAAAGGTTTTGGATGCAAAAAACTCGATCTAATTGAGTCTTTCTGGCATGGTCCTTGTGCTTCATTGCTCTATTCTTTTGTGACCATTGTTCTTTGGTTTTGGTGCTTTTGTTTCTAGGATTTGCATTGCATAACATTCATGCATTTCATTCTAGGACTTATTTTTGTTTTTCCTTTTTTCTTTTTTCTTTTTTTTTTTTAAAAAAGGAGGAAGCAAAATTGTGTTTGACATTATTTTTTCTTGGTTTTTGAAAACAAGGTTGGTCAATTTATTTACACATAACATGTCTTGTGTACCTTGTTTAGCTTTGATGAGCTTATTCATTGCACTTTACTAGTTAAAATTTTGTAGTGCATGTTGTGTGGGAAAGATGTTTGTGGTCATTAATCACTTTGTCTTAATCTTGAAATCACATGTTATTTGACTGTCAGACTTGATCCTTTTGAGAAAGGCATAAATAACCATCTCACCACTATTCACTAACCAATCATGACCACCTTAGTGCATATCATAAGATTTTATGCTCGAGAAAGTGTAGCACATGCACAAAAAGAACATAAGGTGTAGCCTCGGTTTAATTGCTTCATGCTTAAAATTGGTATGTACTATTAGGCTTAATGCCATCTCACATAAATTAAAATTGGTGTGTATATTATGAGGCAAAAATTCAAGAAACTTACATGATTGCAAGCTTTTGTTCTAGGAGATGTGAAAGTTATAGGATGTAACTCTTTTGGTGATTGTCTATTTTAAATTCTGTGTGATGAATTTTGTAGACTTTGTGTTTGATTGCTATTCACATATCACCTCACATGTATCTCAAACTTTTATTAGTAGCACACACTACACAAGTTACTCTTTGCTAAACACTGTACATGTTATTGTGTATGTTTTTGGTCTGACCAACCAAGTTTGAAAATATCTTGAGAATTATGCACAACATATTTGTTGCTTGAGAATCTAAAGGGAGAATGGTTGAAAATTTGTTTTGAGAAATTTGGTTTCAAATTTTGTTTTTTTAAAAAGGCATTTCATCTCATACTTATGCATTTTGTTCATCAATTTTTAATGCTTTGAGGAGTTTGTGTCAAAATGTGCTTGGTCATTCAAAAAACAGTGATTTTTCTCAAAATTTTGTGAGCCTCTACCTATTTCGATCGATCCAATCTGTTTTTCGATCGATCGAAATTGTGATTAAAATGTTCTTATGAGTCTCGAGTTGTTTTGATTGATCGAATGTAATTTTCGATCAATCGAATATCGTGAATCAAGTTTTTTTTAAAACTTAGATCTGACTTTTTCAAAGTCACTTTTCAAAAAGTTTCAAACTTTTCTTTTCTCTCTCTGACTCGGCAAGGCTCCACAGCGATTTTTTTGTCGTTTTCTTCTAAAAATTTTTGCAAGATTTCTCTCTCCTTGAGCCGGTATGTCTAGGAAGACTAGAGCTCGTAGGTCTGTTCCTTCACCTTCTCCTCCCCCACCTTCCTTTGACCGTGAGAGATTTCCGAGTAAGGAAAACCAAGAGACCTTTGAGAAGCTGAATCTTAAGAGGAAAATTTGGGCTGAGCGTTCTGTTGTGCTAGATGAGTTAGATCCTGCCATTAAGGCAAATTTTGAGCGTCGGGGTTGGTTACTTTTGTTGGATATTTCTGATTCTCCTCCTCCAGCTACCCTGATTAGAGAGTTCTTTTCGAACATCTCTACCCTGATTCCAACACTTTAGTAAAGAGTTGGATACGAGGTGTAGAGTACGTCATTACTTCTGATGTAGTGGCTGATGCTCTATGGGTACCTTTGGTCCAGCACCCTGTTTACCCGTATGACGAGTATCCACTCTTGGATAATGTCATGTCATACATCACTGGGTCTTCTATCCAGTAGGGTTTTAATCATCGGATCACTTTTGCTGAGCTTCCTGAGACTGTCTATCTTTTTTTTAGGATAGCATGTCATTCTATCTGACCTATCTCTCATCTTCACACCATTCCTCATGAGCGGTGTGTCTTTTTGTACGCTTTAGTTACTAATGCTCCTATGAGTTTTCCTCATCTGTTTCTTCGTTCTTTGAACGAAGTTTATAGGAGTTCATCTTCTACTCATGCTCTTGTTCATCCTGTTTTTATTCATAGGATTTTGCTTCATCTTGGTCTAAATGATTTCCCTTCTTCTGAGCCCGTCCATGTTATTGCTCCCATAGGTGCGTCTTTTCTTAGATAGAGGGCTGCTCATCTTCAAGTTGGCTCTAAACACCCTAGGTCTAAACCTTCTGGTACTGCACCTCCTCCTCCTTCTTCTACAGGTCCTGCTCGTGAGGCTGTTCCTGATCCTGCTGGTGCTACTGCTGCTGCTGCTGTTCCTCCACCTCCTTCGGATGACTTTGATGTTCGTCGTATTTTGAAGATTGTCATGACCGTTCAGGCGGCTCATGGTCAAATTTTGGTAGACTTGCTTGATGAGCTACGTGCTTTGAGAGTTGACTTGGCGCATCTTCGTTCACCCTCACCACCTCCTTTTGATGATGGCATATGATTGTCCTTTGACATTCCGTCACAAAAAGGGGGAGTAGAGTTTTGAGACTTATAGAGGAGAGATGAGTTTTTGTAGTTAGGGGGAGTTTTTTTTTTTTTTTTCTTTTTTTTTTTTTGCAGAGCTAGTGGAGCGTGATATTAGATTGTATCTAGGTGCTTCACCATGTATACTTTCTTTTGATATCATTTTTGGGCTGTTCATGTTGGGATATACATTGCTTTTGTTATATGATTCTTGATTCATGTGTTCACTGCTTATTGATTTATATTTATGAGTTATTCATTGATATATGTCTTTATTATGTGTTGTGTGAACTTTCAAGAATGTTTTTATTTTTGGTGTATCTAACTTAGGGAGAGAGTTAGTTTACATATCTATTGATTTACTGTTTTTCTGTCACACATGCGTTTATGCGTTTGTTGAGTGTTTCAGGAATATACAGGTTGATTCGATTTTGCTGCTGTCTACACTTGCAACTGATGGATAGTAGTTAGGATTGAATTTTATGTTTATGATCATTACTTTTGTAAAGGGTTTTTTATTTGTAAACTTTGAGTTTTTAATTTGTGTTTTATCACGAATTGCCAAAGAGGGAGTTTGTTAGGTTCTAAAGACGTAGGATTTTATATATTTAGAACTCTAATGTGTAATGTTGGCAAACCATGATCAAAACAATATGTTTAGTCTTGTTTAGGCTTGCTCAAAGTTGTGCAATTCAAGTAAAGTTGGAATCAAGAGGCTGCAGATGTATTAGTGCATTTCGGCCTGGCTCGATCGATCAAAGGACAAACTCGATTTATCGAAAGTCGGCCAGATTGCATTTTCTGCAGAATTTCCAACTCAACCCTATCTCATTAAACGTTTAGGGTTTTACGTTTTTGCCCTAGGTATATAAGGCAAAACCCTAGCCACGTTTTGAGAGTTGCTCCTATTGTATTGTTGCTCATACTTTTCTGTTTTATGTAAATCACTTATGAGATCTAGAGAAGCTTTCCTTTACACAAAGCTTAGGGTTTTCAAGGTAAAGATTACTTCAACATCTTGATGATCAACTCGGTTGCTGCCATTGGAGCTTAAAGAAACATAAGCGGGGAGCTTGTATCTTATTGGAGAATCCAAGAAAGAAGGAGTCCGTGAATTCGGAGTGTTGGGTTCTAAGAAATTAGGAATTAATGTATTAGAACTTCAATTTGTATTTTGTTGGCAAACCATGATCAAAACATTTAGTCTAGGTTTAGGCTTGCTCAAAGTATGTTTATTTGTAAAATTGGAATCGAGTGATTGCAGAATTTATTGGACTAAATCTGTAAGTCTCGATCGATCGAAAATTAGACTCGATCGATCGAACCACGTACAGATTTATTTTTCTGCAGAGTTCTAGCTCAGCCCAAACTCTATTTAAACGTCTTAGGGTTCAAGTAAAACACTCCTATATATAAGGAAAACCCTATAACGTTTTTAAGACTTTTGTAGAGAGAGTTTAGAGTGCCTCTTGTACCTACTTTTATTAGGGTTTTGTACCCAAACTTCTCTAAGTCTTTGTTTCTCATATTTGCTGTTTATGTGAATCTCTTGTGAGATCCTTGAGGAGCTTTCCTTCACATAAACTTAGGATTTTCAAGGTAGAGATATTATCTACATCTTGATGATCAACAAGGTTGCAGCCATTGAAGCTTAAAGAAAAACAAGCGGGGAGCTTGTAGCTGATTGAAGAAATCCAAGAAAGAAGGAGTCCGTGGATTCGGAGCTTGCACATGGTCGTGTCAGTAAGTTCTACTGGTGGGTAGCATTAGGAAGTCAAGCGGGGAGCTTGTAAGTCCTTTTGTATGAATTTCAATTCTTTCTTAGTGGATTCCGTTTTGCCTTGAGGATCGGTGGGTAAAATCCTCCCCAGGTTTTTTACCGGTTTGGTTTTCCTGGGTGATCATATCTTGTGTTATTTATTATTCTGCTGTTTTATATGCTTGATATGATTATTTGATTGTTTTAACCTAGAATTGTTTAATTTGACTAAGTAACAACTTGGCTAATTAATCTAGGCTACGCAATCTAATTGTGGTTTAAGGGGTCTAAATTTCCAACAAGTGGTATCAGAGCGGGTAGCTCTTCTGTTGTAGATCTTTTGATCTCTGAGCTGATCCTTGACCCCTGTTATCATGGACAATTTGAAGTGTCTTTCTGATCATGTTTCTGCTCATGCCTCTGCTGATTTTGTTGACGCCTGTGATGTTTTGAATAAAAAGGACACTATTGTTTCTGCTGATTTTTTTGATGCTTTTGAAACTCTTCGTAAGGAATTATCTAAATCCTTGAAAATTGCTAAGAAATTTAAAGAAGAGTTAAAATTGGCTAATCTTTAAAAAGAGGAATTGCTTGTTAGATTAGTTGAATCTAATAAAAAGAATGAATTTTTGAGAAATCAAATTTCCTCTCAAGATGAGAAGATGAAAAGCTTGGAACAAGAGTTAGTTGAATCTAAAGCTAAAATTGAAAATTTGACTAGTTCTAAGCCTGCTGATGATAACAGAAGTGTTTCTGTTTCTCTTAAGCCTAAAACTAAGAAAGTTTATATCCCTCCTTTTAAGAGGAATAATAAAGAAAAGGCTTATTTTGCTAGGATAGACAAAGGTAAAAGTTCTGATGTAGACGCTGAAGTTTCTACACCTAAGTCTAAACTTACTGTTAGAGAGCATAAGAATTTTGTTTTTGTGCCTACTTGTCACCGTTGTGGTGTTGTTGGTCATATTAGACCAAATCGTTCTTTGTTGAGGCAAAAACAAAAATCTGAGACTAGACTTGCTGTTAGGAATACTGATGTTCCTAAATTTGTTCCTGTTTGTCACTTTTGTGGTGTCTCCGGTCACATTCGTCCTAATTGTCATAAATTGAAACTTAAGCATTTTATATGTCAATCTAGGATATGTGATAATATTTCTCCTACCATAAGTCCATATAAATTGTTTCATATTCTTTTGAAGAATTTGAGCTTGTTGGCTTGTGAAAGGAATTTGCAGGATTTCAGTCTCTCTCAGAAGATTGGTGTAATTCCTCAAATACACTCTGCTTCTCATGGATTTTCACCTACAAAGCCGAAGACTCGTGCTATATGGGTGAGAAAAGATCCTTTAAGGTGAGTGTTGCTGACTTGTCCCTGTTTTAATTCTTTCTATTGATTGTGGACATGTCTTGTTCTTGTTTTTGGTTGTTTTGTTTTTTCTAGTTTTTTTTATTAAAAAAAAATCCAAAAACATTGAAAAATTTCAAAAAGACAAAAATATTTTATTTTGTGTCTTGTTTTATTTTTTCTTGAGGATTACATGAGTTTTAATATCTCTCTTGATTTAGAACATGCTTGACATTGTGGTGAAACTTGAATAGCATGTGTTATAAAAGTGCTAAGCTATTTTTGGCTTTATGTACTAGTTTGTACATGTACTCATGGGTTAATTAAGAAATTGATATTTCTTGTTTATGTACCCTCTATAGCTTAGTTAAGCACTGTCATGCATTGCATTTGCATTGATCATTTAGCACAATGTGTGTTTTCTTTTTTGTTTTTTGTCATCAATTTTTTCAAAATCTCAACAAGTGGTTATAACGTTTGTTAAAGCCAAAAAGATGTTTGTGTTTTTGTTCTAGGACTTGCATTGCATTACATTCATGCATTTCATCCTAGAATTTATTTGTTTTCTCTTAATAATAAAAAAAAGGAGGAGAAAGCAAGACTATGTTAAACACTATTTTTTCTTGATTTTTGAAAAACAAGGTTGGTCAATCTTTTTACACATGTCATGTCTTATGTACCTTGTTTAACCTTGATGAGCTTATTTACTGCACTTGACTAGTTAAAACTTTGTAGTGCATGTTGTGTGGGAAAGATGTGTGTGGTTTTTTAATCACTTTGTCTTAATCATGAAGTCATATGTTATTTGACTGTCGGACTTGATCCTTTTGAGAAAGGAATAAATAACTATCTCACCACTGTTCACTAGCCAATCATGAACACCTTAGTGCATATCATAAGATTTTGTGCTCGAGAAAGTGTAGCACATGCACAAAAAGAACATAAGGTGTAGCCTCAAAATTAAATTAAAACTGGTGTGTACTATTAGGCTTGATGCCAATTCACTTAATTCAAACCGGTGTGTACTATTAGGCTGAATGCCATTTCACATAAATAAGAGGCAAAAATGCAAGAAACTTACATGATTGCAAGCTTTTGATCTAAGAGATGTGGGAGTTATAGGATGTAACTCTTTAGGTGATAGTCTCTTTTAAATTCTATGTGATGAATTGTGTAGACTTTGTGTTTGATTGCTATTCACATATCACCTCACATGTATCTCAAGTCTTTGCTAGTTTCACACACTACACAAGTTACTCTTTGTTAAACACTGTACATGCTAGTGTGTGTGTTTTTGGTCTGACCAACCAAGTTTAAAAATATCTTGAGATTTGTGCACAACATATTTGTTGCTTGAGAAAATTAAATGGGAGGATGATTGAAACTTGTTTGTTTTTGAGAAAATTGAGTTTAAAATTTGGGTTTTTGAAAAAGCATTTCATTCCATCTCATACTCATGCATTTGTTTCTTCTATTTCAATGCTTTGAGGAGTGTTTTCAAAATGTGCTTGTTGATTTTCAAAACCTGTGTTTTTCTCAAAATTTAGTGAGCCTCTGCCCATTTTGATCGATCCAACCTGATTTTCGATTGATCGAAAAAGTGCTCTCAATTGTCTCAAAATGACTGTGTCATTCGATCGATCGAATGTAATTTTCGATCGATCAAAGATCGTGGATAAGCTTTTTTTAAAAAAAAGGGTTTGTTCTTGATCCGAATTGGGGCTTTTGTGAAATTGAGTTGAATTTGATGAAATTGGCTTGTTGTTTTGATGAAATTAGGCATTATACTCTATGTGTTGTGTTTAGTAATGCTCAATTCATCAATTTGTTTAAAAATTTCAACAAGTGGTTTTCAATTTTTGGGGTTTTTGGTAGAAATTCCCTGCTCGAGCCAATTTTGTCAATTTGATCTCAATTGAACTTAGTTTTACTGCATTAGAGCATGCATCATGACATATTTTGTCTTGCATCATTTATGTTTAGGATTCACATGCATTGCATTGATTTATGTATCCATCTTGCAGTTTTGCAATCATATCTCTCATTGTTTTCACACATAGCATGCATACACTTTGCTACATTGGGTACTCAACTTGATCAAAAAATTGATTGATTAATTTTTAAACTATGTACTTTCTAGTATATGCCTTTTTTATGTGTGAACTGTAGAAAATATTTTTCTTAAGAGATATGATGGATAATCAATGTGCAAATATTTTTTCTATTCATGCAACTGTTTATGGGTCACATAATGTCATGTTTACATTTTATTGAAAGAGAGAATATTTTTTTTCTTCATGTGTATCCTCACCTTAGTTTTTAACTTTGGTTTGTGTGTTTTTAACTTTGGTTTTGCTGGTGAGGCTGTTCCCGATCCTGTTGATGCTGATGCTGCTGCTGTTTTCCCCCACCCCTTTATTTTTCCCCAAATCTGTTTTCTCAAAACATATTTTGTTTTTCCTATTTTTATAGGAGGAAATTTTTTTTAACCTTTGTGGTTCTTAGGGGGAGGTGTTGTTCATAGGGGGAGTTGTCTCTATTTTCTATAGAGCTGATTTTTTGTCCCCTTGATTTTCTGTTTTCTCTTATCCTTTGTTGCGTGTGTTGACTGTTTACTCTTTGTATGAGTTGTCTTTGTCAATACGTGACAAAAAGGGGGAGAAATTAGTGATTTACGAGAATCATGTTTGTCTTGTTTAGGGGGAGTTGAAATTATTTTTAAAAGGGGAGAATATAAATAAAAACTTTTTGTTGTATCTAACTTAGGGGGAGAGTTAGTTTACTTTTGTTTTTATTTCTGTTTCTTGTTCACTGCTCATTGATTTATATTTATGAGTTATTCATGATATATGTCTTTGTTTTGTGTTTTGTGAAGTCAAGAATTTATTTGTTGATTTACTGTTTTTCTGTCACACATGCGTTTATGCGTTTTGTTTAGTGTTTCAGGGAATATACAGGTGTATTCGATTTGGCTGCTGTCTACACTTGCAACTGATGGATAGTAGTTAAGATTGGATTTGTTGTTATGAGCATTATCTTTGTATTGGGCTATTTGTAACTTTGAGCATTTCATGTTTGTGATGTGTTTTGTCACGGATTGCCAAAGGGGGAGATTGTTGGGTTCTAAGAAATTAGGAATTAATGTATTAGAACTTCAATTTGTATTTTGTTGGCAAACCATGATCAAAACATTTAGTCTAAGTTTAGGCTTGCTCAAAGTATGTTTATTTGTAAAATTGGAATCGAGTGATTGCAGAATTTATTGGACTAAATCTGTAAGTCTCGATCGATCGAAAATTAGACTCGATCGATCGAACCACGTACAGATTTATTTTTCTGCAGAGTTCCAGTTCAGCCCAAACTCTATTTAAACGTCTTAGGGTTCAAGTAAAACACTCCTATATATAAGAAAAACCCTAGAACGTTTTTAAGACTTTTGTAGAGAGAGTTTAGAGTGCCTCTTGTGCCTCCTTTTATTAGGGTTTTGTACCCAAACTTCTCTAAGTCTTTGTTTCTCATATTTGCTGTTTATGTGAATCTCTTGTGAGATCCTTGAGGAGCTTTCCTTCACATAAACTTAGGATTTTCAAGGTAGAGATATTATCTACATCTTGATGCTCAACAAGGTTGCAGCCATTGAAGCTTAAAGAAAAACAAGCGGGGAGCTTGTAGCTGATTGAAGAAATCCAAGAAAGAAGGAGTCCGTGGATTCGGAGCTTGCACGTGGTCGTGTCAGTAAGTTCTACTGGTGGGTAGCATTAGGAAGTCAAGCGGGGAGCTTGTAAGTCCTTTTATATGAATTTCGATTCTTTCTTAGTGGATTCCGTTTTGCCTTGAGGATCGGTGGGTAAAATCCTCCCCAGGTTTTTTACCGGTTTGGTTTTCCTGGGTGATCATATCTTGTGTTATTTATTATTCCGCTGCTTTATATGCTTGATATGATTATTTGATTGTTTTAACCTAGAATTGTTTAATTTGACTAAGTAACAACTTGGCTAATTAATCTAGGCTACGCAATCTAATTGTGGTTTAAGGGGTCTAAATTTCCAACACGGAGCTTGCACGTGGTCGTGTCAATAAGTTCTACTGGTGGGTAGCATTAGGAAGTCAAGTAGGGAGCTTGTAAGTCCTTTTGTATGAACTTCGATTCTTTCATAGTGGATTCAAGTTTACCTTGAGGATAACCAGGTCAAATCCTCCCCAGGTTTTTACTGTGTGGTTTCCTGGGTCATCATATCATTGTGTTCTTTTTATTTTCACTGCTTTATATTCTTGATATGATTGTATGATTGTGATAACCTAGAATTGCAGAAATTGACTAAGTTAATCACTTGGCTAATTCTCTAGGTTAATCTAATTGTTGTTTTAAGGGGTCTAAAAACCTATCAAAGAGTCTCCTTCTCCACCGTATGGATCTTGAATGAAGGTATAATCCCCTTCCCTAACTGGTTTTTTATGTTGCCATGATGAGAATTTAAGATTAAAGCATGATAGCAATTATTTAAATTCCCTTGAATATGTTTGAATGTTCTTAATTGTTCTTATGTGTTCTTCACATATTCTTGGTTATTCATCACATGTTCATGCATAACACTAGTTTTAACCTTAAATCCGTGTCAAAAATATGAAAAAACACGTTTGTTTCATAATTTTTTTTAAATTCTTGAATCTAGGATATCACCATCCACACACATTTACTAGAATTTATTTTTCAAATCCAAATGCAGTGCTTAATAAATTGAATTAGGGTTTATCACATGCACACATGCAAATTGATTGATAATATATTGGATGATGTGATATGAATGTTGGCCACCATAATCTAGAAGAACGGTTTCACAAGGCAAGATGGGTGCCTAACACCTTCTCACCTTGTAACATAGCCTCCGAGATTAGATCAAGGGTTAGTAGATCAAATGCTTATCCATGAAATTTTCGATTTCTAGATTGTAACTAGGAAACCAAGCCATGTACTTTATCTTAGATTGTATCTAGGACCAAAGTCATGTAATTTCCTATGATCAATGTAAATTCAATTTCAAATTAATAAAATGAGGAACTTTTCAATTTTGGTTTTCTTATTTATTCCATTAATCAAATAAGTGGCAACTTCATTGTAAAACCCTTTATCTAAAGAGGAAAATATAACTAGTTGAATCTCCATTTTGAGAGGCAATAACATGACTCTACTCATTCACGTGAGTTTGGCCCAACATAAAAATAAAAAAATAAAAAAAATAAAAAAAAAGGGGCTAAGGGCATGGTGTCTCACACTCTGATACCACTTATTGGAAAATTTAGACCCCAGTGATAGAATTAACAAGTTTTAAACCCAAGTTGTTAATTAGATATATTATAACTAATTCTTGGTTAAACAAATAAACATCAATATCATGTCAAAATCATGCATAGCGGAATAGTAAATAAGACAAGATATGATGACTCAGAAAAACCAATGGAACAAACTAGTTTCATAGTAAAAATCCTGGGAGGAAAACCTTCCCAAAAAGCAATCCACTATATTAAAAAGAAGCTTCAGATCTAGTACAATACCTTTGTCCCTAGACTCTACAATCCGAGTAGATGAACTTATAACAGAAACCTTCTACTGCTTCAGAACCTCTAAACTCTTCAATATATGAACTTTCCACCCACAATCACAATTGGAACCTTCAAATGACTTCAAGAACCTCTTGAAGGTTTTTCTCACAATAGCAAGTCTACGGTGGTTGCTATGACTTCAGCTTATTCACCAATAGAATCTTCAGATCTACTTTGAAATTCTTTGGTTTGATGAAATAGAGAAAATTTGGTTACAAAACCCTAGGCACATAAACAAAGTGTTTCTCTCTTTGAAAAACCTTCTAATAGATGGCTTATGATGTCCTTTAAATACCGATTCAAACGAATCTCAATTCGAGTTTCAAACGAATTAGTTATGGGCTTTTTTACGTTGCTGATTTTTGCTAATCCACGAAGTTTGAACTATCGAGATGCTATCGAGACTTCTATCGAGATGCTATCGAGACTTCTATCGAGCTACTATCAAGGAGACAGTAAGTTTCAACTTTTATCAAGAGGTATTGAGACTTCTATCAAGGTACATGTTGAAAATGTGTTTTTCTTGAATTTTTCTTGTGCAAACTTTGTGTCTTCAATTGTGTCTTCAATTACAACTTTAAGACACATCAAAACTCAATAAAAGACACATAATTTAACATGGTTGTCAATACCAAAACACATGAACCTAACAGTTTAAAAAATTAAAGGGGATCTTTGGGCTAAGACCTTCAGGAAGAAATACCATAATAGAAATCACCCTAGGAAATATGGTTTCCCTAAAACCTGGATAGCCATAACAAAGAGTGAGAATATTTGTACAAAGGGTTCTCACTGGCTCTTTAGGAGTAACAGCAACGTATCCTTTTGGTATGATAAATGGAGCAAATTTGGGCCCCTTAGGAGTCTTATCCAAGGTCCTCTCACCCATCTTGAAAGTAACCTCTTGGTTAGGGAAGCCATTGTGGATGGGGTAGTTGGTTATCCCTCCAATATCCTTTGTTATTCCAAATAATATGTTAATGAAGTTGAAAGCTATTCCCCTTAGAAAAGCTTCTGTTTGTGATGATATCCTTAGCTAGGATGGTAAATCTAAAGGCCTTTTTGACTCAAAATCAACCTACAATCTAGCCTTTGAGGATGACACCAATGACAGCCCCTTTGAAGGAAAATGGATATGGAAACTTAACTGTTTTCCAAAAATCTAAATATTCGTATGGAAATGTATACATAACAGCCTACCTACGAAAACCATTCTCAACCATAGACGCATAGCTAAAATTCCTTTTTGTTTACATTGTCCAAATCCTGAAAATATTATCCATGTTCTTAGAGATTGCTTTGTGGCCAAAGGCTACTGAATTGGGGTTGGGATTGATGGTTCTAATACTGAATTCTTTACTTCCCCTTGCTCTACCTGGTTGAAAGTTAACTCTTGCAAAGAGACTCCCATGCCTAATAAACTTTTCCTATGGAATTCATTCTTCCTTTTCAGTATTTGGAATTTATGGCTTCAAAGAAACAAATGCAGCTTCCAACATCTCCATATAAACCATTCTGTGATTAGGGACGTTGAATTCCTTGCATTTGAATTTCTTACTTGGTGTCTAACCAAGGGATAGCCAGCCTAAAAACTGATATTCCAATGAGATGGGAATTCCCCACACAAAATTGGTTCAAACTAAATTCTGATGGATATGCTTTTGGATGTCCTAGGCTTGCTGGAGGTGGTGGTCTGATAAGAGATCATCAAGGGAGATGGGTGAAGGTTTACACTAGATTTATAGGCTAGGCTAATAGCATTGAAGCTGAGTTGTGGACAGTAAGGGATGGCCTAATACTATGCTTGCAATTACAACTCCAAGCTATTGAAATTGAGCTTGATACTGAATCTGTATCCACCTTTTGTCAAACAATAACGTATCTTTGGCTAACTATGCATTTATTATTGATGACTACAGGAGCTTGTTGAACCAATTGCCCCTCTGGAAAATCCAGCACTGTTACAGGAAGGCAAATGCCTATGCCGATGCACTGGCCAGGAAAGCTGTTTCCCTTCATCAAAAATTCTATATCCTAGACTCTCCACCTGTGGAGTTGTCTTACCTTTTGATGCACGACCTCTTTGGTCTCTTTTGTAACAGACTATGTAACACTTCTGTTGCTACGACTTAAATAATGCTCCCAAGTGCAGGATTGTCGTGAAGTAATAACTCGGTAAGTCCGAGGTCGAATCCACTAGGAAAAGGGAATTGATTAGCAAATCACAAGAGAATAAAACTAAAATTATAAAGTTTAATTGAAGAGATTTTTAATAGTTTAGTAAATGTCATTTAAATTAAAAGAAAATAAAAATATATTAAGGCGCTAAGGTTTAGGGATCCACACACAATAGTCATAACAATATTTATTTTATAACTCAACTAAAATTCATATGAAAGATGATCTTAGCCAGATGATTTAACAATAAGTACTCAAGAATTAATTCTCAAAGGTAGTTTCATGAAATTGATTGATTTTAGGCAAAACAAAATTAGTGAATTAGTTCGCAGGGAATACTAAGCATTTAACGTGCCTGGAGTCTACAATAAATCAAAACATTATACAGAACTCAAAAGTTTTGAAAAAATCTTAAACAATTTCAAAAACCCCAAAAGTTAGGTCAAAGATCATGAAATGCATGATAAAGAGGGAGAAAGTATCATACCAGATGAAGAACAAAGATCTTAAGACCGAAAATGAAGTGAGGAAGTTAAAAAGATTGAGTTTTGGGTGTTTGGGAGAAGGAGAGAAACCTTTCTGTTGAGAGAGATCGGGGAGAAATGGGACAGAAATCTCGAGGATCCTATTTATAGGAAATCTCAGTTTCTCGATGGATCGAGAGGTATCAAGAGGTATCAAGAATTAAAAAGGCACTTTTTAGCTATTGAAGTGCTATCGAGGATCTAACAAGAGGTGTCCACAGCAACGATTCTCAATGGATCAAGGTAGCTATTGAAAAGCTATCGACCATCCAGAAGGTTTCTCGATGGATCGAAGTAGCTATCGAGAGCTATCAAAAATGCAATAAAAAGCAGCTGAAGGGTCTCGATAGATAGCATAGCTGTCAAAAGGTATCAAGAAGCTATCGAGATTGCTTAAAAATAGTTTTTCAAGATGAGAAAAACACAGATATCAATGAAATCAAGCATGCTATACAACCAATGATCTAAACAACATTTTAAACTCTCAAAATCATCTCTCAACAAGAAAAATGATAAGCACATAGATCCAAAACACACACACACTAAACACATCTAACCAATTTTATATTTCAAAAACAAGTTAAGACAGTTTAGTGAGCATACATTTACACAAGTATTCCTTGTGATGGCTAAATCTTATTGTACCTGCACATATATCAAAAATAGCAAAGAATTTTGCGTGTTATGTTGAAAAACATCGCAATATTGCACAAGTGTCTATATGTTATGACGATTTGAGATATGAGAAAATCACTTTAACCCACACACAATCATAATTGTTTGATGGGAACTATCACCTTCAAGGTACATCCTATAACTCCCACATCTCCTAGAATACACGCTTGCAATCATATATAAAGCATTTGATTCTTTTTGCTTTTTATTTTTCTTTGCACATTTTCTTTTATGCAAACCATGCATGGGCATATAAGAGATAGAAAAGAAATACCCAATGATGTTAAGCATTTGAAATTCCACTTTTGCTATACCGAAGCATAAAAATGTCATTTCATGATTGGCAGGCAACAATGGTGAGATGGTTATTTATGCCTTTCTCTAAGGATTTTCTAGTCCTTTCCGTCAAAAAGAGTGATACAAGTGTTAAGCACAAGATATTACTTAACCTTACTCATCACAAACACAAGCCACAAATCTCACTTGCTTAGTTGTGCATAAAGATGCTCATCTAAGCTACAAATGATACAAAGTTTACAAAACTTTGTTTCAATGGCCATCTAAGGTACACAAGTACCAATGTACACAAACACATACTGTTTTTGTATTTTTCTGAATTTTCTTTTTTTTATATATGAAAAACAAAATAAAGCAAAAATTGAAAGGAAACAAACAAAAACATGTTAAACAAGGCAATGCATAAAACTGGATTGACTCAAAACACGAAAGCAAAACACACAAGTAATGCAAGAACAAAAACAAGAAAGGAAGAGAGAGAAAAAGTGACAGAATCACTTGTAGCCCTTTTCCTTCCACACCTTAGAAGACCCTTTCTATTTAGCAAACCCTTTATCCGACGATGAAGGGGAGGAATTTAAGCTGTTTAAGTTTGAAAGGTATATGAGGGCTTGAGAAGATCTCCAAGAGGAGCAAAGAAGGATGAAAATTGATTCTGGTTTCCCAACGTGATCATGTTGTTGCTCTATTGAGTGGCTAACCACTTATAGCAATTAGGTCGACTATGTCCAGCTGCGCCACAATGATGACAGAAATGCTGCTTTTTTTGTTTGGGCTTTTGAGTATTTCCCTTCTTAGCCCTAGGGTTCTTAATCTCTTTCTTATCAGGCTTGGGGGGAGCTCCCATGATAGATTTACCCTGTCTATGTTCTCACTAGCTAATTCATTTTTGACATTATTGTTCTCAGTTTCAATATTATTAGTAGGAGGAACAAAAATAGTAGTACTAGCAGAAGCAATACTAGGAGAAGAGAAATCATACCCTAAATTGGTTCAATCAGACATAGATTTCTGAAAACTGAATATCTCATCGAGCTTTGCACTTGAAGTCCTTTCCAATTAGGCTCTGACTTGGAACAGTTCTACCTCAAGCTTCTTGGTCTTCTCAGCCAAGAAATTATTCTCAAATCTCAATGCTCCAATGGTCTGATTTACTACATCAAACTTTATGGAGATTTCTTCTCATTCAAGCTTCACTTCACTAATTTTCTTGGTGGCCAACCTATACAACTTATCATGCTTTTCCAAGACCTTGTATAACTTTGCATAGGCTGTGGATGTCATCTTGTTCATCCATCTTTTCAAACTTAGACTCCACCAATTCCTCTTCTTTATCCACATCTTCAACAATCCCCTCAGTAGGATTTACAATGGTAGTGAAGGCATTTAGGATTCCATCATCCTCATTATCAGAATCATCCTCGGGCTCAGTGTCGCTCAAAGTAGCAGCAAGTGCCCTGCTCTTTCCAATAGTCTTAAGATACGTAGAGCACTCTTGTTTCATGTGACTGAAGCCTTCACATCCAAAGCATTTTGGTCCTGAGGGAATAGTGTACTGACCGCCATCCCTAGCATCCTTCTTCCCTCTGTCTTGGCTTTTGAACTGCGAAGAACTGGATTGCCTACGGTCCTTGTCAAAGCCCTTCCCATTGGCATTCTTCATGAACTTCTTGAATTGCCTAGTAATGTAGGACTTCATTTTGGAATCTTCATCATCTAAAGACTCATCCGTGTTACTGCTCTTGGCCTTCAATGCCATGCTCTTGCTCTTGCTTAATTTCCCTATCCTCGTCAAACCTAGCTCATAGGTCTACAGATTTCCAACCAACTTTGTCAAAGGAATTTTATCAATATACTTTGATTCCTCAATCGCGGTGATCTTGGCATGAAATCTCTCGGGTAGAGATCTGAGCACCTTTCTCACAATCTTGGGTTCAAGAATTGTTTCCCCAAGATTAAAGGTTGAGTTCACTATGTCCTTGAGCTTGGCATACAACTCATCGAATGACTCATCCTCCTCCATCTTAATCTCTTCAAAGCTCGTAGTAAGCCTCTGAACCTTTGAATCCTTGACAGCCTTTGTTCCTTCATAGGTTGTCTAGAGAATAGTCCATGCTTCCTTAGCAGTTTCAGTGGAGGATATCTTCTTAAATTTCTCATTCATGACTACACTGAATAGAGCATTCAATGCCCTACTGTTGAAGTTTGCCGCCTTGATTTTAGCATCTTCCCAGTTGGTCAGCGCTTCCGTAAGCTTAGTCCAAAATGTGTGGTAGCACAAACAAATCACCAATTAACTAAATGCAGTGGAAATTAAATTGACACGGTAATTTGTTTATGAATGGGGAAAACCTACACAACAAAAATCCCACCTGGTGATTTTAAGATCACCACTCCCGAGAATCCACTATCATCAAAACAAGCGGTTACAAGTAAAGGAATCCCAGTACCTTATATCAACCTACAGTTGAACCCTTACCTCAATACCCAATTGGACTTGTTCTGTAGTGACAATCTCTCCTATTCAAAGCACGGCTCCTAGTACGTGGCTAACCAATATATGCGCGGATCCTAGTACGTGACTTAATCACTAACTTGAGAAAGATGTTGGCTGCAAAATTCTCCAGTTCATCACACGATGAAGATCAAGAAGCTCCTTGGTCATAAAACCCTACAGTGTACAAACACAACAGCTTCTTCAATAAAAAGATGAACTAGAGCAAATTTTGTCTCTAGTCACAATTTGCACGAACACAACTCTGTTTCACACTCGCGCAACCTTTGACAGCCCTCAAAACAATCTTTATATATGTTTAGGGTTGTTAGAAAAGAAAGCCCAAACATATACACACAGATTGGATGCAAAATTAAAACTCAAAAATGTGTTAAAAACACAAGAGCTTGTTTTAGACCCCCAATTGAAGATTACGGCTCGATTGATTTTACTCTAACTTATCTAAGTGCGGAAACAAGAGTAAATGAAGCGCAATTAACCGAAACTACTCTAGTGCATAAATATGAACAACAAACAATAAAAGTAAAGTACAAGAGTAAAGGAAGAGAGATGCAAACACAAAATAACACGACGATGTGTTATCCAAGAGGAAACCGAAGAACTCAGCGAAAAACCTCTCGCCGCCCTCTAAGCAGTAAATCGATCCACTAAACAATAAGTTGGGATACACGAATAACAAAAAACCCTCCAAGCCTAATCTACCCAATGTGCCTAAGCCCTCCAAGCTCCTACTCCAACAAGACTTCTCGAAACAGTGTCTTGTCTAGCTTTCTAGATCCCGCAATACGCCCGATTACATCTACCAAGCCTCACTAGCTTCTTTTGGCAAATCCCTAAAGCTTCCCAAGCTCCAAAACACTCTCTACACTCTAAAAATGTGTGGGTTGTGTTTGGGTACAAATTTCCTCTAAAGGTTTGACAATGGGAGGAGGAAGGAAAAGAGGCTAGAATGATTTCTCACTAAGGATGAATAGCTCTCTCTCTAAAAGATGGGTATGTGTGTTGTAGAAAACCTATCTATGGTTTTTCTCTCTGAATGGCCTCCTTTACATTTGTGGGTAATGAGGGTATATATAGTATGGGTGAAAGGTAAGAAAGTCACACTTAAAAATCCTCTAGGCAGAATGTTTCTCGACTACCTTGCGAGAAGGCCTTACCCACGAGACACTCGTGAAACTGACAGCCTGGCATGACTCTTCAGCTTCCAGTCATGTGCTTCTCGCGTGACTACTTGGCGGGTTAGGTTCTCGCGAAATCCACTTGATCTTCAATTAAGCTTGAGTCTTCACTAACTTAATACTAAATCCAATACAATAAAATCCCACAAAATACAAGGAACAAAATTAAAGTAATTACAACACTTTTTGTCAAGGCCAACATTAAAACATAGTTGTAAATCACAACTTTACACAAAACAGAGCTAAAAATATATTTTTCATAAATCTCGACAAATAGGGTATCTATCGATCTAGCTGTCGAGTTTCGGGCTTCAGTAGCTAATTAAAACTCGATAGATACTGGCTATCGAGCTCACTGTCGAGCTTCAAAATCCAGCACATCTTCACTTGTTTCTTGAACAGACTTGCATGGCTTTAACACTTTAACTTGAAACCTTGTTTTTTGAAGTATTAAACACATCCTAAATTACCCAATTACAAGTAAAGTGCGTTTTGTCAAAGAATTAGCCAATTATATAAAATATTGACACATGTTCCTAACATCAAATCACATATGTCCTAACATCTAGGATCCTTGATCACAAGTTCTACTCTAAAAAAATTAGTGGGGTTAAAGCCAGTATAGGTGGGCCAACCATTACCCATGTGATGTATGCCGACAATATTATACTCTTCTTAAAGGCCATTAGAAATGATGCTTCAAATATTGTTAGTTATGTCGAGAAGTTTTGCAATTCATCAGGGCAGAATATCAACTGGGCCAAATCTGGAATCTTCTTCTCCAAGCACTCTCGGCCCAATAATAGAAGAGGGATCAAGCACCTTCTCAATATGAAGAGCCTAAAAAAGGATGCCATCTACCTTGGAGCCCCCCTATTCTTATCCAGAGCCCCCTCCAAGGACTTCAATTTCCTTCTAAATAAGCTTGAGACCAAACTACTCAAGTGGAGAAGTGTTTATCATGGGCAAGTAGGAGTACCCTCATTACCTCAGTAGCTCAAGCAATCCCAAACTACACCAAGTCGACATTCAACATCCCATCCAAGATATGCAATAAACTTAACTCCGCTACCAGAAGATTCTGGTGGAAACCCAAAGCCACACAGGGTAGATTTATTGCTAGGAGAGCTTGGGAGAAGGTATGTCATCCTAAGCGCCTAGAGGCGTTAGGCTTATTGTTAAAGGCGCATGTTATCTTATCGAAGATGGTGCTTTGATTAATGTTTGAATGGACCTGTGGTTTCCATGGATCCAAGGCTTTAAGCCAGTGCCCAAGGATGAGTCTCTAACCCACACCCCTCTTTCAATCTCTCATCTATTTGATGCTTCTAATCATTGCTGGAATGCTAGGCTCATCCACTAGTTATTTGATGAAGTCTCTACTCAAGCCATCTTGTCAATCCCTCTACCTTACCACCCCAAACAAGACAAGCTTATTTGGATCCTTAATTCCAAGGGTAGGTTCTCAGTCAAGTCAGCATACAGAGTTTCCAAGAGCCGCAATCTTATCATTCTAATGTTCCATGGATGAAGCTTTGGAAGGCTAGAATCCTAAAAAGAATCAAAATACTCTTTGGAGGATTGGCACAAATTCCATCCCAACTAAAGAAAATTTGTCATGTAGGCTAGAGCACATTGACCCTATTTGCACATTATGTAAAAGTGAAAGTGAGTCGTGTGTGCACCTTTTCTTTGACTGTCATATCTCCAGAGCTTTATGGTACATTGCTTGCTGGGGTTTTAGACCTGACCAGAACATGGTCCAAACATTTGAGGACATCGTAAAGCTGGTTCTTGAGACTCCAGTTTCCACTCTCCCCACTTATGACAGATGGTTAATCACCTTAAACATGGCCTTCATCTTGGAGGAAATTTGGCACCTACGGAACAACATTTTATTCCAAGATGCCCACATTGACATTCCTAAGTCCTCCAAATCTGTGATGTCCAGATTCTCAGAGTACTCCAAGCTGGTTGATAGTGGTCCCCCCAAGCCTTCTTTCAAGCCAGTCATACACTGGCTCCCCATTCCACGGGGATGGATCAAAATTAATGTCGACACTACTCTGTCTAGCACCACTGCTGCCCCTAGAGTCATTGCTCGTAACCATAAAGGAGAGGTGATCAGTGTTTGGGGGAGATGCCACTCTTTATGCCCCTCACTCCAAGCTGAAGCTGCCACTCTGTTATGGGCAGTTGAGATTGCGAAGCGAGAACATTGGCACCATGTGTTTTTTGAGGGAGATGCTAAGGCTTGCTTTGAGCATTTATCCCAATCTGACTACACACCTGACTGGTCAATTAATACCTTCACCAACAACATCCATGGCCTAGCTTTGAGTTTTTCTTCAATTAAGTTTAGTTGGGTTCGAAGAGCAGGCAATTCAGCAGCTCATGAAGTTGCCAAATTTGCTTTTTCTTCCAGTCAGTCCTTCTTTTTCAATAATGGTAATCTTCCGCCAATTATCAAGTTTTTTTGTAAAGCAAATTACCCAGCTTGTATTTCCTTTTCTTAATTAATGTTGATGTTTCTGAGAATATCAGTAGGTTGGATGATACCGGCACAGGCTTCAATGAAGTGCTAGGCCTGAAAAAAAATTGACAAAAGTCAAAGGAGACCGGGTGACCCGCCACAAACCCTCCGATAATTAAGTTAGTTTCTTTTTTGGGAAATCTCAAATTCCAAGGTTATGGGAATATTGTCTAGAATGGACTTACCCTCCTTCATCAGAGTAAAACTGTTTATATAATGTCGATGTAAATGGTTATTTGCGCCATAGCTTCCCCTGTTATTAAGGGATCGATTGGATTCAGAAATAACTTCCATAACTGTTGTGGAAGTTATTTTATCTGTACCGATGCTCCATAATGGTAAGTTGAAAGACAGCTTGTTAAAAGAAATATGTTCATGGTCCAACATACTGGTCCGTGCTTTATTAAGGAAGGACGAGACTATGTCCATCCTTAATAAAAGGACAAACGAGATTATTAGGGACGAGCATATTTTACACGTCTCATCTCTTTGTTCATCTCTAACAGACGACCCATACGGACGAAACAGGACTTGAGCATTTTCATTACACCATCAATTCCCCCTTTGTTCATAGGTCGTCCAAGGAAATATGGAGTCTGACATCATTTCTGGGATGGACGTGCATATCGTTACAATCAGATGTGTTACGTGTCATAATCTCACTGGTGGTTAGTCACGTCGATTAATTTTTTCGAGATGCTTGCCACATGGAAACTTTTGGTTGGCTGTGTCATTTCTGATGTCTAAGTCCACAGCCTATAAATAGTAGAATCCCTCTGATACCCTTTGCATTTCTGAAATTTTCTTCCCTAACACTCCTCGTCTAGAGCCTCGTCCAGAAGTCTCTGCGTCTTTAGCCTTCTTCTGTCTAAAGCCAGGTACTTTTCCTTCTCATTTTTAGGTTTTCCTTAAAGTTTTCCCTAGAATGTCTGAAAGTGTCACCTCCTCGTCTAGCAATAGCTTAGACCAGGCTATAAACGAGTATCACGACACCACTAGTTACAATGGTTCTAGCAGTAGCACTGATAGTAGCAGTAGCAGTAGGAATACCACAGACGAGGAATATATTTCTGGCATCCCTGGATTTCCTATAGATGTTGTGCAAGAACAACTTAGGGAGAGGGCAGCCTCTGGGTTCTAGGCTGGCACCTCGACGAGTGTTCCTCCATCTAGTCCTTTGGATGAGGAAGGAACTGTTTATAGTTGTGCAGTTGGTGTCAATTCAAAAACCAATGAGCAAAGACTCAATAATCTTAGGAAGTGGTACCAAATTCCAGATGAGCTTAACCCCAGGTTGGTCGTCCGTGGAGAATGGTGTTGTAATCCCCGTTTTGGGATAGGTGTTTATAAAGCCTATTTTTTAGGTGAGTTAAGATTACCTTTAAATGCTTTTACTGGGGAGCTACTTACTAAATTAGGTTTGGCAATGTGTCAGTTCAATCCTAATGTGTGGAGATTAATTATCTCTATGCAAATTTTGTGGAGGGAAGTATTTGGAGAGGACCATCCTCTCACTGTGGACGAGTTCCTCTACTACTATAAACCCTCAGAAATCAGTCAATCCCTAGGTTTTTATCAATTTACAGCTAGGGGTGCAAACTGTAGGCTAATAAAGTCTTTAGCCTCGTCTGATAGAAACTAGAAGATAGAGTTTATCTTCGTCTCTGGTTTTTAGGCTGGAAATCCTGTGGACGTGGGTAGGGATCTTTTTCCCCGTTATGTTGAGGACTTAGGGAACCTTCATCCTGAAAGTATGCCCCTATCCTTTTCTCTTTCTTATCTCTGTTTTTCATTAACAAGTGTTTAACCTTTACCTGTTTATTGTTTTATAGCTGCCAAACGTCCATCTTTGAGCAAGTTTCACTGTGATCGCGTCCACAGGGCTCATCTACATGTTGACAGGGATTTCCATTCCTTGGTTACCCTCAGACGTCTTGCCAAGTGGAGACTTGGTCCTAAACCATCCGACGAGGCTATTGCACACGAGGTCACGATCCGTAGATGTAAGTTTATACTTAACATAAATAGTTATACTTTTCTTCTCTTTCTTTCTCCCTTTTTTTTTATGTTAATTTTAATTATTTTTCAGGGATGGCAACTTTAAAAGAAAACAAATGGAAAGAAGCTATGGACGAGGGGAGCTGTCCTAGAGAAAAAAGGAAATCCTTGTCAAAGAATCTTGACTTAGGAAATCTTTCCAGTCGTCGAGGGAAGAAAGTTAAATAAGGTTCGTCCAAGGCAGGAGTTGCCCAGCCTAATGTTCCCACACAGCCGTCTCTCCAAATTTTTGACGTGGACTCGACCACTCCAACTGAAGTTATTCCGTCCGCAACTCCTTCATCCAAGACTACTGCGCCTGCCTCGTCTCAGCCTTCTCAAAGAGTTCCCATGAATCTTATTGAAAATGAAGACGTAGCTTAGGAACGTTTTAAGAAGGCTGTGCTGGACGAGGACATAGCTGTGTGTTATGACATGTCCTTGAAGGACTTTGAACATTCTGGTGTTCATGATCCTTTCAAGGTATGTGATTTCACTTTTGCTTCATCTTTATTACTATATGCTTCTCTCGTCTAACCATCGTTTGTCTTTCACCTCTGTAGGGAATGTCAAAATTCATTGCTGCGTCCAGACAGGCTACAGAGTTGGACAAAACGAGGATCTTACTAGAGAAGAAGATCCAGGAGGTGAGGGACGACTGCAAGAAGTGGGCAGGGGTGGTGTCCAAGGCTAAAGAAGAAGCTAAAGAGTTGCAAAGCCAAGTTAAGGAGTTGAAGACTGGTGCCATAGAGAAGGATACTTGTCTTGATCTCTTGCAGAAAAAGAATGACGAGTTGAGCACCCTTCTCTCCAAGGCAAAAGAGGATGTAGTTGGTAAATTCAAGGTGTCCAAAGATTTTATGGACTTATTAGATCGCAACTACGTAGCAGGCTTTGAGGATTTTAGGATGGACACTATTGAAAACTTCCCTGAAGTGGACTTCAGCTCCATTAAACTTAACCTAAATGCTGCTGCCAGCTCTCTTCTCCAAACCAGTTCTGAGGACATCAACGTCAAGGACGATGCAAGCATTCTGCCTCCTCAGGACAACCCTAACACGGACACTCCCCCAGCTTAGAAAACTTTTGTATTCCTCTTTTTTTTTTTTTTTTTTTTTTTTTTATCTGGTCCACTGTTTGGGACTTTTTTATGTAATTCAAGTACATTAAGTTCGTCCGTGTTTTTAGGACGAGTTGTTAAAACAAAAGTTTTTATTTTATAAGGGTGTTTGGACGTTGGTCGTCCGCCCTTAACAATTGCTTGATTTTCTTTTCTAGTATTGTATGGACGAAAGTTCTTTTTGATGTTTTGTTGTATTGCTTTTATTCGTCCATAAAAGTAATTTCTTCTTGTTGTGTATACGTATTCATTTTCTTGTTATACTTTGAATTTCCCAAGTATAACTCATCTTTGTAAAATGGTGGTTATCAGCATTACTCGTCCTTAAACTTAGCTGGATTTCACCTTTAATAGACACAACTTTTCACTCATCCATAAATTGGATTGTTTTAGTAGGCGTCTTAATCAATAAGTTAAATACTTGCTTATGCATTTCCTCGTACATGGGTTGGACATGCATTATGCTTTAGCTCGTCCGTTATAAGGATGAAAATCCTTTGAAGTTTTGCTCAGGGAAGCTAAGGTTTTACCTCGTCCTTTACATGGACGAGCATGCCTTGCTTTCTCGTCTTGAGCTTTTCAGCCTTCTTATGGGTTAATTTGAACAAAAGTAATATGGAAATCAGAAATTCACACAACATTATGTACATAGCATAAATATTGTTCACAGATGAGGCATATGCTCATGAGCTAGTGCCTTCTAAGGAGTTAAATAAATACAGGCAAATCCATAACTTCGTCCATAACCACATAATAATAACAATGAAATAGTACTATAAAATAATACTAAAGATATGTAGATAAACAAGTTTCTTATATAGATAGACAAAGTAAATAAAGCCTTCGTCTAAGGTTATGCTCTTCTATGCTGGCATTCTATTGATAATACCTCCTCAGGTGCTCAACATTCCATGGGTGCTCCAATTTCCTCCCATCCAGAGTTTCCAAGTAGTAGGATCCTTATCTCTTGCAATTGGTAACTCTATAGGGTCTTTCCCAATTAGGCCCCAATTTCCCATGAGCTGGGTTCTTGGTTGCCAAAGAAACCTTTTTTAGGACAAGGTCCCCTATGTTGAAACGTCTAGGCTTTACCATTGCATCATGTTGCCTAGCCATGAGATTTTTGTACCTTGCTATCCTGTGCTCTGCGTCCATTCTTACCTCGTCTATCAAATCAAGGCTCAGGCGTAATTGCTCCTCATTATCCTTATCTTGGTACATCATCACCCTTTGGTTAGCCATATGCACTTCTGCAAGTATGACTGCTTTAGTTCCATAGGCTAGCTTGAAAGGAGTTTCTCTTGTAAGGGTTCTTACTGTCATCCTATATGCCCACAGAATACCTAGTAGCTCATTTGGCCATACTCCCTTTACCCCCTCAAGCCGAGTCTTGATTATTTTCAACAATGATCGGTTTGCAACTTCAGCTTGGCCATTTGCTTACAGGTGGGCTGGCAAAGAGTAGTGATTTTGAATCCCAAAGTGTTCACAGAAATTTTTGAAGAGTGCATTGTCAAATTGGCATCCATTATCTAATACCTAAACTCTGGGCACCCCAAATCTGCACATAATATTTTTCCAGATGAAGTTCTTAACATTCTGTTATGTGATATTTGCCAAAGGTTCTGCCTCTACCGACTTTGTAAAATAATCAATGCCAACTACCAGAAATTTCATCTGCCTTATACCAAAGGGAAAGGGGCCCAAAATGTCTAGTCACCATTGTGCAAAGGCCTAAGGGGCCATCATCGGGGTGAGGTACTTTGATGGTTATCTAAGGACGTTACTAAACCGTTGGCATTGATCACAGACCTTAACATATGCCTTAGCATCAGCCTGCATATTTGGCCAGTAATATCCTGCACAGACAACCTTTTGGACGAGTGACCTGGCTCCGGAATGATTGCCACATGCTCTTTCATGAACTTCTCTTAATATATAGTTCACCTCGTCTTGAGCTAGACACCTAAGGTAAGGTTGCGAAAAACCTTTTTTGTATAGTACCTCATCCATAAGAATATACCTAGCTGATCTTACTCTCAGCTTTCTGGCCTCGTCTTTTTCTTCTAGAAGTCGTCCGTCCTTCAGGTATGATACAATCGGAGTCATCCAATTTTCCCTGCTTTCTATTTGTTGTACTTCTGGGATATCTATACTGGGCATATACTGAATCTCATCACACTCAACCATAGCTTCATTAGCTGAGGCTTCTTTTGCTAAGGTATCTGCTTCTATGTTCTCCTCCCTTGAGATTTGAACAAAGTAACTTCCTTAAATTTCTTTATCAGGCGCAGCACCTTATTAAGGTACTTCTTTATTCGTGCTTCCTTAACTTCATATATCCCATTTATTTGACCCATGATCAATTGAGAATCTCCCAAGACGAGGATTGACTTCGGTTCTACAAACTTAGCCAATTCCAGCCCCTTGAGGAAAGCTTCATACTCAACTTCATTATTTGTTGTCTGGTACTACAAATAGACTTTATGATTCAATTTATCTCCTTCTGGTGACTGTTGGACCACACCAATTCCTCCTACATGCTGTATAGATGAGCTATCAACATGGACGACCCACTGTTTACTATTTTCCACTCCTCCCAAATCATCATAATTTTGGGTAAACTCTACAATGAAGTCTACCAACGCTTGAGCTTTTATGGCCTGCCTTGGTTGGTATCTAATGTCGAACTCACTGAGCACAACAGCCCATTGGATCAACCGTCCTGCGGCTTCCAACTTGTTCATTGCCTTCTTGAGGGGATGATCCGTCATAACATTAATGATATAAGCTTGGAAGTAATGCCTTAGCTTCCTGGAAGCTGTTATCAATGTGAAGACCAACTTTCTTATTAATGGATATCGTCCTTCCGCTCCCCTTAGTGCTTTACTTGTATAGTACACAGTCCTTTGCACTTTGTTTCTTCCCTCACCAAGGCTGAACTTACGGTGTGCAAGGTGACTGCCAAGTACAAATATAACTCTTCACCCAAGACAGATAGACTTAGTAAAGGAGCTTCGGTGAGGTACGCCTTCAGATCTTGGAAGGCTTTTTGACACTCGTTGGTCCATTCAAATGCCTTTTTAAGGACCTTAAAAATGGCAAACATTTGTCAGTAGCTTTAGAGATAAACCTGTTAAGGGCTGCCACTCGCCCAGTGAGGGACTGAACTTTTTTGATATTTCGCAAAGGCTCCATGTCCAGTATCGCCTAAATCTTATCTGGATTTGCTTCATTCCCCTATGCGAAACCATGAACCCCAGGAATTTCCCTGATGACACTCCAAAAGCACATTTTTTTTGGGTTCAACTTCATGTTGTATCGCCTGAGTGTGTCGAACGCTTCCTCTAGGTCGTCCAGATGCTTAGCCTCGTCCTGGCTCTTCACCAGCATGTCATCTACATAGACTTCAACGTTCTGTCCAATCTGTGGATAATACATATGGTTAACTAACCTCTGGTACGTTGCCCCCGCATTCTTCAGCCCGAAAAGCATCACCTTATAACAGAACAAGCCTTGACTGGTAATGAAAGATGTCCTCTCTTGATCTGCCTCATCCATCTTTATTTGATTGTATCCAGAGTAGGCATCCATAAAACTGAGCAGTTTGTCACCTGCAGTGGAATCTACCAATTAGTCAATGCGTGGTAACGGGTAACTGTCTTTGGGGCAGACCTTGTTTAGATCAGTAAAGTCCACACACATTCTCCACTTGCCGTTTGCCATCTTGACCATGACTACATTGGCTAACCAATCTGGGTAATAAACTTCTCGGATAAACCCCCGATGTGGCCAACTTCTGAACCTCTTCTTTGATTGCATTGTCTCTCTCAGGGGCAAATACCCTTTTTTTTGCCGTACAGGTTTGGAGAAGGGGTATACATTCAAATGGTGGGTAATGACGCTAGGGTCTATACCCGGCATATCCTCATGACTCCAAGCAAATACATCAATACTCTTTCTCAAGAAATGGATGAGATCTTTCTTTATCGTCTCTTTCAAATCTGCTCCGACTCTAGTACACCTCTCAGGATTATTTTCGTCTAAGGAAATGTCTTCCAAGGCTTCAGTGGGCTCGGCCACGATTCTCCTTTCTTCAATATTCATCATTTGAGATTGCTCGTCCATGGCCAACATGGCCAAGTAGCACTCCCTTGCAGCCAACTGATCTCCTTGCACTTGTCCTACTCCATGCTTCGTTGGAAATTTAATTGACAGATGATAAGTAGATGTGACTGCTTTCCAACTGTTCAAAGTTTGCCTTTCAATTATAGCATTATAGGATGACGAACAATCTACTACTAGAAAATTTACTTCCCTAGCTACCTACTGTGGATATTCTCCCACTACTACAGGTAATGTGATAGTGCCCACAGGCTGTACCTTCATCCCACCAAAACCTACTAGGGGGAGTTCACTGGACGGAGCCTATCTCGTTCTAATCTCATTTGCTGAAAAGCTGGATAATATAGGATATCCGCTAAGCTTCCATTGTCTACCAACACCCTTCTAGTTGTGTAATCAGCAATAAGCAAGGTGATGACGATAGCATCATCATGAGGATGGTGAATTCTCTCGGCCTGTGAATGTGATCGCCTGCTCGTCCGTGGTTCTTTCCCTTGGCGATCATCTAGAAAGTTGGACGCTCTACACTACCTTCAAGTATGTTTTCTTTGACTTGAACGACTGGCCTGTTGAACTTCCTCCTATGATAATTCTTATTTCTCCGAGTGGGGGGCGTAAGGTTTCTTCTACCTTCCCTTTCAACTTGCCGTCTTTATGGTCTCATCCAAGGAAATTTCTCAACTTTCCTTGTTTAATAAGGTTCTCAATCTACTATTTTAGATCATAATACTCGTCCGTGTCGTGCCCATGGTCTCTATGGAAGTGACAATATTTATTCCTATTGCGCTTGTTGGGGTCTCCCTTCATCTTCTCTGGCCACTTCAGCGAGGGGTCGTCCTTGATTTGCATAAGGACCTGTTCGAGCAGCATTATTTAAAGGAGTGTATTGTTGGTTTTGTGCCGAAGAGCTTGCCTTCTTATCTCAATCTTTTTTATCATCTGTCCTTCCTTTCTTTGAACGAGGGCCTTGTTTAGAGTGGCAGTTCACTTCCATTTTCTTAGTTCTCTTCCTCTTCTTGGCTATGATTGCATCTTCTACATTCATAAAATTCTGAGCGGAATGAACGAGCTCAGTCATAGTTTGAGGCTCTTGCTCGTAAAACTTGTGGATGAACAAGTTTGAATTAACTCTGTTATGGAAAGCTGCCAGTAGCAATTTATAGTCCATCTCGTCCACTGCCAAGGCTTCCCTATTAAAGCTAGTGATGAAGGACCACAAGCTTTCATTTTCCCCCTGTTCTATAGTCAACAAACTGGACATAGAACGTTTGTCTTTGTCCTCCAATAAAGTTATTGACAAACAACTTGCTTAATTCTTCGAAAGAACTTACTGAATTCGGGGGCATTTTGCTAAACCACACTCGCGCTTGGCCTTTGAGGGTGGTAGGGAAAGCTCTACACATTATTTCATCAGGAACCCCTTGAAGATGCATAGTGGTCTTGAAGGTGGCAATGTGATCAAAAGGGTCTCATGTCCCATCATACGAATCTAGAGAAGGCAACTTGAACTTTGGTGGTAGAGGGTGACCATTGATGGAAGCCGTAAAGGGGGAATCAGTTCTGTGGACCAAGTCTTCTCCAGGATTCGCCCTTCTCATGTTCTCTTTCATCTGTTCCACAACTTTCTTCATCTAGTCCGTCTCCTTTTACAAGTGTGGCACCCTTCGTGAAGTGGTGCCCTTTAACTGACTTCCAGTTTCGGCGTTCTCTCTATCCTCTTGGCTTTGTGTTTGTCCTCCGCCTTCGTGTTCTTCATGCGTCTACCTTCTTAGATTGATCTCCCTCCTTAGTTCTTGGTTTTGGCGAGTTAACTCCACCACTACAGTTGCCATAGATTGCACATGTTAGACAGAGGATGTCTGCATGACCGGTGCAGATTGGCGATCGCGATGAGGATTGCTTGAAGCGTTTCTACTTCCCTGACGGCCTGGGATGGTAGCCCTCGATCTGGTCCGAACCATTCAATCTTTTGTCCCAGAAAGACAAATCGTAAAACAATTAATCTTCCCCACAGACAGCGCTAACTGATGTTTCTGGGAAAATCAGTAGGTTGGATGATATCGGCATGGGCTTCAATGAAGTGCTAGGCCTGAAAAAGAATTGACAAAAGTCAAAGGAGACTGGGGTGACCGGCCATAAACCCTCCGATGATTAAGTCAGTTTCTTTTTTGGGAAATCTCAAATTCCAAGGTTATGGGAATATTGTCTAGAATGGACTTACCCTCCTTCATCGGAGTAAAACTGTTTATATAGTGTCGATGTAAACAGTTATTTGCACCATAACTTCCCCTGTTATTAAGGGATCGATTGGATTCGAAAACAACTTCCATAACTGCTGTGGTAGTTATTTTATCTGTACTGATGCTCCATAACGGTAAGTTGAAAGACAGCTTGTTAAAAGAAATATGTTCATGGTCCAACATACTCGTCCGTGCTTTATTAAGGACGGATGAGACTATGTCCGTCCTTAATAAAAGGACGGATGAGATTATTAGGGACAAGCATGCTTTACACATCTCATCTCTTTGTTCATCTATGATGGACGACCCATACGGACGAAACAGGACTTGAGCATTTTCATTACACCATCAAATGTTATTGCAGATTATCAAAAGAGAGTTTCTAGGAGTATTCTTCATTGAAACTTGAAACTATTCTTTATCCTTCATTAGGCTAAAGAAGAGCTGACTGGGCTTCAAGTACCATTGAACACACTAGTAAGGTTGTTTATAAGCTTTATCGTTATTGAAACAAGAAACCCAAAAAAAAAAGTATCAATAATATCGAAAGGCACGGAAATTTCTATCAAACTAATGAATTCACGGGAAATGTCAACAGAGTGATCTTTTTTTTCGATTTTTTTTTTTTTTTTTTTTTTTTTTGGATTGACTTGGGTTTATTTCAGAAAGTACACAAAGCAAAGCAATGTGCTAGACTGCCAGTAGCTGTAAAATAAGCAAATCAATGTTCCCTCTGATTCCCATTTTTCACCACCATTACTTTGTAGTCCAAGAAAATTTTCCCAACTGCATTAGTCCATTTGCTAAAGCTTTAAGGTGTTGGTAATCAGAATGGCAGCTATCAATTCTGTTACAAGCCACATATTTAATTTTATGTGATTATTGATTGGATAAAACCTATGTCACCTAGCTAAACTAGTGAAACTAAACACTATACTTTTTCATGGTGCCTGTTAGATGGAGGACACAAGTTTTCCTTTTTTCATGCTGAAGTACCCTAATCGAATCACAAATGCGTGTAAAGGAGAAGCAATATAAAGAGGCAGGGTAAACTAAAAATTATGCGGTTCCTTAATTGTCAAAATCAGATTCAAGGAATCTGACCCTTATATGAAACAAAGTACCAGCCAAATAGAAATAAAATCAGCTAGGACATGTATTGAAAGAGGCATAAGCTTAAATACAAGAACGATAACCTAAAGAGATCATACAGCTAACTTACAAAACATACAACATGCTCAATATTTGTATAAAGCCATAGATGGGGAATGTAAGATTCCTCTGCAATTATGCATCACTAACCACAGGCACCTTTTCGTACCCTTCCAACTCTCTAAACCTTCGAGGAAAGAAGAACCGACCACCAAACTTCTGCTGCAAGTAAATGATCAATGCAAAAACCAAACCACCAAGAGGGATAGCAACATCCCAAGCAGTGGAATAAAAATCTGCACCAGGATTTGCATATATGTATGACCCATCATACTGGTGAAAATAATTGTGAGCCCTGTAAAGATCATATGCATGAGGTAGCAATCTGACTAAAGTGTTTCCCATGTAGAATCCACAAGAAAGAGCTCTCTCTCTGGAGTTCCGAAACAGGTTCAGCAGTATTTGAGGCAAAAGAAAACCATCCAAGACCAATCCAGCATAAGATTTCAAGTCACCCCAAAGAGAACGTGGATTGGTACTTCTTAAGGAATAGGTATCCATCACAACATCATTTTCATTATTTCCCCAGTTGGCTATCACAGCGACTAAAGCCCCAGCTGCACATAATGGTAAAACTACAAAGAGAACCCTCTTCTCAGCAATCCACAAAGCCTTCTGATTTCCATCACCCCTTCTTGCTGACCATGTTCTATGCAGAAGACGGAATTGAAACAAGAAAGCTACCATTCCAACCATCCTTACAATTACCTCATTTGCTTCAATCCATCCACCACTGTCAAAGAATATACTACTTCTCCCACGAGAATTTCTCAGGAACAAGGCTTCAAAGTTGAGCACAAGAGGTATCATGTAGCCCAGAGTTAGAATTGATAGCATTACAAGTGAGGTGAAGGGAAGCACATGAGAATTTCTTTTGACATGAAAGAGTTGAAGTCCCACAAACACACATGAAAGTGTGGTGGAGATAAGTACCATGATGATTTCCGCATCCATCCTCCAATTGGCGGCTTCATCCGTGTAATAAGCATATGCAGAAAAGTCTAAAACTTCAAAGTAAAGATGATCAGACTTGACCCTTGTGCTTTCAATGCTTCCCTTGATTCGACCAGCATTCCTTTTATTTGTTGGAGGGAACTCAATTTTGACAAGAATCTTACAATCTAGAGAATCATTTGTTGGTGCATGATCATTTGAGTCAAGAGTTCTACAGCCTACCATACACAAGCGTCCTGTTTCAGCATCATACAACCCTTCAGCTAAGATCTCAAACCTCTCATATGGTGTTGAAGATGTGTTGAATGGAGAGATCATAGAGTTCACTGTGATGCCTATGCGGTAGCTGATATTGACTGGACCACTGCTGCTGAAATTCAATGGCTCTTCAGACTCCACAGAGCTTGAATACTGATGGAGCTGATTACCAACAGAGATTGGAATAGAATAACCCCAACCAACTTCTCCTTTTGAATTTTTCACTGACATGTCGATTCTCATTTCATTAGAAAACGCATCTGGGTATACTTTCCCTTTGGTTTTAGAAGTATTTGAGCATGACTTCCTCGCTATGTCAATCTTGGAATACTCATACTTCGCATTAGACAGAACGGCACCTCCTTGATAATGATTGCTATCACTTTGAAACATAATCTTATCGAAGTAACCGGATTCATACACAGATTTTTTGCTCCAAATTTGTCCCACAATGCTACTAGCGCCTCTGATTGACCAGACTTCAGGGAACCTCAAGGTCAACAATGTTGAACAATCGCCAAGACGAGCATCAGAAAAAGATTGTGTCATGCCCATAAACCGGCAAGCAACAATACAGAGCTGATTCTTGCTCCCATCCCATGATCCTTCCCCAACCAGAGTCATTTTGGGACTGAAATGCCGGTAATAATCAATATAGCTCCCGTTAGCGAACTCCACCAGGACTCGCATCCTTTCTTTATCCTCTGAACATTTGATTTCACTCAAAGACATAATAGTTGGCATATATCCAATACTCTCATCCAAAGGGTTGCTGCAGTTCTTTGCAGAAACACAACCCCTTGAATATTTCAAATTGAATTGATTGATTCTCCTTGAGACAATGGAACAGAAAGTTTTTGTTGGCAGAGAACCAAGTGACAAGCCTTTTGGAAGATCATCAGTACCACCAGAAAAACCATGTTTTGAATCATCGGAAACATTTGTGTATTGGTAATTCATTTGAGGAAACAACAACATGGAAATTGGTTCAAAGTGGGAATCTTCATTATCAGAACTCAGACTCTGTAAAGTCCCACTAATCAAACTAGAAATATTAGTTGACTTTGTGAGATTAGAGAGCTTAAGAACTGCAGAAAGCTTAAGCAAATAATCTTCTTTGGAATAAGTAGAACCTGTTCCAACCGCACAAAGTTTCCCCTTTGGTTCTGACCAGTAACCTTGTAGTTTAAAAGTTACTGAATTTCTTCGACGCCTATCTTGGTAGTAGATATTTGAGACTCCAACTGTCAAACTCAGCTCAACCTTGAACAAGCCTGAGATACCAGTTTCATGAACAGCTCTGGTGCTAAGTGAAATGAAGTTTGAGAAACCGGGATAGTAAGAATACGAGTTTTGGTTGTGAAGTTTATCACCACCAGTGTAGTAACCATTATGGGTTCTAGGAAGTGGCAATTTTGGGAGTGGAACTTGATTGGGGTTGGAGCCAGCGACAGTTGAAGAACAGTGTTCATAGTAAATATCTTGAGAGGCAGATGATGAGACAGAGATGAAAGGGAAGGTGGTGGAAAGAAAGAAAAGGATGAGAATCCATGGCAGTGAGTGCCATCTTGGTGAAGAGTTGGTCATTGCGGAGGTGTTCATGGCCTTAGTAATTGCTTCTTTCTTGTAGAAAAAAGAAAGATAAACAAGAACAACACTGCTGTGTGAAGACTACAAACTCATTTATAATAATACACACTCATTTCCAATAAGAATTGCTTGTAGATTGTCTCCCTTCTTTAGTGCCGTGTTCGTATTTTCAAAAAATACATGTAGCTGAAAGCGTATAAGCATATGTATAATATTGTTTAAAAATTAAAAATATATATATATAATATTATTTAAAAATTAAAAATATGTGTTTAAACGCGTACCAAATAACTCTTAATTATCTTTATTACGTATAGTCTAGGGAGCTTTTTGTTCTTGTTGTATTCCGGTTGTTTATAGTGTTTGATCAATATAGTGTTTCTACATCTTCCATTCAAAAAAATATAAATAAATAAATAATAATACAACCCTTTCTTTTTTGGCTAATTATTGGTTCACCCTCAGGTCTCTTTCAATCAAAAAAATAAAAAATAAAAAGAAAGTCCTCTCTCATACTAGTTGATTGGTTTTCAACAATTGATTAAATGTTGATGGGATGATTTGCCGTGCGTTTGGTCTCGTAGTGTTTCCTTAATCATTCATTTGTATTGGACTTTGATCGAAACTACTCCCAATTAAGTTTTTTTTTTTTTTTTTTTTTTGAAAAACTCTCAATTAAGTTATATATTAAGTTATATTACTCTGTTCTCCCAAAAAAAAGTTATATTACTCTATTTTTACATATTAAGTTATATTACTCTATTTTTAGGGTAAGATTTGGCTACAAACTTATAACTCACTCAAAAAATTAATATTGTTACATATTTTGAAAATCTAACTATTAAATTGTATGTTTTTTATATTCTTAATACACATATTAAATTTTATATTAATCGGATATTATTTATTATTCGATTTATAAATTTATTTTTTTATGCATAATATAAGAGTACAAAAATTTAAAATTTAAACATTTAATTGATAACATAATTATTGATCTTTGGTCTTTTAGAAATTTTATCTGCATGAAGAATATAAAAAAAAAAATGTAATCTAATAGTAAATTTGTTAAAATTTACATTCAATAAAAATATATTGAGTGAACCTGTATTCTTAAACTAAAACAGTTCCTATTATGCTTCTCTTTTTTCTAATTGTAAGAAGACAAAGCCAATATTTATTAAAGTAGATAATGGAAGAAAGAAGCAATTACTAAACGAATGCTTACCCTTAGAGAAATTGTATTATCAATTTTTTTTTAGTTGATTCGAATCAATTAATTAATTTTTAAACAGCATGACTTTTCTTTTCCTCTGCGATATTTTTGGTGGATAATTTTGGCCACACCCTTTTATACTTCTATGGAGGAAGTACTCCCTCCCACTCACAGTTGTGTGGGTCCCACCAGCTGTGAGTGTGAGTTTGATATTTTAGGTGGATAATTTTGGCCACCTCCTTTCATACTTCCATGGATGAAGTACTTCCTCCCACTCACAGTTGTGTGGATCCCACCAGCTGTGAGTGTGAGTTTGAGGAAATATAGGCCCATAACTTAACAGATAAGTTAACAGGGTGTATTTTGCCCTTTCTATGGGTTAGGTTTGAAAAGTCTCCCTATAAGTCATCAAAATTCAAAAGTCATTGCTAAGACCAAGTCCAGCCTACCCGTGATGACATTCAAACTTTTATAGACTTGTCGAGTAAACGTTGACGAAGACTTGGAAAGTTCCTTCCAAATGATGACAAAAAATATGCATTATTATTATTATTAATATGGCTTTGCCCATGACCTTAATAGGGGCCAATGGGACTTCTCCCCCGTGGGACTGTGAGTGAGAGTATTTACACTGACCATTTTTGCATTAAAAACACACTCCATTGGTCAAAAAACTACCGTAGATGACAATACATTTTACTAGAGTAACATCTATTTTTTTTTTTTATTGTAGCATCATGTATATCAATTTTTTTTTTAATCTTTCTTTTGTAGAACCATGTTACCATAGCAGCATGCGAATAAAAAATATATTATTTTAATGTATAAGAATGTAAAATAAAGAATAAAATATACGGTGTGTTGTAAAAGTAATTGCAAAAAATAGCAAAGTGAGTTTTGGCAATGTAAAATGTTTTTTTTTTTTTTTTTTTTGGTAGAAGCATATAAGAATGCTCTGAGCATTTACTTTAAAAAAACTAAAAAAGAAAAAGAAAAAAGTGCACAACAATTGATTATAACATGCATACTAGAATAATAGAGTGATGAATTAAGTTAAAGGGGTGTTTGGTTCAAATAAAGTCATGTCACATTATATTGTAATGTAACATTCTTGGAAACTTGGATTCATGAAATTTCGTTACAAGAATATAATATTACAATGTTTGGTTCGTTAGTTACATTCTCATTATATTTTACAAACGCAACACTTCTTTTTTACATTCAATTTTCAAAAATATCCTTTCAAATATCTCAACAAAATTTTAATTTTTAAAAAAACTAAATAAAATTTTTATTTTATTTTCCTTCACTTTCACACCAAACAAAAAACTCAAATCTACAAAATAACTTAACATAATCCTCACTTTCCTATACTTTCTCACCAATCAAAAAGTTATATTCACAAGATAGAAAAAAATTTCTCATTCAAGCCACCATATCAACCTGATTGAAGAGAGAGAAATCAAATTGAGTTGGAGAGAGAGAATGAGGGGTTGGGATTGAGAGACACCGTCACAATAGTGATCGCTAGCTGTGTAGGGCAGAGATTGGTGGTGACAACACAAGGAATTTCGGCCCTGAAGTTTAATCGCAGAGAGAAAGAGAGGAATTTATGGCTGATTCATTTGCAACCCTAGAATCCTCCACACCAAACACAAAAGCCTAATCCCTAACCAAACCAACCCAATCCAAAATCGCAATTGTCAAGCTTGATCAGGCTGCTATGGCGGCTTCAGCAGATCATTACAACTCAGTCTTTGAGCACTAGTAATTCAATCGGACGAGAGAGCTTGCTTTGGAAGACAATGATTTCTTTGTGATGGAGAGAGCGTCACTATGCAATAGAAGAAAAAGAGCAAGAATCTCTATAAGTGTATTTGGTTTGGATGATTTCGGGAGAGATAGAAAGATGGAAGGGGGAAAGAGGAGAGAAAACACTATTTTGGGTTGTTTGGTTAGTGGGGAAAAGGGGGGAGATTTTGGTGGAGCCTAGGTTTTTTCTCCCAGTGCCCACCAAAAAATTCAATCCCCCAATTCGGAGAGAGTTATTGAGAGATAATTGGTGTGAGAACAAGCTTTTTTTTTTATTAGTTTTTATTTGCTTACATCCTACAATGTATGGTGAGGATGTTGTTTTCTTACATTCTTTTTTTTTTTTTTTTCTCCATATCAAATGACAAGTTTTTTTATTATTTTTTCTCTTGCTAGATATTTTATTAGTTGAGTTAGTTTGCAAGTTTATAGTAATTAAAAAAATTAATTTTTATAAACTATTAAACTTTTTTTTTATTTAATAGGGGCATAAAAGTAAATTTACACAAACTACATTTTCTATCCTCTTACTTTTCTTCTCAGCCAAACAAAAAAAAAAAACAAAAAAAAAAAATTCAATCCCTTCACTTTTCCACCCCATCAAACAAACATATTGAGAGAAAACTATAATCTCTTCTATCCCCCCTACTTTTCACCACCCCCTCTCAATTTTCTATCCTTCCAACCAAACGAACTCTTGGTGATCTCCATTTTGCTACTAAGAGAAAGTGAAAGAAAAGTGGAAATATTATTATTTGTTTTTTGGAATTTCAGTTCCTTAAGAGATTCAAAATCTCAAATATGTCCAAAAAATTAAAATAAATCTAGGACTATGTTGTAAATAGAATTTATTAGTGCGGAAAATTTTGTCAATTGGATAAATTATTCCATTTTAGAGATTATCTTCATTTAATAAAGGCAATGACTCCCATCAAAAAAAATAAATAAATAAATAAAGGCAATGACATTACCATAATGTGGAACTTTTCATAATCTTAGATTACCATAATATTTCCTCAAAAAAAAAATATTACCATAATATTATATATAATTTAATTATTTAACGAACCAAACACGATAATGTACACATTACAGACACATCCATATAATGTGACCGTAATGTTCATTACATTATAGCCAACCAAAAGCTTTCTAAAAGTTTAATGATAGACAAAGTGTGTATTACCTTATTGGGCATATGAATTCATTACAAAAAATATATCTCCAAATTGCTGGAAGTTAACCAAAATCGTTCAACTTTGGAGTTTTTATGTTCTATATCTCAAAAACTTTGTTACAAAATGTTTTTAGTCTAAAAACAAACTTATGATACATCATCTACCAAATAGGTTTATAGACAAACAAAACATGAAGAAGACAAAGTAGTCGCCCATCCTTTACCACCATCCAACGAGCTGTTGGGAAAAGCAACCCGAATATATTTTTCCTTCCATACCTTTTTTTTATTATTATTATTTAGAAGTTCCTTCCATGCTAACACTTTTTTTTTTTTTTTTTGAGAAAAATACTAATACTAATTTAATTGCATTGGGCCCTTCAAAAAAAATTAATTGCATTGGAATAGTACGATTATTATTAAAATGATACAAGGGGCCATGGATGGGCTACACACCGTTAACATTTCCCAAAAGTCAATTGACTAATTGACTTCGTCTCACCCAAAAAAAAAATAAAAATAAACCTTGGAATTGAGTCTTACACCGAACCAAGAATTCTTGCTTATAAAGAAGGAATTAATTTTGCACACCAGCCTTTAAGAGCTGAAAAGGATTTCTGCAGGGACAAAATAGTCACATAGAAGAGGCGGAGACCACTAAGATTTTGGCTTCGTTCATGCCTCAAGAAGCATTGGGCGAGCAATACATGAAATGCATTTAGTTTTAAGTTTTGAAACTTGAATTTAAATTTGGATTCTAAATCAATATATTTGAAATGTCATGATTTCAAATCCATTAATTTTAGATATTATTTCAGATTCAATGACTTAATAAAGATTCAAAATTTTTTGTGGATTTATTAAATCCAAATTCTTGACTTTTTATAAAGAAAAATGTTATATCTATAATATTTGCACAACACGTTTACAACAAATTTTAAATGACAAGTTATTATTAGTTTGTCAATAGTGGACAAAAAAATAATTTTAATGATAGATTCAAATTAAAACCAATAACAACTTACCATCTAGAATTTGTTGTGAAAATGTTATCAAATGTTGTGGACATAATACTTCTCTTTTTTTAATCATTCAAAAGTATTTGGATTTTAATAACCCAAATCTAAATCCACATATCCAAATCATGTCATCAGCATTTGAGATTTTATAATAGAATGCATATCATCTGTACGGGGAATGGCCCCCGGGGTCACTAGGCCTCGGACTCTAGCCTTGTAGCACTATACGGGACAGGGCCTCAGGCCCGTTGGGCCTTGGGCCCTGACCTTGAGATACAACACCTGGCCCTCTCCCCATTGGACTTATGACCTTGATCCAGACACCCCTTGAGAATGTGAGTCCAATAAACATAACGGGACCATTTTGCCTTGAACATCATAAGCGAACCACTCTTAATCAATCTTAACTTGGTCGGGTGTGTGATTACTCGGCAGAATGATGTCTCGGCTTCCCGGTATTGCCTTAGGTAATATCTCTGCCGAGCAAGCTTTTGGAGGTGGGAATCAGTTCCAATGCCATTACCACCTTCCCACCTAAACACCCACCTAAAGATGATGGAATTGGACCCCCATTCGCACTGATAAGGGGGAGTAATCATAATACCTCCACTTATCTAAATCTATAAATAGGGGGATTAAGGGAGAATAAAGGGTTGGCAACTCTGGAGAGAAATCTGGTAGAAAAGAACGACCAGACTAAGAAAGGGGAGCGACATTGTGAGAGAAGGGTTCGTAGAAGTAGAAGAGTATTTGGGTCGCCAAGCATAGGACCACCCATAGTAGGAAATCCAAAGCCCACAATACAAATAGATTGTGAGCCCAAGTAGAGGTTGGGCCCAATAACCATATTTTGGGTCCGCACAATTGGCGCCGTCTGTAGGGATCTCTTACGAAGCTGTGGTTCTGTCAGGACGTGCACGGGAAAATGTCTAAAGGTCAATCAAGGAGTTATGCTGAAAGTGGCTCTGGAAGGTCTTTTCAGGGCTCCACCTGGCAAGAAAGAAGGCAGAAGGGACGCGAAGATAGAGAGTATGAGGAGGAAGGGCAGTCTGGCCTTGGAGAAAGGTTGTTTCAAACATACTAGACAATGTCCGGTGCTTTTGGGTGCAATCGTTTCGACGAAAAGGATGAAGAACTTGAGCAAAGCGACAAGGAACTTGAACATTTACATACGTTGGTGAGGGACTTGGAGATGGAAGCGAGAGGTAGGCGTTAAAGAAGGGGCCATGAGCATCGAGGAGAAGGGTTGGCTAGTGTGGAAGGTCGCTATGGAGCAAGGTCCCACCAATCTGGATCTCATCGACACCGGGATCGCTCGCGGGAATATACAGACCGGGACTCGATTTCCCCAGATGAGCGACGACCCCAAAACATTGCCATGGACGCTATAAGCCATGCATTTCACTGAGCTACCCAATCACCATTCTCAAGGAACATTGAAAGGGCCCCTATGCCGAGCAGATTTACACGGCCGCCGTTCAATTCTTATGATGGAAAGACAAACCCGGTAGAACATGTAAGCCATTATATTCAAATTATGTCTTTACACTCTCATAACGATGCACTGATGTGTAAAGTATTTCCTTCGAATCTTGGTCCCACTGCTTTGAGGTGGTTCAATGGGTTGAGGAATGGCTTAACCCACAGTTTTTCCGAGTTGATTCAAGAGTTTGGTGTCCAGTTCATCACCTGTAGCCGAGTTCCGCAACCTGTGGATGCTCTGCTATCAATGAAAATGGGAGCTAGGGAAACCCTTCGCAACTACACTAATCGGTACTAGGAGTTATACAACGAGATTGGCGGAGGTAATGAAAAAATCACGGTGAGTACTTGTCGGATGGGATTGCCCGAGGATTCCAAATTACAAGACTTGTTGACAAGGAGGCCTCTAGAGGATATGAGGCAGTTGATAAGGCACATTGAAGAGTATAAACAGTTAGAGGATGACTGATTGCAGAGCAAAGGTAAGGCCCCAGTCATAAATCAGTCTCAGCAGAGTGGTTTTCAGGCAAGACTGTAGAAAGATTTGAGGATCCAGGGGTCAAGCACGCAAATGGGGAAAGTGAATGTGACATTTAAGGAGCCGGTACATAGGATCGTGGATCGGGTTAAAAATGAGCCATATTTTCAGTGGCTAAACAAGATGGGGGGAGACCTGTCCAGGAGAAATCAGAACCTGTATTGTACTTACCATAAAGATAAGGGGCATACCACCGAACAGTGCAGGGTATTAAAAGATCATCTAGAGCAGTTGGTGAAGGCAGGATACTTGAAAGAATTGGTTGTGGATCTTAGGAATCAGGAAGCCGAGCAGGGCACCCAGCCTCGAGGGAATCCTCTACCACCCCCACTAGGAGTGATAGAAGTCATCCATGCAGCTCCAAGAGGCACTCAGGTGTCCAGCAGAAGGGGGGTACTGGTCGTGGTACCGGCGGAAAGTTGCACAGGTGATCAACCCACCAAGAAGAAGTTGAGATATACTCGGGAGCCCATCGCCTTTAATGACGATGACCTAGAAGGCACGATTCAACCACACGTTGATGCTTTAGTGGTTACAGCCCGAATAAATGGTTTCGTAGTAAAGAGGGTAATAATAGATCAGGGGAGTGGTGTAGAGGTGATGTATTTTGATCTGTACATGGGGCTTGGCTTGAAGAAGGAAGATCTGTCTAAGTACGATATGCTACTGATGGGGTTTGATGGACGGATGGTGATCCTAGAAGGGCAGATCTCGCTTCCCGTGAATATGGAAGGAAAGGAGGTGATGGTAACGTTCATAATGGTAGCTTCGTTTTCTCCTTACACGGCAATCCTATGAAGGCCATGTATTCATACAATGGGAGGCAGTACTGTCCACCCTGCATGTGAAGGTCAAATTCCGCACAGAACAGAGTATTGCTATAATGAGAGGTAACCAACAAGCGGGCAGGCAGTGCTTGATAACCACAGTTGGCCAGGGAATAAAACAAAAGGAGTCAACTAAGGACGCTCCCTTATAGCAATTACAGGAACCCCAAATGGAAGCTGGGGCTAGCTGTGCCGAGGACTTAGTATGAATAAGGATATTGCCAGATGATGATAGGAGTTTTTTGAAAGGAGCAAGTATGGAGAACAAAGAGAGGGTAGAGATGTTGCTGTTCCTTGTGCAAAATGTAGACGTGTTCGCTTGGAGCCCATATGAGGTGCTCGGGGTGGATCCCGAATTCATAGTTCACAAGCTCAAGGTGGACCCCTTATACCCCCCTCCCCAAGAAGCAGAAGCCGAGGAGATCGGCTAAGGAGCACGTCAAAACTGTTAGGCAAGAGGTTAAGAGACTGAAGGAAGCCAGGGCAATAAAGGAGATATTTTTTTCGGAATGGCTTGCGAATACCATGGTGGTAAAAAAGAAAAATGGCAAATGAAGGGTCTGTGTTAACTTCACTAACCTGAACCTAGCATGTCCGAAGGATCCGTTTCCTATGCCGAAGATTGATCAGCTAGTAGATGCCACTTATGTGCACCCGAGGATGAGCTTTCTGGACTCTTTTCAAGGTTATCATCAGATCTCCTTAGCTGCCGAGGATCAAAAGAAGACGGCGTTTATTTCACCTGATGCTAACTACCATTATACTATGATGCCATTTAGGTTGAAGAATGCTGGGGCCACATATCAACGGATGATAACGAGAATGTTCAAAGATAAGATTGGACGCATAGTCGAGGTCTATATTGATGATATGGTGGTCAAGAGCAAACGGGAGGTGCAGCATATTGGCAACCTCAAAGAGGTGTTCGAAGTATTTCGACGGCACAAGCTGTGCCTCAAAGCTGAGAAGTGTGCTTTCGGAGTGGGGGCTAGCAAGTTCCTAAGGTATTTGATCACTAACCGAGGAATAGAAGTCAACCCCGAACAAATTGAAGTAGTAAAATGCCTCAAGCCATCAAGCAATCCAAAGGAAGTTCAAGTACTGACCAATATGTTAGCTGCCCTTAACCAGTTTATTTCCAAGTTTGCCGATCGGTGCCATCCGTTTTACCAGCTTCTAAAAAAATGGAAGGGATTCTAATGGAACGAAGAGTGTGAAAGGGCTTTTCAAGGTTTGAAGGAATATTTTACGCAGGCCCCTATGTTGATAGCCCTAGAGCCTGGAGAGGACTTATACATGTACCTCTCGGTGTCCGAATATGCAGTGAGTGTTGTGCTGCTGAGAAATCAGGGTGTGCAATAGCCTATATACTATATCAGTAAAACCTTGGTCGATGCCGAGACAAGGTATTTGCCTTTAGAAAAGTTGGTGTTGGCATTAATTCATGCCACGAGGAAGCTACCCCACTACTTTCAGGCTTATATTGTTTACGTATTGACTGAGTATCCTCTACAGTCGTTATTAAAGAAATCAGATTTCACAGGAAGAATAGCTAAGTGGGGAATTCGGCTGGGCTCTTTTGATATTAGGTATAGGGCTAGAAGCTAGGTGAAGGGTCAAGTCCTCGCTAATTTCATTGCAGAGTTTTCCCCGAGGGTGGGGAAGGAGATGGTTTGCCCTGTCGAGGTAGTCCCGTAAAAGATATTTGTGGACGATGCGTCCAGCGCATTAGGAGCTAAGGCTGGGATCGTAGTCATCACCCCAGAAGGAATAAAATTGGAGTATTCCTTTAGGTTGGGCTTTAAGGCCTCTAATAACAAAGCCGAATATGAGGCCCTGCTGGCCGGATTGAGAGTTGTTTCAGATCTAGGTGCTAAAGAAGTAAAGGTCTACTCGGACTCTCAGCTGGTGGTCAATCAAGTACAGGGAAGCTTTGAGGCCAAGGATCCCCAGATGATGGAGTACTTATGGTTGGTGAAACAAACTATGGACCGCTTCCTAAATGTTAGAGTGGTTTAGGTAGCCAGGGGGCAAAACCGGCACGCTGATTCTTTGGCCACATTGGCATCATCATCAACCGAGGAAATTCCTCAGTTAATAAAAGTGGAGTTAGTAGCAAAACCAAGTATCAATGTAGGAGTAAGTGTTTCGCTGTTGACAACTATTGAGCCTTGTTGGATGGACCCGATCATCGACTTTTTAGCCGAGGATCAAGTTCTTGCTGATGAGAAGGAAGCAGAAAAAATATGCCAGACAGCTGCTTGGTATTGGTTATGAACTGATCATAAGTTATATCGAAGATCTTTTGACGGGCCTTACCTGCAATGTTTGCACCCTAGCAAGATTGAAAAACTCCTGGCTGAGCTACATGAGGGAGTGTGCGGCAGTCATGTAGGGGACATTCATTAGCTCACCAAGCATTGACTCAGGGATTTTGGTGGCCGCAAATGCAAAAGGATGCTATAGAGTATGCATGAAAATGTGAGCAGTGTCAAAGGCATGCCCTGATGATCCACCAACCGGCAAAGAGCTTAAATCCCATTAGTAGCTCTTAGCCCTTTGCATAGTGGGGCTAGATATTGTTGGTCCATTACCCCAGGCTACAGGAAATCGAAGGTTTGTTTTAGTAGCCATAGATTATTTCACCAAATGGGCGGAGGCAAAGGCATTGGCAAACATCCGGGATGTGGATGTTAAGAAGTTTGTATAGAGAAACATAGTGACAAGGTTCAAGGTACTAGAGTCTCTAGTGTCAGACAACGGGTTGCAGTTCGACAGCTGAGCTTTTCGTGAGTTTTGCAGTAGTCTTGGCATCACAAACTGGTATTCTACCCCAGCATATCCGTAGAGCAACAGCCGAGCTGAGGCTACAAACAAGACCATTGTGAACGGGTTGAAGAGAAGACTAGAAGGTACTAAGGAAAGGTGGGCAGAGGAGTTGCCTGATGTTCTGTGGGCATACCGAACAACCCCGAGAAGGTCCACAGGAGAAACCCTATTCTCTCTAACATATGGAGCAGAGGCAGTCATACCAGCAAAAATAAACTTATGTAGTGCTCGGGTTTCGGGCTTCAACCCCGTCGAGAATTCGGAGTTAATGTTGAAACAGTTAAACTTGTTGGAGGAGCACCAGGAATCAACGACTATACAGCTGGCAGAATATCAGCAAAAACTTGTCCGAAGATACAACAAGGACGTGAGGAAAAGGGAGTTTGAAGCAGGAAATCTAGTACTTCGGAAGGTAATGGGGAATACACGAGATATCAATGTGGGGAAGTTGGGAGGGACCTTATAGAGCCACCGCCATTGCGGGCGCAGAGGCGTATATTTGGAGGACTTGGACGAAAGATCACTTCCCCGGCCATGGAATGCCTACAATTTGAAAAAATTCTAACACTGATTATCAGTACGCGGGGGTATGGATTGAGTGTAATGTTATATGTGCATATTGTTAATTAATACGAAAGTGATGTTTATCCATGCAAGTATATTTGTACATATAAATCCGTTGTTAACTCATTATCCCCGGTCAACAAACGTGAGAACCAAAAAAATATTCTAAGGATAGAAACCTGTTCCTAGTTCGATCCTCATCACCGGAAAAATGGAAACCTAATCTCAAATTTTATCTAAGGACGGAAACCTAATCTCAAATTTTATCTAAAGACAAAAACCTGTTCCCGGTTAGATCCTCATCACCGGACAGGTGGAAACCTAATCTTAAATTTTACCCAAGGATGGAGACCAGTTCTCGGTTCGATCTTAATCACTGAACGAGGGGATTGAAACCCGTCTCCCGGATTCAATCCAAATCACGAGAAAGGTAATTAGCCTACACTAAATTTTCCTAGATAAGTCAATATATATCGAATTTAGTTCTTATCACCGAGGAGCCAATTCTTTCTAGATATAGGCAATCTCTTCCAAACCGGTCCCGGTCACCATATATGCACAGATATAACCTATCTTTTTAAGAAAGATAAGAAAAAAATTTCAGTTACCATTCAGAGGCAAACCATGATTAGGCTACACGGTCATTAAGAGTACATAATAATAATAATAATAGTAAAATGATGGAAACATGCCGGCTAAACATGACAGAAAGAATAACTTAGTAGTAAACATTCATAAATATGATTAAAACCAAATGTTCATTCACCATATCTGGACAACTACTAAAAACAAAGAAAAGCAAACAGGAATAAAAACCAAATCATTGTTCTGTCACCACAACCCGGTGACAATAGGCAAACTGAACAAATGAAAGTAAAAATTAAACCCGAGCAGAAAATAAAAGCCAGATAAAAACAAAAGTATTAAACTGAAGGATCAGTGGGCGGGAGATGGACTGTGTCATCGGCATGCCGGCTTTGGATGTCCTTGGTTTGATCAACGGGTAATTGCTGGGCTTGAGCATCTTCAAACGGTATCCACATAGGTGTCAATCGCTTGGACCAGCTCCCTCATGTTGGGGGTATCTTCTTCATCAGCAGCATTAGCTTGACTCTGAATGGGATGAGGAGGAGCTGGCTATGGGATTTGCTCTGGGTTCCTCAGTGGGGAATCCTCGGCAATTCCCATTGCTTGAAAGCTGCCAGCCACCCCTCCCAGAACCCGTGAAACCATGCCTAATGGACAATAGGCTGCAAGGAGTTCTCAGTATCCGCGAAGCCCTCGTCGTACCACTTATTCTTACAGGCTTCAAAGGCTGCCTTCAGATCAACTATCTCGTCTGCTTGGGCTAGGTTTAGGCTGGCTGCCTCCACCAATTTAAGTTCTATGCCCCCAACTTGTCCTCTGCCTCGGCCAAGTTCCTCTTCGCCACCAACCCGGCTTTCTCCGAAGACTGAGCCTTTTTCTTGGCTGCCTCAGCAGCTTTTCCCTTCTCCTTTGTAATGGAAGCAGCGACGTCCTTCAGGGTCTTCTCCCATTCAGCATCCTCAACGAGCTTCTTCAGCCTCTCGTCGAGGATGTGGGTCAGTTGAGCGGCTTAATATTGCAGTAGTGGTCAGTATGAAGGTGAAAGGAATACGCACGCATTAAAATAAATAAGAAAGTGAGAGAGAGAAAATTACCACTACGGTGTGCCATTGTAACCACCTTACCAACAATTCCTCAGTCCCATCCGAGAAAAACTGAACATCCTCAAGCAGTAGGAAGCCGTGCACCAAGCTCTAGGCCACCTTTTCCCTTTGACCTTAGGCCCAAGTCCTTAGACTAGTGGACGCTGGCAGAGGCCCATTGCCAAACTTGACGGTGGGCTGCCAACTGACCTCGAGCCGAGACAAAGATGCCACGTCAGTCCCAACCTATGCAGTTGGCCAGGGATCACCCACCGGCTCCCGGTTCACTATCCTGCCTGATCCCCGAGGATGGGTCTTTGATAGAGCATCACTTATAACCTTTGGCGGTTGATCACTAACGCGCTGCTTCTTTTTAGGACAGCTGGCAGCGAAAGGGGGAGGAGTACGATCCTTGTCTTGAGGCTGTTGAGGCTGAGCTGTAGGATGAGTGCTGAGCAGAAACCGGTCAACGGTCATTTTTCGCATGGTCACCATCTCTACGTCTTGATTGACCTCGGCTACTTTTGGCTCGACTACTTGGGCGGGGGCTTCAAGCTCTTCAACGGCCATATGGACTTTACAGCTTTGAGACACACGTTCAGCCGATTCGTCTCGCACCAGTGCAAGATCCTCCGCTGTAGTATACTTAATGCCGAGGTCTCGGGCTTCACCGACTGTCAAAGATGGTGGATGGAAATTGGCGTGTCGAACGTCGATGTATGACAGCAACGGGCTATCCACCAACAAAGCCAGCCCGAAAGGCTGCCAGGTGGTGTAGACAAGATTGCAGCCGAGAATAAGGTGTGATGCCTGAAGCTGCCCGTTAGTATGTGTTGATACCCATTTTCGTGACACATTTCGTACAAGTCTGATTCAATCAAGCTCAACTTCCTTATAGACTCAATTCATGTATTATATTTTATTTATTCTTTTAAGCATGGCCCAAGCCCATGCAACATATGGGGGAAATTGAGGAAGTGTGATTTGGAGGGTATGGGTCGGTTCCTTTCGGACCTTTTGCATGAGTCCAGCCCATGTGTGCTACCAAGTGGGCAAGGGACACTGGTAGCACCTCAAGCTCATGGAAGAGGTCTTGTATCCAAAATTTTCACCTCAAAAGAGCTTTCATTCTCTGGGTGACTGTACCCTTAATTTTCAGCCCATCTCCATTTTCCACACCAAAACACAGCTAAGTCTAAGAAAAAGGCTAAACAGCCTAGCCCACTCAACCACCCAAATTTAGTTTTCCAAGGCCTCCCAATGGTCTGAAACTTCTGACCAAAGGCAACCAATTCAAACCCACTTTATTTCCAAAATCATGCTAAAAGCATAATAAACTCTTCCCTAAACAAAAGCAATCCAAGCCAAAACACCAAAATAGTATCATAGGGGATAAAAGCCTCTTCCATTACTCAAAAACCAGTCAAAAGCAACACCCCAAACTCTATATAAAACTCTCTCTTCAGCTCATAAAAAAAAAGAGCCACGTTCTACTAATGACCTGAAACTTCAAAACAAAAACCCACTTAGCTAGTCAACAACCTCACAATTCCGAGGCTTGGGGGTGGAAATATGGGTACAAGGGAACCTTCCCTCTCTTCCTCATGACCTCCCTCAATTTCCTCTTCTGTGTGACTGCGGGTCGAAGTTTCAGACCTGTTGAAACACGTTTTCCCCATAGAGCTGAAACTTGAGAGCTAAAACCCACTGAACCGGGAAACATTCTCACAAATCCGAAGCTTGGGGGTGGAAATATGGGTACAGGGGAACCTTCCCTCCCTTCCTCACGACCTCCCTCAATTTCCTCTTCTGTGTGACTGTGGGTCGAAGTTTCGGACCTGTTATGTTTTTATGCTTTTTCTGAACTTTTGTCTTTAGCATTTTGATTCTCTCTTGTCAAAGCACCATTAGCCTTTGTTTTTTTATACATTGTGAATTTTGGGCTTGATTCTCCATAAACAAACACTTCTAAAGAACCCAAGGGGAGATTTGGGCCGTTTTCGCATTTTTGGCCATTGTCGCAAAACGTCCCCGACAGTATGCACGAATGTTTCAGACCGAAATATGAAATCCAAGTCCCTCACGTGCACTACTCTAAGGTCTGGCCTAAACCTCTTGCTTTCTACATCAAAACAATACAAAAGCTGGTTAGTGACTATTTGAGCGAAATATTCATAAGTAAAACGCAATTAACAAGCAAAAGATGCTCAATATCGACCAACATCTCACGGTAAAAGCGGGCAAGGGAGCTCATCAACAAGCCAGTTACCGCTCACCCAGACAAATTCTCCTGCCGAGTTTCTATTTAAGTCAGGCAAGCATGATATAAACTGTACCCGCATGTCCCTAGTCTTTAAATAATAATCCGACCTAATATTTCCACATAAACTATACATGAAGTTGATGCCATGGTGGTTCAGTTGCAACCCGAATATATGATTTAGCCTACTGACACAACTCACAACTCGGTAAAAATTTGGGGGGAGTTAGTCGGGGCATAAGCCATAGAACCTAAGGGCGCCTATAATGAGTGGGTCCACGGGAAACCTAACCCCACCTTCTACTATAGCCATCAAGGGAAAGAATGCTACATTTGGGCTGGAGCCCCTTTCGAAAGCAATATCACCCTCATGACAATAGGCAATATCGACATCCCCTGGGACGCAATAGGCCTCTCTAAAATTGGCCAAGGCAGCCCCAATTGCAAGAAGATGAGAGTATCCCATTCCTAAACTATGGAGTGAAGAAAAATTTAAAGGAAGAAAGAGTAAAGAAAACTTACTTTGGGCTCTAGAGAGTGATGATCTAGAGTGGAGTGTTTACGCACAGGAGGAGGATGCTCAGCACATAAGAAATTGAAGGACAAATGATGTAAAAAGTGATATGGAAAATCAGAGGGAACTATTTATAGAAGCCAGATGGGGGTAGAAGCATTTAATGAAGAAGGAAGCAGGAAAACCTTTCTGATCTCTTCTGGTAACCCCCACACATGTAGGCTCGATTCACAAACCGTCAGGCGTTTCACAAACCGTTAGGTTATAATTACTGACAAATGTGACAACTTGGCGTAGCGCTTCTTTTAAGGCAGCATTAATGACCATTTCGTTCGTCTAATAGTTGACAATCGAGCTTCCTGGGGGGACATCAATATTCAGATAGTCCTTGATTCGCTTTCGGTAGCCGGTCATGAATCAAGGGGGAGCTATTGTATGAGGAATGACCCCGGGGTCACTAGGGCTCGGACTCTAGCCTTGTAGCACTATACGAGACAGGGCCTCAGGGCCGTTGGGCCTTGGGCCCTGAACTGAAGATACAACACCTAGCCCTCTCCCCATTGGACTTATGACCTTGATCCAAACACCCCTTAAGACCCAATGTGAGCCTAATAAACATAACGGGACCATTTTGTCTTGAACGTCATAAGCGAACCACTCCTAATCAATCTTAACTTGGTCAGGTGTGTGATTGCTCGGTAGAATGATCTCTCGACTTTCCGGTATTGCCTTAGGTAATATCTCTGTCAAGCAGGCTTTTGGAGCTGGGAATCAATTTAATGCCACTACCACCTGAACACCTGAACACCTGAGCACCCACCTAAAGATGATGGAATTGGACCCCTATTCGCGCTGATAAGGGGGAGTAATCATAACACCTCCACTTATCTAAGGCTATAAATAGGGGGATTAAGGGAGAAGAAGGGATTGGGAACTCTAGAGAGAAAACTGGTAGAAAAGAACAACCAGACTAAGAAAGGGGAATGACATTGTGAGAGAAGGGTTCGTAGAAGTAGGAGACTATTTGGGTCATCGAGCATAGGACCACCCATAGTAGGAAATCCAAAGCCCACAATAAAAATAAATTGTGAGCCCAAATAGAGGTTAGGCCCAATAACCATATTTTGGGTACCCACATCATCCAAATTCTTGACCTTTTTTTTTTTTTGTCTTTGGAGAGTCCATATTATTCCTTCCATGCTAATTTAATTGCATCAAATAATAAAAAAAAATAGGAGTATAACTTATAGGGGACCATGGACGGGCTACGCTAAGCTACTAAAAAATTATCAATTAACTAATGCTTTGTTTGGAAGTTTTGAGAGAAATGACAGTAAAAGAGAGTAGAGGGAAGGAGAGTTGTGGAGAAGAGAGTAAAGAGGATAAGTTTGGATGTTTTTAAAATTAAGTAAGGGGGAAGGGAATAATGAGTCTTTTCATTTGTAATTTTGTTAATATAGTAAGAGCAAATTTGGTAATTCATTAGGTCAAGTATTTTTATACTCCACTCTCCCTCCAAATCTCTCCAATATGGGGGGAATTAAAAATGAAGGGTTAGAATAGTTCAAACCCCTCCAAAACCCTCCAAATCTCTCCCCCTCCTTCCTTAAAAAACATCCAAATAAGGTAATTTAATTACTCTCTCTCCCTCTACTCTACTCCCCCTCCTTCTCTCAACATCCAAACATAGCATAATTTACAAAAGCCTTACATGAAAAATGTCTTTAACACTTAACATGGAATTCCAGCATTGGTAAAGAAAACAACACCATCCAATAATTGGGCTAAGATTAAAAGATTCAATGAACTAAAAAGACCCCTAATAGCAATAGTAAATGACTTAAGTGACCCCAACCATCATGGTTTATTATAAGAAGCTGTCATAAATTATCAATGAGCCTGCAATTAACACTTAACACCATGGTTTTCAGACTTGGACCATTCATTGAACTGTAAAAGGAAGAGGTTCAAGGTTTTTAAGGTCGAACCAAAGTTGAACCGGGGTCGAACTCTGATAACGTGATAATTAATTTAATAATTATTTAAATATAAATAAATATATTAAATTTGTAAATATTAGCAAAATTTACTAAATATATATTTTAAATTGAAACAAAATTTCAATGAAATTTTCATGATATTATAAGGTTAACATAAAATAGTACATTATAAGGTTAATAAAAAATAGTACAACATAAATAAGCATAAAAAAGAAATTTTATAATAATCCTTCAAGAGAAATCATTTCAATTAACTAAAAACGACTTTTAAAATAAATTCATAAATTGCATAGGTCCTATTATTAAATAAAAAGTTAATTTAGCAATGAAAAAAAAATTAGTAATATTTAATATGTTGAGAAAGATGATATAGAAGTTTGGAAACTATAAATCATGTAAATTTAATATAAATTTAATAATACTGCTTATTAACTCCCAAGAAAGGCACTTGGTCCATTGGTCATGGCTTTAGTCTTGGTGCTTACAAGGTGAGAGAGCTCAGGTTCAGAGCTTGGTAAACGCATTTTTCTTTAATTTTTCCAAATAAGTTAAAAAAACTAGTTCTCATTGTTTAAAAAACTGGATTTATTACAGGTTCAAGGTTAACCTGGTCAGACTGGCCGGTCCGATCCGAGTTTAAAAACCATGCTTAACACAAAAAATCCCGCAACTTATATAAATAATTCATTTCACACTTTACCCTTTATTATAACAATAGGAATGATTTATTGTTTTTTATGTAATAGGAGTTTGAGAGTAAATTTATACAAACTAAATTTTTTATTCTCACTTTTCTTTTTAGCCAAACAAAAGAATTTTCAATCCCTTCACTTTTCCACCTTTTAATCAAACATATTGAGAGAAAACTACAATCTCTTTTATCCCCCTGCTTTTTCACCCCTTCTCAATTTTCTATCCTCCCAACCAAACAAACCGTAGGTGATCTCCATTTGGCTACTAAGAGAAAGTTGTGAAAGGATGAGAGAAGATGAAAGAAAAGTGGAAATATTATTATTTGTTTTTTGGTTTTTCAGTTCCTTAAGAGATTCAAAATCTCACATATGTCCAAAAAATTAAAATAAATCCAGGTCTATGTTGTAAATAGAATTTATTAGTGTGGAAAATTTTTTCAATTGGATAAATTATTCCATTTAGAGATTATCTTCATTTAATAAAGGCAGTGACCTTACCATAATGTGGAATTTTTCATAATCTTAGATTATTGTAATATTATGTATAATTTAACGAACCAAACAAGGTAATGTTCACATTATGAACACATCCATATAATGTGACTATAATGTTCATTACATTACGGCCCACCAAATGCTCTCTAAGAGTTTAATAATAGACTAAGTGTGCATTACCTTGTTAGGCATATGAATTCATTGTAAAGAATATCTCCAAATTGATGGAAGTTAACCAGAATCGTTCAATTTTGGAGTTTTTATGCTCTATATCTCAAAAACTTTGTTACAAAATGTTTAAGTCTAAAAAAAACTTATGATACATCATTTACCAAATTAGTTTCTTGACAAGCAAGACATGAAGAAGACAAAGTGGTCACCCATCCTATACCACCATCCAAGGCCTTTTTTGCCAAACAGCATGATTTTTGGAAATATTTAGGTCAAACTTAATTAGTTATGTAGCATGTTCTTTGGAACATGAGTTTGTCAAACTTGAATTTCAAGTGAAACTCGAGTTTACTAAACTCAAGTTCCAAGCATTATGGCAATCTGATCAAACATAATGCTTGGAATTCAAGTTTGATAAACTCGAGTTTCACTTAGAACTCAAGTTTGACAAACTTGAGTTCCAAAAATATGCTACATAACTAAATAAGTTTGATCAGGTGCTATTTGGCAAATGGTTTCTAAATTTATGCTATTTAGCAAAATTTCCCACCATCCAACGAGATGTTGGGAAAAGCAAATCGAATATATTATTCCTTCCATACCTTTTTATTTTTATTTTTTGATAAGCTCCTTCCATACTATTACTATCTGTAGGGGAATTGGGCCCGGGTGATTAGAACCGACCCACCAAACTTAGGCCCAATATCAGCTTGAGTAGCCAAGGCAAGATCAGGGAATTGAAGCTGGCTCAAACCCTGTGGAAATGGGCTCGGCCCAACAATAAGTATGTTAGGATCTAGAGAGCAATGTTCAAAGAATTCACTAAGCGTTTGGGCCAATCTCTGCCCATTACTAACTGATAAGCTAGTGGGAAATCAACGAGGAGATAGATAAATTCAAATCGGCCCCAAGTACTAGTAGTGTCTTTGGGGAGTTCATTGTCGAACGTAGTTTGGCGGCAGGAACAAGTTTCGAGAGAATCTTCAGAAGACCTGATTTTTCTAGGGATTATGGGTGAAAGTGGCATTGTATGGGAACTAGTAAAAAGTAGTGATTTGAATCCCACTAAGGGGAGAATATACAAAGGAGTGAGGGCAAACAGAAAAGGAGGTTGGTTTTTCTAGGAAGGGAGAGAAAGGGTAAGAAGAGAAAGAGAGAAGGAGTAAACACAGAGGGGACAAAAACACAAAGAGAGCAAAGAAAGTAAGAACCAAAATATGAGGGGAAGAGGTGTTGGGCTGGAAACCACAGGGATACTAAAGGTTGGGCTGTCTAGGCTATGTTTGAGGCAAAACCTATAGGACTATGAAGAAACCCACCAACAAATAAATTAAGAGCCCAATCCACTATCCTAATAGTATCATTCGTAGGTTTTGGGTACCGCACTATCTTTTTTTTTTTTTTTTTTTTTTGGGAGAGAAATGCTAAATTGCTAATACTCATTTAATTGCATTGGAATAGTATGATTATTATTAAAAAGAAAAAGTTAACGAATACCCTAAGGCTATTTGTTGATAAACCATTTTAGGAAAATTTTTATGGAAAAATAAAAAAAAAAATTTAATATTTTGACAACTTTTTTAATTACCCATAAAAGTGATATAAAAATTTTCCTTGAATGATTTATTAATCATTGCCCTAAGAACACCCGTTAACATGAGTCTTATTAAAAAGATACAATGAGCCGTGGCTGGGCTACACAAAGTTGTTAAAAATCAATTGACTAATTGTCTTCTTTAGTTCTTCTCACCCAAAATAAATAAATAAATAAATAAACCTTGCAATTGACTCTTACTCCGAACCAAAGAATTCTTGCTTATAAAGAAAGAATTAATTTTGCACTCCAGCCTTTAAGAGCAGAAAAGGATTTTTGGAGAGACAATAGTCGCATAGAATTAATTTTACACTCCAGACTTTAAGAGCAGAAAAGGAGTTCTAGAGAGAGAATAGTCACATAGAGGAGGCGGAGACCACTAAGATGTGGCTTCATTCATACCTCAAGAAGGGGCGAGCAATACATGAAATGTATTTAGTTTTGCATTTGGAAATTTTAATTTGAATTTGGATTCTAAATCAATATATTTGATATGTCATGATTTCAAATCCATCGATTTTTTTATATTATTTCAAATTCAATGACTTTAAATGTTCAAAATTAATTTTGGTTGATTTATCAAATCAAAATTCTTGAATTTCTTTTAAAGAAAAATGCAATATCCACAATATTTTCACGATAATTTTACAACAAATCCTAATCCTAAATAACAGGTTATTATTGGTTGTCAATAGTAGGCAAAAATGTAATTTCAATAACAGATTCAAATTATAACTAATAATAACTTACCACCTAGAAGTTTAGGACTGTCCAGCCAATCCGTATACCCGACCAACTCGAGCAACCCGCCCGAGCCTAAACCGAAAACTGCCCGAACCGACACTCCAACGTTCGGTTGCGGGTCATCGCCCACAAAACCCAACGCCTTCGGGTCAGTTGGCGGGTTTCCTCTCCCAGAACCCGAGCAACCCGAACCGATAATAAACCCACTTCCAGTGATATTCGAAGGTTTTTCGACGAAAACGTACAAAATCCGAAGATATTCGAAGTTATCCGGTGAAACTTTACTTGAAACCCATCAGATCCGGCGAGAACTCGTCGAGATCTAGTCCAGATCCGGCGAGATCCGGTGAGATCTTGTTGTGATCTGGCTAGATCTCGATAGATCCGACCAAATATCGGCCAGATCTCGACGAATCCGGCCAAAATAATGATACCGACCATAAAAACCGAAACTGACTGGTGAACCCAAAAACCTAATGTGACCCGAACCGGTCAATCCGACTAGCAATCCGGGTCGGTTTCGGGTTCTGTTTTCACCCACCCGAAAGTTTCGTGTCGGATCCGGGTCAGGCACAAACCCGACCCGTGGACACCCCTATAGAAGTTATTATAAAAATATTATTAATGTAACACTTCTCTTTTATGAAACATTCAAAATATTTGAATTTTAATAATTCAAATCCAAATCCATATATCCAAATCTTGTCATCACTCATCATCATACGAGATTTAATAATAGAACGCATATCATCCAAATTCTTGACCTTTTTTTTGGTCTTTGGAGAATCCATGTCATTCCTTCCATACTAATTTAATTGCATCGAAATAATAAAAAGATAGGAGTATAACTTATAGGGGGCCGTGGATGGGCTACGCAAAAATTATCAATTATTGACAAAAGCCTTACATGAAAAATGTCTTTAGCACTTAACGTGGAATTCCAGTATAGGTGAAGAAAACAACACCATCCAATAATTGGGCTAAGATTAAAAGATTCAATGAACTAAAAGGACCCCCTCATAGCAACAGTAAATGACTTAGAAGACCCCAACAATCACGGTTTATTACAAGAAGCTGTCATGAATTATCAATGAGCCTGGTGTTAACACAAAGAATCCCCCAGCTCATACAAATAATTCATTTCGCACTTTACCCTTTATTGTAACAACAGAAATGATTTATTGAGTGAGAAAACATAAAGGCAGGTGCCACTAAAATTGTGGCTTCACACAACCAGAAGATTTAGTCCTTTCAATCCATGATATACACCTGCACTACATCTTCCAAACATCCTTCAATGATATTTGATCAGCCACTTCATAATTTGTATGGACAGATTTGTAAAACTAATTTAACGTGTATTTTATGCATACCATGATATTAGATCATCATAAAGAAAAAATGATATTAGGGGTACCATGGACTTTACTGCAATTAAATTACAAATTGAAGATATCATTTATGATGGGGCCGCTTAGTGTAATGTATGGTATCTACAAGTTGCATTCCATAAGCTCACCCTCCAAATTCACTGAAAGTGGATGTGAGATACACGAGGCTTTGACAATATCTAGACACGTAATTCTCAAATCAAGATAAATTAAAGAGTTAAATTGTTTAATCTGTAAAAATTATGTGACAAATCTTGTGCCATCCATGTATGTAGTCAGGGTTTAGACAATAACACTGATTCCCCCAAGGATAAGACATACCTGACAATATCTAGACACGTGCAATCTCTTGTAAGTGTCCTAGGAGTATAAACATAAAAACTTTTGAATTGAAGTCTATTCAAGGTAGAAACCAAAACCTGTACTTACTGGGAAGGATCTGGTTTTATCCTAAAACAGTTGACAGAGACTTCTTAAGCCCATTCATATCCGCAGCTATATACAGTATCCCAAATTATGTCTGCGACCTCAAGGTATGAACATATGATACTCTATAATTTATCTCAAAACTATTCAAAATAGGATTAGAAACCTAAGTTGCATGTCAAGGATGGAAAACAATTTGTGTCAAGTCTCAATCAGTCTTTCATCAAGAGTGTTCATGTTGCAGCCTTAGGCATACCACAGAAACGCTTGTTCCCATTCATTCCAGGAGACTGGAAAATCTCACAGCCCTCGGCTCCAATTTGAGTAAATGCCTTGACAAGCATATCCACATAGCCTGCCAAAGAATCCTTAAACCGCTTTGAGCAGCTCCTGTCACCCACATCAACATCCTGCACCCCACCTTTGACCAGAGATCCTACTTGAGCACCTTCCATATATGCTTTGCATGCAACCAGAATATCTCGGGCACGGTTTCGGAAATGCCCCATAACAAAGTCCTCAAAATGCTGCAGCCACACATGACTCAGAATTAGATGTTGAACCCTCAGAAGCTGCCAAATAAACATCCCCCCCCCCCCCCCCCCCCCACCCCCCCAAAAAAAAAAAAAAACAGAAAAAAAAACCCAAATAAAAAAGACCACGCACACACAATCATATAAGCCTAGTACAGAAAGCATCATTTCCATCAATAACTATTCCAAGTGTGTACAATGGATGAAATCAAACCATAATTCACGTGTAAACTAAAGACTGAATTTGAAAGTTATATAACTTTTTGATTGTCAATGGTCATGATGCAGCAAAACAACCAAAAAGATCATTGTGAATCCCTAAATGCTAATAAATGAACAGTAATGTTACACAACATGTTTAGTATTTATTTTTTTTATAGGTAAGTTACACAATGGTTTGTGAACCCATAACAGCATAACCTCACCCTTCATCCCTTTATTACGGGAGGAGGAAGTGCCATCAAAGCCAGGGCTCATTGGCATTACAATCTATTCTAAATTCGAGACTCAAAACAATCAATTGTGGACAACAGAAATGTCTTGCAAGAAAAAAGATATACAGAACAAAATTAGAAAATCATCAACAGTCAAGGATCTAATTTTTACATATTGTAACAATCAATTGGATCTCTGTACTAAACTATCTCCTAAAAGCAGAAATGCTTGAGTGATCTAATGCCAGATATAATGCTTGAATGATTTAGTGTCCCATATAACACACAGAGTCAAAGACCACATTAATTTCTTTTTCTTTTTTATAATAAATAACCATCTACATTAAAAGAAATTGCACTGTTTCCACAGTATCATAAGCAGAAATATTTCCAGTACAAAGTGCAATCATGGAGTCCATGCACAAAAGCTATTTCATAAGTAAATTAATATTTAATACCAAAAAATGCAATCTCTCCAAACTCCTACAACAAGATATGCAATGCATTTGGGATATATGACTGGACTTTTACACAGCCCAACCACATTAATGGGTATTAAAATAAATAAATAAATAAAAAGCATTTGCCCACATTTTTAGAAATTACATCATATCATATTGAATGGGGAAAAGTTAACCATGACTCCACTATATCTCTTCTTCTCAAATTCCCTAAACACTAAATTATTACACATAACATGGTTGTTTGCTAGGACTTCAAGAAGTATAACATTCACTGACGTTTAAAATTAAATACTTAAAAACCTCAACAGGAATCTACATGAATTAATGTAAAGTTATGTAGTAAGGTTATAATTGTTAAATTGAAATTGAAATTTATATCTATTTCAGGATGCAATGAATGATACCATATCCAAAATGTGGAAAGAATGAACAAGGCATAATCAATGGAATTGAGAAATCTCAGTAGCACCTCCAATTAGTGCTAATACGTATGTTGTTTGATTGGTCTAGAGTGTGGGATTTTACTCATTGTAATTCTTTTCTAGAGTTCTAAGACTCTTTCCCTTTTCTGTATGATGTACTTTTTAAGACACTTTGTGTTCATCATTGCGAGCATGAAGTGATCTTCTTTCTTAATAAAACTTTATTACCTATAAAAAAAAATTAAAAATTAAAAAAATGGAATCTTACCTTTGGTGGCCTCCTCATTGTGTACATCATTGTTCTTAGTGAGAGAACAAATGTATCCTCATTGTATTGCTGGGACCTCATTTCACCAGACTCTGAGCCACTCATATGTGCATATCCAGGCTCATTGAAATAGGGCTTTGTATTCAAGATCAACCCTTGTATGGAGACAAGAACTTGAAGCATGGTCGATACACCTGGGATCCACTTCTCATTCTTGTTACCAGACCAGGTATTAAGTAGACTCAGGCATACTTTCCCACAATTGTACAGATTAGGATTGAGTCGAAGGCCACCAGAGTGGTAGTAGACATTCTGGCATAAACAAGTTCTATAGTATTCAGACCAATGATGTAAAGCAGAAGACAAAAAAAATATATCGCCAGCACTCAAAGCTTCAATCACATACCGGTGGTACATTAGGATAACCACAGGGGAAGAAAACATCAAAGAAGAAGAGACCATCATGATAGGGAGTACCCTCTGCTCCAACGATGACAGCCCTCAAAAGATCCATCCTTGATTCATAAACTCTAACGAATATTGTATCTATTGAAAAAAAAAAATTTAATTACAAAATTTTAGGGAAAAATAAAGCTGTGCATTGGGGAGGGGCAGACAGCAAATCCATTAATGTCCCACACTACATTTCTACAGCTATGCTTTGCAAATTTAGATTTTAGGGCTACTTTTATCAACAACAAATTTATTTCCAATGGTTTGATCAAAATAAAGGCTATGTATTGGAAAAAAGTTGCAGCCATTACATTAAAAAAAAAAGAAGAATTAAAGCTCACCAGGTAGATCCTTCTCCAGGATCTTCCACTCCTCCTGAATTTTCTTTGCCCAAGTCCTTGATGGCTGTAAGAAAGGGGGCAACAAAAACGAAATTTATATATATTTAAAACCAGAGACTGAAAAAAGAAGGCAAGCAATGCATCGTCTAAACCTAGTCACCTGCTTTGTGGTAGAACCATAGCCAGTATAGTGATGGTCCGAATAGTCTTCCACAGTATCAAATTGTTTAAAAAGTTGGAACCTCCTCAAAATTTCATCTTTGTCCTTGCCAGAGATTGCCTCAATCGGGAAAGTTGAACTACCTTCAGCAGCTGCATTATTTTGATTTTGGGCGGAATCCGGAACCCAAGGGAACTCTTCCACATCTTCAGGAGGAGCATGTAAACCATGAAATGGAAAATAATAACCTGGATGGTTAGTCAAAGGTGGCGTCCACAAGGGTGTGGGCGGTTCTACTCCAGCAGGATACTTAAATGGATCTGTATGGCCCCCAGCAGGATACATAAATGCATCCGCATGCACCCCAGCAGGATACTTAAATGCATCTGTATGCACCCCAGCTGGATACTTAAATGCATCTGCATGCACTGGGTTAGTTGGATAATATGTACTACTACTAACTTGCTTCTTTACATTCTCAGGAGTATAATGTCCCCAAAAGGATGGCTCAGCTCCAGAAGGGAGCTTCATTGCATCCAATTTCTTTACATAACCACAATTGGGTGAGCTACTTGAAGCAAATGGCTTCTTCTTACTTTTGAAAGGATCCAAAAACCACCGCGATTTAGATGATTCTTTCCCAAGTGGGAGATTCAAAGAATTCCCTCTATGGTGTGAAGCAGATGATTTCTTTTTATTTTGGCCAACTTTTGAATGAGGGTGAACGACAGAATCCATACTTGAACCACTGACCGAAGTTAGATTCTTGTTGATGTGAACGGGCTTTTCAGACCATGCAGGCAGAGAAGGGTCTATGCCATGGGGACCGACAACATCCAAGTGCATTTGTGACTCCGTATAGTGTGAACTACTTCCAGTAACTGGCTGTTTCTCATGTTGTGCAAAATCTGGCAACCAAGGAACTGGTGCCTCTATTCCAGGAGGAATATCCATGCTATCAAAATGGGCTTGCAAAATGGCATACTCATCAACATCCAAGATATCATCGGGAAAAAAATCAGCATACTCATTATTATCATCATAAGATAGATCAGAACTATGACCATCAAGGTTGATTAAATTATGCATCTCAGAAGACTCAACCCCATTCACTGATCCAAACACTTCCACCCCAGCACCAAAAATATAATTAGCAAAATCTTCCTGATTAAAAAAAAAAAAGAGCAAAGAATCAGAAACAGTACAGCTACCTTAGATGTTTATTGCATTTATATAAGTCATGAATCAGCAACTAGAATTCAGAAACTAGAATATATTTTAAAAGTTAATCACAAACCTTAGCTTGATGATGACCATAACCATCAGCCACATCTTTTATTTCCTTCCCTTTTTTACTTGTGTGACCTTTTTCATCAATAAACATTACATCAGCAGAATCCCCCTCTTTGTCTATATCAATCACATCATGCAGAATGACCTATAGAGAGAGGAAAAAAAATGCACACACTAAGTGAAAACAGAATAATTAATAAGAATCAGAGAAGCCAATGAAGTTTAACTCAAATTTCTTCCCACAATATTGGGATGGAGGGTGAAGTCTTAGAGTTCAAAATTTGAAGCCAATGAGTACATGCATATGTTATAATTATATTTGATGTCATGTGATGGCACTATGCACATAAAGAACTGAAGCTACCGAAAGTGAAAATCAGTCTGAAGACAGCAACTTGACCCTCATTCCATGGCTGCATCAAATATACAGGATGCCAACTCTCCCTTAGATAAAAGAGAACTTAAAATTTTCATGCCAAGGATGTTTCAGATATACAAGACAGCCCAGTTTAGAAAATGTATAACATGTCATTTGCTAAACAGATTCCATTCTTCCTAACTTTGAAAGAGTGGAAACTTCCAATTAATCCATATGGAGTAGAATAGAAGTCTTAGAAGTAAAAACGTACAGTAAGGGACAGACTCTACTGCACCACAGAGATCCTGAATGAAACGTGTAAAACTTTTTTTTTGTGGGTTATTGGTAAGTTACATGCCTACTCGGTGAGTCTTCAACCCACGACCTCACCCTCTACCTTGCTTTTACAAGGGAAAGAGATACCAATTGAGTTAGAACTCATGACTGAAATGTGCAAAACATTTCAATTTCAACAAATTGTGGACACAAAACCTGCTAGGAATAACAGAACTCCAAGGTTTGGTCAAAATGACTGTAACCATTTCAATTTCAAACAAAACATTTTGTAGGATTCAACTAAAGGATGGTGTACCAATTCAACCGAAGGTAAATGCCCACCCATTGTTGCTGAAAATTGACTGATCATCTAAATGGGTTTGAGATGACATGTCATTCATAAAATAAAAACTACACATAGAATTCATAATGGATGATATAAAACACAAACAGCAATCACTTCAGCAGCAAGAAAAACCCATCTGCATATCAAACTATAATTTTTTTTTTTTAATTTATACTAAGATTCATCACTATAACATTGCACATAATAACAAAACACTACTATGAAATTCTTTAACTCGCCTCTAAACTCCTTTGAATGAAAACTTCCAAAACAAGCAAAAATCCAAATTAAAAAGACTTACAAATTTAGCTACAACCCACCCAAAAAAAAAACCCTAAAAACCGAAATTTTGCATCAGATTAACTAATTTAAAGTCCCCCATATTGCAAAGGAAGCGAGATTCTACTCTGTCCAAATGAAGTCTCACACGCACGATCAATTTCATGCAATTCAGAAGCTAATCGCTACGAGATTATGCTAACAAAGACCTATCAGAGTAAAAAATTAAATTAAATAATTTCAGTATGATCAATAGCCGAAACGAAAAACGAATAGATTAAAACTTGAAAATGATTTTTTTTTTTTTTAAAAAAAAGGTAAATCTAGAATCATGTAGGAGTGAGCGAAATAAAAGCGAGTGATTGAGAGAAATAACGGAGCAAGAATCTGAGAAAAAAGAAAATTGGTTTGGGTTATGGAAACCTGTTTTTGTTTGAGGAATTTGGGAGTTCGGAAAATCGGGGGAGGGATTTCGATGACTTCGGGCTCCATGAAATCGGAGAATGTTTTCCCGGAAATCAATTGCTTCCTGTTTGGGGACCGAGAAAGTGAGGGAAAGTGTGAGAAAATGTTACTACAAAAATAAAAATAGTCAGAGTGTGTGTGAGAGAGAGAGAGAGAGCGTTTTCAAAAGTGAGTGAAAAAGGGCGAGAGAGAAAGGGAGAGACTTATAGGCGAGAGGCGTTTGCGTGACGGCGGCGGCGGCTCCTTTTATCGGCTCAGCTCAGTCCCAGAGAGAGAAAGTAACTGAATCAGCGCCCTGGAGCTAGTGGCTTGGCTTTGAAATCAGATATGTAAATACTATTTGCTTTTGTTTTGGTTAAGTTTGGTTTGGTTTTGTTTTTCTCAGCTCCACAGTACAGTACAGTCAGTCGAGTCCGCTTTGGATTTTAGAGGGAGAGAGAGAGAGAGAGAGAGAGAGTGATTTGTGAGTAATGAATAATTTGTTAGTAGTTTTGGCTTCGTGGGCGCCTTGACAAAGAGATCAACCTAGAGAATGCGACGACGCCACCGGTGCTTTTACCTCTTTTTGTATAAACTATTCGACTATTCCATAAATGCACAAGCTTCCCTCACCGTCTTTTTTATGACTTATCACTTTTAATCACTAGTGGATACAGAAACTACCAGGTGGTAAATTTTTGTTCATTCTAATTATTTATACATGTGCATAACACTATTTTTAGATTAAACTTTTAATTATCATCAAAATATTAGGTAAGTTGTCTCTATATATTAAGAGGATTTAAAAATACACCCAAATTTAATTAACTTATTTTTATTCCTATAACATAAAAATGAAGTTAAAACTATAAATTGACCAAAATTAAAAACAAAAAACCTACTCATACTTATAAAACCATCCATGTTCTATAAAAATTTCCACTACCCTATCTACACAACTAAATCTACCCCATGTTCCTATTTAAAAAAAATATCTAAAAAAAAGTCTCATTACACACACATAGTTCCTATTAAAAAAAAAAAAAAAACCTACCCCAAGTTCCTATTAAAAAAAAAAACTATCTAAAAAAAAAGTCTCATTACACGCACAAAGTACATGTGATGAGGCTAGTTATTATTAAATTTTGGATTTTTTACTCTAAGATTGACAAAATCTTACAAGACCCGCAAACTCGACACGATTAACCCGTTTATAAACAAGTCGTAGATTGAAACTAAACGGGTTTGGGTCAACACGATTAACCCGTTTAATAAACAACTCATGTTCATGTTCAACATGTGAACACATTTGACCCGTTTAAGTCATAAAGGTATTAAATTTTGTTATTAGTATTTTGTAATTATTTCTTTTGATTAATTTTTTTGTTGTAATTATATGTTTATTACTATATTTATTTTTGTAATTTTAGATACATGGAAATTGATAATAGGTTATTCAGGTCAAATATGACCTATTAATCAAATAGGTTATTAAATAGGTCATTTGTGTTGACTTTTATATAACTTATTAATTAAACGGGTTAAACGTGCCATGTCAGTTCAACCTTTATAATAATGGGTCAAATTAGAGTTAAGAATTCTTAACACGCTTACTAAACAGGTCGGGTTCGGATCAACCTATATAGCCAAGTACCCATGACTTGACACAACACGACCCCTACCCACGAACACAAATTGCCACCCCTAGTTTACTCTAGCTAAAACTCTATTACCCAAATTTCAAGAAATTTAAAATTCTATTTAATATTTGTTTTAATTATTTTTGTTATATATCATAATTTTGTTTTATAATATAGTAAAAGGCAAGACTTAGATACAGTACTTAGGTTCCCTCCTTAAAATTTATTCATGTGAATTTTTCCTCATAAGATAGAAGTGTATTTTTTAGTTAAGTAGCCACATGACTAAATCTTAAGAGTGAAACTTAAAAAACTGCACCTAAGCTATTGTACCTAAGTTTTGTCCTATAACTTACACTAAATAGCTCTCTCCCTCTCTTTTCAATATATATATATATATATATATATATACATATATAACTTCATAAACTTAATATGTTTTTATCATGGCTCATTAATAATTAATTTATTATATAGGTAAAACTCTATTTAAGTTACTCGGTATAATTCAATGATATCAGTTAAATACTTTCTTGTATTAACATATAAGTTTTTACTTAAAGCATACTACTAGACTACTAGTATAGAGTTTTAAACCTACAATTGAAGAGGTGCCATCTCACCAAATCAAAAAATGGCACAAGATTTAAAGTTTAAAGCCCTCCTTATAACGACACTATAAATTTCCTCTTGTATCCTAAGTATCCATTACTTTTTATTTTATTTTTTTCTTTTTCATTTTTTCAAATTTACTACTAGCTTACATTGTCTTTTACACCTTTCGTAGTTCATAACTGTAAAATATCAAAGTTTTTATAATTCATATTTATATTTCAAAACCATTAAAAAAAATTCATGGATATAGGATAATAACAAGATCTAATTAAATAAAAAATTTAGCATACATGCTAAAAATAAAGAAATTATAAATTCATCAATATGAAATATTAATGTAATAAAAAAATATTAAGAAGCAACATAAATTAAGTTGCACACTAAAAAAAAGTGAGAGGTTTTAAAAATATAGTTAAATAAATAAAAGTTGAAAAGAAAAAAAAAATTTCAAACATGGTGGTGTAACATTAATAATAAAGAATTACATAGATGTGACACGATCATAATTAAGAAGGTGAGTGATGAGTATGAGGAGGCTGTACCGGACAGAAGCCAAACTTGGGGAGCAATCCAAAGGAGTAAAGGGGAAGAATTAAAGAACTTCCTCAAATTCTCCAACAGTCCAACGTTGTGTGTTGACTAGTGTAATGCGTTATCAGCCGTTGGATCAAATTTTTGGAGTACGTCAGAGGACCAATCGGACGGCTGTTGTCAAAGGAATGGAAGAATCTACCATAGATAGTCCCACTGCTTACCTTGTTTTCTTTTTTGGTAGAACCTTGTTTTTCTAATGGCTAGATTTTTTATACATATATAGTAGTAACCTTAGAGAGATGTCCACGTGTGACTTATAATGTTTTGGAAGTGGACCCCACATCTATATATATATATATATATATAAAGGGATTTTTTTTGTTTTTTTTGTTTTTTTTTTTTTTTTTTTTTTTTTTTGGATTAGTGGTGGAATAAGATAGTATAAGACTTTTGTGATAAGATCTTGATTAATCGGGATTTTGAAAATAATCATTTTATTTATTCTTCGCGTGAACAAAAAAGGAATAAACTTTTCACATTAAATTGAGGTACAATCTATGGTACTCTCTACTACATATATTTGTATAATGTATCCAAGTTTCTTAATTAAAAAGTCCCTTTTGAGTCAAGTTTCATTTACACCATTTGGAAGCAAATTTAACATGTCAACAAATTTACCAATATGCCGACGATTTTTGCTCTAAGGCAATTATCATTTGAACTTTTAATTTACCCAAAGTTTTGTTAATGGCTCTCCCGATAACTAAGAAAACAAAATAAACAAGAAGTTTCTTAGTTTTGGCTCAAAAGTCAAAACCAAAGTTGGCAAATTCTCTTCCGATATATACATCGGAATCAATCAAATATTTTGGTTTCAGTCTTCTATATATATATATATATATATATATGAGATAGGTTCAAGTTACACCTGGTGTAACTTTAAAGAGTTACACCTTTTTTAAACCATTGGACTTCTACTTGTTTCTCTCAAATTTGCCCACTGCTTCAGTTGCTCCCCAATATTAATATTAGTACCTCCCTTCAATAACAAATCCACAATAGCATCTTTACACTCATCATCATTTAATACGATTTCTGTCCATGTAACATTCTCTTGTTGAAAACTACACAAGAGAAGTCCTCATTGAATAAAATCTTCTCATGATAAGCAACACAAGACTCACCTCTAATCTTATCCTTTGCAAGACTGAAGCAGAGCACGTATAACCCACAAATATGGCTGAGATCATCCAAGAACTTGAACACACGATTAAGCTCTGAGATGTGAAGAAAACATGCTAAGAGCAGAGTGCGGTTCATCCAATGTTCCTTAAGCAGCTGTTCTGGAATTCGCTTCTTAAGCATTTCCATTATTTTTTTTTTCCTTCTTCTGCCTGCAATTTATCCATGGAGGTGGAATAATGGTGGAGGAGAAAGAGATAGAGAGAGAAATGTAGAAAGAGTCAAATGTAACACTTTTTTTGGGCTTAGAGTTAATTATAAAATATAATAAATAAGGGATAATTAATGAGATTCTAATCGGAATATTAGCATTAATGAGGGTCTTTTTTTGACCGTTAGATCTACTTAAATCCAATGGTTTAAAAAAGGTGTAACTCTTTAGAGTTACACCAGGTGTAACTTGAACCCATCTCTATATATATATAAAACAAAATATTAAATTATTAATTCAAAATCAAATAATACATTCTTAATATTATCATTACATATCAAAAACTCTATAACTCAATTAGTATCTTCTACAATGGAATATTCCTGCATTTCAGGTGAAACGAAAAGGAATTGAGCATTGGTCAATTAGAAATTTAGGAGTAATCATTCTAGGGTAAAGAGTGAAGTTTGTATGGTGTTTTAAATTTTAAATGTAACTTAAACGTTAAAATATAGATGTTTGAAATATTATATTTTTTTTCCCTTTTTTGACTCTATTAAATTTGGCTCTATTAATGTTTTACTCAATAGGGGGGTGGATAAGGTCACTCGTCAAAGCATTCTGGGTAATCCCCTATAGTTGATCCTCACAAAGATTTAACATTAACCCCAAAAGCTAACCAGTCAGTGGAGGATGCGCACAAATCAATACGACAAATGTTCCTTGACCAAATGAATAACCTATAAAACAATGGGATGAGTTGGAATTGCTCCACAAACAAGAGCTTTTGTTTAGTGATCTCCCAAGCAGGGAATATTCAGAAAATTTGCAAAAACTAATTTTGCTAAGAGAGTTTCGATGTAGTGATGAAGGTCTTCGACCATAAAGCAAAGTTGTCAATACCCAGATGTTGTTTTAGTCTCACTAAGGAAACAAAATATTTCAATACTAATTAATAACTGTGCACCATTTATCTATGTATTTTATAAGCCCAAGTATATTAACCCAACATATTACCCATGTTTCAACCCCTTTCCATTTTTTTAATATTTTTTTTCTTATATTGAGCAAAACACTCATACATCCCCCAATGCAAGCCGGTATTTTATTCGGTATGTTTCAGGAATTTGTACTGATTTAGCCGCTGCTACAATTTGATATTCGCAACTTTGCTATGAAGAGCTTCCAATGGTAGATAGGGTTTCAATCTCAATGAGGATGGCGAGTGTCACTTGCGAATAAAAAGAAGTAGGAAAAACAATTGGGGGACGATATTGTTGAACTGGAATTCCTTCTTAATCTTGCTAAGATGCAACTCATTAGGCATAATGTGAATGGTAAAAGAAAAAATAGATGTCAGTCTAGTACAATCTCCAAGTTTTGAGCTTCAAAGGCCCAAATGAAAGTCCAATTTTTGCCTTTCCTCTTGAGCCATTAATGCGCCTGCAGAGAATTAGAGTGCTCTGTTTCAAAAAGATCAGAGAACCTATACAAGCTTGCAATTCATTTACCTTTAATAAGGTGAACGGAAAGATTATTGTCAAAGCACTAAGTGAGGCGGTTGCTAAAGGAGTAGCGAGAAGCCAATCTTATTGGTCAGTTTTGGCATAAAAAATTCGGAAGAGGATATTGTGAGAATAACAAAATGAAAGTCAAGAATAGAGCTCAATGGAACCTTTTGTAATTCTATTCTTAACAAAGTTGTATGTTGCTTTTGAGGTATTTCTTGTTCCAACATCCAAGCTTAAAACCAGAGCAACAAATGGCTCTCTACTCTTAGCTGATGTTGTCTATTAGCTTTTTTCCTATAGTGCTTTTGTCATGGGGTTGTTGAGTTTGGATAGTTTTTGTCCTGTTGTTTTGTACTGTTGTTGTGCACTTGTGCTTAAACTAATTGTAACTTTGGTTTTCTAGAAATGAAACTGCTTAGTCATAATAATATATATATATATATATATATATATATATTAGTCACAAATCAGCAACTAGAACATATTTAAAACATTAATCACAAACCTTAGCTTGATGACCACCATAACCATCAGAAACATCTTTTATTTTCTTCCCTTTGTTGCTCTGCAGTTTGTTCCTTGTGTGAACTTTTCCATCAATGAACATTACATCAGCAGAATCTCCCCCTTTGTCTATATCAATCACATCATGTGGAATGACCTAGAAAGAGAGAAGAAAATTGCCCACATTAAGTGATAATGGAATAAATTATAAGAGTTAAAGAAGCCAATGAACTCCAGCTCAAATTGCACATCCTCTTTCCACAATAATAGAATGGAGAGTGAGATCTGGGGTTCAAACTTTTTTTTTTTAATTCAACAGTTGGGGGTTGGGGGATTTAAATCCTAGATGTCTCCATTGGAAACATTAAAAGCTATCAACCAATAGAGCTACATGGCTCTTGGCGAGATATTGAGTTCAAACATCAAAAGCCAATGAGTACATTCATATGTTATAATTCAATTTTATCTAATCTTATCCAAAAACTATTCAACAAGACCAAAAAGAAATGAATTCAAGCAAGGAACAGAAAGAAAGAGGAAGAAGCAAACATTTGAGCAGGACAAAACAAATTCAGGAAGAAAAGATTTAAGATCCAGATGCACTTTTTATTTTTTAAGAATAATAATTAATGGGCCTGGGTTGGGAACAATGTTTTGAGCCTTTACCAAGGTGGTTCAAACATATTATACAAAGTCTATCAGCATATTAGGAACAATATTCTCAAAAGAGTCATTCAAAGTGCCACCTGCCTTTTGAGTGCTGATACCTCTACGGCCTCAATTGTCATTAAATAAATTGAGCATGCATCAATGCATGCTGTGATAGTAACAGAACAAAGATGTTTAAAGGTTATTGTCCATCTTAGCCAGTTAATGTTGTTCCAAAGTTTGAAACAATGTCCACCAATTCCATACTGTACAGATTACATTACAACTATCAGAAGTAATCCAGTTTACAGCATAACAAATGATGACATATTGAAGTAAGAAAAATTTAAGGAATCTGTCTACATGTGCTTTGTTGGGCTTGGGATTAGGGAAATTTGTGAATGTATTTAAAATTTTTTAGAATAAATTATTAGAATTCAAAGATTGACAAGGGTTTTGACTTTCGAAACAAAGGGGAATAATGCTAGGCCACTTTCTTGAAGCAAACAGGTTCATTCTATAAAGTGAATGCGTTTGGAAGTTCATGGCTGATTTGATAGGTTTTTTATGTCTACTTGAAAGGGAAAATATATGGGAATTTAAGGGTCTCGATAGGTAAGGAGAATGGCATAATTTGGGGTCACACAAGAGAGAAGAAAAAGAGAGAATTTTGTGATTGTTCAAGGGCTATGAATAATACTAATGCACAGTGCATAAGAAGAAGAAAGCTAATTGAAAAGAACACGTAAGGCAATCTGGCATCAACACTCAAACATCAATATTGCATTATGAAAGTCTGCTGTCTTTTAACAGTAAGGAAATTTATATACACTCATTGATTTAACCTACTAGGACTAGGGCTGGGACTGGGACTAGGACCCCTCATTTTGACTAGTAAACAAATTCCTGGAAAAACCCTAAATGCGGATTACTCATAAACTAGTGACTCAATTCAAAACTGTTTTAACCCTAAGATGCTTATAAATAGGTTTTACTTCAATGGATGTCACTTATTAGCTCCATGCACATAAGGACCTGAAGCTACCAAAACTGAAAATCAGTCTAAAGAAAGCAGCATGACCTTCATTCAATGGCAGCATCAAATATATAGGGTGAAGCTCTCCCTTAGATAAATGAGAACTTCAAATTTGTCAAGTCAAGGACGGTTCAGATATAACATGGACAGCTAAGTTTAGAAAATGCAGAGCCTGTCATTTGCTAAACAGATCCCCATTCTTCCCAACTACGAAACAGTGGAAACCTGCAATTCTCTATATGGCGCAAGCTGCAAGCCAGGGAATTGCTAAAATTTTGAGTAGAATAGAAGCCTTTAGGAAGTAAAAATGTGGAGTAAGAGACAAAGTCCACTAATCTACTTCACCACAGAGATCCACACGTGTGTGTGGAGAGAAGCAGATTATAAGAAGGGTTTCCTAGTTCCTTCTTCTGATCAAGAAAACAAAAACTCGTATAGTTTTGAATGAAATTTGCAAGACATTTCTTTGTTAAGTTACACACGCACTTGGAGGGTATTAAATTCTTAACATCACCCTCTACCTACTCTTCAAGGTGTCATTTGAGTTAGAGCTCCTTGACCGATGTATGAAACATTTCAAGTTTGTCAAAACAACAGACACAAAACCCGCCGGGGAATTACAGAACCCATTCGACTGAAAGGGTCCGAGTAGGATTCAACTGAAGGATGGTGTACCAATTCAATGAAAGTCCAATGCCCCACCCATTGATATTCAAAATTGATTGACTGGCTTAATGGCTTTAATATGATATGTCCTTCATAAATAACAATCAAAACATAGAATTTACAATGGATACTATATAACACAAACAAATTTATCAATTTAGCAGTAAAAAATATCCATTTACATATCAAACTAACATTTATTTTACACAAAGATTCATCACAGTTCACTAAATGTAACACCAAAACAAAATTTCTAATACTTTACAATCCAGTTAGAAAAAAGCAAAATTCATATTTGGATAAACAGAATAATATGGGCGTGTGAAAATTAAAAGCAGTTGATTAAGAGCGAGAATTAAGGGGGTGAAATATATGCTTTGTTATCCAACCTGCTTTTGTTTATGCATTTTGGAGGACCGAAAAAATTGGGGCGGGATTTCGAAGATTTCGTGCCCCATGAACTTGGAGCCTTTGCAGGAAAACAATCGCTTCCTGTTTGGAGACAGAGAAAGTGAGGGAAAACGAGTGAAAAAATTTGTTTCAAAAAATAAAAAGTCTCAGAGAGAGAGAGAGACTTGGAAGTGGAAGTGGAAGTGTAAGTGTTGGGTGAAGGAGGAGGCGGCGGCGGCGGCGGCGGCGGCTTCATTGATCGGCTCAAGAGAGAAAGTAAGCGAAACGGCGGCGTTGGCTTGGCTTAGCTGTTATTTGACTTTACTGTTCCTCCTCGTTGGATGTGTTTTTTTATTCTCAGTACATTTGATCGATGAAGTACTGTTTTTTTGTAAGCAATGTTAGGAACGCACTATTTCACCCAACTATGGGCACAACTCGTCACGTGGCGAGTTGTGAGGAGTAGATGTGTGGTTGTGGGTTTATGCGAGACCATATTTTTATCATTCACAACTCACCACGTAATGAGTTGTGATTAAAATTGTGTGAAATAGTGTAGTCCTAGTATTTCTCTTTTTTTTGGTGGCTTCGCGCCTTAGTAAGTGACAAATAAATCAACGTAGAAATTAGGAGAAATTATAGAGTCTTTTGGTGGACCACGTCACTTGTCCACCATTCTACTAAAAAGCTTCCATTTGTTTAAAATTGCTGAGTCAGTAATTAATTTCTGTTTAAAAAATTTTCTAACTAACAATTTTAAACAAATTGAAGTTTTTTAGTGAAATGGTGGACCACATCACTTGTCCACCATGTGGATCTTATAATTTCTCAGAAATTAGAGTGCCAAATGCACGAGAAATTATACAATCTTCTGGTGGACCACATCACTTGTCCATCATTCCACTAAAAGACTCCCACTTGTTTAAAATTGTTAAGTCAGTAACCAATTTCTGTTTAAAAAAATTTTCTAACTCAATAATTTTAAACAGATGTGAATCTTTTAATAGGATGGTAAACCACATCACTTATCTGCCATGTGGACCTAATAATTTCTTCAAATGCACACGCTTACCTCTTTAATTACCATTTTTACCACTATCTGATTTATACTACTTTTATTTATAGTTTACCACGTTAGCTTGCCTTTACAACTTGCCTATTCTGCAATTTAAACACCGCCATCTCACCAAAATATACTACAAATTTTAAATGGGTTCACATCCTCTCTATTTATAATCAAATGACTTATAGTGACGCGGGTTCCTGCTTTGGCCAGAGCCCAAGCCCAATAGTCTGAGAGGGTCCTGGACCTCTAAAGGACAGTATAAATAGTTGGTGGACTAGGCTTGACTTACCGTGGCTTTGTTGGGCCGTTTACAAGCCAATCTATGCACAAGATATGGCCACCATAACACAAATATACATGAACATATATATATATATATATATATATATATATATTGGTTAAACAAATAACTAAGAAATAGCAAAGGAACTAAAAGAGTGCAAATAAAAGAATGTCAGGGACCCTCAAAATAGAGTGAGATTATATTTTTTATCATATCAAGTATTTGAATATATTAAGTTCTACTTTGCTAGGATATATCACAAGGTTCAATAAAGTTGAAAAATCACAGATTTAGATAGCTTTCTTTGGGCTTCCAAGACTTGTGAAGTTTGAATCCCTTTAAATCCAAGTGTATCTTTCAGTATTTTTTGTAGGATCCTTCACAACTCCTCACTCTTCACTCTATTTCAAGCTTGCAACTCTCTTTTTAATATCTTTTCTAGTATCTAAGTGCTTCTTGTTGAATGCCTTTTGGCTGGAGCTTCACCCCTTTTTATAGTGCCATTTCTAGGGTTTTTTTCCATGCCATTGATCCATTCTCTTGGTACTCTGGTATCAGAACCAATGTTATGTCTATAACATTGGTGGCTAGTCTTTTCCTCTTTCTCTCAATATTTTCCCTTTTAAGGGTTGGCAAACTAAAAGCCTACAACTGACCTTCCTCTTACGGGAGATCTTGTTTGAGTAATCCTAGATACTCTTCCCAAGTCAAGACTTCTCATCCTTTTCCCAAGATCTTTAAAAAGACATCTCAAAGTATTGGTTGCTTCACACTTTGTCAATTTCCTTTAAATGGGCAAATTCCTCTTTTCTAATGATGAAATGCAAAAAGGCTCCCAGCTACCTTCCTTCTTGGTTCTCCTTTCCTACTTTACCTGAGGTACTAGGCTCCTTCATCAGATGCTAACTTCTAAGCCACCATCTATTCCCAAAGCTTTCTTCTGAATTATAGGCAACTGATGGGATATGAGCTCCTTCGTTTCTTGTGTCCCTGGGCATGCCACCCTAAGCTATCCAAATCCCAGCTAGTTTTTTTCCCCAAAATTTCTCAAGGATCCCCCTCTAACTCTGGGGGATCCTATGCAACCTGGCTTAGCTCCTTCTTGCCTCCCTGTTAGGCTTCCTTGGGTACCACCTTTTGCTTAAGCCCATGGCCAATGTTTCCCTTTATGCCTCTTTTTTCTTCCTAAGGCCCAATACTTTATTCTTTTCTCTTCGTCGGCCAGGCTCCTCCCTTTTTTTATTTTTTGAGGGCCAAGCCTTTCTTCTTCATGGGATGGGCCTCTCTTACTTTTAAAGGTTTGGTTCCTTATTGCAATTTTGAACCTGTTGAGGTCCAAAATATCACAAGTGGTGAAATCTAAAAATAAATGGGCTATCAAAGATAGGGAAGGCCCAATCCACTAACCAAAGCCCACTTAAAATGAGTAAGAGGAAGCCCAAACCAATGAATGGGCAAGTTCTATGCCTTAGAAAAGGAAGAAAAAGGAAAAAGGGAAGCTCAGCCCAGTCTTTGTGAGGAGATCTCCTAGGGAGCCCAGAAAGGGACTGGATCAGGATATCTTAGGAATGACCCAGGGGGGTCCTTGGGAAGTGTAGGAAAATTATTAGCTAGGATTTGGACAGCTCAATGAAGCATGCTTATGGACACAAAGAACGAAGATAGGCATGTCCCATCAAGTGCCAATGACTCAGAAAAAAGCTGATAACTTAGGAATTAGCACTTGATAAAAAAGAAGTATGGTACCTCTAGAAATGCAGGAAGGTGAACCATTAAGGAAGGTGGTTGAGGATCTTTCAACTTGACAGAGGAGAATCTACCCATTTAGAGAAAAGGACAAAGGGAGCAGCAGCCAAGAGAAGGGGTCTGAAAAGGTCTCTCTAGAAACCTTGAAAAAAGGGATTAAAAGTCAGCCCTCAAGACCCCTCAGAATAGGAAGGTTAGTTGGGGATTTTCAGGGGGAAATCTCAAAAGGAGAAAGTAATGAGAATATAAGGAAAGGACCAACCATCAATATTGGCTAACACGACATTGATTCTGGTACCCAAGGTAGCAAATGGAGGGATTCAATGGCACACCAAAAACCCTAAGAAGGTACTATAAAATGGGATCAAGCCATCAGCAAAGGGCATTCAGCAACACTTAATCAGAGCAAAAAAAGCCTTTTAAAAGACTCATTTAAACCTCAGAAAACAGAGGAAAGAGGGAAATACTGTGAGAGATCCTGAGATAAGTGCTAGAGGATACACTTGAATTCAAGGGGATTTAAACCTCACAAGTCTTGGAAGCCTAAAAGAGCTATCCAAGTCTATGATTTTTGAACTTATTTGAACTTTGTGACATATCCCAGCAAGGAATATGACCCAATGTACTAAGATTTAATATAATGACATATCACTTTATTTTCTGAGGATCCCTAACTTACATACATGCTTTTTCTTTATTTCCTCATTGTTCTTTAGCCATTTTGTGAGAGACCATGGAAAATTTAGGGCCTCTCAAAAAAGAGATTTAGGTGCTTATAAGGGCACCTCTCTTTTGGATAGTAGTGTGGAGTTGCCACTTATTTTTTATACAAAAAAAAAAGAAAAAATAAATACAAATTACATGTTCAAAATACTTCGAATGTCATTGATTGAATAAAGAACAATACAATTTTGGTAAATTAACCTTACAAGGCTTTGGGTCCTAGTTACAATCTATGCAAAAGAATACAAAACTTTGGTCCTAGTTACAATCTACCAAAAATAAAAGACAAAACACTAATCTACCTATCCAAAAATCCTAAGCTCGGGGGCTAGTTTATGGAATGGGAAGGTGTTAGGCACCCATTTCGTCCAAACAAAGTCTGGTCTTCGAGACTCTAATGACCAATATACCCTTTTTTGAATGGTGTTGAATGATATATTATAATGCACATGACAAACACAAAATTAACTTAAATAAATTTGCCTTATGGATGTGTCCTCTTCTTTAAAAAAATCAGATCAGTTTTTTGAATTAAAATAATAAGACTTGGTTTGTAAAAAAAAAAAACAAATCTGTTTTTGTGTAAAGTTTAAAAAAAAAATATTGATTTTATAAAGAAAAATCAGATCCGTTGTTTTAAAGAAAAAGAAAAGAAAAAGAAAAGAGATTTCGAAAAGAATTAGATATGTTTTGCGTAAAGTTAAAAAAAATGTGATTTTATTTGTAAAAATTAGATCTGTTGTTGGAAAAAAAAAAAAAAAAAAGAAGACTTTTGAAAGAGGATCCACATTCATAAGACAAATTTATTATGCATGCATTATATAAAAAAAACTTAACCTAACTTTTAATCCCTTCTTTTGAATTTCAAAATCTACCATTTTATAACAAAGAAAACTTTTCAGAAAAAAACCATCTGTATTTAATGAAAATACAGATTAATTTTGAGTTTAAAAAAAATCAGATCTATATTTAATGAAAATGCAGATTAGTTTTGTATTTAGAAAAAATCAAATTTGTATTTAATGAAAATACAGATCAGTTTTTGGTTTAGAGATCTGTATTTAATAAAAATACAGATTAGTTTTGAATCTTCATAAAAGAATTTTGTTAGTCATTGCAAATTTTGAAGTCAAAAAGAAAGAATTGAAATAAACAATCATATAAAGTATCTAAGCATAACAATTATATATTAAGAACAAGACATAATAAAACATACTAAACGTATTCATGCATCAAACAAAAACATACTAATTAAGGGAAGAAGAAAAGAAAGAAAAAACAGAATACCTCGTATATGAGCGTGCTCATCTAATGAAAGAATATTTTAGAAATCAAAGAAGTTTGTTCACCTCTTTGAAGTCTAAAATACTTTACTTATGTTGGGGGCATTTTTCGTTGCCTACATGATGTTAAGGGAGTCAAAACCAAGACTCGACTTTAGAGTTAAAACATGGCCCAAAGGCTATCGGTGAAGTGTGAAAGGCAAATTTTGCTTAAGGTCTAAGTTGCATCCAACAAAGATTATAATAAGGCCCAAAATACCTCTTGCAAAGATAAGCTAGCACAAAAGATGACCCACCACAACAATTGCTTAAATAATAGTCTAGCGGTAAGCAAGAAAAACATCCAACGATAAATGTTTGGAAAATCAATAAATGTATTTGCATAGTAAAAATTATGCATTTCCTCCTTAGTTGGTTAATATAAAAGTGGGCCCATTATAACAAGTACACAAGAAAAAAAATGGTCCAGCGGTGAATATGACAAACCTCTAACGGTAGATGCTAACAGACAACAAATGTGTTTACATGGCAAAAATTATATGTTTCTCTTATTATTATTAATTCAACATAAGGAAAAACTTCCTTAGTATTCAAAACATTATGGTTTTTATCATAATAATAATAAACAAGGATTAGAGGCTTCATAATTACAAGTAAAAGAGGAAAAAATAGGATGGAATGAAGGGAGAGAGAGATTCCAGCTCAATGCAGCAAATGTTGAACTAAGATTCTTAGGAAATATATATGTGGGGCACGAATAGGGTAGTATATGTTGTTTTGAGTGAGTGGGTATGTAAGCTTGTGGTGGTGTGATGGAGTTAATAATGAGGCTAAAGCTTTAATGGGTAAAGGGTTGTTTATGACTGATTTGGAAGCATTTAGGAGTTGTAAATATGTAGAAAAAGAAAGGGAATGTTTGAGACTAAGTGAGTGTGGGCTAAAGGGAATGATTTATGAGTTTGGGGAGAGCTAAACCACAAACAAAGTGGCAAGAAAATCAGAAATTTCAGAGGGGGTTAGTGTGTCTATTTTAAGTTGCTGGGATTTTCTGAGAAGATGAAATGTGATGTTTATGGATAAGTGTATATGAGCATTTATGGACTAAAGGTTAGTTTCTGAACTAAGGGACTGACTTATGGGCTAAAAATAGCATAATGGGTGAGGAATTTTATAATAAGATTTGTTGTGCTCCATGAGTTGATGGTAGTTCCCTTTTATATTGAAGCTTAAGGGATTAATTAGCAAAAGTCCAAAATGTAGGACTGATTCAAGGGCAGAAAACCTGATATAATTATCTTAGGATTTGGCCTATAATGAGAGATTTGCTTTTGGGGCTGTTTTACTTCTTTGGGCAATGTCACACATGGGTAAAAATTAGCATAATCTTGCTGTAAATGCTAAGAATTCTGAGATTTTGTTCAACCAATGGGATTAAGGCAAGTATTAAGGAGGAATTCTAATGCTGCAACTGAGATTTGGACCCTAGGAAGTAAGATTCAACACCCCAAGCCAGATGTCAAAATTTAAGTCCATTTCAAAGGGTTCCGCTGGAGATCCCTTTATGCCCTCCAAACCACATGTTTCCAAATTTTCCCCTTTAGGATTCATGAGCTTGGTTCATGAACCAATTACATACATTTTTAGTAATAAAACAAACTATTTTGTTGAGGATTTCATGAGCGTGGAGGTCTTAGTTGTGGCTTCCTTGAGTTATGACCAAAACTTGGGGAAGAAGGGTATTTATTGCTCATTAGCCTTTAGGCGTTAGCCTTTGGTATTGTTCATGTCAGAGTTGGTAGTGGGACAAGTGGCCAGCTCCTAATTTGGTTTGGGAGCTTGGTTGCTTCTTGAGGTGACCTCCAGCGGAAGTAGAACTAAATGGAGTTCTCCAACAGGGCTAGTTTGCACACATGAGCTATTTTGGCTGAGATTTCATGTTGGGCTTGGCCATGAGGATTGAGTATTTTGGTGGGCCTCTGACTTAGTGATTCTCTCCACTTAAGCCTACCATTTTGCTTTCTCATTGTGAGCCCTACAAAATGGACAAAGCTACAATATATTGCCATGGATTTTTATTCCATAGGGCTTTAGTTGTTAGTAGAAATACAATGAATCCATGAGCTTTAATAAATATTTATGATAGGTTTTGGGTATTAATTTCCATAGGCTTTAAATAACAACTTGTATAGTTTCTCATAATTTTTGCTATGGATTATTTTGTAAATGATATTTTCTTTGGGGCCTTTTAAATAATGACCTTCAATATTTTTTTGAGAATAACATTTACCATGAGTTTTAAATAGAGGCAATAACCATGAGTTTCAAATAAAATATGGTAACAACCACTATAATGGAATAATGTGATATTCTCATGGGTTTTTCCATAGATAATCATAATAAGGTGAATAATTATCATGAGTTTTGGAAATAAATATTATAAATATTGTGATATAAGATAAATAGTGACCATGAGTTTATAATATGATATGAAATAAATAAATATCATGGGTCTAAGATAAATAATCATAACTTTCCATGGGCTTTTATAAGATAATTGACATGGGTTTTGAGAATAGGTAATTGCCATGGATTCCATGGGCTTGTAATATCATAGTAATGTTTAAGAAATTAAAACATTGTCAATCATTGGACTTTTTAAGTGAAATGTTTATAATATAGTATTTTGCCAAGTATTAATAACTTTGAGCTTTTGATAAAATGGTGCCAAGTTGTTAGTTTGGGCTTTTGATGTTACCAATAAGAATTGGGCTTTTGATATTGCTAGAAAGAACTGAGCTTTTGATGTTGCCAATAAGAATTGAGCTTTTGATTATGTTGCCAATGTGAATTGGGTTTTTGATAAATAAATTGTCATGTGTTTAAATCATGGGCTTTGATTATGAATTTGAATTCTATTGGTAAAATTGCCATGGGTTTAAATCATGGCCTTTGATTATGAATTTGAATTTCATTGACAAAATTGTCTTGCCATGGACTTGAATTATGGGCTTTTCAGATACTGTCAAGCATAAGTATTCTTGGACTTTAAAACGAATGGGATGTGTGCATTGAGCTCGTAGAGCCAGTTTTGAGTTTAACTAAATAATGATAATAAAATTGGATAAAATATAAGCTTTTTGAGCATTTGTGATAGTTTATATCATGACAATAAAATATGAAATATTTGTGGTTAACATAATAATAAGGCAAAAAATATTTGGGAAAACCCAATAACTTGTTAGTGGTATTTGAAAATAAATAGGTGGTACTTAAATAAAATTAGGTGTAAAAAAAAGTACCCTAACAACTTACAAAAAAGAAGTTCCTAAAGCAAAAGCCTCCAAAACGTCTTTAACGTAAGGGAAATTGAAAAGTTAAAAAGGAAGTGCCTCTCATTCTTATATTTTTGCTCTATTTATAGAGGTTGACATGCTTAAAAAATAAGCTGAATGAGATCAAATACAAATTGGAACGTGTCGTTATCTCTAAAAATTTGAAAAATATAGGCTTTATCTCAATCAAGGGGTTCTCAGGCCAGGCTTGGCCGAAAGCTTGGGCCAATCGGCACTTGCCATGTGCCGAAAGTTTGTTATCTCAATCAGGGGGTTCCCGCGAGCTTATGATCATTTAATTGTGATTAAATCATAATCAAGTTTTAGGACTTATATTTTTTTCTAAAATATAATACACTTGTTCACTAATTTTGCATTATGTTGTTGGACTTAAGTCCGACTTTGGGCCTGTGGCTGTGAGTAGTTATTTTTAAGGGAATTCAATCGTCTTTGACGTGAACACAAATTTGTCTCGATCAAATGGTCAAATCTTGGTTGACGAAGTGTTTAGGGGAGATGGACCTAGCCAGCGCCACCTTGGTTAATAAGGTGGCCTTTCGCGGACTGAAAAGAAGAAGAATAAAAACCCTTTTGCTAAAAGCCCGTAAAACCCTTCTCCTCTACACTACAGTGTGTACGAAAAACCCCAAAGCAGCAATTGATACACAGTCACAGACACAGTAGTAATACAATACAATGGCCATCACCATCAGATTGAAACACTGGCAAACTGCCCTTACTCACCATGGCGCGTCCCTACTCTCCTGCCTTCAAACCCAAACCCAAACTCCCTCTCGCTCCCTATGCTCTCTTCTTTCACCCACCAATTCTGAGGAGGACCAGAAACGGAGACAGAATGTGGAGCAAAAGGAAATGTTTCGCATGAATTACAAAGTAGATGCCACTACTCATGACACCCGTCAGCCTTTCAAGCCTTCTGTTTTTTTCTATGTATGTTTTCTTTTCATTCTATTCCAATTTCAGGCCCTTAAAGCTGTATTTTTTTTCCCATGTAATGGGTTGGTATTTTTTTTTTTTTTTAATATTAAAATTGAGTCTTTTGGTTTAAAGGTGTGTTTTTGAATGATGGTGCCAGATTGGGAATCAGGGTCATGAAGCTAGCGTAGGGGATTTGATATACACGGAAAGACTTAAATATGTTGATGTCAGAGACAAGGTACGAGGATCAATGACTTTTCCTGTGTGTTTCTTTGTTTTTGCAATGTGGAGGTATATTGGTCTTGCTTTTCTTTTTTCTTTCATACCCTTTTTTTTTTAATTTTTTTTTAATTAGTAAGTTACAAATGGCTCATGGGTTTTGATCCTATGATCTCACCCTTCATCCTATTCTTATGGGGGAAGGAAGAAGCGTCATTTGAACTACAGTACATTGGGTACTTAATTTCTTATATGTAACAACTAGTTATCGTGGAAACTTGGTTGAATGGGGCAAATGGATTTTAAAAGGTATATTAGAAGAGACAAGTCATGGTCAAGCACAATTTGATATGCAGTCGAGTAGTTTAGTTAGAAAAATGGTGAAGAGGAGAAGGAAATTTTTGGGGAAAAAAATGGAGATTATTGAGTAGAAGTAAATAATATATGCTAGTAAAGTGAACTATGTAATCATTTTGTTGGAAAACCTTTTAATAATGGAGACAGAAAATTAAAATTTACAGGAAGTAAATTGCATCACAGAACTCCCCCTCCAACTCATGATGCTGCACGTTTGTGCAAGCAGGTCCTGCTTATGAGTGGATTGGGCGTCAAGCCTTTGAATCAATATTTATAAGTAGAATGGGGCTATATTCTACTGCAGAGACCTGGGAAACTATCAGAGGAACAGTATGCAAGTAGGCCTGGGGATCAGTTTACAAAATATTATTGCAAAATGCTAGGATATTTGGGGGCCAAATTCTGAATGAAGATAGTATAATAAATTACATTTGATGGGAAGTAAGGACCCAAGTTACAGCAAGAGTGAGCTTCAAGGATACATCAACGAATAGGCTATTATGCTGCAACTGGGGAATCCTATTGTCAGATTTCAGAGTCTGACTGTCTGAGGCTTTGTAGTGTTTTGATGCGTAAAGATTCCTTTCTTCTTGTTTGTATTTGATTGTTAGCAGCTTAGCTTTGTGATTTGTGGTTTGTGGGAGTCTAGTGTGTAGATTGGAGTGGGGCTTTCTTTATGTTGAGGTGCAGGGTAAAAATGCTCTTTTCTTTTCTTTTTTTTTTGGGGGGGGGGGGGGGGGGTGGGGGGGGGGGGGGGTTTCCAAAGTAACATGGATATGCTTTGGAATGCCAATGCCACAGACTATCTTCCAAAGAATATCATCTGAAACAATGTAGCTTTAATATGGTCTTGGAAATTAGCACTATTGTAGATCCAGTGGCCCAAATAATGATTAGAAGTACCAGCATGGGTTTATCACTTGATATGATCATAAGAGTTTTAATTTGCCCTTTTGTCTTTTTTATTATTATTATTTATTAAATTTGTTCTCAGCAAGCCTTTCTTCTCTTATTCGTATTACCATCTGGTTGGTAGGATATGTAATATTAAAAAGTATTCTGTGTGCGTTTTATACATGCAATTAAATTAACAGCTGTAAATTTTTTTATTGGTTATTGTTTGCTGTGACATTTTTCATTACTTGCAGGTGGAATTCACCAAGGTTGGCTTAGTTTCACTAAAAAGGAAGCTTTTCTTGCGTCACCCACTCAAACGCTTGCTGCAGAATGCATATGTTAAGGCAGTAGTTGAGGCTCATGTAAGAAAAATATCTATTTTTCCTAATACGCCACTTCTCTTGCAGTGGTTGCTTAATAAGAACCATTTTTCAGATGCTTATCTTATAGAAACCTGCCAGTCTAATACACTTTGAGTAAGATAAGTTGAAGTTACCTATCATTGATTTATTTTGCCAATGTTCCTAGGACAAAGTTGCATCAATGCATCTCCTCCCACCATAAGGAGAAATTATAATGTCCTCATGGTAAACAAATGATGTGATTCACCATTCCAGTAAAAAACCCTCACCTCTTTAAAATTGTTGAGTTTGACTCAGCAATTTTAAACAAGTGGAAGTCTTTTACTAGAATGGTGGACCACATCACTTGTCTACCATGAGGATCTTATAATTTCTCCACCATAAGAGATGTAGGGTGAGGTTTTCAATCTTTTGGGTGTGTGTTTATTAAAAATAGGAGTTAAGTGCTACAAGAAATTTTTCCTTTTTTTTTTTCTCCTTTTGCCATTTTGCGGATTATAAGTATAATAAATTATTAGCATAGTTTTCTCTAACTAAATCACTATTACCAAAGATGTATGAAGATTAAAAATACTACTTAGATTAAAATTCAATTTCCCAAAGTTTAAAATATTTTCATTATTTATTTTATTAATAATATGCCATGCTTTTTTTTGTTTTAATAATAAAAGTTAAGCCTTACATGGCATGCTTGTACTATGTAATTCAACATATGTATTACACGGCATATGACATGCTTTTGCTATGTGATGCACTATAAGTACATAAGAATTGTTAACATGGTTTTTAAAAAACTATAATGACAAAAGTTAGATTACCAAAAGTTTTTAAAATTTGAAAGGACTTTCATTATTTTAATAATCGATTATAAATTTTGGATTTTAATAAAAATTTGGTCTTAAACTATGTGCTTTTGGCATGTGAGTATATAGTATTTTTAGTTTGTTTATTTTTACTATTTTTTTTTTTTTTGGTTCAAATTCAATTATATTATTGAAGTGTCTTCAATTTTCACATGATTTTCTATTAATTTGTGCATCGCATGAGCATGTTTATTTACGAGAGATATAGATTTCCCCCATTTATAGTATGTTTAATTATTTAATCTATTTTTTTTCCTCTACAGGTTCAAGAGTTTGGAAAGGTGATTACGTTAATTATAGAAAGCGGAATGATGTATTTTATGCCCAAACCAGCAGTCACAACCAGGCTAAAGTTGCCTAGACCCTTCGTATAGAATTTCAAATATATCTATTTTAGTTCAAACACATTGATAGCATGTGGACAAATGGTTGTCACATTGACACTAGATGGGGATTATTAAAATAGATGAATTAATTCCGGTATGGATATCCAATTACATTAAAACTTCAGAAATATAGAAAATAAAGATTAGTGAAGTTTGGTTGAGTTGGAAGAATATAAAGAGGAAGAGTGGTATAGTTTAGAACACATAATTGTTAAATCTAAGAATCATTTTTGGCCACCACAATTTTGTACAAGTTTCTATTTGTACATTTAAGTGGAGCTCACATCTTTAATACACATGTATCGACTCATATGTTTTGAGTTTATGGTGGAGTCAAATTAGTCTAATGTCTTCCACACTGATTTACTTTCAGGATCTCACTAAGTTGAGAGTTGTTGATTTTGGCTTCTTAGATGACGAAGGCAGGAAAAAAAACCTCAAGTTCTGAGGGAACTTTTAAACAATTCATGGTGGAAGTTAGGGCATGTGTTGAGGCAGAACTCAGAAGACAAAGGCAAATGCTTTTAATCTTGAATATTGCAGCCTTGCTTACACCTCTGGTTATCCTAATGTATTCCAGATTTATATTTCATGTAAATTATGTCTCATTCCCTGCCTACCAGTTAGAGAATAGAAACAACTTTGTGTTTGGTTTCCTCCTATTTATGGCTTTAAGTGATAATTAAGAAATTACTATATCACATAACTTCGCATGTTACTAGAGTTCTTCTAACCAACTCTTTCTGTTCTTTACCACTTGTAGTATTATATTTTCAGGTTATTTGGTCGTGTAAATTTTTATTTTTTAAATTTACCCAAGATTCTCTCTCCTTTCAGCTTTATGTTCATTTTGATCATATATGAAAACTTTGCAGCAACATGCATCACACATTTGCCTTGGTAGCTTTATCGCATGCTCTTCACAAAAACTTTTGAAATACTCTGGTTAGCTCAAAGCAGGGAAGCCACCATATGCAAAACCAGAAACTTTTGGTTACTCTGGTTGGCTAGTATTCAAAATAGCCTCACCATTTGGCCAGTTAAAATAAGGTTAAATATCTAGTAAAGCAAGTGATGATCTTTTAATTGAGTAGGTTTTTTTTTTTTTTTTTTTTTTTTTGGTGGTAAAACTTAAGTATAAACGTATAGTATTTTAGGTGTAATATGTCAGATTTCTTAATTGAATTCAAATACTTGTTTGCATTGATTTTAATTTTCCTTGAATAAGAAAACACTATTTATATTTTATTGGTTAGCACGATAACCATTGTAACGCATATCCTTAGAGTTTAGTAAATTCCTTATAGATTTAGAAGAGTATACGGCATCATCAATAAAAAGTTTAGAGTCTTTTGGCAATATAATATTTTATCTTTTGGAACCTTCATTTAGGTTAAATGAACCTGATATGGTACTTTAGCTTTGGTTAAAGTCAACTGTAGAAAATCTTTCTCATCTTTAAGGATTGTGTGCATTGTTGCACTGCTGACTAGATTAAAATCTTCACCAATTATCTAATAATTAAATTTATCAATAAGACACTTGCCTTAATATATATGCAAAATATAAGTAACAATTCATTACATTTAATAAAAATAAAAACATGTAAAATTGCATTAAGTGAAATAAAAACATGGCAAAATTATATTAGGCAAAATAGCATAATTTTATTTTATATTAGGCAAGGACAGGGATTTCCTCCAAACATGTTTGCAGCAACTGCTGCAAACAAGGACAAGTGTCAAGCAAATAAAGAAACACATAAGCAAGGGTCATGTGCAACGTTGAGTGCTGTTAACCCTAACGTTAACAGGGTTAGCCACCAGAAGGAGGTCTTCTCCTCAAACACGCCTCTCATTGCTCTCTCTCTCATCTCCTCCACAGAGCTTCCTCTCTCTCAACCTCCAGCCACCTCTTTAAAACCCAAACTAATAAACCATTTATCAAACACAAGCAAGTTGAGCCAAATTTCAATTGAGAATTAGTTGTAAAATCAGGGCTTCAATAAGAACCACAGAAACTCAAAAAAATCAATGGATCTGCGATTATAGATCTAGAATTGGAAAATTTTGGATAAATTTATCATTGATTTCAGTTTTATCTAACAAAATTTTTTTTTTTTCACATAATTGAACCAAGTACAAACAACTACATATAGAACCCTCTCTACAACATGAAAAATCTTTGACTAAGAATCAAAGTAATCCATTTCAGTGAGCGAGGAGAATGTCATTACTGAACGAATCGATGACCGAATTGGGCGAGTCCTGGACCGAGTTAGGGATCGGGTTGAGGAAAAGTATGGACTTAGCCGCCACGAGCTTTTTCCTCTGGGGGCAACGTGGGCCGTAGATCCTGCCGGAGAAGCAGGGGATACCGTCGATGAGGGCGTTGACTGGAGGTTGTTGAGCGACGGCGTTGAACGACGGCGGAGATGACGACGCGATCGTGTGATGGAGAAAGATCGAGGAGGAGGAGGAGGAGAGGAGGTAAAGCGAGTTGACTAGGTGAGTCCGGTGGGCGCTGATTCAGGAGTTGCGGATTTGTTCTTCTCAGAAACCCTAACCACTGATATATTTGTAATTCTTGTTTATGTGATTGGGTTTTAAAGAAGGAGAGTATTTTCTTCCCATCAGTATGTGGCCAGAGGCTGAGAGAGAGGAAACTCTTGCCAGTCTGAGGTTGCTGAGAAAACAACGGTGGACATGAGAAAAACAGAGGTGGAGGAGGATGAGAAGGGCTTGGCTTGGCTGTGTGATGTCTGGGCTAGATTGAGAGAGTAGATGCCCTAGCCGGTTTGAGGTTGCTGAAGAAAAACAGAGGTGGCCGAAGGTTGAGAGAGAGGAAGCTCTGTGGAGGAGATGAGAGAGAGCAGTGAGAGGCCTGTTTGAGAAGAAGACCTCTTTCTAGTGGCTAACGTTGTTAACGTTAGGGTTAATAGCACTCAACTTTGCACATGACCCTTGCTTATGTGTTTCTTTATGTGCTTGACACCTGTTCCTATTTGTAGCAGTTGCTATAAACATGTTTGGAGGAAATCCTTGTCCATTAGGCAAAATAACACTGATTACAACAAGAACGTGGTAGTAGTTCAATAAAGCTTCAAAAGGACAAGAAGAAAAATGTCATATAGGTGTGATATGAAAGGGCATTGGTTGCGTGCTTGCCTGTAAAAGAAAAAGGCAAAGGAATTGAATCAAATTATGTCAACCATAGTGATATCTTGTAGACCTAGGGCTGTAAACGAGCCAAGCTTTGTTGAGTAGTGCATGTTCAAGCTTGGCTCGTCAGAAAAAATCAAAAGCTCGAGCTTAGTTTGAGCTTGTGACAAGCCTAAAAATAGTGTTTGAGCTTGAGCTCGTAGGAAAACTAAAAAGTTTGAGCTTGACTTGGCTTGGCTTGATTAATTAGTCAAGCCAAACTCAAGCTTAATATCAAGCTCAAACTCGAGCTTAGGTCAAGTTTTTGAGCTTGAGATTTAAAAAAATTACATTATTAAATGCATAAATCTCTAAAATTAAGAAAAAAGAAAAAGAAAATAGTATACTCATTTTATCATGCATCTAGTCCTACTTATGATTAGCCATTATTCAAATTAATAATTTACAAAATTAAATTCATTCATTCATCATTCCTTGTCTACAACTTTAGCAATTATTCAAAATATAATTTTTACATTAGCGTTAGATGGTGAAGGACTAGAAAAATACCTATTTGTAACTATAATGAATGAGAAAATACTAACATGTTTCATAAATTTACTTTAAATGATTGATAGGGAAGGATCATATGTGGCCTACTTAATTATTTATATAGTTTTAAATATAACTATAGTCTAAAGGGAAGGAAAAAATTAAGATAATATAGGTAGTGGTTTCATGTTGACCATGTCATTATTAAGATATGTGTAATAAGTATATTTAGCTAACACATATAAACTTATAAATGAGTCCATACTTGAATTGTTGTGTATCAAGCCTAATAGCTCACAAGCTTGTTCGTGAACAAATTTTCTTGCTTGGGTTCGGCTTGTTTATTAAACGAGCCTAAAATTAAGACTCAAGATTGGCTTATTTATAAACAAACAAATATGAACAAACTTTTTATCAAGCCGTGCCCGAGTTGTTCATGATCGGCTTGGTTCATTTACAGCCCTAGTTTTTACCTTTCAACTTCATATCTTTGTGTTGCTAATTATTTCCTTTAATTTTATAATACATTATCAACATGAGGCACTGCCAAAATTCCAAAAGGCAGCTGCCCTCATTGTGTCTTTAAAAGCCAAAGATTATTTCAGTGATACTCCAACCCACCGTAAGTTTTAACTTTTACCCTAATGATTGATAAATCTTCTTATCTAATGTGTTTGTTATCACATTGATTCATATGCCTAATATTAGTGTTCATTTAATGTAATTCAACTACGCTTCAAGCGAAAAGTAATTCAATTACACATGTTATCTTTACTTTAAGCATATCAAAATTTACATGACATGTGTATATTAACTTTGTATACAAATTGATATAAGATAATATGCACATATGTTTTACGCTATACTTCATGAAGATAATTTTGTTCTTATAGTTCTCTCTCTCAAAAAAAAATTCTTATAGTAAGTTTGCATTTAAATTATTTAGATTGAAAATTGTAATGTTCCTCAAAAAAATTAAATATTGCACTAATTAACTAAACTTGACATAATATAAGTGTTTATTTAATTATTAATATTGTGGATTCCAGTTAGCTCAACAAGTAAAGTCTTTGATGATTAAATAAGAGATTTGAAATTCAATTCCCGACTATACCAAAAACCATTTGGTGTCTTGGTCTGATGATAAAGAACTATCATTAGAAGCGGACGCCATAAGTTGAAACTCTTTCAAGGTCAAACCTTTTAAAAGTAGAATTTGTTGCTCTTGGCATTTTGGGTAAGAATTACTTCAATGAATCTTTGCTATGTGCATGGGTTGGGTTAAGGAGTTTTTTTCAACTCAACCCTCCAAGGTGAGTTAAAAAAAAAAATCCAATCCAACCCAACCTATTACAAGGGTCCAACTCAACCTAACCCAACTCATATGGATCAAGTTGGATAATTTTTTTTTAATTGTACTTTGTTGTTGTTATTATATATATATATATAACCGAAGCCTCTGAATCTCTCACAAATTTTCACATTATTACTATTTTCTTTTTCTTTTTATTTTAAATTCTTTTTATTTTCGTTCCCCCACTATATAGAGTTTTGGTTGTGGTGATGTCCTTACTCCAAGGACACTTTGGAGGTAGTTTAAACATAGTATAATTCTAATTATTAGGCCATTGCACAGCCAAAAAAAAAAAAACCTTTGCTATACATGTTTCAATCCATAAACATAACAATTTGTTTGCCTATTTTATTTTTTGATAGGTCGTCTGCCTAAATTTGTATCTACATTAGCTAATATTTTGTTTGGAGGGGGCGTAAAAAAAATTGTTGATATTGTTTGTTATAATTAGAATTCTACTATACAAACCAACACTCTTCTAATCCGTCGTTTAAAAAAAATAATAGTAATAAGAGAGAGAATTCTATTATAGTTGTATCACGTACAAAGCCAGTTTTGTTATAGTAGTATTGTTGGCTCAGTTTTGTGAAAGTATTTGGTTATGATTTTTTTTTATTAGGCATCTCTATAGATTTGAATTTTGATTTAAATTATGAAATATGTTATTAATAACTCCTCTTTTCATTTGTTTGATGGTTCTTCATGTTTTTCTGTTTTTGTTTTCCTTTTGAGTTTGCAGGTTTCCTAGGAACACAACCTAGCAAGTAAGAGAATTAGTATGTGTTTTTTTTTTTTAATGAGTTTGTCTAATTCTATGTTTTTTAATTCTTTAGTTTGATTTCAAAAATATGTGCATGTTTATGATTCCTTTTTTGTGGTAATAAGTTTCTATAGTTTAAAGGGTAGGGTTTTGTTTGCTTTTTATGTCAGAACATCCTCCTTCCTCCGTTGTAAGTATTGAATTTAAAACAAAAAATCTTTTAAACTAAAATTTTTACTTATCAATTTTTATGTTAGAATATATTTATGAACTTTGAGGTTTGTAAGATTTATAGTTGGAGTTTGTGCAAGTATTTGGTCAGGAATATAATTATGTGCTCTCTACTGTGTGGGCTAATGATAAGTTTGTTGGAGAAGCTTAAAATGTAATATCAACTTTCTCATTATTTTTATTTTTTTATGAGAGTAGACCACAAACAAAGAAGTTCTATTTTATTCAAAATTTACTATCAACTTTCTTCTTCTTTTCTTTCAATCTATAAACATCTCACACAACTTTCATCCGCCAACTTATTAGCTAAAATCATATTACATGTTCAATGTCTATTTTAGTGCAAAGATTTATATGTAATGTTTCTTATTGGCAGATTTATGGACACGGAGAACATGCTCTATTAGCTTGAACTCACATGTCTGATGTTACTTGAAAATCAGTTGATTGAAAGTCTCCGGACTTTGGCGATCTTGAAGGCTAAATCCTGAAAAAACCAAACTCAATCAGAGAAAAGACCGGTGGAGGCCGGCCTATGATCCTCCGATGATAAAGTTAGTGACTTGGGATGGAGAAAGATCACTTTAAGACTCTTCTGTTTTCTAGAGAAAAAGTCTCAAATTTCTTACCTCTTTGTAGAAAAATGCTTATATAGTGCATATGGAACGGTTATTTGTTCTAAAAACCGTTCCTATTGTTGAGGAATTTATCAAAGTATAAAATAACTTCCATAACTTCCATGGAAGTTATTTTATCTAGACCGAAGCTTCATTTTGGATAAAGGAGGTATTGGTTCATGGGTAAAGCCAATTTTGCCATAGTTCCCAATTTGGCCGAGTCCATTATTTGCCTCGTCCGTCATTAGGGACGGACAAGGCTTCGTCCGTCCTTAATTAACGACAGACGAGGTTTTGACGGGGACATGGCTTCAAGTCGTCCACTTTCCTCAAGGACGAACCACATGGATGACTTTTTGGAGGCATTTATCATCATCATCATCAGTTGCCCCCTTGTCCATGGGTCGTCCAGAGAGAAAGATGTAAGAGGTGTATTAATTGTAAGTCAGAGAGTGCCACGTGTCGTGATTTCATTAGCTAAAAATCACGTCGATTAGTTTAACCGAGGAACATGCCACGTGGCATCTGTTGATTGGTCACGTCGTTCCAGGTGCCAGAGTTTATTCCCTATAAATAGTGGAATGCCTCCATTACCCTTCTTATTTCCGAAATTTCCCTCTTAATCCTTCCTCGTCCTAGATCCTCATCTAGAAGCTTCCTGCGTCCATAGCTTTCCTTCGTCTTAGATCCAGGTAATTTTTCTTTTCCTCGTCCTTAGTTTTTCTTTTAAGATGGTTGAGGTTGTGCTTTCCTCGTCTAGCGATAGTGTAGATAGGGCCATAGACGAGTACAATGACGAGAGTAGTTGTTATAGTTCTAGTAGTTCTAGTGATAGTAGTGGGGGGAACACCACGGACGAGTATGTTTCTGGAGTCCCCGGAGTTCCTTTAGAGGTTGTACAGGATCAACTTAGGAAGGCCTCAGGGTCTTAAGCTGGTACCTCGTCCATTGCTCCTCCATCTGGTCCTTTGGACGAGGAGGAGGTTACTGTATACAGTTGTGCAGTGGATATCCCTTCTAGGATGGACGAGCAAAGACTCCAAAATCTTAAGGAATGGTATCAAATTCCAGATGAGTTTAACCCTAAGATACCCGTCCGAGGAGAATGGTGTTGCAACCCTCGTTTTGGGATAGGCGTCTACGAGGCATATCTTTTGGGGGGTTTAAGATTTCCTTTAAACACGTTTACTACGGAGTTGCTTTTTAGATTAGGTTTAGGAGTATGCCAATTTAACCCAAATGCATGGAGATTAATCATCTCAATGCAAATTTTGAGGGGTGAAGTGTTCGGAAGGGACCGTCCTATTACTGTGGACGAGTTCGTTTATTGTTATAAACCTTCAGAGATACACCAATCCCCTGGCTTTCATCAATTTACAGCCAGGGGTAGAGATTGTAGATTGATCAAGTCCTTGGCCTCGTCTGACAGAAAATGGAAGACGGAATTTTTCTTCGTCTCCGGTTTCTGGGCTAGGAGTCCTATAGACGTTGGCCAGGACACTTTCGGTCGTTATACCGGGGACCTAGGAAACCTTCGTCCTGAGGGTAAGTTGCTCCCCTTTTTCTTTTAATAATTTTTTTGTTGTTTTCTTTCAACATTGATAATCAACTTATAATAATGTTCTTTTCTTGGTTTGTTTCAGCTATTAAACGTCCGTCTTTGAGCAAATTCTTCCGTGACCGCGTCCACAGGGCTCGTCTACACGCGGATAGAGATTTTCATTCCTTGGTCTCACTTAGGCGACTTGCTAAGTGGGGATTGGGCCCTAATCCTTCTGACGAAGCAATTGCGCACGAGGTCATAGTGAGAAAAAGTAAGTCTTAAGTTCCAAACACCCTTGCATATTGTTTACTTTGTTTTTTTAATCTAAAAGTGTTTTTTTTTTTTTTTTAGGAATGGCAACAATGAAAGGAAACAAAGGGAAGGACGTGGCTGTTGAGGGGGAGCGTCCTGAGGTTGAAACTCAGGCTCATGCTGTGATTGGGGAGAAAAGGAAAACTTTACCTAAAAATTTGGATCTGGCAAATCTCCCCAGTCGCAGAGGCAAAAAAGCTAAGAGTACCTCGTCCCAGGTAGTCAAGCCTACCCTTCCCTTGTCCCAGCAGCCTGTGCAAATAGTTGACGTTGACTCGTCCATTCCAACTGAGAGCACTCCGTCCAAGTCCACTCCGTCCAAGACTGTGTCAACTCCTCAGCCTTCTCGAGCGGTCCCTTCCAACATTATTGAAAATGAGGACTTAGCGTGGGAACGTTTCAAGACGACTGTAACTGACGAAGATATAAACGTCTGTTATGACATGTCCCTTAAAGATTTTGAACACTCTGGTGTTCATGACCTTTTTAAGGTAAAAAACCCATTCCTCGTCTTGACTAAGGATTTTATTTTCCTTCTTTGTCTCTTCCTTTTTCTAACTTTTATTTGCTTCCTTTTTTGTAGGGCATGTCAAAGTTTATAGCGGCGTCCAGGCAGGCCACAGGATTGGACAGGACGAGGATTTTACTGGAGACGAGGGTACAGGAGTTGAGGAACGAGGCTAAGCAATGGGCGGAGGTGGCTTCCAAAACTACAGAAGAGGTGAAAGAATTGAAGACTTTAGTTGAGGAGTTGAAAACCAGTGCTGCGGAGAAGGATGCTCGTCTTGAGGTCCTGAAAAAGAAGGACGAAGAAAACAACATTCTCCTCTCCAAAGCGAAGGAAGACGCAGTGGCTGAATTCAAGGTGTCCAAACAATATACTGATGTTTTGGACACCAATTATGCAGCTAGGTTTGAAGATTTCAGGATGGAGGCTATGGAGAAGTTTTCTAGTGTGGACTTCAGCTCCATAGTACTGAATCTTAATGCTGCTGCCACTAGCTCTCTCCTTCATACTGGCTCCGAGGACGCTAATGTTGAGGACGATGCTACTACCTTACCCCCTCAGGACGCCTCCCAAGCTGATGCTCCTTCGTCTTAAGAAAAACTTGTTTCCCTTTAAAGAAGTTTCTCAATGTATTTTTATTTGGTCTCTTGTGACCTTTTTAATGTAATTTCAATACATTTACCTCGTCCAAAGTTTTAGGACGAGGTATTAAACAATCATTTTAGTTTAACAAGGGGTTTTTGGATGTAGGATATCCACCCTTGACTTAATGTCATTTTCCTTTTGCATATGTATGGACGAGTTTTCTTTCTTTTTTATATCTTACATATATTCATCTTCCATTTTCATTGGAATTTCTGATGTAATCCGTCTATGCAAAAACGACAAGTCAATATTTCTCGTCCTTTGACCTGTTGAGAAATGACAGAAATTGGCATTGCTCGTCCATGGACTTAGCCAATTTTTATGTCTAATGTTAAGGCATTGTATTTTTCTCGTCCATGGACTGGATTGTTTTAACTAACGCCGTAACAAGGACACCCAGACTTCTTCATCCATGGGTTAATATGTACTCATCCATGTATTTTCTCGTTTACGAGCCTGATGCGTATTACCCTTTATCTCGTCCATAGCATGGACGAGCATGCTTTGGGTTTTTTTTTTGCATTTAGCTTTAAGCATTGGCTTTGCTTCGTCCTCTGATTTGGACGAGTATGCCTTGATTTTCCCGTAGGAAATTTTGATGTTACATCTCCGCGTCCAGAGAATTATGTCATCTTATGCTTTTCAATTTTTTCAGGGGTAAATTTGAACAATTATAGTATGGGAATCAGCGAATTACACAACATTATGTACATTCCACAAATACTGTTCATAACATAAGCATTGTTCATAGACGAGGCATACACCTTAGAGGCTAATGCCTTTATTTAAACAACACGAATTATAATGTCATCCACAATTTTAACATAATAATAATAATAAAGCCACACATAATAAGAAAGCACATAATAATAAAGCCACACAAACATTAACCCTTGATCTCGTCCAGAGTCATGCTCCTCTAGACTGGTACTTTACTGATAGTACTTCCTCAAATGCTCCACATTTCAAGGATGCTCCAGCTTCCTCCCATCAAGGGTTTCTAAGTAATAGGATCCTTGTCTTTTGCAGTTGACAACTCTGTAGGGGCCTTTCCAATTTGGTCCCAGCTTCCCATGGGCTGGGTTCTTTGTTGCTAAGGAAACCCTTTTTAGGACGAGGTCCCCTATGTTGAATCGTCTTGGCTTGATCATTGCATCATACCGCCTTGCCATAAGGTTTTTATACCTTGCCATCCTTTGCTCAGCATCCGTCCTTACCTCGTCTATTAAATCGAGGTTCAAACGGAGTTGTTCCTCATTAGCTTCATCCTGGTAGGTTGTCACCCTATGATTAGCCATGTACACTTCCGCGGGTATGACTGCTTCACTCCCATAAGCCAGTTTGAAAGGAGTCTCTCCTGTGGGAGTTCTCGTTGTTGTTCTGTAAGCCCACAAAACACCTGGTAATTCATCCGGCCATACTCCCTTTGCCCCTTCAAGCCGAGTCTTGATGATTTTCAACTAGGATCGATTTGCTACTTCTACTTGTTCGTTTGCCTGTGGGTGGGAGGGTGAGGAATAATGATTCTTGATACCAAGTTGTTCACAGAATTCTCTGAAGGGGGTGTTGTCAAATTGTCGTCCATTGTCAGATACTAGAACTCTTGGTACTCCAAATCTGCATACAATATTCTTCCAGACGAAATTTTTGACATTCTGTTGTGTAGTTTTCACTAAGGGTTCAGCTTCCACCCATTTAGTGAAATAGTCTATACCCACCACCAAGAACTTCATCTGTCTGGTTCCAGTTGGAAAGGGGCCTAAAATATCCAAACCCCACTGTGCAAAAGGCCAAGGGGCCATCATTGGGGTGAGGTATTCTGAAGGCTGTCTAGGAATATTACTGAAACGTTGACATTGGTTACATACCTTAACATATGCCTTAGCATCAGCTTGGACGGTTGGCCAGTAATACCCTACACGAATGGCCTTGTGGACAAGTGATCTAGCTCCTGAGTGGTTTCCACATGCCCCTTCATGAACTTCTCTCAGCATGTAATTTGCCTCGTCTGGAGCTAAACACCTCAGGTAAGGTTATGAAAAACCTCTTTTGTACAACATTTCGTCCATAAGGATGTATCTGGCTGATTTAATTCTGAGCTTCCTAGCTTCGTCCTTCCCTTCTGGAAGCCTTCCGTCCTTCAGGTATGAGATTATCGGAGTCATCCAATTCTCCTCTCCTTCTATCTGCAACATTTCTGGAAGGTCTATGCTTGGCATATATCGTATTTCATCTAACTCGTTCATGGCTTCATTAGCGGAGGCTTCCTTCGCTAGAGTGTCTGCTTCCGTGTTCTCTTCCCTCGGGATTTGAACGAAATTAGCTTCCTTGAATTTCTTTACAAGACATAACACCTTTCTCAAATATTTCTTCATTCTATCTTCCTTGGCTTCACATGTTCCATTTACTTGGCCTATGACCAACTGTGAATCTCCTAGGACGAGTACTGAGCTCGCTTCTACAGATCTAGCCAACTCCAACCCTTTGAGAAGGGCTTCGTACTCTACCTCATTGTTAGTTGTCTGGTACTGCAAGCGAGCTTTGTACTTCAGTTTATCTCCTTCTGGTGACTGCAAAACAACTCCTATACCTCCTGTATGTAGTGTAGATGATCCGTCTACATGGATGACCCATTTTTTACCGTCTTCTTTCTCATCCAATTCCTCACAACTTGGAGTGAATTCTGCAATGAAATCTGTCAGGGCTTGTGCTTTTATTGCATTCCTCGGTTGGTACCGAATATCAAATTCACTGAGCTCAACTGCCCATTGGATCAATCGTCCTACAGCTTCAAGTTTGTTCATTGCCTTTTTGAGTGGATGATCAGTCATGACTATGATGACATGACCTTGGAAGTAGTGTCTTAACTTCCTAGAGGCCGTTATTAGCGCGAAGGCTAACTTCTCTATCAATGGGTACCTTCCTTCCGCTCCTCTCAATGCCCGGCTAGTATAATACACCTGCTTTTGCACCTTTTCTTCCTCCCTAATCAACGCTGAGCTTACAGCATGTGGGGACACTGCTAAGTACAGATATAATTCTTCTCCTAGCACAGACGGGCTTAACAATGGAGCTGTAGTAAGATAGTGCTTTAGGTCCTGGAAGGCCCTTTGACACTTGTCCGTCCACTCAAATGCCTTCCTGAGAATCTTAAAAAAGGGTAAACACTTATCAGTGGCTTTTGAGACAAACCTGTTTAGAGCTGCAACTCATCTAGTTAAGGATTGGACTTCCTTGATGTTCTTCGGTGGTTCCATGTTCAGTATGGCTTGGATCTTGTCCGGATTTGCCTCAATTTCTCTCTCTGAAACCATGAATCCTAGGAACTTCCCTGACGATACTCTGAATACACACTTACTCGGTTCAGCTTCATCTTGTACCGTCTGAGTGTTTCGAAAGTTTCCTAAAGATCATCTAAGTGGCTTCCCTCATCTAAGCTCTTCACAAGCATGTCATCCACATATACCTCTACATTCCGTCCTATTTGTGGACGAAACATATGATTTACCAACCTTTGGTAAGTTGCCCCTGCGTTCTTCAATCCGAAGGGCATCACCTTGTAACAAAACAAACCTTGACTGGTAATAAAAGATGTCTTTTCCTGGTCTGACTCGTCCATCTTTATCTGATTATATCCTGAGAAGGCGTCCATGAAGCTCAACAGTTGATGACCAGCTGTAGAATCAACCAGTTGATCAATACGTGGCAAAGGATAACTATCCTTAGGGCAAGCTTTATTCAAATCAGTGAAGTCGACGCACATCCTCCACTTGCCATTTGCCTTCTTCACCATCACTACATTCGCCAACCAATCCGGGTAATAGACTTCCCAGATAAATTGTGCTGTGGTTAGCTTCTGAACCTCTTCCTTGATAGCCTTCTCTCGTTCAGGGGCAAACACCCTCTTCTTTTGACGAATAGGCTTAGAAAAGGGGGACACATTCAGTCGATGAGTGATTACACTTGGATCAATGCCAGGCATGTCGTCATGACTCCATGCAAAAACATCGGCATTCTTTTTTAGAAATTGAACGAGGTCTTCTTTCGCCTTCTCCTTCATACTTGTTCCAATTCTAGTGAATTTCTCTGGATCACTTTCTTGTAATAAAACATCTTCCAATGCTTCAGTCGGTTCTGCAACAATTTTTCTTTCTTCTATACTCATAGTCTGCATCTGCTCGTCCATAGCCAACATGGCTAGATAACACTCCCTGGCTGCCAACTGATCTCCTTGTGCTTGTCCAACTCCGCATTCCGTAGGGAATTTGACTGATAAATGGTAGGTAGATGTTACCGCCTTCCAACTGTTCAAGGTTGGTCTTCCAATGATGGCGTTATATGAGGATGAACAATCCACCACAAGGAAATTTACTTCCTTAGTTATCTGCTGTGGATATGACCCTACCACTACAGGCAAGGTAATGGTACCTACGGGCTGCACCTTCATTCCTCCAAATCCTATCAGTGGCGAGCATGCTGGACGAAGATGATCTCGTCCAAGCCTCATCTGCTGGAAGGCAGGATAATATAATATATCTGCTGAACTTCCATTATCCACCAACACCCTCCTGGTTCTGTAATCTACTATAAGTAGGGTAATGACTATGGCATCGTCATGTGGATGATGAATTCTTTCAGCTTCCTCATCTGTGAAAGAGATGGTTGGCTCGTCCGTCTCTCTCGTCCCTGGGGATCGTCCAGAGAGTTGGACATTTTGCACTGCTTTGAGATACGTCTTCTTTGCCTTGGAAGATTGTTCTGTTGATGTCCCACCAATGATAACCCTTATTTCTCCGAGTGGGGGCCGTGATGACTCTTCTATTTTTGCTTTCAATTTTTCATCTTTATGATCCCTTCCAACGAAATGCCTCAACTTTCCTTGTCTAATGAGATTCTCAATCTGCTGCTTCAAGTCATAACACTCGTCCGTGTCATGCCCATGATCCCTATGGAAGCGACAATATTTGTTTTTATTACGCTTGTTAGGATCTCCCTTCATCTTCTCTGGCCACTTCAAGGAAGGATCATCCTTGATCTGCATGAGCACTTGATCGAGTGGGGCATTCAATGGTGTGTAATTCTGATTCCTTGCTGATGGGCCTGCCTTCCTGTTATCCCTGTCCCGGTCCTTCTTATCTTCCGTTCGTCCCTTCTTTGGACGAGGCCCTTGATCAGAGTGACGCGGGGGATTGACTTCCATTCTTTCAGCTCTCTTCCTCTTCTTAGCTATGATGGCGTCTTTTGCATTCATAAAGTTTTGGGCTGAATGGATGAGTTCAGCCATGGATTGGGGCTCTTTCTCATACAATTTGTGAATGAATAAGTCCGAATTAACCCCATTGTGGAAGGCTGCCAATAGCAGTTTGTCGTCCACTTTGTCTACTGTCAGGGCTTCCCTGTTGAAGCGTGTGATGAAGGAACGCAGGCTTTCATTCTCTCCCTACTCTATGGTTAACAAGCTAGACGAGGAACGCTTGTGCCTCTGTCCTCCAATGAAATTATTGACAAACAATTTGCTTAACTCCTCAAAAGAACTTACAGAATTTGGGGGTATTTTGCTGAACCACACTCGCGCTGGTCCCTTAAGAGTAGTAAGGAAGGCTCTACACATAATCTCATCTGGAACTCCCTGGAGATGCGTGGTGGTCTTGAAAGTAGCGATATGATCAAAAGGATCACGCGCTCTATCATATGAATCCAGGGAAGGCATTTTGAACTTCGACGGCAAGGGATGCCCATTGATGGAAGCCGTGAAAGGGGAATCTGTTCGGTGAACCAAATCCTCTACAGGATTTACCCTTCTCATGTTCTCCTTCATCTCGTCCATAACCTTCCTCATCTGATCCATTTCCTTCTCCAGATATGGCACCCTTCGCAAAGTGGTGCCTCTTGATTGGGTCTCGGGCTCAGCATGTCTCCCTCCATCTTCTTGACTCTGGGATTGTCTCTCAGCATGTCCTTCACGGCGCTGCCTCTCCATCTCTCTAGTCAATTCTTGATTCTGGCGAGTTAACTCCGCCATTGTGGCCGCCATAGATTGTATGTGTTGGATGGAAGGCGACTGCATGACAGGCGCTGATTGGCGATCGCGAAGGGGGTTACTTGAGGCGTCTCTGCTTCCCTGATGGCCTGGGCTTGTAGCCCTTGATCTAGTCCGAACCATTCAACCTTTTGTTGCAGAAAGCCGAGTCGTAAAACAACTTACAGATTCCCACAGACGGCGCCAACTGATGTTACTTGAAAATCAGTTGATTGAAAGTCTCCGGACTTTGGCGATCTTGAAGGCTAAATCCTGAAAAAACCAAACTCAATCAGAGAAAAGACCGGTGGAGGCCGGCCTATGATCCTCCGATGATAAAGTTAGTGACTTGGAATGGAGAAAGATCACTTTAAGACTCTTCTGTTTTCTAGAGAAAAAGTCTCAAATTTCTTACCTCTTTGTAGAAAAATGCTTATATAGTGCATATGGAACGGTTATTTGCTCTAAAAACCGTTCCTATTGTTGAGGAATTTATCAAAGTATAAAATAACTTCCATAACTTCCATGGAAGTTATTTTATCTAGACCGAAGCTTCATTTTGGATAAAGGAGGTATTGGTTCATGGGTAAAGCCAATTTTGCCATAGTTCCCAATTTGGCCGAGTCCATTATTTGCCTCGTCCGTCATTAGGGACGGACGAGGCTTCGTCCGTCCTTAATTAACGACGGACGAGGTTTTGACGGGGACATGGCTTCAAGTCGTCCACTTTCCTCAAGGACGAACCACATGGACGACTTTTTGGAGGCATTTATCATCATCATCATCAATGTCTATAACAAAAACTGCTCAAAGAAGAGATAAACCCGTGCATCGCATGGGTTAGTGACTAGTTATTATTAATTAAGCATTAGAATAACATCACCACAAATAATAGTAAATCTATAACCAAATAAACACAAACTATATAATTAGAACTTAGGATTTGGGTTTTATTGAGGAAGAAGGCCAAGAAAGTAAATAACAAAACAAAATTATATAATATATTTTTTTAAATTTAAATATATATTAAATATAGGTGGGCCAGGTCGGGTTAGGCAAATTTCTAAATCTTATAACTTGAATACAACCTAACCCACTGTAAAATAAAAATTCATAACCAACTCAACCCACCAACCCTTAAAAACCGACCCAACCCGGTAGGTTGGCTTGGATCAAGTTGGTTTTGGCAAGTTTGCTGCACACCCCTGCCTAGAGGCAATGAACCTTGGAAATACTAGAAAGAATTGAAACTAAGCATCCCAACCAAATTGAACAAAAGTAATGATTTTTATTTGTCATCATCTTCATGAAGAATTAAAAACTAAGTACCTTACAGTAAAAAGTTTCACCAACCTTATGTAATAATTTAAGGGAAAGATACAAGCACCAAAACACTGTAATCCTCCCAAAAGCTTGTTACGATTGGATGGACTTGAATTTGCAAGTGATTTTAAAAGTGTTAGTGAATATAATTCTGCACTTTTTAAAATCATCTCAAAATTTAAATAATGTGGGAAAAATGTCACTGATGAATACATGTTGGAAAAAACATATACTACATTTCATGTCTCAAATGTACTCTTGTAGTAGCAATATTTAGAGTATAAGTTTAGGACTTTTAACTAATATCTTGCCCTCTAGTAGCTGAACAAAATAATGAGTTTTTGCTAAAAAACCATCAATCATGCCCAATTGGGTCCTCACCATTCCTTGAACTGAATGGAACCTCAGTAAATAAATATGGAGAAAATAATGGTCATGAACATGGTAGGAACAATCAATATAGAGAGCATCGTACTCATAATCCCAAAGATTCCTTAGATTATCTTGAGAACCTAACATCCTCAAAGAATTTAGAAACATCCAGATGAGTAATATCCATACCATTTGTTTCTTTTTGAAGAAATATGAGTGACCCCTCTAAATTGATTGTTCCTACCTCATCCATGACCATTATTTCCTCCATACTTATTTATTGAGGTTCCATTTACTTCAAGGAATAATGAGGACCCAGTTGGGTGTGACTGATAGTTTTTAAGTAAAAGCTCATTACTTTATTCAACTACTAAAACACAAGATATTAGTTTAGAATAATTTATAAACTTACACTCTTGATATTGCTACTACAAGAGCACATTCGAGGCATGAAATGTAGTAAACACTTTTTCCAACATATATTCATCAGTTACATTTTTTCCACATTATTTTAATTATGAGATGATTTTAAAAAGTGTAGAATTATATTCACTAACACTTCTTTTGTATATACAGTAGGTAAATTTTTGTTGTAATTTAGACCAAATATATATATATATATATATATATATATATATATATATGTATGTATGTATGTATGTATGTATGTATGTATGTATGCTCAGATAACTAGGACTAGCTAGTAAGAAGAAGTTGTAGGACACTTCCTTTTGACCTAAGCACAAAAACTTTTAGACATAATTTTTTTTCCCTATATGCAAGAAATGTGATCACATGATAATCTATACAAAAACCCCAATTGAATCTTAAACTTGAAATATTAACCACAAGGGGAGGTGCTTGATTGAAGGGAACTTGCTAATTAATTAGCTACTATACTAGGCAATACATGTGTGCATGTTTCAACATTGATGGATCCCAACTTTATCACAAAAACAAAGCAATAATCACATCACATGGTTTTAAAAGTAATAAATAAAATCAAATAAAAGAAGGTTCAGTTTACGAAGAATCTCACTGAGCATCCCTAATAAGGTTGCAGCCAAGGAGCCAAACTCAAAATACATTTGACTAAAAATGCTAAGAGTTTGTTTAGACCCCTTAAAACAGATTTTTTAACATAATATATTAACCAAGTGATTACTTAGATTAATTTTCAGATCTAGGTTAAAACAAATAAATCATATCATGCAAAGTTGCAGAAAAGTAAATAACACCACGATATGATTACCTAGGAAAATCAATGAAACTAACCCGTTTCAAGGTAAAAATCTGGGGATGATTTGACTTAACTATCCTCAAGGTAAACCAAATCCACTATAAGAGAATTGAAGTTTTTACAAAAGATTTAACCCTAAATCTAATGCTACCCTCATGTAGTTACTTACTGACACGACCAAGGCCAAAAACCGTATTGACCCCTTGTGATTAAATTAATTGATTAATTAGCAAAGTCATTAATTAATCAAATTAACATGCAAAGCGTGTGGTAGCACAAACAAATCACCAATTAATCTAAGTACAGCGGAAAAAAAAAATTTGACACAGTGATTTTTTTACAAATGGGGAAAACCTACACGGCAAAAACCCCACCAGATGATTTTAAGGTCACCACTCCCGAAATTCCACTATTATCACAACAAGTGGTTACAAGTAAAGGAATTTCAGTACCTTATACCAACCTACAATTGAACCCTTACCCCAATACCCAATTGGACTTGTTCTGTAGTGACAATTTCTCCTTTTGATGCACGGCTCCCAAGTACGTGACTAACCAATTGCGCGGATCTCAGTACACAACTTCAATCACCAACTAAAGAAGTTTGTTGGCTGCAAAGTTCTTCAGTTCATCCACATGATGAAGATCAAGAAGATGCTTGGTCACAAAACCCTATGGTGTACATATACAGCAACCTCTTCAAGAATGATGAACTAGGGCAAAACTTTGTCTCCAGTCACAATTTGCTTGAACAGACTTTGCTCAATGCTTGTGCAACTTGTGCAACTTGTGAACTCTTTGTTGGCCCTTAAAATAATCATTTTATATGTCTAGGGTTAGGAGAAAAGAATGCCTAAAGACATTCACGGATCCCAATAAAACAAATCAGAATTTCTGTTTCTTTCTTAAACCTCGACAAATAGGAGGTGTCGAGCAGCTGTTGAGAAGGTGTTCTCGCTGAACAGCTTCTTAAACCTCGACACATGCTAGCTGTCAAACTAGCTGTCGAGCTTTAATAAACTTGCACTTCTCAGCTTGTTTCTTGGACAGACTTGATGACTTCAACACTTGATCTTGAAACACAGTTTCTTAAAGTATTAAAAACACCTAGATCTACCCAATTACAAGTAAAGTGTGTTTTGTCAAAGAATTAGCCAATTACATAAAAGAATGACATATGTTCTTAACAAGTGAAACACATATGTCCTAATAGTAACCTTCTGCAGAAAACCATATATGCAATTTTCGATCGGTCGGGTCTATTTCTCGATCGGTCGAGAAAGGCAGAAATTGTCTTCTCTTTTCTGCAATCGGCTGGACTTGAAATCTTGAAACACACTTATCTAAGCACACTCTAAATACTTAAACTAGACATGTTTTGCTCTCAGTTTGCCAACACAATACAACCACGATTCTAAACATTTAATCTAAATCTTTAGAACCTAACAAATGCATTGCACATCAAAGGAGCCAAACTCAGAAGATGCATGGTTACAAAGCATTTGACTAAAAATCTTTCCCTTCTCCATCACAAGGTAGCTTTTTCTACAAATTTTACACTTCAAGAGATACATGGTTACAAAGCATTCAACTAAAAATTTATGAAACATTATAGTCTTTGGTGGATCAAATTTCAAATATCTGACCAAATTTTACATTCTAACCATAGTATTTCAAGGAAAATCCAAACCACTATAATCCTACTTACAATACTAAATATGGAGTTTACTCTGAGGGCATGGACTCAACAATGTAATGATGTCATGGGGATAAAATGACTACATGTATTTGGTACATCTTTGAACTCTAAAAAACTAGTTTAAATTTCATTATAGACATGAAATTTAATGTATTATTCATAAACTAGAATGAAAGAATTGTAACTTTGGTATGTCATTGTCAGGTGGCCAAGGAAAATAAGACCACTCTACCTTCAGCAGGCCTATTCATCATCAGATACCACTCATTCTATGGTAAGTAGGAAATATAGACAAATGCTATAAATATAAGCACCCCATTTACATGAAATATGCCATATTTTCTTATTAAATGATCTAATGGAAATATTTGATATTACGGCCTTACATAGATCAGGGGCATATAAGCAATTAAATTAGGTCTTCAACCCATTTTCATTTCACTGAAGAAGATATTGGGATCCAATCAATTAAATTTAATAATATGTAAAAGCCATAGTATGAACATCAAACTACCTTTCTCAGTTAAAAAAATATATATATATTTCTTCTTTGATGGTCGGTGAAAGGATGAGTTAAAATACATGCACCATGTACTTATATAAATATTATTATTAAAAGTGTATGCTTAAAATTGATTCTCATTTTCTTCTTCTTTTTTTATGATTTTTTCAAAATTATTTATATCCCAACTAACTTCAATTGAAAAAGAAGAAAATATTTCTTATTTTTCAATGCCTTTTAAAGTTTTTGCAAACCTGTAAAAAGAACATAAGAGTCAACAATATCGGAATTCACATAAGTTGTACTTGAACTTTGTTAAGTTACTAAAAATTCTTTCCTGCGAATTGTAAAGGGAATTTTGGCTTTAAAAAAATTCACAAAGCATTCATTTGAAAAAACTTCTCTAACAAAAATAATTAGCCACTATACTAGGCAATACATGTGTGCATGTTTCAGCGAGGGTGGATGCCAACTTTATCAAAAAAATAAAGCAATAATCACATCACATGTAATTAAAAGTAATAAATAAAATCAAAGAAAAGAAGGTTCAGTTTAGGCAGAATCTCACTGAGCATCCCCAGTAAGGTTGCAGGTAATACTCTTAAAATGCATTGCACAACAAAGGAGCCAAACTCAAAAAAAATTTGCAGCCAACACATATTTAGCATTGTTCCTTAGCATGTTTCAGACCATGCTTCAGGATATTTCAGACCATCGATTGGAAGTTTTTTGAGGATCAATGATTTCTCATCTATCAACAGGTTATGTTTTGTTTCTCTATATATGTAGTAGTCCATCAACATGTTATATTTATAGAACTTTGCAGCAAAGACAGCATAATGTTTATAAAAACAACATCCACCAATTAAAATAGTATATCATGTCTTTGCAGCAAAGACAACATAATTTGCAGCAAAGACAGTTGGAATAATCAGCACAACAGTAGTTATTAACAACATCAAAATGGTTATTAACAACATCAATAGTCATTAACAACGCGGCTTGTAGCCAACAACATCACACAACAGTAGTTATTAACAACAAAATAATGGTTCCTCAACAAACCAGAATGTTGGAATAATCATTAAAAAAAAGTTTATAAAATAAACTCAGAACCAAAGCTAGTTTTTAACAATAAAAAGTAAATGGTTCCTTAACAAACCAGCAAATGCTACCATCATTAACAATAAGTTCACATATAGTAAGATCATTATTCCTTGGCACACTAGAATGTGACCCCACTAAACCATACAACCAATGCAACAAAAACTGGTTCTAGTGGTAATTAGCATAATACACATAAGAACGAAAACAGTAGATGCAACCCCACAAAAAGTAGCCTAAACTTGCCCCCTTTCCTTAACCAAGTCCCCTACATAAAATTACTAACTAAATCCATCTAGCCTCTTCTTCTATCTAGTCTCAGCATGATGAAAGCGACCTTACTATCGGACTTATGGAGTTCGTTAAGGACCTTGAACATGGTGTAATCATCAACATTTTCAATACTGTTAAGAATTGCGATGGCCTTGTCCATTGAGAACCTATCATCCACCAGCGTAGATTCAACAATTTCCTTTCGACTATCGCTATCCTTATTACTACGCCTTTTTCTTGACATGTCCATGAACTCCATGATAGTATCGGTCATATATTCAATGGGTCCTCCTTTCCTCTTCTTCCTTGCTGAGGTCTCTGAGTGAGATGGCTTCTTTCCAACACACTTGCTATCTTGCCCTACAACTAGGGTGGGTTGCTCCTCCACATCGTCTCCACTATCGGGTTCAACATTGATGTGTACTCAATGCATTAGGAAAGCGGCATCCAATTCTCGCTCTTCATCGCTATTAATTTGTAGAAATCCAGTTGCAATGCTCGTGTTGAAGAGCTTTCCTAGCAAGTCATAGTGATCTAGCCCCTTTTTACGAAACTCTATATACTTAGGTTTGGCCTATCAAGATGTGGTATATATGGGATTATTCACATGTGGTATATATGGGATTATTTGTAAGAATACTATGAATCAACGGCATGGAAATTATAAAGTAAACCTATAACACTCACCGCCACTGCCTGTGCCCAAGCCATGTCACTACTTATAACCATGTTAGTGACATAATCCCATCCCATTCCGGTTCAACCGATTAGCTAGGAAAAAACACGATGTCTTTGCTTTAACTTTTGATATTTCTGGCGTAATTGATCTTTGTGATAGGTTTTTCTGGCTCATTGATTGAACTTGTTTCGGACAACTGTCCAAAGTCCTTTTTTGAATTGGCCACTAGGCATGTTCCCTTTGGCTTCTTCTTCAACCAAAACATCAATGAAATGCTTCTTAATAGGTGGAGGCCATAACTTCCAATCCTCAGCATTGGATGATGCAACCATCTAATAAAAGATACACACTTAAGCCAAAAATATCCACTAACATGGATAGTAGGACAGATAGAGTGTACATGGTTGCCTAGTAAATTCAAGGTTTCTGTTTTCCTAAATTACTTTTATGATTTCTCAGACTTGAACCTAACCCTCACCAATACCGGTAACTGAAGAATAGGAAAATGGTCCTTTACATAGAAAACTATACCAAGCATGTTGTAGCATTATGTATTAAGTTCAAATACAGCTAGAGCAACACATTTACCAATTAACTCAAACAAGTTATTACAAGTATATATAAAAGAGATTGCAGTGAAGACAAGTTACATACAACATGGGGAAACAAAACAAAATTAACATCACAGTTATAAATGATTTATATGAAATCAAATATACGCTTTAGGCCTTTATTAATGATTTCTAATAAAACAAAATTAACATCACAGTTATAAATGATTTATATGAAATCAAATATACGCTTTAGGCCTTTATTAATGATTTCTAAAAAGCCCATTTTTCAAACCATACTTAGCTTTAGTTAGATAGAGATGGAGGAAAATTGTGTCCAAAATATAGAGCGAAAATCAACAGCAATTGTGAAGAAATATGAACACCAAGGGTGAAGGATTGTTTAATAGCAACTAAGAACAAATGCAACAGCAAAATTGAACATTGAATTGAACAGCAAAATTAAACACTTACTGTAGGTAAAGGAACTGCATTGGAAGAGGATGAATATGGCGAAATGACTGAAAAGGAAGACGATGTGTCTACAAACTCCATAATATACTCAGCTAATGGTAGATGCACTGTGCAAGGGTACTAAAATTGATATGAGATAAAGTCTGATACTTGTTTGAAAAAATCTTGCCCAAAACAGCGATTAAAGGTGTGGTTGGACTGTTTGAGTAAATATGGTGGTTAGGGAGATGAATCAGGTCATACGGATTTGGGATTAATTTTGGTGGATTCAGGGTTTCGTAACTTTGGTTCTCTGTGTGTTTATGAATGCTCTCAGATGGCAGTTGGGATGAGTAATAAGGGATTCAGGTGGGTGTGTGGGATTAATGAAGGGAGCTACAAGCCAGGTGATGGGACTACCATTGTACAAGAAGGAGAGGAGAAGTGAGCTTCGGGAAGGATGAGAGGGTAGAGACTCAGAACAGACAGATGGTGTGGGAGAGAAGAGAGTTGAGGTGTAGTCACTTCAAGGGGGCCCAGTGTATTTCAACCAAACGGTAACATAACTAAAACACCATTTGAACAACATAACTCAAACACCATTTGAACAACACACCTTACCAAACACAGAACTTAGTGTGGGGCCCACGTGTTTGGGCATTTAAACAACAAACAACACTTTTGAAACACCCATACCAAACAATACCTTAATGTCCATAGTCCTTATCTTTCTAGGAATAAAAGATAGAAAATCTTTTTAAAGTTTCTTTCAAACATATAGAAAATCTTTTTAAAGTTTCTTTCAAACATACATGTCTCATGGAAATGAGTAAATTGCAAAGTACACCCCTAAAGTTTGGGGTTGCTTGAATTTCACACCCTAAAGTTTGAGATATTGGATTTTACATCCTGAAATTTGGTTCCGTTAGCAAAATCTCATCCTCTAAGGATGGAAAATATAACCCGACCAGTGGGTACCTAATCCAACCCGACCCGTTAAACAATAAGGTTGGGTTTGGATTTTAAAAATAAAACCCGAAACGGGTTCAGGTCGAGTCCAAGTTTTATGCATACCCAGTCGGAACCTGACCTGTATACACATAATATTAAAAAAAATTTAAAACCCTAGTAGTATAAAGACTCTCTTTTCCTTCCAGATTTCATTTTCTAAACACTAAACCTAACCCTCACCTTTCAGCTGCCCCCCTCTCTCTCTCAAGCTCTCACCACTGGCCACCCTCCCTCGCCCTCAGACGTTCCCCTCACGGTCACAGCCTCACTCAGCCTTATGGCCCCACAGCTCGTCCCGCCTCACGCTCCCGTCACAACGTCACTCCACCTCGCCGTCCCTTACCTCTCTCACTCTTACTCTCGTTTTCTCTCAGCCGCCCCTTACCCAGTCACCTCACTCTCATTCACTCACCGACCCACCCTCACCCTCACTTTCATCATGTGGTGGTTGTTGTTTTTTCATGGAGGAGCACAAATCTCGTGGTGGTTGAAGTTTGTCACGAAGGAGGACGAGATTGTTAGATCATAGAACAGGATTGTTAGATCGGAGCATAGGATTGTTAGATCGGAGAGAGATCAAATGATCGGAGGACGGGATTGTGTTTTTGTTTATGATTTTTGTTTTTTTTTTTTTTTTAATGATTGAAAAATCTGTATTAACAAAAAGCCAAAAAAAAAAAAAAAAAAAAGGCTGATTTGTGTTCTATTTATGTTTGGGTTTGTGATTTGTGTTTTTTTTTTTTTTTTTTTTTTATAAGTGAAAAGTCTATATTAACAAAGAAGAGCAAAAAAAAAAAAAAAAAAAAAGATTTGTGTTTATGTTTGGGTTTGTGATTTGTGTTTCTTAATCTGCGGTTCTAATTTCTGGATGTAAAATTGATTTTTATTTTTATGATTAGGTCGTATTGGGCCACAGCTTTAGATTAGGTCCAGATATGGTTGGATAGGCCCATGGGGCCTGACGGGGTAGGTTTGGAGTTTTTTTTTTAAAAAAAACTTGTTTATTAAACTGGTCGAGTTCAAGTAACGGGTGAGGACCTGTAGGTCGAGTTCGGGCATAAAAAAAACCCACCCCGAACCCGAGCCATTGCCATTCCATCCTCTGTTAGTTTAGACGGTTAAATGACAACTTGGCATGCTGCTAGCTTACAAAACTGGACTGTTTCATCCAAGAAGATGAATCAGAACATAAAGCCCACCAAGGATGGAACTACTCAAGGGCAAAAAGGGGCTATCCCCCCTCCCCAACCCCCCCCCCCCCCCCCCAGACCTTTGGAAAAAATATATACTAGTATGTATATTAACAAAAAGAATTTTAATTCTAACTCTTAAATTTATATACTTGGCCTCCCTTCTCCAAAAAATTTACAAACTGACCCAAGAAATCCAACAAATAGATAACAACAAAAATCTATAATAATAAAAAAATACACATATCCAGATAATAAGAAAATCTTTGAATAAATCATAAATCTAGTCTAAGCAAAAACAATAATAACAAATCAATTACAAATCCTAGCAAAAAAAATCACAAAAACTCAACAACCTTTGCCCAATTTCTCCCTCTCACTTGAGAACTCTATGCCTCCCTCAAATGACTCCACCCTTATAGCTATAGAGACAACTCATATGTCACATATTGATCGTTTCATCCACATATTAGTTAGACTCTGAAAATATTAAGACGTGCCAATTGATTTGCAAAACTCTTGATTATAAAATCCTATTATTAATTTTTTTTTCAAAAGAGAAAATACAAAGAATAATTAATAAATTAATGCTAATAATGCAACTTTGTCAACCTCTAGTATTAATATTTTAATTTTTTAAAATCTTTGAACAAAGAACTATACCCCCTAAGTTTAAATCCTGGTTCCGTCCCTGAAGCCCACAAACAGAGTCATTTTACTGGTGCAGAAAATAAAATCTCAAACTCTCCTTGGTTCATCATCCACAACCCTCTCCATCTTGTTCGTTCCGCCTCACGGGCATCGGTGAGAGAGCTACTTCAGATCGACGGCAGTGTGATGGCTCTAGAGGAGGTCCATCCCGGTGCCCACAGTGAGTTCTCCTCTCTTTCTCTGCAACTCTCGTTAAGGAGAGACCACTTTCTTCGATTCTATTAATAACAATATTGGTGGACCGTGTTGACTATAATATACGTGGCATTTCAGGGTCTTCAATCTTAACTAAATTTCAATATGAAGCCCTAGAAGAGAGCAGGAAAATTAGGAAACTAAATGATAAAATAAATTAAAAACGAGAGTATCAATAAATAATTCTCTAATACTAATGAATTACAAGAGTACTCTATAACAGTTGACTAAATATGGCCACAAACAATGGAAGGCCTTCTTCGGCAGCAAGAAAGCTTCAAAGAGTTCATGACCGCCTGATGGAATATTCAGAGTCTATTTTAGCAGCTATGGGTATGTGATTTTGGGAGTAAAATGGGTTTCGGTGAAACGGTCGTGTTGCAGATGGGTTATGATTCTTCTTCTTGGCGGAATAGTCTTGTTTTGTAAGCTAGCAGTAGTTCTTTTGTTTCAAGTGAAATGACATTGTTTTGTGAGGGGCTGATTTTGGGAAAAAACAAAAATATACCCCTAGCACGCCAACGTGAAATCCAATAACTTAAACCAACAGAAGTGGGCTTTGCTAACGGAAGTTACGGAACCAAACTTAGGATGTAAAATCCAACTCTTCAAACTTTAAAGTGTAAAATCCAAACAACTCCAAACTTCAAAGATATACTTTGCAATTTACTCGTGAAAATTGTGAAAAACTAGCCTTCATAATGTTCCCTTTCACCACCTTGAGCATTTGTGAACAGGGGCAGAGCCACCCTATACTGTGGGGGGCCATGGCCATGGCCCCCCCCCCCCCCCCCCCCCACAGTATAAGAAATTTTTTTTTTATAGTTGGTAAAAAATGGGCCCTAAAGAATTTTTGCTTGATTTGGCCCCTTCAAATGAAACTGATTGGCCCCCCTAAGTCTTCTTGATTCATTCAAATTTATTCAACTATGTTGACCTTTTGTTAGTCTTTCTTCATCTCTCCTCCCCCAACACGTCATCACACAAGCCCAACTTGTATAATTTTTACTATTAGGCTATAGCTTCCTTTGTAGAAGGTTATTACTTCACCTTTTCAATTTGTATTTTCCACCTACCTCATCACTCACAGTGAAAGTGTTCCTTAATCTCTCTAGTCCTCCATTTCTTCTTCTCCTTTGTCATTTCTATTTTACATCAAATTCTATTCATTTTTATCTAAGTTTAATTTCTATTTCTATTTATTTATATTATGGTTGATAATTTTTTTTTCTTTCTCTTATTTATTAATCCAATTGATAGTCTAATTCATTATTTATATTTAGTATTTCATACTAACATACTAAGACAACCATATTTAAGTAAGCTTTGGTATGACAAACACATCTAATACTAGATTAGATGCATAAATCTTCATAGTCCAATATATGGTACCACTAATTTTATTTGAAAAATCTCAAACACATGCCAAAACTAACAAATTTGTCAGTGTTTGACAAATTTGTCTAGTAATGAATGGGTCATACATAGATACATAGATACACACACACACACACACACACATATATATCTTGTTAATCAATATGATCATTTAGACTTGGCTGCCCCCCAAAGGAAAATTTCTAGCTCCGCCCCTGTTTGTGAAAAACTTTAATAGTAAAATCATTTGGTCCCAATTCATTATCCCCATCCATGTTTTTTAGAACTTGCAATATTTCCTCTTCATTAAATGGTCTCACCATTTTCACAAGGCTTCCAAGTTTCCAATTCATAGTATGCGCACGTTTTTATAGACTTGGAAAATTTTTGTTTTTAGGGAAAAGTTAATGGATGCTTAAAGGTCATTGGTTTATGAATTTTTAGAAACTTTTTAAGGAAAAATTTAAAAATACCTAAAATTTTTTGATAGTTTATTTATATTTCCCGTGAAAATGGTATATAAATTTTTCTAAAATGGTTTATTAACAAATACTTAAAGGCACCCATTAACAGGAGCATTATTTTTAATATCGACAAAGGTCTATCTCTAATTTAGTTTAGAGAGAAACCCTTTAAACTCATCCTATATCTTTTTATTGGATGTGAATTTTGAAAATTTAACTGTTGGAATGTATGCTTTTATTATATCCTCAATAGTTACAAAAATTTAAGAAGATCAAAGATCAATAATTATGTTTTTGATCAAATGTTTAAATTTTAAGTTTTTGTGATTTAAAATTATATGTGAAAAATAAGTATCAAATAGTATATAATGTCTGATTTGAACGAAACTTGACATGCGTGTTAAAAATATAAAAAAATATGTAATCTAACAACTATATTTTTAAAATTCACATCTAATAAAAAGATATAGGAGTATTAAGAATTTTTCTCCAAACTAGTATGAAAAAAAACCTTGTCCTTTAATATCCTCGTGATAAGTACACATCACTGTCCAGACATTAATGAGAGTTAAAGCTTGGTAAACCATGAAAGTAATAATTAATCACCACTATTTATTAATCTTATCCACAAATCCCTTTAACCTCAACCACATTTTCTCAACCCAAAAAGAAAAACCTGATCTTTGTATTCAAACCTTTGCTATTTACAAAATAGGAGAACAGTTCAAGAGATTTCCAGGGAGTAAGTATTGACTAGGCCTCCGTTTGGATACCAATGAAAAATAAAAATTATTTCCCTATTTAGCTTATTTTTACTACTATTTATGGACCCCATTGCATTTTTTTCTGCTATTTATGGCCCCACTGTATTATTTCAACTAATTTTTACCTTTATTTATAGTACTTTTAGTAATAAGTTTTCAGTTTCAGCAAAATAAGTAGTATCCAAATAAACCCTAAGAATCATTTTCTTTCTTTCTTTTCTTTTCTTTTTTTAAATTTTTTTTTATACGAGATAGAAATTCTACTCTTGTCTAATCTAATTATTGTATATGTGTGTGAACCTCCCTCTTAAAAACTTGAACATCAACATTTGCCTTCACATCCCACAATTTACTACTATTTATGGACCCCATTGCATTTTTTTCTGCTATTTATGGCCCCACTGTATTATTTCAACTAATTTTTACCTTTATTTATAGTACTTTTAGTAATAAGTTTTCAGTTTCAGCAAAATAAGTAGTATCCAAATAAACCCTAAGAATCATTTTCTTTCTTTCTTTTCTTTTCTTTTTTTTAATTTTTTTTATACAAGATAGAAATTCTACTCTTGTCTAATCTAATTATTGTATATGTATGTGAACCTCCCTCTTAAAAACTTGAACATCAACATTTGCCTTCACATCCCACAAGCGCTTATATTTGTGGAGTGACTATCTTGTAAAAAATGTGCGATGGTAGAAATCTAATAATTCTTGTCATGGCAAGACAGTCTTGATTATTGGACAGGGTATAAATTATTATATCGCACATTAATTACGTGTATGTATATATTTTTAATAAAACTCCTGTTATTAAATGTATTAAACACGTTTTAAACATTTCCCATATTATATTGTAACAAAAATACTTTAACTAATTAACTGAACTTCAATACTTTTATTGATGGTGTAGTTGTTTATTTTGTAAAGACGACATTTCATTATATATAACCATTAAATTATCAAGATTAATTTATGATGAAACAGGATTTTGCCTCGTCAGTATGTTCCTTGTCAGTTGATGGATGACCTGTAAAACTTGTGTCAAAGAAAGCACTCAGTGGATAAGGGCACCGGTGTGGGGCTTGCCAAGGACCCTCTGATGCTGAAATTAGCTTATTCTCTTCCTCGTAAATTGTATTGCTGTGTGTGTTCATGTCCTTTTACCTATTTTTCTTGGCTTTATATAGCCTTAGGCTGAGTTAATACTCAGCAGACCGTTATGTTGAAGCTGGATAATCAATGCTTAATGATGGCAATTTAACTCTAACATTTTCTGCTTATAACCGATCCTTAGTTTTGCATTATTGGATGAAGGCAACGGTTCTATGCTATTCATTACTCAATTATTAATTACTGCCTGGAGTTAATGCATGCACGCTCGTCCATACCCTTACTCGTCACTGTTAGTGACGGTTTGTGAATGATGGACGATCATTTATATGCTACTCGTGAATTTAGTTTGAAGTTTTATTATTTATATCAAACATCCTTATTTTTCACGTTTTTATTATAAATCTAGAAATTTTTTCATTTTTATTAATATTTTATCTTATAACAAAACACCAAACCCACATTGCTTTTCATATACATGTGACATGGTTTGAATTGGAGTCTCTTAAAGTTGGTAATTAATGACCTTGTTCATTTCCTCATTAAAGGTGTCATTGCCATAAAGTGAAGTTGCATTTGGACTTTGAAGGGAAGGAATTAAAGTTTGGTCCAACATTTAAATTGTAATTTTTTTTTCCTTTTCTTCAAAGCACAAAATGTAAATCCAGGTATGCATCTAGAAAGTAATAAAAGTAGGCAAATTTAGTATAAATTAAAATTTCTCCAACAATGATTAGAAAATACAAGGCACAATAAGTAGTTTACTACGTAAGTGTAATGTCTGATCATTTTCATATATGTTAAACTCACAGTCACGGACACAGACACCCCGATATAGCTTCTTGTTGGTCTAGCCATCCTTAAGGGCGGCCAGCACCACAAAGACCTTTGCAGAATATATCGCATCTGGAATAGCCATAGTTTGGCGGGCACCGCTTAGGATAGCAACCCTTATAGCATTGAACATCATACACATAATAAGCTTCCCCAAGCTCAACACAAGCAGCAAACATCACAACCATGGCAATGATGAGCAGGGCTACCACTTTGGTTGAACCCATTTGCGCTCCGCTTCTTTGTACTTTGTAGCCTTTAATTATAAATTGTGATGTGTGGGGTTTTGTTTTGTGGAGTCTTTGCATTTTATAGCCATATATTTACGTTGGAAAACAAATGGTAGTTAAGGGGCTCACCTATTTTTGGGTTAGACCATGGAGTCGTTTAGTTGATTTATGGTGTAGGCATAAATGAGCGGATTGTCATGGAGTTAGTCAGTTAAAAGTTAAAACACAATAATAATACGTGTAAAGAGAATAACTTATGTGTACAACAAGTTTTGAGACAATTTTGTCATGTAGTAACAAATATAGTTATATATAATTGTGCAAATATAATAGTAACACTCATCTATAACGAGTTTTGTTTTTGCATTTGTGACAGAGAATTCAAATTTGTTTATGCCCCATCAATCAATATCTTTTACCATTACTATTACTATATATAATTGCAAAAGCCAATTCCTAAGTCTCCTCCCATTACATCTCTCAATTGCTTAAACACAAAAATTAAACCTATTCTAAAATCAATATATTTAATATAATATACTAAATCAACTCTACTTTATACTGACTCAAAATAGAAGGGGAAAAACTGATATAAACACAGCATAGAAAACTTCCAAGTGAAAGAAGTTTTTTTTTTTTTTTTTTAAATAAAAAAACCTCTATTTCTTAAGCACAAAAATGAAGTGTCATAAACAAAGTTGTTAAAATCGGGATCCTACATAGGATCTTCAGAGATAGGGGATTGTAGATCGTAAGATCGGATCGTGAATCATGAGATCCTACATATTTTCAAATTTAAAGCAAAAAACACATTGATAATGACTTTGTATGTTGAATAATCACATAAATTTTGAATTTATCCATAAAAAAACAAAGATTTGCATCATATGACGTTATTTGCATGTCATACATCACTACGTCTATACTAACGAAAAAAATATATTTAAGTTTTGACCCAGTGTATTTAAAAGTTCAATAAATGTTTAATTAGCAACTAAATACCAAAATATTTATCAACACATGGAAATATTTTACAAGTTCTAAGTTCCAAATTCCAAGTTTAAAATCCAAAATAAGTTATCAAATGGAAACTAGTTAACTAAAATATGAAATCCAAAAGCAAGATTAACATTAAAGTGAAGTGAACATTTAATTATTCTCATTCTAGAGTTCTTATAACCTTCGTCCTAATCATCATCATCCATTTTATTATTTATGTAGACATTGTATATTTGTATACTAGAGCTATAAAAGAGATCAAGATATAACTTCACACTCAACTATTTAGGTTCTACCACTTAACAACAATTACAAAACAAGCTCAAAAAAATCAATCAATCAATATACAAATACAAGCATACTAATAAAATTATATAAAAGAAAAAAATTTAGTAAAATTATAACATAAATTAGTATATTAATCAAACAAATTTAACAACATTATAGCTTAAAGTGTAGCAAAGTCAACATAAATTCTTCATATAGAAATGATGAAACATTCATTCATTTTGATTACAAGTGAACTAGAAACTAGATAACATTTGCTTAAGTTAACATGATTTTATAAATAAAAAAGAAAAATTCATACCATCACAACGTAGAAAAATAAAAACTTTTAAAGTTTCATTAAAACCAAAAATTTATCCCATAAAAAAAATTAAAAAAAAAACAAAAACTGATATTTTGGTAGGATCGATAGAATCGGTAGGATCCCTACAATCCTACCATTTTTACAATCTTAGTGCAATTCTAAATATTTTGATGAGGTGGGATCTTAAAATCTTGCGATCTTACAATTCAAATCGCGATTTTGACAACCATAATCATAAACAAACCTAAACTCTTGATTTGTAGCCTTCCAAGTTCAAACTATAGGAAATCCTCCACATATGATTAGGTTGAATCTCTTTTGTGCAAATGCAATCATTTCACATGCAAACTGCAATATTAATGCAACTTCTTTGACAACGATGTTTTTTCTTTCTCTCATTTTAGGCGGATGGTATTAGTTGAAGCTATCGTACAAGTAAGTGGATGTAAATAATTGAAGTTATCACGGTAAAGGTAATATAAATGCAAACTTTTCTGTCAAAAGACATTAATATTGCTATGGATATAGAAAGTTATTGGTAGAAATATGTAAATTTTGCAGAGTTTAGCGCGGCTGCACGTACATATATATATTTTTTATAAGACTCCTGTTATTATATAATTAAATGTATTTACAAAATAAACAACTTCAATACTTTTATTGATGGTGTAGTTGTTTATTTTGTAAATACATGTCATTATATATAACCATTAAATTGTCAAGATTAATATTTTTAGTTTGAAGTTTTATTATTTATATCAAACATCATTATTTTCACGTTTTTATTATAATCTTGAAATTTCTTCATTTATTAATATTTTTTCAATGATTTGAAATTTTGAATTATTAAATCTTATTGTCATATATAATCTATTTATTGGATTTAAAATAAAAATAAAATAAAATCATTGAAAGTATAATAACATGATACAATAATTACCTTTCTTTTGGCTAAGTAAATTTTGAAGAAAAAATATATACTAAATTTATTAATCTATATATATATATATATAACCGAAACTTTTGAAACTCTCACAATTTTCCACATCATTACTATTTTCTTTTTCTTTTTATTTTTGATGCTTTTTATTTTAGGTTTTATATCTTATAACAATAATATTGAAAAACGTATACAAACTTGGAGGCCTATTTAAGGGCTCCATAAAACTTGATGGACAAGAAAATATATTCTAAAATAAGCCCTAATTAATACCTAACCATAATATGAACCAAATTTGACCTAAAAAACATTAAAAGAGCCTAAAAATAAGGAAATAAATCACCTAGACCTAAAATAACGTTTTTTGCATAAAAATACCAAAATCTCTTCTCTCCTTAAAACTCTAGCAATCACCATCTCAAAACCCTAAACTCAACTTCACTTTAAGATTAAAAAAATAAGAAGGAGAGAGACTCACGTAAAAAAAAAAAAAAAAAAAAAAAAAAAAAAAAAAAAAACGCAGGTTTTGTCTTTTTTTATTTGCTTTCATATGTGCCTGAAATTTTCATTCTATCTTATTATTTTATTATGTTTAGAATTGATTTTCTTATAAGTATTTGGGTTAATCTCTATATTTTGATAGTGTTTTTATGGGTTTGGTTTTTAGGTTGAAATTCTAATAATTATTTTATATTGTATATGGCAGATGAAGCATCTCTATTTTTTGGAGAAAAATCAAAACTGCAACATATGTCTTCCAGCCCAAGGTGTGGTAAATTTTTATATGTTCTTACTTTATTGAGAATTTTTATTTGGGTTCATGTGATTTTTTGTTTTTTTATTAAAGTTTTGATTTTTAGTTGATTAATTATTTGTTTGGATTAATATCAATTAATTATTTGTTTGGATTCAACGTAAAAGATAATTGAATTAGGTGTTATAAATTTGATAATGTTCCATGTTTTGAATTGTTTATATTATTTAGACTCCTGGTATGACTCTCTCTTCTCTCCTTAAAACCTTAGCAATTACCATTTCAAAACCCTAAACTTAACTTCACTTTAAAATTAAAAAAATAAGAAGGAGAGAGACTCAACTAAAAAAAAAAAAAAAAAAAAAAAACATAGGTTTTGTCTTTTTTATTTTCTTTCATATGTGCCTGAAATTTTCATTCTATCTTATTGTTTTGTTATGTTTAGAATTTATTTTCTTCTAAGTATTTGGGTTAATTTCTATATTTTGATAGTGTTTTTGTGGGTTTGGTTTTTGGGTTGAAATTTCTAATAATTATTTTATATTGTATACAGCAGATGAAGTATCTCTATTTTTTGGAGAAAAATCAAAACTGCAACCTATGTCTTCCAACTTAAGGTGTGGTAAATTTTTATTTGGTATATTATATATGAATTTTTTGAATTTGAAGGGTTTTGTTTGGTTTTGAAGTAGAATTTGGGGATTCTATAAAATTTGGAAGGTTTAAGTTTTGGGGTTTTTGGTATTTGCGTCTTAGTAGGTTGATCTTAATTCTTTACCTTATATGTTTTTTCTTTATTGAGAATTTTTATTTTAGGTTCATGTGATTTTTTGTTTTCTTAATTAAAGTTTTGATTTTTGGTTAATTAATTATTTGTTTGGATTAATTTCAATTAATTATTTGTTTGGATTCAACGTAAAAGATAATGGAATTATGTGTTATAAATTTGATAATGTTCTATGTTTTGAATTGTATATATTGTTATTAATACGACTAAATAAGATTTGTTTTTATCTTTGTAGTTTATATCAATTTTGAGTGTGTATATATATATAACTTTTGAGAATTTTGCTTTATTAATTTAAGAATTGTAAATTATTTTGTAGGTTTCAGTAATTATGTACCTGCAATGAGACATTGACAATATAAGCATATATATATGGTATTAACATTTTATAAAAATCTTTCTTACAACCCAATAACATTGTACATTAGACAACACTTCTAAACTAATGAAAAGTATAGAAGTTAAATATTTATTCCCATTGTATTTTATTTAATTATGACAGATCCTTTTTTTTTTTAAATGCTAACTAGCAAAATGTCTATAATATGCATATTATTAACTCAATTTTCTATTTCTAAATTTCTTAGATTTTATTATATCAATCTTTTTTTCTTTTAAATTCTTGGTAGGCAAATCAGTCTCTCACTAATTCTTTTACCTTAACGTGATGTTGGTTAATTGTCCTTTTATTTAACTATCACGTGCATCGCACGGGTTAGCGACTAGTTAGTTGAATTGTTATAACATCTTATAAAATTAAATTAAGATAATATAAGTATACTATACTAAATTGAAATACAGTGAAAGAAATAATCTATATATATTCTATATATATATATATATATATATAACCAAAGCCTCTGAAACTCTCACAATTTTTCACATCATCACTATTTTCTTTTTCTTTTTATTTTAGATTCTTTTTATTTTAGGTTTTATATCTTATATAGAATCCACCAGAAAAATAATAGACAAAAGTTTGAATTTTTATTAATATCAATAATATTGAAAAACGTATACAAACTTGGAAGCCTATTTAAGGGCTCCATAAAACTTGATGGACAAGAAAATATATTCTAAAATAAGCCCTAATTAATACCTAACCATAATAGGAACCAAATTTGACCTAAAAAAACATTAAAAGAACCTAAAAATAAGGAAATAAATCACCTAGACCTAGAATAACGTTTTTTGCATAAAAATACCAAAATAACAATATCCTACATCAACTTATCACAAAAATACCAAAAAAAAAAAAAAAAACTTTAGGATTAAGAAAAAAAAAAAAAAAAAGACTCCTAGTAGGACTCTCTCTTCTCTCCTTAAAACCCTAGCAATTACCATCTCAAAACCCTAAACTCAACTTCACTTTAAGATTAAAAAAATAAGAAGGAGAGAGACTCACGTAAAAATAAAAAATAAAAAAATGTAGGTTTTGTCTTTTTTATTTGCTTTCATATGTGCCTGAAATTTTCATTCTATCTTATTGTTTTATTATGTTTAAAATTGATTTTCTTCTAAGTATTTGGGTTAATCTCTATATTTTGATAGTGTTTTTATGGGTTTGGTTTTTGGGTTGAAATTCTAATAATTATTTTATATTGTATATGGCAGATGAAGCATCTCTATTTTTTGGAGAAAAATCAAAACTGCAACCTATGTCTTCCAGCCCAAGGTGTAGTAAATTTTTATATGTTCTTACTTTATTGAGAATTTTTATTTGAGTTCATGTGATTTTTTGTTTTTTTATTAAAGATTTGATTTTTGGTTGATTAATTATTTGTTTGGATTAATTTCAATTAATTATTTATTTGGATTCAACGTAAAAGATAATGGAATTAGGTGTTATAAATTTGATAATGTTCCATATTTTGAATTGTTTATATTATTTAGACTCCTGGTAGGACTCTCTCTTCTCTCCTTAAAACCCTAGCAATTACAATCTCAAAACCCTAAACTTAACTTCACTTTAAAATTAAAAAAATAAGAAGGAGAGAGACTTAACTAAAAAAAAAAAAAAAAAAAACGTAGATTTTGTCTTTTTTATTTGCTTTCATATGTGCCTGAAATTTTCATTCTATCTTATTGTTTTGTTATGTTTGGAATTTATTTTCTTCTAAGCGTTTGGGTTAATCTCTATATTTTGATAATATTTTTGTGGGTTTGGTTTTTGGGTTAAAATTTCTAATAATTATTTTATATTGTATACGGCAGATGAAGCATCTCTAATTTTTGGAAAAAAAAAAAAATCAAAACTGCAACCTATGTCTTCCAACCCAAGGTGTGGTAAATTTTTATTTGGTATATTATATATGAATTTTTTGAATTTGAAGGGTTTTGTTTGGTTTTGAAGTAGAATTTGGGGATTCTATAAAATTTGGAAGGTTTAAGTTTTGGGGTTTTTGGTATTTACGTCTTAGTAGGTTGATCTTAATTTTTTACCTTATATGTTTTTTCTTTATTGAGAATTTTTATTTTGGGTTCCTGTGATTTTTTGTTTTCTTAATTAAAGTTTTGATTTTTGGTTGATTAATTATTTGTTTGGATTAATTTCAATTAATTATTTGTTTGGATTCAACGTAAAAGATAATAGAATTATGTGTTATAAATTTGATAATGTTTCATGTTTTGAATTGTTTATATTATTATTAATACGACTAAATAAGATTTGTTTTTATCTTTGTAGTTTATATCAATTTTGAGTGTGTGAATATATATATATATATATATATATATATATATATATATATATATATATATATATAACTTTTAGGAATTTTGCTTTATTAATTTAAGAATTGTAAATTACTTTATAGGTTTCAGTAACTATGCACCTGCAGTGAGACATTGACAATATAAGCATATATATATGGTATTAATATTTTATAAAAATCTTTCTTACAACCCAATAACATTCTACGTTAGACAACACTTCTAAACTATAGAAAAGTATAGAAGTTAAATATTTATTCCCATTGTATTTTATTTAATTATGACAGATCCATTTTTTTTTTAAACGCTAACTAGCAAAATGCCTATAATATGCATATTATTAACCCAATTTTCTATTTCTAAATTTCTTAAATTTTATTATATCAATCTTTTTTTCTTTTAAATTCTTGGTGGGCAAATCAGTCTCTCACTAATTCTTTTACCTTAACGTGATGTTGGTTAATTGTCTTTTTATTTAACTATCCCGTGTATCGCACGGGTTAGCGACTAGTTTAACATATATAACCATTCTTTTAGTCTCAATTTCTTATTTCAAATTCGTATTATACTTGAACTAGTCGCTAACCCGTGCGATACACGGGATAGTTAAATAAAAGGACAATTAACTAATATCACGTTAAAGTAAAAGAATTAGTGAGAGACTGATTTGCCCACCAAGAATTTAAAAGAAAAAAAGATTGATATAATAAAATCTAAGAAATTTAGAAATAGAAAATTGGGTTAATAATACGCATATTATAGACATTTTTCTAGTTAGCGTTTTAAAAAAAAAGGAGCTGTCGTAATTAAATAAAATATAATGGGAATAAATATTTAACTTCTATGCTTTTCTATAGTTTAGAAGTGTTGTCTAACGTAGAATGTTATTGGGTTATAAGAAAGATTTTTATAAAATGTTAATACCATATATATATGCTTATATTGTCAATGTCTCACTGCAGGTGCATCGTTACTGAAACCTACAAAGTAATTTACAATTCTTAAATTAATAAAGCAAAATTCTCAAAAGTTATATATATACACACACTCAAAACTGATATAGACTACAAAGATAAAAACAAATTTTATTTAGTCGTATTAATAATAATATAAACAATTCAAAATATGGAACATTATCAAATTTATAACACATAATTCCATTATCTTTTACATTGAATCCAAACAAATAATTAATTGAAATTAATCCAAACAAATAATTAATCAACCAAAAATCAAAATTTTAATTAAGAAAACAAAAAATCACATGAACCCAAAATAAAAATTCTCAATAAAGAAAAAACATATAAGGTAAAGAATTAAGATCAACCTACTAAGACGCAAATACCAAAAACCCCAAAACTTAAACCTTCCAAATTTTATAGAGTCCACAAATTCTACTTCAAAACCAAATAAAACCCTTCAAATTCAAAAAATTCATATATAATATACCAAATAAAAATTTATCACATCTTGGGTGGAAGACATAGGTTGCAACTTTGATTTTTCTCCAAAAAATAGAGATACTTCATCTGTCATATACAATATAAAATAATTATTAGAAATTTCAACCCAAAAACCAAACCCACAAAAATACTATCAAAATATAGAGATTAACCCAAACACTTAAAAGAAAATAAATTCTAAATATAACAAAACAATAAGATAGAATGAAAATTTCAGGCACATATGAAAGCAAATAAGAAAGACAAAACCTACGTTTTTTTTTTTTTTTTTTAGTTGAGTCTCTCTCCTTATTTTTTTAATTTTAAAGTGAAGTTAAGTTTAGGATTTTGAGATGATAATTGTTAGGATTTTAAGGAGAGAAAAGAGAGTCCTACCAGGAGTCTAAATAATATAAACAATTCAAAATATAGAACATTATCAAATTTATAACACCTAATTCCATTATCTTTTACGTTGAATCCAAACAAATAATTAATCAACCCAAAAATCAAAGTTTTAATAAAAAAACAAAAAATCACATGAACCCAAATAAAAATTCTCAATAAAGCAAGAACATATAAAAATTTACCACACCTTGGGCTGAAAGACATAAGTTGCAGTTTTGATTTTTCTCCAAAAAATAGAGACACTTCATCTGCCATATACAATATAAAATAATTATTAGAGATTTCAACTCAAAAACCAAATCTACAAAAACACTATCAAAATATAGAGATTAACCTAAACACTTAAAAGAAAATAAATTCTAAACATAACAAAACAATAAGATATAATGAAAATTTCAGGCACCTATGAAAGCAAATAAGAAAGACAAAACCTACGTTTTTTTTTTTTTTTAGTTGAGTCTCTCTCCTTCTTATTTTTTTAATTTTAAAGTGAAATTAAGTTTAGGGTTTTGAGATGATAATTGCTAGGGCTTTAAAGAGAGAAGAGAAAGTCCTACCAGGAGTCTAAATAATATAAACAATTCAAAATATGGAACATTATCAAATTTATAACACCTAATTCCATTATCTTTTACGTTGAATCCAAACAAATAATTAATCAACCCGAAAATCAAAGCTTTAATAAAAAAAACAAAAAATGACATGAACCGAAATAAAAATTCCCAATAAAGCAAGAACATATAAAAATTTACCACACCTTGAGCTGGAAAACATAGGTTGCAGTTTTGATTTTTCTCCAAAAAATTGAGATGCTTCATCTGCCATATACAATATAAAATAATTATTAGAATTTCAACCCAAAAACCAAACCCATAAAAACACTATCAAAATATAGAAATTAACCCAAATACTTAGAAGAAAATCAATTCTAAATATAATAAAACAATAAGATAGAATGAAAATTTCAAGCACATATGAAAGTAAATAAAAAAGACAAAACCTACGTTTTTTTTTTTTTTTTTTTACGTGAGTCTCTCTCCTTATTTTTTTAATCTTAAAGTGAAGTTGAGTTTAGGGTTTAGAGATGGTAATTGCTAGGGTTTTAAGGAGAGAAGAGAGAGTCCTACCAGGAGTCTCTCTCTTTTTTTCTTAATCCTAAAGTTTTTTTTTGGATATTATTATTTTGGTATTTTTATGCAAAAAACGTTATTTTAGGTCTAGGTGATTTATTTCCTTATTTTTTAGTTTTTTTAATTTTTTTTAGGTCAAATTTGGTTCCTATTATGGTTAGGTATTAATTAGGACTTATTTTATAATATATTTTCTTGTCCATCAAGTTTTATGGAGCCCTTAAATAGGCCTCCAAGTTTATATACGTTTTTCAATATTATTGATATTAATAAAAATTCAAACTTTTGTCTATTATTTTTCTGGTAAATTCTATATAAGATATAAAACCTAAAATAAAAAGAATCTAAAATAAAAGAAAATAGTGATGATGTGAAAAATTATGAGAGATTCAAAAGTTTCGGTTATATATATATATATATATATATATATATATATATATATATATATATATATATATATATATATATTACATCCTTTATTTTATTATCATTATTTTTTTGGCCATATTTCTACAAAAAAAAAAAATTTTGTTTTATTTTTTATTTAATTTCTGTTTTTAAATCTTGAGCTGAATGAAACACGTACATATTTTATATTTTACATATCTCATACATTAATAATCAACTATAATTCCAAAATGAAATCTGAGAAATTTCTCACGTGGCTATAGTCACTTATAATACACAATAGAATTATTCCTCCCAAACCGGCCAAATTCATTCCCAGGACTCCATTTGGGCCAGAAAGTCACAAACACTCAAAAATACCAAAATAAACTCGTCTCTAACACTTTTTTAATTTACAGGAACAAAGTAGTTACACTTGTTGCCTCTTTCAGTTTTTCCACTATCACATATCAATATAATATATGCCGCTCGATCGAGGCTCATGCAGATCCTATATATATATATATATATATATATATATATATATATATATATATGCCCAATTCGCATACTGAAAACCCCATATAAAGAGATTTATGTTTTGAATCATCTTTTCCCTATCATTTAAACTCTAACATTCCACAAAATTATTACGAGCCTCGTGATAACTTGGCACCCTCCGTTCCTTTCTACTCGCCAAACTGTTGTCATAAATCACATGATAAATTCTTCAGTAGTTGCACTTACACTTCCTGAATTTTAATTTTAACCAATTTATTATATAACTTTATAGTACTATAACAAATAGACCCCCTTCACTTTTATTTTAGACAATTCAGTACATAAACTTTGATAATGTACCAATTCCCTAAACTCTTTTGTTGTTGTAGTAAGACCCCTTCATTTTATTTTATTTTTTTTCCCCCATAGTGATCATTTAGTACAAAAAGATTTTAAATTGGCAGAAAAAATCTAAATGGGTCTTACGGCTACATTATCAATTTTATAGACTAAATTGGTGAAAAATAAAGTTATGGGATCTATTTGCTGCAGTATAAAAATTTATGTACTAAAGTAGCTAAAATAAAAGTTAAAGGTGTATCAGAGTATTCTTCCCAATTCTTCACCTACTTATCATTTGAACCCCTATCTCTACCTTTTATTTCCTACAAGTATTATCTTCATAATTTCTAAATTTGGTTTTTTTCTTGATATTATCAATATGATAACTGTCCTATGCCTATTTTCCTTTCTTTTCTTTTTTTTGGTAGTTATATATGCAAGTTGTAATTCTACTATACTTTTTTGTTCATATGTTAATGCATTTTAACATTAAAATTAGATAAATTCTGATATTAATCAAATGAAGATTATTATTGGGGAGATTGCAAGTAAAATTAAATTAAATTATTAATGTTATATATTTTTTGTATGTTATTAGCATAACCTAGACTATATAAACCTCTATATCTGGTTATTTGCATATCAAGAGAGAAAAAGATACAAGGTTTTTTTTTTTTTTTTTAAAGTTTTTCTTCCTCTTCCTTTCCATTTTCATTCCATTGTGAGGGGTTTGTGAGCCCAACAATATTTCAAATTTATATTATATTGAAACATCTGAGATATTTTGGGCTTAAGAAAGAAGGTTTATTATTATTATTATTTTTTTTTTTTTTGTGTATTTTTTGATCCAACCACTTGTGCAGAGTTGGTTTAAGTCATACAATGAATTGATGAGTTGTTATATTAGAGGAGACAAGTCAAAGAGAAGGTTGTTGCACCAAGTTTTTGGGCTTTACAAAAATGCAAAAGATTTGAATATCCTTAAAGAGAGAATTATGTGCCTCAATTTAATTTTGTTCGACCAAAATTTAAAATATATTGTGACCAAACTATTATTTTATTGTAACTTCACCACACAAAAAAAAAAAAAAAAAAAAAAAAAAAAAAAAAAAAAACCTAATTTACAAATGATTAATTTAGATGGACGCGGGGTTCTCAATCAAAAGTTTTATTGGTTCCACATTCACATTTGATGACTCTATGATAAATTATTGATTATTTTAAAAGTATAAGCTAAGAAAAAGATTTAAGATCTCTTACTTTAATACCTTGATAAATTACTAATTGTCTAAAAAAAATTAAAAGGGTAAAAATTGATGAAATTAATCGATTAACCTTTATTTTAACACTTTGGAAGCAAATAGAAATATTTGCCAATGACTTTTTTGATTTGTTTTGAATGTAAATTTGTCAATCTACTTCTTCCTTTTTTAACAATTGAAGTAAATTTGACCATTTCAACTAAAGAAGATGAAAATGATAGTTGCATCCGTTGAAAGTTGTAACATCTATATTTTCTTGACCGTGTGAACACAAAATTTGTGTTAGATTAGGAAGGCCACAGAAGATTGTGAAGTATTTAGGGTTCTCACCATTGAAGTCATTGGCATTTACTTAAACGATTAAACCTCACATCACATCAGCAAGAGCTAGTGTGCTTCTGTGTGCTTTCAGTTTTCTTGGTATAAATTTTCATTTCTCATTGATTATGATCAATCGCAATCGGGAATCGAGCTATAATTTATAAATAGCTTTCAAGGTAAAAGAGAGGGGACCCTCAAACCACTGCAATTAATGGCAGGCTAATCTTGACTCCATCATATAGCAACTAGGTATGTATCAAATATTTTCTATTGCATAGTTTATTTTTTCAATGTCTGACATATCTTTGAACCCAAAGTTGCTGAATAGTCGAAACCAGTAGTTCCTACTGTATGGGTGATTAATTAGTGCATAGTAAAAGTAGTGTTAATGCTAGATAATCATGGATCTAACCATCTAAGCAAAAGTGATGTTGCTTCTATTACAACACACTATGTTAACAATTGTGAAAATATAATTTTTTTTAAAAATATTTTTTTCCCTCTAATTACTTATGGGTGATTACCAGTACTGTATTATCGACAAAGAATGGGGAAAAGGATTATAAATAACTAGTGGCTAGTGCAGCAAAGAAAGTACCAGACTCAACGAGTTGATGAAATGTAAATCAAATTTTTTGGCAATCATACAATGCTTTGATTTGGACATATTTTTGGAATGGAGAGTGAAGGGCTAAAAGGGAGGACAACCATGATATCTATGGCTACTTGTGGATTAAAAAAGTTGAAAACATGAATGTAAGGCTAACTTTCTTTGACTAAAACGTTTGAAAGCAAAGTTGGCTACTTGGAGAAGCAATTGCTATGGACACCACCAAGGAGTTTTTGTTTGTTGCTATCGCAAAAAAATTGCCTCAAAAGAAAATGTGAGAATATTCAAGCTTTCCCATCCATATATTGTTGTTTGATTATTATTCCCATTGTGGTTTTTCTGTCTTGTTAGGGCTAAACTTGACACGTGCTAGTCGCGTGAGGGTTTTTTTCTCTTCTTATTATATTTATTTTCCTGAAAGCTTGACTACTTGTGCTCCTAAATTTATTCTTAGCTCCTCCTTGGCTCCCTGATTGTGAGGTTAATTAATAACACTGATGAAGGATCCAAATCATATTACTCTTATCTTGCATGCATGAGAGTTTCTGGTTTTATTGCTGTACACTAATTAGTTTTCATGATCAAATATAAATGATGGGCTTACAATTTCTTTTTTTCCTTTTTCTTTTCTACTTGAAAAGGAAAATTAAAAAAACCAAATTCTTCTTTTACATTATACGGTACAATGTAAATTTAAATTATAAATATATAAAAAGTAGTAAGAACAATATAAATAAAGGTTCCAAATTGAAAAAGATTACCTAACATATAAGTCCATTGTCAATTCGATACCATGGAATCCAATTTGTGCGTACCTTAATTACCAGGGGAAAAGTAATAAAAAGAAAAAGGAAAAGGGAAAGTAAAAGAAAAGGGAAAAAAAAAAAAGAAAAGAAGAAGAGATAAGCAATTGAATAGATTGACAGATATCTTCCCCTTTTTTTAAGCTAAATAGATTGATAGATATCTAGTCATAGAACAAGCGTGTTTATGCAGATAACAACTAACAAGCACATAACTGTATTGAAATGTTTTTCATTTCAAAAATATTTTTTTTAGAACTTTTTCATTTCAAATTAATCCATTTTATCTATTTAAAATTAATCTATTTCATAGTTCAAATTAAATATAAAAAGCTTAAAGTTATATTCAATATTATAACGTTTATAATCTTAAAAGACATGTTCCTTTGTACATATATATTTCATTTCTTTTTTTGATAGAATATATATTTCTTTTAGATAAGCATACATGTACATTTCATAGTTGTGCAGATACCGATGCAAAGTATATATGCTCCAAAAAATGCTCCATTCAAGGCCACAGCCATGTGGTAACATCACAGACCTTGAATGGAGCACTCACCACGCTGTTTAGACCCCACGTTTCTATCACTTAGAGCGTGGGGCTAAAATCTTCTATGCTGAGAAGATACATATCAGTTTGTAAATTTGTAGAAGTCTCTCTTATATAGAAAAGGCTAAAGAGAAATCATCAAATCAATGAAGTTGACATGAGAGGAGCATAGGAGGCCAAGCCAAGCCAAGCCACGCCACATTATTAAAGATTCCTTTGGATAATTCTTGGGAGGCGTGTGCTCTTCACATGTTTAATGGACCCACGTATGGAACCATAGCACCATTGGTATTGCAACCATTGCTCTTTACTTCAGCTTCTATAAATAGAGGACCATATTGCAGAGATTATAGATATAGCAATCAAAAACAAGCTTTTAAACAATTTCAGTTTCTAAGTTCATTTTTCTTGCAAACTTAACTCAATCACCATGTCAGACAAGTGTGGCAACTGTGACTGCGCTGACAAGAGCCAGTGCGTGTAAGTATTTCCTTATCCTTTGCTTGTGTTTCTGCATAATTATTATTTGTTTGCAATTGAACAAGTTTGTTCTACACTCTGGAATTTTGACATCAATCTTAACGTTATTTTGTTATTATTAACAACTACTTATAATACTATGCTTATATATATATATATATATATATATATATAGTTATAACAGTTGTTATTATTATCTTTTTTATGTGGTGAACAAGTTTGCTGCTTCTACATGGTATTATAACTTTATTTGAAAGATTTTTTTATTACTTTATTCTTTCATTTTTCTTCTTGATTTTTTTAATCTTTTCTCACAAAGTTTTCTATCAAGAGTAGGGGATTATTTTAGTTAAATTTTGTGCATATGTGTCTAGAGTCGCATAAAATGCTTGCATCTTGCTACTTGATTTATTTTCAAACCTCTTGCATGCGCATGAGTTTGGAACTTGATACGTAATTTATGCTCATGAATTATTTAAATAACATGAATTTGGAATCACAGGAAGAAGGGAAGCAGCTATGGCCTTGTCATCGTGGAGACTGACAAGAGGTAAGGACATCATATATTCTAGGAAAAAAAAAATTATTTCTTTGTTCATATATTCAAATTCACACACACACACACATATATATAGTGGCCATTAGAGGTCTATTTTGAAAGAGGTCATTGCAAGATAGTTTTAGTTCCAAATATTTCAATGATTTCGAGGAAACAATAATCATCTCTGAAAGTACTGTGAATGAAATAATATAATTCATACTTTATCACTGTTAAATTACCCTTGTTTCATGCAAAATAGACAGTAAAAAAACTGGTATCTTTCAATAAAAAAATACAACACATATTCTCATACTGTCAGCAAAGCCATTAGATAAAGAAGATCCAAACTCAGGATCAAGAACCTCGACAAGCAATTGTCCAAACTTTGTAGCTAGCTGTTGCCATATATGCAGAGAGGTAAAAAAACAAAACAAAACCAAGAAAAAAGTTGCAAATAGAAGGATTAAGCCTCATCCAGTGATATTGTTTTGTGAACCATCTTAATATGATTATGAATACCAATCCTTTCGAAGTTATAAATTTTTTATTAGCATGTTAAGACATGTTTATAGCTATATATGTCTGCTTGCAAGTAGCGTTTCTTTTAATTTTTTTTTAGTTTATTTGTTTAATGTTCACTTTTTCAAAACTTTATTTTTTATTTTTCAAATACAACAACTCTTTAACCAATCAGCCAATTGCTTATCCAAACTCACACCTAATATCTAATGATTCTTATATTTGTCTTGCAGCTACAGCAACACTGTTGTGATGGATGCTCCTGCTGCTGAGCACGATGGCAAGTGCAAGTGCGGTGCTAGCTGCAACTGCACAAACTGCACCTGTGGTCATTAAGCCCATACAATACCAAGAACATATACTATATGCATATGGAATATATGCTGTGTGTAACTTTCATTAATAATGTAATTTGTGCTGAATAACTTGTGTCTTCTGTCACAGTACTTTGTGCTTGTTATTTGTTATGGAGATATATGTGTGTCTCTCAGTCTCAGTCGTGTTTGTGTTTCCTTCATGGTATTTGTTGTATCCTGTAATGGCCATCTCTGCGGCCCTTTGTGTTTAAATTAATAGACTTCTCTATTATGTACGAGTTATGCTCCAATATTCTTTCTAATCTTTTGCTCAATATATATATTAAATGAATAATTTGCTCAATATTATTGCACCTGTTGAAGACTTGAAGGGATAAAGATTTTGCCATATCATAGGAAAATTACTCCATATACCTAATCATTACTCCATATGATCATGACCATAATAAAAGGGATTCTCAGTGTCACATAAATAATCTGCAAGTATTCATGATCATTGATTGAGATTAGGTGCAAACCTAGAGTACATATTGCATCAGATCCTAATTCTCATAATCCTTGTCATCTTTTTCATAAGTTTTCCTTGGATTGTTGAAATGACAAGGCAAGACGTGAAAATTGTTCTTCTTGAGAAATAAAGATAAGGCTCAACAAAGAAACAAACAAAAGAATGAAAAAAACTAATTTGGACCACCTAAAAAAATACTTTAATATAAAAAGCTAAATAAAATATACTTATTGATTTTTTTTTGTTGAAAGTATTGTTAGCAAAAATAAAAGTAGAGTGTGATCCGCAATAAGCAAAAGTAGTTTATTTTTGTGCAAAAAAAAAATTTTGAACCCACAAAAAGCTACTTTACCTAACTTTTTGACAAAAAGGTTAAACCGACTTCAAACAATTAAGCTAACTTAAGAATTCTTTTTTTTTAAAAAGCTTTTTTTTTTTTTTCATTTGTGGGATTCGCAAGCAATACTTTATATAAGCAATAAACCAGTTGATTATCAGCTCCCAAACACCCACTTAATGAACAAAAGGCAATTATTTATTCTTCGGTCAAAAAAGAAAAACAGAGGAATAAAGAAAATGCAACAACACATGCTTACATATGTTTTAACTTAGAGTAATGATACAACCACAATAATTTTATAATGAAGCCTAGGTGGCAAATTGTTATTAGTTATTATCTGGGTCCATTGCTAGCATCATTTTTTTACCTACTATTAACAACTATTATTTAAGATTGTTGTGAAATTGTTGTGCCCTTAGCTTTACTCTTAAACTTAATTGCGAGTCTAATATTGTCACAACAAATTTTATAATTATCAAGTAGCAAGTAATAATTTGTATTCAATAAAAGTGATTTCGTGATGGTTCTATAATCCATGTGAAGGTCCATGTACTAATCACGGTCTTATTAGTTATAAATGAAATTTGCTGTGTCTATAACATTTTTGTAAAATTAATGATCAAGTGATAATTCAATGATAATAATATTTTCTATAATGTCTCATGTTTGTGGTTCAAATCACAAACATAAAATCAAACCAGAACATAACTAAAAAAAAGTTTAGATAAAGAGCTAATACGATCGGTTAGAACTGCTATTTTATTCAACAAAAAGAAGAGAACACGAATTTAAGGAATTAATTAAAAATATATATACTGATCAATACATCCGCATCCCAATATGAAGATTGCTTGGCGACAACGTTATCAGGTTTACTTTAACAATCACCAAAACACCAAAGAACTACGTCCTTGAAAGGTGAAAAGTTGATATTACCTCCATTCAGGTTTACTTTAACAATCACCAAAACACCAAAGAACTACGTCCTTGAAAGGTGAAAAGTTGATATTACCTCCATTAAGTTTGATTGGTGGCATCAGATCCATTCAGAAGCTGAGCTCACAAAAATAATAATAATAATAATTGGTCCTAAATTATTTCTCTAAAAAATATCCAATTTATGAGCTATGTCTCATCCACTTATATTTTTATGGAATGGTATTGCAATTAATTTTTTTCTCTCAAAGTTCTATTATTAGATAATCAATCTGGCATGCAGAAAAAATAAAATACTACATTCAATGGGATATGATTCTATGAGTTCCAATTTTTTTTTTTTAGAACGAAGCTGTGATTCAGCTTTAAATACAATATAAAGATGTGAAGAAACATCCTCCATACACACCAAGAGACCTGCCACATTAATAGCATGTCTAGCAAAACTTGATCAATGACAAATAATATATGATGCTTGATAGTAAATTTAGTAACCGGCAATGAAATAAAGGGTGAGGAAGTTGCCATCATCACAGGTCAGAGCTTCCCTCTGCTTATCAATTGAAAAGAAAAAAGAGAAATGGGGAAAATATGGATACATATAACAGTCAAGAGTAGCGACCCCTCCTCGCTTTATTCTGAAATTTCAAATTTCATGTGGTATGTCATATTTGTAATTCTAAAATCAATTTTTTGAGCTTTAAAATTGTTATTGTCTCAAATGTTTTTCCCAATCTCAAACATTAAAGCCCTCTGCCCGAAGGCACTGACGATGAGCATCTATCCATTTAGCACAAGCATCTTCACCGTGCTCCACGATGCATTCATCTCTCAGCTTCTTAGTGTCAGGGCAAGCACAGCAGATTTTCTTCTTCGGCTTGGTATCTGGACCAGTTGTAACAGCTGACTCTTGCTTTAGTGGTGAAACGCGCAAAGCTAAGGCAGAGGAAGCATTCTCTATGTTCAACTCACCCATTCTCACAAGACGTTCAGGGAATACAGAATACTGAAGAGACAAAGCCAGATAACAAAAAAATGAAGAGTATACATTAAGTTCAGAACAGAGCAAAAGTTAAGAACGAGATGCCGCTGCTATATATGACATAAAATAATACATCCAGATTTCCAAATCCACATGGCAAAGGTGATGTTGATAAGAAAAGAGAAGCAACAAAATCATATTAATTTTCTCCTCCTCAAGATTATAAAAAGGATCTTTTACTTTATAACTGCTAGAACTTTAACAAATTTGAACCCTAGATGTAACTTAATTTAATTTTCTTTTCTTTGCAATTTTTCTTCCCCAATTGATATCGCAAAAATCAAGTTCTATCACAGTGCAAAGAATCAAATAATAAATTTTTGTCTAAGTGTAAAAATACTTATTTACCAGCTACACTTTATAGATGCCAACTCTTTAGATCAACAAAGCAATTTCTCATCAAAAGATTGTCCAAAGGTGTATAATAATATTTGGATAACAAAGTCATACAAATGTAAATCAAAAAATAATTAAAGGGGTATGCTATTGTCCATTTCTTTAGTTTCACCACATGAAAATTGGCAATTTGAAGAGAAAAGTTTAAAACATCAAGGGAAAAAAATCCCTACCATAGATAGCAAACAGAATATATTGTACCTCTTAACCAAGGAATGTAATTACAAGTTATTGTAGATGCAATTCAGAATACACATTATTTAATGCAAAGGCTTACAAACTCAAATCATAATGAAACTATATATGAAAAGGAAAAAAATAAAATAAAAAGGATCAAAGGATCCAAACATTAACCTTCGATCTGTTTAAAAAATTGCCGGTTGTGATGATCTTTATGTTTTAAGGGAAAGGCAAGGAAGCTTAAAGGCATCATCTCATATCATTGACAGTCAAGCAAGCCAAACTCCACTCAAGTCAGCCTTAAATTTCCTCATCCTAAAACCCAAATACTAGAGTTTTAAATAAGCGTCATTCGGAAAATTATTGTATACTCCCGGAGTACCATAAATACGTACTCCCTCCTCTCACATTCATGGTGGGTCCCACTAATTAAATTCATGGTAGGACCCACTATTCATGTGAGAGGAGGGAGTACGCATTTATGGTACTCCGGGAGTACCTAATAATTTTCCGCGTCATTCTTAGATGACCAAAGCCAGCCTTAAATTTTGTTAAGCAGCGCTATTTCAGTAGTAGAAGAAACTAAACAAATTTGCAAAAACATTTCAATCACGTTCATAATAATGGCCTCAACTCATTTTATTTCGTTCCTTACAATGTCACAGAAATGCATGTTTTATACATCCGTCTCTCTTTCTCTCTCTCACCCACACACACACAATCCATTATCCTCATTTTATTTTGTTCCTTACAATCTCAGGAAGAAGAAATTAACAATAAATAAATAAATAAACCATTTTAAGAGTGGTAAACATGGTCTTCTGTAGGTCCCCCAAAAAAAAAAAAATCAATGAGGCGTGAACCCCATATGGGTTTTTCATCAAACAACTGGTGGGCAAAATCAAACATTTCAAAACACATACCAATCAAGCAATTCCACAAAGCAACCAAACAAGAATATGAACCCACAGCATAAAAAGAAAAAAAAATCAAAGATAGACACAACAACCGAACTAACGCACAAACCCCAACATAGTCCTGTGATGTGCAAAACACAAGAACTGATATAGGCATCGCTTCATATGTTTTTGTTTAATATAAGGCATATAATAACAATCAAATATATATATATATAGAAGATCTGCATAGAACAAGAAAGCAAAACAGGAAGAGGGAAAGAGATTTTTACCAAAAAATGAAAAAAGAGAGGGAGAGAAAAGCTGACCGTTGAAAAGCGCAACAACTTGTTGTATTATGTGTTGAGTTGGGTCTTAAAAGGAGAAGAAGAAGAAGAAGAGCAGAAAGGGCTTCTATCTATACTCTATACTGCTTTTACATTTACACACTGTGTTTTCGTTGAAATATTTTTGGGCCCAATTTGGGTTGGGCCTTGGCTTACATTCGGGATATTTCAACATTCAACATAATACACATGTTAGTATACCGTTGGTGATCTTAGACCTGTTGGTACACTAGACTCCCTGTGTTCTAACTTAACAACTAATTCTCTCCATAAAAAAAATACACATGTTGATTACATGAGTTTTTTTTTTTTTTTTTTGAAGGGAATTGATTATATGAGTTAGTTTACATAATACACATGTTTTGAATTATACAAGAAATAAAATAAAATAAAAAAATTGCATACCAAACACAAAAAACATTCTCAAGCTCATTACCAAACACTAGAAAATGAGATAGTTTTCTAGAAAATGTTCTTTGAAAAATGAATAATTTTCCAAAAAACATTAATGCTGAAACAAACAAAGCGAATCTCATAATTGGTTAAGTATATAATTTACTAATTATGCCCCCCAAATATAGTAGTTGTACTAAAATATAGACAAGGCAAACGGTCGGGTCATTTAGGTTGCGGGTCGGGTTGAGTTGGCCCATATTTTTACATTTTAAAAAAAGAAAAACAAAAAAAATTAGATGGCTGAACGCTCTGAACGCTCTCTCTCGCTCGAGGAACAAGCAGAGCTTGCCCGTAGCAATAAAAAAGTTAAAAACGTGAACCATGTCGGATTCTGTGAAGGCCAAAGCTCTGGGTCTTCATCTCCTAGCTTCGTTGGAGGTTCTGGGAGCCTTAATGCTTCATTTAGAGATAAGCTCTTGGGTGAAATACCAGATGCTTACACGCAGGCATTCGGATTTGAAGAGTTTATGGACGATGATGCCGAGTCGGACAATGAGGTGGAAGCGCTCAGGCAAGGGATGGTAGCTGTGAAGTTCTCGAAGGAGCTCAAACAGGAAATTCGAAGACCATGGATGAGAGCACTGATTGTGAAGGTATACGGCCGAGTTGTTGGATTACATTTCCTCCAAGCTAGACTGTTATCTCTTTGGAAGCCAGCTGGGCATTTGGATGTTGTAGACTTAGAGCATGGCTTCTTTCTCATAAGGATGTCATTGAAGGAGGATGTTGAGAATGTTTTGAAGAGAGGCCCTTGGTTCATAGGAGACCATTTCCTTTCGATTAGACCATGGGAACCGGATTTCAAGCCGGAATCAGCCAATGTGGCCTCCATTGCCGTTTGGATTAGGCTTAGTGGGTTACCTATTGAGTACTACAATGCTAAGGCTCTCCAACACATCGGAAAGGCTATTGGCAATGTGCTCAGGATTGATACCTTTACAGCAACTGAATCTAGAGGTAAGTTTGCAAGATTATGTATTCAAGTTGATGTGGATAAGCCGCTTATCACTACGGTGATGATAGGGAAACTTCAACAATCTATTACATACGAGGGGATTCATAATTTATGTTTTGAGTGTGGAAGAATGGGCCATAGAAGAGAGCTCTGTCCTTTTGTTGTTAGGCCGGTGCCGCCGTGTGAGGAAGCGGAGGTGGCAGGTGCAGGTGTTGGGGATGCAAGCGCACACGTTGTGCATGGTGCTAACAACGTTGAGGAAAAAGAGGGACCACATGAAAAGGACGATGCCGTTAGAGAAGATTTGCGTGAAGGTACGTATGGTCCCTGGGTGGTTGTGGCACGAAGAAAGAAGGAGACTAAAATCCAAAGGAGTAGTGCGGCTGGTCCTGAACGTGGTCATACTTTTGGGCAGAGGAGCAACGGCCAACATTTTGTTAATAGAAGGGATTGGGCTGGTGTGGGAAAAGAAGGTGAATCCTTTGGGCTTAACAGGGAGACAAAGAGAAAGTTGTCTCCCTTAAGGATCCTGGAGAAAGCCCAAGTTGAGCAGGTTATTCACAGCTTAGGGAAGCAAGCCCATTCCGGTCCGGCCCAAGATGCAGGGATTAAAGCTAAAGGCCCAATCATTGATAAAGCCCGAAGGAATACCTCTGTTAAGGGCATGAAAGCAGCTGCGCGTTCTAAAGCTGGAGCTATTCCTCTGTTTTGTGCTGCTGGCGAAGGTAAGAAGAAGGGTGGCGCTGATTTGAGCAGCAAGGCGAGGAGCGCGTCGGTGCTGTTGAAGGGTCAAGCCGGTGATGGTGTTGTGGTTGAGATGGGCCATTTTGCTGTGCCTGGGATGGGGCGAATCGGTGAGTCGCGAATCAGAGCTCCGTTTCCTGATGGTGACTTCCGATTCGCTGCCGGTGATGTGTCAGCGAGGAGGCCGGCTCGGGAAGAAGATACCGAGGGTTTTTGCAGTGATCAGAGTGGCCGGGAGGTAAGCAAACTGAACTGGGAGTACGGGTTGGAGTATCATGAAGTTCAGGATGCAGAGGAAGCGATGGCTGATTGTAATGAGGGCTTGATGGGCTGTCTTGGTGGATGCGCTGTTGAGGGAGATGATCGGCCTGATCATGGGTCTTTAAGGGATGGGAGTGAGGGCTGTGTAGATCTTGATGCGGTTCAGATGGAGTTGGAAGGTGGGACTTCCCAATGAGGGTTGTCAAATCCCTTTTCTTGTAGTTATTATGAATTGCATCATTTGGAATTGTAGAGGTGCTTTAAAGCCCTCATTTCAAAAGCGTGTTGGGGATTTGGTTCTGAAGCATAATCCAGTTATTTTGGTGGTAATGGAAACTCGTGTTGGGGGAAATAGAGCAAGGGAAATCACTGAGAGGCTTCCTTTTGATAGAGCTCTTCGCTCTGATGCAGTTGGGTATACTGGTGGAATTTGGGTGCTGTGGAATTCTGATAGAGTTAACGTTGCTCATTTGGCCAGCACTGAGCAAGAAATTCACTTTACAGTTAAGGTACGAATTTCAAACGTTTTGTGGCTTTTCTCTGCTGTGTACGCTAGTCCTAGGTGTGCCGAAAGACATATTTTATGGAATAATCTTATGGAAGTAGCAGACCTTCACAACATGCCGTGGGTTATAGCAGGGGACTTTAATGAGCCGTTGGTAAATGATGATAAATTTGGGGGTAGAGCGGTGAGTGTAAACAGCTCTCTTTTGTTTAAAGAGTGTTTAGATAAATGTAATATGATGGATATCGGATTTGCGGGTCCTCGCTACACTTGGTCTAATAGAAGAGAAATTCGAGCATTGATTCAGGAGAGAATTGATAGGTTCTTTGTGAACCCCCAGTGGTGTCTGCTTTATCCGGATGCAAAAGTTACCCATCTCCCTAGGCTCCATTCTGACCATTGCCCTGTTTTGTTAGAGATGCAGCCTAGAGCTTGTGGTGGGAGGAGGAGGCCGTTTAGGTTCCAAACTTGCTGGTTGTTGGACCCTACCTTTCCTGATGTGGTTTCTCATGTGTGGGGGGGTGCAAATAATTTTGTTGAGGCCATTGATAGTTTTACTAAGAATGTTGTGGATTGGAATAAAAATCAGTTCGGGAATATTTTTACGAGGAAGAAAATTCTGATGGCTAGGATCTATGGTATTCAGAAGGCTATTGCTAATAAACCCTCTAGCTTTCTTCTCAACTTGGAAGTGGATCTCCTTAGAGATCTTGACCTTGTTCTTAATCAGGAGGAGGAGTTATGGGCTTTGAAGTCCCGGGTTAATTGGCAGGTTCAGGGTGATCGCAATACTTCCTTTTTCCATGTGTCGACTTTGGTTAGAAGGAATAGGAATAAGATCATGGCAATTAAAAACTCAGTGGGGGATTGGATTCACGAGGAGGGGGATATTAAGGAGTTTATTAGAAGCGGGTTCAATGAGATATACTCGACATCTCATGAGCTTGTTTCAAGGGAGGACCCTAGTTGTTGTCAGTGCCTGGCCAGCCTTTCGAATGAAGATAGGGAGAGTATTGGGGGAGAGGTTTTAGAGGAAGAAATCAAGGCTGCCTTATGGTCTTTAAAGCCTTTTAAAGCCCCAGGTCCGGATGGGCTTCATGCGGGCTTCTTCCAAAAATTTTGGCCAGTAGTGGGGAGCTCTATGATAGAGGAAGTCAAGCGGGTTTTTAGGAGTGGGAAAATGCCTGAGCATCTGAATAAAACTCTTATTACTTTGATTCCTAAGATCCAAGGTCCGGAGACTTTAGGTAATTACAGACCTATTAGCCTTTGTAACACGATGTATAAGGTGGTAACCAAGATCATTGTGGCGAGGGTGAGGCCTTTCTTGGAAAAGATCATATCTCCCCTTCAGACGGCCTTTGTTCCAGGTAGAAAGGGTATAGACAATGTCATCATTGCCCAAGAAATAATTCATTCTCTTGGGAAAAAGAAAAGGAAGACAGGGTACATGGCTATAAAGATTGACTTGGAGAAGGCTTATGACAAGCTTGAGTGGGGTTTTATTCGAAGTATGCTTACCAGGATTAACCTTCCCACAAAGCTCATAGATGTTATTATGAGTTGTGTGTCGACAGTCTCCACTTCCATTTTATTTAATGGGGAAGCTTTGGATCCGATTTTTCCCTCTAGAGGGATAAGGCAGGGTGACCCGCTTTCCTCCTATCTTTTCATCATCTGCATGGAATTTCGTGGTCAGCTTATAGAAGAGAAGTGCAACTTGAAGAAATGGCAGCCAGTTAAAACTTCTCAAAGTGGTCTTGTCTTCTCTCATTTGTTCTTTGCGGATGACCTCATCCTTTTTGCTAAAGCAGATTGGGTAAATTGTTCCGCCATTAGAGATGTTCTTGATGTTTTTTGTGATTTATCTGGGCAATCAGTGAGTGAAGCCAAGTCGAGAGTGTATTTCTCTCCTAATGTAGATAGAGACACTAGGGAATCTCTTTGTGACATTCTTGGCTTTGCTTCCACTCCGTTCTTGGGGAAGTATCTTGGCTTTCCTTTAAAGCACCCTGGCTCTTCTTCCCAGGAGTATAATTTCATTCTTGACAGAGTGAAAAATAAGCTGTCGGGTTGGAAGGCTAACATGCTCTCTATGGCAGGGCGGAAGGTCCTTATTCAAGCCTCGCTGGCTGCTATTCCTTCATATGTGATGCAGTGTACCCTTTTGCCTGGTAGAATTTTGGATGGCTTGGATAGGGTGAATCGAAACTTCTTGTGGGGCTCTTCGGAGGTAGCCAAGAAGATTCATTGGGTTGGTTGGGATAAGGTGATAAAGTCTAAAGAGGAAGGGGGGCTTGGGTTGCAATCAGCTAAAGGCAAGAATATAGCCCTTCTGGCTAAGCTCAACTGGAGGTTCCATTCTGAAAAGGAGGCTCCTTGGGCTAAAGTTTTGAATCTAAAATATTGCAACCAGAGGAGAGGAGTTGTCACCAATGCTAATAGGCTTCCTTGTTCTCACATTTGGGCTGCAATGAAAAAAGGTATGAATACTTTCAATAAAGGTAGCAGGTGGCTGGTTGGTAGAGATAGCAGTCTTAATGTGTGGGAAAGCAAGTGGACGGATGGAGGCTCTCTTAGGGATTTGATTCAAGGTCCTATCACAAGGGAGGCTAGTCTTTTGGAAGTTAAAGACGTTATGATAGATACGGGTTGGGATTGGGGGAAGATTCCTTTTGATCTTCCTGTAGAGGTTAAAAGGTTGATTCAAGCAACCCCGGTGACGTTGTTGAGTAGAGGTGTTGATAAGTTGGCTTGGTCGGGGTCTCCGAAAGGCACCTTTGATCTAAAGAGTGCTTATAGGTTTGCCATGGGGGATGATTGTTCAACTTCTTTTACAGCTCATTGGATTTGGAAAGTGAATACCCTTCCAAGAATTAGAACCTTTCTTTGGAAGTGCGCCCATAACAGCATTGGAGTCAAGGTTTGCCTAGAAAGGAGGGGTATTGGTCATGAGACTGCTTGCCCTTTATGTCAGGAAGGTGATGAAAGCATTTTACATGCCCTGAGAGACTGCCCCCTTTTAAGATGCCTTTGGAGTCAGTTGGGGGTTTTATCCTCTAATCAAGCCTTTTGGAGGAGTAACCTCCATGATTGGCTTATGTTCAACAGCAAGTATAATCACAGGTTAGGTGCTACTCTTTTGCCTTGGAAAGTTGTTTTTCCTTTTGCTGTGTGGAATGTTTGGAAGAGTAGAAACAATATGGTGTTCAATGGGAAAAGTAGGAACCCGAAGCTAGACTTGACAATTATTAACCAAGCTATGGAATTTTTTCATTGCCTTTCCTCTCCAAGGCTTCTGACCCAGAATGTTCTGAGGAGGATTAGATGGGAGAAGCCTATCCAAGGTTGGTGGAAGCTCAACACAGATGGTTCTTGTAGTGGTAACTCAGGTTTGGCTGGTTGTGGTGGATTGGTTAGGGATGATGCTGGTAGGTGGGTTATGGGTTTTAGTAAGAGGATTGGTCTGACTAACAGCTTTGCCGCTGAGCTGTGGGGGCTAAGGGAGGGCCTTCTGATTTGCTGCAGCCTTAACATAAATGCTCTTGAAGTTGAGATTGATGCCAAGTCTATTGTGGATGCCTTAAGGAATCCTTCCTATGTGAATAACGTCATATCGCCTCTTATAGATGATTGCAAGCTTCTGATCTCTCGCATTCCTCAGGTGTGTATTAAGCATTGTTTCTGCCAGGCAAACAGGTGTGCTGATAGCCTTGCTAGAATGAGTTTTTGTCTAGTTTCTGATTTTTCTACTTTTGATAGTCCGCCTGTGGACTTATTAGATATTGTTGAGGATGACCTCAATGGGGTTTTCTTTAATAGGGTCTGTTCTGGGAGTGTTGCTGCTCCTTAGTTTTTTGTTATGAATCTTATTTTCACCAAAAAAAAAAAAAAAAAAAAAAAAAAACAAACCACTGCACACCCTTAGTGCGATGATTACTCCACAAGTATAAGTGCTTGTGGGATGTGAGGGGCAAGGGCCAGAGTTCAAGTCTCTCGGATGGAGCTTCACACACATATACACTTAGATTAAGTTAGAGTAGAAATTTTATCTTGTATAAAAAAAATAAAGAAATAAAAACAAAAACAAATAAATGCCAACTTCTTAGAGAGAATGAAACAAATCAAATAGTTAGACTATTTGTTAACAATTTATTGTTATACATGTGATGTGAAAGGAAAAAAATAGACAAACCAAAAAACATAAAAATTTCCATCTCTTTGCAATTTAAATAGTTTTGACTTTTGAGCATGACTAAAATTCTTTACATACTTCAAATTTAAATTTCACTAATGATACCATTCCCATAAAAGAACCAAAATAATAATAATAATTACTGTAAGGACCAAAAAAGAGAGTTATAGCCCAAGCCCACTTAGAATAGTAAGATGTTCCCCTCAAACTTGGCCCAAATCAATGAAATTTGTAATAGATGGGAAAGAATAACATCAACGAGCTCTACTCGAGGACACTAATATTCAAGTATCATATTTATGTTTAAGAAATGAATAAGCATCAAGCTTTACACAAAGGCTCCCGAGGAAGCAGAGTTCATATGGAAAATAACACTATTCTGTGCTAAAACTTGAAATGGAGTAAGAATTTTTTTTTCCTGTGCTAAAACTTGATTCAGGTTCATTTTTTTTCTTGTGCTCATGAGATCTCATGCCATTAAAGAGAGTTCTAGAAACCGGTTGTAATGTTCTTTCCACCAAGGGAGAACTTCCAACTCTGGATTTTGCTTTTTGCTAAGTCTAGGCTCTTCTAAATACATGTTCAATTGAGTTTTTTTTTTTTTTTTTTTTTTTTTTTTTCTGGCACTATTACAACTTTTATAATACTCAAATTCCTAATCATTAAAAAAAACTGCAATTATTTTTTTGAGTCACTATTGAATTATTTTGTTTTGTTTACTATTTGTCACTTAGCAAGAAATAAAACTAAAGAGTAATAGAAATTTTGTCTTTAAGTAGTCATCCACTTTCTTTTCTATTGCTGAAAGTATAACAAGGGGCATTTGGTTCACTATGATGTGTTTTTAATATGATACACATTACGATAATGTAACATTAAAGTTTTTGGTTTATTTTATTTTTTCTAACATTGCTATAATTTAAAATTACAAAACATATCATATTATCTTAATCTCATCACCTTCCTAAACAATATAATGTTGTATTATTGTATTAGTATTACATTAATATAAGATTACAATAATGTAATATTATGGCGTAATGTAACATTACAGCATACCAAACCCCTGCTAAGTAGTTGTTCTCATGAAAAGTTATGTCTCCTTCTTTACAACAAGGCCCTCATATATTAGCCTTTAGCATGCGGTTGGTTTTAATATATTTACTAAATCAATTGGAATGATATTGGATAACTTTTTCAGCAATAAGGGCTGAAGTTTTACAACTAAAATCTACACAATAGAAACCTGAAATTAGGAACTGTTTTACAGCAAAATCAAGCTAGCACATGCAATAAAATCCAGCTAGCAATTGTCTCAATTTTCAACACTCCCCTTAGATGACCACTCGCAAAGAATATGCCTCGTTAAAACCTTGTCAATGAAAAATCTAATGGGAAAAAACTAGTGACAAAAGAAAAAGAGTACAATATTCTTGTAAACCTTTAAATGCCTTTGAATTGCCTCATTAAAACCTTGCAAAGAAAAATTTAATGAAAAAAAAAAAACCTAAGCAAAGGAAAAAGAGTACAATCAACACATGTCATATTGAAATTTTACTCCCCTCATGAGCACATGGAATAATTTTCATTATGTGCATCAAATAAGTAAATAACTATGTGAGAATTATAAAATTAGAAATAACATGATAAAAATAAAGCTGTCTGATGTATCACATCCAAATTGAGAGTAACGCTATAGGCATTGGAGAAATCACAAAATTTTTCACACCCATTTCACAAGTACTTACATCACCTGAGCTCCGCTGCCATATAGATGCAACGTGGGTATGAACAATTTTAGGATCACAAAATTTTTTACAATTTTTTTGCCACAATTATGACTTGAGAGATTGTAATTGGTGAAGAAAAAATAGTAAGTCCATGTGTAATCAATAATTAATCATTCACGGTCTGCCACGTCAAAATTATGGCAAAATAGCTGTGGAATAATTTGTGTAATGGTCTTAAAACTTTTTTTGGGGGGGTGGGGTACGTGTAGTAATAGGGGTGTACGTAATATTATCCATTTTTTGTCATGGGAGGAGTGTCTAACTACGAGATGGGAGACTGATGTCATGAGTAACTGCAATTAACAATAACTGATCCAAAGAAAACTGTGAGAGACAAGGATCACAATGGGGTTAGTCAGCATGTGAATAGCAATTTGTGCACCAACTTCAACTTCAACTTCCATGGCAATACCAATATACGCCTAAGGAAACTGCAATTTAAAGATCATTCCTAAATGCCCACAACTTTAGCTGCCAACACAAGCCACATGTGGCAGCTCAATAGTAGCTTTGCTTTTGTTTAGAGATCAATTTTACGGAAAAATCTTGCAACTGGTTGAATTGATGAAGTGGGCAGTACATATTTTGTTTTATAAAAATCTCGATTTGTTACTTAATTAAAGTTTTTGCTATAATTTACAAGCCCACTTTGAAATCTAGAGAATTCTAGAAAAATAATATGAATTTTTTTTTTTAAGTCAAATATACTTTAAGATCTTCATCAAGATTAGGACTCTCTATAGTTTTCAAGATTACTTTTTCATAAAATTCCAAAATTCTTTTATTTATCTATTTTAAAATCAGGACCCTCTAGAGATTTCAAGATAACTCTATCATAAAATTCCTAAAATCTTTTATTTATCTATTTTAAAATTAGGACCCTCTAGAGTTTCCAAGATAACTTTATCATAAAATCCAATTTATCCATTTTAAAATGAGAATAACACATCATCAACATATTTAAATAAATGTTGACTATCAAAAGTTTGAAATTTGCCAATGCAACAGGTCACCCGATGGAAAGGGACTTGGACTAACAAGATTCCGGTCTTGGGTTCGAGTGTCCCCCCCACCCCACTGCGTTGGTGTTCATCCTTTTCACAGTTGCCCTGGGCGCGTAGGGGTTGTCCCATTCCCCGTAAACTTTTTTGTTTACCCAAAAAAAAGTTGATATCTATTTTAATTATTAGTGATATGACAAAATCTAAATTATTTTTTTCATCTCAAATGAATAGATAAATTTTAGAAACACATAGGAGTATCTTAAGAATTTTAGAGGATTGTAATCACCACCCCTTAGTTACGAGAGGAGACATAATTCAAAAAATTTAAAGCTAAAATCATCAATGAAGAATCTTGTAGTCCAATTGACACTTCTTGATATCTCCAATGAAGACAATCAAAATTTTAAGGTTCAAATCTCCCTTGCCCCACTATTGAAATATCAAAAAATAAAAATAAAAAACTTTTTTTACTGGAAAAAAAACTACACTCACTAACATTTATAAATTTTGTATCTTTAAAAATGCATTATTAATTTATTATAGAAAGCAAAACAAACATAAACCTAGCTTGATATTTAAAACAAGAAATAATTGCCAGTGATCTTAGGAATAATACAAATTTTATTGTATGAGTCTTCAAAATTGATGTTTCACCTATATGATTGATGTGATACCAATCATATTTATTGTCACAACAATATACAAGTTTTTGTAGTAAATATAGTTATAATAACTTAGAGAGAGCAAATAAAGAAACTGACACCTTGACTATTTAAGACATTACGTGCAAGAATAGTGTTAGGATTTAATATTCCTACAAATTTTACTACATAAATTTTATACACTAATATTTGACCATTCAGAAAAAAATAATCAGACATTCATATGTTATGTTTTTTCAAGTCCACCAATTTACATTTATTATCACATCAATTTGTAAAAATTATGCTTACCAAAAAAATTTTGTAAAAATTATGTACTAAAATCTGTAATATCTTGTGCTACTTCCTTTTCCTTGGTGCAAATCATAATATCACGAGACATTTGCTTGGCATTCTGAAGAGCAAAGGCAGTACTGTCCCATAAAGGTCTACCAATTTTACTTTTTCTCCCCAATCTCACCAATTACAAATCGAAACGAAGATCCAATAAGTTATGATTAATTAATTTTTCAACATTAGCAAGCAAGGATTATAATTGGCACAAACGCAAGCAATTTAGGATATTTCAATGACAAACTACAAAATGATGGATCAAACTGTAGAAGATCATGTTGGAAAAATATCATAGAGTGAATAAAAAATTGATGTTTTCTATGTTCACTTGAAGATGTTATTAAAAGTGGTAAAAATTCTGAGTCCCACATAGGAAAGAAAAGAGATAATATATGAGTTTATATGCTCATGAGTTGGACATTAGGTTGGGTTTTTGGCATATGTGGATTGGGCATACTTGTCCAAATAATAATATTTTATTATTTTAATTTTTGAGCTAGGTAACGTATAAATTTTCATAACCCTTGTTCATAAAAACTACTTTTCAGAAAACTCTCCTAGTGATAATATTTTGTGCATTCATTTTGTGTCAAAGAGAGAGAAAGAGACATTGAGTAGTTCGCAGAGCACAACTTTGTGTGTTTCGTTTTCGTGTTGTAGATCATTTTATCTTGGGAGACAGACGTCTGTGAGCCTCAAAGCATCTCAGTAATTGTGTAAGGGGTGAAATCTGCTTTAAGAATGTAAGTTTTTAATTATTTACAAATTTTTTCATATATATATTCAGTAATTGTTTATTGTTCTTGTCTATCATATCTATTTGTGTTTTTGCTTATATTTAGATCTGTGTGTTGTTCCTTTTGCCTTATTACAAAAGTGAATTGTTGAAATATATCCAACCGTCTATCGTAAGAGCTTCCATCTCACCACAATTCCACTGATTAGACAGAACAGCACTATCATGGTTGGAAATTAGAATAATTCCTATGTCAATGGAAAAGGAATTGGTACTGCACAAGGTTGTTTAGGCGGTAAATTTCGTTAATTTGCTTTAAGATTTTATGATTTGGTTATGAAAAATTGAAAAAAGCATTTTGTTTAAAGGTAAAGTGGGTGGGAATGATAAAGATACTAGTGCCCGAGAAGTATAACAGGAATTAAACATTCTCATTGTCGTGTACATGATGACATATAAGTGGAGCAATTTACAAGGATCTTCATTACATGATGCCAAAAGTACAGAAACTAAAGTATTTCTAAGATCCTCAAAGATTTGAGCAAAGATTGCAACCCAGACCCCACTTCACTTTCTTAGAGTTGAAGCATAATCAGACTCTAACCAAGGTTTAAGTTACCTGAAATTCAATATGTGCTGTGTCTCCAATTTTCTCCTCCTCCAACATACCCCTGCAACCTCACATCACAGGACAGAAAACCAATAAAATCCACTTGGGTGAAAACCAGAGTTCAAAATCAATTCCAGCTCAAACTCATTCAATTAAAGTATAACCAAGCAGCAGGCAGAGGGAGAAAACAACAGCTTCATTAACTGTCCACAACAATTCGAATTCCCTCATGATTGCACCTTAACAAAGTGACTGCAAAACTAATCATACTTCTCTCTCCATGAGTACACAAGAAAGAAAACCCAAGAAAGTGCCAACGCAATATCCCCAAAAACCTGCCTTGGCCAATCAAAAGCAAGATCCTCAAGCTTCATCCCAAAATATACTCTCCAAACAGCCATGGAGATGTGAAGAAACACACATCCCTTAGCAAAAAAACTCTGAAACTCTCTGTCCTGAACAAAACCCACCATGAACAAAAGGGACCCTATTGCAAATAAAAGCAAACCCGAGAAGGAATCGGAGGTTCCAATCAGTAACTGATCATGGGGTGTTGATCCTTGAAGCTTAATCGCGGTCTCGAGGCCATGGCCAAACACATAGACCTCATGGGAGTAAAACATCATTAAAGCTCCACAAGTCAGAGCAATCCCAGAATGGAGAATACATATCAATAAAAAACCAGATGATCCCATTGATAAAAAAAAAAAATTCAAGTTTAACTTCCTTCTCCTATATTAAGGTTAGCTCCAATCTCAATTCAACAATGGCTTAACAACATCAAAATCCTTTTGAACCACAACTTTCAATGCAGAGTCATAAGAAAAGCAGAAAAACCCAAAACCCTACTCTTTACTGTGAATAATTTATCAAAATCAATACCAACCTATGAATCCAATTGTAAAATTAATAGGAATACAAATAAACCATTGATCAGAACCCAATCTTAGATTTTACCGTACAATTCTAAAAACCCAAATGAACCCATTGACTAAAACCACATATTGCTTCTCCTATCAATTTAACAACAAGCTTATCCAAAAAAAAAGACAAAAACCACATAAACCCAAACCTCGATATTCAATACTCAGTACAAAGAAACAAAAAGACACAGTAATTAGAGAGAGAAGAAAACCATGAATCCAAAACCAAAAAGCTGAGGCAATGAAGGGAGATGAAGCTGAAAAGGGTTTGTAACAAGTGGGAGTTCTTTTTTGGTAGGAGAAAGAAAAGGGCAGAGAGACAAGAGTGCAGCGTGCACTAGCATTAAGGAGGTTTTAGTTTTGGAGGGTTTTTATTTATTTAATTATTTATATATTGGGGTTTTGGATTTTAGAGATTGCTTCCTTCTCCATATCCTAAAACCATGCAAAATAGTGCCATGCTTTTCTGGTGACTTCCTGTTCATGGTATGGTACTAGGACCATTTGATATAAGTTTAGGATTCTAAAAAAAAAAAAAATATATATATATATATATATATATATATATATATATCTCTCAATTTAGGATTCTTAAAATAATAATATAAAAAAGAAGGATAACAGTTAAGAAATCATTATTAAAGTGTGTTCATTTTCTTTTCTTTTCTTCTCTAACTCAATTTATTGTCCACTAGTTAGACAAAGAGATGGATAATAACTTTAATGTGAGTAAAAAAGGTAAAGGGTTATCTTTAGGATGAAATTTATACTTATCTTGAATTGACCTTTGTTATTCTTCTCCTTCTGTTGAGCTACTAAACATTAAAATATCCCCCGATAAATTTTGAATGCTTATCCGAATTTCACTCTTGCTAATTTATTTATGGGAGAAGCTATAATAAGGATATTATATATAGATCTATCACAATTGTTCAAACAATTTTGAGTAATGCTACTATCATAAACTATTTTACAATATTTTTACAAAATATTGATGTAGTCAATTTCTTGTTGGTTTCATCTAGACCCACCATTAATATCACTTTTTTATTTACTAGTAGTAATAATTACTCACCACATTAACAGTTTGTGATTATTCAACAATTTTATAAAATATGATGCTAGAAAGTTTTTAATTTTGGATTAAATCAGTGAAATAAAATTATCTATATTTATATCTTTACTTTAAGGTTTAGTCAGTTTTGTATCATGTATGAAATGCTTAGATATTAAATGCTTTTAATTACAACAAAAATTAACTGTTATACATATAATTGACAGATTACATTATATTGTGAAGGGGATACGGCACCATTGATTTCAAATTTCCATTAATACATTCATTGCAAGAAGAAGTTATTGATATCTTGATGTGAAATTGCAAATTGCATATAGTCAACAAAATTTGCTTAATAGCCATTTGATTATGGATTTTCTTCTTAATGCTTCTCATGTTTAGTTTAATTGCATATTGGAAGGCGTCAAAGAAGACTATGAAAAAATCAATGCCTTCATTTGTTAAATTTATCCCTTAATTTTTTATGTTCCACACCAAATTCAGAGTTGCTTTCCATTTCTTCCAATGGACTTTTTTTCCATTTTTAAATTTCAATATTGCCTTTTTATTCTATGCTGATCTTAGCTTGATATTCTTTGATCTAATGTTGATGGGTGCAAAGCAATAATGGGATATTTTATATCAAACAAAGTAGCTGTACTGTTTTGCTCTGTGCAGCAAACCAATGACAAAGTATCTTATTTTATCCTATAGATTAAGATCTCCACAGAGGCCGACATCATTGTGTAGTCTCCCATACAGCTGTTTAGGGATAGGGATTGGGATTCTTCTTTTAATAATAATAATAATAATTTTAAAAAGCCAAAAAAAATAATAATAAAAAAAGTTGAGCTACAAAGGGAGTAATTTTCACAGTATGATCTGTAAAGAGGGTCAAAGAAGTTACCTAATTATATATAATGAAGAGAGCAAGTAAGGTTTTCTGCCTTCAATACAGGGGAAATGGCTAAGGTTGCCTTTGTTTGAGTTTATAAGTTCTTTTCTAAAATCTTAACTCAATAACTTAAAACCTTATAGATGAATGAGCACTCCTCTCCTATAAATCAATGTTTTACTAAAAAGAAATACTATGTCTGTAATATTTTTACAACAAATTTTAAGTAAAAAATTGTTACTAGTTGGAAATAAAAAAAAATAATTTCAATGGTAAACTAAATTAGAACAAATAATAATTTGCCACCTAAAATTTTACTAAAACGCTAACTTTTTTTTTGATACAGAAAAATGCTAACTACTCACCTATTAACCACATGAAATTTCCACTTTTTTTTCATGGAATTTACTAACTTATTGTTTAATTAATTTATTAAAAATTAGATTTTAATATTAAAATGTTCCAACAACTATCACGTCACATACAACTATTTGTATTTAAAAATGAAAAATTATCCTGTAAAATTTAGCCAATAGAAGTCCGATGCTAGCATTTTTAGTTTTTTACTCTGTTGAGGTTTTAACCAAGTCATTCCACAATGAATCCACATGATGATTTACGTGACCTTAAAAATAAAACAGATTATTTTCTTCGATTGAATATCTAATGGGAATTTCGTGGTACGTAATTAGAAAGAAATTCATATTTTCACTTTTGATTTATCAACATATACGACTGCCGACCCAAAAAAAAAAGTCCATAAAACAAAATAGAACAAAAAAAAGAAAGAAAGAGGAATTGATAATCCATCCCCTGGTCTGGGCTTGTTAGAAATTAGTCTGCAAACTTTAAATGAAATCGTAGGAGTTGTATTTAAAGAGTCATTTTTTTAGTTCATTTTAATCCAAATTTAAGAAAGTTAAAATACAGTAAATGAACAAAGTTTGTGTAACTACTATTAATTTGGATAAAATCTTAACAGTTTCATTTTAATATAAATTTTAAGCAACCATCAAATGTAACAATTGAAAATTTTTGTACTAATTGCGATGAGGTCCCCACCCCAATAAAAAGGGCCTTTAACCTTAAGTCAAAACAAAAATCTTTAGAAATTTTTTTCCCAATTTCAATGATAACTTGTTTCTCAAAAATAAATAAATAAAATTCAATGATAACTTCAATAATAGGCATAACTACTCTTTAACATGTGCAATACTCTATAAAGTTTGACAAAAAAATATTCATATATGATACATAATTTATTAATATCAATAAATAAATAAATAAGGAAATTAACATGGGCATTAATACTCTAGAAAGTTTGATAAAATAATATTCATATATGATACATAATTTATTAATTTCAATAAGTAAATAAAAAAATCAAATTAAAGAAGTAGAAAAGAACATATCTTATTTAATTAGATTGAGTTGAGAGAATATCAAACTTAATTTAACCATAATACATTAAATGTTTGGTTGCTTTATCTAAAAGAACAAGAAGTTTTAATTAGATTAAACTAAGGACAAAGTTTAGTTACAAAATTGGTTGTAGCTTAAGGCTATAAACTCACTCAATAAAATAAATACTACAACATATTTTAAAAATCTAACCGTTGAATTGCATGTTCTTTATGCCCTTAATACACATGTTGAATTTTGTGTTAATCAGATATTATTTACTATATGATCTCTAAGCTTATATTTTGTGCATAATTTTAAATTACAAAAACTTGCAATTTAAAAAAATTTATTGATGACATAGCTATTGATCTTTAATTTTTTTGAAATTTTTCAAGCATGGAGGATATAAAAAGAAGATGTAATCCAATGGTAAATTTGTCAAAATTCACCTCCAATAAAAAGATATTAAGTAAATTTGTAGTCTAAGGCTATAACTAATTTTGTAGCTAAACTTTGTCCTTAAACTAATATACTTTAGCATTATTTGCAACTCTAAAGATAAATAAATAAAAACTGGCTAAAAAAAACTTTTGGTCTTTAAAATTTGGAGTTCTTTTCATTTTGATCCTTTAATTTTCAAAATTTTTATTTTAGTCATTCACGATTGATTATGGTTTCATATTGAAAGAAAAAGTTAATACAAAATAGAATCAAATATAAATGGTCAAAATAAAAAAATTTCAAGTATAAAGGACCAAAATAAAGACAATTTCAAATTTTAAGGGCCAAAAGTATACTTTAATCTAATAAAAAAAAAACATATCAGAATGACAATTTTGGGAAAATGTGAGTTCTTAAAAATTTATGTGACAATGTTAAAAAAAGTCAACAAAAAGTCAAATGACTTTCAATTTATATGATATAGATAATAGATATAGATATAAATTAGGCTAAAATGCAAACTATTCCCCTAAAGTTTAGGGTATTTGAATTTTACACCCTGAAATTTTAAATTTTGGATTTTGTTCCTGGAAGTTCTATTTTATTTGCATTAACAGTTCCTCCATCCATATTTTACATTAAGTATCTCATAAGTTTGCCAATCATATTTAGTTTGTCCAATAAAATGATATCACATGTCATAATTTGTTGTTATTAGACTGTACTTAAACAGTATTTTACTTCTTGCTATTTGACTGCACCTAAACAATTCATTCATTTGTTTTTTTTTTTTTTTTTTTTTTTTGAAAACGAAGTACTTTTTTTTTATTAGTTTGATTTATAAATTATGAGAAAAGTACTACAATATTTGACATTAAAAAAAAATGCAAATATTTCAAAAACTAGTTCTAGTGATGTGGCGTCAACATCTAATGCCAATATCCCAATTTTTGATAATTCTTAAACAAAATTTCATAAAACACTTTGATTACGAAAGATGATTTTCTAAAAAACTCTTTAATTTTTGAAAGGGAGATTATTACTAAATTTAATACATAATCAATCATAGATGTTTTTTAGAATTTAAAAGAACATTGAGTTCCATTTTAATAGATGGTTTAGTTGGAATATAGTAAGAAAAATTATTTTGTGTCGTTTCTTCTATTGATATTTTGCTAATATCCGATAGACACTACTTTGGATTCGCATGAAATTTCTTTTATTCCTGTCCCCCCCTAAATTCAAATTCTAGTTCTTTCCTGACTCTTGACATGGACTAGCCAAGGAAAGAGAAGGAAGTAAACTAAGGAAGGCGAATGGATCAAAGGCTTCACACTCAATTTTGGATTTACATGCCGGAGTCTAGGCTTAGATTGTAGTTCAACTTCTTTGGAATTTAATTTTGAGAATGGTGGTTTTAGAAACGGACTCATTATTACCTGTACAATATTGGCTAAGAATAAATTTGTTTCATTTCCCCCATAACTATTTTACTTGTTTATTATATTTATAGGCACTTGTTGGAGAGACCATGGAAAGTCTCAATGAAAAAATTGTACGTGCATAGATCTAGAATTATAGAAATTGTTGATTTTTGTTTTGAGAAATTGTTATTGGTTATTTTTCTTTTTAATTTTTTATGTACAAAATTATCTGATTTAAAATAAACTAATATTTTTGTTTGTGTGTAAGTATATTTATATTATCTTCTACCTTCTACTTGATATTTTTTTTTTATGTACTCAAACTATTATATAAAAATACATAATATTTTAATGATAAATCATTACTTAATAAAAATAAAGAATAAAGTACACTTTTGGCCGTCTAAAATTTGGATTGATTTTTCATTTTGGCCATTCATGTTAGATTTCTATGTTGTCTTGGGCTCAGGCTTATAAGGCACATGTGGGAGGCATCTCTCCCCGATGTGGGATTGAGCAAAACCTTGAGGCGGAAAGCCGAAAAGGACAATACCTGCTAATTGGGGACTCAGACAAAAAACCCTCCCACAATTTCATTTTTATATTGGTCCTACTGTTTTTTGTTAGTAATTTGATGATGAAATTTCTTCATTCTACAACATTTCATAATTAGTATTTCATGAAAGAATTAAACATGAAGGACACTTGATAGTCACATTAATGGAAATACACAGTATGGTGAATATGAAAATAGAATCAGACATGAATAGTTGAAATGTAATTCCCAAACTTTAAAGGCCAACAATGTACTTTGGTAAAAAAAAAAAGGGGGGGGGGGGGGGGGGGGGGGGGGGAAGTATTCTCTAAGTAACATAACCAAATGCAATTTCATTCTAACAAAATTATTTTTTAAAATGAATTTTGGCAGTATACTAACCTTTATTTCATAGCAAAAGCAAAATGTATTTTGTCAAAATCCACTTTACTAGAAATCATTCAAAAAACTAAACAAGAAAACGACTTGTTTGAGTAAACTAGTCAACGTTCAATCAATATCCATCAACAAACACTAACGCTTGATTGAAGAGAGAGAAGGAGATACGTTAATGCTAGAAGAGTTCTTTCTCAAATGAAATTTATTTGAGTCTTTTAATTTTTTAGATAAGCATAGTGGGGAAGGAGGAGCTAGAGTGCAAATCACAAAAACAAGACATTACAAAGAATGTCATTACCACTTAACTATCACTTTTTTTTTTTAATAACATAAGAGAACTTCACTCATATTAGTTGCACAAAGCATACGGTATAACAATCTCACTGGTAATCAAACTCCTGGTAATTGAACCTACCCACCAAAACTAATTACCAAGTAACCCAGGAGCTTCTCACCCCTAATGGGCTAAGCAATTTATCACCATGCCACTAAACTATCACTTGAACCCATTTGTGAGTCTATTGAGTATGTAACATTTTGGAAAATATTTTCCGCTCTTTGAAAGCGAAAAACATATTTCACTCTATTGAGCTTTGGTCTATCGAAATAAATGTGGAGTATGTCTCACATTTTCCGGCTGGTATAGCACCAAAGAACTACCGATGACATGAAAATGAAAAGTTAAGTCTATTGTCCGGGGAAAACAACACATTGTTTAAGGCGACTGAAAATGGCAGAGAAGCTTATATGACAATTATTTGTAGTAAAGGTATTTACAACAAAAATGGATATTTATCAACATTTTCTAAAACAAAATTAGAGCCACTGTTGTCCTCAACAATCCTGCAAGAATCTAACCACAATTTCCTAACCCATGATGTATAATTTGAATGAAAGAAAGAAAAACCAAAAGATGACAATTTCTTTAGCGCCCCACTGCCCCCAACACCCCCCCCCCCCCCCCCCCCCCCCCCCTCCTCTCTATAAAAAAAAAAAGAACTAAAATGAATTGTTATCTCTACTACCAGCAATAACTTTACGATGACGCTTCTGACCAGATCTCCTCTCTCCTTTTCGCCTATTGCTCTTCTTCACTGGAGACCTTACAATTGGAATAGAACGAGGCAAAGGTGGTGGATGACGGATAACTGGACCAACTGGACGAGGCCTGGGGGGGGGCTTTGTTACACCTTTGTGGTAATCCTGTATGTCAAAATTTTCACACTCAGCATATACAAAAGAGAATCTAAAAAAAAATTTCTCTAGGAAAAAGGAGGGGAGGAGGGGGGGGAGAGGGGTGGTGGATCTATTTTTATCTACATGTTTTTAACCAGTTTCAAATGCAGTCACTAGAATGCAACTAGGAACTTTCAACTTTCCAACATTTTCTGGGGAAGAGAAATTCCTCCTGTGGCAGCATTATGGGAAATGGACGTTAAAGATTTAAATGCTATAAACACCAAAAGAATGACAAATTAAATAAATTTTTTCTCCACACTCCCATAATATAGGACCAGCTGCACCTTAACTACCCAGTGAAAGGAAACTGGGGAAGAAAGCAGAGAAAACTACGATTCCTCTAGCAGGGAAAAAAACATAACAACATAAATATGTATGTGCATCTGCCTGTGTCTGTGTCTGGCCGAATGGCATGTTCTCATGCAAATTACACCACTTTAAGAAAAGTGGTACCAATCAATGTGTTAACAGTATGTCCTACTCTTTATCTTGAGTACAAACTTAGATCAAATAGATTTCTATTGAGAAATAAATGCAAATTTCACTCAAGCTTAAAATGCTGTAAAAAAAATTCCCTGCATCCACAATAAGTAAATGCTAACCTGTATCACAAAGTTACGTCTTTCACAGTCCTCGAACATATTGATTCTCCAACTAACTTTTGACATTATTTTGTCTCTAACAGTGGAAAAGCTTAACTGATCCCTAGGAGTAAAACGATCAACTTCATTGAACCATAGACAGGTAAATAGATTTGTGATGGGAATGTGCTCCTTTAGAATGACGCAACCTTCAGGAACATCTGCAAAAACATGTACAATTGCAAGAATAAAATATGTACATGTATAAATATCTTCAAAGTTATTCATGCAAACATGAATGCATGAAACCTACCACTAGTAATCGGAAGCTTAGACTCATTATATGCTGTTAAATTCTCCTCCCTTCTATAAAAATCGATCTGGTAGTCAATGGAGGCATTGTCGAATTTCCCAGCATTTTTATTAGCTTCAGCCTCTACAAACACATCATAGCGTTTATAGTGCCTTGAGATGGCGATATTAGCATTTTCACGCCACAAGAACCTGGCAATATATTAAAAAAATATTAAATGACTTCCTATGAGCTCAGATAATCATGTCCCTTCCTCCATTCATGAACATTAATGCCATTCGATTCTTCAAAAAATAAAGCAGGTGATCAAGAGGAAATCTACAATTACATTACTTTCATCGGTAAACAATATTGACAATATCTACAATTATCTATCCGAAATTAAGAAATAATAAATTTCTTGAATATCAAAATTCATAAAATTTTGAGAGAAGTAAAGCTAGTGAATAGGTAAATATCCAATTACACTACTTGGGTCAAAGATCATTCTTGGAAACATATCAAATATGGTGAAACTCTCTGATGCCTGTTTTACCCTATAAATGTCTTAGCCATTAAGAAATCACCTACATAGAGTTTTCCACATACCAAGAGCATAAAAGGTAAACACAAACAGACGACAGGATGTACCTCTCAAGAATTTGATATGGATCCACAACAAGCTGGAGCTTTCCATCAATCCATATAGAGTACCGCACATTGGGGAAGATCCTATGCAATAGAAGCTTTGGAACCTGTCACAAGTACATACAGGATCAACATCTAATACACCTAAGGACTCAAAAGGTTTCTAATTTCCTCATCACAATTTTTCCCCATAATAGATTGCAGGGGTACCTAATATAAAATATGAAATGCAGATAATTTTTTTTTTTTTTTTTGATAAGTAACGAAAAATTTTATTCATAAAAACAAACTAAGTACACCAGGGGTGCACTCAGGGAGAATTACAAACAGCTCTCAAACTACAATGCTCAACCAATCTAAAAGAGAAGAACAAGGACAAGGATGAAAAGCACACTTCAATATAAGCAGATAATCTAATGAAATGCAATGCAAATAATCTAAGCGTGTATTCCATCACAGAAAAAGGAAGTTTAGAGGTAGAGCCCCTCATTTGCTCTCCACACCACCCCAAGGAAAAAAAAAAAAGGAGATTGAAGAAAAATATATGCAACCTTACCTGTTGGCTCACAGGATTCTTTGGCTATTTACTTTGCACTTTTTCCCCCTTTGAGCCAGCATTGACCCCATGGCATATTTTGTAAAGTTCGATTTTGTTATTAGTAAAACCTACAACTAATTTCACCTATTTGCTTCTTTTCATGGATTTATAGTAGTAAAACAGGAATTTTTTTTTATTATTTAATGGGAGAGAGAGGAAGATTTTACCTTCCTGAATATTTAATAGAAGCTTGGAAGTGGAACTTGGGAAGTGAATAATTTAAATTTAATTGAAATAGGTAAATTTAAGAGCTTGTGAAAACTGAAACCATTGTTTCTCACTTTTGAGAGAATTTGACGGGAAGTAAGGTTGGGGCTGACTTAACTAAATTCAAATAAAAAATTACTTTGTTTTGTCAAACGTTAAACATATTAAATCCTTACCTTTGGGAAATAAAATAAAATAAAAAAAAGGTATTAACAACACAACAAAAGTTGGACCACCTTCAGGTGGAGAGTCATATCAAACAATATAGTTGGCATACATGTGTATATACATGCATAAAATCATGCACAAACACACAACCCATAATCCTTCTGTGGTGAAGTGTAAAAAAAAGTAAAAAATAAAACAAACAAACAATTTTTTTAAACGTTATTATACAACAAGTAGGATGATGATGATGAAAGACTGAAAAAGAAGAACTGTTGGTTGTTGGTTTTTAACTGACCATGTCATCCTCCAAGATTTGCTACAATATAAAGGCCACCACAATATAACCCTTGCATATTGAAGTTTAATTGAACTAAAAACAGGTAAAAGCCCTAGTACACAAGAATACAAGTTCAAAAATTACAAAAATCAAGGAACTCCAAAAAAAAGAACTATTAACATCCAGAATAGTCCTAAGTCAATCAAACAACGATCCAAGATACAGAGTTTCACTTGAAGCAATAAGGTTTCAATTCCTTCAATCATCCTAGAATTGCGCTTCCCCTAAATACAATACATCAAACATAATGGAATAGCATTCAACAAATCAGAGCTTTGATGACTCTTGAAGTCACCTCTCCAACAAGCTAAGAGATCTCATTGGCATGACCAAAGAGACAGAAAATAAGGAAAAGACCATAAACCGAAGTTCCCTAGATATGACACTACACATGCTGCCACTAATAAAGGCCCAAATTGCTATGATGGTGTCCTACTGTGCAGATTGTAGTTGATCCTCTGCTTTTATGAAGCAGTTTTTTTTTTTTTTTTTTTTTTTTTTTTTAAAGAATTTTACGAAGCAGTTGCCACTGTCATTATACAAATTTTCACTTGACAAAGTGATACTTAAGATCAATGTTTAAACTTCTATTATAACAGAGAGCTACTGAATAAGGATCATAGAACCCATGAACCCCCAGTTTCTTAAACAAATTTTGCACAAAAAGGTCATATACTCCATATAGCTTTTTTTTTTTTTTTTCAAATAGATAATTTACAAATGCATCCAATGAGTTTGGACCAGAAAGCTCACATATACTTCAGATCCTTATCTGATAATTTTCATTGCCAAGGAATGATAACACCAGGCTCTTTTAATTGAATATTCAATCACAAAAGGACCACAATTAAAGTACACACTCCATAGCCCAAATTAGCTTCAGCACTCAATCTAAAAGCATCAATCTTATTTTGTCAAGATACCAAATTTCATGTAGATCTATTGGCTAGGAGATCCTGCCAAGTGGATTTTAAATGCAATGCGTAGGCCCAAGGAGGGGCCAGGGGAAGAAAGGACAACACTAGACAAGGGAAAAAAGAATTTAACTGCTGTGCTGACAGAAAAAAATTTACAGAAGCTTTCCATTTAAAATACTACCACAAGTCCTAAGTATAGTTTGAAAGCATTATAGTTGCGGTAAACTCAACTTCCCAGAACTTCCTCATTCCTCAGATATCATGATAAACCAAAAGTCCACTTTTAAAATAATATTCCCCAAATAGTAGTAGTAGTAGTAGTAGTAGTAGTAAATGACTATCTATGAATATTTTTGTTTAGATGACTTAAGTCATCTAAATAAGACAAGACTTTTAATAAATCATAATTTTAAAAATACACATAATTGCTCATTTGAGTTGCCACAGAGTGGGTTGAAGGAACTTCACGCCAATTGATCTAAAGGAAAATACTGTCATTCAGGTTAAACAACTTGATGAGAAGGTTATGCCATCATCAACCATCAACTTAAAATATAAACACGACAAGGCCACAGCATTTGCTATCTGAACCTCTAGACTTCAGAAAAGTTAAACCCTCTTAGTATAAATTTTCCCTATGTGCCTTTGAAGATAATTCATAGAAGTAACTGTTCTATATTTGTATGATCTTAATATCTTATCATTCCTAAATAGAACTCTTAACCTCACCAATGACGAACCCAACCTGATCTATATTCAACTTCTCAATTCACCTGCAAATCTTGGCATATACATTTCCCACCAGTCTTTTACCTAAGCAGTTATACTTTATATTTATTGCTTTCATCTGATAAAAGTGTTCATTTTGCTTCTAGTCTCTCACACTTCATACAAAAATCTTTACACTATATGAACATCATCATTCGTCAACCAAGTCCATATAGAAAATGGCCCATTTTTCTACAAGTTCTCCAAGAAATTCTTTTTCCTTAACCTTTGAAGTCAAATATATACAGCTCCAAGTAACATTGATTTTTTCTATAGAACCATTATAGAAATGGTTTCAGTGCTCACAACTCAACTTCCAAGTTTTTCCACTGAAACTCCCTTGGCCTTGCCAAGATACAGATTCTGGGCCTAATGTCTTCTTGACTTCCTTCCACTATATATTGTACATAGAATCATATCTGACCATGTAAATTCCTAACTGCTTCAATTTTAATCCATTAGCAAATTCAAATTTCCGGCACTTCATCAGCAAATAATTTCAAGGACTTTTTTTTTTTTTTTTTTGTATAGATCTTGATTAGGTATTTGAAGGCCCCAATAATACAAATTATCAACTAATACATTGTTAAAAGCATAATTAGTATGGCAAAATCAAATTAAATTATGAGAAAATTTACTAGAAGTAATAGATGAAATTTAGAGCAAATTGTTGCATTATACGCATATCATCTTCACATTCACCAAGATAAATTTATTTTATGAAGTATCCAATCAAAAACTTGTCATGGAAAGAGAGAGAGAGCGAGAAGAATAATATGATGATTTCCATTCTGAAATAAAAAATAAAAAATAAAAATTTATGACTATGCTTTATTTTCCCTACAATTTTCATGACCATGCTTTGTAATAACTATTTCAAGACATCACCATCCGATGCTTGAAAGAACTCATCAAAGGCATTTGCTTCTATGCATTTTTGTATCTGATAGAGATTGGAAAATATCAATACTAATACAACCCAGGCAACCTATCTGTACTTTGAGCATTAGTTACAAAATAAAGAATCACTTTGGTCAGTATCAATATATTCAGATTAATGGTGTAAAGGCAAAACAAAGATATAATGATTACTAAATTAGCATATGCTTGCGCATTGGTATAAAAAAAGTTAACTGCAATCTTTTTCTTTTATATATGTATCATGTCATGCAATCTCCCTCTCTCCAAATATGGTTAGAACATAATATCCTTCATACACAAAAAAGGAAAATGAAAGGATAATCTAAAACTTAATTGAATGCTCAAAGTTACCAATTTCAAGAGGGGGGGGGGGGGGGCATGATTGATATGAGCTAAAATTTGATATAGGATCAAAAACAAGAAGCAAATCTACTGGTTTAAAATTAATTAATTAATTAATTTTTAAAATAAAATAAAATAAAATAAAACCAAACAAATAACAATATACTGACCTTTCCATTACGTCTTGGATCACTGTATGGAATATTACGAACAACAATGATTCTCCAAAATCCAAACTTCTTACTGCTGTCCAAGTCACTAGAATTCTTCATAGCAGCTTCTGTCTTTTCATCAATAAACATATAAAAAGGTATATTTTTCCTTGCTGCTTCACTAATGTTCCTGGGCTGTTGGATATTGTCATAGTTTCCTAGCAAAGGTGCAATCATGAGGACAAGCAAATTATATGTATAAAATTAAGAAAGTCTTTATAGAATGTCTTATGCTCAGTAGTACCAAAAATGGCTGATGCAACAATAACCTCATGGAACTGCTCCAGCTCCATAAGATCAGCTTCATCAATATCAAATCCACTCTGGTCACCAGGTTTGCTTCCTTTAACAAATCTGATTAAAACAATATGCACCAGCAGAAAAGGAAGAAAATCAGATGCATTTAGCTGAAAGAATAAAAACAAAAACATTAATATTCTTTACAAGCTATTGTGGACAATGAAGATAATACATAAGCAAAATGCAACAATAAGAACCAAACTTAAACTTACCCACAGTGCACTGTCATTGACTCTTTTATATCAAAAGATTCATTCCTCTGCTTCAAAGAAGGATATCCACCAAATTCAGAGCCTCCATGAGTCTCAGTTTTAATAGGATTTTCATCATGAACATATGTCAAATTCCGAAGCACTGGTGATTTTAATGGAGAGCTTGGCATGCTAGCTATAGCGTCCTCAACAGGAAGGTAACATACTTCACATGCTGAAAAGAAAATGAGAAAGAACACAATCAACAACACTTTACCAGAACAAATTAGATGGGGACAGTAGTTGATATATTCATGTTAAGATATTAAAGACTTATTTAATATTAGAAAGTGTGTGGTTACAAAAAAGTATGTTGCTCATAATATTTAGAAGAAACCCTCAAACTTACGGCGTGGTCCGATCTTTTTACTACCAGGAGGCGGGGGAGGAGGAAGTGTAAAATTTTCACATTGATGGCCCAATCGAGGGGTAGACCTTATAACATCTCTAGGTGTTGTAATAGTAGCAGGAGGAGGAATTGACAGGGATCTGCTTTGTTCATTTCCTCCCGAAGAGTTCTGTCCAGAAGAATTGTTATCCCCAAGGCTATTTTCTACTTCCAGTGGATTTGAAAATACAGGAAAATCTGACCGATAAGGCGTCATGCTTCCAATATGTAAAGAGATGTTTGATTCTGGAGCATCATCATTCAAAAAGTAAACCATAAAGACAGGATTTCAACCTCAAACAATTCAGAAGAAGAACAGCTAAAAAGCAAAACAAAGGAAATAAGTAGCACAATGAAAAACCTAAATAGAAAGTTAACCAGATCATGAAACTCATAGCAATGGCGAGTGTGCCTCAAAATAACCTAGATTCAGCTTCACAATAAAAAGTGTAAAGAGGTCAACTCTATCGAGTCATCTCTTGATTGAAATTGTAAAATAATAATAATAATAAAAAGGACTATTTTGAACTCAACAAACCATGGTAAACAATAACTAATAGGTTCCCATCATAAATAGCAGTGACAATAATTCCAATTCTACATCATAACAACTCACAATCAACGGGGAAAAAAAAGGAATGGGGATAGAAACAGACCTTTATTAACTGTAAAGGAACCAAATACAAAAACCAAAAGAGCAAGGACAACCAAGAGGAGCATTGCAACCCTCCTTCGACCAACATATCGACAAATAAAGGGAAGAAGCCTTTCCTTCTCCCTTGAACTAGAAAGAAGCATCTTTGAAGGCTTTCGCACAAGTACTGGTGATGCCTGAGTAGCCTGCAAGAAACCATTCTGAAACTGTTGTTGCAGAGAACCATAACTCGAAGTACGTAAACCCAATGACCCTCCAGTCATTGTACCTTCACTTCCACAAGTTTTAGTCTCATCTCCTTTCTATTTTATAAACCCCTCTCATTCACAAATCCTGAAATTGTCTTCCAAAGTTAACTACCAAAATGCTAAGACCAAGTCCAACTTCAGTACCAATTCCACCACCAAATAGTCTACCAAATCACTAAACAAATCTCCAAATGTATGACCTCACATTCACAAACCCACAATTCTTTACATTCAAGAACACCAATTCCCGAACTTTAATCCTATGCACAAAGTTACTACAATATGAATCCTAAAAAATGAGACCCACTTCACAGTTTCCACTAAACTTTCAAATATTACAATCTCAAACACCAATGTGATCCAATTCTAAAGAATAAAATATTTACAAGAATAAAAAAAATTCCAACTTGGATCAAATTGGAACCTGCAAATCCCATTAAGAATCAGAATCCAAAACTTCTTTCGAAATTCAAATCTATCTCCAAAATCCAAATCCTAACAGATCAATGCCTACACAAAAACTTTTTTTGTTTAAAAAAACCAAAAACCCACCCAATAATGAGAAACAGAGATTCAGAGAAAAAAGAAAAGACTTACCTCTATGCCAATGCGCCTCAAATTCCAAAACCCAAATCAAAATCCTAAACTTTAAGTCTTTATATGAACTGGGTTTTTCTATTGGGATCGAATTCAAGAGTTTCTGTTCCGAAAAATTCTTAGAGAAACTCTTTGTTACGTGGGATTGGCTTTCGCGGTTCTCTCTCTGTGCCGCTCTCTCTCACAATGTGAAAAGTTTTTAATATCTTATCTCTTTTTTCAAAAACAAAAAAACAAAACAAACTTTGAATTTTGATTTTTGAAAACTTTAAGAAACGTAAAATCATAGAACTCTGAATACAAAATAATTCTGTCTGTACTGATATGCATTTTAAATATTGGTATTTTTTAACAAAAAGTTAGAAATAAAAAATTGAAATTTGAAACTAGTTTAAATATTGCTATTTTTTAATTAAAGGTTTCGTAATTACTACTAATTAGTTTTTTTTTTTTTTTTTTGGTAACAATTACTTACTAAAAATTTGAAACTAATTCTTTTTTTTATTTTGAAGAATCAAATTGTTTGTTAAAAAAATAAAAAGTTTAACAGGTTGGCTAAGAGTCATGACAGCACGTCACAATTGTATGATGTCATTTGATGTATTTTTTAATTGTTTATTTCATGTCGTATAGAAACTATATGGTAATTGGTTTGTTTTAAGTTTTTTTTTTATTTTTTTTTTTTGAAACATTATTTATTTTTAGTTTATTGATTAATAAGAGGACTAATTTGGGACAACATCAAAGCAAGCAACCGATAAGTCTATAATATAATGATAAGATGATTAGTTGTTGTAGCTAAATGGTAAGAAGGATAGTGTTCAATTTATAGTTTATGAGGAATTGTGTCACTATAAATAAAAAGGGGGAAGGTTTTTTTTTTCCCCCAAATTTCAAAACAATTTTTTTTTTTTGAAAAAGAAATTCAAAACAAGAATTGTTGCTTTATAATTCGTGAAAGTTTGGTTGTTTTTGTATGTTGGAATTTTTTTTTTTTTTTTTTTTTTGAGAAAGACGTTGGAAAAGCTTAGCACTGTTTGATAGGAGAATTTTTGTTTTTGTTTTCAAAATAGTATGTGTGGGGCCAGTTGCTTAACAGAGAGTTCATAGAAAGTGGGTTTGAGGCCCAACAGCCCATTTCGAGGACACTCACCTGTCCGAGGACACTCGTCTGTCCGAGGATAAGATTTATTCCTCAAACCAGCGTCCGAGGTGGATGTAACTGTTCTAATTATCAGGGAACTTCACAGAATTACATGCAAACTAACTAATGAATATTGAACAAAGAAGGAACCGAGAAAGGTAACAAATATCTCCTAAAAGCTGCTACCTCCACATTAAATGCTTCCCAGCTAACTCTCTGACCGCATTAATGTGGAGGTGATACATGAACAGTAACCAAGCAGCCTTATGACCACTAAGCGGAGGATCCGGGAAGTTCTGGATGACACAGAAAGAAGTTCTCATAATGGAACTTACACGTGTACAGTGAAAGCAGGACGAAGAAGATAGTATATAAGGTGAAATCGGAATACACTAGGGGGACTTTTGGGAGAGAAAAAGGAAAAAAGAAGAGAGAGAAAAAGAGAGATTACAGTGGACTTTAAAATATCTCAGGAAAACCTAGCCGAGAAGAAGAAAGGTGGTAGAAAACTAGTTTAAGGCTTTCTTTACTACAACAGAGTGATCATGTCATTTTTCTACCCATAAGGCCCAGCTCTTACGCCCGCTCTCTAAAAATTTTATTGTTTAGGGTCTATTACAAGTTGAGTCCCTACAGTATGAAAACATTTTTTAAAAAATTGAAATTAAAACTAGTTTTCAGATAATAATTTTTACTTATATGTGTTTGACTCCCACTTTTAAGGATAATGTTTAGGGTAAGGTTTCTGTCCAATGGCCAGTGGCCACTGGACTCGTTATGATACGGACACATGTCCAGTCTTGGACACGTGTCCGTATCGCAACATGTCCAGTGATCACTGGCACTGGACACAATCTGCTCCCTAATGTTTAAAATACTGAAAACAAAAATAAAATGTTTGGGAAACCACTTCTATTTTTTATATTTAAAAAAAAAATTACAAAAATAACGTGTAGAATCTATAGATTACTTTTTTTTATATATAATGATAAGATATTAGAGTTTATGTATTTTTTTTATATAATAATAATAAGTTTCAAATTTGAAGTGTGAGTTTTTTTTTTTTTTTTTTTTTTGGTGATAAAGATAAGCTCCTTAGTTTAAGAGATAAAAAAATTTGGACAAATATGTGGGGTTCACTATTTTCAATTTATTTACAACTATTCCCATTAAAAACATTTTTCGTATTTTGAAAACATCCTTTCAGCTATTTTCAAAATCTTGTACTGAACTAGAAAAATAGGACACAATTTTGTAAAAATTGTATTTAGAGAATATCAACCAAACAATAAATTCAAATGTGGGACCCACTATTTTATGAATTGCAAAATAAAAAAAATTATATTTAAATACTCTTACCAACAAGCCCTTAATAAGAGTAATGATTCCCATAAAATGTAAAAATTCTAACTTCCATTTTTTAGATAAGAAATGTCAATTCTCACATAATATCATATATATTTGTAAGAATTTCCAAAATGAAATTTATATTCAAATTTTCACTTCTTATTTTCTCCCCTTATAATTAACTATATAGAGCTGATTTTATATAATTATTATTATCATTTTCTTCCAAAGAAAGATGTTTATCAATGTACAAGAGTATCTTTCTTCCATAATATTTAAAAAAAAAAATTTAAAAAAAAGAGTATCTTTCTCATTTAAAATCATACATAATTTTCAAGCTATATCAATTATTTAGTTCCTAAATGAGTTTGTATAAGTTTTTTAAAAAAGAATTTTTATATTTCTTAAATAGCGTTGTTTGAATTCAGTATAAATTCAAATTTAAAATATATCCGAACAAAAGTGTCAATTCTTGGGAATGTTCTTGTGAATTTAAATTTTCAAACATTTAAAACTATCGGATTTGTAATTATCAACAATTGAACAAGATGAGTTTGAACACAAGGAATTCTCAAATAGTTGTTATGATACCAAACATAACTTGACCACTTACCACTTTCCAGAAGAACCACAACACCTTACTTTTGAGAAAATATTAAAAGAAAATAAAAAATAAAACCTCACGTGTTTTCCTTACTGCCAAGCCCGTTTACTAGTAAAGTAATTCCACGAATTTTACTAAATAAAATTACAACAATAATTATTGTTTGTTGTTTTTAAATTTCTATACAGCATCCCATGAAAAAAAGAGAGGTTGGAGTGACTTCTAAATATTGATATTGTCAACAATAATTTACTATTTTCACAATCTCTTAGTTGACAACGTTCAAGAACATGGTGTACACTGGCTGACAATGATAACTTTAGATTATTCTTTTTTTTATGTTTATTAACCTTTAGATTATTCATGTACTCTTTCTCAAAAAAAAAAAAAGTTTATTCATGTACTAATTCACATAATATTGAGAAATGTTTAATTCTTACGCTAAAAGATTCTTAATAATTGAAAAACTTGATGCTTTTATAATTCATATTAACGATAAAGGCAAAAGATATTATGCAATTGTTGAACATGGACAAAATGAACTTTTGTCCTTTTCAGCCAATTAATTAGCTTTATACCCCCCTTCCTAAACTAAATAGGGAAATACATCTTTTTTAAAATTCGATTTATGATAAATCAAATTAAAAAAAAAAAAAATTCTGAAACTCTATAGTGACGTTTTAAGTACCCATAGTAACGTTTTTTAACTCAACTTCAATAAAATCGAGTTATAGGTAAAAAAAACACCACTATAGGTCGATTTCATTGCCTATAACTCGATTTCACTGAAGTCGAATTAAAAAACACCACTATAGGTCCTTAAAACATCACTATAAGCTCTTTAAAAACGTTACTATATGGCCTAACTTGATTTATCATAAATCAAGTTTTAAAAGATGGGCATTTTTCTATTTAGTTTAGGAAAGGGGGGCATAAAACTAATTAATTTGGCTGAAAATGGCAAAAGCTCATTTTGTCCGTTGAACATAAAATGCATTTAATTTAGCTCTTATTGTTATTGATTAAATTGTCATTATTATTTATTATTCTTCTTCTTCTTCTTTTTCCTTGATACTATTATTGATTCAACACACATGGAGATTAGCTTTGGGAATGTGCTTAGATAGTTAGATACACAACCTTGTGGCCTAGTTTTGTTCCCGAAATTCAGACCACAATTTTTGTGTTGGAGGTTAGTTTTCAGTTTGAGCTCCCAACCTTCTCCTAAAGCAACTGGGTTTGTCAATCCCAGATTTCCGATTGAATGATTCTTTCGCTTTCCTTCTTTCTTTTTATAATGTTTTGACTCACGACAAAGGGAAAAAAAAATTGATTGAATATTTTGACGGCTCAACCATAGGAAACAAAATTTTATAGTCATTTTCTGTCTTAAAACTACAAAATATTTTACAAATTGCTAATGTGGTGACAGATGAGTAGTTATTAATAAATTAAAAGGTGATGTCAATGGTGAGTCCAAATTATAACCGATAAGAATTTGTGACATCAATAGTATGTAAAATGGTCTGTAGTTGTAGCATTACCTAACTTTTATTATCATCAACAATTAAGTATCACGCTTAAAGTTTTGTAGTTGAATTGACACTTATATATATATATATATATATATATATATATATATATATATATATAATTTGATAGTTACAACTTACAACAAGAGAGGGGAACATCATAAGGTGTCAAATCACCAACCATTATAGTTATAATGTTCTTAGCTTTAATTGTGAGTTCCAGTTAGTGCAACTGGTAAAGTTTCTGATAGTTGAATAAGAGATCTTAGGTTCAATTTCTACTTACACCAAAAACTGATTAATATCTGAAAGAAGTGTGTTCAAATTTTCAAAGCTCTCATTCCTCAACTACTAAATTATAATAAAAACAAAAACACTATTGTTATCGCACGCATGAAAGTGCTCTTAATAAAATAAATAATTTTTTAAAAAAGTAATAATAATAATAATGACAGTGAAAGGCGCTCTTAATAAAATAAATAAATTTTTAAAAAAGTAATAATAATAATAATGACAGTGAAAGTGGTGACATGAGATGCCATTCAAAATTTTCAAATATGAATTACAATAGCCCTAAGAAATTATGAGTTAATTTTATTTTTTACTGGTAAAAATAAACTTTTGTCCCTACAATTTGGGTTATGTAGGGTCCAAATTTTGTAGCCAAAGCCCAAAAGGTTTGGATTATGAGCTCAACGAACCCGGAACAATGAATTTGTAGAGAGTGGGTGAAAGAGTTGAGCTAGTTATGAATTTAGCAACAGTTAACTATGATATACAAGGATGAACTAACGTAAAAACACACTTGAAAGCTAAATAAACTAAAATCCGAAGAGATGTGTTATTGATTGAAAGATGAATACAGTTCTTAGAGCTACAGTAAAATCTTTTTCCTCTCCTTCCTCCCTTTTTCTCCTCCATTTCTTTAGAGGCATATTCCATTTATATATCCTTCTCCTAAATCATCTTCATCGTACACCTGTTCTTCATCTAAGCATTCACTTGAGTACATGTCACATCAGATATCTTCTTTAGTTTCCCATGAGTGGTGGTAGCTGATTGCACTATTCAGGAATCTTCTCCACATAAATGCGGCCAAGAAAGTTGTTGCAGTGCGTTAAACACGGTGGTAGCAGCTTTTCCTTTTAGATATTTCTCCGTTCTTATCATCTCTAAGCATGTCCAAAGCTTATCCTTATCATTGAAATTGTTAGAAAAATCACTCGAACCTTCCAAAAGCTTGATGAAGGCCCTTTGTATCCGAGGAGAATGACCTCTTCGAACCACTGGTGCTCTCTTCGGACTATACTCCTCGTTCATTTCCAGGTATATCTCTTCCACGTGAACTCCTTCTCAACCACTTTCTTCTCTTCGGACACACAGTAATATTCTAATAGGGCCTTAGGCCCAACACATGATGTTGGGCTTTTACCCCCACAGGTTATATTCTAATTTAGTCATTCAATTTATTAAAAAAAAAAAAAAGTTCACTAGTCTTCAAAATTTGTAAACATAACGATTTTTTTTTTCTTTTTGTGAGAGTAAACAGATCAAGTTAGTCCTTCAACTTTTCAAATTTCAAGGATCAATATAGAGCCTGACCCAAACTTTAGGGACCAATCTCATGTTTTCACATTTTTTTTAATTCATCATTCTCATAATCCTTTTCAACTTTTAGTCCTTGATGGATAATTATTGACATTGTGGATTAGTTACACAGGGTGGAGGGGGAATTGCCCCTGGCCCGGCCAAATTTCCCTCCCCCATCTTAAAATTTGAATTTTTTTTCCTCTTTTTATGAATTTTCTTTGTATGATTTTTTTTGTTTATCTATATTATCATTAATAGATTATTGTTTTTGTAGACACTAGGAAATTGGGGGCCCAAGCCCACTAAAAACAATGATGCCTTATCTCTCAACTCAAGCCCACACAATAGAATTTTTTTAAGAGAATGGGAAAAAAGTTCAAGCATAATTCTGGGACTAAATTCTGGTCTAATCCGAGGAACTAGAAGCTCTAGAGATAGACAATTCAAGTAATAATTAATGATTTTACTGTCTTCGGGAGAATCCAAGAACTTGTTCTTATAGATGGGTGATACAGATTCTACACCAAACCTTCACTGTTCATTCTGTACTTTCTTTTTTACACTTAAAGAAAAATCCCCCCCCCCTCCCTGTAAAACTTCTTTACCCTTATATATCCTCCTTCTTGGCATTCTGGCCCTCCACATGTACGCCCTAGAGCTCTTTCCTATATACTTTTCCCATCAAAGTTCTACTGAAGGTAGTAGAAAGGGTTTCTAGCTGTGAAGACACTGTTCATGGGTCACTTCTACATTAGTGTAGCTAATAAGATTGTTACAAAGCCTTCAATGCGAGGGTGGAAGGTATACCCTTTCAGGAAGCTTCCTCCCACCGCGCTAATCCTCTCCTAGAATACTATTTCTCCCATTTGGGCGCTCATTACTATGCACCTTCCCCATCTTCTTCTCGAGTAGACCAACTTCTCGGGTTAGATGTGCTTTACAAATGAGTGGGTAAAGAACATCCCACAGCTTACTCTTCTCGGTCCTTGGACACCCCATAGTTTATTTTATATGTCCAACTTCATTTAAAACAAAAATCTTTCTAATTTGATCGATGTCTATTAAAGACTCAAAACCTATAAATGGAAAAACAAATGTTAAAAAAATAAAGAAGATAAGAGTTTTAATACAAAAAGATTTTTTTTTTTTTTTAACTTTATTATGAGTTCTTCTAAGGACGTAACAAAAAATTATAGCAATTCATAATATTTCCAAGTTAGCATACCACCTTACACATGGGTCATTAAAAAAAACTTAAATTGTAGATTGTAATGAGCTCATGTGTATGTGGTAAGCTAATTTAAAATAGTTGTGAAGCTGTGATAAGTTTTTGTTGTGTTCCTAGCTTTACTCTTTATTGTTGCCATTTAAAAGTGATAACAAAATATTAAAAAAAATACATATTTTAATATAAGAACTTATTTTTTTCATGTAAATTTATATATAACCAATAAAATAAAAAGAATGATTATATGATAAACTCGAAATTTTAATATTGTTTTCAAGTGAACTTTGAAGTTCCAAGTACATATATATTTAAAATATATATAGTTTTAAAAATGTTACAATTTGATAATTCTATGAGTTTATATTTATCAAAATATCAGATGTCATATATATAATACTGAGGTTTTTATAACTATTAAACATCATTTCATGTGAATCGAAAGTGGATTTTTAACTTAGAAAAAATTAAAAAACAACTCATTCATGTGTAAAAAAAAAAAAAAAAAAAAAATCTAATAACACAATATAGCAAATATGCTGTTTATTTGGATTTTCTTGCATTAATATATCACTTATTATTCACAAAAATTGTTTATATCATTTAGATTGGTTTTAACTTTTAAGAAATCATATGCATGTATATGTGTGTATATCACTTATAAATTTTTCTCATTTGAAATCAAATCTTTAACTCTACTAAAAATAAAAATAAAAACTCTACTACTGATTACACTAATTTGTGTATAATTTAATTTGCTAATATATAGTTTAAAAACATTTTACTCACCGACTCACACTAATTTTCAATCATAAATCGTTAAATTTTACATGTGTAAATCATGCAGAGGTGCCTAAAAAATAAAGTTCATAAAACATAATAATGAGTTCATTGCAAAAGGGACAAAGAAATTCAAACTGTTATCTCTATTTTGAGTTAGACTCATTGTAATATTCACTCACTCAAGGAATTATTAGAATATCTTAAGTTTTTTTTTTTTTTTTTTTTTTTTTAATTTTTTAGAGAGTTTCAACCTATGATGTCTGCTCATAATGATAGCTCTTTATCATCAGATCAAGACACCAATCAGTTTTTAGTGTAGGTGGAGATTGAACCCTAGATCTCTTGTATAACCATTAGAGATTTTACCAGTTGAGCTAACTGGAACCCACTCTTATATGTACTTCATTTGCCAGAATAAATAAATTTGTGTTTTCTATTTTTTTTTTAAGTTTATTGAAATTACAATATGATTGCATTAATTTTATGAAGAAATGAATACGAAAGTGGGTAAAATGTTACTTTTTGATGACTTTAGTCAAAAGTAAAATATTTTCAGTCAACCAAATCAATCCAATCAAATTTGTGTAAAATATTTTACACTCAAAATTTTGGTAAAATATTTTACAATTTCTCTCTAACTCTCACCCAACAACTCTCAGGCTATCTATTCTCTCCCTTTCCTACTATCTCTTCTCTCCCGCTTAATTTTCTCTCATTCTCAACCTAAACCTTCTCTCCTAAAACCTAGTGGCGCCACTCACTGGCCGACGCAACCCAACAGCAGCGCCACCCACCGACCGGAGCCACTCACCGACTGGTGCTACCCACCAGCGACGCCACCCTTGGGACTTTGACTATTGGCATCAATGTTCCGAACGTGAATGTCGAGTGCAAGGACGGTACAGATCGACGACCACTACCATTTTTGTGGTGCAGATTGGTGAAAAGGTCAATAGTGGGGTGGGTCGTCGTCAGACCTGAGTGCTGGTGTCCCTTTCGGTGGTGGGGTGGGTCGTCAGTGATGGGTTTTAGCGGATTGGGTCATTGGTGTTGGGTTTGGTGGGCTAGGTTTGGTGTTTTCAGGTTTGGTTCTGAGGTTGGTGGCCGGAACTGCTATAGTTGTGGTGGTTCATGGGTTTCATTGATCTTTGATTTTGGAATTTTTGTTTTCATTTGGGATTGTTGCTTCCTGTTGGTGGTTGTTGTTGTGGTGGTGTGGCCGTGTGAGTGATGGTGTGTAGTCACTAGATTTTGGTGGCAGCGGGGCGATGGTGGTCTTTTTTTCCCTTTTTTTTTTTTTTTTTTTTTTTTTTTTTTTTTTTTTTTTTTTTTTTTTTTTTTCATTCAGGTGGTTAGTAGTGGTGGTGTGCTTGTATTTGGAGGCAGGTGGCTGTTTACATTTTCAAAGGTCAAATCTTGCCAAACACTTGAAAATGTTTTCAATGAAAATATTTTACAGTAAAATCTTTTACATGTAAAATATTTTGCATTTGAAAATATTTTGCATCAAAACAAATAGAGCGTTAAACTCAACTGAAACTAAAAGTGGGTAAAATGTAATTTTTTCAGTTTCTTAATTAGGTTAGATTCCAACATTCCCTCCTTGAAGAATTTATGAATGGACAAAGTTTACAAATAATTTTGGAGCTATCCACTCCAATCCACTACTAAAGTGGATGAAGAACAAACACAAGAATTTCAAGGGCTATGTCTAGATGAGCTTCCAAACATCCTATGAGCATATTAGAATATCTCCAAAACGGCAACAAGGGAATCTCTCTTTAATCAGGCTTTTGGGAAGACAAGTTGACATAAATCTTATCATAACACGTAAGAGCTCCACTTTAACCTAGACCTATTAAACAAGGTAAGAAAGCAAGCAAACCTTAAAGAAGCGTTGCATACCAATAGAGGATGGTGAAATACTATAATCCTCGAGTAAAACCCAAGCAATTTAAGGCTGGAAGAACACACAAAACTTTATGTGGTTTCCCCTTAAAAAAATAAAAAAACCCATTAAGATTTTAAATGTAACACTTAACCTCCCTGTGTTATTGTTGCATGTGTAAACTATTAATTGTGTCACTCTCAAGCCTTTGAGTGTGTGTGTATTTATATATATTGTGTGAAAATGCAGCTCTAACTAAGGACATGAGTCATCGCATGAGTAGCTCATCATTTATTTTCATGGACTTTTAATGGTTTATATATAAAGGAGTTTAAGTGTTACAATCATTCAAGCCAACAAAATTTGAAAATGGATGGCCCACCTTATCTTGAACAACCTTAATATGAAATTAATTTTTGTTATTCAATGTACTGTTTGAAAATTTAGATTTTAGTGAATTATTTCCTTATTTTGAAGGTTTTTTTTTTTTTAATTTATCAAAATTTCATAGTAGTGTGTTAATTGGTGCACATTTTGAAATTTTACTTGGAAAATGGATTCTTTGAAGAAGAAAAAAAAAACCTTTAAATAAGGGGCTCATAATATATGAAACAAACACAACAATTTATATAATATATAATAATAATTCATATTGGTGATTCTTATAATTATGCAAGGAAGATTCCTATATTTGCTTCACCCATGGTTGATTAAAGGACTTTCTGTTATCATGGTAATGCATGACAGTTGCATTGTTAGAAAAAGGGCTTCTATTCAAGAGGGAGACTTGGTAAAAGGTTCACATGTAAAATGGGAGATTTGTTGGAATATTTATGTGTGAGTGGTGTGGGTTTTTTTTTTTTTTTTTTAACGTGTGAGTGGTGTGGTTATTTAAATAGTGAAGTCCCATTTTGGATACTATTGACAAAAATGCATGGTTAATATAACATAATTGAAATTAAACTCATTGGCTTAAGTTTTTGGCTTTTGGGTAAAGTGGCATCCCAAGGGTTTATCTCCCTAACACAAGAAATTGAGATTGTTATTTTCTAATGGATTCTAATGTTCAAGGTTTTGCATTTGTTTGGGCTCTTTGTTGATTTGCCATATGTCTAAATTTGATTAGACTTCTTTGTTGACCTAGGTTTAGTTTAGGGAGCCAAATCCACTACTCACGTCTACATGAATGATGAAGAAGGTTAACAGTGTCTTGAGGTTATATAATACTCATTAAACTTGCAAAAGAAGGGAAAGACCCTACATCCAGCTCACATTACTTTTGAAAAACAAACTTTAGCTTTTGAAAAAAATGGGTAGTTAAGAGTAATGTGACGAAGAATAAAGAGACTCTCTTGTACGTGTAATTAGAAACTCATAAGGAAGTTGTCTATTTCTATTGAATGTGCTTAAAGATGCAAGGGTGTAAAAGTGTTTAAGTGTGTGGACAACTAGACGGGGCTGTTATTTGCTTTTCCCCCTGACTTGATAAAAAAAATTTATATAATATAATTTTTTTATTAGTTTAATTTTCCTTTAAAAATAGTCCTAGCTTAGATCTTGTACACTCTGAAACAAATCAGTCTAGTCCAAAACCAAACAATAATACAAATCAGCCCATCCTAAAACCAACCAACAATATAGATCACAAATCTCTCTCTCTCTCTCTCTCTCTCTCTCTCTCTCTCTCATGAATCTTTTTATTATTATTTGACTATCAATATTCCCAACTCTGAAGAGAAAAGAATGGGTGTTTGTGAGTTCTCTTTTTATTATAAATTTATATATTATTTGTGTAAGTGTGTGTCTGATACTGATTGTATGCATTATTTATTTTTGTTATAATGTTATTTGTGTGAATGTGTGTGTGTATAATATAAATATACATAATTTAATAATTAGTAAATATAAAAGGCTTGTTACATGTGTGTATTGTTATCATGTTATAATGATAATTTGTTATAAAGTTAGTGATTTAAAGAAGAAAGAAAGTAACAAGCATTTGATTGGTTAAGTAGACACACAGTGTATTATTTATATATATATGGATGGTTAAGTAAACACATAGTAACAAGCATTTGATTGGTTAATCCAATGCCTGTGGGTTGAATTCTATTATTCAGTTTAAAATATTTTTATAAAAACAATGACAAATAGATAATGACAATTGCATAAAAATAAAAATGTTATACAAACTTAACAAAATAAAATGTTACACCTACATACATTAATAATGAATAATGACAACTCATAATGAATTATCATGTAAGGATTCCAAAATATGAAAACTTGTAGAATGAAATTGTAAAACTTTATTTATTTGCGTGTAAATTTTTTTTCCTGTTGATAACTCGGTATATTTGAGTTCTCTTTTTATTAAATTTTGTTTAACTTAAGTTTCTTAATAAATCCCCTAAAAAGATATCCTAGAGTTGCCATCGCGTATGGAGGCTTTTTGTGTTTTTCTTCCTTTCTTAATATGCCCCCCTAACGTTGAAATCCCCTTTGCTCTTATAATGGTGCTAGAGTCATTCCAGGTCTTGTTGAATGAGAAGAAGATCAATCTACATATATTAAAAGTTAAAACTCATAAAAAATCTAATTAGATTCTCAATTTTGCGTCAAATGTTCTATCTAATTTTTAATTTTTGTGCCAAATGAATTATTGAGTGTAAAAGAGTCCAAATTCAATTAAATTCTAAATTGGATTTCAATTGGAGTCCAATTTCACACCACGTGTTCATCTAATTTTTTAATTTTTGTGTCAAGTGAATTATTGAGTTTAAAAACCGAAAAGTTTAAATCCAAAGAAATTCTAAGTCATATATATATAATGAGAAACCGTCACATATTTTAGAAATATATGGTTAAAAAAATGTGTAAGTTAATACCATGTAAAATTTAAAACTCTTTTAAAAAAGAGGTGTAATTTGAACTGTATAGTTGTTATTATTTTAATTGTACCCATGCATATACACAAGGTTACACGCTAGTTATATTTATTGGGTACTACCATTTATTAGCATTGAGCAGTATTCATCTAGAAAATGTTGAATTGATTTCGACTTTTATTCAAAATTGGCAACCTAGTTGACTAAGGGTCTATTTAGGATCCGTTTATTTTGCTGAAACTGAAAATTTTTTACTGAAAGTACTGTACATAAAGGTAAAAGTTAGTTAAAATAGTACAGTGAAACCCATGAAAAGTACCAAAAAGTGCCCCCATAAATAGTAGCAAAAATAAGCTGAATAGTAAAATAAGTTGGCTTTTTAAACTGAAGCCAAACGCACACTAAGTGCCGTAAAATCTGCTTCCCCAAAGGGAAAACCCCTCTCAATTGGCTAAATTAAAGGAGCCACGGTTATCAACATTAAATGGTGATTGATCTTCATTCAATGGAAAGAGAAAGTTTGTTAGGTGTTGGCATTCATTTGTTAGATATTAAGGGTTTGTTTGGGATCCGCTTCTTTTACTGAAACTGAAAATTTTTTGCTGAAAGTACTGTAAATAAAGGTAAAAATTAGCTGAAATAGTACAGTGAGACTCATGAATAGTATCAAAAAAAGCAGTGGGACCCATGAATAGTAGCAAAAATAAGCTGAATAATAAAATAAACTAGCTTTTTAATTTGGAGCCAAACGCATACTAGATCTTTGGGTCCAGTTTATGGATACCTTTAGGGCATTTGTTAATTTACCATTTTAATAAAGTTTTAATACTATTTTTATGAGAAATATAAAAAGCTGTAATAAAAAAATCAATTACTTTTTCCACTTTTTTTTTCATAAAAATATTTCTAGAAAATTTTTATAAACCAATGACCTTAAGGCATCTATTAACTCATGGGTCTCACAGATGTTCCAAGTTTTTTTGATATATATATATATATATATATATTTTATTGAGCCAAATAGTTTGGAGATGTCTCTTTTGCCCTCCAATCCATATTTCATAATTCTCCCCTTGTGTTGGTATTCCTTGGCCAAAATTATCCTAAGTGGCAGACTACGACTTATTGTTTGTCATTTTCATATGGATCCACTGCTCATAATTTGCCAGGTGAACAATTATGAAAAAAGTTGTGATATTTTAAGTAGTTCTAAAATTTTTAATTCCCTGGCTTTGTCCACGTAGTGAGGACTGAGAGGGAGAGATTAATTGCTTGGATCTTGGTCAAGCCTAAAATCCCTTTACGGCTGGTGGTGAACCTTACGACCCAGTCTCACTGATTTCATCGGCTGAATTAGTGGGCTTCTTGGGCTGAATTTCATGGGCCCAACTTAAATCGATTCCATGTCTAACTTTGCCGGCCGTATGGACCATATCCACGGGTTATGGGCTTGAATAAGTGTTTGAAGTTTTTGGGCCTTGGGGCTTATTTTTAGTTTGCTGCCCAAATGCCCTTAACAAGATTCAACAAGAGATCTAACTTTTTTCATGCATGTTTGTTAAATGATTTTTAACTTTCTGCATACATTTTGATGGAAAAATGATCATTTTAATATATGTATATATATAAATAAATAAATACGATAGTATTTCAAACATAAGATAATTACTTTTTTTTATAATTATGTCTGTTAAAAAATGATTATTAGGACAACAAATTCTAATTTCTTTTATTCTCTTTTTCATTTACCACTTCGCTGTCACTGGCCATATTTTAATTGACATCCACCACATTTCTATCTTTTCGTCGTACCTTAATTTGCCATTTGCTTTCGTCAATGCCATTGTTGAATGTTATTTCCGGCTACTGTTTAGGTTGAAAGTATTATACACATTGTCTGTCCTATAAATAGCAATCAATATTTATTGTTATTCGGTGCAAAAACCCTAGTACTAACATTAATAGAATGAACAGATTATAAGCAGTATAGACATGATTTTTCACCACGTACTAGGGGTGCCATGGCCCATGTGTGTGACTAGAAGCACTGATCATTAATTATTTTAAACAAGGTTGTATTTGTATGTATTATATGAACAATTTGCATGGTAACTAAAATACAAAAATAAAAAAGGACTGTGGTCAAGAGAAGCTTCATCAAAGTGTTAGGCTGCATGGAGACACAAAATAACATAGGCCAAAACCAGAAGGGTGGACCGTGTTTATAACTTAAGAAAAAGGGGTCCCATGTACTTGTCAAATTGTCTGAGTGAGGGACGACATTGTCATAAATTTCATGTTTGCATGATTGATGATTATGTGGATAACCATCATCTTTAATGGACATGGACAGCTGTTTGGTCATGGAAATATGGCTAGTCTTCTTTCTAAGCTCTGATCATGAACTGTCCATAATTTTCTTATAAGCTCTTTCATATGATACCATTTATTACTCCTCTCTTTTCTTTGCTTTTCTTTCTTTTTGATAATAAAACCCCTCTTTTTCTGCTACCATGCATTCCATTATTTTCAAAGCCAAAATCTAAAGGCAATACCAGAAAAGTATTTTAGTTTTATATAAAGGGTTCTGTTCTTGTCTTGAGGACATGTTTTTCATTTTAATAAATTGGTATGAAACCCAATCTTTTTCTTCTTCTTCTTTTTGATAAAACTAAAAATTGCTTGATATATAGTAGCAGATGACTAGGAAAGTGAGTGTTGTACTTTACTCTTTTTCCACGCAATGATTGATAAAATTATATATATATATATATGTCAGTAATACAAGCTGCTCAACAACTGCCCACATGGCTTTAAATTTTAACCAATCTAATTAATGTAATTGTGATGTGGCAAACAACATGTGGTCATAGTGGGAGCTACGATATTTTTCTTAATTTATATTCCAAAAACAAGTTTATCAAGGATAAAGAAACTGATTTAATAACAAGACAAGAAGAGGTGCCTTGTGTAGGCTCTAGAATAACCTCTGTGAATGAGGTTTTCCTCGCTTAGGCATCTTCTCATGAGCTCCAGACTATTAGGGATAAAGAGATTTGCAATATACGTGTGTGTGAAGTTTCAACTCATGTCACGTCAAAACGCCCTTTTAACACTCTTATAATTAACTCAAACCCTTTAATTTCCTTTCTTTTCCTGTTGTGCTTGACTTAAGTTCTTCATGCCTGTTTGAATATGAGTTGATAGACCTTTCTTTTTCTTTTTTTAATAATTGAGTTGGTAGACCTTAATATGGTGTAGTTAAAGTTTGTAACATGATGTAACATGACATCATTTTCGAGTCAAAAGTGTCAACCAACTAGTATTAAATATATTAATTAATTAAGTAAGCCAATTTAATTTATGATACTTAACTATATAGAGTATACATACATACATACATATATATATATATATATATATATATATATATTTTAATACAAGATATAATTCTACTTTATATATTTTAATACAAGATATAATTCTACTTTAGCCTAATCTAAGTGTATATGTGTGTGAAGCTCCTTCTTGAGACTTGAACCACGACCCTTACCCCTCCCATACTCTACTTATGGAGTGACCATCGCACCAAGAATGTGCGATGGCAACTATATAGAGTATTAAGATTAAGTAGATATTGTACTTAAATATTTACTATTTAAAAATGAGAAATTATTGTGTACTTCCGGAGTACCATAAATGCGTACTCCCTTCTCTCACATGAATGTGGGTCTCACTAATTAAATTCATGGTGGGACCTACTATTCATGTGAGAGGAGGGACTACACATTTATGGTACTCCGGGAGTACCTAATAATTTTTCTTTAAAAAGTGTATACCTTAGAATTTTCCTTGATAATTGATATGATTAATAAGGAAAATAGTTCAAAATTTACGCATAAAAATTTACTTACGCTCTCACACTTCATCATGCTTAGGCGGTTAGGCCCACAACAATACAAAAAAAGTGAGAGGGTGTATAACTTGTGTCTAAGCACTTGCTAATCAAACCCTATAATTTTTATCACCCAACCAAATTTCCATTATTTAAGATGATTCATTAACTATGATTGAATCTCATTTTATATTATTGTATATATAATATCAACTATAAAACTAATTGATTTTTTGGTCTAATGATATGAGCAATTATCATAAAACAAACCTACATCATAGGTTTCAAATCCAAAATTGTATCAACTATAAACCTATAACTCGTCATTGCTCAGCACTTACAATTTTTTAAAGATATTTCAAGGTGTCTTTTGAGCATGTAACTAACTTCTTAAGTTTTCTATTCTATGTGTCAATAAATTATAAAAATAAACTCTTGATCCAACCATTGGCCTTAGGACCTAGCAGCCAAACCCTTTCTGGGATTATTATATGAGATTTGTTCCCTCTCATCCATAGGGGAAAAAAAAAAAGACAAAAACAAAAACCCTTAATGGATTAGGCTTTTCAAAACTGGTGTTTGGTATTGACAATTTGAGATAAACTAATTTTAGTGTGAATCTAGTGTTTGGGATTGGAACCCCTCCTTGCCCACTACCTAAGTAAAAAAAAAAAAATATTAAGAACCTTGTTATTAGTGACACGGGGTTCAATCCTTACCTCACCTCACCTCACCTCCTGTTATATTTTTCTTTTTTATAGATAAATTAAATATAAAATAACATTACTACAATTTTTTTTTTTTTAAATTTAGTTTAGAGGTGTGCCAACAACACCTGCTCTTCAAAAGGTTTGCATACTTTTTTCTAAGTAGGGTAGTTGATTAGTTGGTAGAGGAAAAAGCTTGGGACTACTTTGCTTTAACAAAGTCTAAGAATACATCAAGCTAGCCGGACATCAACAATGAAGGAAGTATCATGCAGTAACTAAATTAGCCAATAAAGAAGGTCAAACAAGAAATTTATGACTGATTGGATTTTAATAAGTTTAACTGGTAAAATCTTTAATAGTTGAAAAAGAGATTTAAGATTTAATTTCTGTCTATACTAAAAATAAATTGATATTTTAATCTGATAATGTGGGGCCCTATTGCACTTACCACGCTGGCCCACTACATGCGGCCCAAGGCCCGCGCCGAGGATAGTGCTAAGGCCGAGGACAATGGGACAGAATCCAGGACGTCCAAAACCCGCGCCGAGGATGACCTGTCCTCGGCGCACCGACTTCACTAAAGGGAAAATATCCCACCCCCGTTGAATATATCTCACCAACATTTTGACCACTTTAAATGGTGAGGTGACCTGAAAGCCCTAAAGTATCAGTCACTTCAACTATTATAAAGCCTGCAAAGGCGGCTGGGAAATAACATAAAACCTGCAAATACAGATGATGGGACAATCTCCTACGCCTAGAGGCTCAGATGATCGCCAGATGGACGGCTAAGATTAACAAAGAGAAGCAATATATAATGAAGGGATTTCCCAACAAAAGAGGGGGGGAAGAAAGACAAAAAAAAAAGAAAAGAGATCCTCGGCTTGGGCCGAGGACAAGGAAGCTTTATAAACACTTAGCCAAATTCGGACATTGAGAATCCAGTGGATCTCATGTCTTCAATTTTCATTAAAAATTTTATACCGGACATTGATTATTTCGGTGATGCCAAATTCTTGAACCCACTTCTCTACAAATGTTATTGTTAAGGGTCCGTTACAAATTCAGTCCCTACAATGGCCGAATTAGAAATAAATATCCTTTCATGATTAATATCAAAGTTTTTTTTTTTGCTGAATTCATGATTAATATCAATTGTGTGCGATTATCAAAAAATATATATGAATTGTGTGGGACCAGCAGCATATGGTACCGTCTTTACTGTGCAAGTGAGTTTGATGGAAGTAATTACCTGCCAGAAAGAGTTGGTTGGTAACTCTCTCATCGAACACTATTTATCGAGTAAACACAACTGATAAAGCTTAATGGCAAACCCAACGGCCATGTATCACATCACATGCACGCTCTTGCGGAGCACGTGACCTATACGTGTGTTTTTTTTTTTTTTTTTTTTTAATTATATAAATTTGACAATAGTAGCTTAAGTTTTTGTTGGGAGAAATAAAATACATACACAGCATGATAAATAAATAAAAAGGACAACTTAATTCCACCTATTCACTGGTTTCTTATTTTATATTTTGTTTAGGAAATCAAAAAATTGACCAAATCTAAATTATTATCTCAATACATTCTTTTTTTTTGCATGCAAATGTGTCAATGTATTTGCATAATGATATATAGTGTTGTAAATATATTGAATTTTTTCCCATCTTGCTCTTTCTATAATTTTTTAACCAATAAAAAAGAAAAAGAAAAAAAAAGGATATTAACTAAATGAGTCAATAACTTTGGTGAATTTATGCTTTCTCTGATGTTTTATGTGCAATTTAGGCCTTGGTTTCTGGTGGGTTGGGTATAAAATCTACCTCCATGCCACTCTTGTTCATCCTTCGTTAACATCTCTCACTAAAAACGTGTTTAGATGAGCTGATTATTATTATTATTTTATTTTAAAAATAAATAATGTAAAGAAAATGCACGATATTATGTACAAGGTCATAACACCTCTTGTTGTTTTCATCAGAGATGTTCAAGGTTCAATGCTTCACTCTCTATTGTAATTGAATTTATTAAGAGGAAAAGAGACAAAAACTGAAAAAGAAAGTACTAATACTTAACCAAGTAAACTAAATAATTAGAAAAAAAAAAAAAAAAAACTAACCAGACAAACCTCTCTCTCTCTCTCTCTCTCTCTCTCTCTCTCTCTCTCTATATATATATATATAACTTCATTTTTTTTTATACTCACTTTTGCATCATTCATGTTTTCCTCTTCTTCTTCTTTTAAAGCTATCCTCTTCAACAAATGTAAGAACTTTTCAATAGCTTTGTAATTTGGTGGCATAAGCTCCTCTTTGTTATTAAGCTAACTAGGAATCTAGGATTAGAATCCCCATTCCCTCATAATTGTAGCTATATAATTATTAGAAAAAAAAAAAAGAATTTTATAAAATTTTGACATAAAACTCCCCTGCATTTTAAGACACAAGTTATACATAATTCTATCTCTAACGCGAAAATCATTCTATAAAAATCATTGATCGATACAATGTCAATGTGATTTGAAAATCAAAAAATTTATTATCTCATACTCTATTAACCCATAATTTGTGGAAATCAAAATCAACAATTCAATTTAATATAATGATATTTCATAATTTGTACTAATTAATTTTGCACACTGTTGATGCTCATTTTGGAAAAGCCGAACAACAAAAAGAAGCCCAGCAATATGGGCAGGAAAGAGTTAGCAAGATTGAGAGAAAACTCATTAAGCCCGAGTGACAGGAATAATGGCTCATAGGCCCATAAAGTAAGCAAATGGGCCTTGAGTAAAGCAAATAGGCCCAAATGAGCTCAGAGAAAAAAGTAGTAAACCTATGGGCATTATGTGATGTAGAAGAGTAAGAATGAGCCACAGCAGGCCCGAAGTAATGAATTAAGAAATTAAGGGGTTGATGGAAAGCTCATAAACCCCAAGGATGAAAGATATGGTAATTGGGCCAAGGAAGCCTAAAAGAGTTAGTAAAAAACCTATGGGAATGCAAAATTAGAAAATGGGCTGAGGATACCCAAAGAAAGCAAATGGGCCAAGAATACCCAAGGAGAGAGAAATGGGCCAAAGGAGCCCACAAGCAATGTAATGTTGGAAAATCTAGTTTTGTATCTCATACAAAACACACAGCGGAAGCAACAATCACGAATCTACTTCAATTATGAAAGATAACATGTAACCATGAATTCTAAAACAAAGAATAGGAAGCGTACCTTGATACAGTGAATTTCAAAACCATGACTTGAGAATACCTTTAATCTTCATCTCAATTCCATATAGTGCCCAAGATGTGTGGTCTCTCAATCAGTCTTTTGTACATAGATTCTCAAAGAAAATTATTCTTTTTCTCTTTGTGGAGAAAAACTGATTTTTTTTTTCTTTTCATCATACATACATTTTAACTACCTTAGTAGTTCATTTATTTAATAACTCTTATTAAATAAAAAACTGATTATCTAATTGGGTTAACCTTTTTGGCCTACCAAATTGGGTTTTAGTTTGTGGCTTGAGATGGGACTAAAGGGAACAAATAAGACTGTAGCTCTAATAGGCCTTGGACTTTTCTGTCAATTCTTGACAAGTCCAAAATTGCCATTAATTATATTCAATACCACTATAAGAATATAATTGCACTCTAGGCCTTATTAATAAATTATATTCCAAAACTTTATTATACATACAATCCCTTCAATAAAATATTCGTAGTAATACAAAGTCATGAATATAAACTGCCACTTTGAAGATTACTACATCTTAATCCTCAAGTACCCGGTTTAATCCTTTATGTTATTCATCATATATTTATGAAATCCAATTTCATAAATATATATTTTAGTAACTCCTTACTAAAGTGGTTGGGCCCAACACTCTGAATAACCAAACCCATTAAACTTATCTCAAGAGAATATTTTATATCTCTGTTAAGAGATTAAGAATTCCATATTGAGAATATATGTTCCATCAACACTAAATGCGGTTGCCCAACATACTGAGGTTTTAACCGTGACTAATAAATCTCACTCCTGATATATCAAAGCAACCTACATCTCATGATCAGGTTCATTATTCTCTCAGGATTTAGAATTGATGTAAATAGAAGTCGTGAGATTTATTATTTATTTGACAGTCGTTAGGAGAATAATAAATCTCACAGTGATCCAATTCAATATGTCTTAACTCTTAAAACATATTAACTAGAAGTCTCCACTTCCATGATCAAGACAAATCATTTTAGTTAATATGTTATAGTCTTCGCAGATGAAATGCCCAATTTCATCACCGACTATGAACTAAAATTCTGAGTTTACAAAGAACTTGTGATTTATATATTCTGTGACTAAATCACATACTATGTATCTCATGGACTAAGATAATGTCTCATTAGTTCATTTATAGATAGTCTCATATAATTAAACAATTTAATTATTTATAACATGCCAATAAATTGGATTTTAGGGCATAAACCTTAACATGTAATGGGTCAAAAAAGCCTAAAGTCGAATGAGTATAAACCTAATGGCCATACTAGGACATTGTAATCAATTGAGAGAAGAATATACAGTAAGCCAGAAAGAGGCCCAACAAGCATGGATCAAATAGCGCCGCAGCAGGAATAATAGAATGGCAGGCAAGAATATTGGCAAGCCAACGAAAGAAGCAAACGGTTGGCTAAAAGGGAGAAAAACCCACAATCAAGTAAGGCCTAGCCTTTAGAGGAAACAAGCCATAAAGAATGGAGGATCAGAAAACAGTTCACGCCATAAGAGGTCAAGAATGAGCGGCAAAACACGCAAACGAACCTCCAGTCCATGGCAAAAGCATGAGCAACAGACAAACTTTGGACATACACGAAAGTGGTGCACGCATAAGGCCTAGGCACCACCAACCTGTATCCAGACAATACAGGAGTGGTGAGTCATGGGTTAGAGGTAAGAGAAGATATGGTCTAGCGGTGAGGAGAAGGGAAAGCCTATTCTGGGGTTCCCGCTCAAACTTTTTTGGGAGAAATGTCCTGTTGGAATGACATACCACCCAAAATAGAGAAAGATGAGTTGGAACCACTAGGTGCATGCCATAGGGGATAACAAGAGAGAATACCTATATTGTGGTGGATAAGAATGCCATGGTAAATAAGCAAACAAAACAGTTTTCTTTATCTGGTAATGGGGAGTGGCACAGCCAGCACGGGTAAATGGTAGTGGCTAGGCAGCTGACTAACTAGTGGGTGATCGAAAAGGACACCAAAATCCAGAAAAAAGTAGTTAAAGGGTAAAATGGTAAAAAAAGTCACGACAAACAATATATAAAGGGCCCTCGCCGTGCACAGTATCATCATCATAACAGTAGCAACCACTAGGAGAGAATTATAGCACCATCGTCACCATAACACTACACGAGTAAGCACTAAGAAAGAAAGAAAGGAGGGAGAAAGGATAAAAGTAACAAAACAGAGAAAAAAAAAAAGAATCAAGAAGAGAAATAGAGAGTGTAGAAAGACAGGCATGCACTAATAGGCTAATCCCTTCTCTCTCTCTAAAAGCCTATCCTCTGTTAAGGATAAATGATTCGTTTGGGCATAAGCCATTTAGGCTCATTTCCTCAAAATGGATAATTTTTACAACAGGATCTTCCTGAGAGGTTATTCACATTGAGGGAGTGGATCCCTCATTGGTCTTAGTCTCGTAACACAACTGAACATGGCAGACTAACCTTTTCCTTATTTGATTTCATTACTTATCGTTATTATTTCCTTTCTCGTCTTTGTAATTTCACTTATAATGTGTTCCTTGTTGCTACATCGTTCTTTTCTTTATTTTAATTAAAGATCCCTTATTTGTCTTGCCTGGCAGTAAGCATATCTATTTTATTATTGTTTTATTGTATTTATCTACCGTAACTCTTTTGCAATAGTTTCGTTTTGTCTAATAGCAAGTGTGTTGCCTCTATCATTGTCTCTTTGTATCTGCTTGCCATAACTCTTTTGTAACAGCTATGCCTGCTATGGACATGTGATCAAAGTTTCAATAAAAAGGGGGCATAGTTTATGCACAGCCAGACCAAGGTGAGTTGCAATTGGACTGGACCTAACTCTCCTACCCAGAACACTTGGGTCTCAGTGTGGCAGGAGGCAGCCCAACCCAAAAGTGCAAAAAGACCCACCACACACACAAATTTGCTAAATAAAAACATTAGCATCAGGTGTGTTAAATGCCAAAAATTTGGCATTTGGCACACCAAACACCAAAAATTTTGCCTCGTGAGGTGTGTCAAATGCCGAATAGATTTAGCGTTTGGTACAGTTCAATTCTACTAATAGAACTGTATAGTCAAAATGCTAAACATATTTCTTATTATTTTATTAAACTCTTCTCTCTCCTCCACATCTCTCTCTCCCTCTCTCTCTCTCTCTTTCTCTCCTTGATCTATTGCTTCTCTCTTATCTCAGTCTCTTCCTTTCTCACTTTCTTCTTCCTCCTTCACTCTCTTCTCTCTACCCTCTTCCTTAGCCTTTGCTGACATCACCACGCCACGTTGCCGATATCACCATCTTCCTCAGTCACATGCTACTAATCTTGTTCTCTTCCTTAGCCACATGCCGCTGATCTCACCCTCCTCCTCAACCACACCGCCGATCTTGCCCTTCTTCTCCTTTAGCCACACTGCGAATCTCGACCTCTTTCTATTATTATTATTTTGGTTGTTATGAGTTTGTTTTTTTTTTTTTTTTTTTTTTTTGGGTGGTTGTGAGTTGATTTTGATGGGTTGTGGTGGCCAATTTGGTGGGTTGCAATGGGTTGATTTGATGGTTGTGGTTACGACGGCAGGTGGTGGTTGGTTGATTTTGGGTTTTGGTTATGGTGGTAGATGGTTGGTTTTGAATGGTGGTGGGTTTGCAGTGGTGGTGGTGGGGGGGGGGGGGAGTTCCTGTCTATTGGGGTGGGTTGTGGTGGTGGTGGTGGTGGCTGTCATGGGTGGTTATGTGGATTTTGTATTTGTATTTTTTTTTAAAGGTTATTTTAATGTGTTGTATATATTTTTTCAACATGTTATATAGAAGAATAGAACATATGATGTAAATGAATTATAAAATGGTATTGTAAAATAAATAAAGTAACTTTTTATGTGTGAAAATAACATTTTTTTTCCAACTCTTAATGCTAGTGCATAGGAATAAATAATAAATGTTGGACATGATGAAAAAGAAAATGTCATTGAATTTGAAGAAATTGTTTTACAAGATGTCAAAAACAATGATAGCATTGACTTGGACTATGGAGAAGAAATTATTAGGAAGGATTATTAATCTGATGAAAAATAAATTATTATTTTCACTTATATATAATGTATTATCACTTTTAAGTTTAACCAATTTGAATGTAGATTTCATAAATATATTTTAATTTGATTTATTTAATTAGATTTATCAAATATTATTATGAAGGGGATGATCAAATTAGTCATTAACTAAATATTTTTCTAAATTAATAAATATACTTTTTATAAATGTATATCTATAATTTTTATGTAAATTTTATAAAGTGTTTGTATATCTTATAATACATGATACAATACAAAAACATTAAGAATCGATTCACGGGACAATTTGTGTGTTTTTTTTTTTTTTTGAATAAAACTTTATTAAAAAGGAAACAAGCTACAACATAGCCTGGGATGTCTTCGCCAAGATAATGTTAAGAAAACGTAGCAGCCTGAATACCATATCAAAAGTACCAAGCAAAAATTGGTTAAGGGACCAATTGGATAGGACATGAGCAGCATGATTAGCCTTCCTATGTACCCAATTAAAAAATACATGGTCAAAGTCACTAATTACATTCTTAACTAACTCAACAAAATTCAAAAGTCTCCTTGGAACTAAGAGCAACCACTCTCTATAACACATCTGCAAATAGGAAAATTAAGAGCTATATAGATAGCCAATTGAATAACATTAGCCTCTGCTTAGACAAGGATACTGCTGTTCACTTTCTAAGAACTTGCGAACATCAATTTTAGAGTACCTTGGGTTTTGAAGACTATGATTGACACTACTTACACTATTTTTATAGTGCATCAATCAAAACATAACACCTTAGTATGTTTTGAAATTAGGTATAAAATTTGAAGTGTAACCAAAGCTATTTTAAATAATGCCTAAAAGTTTTAATCAAAAAATAAAACCCAAAAGAAAACATTTTTTTTGGAGATGGAAAACAATTTATTTTTTTACATTAATCGGGTTTTTAAACATTTTTGTTAATTTTATATTCAATTTTATGGAGGAAATATTTGAATTTTGAATAACTCAATTGGAAATATTAAAAAATGTTAATTTGTAGCGTTAAGCTACAAAGACTATTGGTAAATTCTATTTAACCTTGAGGAGACATTATAAGGAACAAGTTTCCACTTAAAAAAAAAAAGAAAAAAAAAGAAGAGAAAATCAGTACAAAGAGCAGGTGAGTTTAGGACACTAGAAAAAATTGAACAGTAAGAGCCCGTTTGGTCATAGAGTTTAAAAATTGTTGTTTAAAAAGATGTAAAAATTGTTGTTTAAAAAGTATTGTTGAAGTACGTGTTTTTAGTGTTTATAAAACAAAAAATGTGTTTGGTATCATAGTTTAAAAAACATATTTCTGGTGTTTGAAAAACATAAAACTGTGTTTGGTACGTGTTTTTAAATTTGTAAAAAAAGCTGAGCAAATGTACGAAATAAACATATTTAAATAAAAGAAACAAGTTTGTAAACGCGTTGCTCCTCCTCTTTCCTGCATTATCCCTTCTCTTCCTGAGAGCAGAAAACCAAACCCACGCAGTCGTCATCTCCGTCGACGCCTCAGAAGATCCACGGCTGGGCTTCACCTTCCTCGGATCTCATCTCCACTGTCAGCACTACAAGATCCAGCAACTAATCGAGCTTTTGTCGACGCCGACCCATCACTCCAAGATCCAGGTTCGAATCTCTTTCACCTTGCTTGTCGATGGGTTTGTGTGTAAAGAGTGTACAATTCCTTCTTCACTCACACATTTCTCACCTTTTTGTTTGTTTGTTTTTTTTTTTCTTTTATGTTTTGGTTTTCCTCACCAATCGGGAAAACCCCCATTTTCCTGTTCTTTGTTTGCTGTTGAGACAGTATTTCATTTTCAATCCAAACATACACGCCCTACATTCTTGAAATCTAGAATGGGTTTTCTCGAAATCTTTTGCTGTTGAAACAATTTCTGATTTACAACCCATTAGATTTTTCATTCTTCTTAACACTCTGTTTGGTTGCCGAGAAAGTGTCGGAAGATTAACTGCAAAAATAAAAATAAAAATAAAAAGGGTAACAAATCTTCTGAATCTTCATGGAGAGCTATTTCCTTTAATTTCGATGTCATGGTAGATGGCAAGTAATGGCTTGTGGTCATATATTTTGTTGTTGTTGTTGATGCTTTTACTTTGGTTTCTCTGTACAATGAATATTACATTTGAACTCTGTGTTTAGTCGAGGTTTTTTTTCTGTTTCCCTTTTTTTTCAAGTCCCATATACTGGGAAATTTTTTCCTCACTGCTTTAGAAGGTAAGTATATGCTTAAATTTCTTTCTCTTACTTTTTGTTTCCCTGGCTTCGTGTTTTGTTTTGTTTTTTATTTTTGTTTTTTCATGCAAAGCTATAATTAGTTCAAGTGGCCTTTGCTTCTGAGAAAATATTAGTTGTGGTTCAATAAACTGTCTATGATTTTTTTTTTTTGCTTTTGGATATGGTTTTATTCTTTGATATTATTCAGCTCCTGTGCCAAAAGGGTTGCTATATTTATTAGGGATTCTCAAATACATGCTTAACTTTGATTTACTATTGTTACCCATGTTTGCGGTGTTGCCATGGATTTTAGGTAAGAAAGAGACTGTGGTTTGTGATTCAAGGATGCTTAATTAGATAATGGAAATTATATATATGTGTCCCGGGGGGGGGGGGGTTGGAAATGCATTTTTGCTCTATAAAAGTGGCATGCTATTTCTTTTTCCATGTCTTTCTATTTCCATCTTTATCTATTGACTTTTCATGGTTTTTGATGAAATGTTAAAGGGTAGTTTTAAAAAGGATTTGGCTGTTTTGCGGTTTTGTAAATTTTGGCAGGTTAAAAAAAATTGGAAATTTTGAGTGTGAATTTTAATGTCTCCACCGCTGATCGGTGTTGGGGAGGAGGAGGATCAGAGCAATGTGACTTTATTGGCTTAATAGTGTTGATTACATTTTGTATTGTGTAAGTGAGTAGGTTTGTGGCTTCTTCTTGCAGATGTCGGACGCAACGCATGAGGATATTGACGATGGCCTTCGGTTCCGAAATTGCAACTGTTTTTGTGGCTTGAGAGCAAGTGTGAAGATTTCGGATAAGCGAAATGAGAACCGGTACAGGCTTTTCCAATGTTGCCCAAAGGACGCATGTCGGTTTTTTCAATGGTGTATTCCCTTGAAGACGCCATTGTCTTCTGCGGAGGATTTCGAGCAACTACAAGAAGAGCTGTGTGTATTGCGAGAGGAATTGAGGGTCATACATGACAAGGTCCACCCCTTACATCAAACACAAAAAATGGTCAAGATTATGTTTATTGGATGGTGTTTGTTATGCACCGCGCTTGCACTACTGCTAACTATGACAATTATGTAAACCAAATTGTTATGATGATGTGTTCGTTCTTACTGTGTAACCATATTATCTTATTATGTATTACTGACCCCTCTTGACCTTGGTGCGTTGTGTACTATTTTTTGACAATCTTGAGTCATCCATTTTGATAGTGTTACGCATATGTATGGGGCTGACTCTTGATTCTTGTAATATTCTGTTATTGGCTTAATGGAACTTTTACAATAGTATTTACAATTGGATTAATAGTTAGTTAGTTAGTTAGTTCATGAATGCTCCAACTTTCATTGGCTTCTCTTGAAGTTGAATGTGTGGTATTCCCTTGAAATTGATGTTATCCAAAGTTGGATTATAGTATATCTTACATTATTTACAACCATAAAATTATCAACTTGAGGCAACAATGGGCAGACCTGTAAATAAAGTCATAGTCATTGATTTCTCAGTAATTGCACTTTGAAGAATTTTGAGTACAACATATTGCACAATGACTCTTATGAGTTATTATAGGTCTCTTCCATGCCTTGCATTCCTCTACCAGTATACCATTTTCTATGGAAAATAATACATGTACTACCTTTTACCAACAATTTCAGTCCAAAAAACAGTCTCAAGTTAATTTAAACAGTACTTATAAATAAAAGAAAACCAACATTTGCAACTGCTACACTATAAACTGAGAATGGTGTTTCCAAACCTGAACTCATCCCAACACTCATCATAATCTACCAAACACAAGTTTACCATCTTATGCAACACGAGGAAATTACAAAAAACAAAAGGAGAAATGTTCCCGCTGATGACAACTATTTCAAAGACCAACCAAAAAACAGGGGATTCTCCAGTGTCATATCTGAACTAAAAAGCAAGGAAAAGAAGCCAACAATGTCAACAACAGTTAAAGTTCATGTTTTCCACTTTTACAATCTATTCCCCAAAAGCTCAATCACGGTTGCCCGTGTAATCTGCCCACATAGCAGCAGTTATCGCATCACGATACTCCGACATTGCTCGTTGTGCCTGAGAATTAAAAGCTTCTTCAGTGCCCCCACTGCCTACGCGTGCAGCTCCCGCTGGATTTGCGTCACTATTACGCACAAATGATCCTTCCCACACATGGAACATTTCATCCGCCCGATTATACATGCGGATAAAGCTGTGCAATGCACAGCAAGCGGTCACAATCAGCCGTTGTCTAGAGATAGAGAAGGAGTGCATTTCAGTCAAAATCGGGAACCTTGCCTTCAACACACCAAAGCATCGTTCAATCACCATCCGCAATGAGGAATGCCTATAATTGAACAACTCTTGTGGGGTAGTAGGTTGCCGGTTCGCACCCCGAAACTCTTGGGCATGGTAGCGTGCGGACTTATGTGGGGGGAGGAATGCACTGCCTATTGCGTACCCCGAGTCAACGAGGTAGTACGATCCTGCAATAAGAGTGATAACCATTAACAATTAATGTTACCCAACATAACTACTTTTAAGTGACAATAAAGTAAATATTGCAAATGATCACCTTATGAAATGAGATGCCATTTGGTCCAAAGATGATGAATCACAATAAAAACCAAATAAGAAGTGTAACAAATTAATAATCTAAAGTTTTAATAAGTTGTCGTAACCCATACTAACAATTCAGGTTGCCCATCCTAATCCTCACTAAACCGTCACCTAGCACTAAGGAACAATTACCTTCTTTCAATCAAAAAAACCACTGGATATCCCTCATTAACTCAATACCTTGTTGTACCAATTGCTACAAATTGAGGCTTCACCAATTTCAGAGTTCTTATTTGGAAAGTTCAACATTTTTGAAAATATCACTCTTTTCTTTGACATTTTGGACTATTTAAAATTCAAGCTATTTTGATGTGCCTTCGATGGACCATCTATTTCTCCCTTTGGAACCCAGCCCCACAATTTTTTTAAATATATTTTACCAACCCAACATACATGCTGAACTAACCTGGCACAAAAATACCAGAATTTTTTTTTTTCTCTTTTTGTGATATTTGAATGTTGTTGGTAATTAGAGACAATACTTCTTCTATTATGCGTTTCCCCCCAATGCATGATATGGTTCTTACTAATATCTCCTACTGGTGCATGAGAAGTGAGAACCACGCATCTCCAATATTAGCTTGTTGTTCCAAAGTATAAACTCCACCCTTATGCATCCTTTGAGATCCTATCTCCCCCGCTTGATATAAACCCTCCACATTGATAACCCTGCTGGTCAGCAAAAGCCACCAGCTAAGACTATAGTGTCAGCAACTCGAGACAACAGACCCTCAATGTTATTGCCAAGAATCTCCAGTCATCTTCCAACGGGATTGGTGACTCTACTTTGGAAGAATCTTATCCATGATTTTGACAAGGATTCATTGATTTCATTAGCTGTTTCCCCACAAAATTTTTCCCAAGAAATACCCCTAAACTTCAAATTCAAAGACCTTACATCCATACAAATTTCGCCATTCGACTATGCAAATAACCCCCTTCCTCACCCTAATATGAAACTCTAAAATCTCTATAATCTTTCACTGCTTTTCTTTCTACAAACCATTTCAATAACCCAATACACATCCTATAAATGGTTGAAAAAAATGTCTTATACAATCTGATCTCACATTCTCTAGTCAGCGCTCATTGATTTCAAGCCTTCTAAACCCATATCGACACCAAATAACCATGAAACCTTTCCTAGATACAAATCAAATCTAAAATCATAAGCAAAGACAATAGTTTTTGAATCTACAGAAACCTGTTACAGGAAAAATTGCAAGGCTAGTCCCAGTCAATTGATATTTCAAATAATCTATTTCAAACTTCAGATAATGTTAAAAAGTCAGCTTATCTGGAACATATTGCGAAATTTTTTTTTTTTTTTTGAAACAACATATTGCAACTTTTTGAAGCACCTAAAGTAAAGTTCTCAAATCTGAATACAATAGGAGTGGAGCAACAGCTCCACTGATGTAGTAAAATGCAAAATGCAACTAATTTACTTTCTAGTTAAATGGTTGATCAAAATCATGGGAGTGACATCATAGCATATGAGAACAATGTTAATTATTCAGCTCAAATAATGGAACCATCTCTAGTAATTCACATTTCAAATCCAACTGAATTACTTGAAATAAGTTCAAATTATAAAATTGGATGACAAGTGGCTAAAACCCTTCCAAAACCAAATGCGCTAAAATTTTTTTTTTACCTCTAGGTGGCCAAGGGAACTCATACTTGGCATGTCCAAGTGCGTCCTGCATGACTCGTGAATCATTTGCACTCCCTTCCCATCCAGAATGCACATACGTAAACCGCATGTCGAAGTTACACGCACACATCACGTTTTGGGTGATGTCACTCCGTCTATCTCTGAATGCAGTGGTCCTACCGGATGGGGCAGAAGCACTTATGTGCGTCCCATCGATAGCCCCCACACATTTCTGTTAAAAAAATAGGTAGCTCTAATTAATAAATTAAACTTATGTGCAAATACTGTGAACAATATATTAACTTGTCTACTTTATTTAATATTTCCCAATTAAGCTTAATTATAAAAACTAGAAATACTTCAGAACTCTTTCATACTTCATATTGTTTTCTTTCTATTCTCTATTACAGATCTTTTACATTTTAACGAATCAAAATGATTATTTATCTAAGAACTAAAAAAAGACAAATCGAAGCATACCTCAAACCATGGATAATATTTCTCATTCCCTCGAAGTGAATGAGGAAGTTCAGCTGCATCAGCGTCGGGCCGGATGATGAGACATCCCAAAGCATGGATAGCAAGGCACGCCGGAACCGCCTTTGAATGGTCTCCAGAGAATGTTGGAAGCGGTTGGTAGTAAGCCGGTAGTCGGCATTGTGTCCGACGATAAATAGCACTGTCCCAACGGACTCCTCAACTGAAACAATACCAGTGTCCTCCTCTATTAGGTGCAACCGCTTCAACTCATTACACAAGTGCCTAAAAATGGTCTTATCCATGCGGAATATGTCGTAACACGCTTGGGGATTTCCTTCTAGTACTTCAATCACGTATGACCTCCCACTCAGGATACTAGTGCACATAGGTCGCTTCATGTAGTACTTTTGCACGTACTCTATACACAACTGAACGTAGGCTGTGGCAATCTCGAGTTCCACCTCACTATCGTACTCATCTGAATTGGAGTCAGCCATAACTGAATCATGATCTGAATCAGTGTTGGTCGTAACTGAATCAGGATTTGAATCGGCGTCGGCCGTAACTGAATCATGATCTGAATCGATGTCGGCCGTAACTGAATCACGATCTGAATCGGTGTCGGCCATAACTGAATCACACCTGTGAGCAGCCAAATAGTTCACATTAGCCACTATAAAGAAGTACACATATATATATCGCTATATGTATATATATCTATATTGCTGTATGTATATATATTAGTATATATATAAATGAGTATATATGGCTGTATGTATATATACACGAGTATATATATTTCTGCGTAATAGTATTTCTAATTCTGAGTAAGTGACTTATATATAAATGAGTATATATATATATATATATATATATATAAGCTGTATGCATATATAAGTCAGTATATATAAGTGAGTATATTTCTGCATAAGTGAGAAAATATATCTGCATAAGTGAGTATATATAATTCTGCATGTATATATAAATGAGTCTATATATTGCTGGAAGCACTATATATATATATATATAGGTGTTACTGTGTGTACCACAAAAATTCCATAAAGAAAACATCAAATTTTGTAATATATATATATATATATATATATGTCACCAAACAAAGAAATTCATAGAAGAGACGACAACCACAACACATATTTCTTACATAAGTAGCATAGATGTCCAAAGCATTCAACATAATAAAGGAAGGTAGCATACAAACATTGTCCAAAATATTAACATATTACAGACTTTGCCTATTCATATTAAACCAAACTAAGAGTACTAATTAACTTCCTACGCTATCTACACGGTGCACATCATCAATTAACTTCGTAGGTTGTCAACCACAACCATCACTACTGCAATCCACCCCTAAGAAACTCAATCCATGCCCTTCTTCTATCAACCGTCATAGCAAAAAAAGCAGCTCTACTCTTGGAGTTATGAAGCTCCTGCACGGCCTTGCAATATGTGACATGATCCACATTGGTATGCTGGTTGAGCAGAGTTATAGCTTGTGTAATTGAGTCATTGACAGCCCCCACACCTGACTCTCCAGTGTCGGTGGACTTTTTCCCCCGACGATGCCTCATTTCAGTAAACCCCAATATTGCCTCAGTCATGGATTCAAGGGAGTGCCCTTTCTTCCTTTTTCCACTTGAATGAGATGGTTCAGCTGGCCGCTTTTCAGCTTGCCTCCGACTTTGGGCTTCACTCGGTGTGGGCAGCTCCTCAAAGTCATCCACACCATCGGTGTTGACATTGAAATGTACCCCCTCAGATAGGAAGGCTGCATCAAGTTCTCTCTCTTCGTCACTGTTGGGTGCTGGTTGGGCAGATGACATTTGGAGGAAACCCGTGGCTGTGTTTGAATTGAAAAGCGTGCCCAACAAATCGTAGTGATTCACCCCCTGTTTTTTGAACTCCTTGAATTTATGATTCACCTATTAACAACCATATATATTGGGTTAGATGACGTAGTCATATAAGTAGCAAAATATAAAGGCTATAAATAAGCACTTTGTAGATCAGTTGTATATATGACTGAAAATAAGCCTTAAGAGCCTTTATTTGAACAGTTTGTGTTCTTTGTGAGGTACCTAATCAGTTATTAATATGGTCTAAGCAGCTCACTTTCCATTTAATTTTAAATCATACCACAGTCCATCACATTCCTAGCCCATCACTTCCACGATGGAGAACATTTTTTGATCTAAAATTATGAGTTGCTACTAGTGTCTGGCAGATAGTGAGTTCGTTTGAGTATACTGAGTATACTACTTCAGCTAGCCCTGTTTGAGGGACAGACTATCTTGATCTGGAAAACAGATATAGTATTCACTTTCACAAAGAAATAATGCAAAAGCATTTTTTTGCTCTTCCCTTTTTCCAATTCATTAATACAATATCTTCTTCTTCTTTTAATATTTGTATCTATGTAGCTATTGGACAGAGATGCAGAACTCCTTGGAATGGCTAGTTCAGATTATTTCAGAAGTGAATGCTTTGGACTATTCAAACTAACCTAGCCACTCTGGCAACTCTTGCAGACATTAAGACATCTAGTGTCATTGACCTTAGAATTCTGGTCTAGAAAAACTGACTCATATTAATTTATTACTAAAAAAAAAAAAAAAAGCAAAGCACAAAATAGATAACAAATTTGAATACAACAGCCATAACAATTTTTTTAAATAGAGAGAGAGAGAGAGAGGTATACTTTCCACTATAGTGTAAAATGAAACTAAAAGTTGGAACTACTTGTGTTTTCACATTACCCCCAATAGATCCAACTAACCACAATTCAACTGAGAATGAAAATTTGAGTAATACAATCCACAATCATATCCTGATTAGAAGACAGTCCCATTAACCATAAGAGTCTTGACACCATTATTTTTTCTATTAGAATTGGCCACCCTATGAAAAAATTTGGTATCGGCATCCCCCTCCCTCAAGTGCAACACCCTAGACTTTTGTCTCCAACTAAACCCCTCTAGTAAAGTGAACTTCTCAATTTCTATACGGAGATTTACCTATTCTAATTTTTCGTCAGCTGTTAGTAAATGAGTCTCCCCTCTAACATCTAAAGCACTCAATTTACTCCATAACTGCTGCTTCTTAATAGCATGTACTGGATCATTACATAATTTTCTTTTATTCATTATATATTATAATATTCAAAGAAGGAAAACATCATCACATGTATATGCCTTTATGCCTGCCTAATTGTATAATAAGGCCCTTATGTGATATAAAACTACTTTTACCAATGATCCCTAACGAAAATACTTCCTTTTCCTAACAACATAGTGCTGGTAAAACATCTTTGTTTTTAAAGTACTTATCTTTTTTAATCATTTTACATTCAGTGTTTAAGAGATGGGCCAAGCTATAATGAACACAAGGAAGATTTCAGCGTCATTTTATTTACAACCATAAACCATGCATATAGCTAATTGTAATAAATTTTGTTGGAGTATGTTAAACGACTTACCGCAAATGCAGCAGCCCAGGCTTCCTCACTAGCTGTCACAGTATTGGAAATGGGGTCCCATCCCATTCCTGTACGTGCAATGAGCTGGGAGAATATGCGGTGTCGAGTTTTCATTCGTTGATATTTTTGTGAGAGTTGTCCCTTGCTGTAATCTCTATTCGTGCGTTTCTTAAACTCATTCATAATAGTTGTCCAAGTTCCAGTCTTGAATTGTCCTTGGGGCATATTCCCTTTTGCATCCTCTTCTAACAATATTTCAATGAAATGCCTCTCAATTGCATCAGGCCACATCTTCCTATCCCGGGCAGCAGCTGTTGCCTCATCCATCTATATACAGGTTGGTATACTTACGTAGAGTTGTCATTTGAACTTGTATAATACGGATGAAAAAACAATTACCTCTACTCACTAACAGTACCAACCAGCAGGCATATAATAGAAACTAAGGACCATAAATGATCAAATATGATAGCAGAGTCCAATAATTTAAGTGGCTTCAAGGTTGCTAACGAAGTGGATCAACAAGAATTGCACATTTGAAGAACATATAAAATGTCTAGTAACAGCTATGAAATGGTACAGACATAAATTACATATCCACAACAATAATTTGTCAGTAACTCATATAAACATCAATCGTTTTTATACCCATTCCTTGGGAGGACTGATGTTATTTACTCTTATAGGAAACAAATAAGATTATTCACTCCACAATTTCAACTGACAGATAGTTTTAGTGTATTATTACTGCAATAAAAGGAGAACCTCTTTTGACTACATACACGGCCCAATCAACACAAAATGCATGATCTAGGTACAAAATTATGACAATAATACAAGCGGTCACAAATGATTCACTACCTATTAACAATTTAAACAAACCACATTTTGGCAAACGTACCAGTAAGGGAACACGGTGAGATCTGTTGGAGGAAGCAGATGAGGAACCACAGGCTCTGTGTTGCACGAGAGAGGTGGAGGATGATGAGTATGAGACTTCCATCCGAATGAATATGTGGGACTTAAATATTGTTGCAGCTTGATTAATGACAACAGAGCTGAGTTAGATTGAGATGTGAAAGAAAGCTGCAAGAAGCACTTAAGAAAATTAGAAATATTTACCTTACAAAGGCCTTCGCACTGTGTGAGTTATGCAAAAGTGGTTCGCACCAAAACTTTAGCTGAGGGTGGGATCTCTGCAGCTTATTTACCGGACCAAGCCCTTCGCACTGTTGGGATTTTGGTTAGCACCCAAATGTGTAGGCGAGGGTGGGATATCGACCTCGGATTAGGGGTACTTGGGCATGAATTATGATACTGAGGAAGTTTAATGCGATTGACTGAAATGGTTGGGTGATGCGGTGTGAGCTGTGTGTAGAAGACACGTTGTGGGTCGGTGAGGATTTAATAATGGTGATGGGTTAATCTTGCTGGGTCGGTGAGGGGAGTAATGGAGGTGGGTGAGAGAAATTTTCGCTGGATTTGCTCTGTTTGTGTGGCGTGAAGAGATGAGAGGAAGAGGGGAGACAGAAATTGAGAAAAAGCTGATCAGGTGGGCCCATAAGAGTGTTCAGTTTATTTACCGAAGTGCCACTGAAATTAGTGTTTTGTTGCTTGAAATCACCTCTGAGCTGATTCCTAAAAACTGTGTTTAAACACCGGTTTTTGAACAATACTTTTCAAACATCCCTTTCCTGAAATGGTCCACCAAACACGCTTTTTTTTTGGACACTACTGTTATGTGATTTAAACAATAAAACATATGTTTTGAACTGAAGGACCAAACGGGCTCTAAATATTTTGGAGACAGTTTCAACTTATAGCGTTCGTTCGTGATAATAGCTTTTTATCATCAAATCAAGACACCAATAAAAGACTCTACTAGTTGAGCTAATCATAATTTATAACTGTAAGGGCTTGTTTGGTACGTGTGTTTAAATAACAGTATTTAATTTTTTAAAAAATACATGTAAATAAAAGAGTGTATAAAAATATGTGTAATGTTATTTAAAAACTAAAAATTAAGTTGATATACCAAACTGACCGATATTTTGGTTGTAAACAAGTTTAGGAGCGCGTGCGTTTAGGATACAAGAAGAATGTCTTATATTTAGGTTTTTGTATGTTTTTATAATTTTTATTTACTCATTGGTTTGGACTTCACTCACTCAGTAGAGTACTGACTTTCTCTCTTCTTCTTTCAATCGTCATAACTGCCTCTGCGTCAGCCTCAGTCTCAGTCTCAGTCTCTCCTCCTTCCACTTTAAATACGCGCCGCGACAATCATTATTGTTTTTGTATTATTATTATTACATTACACAAACAATTCACCATTTTTATTAAATTATTATTATTTTTATTATTATTTTTCTGAAACTCTCTCTCACTCTCACTCTTACGTGTGTGTGTGTGTGTCTCTCTCTCTTTCCTCACGCACTCTCAAGTCTCTGTGCCCTAGATCCATGGCTTCCCTCTCCAAACCCTGGAGTGTGCTCTAGGGTTTCAATCCTTCTCTCTCTCTCTCTGTGAAATTGGTGCTTGCAAACTGTGCCTCTGCTGCAGTAGAGCTATTGTTTTCAATGTACTGTAAGTGAATTGAAGATTCTCACAGTTTTTGTGTGAAGCTTTTACTTTGGGATTTTAGGGTTTGAGTTTTGCAATTTTAGTTGGGGGGTTTTATTTTCTGTGAATTTTTGCAAGTTTGTGGTTTGGAGTTGAGGAGTGAAATTCTAGTGGAAAAGAACCGTGCTTTTGTTGGCATTGTGGATTGGTTTTTACTCAGTTGTGTCAAGGTTTTCAAGATTCTAGGGTTTTGCTTCTGCTAATTGCAAGACTTCTACTTTCTGAGTAGTGAAAATTGGTTGATTTGATAGTAGTGTTGAATTCAATGCTTATTTAAGATACTTTTTTTTTTGTTTGGAAGTTTGCCAATTATGGGCATGGAAGAAGAGGAAAATAGTGCTAAAATTGGAAGATTTGAGGTGTGAATATTGATTCAAGAGGTGAGTTTTGTTGTTGGGGTTGGTTTTAGTGCACAATGGGTTGCCTTTGTTGCAAGCCCTCTGCTATTGAGGATAGCAAGGAGAGCCCAAGAGAGCGGTTCTCGAGCAAGGCCTCGTCGGACTTGCGGGGGTCCAGGGTGACCTCGTCGAGAAGGGAGGAAGTGCATCGAGCAAAGGAGCGATATGATAGTAATGATGGGAGGGCAATGTTGATTGATAAGCATGCGAATGGCTCAGTTCGGTTACACAGTGAGCATTTTGAGAGGAAGAGGGAGAAAATGGAGTATGTTGTTGCTCAACATCCGGGGATGGGTAGTATTCCAAAAGCAACTGAAGGGGAGCAGGTTGCAGCAGGGTGGCCGTCATGGCTGGCTGCAGTTGCTGGAGAGGCTATTAAGGGATGGACACCACGGCGTGCTGATTCTTTTCAGAAGCTGGATAAAGTATGATCCTTTCCTTATTTGCCATTTTGAAGTTACATTATGTTGGGTATTGGGGGAAACTGAGAATGCTTATGGTACTTTGCAGATGATCATTTATTTTTTTGAATTTTTTTGCTTTATTAATCAGCCCAATCACATAATTTTGAGTGAATTGATGTTTTTATATTGAAAGTGCATTTGGGCTTATATATGGTATATAAGACTTTATTGTAAATTCCTTTCCTTGTTCATATGGAAATAAGACCTTCTGAACTAAAAAATTGAATAGCATGTTTATTTCACCTATAACGTATTCTAGTTAGGGATCCATGTGGAAATAAGACTCATATGGAATTGTTACTATAGGGAGTGAGTTAATTTCTGGCATCTAAACTTCCTTCAGCTAATAGCATTGTTCTAATTAATATTATGATTGGCAATGGGTTATAAGCCAATGAGTTTCAGCTCAATGACACTTCCTTTTCTTATAAAAAGTGAGTGGAGGGTGAGTTGTGGAATACTAGAAGAAAAGAATAAAGACTCTAAAGCTAAAGGAGAGAGCAAAGATGCACATATTTTTATTGGTGCATGAACTTGAGACAACAGAAGAGGACTCATATAAAAGACTGCTCATTTTAAATTTGTAAACCATCTCTTCCTACATTGTATAGTGGCGTGAGAGTTGTGATCATTAGCCTTATCTTTATTAAAGGTCCATTTGGCAATGCCTAGGACTGGAAAGGAGTTGTTTGTAGGTTGGAGAGGGACATTTGGTAAGTGTAAAAGTGGTGTGATTTGGGGGGCTGTTCCTTTTGTATTATGTTTACTATTTATCAGTAGAGGAATAATCCCACTTTCAATGAAATAGAACTGAATGGAAATTCTCTTAACCATCTTTCTATGTTCTCTATTTGACTGGCTGTCCACTGTGGGCCGCAGCCATTGTGATGCTTTCTTGGATTTCTTGCTCTAGGTTCTAAGCGCTTGAAAGGATGTAATACACATCCTGTTGTTCCTTTTCTTCTTCTTTTTATTTTATTTAATAATGACTAAATAAATTTTGTAATTTAATCCTTTTGTTTAAGAAAATTGATTAGCCAGTTTCAAGAAGAAGAAGAAGAGTAAAAGGCTTGATTAGTTATGAAACATCAGGTTAGGTTTGACCTAGGATATAGTAAGGGCTAGGGTATTAGGCAGTTTGAATCAGTGATGAAACTCTGATTAATGGCAACTGCAATCTAACTGTTGTTCTTATTAGCACTTATCAAAAAAGAATGAGAAAAAAAGGAACTGCTGTTCTTATTAGCAAAACAGAATCGATAAATAGGATTGATTAAGGAGATTTATCACATCTAGCTACCCACTGGATACTTCCAGTCCAGAGATTGACTTGGAAATATTCTTTTATTAATACCATTTAGCAAATTCAGAAATATGTACATTTGTGCCATAGCTCATTGGCTAAAACTTGAATCAGTGATGAAACTCTGATTAGTGGCAACTGCAATCTGACTGTTGTTCTTATTAGCAAAACAGAATCAATAAATAGGTTTGATTAATGAGAGTTATTACATCTAGCTAATCACTGGATACCCCCAGAGACAGACTTGGAAATATTCTTTTATTAATACCATTTTGCTAATTCGGGAATATGTGCATTTGCACCAGGGCCCATTGGCTTGGAACTGTAGAATATCCGAACAACCCAATGTTAAGGATATTATTCTTCCTGTTCCATTGTTCATTTTTTGTTTACTATGATATTTCAGCTGTCTAATGCTTATAATGCAGGATAGAGGTAAGGTAGCTTAATTGAATTCACAAAGATCAGATTATTCTATTTAGCTGTTACAAGTGGTGCTTTAGTTTCTCTCTCTTTCTCTCAGCTGTCTACTTTAAGTTGATATTACCTGTTGGCTGGTTTTGGTTTGTCTTATGATTTTTTTTACTCTCTCTCTCTCTCTCTCTCCCCCACAGCTGTCCACTTTAAGTTGATATTACCTGTCGACTGGTTTTGGTTTGTCTTTTGATTTTTTTTTTCTTTTTATTTATTTGTTTTGCAGATTGGCCAGGGAACTTACAGTAATGTATATATGGCTCGTGACCTTGAACATAATAAAACTGTTGCTTTAAAGAAAGTGAGGTTTGATAACCTGGAACCTGAGAGTGTTCGCTTTATGGCTAGGGAAATTCACATTCTACGTAGGCTTGATCATCCAAATGTAATTAAACTGGAAGGTCTAGTTACATCAAGGATGTCTTGCAGCTTGTACCTTGTTTTTGAGTACATGGAACATGATTTGGCAGGGCTGGCTTCACACCCTGGTCTCAAATTTACAGAAGCACAGGTATTATAGATTCCTTTTCTCCTACCCCTCCCTTCCCCCTAGACACTGCAATTTGCTGTTCTATACCATGCTTTAAGTTTTGCTTTCTGTAAACGCAGTCCACAATGATGTGACCATTAAATAGTTTTCCAGAGATGCTAACGTCAATTGATATTACTTATTCATATATTTTGAAATTGCACTTAATGGAAATCTATCTTCTAATATTTAGAAATTTTGGGATATTATGTTTCTGTTTAGTTTGCTAATTGAGTTGATGTTTAATTCATTTATTTCCAGGTCAAATGTTACATGCAGCAACTTTTACGGGGATTGGATCATTGTCACAGCCGTGGCATTCTGCATCGTGACATAAAGGGTTCCAACCTTCTAATTGACAACAATGGCATCTTGAAGATTGCAGACTTTGGTCTGGCTAGTTTTTTTGATCCCCATCAAAGTCAGCCGCTTACAAGCCGTGTTGTAACTCTTTGGTACCGGCCACCAGAGCTTTTACTTGGAGCCACTTACTATGGAACGGCAGTAGATTTATGGAGTACAGGTTGTATACTCGCTGAATTATATGCTGGCAAGCCTATTATGCCTGGAAGAACTGAGGTATTTGTTTTTTTCCCCACCAAACATGTGGAATTGATCCCTTACTTTCTTGTGATTAATGTGCATGATCTGCTGTTTTTGCTTTTCATAACAATCTATGTCACTGTTATTAGAGTTATGCACAATTTATTTTATCAATCATATTATTGGTTAAGAACCTGTTTTTTCTGCTTACAGGAAGTGATTACCTTTTAATTATTGCTAGGCATGCAGTTTGTGGCTGCTAATTGCCATTTATGTTTCAAAGGTTTAATTGTTTGGACTTTTGGAATTGCTGTTGTTATTATTTATTTTTTTGGTTAGAGAACTATAAAGACATGCTGAAAATTTTTTCTTAATTAAGAGATGAGCTGAGATAGATATTTACAAACAAAAGTAGGGTGCAAGGCTTTGGATATAGTTTGAAGGAATATGTTTCCTTTCCTAAGAAAATGCCAATATTGTGGAGTTGTGTGATGGAGAGTTGATTTTGAACATTCAGTTAGAGATTGGTGGTCACTGGTTATAGTAGGCATGTTGTAGGTTTGTTACTTTTGTATTGTTCTCAACTTCTCAGACTCACAAATTACCTAATTTTTTTGTGATCATCACACTGTCTTTAAGGTGAATTATAGTTTACATAAAAAAGACATCCCCGGTAATAATTGTACAGATGACATGTAACTAAAATCTGTCTCTTCTTCTTCTTCTTCTTCACTTTCAGCATGTCTTTTTGCTTCTCTTACTTTGAATTAGCTTAGTTGTTTAAATTATCATTGAACTCTTCATTTTGTTGCCTTCTAGGTCGAGCAATTACATAAAATTTTCAAGCTTTGTGGCTCACCTTCAGAGGATTATTGGAGAAAATCTAAGTTGCCTCATGCAACCATATTTAAGCCCCAGCAACCTTACAGACGCTGTGTGGCAGACACATTTAAGGATTTCCCTGCTCCAGCATTAGCATTAATGGAGATCTTACTTTCCATAGATCCTGCTGATCGTGGATCTGCAGCTTCTGCACTCAAAAGTGAGGTATGAAGTTTTAGATAAATGAAGTCTTATAGAATTTCTTTTTATTGTATTTCTGCTGAGTGTGTTTTATCTTTATTTTATAATTTTTTACCAGATTTTTTTGCTTTGGCCATGAAATTGATTTATTAAAAATATATATATATATATATATATTATCATGACCTGTTCTTTTTTGGTTCTTGTCATGTTACTGCCATAACAGTACATTTAGAAAAGTTTCAACATATTTGTTTTGCTATTTTCTTGTGGCTATTAGTTATTGTGATTATTTGTTTACATTTTATTTTTTGGTTTACGTTCTCCAGTTCTTTACAACAAAACCACTTCCCTGTGATCCTTCGATCTTGCCAAAATATCCTCCTAGCAAAGAGTTCGATGCAAAAATACGGGATGAAGAAGCCAGACGGTGAGGCTTTTTTAAATTAAAAAAAAAAAAAATTCATAGCTACAAAGCACCTCTCTTCTGATGTTTATGGTGTTATTTAGGAGGCACAGTTATGTCAAAATGGCAGTTGTATAAGTATCTGACACATATTAATATTGACATGTCAGATATTATCAGATCGTATTCATTAATTGAAATATCAATTTTACATTAATGTCCTTGATAGGCCTGAGATATGGCATGGAAATGGAACAAGCACCTCCCAATCATATAAAAGACCAGATCAAAGAAACCCAAGGAACTAACAGAAAGTGAGGGAGAGAGAGAGAGTGTGCAGATTTGTTCATCTTCCAAGCTGATTGAGAAGGGTTTTTAGGGAATAGGATTGATTCATTTAGTTTGTTGTTTTCATACAAACTGTACTGATGTTTATAGGTCCAACTTCTGAATTTTATTGGCTTTTTAGGCCTGAGATATGGCACAGAAATGGAACAAGCACCTCCCAATCATATAAAAAGACAAGATCAAAGAAACCCTAGGAACTACAAGAGTGAGAGAGAGTATAGATCTGTTCATTTCAAGCCAGTTGAGAAGGGTTTCTAGGGAGCAGGATTGATTCATTTAGTTTGTCGTTTGCATACAAACTCTAGTGGTGATTATAGATCCAACTTTTAAATTCTATGAGCTTTTTAGGCTTTAATGTATGATGCATTATTGTGAAAGCAATGTTTATACATATGTTTCACTGGCTATTGACATTTGAACTCCTGTCCAAGAAAAAGTGATAGCTGGCAAAGGTGCTGTATGCACTAATATCTTCTTGTTTCTTTCTCTTTTCATTTATTTTTACATGGATAGACAAGGAGCAGCAGGAGGCAAGGGCCAGAGAATTGACCTTGAAAGGAGAGGAACAAGAGAGTCACGAGCCATTCCAGCTCCTGATGCCAATGCTGAATTAGTCTTGTCAATGCAGGTAACCTCATGTTTATTTTAGTTGTTATTCTTACCACTCTATTTCCAGTGGGGAGTGGGTGTTATAATTTGTGTTTTTGATTGTGATTTTAGTGTTTGCCTATTATCATTTTAGTCCTGGTTCCTTAACCTTTGCTTGATAACATGTGTAGTTTTAAAACGAGAATGGACTGCCCTGTCAGGTCCGTTTTGATTGCCCATATCTTTAGGTTTAGAAAACTGGACAATTCAAATTGTGTTTTTTTAACTGTTTGAACCACCTATCAGACTGGTCAACTGTGATACTGGTTGCAGTTGGACCGAGTCTGAAATGTTTGGAAAATTGCAGATTACCAGCCAACCTGTTACCTCCTTTTCAATAGCTTACCAGCCAACCATCAGTTTATGTGCCTTTGTCGTGTTAGTTAAATGAATAACTATTATATTTATTTCTCATTCAATCCTCTCCCATTCCTTGCCAAATGGGTTGCACACACCCCCCACCTTCGTTATTGCCCCTTACCATTTATGATGTTAACACATTTGACTGTCTGAATTGATAACTAATACAGAATTTACGAATAAAATCAATGAACTTTTATATTGCTTTGATTTTAGCAAATATATTTATACTTTTCCATTATGTTATTTACTAGAAATCATTATCATGGCTCTCTCCTTACATACCATTGAATTTGTGTTCTTTTTTGAATTTATTAGTAATTTTAGAAATGTGCTTTTCGCATGTGAATGTGTTGTTTGTTAATTTACTTAGAAAATGATCTTGTTTTAGATTAAAATGATTTGTACTTGAAGGATTGTAAAACACAATATTTATCATGTTTGGTTATGCCTTAATTTCTTTCTATATAGTATATACCTTATAAAAGTTGTGAAAATACATTTGAAAATTGTTTAAATGTCTTTAGATATTATTTTTAGTCAATGTTGTTAGTTTTTACAAATTTAATCCATTTATTTGTATCTTAATTAATTGTTAAAATCAATATGATGTCATCACGGTTTGGCTTCTGGTTGAACCTTGGTCCAACCTTAAAACCTTAAGCTTCTCTTTTTTCAGTTCTTTACTGCTCTTTTTTTAAAACATTGAATATGACATGCTTAATTTCAAATTTCAAAGAGTAATAAAAAAAAAAAATAAATAAACAGAGAAGAAAGCTCTACTTTGTGAATGTTGAATGAATAGCATAAGTTTACCGCAAATTTTTTAGGCATATAACATTGTTTTGAATATGTATCCCTTTTGCCAATGGGGGGTTGGCTGAGTTGGTCAGGACTTCGCTTCCCTGCTTGTCAGGCTTGGGTTCGAGTCCTGCCAACGGCCTTCTGTTGGTGGGCATCCTTGGTGAGGGGTGTTCTTAGAAATGAGGTGACTCTCACACGCGCAAAAATAAGTGAGTACTTCTGTTGGTGGGCATCCTTGGTGAGGGGTGTTCTCAGAAATGAGGTGACTCTCACACGCGCAAAAATAAGTGAGTATCTCACGGCGCGGCGCCCTGCCCGGGGGTTTAATACAACCATAAACGCTCCCATTTTTTCTAATAAAAAAAAAAAAAAAAAAGAATATGTATCCCTTTTCATTAAAAAAAAAAAAAAAAAATCCTCTGTTGGCAATGCGGATTCAATGGAAGTGTCATCATTAAAAATTCAAGTTATAGCTTGGTTATTTGTGTATATCAAATCACATATTATCCATTTCTCTATGTAGAAGTGCCAACACGTGTTTTTTTTTTTTTTTTTTTCCAATTTATTTGAATTTCTTGATCTTTTTTACTTTTTCTTGAGTTTTTTTGGTGTATCTCTTTGTATACTTATTGTATAAATAGGTTTTGCTCCTTTTCACTGGATTAAAAATTTTCTATGTGGAACCAAAAGCCTTCCATTTTTGACTGGTCACAAAGCTTGGGTTTTTTTTATTTGTACTCTATATGTTAAAATTAGATGGCTTTTTGTGTGTGCACTTAATAATATATATGTACAACACACACACACACACACACACACACGTGTGTGTGTGTGTCTTATAATGGTTTGATTCAAAGTTCAATACAATGTAAAAGAACTTACTATATGAGAAAGAATTAGTATGAATGTATTCAACTTGTCATTGGATATGCCCTGTACTTATCCAAAAAAAGAAGGTCCTGTTGCTAATACCTATTCTCCCATGTTGACCTACATTATTTCATTTGCTAGGACATATATACTTATCAAAAATATTACATTGTGCAGACTTCTGTAAATTCCTTAAAAGAAATTGAGTAAAGTGATATTTAGACTCAATGATAACTTGATTTCATTCACTGTTGCGAGTTTATTATTTTGTTGGAGAAAGTAGCTTGGGAAGCATAGATCAGATACTTGGAATATGGTTCCGGGTTGCTTGGACGGAGTGGAATCGGCACTTGTTTGAGGATACCGAAAATCATAGGATCATTTAAAAAATTTGTGCCAGTGCACTCTTTTTAATTGGTCTCAGTGTTGGAGTTTCTTGGATTGTTCATCCAGCATAGAGTTCCTTGTTTCTGCAATATGAGCACTGTGATAGCATTCTGAAGTTTATCACTGCTAATTTCATCTGTCAATTTTATTTTTTCATGTCAACAAATATCTATACTATGTCTCTTTATCATAATGTTAGACTATTATTCTGATCTCTTTCATATGCCTTGTTTGTGTTATCTAAGCCTTATTTTAGCAATCTATATAAACTAATTTTTTGTATTTCTTCTTGTTTTTTTTCTTTTCTTTTTAATCAATCTTGTCTTTATCCTATAAATTCTATGTTAATAATTTCTTTTGTTACAGAAAAGGCAAGGTCAGTCCAACTCTAAGAGCCGTAGTGAAAAGTTTAACCCTCATCCTGAAGAAGTTGCTTCTGGATTTCCAATTGATCCACCTAGACCATCACAAGCTGTGGAAGGAAGTATGGAAACCCAGGAGCATCATCATAAGAGAGCCTCCCATTCAGGGCCACTGGCTCACCGAGCTGCATGGGCAAAGGCTGGGAAGAACCTGGAGGATGCTGCAAAGATTTCAACTGGGGCTGAGCTGTCAACAATGTCAAGTTTTGGGGAAGCGAGGAGGATGTCTGAAGATCGCAGACAGAGGTCTAATTCTTCACAACCAGAAATTGCAAAATTTATAGGCAGGTTTCCAGGATCCTTTAAGGAGGGCTCAGACTTTGTGACACAACAAGATCAAAAGCTTCACTCACAGGGAATTGCAGGTTCTCATAAAAAAGAAGATGCAAAATTCAACAACAAAGACCCAATTCTTGTAAGTAGTTAAACTTTCTTCTCCCCTTAAATAATTAGTTTTCATTTCTTTTTTAAGATTTGTAGGCTGTAATAGATTTCTTATAAAAAAGAAAAATTGAAATAATTTTTCTTCAAAATTTGTTGGTATTACTTGTCAGCTATAAAATAAATTTATATTTTTGTGTTTGTTTTAGCTGTTGTAATGTTTACCAGTACTCCTAGAAAGAAGGCCTAATTCTTTGTATTTAGTGAGATTGTCTACTATAAAGAAATTTTCAGCCTAATGATTTTAATATATTTGACTTCCTTAAAGCCAATTATTCATTCTAATCTGTTTAAAAAGTACTTCCTTTTGCGTGCCTGGTCTCTTCCTTTTGCTTCTCTGATTGCCTGATACATGTTTTTTGTCTGTATTTGGTTCAGCTTGGTTATGGGTCAAAGGGTCACAAAATACACTACTCTGGCCCATTGATAGTTCCATCTGGCAACATGGATCAGGTGCTGAAGGACCATGATCGGCAAATTCAAGAAGCTGTTAGACGTGCACGCCTCGACAAGGCAAAGGTCAGAAAAGCACATGTTGAAGGGAATCAAATATCAACTAATGCATTATTTGTTTCTGGTCGTTGAACTGGTTGAAGTGAACCCCAAATAAAGCCAAGCATCTTCAGGATTCAGGAAGATCACCGCATACAATTTGGCTGGTGATTTTCTCTTGCACACAATGCAAGTTAGTTATTGGGTGGGGTTTTTTTGTATAGGTCTTAGAAGGAGCGCTAGTGGCCATTTTTAGCTAAGCTTAAAGCTTATTGAGAAATCTCTCTCTCTCTCTGCAATTGATCACATATATTTTCTTTCTACTTTTCAACTGATATTGCTTGAGTATGGGCCATTCTTGTAGATCTTATTATTATAAGCTGTAGAGTATTTAGAAAATATGACGTATTTCGTGATGAAAAGAGTAAGATGTTGCATCCTCCACTTTGAGTGTGCATTAATCTCCTCTTGTTTCTGTCCTTCCTATGAGATCATTCTTGTAGTGGCTGTAGTGTTGTCCAAACCAGGAGAATACAGCTGCATGCTGTTATTGATCTTTTTTCTGATTTTAAGGCAAACTCCACTTTCCCTCGGTCCTCTCTCTTTTCCCCACCCTGTCGTCCCACGTCTGGATCTGGGTCCTACTTTTTTTCCATATATGGCTACACTGGTGGCGGCTTATTTTGTTTGTCATTACATCACCTAAACTTGTCTAATCTTCCCCTTATGCCTTTGTCTATGTTTCTTCTCAAGCTGACCATTTCTTACTGTGGTGGTCCGTGGTAGGTTTATTATTATTTATTTACCTTATAGGTATGCGGTCCTGCACTGTGCCAAAGTAAATGGTGCTGCTGGCAATTGAACTAATCCATTTGAGTGTTCATGTTTTTCTTCCCTGGCTGCTAGTGTTGGTCTGCCACACTTTTTCTACTCTAATTCAATAAGAAATCTTGTATGGTAGTGATGAAAAGTGTCTTTGGATTCCCTAGTACAGGATGTACCAAAAAAATGATAATGTGTGTGTGTGAGAGAGAGAGAGAGAGAGAGAGAGTTTTGAAAAATCTAATATGGTTTTGTTTGATCTACTATAATTCATCATGGACTCAAGTCTGGATAATTGTTGATTCCAGTCAAGGGGAGGGTATGAAAAGTCAAGTTTGTATTGTAGCTAGTTGAAAATTCAAATATGTTGGTTCTCGAAGAGGACTGAGCATTATATATTAGATAAAAGTTCCAGACCAAAGATTACTGCTGCATCTGGTGTTTCTTCTTGCTTAGCCCCACCTCCGAAAGGACAATGCACTCTCTCCTTGTTCTTCTGCTATTTCTTACCAAACTCTCTTTCCTCCAATCTACCTTGGCAGTTCAATTCAACTTTGATGGCTTCAATCCTTCGGACCTCTTACTCTTATGGCACTACAACTCTGAATTCTCATGTTCTTTCTCTGACACAAAACACTACCTTTTCCATTGGTAGAGCTCTGTATCATACCAAAATTCCCACAAGATCCTCGGACTCCACTAAAATCCTGCCTTTCTCTACCTCTTTCACCTTCTCCATCACCCAATACAAGAATTACCTTCCTGGTCATGATCTAGTTTTCATCTTTATGCCTTCCACTGGCATCCAAGGTGCTGCTTCAGCCCAACATCTAGGCTTCTTGAAACATCACTAACGATGGTGATTCCAACAACCATGTCTTTGGTATCGGATTTGATGTATTTCAATGATATTAACAATAATCATGCTGGTGTAGATGTGAATTCTCTCACTTCTTTGGTTGTGCACAGAGCTGGATATTGGCTTGACGGTGATAGAAAGAACAATGGTAATAGGACAAAGGTTTTTCTTGATGAAAAGTTGCATTGTGGAGCAATTTATCGCGTGTGGATTGAATACTTAAATTCTCAGCTCAGGGTAACAATGGCTCCTGATAACATTAAAAAGGCCAGAAACCATTGATCAAGGTTGATTTCGATCTTTCCAAGGTTTTTCTTGATGAAATGTATATTGGGCTCTGTGCATCGATTGGGCAACTTATTGAAAATCATCAAATTTTGAGCTGGAGCTACAGCAATTCAAAGTTTACCTGATTTTCTAGTGTGATCTTCGAGAAACTGAAGTGTTTGGTTTGAACCTTTCTTGTTAGAGAAACAGAAGGCGTTTGCTGCCTACAATACATGGATCCATGTGATGTGGTGGTTAATAAATATAGGCTTCCACTTCATATATGGTTCTCATTTGAATTGCTTGGTTTATTGACATTATTGTATCATGTCTATTTGTTCCTTGCTCTGGGTATTTTCTTGTTCCCTCCATTATTAGCAAGATTTGTCAGTAGGGTTCAAATCCCCACTCATTGTTGGCTGGGTTCAAATTTCCATTCCCTCAATTGTTAAATTATAAAAAAAGAAAAAGAAAAAGAAGAAGGTATTTGTCCCTTTATTCCAGATGAAATGGGAGAGTACCTAGGAATTATGTACTATAATTGAATCGGACATAAAAGGTTTGACAAGAATCACAACTCTTATGGCAAGGGTTGCTGTTTTGATATACTAGAAGACTAGCTGCTTCAGTGTATGTGAAGCAAATAATAATCCAGTAAAAAAGTCAACTTATATATATATATATATATATATATATATATTTTGGGTTTCCTACCAACCAGTCTACTTATGATCCAGAGTAGGAATGTCTTGCGGAGTTTCTCAATGAATCGCCATTGCCCCTTTTGTCCAAACCTCGTGATAAAAAGTAAAAGTTAATAGGTGTCATAAAAATACAATGGTCCATTGGTGTGTTGGGGGCAAACATGTTTAATTATTCCAGTCGCAAGAGCTTATTGTGGGGAGAGAGAGAGAGAGAGAGAGAGTATTATAGGACAAAAGGAATAACTCATTCATTGATGGAAATCTGAGAAGAATCTTTGGAAGTTTGGAACAGGCTATTGTAAGACAAAATGACTTTTTTCCTCTATAAAGATCTTACCTCATAGGCTCATATTGAAATAATTTCAGCTTTTCCTTCTCTTTTTGATTGGTAATATTTCAGGTTTTCCTTCAATTTGTTCCTGTCAGTTGCAAAAGACTTAAAGAGGTTCTCTAGATCTCTCTCTTATATTATATGGTCTATTATAATGTTCTTTGGTTAAAGGTAAATTAGAATAGGTTTCCCAAAAAAAAAAAAAGGAAAAGAAAGGTAAATTAGAATAGAAGGTGAAACATGAGGGCTTACCCGAAAAGGAATGCTCCCCTCTACTTACCATGTTGACAACTTCTAATGAATAAAATTAGTTTTCTTTCTTTTATCAATGAGTAATTAAAGAGGAAATTTAGCTTAGGCAAAAAAGAAAGAGAGAGGAAAGTAGAGTAGAAATTTCTCTCTCTTAATTGTGTAGCAATTTATGTTGTATCCGTAGAGATAACATATGTAGTTACCACTTACCACACTTCCATTGTTTGTCTTTGAGCTAATCTTAATTAGCTCTAAAAAAAACTAGACTTGCAAAGTAGAAAATGCTGTAATCTTGTTTTGTAATTACCTATTATTTCCCTCAATTTACTCCATTAATTCACAATATAAATAATTTTCCCTACTTTTCTATTGTAAAGTTTGTTAAAATTGAACCAAATGATACATTTTATGTACTTATCTGACTTATTATTGTTGTCATTTGTTAGAGATATATTAGACATATTAGCCTAATGTAATAGGTCCAACCTCACTCCTACTTGTACTAGTAGTCTAGGGTTTAGTTGCCTATATATACTCATGTTATAGTTTGTTGTAACACATGCTTTGTATTACACTCTTACATAATAAAGATGTAGCCCTAAAGGATTCCTCTGTGGATGTAGGCCAACAAGGCTGAACCACGTAACCCTCGTGTTTTCAGTGTTCCTATTCTATGCTTCGACTTCCATATCCACTCTAGCATACAATGTGATATAACACATCGCGTTGCTAATATATTTAACATGGTATTAGAGCCAAACTTCATTCTTGGCATTAAACAACTATCTCTACACAACAAAGAAGATTCATACACGGGCAGCATAGATCCACAACAGTGCCTATGCTTGCTTTTAGATCAGGACCCATTGCATCACACAACTCCCAAGAAACCACCGTTGTTGTGTTGCTACTGTGTCTCAGATCACAAGCCCAAGCAATTCGTGCCTCTCTCTTTAAGATCTGTGCACATTGAGGCTTTGCCTGAAGAAACCAACCACACAGATGTGCTCAACGGCCTACCGCGACCGAAACCCAGAAAACCCGTCCCCATTGGCAGCCACACGCGCCTCCACACGCGGACAAATGCTCCGGCCCTCCTCACACGCGTTGCCAAGGATTCTCAACTCCATGATCAGATTTTGGTCACACTTGCCACTATGTAGGCCTTGTTGTCTACTGATTTGCGAAACCTCAGAATCTGGCCCTTATCCGATGAAACATACACCCTCACGTGCTAACCGTCGATTACAAGCGCCTCCTGGGTATCGCACGCTCCACACTCGCCAGAAGACTTCTGCTGATGTCTTCATCTCATTTGATGATGTCACTCACTCCACGTTAACAGCTGTGCAAGCCCTAGAACATGTAAGCGACACGTTATCAGATGACATTAGCAATATTGCAGCATAGATCCGTGACCCAAACCGAAATTAACCTGGAAACCTAGATTTGACCAGGGTCACTCTGACTGCTGCACTATTGCTAATTGTTGACTTTGACTTTATGCATTGACCATTGACCAAAAGTCAAAATTTTCGAAAGGGCCTATCTTGCTCTAGTTTTCGCGTAGATTCCGATTTTGGACTCTGTTTCTTCATTTGAAGCCTTGAAATTGGTCAATTGGCGCATTCTTCATTGTGGTTTCTTCAAAGGCGTTCTTCAAGGAATCTTCTCATACTTATCCAACCTCAAGCCTTCATTGAGCTTTCGTCCTGAGTTTGAGGGAGGGTGTTAGAAATATATTAGACATATTAGCCCAATGTAATAGATACAAGCCCACTTCTACTTGTACAGTAGTCTAGGATTTAGTCGCCTATATATATTCATGTTATAGTTCATTGTAATACAAGCTTTATACTACACTCTTACACAATAAAGATGTAGCCCTTAATAGATTCCTCCGTGGATGTAGGTCGACAAGGTTGAAGCATGTAACTCTCGTGTTCTCAATATTCCTATTCTATGCTTCTCCTTCTGCATTTACTTTAGCATATACAACATGGTATAACACATCGCATTGCTAATATATCTAACACATTCAAATACAATGCATAACATGCACGATTGTCATGGCAATCGAGCTTTTGACAACCTTTTACTTCCTTTTATGGAAAACAAACACCTCCCCAAATGCAATGCATTTACAACATTTTTTAACGCTAGCGAAGCCACTTAGTAATGTGTCATTATGTCAACGAACACCTTTTCCAAATAACAATAAATATCAAAAAATTTAGTTAGTTGTCATGTTTCAAAACAATACTGAAAACTGGCATCTCGAGTGTCTAAAACTCGAGTTCCAAAATAAAACTCGAGTTTTTAAGTCTCAATTTGTAAGAGGATGGCTTTGATGTGGAAAAAAATCTACGCGGAAATCGAGTTTTAAAGACTCGAGTTCCATAAATTGCAAGAAAATGCCGCTATAGGGCTCTAAAACGTCACTATAGGGTTTAAAAACGCCACTATAGGGTTCCCTAAATTTAGTATGGGGTGAGCACACTTATAAAAAAATTTTTGCAGGAAAATGCGGCTATAGGGTTTTAAAACGTCACTATAGGACTTAAAAACACCACTATAGAAATTTTTTTGCATGGAACTCGAGTCTTAAAGACTCGAGATCTATGTGGTATTTTCAGTCCAAGTCATCTAGCCAAACACTCGCAAAGCGAGTTTTTGGAACTCGAGTTTTAATATGGATCTCGAGTTTCTAAAACTCGAGATACTATTTTTCTTAAAACTTTGAAACATTGCCTAACTTACTACATAAAACCTCCTCATCAGTCTACTCTGCAAATTCCCTCTCATGTCAACATATTGCTAAAACCAAGAGATGCTTTAAAACTAGAACAAGGCCCCATTGAGACAAGCGTGGCAATGGGACCTTACACATATTAGAAATGCTTCAATATTTCTATCATCCTATTGTTACTGTATTGTTGTCATCATCTTTATTTTTATTTTAAAAAAGAAGTAGGATCGTGGGGTTAGTCACTTCTTACCTAGTGAGAAAAAACATTTTATATGTAACCTCATGACTTTAGCAATTAATAGTGACTCAAACCCAAACGGTTATAACGAGGAGGATGAATGTCAACCACCATACCCTTTACCTGGGGGCTTGGGGTTATCTATTTATTTTTGGTGGAAAAATGTTGATATATTAAGTTATTAACTAAACAGCAACAAAGATTTGGTCTACCACACATGTTAGCTGCCCTGTCAAGGGCAAGCAGATTCTCCACCACACGTGGTGGATTATCAAAAAGTACAAAAGTACAAGATAGATTAGAGCCGAACTTGATCAACGCATCGGCACACTAATTAAATTCTCTTTAAATATGCTCAATTTGAGATAGTTCTCAATTGGTTATTGCAATCCGTGAGCAATAGTTACATAAGTTGGTTAGCCACAGAGTGAAGAAGAGAAAGCTATTGTGTGTGTCTGAAAAGAAAAAAAAAAAAAAAAAAACAAAGAAAGAGCAATGAAGGTATCTAACGGGATCACTTAAACTGATTGATCACACACTTCCGCGGGCCCCACCAAGGCTAAGTATTTACAAGTGTGTCATTGAAACCAAAATCTCATAATATTAAAAACACCGGAATTGTGTTTGTGGTTTTCATGACTCAAACTCAAAATTTTGAGTTTTGAGTTATAGAAACTTAACTAAAAAATTTGTCCAAACAAGTTGAGTTTCAATAGATCCCACATTTTTTGAGTTTTGGGTGATGAAACTCAGTTTTCATCAATCCAAACACCTTCTAAAGAATCCAGTTCTATACTTCTATGATCAGAACTCTATCACCCTACTGTATTGTTACTATGTAAATATATAATGTTTTCCTGCACACCTTGGTAATGCTAAACACGTACACAAATTCATCTTTCATAAAACCAGAACGTTTAGAGATACGGGACACAAGCATTAGAGATCATGATGTTTTGAATTTGTTTGACTTTTTTTTTTTTTACAAGATATAAATTCTACTTTATCCTAATTTAAGTATATATATGTGTGAAATTTCCTCCTGAAAATTTGAACCCTGGTCCTTTCCCCCCTCTCCCCTACCTCACAAACACTTATACTTGTGGAGTGACTATTTTTTTAAAGTATTAAATTCTGATTTTGTAAAACCACCATATAGTTTAATGTGCAATGTTAGCATTATAATTTATAAAGACGCATGGAAAAAAAGTTAGTACATCTTAATTGTGATTCGCATAGTTATGGGCTTTAGGATAAAGAAAAATAAGGAAAATATTAAAGTATGTTTAAAATTTTAATGATTAAATGAAAAAATCGATGTCAAGAGCTTTAATATTTAAACATCAATGCTTAGCATCCTTTGTAAAGAGAATTATGGTTCAAATTTCTTATCCTTTTGATACAAGATAGAATTCTACTCTAACCTAATCTAAGAGTATGTGTGTGAAACTCCTTCCTAGAGACTTGAACTCCGGCCCTAGCCCCTCACACCCCACAAGCTTTTATACTTGTGGAGTGACTACCGCACCAAGGATGCGTGGTGGTTAAATTCCTCATCCTTGCTTGTTTTAACAACTGAAAATAATAATAATATATAATAATTGAAACAATCAATGGTTTAAGGATGACATTGAAATTTGACACATAATTCAAAAGATAAAATCATATTTTACCCAACTTATTTTGCTTTAAAAAAAAAAAAACCCTAAGAGGTGAAACAAAGCTTTGGTTGTACTAGTCTCTACGTTTGGTCACCCTCTGCCTTGTTCTTAAAAGAGAAGAAACTGCAATTTCAGCTAATATTTTTTTACAAAAGTAAATCTGTTAATATGAGACAATTTGAATTTAGCAGTAAATTATTAAAAAGTTACATTTTAAACTCATAGTTTTAGGGTGGTTTTCAAATTAAACCCATGATTTTGAAAGTTCAAATTAAAATTTATATTTTTAAAGAAGTTGTAATTCAAAGTTTCAAAGTATAAACCCATTTACAATGATATTTTAAACAAAAATTGTTTATGCAAATCGATATTGTATGGTTATTTATTCGAAACATATATTATATATGTAAGTATCATTGCAATCCAAGTTAGGAGAAAGTATTTGGTATTAAATGATATCATATCAGCAGTATCAAAATTCAGTAAGTGTGAAACATGTCAGCAAAAAAACTATCTCACTAACAAATGAAAGACATGTATTAGTGGGTAGTTATTTTTATACTCATGTCTCTCATTTTGAATTTTGATATGAATGACGTGGTATCATTTGATACAAAATACTTTTTTCCAAGTTAGATGACCTTATTTTATTTTAGGCATTTTTTCTTAACACTTCCCAACACTGCTAATGAATTTATAGTTTGAATTGCAATATTTTTTAAAGTGTAAGGTTTAATTCATATATATATATATATATATATGGGAGGGAGGAACCGGAGGTGTAGAAATACGAGGCAATAGGATGTCCGAAGAGACAACTGGGCCTCACCCTTCATTGGATTGGGCCAAGCCCAGGCGAGGCAACCAAATGCTAAGAGGTGAATAGTGTTCAAATCCAAGGAGTCCAAGAAGTGAGCTTCCCCTGAGGGGATAGGGTCCCAGTCCAAAACCAACGTGATAAGAAATTAAGGAAGAGAGTCAAAATGTACCAACAAGGGAGCAAAGAAGCTTCCTAATAAAGCACTCATCACCTCCGCATTAAATGCACTGTACCAACTTAGTTTGCCGCATTTAATGGCAGAATGACCCCTGAAGAGTACCCTTACAGCTTGCAACCTACTCTACCACCACTAGCAAGGCACAGATGGGACAAGTATCCAAGTAAGGATCCATAACAGTCCAAGTGGAGGGTTGGGATGAAGCCCCAGCCACTATAAAGAGGAAGGAAGCTACATTAAGTGGGGGGCAAAAAAAATTAGGGGGGAGAAGAGAAAGTGGAAAGAGAAGCTTTATAACTGAGAGTTGATTATTATATGAACCAGTGATCCTCGGGCTAATCTGAAGAAGAATTAATACAGAAATCTCTGTTTTTCTTCCTATTAATATCATGTAAATCTGATGACTTAAGCATTGGATTCCTCTTTAATTACTCAACGAAACCATTAAGGCTCTGAATTGTTGATCGTAATAATCTACCTCTATAAATTTAATTTTCCCGGGCCTTTATAAAGTAACTATCCATTTCACTTGGGTTGGGCTGTTGAACCCAGCCCCTTTACAGTAACTATCCTGTTGATCCCAACCCCCCTACAGTAAACATCCTCTTTAATTACCTCTATATATATTGTGAGAGACTGCGAAATTGGGGTGCTCTCAAAAAAGAGATTTGGGTGTTTTTAAGGACACCTCTCTTTTTGGGTAAGTAGTGTGGAGTCGCTACTTATTTTTTATACAAAAAAATAAGAAAAAAATAAATACAAATTACATTATCAAAATATTTCATTGTCACTGATTGAATAAAGAAAAATACAACTTTGGTAAATTAACCTTACAAGGCTTTGGGTCTTAGTTACGATCTATGTGAAAGAATAAAAAACTTTGGTCCTAGTTACAATCTACCAAAATTAAAAGACAAAACACTAATCTACCTATCAAAAAATCCTAAGCTCGGGGGCTAGGTTATGGAATGGGAAGGTGTTAGGCACCCATTCCGCCCAGACAGAGTTTGGTCTTCTAGACTCTAATGACCAATATACCCTTTTTTTGCATGATGTTGAATGATATGTTGAACATACATGACACATACTTAACAAAAATTAATTTAAATAAATTTACCTTATGAATAATGTCTTCTTTTCAAAGAAAATTCAGATCTGTTTTGAAAATTAAAAAAAAAAATTGGTTTGTAAAAGAATCAGATCTATTTTTTTATGTAAAAGAAAGAATAAGATTTTTGTTAAAAAGTATCAGATTTGTTCTGTTTAAAGTTAAAAAAGGTGATTTTATCAAGAAAAATCAGATCTGTTTTTTTATGCCAAAGAAATTAAAAAAAAATTGAAATAGGATCCACATTCATACGATGAATTTATTACACATGCATCACATTCATAAAAAAAAAAAAATAGAACAACAACAACAACAACAACAAACTAACATTCAGTCCTTTCATTAAATTTCAAAATCAGCATTTTTGTATCAAAGAAAACTTTTTCTAAAAAAATCAGATCTGTATTTAATGAAAATACAAATCAGTTTTGGAGTTAAAAAAAATCAAATCTGCATTTAATGAAAATACAGATCAGATTTGAATTTAGAAAAGAATCAGCTCTGAAAAAAACAGATCAGTTTTGAATTTTTTTAAAAAAAGATTTGAAAGATCAGATCAGTCTTTTTTTTTTTTTTTGGTTTAGAAAAATTAGATTTGAAAGATCATATCGTTTTTTTTTTTAATTTGGAAAAATTAGGTTTGAAAGATCAGATAAGTCTTTTTTTTTTTTTTTTTTTTAGTTTTGAAAAATCAGATCTGAAAGATTAGATCAGTTTTTTTAGTTTAGAAGAATCAGATCAGTTTTTTTTTTTTTTTTTTTTTTTAAATTTGGAAAAATCAGTTCTGAAAGATCAAATTAGTTTTTTTAGTTTTTTAAAGAAATCTTTGATAGATATTAGTAGACTTTGAAATTTAAGAAAGAGAACCACAATAGGTAATCATCTAAGAACATGTTAAAGAAAGATTCAAGCAGAACATGGTAATTATACATTAAGAGTAAGAAATAATAAAACATGTTAAACATATTCATGCATCATTAACAAAACTAATGGAGAAGAAAAGAAAAGAAAAAAAATAGAATACCTCTGGCACGAGAGCGCTCTTCTAGTTGAAAGAATATTTTTTGATTCAAAGAAATTTATTAAACTCTTTGAAGCCTAAAATACTTTACTTACAAAAAAGAAATTCCTAAGGCAAGAGCCCCCAGAATGTCTTTAACATAAGGGTATTTGAAAAATCAGAAGAGAAGAGTCGGAAAGAGGGGCGTCAGAAAGTGTGCTGAATTTTGAGAGGCGTCCCTATTTATAGAGGTTGGAATGCTTTGAAAAATTAGTTGAATGATTAGATACGAATTGGAATGCGTCCTTATCTTTAAAAAATCGAAAAAAGGTAAGGTTTATGTCAATCCAAGAGTCCTTAGGCTGAGCCATGCATTTGTGCCAATCGGCACTCCAAGAGTGCCAAATGGCTCTCTTGGGTGCCGAGCTTGCGTTTGAATTTTGGTCCAATTTGGACTCATTTTTTGAGGTTTTTTGAGTCGGGAATTGTATTTAGATGCATTTTTAATCTGTATTCTAAAAATTAATCCCCTTTTCTGGATATTCAGGTCTTTAAAGTGATAATTACCTTGTAAATAAATATTCCAAAAAGTTTTGATTATCCACAATTCCTTTGTTATCTGATTATCCACTTTATTCCCATGCAAGCAAGCCTATTTTTAAACCAACCAACAACCAATCACAAAATTATTTAATTAATTTTAATTGTTTAGCCAATTAAAATTAATTTAAATTAATCATGCATGGTCGGTTTCACCCAAACAAAATGCATGCAGATCGTGCAAACTTGATCATGTGATATCTTTCAATTCGACTATTTGATTTGGAAATCGGACATACCGTCGCGACCGTTAGAATCTCAAGATCATTTTTATTATATGTAATGAATGAATTAATGCATGTAATGAAATTCTAAATTTTGGGGTAAATGAATGGTCACTCTAGACTTGATTAGACAATTAAAATTAATTAAATAATTTTGTAATTGATTATTGGTTAGTGTCAAAAATAGGCTTGCTTGCATAGGAATAAAGTGGATAATTAGATAATAAAGAAGTTGTGGATAATCAAGTCTTTTTTGGAATATTTATCTACAAGATAATTATCACTTGAAAGACCTGAATATCAAGAAAAAGAGATTAATTTTTATAATATGGATTAAAAACACGTCTAGGTGCAATTACGGGCTCAAAAATCCTCAAAAAAGGAGTTCAAATTGAACCAAAACTCAAATGTGGATTTGGCACCCAAGAGAGCCATTCGGCACTCTTGGAGTGCCGATTGGCACATGGAAAGTGCCAATTGGCCCAAACTTTTGGCCCGGCCAGGGGACTTCTTGATTAAGATAAAACCTATCTTTTTCGGATTTTTAGAGATAAGGACGCCTTCCAATTCATATATGATCTCATTCAGCTTATTTTTTTAAGCATCCCAACCTTTATAGATAGAGGAAACAAATCAAAACTAGGGGCTCTTCTTTTCTGACTTTTCTATTCCCTTTACGTTAAACACGTTCTGGAGGCTTTTGCTTTAGGAACTTCTTTTTTGTAAGCAAAGTATTTTAGACCTCAAAGAAGTAAAATAAACTTCTTTGATTTCTAAAATATTCTTTCATTAGAAAAACACGCTCATGCAAGAGGTATTCTATTTTCTTTCTTTTCTTTTTCCATTAATTAATATGTTATTGTTTGATGCATGAATATGTTTAGCATGTTTTATTATATCTCGTTCTTAATATATAATTGTCATGCTTAGATACTTTAGATGATTGTTTATTTCAATTCTTTCACTTTGACTTCAAAATCTGTAATGACTATCAAAATTTTTAAAAAAAAAAAAGACTCAAAACTTATCTATATTTTCATTAAATACAGATCTGATTTTTTCTAAAACTCAAAACTGATATGTATTTTCGTTAAATATAGATATGATTTTTTCTAAAATTCAAAACTGATTTGTATTTTCATTAAATATAGATTTGATTTCTTTTTCTGAAAGTTTTTCTTTGTCATAGAATTGCAGGTTTTGAAATTTTAAAGAAGGGATTGAAAGTTAGGTTGAAGTCTTTTTTTTTTTTTTTTTAATATGTGATGCATGCATAATAAATTTGTCTCATGAATGTGGATCCTCTTTCAAAAGTCCTTTTTATTTTATTTTTTTTATTTGTGTCCAACAACAGATTTGATTTTTTACAAATAAAATCATTTTTTTTTACTTTACACAAATTAGATCTGATTCTTTTCAAAATCACATTATTTTTTAAAAAACAGATATGATTTTTCTTGATAAAATTACTTTTTTTTTTTTTTTTTAACTTTACAAAAATAGATTTGATTCTTTTTAACAAAATCATTTTTTTTTTTGAACTTTACAAAAAAAAAAATCTAATTTTTTTTTAACAAAATGAATTTTTTTAACTTTACACAAAACAGATCTGATTTTTCTTGATAAAATCTTGCTTTTTTACCCTTTACAAAAACAAATCTGATTTTTTTACAAACCAAGCCTTATTATTTTAATTTCCAAGACAAATCTGAATTTTCTTCAAAAGAGGACATTATTCATTAGACAAATTTCTTTAAATTAGTTTTTGTCATATGCATTATAACATATCATTCAACATTATTCCAAAAGGGTATATTGGTCATTAAAGTCTAGAAAACCAGATTCTATTTGGGCGGAATGGGTGCCTAACACCTTCCCATTTAGTAACCTAGCCCCTGAGCTTAGGATTTTTGGATAGGTAGATTAGTGTTTTGTCTTTTAACTTTGGTAGATTGTAACTAGGACCAAAGTTTTGTATTCTTCTGCATAAATTGTAGCTAAGATCCAAAGCCTTGTAAGGTTAATTTACCAAAATTTTATTTTATTTTATTCAATTAATGACATTCAAAGTATTTTGAACATGTAATTTGTATTTGTTTTTTTCTTATTTTTTTGTATAAAAAAATAAGTGGCAACTCCACACCACTTATCCAAAAAGAAAGGTGCCTTTAAAAGAACCCCAATCACTTTTTTGAGGGGCCCTAATTTTCCGGCCTCTCCCAATGGTGACTCCGCTGGGGATGTCGAGGGTTAAGTTTCATGTTAGACTTTAAGTGACCAACTATATACCCTTGTCTGTTGCATGATGTTGTTGTTTGTTTGTTTGCACTATGTTTTGAGATGTTTGTATGATATTTTTTTTGTTTGTGTTGCCATGTTGATTGTTAAAAGCTTTCCCTAACTGTCATAGTGTGTGCCATCAAAACAACAAATATGCATGCACCCATCTCAACATATGGTGATAGTAACCATAGATCACCGGTCTTCATTAGATTCAGATACCCAGTGGTGAACTCATTAACTCATAGCCCAAAGTCATTGGATCATTTCTTGTTGACTATAAAGGATAGACCATGCCGTTTGGACCAACGTAATGTTCATTACATTACAAGTTAAGAGGTGTAATGTCCTAGCTATGGGAAACAATGAAACAACAAACCTACCCTACAATGTAATAACTTAGAACCTACCCTTAGCTATGCCAGTCCATGTTAAAGTTGCATTGCATATTGTGTGTGTTTGTTTGGTTGGTAGATTGATGTAGATGGGGACCTAGTTTTGATTGACCCAACCGAGCCTTTTCTTAGGGGAGAATTTGGTCAAGATTAGAGGGAAAACTCCAAAGAGAACCCAAGACTGACACTCAAGATAGTAGTTCCAGTTCTAAGCCCATCACTCTTATCACGGTACTGAAGCCCATGAGCATAGAAGACACTCCACTGTTGCAATATCACAATCCCATATTCGACCTAGAAGAAGTCCAAGCCACAAGAAATCTGAAGACTTCATCACTATGGCGGAAGAGGGAGAACATCTGAACACTGAAGAACCCATGAACACTCAAGAGCTACTAAACACCATGGTAGCTAGTCAAAACTAGCTAAGAGAGGACATTAACCTTATGGTACAACAATTTCAGAGCCTGAAGAACGGCCAAGAGGAGAACAAGACCGACCATAATTCCCCAACCATGGAGGGTGAAAAGAAAATCAATAAAAGGATAAACAAGATGGAAGAGATGATCAAGAGAGCTCGCAAGACAGAAGACCTCATGGACTACCAATCACTCTCACTTTTCCCTGATGTGAGATTGCCTTCCAAGTTCAAGATGCCAACCTTGGATAAGTCCGATAGGATTGGCTGCCCAAAGTCCCATTTGAAGATGTATATGAGGGCCATGCAGCCCTTAGGAATAACTGAAGAATTACTTGCTCAAATGTTTCTATGCAGCCCTATAGCATGCAGGCCTATATGGGCCTAGGATCATGGGTCAATGCTAAGGCCTGAGGACTTGACGTTATCACCACCCCGGGTTCCAACCCAGGCCTACCAAAGCTGCGAGCCCAAGCAAAGTATTGTCCAAAGACTCGGGTTGCAGCTCGGGATAGGTGTGGCCACATGGATAAATGCCCTGTCAGCCTTGCTGAGCAATATCGCGATTGTTCGGCCATATCATTTTTTTTACTTGCCTGGCAGTGCCTTAGGGAATAGCGCCGTCGAACATATCTACTGAAGTGGGAATCATTTCCAAAGCCACTCTTACCTAAACTCCCACTTACCACTAACAGTATTGGACCTCTCATTGCACTAACATTGAGAGTGAACATAAACATCCCACTGGTAACCTACTATAAATAGGAGAACGAAAAGAGGAAAAAGGGGGTTGAAAAAGCGGGGGAAAAGAAAGAGGGAGTCGAGTGAGGAGAGAGATTCCAGAGAAAGGTAGAAGCAGCGTAGAGAGAGAGAGAAAAGTGATCTCATTGAGTCTCCATGCCAAGAATGACCCAATGTAGGAAATCCAAGCCTACCACACAAATAAGTTGTGAGTCCGAGCGAGGCCTAGCCTGTTAGCCTCATCTTCGGTGCGCACAATTAGCGCCATCTGTGGGAATCTCCTACAATGCAGTGGTTTAACTGAGACTCGTGCGCAGGAAGATGTTTGGAAGACGTTCTGGGAGTGAAGCTGAAAGTGGCTCGGTGGGATCTTCTCGGGGATCCTCCTGGCGAGAATGGAGGTAGAAGAGGCGCGAAGATAGGGATCGCGAGCGAGAGGAAGAATGGTCCGGCCTCAGGGAGGGTTCATATCAAACACAGCGAACAGTATCTAATGCTTCAGCGCATAGGCAATTTAACGAGAGGGATGAAGAGCTTGGACGACTGTGTGCGCTGGTGAGAGATTTGGAATTGGAAGCAGAAAACACACACTACAGAAGGGATAAAGACAACCGAGAGAGAAGACCTGGTGTCGGAGAAGAGCGACAGGGGACGGGGTCCAATCAGTCGGGATCTCGCCATCACCAAGAATGTTCAAGTTCGCGGGAGTCTCGTTGACGCCGAGACCGTTCACATTCAAGGGAATCCCACCGACGACGAGATCATTCACGTTCGCGAGAGTACGTTGATCGGGGCTTGAACTCCCCAGAAGAAAAACGGCCCCACAATGCGGCCATGGATGCAATGAGCTGTGCACTGCGCTGAGCTGCTCGGTCGCTGTTTTCAACTGACATCGAGCACACCCCGATGTCGGATAGGTTTACGTGCCCTTCGTTCAATTCTTACAACGGGAAGACGGACCCGGTGGAGCACATCAGCCACTATATCCAAATGTTGTCTTTTCATACCCGTAATGACGCACTGATGTGCAAGGTGTCCCTCAAGCCTAGGCCCCACCGCTTTGAGATGGTTTAATGGGTTACGGAAGGGTTCCATCCACAATTTCGCCGAGCTGATACAAGAATTCAGAGTCCGGTTTGTTACTTGTAGTCGCGTACCACAACCGGTAGATGCACTACTGTCCATGAAAATGAGGGTAGGGGAAACCCTTTGCAGTTATGCCAGTCGATACTGGGAACTTTACAACGAGATCAGTGGAGGGAACGAAAAAATTGCTACAAGTACTTTTAGAATGGGATTTCCTGAGGATTCTGGGCTGAGGGAATTATTGAGTAAAAAGCCTCCCGAGGATATGAGGCAGCTAATGAGGCGCATTGAAGAATATAAACGGTTGGAAGATGACCGGCTACAAAGCAAAGGTAAGGGCGCCAATGATAAATCGTCCTCGGCAGAGTGGTTTTCAGCCAAGGACGGGGGGAACTTGAGGATTCAAGAGCCAAAAGCGCCAGCAGGGAAGGTAAACGTGACATTTAAGGAGCCAATGCATAGGATTATAGACAAGATTAAGCACGAGCCATACTTCAGGTGGCCGAACAGGATGGGCGGTGACCCCTCTAGGAGGAATCAGAACTTGTACTACACTTATCATAAAGATAAGGGCCATACCACTGAGCAGTGCTAAGTGTTGAAAGATCACCTTGGGCAGTTGGCCAAGGCTGGATATTTAAAGGAATTTGTGGTAGACGCGGGGGACCGAGAAGCGGGGCGAGGTGCTCCAGAGAGGGGCAACCCCCTTCCACCCCCTCTCAGGATAATCGAAGTCATTCACGCTCCTCCGAGGAGCCTCATCACGGCCAGAAAGAAAGGGGTGTTAACTGTAGTCCTAGTGGAAGACAGCCCAGGCGCACAACTATTGGGGAAGAAGATGAAACTTTCTCGGGAACCTATTGCTTTCGATGATAACGATTTAGAGGGAACGGTCCAATCGCATGACAATGTGTTAGTAGTTACTGCTCGGATAAACGGCTTCTTGGTGAAAATGGTGATGGTAGACCAGGGAAGCGGGGCTGATGTGATGTATCCGGACATGTTTTGGGGGCTTGGACTGAAGAATGGGGACCTCTTTAAGTACGATACACCCTTGGTCTGGTTTAATGGCCAAGTCGTAATACCCAAGGGGCAAATCTCTCTGCCCGTGAATATGTAAGATAAGGAGGTGGTAGTAACGTTTATAGTAGTAGCATTTTTTTCCCCATACACTGCGATACTAGGGAGACCGTGGATCTACGCAATGGGGGCCGTCTCGTCCACACTGCATGTAAAGGTGAAGTTTCCTATCGAGCATGGGATTACTGTGGTGAGGGAAAGCCAGCAGACGACGAGACAATGTTTAGTCGCTATAATTAACAGGGGGAAGGAAATAGCCGATCAGAGGGAGCGTGCTGAGCAGAAGGACCAACCATAGGGGGTCTCGTTATAGCAATTACAGGATCCTCGAGGAGAGAAGGGGGGTGGCTGTGCCGAGGAAATGATGAGAGTAAAGATACTTCCAGATGCCGACAAGTATTTCCATATAGGGAACAACGTGGATGAACAGGATAAAGTAGAAATGTTGTTGCTCCTGATACAGAATGTGGATGTGTTTGCATGGAATCCATATGAGGTGCTCGGGGTGGATCCCGAGTTCATTGTCCATAGACTTAGGGTTGACCCATCGTTCCCTCCTAAGAAGCAAAAGCCAAGAAGATCGGCCAGGGAGCACGTCGAGGCTGTAAAAGCGAAAGCCCAAAAGCTGAACGATGTTGGGGCAGTAAGGGAAATCTTCCTTCTAGAGTGGTTGGCAAATACCGTGGTAGTAAAGAAGAAGAACGGCAAGTGGAGGGTTTGCATGGACTTCACGGATCTGAACCGAGCATGCCTAAAAGACCCATTCCTAGTGCCAAAGATCGATCAATTGGTGGATGCCACATACGGGCATCCAAGGATGAGCATTCTAGATGCTTTTCAGGGGTATCACTAGATCGCCCTGGCGCTTGAGGACCAAGAAAAGATGGCCTTCATCTCTCCAGAGGCCAATTATTATTATATGGTGATGCCTTTTGGATTAAAGAACGCCGAGGCCACGTACCAACGAATGATGACGAGGATATTTTGAGACAAGATAGGCATACGGTTGAAGTGTACATTGACAACATGGTGGTAAAGAGTAAGCAAGTGGCACGACATACAGAGGATCTTCAGGGAGTGTTCGAGGTTCTTCGGCAACACAAGTTACGTCTTAATGCCAAGAAGTGCGCATTTGGTGTGGGGGTTGGGAAATTTCTAGGGTATCTAATCACTAACCGGGGAATAGAGGTCAACCCTGACCAAATTGAGGCTGTGAAAAGGCTGAAGCCACCGAGTAGTCCAAAAAAAGTGGAAGTGTTGACCGGAATGCTAGCCGCCTTTAATCGATTCATCTCCAAATTCGCAGATCGCTGCCAACCATTCTACCAACTTCTGAAGAAATGGAAGGGATTTCAGTGGAACGAAGAATGTGACAGAGCATTCTGGGATTTGAAGGATTATTTGATGCAAGCACCCATGTTAACGGCACCGGAACCTGGTGAGGCTTTATTCATGTACCTGGCAATATGTGAGAACGCCGTGAGTGCCGTGCTACTGAGGGACCAAGGAATCCAGTAACCCGAGTATTACATCAGCAAGACTCTAGTTGATGCTGACACGAGGTACTTACCTTTGGAGAAGCTAGTGTTGGCCCTAATACGTGCTACGAGAAAGCTACCGCACTACTTTCAGGCACATACAATTTACGTCCTAACTGAGTATCCCCTACAGTCACTATTGAAGAGATCAGACTTCATGGGCCAAATAGCAAAATGGGAAACTAAGCTTGGTTCTTTTGACATACGATACAGACCACGAAGTTTGGTGAAGGGCCAGGTCCTTGCAGATTTTGTCGCTAAGTTTTCGCCGAAGAACAATGGGGAGATAGTTTGCCATGTGGAAACTCGCCCGTGGAAGGTATTTATGGACGAAGCGTCGAGTGTCCTGGGAGCCGATGCCGGGATCGTTATTGTCATTCCTGAAGGAATTCGGTTAGAACATTCTTTTAGGTTAGGATTCAGGGCCTCTAACAATGAAGCCGAGTACGAGGCCTTGCTCACCGGATTAAGGGCAGTCTTGGAGATAGGAACTCAGGACGTGGAGATGTACTCAGATTCTCGGTTGGTTGTTAACCAAGTACAAGGCAGTTTTGAAGTAAGGGATCCTCGGATGAAAGCATACCTGCAGGCGGCAAAGCAAATTATAAGTAAGTTCGTTATGGCAAGAGTGTCCCAAGTAGGTCGGGTGCAGAACAGACATGCTGATTCCTTGGCCACGCTAGCATCATCAATGATCGAAGATGTTCCTCGAATAATCAGAGTGGACCTTATAGCAAAACCGAACATTAGCATGGCAGACAGCATCGGCCAGGGGGGGATATAGTTGCCGTAGTTTCAGTATCCGAGCCATGTTGGATGGACCCAATCATTGCCTTTTTGGCCGAGGATAGAATCCTAGATGACAAAAAGGAGGCCAATAAGATTCGCCGGACAGCAGCTCGGTATTGGTTGTCGACAGATGGTAAGTTGTATCGAAGGTATTTTGGAGGGCCGTACCTTTTGTGCTTGCACCCCTAGAAAGTAGCGGGACTATTGGCCGAGCTACATAACAGAGTGTGTGGAAGTCATGTAGGAGGACGCTCGTTGACGCATCGGGCGATGACCCAGGGGTTTTAGAGGCTACAGATGTAGAAGGATGCTGCCGAATATGCATGTAAATGTGAATGATGCCAAAAACACGCCCCCTTAATCCGTCAACCAGCCGGCCAACTGAACCTGGTCAGCAGTCTGTGGCCATTTGTGCAGTGGGGGCTGGACATTCTCGGGCCATTTCCTCGGGCAACTGAAAATTGCCGGTTCGTAATTATGGCCGTTGATTACTTCACCAAATGGACGGAGGCTGAGACTTTGGCCAATATCCAGGATGCAGACGTGAAGAAGTTCGTATGGAAGAATATAGTCGCAAGGTTTAGGGTGCCAGACTTACTGATATCTAATAATGGATTGCAATTTGACAGCAAAACTTTCCGCACTTTTTGTAGTAATCTCGGTATCAAAAACAGATACTCCACTCCAGCATATCCGAGAGTAACGGGCAAGTCGAAGCTACTAATAAGGTAATCTTGAGCGGGCTCAAGAGAAGGCTGATCGGAGCAAAGGGTAGATAGGCCATAGAATTGCCAAACGTTCTGTGGGCATACCGAACAACCCCAGGAGATTCACGGGGGAGAGTCTGTTCTCCCTGACGTACGGAGTGAAAGCCGTTATACCAGTCGAGGTGAATCTATGCAGTGTGTGGGTCGTGGGATTCGATCCTGCCCAAAACGACAAGATGATGGTCGAAAACTTGGATTGGTTTAAGGAATGCCGTGAAGCGGCAACTATACGGCTCGCAGAGTATCAGCAAAGCTTTCCCAGAGATATAGCCGAAATGTAAAAACGAGGGAGTTTGGCACTGGAGATTTGGTCCTGAGGAAAGCCGTGGGGAATATGCGAGATACAAATGCCGGGAAATTGGCACAGACATGGGAAGGGCCCTACAGAGTTACTGCCATCGCCGGTGCGGGAGCATATTACTTGGAGGACTTAGACGAGAGGCCATTACCTCGGCCGTGGAACGTCCATAATCTGAAAAGATTCTATCAATGATCGGCTGTGCCCTAAATTGTAAGTTGAATGTAATACTGTATGGGTTTTTGCTAGTAAAGATGATGATGGTTACCCATGCAAACTCTTTCAATTTTGTTATTGCTTCTCGATTCGATTTCCATCACCGAGCACAAGAAAACCTTAAGCTTCAAAAAATCCTAAGGACAGAAACCTGCTGCCAGGTTCGATCACTATCACCGAGCAGGTGGAAACCTTAGTGCTAAAAAATCCTAAGGACAGAAACCTGTTACTCGGTTCGATCACTATCACTGAGCAGGTGGAAACCTTAGAGCTGAAAAAACCTAAGGACAGAAACCTGCTGCCAGGTTCGATCACTACCACCGAGCAGGTGGAAACCTTAGTGCTAAAAAATTCTAAGGACAGAAACCTGCTGCCTGGTTCGATCACTATCACCAAGCAGGTGGAAACCTTAGAGCTAAAAAAACCTAAGGACAGAAACCTGCTGCCCGGTTTGATCACTATCACCAAGTAGGTGGAAACCTTAGTACTAAAAAATCCTAAGGACAGAAACCTACTGCCTGGTTTGATCATTATCGCCGAGTAGGTGGAAACTTTAGTGCTAAAATATATATATATATATATATCCTAAGGACAGAAACCTGCTGCCCGGTTCGATCACTATCACCGAGTAGGTGGAAACTTTAGTGCTAATATATATATATATATATATATATCCTAAGGACAGAAACCTGCTGCCCGGTTCGATCACTATCACCGGGCAGGTGGAAACCTTATTCTAGAATCTTTCTAAGTACCGAAACCTGCCCTTCGATTCCTATTGCCAAGCTCGAGAAAATCATGTGCTAAAAAATCCCCCCTAAGGTCAGGTCGGTGGAAATCTTATGATAGAATATCATAAGATTTCCTAGTATCAAGGGGTCGGGTAGCGCGGCTTACTCGAAATGATCTTCCTCACCTGTTCATCTGAAGCATACACATCCACAGAAGTATAGAGGTACAACATGAAAGCTAGCGTATTACTAACCATTCCTGATATCATTGTTCGGCAAATAAACCACAATTAAAATCAAACTTAAAATGAAAAACCAACTGTCTTGTCACCGAAACCCGGTGACATAAAGATAAAGGCCGGGAACCAAAAGTGTTTAGTTGCCACAGCCCGGCAACATAGGCAAACCATTATAGGAATAAAAGTTACTAAAAACAAAGTAGAATAAAGAAGAACAAGTTCAGCAATCACTTAGTAAGATCCACGGGATTTTCCTCGACTGTCATCTCATGGGATTGGCGTTTGGATACAAGGTCCTAAAACTCAACGTTTTCACCAGATTGGTCTTCGGTACGAGGGTTACTAGTAGCTTCCACCCCGATTAGCTCCACGTGAGCATCGATTTGCTCCACCAACTCCCTCAAGCTGTCTGTCTCCTCCTTGTCAGCAGGTCCCACAGTGTTCGGTTGAGCTGGAGAAGATTCCGAAAAGGGAATCCTGCCGGGGTCCCTTAGGGGGGAGTCTTCGGGCACTCCAAGAGCTTGCAGGGCAGCCATCCATCCTTCCTAGAAAGATAACTGCCGAGCCTCCTTGACGACCGGTTCCACACCCCTCTCGGCATCAGCAAAACCTTCATCGCACCACTTATTCTCACAAGCCTCCAAAGTCGCTCGCAAGTCGGCTATTTCCTCGGCTAGGGCAGCATTCCCGCTTACTACTTAGCAAGCTTCAATTCTATCTCATTTTGCTTTGCTTCTAGTCCTGCCGACCTCTTCTCCGCCAACACCCAGGCCTTCTCGGCCGCAGCTGCTCTCTTCTCGGCAGCATCTACAACTTTGGCTTTGTCCTTTGCCAATTTAGCAGCCACCTCTTTGCCGGTCTTTTCCCGGTCAACATCCTGAGCAAGATCCTTCACCCGTTTGTTCAAGATGTGAGCCAATTGAACGGCCTGATAAAACAACGATATTCAGCCCGGTATATAAAAAATGTGTACGACAGTAATAGGAATGCATGCGAAAATAAAAATACAAGGAAAGACGAATTACCGCAATGGTATGCCATTGGAGCCTCCTGCCCATGGAGTCATCGGTCCCTTTAGCGAAGGCACTCACGTCCTCGGGCAGAAGGAGGCCATGTGCCAAACATTGAGCTACACGACCCCCTTTTCCCTTCTCCCACACCCGTACGCTGGCGTCTGTATATAGGGGCTTATCGTCCAACTCAAAGGAAGGCTGCCATACTGGTATAGGCCGGGATGAAGATGCCACGTTGGTCCCCACCTGGGTCGGGGGCTTTCGGATGACCACATCCCTTGATGGTTGGATGAAGGTATGGGCATGAGCCTCACTTGGGCTGGTAGAGGTCTGTGCTGCGGTCCTTTGTCTTTTGCGGGTTCGCGCAGAAGGAGGGTGAGCGCGGCTAACCGTAAGGTTCTTGCGGGTTACCATTTCTTCACCAACGGAATGAGTTCTAGAAGAGTTACTTGATTCGGCGGTCGCGTGTTCGGCTTCTTAGTCGAGAGCCTCCTGTGCGGCAGGGGCCTCGGGATTAACAGGGGCTTCATGTTGAACGACTTCGTGAGCACATTCCCGGTGGCATCAGGACACTATTTCGACTGACTCGTCTCTTATAGGAGCAAGCGCGTCCGAGCAAGTGCAGCACCTGCCAATGTCCTGAGCTTCACCTACCGTGAAATTTGGGGGGAGGAAGTTCGCGTGACGAACGTCTATATAGGAGAGGAGGGGGCTGTCTACTATCAAGGCTTGACCAAACGGTTGCCAGGTGTAGTATACAGGGTCTACACCGAAAATGAGGTGAGACACCTGAAGCTGCCTGTCTCAGTGAACGAAAATCTCAAACCGGAGCACCAAATTTAGGTCCCGTACGTGGATTGTTCTAATGTCTTGAGTAAACACCGAACCGTTTGCAACTAAATGGAATAAGTCAGTATACAGGTAAGAAATGCAATGACAAGAAGGAGGAATAAAACAAGTTAAAAGATGGCACGAACCTACTTCACGCCGTGAGAGAGAAGGGGGACACCACCGGTAAACTAGTTATTGTGTACCCGGACGAATTCTCCGGTAGAATTTCTATTGGAGTCCGGCAGACACGAAATTAGTCGTACTCTCATGTCCCTAACCTTCAAATAATAATTGGGTTTCTTCTTTTCACATAAGTTGTACATGTGGTTTATGTTATGATGGTCCAGTTGCAGATCAAATGTTTGGTTTAGCTTACTCACACAACTCACTACCTGGTAAAAATTGGGGAGGAGTTGGTCAGGGCACAACCTATAGTACCTAAGGGTGCTAAGCAAAAGAGGGTTAATGGGAAACCTAACCCCACCCTCCAGAATTGACATAAATGGGAAAAAGGCAGTGTTCACCCCTCTGTGGAGAGCAATGTCACTTTCGTGGCAATACATTATTTCCACATCATCGGGAACGTTATAATCTCGCCTAAAGGAAACTAAAGACATTTTGGAGTTCAACAAATGTGTATAACCCATCTCGAATTCTAAAGAATTAGAGGGAACTGGGAAAATAAATTGAAGCGAAGACAAAGAATACTTACTTTTGGCTCTAAGGGAGAAGTGGATTCTGGGAGTGGTGAACAATAGTGCAGTGGGTGCTCGGCAGAGAGGAGTTTTCAAAAAATGAAGAGTAAAAAAAGTGAGAAGATGGGTTGAGATGGGATATTTATAAGCGCCAGGGGAGAATGGGCATTGGTTAATAGGGCAATAATGGGGGTTAATTAGCATTAATGATGCGTTGATAAAGAGAAAAAACCTTATGGATATCAAAGGCGGATGACGTGCGTGCGCCTCGGTTCACGAACCAGCTGGCAATGATGACAGCTGAGTCAGAAGGCCAGACACAACACGCCTTTTAAGGAACACATTCAATGGGTATATAGAACCGCCCAAGTTGCACCCGTTGAGTTTCCCGGGCAAACGATTCCCCCTTGGCTCCTTGATTCGTCCTCGAGGAGCCGAGCACAAATCAAGGGGGGGCTAAATGTGCGGCCCCATAGCATGCGGGCTTGTATGGGCCTAGGATCATGGGTCAATGCTAAGGCCCGAGGGCCTGACGTTATGACAACCCCGGGTTCCAACCTAGGCCCATTAAAGCTGCGAGCCCAAGCAAAGTATTGTCCAAAGACTCGGGTTACAACTCGGGATGGGTGTGGCCACGTGGGTAAATGCCCTGTCAACCTTGCTGAGCAATATTGCGATTGTTCGGCCATATTGTTTTTTTTACTCGCCTAGCAATGCCTTAGGGAATAGCGCCGCCGAACATATCTACTGAAGTGAGAATCATTTTTAAAGCCACTCTTACTTAAACTTCCACTTTCCACTAACAGTATTGGACCTCTCATTGCCCTAACGTTGAGAATGAACATGAACATCCCACTGGTAACCTACTATAAATAGGAGAACGAAAAGAGGAAAAAGGGGATTGAAAAAGCGGGGGAAAAGAAAGAGGGAGTGGAGTGAGGAGAGAGATTTCAGAGAAAGGCAGAAGCGGTGTAGAGAGAGAGAGAAAAATGATCTCATTGAGTCTCCGTGCCAAGAACAATCCAACGTAGGAAATCCAAGCCCACCACACAAATAAGTTGTGAGTCCGAGCAAGGCCTAGCCCATTAGCCTCATCTTCGATGTGCACAATTTCAAAACACCCTGACTGGGGTCGCTCTTTAGTAGTTCCTCAACCTAGATGATACTAGAGCAAGGAGTTGGGAGGACATCTGCCATGAGTTTCACAATCAATACAAGTACAACATAGAGGTGGATGTCACAAGGAGAGATTTGGAGACCACGAAGCAAGAGCCGAAAGAATCTTTCTCTACCTTCATTACCAAGTAGAGGTCCAAAGCTGCACATATGATGAATAGGCCAAGTGAAGAAGTACGATTAACTATGGTTGTAAAAAACTTATTGCTTGTATACCATAAATATTTGTTTGCCCAATATTTTCCTAATTTTAAAGCTTTGATTGCTGCTGGAACCCAAATTGAGGATGCAATAAATAATGGCACTATAAAGAATGAGGACCCACCAAGGTTTAAAAAGAATTTAGGATCAAGTTCTAAAATTGTAGAAGTTTCTAATATATACAAAAATGATCTTTATCAACTTATTACTCCTATTGCCCTCATGCCAATATCACAAGGGCCACCTCCCAGGCCTAGAAGGGAATTTCATAAGTTATATATGCCTGTGAGTCAAGTGTTTGAAAAACTAAAAGCAAAGAGGATGCTAAAACCCTTAGACCCAAGACCAATCCCAAACCCATTGCCTGCAAGATTTGATGAGTAAGAGATGTGCCTACCACCAAAGCCTTGGCCATGACACTGACAAGTGTTTTCGCCTTTGTCATGCAATTCAAGACTTAATAGACATTAAGGTGATTACACCACCTATAAGGCCTAGCATTACTAATAATCCTTTGCCTAACCATAGTTTTAGGATAGGACTGAGGATTAATTACTTGATGACTGAAGAGGAAAGTGAAGAGGACTCGTCTGAGTTGATTTATGACCTACCTAAATGCTTTATGATGACATAGGAAGAGTTGATGGTATGACGTCCATTGCAGGGTATGATATATGGAGTGAAGATGTAAAAGAAACCACAAATTACCCAACATCCACAAATAGGAAGAGATGTTTCAAACCCTAATCAAGCTACCCAACATCTATAAACGGGGGGAGACACTTCAAACCCCGAGCAAGTTACCAAACACCCGCATACGGGAGGAGACACTTCAAACCCCAATCAAACAACCTAATACCTACATGTGAGGGGAGACACTTCGAATCCAAATTAAATGACCTGACATCCACATATAGGGGGAGACACTCCAAACCCCAAGATATCGATCTAAATGACCCAACAAAAATTTCCCACATCATAAGGGGGGGAGATACTTCAAACTCACATTTGGAGACAAACAACCCGATAAAAGCCTTGAATAAATCTACCCAACAAACACCCACTAAAGAGGATGAGGTCCTCAAGCAATTACAGAAGACACAAGCTTATATATCTTTATGGGATTTACTCATGGCCTCATACAAGCACCATTAGAACCTAGTAGACATTCTCAATAAAATCCAAGTCCCTACAACCACTATCTCTCAGGATCTGAATACTATGATTGGGTCTATAAGTAGGGAATTCACAATTTCCTACTTTGACAAAGATTTGACGAAGAAGGAGAAGCATCACAATGACCCATTGCAGATTACTGTAGATGCCAAGTGCAAGAGGATTCCAATGGTTCTAATTGATGATGGAAGTGCCCTAAATGTGTGTCCTTTAAAGACTGCAAGTTGCTTGGACCTAATTATTGAAGATTTTGTACCGACTGATCAGTATGTGAAGGCATATGACAATAGTAGAAGGGAGGTCTTGGGAATTGTGACATTGGACCTCACTATAGGGCCAATGATCAAGAAGGTGGAATTTCAAGTCCCGAACATAGCAATGTGCTTCAATGTGCTCCTCGGGCGACCATGGATCCATGACATAGAGGCCATATCTTCATCCTTATACCAAAAGGTTCGGTTTTCGCATGAAAGAGCCATAATTACCATATATGGTGATACTTTGACCATACCGAAGCCCATTTTTGGTATTGTATCTGAGAAGGAGCCATTGACCTTGGATGGCTTTGAAATCGAGAAGATTGGTTTTAGAAGAAGAGAAGAAGATGTGGAGAAGATCTCAATCGACTTTGCTCCATATAGCAACAAAAACGTGGTGGCAATGATGAGGATAATGAATTACCTTTCAGGGATAAACTTAGGGAAGATTATGAAGAAAGCAACCGCTTAAGTCCCAATAATTCCCATTGCCACATCACCTTTCAGGTTAGGTTCTAAGCCTACTGATGATGACTTGCTAGAGATGGAGGTGAAAAGAATGGCCGATGCCAAGGCCAAAGTCAAGGGACTTCCTTGTCCCCCAGAACCCCTAAAACCCTATACTCCTACTTTGAATGGGAAGTTTGTCAAAGCTGGAGATAGTCAACGCTATTGTAGATTGCCTGAACTGAGATTCGATCTTGAGTCAAGAACAACGGTGCTTGGAATAAGCTATTATTTGATTGCAACAACAAGCTTCTAGAGCTGAAGAAGGAAGACACAAATTGGGTCCATATTGATTGGGCTGATTATATGGACCCTGATGCAATGACTACACTTCTAGGAGATGTCATTTGCAATATAGAAGATGAAGAATACTGGGAGGCTTGTTAACATGCATTGAAGAGCCCGTATGAAGCAAGAACAAGTGATGAAGTTGAGGAAGGGGGAGAAGCCCCTGGTGATGATAATGAAGGTAACAACAGCAAGAGTGATAGTAGTAGTGATAGTAACAGCAGTGACAATGGAAATAGTGAGGTGATAGCAATAGTGATAGTGAAAGCAACAAGAGTGAAGACCACGATAGCCAATATGTTGACAATGATTGGGGTGAACCCCCTGGTGATAGAGAAGATGAAGATGTAGGACTTTTCTATGAAGATCGCTCTGATGATGACGTAGACTACTATAACGGAGATATAGAGGATGGTGTTGAAGCTAAACCAATAGACATGGAGAATGGCACTGAAAGTGAAGAATATGAGCTAGAAAATGTGCTAGAAGCTGTAGGAGAGGAGGTGGAAATTGAAGATGAAGAGGCCGATGATATAGATTATGATGATTACCCCTATGAGCGGCCCTCGGATTGGAGCTGCATTACTAATGTTAGTTCAAGGTTAGGCCCTCGATATGACAAGCATGATAGAGAAATTCCTAAGTTAGGGTCATTCCACAATTCAGAACTTGGCTCATTGACCCCATACACTGAGGAAGAAGATGACATAGATGCTAGATTGACCACTCTAGACAAAAAGCTGATGATCCACAGTTTCAGAAACTTAACACCAGAAAGTCTTGAAGGTTAAGATAAGAAGATGGAAAGGAATGAGTCAGAATACCTCCCCCAATACATCCACCCGAGCAACAAAGGGAAGCAAGATCTGTTTGGTGAGTGGATGGATAGTATAGAGCGCTTGGATGATTATTTGATTGACAAGCCCACATATATGGAGATTGATGGTGAAGGCACAAATTATATGGATAAAGACTCCATGGTATTGATGATGAGGGAAGAAGGAACTCACTGGGAGCCACCTGCCATCATTGAAGCTACAATTGAGTTGAAGAATTAGGCATGGGAGGGAGCCGCCCACCCCATGGAAGACTCTGTGAAGAAGATCAAGACTGTCGAGCCGATCACTCCTGCCAAAAACATTGTTTCTATCCCTATTAAGTCTGATCCTACTAGTATTATTGTTCCTGTTGAGTTTGTTGAGAACTCTTTTCCTTATAATATGATTTTTTATTCTGCTTATTTGTTGGTTTTGAATGTTATTATTTCAGAAATTGGTAAAGAAACTCTTAATAATAGGGAATTAAAACAAGGGCATGTAGAACCTTTAAAAGAATAAACCCAACCTATTAACTTGGGAACCGATGATAAACCTAAAATGATACAACTGGGCAACACTCTAACTTCCTCTGAAAAAGATGCATTAGTTGCCTTGTTGACAAAATTCAAAGAGGTATTTGATGGTCAGACGAAGACATGCCTGTGATTGATACAGATATGGTGCAGCATTGCATTCCAACAGATCCAACCATGAAGCCAGTCAAGCAGAAGTTGAGAAGAATGAAGTTAGAGTGGACTCTCAAGATTAAGGAAGAAGTTGAGAAATAGTACAATGCAGAATTTCTGAGAGTGGTCAACTACCCAGAATGGTTAACTAATGTGGTTCTGGTGCCGAAGAAAGATGGGAAAGTGAGAATGTGTGTGGATTTCTGAGATCTGAATAAGGCTAACTCGAAAGATGATTTTCCCTTACCTCACATTGATATCTTGGTTGATAACATAGCAGGACATGCCTTGCTTTCATTTATGGATGGTTTTTCGGAATACAATCAGATAAAGATGGCTCCAGAAGATATGGAGAAAACCTCTTTCATTACTCCATGGGGGACGTATTGCCACAAGGTCATGCCATTTGGCCTTAAGAATGCTGGTGCTACTTACCAACGTGCAACCACTACTTTGTTACATGATTTGATCCACAAAGAAGTAGAAATTTATGTTGATGACATGATAGTGAAGTCTAAAGACCATGAGAGGCACATACCAGCCTTATGGAAGCTATTTGAAAGAATCTAATTCTAAAAGTTGCGGTTAAATCCCAAAAAGTGCACTTTTGGTGTAACATCCGGAAAGCTGTTGGGGTTTATGGTAAGTTAGAGGGGGAATTGAAGTCGATCTTGACAAAATCAAGGCAATTGTAGAGATGAAGCATCCTAAGACTGAGAAGGAGATCCGAGGGTTTCTAGGGAGAATACAGTACATCAGCAGATTCATAACTCAGCTCACCATGACATGTGAGCCATTTTTTTGACTACTCAAGAAGGAAGTTCCCACAATATGGAACGAACAATGTCAAGAAGCTTTTGAAAAGATTAAGAATTATCTGATGAAACCACCAATACTGGTCACACCGGTACCTGAAAAGCCATTATTGTTGTATCTCACAGCTACAAATACAGTAATGTGACTCAAAAGTTTGTGAAGGGGAGAGCAATTGCTGATCACTTAGCCGACTATTCATTTGAAGAAGCTGAAGAGATCCAATGAGACTTTCTAGATAAGGATATTATGGGGATCGAGGTAGAATCATGGAAGATGTATTTTGATGGAGCAACTAATCAAAATGGGAGTAGCATTGGAGTTCTCTTAATTTCTCCAAAAGGGACACACATCCTGTTCTCTGGTAGGCTCAACTTTCCTGCCACTAATAATGCCACTGAATATGAAGCTTACATTATGGGGTTACAAGCAGCCTTAGGTCTTGGAGTGAGAGAGTTGGAGGTGTACGATGATTCAGCCTTGATAATTTTTCAGATTCAGAATAGATGGAAGATCAAGGAAGAAAGGCTAATACCTTATTATGAATGTCTTCAAAAATGGGCCTTGAAATTCAGTAATTTCCAGTACCAATATGTGCCAAGAATGTAGAATCAGATTACAGATTCTCTAGCAATAATGGCATGATGGATGGACCTAAAGAAGATGAAGCTAGACCAATAATGGTGGAACAAAAAGAAGAGCCAGCTTATTGTCTGTCAATAGAAGAAGACAAGGAAAAGAATGGAGAAGGTGAATGGTATTCAGACATTCTACGGTACCTCAAGGATGGGACATACCCAAAGTTTGCAGACAAGAATGACCAATTGACCATCAGAAGGATGTCCAATAATTATATTATTTGTGGAGAAAAGCTTTACAAAAGATCATATGACGGAATTTATCTCTTTTGTGTGACTGCCAAGGAAGCACAGCAAATAAATGAAAAGGTTCATGAGTCAAGTTATGGGCCACATATGAATGCACACATGCTATCATGAAAAATAATAAGGCAAGGTTATTACTGGACTACTATGGAAGTAGACTACGCACAGCTCATGTTTGGAAGTGCCATCAATGCCAAGTCCTTGGAGATTTGAAGCATATGCCATCTATGCCATTGCATACCATGACTTCACCTTGGCCGTTCTCTACATGGGGAATACATATTATTGGGAAGACTTACCCAACAGCATCCAATGGCCATGAATTCATACTTGTTGCTATTGATTATTTCACTAAATGGGTAGAAGCTGCCTCCTACAAGGTTTTGAACTCAAAGAAAGTTGCTCAATTTATTTAAACCAATATCATTTGCAGATATGGGGTACCATATGAAATTATTTCTGATAATGGGCTGCATTTCAAAGGAGAAACAGAGAAGCTACTTCAACAGTTCAATATTCAGCACCACAAATGCTCACCTACCGTCCTTAGACTAATGAAGCAATTGAGGCTGCAAACAAAAATATAGGGCAAATCTTGAAGAAGAGTACAAAGAACTACAAGGATTGGCATTTACAATTTCCCTATGCACTTTGGGGGTATAGGACATCAATTCGATGTTCCACATGAGCCATTCCTTATTCATTGGTGTATGGGATTGAAGTAGTCTTGCCATTGAAATGGGTGTTCGTTCATTAAGAATAGTATTGGAGAGTGAAATCGCCAAAGTAGATTGATTGCAAAGTAGATATGACTAATTATGCATGATGGATGAGAAGAGACTCAAGGCCTTGTATCACATTCAAGGTTACCAAAGGAGGCGTAGGAAAGCTTTTAACAAGAAAGTAAGAACTAGAGATTTAAAGTTGGGGGATTTACTGTTGAAAGAGATCCGAGCCCCGGTTCAAGATACAAACGGGAAGTTCAAGCAAAATTGGGCAGGTCCATATATTATCAAGCAGATATACTCTGGGGGAGCAGTAAGGTTGATGAACTTAGATGCAAACCCTTTTACTGAGCCAACCAATATGGATCAATTGAAGAAATACCACGTTTGAGGTGGTAGTTTGTAAGCACCACGTCTGAAGTGATTGTAAATTATGTTATTTTCCTTCCTAGGTTCAGCCAAAAGAGAGAGAGAGAGAGAGAGAGAGAGAGAGAGAGCTCACTAGGCTGAAAACCCAAATGGGCGGTCTAGGCAAAAATTAGGGCAAAAATAATAATAAAAAAAATTAAAAAAAAAAAACAAAAAAAGGTAGATTGAAAACCCGAAAGGGCAATCTACGCAAAAGGAGAGTAAAAAAAAAAAAAAAGAGAGTGAGAGAGCCTGCTAGGTTAAAAACCTAAAAAGGCGGTCTAGGCAAAAGTTAAGGCAAATAAAAAAATGAACTACGTGATGACTTGATCCTTCTGCTAAGGAGGTATGTAAGCAACCATATATTGGTCTAGTCACAACTTCCCCAAACCCACCATTTACCCATTAGGAAAAGGAAAAATGTTTTCAAAATCTAACCATTTCATTAAACCATGCAATTACACAGAATTCGGAACCCAAACCCTAAACCAAACCATAAAAAAACCAAACCATAAAAAAACCAAACCTTAAAAACCTAAACCCTAAACAGAAGCCTACACCTAGAGGTCCTAAATAATTCCTAAACCTAAGAGTTTCACATCAACTTTTAAAATAAACATGTTCAAAGCCAAAAATAAGAAGATCATTTTTTCTTTAGACTTTTCTCCTTTGGTTGTTCGATAGTTCCATCTATGCTAGGTACTTTGTCATCTTTGCCCCTCCTTTTAAACTCATAGTTGTTAGCCTCATGTCTTTTTCGGTTGTCTTTAAGAAATTGTTTCTCATAGCAGCCATGTCATCCTCCTTGTTCGCAATCTTGTTCACCAACCAGTTAGAGTATTCTGTGGTCATCCTGTGAAAGTGAACTCTGACAAAAGATTGATCCACTTGGTCAGCCATCTCTAAGCCCAACAACATGTTCCTTATAGAAGTAGGATTTGTGTCCACAGGAATGAAAGGTTTTCTTCCTTTTCCACCAAGAATTTCTTGCTTATATTGGAACTGCCTCAAGAGTCTATCCACCTTATTGAAAGTTGCCCTCCTTAATCTAACCATGAAGATGTGACCTAATCCTGGAGACCGCAACAAAGGAGGTGGGCACTTCCACCAATAACAATTCCATTGAATCAAGACACTGGATTTCTTGTTCAGAAATTTCACCAAGTCGCTTTCAGTTTGACACTCGGTCTTGAGGACAGTCCTACTGAGGAAATTGCTAGGACCATAATCAACAATAGGAGGCATGCCAATGTTCAGTCTTTCCATTAACCATATCTGCAAAGTCAAGGGACTCCTAAGAAAGTTTTGTGACTCTCCACCAAGAAATACAGAATCCAATCCTAAAAGAGTTTCTGCCAAGATCAAAGAAACATGATTATCACCATCCTTAACTTGACTCACAATGCCAATAGCTCGAGCATCCACAAAACTAGGCCTTCCAGAGCAAAGCAAAAATTCTCCTCGAAGCAAAGAGCTAAGCCAAAATTTTATGTATGTTGTCAGTCACTCCATAAGTACATTTGCTAATTAGTCTAGAAACAACTGCATGAAGATTCATAATGTGGCCCTCAATCATGCTACTAGTAATTGAAGTAGAAAGTCCTAGAGCATTAGATAATATCTCCCTATGTTTGGGGTCACAAGAAACTGCTACAGATTTTTTGCCAAGATCATAACCTAAAATAATTGAAAATTCTTCAATTGTGGGACAAAGTTCAGCAGTTTTAAACTAAAACACATGGTTTTCAGTATCCTAGCACTTCATGGCAGCACGGAGAAAATCCAACTTGATCTTGACATTCCTCAAAGCCTTGATTCCCTCTAGTTTGTAGGCTATAAAATTGGTCTTGGTGCTAAAATCAAAGCTATGAACCCATCTATTGATATTATGAATGGTTGAACGAGGAAAAATTTGATTGTCAGCCATGTATAACTCTTGCATGTGATTGTTGTTTCTTGATAACTTTGATTCAGAGATTTGTTTGCAGGTTAAATGCTAAAGTAAGTTACCTCAGTCCTTGACTAGGTTTAAATAGGTTTCCAGAATTTGTAGCAGTCTAGGAAAGTGTTTCATGGTCTTAAACGGAGAAAATATTTTTCAAAAAACTTAAAAATACATAAAACATGTTGAAAAAGCGCGAGGAATCAGGGCAAAATTGGGCGTGCACGTCAGCACCTCAAAGTTCCTGTCGGCACTCCCCAAGTTCCGATCGACACTCCAAGAGTGCCGATTGGCACCCTGCTCGACTAAGGCCCGTTTACCTTATTTTGTGTTTTCGGGCACTTCATGGGTCTGTTTTGACTCTATTTTTCACTCAAAAAATGGTTGTGCAAATAAAGTTTCTCAAACTTTGCAAGGTTTGTTAAACTAGGGCATTTAGGTATGCTTTGTCCATTTGTTTCAAAAAAAATTACTTGCATCACTGGTTTCAAAAATAGAGGGAAGAGAAAATTAATCCACTCAAGGTTTTCCAAAGTCAGGCATTTATCTCTAAACTAAGGGTGTTCGGCTATGCCTTATCCTCTCTCTTTGGAACAAGTAAAAATCAATCATCTCTTTTCAAAAAAAAAGAAAAAAAAAAGAAACCATTTCAAAAAATCATGCATAAGTTTTTAGATTAGGGACATTCAACTGTGCCTTATTTAGGTAAGTACAAATCACACCAAAAGTGGTCAGAAAAGTTCAAATTGTTTACTACAAGACTTTATCAGGTGAACTCTAAACTTGTCCCACCTAAGTTTTAGCAAGATCAGAAGTAATCCAGAGATAAAGAGCTAAAAGCTGAAATTAATACAAATTGTCTAAGGAGTACTTTCTTGTCTTTGCAGGAAAATTAAAATACAAGTTAAGCATCATTTGGGCTTTGGGTCTGCCTGAGGCAAGATCTCCTAGACCCACAACTAGAGGAGCCACCCTCAATGTTTCCTTCTTGACTTGCATAAAACTAAGATTCTTGTTGCCAGTTCTGAAGTTCCAGATTTTTGATTCTCTCCTCCAAGATCTTGCGTTGGCATCAGCCATTGCCATTTGGCTGTTCTGAAATATCAACAAAGACAAGTGTTAGATCCATTATCGTGGAGATTCAAACAAAAAGCACTAAGGAAACATCATCTTTTACCCAATTCATTTCATTGAGCACATATTGAGAAGGTTAAGTGCGTGCCATAAGCTGCAAACCTCTAATCATCCGCATGCTTTCTTCCACAAGATCAACACCAACCTGAAGCACAAATCCACAAGTTCAAAAAGAAAAAAAAAAATTCAATGAGCAAACATGAGGATAGAAGACCGAAGGACTCAGGAATATATTGGGTCATTCTAGGGGACATTTGCAATATACTCTAGCCGATCTAAATTCACAGAGCTGTACGACCCATCAGGGTTCATCACTTCATACTGCCATGCGGGAAAATGAGGATATGTCTCCATGGAAGAACTAGAAGAGCCGCTAGCATGACTAGGAGGGGGACTCATCTCTTCCTCTTCCTCATCTTCAGAAGATGAAGCCTAAAAGTGCAACATGTAGATATTTTTACAAAAGCTGAAACAAAGGAGATGAGCATACAAGATGAAATGCAAATTGACTTCGAGAAGAAAGAAAATACCAAGGTTACAGGAATGCCAGCCAGACAACCCTACAATTGAGTATGAACAAACTCTTGATAGTCTCCTTGTATCCTTGAAACAACATGGCTGACTCGAGCACGAGCAATTTCTTCATTAGCTAAGAGGTATACCAACCGGATGGAGGGACAAGGATGGACTGGAACCGTCACATGAGGGTACATAAGTTGAACTTGAGCTAGCACTCGATCACCAAGATACCAATACGTCCCATGGCCATACTTAAACAATACTTGACAACCATTTAGCTCTAGAGCCCATTCACACTTAGCATGCTCCTCAAATCCAAGCCAAGGATCCAAAAACATCTGAAAATCACAAAGAACCCATAATGAAAAATCAAACCACATAGCATAAAAAGAAAACAAAAAAAAAAAAAAAAAAAAAACCCTTAACCAAACACAAAATCTCACAAAAAAAAAAAAAAAAAAAAAAAAAAAACTCACAGCATCGACAGTCAAGTTATCAATCACCATACGCCAAACTTGCAAAGAATGCTTGGAAGGCGTTGACAAACCATACTTGGGCAGCCAACGAAGAAACCTGGGATACATATCACCAACATATGCTAAAACTTAAGGATCAACCCCAAAATACTCGTACATCCAGACCTAAGAAAAAACCAACATACATCATTAGTGATACAACAACCAAAATGACTTTCCAAAATATACACATAGCCAAAAATTCAAAACATTACTTGCCAAACAAACGGTGCACCTCCTAAGCTTGAAAGGCTACGCAAAGAAAGTTGAGTCATGAAATGCGAAAGGGTTGCGTAAGCCATGCCACCCCAATCATAATTTTTGATCCGACCAATATCCTTTAGACTCCACAAATAGCGCAAGCTCACAGTACTACCCAAGTCTGGACATAAGAGGGTTCCACTGAAGAGAAGCATGAACGTGCGAGTGCCAGTTGCTACAGTCTTACAGTTCTCAATATTGGTATATAGCCACATCAAGGAGACATTTTTGCTCTTCATTTTTGAAGGCATCACACCCAAAAGACTTTTGATCTCAGCTGAAGTGATGGAATCATTGACTTTAATTCTTTCACCACCCAATTTTAAGCCAGTAATGGCTGAGAAGTCATAGGGTGTCAACATCACCTCACCGATACCTGGAAAATGGAAAGTGCAAGTAGTATCCCAAAATCACTTTGACAAAGCAAGGAGTAACTGGAGATCCTTATACTCATGGGTATCATGATTCAATAGAGCTTGGAAAAAGGTCTAGAAGCCGGCTTCATTAATGATGTTCTTAATGTCTAGGGACAATATCTCCATATGCCTTTCAACATTTGGAGGCTACCTTGACTTTTGAGGTTCTGCAAAACAAAGTTTAACCAATCATCGAGATGCCCACAAAACACCATGTCCCAAAATACTCATTCCAAAAAAATTCCATGTCCAACAAAAAAATTCATGTCCAAAAAAAAAATTTCTCCATGTTTAGAAAAAAAAAATTTCTCCACGTCCAACAAAAAGAAAATTCCAAGACAAAAAAATTCCATGTCCAACAAAAAAAATCCTACGCCAAAAACCCCATATATAACACCAACAAAAATTCCATGTTTAAAAAAAAATTTCTACATGTCCAAAAAAAAAAAAGTTCCATGACCAAAAAAAAAAAAAAAAATCAAATGTCCAACATAAAAATACATACCACCACAAAAGATCTTCCATATCCATACCTATACCCATAAAAATTTCCATACCCATGAGATAGGACTTACACATTCCAACAAAATTTCCGCTCTCATCAAAAATGAATTTGTTCAATCAAGCCTACACATCAAATTTTCATGACTGCCATGCCCACAAAATTTAAGTCAAAATTCATTCATTAATGCCACAAATTACAAACATTGCCAAATTTCATAAGCCATCAACATTGTCCAAATTTCACCATGCCAAATAACTCAACAATTCAAAAATGCCCCAAGGCCAAGATTACAACATGATCACAAGAATTTCCAACCAAATCATACAATGTCCACAATTTCAACAAGAGCAAACAACAACAAAATGACAATGTCTCAACATCAAGCTCCCAACAAACCATGAAACTAACAAATTTGCCAACAAAGAAACCAAAAATGAACTCACCTTGAAGTCTTTTTTGGAGTGTGGAGCATGGGTCTTGGGGTCTTGGAGGAGCCCTTCTTCCTCATTCCATTCAAGGGATGGGTGATATTTTTTCCCATTAAAAGTAAGAAAGGAAGCCCCATTGGAAGATGCCATTGTCAATGCAAAAAAAAAATGAAGGTTTGGAGATGGGTTTCAAATAATGGGTTTGTAGCAAAGACAGTCAAGAACACAAAGATCTGAAAAAATATTGAGGGAGATGAATGAAAGCAAGTTTAGAAGCTTAGGAAGTAATTTTCTAGAGAAGAAATGGTGTGATGAGGGAGAAAGTGCAAGTGGGGGAAGTGAGTGAATAGTGACAATGGAGGAAGAAAGAAAAGTGAGGAAGGAGGAGTAAAATAGAAACAGGAAGGCAAAGGAGACGGGGCCAAAAAAATTACCCCCCCCCCCCCATTATTTCACTTGAGTTGCTGAGTTCACTTAGGTTTGACTGAGTAGACTCATTCCATTCCAAAAAAAAAAAAATTTGAGAAAATTTTTTGTTTTGTTCTTTTTTAAAAGAGAGAAAAATAAAAAGGGATGAATGAAAAAAAACATTCAAAGATTTTCAAAGACAGATGACATTAATTTTAAGAAAAATTCAATTTTGGAGGTAGAAAAATAAATTTTCAAAGATGATCAAGAATAAAGGGTATCATTTTTCAAAAAAAGAAAGTTTCAAAATTCTAAATTCCAAATTTCAAATTTCAAAGGAAAAAAATATTTTTCAAAGAACTACAAAAATCAACCAAGGTTTTCCTTCTAAAAAGGGAAATTCAAGTCAAAGAAAAGAGAGAGAGAGAGGAAAATCACACATCTCAAAATAGTGGAACAACAGGACACCCATCATTTAAAGTCTAATCCCTAATTTTGGTCTTTTGTAGGTAAAACTTCAGGTTCCAAGATAGAAAAGCCTCTTGGTTACCTTCCATTCAGATCGAGGTAGAGAAGCCCTTTGGTCGTCACAATTCAAGATTGAGATAGAGAAGCCTCTCAATCGCCCTAGGTTCCAAGGTAGAGAAGCCCCTTGGCTACTTTCCATTCAGATCGAGGTAGAGAAGCCCTTTGGTCGTCACTATTCAAGGTTGAGATAGGGAAGCCTCTCAATCGTCCCAAGTTCCGAAGTAGAGAAGCCCCTTAGTTACCTTCCATTCAGATCGAGGTAGAGAAGCTCTTTGGTAGTCACAATTCAAGATTACAATAGAAAAGCCTCTCAATCATCCCAAGTTCCGAGGTAGAGAAGCCCCTTAGTTACCTTCCATTCATATCGAGGTAAAGAAGCCCCTTGGTTGTCACAATTCAAGATTGAGATAGAGAAGCCTCTCAATCACCTCAGGTTCCAAGGTACAAAAACCCCTTTGTTACCTTTCATTCAGATCGAGGTAGAAAAGCCCCTTGGTCGTCACAGTTCAAGATTGAGATAGAGAAGCCTCTCTAGGTTTCAAGGTAGAGAAACCTCTTGGTTACCTTCCATTCAGATCGAGGTAGAGAAGCCTCTTGGTCATCACAATTTAAGATTGAGATAAAGAAGCCTCTCAATCGCCCCAAGTTCCAAGGTAGAGAAGCCCCTTGGTTACCTTTCATTCAGATTGAAGTAGAGAAACCCCTTGGTTATCACAGTTCAAGATTGAGATAGAGAAGCCTTTCAATCATGCCAGGTTCTGAGGTAGAGAAGCCTCTTAGTTACCTTCCATTCAGAATGAGGTAGAAAAGCCCCTTAGTTACCTTCCATTCAGATCGAGGTAGAAAAGCCCCTTGGTCGTCACAATTCAAGATTGAGATAGAGAAGCTTCTCAATCGTCCTAGGTTCCGTGGTAGAGAAGCCCCTTGGTTACCTTCCATTCAGATCAAGGTAGAGAAGCCCCTTGGTCGCCGCAGTTCAAGATTGAGATAAAGAAGCCTTTCAATCATCCTAGGTTCCAAGATAGAGAAGCCCATTGGTTACCTTCCATTCAAATCAAGGTAGAGAAGCCCCTTGGTTACCTTCCATACAGACCAAGGTAAAGAATCCCCTTGGTCATCACAAGTCACTAACTGAGATAAAGAAGCCTCTTAGTCACCCCAAATTTCAAGATTCATTTCAAGTTTATCAGTTGTCAAGTAGGTTGAGTATTCATAATTCTCATTTTTTTTAAAACAGCAAAACACTAGTTCTATGTTCCAAGGTTTTAGGTTCTGGGCTAGGTAATTTTTGAAAAGTCAACCTCGATTAAATCATGGATGCTAAAATCAGTGTCTTTATTTTACATTAACATTTGCTTTACAAGCTCTATCAATGAGGGGCATTTTGTAGACACTTAATTTTTCACCCATAATTTAATCTTGGAAAATGGCTAGAGTGACCATTCATATACCCCAAAATGTAGAATTGCATTACATGCATTAATTCATTTATTGTATATCATAAAAATGATCTTGAGATTCTAACGGTTGTGACGGTATGTTCGATTTCCAAATTGGACCGTCGGATTGAAAGATATCACATGATCAAGTTTCACGGTCTGCATGCATTTTGTTTGGGTGGAGCTGATCACGCATGATTAATTTAAATTAATTTTGATTGGTTAGACAATTAAAATTAATTAAATAATTTTGTGATTGGTTGTTGGTTAGTGTCAAAAATAGGTCTGCTTGCATGGGAATAAAGTGGATAATCAGATAACAAAGAAGTTATGGATAATCAAGTCTTTTTTGGAATATTTATTAACAAGATTATTATCACTTTAAATACCTGAATATCAAGAAAAATGGATTAATTTTTAGAATACAAATTAAAAACACGTCTAGGTGCAATTCCCGGCTAAAAAATCCTCAAAAAATGAGTCCAAATTGGACCAAAACTCAAATGCGGACCTGGCACCCAAGAGAGCCATTTGACACTCTTGGAGTGTCGATCGGCACTTCCCAAATGCCGATTGGCCCAAACTTTCGGCCTGGCCTGGGGATTTCTAAATTAAGAAAAAGCGCTTTTTTTTTTCTTCCAAATTTTTAGAGATAAGGATGCGTTCCAATTCATATTTGATCTCATTCAACTTATTATTTTAAGCATCCCAACCTCTATAAATAGAGCAAATAAATCAGAACACATGCTCTTCTTTTCTATTCCCCTTACGTTAAACATGTTTTGGAGGCTTTTGCTTTAGGAACTTCTTTTTTGTAAGCAAAGTATTTTAGACCGCAAAGAAGTGAATAAACTTCTTTGATTTCTAAAATATTCTTTCATTAGAAGAGCACGCTCATACAAGAGGTATTCTGTTTTCTTTCTTTTCTTTTTCCATTAATTAGTATGTTATTGTTTGATGCATGAATATGTTTAGCATGTTTTACTATGTCTCGTTCTTAATATATAATTTCCATGCTTAGATACTTTAGATGATTGTTTATTTCAAATCTTTCTCTTTGACTTCAAAATCTGTAATGACTATCAAAACTTGAAAAAAAAAAAAAAAAAAAAAAAACTCAAAACTAATCTGTACTTTCATTAAATACAGATCTGATTTTTTTCTAAAACTCAATACTGATTTGTATTTTCATTAAATACATATATGATTTCTTTTACTGGTTTTGATATTTTAAAGAAGGGATTTAAAGTTAGGTTAAAGCCTTTTTTTTTTTTTTTTTTAAATAATGTGATGTGTAGGGTCTGGGTTTGCGTACTTCTCCTTTGGGATGAGTGGACTCAAGCCCGACTAGCCCAATACAATGAATTTGTAGAGGATGGGTTTAAGAACTAGGCCCTAGTAAGGGTCACAACAACTAAACATGGTTATGAGCAGATGGAATAACCAGGAAAAACATTTAGAGTGAGTAACTTATGTCCTCGGCCTTCAACTGAATGTCTTATGGCTCTTATTCATTTCCTCTATCTCAGATTACTGCAGTTTCTTCAGATAATACAAACTATTATATTGCTTTGTGCTTCTTCCTACCCTCCTCTCTTCTGGAGGACTTCTCTACATTATATACTCCCTCTTAGTTAATCTTAGCTCTCCACCTGTTGATCATACAGGTTGCTACTTGAGTGCTTGTCCCATTAGCCACCTTCCTCAGATTTGTGTGAGCTGCAGCAACCTAGACAACACTGCTTAGGGGTCATTTCCTCATTAATGTGGCCAGAATATTAGTTATAGGCATTCAATGTGGAGGTGACAGTTCTTTCGGGAATTGCTCCTCCACCATGCTTTCAAGGTTGATCCATTGTACTTGTCTTTTCTTGGGATCCTTTGGGAAGTTTCCGTTGATGACGTGTTGCTCGTCCTCGGCGAGGTTCTATGGGGGCTTGGGCGTCCTATATTCATCCTCGGACGTTCCTTCCTCCTCGGTATGGGCCTTTAGGCCCAATATGAAGTGGGCTAGGGTTACCAAATCTGCAGGCCCCACAATAGCCCCTCAAAATCCTGCTGCCCAGATCCTTGGACGGGGAGGAGGGTTTTGATGCCCTCGAGCCCTTGTTATATCTTGTCAAGTCTTGTCCTCCCTTAACGCCAAAGTCTTTTCAACTGTCTAAGGCACGTTTCTGGTGCTTCGGTATGTGGAGCGCGCCTTTCATTAAATTCTGGCAGCTTTATGCTCCCCACGTGTAACGGTGCGATAGTAATCAAACGGCAGGGATCTTTCTGTCTTTATCAGTGGTAAAACCCATATGGCTATTTTTAGCTGAAGGTATAAATACCCGTTGGAACCGGTTGGCCCTTTTACTTTCACATTTAAGAGTTCTTGCGCACGTATCATAAGTCCAACCAAATCTCCAACCGCACTCACGCCTCTAACACAAAAAGCCTATCCGAGGAGCTTTTCCTCACTTCTGTAAGTCTTCTTTTCTCTTTTTGACTTAAGCTTTCTCAAGTCTTTTAGCCGTTTCTAAAGATGGGTAGATTCAAGAAGTTGGTCGAGTCTGAAGAGGCGATGGAGAAATTCATTGCAGACTATAGAATACCCAGTAATGTAGGTTTAAGATACTGCGAGGAAAGGAAGGGGTACTTTAGGAGGAAGGAGGGTGAAGTGGTGATTCCTATAATTGCCTTCCTAGAAGGTGGTATGAGAATCCCCATGGGTCCGGTGATGAGGGACTACCTCAGGCACTTCCGGCTAGCCCCCACCTAGTGCACCGTCAATGTCTTTAGGATTCTAGGGTGTGTGGACGCTTTGAACGAGAAGATGGGATTGAGGTTGACCCATCATGATGTGAACTGGTGCTAAAACTTCTAATATCTAAAGGGTAAGCCCTACTACATAAAGCTGAGGGAGGACAGGGTGCGGCTTGTCTAGTGCCTCCCTAGATCCAGCAAGGGGTTAGATAAGGACTTCCTCATTGTGTCTAGGGAATGGCACGATGGCCTTCATTGTCCGACAGTAGAGGGGACACCAGGTGGGGTATTGAGAGTAGGAGAAAGTTTAATCTTCTATGTTATCCCAATTTACGCTGTTCGTTTGCTGACAAGAGTATGCTTCCTCTTTTTTTTTTTTTTTTTTTTTGCAGATCTGCACGCCTTCGAACGTCACTTCCATTTGGTTAACAAGGAATATTTGCAAACTGTATTGAGGACAGAGGTTTTTTGTGAACGAAGCCGACAATCAAGTTAGAGCTACTCACAAGATCCTTGGATACGACCCAATTCAAAAGTCATTCTTGGCTCCAAAGTACGTGATCAGGGCCAAAGATCCTCGGCTTCACAGAATCATTGTAACCGAGCACGGGTTCTCGCTTCCCGAGGGATCTCCCATTTCGGAGGGCATTCCACTGGTAGGCCCTTCTTTACCCCACCAAGCTACAGAGGTTGAGGGAGGAAAATTAGAAGAAGAAGAAGAAGTTGCTGACTTGGGCCCATCCGAGGAAGAATTTGGCGCATTCGACCAAGTTTTTCTGTCCGAAGGTCACCCTGGTGATTTGGGTGACCCCAACCTAGCCGAGGTAGACCTCTTAGGAGACTCCTCATCGGACAGAGATGGGTTTCAAAAGACACCCACAGACTAGCCTATTCGACTTGATTGAGGGCCAGCCCGAGAAGGATGTGCCGGGGAAGTCTCAACCCAAGCTTCCTCATTCTCCTCCTCCTCTTCCCAAGTCTCAACCTGCCTAGACCAAGTTAACTTCTGCCTAGTCCGAGCTTCCACCTCCTCCACCTCAGTCCAGTTTACCACCTAGGCTCGAGCATACTGATCCTAAGCAGAAGAAGGACAAAGGCAAAAGGCCTATGGGGGGTGGTGAGTCTCGTTCCTCCCAGGAGGAGAACGACGTTGGGCGGCCTTCTAAACAACTGAAAATAGGGAGCTAGGGCCAAGACAAACAGGTGGCCACTCAATCTAAGACTTAGGCCTGGCTGCCCGCCCCAATGCTCTATGGGAATCTCTGATGGACGATGACTCTCTCAAGGACTTTCAAGGAGGCGAAGGCACGTATGTGGCCGACGCACTGGAGAGATCCTTGCTACTTCCTGCGGACATGGCCGAATTGGGGGGCCTGAGGAGTAAGGAGGTCTTCCTCAGCTTTAAGTGGTACTTGGGCATGGTAAGACTTCTGACACTTGACTCTGTTGATTTTATTCCTAGATTTCAAACTTATTGTGTGTTGGTTCTAATTGGCAGGCTGTACAAGCCACTTTTAGGCTAGAGGAGGAGGCCAGTAGCCAGAGCAGGGCCTTGGATAATGAGCGCGACAAGCGCCTGGACACTGCTCTGACCTTTAAGATCTTCGAGGCCAACCTTGTGAAGGCAGGGAGGCTCTTACGGAGATGACTAGGGCCAGGGATAGAGCCTTGGTAGGCCTGGAAGGCGCCCAAAGGCAGGCCGAGGACCAGACGAGGCGCCTGCTCGAGGCGGAGGATCAGTTGAGGATTGCCAAAGAGTAGATCGCCAATCTGAAGGAAAAAGCAACTAAGGCAGAGAGAGCTAGGGGTGTTGCAGAATTTGCCAGAGACGAAACTTTAAGGGCTAAGGCTGAGGCAGATTTTGGCAGGGCGAAGGCCCAGGCTTCTAAGGAAGATGCCGAGGAGGCGACCTTCGCCTCAGGTGTGGCCGAGATAGAAGCCGCCCTTAAGGCTCAAGTGCCTGGGGTATGCTGACTCTACTGCTCTCATGTTTGGAATGAGGCCCTCAGACAAGCTGGTGTTGAGGTCTCATCTAACTTGTGGAAGGTGGAGAACATGTACTACCTGCCGGCCATCCATGAGGCTGCCCCATCTAGCTCTAAGGCTGAGGTGGTCTCTAAGGAAGTTGGTGCTACTCCAAGTGAGGATATTCTGGCTGCTACCACTTGTGAGGAGTCTGCCAAGGAAGTTGATCCTCTTGGGGTAACTGAGATAGAAAAAGGTTCCAACAAGGAAGTGCCCCAAGAGGCTGCAAACCCCTCTGATGCCCAAGCCCCTCTCGCCAAGGAGACGGCTCTCTCCATAGTACCTCTTCAGGCTATTTCTCCAGGTCAGAGTTTTGAGGACCCCAGGCCACTGCGGACCAGCCTCCTATGGGGAGAAAGAAGATTAAATTGAAGAAATAGGCCCCTTGGCACTTTTGCCTTATCTGTTTTGTTTTTATTATTATATTATATATATATATATATTATACATTGTAATGTGACCCCTACAATGTAACTTCTATGGACTTAATGAAGCGCATGTTTATCTCTTTCATTTGTACAATCCTAACTCTAATTGTGCCTCGGCTTACCACAGCAACAATTATAATAACATAAAGATGTCTATACAAATGGAAATCTATCCCCCTTTTGTTTTTGCTTTAGAACCAGGATGGATCGAAGTTACTAGATCCTTCAGCTCTTTAATGAACATTCAAAATGGAAAAAGAGACCCTCTAGGTGCGGGTTGAACCAGAACCAAGTCCATGGCGCCCTAAAATGCTTTAAGTGATGCTCATAGGCTTAATTTTGAGATTTTGTTATAACAAAGTTTATTGTCGTGGTTAACTAAGTTAGGCTAGCTCGCTTATAGACTTTGTTTGATACTTTGGCAAATTCTGCACAGAGTTAATTTTACTAAAGCGAATTCTGCCTAACAATTAGATATTATTTGAAATAGTTAGCTTCCCCATAAGTTTGAGTCCGAGGACCATGCAAAACTTTGGTTCTGTCTAGTACTTAGATTCTTCTTGAAGTAACTAGTTTTCCCACAGGTTTGGGTCTGAGGACCATGCAAGACCTTGGTTCCATCTAACATTTAGATATTATTTGAAGTAGCTAGTTTCTCCATAGGTCTGGGTCCGAGGACCATGCAAGACCTTGGTTCTATGTAGTATTTATGTGGTGGCTAAAACACGAGGCACACAATCATAACGGACTTAGAATTTGAGTTAACAGGAATGCGTTCATTAATAATAGTACCTTCGCAGGTTATTTACATTCCAGGGACGAGGTACAGGTTTTTCGTCTAAGTCCTCTAAGTAGTACGCACCCACCCCTGCTACTGAGGTAATCCAGTATGGTCCCTCCCAATTGGGCCCTAGCTTTCCATGGGATGCGTTCTTGGCAGCACCCACAATTTTTCTCAACACTAAGTCCCCTAGCACTAGTGGTCTTAGCTTCACATTGGCATCATATTCCTGCTTGAGCTTCTGGTGGTAATAGGTCAGTTGGATCATTGCTTTTTCTCTCCGTTCATCAATCAGGTCTAGGCTCTCCCCTAGTGATTCGTCATTACTTCTTAGAGTGAAGGCGCTCGTCCTCAGCGTTGGAAAATTTGCCTCTAGAGGGATAACAACCTCGACCCTATAAGTCATGGCAAATGGTGTCTCCCCCGTTGACCGTCGCGGTGTAATCCGGTAAGTCCATAGGACGTGTGGTAGCTCCTCTACCCATCTTTCCTTGGCGTCATCCAGCCTCTTCTTAAGCCCATTGACTATGACCTTGTTGACAGCCTCGGCCTGCTCATTTCCCTGAGGATAAGCTGGAGTTGAGTACCTATTTGTGATTCCTAGTTCATAACAGTATCTTCTGAAGGCCTTACTGTCAAATTGAAGTCCATTGTCTGAAATGAGGGTATGAGGGATCCCGAACCGTGTAACAATGTTTCTCCAGATGAACTTCTTAGCATCCACATCTCTAATGTTAGCCAATGGCTCAGCTTCAACCCATTTGGTGAAATAATCTGTGCTAACCAGCAGATATCTCTTATTTCCTGGTGCCTTTGGGAAAGGGCCTACAATATCCAAGCCCCACTGGGCAAACGGCCATGGACTGGACAGAGAGTTGAGGACCCTTCCTGGCTGATGAATTTTTGGGGCAAACCTCTGGCACTGGTCACACTTCTTAACATACTCTAGGGCTTCCTTTTGCATCCCCGGTCACCAATATCCCTGAGTAATGGCTCGGTATAACAGAGATCTTCCCCCTGTGTGGCTCTCACAGATCCCTTCGTGCAGCTCCTCAAGAAGTAATTCTAATGCATTAGGGTGAATGCACAGTAAATATGGTCCAAAATAGGAGCGTCTATACAATTTGTGGTCCTCGGACAGCCAGAATTGATGAGCGTTTCTTCGTATCTTCTCAGCCTCTGACTTCTCCTCGGGCAGAACATCATCTTTGAGGAATCTCACTATAGGATCCATCTAGCTGGGACCCACCCTAACTTGATGGATATGAACCATGCCTTTGGCCCCTTCATTTGCTTTTCCCAGATGTTTAACAAGAATGATCCGAGGCAGGTCGTCCGCCAAGGAAGTAGAGAGCGTGGCCAGTGAGTCTGCATAAGTGTTTCCACTTCTGGAGACATGTGTTAGGCTGAACAAGTCGAAGTCTAACTGCAAACGTTTAGCCTGGCTTAGGTATTCTTGCATCCTCGCATCTCTGGCCTCCAACTCTCCATTTACTTGGCCCACCACCAGTCGCGAGTCCGAGAACATCTCTACTACTTTTCCTCCCATTTTTCGCACCATGACCATCCCTTGTAACAACGCTTCATATTCAGCTTCATTGTTTGTGGCCGAGAACCCATGTTTCAGGGACTTCTCTATGACAGTCTTCTCGAGGGATACTAGGACTAGCTCCACTTCAGAACCTCTTTGATTTGCTGCGCCATCAACGTACACTTTCCAACATGGGGGCCCTAGAATAAAGATTGCTCCAACTAATTTTCCATCCGTATTTTGCTTTTCTGCCACTGCTTCTACTAGCGGCTCAGCAAACTCGGCCACTAGATCAACAAGGACCTGGCCTTTTACAGACGTCCGAGGCATGTACTTGACGTTGAAAGCCCCAAAAATTATGTTCCATTTGGCAATTCTACTGGTGTAATCAACAGACCGAAGTACAAACTTCAAGGGTAGCTGGGTTAGGACAACTACTGTGTGGGCCTGGAAATAGTAGGGAAGCTTTCGGGTAGCGTGTACCACGGTTAGTATGGCTTTCTTCAAGGGTAGGTACTTGACCTCAGCTTCATGTAGTGACTTGCTCACGTAATAGACTGGCTTTTGAATGCCATTGTCATCCCGTATTAGCACCAAACTTACGGCATGAAGGGCCACAGCAATATATGCGTATAGGACTTCATCGGCCTCGGGATTAGATATGATAGGTGGCCAAGATAGGTATTCCTTTAGCTACTAGAAGGCAGTGGCGCAATCCTCGGACTACTCAAATCCTTTCCACTTGTTGATCAGGAGATAGAAAGGCCTGCACCTGTCAGCCGACCTGGAAATGAATCGATTTAGGGCCGCAACCATTTCGGTGAGCTTTTGGACCTCCATAGGGTTTTGCCGAGGCTTTAGATTATGAATAGCCTTGATTTGGTCGGGATCAACCTCAATCGCCCTGTGGGTAATAATGTAGCCAAGAAACTTACCGGATCCCACGCCAAACGAGCATTTGGAGGAATTTAGGCTCAGCTTGTACTTCCTCAGGACGACAAAGATGCAGCTGAGGTCTCCTAAATGCTCGGACACCATTTTACTCTTCACTACCATATCATCAACATAGATTTCGATGTTTTTGCCCAACAACGGCTCGAACATTCTTATCATCATCCTTTGATAAGTGGACCCTGCGTTCTTCAGGCCGAACAACATTACCTTGTAGTGGTAGTTCCTAACAGGTGTTACGAAGGCTGTTTTCTCCTGATCCTCCAAGGCCAGTGGTATTTGATGATAGCCCTAAAAGGTATTTAAGAAGCTTATCCGAGGATGACCTGCAGTTGCATCCACCAGTTGGTCTATTCGAGGCATGGGGAACGGGTCCTTTGGGCATGCCTTATTCAGGTCTGTGAAGTCTACACAGACCCTCCACTTCCCATTTTTCTTTTTAACCACCATGGTGTTAGCCAACCACTCGGGGTAAAAAACCTCCTTGATAGCCCCTGCACGCTTAAGCTTCTTCACTTCTTCCCTGATCGCGTCAGCATGGTCTCTTAATGGGTGCCGAGGTGGCTGCTTCTTAGGAGTGATGGACGGATTGACATTGAGATGGTGACAGATGAAGATTAGATCAATCCCTGGAGCATCGCAAGCATCCCATGCGAACACATCAATATTTCTTTTGAGGAATTCAACCAGCTTCTCCTTCTCCTGAAGGGGCAACTGAGCCCCGACTTGAAAGAACTTCTCTGGGTCGTGACTAATGACCACCTTTTCTAGACTTTCGCATTTCGCCTCCTTGGCAGCTGCATCAAGACACGCCACCGGGGTCTTTGATTGCTATAAACTCCTTTCAGCAGAAACCGAGGACCCCACATCAAGTTGGTGTGAAATGGTAGCCACCATGCACTGCCTTTCCGTTGATTGACAACCACAGATTTCCAGAACCTGGTCTTCTGACGGGAATTTTACTTTCTGGTGTAAAGAGGAGGCAACAGCTCTTAAGGTGTGGAGTCAGGGCCTACCGATGATAGCTGTGTATGGGGAGTAGATGTCTACCATGATGAAATTCACCCCCACTATCTCTAAGTCGGTCTGGATGGGTAGCCTAATCATGCCCTTTGGGATAACGAGCTTTCCATCGAAGCTCATCAAAGGAGAGCTGTAGGGCATCAAATCCTCTTGCTTCAACTTCAGCCTCTTGTAGAGGTCGGGGTACATGATTTCGGCCCTATTGCCATCATCCACCATCACCATTTTCACGTCGTAGTCCCCGATTCTAAGAGTGATCATCAGCACATTGTCATAGGGCTGGGTAGTCCCAATTTTGTCTTCCTCTGAAAAGCTCAAGGTTGGGTGGCAGCCCCTTCTGGCCCTCTTCAGCTCTGGCTGTGATTCCTCGGCAGGTAGTTGAGCCACAAATAGCACTCATGAAGGGCGCGTGCTCGTTCTTCCTAGCGCGGCCAGGATCACATTGATTGTTCCTACGGGTGGCCTCAATGCAGCATCTCTTCGAGGCTCCTGATGGGTTTAGCCTTGATAACCACTAGAATGATGCAAGAGGTGTTTCAGCTTTCCTTCTCGGATTAGTTTTTCCAGGTGGATCCAGAGGTGCTTGCAGTCCTCAGTGATATGTCCGTGGTCTTGGTGGTATTGGCAGTAAAGGTTTTGGTTGCGCTTCGCGGGCTCCCCCGTCATCTTGTTCGGCCATTTAAAATACGGCTCGCTCTGGATTTTCTCCAATACTTGGTGAATTGGTTCTCGGAATACTGCATTGACAGTTTGTGTGTTGGTTGCTTCGGACTGCCCTACAAAATCACTCCTTGGACGGTTACTGTTATACCGGTCCGACCTGAAATCCTTCCTCTCTTAAGGAATAACCTTCTTCTTTCCCTTGCCTTGCAGCTGGTCTTCCTCTACCCGCTTGTACTTATCGATCCGATCCATCAATTGACGCACATTGGTGGCAGGCTTGCCCGTCAGAGACTTCCTCAAGCCATGTCCAGTTGGGAGGCCATTTTTGAAAGTGCTGATGGCGACGTCATCGAAATTGTCGTCCAGTTCATTGTACATCTCCTAATATCGGTCCGAGTAGGCTTTCAGAGTTTCTCCATCATGCATGGATAAAGACAGTAACGCATTCAAGGGCCGAGGAGCTCTGCTGTTTGTAATGAAGTGGGAGCCAAAGGCTTAGGTCAGCTGTCTGTACAAGCCTATGGAATTCGCCCTCAAACCATTGAACCACCTCATGGCCACTGGACCCAAGCTAGAAGGGAAAACTTTGCACATCAGCGCCTCGTTCTTAGAATGGATAACCATCCTTTGGTTGAACTGGCTCACATGTTCCATGGGGTCCGTTTTGCCATTATAAATGTGAAGGTTGGCTGCTGGAACCGTCGAGGAAGCATAGCCCCTTCTATGTGGTGTGTGAAAGGTGACTTGGAGAGTTGATCCAGTGCCCTGCTCATGGCATCACTTCCCAAGCCCCTGGGAGATGGGTTGCTACGTTTACGCCTCCGATGGTGCTCTTCCTCGTGAGAGAAGGTCTCGCTTGGAGGAGTTCTTGATCTTCGCCTATAGTCATCGTCACTTTCATCGTCGGAAGGCATGTCAAAGCTATAATAAGGCTGCCTTCGTTGTGCATGGCGCAGCTTTCTTTTCAGGCCATCTATCTCTAGTTGTATGGCCAGCTTGTCGTCCTACCTCTGGGATACATGACTCTTGACCTCTTCGGATTGCATGGCTTGGTCGTTATTTTGTCTCCGAAGCACACGACTACCCCCACGAGAGTGGTTGCTGTTGGTTTGAGTGGTGTGTACGCTTCCCTCCCGAAACCTTCCATTCTCTTCGTTTCGATCACGCTCGGGGTTAGGAAAGTTGCCCTGTTGTTGGGATTTAGCCGGTTCAGGTTGATGGGAACTTGCTTGATAGGGACCTGATCCTACCATACTTGATTGTTGTCTTTATTAACGCACAAGTTCTTCCCACAGATGGCGCCAATTGTAGGGTCTGGGTTTGAGCACTTCTCTTTTGGGATGAGTGGACTCAAACCCAACTAGCCCAATACAATGAATCTGTAAATGATGGGTTTAAGAACTAGGCCCTAGTAAGGGTCACAACAACTAAACATGGTTATGAGTGGATGGAATAACCAGGAAATACATTTAGAGTGAGTAACTTATGTCCTCGGCCTTCAACTGAATGTCTTATGGCTCTTATTCATTTCATCTATCTCAGATTACCGCAGTTTCTTCAGATAATACAAACTATTATATTGCTTTGTGCTTTTTCCTGCCCTCCTCTCTTTTGGAGGACTTCTCTACATTATATACTCCCTCTTAGTTAATCTTAGCCCGCCACCTGTTGATCATACAGGTTGCTACTTGAGTGCTTGTCCTATCATCCACCTTCCTCAGCTTTCTGTGAGCTGCAGCAACCTAGACAACACTGCTCAAGGGTCATTTCCTCATTAATGCAGCCAGAATGTTAGTTGTGGGCATTCAATGTGGAGGTGACAGTTCTTTCGGGAATTGCTCCTCCACCATGCTTCCAAGGTTGATCAATTGTACTTGTCTTTTCTTGGGATCCTTTGGGAAGTTGCTGTTGATGGCGTGCTGCTCGTCCTCAACGAGGTTCTATGGGGGCCTGGGCATCCTATATTCATCCTCGGACGTTCCTTCCTCCTCGGTATGGGCCTTTAGGCCCAATATAAAGTGGGCTAGGGTTACCAGATCTTCAAGCCCCATATGATGCATGCATAATAAATTTGTCTCATGAATGTGGACCCTCTTTCAAAAGTCTTTTTTTTTTTTGTCCAACAACAGATCTGATTTTTTACAAATAAAATCATTTTTTTTTTAACTTTACACAAATCAGATCTGATTCTTTTCAAAATCTCATTATTTTATAAAAAACAGATATGATTTTTCTTAATAAAATTACTTTTCTTTTTTTAACTTTACAAAAATAGATTTGATTCTTTTTAACAAAATCATTTTTTTTAACTTTACAAAAAAACAAATTTGATTTTTTTTAACAAACTGAATTTTTTTAACTTTACCCAAAACAGATATGATTTTTCTTGATAAAATCTTGCTTCTTTTACCCTTTACAAAAACAGATCTGATTTTTTTACAAACCAAGTCTTATTATTTTAATTTCCAAGACAGATCTGAATTTTCTTCAAAAGAGGACATTATTCATAAGGCAAATTTCTTTAAATTACTTTTTGTCATATGCATTATAACATATCATTCAACATCATTCAAAAATGGTATATTGGTCATTAGAGTCTAAAAGACCAGATCTGATTTTTCTTGATAAAATCTTGCTTCTTTACCCTTTACAAAAACAGATCTAATTTTTTTACAAACCAAGTCTTATTATTTTAATTTCCAAGACAGATCTGAATTTTCTTCAAAAGAGGACATTATTCATAAGGAAAATTTCTTTAAATTACTTTTTGTCATATGCATTATAACATATCATTCAACATCATTCAAAAAGGGTATATTGGTCATTAGAGTCTAAAAGACCAGGCTCTGTTTGGGCAGAATGAGTGCCTAACATCTTCCCATTCCGTAATCTAGCCCTTGAGCTTAGGATTTTTGGATAGGTAGATTAGTGTTTTGTCTTTTAATTTTGGAAGATTGTAACTAGGACCAAAGTTTTGTATTCTTTTGCATAGATTGTAACTTGGACCCAAAGTCTTGTAAGGTTAATTTATCAAAATTGTATTTTTTTTATTCAATTAATGACATTCGAAGTATTTTGAACATGTAATTTGTATTTATTTATTTTTTTTTTGTATAAAAAAATAAGTGGCGACTCCACATCACTTACTCAAAATAAAAGGTGCCCTTAAAAGCACCCCAATCACTTTTTTCAGGGGCCCTAATTTTTTGGCCTCACACACACACACATACACACAGATATATATATATATATATATATATATATATATATATATATATACTCTTCTCTACTTTCACTAATTCCTTTCTTTCTTACCAATCTTCGATCAATTTTATTCTACTCCTATTTCCTCTATTTTTATCTAAAATTGGTCATTAATTAAAAGTTTTGCCCAAACAACTTGTTAGGTGCCCATCTCAAATCAAGTCCCATCTTTGTTAATCTCACACGAAAAAGGAAAGTATCCCACCTTTGAAAATTATTCAAATAGACAAGTGGGTGGGGTTGATGTTGATAGATGATTACTCAAGCCTCCGCACTGCCACGCCTCACTTGGAAACAGTAAGTTTTAATACGCAACCAAATTCATAATTTTTTTCTTTATTTATTTTTATAATGATTATTGAAGTGGTAGATTGTGATTGATATATAATAAAAATAATGTTAGTGTTGGTCCAATGTAAAAATAATGTTACAATAATTATAATTTACCACTAAAAATACTACAAAAAATATTATGAAATTTATTGTGTCTAACACTAAAAAAATGAATAATAACAAAAATAAAAAATAAAAAACTTTGTTGCATGAGCATTCAAATTCAGATTTTTATAAAAGTGTCTATTTTACAACCCAAAATGATATTTTATTTCTTTTATCAACTCATTTAACAATATATCCTATAAGAGTAATGTTAGGACTACAACTTTCATCACAACTTTTGCTACAACTTGCTCATGTGATAAGTCGTGAGTGGTAGAGTAAAAGTGGTAGGTCCACAACTCCACCACTCATGACTTACCACGTGAGCAAATTGTGGCAAAAGTTGTGATACTAGTATTACTCATAAAATAATATACACCACCCAACAAAAGTGAGAGAGAGAAAAAGAAATAAAATAAAATATTTTAAGTTTACAACTCATGAGCAATAATGTCTAAATATAAGTACTTATTGTGTTCACAGTTTCTAAAAACTTTTAGATTTACACACCTGAGTAAAGCTCTTTTTTAATGTGTCGGTTGCTAAGATCGCAATTTAGGGAGTTTTACACCCCCAATGCTAATGCTCCTGTCTAAATATAAATTATTATCTTCTTTGACCAATAAGATTGGGGTTTCTGACACTTCTTAATAAAATGTAAAAACAAGCTTAAATTTTTTATTTGGATATACAATTTTAGGGTTTTAGAGGAATCTAAAAAGATTGGGGGTTCATGCGTAGCAAAACATCACTAAGCATTATTTTAATTTAATAAATTATACCCCCCCAAAAAAACTGCTAGTTGGTGTTTGAGAAGCTTCATTACTTTTTGTTAATAAAAGTTAGAAAACCTTAATTAATTAATATAAAAATCATTAAAGTAATAATTAATTATAAGCTATGTTCTTTGGTCACACTTTTTTCATGACAATGATACATACATTAAGCAGATTATTTTGTCACAAAATTATCATACCAACGTAACCCTGTGAATCTTTCACTATTCATTTGTCTTTAATATTGGATCCCACATCTTGATTGGACTAGATTAATGGTTACTTAAGTTTAAATAAGTTGTTTAATCTAGGTTTCTGTATTCTAACCTAATGATATTTCCGCTTTGGGAAAGCAAGTTCAACTTAATCAACCATTATGTCACCAATTTTTTATGGTTATTTTACAAAAGCCCATGTCATTTTTTCTTATAAAAAAATGCTATACTATGGTCCCCCACAGTTTGTGAGATTTACATGTTTGCCACTGTTCCTAAACTAGCTCCAGGCCATGGTTTAGCCACGTATGTAGTTTGGAATAAAGCGGGAAGATAATGAAGAAGTGTTCCTAAAGATTGGCCTCACATAGTTAGATAGACCAAAAAAGGCAATAAAGTAATAATTGGCTAATATATTTTATATACCCAATAAAGATACCAAGAATAAGGCCTTGAAATTAAATGGGAACTGTTTTTTTCTATTTAACGGTCTATGTTTTTTGTGGGGAGATTTTTTTTTGTTTCTTAGTGAAGTAAAAATGTTGGGGAATTTTTTTCTGTTTGTTTTCTTTATGAGGTTGTGCAAACCTTTTTTTTTTTTTTTTTTTTTTGTGTGGTCTTAAAGTATTGCAAATAAAGTTTTGTTGTGTGGTTCTGTTTCTCAGGTTGGCCTAGCAGAAACAGTTGGAGAACTTTCTCATTGTGGTAGTGGTACTGGAACCTCTCTCTCTTTCTCTCTTTATCTCTCTCGATGGGTGTTGGGTTTTTCTCTATTTGCTCAAAAAGATTTCTTTTTGAGTTTTCTTTGATGGGTATTTGCTGGTAGGGGTGCTTGTGTAGTTTGTTGCTTTGAAATGGTGCATATGTGGATGTGAGTATGTGTTTTGAATGAGTGGTGTTGTGAATTATTTTTTTTTTTTTTTTAGGACTTTTGTTCAATTATTGCTTAGTAATTATGTTGTTGGTAATGGTGCATGTGTTGTTGTCCTTTGCTGAAAATTTTGTATACTGAGTTTGTCTACTTTTTTTGCCCCGCAGGATATTTGTCAATATGTTTGTCAAGCTAAAGTGTTGATCTTGATGAGAAGGTATGTGTTTTTATATGCTTGGGCCCACAAAAATGAGTTTTTGATTCGAAATGGTAATGGTGGAACTGAGAGATTGTCATAGTAGTGGGATAAATCCTCCATTTTTTGGATGTGCATGTTCTGGTCTTCATGCAGCTCTTGCTGGATAATTATGGAGGGTTCATCTGAGTCTGCTTGGCAAGAGTCTGATAGTTCTAGGGGATTAAATAGTTCTAGTGTCTCAGATAGGAATCGTAGGGTTCTTAGTGCCAATAGAATTGGCTTGTCTGGTGATACATCGAATGATTCTGCGTTTAGGAAAGAGAGAGGTAGGGTTGTATTGGCTCACACTGATCATCATCTTAAAAACCAGGGTGGTTTGTCTGGAGTTTGTGAGGATGAGGTAGCTGTTGACCCTTTTGTCCGAGCCATAGAATGGGGTGATGTTAGTTTGAGGCAGTGGTTGGACAAACCAGAAAGAACAGTTGATGTCTTTGAATGCTTACACATATTTAGGCAAATAGTGGAGATAGTTAATGTAGCACACTTACAAGGGATTGTTGTTCATAATGTCCGACCTTCCTGCTTTGTTATGTCCTCTTTCAATCATGTCTCTTTCATTGAGTCTGCATCTTGTTCGGATTCTGGTTCTGATTCTTTGGAAGAAGGGTCGAATAGCCGAAGTGTGGAGGTTAAGAATTCATCCTCTTCCTTGCCCCATGATGAGCATCAAGAAAGAAGCGGCTTAGGTAGTGAAGATTTTCGATCAGCGATGACACCAACTAATGCTTTGTCAGAGACTACTTGCATGCAGTCAAGCTCAGTCTATGCAGCACGTTTAGCATTAATAGAAGAGACTGAAGAAAATAAAGAAAAAGATCGGGGGGAAGTTGAAGAAGTAGAAGAGAAGAGGCAACCATTTCCAATGAAACAGATATTGCTCATGGAGACCAATTGGTACACTAGTCCTGAGGAGGTTGCAGGTTCTCCAAGTTCCTGTGCTTCAGACATTTATCGTTTGGGGGTTCTTCTCTTTGAGGTTCATAGAAAAGATTCTCAAATTCTCTATTAAATGTTCAAATTAAAATAGGATTCTAAGTTTTTGATTCATTTATTTCATACTGTTATTAAAAAGTAAGAGTTTATAGAGCTCTTTTATGTTTCTATATTTTCTGCACACTGAAGAGATAATTATACTTGCAACCAGTTATTCTGCCCATTTAGCTCAAGAGAAGAAAAAAGCAGAACTATGTCAAGTCTTAGACATCGAGTTCTTCCTCCTCAACTGTTGCTGAAGTGGCCAAAAGAAGCTTCATTTTGCTTATGGTTACTACATCCTGATGCTAGTGGTCGGCCAAAAATGGGGTAATTTCTTCACTTCAAGATGCCTTTTACTGTTTTACATTTCCATCTCTTGTTCTTATGTACCCAATACCGTCACTTTTGACTTGAAAGATATATATGATCATATGAAGAATTCTCAAATAGGACAAGATACTGAGGACAAAACAAGAAAAATATTAATGATTTATAGAATATATTTACATAACAAATGAAGGAAACTGATGTATTAATCTCTGAAGAAATGTGGCTGGAGTTGGATTTTTATTTTTTATTTTTTCCTTTGATCTGTCGATTTTGTGGAGTTGTGTGAGTAAAAATCAATTTATGCTTTTGATTGTGGGGGAATAAGTTATATGTTTGGGATAATTCTAAAATAAATATCACTAGAAGTTATAGTACAGTTTGCTTGACACATTGTTTTAGATGGATCATGTTGGATTGCATTTGGATCAATAATTGACCATTTTGAGGAAATAATGATTATTTTTTTTTGATAAGTAAGAGAAACGTATATTCAAGAAACTGCCTCAAGAAAAAACAAAAGGCAAAGCAAAGAGTACAAAGAAGGAAACAAACAGGAAAAACAACAAAACAAACAAAAACCAACAAAAAACTAAATACAAAGGAGAGAATTAAGGAACATAGGGAGAGAATCACTAGAGGTGAGTCCCCAAGCCCTAGACCAATCAAAAAGAGAACCACTAAACAAAGCGAGTAACTGGTCATCGGATTTATCTATGTCCTCAAAAGTTCGCCAATTTCGCTCCTTCCAAATACACCACATTAGGCATGATGGAGTTAAATTCCAAATACTAGAAGAGTGCTTTCCACACCAATTCCACCAACCAAAAAGCGTGTCAGCGACCGATCTTGGCAAAACCCAAGAAATCCCAAAGGATCTAAACACCAAGCTCCACAGCTAATAAGCTTTCCCACAATGGAGAAGCAAATGGTTCACCGTCTCCCCATTACAGCGACACATAATGCACCAGTCAACAAAATCAAAGCCTCTACCCCGTAGAATGTGCCCTGTAAGAATCTTCTCCCAAGCAGCAGTCCAAACAAAGAAGGAGACGCGCAGAGGAGCCTTAACCTTCCAAATACCTTTCCAAGAAAAGATAAAAGGTGAGGGACAATGAAGCTTGTTGTAGAAAGAGCGGATGTCAAAATCCCCCTTCTTCGACAGCTTCCACCTCATTCGGTCACCATGCTCAGATTGAGGTAAATTAGAACCCAAGGTACGAAGGAAGTCATCCACCTCACCCGCCTCCCAATCATTTGGATCCCTAAGCAAACAAACGTTCCAGCTTCTCTGAGCCTCGCTCCCCAACCTTTCGAGCGACGAGGCCATAGATGCCTCTTTATTAGAAGCAATCCCATACACTACCGGGAAGGATAGAAGTAGTGGAAAATCCCCACACCACTTATCTGTCCAAAACTTCACTCTATCCCCCATCCCTACCTCAAACTGAATGCACTTACTAAACACCTCCCAACCTTTTCGAATACTTCTCCATAAACCACAACCATGGACACCCCTACCCAGTTTGGAGGACCATCCCCCCCACTCTTCCCCGAACTTCAAAGCAACAATCCTCCTCCAAAGACGAGACTCCTCGACCCCAAACCACCATAACCATTTTCCTAATAAGGCTTTATTAAAAGTGGTTATTTTCCTAACTCCCAAACCGCCATTCGCCTTAGGGGCGCACACTTTATCCCACCCCACCAAATGAGTCTTCAAGTCCCCCCCACAAGAAGTCTCTTTGCATCTTCTCAATCTTATTAGCCACATGTGATGGGATGGTAAAAAGAGATAAATAATAAGTAGGGAGACTAGCTAGTGTACTCTTAAGCAACGTCAGTCTTCCACCTTTTGACAAATACAGCTTCTTCCACTCAGCTAACTTCCGCTTAATTTTCTCCAGTATGGGGTTCCAAATAGAGGGGGACTTATGGGAAGCCCCCAGCGGCATACCAAGATAAGTCATAGGCAAAGTCCCAATTCTACAACCCAGAATCTCTGCCAAGGCATGCACATTATTAACCTTCCCTATTGGAACCATCTCACTCTTCAAAACATTAACCTTCAAACTTGTCACAGCCTGAAAACAAAGGAGAAGCATCCGAATATGAAGGATCTGCTCCACTTCCGCATCACAAAACAGAATAGTATCGTCTGCAAACAAAAGATGCGAGACACATTCCCCTTCACCCCGTCTACCATCAGCCTTAAAGCCTTGGACCAAGCCAGCACCTTCAACTCTCTTCAACATCTTGCTTAAAACCTCCATTATAACCAAAAACAGCATAGGAGATAGCGGGTCCCCTTGTCTCAGGCCCCTCGAGCTCCTAACAAAGTCAGCTGGAGTCCCATTAACCAAAATAGAGAACAGGACAGTTGAAATACAAGAGCGAATCCATCTACACCACTTCTCCCCAATGCCCATTCTCTTCAATAAATCAAGGAGAGCCTCCCAATTCACATGATCATAAGCTTTCTCAATGTCTAGCTTACAAATAACCCCCGGAGTCTTACTCTTCATACGACTATCAACACACTCATTGGCAATAAGAACTGAATCAAGAATCTGTCTACCTCCCACAAAACTATTCTGAGACTCAGAAATTAGATGATCTAAAACCCGCTTTAAACGATTAGCCAAAACTTTAAACAAGATCTTGTACAAACTCCCCACCAAGCTAATAGGCCTGAAATCTCGAATATTGGAAGCATTATTCTTCTTAGGAATTAATGCTATGAAAGTAGCGTTCAAAGATTTCTCAAACTTACTATGAAGATAGAACTCCTCAAAAACTGCTAAAACATCTTTTTCCACCACTCTCCAACAATGGTGAAAAAAAGGCCATAGAAAAACCATCTGGACCTGGAGCTTTATCTCCAGCCAACTCATTGACAGTTAGAAGAATCTCCTCCTTATCAAACCTCCTTTCATGCCAGCCCCTTTCTAACCCGTCTATCTGATCGAACTCCAAACCTTCCGCAAAAGGCCTTCACTCCTTTGACTCCTGATACAAATTTTTATAAAATTGTACCACCTGAGCAGCCACTTCGGACTCCTCCTCATAAATCACCTCATCCACCTCCAAAATACTTAGATGGTTAAACCTTCTACGAGAATTAGCCACCTTATGGAAGAATTTAGTATTATTATCTCCTTCCTTAATCCATAACATTCTTGATTTCTGTCTTCACGAGATTTCTTCCAAAGAGAGAAGATTCTCAACTTCAGATCTCACCACAACTCTCTCACAAGTCTTTGCATCAGAGAGGCCAAACTCCCCTTCCTTAGCATCTAGCATTTTCAATGTTTCCAATAGTTGTGACTTTTTGCGTCCGACATGACCAAACTCCGAACGGTTCCACTGAATGATATCTTCTTTCAAGGCCTTCAATTTTTTGGCAAACACAAAACTAGGAGTACCAGAGAAAGAATGACGATTCCACCAAGAATGAACTCTATCAATAAAACCGTCCGTTTTCAACCACATATTCTCAAATCTAAACGGACTTTTCCCCCTCGCCATTCCCCCAACCTCTACTAGAATAGGGAAATGGTCTGAAACAAGGCGAGGTAAAATCCGCTGAATCACATCTGGATATTGCTCCTCCCAATCGTGAGACACCAAAACTCTGTCTATCCTAGACATCGAAGGCTGATTTGAGCCGCTAGACCAGGTATAGCACCCTCCCTCCAAAGGCAAATCAATCAAATTAAGGTCCTCAATAAACTCCGAAAAAAGTTCCATAGCCGGAGTAAGCCGAGAGTTACCTAACCGTTCACTCGGGAAGCGAACAATATTAAAATCCCCAATGCAGCACCATGGGACAGTCCAGTAATGCTGAATACCAACCAACTCGTCCCACATTAGCCCCCTCACATTATTGTCGATTGGGCCATAAACCCCAGAACACGCCCAGTTAAAGCCATCCCCCACCCCTTTCCACAGAACGGACACAGAAAAGGAACCCACCATAACCTCCAACCTCTCTAAGACCCTCCTATCCCACATCATCAAAACCCCACCAGCCGTCTGGACAGCATCTAAAGCCACCCAGTGCACATAAGGGCAACTCCACAAGCTGCCAACCATTTGTTTGTCCAAGCCGGAAAGCTTAGTCTCTTGAAGGTAGATTACATCACACTTCAACTCACGCAACAAATTTTTCACTATCAACCGTTTCCGACAGTCATTCAGGCCCCTTACATTCCAAGAAAGAATTTTTAAATTCATAAAGGCAAGAAAGTCCCAACTGTTAAAATGGTGCAACAGCCAACACTCTACCTACCATCATAGTTAACCGAAGATTTCAAATTTCTCAGCTCTCTCTTCCCTTTAACCTTATTACTGACTGCTTTTCTAGGAACTGTAACTGTCCTGTTCAACAATTTGGCATCCTCTGTCTCCTTCTCAATCTTTTGTAGCAAATCAATACATAACTTCTTATGTCGACTCAGAGAAAGCCCCACCAGTTTACAAAAACCAGGAAGTCTTTTCTGCACCCAACTAGAAATGTCCAATGTATTCACACTCACCAAAGCCTCATTACCACATTGCAACTCAGCTGACAGAGGCAACCCAAAGGGAGTGATAGCCAACAGAGGAGTTGATAAGTTAACCTCTCCACCCAAACCCATAACTAGGTTATTCAATTCTTCCACCGCCAAAGCACTCACCCCAGGGACATCGCACACTGCCTTTGTGGGTACCATCGCTAGACTGGGCTGATCAAGATCCAGGACCCCTTCCGGCCTGAGGTTGGCATAGCTGTCCCAGCCACCTTCAACCTCATGGTTGCCACCCAAAACCACAATCCCAGTCCTCGATAAGCTCAAGAAGAAATCAGATAAAAAAAGCGCAACTGATGATTGTGAAAGCACCGTATCAGACTTACCCGGTGGCACCGTGGGCTCATCGGAGTTAGTTTCGGCGAGGAGGGAGCCGACGGCCACCATCGGAGGCCTAGCACACCGGTCCGGCACCTCGGGCTCAAGGTCGTAGAGCAGGGGAGGGGCCTTGGGACTCTCCGCTGACATCGTTGCCTGGGCAAAAAGTCCTTCACCAGACAAAGAGCTTTCGCCCACATCAAAAGTACTTGGGCCCGAGAAAAAAGAATTAAAAGGACCCACACGTGAGTTGGTCATCAGTGGGCTTGCTTCTAGGCCCAAAACGGGCTCATCTTCAACCTGTTTGAAGCCCGTTGCAACCCATTTAAGGGCCTTAGGTGCTCTATTGCAGTCCCACACCCCTGCTCGTGATACCCCTCTGATCTTCATATCTCCCCTATTCTTTCTATCCCAGAAAACCCGTCTCTTCCCTATCACATCAACCTCCACGATAAGACCTCTTCCTATCCTGCAAGATCTTCTAGCATCACTCTTCTTCCCCTTTTCATGCTCTTTTGAATTCAAATTGAAACTTGGGAAACGTATCCTAGAGTCTACCAGATTTTGCTCACCTACCTCTGCCTCCTCATTAATGCTCTGCTCCCTCCTATCCCCTCCCACCACCTCCATCTGATCAGGCTTGCTCGCCGGAAAATCCCCCACTTTGGCAACTTTAAGTCTCAGATTCAACACCCCCCCCCCCCCCCCCCCTTCTTCTCCTCTCCTGACCGTGTCATTTTCCCCTTGGCTGTGAAGCCTAACTGCTTTAGATGCTTTCTATCCTCTATTCTTCCATGAAAGCCTTGCACAACTTCAGCAAAAGTTCTAGTGTTTTGGGCCTCCAAATTATACCTTCGCACCTGGGGAATGAACTTTGGAAGACCATTACCCCCCACCGCATAATGGGAAGGGTTCAGCAACTTTCTAAGTTCAAGACCAAAAGCCCTCCAACCAAATTTCCCTTTGCCTTCAGGATAATGATCGATCTCCTAGACCCACCAACTTTGAGCTCAGACAAAAGCAAGAAGTGACCAGAGGAGTTGAAGCTCCTTTGGAGAGTAAAGGCAGTGTTACCTTCTCTGAGAATAAAAAACTGTTTGGAGCTCTCCCCAACAACAAAGTCTTCAATATTGTTCATCAGCCATTGTGCTACATTCTTGCCCATGAAAACTGATCTCATAAAGAATTTGCCCCTCTCAAAAATCCGTAACAAGAAGTATTGACCCCCTTCCTCTAAAACTAATTGAAAGAATTTGGACTCAATGAAGAAACTATGAACTCCCCCCATAACTTAATCCTTAAACTTTTGTGCAAGAAAAGTGTTGTTAGTGGATCATTTCAAACAGCCAAAGCCAACTAAAATTCAATGATTATAAATTAAATAATTCTCTCTCCTTTATACAATATCAAGTATCCATCGCCTGCCTTGCAGTTGAAGGCAGAATCAAGTAAATTGAAATCTTTGCGTACATAATCTGAAAAAATGTAATTAATTTCACATGCATTCAGTTACATAAGTTTCTTGGAGTGACCAATTTTGTGTATATTGAACTCTCTTTCTATCAATGGTTTATTATAATCACTTTATTGGTTTCTTTCCTTGAAAAAGTTGATGTAGTTTTCATTTATTTTGCCAGTCGCAATTAAGAAATCCCATCATATCTTTCTAAGTATCCTCTTCCATTGAATTATTGTCACGGAATCCTTAATGGTTAAGAAGAATGATGCTGACATATAAAGGCATTTTTTTTGAGTAATTGAAATTTATGAGATTAAAGTTTCACACTCTTACTTTTTATGCCATGGGTAACAGCGAGTTGTTACAGAGTGAGTTCCTTAATGAACCAAGGGATGATTTGGAAGAACGGGAAGCAGCAATTGAGCTTAGAGAAAGAATAGAGGAGCAGGAGTTGTTATTAGAATTCCTGTTGCTTATACAACAAAGAAAACAGGAAGCTGCTGATAAGTTGCAAGATACCATTTCTTTTTTGTGTGCTGATATTGAAGAAGTTATGAAGCAGCAGGCACTTCTTAAGAAGAAGGGTGGCTCATGCCCAGAAATGGGGAAGGATGATCTTTTAATGTCAAGTCTCCCACCAATGAACATTGTTGATAGTGGTGATTCTACTAGCTTGGGGTCTAGAAAACGATTTAGACCAGGAATGCAGATTCAGAACATTGAGGAATATGATGATAATCTAAATGACGGTCAAAAGTCAGATACACTCAATGAAAATATTGGCAGCCTTCTTTCCAAAAGTTCTCGGTTAATGAAGAACTTTAAGAAGCTGGAGGCTGCTTACTTTTTGACAAGATGCAGGCCTGTCAAGCTGTCAGGGAAACCACTGATTAGACATTCAACAATAAGTAGTGATGGTAAGGGGTCTATTGTCTTAACTGAAAGGAGTTCTGTTAATAATTTGGCACCAAAAGAGCAGTACAGTGAGGGTAGACAAACAGGTTGGATAAATCCATTCCTTGAAGGTTTGTGCAAGTATCTATCTTTCAGTAAGTTAAAAGTCAAAGCAGACTTGAAGCAAGGGGATCTGTTAAATTCTTCCAATCTAGTATGCTCTCTCAGTTTTGATCGTGATGGAGAGTTTTTTGCTACAGCTGGGGTAAACAAGAAAATTAAAGTTTTTGAATGTGACACAATCATAAATGAAGACCGTGATATCCATTATCCTGTAGTTGAAATGGCTAGTAGGTCGAAGCTAAGCAGTATATGTTGGAACAGTTACATCAAAAGCCAGATTGCTTCAAGTAACTTTGAAGGTGTTGTGCAGGTTGGTAAAACCTTACTTTTCTTTCCATTTGTAAGTTTTGTATTGGCTCAGTTACTTATCATGTTTCAGGTATGGGACGTTACAAGAAGTCAAGCACTAATGGAAATGAGAGAGCATGAGAGGCGTGTATGGTCCATTGACTACTCATCAGCAGATCCAACAATGTTGGCCAGTGGGAGCGATGACAGTTCTGTTAAGCTATGGAGTATCAATCAGGCAATTCTATTTTTGCACTTGGTGGATGTCAGCTTTGAAACTAAACGTACTGCAGTCATATCATTGCATGCTGTGTACATTTACTTCTGGATGTATGATAAGTTTTTTTCTTACATGGGTTGCTAATGCAGGGAGTAAGTATTGGTACCATCAAAACAAAGGCGAATGTCTGCTGTGTTCAGTTTCCCTTGGATTCTAGTCGCTCCCTTGCATTTGGTTCAGCAGATCATAAAATTTATTACTATGATCTCCGTAACTTGAAAACTCCTCTGTGCACATTTATTGGACACAATAAAACTGTGAGTTACATCAAATTTGTGGATGCAACGAGTATTGTTTCTGCATCCACGGATAACACTCTGAAGCTTTGGGATTTGTCAATGTGCACATCTCGGGTTAATGATACTCCGGTTCAATCATTCACAGGACACATGAATGTAAAGGTACGCTAACTCTTTGTTATGTTGGGCATCCACATTTATATATATGTTGAAATATTGTTTTCTCCAATGCTATTTTGTCAAGGTTGGTTTCATTTTAAATGGTATACTGATGTATCTTGTTCTTTTTATTACAAAATGGTTAGTTGGTCCAAGAAAGTTAGAGACTAATAGAAGAAGAAAAAAAGGACTCAAAACACTTTAGATTAAATAAAAACATGTGTTCTAATCAGTTATTGGTTCTATAACGCCAACAATGGTGAAATCAAATTAAAATTTTATTTTTATTGACGAACCTTATTGCTGAAATTCCTGAAATCCTCAAGGTTCCCCACCAACATTGACCGCTAAGACTTGTGATTCAAAACTTCCATCTTTTTTATCAAGCATATGTGAACAGGAGCGTCAAAAATAGAGTATGTTCGTTACTGAATAGATGTATTATTTGCAAAAAGAAATGATGTGGAAGGCTCAAAGACATTTATTTTAATTAAGTGTTATTTAATTTTTCAAGTCAATTGTTGAGGGAACGGAAAAAGGTAGAGGAAGACCAAAAATAACATTATTTGAAATAATAAAAAAGGACATGTCAATTAAAAAAGTAATGCGGAGTATGACTTCATATAGAATAGTATGGAGGAAAAGAATACATGCAGCTAACCCTAGCTAATTTGTTATGGGTCTATAGCCAATCCCAAAATTTTGGGATTAAGGCTTTATTGTTTTTGTTAATTTTTCAAGTAATTTGTATTTTTGGTCTTAGTAGTTAATTAGGTTTGTTAGTATTTTTATTGAAAGTCAAGGGTATTTTTGTAATTCAATAGTTGTTTAGAATTAGGTTTCTACATAAGATAGAATTAGGTTTCCTATATACTTAATCCAAGTTTGGCTTCTCTTGTTAATGAGGGACATATTGTTAGTTGGGATCTTGAGTATGAGGGTGTTGGGGGCTCTGTTGTCTCTAATTTTGGGTTAGAGGGTGAGGCGTGGGACTCTGATGAGGGGTTATTGGATTGGAAACATTTAGGTGATCCACTTGAAGTGGCACCTCTGGCGATGGATAATTCAGTGGGCAAGGAGTTTCCTACAGCTGAGAAGATTGGGGGCAAGGTTGATGTTGATAACACCAAGTTGTCACTTTGGGTAACTAATAGAATTAAAGCTTTCCAGAAATCTGTCGGAACCTCGCTTGAGGGTTTCGAAGAACAAGTTACAGGTTTGCTATTAGCTTTAGAAGAGCGAAGAAAATAGCGGATTATTGATGTAAACTCTAAGAGGAAGTTGGGTAAGGCTGGGCTTAAAGGGCATTGTGAGTTGAAGAGTTTAATGAGCTCGTGGGGTGAGGAGTCAAAAAGGAGCAGGAGTGATAGTAGGGATCGGGTTGTTGTTGTGCATCATTGAATTTGAGAATTGTTTCTTGGAATGTGAGAGGGTTGAATGAGCAGGATGAGCGGCTTTGGGTTAGAAATTTGATCCGAAAGTGGAAAGCAGATATTGTTTGTCTGCAAGAAACAAAGATGGAGCTAATTAATAGAGGTGCCATTTGTAGTTTGTGTGGGGGTCAACATGTGGATTGGCTCTATTTAGGTTTTGTGGGTGCTTCTGGTGGGGTTTTGTTGATGTGGGACAATAGGGTTGTCGATAAGGTGGAGGAAGCGGTGGGTCGTTTTTCCGTCTCTTGTAAATTCAAAAATGTGGCAGATGATTTCGTTTGGGCTTTCATTGGTGTTTATAGAACCAATAGTAATAGAGTCAGGAGGTTCTCATGGGAAGAGTTATCTGGTTTACGTAGTTGGTGGGATGTGCCTTGGTGTGTGGGTGGTGATTTTAATGTGGTGCGTTTTCCTTCTGAACGTTCTGGTTTTGTAAATTTCACTTCAGCTATGCTTCGGTTTTTAGATTTTATTTCCGAGCAAAGTCTTTTTGATCTGCCTTTGGTTGGGGGGAATTTCACTTGGTCTAACTCCAGAGAGGTTGCTGCAAGTTCCAGATTGGAAAGGTTTCTTTTGTCAGCAAATTGGGAGGAGAAATTTCCATCTGTTTGTCAACGCTGTCTTTCTAGGTTGATGTCGGATCATTTTCCTATCCTTCTTGAGGGTAGCAATTTACACGGAGGCAAAAAACCTTTTAGGTTTGAGAACATGTGGTTAAAAGATGAGGGCTTTTTGGAAAGGGTGAGTTCATGGTGGGAGTCCTATCATTTCCAAAGAACTCCTAGTTTTTTTTTCTTTGGCTAGCAAGTTGAAGATGCTGAAATTGGATTTGAAGAGATGGAATGTGGAGGAGTTCGGTAATATAGGTCTTAGAGTGCAAAACTTGTTGAAGGATTTTAATGTGTTGGAAGTTAACAAGGAACTTCGTGTTCTTACAGCAGAGGAAAGGAGGGAAAAGGATCGAATTCATGGAGGGTTAGAAAAATCTATTTTGTTGGAAGAGATCTGCTGGAGGTAGAAATCTAGGGCTCTATTTCTTAAAGAGGGAGATAGGAACACAAAATTCTTTCACTGTATTGCAAATTCACATAGAAGATGCAACACTATCGATAGGCTTATGGTGGATGGAGAGTTATCTACGGATCAAGGGATCATTGAGGGGTGTATTACTCAATTCTATAAGTAGTTATACTCGGAGAATGTGGTACACCGACCTCTTTTGGATGAGGTTGTTTTTTCTAGAATTTCTAAGGAAGATGCCACTTGGTTGGATAGACCTTTTGATGAGGATGAAGTTTTTGGAGTGGTCCATGAGTTCAAAGGTGATAAAGTGCCAGGTTTGGATGGTTTTACAATGGCATTTTTTCAGTCTTGTTGGAGCACGGTGAAAACTGATATTATGAATGTGTCTCATGTTTTTCATGCCCATGCTGTGTTTGAAAAGAGCCTTAATGCTACTTTTCTTGCTCTCATTCCTAAGAAATTTGATGCTGTGGCTATCCAAGACTATCAGCCTATTAGCTTGGTGGGTGGGTTGTACAAGATTATCACTATAGTGTTAGCCAATCGAATGCAAAGGGTGGTTCACAGTCTTATTTCAAAATCTCAGAATGCCTTTGTGAAAGGTCGTCAAATTTTAGACTCTGTCCTTATTGCTTTTGAGTGTTTAGATAGTCGATTGAAGGCAGGGGTTCCAGGGGTGTTGTGCAAGTTGGACATTGAGAAAGCGTACGACCATGTGAATTGGGAGTTTCTCATGTTTTTGTTACAACAGTGTGGATTTTCCGAAAAGTGGAGAAGGTGGATCAGCTGTTGTATTTCAACTGTTAAATTCTCCATTTTGATCAATGGTTGTCCTTTTGACTTTTTTGGGAGTTCTAGAGGGCTTTGGCAAGGTGATCCTTTATCCCCATTTCTCTTTGATATTGTCATGGAGGTCTTGAGCCGTATGTTGGTTGCGGCTGCTGCAGTTGGTCAGTTTTCGGGTTTCACAGTTGGGAATGAAGCTGGTTCCTTGATGTCAGTGTCTCATTTATTGTTCGCGGATGATACACTTGTTTTCTGTGACGCCGACAACACTCATATTACAGCTTTGCATGGGATTCTCTCTAGATTTGAGGAGATGTCAGGGCTACGAATTAATTTAGGAAAGTCTAAATTGGTTCCAGTTGGGGATGTGCCTAATCTTCATGAGCTAGTGGAGATTTTGGGCTGTAGGGAGTTTGCTCTCTGTTGAAATATTTAGGTCTCCCGTTGGGTGCTCCTTTTAAAGATAAGACTATTTGGAATCCTATTTTGGAGAAGATGGAGCGAGGGTTAGTTGGTTGGAAGAGGTTGTATTTATCCAAGGGGGGTAAAGTTACCCTTATTAAGAGTACTCTTTCTAGCTTACCTACGTATTTCCTTTCTCTTCTCCCTATTCCAGTTAAGGTGGCTAAGAGGATGGAGAAATTACAAAGAGATTTTCTTTGGACTGGTATTGGGGATGATCGTAAAATTCATTTAGTAAATTGGTCTAAGGTTTGTAGGCTAGTGAAGAATGGAGGGTTAGGCATTTGGTGCTTGAGGAGGTTTAATTCTGCCTTATTAGCCAAATGGTTGTGGGCGTTATGGTTGGGAGAATGATGCCCTTTGGAGAAGGGTCATTGGGGTGAAGTATGGGAATGAGTGGGGTGGTTGGTGCACAAAATCTGTGTCGGTGGCTTATGGTGTTTGTTTGTGGAAGTGGCTGGTTGAATTTTTCCAAGTGCCTTTGGTATGATGTGGGTGATGGTACTCGTGTGAAGTTTTGGGATGATGTGTGGTGTAGGGATCGTCCTCTTAAGGAGGAGTTTTCAGATTTATATAATATTAGTAGGACAAGGGAGGCTTCGGTCTCTGTGGTTATGCGCTATGCAAATGGGAGAGTTTCTTGGGACATTCAGTTTCTTCGCTTAGTGAACGATCAAGAGTCACTTTTTTTGGATTTGTTTTTGGTCTTGATCTATTCCACAAAGGTCCAGGGTGTTGGTGCTGACAAACTTTGTTGGAAGCCAGCCTGCAGTTGAGGTTTCAAGGTGTGTGGTTATTATCATTCTCTATCCCCATCTACTGTCATTCCCTTCCCTTGGAAAATGGTGTGGCAATCGAAGGTTCCTCCTCGGGTTGCTTTTTTCTCTTGGACTACGGCTTTAGGCAAGATTTTAACTATAGATAATCTTCGAAAGAGGCACTTTGTTGTTCTTGAGTGGTGTTTTATGTGCAAAGGGTGTGGGGAATCTGTAGATCATCTCCTCCTTCACTATCCTATTGCATCTGAGATGTGGAGTATGATCTTCTGCTTGTTTGGTATTTGTTGGGTGATGCCGCAAAGGGTAGCGGATTTGTTGGATTGTTGGTCTTGCAACTTCAGGCGACATCGTAATATAGTTATTTGGAGGATTGTGCTGCACTGTTTGATGTGGTGTATCTAGCGGGAACGGAATTCGAGAAGTTTTGAGGATCGCAAACGGTCCATTCTTGAGTTTGAGTCTTTTTTCTTTTCTACTCTTCTTGAATGGTGTTTGGTTTTACCTTCTTTTTCTTGTATTTCCCTTTCTGGGTTGCTTGATCATTGTACTTTGATTTCTTGATGTTTTTGCCTCTTTCATACATTTCCTATGTACGGGGCTGTGTTCTTTCAATAAACTTTTAAGTTACTTATCAAAAAAAAATAATGTTCTCCTAGGAAGTGGGATTATTTTGATGAATAAAATTCCTCTTGAAATTGTGCCAATGGTTTAGTGTTGACTCCAGCCAACCCTAGGTGTTGATTTGTAGAGGTTTTGTCTCACTTAGCGCTAACTTTAAGCAAGCCTTTATGTTGACTCCTAGGTTCTCTATATATGACAACACAAACCAACCCCTTCAGCCACAAATTGATTACCCAGCCACTGCGTGATTCAACCGAGCCATCAAGCCTTATCTGAAACCCATCAAATAGCTGAGACAACCCTCCTTATGTCGGCAAACCCACCACCCTAGTTCCTGTGTGCTGCCATCAGTTACCACAGCTCCTAACTTCAGTTGTGAGCTTTGCACTCACTGGCTGTTCAGATTTCACAGCGTTCTTGTTTCGCTGGCATCTTCCTCGTCTTTATGAGTCACACCTCCCCCAGAAGTTGGCTGGAGATCAAAGCCGCTCAACTGCTGGAAAAAGCCAATGTGAACCAGGCGGCGAGTTTTTCAAACAGACCTCCTGCTTGCTGCAATCCCTGTTCTTGTTGTCATTCATCGTGTCATTGCCCACTTGTGCTAGTGAGAGCCGTTCAAGACATGTCTGCAGAGCTTGACCAAATAAACACCCAGACTGGAGTCAGTAAATAAGTCCTTTCAAAGAAAGACCAATAACCCTCAAAGATAAAGCTTCACACATGAGAGCCAATATTATTGAGCCATTGTCATTTTGTGCTAAAATAGAGGTACGAGTGCCAATAAATGTTGCTTCAACATCTATGCAGCCACTAAAAAGCCTATACAACAAGGTGAAATATCTGAACCATGTGTAGTAGAATTGATTCTGCCAGTTGATGAGTTAGATATATTGCCTATTGTTGAGAATGAAGATACCACTATACTTGATTAAGAGAAAGTTCAAGAAGAAAGCAAAACATCAGGGTGCACATGATGACACAATCAGATGATTAGCCAAAACAATATATTCCAACTGTAGCTATTTTCTCTAGAGTATAAATCTCATCCCTTTCAAAAAGTATGGGGAATCTAGAACAAATCCCATCTCCTTTGTGGTAATTATGCTTCCCCTTGCCAATGCGGGCTTTCTCTAGTTTTCTGTGCCTTGCTTTTGACCCACGGTTATACAAAATGTGTCAAGGCATCAATCTGGGCTCTAGATGGGATGTGAACCCTTGGACCTAGTCATATAGTGTAATATGGACCTGTTGAGTCTTGCTAATATGGCAAGCCATGATTGGCTAAACATTTATAGAGCTGCATTATCTTTTGGAGAACGTGCACATGTTTGAAGGACCTTGGTCAGCCACTGAAGCTTATTCTCATATGTCACCTTGGATCCCATAGAAATGGCATTAGGATAGGCACCATGGCAGTTCTAGTAACAGGAACTTCTTATCATGTGATAATAGTTGTTTATTTCTGTGACAATTATCCTGGGTTATCATTTCCATATATGTATGCATGTATTATGCAAGATTGTGATACTATCATGTGTAGAAATATGCCAGGGTTGATATAAGTTTATTGCTGATGTTACTTGATTCCTTGTTGCAGAACTTTGTGGGTTTGTCAGTTTCTGATGGTTACATTGCTACTGGTTCAGAGACAAATGAGGTACTTTTTACATATCATCTTGGGATATCTATGTTTTTGTTAGGTTTTTTACATTAATGTTGTGACAAGGGTGAGTCGTTTCCTTATCTTTCTTGTCTGGGAAGTTGTCTCTACTTGTTATGGTCCAATTAAATCACACAAGAAGTTGGCGTCACTGCTCAAGTGATTCCTAGAAAACTCAAGTATTGGTCTATTAGATGCTTGTTAAATGAAATAAAAAGCATCCATTGTAGATGTTGGAAGCATAACCCAAATGTAAAACTTAGGAAAATCAGGTATCACGTGTTATTAGAGTAAAAGTGTTTAGGGTTTGATAACTTAACCCTAACACATAAAATATTATTTATATATAAAGGAGTACAGTGATATTACTATTTTGCTCCTATCATATACCCATTACACTCCCCCTCAAGGTGGAGAGTATATATTATACAATCCTAGCCTGTTACATAATAAACCCATACGAGTCATTACATAAAGCTTTGGTAATCATATCAGCAATTTGGACTCTTGTAGAATCTTATGGAGTAGCAATTACACCATCTTCTACTTGCTGTCGAGTAATATGATGATCTACTTCTATATGCTTGGTTTGCTCATGGAACATAGCATTGGAGGCAATGTGAATTGCTGCTTGATTATCACAATGCAATGTCATAGGCACCTTCACAACAAAAATTTTAATTCCTCAAGGAAATGCTTAATCCACATAAGCTTGCATGATGTGTGTCATATCTCTATACTCAGCCAAGCAAGAAAACTTAGGAATTAGCTTCTAAGTTGTTAGGATTTAGCGCCCAACAAGCATCCCATCTCTCCATACATCATGATGGGCAATTCTTATGGTTTTTGATAATTTTTATTCTTCTTTTATGAAATTCCCAATTCTATATTTGTGTTAAAATTTGCAGAAAAGATTTGTAAGTTAAGGCACTTGAAACCGGAAAAGCCATTTATTTCTGACGTAGGACAAATTAGGAAATTTTTCCATGTGCTATAATGAAGGGTTAAAGTTAGGATTTGTGAATCTAGCGTTTAGAGTGGTAGAAGAAAGTGTTAGAGCTCAAAATTAGGGTGGCACCAAGCCATTGGAAAAGGTTCCAATTACAATTTAATTCATCATAAACTTGTCTCCATAGAAGTGGAATAACTAGCTTATATAGAATACTCAAACTAAACCCAATTCTAATTATGTTGGGTTCTCATCAAATCAGCAATACTAGCGGAGTCACTATATCATCCACATAAACAATCAAAATAATATTGCTAGCAGAAGAGTGACGAACAAAGATAGAATGTTCAAAAGTAGAACGTTGGAAACCATACCCAAATAAAACGACACTAAATTGATGAAAAAAGGCACGAGGAGATTGCTTCAAACCATACCACACCTTTCATAATCATTGAACAGGGTGTTCACTAAACATATCCAAGGGGTTGATCCTTGTATACTTCCTCTTGAAGTTCTCCATTAAGGAAAACATTCTTGATATCAAGCTAATACAAAGCCCAAAACTAAGTTGCACGGACACTGATACGGGGGTACGAGGGTACAGCAATTCTTGAAAAATAAGGGTAAGACACGTTGGAGGTATGGCAATTAATTAATTAATTAATATTTATATTTAGATATTTTAAAATATTTTTAGATATAATTTATGTTTATTTTAGGATTTAAATTAAGTAAGAACAACAAAGAAGTACAATGACACCCCTAAAATATGAAATAACAAATGCTAAACAACAAATCAAATAGTTCCTGAGTTCCATTGCTAAACCCATAACAGAAAACGCATAAGCAGATAAAACCAAACGCCAAATAATAATAATAATAATAACAGCAAGCCCATGTAAAGGGTCATGTTAACGGATGCTTAGGGAAATTGTTAATAAACTATAATAGGAAAGTTTTGACACTACTTTCATGGAAAATATAAAAAGTTGTCAACAATATTTATTGTTTTATCATTCTCCCAATAAAATGTTTCTAAAAATAGCTCATAAACCAATGCCCTTAGGGCAATGATTAACATTTCCCATAAAAGAACACGCATAAGGTAGATAAAAGTATAAAACCAAACAAAGAAAATAAATATTAAAACCATATAAAAGAACACACATGAGGTAGACAGGTAAAACCGAAAAAAAAAAAAAAAAAGAAACTGAGAAAGAAAGTGTTAAAAGACCAAGAGAGAGAGAACCCGAAACTTGAAGAAGAGAGAAATGGTGGAGGAAGAGAGGAAGCTTCTGGGTCGCCGGAGGTGGTTTGGTTGTTGCCGATCTATGGTGAAGCTCTCAGAGCACAGATCAGATCAGATACATTGAGAGGAGGAGAGAGGCGTTGGTCTCAGAGAACTCACTGAGAGGCACAGGTCAGACTTTTAGGGCTTTTAGTTGATTGTTATGCTCAAAACAAGATCAATAGTGAATGGTTGACCAGATGTCAAAATTCTTCTTTTTTATTTTTATTTTTTTATTGATTCGCCGTGTCTGGGACATACCGGAGTGTCGTGATTGTGTTTGGGCCGTACCCAGTTTGAAAAAAAAAAAAAAAAAACAAAGAAAAGAAAGAAAGAGTACTCATTGGGTACGGATTTTGAGTGTCTTATCAATACCTGTGTCAGACACGGGTACTTGGCCAAAATTGCCTTGTCCGCGCAACTTAGGCCCAAAAGTGACTAACTGCAATAGAGAGTGGGATCTTATTTGAATTGAGACGTGCCACTGGAGAGAATGTCTCTAGATAGTCAACACCATATGTTAGTGTGTACCTTTTGGCAACCAACAACGCCTAATGGTAATCAACAGAACCATTATGGAGGTACTTGATACTGTAAACCCAACGACAACCTACTGTTTGTTTCCATGGGGAGAGCAATATGCTCCCAGGTTTGATTCTTGTAAAGAGCACTCTTTTCCTTATCCATAATATGTTTATATCTTGATGAAGACAAGGTCTACTTATAAGATGAGGGAATAGAAATAGATGGCATAGTACAAGCAAATGAATGTAGACAAGGTGAAACATGGTTGTAGGAAAAAAAACTAGCAATTGGGTGTTGAGTACAAGTACGTTAACCTCACCATAAAGCAATAGGTAAATCATCATACTCTGGAAGAAAAGTGGATGGAGCCTCCTCAAACAAAAGATGTAGCATAGGGGCTATAAGACAATGCGCCTATCTTGAGATTGCCAATAAACCTCTTAGGAAGGGTTGGGTTAGGAAGCCAAAGGTTTTGCAAGAGGAGAAGAAGATAAAGGTATTGGAAGTGTAGAAGACATATGACTGGAGATGAGATTAGAAGACAAACACTGATAAGGTGAATGAGGTGGAGTTGAAAAAGGTGACATTGGCACTCACAAAATTTCGATGAAACTCAAAACTATTACAACGATAACCCTTCTGAGTATGAGTCTCTGAGGAAAATAGACTTACGAGCTCGAGTAGATAGCTTATCTTGATCAAGATAGCAAGTAGTAAAAAATCATCACCCTAAAAATGATTTTGGTAATTGCATATGGAATAACAAGGTACAAGTAACATCTAGTAAATGATGATGTTTCGCCTAGCCACACCATTTGTTGAGAGGTGTGAGAAAAAATAGTTTGGTGAATAATACCATGATTGGGACAAAAGGAATGCATAACTGACTGCATATACTTTGATGCATTATCAAATTAAAGAATCTTAATGTGTATAGTAAATTGAATATATATTTCATTATAGAATGTGGAAAAAATACGAGGAAATTCAGATGTCTCTTTCATAAAAGAACAACCATATCATTAGAGAATAAATGTCCACAAAGATAAGAAAAATAAAGAAAACTATTAAAAGTAGAAATGCGGGAAGGGCCCTATACGTCTGTCTGTATGGAATACATCAAAAGATTCAAACTGATGATTATGACTACTACTCGAAAATGAATTACGATGATGCTTCCTTAACTGACAAGCTTCACATTCTGGACTGGGCACATAATGATGCAGGAATGTTAGACTTGAGCTTGGCCAAGGAGGAGTGACCCAAACAAAAATGCCATTGAAGAGGAGACACGGTAGCACAAGTTAAAAAATGGGGGTGGCTGAATCATCAAGATTCATATAATAGAGTCCGCCTTTCTCATGTCCTAGACCAATCATCTTATTAATCTAAAGGTCCTGAAAAGCACACAAAGTGGGATCAAAGGTGATAGAACATGTAAGGCTTCAGTCAATTGACTAACATAAAACAAATTAAAGGGAGAACAAGAGACAAAAAGACTAGATGGCTAGGAAGCATGGGTGCGGGTGTGGGTGCGGTGCGATGCGGCGACTCAGCAATTTTTGAAAAAGTAGGGTGTGGGCGTGGGCGCGGCAGTATACGTTTATTTATAAATTATTAAAAATATTTTTATTTTTATTTTCTATATATTGTTAAGCATCTTTTTCCATATAATGGTAAACATATACCAATTTGAGACCAAGGTTTGAGATTTTATGAAGAGCTGGGAGAGCGAGCTTGGGTTAGCAAGGCAAAGGAGAGATGGAGGGAGTCTAAGGGAGAGCCATGGGTTAGAGAGAGAGAGAGAGGAGAAGGGAACAAGAGAGTCAAAGAGAGTTTGAGATGAGTTTAGGGTTTTTTCTTTAAATTAGGATGTCAAAATGGTGTGTTTTGACAAATTTTTTTACTTTTTTTTTTTAACGCTTATTTCAGCCCATATCGGACCGATTTGGGACCTGTTTCAGACTGAATCAAAAAAAAAAAAAAGTCATAGACGGGCATGCAACTGCGCAGCACGGTGCGTCCATGCGTACTGGACTCGGGTGCGCCTGTGCTTTCCAGCTAGATGGGTAGAGATAGTGACTTAGTGGGGGTGAAGAACAAAACCTTTCTCAAGGACAGGCCGAGAAGAACCATTAGTAAAAACAAATTATGTTTAATAGCAAGTACATCAAAGAGAAAAACCATTAGTTAAAAAAATATGATGTTTAATAGCAAGTACATCAAAGAAGAGAGATAGTATACTAGATATATGTTAGCATCGGAATCAATGAAGCAGGATGGAGAGGAATGAGCCACAAATGCAACATTACTTTGGATCAACTAATGTAGCAACATAAGAAGAGGGAAGTGCTGACTAAGCTAAGTAGTGAGTGCATTATAAGAACCGAAACTTGAAGTGATGTGCCTAGATGGAGTAGAAGTAGGTTGTGGCTTTGTAGCACCATTAATGACCCAATTCACGTAATCTGGCTTGCCATATTTCACATAACAATAAGGCTCAATATGATTGGTATTGCCACAATGATCACACTTCTTGTCACCATGTCCGCCAATACGATGACCACCAAGAAAATCAAGGCCTCCACAACCACCATAAAAACCACCAGAAGAATTACGCCGACCACCACTACTGGAGACTAAAGCAAAAGGCTCCAAGGAAGTGATAGTGGAGTTTTGTCCACAAGATGAGCACAATAGTTGAGGTAGACATTAGTAGGGGTAGGTAAGGTCTCACTAGCAAGGATTTGATCTTTGAACGCACGTAAGTCAGAGTCTTAATCAGATGGCAAAGAAGCAATCACGAAGTTTTCCCAACGATGCTTTTGTTGTTCCAAATCAATAATAAAAGATTGATACTGCAATAACGGATCCCATTAATTTTTTTAGAGTATTATAGTACTTGGACAACCATTTTCCAAATTGCTTAGTAGTGAAAATTTTCTCATTAACACAAGAAACATTGCTTTGATGCAAAAAGGATCTTGCTATAAAGTCCCAAATCTTCTTATACAAGTCACAAAATTCAACTGTAGTAGCAATGTGAGGTTCCATAATATGCCACAACATCCCATAAGAACTGAATCCCCCACTAATCCAGTCCTCATAAGCTGAATTTTTCTTATAGGGGGGTTATCCACCAAATATTTCAACATTCGTTTCTCCTGTAGGAAGATTTTCACAGCATGTGCCCAAGCTAAGATAATTTGTACCATTCAATTTGTTCGAAGTAATAGATTTAGGCATACCATCATCCTTGAAAAATGATGTTTTTCCCTTAGAACATATTTAAAATTTTCCTTTTAGTCATATTAAGCAAAAGATTCAAGATAGCAACCAACCACTCCAAAAACTCAATCCCCCCAAACAAGTTAAACTTCAACAACCCAACTAAAACAGCAAAAAAATCTCCAAAATTACAGATCGCAAAAGTCACTCTAAATGGCTCCAGAAATTTTCACAAAATCACAATAATTATCATGAGAGAAGAGGTAGGGTTTGTTTGAGATCCGTTTATTTTGCTGAAATGGAATTTTTTTTGCTGAAAATATTGTAGATAAAAGTAAAAGTTAGCTGAAATAGTATAGTGAGACCCATGAATAATACCAAAAAGTGTAGTGAGGCCCATAAATATTAGCAAAAATAAGCTAAATAGTAAAATAAGCTGGCTTTTTAATTTTTGCTAAACACACGTAGTCTCCGAATGGAGGTCCGTACTGGTGTTGACATTCCGCACCATTTGTTATCTCAAAACTACTTCTAGATGTTTTTAGTGGCTATTAGGGTTGGATTGATGCTCTGATACCAAGTTGAATTATGAAATATGAAGACTTAGGGTTAAGAGAGAATAGAGAGGAAGAGGATAATGGAGAGAGATAGAGAAAGGAAAGGTTTAGAGCGATATAGCACAATTACAAGAATAGCCTCATGCTAATATAAAATAACAAGAAGTGAATAGAAAAATAACAATATGAACTCTATAAAACACCTAGTGGGATCAAAACATAGGAATCAACACTAGGGTTGACTAAAATCAGCACCAAACCATTGGAAACAATTCTCATTGAATTAATTCATTATAAACTTGTCTTCATAGCAATACAATAGTACACTTATATTGACTACTAAAACTAAACCCAAATTCTATTTGACTTAGGAAACCTAATTATTGACTCTATGAAATTAAATAGAATGCTTATAAGATAATTAACTAACAAGAACTTAAATAAAATCCAATGGACCAATAGTAGAAACACATTTGGCTTCCAAAATTATAATAAAATTTTCTTTGCACTTCTTGCATCACAATTTGATAGACAACACGTAGGTTTTTACTTTTTAGGTTTTGAGAGGTAATAGGAAGCGCTTGACGTGGGGTTGTAAGAAAAAAATAAAAAGAGATATTTATTGTGTTCATTGTTGTATAAATAGTAGTTGTGAACAATATCACAAGAAAGAGAAGAAGAAAAGAAAGAAGAGTAGAGAGAAAAAGAACAATAAGAGGCCAAAGTGCCCAAACATTGAAAACACTCAATATTTTTACTAGTCAACTGTATATATTCCTCAAGTGCATTGACTACAAATATATATATAAGGATTGATATTTGTACTAAACTCCTAGTTTTTTATTTGTAAACTAAAAGCCTAATAAGAAAATGAACTAACAACTAATAAAAGACTCTTACGATCTCCTAAAAAATCCAAAATCCTATAGTGAAGTAAATTAATATTATTTCTTAAATTCATGAAATATTTTTAAAATTACAGTTTTATCCCTTAATTAGAAAATGACCATAACTTGTTAAGTAACAATCCAAATCAAGAATTGTAATAACCCTAGGACCATATAAATAGACCTTTAAAATCACACGACTTTACTTAAATTGGACTTCACAATAAATCTTGAATAGATAAATTTGTGAAGTAATAACAAATTTATCTTCAATAGTTGTATTAAGTTTGAAACAATAGGGGAAGAGTGAGGCATTTTATTTAAGAAACAATAAGTCTAGGAACACAACTTTTGCCACAACTTAATGAAGTGGTTGATTGTGAGTGGTGAACAATCACTTTCACATGGACTTATCTCTTTTTTTTCTTTTTCTTTTTCATCACCTACAATTGACTACTTGTCAATTTGTGAAAAAAGTTGTCCCTACTACCGATTATATGTTGGATTTTCTCACCTTTCCGCTTTGCAGCTCCTAATCTATATACCCCTAAGCATCAATCCTGATCACGTATACTAACTACTAACTAGGTCGGTATATGCTACCTTGTTTGCTTCTGTTGCATTGGTATTGGGTTCTTACTCAATTGAAGATTAAAGTTGTTCCAAACTGTGACACCTAACTCAATACTCTCAGTTTCTCTGTCAAGATTTCCACTTCTCTGTTCCCAATTACTACCAAACTATCATTTTTCTGGATGCTGATATGGGTTTTATTCCCCCTCCACCGGCCACAGAAGAAGTGTCTTTAAAATAGAAAGAAAATCAAAATCAAAATGATAAAAAACTTGTATGAAATTTGGCTGTCATTTTTTAAAAAAGATTTTTTTCAATTGGGCTAGGTTTAAAAAAAAAAAAACTCTTTTTTCTTTGCTAAGAAAGGAGAGTAACTGATTTTCTTTTTCATATCTATATCTATATCTATATGACTATATATATATATATATATTTCTTTTATTGTTGCTACGCGTCTGTTGAGCCCACATCATTCACCTATTTTTACTCATTGTCTCTTATTTAATTCTTTGTTTGCTTATTAATTCCCAACTTATTGTACACTTCTTCTAACTTTTCTCCTTTCTTTTACCTTTCTATCTCTTCTCTACTAATATTGCTCTTCCTCTACCCCTTTATCTTACATTATTTTTGGTTCTTCTTATTCCCATTCACTTACTATAAATTTGCAATTTTCTCTCCCATTCTATGTATAGTTTTCTCGCACAATTCTCTCTCTCTCTCTCTCAATTTTTTTCATTTTTTGGTGGATTTTTTTTATCTTACATCTCTACTTTAGGTTGATTAATTTTTGTGTTCTTTAGAACACTACTTTGGGTAGATACAATTTAGTTTTGTGTTTTTAAGCTTTTTTTTTTTCTTTGATTTCATAGATGTTATCCTATTACATTATAAAGATAGTATATAAGAATATAATGTTATATATTACATAGCATGACTTAGATAATTAATGTTTATTACTATTTCGGGGGTGTTGTGCAAACTGGATATTGAGAAAGCTTATGGCCATGTGAATTAGGAGTTTCTCATGTTTTTGTTACAGCAGTGTGGTTTTTTCGACAAGTGGAGAAAGTGGATCAGGTGTTGTATATCAACTGTTAAATTCTCCATTTTGATCAATGGTTGTCCTTCTGACTTTTTTGGGAATTCTAGAGGACTGAGGCAAGGTGATCCGCTATCCCCTTTTCTCTTTGATATTGTCATTGAGGCATTGAGCCGTATGTTGAATGCAACTACTGCGGCAAGACAGTTTTTGGGCTTCTCAATGAGGAATGCAACTGGTTCCTTGATGACGGTGTCTCATTTGTTGTTTGCGGACGATACTCTTGTTTTCTGTGATGCTGACAGCAATCATATAACAGCTCTGTGTGGGATTCTCTCTAGATTTGAGGAGGTGTCAGGGCTAAAAATTAATCTAGAAAAGTCTGAATTGGTTCCAATTGGGGATATGCCTAATCTGCATGAGCTAGTGGAGATTTTGGGATGTAGAGAGTCTGCTGTTCCGATGAAATATTTAGGTCTTCCGTTGGGTGCTTCCTTTAAAGATAAGACGGTTTGGAATCCTATTCTGGAGAAGATGGAGTGAAGGCTAGCTGGATGGGAGAGATTGTATTTATCTAAGGGGGGCAAGGTTACCCTTATTAAGAGTACTCTCTCTAGCCTGCTTACTTATCCTCTTTCTCTTTTCCCTATTCCAGTTAAGGTGGCCAAGCAGATGGAGGAATTACAAAGATACTTTCTTTGGAATGATATCGGTGACAAACGTAAACTTCATTTAGTAAATTGGTCGAAGGTATGTAGGCCAGCGAAGAATGGAGGGTTAGGCATTCGGTGCTTGAGAAGGTTTAATTCTGCCTTATTAGCCAAATAGTTGTGGCGTTATGGTGTGGAGAATGAAGCCCTTTGGAGAAGGGTCATTGGGGCGAAGTATGGGAATGAGTGGGGTGGTTAGTGTACAAAATCCGTGTCTGGGGCATATGGTGTTTGTATGTGGAAGTCCATTAGAAGGGGCTGGTTGAATTTTTCTAAGTTCCTTCGGTATGATGTGGGTGATGGTACTCGTGTGAAGTTTTGGGATGATGTGTGGTGTAGGGATCGTCCTCTTAAGGAGGCGTTTCCAGATTTATATAATATTAGTAGGACAAGGGATGCTTCGGTCTCTGAGGTTATGTGCTATGCAAATGGGAGAAAATTTTGGGACTTACAATTTCGCTGCTTAGTGAATGATCAAGAGTCACAATTTTTGGATTCGTGTATGGTTTTGATCTATTCCATAAAGGTGCGAGGTGTTGGTTCTGACGAACTTTGTTGGAAGCCAACCAGCAGTTGTGGTTTCGTGGTGAGCAGGTATTATCACTCCTTATCCCTCTCTACCGCCACTTCTTTCCCGTGGAAAATGATGTGGCAATCGAAGGTTTCCCCCCGGGTTGCTTTTTTCTTTTGGACTGCTACTTTAGGCAAGATTCAAACTATTGATAACCTTCGGAAGAGGCATTTTGTTGTTCTTGAGTGGTGTTATATGTGCAAAAGGTGTGGGGAATCTGTAGATCATCTCCTCCTTCACTGTCCTATAGCTTATGAGATGTGGAGTATGGTCTTTTGCTTGTTTGGTATTTGTTGGGTGATGCCACAAAGGGTAGTGGATTTGTTGGATTGTTGGTCATGCAATTTCAGGCGTCATCATAATATAGTTATATGGAGGATGGCGCCGCACTGTTTGATGTGGTGTATTTGGCGGGAGCGAAATGCTAGAAGCTTTAAGGGTCGCAAACGGTCTATTCTTGAGTTTAAGTCTTTTTTCTTTTTTACTCTTCTCGAATGGTGTTTAGTTTTACCATCTTGTTTTTGTTTTTCTCTTCCTGTTTTGCTTGATCATTGTAATTTGGTTTTTTGATGTTTTTGCCTCTTTAGTACATTTCCTATGTACAGGGTTGTGTTCTTCTTTAATATATATTTTCCATTACTTATCAAAAAAAAAAAATTTATATCTTTTATTTTTACTATTTCTCGTCTCATCTTATTTTTTATAAATTTGTTATACTCTTTCACGTTCTCTCGTGAAAAAATGATTATTCTCTCTCTCTCATGATTTTTTTATTTTTTTCTTTCAACTCCACTTTATAGGTTGATGAATCATTGTGTTTTTTATAACTGTATTTTAGGTTAATATATTTTGATGTTGTATTTTTTAGTTCTCCATCACAAGTAATCTCTCTCCCTCTTATAGTTTTGGTTTGATTTTTGTTTTGAGTTAATACTTTGTTACTTTGAAAGTAAAATTTTGAATTTATATCAAAACACAATCTTTACTATTAATTATGTGCCTATCAATTATTTGAGTAATATTAAAAAGTAATTTTTTTATGAGTTTAAATTATCGTGATAATCTCTATTAAGAAAATAAGGAATTTGAATAATTTATTTGAAACTTAAAAATTTTAGTTGTACAGAAAAAAAAAAAAAAAATATATATATATATATAGCACAATATAACATAATTTCAAAGAATACGGACCACCTCATAATGGAGTAATATTAATCAAACACACCCAAAATAATAAAATGATATATTGATAGAAATAGAAAGATGAAAAATAATTTTAGAAATTATTTAATTTTTAGGCCAGGAAAACAAATTATATTCAACAAATTTTAGAGAACAAATTATATATTATATTACAATTAGAAAATAATTATATATTCTTACGTATTGTGTAGGTTTGCGACTAGTTACAATAATAGAGACATACTTTTCCATGCGGTTTACTCTTGAATTTTGCTAATTTACAGCTAGTTATGTTCATATTCTTTATGGCTCAGGTGTTCATCTACCACAAAGCTTTCCCCATGCCAGCATTGTCATTCAAGTATCACAACACAGACCCACTTTCCGGCCATGAAATGGATGATGCTGCACAGTTCATCTCTTCTGTTTGTTGGCGTGGCCAGTCCTCAACCTTAGTTGCTGCAAATTCCACAGGGAATATCAAAATTTTGGAGATGGTTTAATTTGGCTATTTTCAAAATCGCTCAATATTCTAGGAAAGTGGATAAAAGTTGTGGGGCAGAAAGATGATGTGAAAGAATCTTGAGCCAGAGAAGCTTGTGTAGCTAAGGCTGGCCTTTAATTGTTATAGGAGCTCGATGATTGCGAGCAATATTAGAAATTTTTGGCATTAGATTATAGCGGATGCAGTTTACGTGAAGAGTGAGAATGGTCTTGTTCAGATGTCTGTAGATAAAAAATTCAAAGAAAAGGGAAGGGATAAAATTCAGAATTCTTGTATATTTTTGTAATGCTTACAGATCATAATGATATGATATAAATTTACATTACCGATCTTCAAAATTTATCATTTTTAATTTTCTGCTTGATGGGGCTGCCTTTTGCAGTTTTGCTGTGATGCCACACTGCATTGTTAAAGTTAATATAAAACAAAGTTTAATCTTAAGTGCTACACTTTATGCAAGGTTTGCAATATTTTGACCTAAAGAAAAGGTCTGCACGGTTCTTGCCTTGTAAGCTCTTCCTAAAGAAGTAAATTTTATTTTATGTCATCGGTATATATATCACGCCACTCACATTATAGAGTGGATTTCACAATGCCAAGTCCTTCTCCTAAAGAAGTAATTTTTATTGGAGTAATTATACTCTCCCACCTTTGAGATTTGGGAAAATGATATTTTATCCCAAATTTGAAAGGAAAAAACATTTTCCTGTACTTGACATTCTTCTTTGAGAATGCCCTTCATTGACATTTGATTGACTAAACTTTGTTAAATTAATATTAAAAATTTATTGTTTTATAGTTTTAATTAAAGTTTATTTTAAAATATTAAGTATGAATTTTTCTTATTATTATTATTTTTTTCTTTTTTCAACGGGTTATGGAGAGATTTGCCATTGTAAGTGTTTTTGATGCTTAATTTTTTTTTTTTTTTTTTGCATTTTTATTCTAAATTTATCTGTTATTTTTTTACTAACCCTGGTTAAACTTTTGTAAAAAGATTCTTATAAAAATTTAGAATATTTCGTTACTAATATAAACAGAAGGAGAAAGTGTTAATTTCTTTAAAACTTAAAAGATGAGTGTAACTGCCACTTTTCTATTTTATGCCACCGGTATATATCATTCCACTCACATTAGAGTAGATTTCACAATGCCAAATCCTTCTCCTAAAGAAGGGTGCACTAGTACTAGTACTGTATTAATAACATTTTAAGGGGTTCTGTACTTTTCCTCTGTTTTTCACCTAGCTTCTTTTGTTGTTTCATACTAAAATAATACTTACGGTCGTTCTTCTCAGTTAGAATCCCAGACCTCTCACTTTTTTTAAGGGAAAGGGATACAAGTTGCTTACATGTTTATTACCTACTTTAATGGAATCATGTTATCAGTACGTAGTACCTTTTTGTCTTTTTAGTTGCTATTTTACTGACTAAATAATTACACAAAGTAATCTCAATGGGCCATCATAATCGATTTTGAAAAACGTCTCATGAAGTGGAGTCTTCTATTTTGAGTCTCCCATTCTTAGTCCACTAAGGGTCAGATCAATAAAAAATAAAAATAAAAAAAAATCGTAGATAATTCTGGAACAATTCAAAGTTTTTGTTTTTCTATTGATGTTATATGAACAGTACAGTAAGATGATTATTGTGGGAGAAGAATAAACCAAGTAGCTAGAGACTAGAGAGGCTTATCAAACAATTAATCAATTAATTCCCATGGGGACATGCAAAATCCCAAGACCAGAATCCTACTATTACATTTACTGGAATATCTTCTGTAATAGCAACTTTCACATGTTTCAGCATCCGAAATAGGGTCAATACCAATGTTCGTAAGTATAATTCTTTGCTTGTTGGGGTTCTAAATTCCGGTTCCCACTTGAGCCATGTCTGTGGAGGAATCTATTATGAGCGGGTGAAATATAGTCAACACCACTAAAGTTTGGGCTAATACTAGTCAGGTTTAAAATTGACTAATTTGGTCCGTAATCATCATGACAAATAGTAGAAAAATAAGTAACGGTTTAGAGACCAAGTTGAGTTTAGGAACCAAACTTGTCAATTTTAAAAAGTCTTGGACCTAGTTATTATTAGCTCAAATCTCAAGGGTGTTGACTATATTTTACCCCTATTGTGAATTGAGAAACAGATTTTTTACTGTTGTCATTGCTATAAAAATCAGAATTATCTCCAAATAGTCTTTTCTAATTTGGAGAATCCCACAAATCTCCGAATTCTTTCAAGCACGTGAGGTTTCCGTGATGCAAGGCTTTGAAGCAGGGAGAGATTATGCAGTAAAAGAGTGGTCACTCAAAAAGCATAGGTTCTTGTCATATTAAAGCTGAGGCATCAAACTGACGAAGAAATTACGTTTGTACTATAGAAGTCCTAAAAGAAAAGCTCAAGTAACTAATAAAGCAACCCCTTTAACGTGAACAAAATAAATTCCTTTCTCTAATGAGAACTAAACTCTCACACACGCAAGGGTGTTTTCCTTAAACTCTTGCTAAAACTCTCAAAAGACACCCAAATAAAATAATAATAAAAATAAAAAATAAAAATAAAAACTGGTCATACCAACAATTGATTAGCGTTATAAAATTTTTGATCACAAAACTTGCATTATATCAATTTTAAAGTTGTAGTGTGTGGACATCTCGATCAAAAGCAAAAAGCAACATGCAATTTATAGAACTCTTTGCCGTTGAACAAGAGTTTTGGGAAAACTAAGATATATATTAGAGACATATTCGAAAGCTAAAGTTTAAATACTTAAAGAGAAACAACACAACCAATGTTAAAAGACATCTAATTAATCAGGTTGGCAAATTCTCCATTTGGCACATATTTTGTTTCTAAATATGGAAAGCTATTTAGTAGAACATGATGGAATTCTGAATTGTCTTATTATAGGGTCCAGGACCCTGGTCTCAGAATTCCATTGTTTAATTTCAGCAGCATCAATGATTTCCAAATTACTAAACTAAAATGTCAAACGTAAAGCTGGCTCAGGTGTAGCAGCTCCATAGGAATTGCTTCAGTTTCCTATTGTTTCTATGCTATATTTGACATCCACACTCAAAGACGCAGGCTCCATTTACTCTTTCTTATGATCAATATCTAAATAGTCCGAACCCAAATAAGACAGGCTGTGGCTGATGTGCACAAAAATAGCACAAATATTACTACTAGGAGATAATTTTACTTTGGAACAATATGATGCAGGTTGAGTTCATAACTGAAGCCAAATGTCAGTCTTTTCATGCACTCCACCCACACATGTTAAGTCCACCAAATTCATGTTCCCATTTACATTTTCCATAGTTTCTCTCTCTCTCTCTCTCTCTGAAGCGAGAAGCATATGTAACAGTACTGCTATATTATTGTAATTAGAAACATTTTTTTGGTCAAGATTTCACAGATAATTTTGCATTGAATTCTCATTTGATTTTTATAAGAAACATTAAATACAAGTTAAAATATACATACATTCAAACATATGCAACAGATGTGTATGTACTTGACATTATTTCTACACTAGTGCATACAAATGGAATAGTAAGTAGTCGATTTTATATATATATATATATATATATATATTGAAATTGAGCTTTAAAATGCCGAGGGAAACACGGTAGAATGTTTTTCTTTATAGTAATCAATTGAGTTTCTAATTATGACCATTACCAGTAAAATTACAGATACAAATTCTGGAGTCTAACAAAAAGAAGATCTCAAATATCATGAAGCCAAAAGATTAGAAGTGTCATAGAGAAGTGGAGAAAAAATATTGAGAAAATTTTTGTGGTAAATAAGTATACATGTCCAACGTAATCAGAGCCTACCAAAGGAAGGATGACTGGGTGCCATCTTTGACTGACCATGGCAACAATGAATGGCTATGCTCATACCTACACTAACATGGCTTCAAGTTTAACAAGAATGAGTCCATAACTGCACGTACAGCCTCAGAAATCTTCCCCTCAGTAGAAATTTCCATTCAACTGTTGTGCCTGTAAATAGATCTTCTTTCTTATTATTATCTTTTCTTCTTTAAAATCTTTTCCCATCCACAAGCAAGAAAGTTCCACAAAATCTATTTACACTGATTTTTCCCCAACTTAGCTGTCAATGTTAACCTAGATACAAGGCGGTGAAGCCTTTGAGCTCCCTTGCCTGGTTTGAGCTTGTTCATGTTCCCAACCTTGGAGCATTTCGGGTTGCCAGAGCACCAAGCACCTGGGGTGAAGCTCCCATTCTTCCGCTTCAATAGATCCTTATCAATCCTATCCAGGACTGGGTCATCTCTTTTGAATTTTCGACCAAATGCAGCACTGCTAGCAATCATCTTGCTTGTGTCATTAAGGGTAAGGGTGTGAGGGTGCTGTCTGGGGGGGTTGTCCCAAGAAATGTAGTGCAAGTCATGGTTGACTGCAGTCTTAGCAAACTCAGGCACATTGCAAACGACAGTCTGAAAGTAGCCCTCAGGGGAAGACACGAAGTTTGTGTAGTACATGAGAACGGTCCTAGGTAAATTATCCCAACCCCAGATGCAATACTCTACAAATGAACGTGACAGAACCATCCATGCTGAACCTGCAACAAAAAAGCATGTTACTTAGTGTTAGACGACAAGTTTGGGCACTAAACTAGGCACCAGAAGGAAAAAGATTGCCAATGCGGCTTGACACAAATTCTCTCCATACTTTTCTTTTTTTGGGGAAAAACAGAGAAGAGGATGAATGTTATTGCCAATGAAATCTAGCTCAAATGGCAACTCCTTCCCTTGTAAGAAAAAGGTGGAGAGTGAAGTTGCAGGTTCAAGAACCATTAGGTGTGTGCATAACTTAGCAATAAATAAAAAATCCCTAAGGTCAGAGTGGCTGATAAACGAATGCAGATATTTTGGACTTTCAGTGTGAGAGCTGCTGCTGCTGGTCCATTAATTATTGCCGAAGTTTCAAAATTTTGTTTTGAGCAAAACAATAGTTGCATTCAAAACCATAAGGGTTATAATGAATCTGACTATATGGATGATTGGAATTGACACAGTTGGTTTGTTAAAGAAACCAAATAAGAGTCGTCATGAGCTTATATATGAAAACTAGATGGTTGTGTACTGCTAAAGACCAAATGACAATCTATAGCTGATGGTTAGAATTATTTGAAACAAATAGAAGAAACTATCAATTTAGTGCCACTGCAATGTTTGAATTCAACTAATACAAAGAACACCCCTGACATTACTCCTAAAAATATTTATATTTCCTACTTCTAGGGAATTATAAAAAAGAGATGCTTTAAATGTAAAAACCAAGAAGTATGAACTAAGTAGAACATACATTTTCACCATAGTTTGTATTTCTAAATGAAGTCATCCAAAGTGCCAAATAAATAGAATTCTAGTTGCCAGTATGACACAATCTACTTTCCAAACTCTTCTAGAACTGATAAATTTCCAAAAGCAAAAAAATCCAATAAATAAGCAAATTTGAATGAAATTATGATACACAGAGTTTCAATGGTTATCTGTCCTACAAAATGCAAATCTTCAAAATATATATTTGTAAAGAATTACACATCATGGGGAATCATAGAGGATATCACACGGCTAAAGAAATATGGGTGAAATCTAACCTGTAAATAATTTAAAAGCTGTTGGCAAAGTTCTCCGAGGATTGACCCAGAAGATATCTGATTTGGTTGTCTTGTATAGTCCAGGATCTACCATCAAAGGCATTGCACGTTTGTCCCTGCAAAACACAACCAAAGATAGAGTGCTTTATTATCATGCCTATGAACATTGTGTTGCGTGTTTGTCTGTGATTTTGCGTGTGCACGTGAGAGACAAAGAGAGCTCACTCTTTCCATCCTAGCTGGCTTGTGTGCTCAATGAAATTCAGGTTTCGATCTAAATTCGAAAACGTGTAAAGAAGATCTGCATAAAATTAACTAAACCATTTAATACAAAATATCGCATCCCTCACCCAAAAGATTAACAATTAGAAAAACAGCATTGACAACAATATAACTCTGTCACAAGTTGAATGATACATACTAACCATCTTGTGTCACAAGAGGATAATCAGAGGCACTAAGATTGATAAACCAATCCCAATCCTTACTCCTCTTGAGAAGAATGGCACAAGCATGAAGAGTATGAGCAACCATGGTGGGTCCTCTGTAAGTGACCATATTAGCTTTGCTAATCATGTAAACATTCCCAACCTCAATAAAAATTGGCTCTTTTTCCACTCGAGAGGCGAGCTCCAACCTCTCCTCTGCCGGTGACTCAAGATCCAAATGAACAACATATTGGTTCCGTGGATGATATAGAGCATGAAGAGTTCTCCAAAGCTTATCCAAATCACCTTTTGACCCAGAAACCAAGTAAGCGAAACGAGGAATCGTTGGGCCAGCAGGAGGGGGTGGAGATTGTGTAACCTTTGATTCAGCAAAAACCGAACTTGATTGATTTGTAGCTATGCGAGAAGGAAAAATTGAAATGATTGAATTGATTGTATGTAGTGAAAAAACAAGACCCATGTTGAAGGTAGTGGCCAGAAGGAATATGCATATGAGAGAGCTTATGACAAGGGGAAATATCCACTTCTTCTCCATGTTTAGGGACCCCATTACCAAACCATATCATGGGTTCCAATCAACTATTTCTCATGTTGCAAATCTCCATAATCATCAGATACATGTATCAGAACAGAATAGCGAGTGGCTATTCAATCAAGGTGTTGATATTTGGATCAAGACCCTCTTCAAAACTGTTCCAACAATTTGGACTTTAAAGACTAGCTGTTGAATCAAAACCAAACATTAAACAAAGGCCGCTATATAAATTACAGGCAAAAAGAAGAAATTGGAGCTAGCTCAAGAATCGTAACCAATAACCGACCAACAAAAATATGAATATACATAGGCTAAAGGCATAAGCAATAGAGATAGAGAAAGAGAGATAAAATAGAATAGAATATATTACAAGAGACAGGTATGGCACATCAAGAAAATCGAACAAAAAAAAAAAAAAATTATCCAAATTCTTTGCTGTCCATGAACTAAAAATTTAATAAAAATTCTTTCCCAGTTAAATCCCTTGATAATGACGAGCTTTTATTTAAAAAAAGAAACTTGTTATTTTAGGGAACAAACCCTAATCATAAAATTCATATTCAACCTAAAATATACATAGAAAATTAATTTATTGCGTCAAATCAGAAGAAAAAAACATTTGTATAAAAAAAAAAAAAACAAAGAAGCAAAAATGAACGTTAATGAAACAAAACCCAGATCAGAAAATCAAGGCTTCAAATCATTCCACCAAAAGAATCTCAAAATATATGCAATGGATTAAAATATCACAGACCAACACAGCTGAGTACATAGCTGAAAAATAAAATAAAAAACACAAAAATCAGTGAAATAAAAGGCAACCCAATATAACTAAAACCACCAATAACACAACAGATTTAAATGAGATGAGAAGACAGACATATACATAGATATACACAAACAGACAGACAGACACAAGGAAAGAGGTTGTGAGGGAAGAAAAACCTGTTTTTTGATGATGCGGAGAGACTTTCAGAGCGTTTGTGCACGTTTAGAAAAAAAAAACACAGAGAATAAAATACTTCAAAAAAACAAAAAACAGGATTTAGAGAGAGAAAGTTATTTATATATATTTTCTATAATAAAAAATAAATAAAAAAGAACAAATGGAATTTTAAAAAATATTTTTTTTTTGTGCTTTTGTGGAAAAGAGGACGTGTATTGTGTCAGTGACAGAGATCAGAGAAGTGGTTTATTAGTTAAAGCGATCTCTCATATTCTCTCATTAACATATCATATGATATCATATCACTTTTTTATTTAAAAAAATAAAATAAACATATGATATCACTTGACATGAACATAGGCGTTTCTGTTACGTTCGGGGTTCTTTGACCAAAACACAACTCACAAAAAAACCGTTTATACGTTTTGTGTGTGTGTGTGTGTTTTTTTTTTTTTTTGTGTTCTTATTTTTTATGTTTTATTTTATATTGTATAATGGTGCCACCAAAACAGAAAGTACATTTTATGAACAAAGCAGAAGTAATTTAGATCAATAGGATATGATCAGTTTTAATTTTTATTTATTTATTTATTTTCTTTTTCTTTTTCTTTTTTTTCTTTTTTTTTTTAGGAATATCAGTTTTGGGAATGTAGGTAAGCGATCAATGATGGCAAAGACTATAATTGAGATACCAAAAAGTGGGGTGGGGGGGTTAACATATCCAATAGTGATATTAATAGAATTTTGACTTCATTTATGCAGTTTTAGGTTGAATTTTTCCTCCATTAGTATATTTACTAAAGTCTAATATGCTAATAACTATTTATAAAAAAAAAAGGTTTAAAAAAAATTAGAAATATTGGATTTTTACTACATTTATTATCTTTACCTATATATAAAATATATATATATGAAATTGTGCCTTAAAATAAAGGATGGTATTCCAATCTATTCACATATAATTATAATTCATACAATTAAATTTTTGTATATGTTATGATTCTCAAAGTCGTTGCAATTAAAATGACTGGCCAAAAAACTCAAAGAAAAGCAAAATTAGGAAACTTAACAGTAATCTCCTAACAGAAGTAAATGAGATGCCTAATTGAATAAATTTGAAACTTAAAGGATTATACTAAACAAAAATAAAGTTTGAGATCTAAATTGGATTTTGATCAAAGTTAGAGGGTGTAATTTGTAATTTAGCTTAAAATCTTTTACCCTCAAATATTAGACCAAGATTTAAATTCTGACTATACCAAAAACTAATTGATATTTTGGCTTGATAATAAAGAGCAATTATCGCAGAGCTAGAGTGGAATCCCATAAATTCAACCCTATTGTATTTATAAAAAATTATATACTATATAATAAATTAAAGTTGGATTCTAGAAGTCGTAGTTGCGTCAAATAGTTATTTGGGCAAACTAAAATTTACCCACCTGTAATTTGGCCAAAATTTAAGTTGCCTACCTGTGATTTTAAATTTGGCAATTTACTTACTTGAGATTAGCTTTGTTAAAGTTTCGTAACCCACTTATGGCTTTTCCATTAGAAAAAAACTTTTAACATCAAAATATAACATAAAATAGATCAAAAAGCTAGAATGAGAAAAAGGAAGAAAAAAAATTCACTGTTGATTGTTTACAAGAAAATTGGTGAGCGTCAAAGCCTAATGATTTTGGAAGAATAGATGAATTTGTGAAAATAGAATAATTAACTAAATAAAAAAACACATTGTTGCTTGCTATGACTTAACTATAAGTGAAAAACTCAAGTATTGTTATTAAATAAACACACTAAAATTTTTTTCCATGTGAATGCTCTTGCTGCTTGCAAGTTGCAGCACGCATCTAATTTTTATTTATTTTTAAATAGTTAGAAATGAGTACCTAAGGAAGTGCCATCAGACCACTTGGTAATTGCCGACATATTTGATTTGAGAATAGGAAATCAGGAATATTCAATCCAACATCATTGCGAACTTCATATCGCAAACTCAACTCCACTTCGGTGAACCCAGCTTCATTAGTGCAAGTATGATGTTTGGGTGTGGGTTTCCGTGAAAATTTCAAATTAGTTACAAATTGAATTTTGGTCTGATTTGGGCATGGGTTTCTTTCAAATATGTTCCTGAAGTTTTTTTTTTTTTTACACCATCAAGCCGTAGGATTGAGTTATTCCCTCCTGAGTTTCTTGTCAGTTTTTTTATTTCGATGCCAAGAGAAGGTATCTTCAAACTCTAGTTTTTTGATCTGTTTTATGTCATATTTTGATGTTAAAAGTTGTTTTCTAACAAAAAGTCATAAGTGGGTTACAAAACTTTAACAGAATTAATCTCAGGTGAGTAAAGTGTCAAATTTCAAATCACAGGTAGACAACATAAATTTTAGCCAAATCACAGGTGGGTAAGTTGTAATTTGCCCTAGTTATTTTCACAAATGTCTACACTCTCATTAGTTATTGACATAATTTACCTTAGACTAAACCTTATTGCCAATAGTTTCCTTTATGTAAAAACCAATCACCTAAATTTCAAACATTTAAAATTCTACTTCAACTAAAATTATATTGCCAAAAGTACCGGTAGTTTATCTTAAGTAAAACTCTGTTATTTAAGTTATAGAAATTTAAAATTTTACTCCAACTAAAATTCTATTACAAAAAATTTTAAGTAGTTCAAAATAAAATATAAAATTCCGATTATATATCATAATTTTATGTTTTAATATAATAAAATTTACACACCATGCTTATGCCAAGTATCTAAACTTTTAATAATTTTTTTGTAAGGTGACACTTTAAGATGGTTAATTTATTTTAGATAAACTTTCTGAAAGTTTCAAGTGGTTCACTAATATTAATATGATTTTCATTTATTTATATATAATTTTTAATTAAATTGTGCATCTCATGGGCAAAATATTAGTAATAATAAATAAAAATGTAACTTTTATATGAAAAGCAATCATCATAGTATTTAGGGTGTCCATAGGTCGGTCAAGGTCGAGTTTGGGGTCAAACCACTACTTGACTAGATCAACTCGGGTTTGGAATCACGCCTCCCGTCACCCATCATGGGTATATGGGACTTGGTCCACCACAACTTCACTACTCTAACAATCGAATCGGTCAAAACCACTAGGTTTGGTCGAGATTTCATCGATTATGGCGTAGCTCTAATTTCTGATGGAGATTTGATGGATTTCATTGTATTTGGTCAAGATCTTGGCAAAAAATGACAAAGTCTAACGGTGGTAATCGGTTAAAGTGGTTGGAGTCGGATTTTCTTGCAAAGGACCACCACTCAACCCGTGGTTGTCATGATTTTCTTGGCAAAAACCTACTATAGATTGCCACCTTGGTTGGATTAGTCAAACTTTAGTTCGGATACCTTCAAATCGGACAGTTTTGACGGGTCCAAGCCACAATTGGACACTCCTAATGATATTGCTGATATATATATATATACACACTTTTTTTTTTCTTTTTTGCAGCGGATAAGAAGAGACTAATAATAGGCCGCTTTTAACTGTTTTATTTATTTTTCAATAATAATTAGGCAGCTTTTAACTTTTTCTTTTTGGACAATGGACGTAAGTCCACGATGATCCAGGAACATTTCAATAATCTTGTGTAAATGTCCTCATTATCGGGACAAGAAAAGAGAAGCTACACAATGTACACACATGACAGAACCGTGTGTTTCTCTTCTATGCACTCATAGTCATTGTAATGCGTGGTCTAATTACCGTACACGTTTGTGATAATCTTGCAGTAAAATGCAATCTTCTCAACCCAAAAAAAGTAGTAAAATGTGGGGATGGTAATTCGTGTTCGCGTGATTAGTTCGTGTTGTATTGACGAATGATTATTCGATTATATAGGCCAACATTAACCCAACACGTTTATTAAACATGTCAAGATTCATCAACTCTAACACAACCTATTTATTAAACGGGTCAGTTGTGTCAATTCATTTATCAGATTTAATCAAATGAGTCAAGATTAATCAATCCTAACACAACCTGTTTATTAAACGGGTCAGTCGTGTCTATCTATTTATCAAATTTTATCAAAACGAAAAAAATATACAAATTTTAGTATTAACCAAATTTGTCTAAATTATGAAAAAAAAATTTAATATAAAATTCAGAACTAATGAGTAAATACATCACAAATAATCATTTAAAATTAAAACATATTTCAATATCACAAATAATCAATCACAATATGTTAAAGAAAATAAACCACAACAACTAATAAATTTATATACTTAGGGTTTGAAGGATATATTAGTAAAATATCATTTAATTAAACGGATCAGATGAATTTCATGGGTTGGAAACTAACTCGACTCGTTTATTAAATGGGTCAGTCATGTCAATTCGAATATGACACAAACTCATTAAGCTTCAACTCATAACCTACTAATTTTATGTCGTGTTCGCCGATCATGTCAAATTTTGCCACCCTTAGTAAAATGCAAGCATTAATGTTAATTTATATATATATATATATATATATATATATATATATATATATGTATGTATGTATGTATGTATGTATGTACTGAAATACAATTATTTCTTAAAAACTTTGAATATTTTTAATTGTATGAAAACAAATTATTCATTGAAGAGGAATAAATTTGTCGTTCATATGGACGGGCTTCTCCCTTGTATCTACTAGACGGACTTATGACTCGATACTGAACGGACTCAAACTGAGGTAGGATGTAGAGCCCAAGATAAATCTGGTCTTGATGGTTTCCAGCCTCCCCATAGGCCCAAAGTGGGATACTTGCGGCCCACACTACGTAAGAGAGTCCTAGTGTAAATAGAATTCTGATAACCGCATTTGTTTAAGGAAGGATCTTCTCTATATGGAAAAATACTTGTCTACTACGTTTAGGACTCTGTTAGGAGAATTCTTACAAGGAAAGACTTCAATTCCAAGTAAACAAATGCCAACTTTCGACTACTATAAAAGCCCCAATACCCTCACAAAACAAAGTACGCATAATTAACCCCTTTCTAGCACTCTAGAGTTATGAGAATACTTCTGACTTAACCTTCGGAGGGTATTTGGCCGGTACCACACCGGTGCTCTTCACAAGGTTTTCTCTTCTCTTTGTTGTGTAGGTTCACATTCGTGCGTGTTGGTGCCGGGAGGCTCATTGGTGAAAATCTTGACTTCATCAGTTGGCGCCGTCTGTGGGAATCTAGCTTATACGCGATTCATAAGCCGTATTATCACTTCCCGAACAAAAGAGTTGCATGGTACTCACACGCTTAATGGCAACCATCAACGACGTTCAAGGAGAAGAGCCCCCCACGACCGCCCTCGAGAGACAAGTTCGAACTCTTGCTGCGGCCGTGGAGCGCCTCACTAAGCAAAATAACGACCTGGAAGAACAGCTGCGTCAAAAGAACGTAGCACCAAACGACTTACAAGAAGACCAAGAAGGAAACAGCGCTGTGAGAAAAAACCAGGAGAGAGTTGAAGCCAGCCACGCCCCAACAGGAACAGAGAGACAGAACGTAAGTATGCCATCCCTCACAGATGCGACTCCTCCACATATTGTCGCAGAGATGCAAGCAATGAGAGAACAGATGGAGGTTATGATGAACGCGCTCAAAGGGCGAGTTTCTAGTGACCTTGACGATCTAGTCAATCGCACTGATTCACCCTTTACTGCGGCCGTGAACTCCTTCCCCCTGCCACACAAGTTTCGGATGCCGAATATTGATAGTTATGACGGACTGAAAGACCCTCTGGATCATCTAGAGACGTTCAAAACATTGATGCACCTTCAAGGGGTCGCGGATGAAATAATGTGCAGGGCATTCCCCACCACACTGAAAGGAGCCGCTAGGATCTGGTTTAGTCGGTTGACACCGAACTTTATCAGCACGTTCAAGGAATTAAGCGCCCAGTTCACGTCCCACTTCATCGGGAGACATAGGTACAAGAAATCGACGGCTTGCCTGATGAGCATCAGGCAGCGGGAGGACGAGATGTTGAGATCCTACATAACCCGCTTCAACAAGGAGGCACTCTCAATCGACGAAGCCAACGACAAGATACTGGTGGCAGCCTTCACGAACGGGTTGCGAAAGGGTAAATTTTTGTTCTCTATATACAAGAACGACCCGAAAACCATGACGGAGGTCCTCTACAGGGCAACGAAATACATGAATGCGGAAGACGCACTACTAGCAAGAGAGGATAAGCCGAGGAAGAGAGAACGACAGGAAGACACCCGACAGGAACAAGAGCGGAAAAGACTCAAAACTGGGGACCGAAGGGACGACCGACGATCCAAGCCCCAAGGAAGAAAGTTTACAAGCTTCACACCGTTGAACACCCCCGTAGACCAAGTCCTAATGCAGATTAAGGACGAAGAAGCTCTAACCTTTCCAGGAAAGCTCAAGAGCGATCCAAGCAAGCGGTCTAGAGATAGGTACTGCCGTTTTCACCGCGACCACGGACATGACACGTCTGACTGTTACGACCTGAAACAACAAATTGAAGCCCTTATCAGACAAGGAAAATTGCAAAAGTTCATAAGAAAGGAGAAGACGGATCCCCCACCTCAAGAACAGCAACCCCGAAGAGAGAATGAGCGTCCTAGACCCCCAGTCGGAGATATAAGGATGATAGTGGGTGGGACTGCAACAGCAGGATCATCCAAGAAGGCCCGGAAAACCTACCTACGAATGGTTCAGAACGTCCAGCTGACGGGCTCGGTTCAAAAGATAGCTCGTAGAGACAGCCCAATCATTGGGTTCTCAGAAGAAGATGCACGACGACTTCACCACCCACACGACGACGCCCTGGTCGTCACCCTACGAGTCGAGGAATATAACATGCACAGAGTATTGGTCGACAACGGCAGCTCGGCCGATATCCTATACTATCCCGCGTTCCAACAGATGATGATTAACAAGGAACGACTGATACCAACAAACGCCCCGCTAGTAGGGTTTGGAGGAACGAGAGTATTCCCGTTAGGAGCAATCACGCTTTCAGTGACGGTAGGAGATTACCCCCAGCAAATCACTCGAGACGTGACATTCTTGGTAGTTGACTGCTCATCCGCATACAACGCTATCATCAGACGACCAACTCTCAACGCATGGAAGGCGGCAACCTCAACATATCATCTGATGATTAAATTCCCCACTGAGTACGGGGTCGGGGAGTTACGAGGAAATCAGGTGGCTGCCCGTGAATGTTACTTGGCCATGATAGAGATGGAGGATCAATAGCAGGCGATGTGTATTGAAGAACAGCGACTCAAAGCTGAACCCGTCGAGGAACTGAAAGAGGTTGTTCTGGACGACTCAAGACCTGAACGAACGACAAGGATAGGGACCTCAGTCAGTCAGCCCGTGCAGCAGGCTCTCAAAGCGTTCCTCAAGATGAACCAGGACGTTTTCGCTTGGAGTCACGAAGATATGCCCGGGATCAGTCGCTCAGTCATGGTCCACAAACTGAATGTGAATCCCAAATTTTTGCCCGTAAGACAGAAAAAGCGAGTCTTCGCCCAAGAACGGGACCGGGCAATAGCAGAAGAAGTAAAAAAGCTACTCGAAGCGGACTTCATCCGAGAAGTATATTACCCCGACTGGTTGGCAAACGTTGTGATGGTCAAAAAGGCGAACGGAACATGGCGAATGTGCGTCGACTTCACGGACCTCAACAAGGCATGCCCAAAAGACAGCTATCCGTTACCTCGGATAGACACTCTGGTGGACTCAACGGCAAAACATCAACTCTTGAGCTTCATGGATGCTTTCTCCGGTTATAATCAGATCAAGATGGATAAAGCCGATCAGGAGAAGACCTCCTTTATCACAAGCCAAGGGCTTTTTTGCTACAAAGTAATGTCGTTCGGGCTCAAGAATGCAGGAGCGACATACCAAAGACTAATGAACAAAATTTTCGCGTACCAAATTAGGAGGAACGTGCAGGTGTACGTCGACGACATGCTCGTAAAAAGTCTTCTGGAGCAGGACCATCTTAGGGACCTACAGGAGACGTTCGACACCCTCAGATCATACAACATGAAGCTAAATCCGAATAAGTGCGTGTTCGGAGTGACGGCGGGAAAGTTCCTGGGATTCATGGTATCCCATAGAGGAATTGAGGTTAACCCAGAAAAGGTACAAGCCATCATAGAGCTAAAACCGCCAAAAACAGTGAAAGAGATGCAGAGCTTGAACGGAAAAATCGCGGCCTTAAACAGATTCGTCTCCAAAGCGACGGACAAATGTCTACCGTTTTTCCGCACCTTAAGAAAGGCCTTCGAATGGACGGAAGAATGTCAAAAAGCATTCGAAGACCTGAAAAAGTACCTCGCCTTTCCACCACTCCTCAGTCCGGCCGAACAAGGGGAAGACCTCTACCTATACTTAGCAGTCTCACAAGCAGCCGTCAGCGCGGCCCTGATAAGAGAAGAACAAGGCACCCAGCTACCCGTCTATTTCATAAGTAGGGGCTTTCGGGGGGCGGAAGAGAGATACCCTCAGATGGAGAAATTGGCCCTCGCACTGGTAACTGCGGCCAGAAAACTCAAGCCGTACTTCCAAGCTCATGCCATCATTGTCTTGACGGATCAACCTCTGAAGAAAGCCATGAGCAGCCCTGAGGCGGCCGGACGAATGGCTCTATGGGCAATAGAGCTAAGTCAGTTTGACATACAGTATCGACCGCAAACTGCGATAAAAGGCCAAGCCGTGGCAGACTTTATCGCTGAGTATACCCCGTTAGAAGACAAGGGGGCAGACACACTAAGAGAATGGAGTATCCACACTGACGGATCTTCAAACAGGCAATCTGGAGGAGTTGGGGTAATAATTCAAACCCCGGACGGGGACAAAATCGAATGTATGATCCGATTAGATTATGCAACCACAAACAACGAGGCCGAGTATGAGGCATTAATGGCAGGACTGGACCTCGCGGTAGCCGCAGGAGCTGAGGTCATGGTCATACATTGTGACTCCCAAGTGATAACAAGCCAAATTAACGGCATTTACGAATGCAAAAATGAAAGGATGAAAAAGTACCTAGAAAAGGTAAAGAATCGGATCAAGGGTCTCCAAGTCCGTTTCATTCAAATCCCAAGGGAGGAGAATGAATGCGCCGACCGTCTGGCAAAAGCAGCTTCAGCAGAGTCCCTGATGGTCCCTGAACAAGTATTGACGTTCATCCAAACATCCTTGATTATTGACGACGGAGTAGAAGTGCAAGAGGTGGGTTCGGAGAACGATTGGACCGCCCCACTTTTGGCCTACCTAAAGAAAGGCACACTCCCCGACGGAAGAGAAGCAGCCAGGAAGCTAAGGGTCCAAGCATCGCGATTTGTGCTAATCAAAGATATCTTGTACAAAAGGGGGTTCTCACGTCCACATCTGAGATGCTTGAATCGCGACGAAGCCAACTACGTAATGAGAGAAGTCCACGAGGGTATCTGTGGAAACCATTCAGGCGCTTGATCATTAGTTCACAAATTGATCCGAGCAGGGTACTACTGGCCAACAATGCAGAAGGACGCACAAGGGTATGTCAAGACATGCGACAAATGCCAGAGGTTCAGTAATTTAATCAAGCAGCCAACAGAGGAGTTGACACCCATGACGGCCCCATGGCCCTTCGCACAGTGGGGACTAGACTCATGGGCCCTTTCCCGACCGCACTAAGGCAACTAAAGTTTCTAGTGGTCGGCATCGACTACTTCACCAAATGGGTGGAGGCAGAGGCTCTGGCCACCATCACGGAGAAAAATATTCGAAGTTTCGTATGGAGAAATATTATCTGCCGGTACGGGATACCAAGAGTGCTTGTCTCTGACAATGGAAAACAGTTCGACAACAGCGCATTTAAGAACTTCTGTTCGGAGCTGGGTATCAAGAACCATTATTCTTCGCCCGCACACCCACAGGCCAATGGACAGGTCGAAGTCACGAACCGAACCTTACTCAAGATAATCAAGGCTCGGCTCGAGGGGGCAAAGGGCACCTGGCCGGACGAACTACCAAGCGTTTTATGGGCTTATCGAACAACTGTAAGAGTACCTACAGGAGAAACGCCATTTCGGCTAGCATATGGAACTGATGCGGTCATACCGGCAGAGATAGGGCTTACAAGCTATCGCGTGGAGAATTACAATGAGGATAACAATGAAGAAGCCATGCGACTCCAGTTAGATTTGGTGGACGAGGTCCGTACTACGGCAAAACGGAGGCTAGCGCGATACCAGAACCTAATGGCAAAATATTACAACTCCAAGGTCAAACAGAGAGACTTCCAGACCGATGATCTTGTGCTGAGAAAAGTGATGGGAGCTGCTAGAGACCCCTCTCAAGGAAAGCTCGGCCCCAACTGGGAAGGACCATATAGGATCTCTACATGGCACAGGAAAGGGACCTACCACCTTGAAACTCTGGACGGGCAGAAGCTCCAGCACCCATGGAACACAGAGCACCTACGGAGATACTACCAGTAGAGACGACGGCGTGAAGAACAACAACTATCTTTTTTATGGTTACTTTTAAGTTTTCAGCTACAATACGCCCGACGGGCACGATTTTTATTTTGATTTTTTGCTACAATAAGTTTTTAAGCCCAAGGGGGCAAGTACTTTCCTACCAATGCATGATTTTTATTCAGATTCAACTATGCCTACATACAATCTTAAGAGTATTAGGTCCGCCAATCAGACGGACAACCCCAAGGGGGGCTGAAAATCTTATCAAAATCCACAAAGTGGACGGATATCCCCAGGAGGGAAAAAACCTTGTCCGCAATATAGACGGACACCTATAAGAGTTAAAGTTTCATGAAGTCTATAAAGTGGACGAACGAGCCCACTAAGTGGACGGATATTCCCAGGAGGGAAAAAACCTTGTCCGCAATATAGACGGACACCTATAAGGGTTAAAGTTTCATGAAGTCTATAAAGTGGACGGACGAGCCCACTAAGTGGACGGATATTCCCAGGAGGGATAAAACCTTGTCCGCAATATAGACGGACACCTATAAGGGTCAAAATTTCATGAAGTCCATAAAGTGGATGGACGAGCCCACTAAGTGGACGGATATCCCCAGGAGGGATAAAAACCTTGTCCGCAACATAGACGAACACCTAAAAGGGAAAAAAGTTTCATGAAGTCCATATAGTGGACGGACGAGCCCATAAAGAGGACGGATTTCCCTAGAAGGGAAAACCTTGTCCGCAATATAGGCGGACACCCATAAGCCCGTCCACACAATGGGCAGACCATCTCAAGGCGAATAAAACCTTGTCCGTAATATAGACGGACACCCGTAAGCCCGTCTATTGTATGGACGGATCCTCTCAAGAGGATGGAAACCTTAAGCCTTGGATGGACGGATAAAAAGCCTACAAAGTGGACGAACTAGCTGTTCTGGTCAAAATTTGTTTAGATCCACAAAGTGGACGGACTACTCGCCACAGTTTAAAAACTAAATCCACAAAAGTAAACGGACTACCTGTCCGAGCTAAAGAACAGACAATTCGTCATGGTTAATAAACATTAGTCCACAAACAATGACGGATTACCCCTAGAATGATAAACCCCAGAACGGATAAAAGGGGCTAAACCCACCAGGTGGACGGATCATCCAAATAATGATAAATTGTTCAACATTTGTGAAAATGTGCTAAGGGTAAAACGGATAAAAATAGCAAATGAACAAAGCATCGATGAACGGATACGTTTGATTAAAAAAGAGTCGACGGAGTTAGCAAATGTAATGTTCTACTGTTACCCCAAAAACATGACGGGGAAATAAAGAAAAACACTTACAATAAAAACAAAAACTACAAAAACTACAAGTACTACAATCTATCCGTCCACGGCAGGAGCATCTTCCTTCTGTGCGTGACCTTGACCGTCCTGGGGACCAACCGTCTTACCATCCTGAGGGTCCTTGGCAGCTTCTTCGAACAGGTCGTCGGTATCCTCTGACTGGGCCGGCCGCGCAGAAGTATTCTCGGGGGCATCAACGTTGACGGTTGACAAGTCCAGATCAGGATGCAGGGCCTTAACCTGACGGACCGCATCATCAAAGCCGTCATTGTAAGAATCGCTGAGCTCAGATATAAGAGCCTCGGAGTCGCGATATTCCCGTATCGCGGTCTCCTTAGCCTGACGGACCTCAGCGTCCTTATTCGCCAGGGCCTCCCTCATGTCCTCCGCGAGTTTCATATACTCATCCCTGGCCGACTCCGTCATCTTGAGTTTTTTCTCCTGGCTGACCTTCCAGGATTTCAGCTCCAGTAACTCCTCCTCCGTCGTCTTGGCCTTAGCACGAAGACGGTCTATGGTCGTTTCGTGATTAAGGCACCGTCCCATTAGGCCCTTTGCCATGATCATTGCCTGAAACAAAGCACGAGTTAGAGAGAAAAAGGAATACAAAGTAGACGGACCAAATGGTGACGGATATATTACCTGAGCTATGCTAAAAAGGGTCGTCTCCCCCATTGCCTCCGTCGAGTGATTGCATAGGTCTTCATAATCTTCACAGGATATGATAGATGAAAGCTTCTCTAACGCGTACTTGGAATCTTCGCGGAGAAGGACGGGGGGCTTCTTTTGACTCTCGGACGGACCGGTCATCAAACCCTTACCGGCACCGTGTTTCACGGGGGCAACCATCTTAGTACCCTCGGCTAACAGGCCTATGACGGGCTCCAGAGGCACCTTTGGTTTCTTCGGCGCACGGTCTCCCTTAGACGGAAGCTTCCTTTTTTGTTTACTGGAGCCCGTCCCCATAGGGTCCGTTCCTGCTCCCTTATTCTTAGCCGCTTGAAGTCTAATGGCTGCCCTCCTCTTAGCGTCGTCCATCTCTGAAGAAAGACGGAGTGTCATGTGTAAGGTTTTTTTTAAAAAAAAAAAAAAAAAAAAGAGGGGACGGACTTACGCTGACGGGTGCGCTCTTCGTACTTGATCGCCGCCTGTGTTGGCTCTGGTCCGTCACAATACCAGAAAATAGTATTAAGATTGACGAGCTTAGTCCAGGTCCGTTCTTCTGGTTTGGTCTTAGAGAAAATTTTTTCCAAAAAGCCAAACTCCTCGAGAGTGACTTGTGGACGCCGACGGACTGCACAAAAAGCAGACGGACATTAGAACAGTGTTTAATGGATAAGCTAAATAAAGTTATTGCAGGACGGACTCATACCAGACTGATTTAATACGCCCCAAACTTTGTCAACAGGCATAAAATCCGTCTCCCCTGGATTACACATCCAACCATCGCCCTCGAGAAAAAAATATCTGCTCTTCCACTCTCTATTAGAATCTGGAGTCTCATATATTACCTTTAAGACGGAGCTCCTAGGTACGAAACTATACATCCCCCTGGACTTATCTATCTCATCAGGACGATAGCAGTGGAGGAACTCCCTTATCGTCAATCTCCTCGCACCGTCGGACATGGCTCCGTACAGTACCTCCATGGCTATAAAGACTCTCCATGCATTAGGGGATATCTGGCTGACGGATAGACCCAGGTATTTAAGGAGTTTGCGGTGCAGAGAACTCAAAGGGAACCTAAGACCAGCCTTAAGCATCTGCTCGTACACTCCTACATCGTCTACCCCCTCATAATAACATTTTTCTGACTTATAAGGTAGACGGATGGGGATGTGGTCTGGGATTTGGTAATTGGCTCTAAGGGTATTAAAATGTGCCTCCTTAATGGTAGATGTGAAGGCATTCACCGTCCATTCTGGGAGTATGATGAACTCCCTAAGTCCATCAGTTCCCACGACGGACTTAACGACTTGTTCTTCGTAGCCGTCATCGGAGCCCTCCTCCATCTCGACCACTTCTACATCCTTATTTATTGAGGACAGAGAAGTTGAAAACGAACTCTCGCTCAGATCGTCCTGGTCTTTATGACCTGACGGGTATACCTCTTTGTAGTCCGCCCCATCACGGACGACCGACTGGTTACTCGACGCACTAGACATGGCCTACATGTATAATGACAAAACCTAAGACTCTGACGGGTTTGGAAAGGGAGACGGGGGCATCGAAATACAACCAAAATGTAGACCAAAAAGTAAGCAGGGACGGATGAGAGTTGCTTACCAGGTATTGCAGGAACGATGCGACGGGTGCAAGATCTGGACGGATTGGTCTCTGACAGGAGTGACGGATGCGCTCTGACAATATATATTTTGGCAGAGAGAGTAGAAATGAAAGGGGGTGGATTGATATTTATAGAAAAGGTGCGCGGGAAACGAAGCGTCACCTCGTTCTAAGGCAACAGCCATTGAGGAAGCGACACGCGTCGGTCACCATAAAGGAGCTCTGATAGTCTGTCAGGGTACGGAGGGATACACGTAGCAATTTGCACGGACGGATGCTTTCCATCAGAAATGTTTTCTACCGTCACCCCCTGCGACCGTTTATTTATATTGAACGGACCCAGGGTGTGAGGAGGCAACTGAAGAGGAATAAATTTGTCGTTCATATGGACGGGCTTCTCCCTTGTATCTACTAGACGGACTTATGACTCGATACTGAACGGACTTAAACTGAGGTAGGATGTAGAGCCCAAGATAAATCTGGTCTTGATGGTTTCCAGCCTCCCCATAGGCCCAAAGTGGGATACTTGCGGCCCACACTACGTAAGAGAGTCCTAGTGTAAATAGAATTCTGATAACCGCATTTGTTTAAGGAAGGATCTTCTCTATATGGAAAAATACTTGTCTACTACGTTTAGGACTCTGTTAGGAGAATTCTTACAAGGAAAGACTTCAATTCCAAGTAAACAAAGGCCAACTTTCGACTACTATAAAAGCCCCAGTACCCTCACAAAACAAGGTACGCATAATTAACCCCTCTCTAGCACTCTAGAGTTGTGAGAATACTTTTGACTTAACCTTCGGAGGGTATTTGGCCGGTACCACACCGGTGCTCTTCACAAGGTTTTCTCTTCTCTTTGTTGTGTAAGTTCACATTCGTGCGTGTTGGTGCCGGGAGGCTCATTGGTGAAAATCTTGACTTCATCAGACGAATTTCATGGGTTGGAAACTAACCCGACTTGTTTATTAAATGAGTCAGTCATGTCAATTCGAATATGACACAAACTCATTAAGCTTCAACTCATAACCTGCTAATTTCATGTCGTGTTCGCCGATCATGTCAAATTTTGCCACCCTTAGGAAAATGCAAGCATTAATGTTAATTTATATATATATATATATATATATATATATATATATGTATGTATGTATGTATGTATGTATGTATGTACTGAAATACAATTATTTCTTAAAAACTTTGAATATTTTTAATTGTATGAAAACAAATTATTCATCAAAGAATATTAGTTACATAAAGCTGTAGACACGATATTTTCATAACAATTTCACAACAAATTTTGCCACCCCTAGTAAAATGCAAGCATTAATGTTTATATATATATATATGTATGTATGTATGTATGTATGTATGTATGTACGTGCGTATGTACGTACTAAAATACAAATATTTCTTAAAACTTTGAATATTTTTAATTGTATGAAAACAAATTATTCATCAAAGAATATTAGTTACATAAAGCTGCAGACACAATATTTTCATAATAATTTCACAACAAATTTTAAGTGACAAACTGGTAATAGTAGATAAAAAAAATTTATTTCAATGTTGGGCTCAAATAAGAACTAGTTAATTTGTCATCTATACTTTGTTATAAAATTGTTATGAAACTTTTTCCCCATAATACCACTCATAAGATAAATATTCTGATTCTATCACATCACTTTTAAATTTAAATTTAAAAATATTTTAATAGAAAGTAAAAAAGTTTTTAATTGAAATTATTTATACTCAGTTTTATAATTTTTTTTCAAGGAACTTAAAATTTCATACAAAAGAAAAGAAAAAAATTACATTTTAAATATGGAATAAAGTTTAGGTCTAGTACCTTCAATATTTTGGTCACGTTACAATAATGAGCTGTGATCAAATGTTCTCTTTCACATTCTCATAGCCAAGTCCTTAAATATCTCTTTCTCACCCAAAAAAAAAAAAGTCCTTAAATATTAGTCGAGCATTTTGAAGTTATGGCAAATAGTCAAATGCTCCCTTCCACATTCTCATATCAAACCGTAAGTGAATTGGGGTTTTATTTATATAAAATTTGCATTCGAAACCTCTAAAATTAATTTAATTGGTAAAAATATTACAATTTGGTCAATCACCAAGTCAGAGACGTGGTTACTACTACTAGTCTGTTGCGCGTTCAGCGGCGAAATTTTTTTAGTCCATCGTGGAGATCATCTTACCAATTCCTTGTGTTCCTTTCAACTATATAATAATATAACACCATCTATTTAAAATAAAAATTGACTTTAATCTAATCAAAATCCTAGTAATTTTAAATATTAAAAAAAAAAAAAAAAACCCTTCATGAAGACAACAACCATTACCACCATTGTCCGTCACCAACCCCGTCTCTCTCCACCATATCATAAAAGTACTGGCAATTCAAGATGTACACCACTCTAGTAAATTTTCACAACTTAAAACCCATTTTTCATAATTTTGATTTCATTTTCTGAAGTTTAAAATGTTAGATATCAAGAAATGTACCCTTAATATTACATAGTGTTTAGGGAGTGAGGGGCGGGAGAGCGGGGGCGGGAGATCTATATCCGATGCTAATGTGTCCATTAAGTGCCACCTCAATATCATATAATTATAATAATTCACATTAGTATTAATTTTTATTAGGGCAAATTAAACTTTTTCACTTTAAATTATCACCGTATACACTTATTAACATTTTCAATTTATATGATTGACCACCTCCCCAAATTTTAAAAATACATTACACTTAACATTTTACCACTTGTTTTGTTGTTAATTATGACAGAATTTAATATTGAAAGACAATTTATCCTTCTACCATCTATTTTGGAGAGATGGTTAAATTGGTGGATCAATTGTGTATTTTGATTGTTTAAGGGGTTAAGTGTAATTACTGTGAAAGGTTAGGATGAAAAAGTATGGTTCTCTCTCTCTCTCTCTCTCTCTCTCTCTCCACAACCTTGCTTTGCTAAAAACACAGAAACACCTTAACTTAATTGAACCATCATGAAATCCCAGATCAGACTCATGCAACTTCACTCCATCTAAAATCACTCAACTAAACCACAAGCTTAAACCCACTCTACTATACGCGGTGGCTCAGCCATCCAAACTCCTTGGCTAAAATCCCAATTGCCTCACCAATGAAACCCCAGCCATCATACCTCCTCAATTTCAATAGCCAATATAACTGATTTTTCTTATGAAACGAACATGATAGCCAATAATCATACTGGTTTTTTGTTGCTGCACTTGTCTAAGCTGGACGATAGGCCTATATCAATCATGATTTGTCCAAAATATTACAGATTTGTTAAGGATTTTGAGCAATAAACTGAATTTACAAAGGCTTTAGGACTTCATTTTGGGGTGGTTGACATTGTATTGAAATTTGATGGTTTTTTTGGCTACCCTATAGTTTCTACCCGGATGATTCACACATATATTAATATATGATTAGAGTATGGGAAGAGTTAAGTTAATGTCATTCTTAAGAAAAATAAATATACCCAAGTCTTCATCATGTAATATTATACAATATCAAAAAAAAATAAATGTTCATTTTTAATATCATCATTACATAATATAACATTTCATATTTAGTAAATGAGGGGGGAAAATATTCTTAATGAAGGAAAAAAAAAACATATCATATGTGAGTAAAATAGATAAGAAAAACACATTCTTAATGAAATAATAATAATAAAATATAATATGTAAGTAAAGTAATAAAAATAATGATTCGTTTATATACTAACTGAAATCACCATATCTAAAGGAATTTAGTGGAATGGACTGAAATGCAACGAGATGGAATAAAAATGTGATGCATACTAGTTAATTAATCAACTGGAATGAAAAATTCTAGTCATTCCGGGTCCAACTGAACGAAATTGATAACATTGGTATATAGAAGAAGATGGGTGGTTTGTGATGCTGTGGGTTAAAACAATGAGTGAAGGATAATTTTCAGGAGTGAGTTAAATGCTAAGGGTACAAATGCCACTGATTTGTATTAATAGATGAACGTTATTTGCAGGTCAATCTGCTTTGTCGAACAACCATTATGAATATGAATTATTGAGAATAAAAAAATTATGTTTTGCACCATATAGAGGTTGAAGGAGTTTTTCCTCAAAAAAAAAAAATATATATATATATATATATATATATATATATTTGAAGGAGTTATTTGAAGGTAAAGAATATCGTCTACTATTTGCATATTAATCTGCTCTCTTTTTTTCTTTTTCATTTTTAATAAAAAAGAATCAATCTGCTCTGTTGGATGTCCATTAAGAATATGATGTAGTGACAATACAAATTCCATTAAATTTGATTATGAAGTTGAAGATGCTATTTGCTAGGTGTAATTTTTTTTTTTTTTTTTTTTTGAGAAAATGCTAGGTGTAATTTGTAGGTGAAGAATATTATGATGTAGAATTTGAAGGTGTTATTTGAATTGAAATTAAAGTCGTATATACAATTCTCCGTGGACTCTCCAGCAAATAAGTTTAAAAAATTCTATGTTTAAAATCTAGCTTTTATAGTGTTAATTAAATTAAATAATCAATGGCTTTATAGTTTATACATAAACTCATGAGGTGTCAGGATTACATGTTGATCAAAAGAAATAGGCAATTAACCTATTGGGAAGATGAAAGGGGATTGATTTAGGATGGACCAATAGAAATCAGAAAACCTAAAGATGTTAAGTTTTTATGCTTTGGACCTTAGAAGGAAAATGCTTATAAAAAAAGTCGAAGTTCGATGGCCATTTAGCACGCTAGAAGGCGAAATGCTTATCAGAATAGTGTGATGTCTGATGGTCAAGGGCCCTAGATTTCATCTTTGCCGAGTATGGAATATGTGTGTTTGACGGTAGGTTGGTTATATTTGTTAGGATGTGTGCCCTTAAATCTATTATATGATACTATATATGACTTTATATATGACTTAATATTGTAATTAATAAAGTTGTTTTATTATTATATAAAATAATGGTAACATGAATATTTGGAGATTATCATATAATCCATGAGATGTATAGTATGTGATTTATGTGAAAAGTCACAGAATATATAAATCACAAGTTCTTTGTAAACTTAGAATTATAGTTTGTAGTCGGTGATGAAATTGAACATTTCATCTGCAAAAACTATAACATATCAACTAAGATGATTTGTTTTGATCACGGAAGTGGAGACTTCTAGTTGGTATGTTAATATGTTTTAAGAGTTAAGACATATTGAACTGGACTGTTGTGAGATTTATTATTCTCCTAACGACTGTCAAATAAATAATAAATTTCACAACTTCTATTTGCATGAACTCTTAATCCTGAGAAAATAATGGATCTGATCATAAAAATAGGTTGTTTTGATATATCAGGAGTGAGATCTAAAGTCACGATTAAAACCTTAGTATATTGGGCAACCTTATTTAATGTTGATGGAACATATATTCTCAAGATGGAATTCATAATCTCTTAATGGAGATATAAAATATTCACTTGAGATAAGTTTAATGGGTTTGGTTATTCAGAGTGTTAGGCCTAACCACTTTAGTAAGGAGTTACTAAAGTATATATTTATGAAATTGGATTTCATAAATATATGATGTATAACTTAAAGAATTAAACCGAGTACTCAATGATTAAGATGTAGCAATCTTCAAAGTGGCAGTCTACATTCATGACTTTGTATTACTACGAATATTTTATGAAGGGATTGAATGTATAATAAAATCTTAGGATATAATTTATTAATAAGGCCTAGAGTGCAATTATATTTATATAGTAGTATTAAATATAATTAATGGAAACTTTGGACTTGTCAAGTGTTGACAGAAAAGCCCAAGGCCTATTAGAGCTAGTGTCTTATTAGTCCCTTTTGGTCCCACTCCAAGCCACACACTAAAACCCAATTGAAAATGCCCAATTGGACAGCCCAATTAGATAATCAGTTAGTTATAAAAGGAGAAACATACAGAATTTTATTTTAAGATGAAACATCATTGTGAAATGATGTGTATGTGTGAGTGAAACCACTCGATTATTCTCCTTGAAAACTGATTGAGAGACCACACTTCTTGGGCATAAAGTGAAATTGGAGTGAAGATTAAAAGTGTTCCCAAGTACTTCTAATCTTTTGTTTTGAATTTCACCACACCAAGGTATGCTATCTTGCTTTTAAATTCTGAAATTTACATAGTGCATATTATTAATCATGAATGAAATAGATTTATGTTTGTTACTTTAGCTGTGTATTTTGTATGAGATACAAAACCAGATTTTCCAACAATATTAACTTTACCAACGAAATTTGATTCATGAATATAATTAGAAAGATGATTAAATTTATGATTTTTTATTGTCGATAATTCAATATGGTTATAATAAGAAATGAGAGATTTGAACATTATATGTCTTCAACACTTCAGGATGTGTCAATCAGTTAAATTAAAAATAGGGACGGAACCAGGATTCAAACATATGGGGGCCAGCCAAAGTCTTTTGTTTGAAGATTTTTAGAAGGTGGAATATCAACACTAGAGGTTGGCAACACAATCTCATCATTATTAGGTTTTTAACTTTTTGTATTTTTTCTTTTGAAAAAAATTAAACAATGTAGTTAATTTACTATGATCTACAAATTAAATAAAATTCATATTAATTATAGGGATTTATTATGGTTTTAAAAATTGAATTGGACAAGGAACTAAAAATGAGAAGTTCTTGGTTTTTTTTTTTTTTTTTTTTTTCCAAAAGGGATCAAATCGGTGACATCATATTATAATAATGTAATTAATATTATAAATACATAAAATTTTGGTTTTATACTTTTTACATTATTCTAAACTAGTTTGTAACCCCATGCATATGCATGGATACAATTAAAAATATACAATAAGATGCATAATATAATTCCTATATATATAATTGAAATACTATTGATAGTCATTTTTAAATTTTGTTAAATCTTTAAAAAAAAAATTCTAAGGATATTATTAGATATAAAATGTAAATTGTCCATTTTTTTACCTTTTAGGTTTGGGGGTGAGTATCATTTACTCAAACCTCAAGGAATGAGAGTGTAATTTGCGCATAAATATATATATATATATATGATGTGATGTGATGTGATGTGATGGTATAATAGATACATAAATTTTGAAAAAAGAAAAAGAAAAAAAATCATATTTATTAGAAAAATGTTTGGCTCTAAGGGTCTGTTTGGTTAGGCATTTTGAGAGCTTAAAAAAGTGTTTTTAAACTCAAAACTTTGTTTTACAATCACAGTTTCTTGTAGAGCATTTTGAACTCAAAACACTCATTTTCAACAGTTTATACAAATGCATCCTAAACACGTTTTGAGCTATTTTTGCCAACAAATTACGTAGTTAATTATAAAACTATCAATGTGTATTACTTAAATAAATCACATGACTATTTAAAAAGTTAGATAACTAAAACTATACACACGAGAGGTGAGGGAAGGGACCTTGGCCCCTTTTGACTTTTCAAAATTCCTCCCTCCTTCTTGTATTTTTGGGGGGAAAAAAATTGTGTACATGACATTTAAAAAAATTTTAATATACCGTATGTAATTTAATTATGTTCTATTTTTATTAAATTAACTTGTATATTTTTAGACATGTCGAAACTTACTCTCTCTTCTTTTTTTGTTTTTTTTTTTCTGAAGATAGGCTTATATGATGTAAATTTGTTTTTAAGTAAAAAAATATCATATGTTAAATCAAAATTACAAATATTTTTCATGTATAAGCAATAAATAAATATAATTGTGGGTTATAATTAATTCAATTGGTAAAATCTTTGATGTTTAAATAAGAGATTTAGGATTCAATCCCTACTTACACTAAACATTAATTGATGTATTAGTTTAATGATAAAAAAACTATCATCAAGAGCGGACACCATAAGTTAAAACTAAATATATATATATATATATATATATATATATATATATATATATATAATATACTTATAAAAAATAAATATAATGAGCGCACGTACACATACACACGCATATATATATATATATATATATACTGAAAAAAAATTTCTACTTTCATATAAATCACCACCCTTTTTTTCTCACAATTTATAATCAACCGCATCAAATAACTATAAAAATGAGTGTAAAACTATATGGTAAAACATTCACCTAAAAAATAAAAACTTTTTCTCTCCCAAGTAGGAGTCCCTCTCTCTGGACCGTAGGTTCCAGATTTCCCTAGAGAGTCCTGTCTCTTGTTTCTCTCTGGACGATTTGGGTTCCAGAATCTCCCTCTCGGCGCAAGGCTTGGCTTTCCGGCTGGGTGGTTGCTCGAGTCTCTTTGGCGGAAGCGCGACTCGTTTGGCCTTTCCGATTCTGAACTTTCCGATCCGGGCATCCTGTTGCTGAACTTTTCGTTCTGGGTCACTCTGATCTCAGACGTTCATGGGCCTTCCTTCTTCTCCGGGGGTTTCCCTGATGGTAATCAATTTCCTGGAGGCTAAATGACCCAAAGCTCTGTAAATGTTGGTGATTTGGGCAAAGGAGACTACCACTAGACAACTGTGAGTAGCTCTAATTGATTTAGTTTTTCATTATTGCTTGATGCTCTGTTTATATCCCTGCATATTTCTACTCTTTATTGGATATGCTTTGCATGGTATATGGTATGGTATGAATCCCATAAGCTGGAACTGTCGGGGATTGGGGAACCCCCGGTCAGTTAGGGCGCTGCAAAATTTGGTGCGGCGTTGGAACCCCAAAATTGTCTTTCTTATGGAGACAAAATCAAGGAAGAATCGTATGGAGAGAATAAAGAACAGAATTGGCTTTGCAAATGGTTTGATAGTTCCTAGTGTTGGCAGAAGTGGGGGTATTGCTCTTCTCTGGGCTAGGGAAATTAATTTAGAGGTTAAAAGCTACACAAGATTCCACATTGATGCTGTAATTTCGGAGTCTAACAGTGAATTCAAATGGAGATTAACTGGCTTCTATGGCCATCCAGAGACACAGAAACGATATGAATCTTGGCATCTTTTGGCTTTTCTCAATAACCAATTCCAACTTCCTTGGCTCTGTCTTGGTGATTTTAACGAAATTCTTTCAATGGATGAGAAACTCGGGGGGGCTTGCCGCACCCAGCATCAGATGGATGGTTTTAGGGGAATAGTAAATTATTGCGGCTTTCATGATTTGGGTTATTGTGGTCCAGATTTCACATGGAGTAACATGCAGGGGGGAGAAAATAGAATTTGCCTCAGATTAGATAGGGCCTTGGCTACCACTGAGTGGTCAGCTCGTTTTGGAGAGATGAAGGTCTACCATTTGGTGGATTCCTCCTCAGACCACTGTGCATTACTTATTACTGATCCCAGAACTAGGAATCAATCAAAGAATAGGCGGTTCCATTTTGAAGCTCAGTGGACTAAAAGAGAGGATTGTAGAGCCATTGTCGAGGCCACTTGGGGTGTTGGTGTGGATCTTAGCACTCCGAACGGCATATCGGAAAATCTCAAAAGTTGTGCTGCTGAACTTTCTAAATGGAGTTCCGAGGTATATGGGCAAATTCCAAAGAAAATTCAGGATAAAAGGAATGCGTTGAATGCCCTAGTCCTCCGTGAAAAGGATGAAGATCTGAGTTTGGAAATTAATAAGCTGAGGGGAGAAATTAATGATCTATTGGATGATGAAGAAATTTATTGGGGACAAAGGGCAAAAGCCCATTGGCTTAAAGAGGGGGATAGAAACACTAAGTTTTTCCACGCGCAAGCTTCGGAAAGGAGAAGTCAGAATACTATTCTGGGTATTTGGGATGAACAGGGAAGGTGGTGTGATGACAAAGAAAGTATTGCCCGGGCTGCCATATCTTATTTTGAGAATATATACAGCTCATCTCATCCAAACAATACTGAGATTGTAGCTAATGCAATTCTTCCCAAGGTGACAGCTGAAATGAATGAAAGTATAACAAGAGAATTCACCAGGGAGGAAGTGGTAGATGCTCTAAAACAAATCCATCCCACCAAGGCCCCTGGACCAGACGGTATGTCCGCTGCTTTTTTCCAGAAATATTGGGGTATCATTGGCAACAATGTTACTAATATGGTCCTAAACGTCCTTAACCACAACATTCCCATACCTGAGCTCAATAAGACTAATATCTCCCTAATCCCGAAAATTAATAACCCCAAAAGAATGACCGACTTTCGTCCCATCAGCCTATGTAATGTAGTCTATAAGCTCATCTCAAAAATTCTTGCCAACCGCCTAAAAGCTCTACTACCCCACATTATATCAGAAAACCAAAGTGCCTTCACCTCAGACAGACTCATTACTGATAATGTGTTAGTAGCTTTTGAGTTGATGCATTATCTAGATCACAAAACAGCTGGGAAGGAGAGTTATATGGCTGTCAAGCTGGACATGAGTAAGGCATTTGATCGGGTTGAATGGAGTTTTATCTCCAAGGTTATGGAAAAAATGGGGTTTTGCAACAGGTGGATCGACTTGGTCTTGCAATGCATTACCTCGGTAACTTACTCTGTCCTAATTAATGGTGTAGCCTACGGAAACATCTCTCCCACTAGAGGTCTCCGTCAAGGGGACCCTCTCTCCCCTAGTTTGTTTTTGCTTTGTGCCGAAGGCCTTTCAGCACTCTTCCACCAGGCAGCAAGGAACCAACTCATCACTGGCATCTCCATTTGTAGGGGCTGCCCAAAGGTGACCCACCTTTTCTTTGCTGACGACAGCATCCTCTTTTGTAAAGCAACATTGGATGAATGCCAAAAGTTAAAATCAATCCTGTTGGAGTATGAAGATGCTTCGGGTCAAAAAGTTAATACAGAGAAATCCTCCATTTTTTTTAGCCCCAATACAGCCCAAGAAACTAGAGAATGCATTTTTAACATTTTGGGACCTATGCAAGACTCGAGGCATACTAAATATCTTGGCCTCCCATCTTTTATTGGTAGGTCTAAGAATCAAGTCTTTGCAATCCTAAAGGAGAGGGTTGGGAAAAAATTAGCGGGCTGGAAAGGCAAGCTTCTATCTATGGGGGGGAAAGAAATCCTCATCAAGGCCGTGGCACAAGCAATTCCAACTTATACTATGAGTTGCTTTCTTCTCCCACAAAGCCTTTGTCATGATTTGGAAAGAATGATGAAAAACTTCTGGTGGGGACAAAGGCAGCAGGAAACAAAGATTAGTTGGGTTAGCTGGAAAAGATTATGCACTTCAAAGACAGATGGTGGCTTGGGGTTTAGGAATTTGCAAGCCTTTAACCAGGCAATGCTGGCAAAACAAGTTTGGAGGATTCTCTCTAATCCGAACTCGTTAGTGAGCCGTGTGCTTAAAGCCAGGTACTTCCCCACTGGCGATTTACTAAATGCAAAGCTTGGCGCTTCCCCCTCCTATTCCTGGAGGAGTATTCACAGTAGCTTAGAAATTATTAGATGTGGAACCCGGTGGAGAGTTGGGAATGGGAAACAAATCCATATATGGGAGGATAGATGGCTCCCAACGCCTTCCACTTACAAGGTCATCTCCCCTCAAAACCATAACCTCGAATTCCCAATGGTCTCCTCCCTCATTGATCCGGTGACTAAATGGTGGAGAATAGATGTTCTTCGTGCTACTTTTCTTCCCTTTGAAGTTGAGACCATCTTGAAGATACCACTGAGCCACAACCTACCCGAGGATAAGATTATTTGGATTGGGAATAAGAGAGGTGAATTTACGGTGAAAAGTGCCTATCACATAGCTTACAATTTGGCTAAACCAACGGTGGTGGGTGAATGTTCCTCCGGAGACCCTTGTAGATTGCTTTGGAGAAAACTTTGGCATTTAAGCCTTCCAGCAAAAGTAAAAATCTTTGCTTGGAGGGCTTGTGTTAATGGACTCCCTACCCTTGAAAATATGAGCAAAAGAGGAATTCAGAGCAATAATGCCTGCCCTAGTTGTGGCTTGGAAATTGAAGATATCAATCATGCTCTCCTTCATTGTGAAGCTGCCTCTTCAGTTTGGAATCTCTGGGCTGACCTTTCCTGCCCTTTGGGTCTCATGTGGTCCTTTCTAGACATGGTTTTGCATCTTCTCCAATCAAATGCCTCACAGTTAGAATTATTTTTTGTGTTATCTTGGGCTATTTGGTCTAATAGAAATAAATTGGTGCATGATGATTCCCCTCTTCCCCCTTCTCAGGTGTGGCAGCTAGCAACCCGCACTTTAGAGGATTTTAGAAAGGCCAATTCTTTGGCTCTAATCCCTCCAAGTCATCCTTCATCCAGATGGGAAACTCCTCCTTTGGGAGTGTTCAAAATCAATGTTGACGGGGCTACCTCAGATCTGGGGAAGAACTCCAGCATTGGAGTAATCATTAGGGACAGCAATGGACATGTTGTGGCAGCCCTTAGTAAATTTCTTCAAGGCAGATTTGCTGCAGATCAGGTTGAAGCTATGGCTGTGGAACAAGGCGTCTTACTGGCTCAGGAGATGCAGCTGTCAAGAGTCATTGTGGAGAGTGATGCTCTTGCTGTGATTCAAGCTATTAATGACAATTCCACAGGTAGTGACTTGGAACACATTCTACAGGAAGTTCTTCTGGTGAGTGAGAGCTTTGAAAGCTGTATTTTTAAACACTTGAGTAGAGATTTTAATGCTGTTGCGCATGAGCTGGCTCAGCTTGCGCGTAGAACTGAATCTTCTTGCTTGTGGAATGGGGTTATTCCACCTGTGGTGTCTAGGCTAGTGCAACTGGATTTACTAGAGATGGTTTAGCTCCTGTTGTTTTGTAGCCAGTTGTGGTCTTCGTCTATTGCTGTACTCTTTGCTGGTTTCTTTGTTATAAAAGCTTCCTCTTCAAAAAAAATATAAAAATGAGTGTAAAACTAGACGTAAGCCTTACCCTTTTGTCTTAAATAAAACATTCTTCGGAGGGCTGCGGAGGAACAATTCTATTCAGATGGTGACGTGATCAATTACCCAATCATTATGGCATGAAGAATGAATTTCTTCTTATCCAAAAAAAAAAAAAAGAATGAATTTCTGGCCGTCCGATCTTATATGACGTTGCAAATTACAGAATCTATTGTACGATATATTGACCTTTCTCTTGAACCAATGGGTTTAATCATTAATGACAGAAGAAGCAACAAAGAACTGAGTCTGAGTGGCCAAAACAAAATATATTTAAATTTAAATTAAAAAAATCCCCAGTCCCCAATCCACGGTCCAAAAGTGGCAAAGTCGCAACTCGCAACTCCCAAAAAAAAAACTCCCAAATAGTAACACATTTATTGGGTCTCACGTTACAATTTTTTTTTTTTTTTTGGTTGAAAATGTCTCATTTTATAATTTGAACTGCTCATCTTCCGCCGGATTTTAATGGGAAGGTTTTGGTTTTTTATTCTCTTTATTTATTTTACTTGAATTTAAGTTAGTTCAATTATAAAGTTTCTTAATATGGAATAAGAAATCTAATATTCAAATTCCTTTACATAAAAAATTAATTAGTATTTTAAAATTTTATCATATTTAATTTAAACAAAATTATTTATTTTATTCATGATACGGTGTCTATGTTTTATTTTGATAGGAGATACGCTTGTCTTGTCTTTATGGTTGTATTAAATATTGAGATACTGTGATTATAAGACATGCGTCCATATTGTACCAAAATTTTAATATTTGTAGGTGAACTTGAAAATAATTAATTATAGTGATTTGATGATATGTAGGCATTACACGGATTTCTGTTGGGAAGCATACAAGGCCCTTCTTTCCGTTAGATACAGAGGACTCAAGGTGTTATGGAATTTAAAACGACTATTTTAAGTTAGGTTTATTTTTATAGTTTGAATATTAATAAAAAATTTATTTAATTTTTTTTATATAACATCTATTTTTTTTATGCAAAATACTAAATTAAAATGAATCTATCGTATTACTCAATAATTATATAACTAAAAATAAATAAATATTATCTATTAAGTGAAGCAACCAAATTCTAAAAAATTATGATTGAAAATTTTAATAAAATTACATACTTAATATTTCAACATAAAATTTGAATATAAATTTATTTACCAGTGGGAGATTAATGAGTTCTTTCATTATTTGTGTGTAGAAAATTAATGAGTTCTACACTCTAAAACTGATAAAAACGAATAGTCATTGCCACATCAAATGAAAGTATTTTTCTTTTTTCAATTTTTCCTTAATAAAAAAATTACTTTTTATTTTTTGGCGAATATTTGAGGCTTAATTAATACCTTCCATTGGTACATGGATATCTCTATTGGTGAAAATTTGGATGCTTTTTTCATTGGGGGCTTAAGCGGTTGCCTACTTGCTAAAATCTTAGGTGAGACCTAGCATTGGTAGCAAATTACCTAAAATAGGGCAAGAGGTGAATATGGGTAATAAAAACCAAAAAACACCTAAAAATATACTTGCATTAGAGTATTCGCATAAACTTGTACAAAAATTTATGTATATTTTTAGCATAAGAGCCTACTTTTTTTATTTTACATACTTCTTACATCAAATTATTTATATTGCATTACATTTTAATTAAAATATAAGAAAATTTAATTGTTTCTCTTTCTTCACACGCAACAACTATCATTCACTATTTTTCTTTATCTTCATTACATGTAAAGAAAGAATAAAAAATTAAATGCAAAATGAATATTGTCACTGTAAATTTACTTGGTTCCTGTAGCAATTATGTATTTTTTTTATACAACTTTGCATGACCTGGTTTATGTAAAATTTAGGCTTGTTGGCTAAAATATGGTACTTTTTCTATTATACAATCACTAATAAAAGCGCTCTTAACTTACATATTTCCCTTCCAAGATAAGTTTTAATTACACAATGGCTCACTATTTTAGAGAGTATTGTTCATTCCCTAAACATTTATTATTATTATTGTTTTTGTGTCTTGATAACTATAATAAAGTAAAGTGGATGTTTTTAAAAGTGAGAGGAATAATATAAAATTGATGAAGAAAAAAAAAAAAATATATATATATATATATAATAGGGTTTATAAGTAATCTAAAGTAAATGAAAAGAAAAAGTAGTTAGCTAAAATAGAAAAAAGTATGTTCTTATTTTAAAATATGGAGAAAAATTAAGTAATCTACTACCAATGCTTATGAGCTAATAACAACTATTCTGTCTTCCCGTCCTCTCCCATGGGTGGGTTTGTGTGTGCTTGCTATTGGTTTTGTAACTTTGTATAATTTTGAGGGGATTTTTTTTTTTTTTTTTGGAAATATAAAATTTTTTTACTATTAAAAATAGAATTTTGGGGAAAGTATTTTTGAGAATGAGAAAAGCTTATTTAGTTAGAGCATTCAAATCATCTCTGGGTACTACAGTAACAACTCATCTAAAAATTCATATTTATTTAGTTAGAGCATTCAAATCAACTCATACAAAAAATTTTGTTTATTTTAGCATAAAAACCTACATTTTCCATTTTACATAATCACTTTATAAAAAATATCCACATCATATCATCTATTCTAAACTCTATTTCATTAAAATATCAATTTTTTTTAATTGTTTCTCTTTTTCACACACAACAATCATCATTCGCTATCTTTAAATTCTTCATTCTCGGGATATGTAAAAATAAATAAATAAATAAATGTAAAATGAATAGTGTTAATGTAAATTTACACGTTTACTAGGCAACTTTGCAAATTTACATATCTTTAACTTAACTAATGTGGGTGATTTTGGAACATAGATGTGTAAAATTGAGTTATTTTTCTATTTTTTATTGCCTGGTGCAAATACTTTAAGTAAAGTATATTTGTACTTTGCATAACTTTTTATCCCTTTTAAGAGCATTAGCATTTAGGGGGTGTAAAATCCCCCAAATTGCTATTTTAAACCATCAAATCACCAAAAGCAAGCATTACCCAGATTGCTATTTCTAAAAAAATTTGCAACCTAGCTACATCATGTTGTTACTTTTAGAAAATATTGTTCATGGTCTGTAAACATAATTTTTTTTTTTTTATTAACCTCTCACTCACACTCTCTCTTCTTTATATTGTTCATGATTTGTAGATTTATATTATTTAAAAAAATTGGGATGTTGGATGAATTATGAAATTCTATAGTGAAATAGATAAATTAACTTTTTTGAGTATAAAATGGCAATTTTTTCAAGTGCTCAGATGCCAATGCTCATAAACTTCTTAATTTCGATTTGAACCTGAGCTATTATTTGGTGAGAACAGGAGATATCTCTCAGCGCATATGTTATTGGTTTTGGGTCAAACTAAGTACAAAAAACATAATTCTTAAAATTGCGATTACATTGGGCTTTATCTCAGCTCACTCCAGGCCCACAATGTTTTACTGTAGAATATGGATTTTGGAGAATGAACATTAATAAGTTTCTTAAACCCACCCCACAGTAAATCCAGCCCAACATTCTGTGAGATCATCCAAGCCCACACAGATTAAAAAATATCTGCTGTGAAAGATCCCTTATAAATAATGGAAAACATTTGGGGACCATTCGGTATGTATTGGGTCTGGGCTCAAATAATGGGACCAGGCCCTACAGGGACTAGCCTAGCCTTCCCTAGCCTTTTGCTTGTTCAACGACAACTTGGTTCACATCACCAAAGAGTGAAGTTGTACAATGGAATGGGTGGACAAGAAAATTTATTAACCTCTTTATTGGATAAACTGCAATATTCTTTTAACAAGAAAAGAAGCAAAACTACAAATATAAAAAGCCCGTTAGGAGCAATTCCATTCCAGATAATCACAACCACAACCACTATTGTAACTTCAGGAGTTGATTACTCCCTCCGTTCCATTTTTTTTGTCCTCTATTTCATTTTGAGATGTCCCAAAATATTGTCCTGTTTCTAAAAATAAAAGTCATTAATTTACTAATATTCCTATTATACTCCTATTAATTTACTAATTCAATTTTTTGATAAATTTTTTTAAGGATGGTTTTGGAAACTTATATATTTTTAAAATGTAGACAAGACAATAAATGATGTTCCCTTAAAAAATTTGACTTTTCAAACAGGACAAAAAAAGTGGGACGGAGAGAGTATTATTTATTACTATATAATTTTGTAAGAATAATGTTAAAGATATAAACTATTTTACAAAAATTTTACAAATTGCTAATGTGGTGAATAATTATTGATAAATAAAAATGTGATATTAATGGTGGGTTTAGATGAAAACCAATAAGAGGTTGGCCACATCAACATTTTGTAAAAATATTGTAAAATAGTTTGTGATTGTAGCATTAAAGTGACATTTATAGTAGTTTGAATTTTATGCATTTCATTATGGGTCTAGTTAATGGTACTCTAAGGACATTGGTTAATGGACAATATTAAGAAAGTTTTAATATCACTTTTATGATAAATATAAAAAATAGTTTAAAAAATCATCATAGGGAGGAAAAGGCTGTTTGGATATGATGGAAACTGAGTTATATAGCTCAGTTTTCATCACCCATAATCCAAATATTGTGAGACCCACAGAAAAAAGTGTTTAGCTTGGTTTTTTAGTGTTGTTTCCATCACTCAAAACTCAAAAACTTGAGTTTGGGTGATGGAAACCAAGAACAAAAATTTTGTGTTTCCAAAAGTTCAAAACTGATTTTTAGTGACAGTTTGGTAAATAGAGTGACTTCGTGGGATCCATGTGCAGTGCATTGTCAAATCATCTTAAGTCACGTTGATATTACCATTGCTCTCCTCATTTTAGTTCATTTCTTCCCCTAACTTTTCCGCAACACTTTCCCTCTTTCCCACTTCCCTCTATTTGCCTCCTCTCGCATTTTTTCTTCTTCATTTCCAGCGGCATATGAGAATCTGAACCGAAGCACTAAAACCACCTGAGATGAACACTTCGTGATTGAAAAAAAAAATATTGAGGAGTGTCAGAATCTTCACCGGTGACATTAAGCTTTGTCACCGTTAGCTTTCCCTAACAGGCCCTTATTTTCATGATCTTCTCCCAGGTGCAAACTATCTCTCTCTCCTTCTCCATTTTCCATGTCCACTATCAAATTTGTTCATTTTAATTTCTGTTTTATGAATTTTTTTTGGTAGTCTACTTTGGATGTTAAAATGGGTTTTTCCCGTGGACTAATGTTGATGACCCTTTTAGTTTTTACTAGTAACTACTTGCTCCATGTGAAAATCAAAGGAAAATAAACTTAAATCTCAAAACTTATATATCTTTCCTTACATATCCTTTGTTTCATTCTGAAGAAATGAAACATTTAACTCAAAAATTTTCTATTTTTCTCTTTTAATTGACCAAATTGGACCCTTTTAACTTCTAATGTAAAGGCTTAAGCTTTATTTTCCCTATCTTTTCTCAAAAATCAAATAGGTTCCTACCGTAGGGGCTCACTTCATTATCTATAAACTTTTCTTTTTGTTATTTTATCATTAGAGAGCTGCCACTGCAAATGCCATTAGCATTATCTGCATTAGCTGCTTTGCTAGCTCTTGCCCTTGCTAGTCCATCTAAAATAGAGGCCAAATGCATTTAGCTGCTCTGCTTTTGCCATTGCATCAGCTACTCTGCACCAGCTGCTCTGCTTATACACATGCTTTGGGCATTTGGAGAAGGATATGCGAAGCTGTTGGTTTGGATATTTGTTAGTTTGTGTGCCCCATAAAATTTTATAACAAAATTTGTGTGCTTGTGCTGTAGTTTGTGTGCTCTATAAAATTTTAAACAAAATTTGTGTGCTTGTGCTGTAGTTTGTGTGCTCCATAAAATTTTAAACAGAATTTGTGTGCTTGTGCTATAGTTTGTGCGCTTTTGCTGTACTGCGACATATTAGAATTAATGCAAAAATGAAAAAAAATGGATGTTTTACATTACTGATAACACGGATTCCATGTAATTAATCAAAGTCAGTGTGGTTCTAATATATATTTGTCCAAAGATGAATGACTTTTATATATTTCCTTTGATAAGCATTTGACATTGTACAAACTTAAATTACCACCAAGTACAATCCAATAATGTATAATATTAATTTTCCTTTTCTTAGAATATGATATTGTGTGGCAGATTGTTAAAGCTTCATGATCACATGATCAGCTCCCTGCCCCTTGCTTCTGCATGATAAATATAATTTCCAACACTTTTATTTCAAGAATTTGTCATTATATAATTACTTCTATATAATCACCCCCCCCCCCCCCCCCCCCCAGCTTGCAGTTGCAGGTAAAGATGAGATGGTTTACACCTCACCCTTTTATTCCACAATATACCAATAAAGGATCCAAGTGGCCCTTTATAAAACTATATATATTAACATATGCAATTGTGTTGAGATATTTGTATTTGATGGTACATGAAACTCAGGACGCAGACAACAAAATGTGGCCTCTTCACATTGAAACTCATGCCAACGTACACAGGCTGAGGGTTTCCTTGGTCTTTATTTTCCAAAAATAGATTTTTTGCTCATTAAAGATTTATATTTTCTATTTTAACACCTCTCAAGTCAATTTGTAATTTGACTGGCCCTAAACCAAACTTGGGTCTTAAAATTTCGGCATCATTGGAGAACATGGGTCAAAGTCGTTAGGGGTACAAAATGCGGTGCCTACATATGGCAAACACCTTTGTCTCATCCAAGATCCCCAAACCTAGTAGACAAAATAAGCAATACTCCAAACATCACCCATGATATTACTAGAGCTCTCTTAAACTTCTTTGCTTTCTCTTCAACAATTCTATGTGCAACCTTGGCTCTTTCAACCCTTTGTTTTGCAGCTTGTTCCCGTTTCAATGTTGCTTCTTCCATGGCATGTGCTTGCTTCAACTCTTGATTAGCAACTTCCACCTTAGACTCTAACCGCCTGAATTTTCCTATAACAATAAGTGATGTTGCTAGGCCACGCATACAAGTGTTGGTGTCCAACCATTTGAAGAACTTACATGCACAGTCATCATCATGTACATTAAAATAAGGCGAAAATCACATTTTCGTCCCTACATTTTCACGTGATTCTCACTTTGGTTCCTAACTTTTTTTTCCACCGCTTTTAGTTCCTATCTTGGAAAATGCGTCTCGTTTTTGTCCCTGCCGTTATATCAGAGACGGAAATTGCACAGGTGGCAAACGAAAGCTGATGTAGCCATTAAAATAATAATAAAAAATGTTATTTAGCATTAAAAAATGCCACGACAGCATCTTAATTAAAAAAAATTAATTTATTAATTTTAACTAAATAAAAATAATAATAAAAAACTAAAAATCACATGAATTGAGATCTAAGTGTGTCTTGAATAAGAACAACAAGAACACAAACCCGGATCTAAGAACACAAAATTAAAATCCAAAAATAAAAAACCCAGAAAATAAGAACACAAAATTAAACTATAAGCCCACATCAAATTAAACATGAACAAGAAATTAAACATGAAAACAAAATTTAAAACCCAGAAAATTAAAACCTTAGAGTCACAACCCAGAATTAGAATTCATGCTAACATTCTTGACAAACCCAGATAAAATTGATAAATTAAACATGAACACATTATATATTTGAAAAAGAACACAAACCCAGCAAATTTAAAACCCAAAAAATTAAATTCAAACCCAGTAAAATGAAATTTGAGCCTCCAAATCTCACATCCCAGCAAATCCAAGCAACTACAAACAAATTGGCAAAACCCAACCCACCACCACTCCACTGACCCTCCACACCACCAACAGATCGGAACAAAACCACCCACCTCCACTCCATTGACCACACAAATCCACATGTTGGAGAGGGAAAAAAGAAAAAATAGCCGGCCAACCACCCATCGCAACCCACAATCCCAGGCACCACCATGTCCTAGCCACCCAACAAAAATCCACAAACCCAGCCTTAAAATCGAGATGGGTAAGCCATAAGCCCACGTAGCACTAAAACTATAAAATTAGTAACCCTAAGTAGCAAAAAAGTAAAGCCAATGAGTGAGCTATTGAAGGTGGAGGTAGAGACAATGGAGGTAAAGTCGGTGGAGGTGGAAAATAACAAAAAAAACCCAGGAAGTTCAAACCTGAGAATCGATGTGTAGAGCTTACCACGTTGGAAGTGAGGCTAGTCATGGGTGGAGGTAAGGCTGGTCATGGGTGGATGTGTTGTTTGGGGGTTTATGTGTTGTTTTTATATGCTTAGATCCCTGTTAATAGTTCGGGAAAGATTGTTTTGAGCTTGGAATATTGATTTTGTGTTCTCAGAGTTATTCGTGATTTTTGGATTTTAATTTTGTGTTCTTAAATTTGAGTTTGTGTTCTTGTTGTTCTTGACACACTTAGATCTCAATTCATGGGATTTTTAGTTTTTAATTTTTTTATTTAGTTAAAATTAATAAATTAAATTTTTTTTTTTAATTTAGATGATGATATGGCATTTTTTAATGTCAAATAACATTTATTATTATTATTTTAATGGCCCGTCAGCTTCCGTTTGTCACCTGTACAATTTCCGTCTCTGATATAACGGTAGGGACAAAAACGAGACGCGTTTTCCAATATAGGGACTAAAAGCAGTGGAAAAAAAAGTTAGGGACCAAAATGAAATCGCGTGAAAATGTAGGGACGAAAATATGGTTTTCGCCTTAAAATAAAGCACTTAAATAGCGATACAACGAATTGGTGACTTATTACACAAATGTAAATTTTGCTATAACTGGATATGGTACTTACTGGCGACCAACAGCGACAACCATAAAACCTCCTACCAAAAGTATGAAGTTTCAAGGACGTCTTAAGGGCACAATGGTCAAGGTCACACAAATGCTCACTATTACTGAAGTAATAATTACTTGTGTCCACCATTGGTAGGAACCTGCCCCTATACCTATTGCCAAAACAAGAATACTTAAGACATCCTTGATTGTAATATCAAGCTGACTGCATAACTACTTGAATCTGATCTGGTTTGCACTTAAATGAAACTTTTTTTTTTCATATTAAATAAAAAGGAATACACACACACACACATACATACATACATACATACATATATATATATATATATATATATATATAAAAGATAAAAGATGATGATCATATTATTAAATTTACTCTTGAGCTTAATCAAATTTCACTTGTCCACAGTAAAAAGCTCACTAAATGGAGTCACACTTTTAACCTGCAGAAGATATAGAAGAAAGTGATGATATCCAAAATCTCCAATAAATTTACTCTTGAGCTTAATCAAATTTCACTTGTGAATATAAAGTGTTGCAAGTTTCATTTATTGGAGATTTTGGATATCATCACTTTCTTCTATATCTTCTGCAGGTTAAAAGTGTGACTCCATTTAGTGAGCTTTTTACAGTGGACCCAGAAAACCCACCTCTAGAGAAGGACTACGATATATACTTTAAAACTCTAAAGGATGGAATTACAGGGAAAGAAATTCTAGAACAAAGTCTTGTTCCAGTCTAATGCCAATTTAAGCTGGTCCAATTTTGAAAATAGCCATGTAAGTAATGTGGAGGTGGTAATATAATTATTTCATGTAGAGCAGATTTAAGAAGAAAAGTCTGAGACTGTACACTTATATTTGTTACCTATTCCACACATAGATTATTATTTCCCAAATGCATATTTTGATAAAATTGTGTTAAATTATGAAAAATAATTCTTTGTTCTTGCTAATGTTATTAATCAACTCAGTGAAGCAGATTGAGGAATTCTTTAACAGCTTTGCTTATACTCCTCTTGATCGATGCAGGTGTATTCATCCCTTGAAAGCACAGAGTAGAGGCTTCAAAAGAAACATACAAGCGTGGAAGAAAGGAAATATATCATAATTCAGCTCTGCATTCAAACAATGTCTCAACATAGATAATTTATATGAGATAGTTGAAAATACCAACTCACATTTGAAGGGTTTACTTCATAATTGTACATTCTCTTGTGTGTATGAATACTGATGCTAATTAAGATGACAATTAAATTAAAGAGAACATGTTTTCATTTATTCTTTTAATAGCAATATATCAAGACTGTTTCCATGTTATGTTCATTTCTAGGCGTTTCAAGCAACTTTACAACATTCTTATTCCTTCTGTGCTTTTGGGTAGGCTTTTGGGGAAATATCACTTACCAGAGTTAAAGATTAATAGTAGCAAGTAGCAAGTAACAACTTTTGGGGAAAAAAAAACTTGTGGGCTTTAGGAGTAGAGCAACAATCTTTTATTTGATAACATATTTTTATCCTACTGCAAAGCATATATAACAATAGTATGATTCAATTTTCATCAACTTTAGTAGTAAAAGTATAATCACAGTTTTTTGTACACTTTGATGATGATCAGATTATAAAGATTGTAAGGAAACCAAAGCTTACAACAAAAATTGATAGGTGAACACAACTAGTTATATATTCTAAAAGTATGAACTGTGACCAACCCCTATTTAAGAGTGAAGAATGTATATATTCATAGGCATACACCCAAACTCAAACAACTAACATACCCATCCGAATTTATTTAACCCAAATAGCATACTTAACATTAAACCCAAACTCAACAAAACCTATTGATTGCATAAATATTGTTGTGGGAAATGGGGTTAAACATAACAGACCCAAAATCTCCTAATATTTTCAGAGGCAAAGTAGAGTAAATATGTTCCTTAGGTTTATTCAAAATCAAATCCAAACAGAGCAACAAAGATAGAGCCAAAGCCACACGAGAAAATTACCTTATACGGTGGTTTGGCCGGTGTTCGCGACGGCTATTCCACTCCAGATTTGTGTTCACCGGCCCCAGGTGTCGATCTGAGTTCAGACAAGGGAGAGGTGTGAAATGGATTTTTGGGAAGAGAGGCATTAAATGGGTATTGATGAAGGGAAAATGAAATAGAAAATGAAAGAAGATTAAAGAAGATGAGAACCTGTTCTCGTTGTGCGAGTGCGTCAAAGTGGGAGGTGACTGCTCTGCTTTTGGATTATGGGCAAGTCTGCTTTTCTGGGTTGTTTGACGGGAGAATGTGAAAGAAGGGGAAAGAGAAAATGGACGCGGGTAGCAATCATAAACCTACTGTGTAGTGTCAGTGGGGTGGGCTCTACCATTTTGGCAAAAGATAAACTTAAAAGTTGGTTGAGATATGCGGCTGGGTTTTGTAACCCAATAAAAATTTTGGAGTTTTTGAGTGGTAGGGGGGATTGGGTTATGAATTTTGAGTTTGAGTTATGAGTATTAAATTATGAAAATTAAATTATGTCCAAACTAAACGAGAGCTTTTATGTATTCACTATATATGGCTTTCACCTTAGATGGAGTTTGAGGAACCAGTACATGCATAATAATAAGTAGGTGGATATTATCTCAAAAAAAAAAAAAAAAAGTAGGTGGATATTAGGGTCATCACTCATCACTCATCACTAACAACATAGATAGCAATAGGGACAAAGCCAGGATTCTAAGTTAGGTGGGGTAGAAGTTTAAACAAAAAAAATCATGAAAATCTAAATAACCATCTATTTAGTATTAATAAATAAAATTATCGATTCTTATACATTATATTTTAATCATATATGAAAAGGGAACTAGACATTCTTTTAAATCTAAAAAATCATCAATGATGGAATCTCACAGAACAAGTAATTATAATTACTAAGTAAAGATGAATATAAGAATGTAAGCAATATGCATAATACATTAATTTTAAATTTTTTACTTTTCTAAAGGTATAAATTCATTACTGTGTTGTTGTTTGGGGCATTTCTGTGTTGAGTTTGGGGCTGATCTGTGTTGTTGTTTAAGCATTTTTTTGGTTTAAAGGGCCAAGATTTTATAGAGGGAGGGAAGGTTTAATTTTTCTTGGACCTACCTTTTAATTCAAGCCTATTATATATATAATATTTTTTATTTTTCCAAATCTCAGGGGGGGGGGGGGCGCATTACCCCCAAGGTCAAACTGTAGCTCCATTTCTAGATAGCAGAGTCAAGGAATATGCTTTGGTTATTGCTAATAAAGAATCTAAGGCATTGAATAGAGCTGAAGAACTTGAGACTTGGCAACCCCCCATGTACAAGCATGGTCATACTTAATGTGGATGCAGTTATCTCTGATAATTTAATTGCTTTGGCAGTGGTGGAAAGAGACATTTCTTGTGAAGTGCTTAAAGTTTGGGCCAAACTACACAAGAAGTGCTCTTCTTTGCATAACAAAGTGTTGATGACCATTTTTTGTAAATCTGTACCCAAAGGCCCATGAGAAAGAAAACCCAATGAAAAGTAAGGCCCAAAGACCCAACAAGAAGACCGAAGAGCAAGAAAGTCCAAAGAAATAAGTGCAAGTGAAAGCAATCTACAGCAAAACGTATATCTGCAGCAGAATACAAATCTGCAGCAGAATACTGCTGCAGAATACAGTTCTCTAACAGAATGGCTTCAACAGATGAAGATAAATTGGGCCCAAGATCCTTTTGATCCAGTCAACATTATTTGGCCCACAAAAGCCCAAATCCATTTGTATAAAAAAGATAAGCGTGAAAACTAATATGAAGAAGCACAATGAAAAGAAACAAGGAACAACAAGAAGTGTCAGCAGCAAGAATCACGTGAAGGAAAGAAAAGCCAAACTAAAGGAAATGATAAACACAGCAAAAAACGCGTGAAGAAATAAGACAAAAGACACACAGCAGAACGAAACAGAACTAATCTGCTACGGCAGGAACAAAAGAAGACAAAAACAGAAGGGCCGGAGCACCACCAACCTGTACCCAGCCAATACAAGGGAGGTGGGCCCACGGTTAAAGAGATTCAGAGGGCGTGGTTTGGTGGTGGGGGAAAAGGGGGTCTATATTTAGTTTCCTGCCATGACTTCTTTTAGGAATATACCTTACTGGGATGATATCTTACCTAAAAGAAGTAATAGATGGTTGGGACCATCTGATGCATGCCATAGAGTTAGGTAGTGAGGTAGCTCAATCCTTATCCTAGAGGTAGAAGTATACAGCAGGAACAAACAAAAGGGAATTTTATCATGAAATGAGTAATGGTGCAGTAAATATGTACTGGAGCAATGACAGTGGTCAGGGCAACCAATGGGTTAGTGGGTAGTCTTGAATGGATGCCCACAACGAACCAAAAACAGTTGGTGAAGCCTTAGGGGTAAAAGGAAGAAATCCCATTGAATTAGCTTACTATGAAAGGAGGAGGTAGCCATGGATGAAGAGGAGGAAAAATGGAGAAGCACCTAAAGGGGAACCCATGGAAGAGAGTAGTAAGCACGTAGGAGAGGCACCTAGGGAGAGGGGGATCCAAAAGGGAAAAGACCCAAGTGAGAAAGAATAACTCATGGCAGGAGAGTAGTAAGAAAACTAAGAGTAAAAAAAAAAAACGGAGAGAAAGAAAGAAAGAAAGAAAGTGGTAAAAAAGAAGAGAGAAAACACGGCAGGAATAGGGGCATGCATCAATAGACTATCTTTTCCCTCCCTCCTAGCAAACCCACTCTTTGAAGTCTCCAAAAGTAATAGCTGGTAGCCATTTAGGCCTATTCTCCAAAATGCACAATTTTTATGGCAAAAGTCTATGACAAGGTTGTTCAAGTTGGAGTTTGTGTTCTTTCTTGGTTTACTTATCCTATGGAAGGATTCAATACTTGATTTCAATTGCAAATATATTTGATTTTTCTCATTATAACTTATATTTGCTGTATTTAGTCATTCTACTATAGCACATTTTTATTACGTCTGCCACATCAGTTGTCCTGCTGTGATATATTTACTTGTTTTACTAGTTATTCTGTAGAAACACCTTTTTATTATATTTATCGTGTTAGCTATTATACTAGCTAAACCTTTTCTGCCAAAGCTTTCTTCTTTATTTGTTATTACGTGTTTTACTTTTGACACAAACTAATCATTATTCTGCCATAAGTATATATATACATATATCTTGTTTCTCATCTCCTGCAGAATATATTTTATAGATGTATATGTGAATACGTATAAGTATATATACTCATATATGTATGTATATATATATTTGAGAATATGCTAACCCATTTAAACTAACATTTGTTTGATGGGTATTTTCTTTGGGTTTTAGATTTGTTTATGTGCAGGAAGTAGAAAAGTATTTTTGCGCTAAGAAAAATGAAGAGTAGTCATTCACGTTGCAGAAGGTTTTACCGCACGGCAGAAAGCTTTAAAGCACAGTAGACAGCTTTAAAGCACAGCAGACAACTTTAATGCACAGCAGATAGCTTTAATGCACAGCAGACAGCTTTATTGCACGGCAGAAGGCTTTACGACAGAAAACTTTACTGCACAGCAAAAAACTTTATTGCACAGCAAAAAGCTTACTGCATAGCAGACGGTTTTACTACATGGCTGAAAGTTTTACCGCACAGTAGAAAAGTCAGTCCTAAGGCAGAAACTAGAGAAAAGTTCCTTCTGCGGCAAAAATGGAGGATAAGCCCACTTTGCAGCATCTTCCCTTGGACTTGGACTCAACGTTTGTGCACAAACTGGTAGCGGCAAAATGGTACTTTGAAGCACATTCTGCGGAGCGCCAGGCCCAACTTCCTTCTTAGAAAAAGAAACGTAAAAAGAACCCTTACACAAAGCAACAACCTTTTTGTGGGCTTTACAAGTTTGTTACTACAAAGAACTGGATGCATGCAGTGGTGGAGTCACGAATTTATCTTTGGGGGGGCCATATATAAAATTTTTTTGTGTATGAAATCTAAAATAATAATGTACAATACTTCATAACTCAATATGTGCTATAAACAACAACGAAATACATGCTAAATTTTTTTTTTTTTGAAGTGCTAAATACATGTTAATATGGTAGTATATACTATATATTTTAATCAAACTAATCAATTACATTTATAAATTATAATGCCATACGGTATATAATATATTGATTATTATAATAACAAATAATATATTATAGGGAAAAAAAAAAAGCAAATGAAAAGTAAAGTAACACAAGAGCATTGTACAAGGTTGAGGAGCCTACGGAAGTTTCAATAGGAATGGCAGTGGGTCGGGTTCGAACCGGGTTTTTTCATACCCAGACCCGGCCCGTTTACTAAGCGGGTTTTTTTCACAGGGCCCGGACCCGCCCAGCCGGGCCCCGTTAAGGGCTTGGGCCCAATTCGTGGGCCAACCTAAAAAAAAAAAAAAATAGAAGCCCAAATTTTATTTGCTTTACCAGCAGCACACATACTTTTCGGTCCCTTTGCTTTACCAGCAACCAAAAGTAATATCAACAAACTAAAACCATCACAGAGAAGTCTCAATTTTTCATAGCAACCAAACTGAAAAGGAATATATAATAAAAATCATAGAGACATTTCAACAAACACAGGAGCTTTAGTGCAGTAAAACTCAGGCAAAACGAAAATAAGAACAAAATGAAATGAAACTATAATATAAAGCCAGTAAGAAGTCTAAGTACTGGTTTCCGTCGCCGACTTCCGTCTAAGTACTATAATATAATATGAAATGAAACCATAATACAATCGCAGTGTTGTCAATCTCAATTCTCTCAGATTTCCGTCGCTGACTTTCTCGCACAGATCTAATGCTTCCTTCATCAATTTGAGAGATTCAGAGAGAGATTCGGTTTCATTCTTCTTCGATAGAAGAGATTTTCTAAAGGCTAAGTACTGGTTAGCGAGTGAACCATAGTGATCGGAGCAGAGAAGCAAGGTCTTAGTCTGGCTAAGCAAAGCGACGGCAAGGTTTCAGTCCGAGAGTTCCATGCGGTACGAGATCTGGCGAGATTGACATCGAGGAGAAGTTTCGTTGCATCGTCGGCGGAGATAGCGATGGCGGCGTTGGAGTTAGAGAAAAGATCGGTAGCTTTCTCGAAGCAAGAGGAAGCGAGGTCGAAGTGGCGAAGGTCATGCCAGATGATGCCGGTTTTGTCGTAGAAGGAAGCAGACTTGATCGACGAAGATGGAACGCCGGAGACGTTGCTAGCATCATCTGAGTTGAGGGAGAAGGAGTGTCGGAGTGAGGGTGAGGATTGAGGGATGGAGGCGTGAGTTCTGAATTGTTGCTAAAGAACTGAGGGATTAGGGTTAGATTATATATATATATATATATATATATATATATATATATATATATATATAGGGAATATTTTTGTAATTTCAGGGTACTAGGTTTTTATCCGGGCCGGGTTTCGGGTCAAGTCTCGAATTTTTTGATAAAACCCGGACCCAACCCAGACTCGCTTTGGGTTTTTTTTTTAAAAACCCATACCCGACCCTATTCCTAATCGGACCGAGTAAAACCCGACCCATTAGGGTGGAGCCGGGCCAGGTACCCGCAGGGCGGGCAAAAATTGTCATTCCTAAGTTTCAAGCTTATCTTTCACTCTTTCTTGTCTAGTCTAGTTACACAAAACTTTTACTTTTATATAGAAAATACAAAACTGCAGTAGCAATGGGAAAATGAAAGAACTGGAAAAAAGAAAAGAAAAAAAGAATGCAAATGTTGACGAAGACAGAGGGAGCAAGAGAGAGAGTCACCTGTGAAAGCACTGTGCGCAAAATTTTTTGCAATTGTGTGAGGGACTTGGTGGTGTGGCGAATTAACAAAACTGTTGGCCTTTCAATTTTTCTAATGCTATGATACAAGTAAGCCCTAGATGTGTTGGGATGAAAATTAGAATTTTTTTTTCCTTTTATTTGTTGAGGTAATTGTTAAAATACCTACGTATTCACTTTAAAGATGCTGAATGTTTAATTATTGTAATTTTTTGACATATATATTTATGGATTGTATTCTATTTTACAATATTTTTACAAAATGTTGATGTGGTCAACCTCTTATTGGTTTTCATCTAGGCCTAGCATTAATATTACTTTTTTCATATACCTATAATCACTTACCACATTAGCAGTTTATAATTTTTTTTGTAAAATAGTTTGTATCTCTAGCTTTATTCTTCTATTTAAATGAACGTTATGTTTATTTTTAGTCTTTCTTAAATATATATTTATATTATCAGGTATGGGGGGCCAAAATGATAAGGTCCTTTTAAAAATTTTCAAATTATTTAGGATGATTCCAAAAAAAAAAAATTCCTTAAATTTTTTGACAAATTTGGGGGGTAAGGGGTGGTGGGGGGGGGGGGGGGGGGAGAGGCAAGGCCCCCCTCGGTTCTATTGATGGTCCGCCACTAGATGCAAGTTGTCATAGAAGGTGATGCCAAAATCTGTGTTGATAGTCTTAATGTAAAGGGTGTACCAGTCGACTGGTCTATTAGCATTATTATTTGTAATTCCCTTGAACTTAGCAAGTCTTTTTTCAAATGTAAGTTTAGTTGGGTTGGAAAAATACTTAATTTTGCAGATCACACTACCACCAAACTTACTGTTAGGCTCAAAAGCCAATTCTCTTTCAATAAGCATGAAGCCCAAGAATTATCTTGGATGCTTGCAAGGCTGATTACATTATTGTAGACTTTTCTTTTTGATTTAATGAAGTTTCAGGGTATTTAAAAAAAAAAAAAAAAGTATCATCTGATTCATTTCTTTTTTCCATATCCCTAGTCTCCATTAATTCTTTCAAAATGCTCACCATCTTTTCTAATATTGAAAAGTAACAGTTATCGCTAGTGACATATCCACAGAGGAGAAGCCACGGGATCAAGGGAAGGGACAATTGCCCCTAGCCCTACCCAAAATTTACTAATATAATGTTTAGTTTTTTTTTGGTTAAAAGACGATTCATTCAAAAGCTAACCAAATACGTCAGTAACAGAGCATACTTTGTTTACATACAAACCAGCAGAGTCATCATCTAAAATACTCCTAATGTCCACAGGCGGACAATCAAAGGAAATAAAGTCAACATCCTGATCAGTGCTCATCCTAGCAAGCATATCCGCACATTGATTGGCTTGATGGTAGCAATGTCTAAACTAAATCTGGCGAAACCAATGCCTTAACTGCCTGCAATCATCCAAAATAGGCGAAACAACATTATTGTGATAGTTCGGGTTAAGAAAGATGTCCACAACTACTTTAGCGTCAAGTTCAACAACAAGGGAGGAAATATTTAAGTTGCAGCATAAAATAAGACCCTCCCTAAGCCCCTATAATTTAGCTACAATGCTTGTAGTTATTCCTATTCGCCTTGAAAATCCAGCAAGCCATCTACCATTCTCATCCCTAACCACTCCACCACAACCTGCCAAACCCGAAGTACCCTTAGTAGCCCCATCAGTGTTTAGCTTTGCCCGCCCTTCTTGAGGACTTTCCCATCTTACTCTCTTGATGGTGTTGCGAGTCAGGCCTTTAGGAGATGAAGCACAAAACACGAACTCCATCGCTTGATTAACTATCTCAGTAGCCAGTTTTGGGTTTGGGTTCTTCCTATTAAAGACACAATTGTTTCTACTCTTCCATACATTCCATACAGCAAAGGGGAAGATCATTTTCCAAGGAAGATGCCCAGTAGCATAGTTGTTACTCAAATTCCCATTGTTGTTCAGTCAATCTTGCAAGTCTGACAACCAAAATTATGGTTTGAAGGCTGAACTCCCAGCTGCCCCTACACGGATTTAACCCGAGCACAATCCCTTAAAGCATGCAGGATTGTTTTTGCTTCTTCTTGACAAATGGGATAGCAAACATCATTTATCATCCCTCTTCGCATAAGATAGGCCTTCACACCGATGCTCTTATGAGCACATTGCCATAAGAAAGTTTTGATACGAGGTAGCTTCATAGATTTCCAAATCCAATTAGCAGAGAAGGCCATATTTGGATCAGGCCCTATGGCAAGACTATAAGCACTCTTTATGTCGAAATCCCCTCTAGCATTATTCACCTAAGCTAATCTGTTACTTCTTCTTCCTATTAAAGGAATTGGGATGGCTTGGAACATCAACTTGATTTCTGGAGGAAAATCAAAAGATATTCGATCCTGATCCCAATCCTATCCTATATCAAGCATGACATCCTTCACTTCCCATTTAGAAGCTTCACGGGGAAGGGAGCCTTGAATGAGTTGTCGAGAAGGGCCCATCTTAGTCCAATTACCATACTAGAAATTCAGTTTGCTATCCCTTCCCACCATCCACATGCTACCTTTGGTGAAGACCTCTTTACCTTTCTTAATGGTTGACCAGACATGAGAGCAAGGGAGCTTATCAGCATTAGGAGCATTTATCCTTCTGTTATTGTATACTTAGCTCTTAAGCCTTGAGCCCAAGTGGCTTCTTTTTTAGCGCTTAATCTCCAGTTCATCTTTGCAAGAGGAGCAATATTTCTTCCTTTTGCCATTTGCAATCAAAGACCACCTTCATCCTTAGTTTTAGTCACCTTATGCCACCCAATCCAATGGATCTTCCTGGTTGTCTCCAAAGAATCCCAAAGAAAGTTACGGTTAACCTGGTCAATCCATCAAGGATTTTTCCTAGAAGATGAGCTCATTGCATCATATAGGATGGGATAGTCGCTAAAGAGGCTTGGATGAGAACAGCTCGGCCAACCAGCGATAACAAATTCGCCTTCCAGCCCGCAAGCTTTTGTTTTACCCTATCCAAGATAAAGTTATAGTCTTAGGAGGAGGTGCCCAAATGCTTAATAGGAATCCCTAGATACTTGCCAAGATTCGAAGTGGAAGCAAAGCCAAGAATGTCACAAAGAGACTTTCTAGTATCTCTATCAACATTGGGTGAAAAGAAAATCTTGACTTTGATTCACTTACAATTTAGCCTGATAGGCAACAAAAATCATCAAGCACATCCCTAACAACTAAACAATTGATGTAGTCCACTCTGGCAAAGAGAACAAGGTTGTCTGCAAAAAACAAATGGGAGAATGTTAGTCTGCTTTAAGTGGCCTTAATTGGCTGCCAAAGCTTCATCGTACACTTCTCTTCAATGAGCTGCCCAAGGTAGTCCACAGATGGGAGAATACCGGTCCGCTTTGAGAGGCCTTAATTGGCTGCCAAAGTTTCATCGTACACTTCTCTTCAATGAGTTGCCCAAGGTAGTCCATGCAAAGGATGAACAAATACAGAGATAACGGATCTCCTTGTCTTATCCCCCGCGATGGATATATCGACTCTAAGGCATCTCCATTAACCAGAATAAACGTAAAAACCGTCAAAACACAGCTCATAATGATATCAACAAGATCCACCAAGAGATTAATTCTGATTAGCATATCCTTAATGAAGCTCCATTCAAGCTTATCGTACACTTTTTCCAAATCAATCTTCAAGGCCATATACCCCACTTTCTCTCTCTTTTTGTTAATGGAGTGAATAACTTCTTGGGCTCTAATTGCATTGTCTATCCCCTTCCTACCTTGAACAAAGGCTACTTGGAGCGGAGATATGAGCTTATCCAGATATGGTCTCAACCTAGCGATTCGTGACAACTTGTAAACTATGTTGCACAAGCTTATAGGCTTATAATTGCCCAATGTCTCAGGGCCTTGGATTTTGGGAATGAGGGCGATGTGAGTTTTATTCAAATAGCTTGGAACTTCCTTTCTACAAAAACCCTTTTCACCTCTTCAATGACTGAGCTATCCATAATCAACCAAAATCTCTGAAAAAAACTAGCATGTAACCCATCAGGACCCAGAGCTTTGTATGCTTTAAGTGACCACAAGTTTGCTTTTATCTCTTCCTCTGTCACACCCCATTGATGCTACTCTTCTCTTTATCCGAGAGCTTGGTTTGCCACTAAGAGATTGAAGGACATGACCTAGAGGCACTAGGTAGGGAGGTTGTATAAATATTGTTAAAACCATCCCTAATAAACTCCTTAACTTCATTTTCTTCATATAGCCACTCTCCCATGTATCTTTGATTGCTGAAATCTGATTTCTTTTCCTTCTAACCAACGTAGAAACATGGTAGAAGGCAGTGTTATGATTGCCTTGGATCAACTAGTTAACCCAGGATTTTAATGCCCAAAACTCCTCTTCCTGCCTTAGAATAATATTAAGCTCCTTCATTAGCTCTTTTTCAAGTTAAGTAGAAAAGTTGAGGGCTTGACATAGACTACCCTGATAGGCCACAAATTGAATGACCCCTTGTGATTTAAACTAATTAATTAATTTAACCAAGTTATTAATTAATCAATTTAACATGCAAATACGTGGCAGCACAAACAAATCACCGAATAACTAAATATGCAGCGGAAAATAAATGACACGGTGATTTGTTCACGAATGGGGAAAACCCTAACGGCAAAAACCCCACCGGGTGATTTCAGGTCACCACTCCCGAAACTCCACTATTATCAAATCAAGCGGTTACAAATAAGGAATCCCAAGTACCTTACCAACCTACAGTTGAACCCTTACCCCAATACCCAATTGGACTTGATCTGTAGCGACAGTTCCCACCTTTGATGCACGGCTCCCAAGTACGTGACTAACCAGATGCGCGGATCCCAGTACGCGACTTTAATCACCAACTTTAGAATGAGAGGTTGGCTGCAGAGTTCTTCAGATCATCCTATGCATGAAGATCAGGAAGATGCTTGGTCACAAAACCCTAAGGTGCACAATACACAGCAACTTCTTGAAGAAGATGATCTAGGTTAAGAACTTCGTCTTAGAGCACAATTTGCTTGAACAAGGATTGCTCAATGCTTATGCAAGTTGTGTCTATGTTGACGGCTCTTAAAACACTCCTTAAATATGTTTAGGGTTAGAAGAAAAGAAGGCCCAAAAACATATTCACGGATCCCAAGAAAATCAGATTAGAATTCTGACTTTTTAAGTCTCGACAGATAGCAGGTGTCGAGGTAGGTGTCGAGAAGGTGTCGAGCTTTAAAAATTCTGCACTTCAACTTGCTTTTTCTTGGACAGACTTGATGACTTCAACACTTGATCTTGAAACATAGTTTCTTGAAGTATTAAAAACACCTAGAACTACCCAATTACAAGTAGAGTGCGTTTTGTCAAAGGATTAGCCAATTTACATAAAATATGACATATGTTCCTAACATGTAAACACATATGTCCTAACATACCCTTTGTATGCCATTCAATCTAGCTGTGATATTCTTTTTCCTATAAAAGATATTACCAAATTGCAATTTTTTCCAAGCCGAAGCCTTCTTTGGAAAGTTATCTTTGGCCTCCACAAGATTATTAGGCTGCCTCCACGCCTAGGACACAATCTTGGGGAAGGTAGGATCTGTCAACTAGCAGGTTTAAAACTCGAAAAGCCTTTTCCTCCCTGTGTGGCCTCTTGGAAGCATATCAGGCATCACCGGACAGTGATCTGAATGGCATCTTGTTAGGTGGACCACTTTAGCATCGGGGTATAAAAGACACTAGCTAGCATTAACAAAAAAATTTGTCTATCCTTTTTTTGTATAAGTGCTTGTATTTCCCTCTTGTTAGTCCAAGTGAAGCGAGGACCAGAAAAGCCATATCAATCATGCCACAATTATCCAGACATTCTTTGAACAATAAGGATTTGTTCACACTAATAGCCCTGCCTTCAAACTTATCCTCATCTAGAAAAAGTTCATTGAAATCACCTGCTACAACCCAAGGTATATTATGAAGCTCTGCAACTTTATTTAAGTTGTCCCACAAAATGTGTCTTTCAGCACTCTTAGGACTAGCATAAACTGCAATAAATAACCAGCTAGAGCTAGAGCTTATTACCTTAACAACAACATGAATTTCCTGCTCAGTGCTGGATAAAGTAGTGACCTCCACCCTGTTAGAGTTGCAAAGCATCCAGAGCCCACAGACATAGCCAATGGTGTCAGTATGAGTTGTCCCATCAAAAGGAAGCCTGCTTGATATCTCTCTGGCCTTCTCACCTCCAATTCTGGTTTTCATCAGCACTAAAATCGCAAGATCATTATTGCAAACTAGCTCTCTAACATGACTCTGAAATGAGGGCTTCAGAGCGCCCCTACAGTTCCATATTATGACATTCATTAGGAAAAGATGTTGAGCGGTGGGGCATTCATCAAAAGGCGGTAGGGATTTTACCTCTTCCCTTAAATTCCATCCGATCCGCTTTAGCATCTCCTTCTTCTAACCCTCTCCTAGGCACATCATTAGGTTGTGTTACAGCACTCCCATCTCCAATTCCAGCTACGACCCATGAAGACTGAACACCACAGTTGGTTGAAATACTTGTATTAACTTCATAGTGTGTTCGTTCCCTATGAGATTGGCTGCCCTTCCAACATTCTTCGTTCTAAAAGACTCCCATGAGGCTCACTTTGCACAGTACTGGCATCAGCGAGATTTGAGGTAGTGTTTCCTGAACAAGACGACGTTCCTTCTCCGACAGTGGTGTGTTTGTTAGAAACACCAACCACGGGTTCCTCGCCTCCGTCCACACCGGGTCCGACAAATCCAATCCTCCCTCCCTTGCACTTGTCTCTGTTAAAGGGAATATATTCTTCCATGCCTTCCGAAGCTTGTCGTTGAACCAACCCATTGCTCAAGTTGGGCTTACATAGATCTCGGCTAGCACAACTTCTGGTATCTCCACTACAACCCCCTCCACATTAATATCCCACCTCTAACCAGGACACACTTGAGAGCTGAAACTTAGCAGTAGCTCTTGGGTTCAGATCTCCCTCAACTCCTTACTTTGATCTTCCATCACAGCTTGGTTGAACATGCGAGGAATGGAAGCTTTGAGTTTTTGTTCGAGCTTGAGATGAAGAAGCAAAGGAATCCTCCTTTTCGGCGCTTGTAGGAGTTTCTAGTGATACCCTAGATCGGGCAATGGCCTTTTCGCCCTTAACTAAGGCATTGTGATTGGGCTTGGGATTACTTAGCTCTTTGTTAGCCCGTGAGCACACTTGCACCATCTTTATGGCTTATGGGCTTTAGGTTGGAGAAGTTTGGGCTTGTTGAAGGTAGGTATGCTCTATACTTTGGATAGAGCTCGCTATTAGGGCCTCATTAATATGTTTGGGGGAGGGGGGGGTAGCTTCCTTTTGGTCTTCCTACTCGGCCCATTGTGAGTTTTTGCTTCCCTGTAGTGAATTTAAACCTTACCTTATTCTCTATCTTCCTCTGTTCTTGTCTTAATCGACTGTTATCTAGCACAGTATGGGCCCCTCCACTCTTCTAATTTTTTGTCACGTTCCTCCTTCGAGCTACTACAATCCAAGGACCATATGTCCCTTTATGTACCTATTCATGTGCACTCCCATGCACGATCTTGCTGGGCCCCTCTCCTGCGTTTGGCTTGACAGGCACATGCTTATTGCATGATCGGGCTTCCACGTCCCTTGCATCCTCTGTTTCTACCTCTCTCGGTGTCAGGTCTGGTCGGACCGTGTATGGACAACTTTCTCTTCAATGACCCATTCTGCCGCAATGAAAGCATAGTTTTTGGATACGTTCATAACAGACTAGTTGTTTGAACTTTCCAATCAACAATGCTGTAACCAAAGGCTTATCCACATTAATCTAGACACAAAGTCTCGCAAACCTACCTCTTGCTTCATTTGCAGTGTGAGTGTTGACCTTTAGCATGTTGCCAATAGATTTCCCGATTTGCAAGAGAGCTTTAGAGTTGTAATACTCAACTGGTAGCTCACTGAATCTTATCCATACAACCATTAAGGTGACATTTGCCGACATAGGCCGGAAGTTTGGCTCCCATGGTCTGATAGAGAGAAAGTGCTCTTCAATGAACCAAGGTCCCCTCTTAAGAGTAGCTTAGAATTGAGTTAGAAAAAATCCATGCCCCAGGTCGACATAATCCAATCTCCCAGTAGGTTTCCACATGGATACAAGTTTGTTATGCAGAAAACTTAAGCCCACCGATCTGCCATACACCTTCACAATAAGAGCTTTTGTCCATGGGGTTCGGATTTGCTATTTAAATTCTTTGGAGAACTTAACAGCAACTAACCTTTCACGAAAATTTTCTATCTCCTTATCGGACTCCTCATCGTCCTCCATGATGTCTCTGAAGCCGAATGCCTGAGTGTAGGCACCTAGAATATCCCCAATGAGCTTCTCCTAGAATGAACTTGTCTCACTCCATATACCCTGACCATGGTTTGGAGACAGTGAACCTGAGTCCTGCCCTTCACGGTAGCTTGCATGGCTAATGTCTTTCACCTTTTTTGTTTTTGCTCTGTACAATTTCCTCTTGTTCTTCCCTTGAGAGAATAAGAGAGTCCATCCATACGTGGTATTCTTTCCAGACCTTCTGTGACTTTCTGTCAAGTGGTGTTTCTTCTTGTCTTATAATGTTTAGTTATATATCCTAGAATGAAAGTTTATAACTTCATATAATGTTTAGTTAGTATCACCATGAATTATAACTTCATATAATTGTATTTTTAGGATGAATGTTTATGTTTTGAGAGTAGGATGAATTTTTATGTCTGTCTAGTGTCATTGTAGACCCTTTGTGGCTCTCCTTTAATTTTGTATTTGTAAAAACTCTATCTGTTTGTTTTAGTAGTGAATCTCTTTTTATGCCCAAAACAAAATAAAAATAAAAAACTAGAAAATTTATTATTAATATTCTATGAATCAATATTGGACAGTGGATAATTAAAACCACTACACATTTGATAAGCTCAATGCAATGTGTGCAAACTTTTGGTGGGGACAAGTTGGGAATGATAGGAAGATTCAATGGAAAAGCTGGGGCAAATTATCTTAGCCTAAGAAAGGACAAGATGGGTTTTTGGGATTTGAGATATGTCAACCTAGCTATGTTAGCAAAGCAAGGTTGGAGAATGCTACATGACCAGGATTCACTTCTTTTCTAGTGTTTCAAAGCTAGATATTTTCCACCATGCCACTTCCTAGATGCTATTAAGTCACCCAATAACTCTTACTTATGGAAAAGCATTATGGCAACAATGACTATCTAGAAGAGTGGATATTGTTAGAGAGTAGGAGATGGGTTATCCATTAGAGTACATACAGATAAATAGATTCCAAATCACCCAAAAAATAAAGTTCTCTATCTGATGCATGAGGATGATGAGGAGTGGCGGGTTTTTGACCTCATAGACCCAAATTTAAATTGGTGGAGTCGTGATCTCATTTGACTCAGTTGTATGGCTTAATAATAAGAATGGTATGTATTCTGTTAAATCTGGGTACCATGTGGCAAGGAAGGTGCTGAGAGAAGAGAATTGTGTTGAAAGCTCGAGGGGTCCAATTGGCCAGCAGGTATGGAGAAATCTTTGGAAACTTCAAGTTCCTAAATAAATCAAGGTTTTTGGATGGAGAGCATGCCAAGAAATCTTACCAACCCATGTGAATCTTGTGGAGGAGAAGAATCATTTCAGACAATGTCTGTCAATGTTGCAAAAGATTTCTAGAGTCTGGTGTACATGCTCTTTGTGAATGTGGTATTGCTCAAGATGTGGGGGCTGGGAGCTCTATCAGTTTGCAGAAGTATTCAAATGATCAACATAACATTTTTCAAATATTTGAGAATCTTTTAGAGAGGCTCTTTACAGCTGAGTTCGAATTGTTTCTTATTCAAGCATGGTTTATTTGGAATCAAAGGAACGCAGTTGTACATGGGGAGCAAATAAAGGACCCGAGGTGGCTGAATAAAAGAGCAATGGATTTCTTGGATGAGTACAAAAAATCCCAAGACCATCTATCAATCCCAAGCATGGTACCAAGTAGGGATTTTTGGCAACCTCCCCTTCCATCAATTTATAAATTGAATTTTGATGCTGCTATTTTTTTGGACCTGAATTACTTTGGCTTTGGTTCAATAATTTGCAATGAGGGAGGTGAGGTGATGGCGTCAATGTTTGCCAAAGGGCCTTATGTAAATAACAATGAAGAAGCAAAAGCTTTAGCCTATAGGAAAGCCATAGAGTTCTCCATTGATGCTGGTTTCACAAAGTTAGTCATAGAAGGAGACAATGTTAATGTTACGAAGGCAATCTCTTCTCCAATAGCTAATCATTCCTTGCTGGGTCATGTGTTTGAAGACATCCAATGCCTTGTTCGTGGTCTGCAATTTGCTTCTATCAGCTACATTAAAAGGGGGGGGGGGGGGATTATGGTAGCACATGTCCTAGGCCGATATGCTAAGAATATCATTGATGAAATGTATTGGTTAGAAGATTCACCTTCACCTGTTATGGATGCTTTGTACCAAGATTATTTATATATCAATGAATGAATGTTCCGTTTTCAAAAAAAACCACCACACATCCGATGCTAATTATGTAATTTAGGTCCACCACATAAAATTAAAGTTTTGAGGCTTAATTATACCATTAAATTACCTTGTTTTATGATGTTAAGAATTTATTAATTGACAATTAGAGCACCTTAGGTATACTGAATGAATATTATATTAGAAATAATAATCTTTATTACTATGAATAAAAGATTTAATGAGATAATTATTCATATGGGTAAACTACGTTTTTGGTCCCTATCCTATACACCATATTTCAATTTGATTCATAACTTTTCAATTATGTCAATTTGGTCCTTAATCTTTCAGTATCGTGTCAATTTAGTCTTTGTAGTTATTTTTTAGATGAAAATTGATGACGTGTCTAATGGCCAAGATAAAAAATTAGCTTCCATTAATGTGAGAATAAACTAAAATTTTATTTTGGTTGTCTGCCATGTCAGCAATTTTCATCCAAGATATAATGGCAGGAACAAAATTGACACAACACTGAAAAGTTATGGACCAAATTAACACAATTGAAAAGTTAGGGACCAATTTTCATAAGTTTAGTTGTAATATATGAAAAGTTTGCAAGAAATAATGTATATAGAAATTTTGTATTTTAAAAAAATATATATTAATTTCAAAAGTTGTTACTTGTAATACAAAATAACTATTAAAACTTTGAAAACATTTCCTAGATTTGTTTTATGTATTTCTCTTTTCATTTATACTTTAAAGAAGCACGAGGTATTGATAAAAGAGGAAAAAGAAAGCTTATTATTATTTCCTTTAAAGTGATAAAAATTTATCTCAAATTCATAATCTCAGTCTACAACTACAAAAGGCCTAACTTTGGTTATATAATATATCGTAAACCCAATTTAAAACACTAGTATTACTATTTTTATGTGTGTTCTAATAAATATTAGTGTTTACTCAAAAAAAAAAATATATTGTTTTCAAGTTGATAATAAAATTTCAAGTTTTTTATTTTTTATTTTGAGAAGATAATAAAATTTCAAGTGCATTCACTGTTTAGTTTAAAAAATATTACAAGCCAAAAAAAAAAAATAGTATACATTAATTAAAATATCAAATTCACACAAATTGTACTCAAGATTTGTAATAGATAAACATTAAACACAGTATTAATAATACGTTTTTTTTAGATGTCGGAATCTCCCTAGAATCATGAGATATTAAGGAAGGTTCCCTTTCTTTTTTTATCCTAATTTTTTAAGCGAGAAAAAAAGAAAGAAAACCGTAGCAAATCTATATATCAAGGGTAACTTTGAAACTTTCCATTTAATCAAGAAGGTGAAACTCTCACTCTCTCCAAAAAAAGAAAGAAAAAAGAAGAAGGTGACTTCTTCTCCCAAAAAAAAGAAAAAAAAGGTGACTTTGTCTTTAATTGGAAGAAGATATCAAAGGATACGTTACAAAATAAGTAACGTAAGTAGGCAGAGGCGGAGAGGCATTATTAGCCTCCAAAGATGGACCAAGTTCACATTGCACGTGTATGAAAAGTAGGTGTCTACGCTACTCTATTGTCCAACCTTTTTTTAATAGGAGCTGTCCACTCATTTCTGTCACACCCCATATAATTAATTAAAATTATTGAGATGGTAATTTTATGAACACAACAGGGATTTTTTTTGTACTTTTAAAACACTGTCTTCAATCTTCCGTTCTCTCGTAATCATCGATTTCGCATGTCGACATGTCGTAAATCGAAGACGCACATAAAAGTGTTCTATTGGGATTTTTTTCCTTTTTTTTTTTTTTTTTTTTTTTCTTTTGAGAAAATTGCTATCACAGGATTGATATTTGCCAAAATAGATACAATGCTAACAAGAACACGAGGTCAAAATGGTCGTTATCAGATATATATAAATATATATATAATTTCATTACTTTTAGTATATAGATAAAAAAAAAAGTTTATTACAACTTCTGAGTAGATAATTATAACTGATAGAGTGTTCACCAAAATGCTCAATTCTTACATGATCATATATATATATATATATATATATATATATATATATTTTTTTTTTTTTAAGAAAGAAATCTCATGATCATACTTAAACTTAAACTTAGCATAGGTCTAAGTTTAATTCTATTTTGTGCATAAGCCAAGTCTTCTATTTGTACTAAAAGTCTACTGGTCTAGGATTTAGTTAACTATATATACCCATGTTATGGTTCGTTGTAACATAGTTTTTTGTACTATACTCTTATATAATAAAAATATAGCTTACTCTCGTAAGGCTGAACTACGTAACTCTCGTGTGTTTAGTGTTCTTATTTTATGCTTCCGTCTTCTGTATCCATTCAAGCATATTTAACATGGAATATATCATAACTAATATTTGAGATTGACTAAAATTGCCTAAATGAAGTAATTGCACTGCACCACATGTGGCAGTGTGAAAACTGTGCCGCACCCGTAATATATATATTATATGAAGTAATACTATTATAAAAAATGAGCATTTTCATACCTAAAATTTTGTTGGGCTACTCTTAATTAGCCTAAAATAAAGAAAAATCGGCCAAACATTTTAAAAATTGGCCCAACACAAAGGAAGAACTAGGTTTGGGCTAGGTCAATCTAGCCCAAAATTTTGAAAAATGTCCAAACCCAAAACTGACCAAATTGCATCGTAATACACTGCACTACATATGTTATCAAAAAATTGAAGAGCACTGCAGTTATAATTTTGGCTAAACTACACTGTACAGTATAATGATAAAAATGAAGCAAAACCACACTAAATTGTACCGTGAACACCTCTATTAACATCACTTCAATTAGCCATAATTTTTAGTGTGTATAGGAAACTTTTACATGTTGGCAATGACAGAGTCAGGATTTGATCTTATAAGACAAAAATATATAAATGAAGGCACACATGCATGCACTTGCACATCAGCAAGGCCAACTTAACAAATTTAGGGGCATAAGGTGAAAACTTTATATTGGGCCCCTTTTTTATATTTAAATTTTAATTAACTAGTATTTATTTAACTTTTGATACAATTAAAAAAAAATTTAAAATATGTATTTCTTGTTTTTTGAGATGCAAATTTATTAATTAAATTTTTGCATTGAAGTTCACTTAACATGATTTAAATAGAAAATATTTACGAATAAATGAAACATGATTTATAATAGAAAAATATAATTTAACTAAAATAAAAGTTAATGTATAGAACAATAGAACTATCAAAAGCAATATTTTAATTTTACTAATTGATATAATCACTTTATACTCTAAACAAGTATATATTTTATTATAAATTAATACATTTATTAATCATACAAGTCAATAAATTAATACTAATACAAAATAATTATTCTAAATTCATATTTTCAAGATAGTAACTTTAACACAAATATTTAAATTTGATTAAAATATATATTATATATATAAGAAAAGCAGGATAGCTTCTTAAAACATAAAAAAAAAAAAATACAAAATAAATAAAAAAGAACCTATTCTATATTGTTAAAAAAAAAAAAAGCAGTAGGAATGGGAATTTAGAAAAGTAATATTAGAGACACACTCATTCCCACATTTAAATCCACGCCTTACTTGTGTGTCAAGTCTTAATTGGATTTTAGGCACTTCTATGTGGGTCCACCACATGTACTTGAAGATATTGAAATCCAATCAAGACTTGACACATGCAAGATGTGAATTTGGGTGTGAGAATGATAGAGTTTGGCTATTGTGTTGTTATCGGTTAAAGTATTGAGTTGGAAGCTAGAGTTTGGCCGCTGCATTGATGGGTGGATTAGTTAGTTACTTGTGACAGTTGTATTGTTGATTGGTTAGTTAGTTACTTAGGTAGAAAGGACTACAACTGTTTGTATAACAAAATGTACCAATTGTGCTCCTGTAAGGAAGGGATAAGGATTGTAACTAGGATATAGATGAAATAACACGATACTTCTACTCTATTTCTCTAATTCTCTTCTTCCTCTATCTCTATCTCTAATCTTCTCTAGGAGGCCTAGTTCCCTCAAAGAACTACTATAGCTAATCTAGTGTCTTGATAGAACTGTTGGGTTCCTATTAGAGATTGAGTGTGCCTCTAGCATTACTCATTCAGAATAGTAAAAAAAATAATTAAATTACAAAAAAAAAAAAAAAAAAATTGTATAACAAAATAACATAGGAAACGGGTGGTGTGGATTGATGATTTGATGTGATAAGATTTAAAAAAGAAAAAAAAGATATAAAGTGTAATTATTAGGTATATAAAACTTTTATATATACTAGCTTTATCACATGTGCTTTGCACGTGCGATAAATGTCTTTTTTTTTTTTTTTTGGTTTAGTGTTATAATTTTACATTTATCTCAATTTGAAAACATTTGCTCACTCAGAAGTGTCAAGAGGCTAGATTAAATAAATGAACAAATTAAGATGAGAGAAATCTGTAACTTAAGAGATTTAAAGATGCAGTGACCACCTTTATGAAGGCGGTGGAGCAATTAGAGAGAGAGAGATAAAGAGAAAGACAAATGGAAAGATAAAGCAATATAATGAAATTTATTAAAAACAAATGGCATGTTCGTACCTTCTAAATTGAGTTTTGAGTGATTGCCTTTGAAATTATTGGGAATGTGAGAATAGATGTGCATGATTTGATTTATTTATTTATTTATTTTTTTGAATTTTAAGAAGAAATAGAAAACATGATAAAGATGGAGAGACATGTAGAATGAAGTAATTGTTTGTTGTTGGAAGTCTAAACTTAGTGGGAATGTAGGGGTGGATATCTTTAGGAGAACAAAGGGAAAAAAAATGTACATAATTTAAAAAAAAAAATCCATTTATTGGTAAAGTGCTTTTTTAAATTGATCTAAAATTTAGAAATTTAGATATTTTTTAATTTTACATGTCTAATTCTATTTGTGGGGGCATTTTTTGCTTCAAAGGAAACTCATGTGTACTCCTTTAGGCAAATTTTTGCTCTTGTCCCACATTGGAAGGAAATCCTTCATCTTCATGCCATATAAGAGATGACCAATGGTGATAGAATACCACTAGTTTGGTCATCTCTTATATGGCATGAAGATGAAGGATTTCCTTCCAATGTGGGACAAGAGCAAAAATTTTCCTAAAGGAGTACACATGAGTTTCCTTTGAAGCAAAAAATACCCCCACAATTGTGGGGGTATTTTTTGCTTCAAAGGAAACTCATGTGTACTCCTTTAGGCAAATTTTTGCTCTTGTCCCACCATTGGTCATCCCTTATATGGCATGAAGAGGAAGGATTTCCTTCCAATGTGGGACAAGAGCAAAAATTTGCCTAAAGGAGTACACATGAGTTTCCTTTGAAGCAAAAAATGCCCCCACACTATTATATAATCTTTCTAAACAAGTGAATTTAAAAGTGTTTTAGGTATTAAAAACTAAGAATCCAAATAAGGAAAACCCCTTAAATAGTAGTATTTATATATATATATATATAAAGGTACATATAAGCAGATGTAACACATGTAGATGTGGAGAAAAAAAATGGTACTTATAAGATAAAAAGTGGAAATAAAGAGATAAGGTTAAGTGTGTTGATCTGTAAAAATGATGTGTTAAATGCATTCTATTGGTCAATAGAAGGGGCCTATTTTTTTATTTTTGTAAAAAAATCCTTAAATAAAATATTAAAATAGATAAATTGATATTATATTAATCAACAGAGGGGGTCTTCTTTTATCTGGGGCCTTAGCCATTGCCTAACTTGCCTATATGGTTGAGCAGGCCTTGCACATTAGCATTTGATACAATTTTTTTATATTTTTTTATAGATATGATAATATTTTAACAAATTTGGACAATAAAAATTCATTAATATAAGTACACATCGATATTTTAAAACAAGAAAATCCATAGAAAAATAACATATTTGTTATCCAATTGATATTTGTTAGGGGTTTGTTTACGCATGAATAATTTTTTTTTTTAATTGAAAATTCCAGTTACGATTCACATGAAAATATTTATAGCAACTAGACAAAACCTTAAACTTGATATTTTATTAATTTATTATCCTTATATTTTATTACTTTATACACGAATTTCCTTAAAGAATAATAAATTATTGCATTAGGAATTAGAGCTTAACTCATACTTTTTTATAATTTTTTTAAAGCCTTTTATTTTACTTTTATAGGCTTTGACCATTTAATTGGCATTGATAAAAGAAATAATAAAAGAAAGAATACTAAGAAAATACTAGGAAAATAATAGGGAAAATCTCAAATTTTGAATGGGAAGAAGGAGGGACAAAACAAATTAATTATGAAACATTGATCTTAATTATTTTTGGGCAGCCAAGGGCGCAATCCCCCCACCCCCACGACCCGCTTGACTTTGCCTATGTTGCCAAGGGTAAGCAGCCTCAACATATTTGCATATATGGACAACCATGAGCAGTTGCCAGAATGCTATGCTTGCACTAAGCAACCTTGACTTGCACCATGTGTGACTCAATCATATTCATAACCACATTAGATCTTCAGAGCGAACAACTTTTGATTGATGGAATAATGTAGGAAGGGGAAGTCAATTGATTTTGAGGGTTGGATATTGAGATTTGAATCCTAAATCTAGGGATGGCAGTGGGGTGGGGCGGGGCCAAAGGATGGGGTTTTCGCCCTTGCCACGCATAGTTTTGTCTTGCCCTATCCTCACTTTCCTCCGGGGCCAAAGGATGGGGTTTTCGCCCTTGCCACGCATAGTTTTGTCTTGCCCTATCCTCACTTTCCTCCGCATGACAGGAAAAATTTTCTTATCTCATCTCCGCTCCTTGGGGCCTCGCAAAACTCCGCCCCACCTCGTAAAACTCTACTTTTTTTTTGATACAAGATAGAATTATATTCTAACCTAATTTAAGTGTATATGTATGTGAAGCTCCCTCCTGGAGACTTGAACCTTGGCCCTTGGCCCCTACACCCCACAAGCACTTATGCTTGTAGAGTGACCATTGCACCAAGAGTGTGCGGTGGTTACAACTATTACAATTTTTTTTAATAAAACTTATTTCATTAATAAAAATATACTTGAAATTACAAATAAATTTATCTCATCAAATCAAAATAATTTTTAGTAAAATTTGAATAATATTATTCAATTGTTCAACAAGACAATATCACCAAAAAAAAAAAAAAAAAATCTCACAGTACAAAATCAATAATTTAATAGTATATAAATTTATTTCTAATAAAGATAAAAGAAAACGTTTTTTTTTTTTTGAATTTACAAAAGAAAACGTTAAATTTGGCACCTTATTTCCAACCTTGCTAAAGAGAAAAAAGAGGCAGAGAGTTACGTTGGGTTAGAATAAAATAAATTGATAATATATTTATTTAAATAGTAGGGTTTTAAGGTATGAAAAATTTATAATTTAACTCTTATCAACGTGAGCGGGCGGGGATGGAGCAGGGCTTAAAAAGTTTAACTCATCCCTGCTCCGCCCTGCCCTGTCCCATGGTGCGGGGCTAAAATTTCGTCCCATCCTCGCCTTGCCACCTTTGTGAGATGGGAAAAACCTGCATGGGGTGAAGCGGAAAGGTGCAGGTCAATCGAGGCAAGATAAAATGGTCATCATGGGCCGAATCTGTTGATTATTGATGGATTGCTCTATTTTCATGGAAAAGTCATAAATTTCTATACAAGGCAATAGCACCTAGGAAAAATGAAATCCAAGGCAAAGAAAGCAAGTCAAAACCGTTACCATATTTATCTTTTCTTGACAAAAAAACGTCCATTCCCATATCTAGACTATTATGCCTTTTTCCATAGAGAAGTTATAAGTTCTAATTTTGCCCTACAAATTCCAAAAGGCAACAAAACCCAAAAATACAAGAATAATTTCCCTTAAGACATCATAACTAGCATTCCAAAAACAGAAAAATAAAGAAACCACGTTTTATTTTTTTTGAGAGAAAAGAAACCACGTTTTAAAGTCAAAGATTAAAACAGCAAAAAGAAAAAGAATGGTAATTACAGGAAAATCACACCCACTAACCTTATAAATGTTTGCAGAAGTGGGACAATAAAAGCGGTAGTCCAACCCTTTTTTTTTTACTGCTGGTAGAAATTGTAGATAGCGAAATTATCTGCTCCACCTGTAATCTCTCTTTCTACTCACAACACACAAACACAAGTAGTAAATACTAAATACACAAACAAAAAGTCTCTCTTATTTTCTCTTTCTTGGAAACAGGAATAAGAGAGAGTGAGAGAGAGAGTTTAGACCAGAAAAGGGACCGAGATCTAAAAACCCATTGTTGTTTTTGCCAAAACTCGGAACTGTGTTTGTCTGAAAAAAAAGGGTCTTGTTCTTCTTCACAAATCTCTCTCTTCTTTCTGTTCCAGGTAAATTTTTCATCTTTTTATTTTGTTCTATCTAGACTGGTATTCCTCTTACCGTTTTCAATTTGGGTTTCTTTTATTTTTGGGCGGATCCGTATTGATCTTGATAATTCAATTGCATTTAGATAATTTTTGTTGTTGATTTTGCTTAATTTCATTTGTGGGTCTGCATGCGTGTTTCGTTTAGTGCAAGGACTTGATCTAAAACCCCCCTTGTTTTTATTTCTTTTTTGTTGCTGTCAATGTCTGAAATGGAGATGGGTGCTTTTAGATTTTGTTGTTACTTAATTATGTCGTTAATGAATAATTTGGTAATTGAATGATTGGGATGTATCAAATGCATGTGTGTATTATGTTTCACTTTTGGCGTTCTTCTGTTTGGATAGTTATTGAAGATTTTGGTTGCACATGCACTGTATAAAAGTGCTGGCTTTGGATCTGTTTTTGGTTCAAAGATCTCTGTTGAAAATTTGAAAATTGTAGATCTATGTTGTTGTTGTTGTTGTTGTATTGTTATGATTGCCTCAAATGGGATTTAGTTTAGGCATATGATGGTTGACCCTTTTGATCAATTCAACAAAAAACCTGCAAAATATGTAAATTTGGATTGCTCTGATTTATTTTAGAGAATAGGTTTTCCTATTTTTGTTCACAAGGTGTGTTTTTGCTTTTTACATCAGGATTTTTGGTGTTTTGAGGCTGTTTTTTTTTGGTGGTGAATCATGGCTGTTGAGGTTGCGGGGTTTGAGATGATCCAAGCACCAGTGGAGATTGTAGCTGAAGAAGACACAGTTGCTACTGTTTTGCATGGGAAGGAAAATGGAATCTTGGATCAAGGGCCAGGGCTTGAGGAGCCCATAAAATTTGGTTCACATGGAGATGAACCAGTTAAAGTAGAAGGAAATGATGTCTCAGACGCCAACTTCCCTAAGGATGCAGTTGATGAGTGGCCTGCACCTAAGCAGATCCATTCATTTTATTTTGTTAGGTACCGTCCATTCGATGACCCAAAAATAAAAGCCAAAATTGATCAGGCTGATAAAGAGATTCAGAGGAAAAATCAAGCCCGATTTCAGATCACTGAAGCACTAAAGGCAAAAAGGGTAAGCTAAAGTTCTCCATAAAGATGGTTTGATATTCCAGTCTTATTAGTAAATTTGAGCAATAGATATATTCTGTTAGTATTAGATTTCATTTCTTGAGGCACTATTTCTGGTTAGAGTAGCTTTCTTCAAATTGCTCTTCTTATTGTAGGTTAGGGTAGAGCCTCTAATTGAGGCCCTAAAAAAAGACACATCCCTGCTACAAAGAGGAAGATGTTTAATTCTTTCTCCAAACTTGTTAACTAATTCATATAGATCTCTCTCTCTCTCTCTCTCTTCCCCCCCCCCCCCCCTCTCCCCAAAAAAAAATGTCATGTGTGTGAAAGAATAGGAATTACATGATCAGATACATAATCACAAGTTGAAATAGTCTCTGGTTGGAATATCTTTGTTCAAACGGTCTACTTAGTCCTTAACAAAATCAAATGCTCTACTTAGTCCTCTACAAAATCAAATGCCAGCTTTTACATTAGGGTAGAGCCCCATAGTTGAGTTTTACAATAGATACATCCCTGCTACAAGAGAAAATATTTCATTCTATCTCCAAACTTATTAACTAATTCATATAGATGTAATTTTTTATTATTCAAAACTGTCATGTATGTGAAAGAATAGGAATTGCATGATCACATACATAATCAAAAGTCGAAATAGTCTGGAAGACCACTTGAAAACCTGTTAAAGGTTTCCCTTTCACAAAGAAAATACATTTGTATCTGAATGGATTTTATTAATATGTTAGGAGTAGTGGAGGGTCAATTAGATTTTAAGGAAAAAACTGATAGGAAAGAGTTATTAAGTTATATCATTAGTGGGTCCTCATAAGTGGATTTTTATAGTGGTTATTGCTATTATAGTATATCAACTTTGAAATATGCATTGAATGGGTAGGCATGGTAGTAGATCTTAGCTATTTACCCACAGGTTGTGGCTATAAAAATGGATGTGATCAAAGAAAGATTACATTCCATAAAAGTTATTTAATTATAACCACCTAATAGCTTTTTACTTTTGACAAATACAATGTTGGATTGTCTTCTTATACCCTCCATGCTTGCAAAATATCAAAATGATTAGTAAGTATTTTACTTATAAAATATAAATTGTTTAAATTTCATGTTTTATTTTATTTTATTTTATTTTTATTTTTATTTTTTGGGTTTTGTTTTGTTTTGTATTTTAAAGGTAGATAGAAATGTGAATTTATGGACGAATAGCATGAAATGTCTAATTGCTATGAAATTTGGTGTGTGTTAAGATAAATAGAATTTGTAATCCAAAAAAGTTACTAAACAATGATTTTACTTATATAAAAAAAGTTACTAAGTGGTGGTGTAACATTAACAAAGAGTTACATCAGCTTTAACTTGAACCTTATGTCTACTTTTGATATATAAGTTGGTATTTTTCGCTATTATAAGTCATGACATATTGATAAAAGCCTGGAAGCCCATACTACCTCAAATATTTCCAGCATAACCCATGATAAGCTTGAAATTTGAGAAAAAAATAACCAGGAGAAACTTAGCTTTATCCTCTCAGGTTTGGACCAAATTAGACAAAAACACTTTAAAAGAAGTTTCCATTTCAGTTTAGTACCCTTATTGAATGTTGTTCTTTAGCTAATTTCTGTTTTAGTTATGAAACAAAAGAAAGATGAGCATATTTATGGTTCGAGAATTTAATGGTGACTCAGAGCGCTGGGAGTTGAACATTTCTAGAATAAGCAGGAGAGATATTTGAGAGTGATTTGAGGAAATAATATTCTTTAAGTTTCCATTTCAAGTATTTATTTGCTTGGCTGAGTTATGACCTTTTAAAAGTAATTCTGTGACAAATTTGCTTTTGGCAAACAGGGAGCATTTAAATCGTAAGAAGTTGCTCCTGTGTCTCTTTAACAAAAGAGATAATTGAAATTCAAAAGAAGTAGCTCTAGTTATGGGTGGTTGGACCACTTACTGCTTTTGTACAAATGAAATTATCTTTTCCAGTTTAATTTAATCAAAACAATTATCCTTGCATAATAATGTGTCATATTAAGTAGTTTTTATTTTACTTGACATACTGCATACGAATTTTAAGTTTCACCAAATGCAGTTAGAGAAAACTCCTCCAGACATTTGATCTCACTGTTTTATTTCGTCTTTTCTGCAGTCAGATCGAGCAGAGTTGATTTCTCAGGTTAGAGCTCTGAAAGATGACAACAGGCAGTTCAAATCGATATTGGATGAGAAAAGAAAGGAGATGGAGCCTCTGCAACATGCTCTTGGCAAGCTGCGCAATGCAAACAGTGCCGGTCGGGGTAGTGGTTTATGTTCATCTGAGGAAGAGCTTAACAATCTAGTATATTTCTTTCTCCACATGCTTTGTATGATGTTGAATTCATCAGCTTGTTTTGGACTGTAGTTATCCTTTATGCTTTTACTTATCTTACTCCTTGATTGTGTATTTGGGGATACAGATCCAGAGTTTGCAGTACTACATACAACATGAGAGCATTCCATTGTCTGAGGAAAAGAAGATCCTTAAAGAAATCAAACAGCTTGAAGGGACTAGGGAAAAAGTAATTGCTAATGCTGCTATGAGAACAAAGATTCAGGATTCACTGGGTCAGAGAGAAGCTATTCAAGACCAGGTTAAGGTAATGCAGTTCTAGTTTTTTCTTTTGATAAGTTCAATGAAGTTCTATTTTGTACTATATATTTCAGAGCTTGTCATCCCACTGACATTTCCATAGCAGTTAACGGGTTTTTTTAATTTTATTTTTTATTTTTTACTTTGTAATATATATTATTTGAATTGTACGTTTTGGAGCTTGTCATTTTTCATTGCTATGCATGGATTTTCTTGATTATTTAATTTAAACTTCATTTGCAAAATTATGTCATTGTAGCTCATAGGTGGTGATTTGGATGGAGTAAGGAAGGAGAAACAAGTAATTCAGGCCAAAATTAAACAACTTGATGATGCACTAAAGGCAATAGACGATGAGATTAATTCTTTATCAGAAGAGCTGAAAGCTGTCACCCAGAAGAGAGACAAAGCATTTGAAAGTATTCAGCAACTCAGAAAACAGCGTGATGAGGGGGTAAGTTTTACTTTGTTGCAACATTTATAGATCCTTTTCTTCTTTATGTGTGTATGTGTTGGGCCATGATAAATTATGTGATGCTCGATTGTTATGATCGATGTTCTGCAGTTGATTTAGTTAGAAATGTTGTCATTAGTGAGAAGTCTTTCTACTTTGTAGAACATATGAGTTGGAGGTGCTGTGGAAGCACTTTACAATGATAGTTGCATCACATGAAGTATTGTCCTTTCGGTTTTTAGGGGTGCTTGTAACAATATTATGCCCTTATTGTACAAGTAAACAGAACGATTTCCCATCATCTATATTCCTTGACATCACCTCGATGTTCCCTCCTTGGAAAGGTTTCATTGATTTGTATCACCTAGTAATGGTGGTCCTCCATTATAGATAACCTGCTACCATTCCTTCTGCTTATATATAATTATTTTTGGTGGTGGAGGTGGGGTGAGAATATGATTTTTATCAAAGACTCAGTTGCTGCTTTTACTTTGCGTAGCCAAGAAACACAACCTTTTGGGCTCTGTAGATTAAATGGGGGGATTGTTTACTAACACATTACCTATTGAAGCTTATTCCCTCCTCTAAGCTGACCCTGCATTTTCTTTAAATTTACTATTACATTAAGGGGGGGAATTACTATGTTCTTTGATGGTAATTGTTGAAAAGAAGCTGCAAGGAAATTTACTATTAAATTAAGAGAGGGGGGGAGGGGGGGATTACAATATTCTTTGATGGTAATTGTTGAAAAGAAGCTGCAAGGAAGTTGTGACGATGGAAGGTTCAGAGGGCTGTGAAAAAATAATTGGAGAGTATCAGTGGTGGTGACGCTACTAGATCTTATAATTTTAGTGCAGAGCTATGGACTCTGGGGAAGGAAATGGATGTCCACATGAGTGCTGGTTGCTTTTCCTTCTACATTTTTCTTTGGGATGAATAATTATGTCTTTTCCATGCCTAGCTATCAGTTCAAAATACAGCTAGTTTGTTTGCGATTTTTTACCATTCTTTTCAACAAGTTTGTCAGAATCCCAGTCAGTAACTACTCTTTGATTTTATTAGGGGCTTGATTCTATTGGATCATATGTTAGGTATTCAATTCTCACTGACTTCTCTTTTTGATTGAAAGTTTTTAACAGTTAAAATACAGCTCCCTGTGGTATCTCAATGGGATTATGTTTTACATAGCAAAGTGGTTTTAATTTATAGGGTTTGAGGGATGCCTTAGTGGTTCCAATACCTCTTGTGTTGCCTGGGCAGTGGGCACTGGGGTCATACCTCACCAACTCCCCTTGCCCTATTCACCTCACAAAAAAAAAAAAAAGGATTTAGTTTATGGCTAGCCAAAAAAAAAAAGGGTAAATTACACTACCCTCCTTAGAGGTTTATCAAAATGACACCCCCAAGCGTTTCAAGAAATGACACTCCCCCCTTCCTCCCATGAGGTATTGAGGTTTGCATAATTGCAACAGTTAAGTCCATGCTCTCTCAAAATGTGATTAAACTAATGGGATATTCCTTAAAAAAAAAAAAGATTCTTGCTAAAACTATGGGAGAAATGACACTCCCCTACCTTGAGGTTTGTGGATGCATAACACTCCTCCCCTAAGGTGATTTGGAAAATGATCCTTCATTTTCTTATGTTGGTAATTTGGAGGGAAAGGAATATACGTACCTTTGAAGGGATTGGAGGATCTATTCATGAATTGAAGCTTCTATCTTTCAGACTTTGTGTGATTGGGAAAATGTTTCAGCTGTTTTTACTTTCATTTCTTTATTTATGATGATTTTTGTACTTTTATTGTTACTTAGTTTTAGTTTTTTCTTTGCACACTGCCTGTGTTCTTTATTTCCTTTGTATTTTCTTACATCTTTTTTCAATCAAGTTTATTACTTATATAAAAAAAGATATATATAAATTAATAGGAATCTTACTCCTTTATGTTTGATGTGGGCTATATGGAGACTATATTGAGGGAGAGAAATTGGTGTACTTTTGAAGATGTGGAGTCCACGTCAACTTAATGCAAGCATACTTTATTAGTTCTCTTTATGAATGGTCTTTTGTATCGGGTCTCACAGATAGTAACTCTATTCATTTCTTCACAGACTTGATCCATATGTAGATATTTTTCCATTTGTAATTTTTTAAGCTACTTTGTGTCTATTTTCACAAGGTAGTCTTGCCTCTATAAAATTATTTTTACCTATATAAAAAAATGGAAGATTTTGTCTGTGAGAACTTAACTGTTGTATTTGTACAACCTCAAGGGGGGAAGTGTCTTTTCATAAATATTTTTTTGGGGGTGGGGGTGTCATTTCGTAAAACTTCAAGGGTGCTTGGAGGTTTTAGTTTACCTTTTCCCTGTGACCATCTTCATATATTTTGCTGGAGGTTATTTTGGGTGAATGAAGAGACAAGTGGAGGCTTTTTTCTTTGGTGGCTTGTTCTATAACATTATTTCTGTATAAGTATTTCAAAGTTCCATAAGAAAAATTCAATGGCTCAAACACTGATAAGCCAAGCCTCCTTTTCTCCTTACTATTAATTGTTGTCTTATAAGAATGCAGAATTATAGTCATTAGCTTTCAAGCTTGCTTGATTATGTTTATATCAAGTTAGGTATGTAATTTGGTCAGTATTTAGCTTCAATGGCAATGTTATCTTGTTTTCAGAATGCCTACTTTTACAAAAGCCGTACGGTCTTGAACAAAGCACGAGAGCTTGCTGCTATCAAAGATATTATGGCTCTGGGGGAACTTTCGCATTCAGAGGTTTGTTGAATTAGTGTTTGTCCTATGTCAAGGACCTCACCTGAAATCAATTTTTCCTTGCACTCTGATCTCTTACTTTGATATATTCTTGGTTAGGTTGAAAACTTTATGGCCCTCTGGAGCAGAGACAAGGCTCTTAGGGATGACTATGAGAAAAGAATTCTGCCATCATTAGATAGTCGACAATTGAGTAGGGATGGACGGATGAGGAACCCAGATGAGAAGCCATTGGTAGTAGTGGAAGAACCTACATTATCAGAAACAGAGAAAGTGGCAAAACCCAGTGTGAAACAAGTAAAGGAAGATTCAAAACCTCCTGTACAGGGTACTTTGCCTGCCCAAAAGGCTCAGAAGGAAGCCAAAACTAAAGCAGAAGATTCGAAATCCACCTTGGAGCATATTGAAGTAGAAGACAAGGAGATCTTTGGGTTAGAAAAGCCGCAAAAGGACTCTCCTGCCAAGGACAATGAAGTTGATGAAGCGAAGCTGAAGGAGATGAAAAGAGAAGAGGAAATTGCAAAAGCTAAAGAGGCCATGGAAAGGAAGAAGAAGAAGCAAGAGAAAGCTGCAGCAAAAGCAGCTATAAGAGTTCAAAAGGAAGCTGAAAAGAAGCTAAAGGAAATTATTGTTTTCTATAATTTCATCATTACTGTTTGCTATTTTCTGTTTAGCGTAGAGCTCAAAAGTGACATTTTTTCCATTTAATCTATCTCAGGAGCGTGAAAAGAAAGCAAAGAAGAAGGCCTCCGCGTCTGCACCTGGTTCCGATCCTGAAGAACCAGCAGAAGCAGGGTCAGAGGATGCAGAACCAGAGAAGATTGATGAAAATGTTGAAACTTCAGTTCCAGCAAAGGGGAAGGTTCAAATGGAGAGGGTTAATAAGGTGAAGAGTATCAGAAACAGGAATAGATCAAAAGGCCCAGATTCAGTTCCAAAAGTTCTCCTGAAACGGAAAAAGTCGACTAACTACTGGTTATGGGCTGCTCCTGCTGCTGTGTTGGTTCTGCTGTTACTAGTTCTTGGATACACCTATCTTCTCTAAAAAGTGAGTTAGAACTAAATAGAAAGAGTTATGAACCAGTTTTTCTGCTTCAGGGTGTGAGTGGCTAGGTTTGTAGTACTTAAAATTAAGTTATTTCTGTTCGTTACATCCCCTAAAAGGATGGACTCAAAATCATAATGTTGTTGGTAGCTCAGTCAGAGGGAAGAAGCTACATATATTTTCAGTTTGGACTGGATATATTTGTAAATTTTGACTCTCATTTTTTTTTTTCATAAATGTTATCTAAATCCATAAACTTGCTGATCAATTTTGTTGAGACAGGTGAAAATTTGATTAGATAATGAATTATGGATTAGATGCAGTGAAATCATAATAAGTTCAGTATTATTTGGATTGTCTATTTGAGTTTGATAACAGGGGTAATCTTGATACAAGAGTGCATATGCCTTCACCAAAGTTTTTAGTGTTTTTGCTTGTCATACACTCATGGGATAAGGGATGGGATTTGCATGTCTGTTTGCCTTAAAAATTGGGTTTTGGACATGGGATTGGGATTTGAACATCGTCATTTTTTGTTAGAAGCAGGCTTGGACATATTGTACGTTTTTACTTAACAATTAATGAGTTTGTGTGGGTCAGACATCCACACTAGCACATAACAACTTACGAGTATCCGGTGTCTGGACTTGGGACCCAGTTCTTTATCAGTTGAATTGGTTAGGTTGGGCATTGATAGGTGATTCCAAATTTTTGGAACTGTTATTTGACAAACTTGTTTATTGGATGACATTTCTTTGGAAATCTAATGCCTTATTCTATTTTATCCAACATCAAGAAACTGAGTATTATTTGTAAAATGGTCAACTCGCTCACCATGGGGGGTGGGGGTCAAGTGGTATTGGGTGTACTTCTAAGTGGTTTGGGGCTTTGAGGTCTTAAATTTGAATCTCACAATGGAAAGTGCATGGGAAAAATTTCATGCCCTCGGCTCAATGCCCACTAGTATTGTCATGCCCACTTAGTATCCCAGTAGTGTCTTATCCATTGAATCATAGGCCATGACAATACTCGTGCGCATTGAGCCAAGTGCATGAAATTTTTCCCATGCACTTTCCATTGAGCCAATGCCCATTTGATAGTTACCTTGATACATGGAATAGAACTATCTTGTAATTTACTTTTTGATAGTTACCTTCTTTTTCCTTGTGGTTTTCTTGTCAGGCATTTACTTCCCTCGTTGGTTGCTATATGAACTTTAATGGATTTTGATGACTTGCTAAGTGCATCACGTATAGATAAAGAATTGAAGAAAAAGATTGTTCTACTCTCACATTTAGTTATGGATCTCTATATACTCTTTTCTCTGAATTCTCATTTAAGTTTGTTTGTGTGTTTACAAGTCGTGAGCTTTAAGATTGTACAGTTTTTTTTTCTTTAATTCTTTCCTAACAGGTGTTGTTGGCAATTATAATATCAACAAATTCTATTAGAATTAGCAGAAATATCTCATAAAGTAAATCACAAAGGAGGATAATATCACAATGTAAAACACATTGTAGTTTTATATTTTTCAAAGAATACCATTTGGGTAGTATATGTAATGTACTATTTTATTCTTAAGCGGAATTGAAATATTATTCGTGACTGATTTATGCTCAACAAGTCATATTGGTAAAAATGAAGAAGGGTAAATTACATTTCCCTCATTGAGGTTTGGAAGAATGACACTTTATTTCAAACTTTAAGGGTATGTTTGGTTGAAGGTGGAATAGGAAGGATGAAAAATAAAGGAGAAAAAATAAGAGAGAAAATGAGTTTGTGAAAGGATAAAATTTTTTTGGTGGGACCTAGGCATTTTCTCCCCTACCTCTCCAAAAATTCATCTTTTCAAATTGGATAGAAAACAAGAGTGAAAACTCTCTTATTCCAGCACAATGACAAAATTACCCTAAAATTTTAATGCTTCTCAAGAACCTTGCCTACTCCCACCCATTTCCTATGCGGTCTAGTGTCTACACCTTTTTGTCTTCCTTGTTTTGTTTGTATCTCTTCTTCACTCTCCTCTATCAACGGTAATTCATCTTTTTTTTTTCTTCGTTTTCGATACTATCTCTATTTTCCTAATTTTTTTTGCTGCCTAGTTTTTTTTTTTTTTTTGGTTTCCACACCGTAACATGTCCAGATTTATATATAAAACTCAAGTGGGAGAGTCGTGTTATGGGTGACCTTATTGCACAGCTCAAAGAGCACTTGTGTATGTGATACAATTCAACATGTATGAAAAAGCTATCATAAAGTTCGTTGTTCGTTTCGTCGTTGACCTTATCTATGTTTCTACGATGGCCCAAAAACACGCTCATTCTTCAGCCATAGAGAGATTTTTCCATCATGCTTATTCTTTAGCTGTAGAGAGACTTTTGAATTGCGAGGTACCATTACGAGCTTAATATATACGAGTGTTATTCCATGAAATAACTCGAATTTCAAATCAATCACTTGCTTTAACTACTCATGCATATATATATAAAAGATTATAATATCTATAATAATAACAAAGAAAAATAATATAAGTTTATACATACGAGTTAATTTTTATATTATTTAATTAGTACAAATAAATTATTCTTACATGTTATATAATAAGGATATAAGAGTAAATTTATATAAACTTCATTTTCTATTTCCCTATTTTTCTCCTCTACTAGACAAAAGTGTTTTTCCACTCCTCCCACTTTTCTACCCTTCCAACCAAACACACACAAGGAAAAAATAAATCTTTTCTATCCTCTTACTTTTCCATCCTCTCACCAATTTTCTATCTTCTCCTTTTTCCACTCAAATAACAATTCATTTTCTTGAGGTTTGAGAAAATCAATACACAAGTACTTGTGTATTGATTAGGGACTAACCATTTGTTGTCTCCACTTATCAAAGGGTGAGTTTTGGCCCACATGTGAGGAGGGGTTAAATTATGCGTAAATTATTAAACTCACTATATATATATATATATATATATATATATTGTAGGGATATTAGGCCCAGTAGAATGTATTGGGCCGGGGGTCCAGTCTGAGGACACCTCAAAAATCTGAGAATAGATAAACATATGATAGATGTCAGCATTGATAAATAAAGGAAGGGATTTAGGCATTATGATTACAAGGAAGTGATCCGAGGATGAATGCTTCCAAGGTTAGCCAAAGCCAAGGTTAGAAGATGCGGTCTGACATCAAGAGCAACGTTCTAGACGATTCCATTGATGAGGATAAGTACCAAGAAGGAACAAAACAAAGGGGGGCCATGAAATATCTAAAAGGAAAGCTGCTACCACTACATTAAATGCTCTGCAGCTAACTCTTTGGCCGCATTAATGAGGAAGTGATGTCTGAACAGTAACTTTCAGCCTTACAATTACTACCCAAAGACTTCAGGAAGGTGCTGATGGGACAAGGATCAACACTAACAATCTGGTTTGCACGTGGAAGGTGGAGATCAAAGGGGAAGATAATATAAAATAAAGGAGACACTCTAAGAGGGGAGGATCAAGAAATTAAGAGAAAAACATTGTAGCAATCAAGAATTGAATTTGTAATCAAATTTGAGAGAAATATATAAGAACTAATTGTGGGGCCTAAGAATTTGGTAACCCCAGCCCACTTCATATTAAGCCTAAGGCCCACGCCGAGGAGGAAGCAGCGTCCGAGGATGAATAAGGAAGACCCAAATTGCCAAGGAACATCGCCGAGGACGATCTTGTCCTCGGCCAGTCGAGGTTATAGAAGGGAGGAACGGCACATCATCAAAGGTAGCCTCTCAGAGCATCCTAAGGAAAAGGACAGGTACCATGGATCAGCCATGGGAGCACGGTGGAGAAGCAATTCAAGGAGAAACTGTCACCTCCACATTAAATGCCTGCAACTGACATTCTAGTCAGCATTAATGAGGAAATAACCTCTGAAAAATGCTGCCTTAGTTGTTGCAACTCACAGGAGGTTTGGAAAGGCGGCTAATGAGATAGGCACTCAGGTATAGGTTTGGATGATTAACAAGTGGAAGGCAGAGATCAATGAAAGAGGACAATATAATAGGAGAAACCCCCATAGAAAAGGGGCTGGAGAATTCCTGTAATGACTTTTATTCATTAATTATCAGAGCAAAACTCCTCGGATTGTGCTGAGGACAAACTTTCCTAATCTCACTCTCAGTTCTTCTCTGTTTGATTGCTATGAACGCCATATTGACTGTGGTTCATGTGCTAAAGTCTAGTTCTTAAACTCATTCTCTACAAATTTATTGTATTGGGCTAATGTGTGCGTTAGTGAGTGTAACGGTCAATCATGGTAGGATCGAGCTCCCATCAGCAAGGGTCCCTGAAGAGGGTCATGTTGGCAGCGGTGCATGCCAAACGGAAGCTTCCCCTTTATTTCCAAGAACGTACACACAGTTGTTACCGTAACTCAGCCTCCGCTCAAGTATACACTCCGAAGTACTGACTAGCGGGGAGGATTGCTAAATGAGGGACAGTCCTGGGGCTCCTGACATCAGGTATACGCCCCGTACCCCTACCAAGGGGTTGGTTCTCGTGGGTCTGGTAGTCGGGAAGGAATATATTGATATCCTGGAATCTTTTGCTGTGGTTAAACGGAGCCTTAACCAGGCCGAGTCCTCAGACCCCCTGCTTCGGGAAAATCAACGCCCATTGGCAACATTCTTTGATGATTGCGCAGCCTGCGGTATAGAGCATATAGTTATGTTCCTGATTGTTCCCACGTTGTTAGCTCATTTAAAGTTAGCGGTTGAATGCTACCGTTGATTTCATTAAAGTTGGGGTGACAATTTTACCGTCGACAACACCAACTCCAAGTCCCATGGGAGGGAAAAACAACAACACACTCACTCATGAAGCAATTATTGCAAAGAAACGAAAGATTCAGAAAGTAAAGTAAGTAAAAAGTGCAGTCACTTCTTTATTAAACAAAGGAAAAGTACATCATACACCAAATGGCTTAGGCAGACTTGTTCTAAAGCTAACTATAAAAACAGAGGCTTAGGCAGGCTTATTCTAAAGCTAACTATAAAAAGAAAGGCCGAGGCAGGCTTGTTTTAAGGCTACCAACAGCAATCGAGCCAGTATGGGTGGTATCAGCGATGAGAAAGAAGAAGAAGCGGAAGTGCCTGATGGCCCCATCCCAAGATGTTCTCTTGATTCTCTCCCAGTTTCATGATAATTAAGCATTGGAGGCGGCAACACTAGAGCATTAACCATTCTGCAATCTTACAAACCTCCATCGGTAAGTAAACTGGACGCGAATCACTACCAGCTTGAAGGGCAGGCAAATCCGCGTATTGGAGAAAAATGTTATCTACACCCACTTTGACTCTCAGCTAAAGGAGGAGGGTCCTCTTTCTTGCTCGGTTGAAAGGAAGGAACGTCTTTAGCCGATGTTTCCTTTGCCTCTACTGCGTCGTCCAAGGTCGGAGCGGCATTCTTGGTTCCTGAAAGGGGCTTGGCTTTCTTGCCCTTGCCTTTATCCTGGGCCATCCCATTTCCCTAAGCCTTGTTCACAATCTTGGCAAGGTCCTTGGAAATGCCTAGAAGGTGGAGAACTTAAAGTTCCTATTGAACTCAAGGATTTGTAAAATGTGAGAGAATGATTCCCCCAGAGCACTTTATATAGAAGGTGAAGGCTGGTGGAAATTAATCCGCACGGAATTCAAAGGAAGAATTACAAGTGATATTAACCCCGCCCAATTTCCAAAGAAACCACCAGCCGTTGGATCTGCGTTAATCCACAAAGATATTAATGAGGGCGTGCCTCGCGTACCGAAACGTCAGGCACGCAACTCGAATAGCCAAAAGATGCCTCGTAATTAGAAATGGCGGGAAAGCGGCGCGATGGGGGTACTGTCATACGTGGGGGTGGAAGGCCAGGCCACCCATGTCCAGGTCAATGTTGGGCCATGGGCCCAGTCTGTGGAAGGACCCCTCTTCAGCAAAGCAAGCTCAAGGCCATTATCACTCTAGGGGCAAGCTTTCCAACGCTGAGGTCAAGTCCCTTCACTCTAAGCAGTAATGATGAAATACTAGACAGGACCAAGGTCTTGCATGGTCCTTGGACTCAAACCTATGGGGAAACTAGTTACTTCAAAAAGAACCTAGGTCCTAGATAGAACCAAGGTTTTGCATGGTCCTCGGACTCAAACCTATGGGGAAACTAGTTACTGCAAGAAGAATCTAAGTGCTAGATAGAACCAAAGTTTTGCATGGTCCTCGGACTCAAACCTATGGGGAAACTAGCTACTTCAAGAAGAACCTAGGTGCTAGACAGAACTAAAGTCTTGCATGGTTCTCGAACTCAAACTTATGGGGAAACTAGTGACTTCAAGAAGAACCTAGGTGCTAGACAGAACCAAGGTCTTGCATGGTCTTTAAACTCAAACTTATGGGGAAACTAGTTACTTCAAGAAGAACCTAGGTGCTAGACAGAACCAAGGTCTTGCATGGTCCTCGGACTCAAACCTATGGGGAAACTAGTTGCTGCAAGAAGAATCTAAGTACTAGACAGAACCATGGTTTTGCATGGTCCTCAGACTCAAACCTATGGAGAAACTAGTTATCGCAAGAAGAATCTAAGTACTAGACAGAACCAATGTCTTGCATGGTCCTCAGACTCAAACCTATGGGGAAACTAGTTATTTCAAGAAAAACTTAGGTGCTAGACAGAACCAAGGTCTTGCATAGTTCTTAGATTCAAACCTATGGAGAAACTAGTTACTTCAAGAAGAATCTAAATGCTAGACAGAACTAAGGTCTTGCATGGTCTTCAGACTCAAATCTATGGGGAAACTAATTACTTCAAGAAGAACCTAGGTGCTAGACAGAACCAAGGTCTTGCATGGTCCTCGGACTCAAACCTATGGGGAAATTAATTACTTCAAGAAGAACCTCGGTGCTAGACAGAACTAAGGTCTTGCATGGTCCTCGGACTCAAACCTATGGGGAAACTAGTTACTTCAAGAAGAACCAAGGTGCTAGACAGAGACGTCTTGCCTAGTCCTTGGATCACCTGCTTTGGTAGAATTAACACTGTGCAGAACTTGCCTAAGTATCAAACAAAGTCTATGAGCAAGCTAGCCTAATTTAGTCAACTATTTTAATGCTTGTTGTAATCATCGTAGACAACGATGACATTTCTTATACTAAAAATCTCAGAGTTAAGCCCATGAGCGTCGCTTAAAGCGTTTTAGGGTGTCATAGACATGGTTTTTGTTTGTCCCACACCTGGATTGTTGTTCTACATAAGTTTGAATGTCCGTTAAAGAACCGAAGGATCTGGTGACTTTGATCTATTCTGGTTCTAAATCAAAAACAAAAGATAGGTGGGTCTTCATTTGTATAAACAGTTTTACGATTATTGTAATTATCACCATGGTCAGCTGAGGCACAATTAGAGTTAGAATTGTGCAAGTGAAAAGATAAACAAGGTAAATAAGGGAAAATAGGATGCACACTTCATTAAGTTCATAGAAATTACATAGTAGTGATTACATTACAATGTTCAGAAAAAAAAAAAAAAAAAAAAAAGGGTAGGGGGGCTACTTCTTCAACTTTATTTTGAGTCATTCCTTGGGGAGCTGGGCAGAAAGGGTCTCTGGATCCTTGGGGCCTTCAGGTAGGGGAGCAACCTGCAGAGGATCAGCTGGAAGAGGTGCCTCCTTGGCATCAGGGGTCTGGGCTTTAGAGGAGGGTCTTGCAATATTATGGAGCACTTCTTGGTCAGGTCCCTTGTGTGTCTCATTTACCCCAGGATGCTTGGTTTCCTTGGCAGGCTCGTCAAAAATGGTAGTAGCCAAAGCAGCTTCACTTGGAGCAGCACCAACTTCCTTAGAGACCACCTTAGCCTGGAGTTAGGTGGAGCAGCCTCACGGATGGTCGGTGGGTAGTACAGATTCTCCACCTTCCACAGGTCAGATAAGGCCTCAACTCCAGCTTGTCTGAGGGCCTCATTCCAAACCTGGGAGCAATAAAGCCTACATACCCCAGGGACTTGAGCTTTGAGGGCGGCCTCCGTCTCAGACACCTCCGAGGCATAAGCCTCATCCTCGGTCACCTCCTTAGAGGCCTGAGCCTCCTCCTTGGCAAACTATGCCTCTACCTTAGCCTGTAGGGTTTCATCTCGGGCAAACTCTGCAACGTTCTTGGCTTCCTCTTCTTTGGTTGCCTTTTTCTTCAGCTCAGCAATTTGCTCTTTGGCAATCGTCAGTTGTTCCTCTGCCTCGAGCAAGTGCCTCGTTTAGTCCTGAGCCTACTTTTGAGCACCCGCCAGGCCTGCTTCGGCGCTGTCCCTAGCTTTTGTCATCTCCTTAAGGTCCTCCTTAGCCTTCGTGAGATCGGACTTGGAGATCTTAAGGGTTCGAGTAGCTTCTAGGCGCTTATCACGCTCATTATCCAGGGCCCTACTCTGGTGATCGACCACTTCTTCCAACCTGTAAGTGGCCTGAATGGCTTGACAATGAAAACAGACACAAAGTAAGGTAAAAACTAGTAACATAATCAGCTAAGATAGAAGGTAGAAGCCTTACCATGCCCAAGTACCTCTTAAGGTTGAGGCAAACCTTGTGCCTCCTCAGGTTCCTCAGCTCGGCCATATCAGTTGGCAGTAGCAAGGACCTTTCCAATTCATCGGCCATGAATGCTTCTTCACCTCCTCTGAGGGAAGCAGTATCTATCAAGGGCTCCCTGTGGAGCATTAGGGCTGGGAGCTAGGCCTGGGGCTCGCCTTGTAAGGCCACTTCTTTCCCTTGGCCCTGGTGCCCAGTTTTTTGTTGCTTGAAGGGCCGCTGAGCCTCATCCTCCTCCTCCTCTTAAGAAGAACGAGTCCTGTCTCCTCCCATGGGTCTCTTGCCCTTGGGTCCTTTTTATTTTTGGGATCAGTAGGCTCGGACTTCTGTGGCGGACTTGGCTGAGGTGGAAGAGGCAGAAGCTTAGACTGAGCAGAGGACAACCCGGTTTGAGCGGGCTAGGACTTGGGTAGAGGAGGAGGAAGCTTGGATTGAGACTTCCTTGGCACATCCTTCCCCGGCTGGCCCTCAATCAAGTCGAATAGGTTGGTCTGGGGTTGCCTCTTGAAACCCATCTCGGCCCAAGGGGAAGTCCTTGCTGGCAGAAGTTCTGCTTCAGTTAAGTGGGGGTCACCCAAATTACCGGAGGGATCCTCGGACAGAAGAACTTGGTCGAATACGCCAAATTCGTCCTCGAATGGACCCAAATCAACGACTTCTTCTTCTTCTTCTAGTCTTTCTCCCTCGGCCTCTATAACTAGAGGGGACGAAGAAGGACCCACCAACGGAATGCCTGTTGGAACAGGGGACCCTTTGGGAAGCAAGAACCTTTGCTCCACTACGATGATCCTCTGAAGCCAAGGATCTCTGGCTCTCATCACGTACTTTGGAGTCGAGAACGATTTTTGAATTGGATCGTAGCCGAGGATCTTGTGGGCAGCCTTAACTTGATTATCAGCTTCGTTTACGAAAATCTCTTCCCTGAGGACAGTTTCCAAATCTGCCTTGTTGACTAAGTGGAAGTGCCGTTTAAAAGTGTGCAGATCTGTAAAAAAGAAGGCATGCTCGTATTAGCAGCCAAGTAATGTAAACTGCGATAATGCAAAAGGTCAAACCCTCTCATACTCTAAATACCCCACCTGGTGTCCCCTCCATTGTCGGATAATAGAAGCCATTGTGCCACTCCCCAGATAGAATGAGAAAGTCCTAATTAACCCCTTGCTGGACTCAGGGAGGCATTGGATAAGCTGAACCTTATCCTTCCTCGTCTTCATGTAATATGACTTACCCTTTAGGCGCTGGAGGTTGTAGCACCAGTTTACATCGTGGTGGGTTAACCTCAGCCCCATCTTCTCGTTCAAAGCGTCCACACAACCCAGGATCCTGAACACATTGGTGGCGCATTGGGTAGGAGCTAATCTAAAGTACCTAAGATAGTTCCTCATCACTGGCCCCATAAGGATTCTCATACCGTCCTCAAGAAAGGCAATTATGGGAACCGCTATTTCACCCTCTTTTCTCCTAATATACCACTCCTCCTCTTCACAGTATCTTAAACCCACATTGCTGGGTATCCTATGATCTGCGATGAACTTTTCCATCGCCTCTTCAGACTCAACCAACTTCTTAAATCTACCCATTCCTAGGAACGGCTAAGAAACTCAAGGAAAGATGAAGGAAAAGGAAGAATAAGGGGGAAAGAAACTTAGAGAGAGATAGGAGAACTTACAGAAATGAGGAAAAGCTCCTCGGGTAGGCTTTTTATGCTGGAAAAAGGCGTGAGGTTGGTTGGAGATTTGACTGAACACAGGATACGTGCACAAGAACTCTTAAATGCAAAAAGTAAGGAGGCAAATCGGTTCAAAAAGATATTTATACCTCTAATTAAAAATAACCGTGTGGGTTTTCTTGCCCATAAAGTCAAAAAAGATTCCCACCTTTTAATTATCATCACACCGTTAAATGTGGGAAGCACAGAGCCGCCAGAATTTAATGCGGGCGCGCTCTATATACCAAAGCGCTAGGAACATGTCTTAGGTAGATGAAAGGGCTCTGGCATTGAAGGAGGACAAGACTTGCCAAGCCATAACAAGGGCTCGAGGACATCAAAATCCTTCTCCCCACCCGAGGGGATGGACAGCAGGATTTTGAGGGGCTATTGTGGGGCCTAAGAATTTGGTAACCTCGGCCCACTTCATATTAACCCTAAGGCCCACGCTGAGGAGGAAGCAACGTCCGAGGATGAACAAGGAAGGCCCAAATTGCCAAGGAACATTGCCGAGGACGATCCTGTCCTCGGCCAGCCGAGGTTATAGAAGGGAGGAACGGCACATCATCAAAGGCAGCCTTCCAGAGCATCCTAAGGAAAAGGACAGGTACCATAGATCAGCCATGGGAGCACGGTAGAGGAGCAATTCAAGGAGAAACTGTCACCTCCACATTAATGCCCGCAATTGACATTCTGACCGCATTAATGAGGAAATGACCTCTGAACAGTGCTGCCTTGGTTGTTACAACTCACAGGAGGTTTAGAAAGGTGGCTGATGGAACAGGCACTCAGGTATAGGCTTAGATGATCAACAAGTGAAAGGCAGAGATCAATGAAAGAGGACTATATAATAGGAGAAACCTCCATAGAAAAGGGGCTGGAGAATTCCTGTAACGACTTTTATTCATTAATTATTAGAGCAAAGCTCCTTGAATTGTGCCGAGGACAAATTTTCCTAATCTCACTCTCAGTTCATCTCTGTTTGATTGCTATGAACGTCATATTGACTGTTGTCCATGCGCTAAAGTCTAGTTCTTAAACTCATTCTCTACTAATTTATTGTATTGGGCTAGTTGGGCCAAAGTCCACCCATCGTGCTCAAACCCAGTCCCTACACTGATTTTCTCAGACTATGCCAATGACAATTTTCTTTAGATTAAATCAGTCTATCTTCTTTTTCTTGTCATCTGAATTCACTTTACTTATTGTTTGATTCATTAAATCCCAGTTTTCTAACCCACTCTCTACAAATTCATTGTATTAATTTTTTGGGCTCAAGATCATTTATCGTTTGGGATAGGGACTCAAATTGCGTCCTAACATATATATATATATATATATATATTTTTTTTTTTTAACTATTTAAGTTTTTTATTTTTTGGGAGTGTAATTTATAACTTAGCAATCAAACACCCTAATTCTTTAGAAGCTTCCGGAATATTTCAATTCGAATGCAGAACATTCTGGAAGGAATACTTGTAGATGGTATTACTATTTACTAGGCTTATTGTTAATCGGTTTCTTTCGGTGGCTTGATATCGTTGTTGATTCTCCGATGCCTTCGCTAACAAATTGATGCAAGTCCTTTCGATTTGCCCTCCAAATTTAAAGAAAGAGATCATTGCCAGGGATTGTTTGGAGATCAAAACTATAAGACTCTGGTTTTCATTCTCTTTCTAGCCGAGAAAAAAGTTGGTAAACAAATTTTCAAGAATTTTGAATCCTACATCTAATGTTGTTTGGGTTCCCAAGACAACTTGCCACATAGTTGAATTGAGCTTAATGGTTTCTGTTTTTTCGTGTCCTAGTCCCAGAAAAATATAGTAAGTACAAAGAGTGCATCAGGCATTGTTTGGTTACCAATGAAATATGGAGTCTGTTCTTTGGTATTGGAAAAACAAGAAAATTCACATACATAATAGTTGAGTTGGAGACCGTTGGAGTTGGGAGTGGGATGTGACTGCTTTTCATTTATTAGTTGATTATTTCATTTCATGATAAGCCATAAAGATCGACTGGGACTAAGTGTGATTTGCAACACAGTAAAATCAAAGGAAAGGTGTTGTCACTTATAGACAGCACAGAGGCTTCAATTCAAGTCTCCGATTCAAGAATGTATTTCCCTTTTCTTTTGCTGCATAGGAATGCTCTGTCGTAATCTGGAGAATCTTTTACACTCACTTTATAAGATTTTTTTATTTGTTGCTGTCCACAGTTACTCTGTCAGGAGATTCTGAGTCAATTGAACTTCCTCAGGATCACAAAGTCATTGACTTATGCTCTCATTCATAGTCCCTGCAGAAGAGCATTGTAAAGATGTTCAAGAAAAAAGTTATTGAAGATTGCATTCAGAAAGTTATGCTTGATCAGTGCATTTGTGGAAACAGGGCATTGGTGAAGGTATCTATCTATAACAATTATTTGGAATCATTAAACTTTGATCTTATAGGTTTTGTTACTCTATCTGTGTCTCTTTGATTTTCATTAGGATTATTTCCCATTGTTTCTTTCGTTGTCTGAGTACCTGTTGGCTTGCAAAGAACAAAAGGCAAAGGGAGTTTGGAATTCACATGTATACTTGTCTGTTTGAAGAGTTCATAGATATTTACTCAAGACAGGAAGTAAGCAGTTTCAAAATAAATTAGTTTGTTAAATGACGAAAAATATGTATTTTGGGAAATCTTTGTGGTGGTTTCTTTGCAGGTTCTAGGTGCACTAGTTACTCATTTTGGATCTGGTGTTACTTTTGAAGTTCAGTCTGCTTTGGAGACTATGACTCTGCTGTGCTGGCCTCCTCCAAATATGCACAAGCTTGTATAACTGGTGCCTTGTTTGTTCTAGATTCATGTGCATTTTCTGAAGTTATCTGTTTCCAAGATTTCTTGATGTGTTCTTTGTTCTGAAATTCAGGTACTTTGGATTACTTGGATGGATATAGTGTTACAAGGTATTTCATAGTATTGTGGGCATTCTTATATAAGTGGTCTACATGACATTGTTTCACTGGCTTTCCAGTTTGTGCAGGTTTATGAGGCTTTTAGCCTTTTGGCACTTTCAGCTTGATCAAGTGCAGATTCATATGGATCTTCCATTGCAAATAAACCATTGATGATAATAAGGAAGCAGATACTGTAAAAGCCTTTTTGGTATGGAATGTATACATCAATTTTTTGATCAATTTTGATGAATTTTGGAATCTTTGTTTTGGTTGTATTAATTGTCTTTATACTGTTACAGTTACTGTTACTTGTAAAGCAATTTGATTTGTTCTGCCCCTCCCACTGGGTAGGTAAGCAATCCAGATCTGAAGTACAAGAAGATGGGCTTAACTGGAACTCTACAGATAGTTTCCTGCTTTGGAGATACAAACACTGTTTGCCGTGCATCTGCATCTCAGGTTGGACCTAGTAGTAATTCAATTAGAGATCTTCCATGGGTGATGGTGCCTGTTGTTAATGGATTAGTTTATTGCTCAGTGTTCTTTGAATTTTGTTATGATTACTATAATATAGAGAGTGTTTGCATTCAAATGTATGTTGTTTTCAGTGCTAAAATATTTCAATGAGCTGATGATTTTTTAATTTTCTTGTTTGTGAATGATTTCTTTGAGATGCAATCAGCATTAATTTCTTAGGTTTTGTCATGTTCTGTATCTTACGAATATATTCTAGATTGTGCATTCACCATTCCTGAACATCATTTCACACAGAAGTCAAACTGTGAAGAGGCTTTGGAACTCTTGAAAACATCTCTGGACTCTTGCAAACAGTCGTCCTTACCTTTGATTTTGTTTTATGATGAACTGACTGTAATGTTAGACAACCGAACTCTTCATCCATCAATTGTGGAATGGTAAGTTTAAGTTTAACAACCTGATACTGGTACTTTAATGCTACATAGCAATATGGAAAAATAATCTCGTAATTATGTGTTACTTTTTAAAATTTGTCTGTATGTTGTAGGGTTGGGAAACATGTAGGAGAGTTTGAATCTGTTTTTTTGTCTGATCTTGAAGGTGGAAAATTGCCTTTTAAGGAACCATATTTTGGTTTAGAAGGTGAGTTTTGTAATGTGATGCAGTGTGAAATCCTGTTTAACCTGTAAAAAATTTATGCTGGGCTCCTGTTTAAAGTATCTTTTCTTGTTCTTTGTGCAGATGAATTGTGGATGAACTTGGATGGTGATATATCTCCTGTCTGTTTGAACATTTTGCCATTGTCTTCCTCTTCGATGCAGTAATATTTTGACCATATTCTCCCACGTATTGTACCAGTCAAAACTTGTCTAAATGACTGAATGGTAAAGTTGAAATATTTTTGAATGCAGGTCATCTTCTTTACAGATTCTTCCTGCTAACTTCCTTATACTATCCACTGCAAGGTATGGTCCTTTTGGAAGTGAGAAGAGTAATACTCAATGGGATAAATCATTGGGATTTTATGTCAATCATCAGATTGAGAGGTTGACAAATCAAGGATTCCTTTGAGGAATTGACGCATTGCTTGGCTGCCCTTTGCACCTTCCTTCCTCAAAGGTTAGAACCAAAAAATGATTTTTTTTTTTTTTTTTTAGCATCATCAATTTAGAATACTTTTCTTCAGAGATTCAATTGCTTTTGTCTTGATCAAGGATTCAAATATCGTATAATTCATAAAAGTTTATGGAAGGGTTTAAAAGCCTAAAAATAAATGGCTGAAGCCTTTGAAGCTATTCTTGAAGTCTTGAATTTTCATATCTTTCTTTTTTATACCTCAACCAAATTTATTTGTTAAAGGAAGACTTGCCAAATTGAAACTTTTGTTTTACATAAAATCGCCTATATATACAAGAAGTAGAGCGTGTGCTAAGCATCAATAGGGTAGTAACTTTAACCCAGGAAAAAGAACATCCTAGATGATAATGTCAAAGGTTTGCAATTTCTGGCTAGGGTGACAGACCTTGACAAATCTAGGTACTATGTAAAGCAGAGGTTTTTTTTATTTTTATTTTTATTTTTAATATAAACAACTACAACAACAACAAAGGCGAAGTCCCAAATATTTTGGGGTTCAGCGATGGATTATCCACAGATTAGTTAGGGTTTGCCACTTGTATTCTTTTCTGTCATTTTATTCTATTCAAAGTCAGCCACTCTGTTACTTCCATAATTGACATGTCATTTTTTACTACTATTAGACAATTTTTGGTATTCCCTTACATTTCTTTGCTCCCTCAACTTGAAAGAATTATTTTTAATATAGCTTTATATATTTTCCAAAAACAAGAAGATTATGGAAGTACCTTTTCATGCTTGGAAAGTTAATATTGCAAGTGAAGGCTGAGTAAATGCTTTGGAACAAATCCAATTTCCAACTTTTATAATTAACTTTCTGCCAATACTAGAAAGGGCCCTTATATATATATATATATTTACTCAATTTACTAGAAAGAATAGATGTAGTGATGAATAAAATATTGATTCTTTTGAGTATTGAGGTATTTTGGCCTTCTTTTTCTATTCACATTTCATTTCTCCTTGGGTATTTTGTCACTATTTGTTCACAAAGGACTAACTGAGTGTATTAAAAAAAAATTTGAATTTGAAAAGGAACTTTTTAAATTCAAGAGCTAAAATAGATACTGAACCAAAATCTGGGGGCCAAATGTATATTTTTGCGTTTTATGTTTTTCTTCTTGTTCTTGGACATGGCAATTAAGGTTTTCGAAGCAAGTTTGAGAGGCTTTGGAAGAGTGAAACTTTGGAGGAAAAAAAAAAGGTATCAAAACTCTTTGTTTGTTACCCTCAGCATTTTTTTTTTGTCTGGAAGGTCCTGCAATAGTATACATAGCTGCTTTTGTGCCTTCAAATGAGCTTTTCTCATACAAGGGGTTGAATTCATAGTCTAGTTATATTTATCAATCCATATGCTACCTATCTGTTACAGGATTTTGATGTATTATTGTACTCATCTTTTATGCGACCTGGTAGTGCACTGAAATCGAAACATCTGCTTTGCTTGTTTACAACATGGGTGAATATTGCAGGTTTGACAAATATGTCATTATTAAGTCCTGTAATTCTTAAAATTTTGAAAAAGGGTGGGGGTAGGAGGAGTTGGTATTGTTTGAGGTGTTCAATTGTGCTCTAATAAATTTAGACAGACGATAGGCAACTTCATCATTCTCTTTTGAAGAGCTTCTCTTGCATTTTTTTTTTTTTTTTTGGTTTTTTGGTTTTGTTTTTGGGGTGTTATCAGTTATGATTGTCTCTACATTAGAACCTTTCATTCCTTTACTATCATTTTTAAATAATTGATGAGGATTGGTCAATTACTTAAGTTCATGTATTCTGATGATGTGCAAAAATCGTCAGTGAGTTGTAGGCTCTAAGTCACTTCAATGGATACCTGTAAGAACAAAGGACCAAACAGAAGGCACCGGTATGGTACTGGCTGAAAACCCTCCGAAGGTCAAGTTAGTGAATGAGAAATCTCTATGAACTCTTTAGTGAGAGAGCTAGAGATTTTCTGCGTATCTGTGAAATGTGGAGGTCTGGTTCTTATATAGTAGCGAATGGTGAATCGAAATCCCTTCAAAGTAGGGATTTTTCCTTGTTGGGAGGGTTTGGCACTTAGGGTTTCCAAGATTTTAGGGTGTCTTTCCATATGAGAGAGATATGGGCGAGTAATGGGTTTTATTTTGCGTGTCATGCAAGGTATTTCCATGTATAGGTATTCGTGGGGACCAAGACAGGTCACATTGGATTCATCGGCCTCTCCTCCCCATAAGGCCCTTAACCCGTTCGATGGTTTCCCGTTGGCTTACAAAGGTGCCAGTCGAGTTTCATTATGGGGTTGTCGCGTTTGGTGTCGTCGGCCTAAGTCTTACGTTGGTTTTCGTGAAGCTGATGGATACGAGGGTGCCGTCGACCTTTTTGTGTGATGCTTTGGGGGTATTAAATTTATGGCTAAAATATCCCTATCATATTCTTCTATAACTTGATCCAAATTAATTTACTCACAAAAAAGAAAAAAAGCAAGAAGAATTTTTTATATTAATTTCATTATATGAGGGATTTTTTCCTTGCTAGTAGAACTTTGAATTTGACCGCAGTTTTATAAATTTAATGCTCCCAATCTGCATATGAAATTGTTATTTTTAAATTTTAATTATTCAATGTAGCTTTTGATATTTTTAGTTTTATCTTGATTTATAACTTTTATTTGTTATTGTGATTTGGTTTGGGTTTTATGTTCTTGTAGTCTGTCAATACTGCTGGGTTTGCCTAGTACATTGATATTTTTTTGGCTTGTGCAATACCAGTACTTCTCTGGAGCTGGTTGGAAGTCTTTGACAGAGAAGCAAAAAAAAATTTGTGTGTCTATCTCTCTATTATGCAGCAAATTGGATACAGGAACTGGTAAAGTCATTAAGTTTATAAATTTTGCCTTTATGTTTGGAAGGACAGATTATTCACATTGTAGTTTGATACACACTTACACTCCTGCTGCCACATGAAGCTCAATGCCTTCTGTACACAAGTAGAGGGAAGAGTAGCATGTACAAGACGAGTTGCAAAAGAGGATTCTGTTTTCAAGCTATTGAAGCGTTTGGGGAACCTTGTGTATGTGACTATGTTCTCGTGCTCTTGACAATGTTTACTCTAAGGGTCAGTTTTATTATTGATGAGTTGCAAATGTGGCGTAAATTCTCTGAGTAGTGCTTAACTGAAATTTTGGACAGGCTCGGCCAGGCCTAAATAGCCAATGGTTCTAGCTTTAATGGCACTTCTCCCCTAGTAATTTTTTTTTTTTCCTTTTTCAAGCCTCCATGTATGATTTTTAGCATGCCAATTTTTTTCCACTGCCTGTATGATTTAGAAAATACAACCAAATACCAACAGTTCATGTGAATTAACTCTTAAAAAAAAAAAAAAAATACACAATCCACATGCAGCTAAAAAGGAACAAACGCAATGCTTTTCAATTAAAAATTGGAGGGAAAATTAAAAAACCACACAAAATTTTTATAAATATAATTAAAGTAATTTACTGATTTTTTTTTTTTTTTTTCATATTGTATATAATGAAACAAATTACAATGAAGAATATATCATGTGGCAGCATTCCAAGGGTTATGTGATTGACGGAAGAAAAAAAAAGTTGTTCAAAATTTTAAGCTATGATATGAGATCTAATATATAAAAAAATATATTAACTTCCCATCTATTATATGAACTAGCGGATTGCTCGCGTGATGCGCGGATAATATTGTAAGTTTCTATGTAAGAAGGTTATGGAAAATGTTGAACACATATTATAGTAAAAATATGAATTATTGTTGCGATAACATAAAAGTTTTTGTTGAATTAAAGTAATACAAATTAAGGTGATAAAAAATATAGACTATAACATAATTGTTATAAAAATTAGAAATTAGATGAAGCAAATAGTTTTTCATAAAAAGAGAGAATATTAAGTTGCACACATATAACCATTACAATTTTATTTTATTTTTTTGGTGCTAGATTGATATGAACCCTCTGAATTTGGAAATACACTTCAATGACTATGGTGTACATTTTTATGAGAAAACAAAACACTACAAAACAACACAAAATTCAATTTTGGTTGTAATCCTTTTCAAGTTTTTTCTCAGTTGGATACCTCAAAGTTACATGCTTTAAAGGCTGAATGCCAATCATTCAAAGTTATGTGCAAATATGAAATTAAAGGTTAAATGCAAAATTACTCTAATAAAGCACCATATAACAGAACCTCATGTTTTAAAATAATATATATGAAGTTATTTTTATAGCTGCACATTTCCTTTGTGACAAAATCATTATTACAAATAGTTTAACAATGGAAGAACACCGAATGACCAAATACTGTGCTATGGAACTTAAGAGAAGATACCAAATTGAATTATAATATATTGCACATATAGTAATACATGGTGCCAAGAGTGAATTGTCACAAATTCCAAATAATTTGAAAATAAAAAAGAAAAAGAAATCAGATGAATTTTTAAAGCCATATGGTTACCAACTTACCACTATAATTCCATTTAAATATAATTGTACATGTTTAAGGCCAAGTGACTCAATATTGTACCTTTGAAAGAAATCTAAATTGACGCAAGACCAAATGGGATCCCGTTGTGTGTGTTGGGTCACCACCAGCAACCACCACCATATTCACCCTTAATTGGCATTAGCAAGCAGCCAAGCACCAAAGGTCAATTTTTTTTTATAGATATGAAATCATTTGCTAAAATAATATCTGTAGACACATGCCATTTTAGATATATCTAGCAAATATCAATTCTCCAATCTTATACTAATCCTTGATGTGTTTTATTTTTTATTTTTTATTGTACAATGAGTAAATTGATCTTAACACAACCAAAAATTTCAAGGAATATAGATATGACACTATAGGCTGCCAATTCATGTACTCCATAATTAACCCAAATAAAGAACAATTACCATGTGATATCACCATGACCGATCTTGGATTATTCCATCCATGACATTCACTTTCTTCTTCAATGCAAGCTTCAAATCCTTGATTGTTGTGATTCAACGATGTCCTATCTTCACACACAAATAGAAAGAAAGAAGGAAAACAATTAACTATTTTCTTGTCAAAATGAGTATTAGCTTTCAATATAATTTTAGTTACAGCCATATGCTTGTCAACGTAGAGAGAGAGAGAGAGAGAGAGAGAGAGAGAGTCATCCAACAAATTAAGGACAGAGATACGAATGGTGATTCCCAACATGATCACAACCCACAAGGTTCAATATACTTTTAACCCTGCCTTCTTCACATTAATGCTTTCACATTTGTATTTGATGATGCCGAAAAAACCACCAGTGAGTCACACGGTATTCGCACACTCTAAACAACACTTGCACAACAAAAAGGAGAAGACCTAACAGAGAGCACCAGTGTGGTGCTGGCCAAATACCCTCCGAAAGTCAAGTTAGAACTTTTTTTCAACTCTAGAGTGCTAGAGAGGGATTAATTATGCGTACCTTAATTTGTGAGGGTATTGGAGTTTTTATAGTAGTAGAGGGTTGACCTCTTTTCCTTAGAGTAGAAGTCTTTTCCTTATAGGAATCCTTATGAGCATGGATCGTGGAATCCTTTCCTTATAGGACTCTAACACTAAGCGTGGAATACAAGTAATTTCCTTATCACTCATGCGTGGTGGCCAAGTCATGGTTTTCCTTAGAACCGTCGTCCTTAGGACCGTCAGCTTTCCTTATTCCCTTCAGCCATGTTGGCGTCAGCTTCTTGCCATGTTCTATGGACTGCCCAAGAGCACTGAATTACTGTCCGTCAGCCTTGGAGCCTTCAGCTTTTCCCAGTTGTCTAATCCTGTCAGTTTAGACCATAGGCTCTTTCGTATGTGAAAAGCTGACGAGTTAAGTCATAATTTATTTTGACGTATCAGTTGCCCCCTACTCCATATCTCCGTTAGTCAAAACTGACGGGCTATGGAGTTATATTTTTTGTTGTTGACTTTCATTTTAGCTAGGAGAGAGAAAATGATGCAGCTGGTTTTAATGCTCAGACACGTGGCGTACCCTGATTGGCTCTGCTTCTGGACGAGGGCGTCGCTTCGTCTTCCGTGCCATTCCCTCTTATATATATAATCCACTTCTCCTCCTCATTTTTACCATTTCATCTTTACTGATTCCTGGAGAGAAGATCCGTCGCCTTCTTTCTATCAATTCTCCTACTTCGTCGCCTGCATTGCCGTCGCGTCCTCATCCGTCACCCATTATAAGAAGCTTGTAAGTTCTTTTTATCTCTTTGTATATGTTTCATTTTTATCCATTTTTTCTAAAGTGAGGTCATCATCTTAGGTGCTTAGATTAAATCCGTCACTTGTAGGTAGTCAGATGTCAAGTGACGAGTCGAGTGGTCAGTCGTCAGTCCGCGACGGAGTGGGCTATGACGAGGTATTTGGTTCAGGTGATGAGTCCGGGAGCTTTTCCTGGTTGTTAGAGAGGGAAACGTCAGCCCAAACTCCTGACGAGGAGGTAGGGAGTCATGGAGGCGAAGACCAGGAGGAGGTAGTGGATGATGAGGGTGAAGTTAAGGGGGATGAAGAAGGGGATAGTTACAGAGATGAAGGTGACGAGGAATCCTGTGAGGGAACTTCAGGAAGTCCTGGAGAAAGTCGTCCCTTCATTCTTCCCGAAGATTGGGCCGTCAATAAATTTTTACCAACAATGAGCGATAAGGTTTTTAAAGAGTTACACGTCCGTTTCCAAATCCCAGATTATATTCCCATTCGTCTTCCCAGAGAAGATGAAAGGTGCTATATGGGGAGAATCGCGGACGTAGGCATGTACGATGCCATGTTTGCTGCGGGGCTGAGGTTACCCTTGATGGCTTTGCACCGTCAGCTTGCTGACTTCCTTGGTTTGTCCATTAGTCAGATTTCCCCCAATTCATGGAGAATCTTTATTGGTGCTGAGGTCTTATGGGGTCGTCTGAGTGGAGGACACCGTCAGCTTTCCCTTGATGAATTCTTTTATTGTTATAGACTCCAGCACCTGTCTTCCTTTAAAGGGATGTACCATTTTTCCATCAGGGAGAGGAAGTTGAGACTAGTGTCGGAGACGCCATATTCAAATAGAAACTGGAAGGGCAGGTACTTTTTTGTTAAAGGGACGGATTGGGTGTGCCGTCAGGAAAAATAGGAGACCATACTTTGGGGTTATTTTGATAATACTTGGGCATACGTCAAGGATTTAGGTTCTAGCCGTCAGCTTTTACCCCCATCAATTATTATTCGCATTTGCTTACCTGTATTAACATTGTTTACTTGTTTTTCTTTCTCAGCCAACACTTGCCCTCTAATAACCGATGAGAAAAGAGATTTCATCCGTCGAGTTCTAGAAATCCTTTTGGAAGAGCGATCGTGTCGAGATTTGATTACACTTGACACTCTTCACGCTTACTGCGGGGGGGCCTGAACCGACGCCTGAAGCTCTTAAGTTAGAAGAATTTTCTCATCGTCGTGAGTAGCTTGTTCATATGGTTCCGTCATTTTTAACTATTACTGTTAGCTTTTCTCATATATATTCATTATCTTCGCAGAAATGGAATCAACCAAGCAACGAATCAGGGCTGCTGCTGCTCCCTAAAAGGAGGAGCAAAGAAAAAAGGGGGAGTTGGCCTCTTTGTCAGCTCCCAAGACTGTCACCAAAGGTACGTCAAAGAGAAAAACCGACGGGAAGGACGATCGTCCATTAAAAAAGGTGACCGTCACTCCTGAGAAAGAGCCCCTAGAGAAGTCAACCCCCACATAGGGCCATGGGGCAGGGAAGGGGGTGATGACTTCTTCTGGTCCCGTCCTACAGGGGCCCCGTTGCCTTTTGACGCACAAGGACTTTTCCGTTGAAGCAGTAGAATCACTTATAAAGCCAACGGACATTGACCCTTGCGCGCAGTTGGGGACGGAGGAGTTGGGGGCGTCAGCTTTGTTTGACCTTACACAGGTAAGCTGTCTCCCCTAGCTGGTTTTTTCTTTTATCTTCTTCCTGTTCAATGACTGACGGTTGTATCCTTCTCTAGGCCCTGGTTCGTGTAAAGGCGCTCTAGGACTGGTGCGTGGCCAAGGAAGGCGTCGTCGCTCGCATCAGTAAACATAATAAAAACATGTTAAATCAACAGTCTCAATACAAGGAGGCCATGTGTTCATTGAACGTCGAGCTGAAAGGGACGAAACAGAAGTTAGAGGAGACAGGTCGTCAGCAAGAGAAATTAGAACAAGAGCTGACGGCCCTTCGTAAGCAGGTGGAGCAGGCTGGGGCTGATGTAGTCCAGAAGTTCAAGGAGTCAAATTCCTTTGTTGATTCTTGTGGTGGATACTACGGAACAGGGTGTGATGACTACCTTAAGCAGGTTGCGTCAGCCTTCCCTGATTTGGATCTTTCTGGAATCACCTTGGATGACACCATGCCAATGACGCCTGCTAACGATGCCGTCAATATTGAAGGTAACGGGCCTGGAGATGCACCTCCTCGTGATGGCGACGGGGTTGTTCTGGCTCAGCCTGCTGTGAACCCTCCAGTTGCTTCTTCCAACCCTTCTGTGGAGATTTTAGATGCAGATGACCCTCCTGTTCAGAAGAAGTAAACATGGCTTTAAGTGATGCTCCTCTTCCAAGCCATAGTTTTATTTTTTGTAATAGTTGTATTTTATTCCATCTGCAAACAATGTTTTTAAGTGCCCCCTTGGTTTTTGGGGCTTCTATTTGTACTCAGTTTATTTTTGCTTATGATACCCATCGTTTTTGATCATATATGTATGGCCATTTCGTTCTTGAGCTTTTTTTTTTTTTTTGCTAAGGCTACCTCCCAGCTGTAGGTTAGGCTCGTCAGCCTATTTGTAGGTTATGTTAGTGACGCCGTCAGCCAAATGGAACCGTTGGCTTAATTAAGCCGTTAGTTTCAATTTTTTGAACAGATGGTCATTTTGGTGAGCCCGTCACTTTTAATGACTTAGTCTATTTTATTAAACGAGATTCGTCTACTTTATAGATCAATAGACTTGTCTTTTTCCCATATTTTTAATCTGCTGCTCTTAGGAGTTTTAACAACATATTTCCTTGGGTTAAAGTCGTCTACCTTGTGGACTTGCCCAATTTTGATAATTTTATTACTTTTTTGAGATGAGGTCATTAATGTAGGACCGTAAGCTAATCCGCCAATCTTTTATTAGATCGTCAGCTTTATAGCTGAGTTTTTTAGCTTAGGTCTTTTATTAGACTGTCAGCTATATGGCTTTGTCTATCTCGTGGACTTTGGCCAATTTGTCAGTCTTTTATTAGACCGTTAGCTTTATAGCTGAGTTTCTTAGCTTAGGTTGTTTATTAGACCGTCAGCTGTATGGCTTTGTCCATCTCGTGGACTTTGGCCAATTTGTCAGTCTTTTATTAGACCGTCAGCTTTATAGTTGGATTTTATAGCTTAGGTCTTTTATTAGACCGTCAGCTGTCTGGCTTTGTCCATCTCGTGGACTTGCCAATTTTTCAGTCTTTTACTAGACCGTCAGTTTTATAGCTGAATTTTATAGCTTAGGTCTTTTATTAGACCGTTAGTTGTATGGCTTTGTCTGCCTTGTGGACTTGCCAATTTTCTTATGGATTCAAGGTCGTTCACTTTTTGTGAATGTGAACTTGAAAGTAGAAACTTCAGTAGTTCTAAATAAACTCCTTTTATTGCCATGCATCTATATAAAAAGTAGTCCAAAAACAAAACCTGCCCATTTGGGCTTATTGTAGCAAAAACCAAAATAAAAAAACCTGCCCTTTGGGCTTATTGTAGCAAAAACCAAAGTAAAAAACCTGCCCTTTGGGCTTATTGTAGCAAAAACCTAAAAGTAAATAATAAATCTGAGGAGTAAACTATGAATAAAAGGGGGTGTTGTTCTTCACGTCGTCATCTTTACTAGTAGTATCTTCGCAGGTGTTCAGCATTCCAAGGATGCGGCAACTTCCATCCGTCTAGTGTCTCAAGATGGTAGGTGCCTTTCCTCTGCCACGCCGTGACTTGGTAAGGTCCTTCCCAGTTTGGGCCGAGCTTTCCTTGGGTTGGGTCTCTTGCTGCGCCCATGACTTTTCTCAGAATGAGGTCTCCAACTTGGAAGTCTTTGTGTCTGACCCGGGAGTTGTAGTGCTTGGCTATGCGGTCCTGGTACCGTGCGAGCCTTTGTTCTGCTGCTGCCCTGACCTTGTCCACTAAATCGAGCTACAGACGTATGACCTCGTCGTTCTTCCGTTCGTCATGGTTGTGCACTCTGTAGCTTGTAAGACTAACTTCGGCTAGGATGACTGCTTCACTCCCATATGTTAATCGGAATGGTGTTTCTCCTATTGGTGTCCTTGTTGTAGTCTTGTAGGCCCAAAGTATGCTCGGTAACTCTTCTGCCCATATACCCTTTGCCCCTTCGAGCCGAGTCTTGATAATCTTTAGCAAGGATCGGTTCGTGACTTTGACCTGTCCGTTGGCTTAAGGGTGGGCGGGGGAGGAGTAGTGGTTCCGTATCCCCAATTGCGAGCAGAAGTCCCGAAATGAGTCGTTGTCGAATTGCTTCCCGTTGACTGAGACTAAGAATCTAGGGATGCCAAATCTGCATACGATACATTGCCAGACGAAATTTCATACGTTCTTCTCTGTAATGGTGGCCAAGGCTTCAGCTTCCACCCACTTTGTAAAGTAGTCGATGCCTACTACCAGAAACTTCAGCCGTCGTATCGCTGTAGGGAATGGCCCCATGATGTTCAATCCCCATTGAGCGAACGGCCATGGTGCTGTCATCGGGGTAAGTTCTTCGGGCGGTTATCTGATGACATTGCTGAACCTTTGTCATTTGTCACAGGTCTTTACATAAGCCTCGGCATCCTTCTGCATGGTTGGCCAAAAGTACCCCGTGCGCACTAGCTTGTGCACTAATGATCTCAACCCTGAGTGGTTTTCGCAGATTCCCTCATGTACCTCTCTCATAACGTAGTCTGCTTCTTCTGGACCTAAGCATCTTAGGTAGGGGCGAGAGAAGTTCTTTTGTACAAGACATCCCTTATCAAAACGAACCTTGCTGCTTGGACCTTCAGTTTTCTTGCAGCTTCCTTTCCGTCTAACAATACTCTGTTCTTCAAATAAGAGGCTAATGGCACGGTCTAATTGCTTTTGGAACCAAGCTCTTGTACATCGATGGAATTTATAAGTAGAGAGAGCTGGACGAAGGAAAGTACATTATCAAGGGTGGCCATATGTTCGGCTGAAGCAGCTTTGGCTAGGCGGTCAGCTTGCTCGTTTTCTCCCTGGGGGATCTGTATAATTTCAGCCTTCAGCTTGTTTACCCTCCTTCTTGCTTGGTCCAGATACTTCTTCATTCTTTCGCCTTTACATTCGTAATCCCCATTTGCCTGGTTGGTCACGACTTGAGAGTCGTAGTAAATGATCACGCTTTTGGCTCCTGCAGCCTTAGCGAGATCAAGCCCTGCTATTAAAGCTTCGTACTCTGTCTCATTGTTGGTGGTGGGGAACTCAAGGCGGACTATACACTCGACCGTGTCTCCTTCGGGTGACTGTAGTACGATGCTGGCTCCCCCAGCCTACCTGTTGGAGGATCCGTCTACATGTATGTTCCATAGAGAAGATTTTTCTGCCACGCCGTCCTTGCCATTTGTGAACTCAGCTATGAAATCTGCGACGACCTGTCCTTTAATGGCGGTTCGTGGGTGGTATTGGACGTCAAACTCACTCATTTCTATGGCCCACAGCACCAGCCGTCTGGCGGCTTTGGGGTTGCTCATGGCCCATCACAAAGGTTTGTCAGTCAGGACGACCATCGTGTAGGCTTGAAAGATGGCTTGAGTTTGCGTGCTGTCGTAATCAATGCGAAGGTAAGTTTTTCCATTGGCGGATATCTTTCTTCGGCCTCGCGAAGCGCTTGGCTGGTGTAGTACACAGGCTTCTGCATTCTCTCTTCTTCTCTGATCAGGGCGGAGCTAACGGCAGCTGGGGAGACGACAATATAAAGAAAAAGTTCCTCACCTGGCTGCGAGGGACTCAGTAATGGTGGGGAGGAGAGATAAGTTTTCAGTTCTTCGAATGCTTGTTGGTTCTCGGTAGTCCACTCGAAAAATCTCTTCACTGTGCGAAAGAAGGGTAAGCACTTGTCCGTTGCCCTTGAGGCGAACCTATTTAGCGTTGCTATCTTGCCATTAAGGCTTTGTACCTCCTTCACATTCCTTGGTGGTGCCATCTCCATTATAGCCCGAATTTTGTTCGGGTTGGCTTCGATGCCCCTTTGTGACACCATGAATCCTAGGAATTTTCCTGCTGTCACCCCGAAGGCGCATTTTCCTGGATTAAGCTTCATGTTGTAAGACCGAAGAGTGTCAAATGTCTCCCTGAGGTCTTCCAAGTGATCTTCCTCTCGGTTTTTTACCCGCATGTCATCTACGTAGACTTGGACGTTTCTCCCGATCTACTGTGCAAATATCTTGTTCATAAGCCTTTGATATGTTGCACCCGCTTTTTTTAGACCAAATGGCATTACTTTGTAACAGAAGAGGCCTTGGCTGGTTACGAACAAAGTTTTCTCCTGATTGGCTTCGTGCATCCTGATTTGGTTGTATCCGGAGAAGGCGTCCATAAAACTTAGTAGCTGGTGTTGAGCCGTAGAGTCTATTAGGGTGTCGACTCTCGGGAGGGGATAGCTGTCTTTGGGGCACGCTTTGTTTAGTTCGGTGAAGTCTACGCACGTCCTCCGCTTCCCACTAGCTTTCTTCACCATCACTACGTTCGCTAGCCAGTCGGGGTAGTAGACTTCCCTAATAAAATTCGCCTCCTCTAGCTTACGGACTTCCTCAGCTATGGCCTGATCTCGTTCTGGGGCAAACACCCACTTCTTCTGTCGGACGGGTGGAAAGGAGGGTGACACATTCAGCCTATGCACCATGACTGAAGGGTCTATGCCTGGCATATCCTCGTGACTCCAGGCGAACACGTCTCGATTCTTCTTGAGGAAGTCTGTAAGTGCTTGTCAGACCACGGGACTGGCAAGGGTTCCGATCTTTGTTGTCTGATCAGGTGTGGAGTCGTCAAGAGGAATTTCTTTAGCTGCTCAGCGGGCTCCGTTGTACTTTGGTGTTCTTCTATGTTCATGGCCTGGAGGTGGTCGTCCATTTCCATCATAGCCACGTAACACTCACGTGCGGCCACTTGATCTCTACGTAGTTCTCCTATTCCATATTCGGTAGGAAATTTGATCATTAAATGATAAGTTGAGGTCGCTGCCTTCCATGAGTTGAAGGTGGGCCGACCTAAGATAGCATTGTAGGTGGATGAGCAGTTGACTACGAGGAATGTCACGTCTTTAGTGATCTATTGAGGATAATCGCCCGCTGTTACAGTCAATGTAATCACGCCCAAAGGAAATACCCTTGTTCCTCCAAAACCGACGAACGGGGCGTTTGTCGGAATCAGCTGCTCTCTACCAATTCTCATTTGCTAGAACGCCGGGTAGTACAAAATGTCTGCCGAGTTTCCATTATCGACCAGTACCCGGTGCAAGTTGTAGTCCCCTACTTGTAGGCTGACGACAAGCGCATCGTCATGAGGGTGGTGGAGGCGTCGCGCGTCTTCTTCCGAGAACCCAACGATAGGGCCTTCCCTTTGGGCTATTTTTGGTATTGAACCCGTCAGTTGGACGTTCTGGACCATCCTGAGGTATATCTTCCGAGCCTTTTTAGATGACCCCGTAGTTGTCCCTCCTATAATCGTCCTTATGTCGCCGATGGGAGGTCTTTGACAGTTATTATCCCGTCGGGGGGGTTGCTTTTGACATTGTGGATCCGTTCTTTCTTTGCTCACAAACTTCTGCAATTTTCCTTGTCTTATGAAGGCCTTAATTTGCTGTTTTAAGTCGTAACAATCGGCTGTGTCATGGCCGTGGTCTCGGTGGAAGCAGCAATATTTGTCTCTGAAGCGTTTGCTAGGATCTCTCTTCAGCTTTCCGGGAAAGGTCAGAGCCCCTTCGTCCTTGATTTGCATTAGGACTTGATCTATCGGGGTGGTTAGCGGGGTGAAGCTTGTGAACCTTCCACCTGGGGGTCTAGAACGCCTTTCATCTCTTCGGTCTCCTGTCCTCGGCTTCTTCCACCCTTGGTCTTGTCGTGAATCATCCTGCCTCTCCCTTTTTCTTGGTTTTTCCTCTTGAGCCTGCAGTGCGTCTTCAGCGTTCATATACTTCGTGGCCCTGTAGAGTATTTCTGACATGGTCTTTGGGCCGTTTTTGTACAAGGAGAACAAAAATTTACCATTTTCGCAACTCATTTATGAAGGCTACTACAAGTATCTTGTCGTCGGCTTCGACAATCGAGAGTGCTTCTTTATTGAAGCGCGTTATATAGGATCTCAGTGTCTCGTCCTCTCATTGTCTGTTACTCATCAAGCATGCCGTAGACTTCTTATACCTGTGTCCCCCAATAAAGTGTGTAGTGAACTGAGCGTTTAGCTCCTTGAAAGTGCTGATGGAATTTGGCGTCAGCCGGTTGAACCATACCCTCGCGGGGCCTTTCAACGTGGTAGGGAAGGCCCTACACATGATTTCATTTGCTACCCCTTGAAGGTGCATGTACGGCACCCAACCCCATGCCTGCTTTTTGGGCCCATGTCTGTGAACAACATTTGGGCCCTGGCCCAATTAATCCAAAAGGCCCGGCCCTCAAACATGCGTATCGTTAGTCCAGGTACCCCAACGAGGGCCGTGCCGAGCTCTTGTCCCGTACATAATGAAACTTGGAATGAGCGGAGGTTATGGATTTCACTTTCTCGGCAATTCCCCGAGGACCGAGGCTGCCGTGTCATTCATTCAGGGAAGAACCAAGTTCCAAGGCCACCATCACCAAACCACCCACTTACCTTTGATCACATTGGACCTCTCACCGCACTTACCATAACGTGATGATGACCACCCCACTATGGAGAAGCTATAAATACAAGAACAACAGAAGGAAAGGGGGTTGGAAAATTGGGAGAAAAAACATAGGAAAGAGGGAAAAGAGTGAAGGAGTGCACGAACAGCCTCAGGATTTTGAACTACCCATAGTAGGAGAACTTCAAACCCATAATAAAAATAGATTGTAAGCCCAACGGTAGTCCAGCCCACTGGTCACTTTTTGGGTGCGTACAATTGGCGCCGTCTGTGGGAATTCCCTGCATAGCCGTAGTTCAGCTGGGACTCACGTGCAGCGTTATGTCAAGGAGGAACCACGAGAGCGAGGCCGAAAGCCGCTCGGCAGGGCAATCTCGGGGGTCATCCTGGAGAGAGAGGAGGCAGAAAAGGCATGAAGATAGGAACGACGAGCGGGAGGAGAGATCAGGCCTCGGGGAGGGGTCATACCAGACGCAGCAACAAGTATCAAGTGAATCAGGGCGGAGACGGCGCGATGGCCGAGACGAGGAGTTGGAGCGGTTACGCAGGCAAGTAAGGGAATTGGAGTTAGAGGCAGAGGTAAGGCGCCGAAACCGGAGGGCGGAATTGGAAGAAGATCGCAACGATACAGGGTCCAACCAACTCGGGCCCCGCCATCGCAGGGGGCGTTCCCGTTCCCAGGAGCACCATGACAACCGAGACCGTTCGCATTCTCGGGAAGCATTCCATCGAAGAGACCGTTCGCGGTCATGGGGATACGCGGACCGAGGATCTGATTCGCCTGATAGCTAGAGACCTTATAATGCGGCAATGGATGTGATGAGCCGCGCATTGCGACGGGCAGCACGGTCACCGTTCTCGGATAGCATCGAAAGAGCGGCAATGCCGAGCAGGTTCACCCGCCCGCCGTTTAATACCTATAATGGAAGATCGGATCCGGTAGAACACGTCAGTCATTACATCCACATGATGTCCCTTCATTCACACAACGACGCGCTCATGTGCCGGGTATTCCCCTCTAGCCTGGGGCCAACCGCTCTTCGGTGGTTTAACGGATTGCGGAAGGGATCTATTCATAGTTTCGCCGAGTTAATCCAAGAATTTGGCGTACGGTTTGTAACGTGCAGCCGAGTACCACAACCCGTGGACGCCTTACTATCCATGAAGATGAAAGGGGGGGAAACCCTCCGTAGTTATGCCAGCCGGTACTGGGAACTTTATAACGAAATAGGTGGGGGGAATGAGAAAATTGCAGCGAGCACCTTCAGAATGGGACTCCCCGAGGACTCCGAGCTGCGTGAGTCACTGACGAAGAAACCTCCCGAGGACATGAGACAGCTCATGAGACGCATTGAGGAGTATAAGCGCCTGGAGGATGATCGGTTGCAGAGCAAAGGAAAGGCCCCGGCAGTGAACCGTCCTCGGCAGGGGGGATCCCAACCGAGACCTCGGAAGGACTTCAAGATTCATGAGCCGTTTTGGCAGACTGGGGAAGTTAGTTTGACATTCAAAGAGCCAGTACATCGAATTCTGGAACGGATCAAGAATGAGCCCTACTTCAGATGGCCGAACAAGATGGGGGGTGATCCCGCTCGGAGAAACCAGAATCTGTACTGCACCTATCACAAAGACAAGGGCCACACAACCGAGCAGTGTCGGGTATTAAAAGACCATTTGGCACAATTAGCAAGGGCAGGGCACTTGAAGGAGTTTATGGTCGACGATGACGTCCGGGGAACCAACGCGACCACTCAACAGAAAGGGAACCCCCTGCCGCCACCAATTGGAGTGATTGAGATGATCCTTGTCCCTACGCGGGGCCCCCTGGTGACAAAAACGGGGGTGTTGACCGTGGTGCCAATAACGAGCCAACCAGAGACTAAGCCCCCGAGGAAGAAGGTCAAGCAGGTCCGAGAAGTGCTTACCTTTGACGAACAAGACTTAGAAGGGACAATACAGCCACACGACGATGCATTGGTGGTCGCGGCACGGATAGGCGGTTTTCTGGTTAAGCGAGTTATGATAGATCAAGGTAGTGGGGCCGACGTAATGTATCCAGACTTGTTCAAGGAGCTCGGATTAAAAAGTCAAGATTTAATAGAGTACGCTACACCGCTTGTATCGTTTGATGGAAGAATTGTGGTCCCCGAAGGGCAGATATCCCTACCTGTGTGTATGGAAGGTAAAGAGGTCATGGTTTCGTTCATAGTAGCCAGTTCCTTCTCCCCGTACACGGCGATACTGGGGAGGCCATGGATTCACGCCATGGGCGCCGTCCCCTCCATTTTGCACGTTAAGATCAAGTTCCAAACAGAGCAGGGCGTCGCCGTGGTTCGGGGATGTCAGAGGACGGCAAGGCAATGCCTTATCGCGGCAACGGATCTTCAAGCCCGGCGCGCCGAACACAAGGAGGCCGCCGAGGAAAAAGCGTTATAGCAATTACAGATGCCCCGAGAAGGAGTGGGGGCTGAAGGGGCCGAGGATCTGGTAACGGTGAAGATCTTGCCGGATGACGATAAACGTTTTCAAGTAGGGGCTAGTATGTCACTCAAAGAAAAGGTGGAAGTGCTGTTGTGTCTGATTCAGAACATGGATGTTTTTGCATGGAGTCCATATGACGTGCCCGGGGTTAACCCCGAGTTCATCACCCACAAACTTAACGTGGACCCCTCGATCACTCCCAAGAAACAAAGACCGAGAAGGATTGCTAAGGAACATGCGGAAGCCGTAGAAGTAGAAGTCCAGAAGCTCAAGGAGGCAGGGGCGGTGAAAGAGATCTTTTTTCCGGAGTGGCTGGCGAATACAGTGGTGGTAAAAAAGAAGAATGGCAAGTGGAGAGTATGCGTGGATTTCACGGATTTAAACCGGGCATGCCCTAAAGACTCGTTCCCCATGCCGAAGATCGATCAGCTAGTAGACGCCACTTGTGGGCACCCAAGGATGAGCTTCTTGGACGCTTTCCAAGGGTACCCCCAGATAACCCTGTCCGCCGAGGATCAAGAGAAGACAGCATTTATAGCTCCCGACGCCAATTACCACTACACTGTGATGCCGTTCGGGCTGAAAAACGCTGGAGCAACATACCAGCGGATGATGATGAGAATGTTCCGAGACAAGATTGGCCGAACGGTTGAGGTCTATATCGACGACATGGTGGTTAAGAGCAAGGAGAAACTGCAACATGTTGAGGACCTCGGGGAAGTATTTGAGCGGCTACGGCAGTACAAGTTACGCCTGAACGCAGAGAAATGTGCTTTTGGTGTGGGAGCGGGGAAGTTTCTGGGGTATCTGATCTCCTGCCGAGGAATTGAGGTTAACCCGGACCAGATAGAGGCTGTGAAACGGCTCTAATCTCCGAGCAATCCAAAAGAGGTGCAAGTCTTGACAGGAATGCTGGCCGCCCTAAATCGTTTCATCTCCAAGTTCTCGGATAGGTGCCGGCCATTCTACCAGCTTTTAAAGAAGTGGAAAGGGTTCCAATGGACTAGCGAGTGCGAGGAAGCTTTCCAGGGGCTGAAAGAGTATTTATCGCAGGCGCCGGGATTGGCAGCACCAGAACCCGGAGAAGAGCTTTATATGTACCTCTCGGTTTCCGAGCATGCGGTGAGTGCCGTGTTACTAACTGACAGGGGTTCGCGGAGGCCTGTGTATTACATCAGCAAAACTCTAGCAGAACCGGAAACTAGATACTTGCCCTTGGAGAAACTGGTGTTGTCACTGGTGCATGCTACAAGGAAATTGCCCCAGTATTTCCAAGCACATACCATATATGTGCTAACACAGTACCCATTACAGTCATTACTGAAAAGATCCGACTTCACGGGACGCATAGGTAAGTGGGGAACCCGGCTGGGGGCTTTCGACATACGGTACAGACCGAGGAAGGCGATCAAGGGCCAAGTCCTGGCCGACTTTGTCGCGGAGTTTTCACCCCGAGCCCCGCAAGAAATGATTTGCCAGTTGAATTGTTGTCCGTGGAAGGTATATGTGGACGGCGCATCCAACTCCTCGGGGTCAGGCGTAGGTGTGGTAATGATCAGCCCCGAAGGAATAAAATTGGAGCATTCATTCAGACTCGGATTTAAGGCCTCAAACAATGAAGCCGAATATGAGGCCTTATTAGCCGGACTAAGGGTAGCCTCGGCGGTCGGTGCTCGGAATGTTGAAGTGTACACCGACTCACGACTGATAGTTAATCAGGTCCAAGGCAAGTTCGAGGCACGTGATCCACGAATGAAGGCATATTTGGAACGGGGAAAGCAGGCTATGTCAGAAATTGGCACCGTAAGGATGATACAGGTGGCTCGGTCCCAGAATAAGCACGCCGATTCCCTCGCCACCCTAGCTTCGTCCATAGCAGAAGGTATACCTCGGCTTGTAAGAGTGGAATGGGTTCCAGAGCCGAGCATCTCGGCCAACGAAAACTCTTGCAGTTCGGGGGCAGTAGTTGCACCGGTTACGATGCTCGGGCAAAGTTGGATGGACCCTATCGTGACATACCTAGCCGATGATAAGCTCCCGACCGATGAAAAAGAAGCAGCTAAGGTTCGTAGAATGGCCTCAAGATACTGGCTGTCGCCAGAGAAAAAGTTGTACAGAAGATCATATGGGGGGCCGTATCTTTTATGTCTACACCCGGCGAAGGTAGAAGAACTGTTAGAGGAACTTCACGATGGGGTATGCGGCAGCCACGTTGGCGGGAGATCTTTAGCGCACCGGGCAATGACTCAGGGGTTTTGGTGGCCCAAGATGCAGAAAGACGCCGCCGAGTATGCCCGTAGATGCGAGCAATGTCAGAAGCACGCGCCCCTGATCCACCAACCAGCTGGCTACCTCAACCCAGTTAGTAGCCCATGGCCGTTCGCACAGTGGGGGCTGGACGTACTCGGGCCTTTCCCCCGAGCAACCGGAAATCGGCGATTCGTCGTGGTAGCCGTGGACTACTTCACCAAATGGGCGGAAGCTGAACCTCTAGCTAATATCCGAGATGTGGACATAAAGAAATTTGTGTGGAAGAATATAATTACAAGATTCGGTGTACCAAATACGCTCATCTCCGATAATGGCCTGCAGTTTTGCAGCAGGGTTTTCCAGGACTTCTGTAGAGACCTCGGCATCAGAAATCGGTATTCCACTCCTGCGTACCCGCAAAGCAATGGCCAGGCCGAAGCAGTGAATAAGGTAATCGTTAATGGTCTGAAGAAAAGATTAGAAGGCGCAAAGGGGAATTGGGCCGAGGAGCTGCCGAGCGTTCTGTGGGCTTACCGAACGACGCCCAAGAGGTCAACAGGGGAAACACCATTTTCCCTCACTTACGGAACCGAAGCAGTAATACCAACTGAGATAAGTCTGTGCAGCGGACGAGTGCTCGGGTTCAATCCTAATGAGAACGACGACCTACTGATCAAGCATTTGGACAAGTTAGAAGAATACCGAGAAGCTTCAACTATACGGCTCGCCGAATATCAGCAGAAACTTGCCCGAAGGTATAACTGCGGCGTAAGGATGAGAGAATTTGATGCCGGGGATTTGGTATTAAGGAGGGCAGTGGGGAGCATGCGAGATACAAATTCCGGGAAGTTAGCTCAGAACTGGGAAGGACCGTACAGGGTAACAGCTGTCGCCGGCTCGGGAGCCTATTTCTTGGAAGAGCTGGACGAGAGGCCGCTGCCCCGACCATGGAATGCCAACAACTTGAAGAAATTTTACTACTAACTGATCGTCTTCAAGGCTTTGAAGTAATGCGAACTGTTGTAATTATTCGAATGATGCAAATAACAGTACGTGTATATAGATATGGTTGAATTCTCAAATTAGAATTATTCCTGTCAGCCGAGACGCCTTTGTCGAGTAGGTGAAAACCTTAAATTTTTCCTAAGGTCAGAAACCTGCTGCCAGGCTAATACGATATTGCCGAGCAGGTGAAAACCTTAAAATTTTCCTAAGGACAGAAACCTGCTGCCAGGCTAATACGATATTGCCGAGCAGGTGAAAACCTTAAATTTTTCCTAAGGACAGAAACCTGCTGCCAGGCTAATACGATATTGCCGAGCAGGTGAAAACCTTAAAATTTTCCTAAGGACAGAAACCTGCTGCCAGGCTAATACGATATTGCCGAGCAGGTGAAAACCTTAAATTTTTCCTAAGGACAGAAACCTGCTGCCAGGCTAATACGATATTGCCGAGCAGGTGAAAACCTTAAAATTTTCCTAAGGACAGAAACCTGCTGCCAGGCTAATACGATATTGCCGAGTAGGTGAAAACCTTAAATTTTTCCTAAGGTCAGAAACCTGCTGCCAGGCTAATACGATATTGCCGAGCAGGTGAAAACCTTAGAATTTTCCTAAGGACAGAAACCTGCTGCCAGGCTAATACGATATTGCCGAGCAGGCGAAAACCTTAAAATTTTCCTAAGGACAGAAACCTGCTGCCAGGCTAATACGATATTGCCGAGCAGGTGAAAACCTTAAATTTTTCCTAAGGACAGAAACCTGCTGCCAGGCTAATACGATATTGCCGAGCAGGTGAAAACCTTAAAATTTTCCTAAGGACAGAAACCTGCTGCCAGGCTAATACGATATTGCCGAGTAGGTGAAAACCTTAAATTTTTCCTAAGGTCAGAAACCTGCTGCCAGGCTAATACGATATTGCCGAGCAGGTGAAAACCTTAGAATTTTCCTAAGGACAGAAACCTGCTGCCAGACTAATACGATATTGCCGAGCAGGCGAAAACCTTAAAATTTTCCTAAAGACAGAAACCTGCTGCCAGGCTAATACGATATTGCCGAGCAGGTGAAAACCTTAAATTTTTCCTAAGGACAGAAACCTGCTGCCAGGCTAATACGATATTGCCGAGCAGGCGAAAACCTTAAAATTTTTCCTAAGGACAGAAACCTGCTGCCAGGCTAATACGATATTGCCGAGCAGGCGAAAACCTTAAAATTTTTCCTAAGGGCAAAAGCCTGCTGCCGGGCTAAGACATTATTGCCGAGCAGGTGAAACCCTTAAATTTTTCCTAAGGTCAGAAGCCTACTGCCGGGCTAAGACATTATTGCCGAGCAGGTGAAACCCTTAAATTTTTCCTAAGGTCAGAAGCCTGCTGCCGGGCAAAGACATTATTGCCGAGCTAAGACATTATTGCTAATCAGTAGGAGACCTCAGAATTTTTCCTAAGTGAAAAAGTCTGCTTGGGCGCGTGCAAATGGAAATCCTAAAACTACCTAGGAAGGAAACCCAAGTTAAAATTCAACCGGCCAATGCGCTTTAGCCGTACAGCAGGCATTGTACATAAACAAAAATTCCTCATCTATAGAACGCTTTACCGATTCTTAACTTCAAGAGGATAATAACAAAATAAAGTAAACCGACGTAAAGCATTGTTCAATAATAGGTAAAATAAAACGAAGTTAAGGATTGTTCAGTCACCACAACCCGGTGACATAGGCAAATCATTTGAATAACAGTAATAACAAGTGCTAAGATAACTAAGGAAACTTAAACTTCTTCTTAGGCGGATGAATCAGCAGGTTGAGCGGGGGCTTCGGTCTGCACGGGGTCCTGGTCGAGCTGATCACCAGTACGGAGTTGGCTGGCCACCTCGGTTTCTTCCAGCTCTGCGTGAGCATCAATCTGTTCCACTAGTTCCCTCAGACTAGTTGTCTCCTCCTCGTCAAGGGGCCCTAGGGTAGCTTCTCGTATTGGGGAAGAAACTGGGAACGGGATTTGCGCAACGTTCCTCAGAGGGGAGTCCTCGGGGACCCCCATGGCCTGTAAGGCAGCCATCCAACCCTCCTGGAAGCCGAGCTTCTGAGCCGCCCTTATAACCGGTTCCGCCGAGTTTTCAGCATCGGCAAAGCCCTCGTTATACCATTTGCTCTCGCTCGCCTCAAGGGCCGCTCGGACTTCAGCCAGTTCCTTCTCGCGAGCAGTCCCTAGGCTCTCAGCTTCCGCTAGCCTCAGCTCTATGTCCCCCATGCTCCTGTGCAGCTCCGCATATTTATTCTCGGCCTCCGCCTTCGCCTTCTCGGCAGCTGCTGCCTTCTTCTCCGCCACCGCAGCAGCAATGGCCTTCTCCTTGGCATTTACATCGGCCACATCCTTCAGAGCCCTTTCTCGGCCGGCATCCTCGGCAAGGTCACTGACGCGTCTGTCCAAAATACACGCCAGTTGCGCGGCCTGTAATGAAACATGAACGAGAAGCCCTATCCCAGTTAATTAAAAACGAATAATGTAAGGAAGAGAAAAACAAAGAGCAGTTTGAAGTTCACTAACCGCGATAGTATGCCACTGCAGTCTCCGAGCCATGGACTCGTCCGTGCCCTCCTCGAAGGCCCGCACATCCTCCGGAAGCAGCAAGCCCCGTGCCAAAGACTGGGCGACATGACCGCCCGCCCCCTTGGCCCAAACATGAACGCTGGCGTTCGAGGGAAGGAACTTGCCGTCCAGCATGTACGAGGGCTGCCAGGCGGGTGCAGCACGGGAGGAGGATGCTACATTCGTCCCCGTCTGGGATACGGGCTCTCGGATCACTATGCCACTGGATGGCCGAGGAGGAGTCTTCGCTGCCGCGGTGGGAGGAATGATTACAGTTTGCTCGGCTGTTTTTTGCCTTTTTCTTTGCCGGGCTACCGGCGGAGGAGGAGGGGTTCGACCGCCCCCTTGGGGCTGTTGCTGCTCCGCTGCCTGCCCGGCCCCGGGGATGAACCGGTTGATGGTCATCGTCCTTCGAGTCACCATCTCTCCAATTTGAACTGGCTCGGGCTCGGCAACTACTTCCTCAACGTCTTCTTGAGGAGCCTCTTGGTCAATTTGGCCTTCTGGTTGAACGGCCACCTCCTGTTCGATCTGCTCGTGTGCGCGTTCTCGACGTGCCCGGGACACACGCTCGGCAGACTCGTCACGTAACGGTTGGCGTTCGTCCGAACAAATGTAACGTGGTCCGAGCTCGCGGGCTTCTCCTACTGAAAACTTTGCAGGAAGGAAGCTCGGATGCCGAACGTCAATGTAGGGCAAGAGGGGTCTATCTACCAATAAGGCCTGGCCGAAGGCTTGCCAGGTGGTATACACTGGTTGAACGCCGAGGATCAAGTGGGACGCTCGGAGTTGCCCGTCGGTATGCACAAAGATCTCGGACCGTAGCACGAAGTTTAAATCACGAACGTGCACAACCCTGAGGTCCGGGACGAATACTCTGCCGTCTGCGCATATCAACATGGATAATTGTTAGCATCAATAAAAAGGCTTCACAAACAAAAACAATTGTACGGGCAGCATAGTAAAAAGCATAATGAAAACAAGTCAAATGAGTGGAACGAACCAACTTCACGCCTGGTGAGGGGGCACGGGAAACCGCCGGCAAACCAGTTGCCGCGCACCCTAACAAATTCCCCGGCAGAATTTCTGTTCGAGTCGGGTAGGCAGGAGATTAGCCGTACCCTCATGTCTCTCACTCTTAAGTAATAGTTGGTTTTCTTGGCCCCACATAAATTATACATGTGGTTTATATCATGGTGATCTAACTGTAAGTCAAAAAGTTGGTTTAAACGCTTCACGCAACTCACCACCCGAAAAAAGTTGGGAGGAAGCTGGTCGGGGCATAGCCCGTAGTACCTAAGGGTGTTGACTAAGAGAGGATCAATGGGAAACCTCACCCCACCCTCTAAAATGGACATCAAAGGGAAAAAGGCAGTGTTTCCCCCTCTGTGGAGAGCCATTTCGCTCTCATGGCAATAGGCAATCTCCACATCATTAGGGATATTAAAGGCCTGCCTGAAAGTGGCTAGGGCCGCTGCAGTGTCTAGAAGATACGAGTACCCCATCCTAAAAACTCTAGTGGATAATGAATAAAAACTGGAAGGGACAAAGGGAGAGAGGTGCGAAGAACTTACTTGGGTTCTAGAGGTGAAAGAGGATTCTGGGCTGGAGTATGAATGCTCGGCAGAGAAAGAATCACAAGAAATCGAGAGCAGAAAGTGGCAAAATGGTTCAGAACTAACCTTATATAGGCTATTGCTGGGAAGAATGTAGCAATTAATTAGCCGTTGTGAGAATTAATTAGCAACCGTTCCGATTCCCGCGCCTCCTAAAGCCTGCGCCGCACCGGTTCACGAAGCGTCAGGTAATGATGACGAACATCCAGATAGCCAGCGGCGACACACCTTTTTAGGCAGCAGAATTAATGACGCTCAGAGAGATCCCAGGCGTCAAATCCCCGAGCACCCGCGATCTACAACCTCGGGAAGTTCCTTGATTCACGCCGAGCGCCGAACATGAATCAAGGGGGGGCTATTGTACGGCACCCAACCCCATGCCTGCTTTTTGGGCCCATGTCTGTGAACAACATTTGGGCCCTGGCCCAATTAATCCAAAAGGCCCGGCCCTCAAACATGCGTATCGTTAGTCCAGGTACCCCAACGAGGGCCGTGCCGAGCTCTTGTCCCGTACATCATGAAACTTGGAATGAGCGGAGGTTATGGATTTCACTTTCTCGGCAATTCCCCGAGGACCGAGGCTGCCGTGTCATTCATTCAGGGAAGAACCAAGTTCCAAGGCCACCATCACCAAACCACCCACTTACCTTTGATCACATTGGACCTCTCACCGCACTTACCATAACGTGATGATGACCACCCCACTATGGAGAAGCTATAAATACAAGAACAACAGAAGGCGTCAGGTAATGATGACGGACATCCAGACAGCCAGCGGCGACACACCTTTTTAGGCAGCAGAATTAATGACGCTCAGAGAGATCCCAGGCGTCAAATCCCCGAGCACCCGCGATCTACAACCTCGGGAAGTTCCTTGATTCACGCCGAGCGCCGAACATGAATCAAGGGGGGGCTATTGTACGGCACCCAACCCCATGCCTGCTTTTTGGGCCCATGTCTGTGAACAACATTTGGGCCTTGGCCCAATTAATCCAAAAGGCCCGGCCCTCAAACATGCGTATCGTTAGTCCAGGTACCCCAACGAGGGCCGTGCCGAGCTCTTGTCCCGTACATCATGAAACTTGGAATGAGCGGAGGTTATGGATTTCACTTTCTCGGCAATTCCCCGAGGACCGAGGCTGCCGTGTCATTCATTCAGGGAAGAACCAAGTTCCAAGGCCACCATCACCAAACCACCCACTTACCTTTGATCACATTGGACCTCTCACCGCACTTACCATAACGTGATGATGACCACCCCACTATGGAGAAGCTATAAATACAAGAACAACAGAAGGAAAGGGGGTTGGAAAATTGGGAGAAAAAACATAGGAAAGAGGGAAAAGAGTGAAGGAGTGCACGAACAGCCTCAGGATTTTGAACTACCCATAGTAGGAGAACTTCAAACCCATAATAAAAATAGATTGTAAGCCCAACGGTAGTCCAGCCCACTAGTCACTTTTTGGGTGCGTACAGTGCATTAAGGTCTTGAAGGTCTCCAGGTGATCTAGAGGGTCCTTCACTCCATCGTAACTGTCTATATGCGATATGCAAAATTTGTGCAGTAGGGGGAAGGAATTGACGGCTGTGCTAAATGGCGAGTCGATGCGATTTACCAGATCGTCAAGGTTACTGGATACCCTTCCTTTGAGGGCGTTCATCATGACCTCCATTTGTTCCTTTATTACCTGTATCTCTATGGCAACGTGTGGTTGAATCGCATCCGTGAGGGAGGGCATGCTCAAATTCTGTCGCTCCTGTCTACTCGGAGCGTTACTACCTTCTGGCCTTTCTTGTTCTCTTCTATCGGCACTGGTCCCTTCTTGGTCTTGCTCCTGAGTGCCGTGACCTGCATTTTTCTAGCGCAACTATTCCTCCAGATCGCAGTTCTGCTTGGTAAGGCGCTCTACAGCGGTGGCCAAGGTCTGAACCTGCCTCTCAAGGACCGTTGCGTGGGTCTCGTCTCCCTGAACGTTGTTCGTTGTTGCCATCAAGCGAGTCAGCACCATGCAACTCTTTTGTCCGGGAAGCGTTAGCTATGGCTTGCAAACCAAAAACTCGGTTCTTCCCACAGACGGTGCCAACTGATGATGCCGAAAAAACCACCAGTGAGCCACATGGTACTCGCACACTTTAAACAACACCTACACAACAAAAAGGAGAAGACCTAACAGAGAGCACCGGTGTGGTGCTGGCCAAATACCCTCTGAAGGTCAAGTTAAAACTTCTTTTCAACTATAGAGTGCTAGAGAGGGATTAATTATGCGCACCTTGATTTGTGAGGGTATTGGGGTTTTTATAGTAGTAGAGGGTTGACCTCTTTTCCTTGGAGTAGAAGTCTTTTTCTTATAGGAATCCTTATGAGCGTGGATCGCGAAATCCTTTCCTTATAGGACTCTAACACTAAGCGTGGAATACAAGTAATTTCCTTATCACTCATGCGTGGTGGCCAAGTCATGGTTTTGCTTAGAACCGTCGGCCTCAGGACCGTCAGCTTTCCTTATTCCTTTCAGCCATGTCGGCGTCAGCTCCTCGCCACGTTCTATGGACTACCCAAGAGCACTAAATTAACGTTCGTCAGTCTTGGAGCCTTTAGCTTTTCCCAGTTGTCTAATCCCGTCAGTTTAGACCGTAGGCTTTTTCGTATGTGAAAAGCTGACGGGTTAAGTCATAATTTATTTTTACGTATCAGTATTCTAGTTCTAGTACTTATATAAGAAGATTGGGAATAGGAGAAGTTAGGCAATGCAAGAGTTACATGTGAAGGTGGAGACGAAAAGTCCAAATCTGATATCAAGGCCGGGTAAATGAAAAGCATACTAATTCCTTTTAAGATAAGGATATTCACCCTTTTAAATGAGAGAGAAAGAGAAATTACCACATGGCACTCATTAAACATTTAGGTAAGGTGGAAGGTCAAAGGAAAAAATACTTTAAGGCAGCCGTTCTAGTATGCTAAAAGACATGAAGAGAAGAGAGATGTGGAGGCAGTAAACTCTTCAATGAGAGCGCCATATGGCAGAAGCTCATGCTCTTTAGCATGAGATCTCTGCTTTTATATATATATATATATATATTGATTGATTATACTTATATTTATATCTCAAATGTTCAATGAGTTTTATTTGTGTAAATATATTTCAAAAATTTAACAAAACATATCATTATATGCCTTTCCATGACATTATTTCATTTTCAGTTATTAAAGTCAATTAAATATAATAAAAAATCCAAATTGAGTTTGAGAAATATATTTGTCAGCACTTTTCAAAGGAGCATGAAATGAAGAAAAACTTTTCCCAAAATTACATAGGTTTCATTCATATATTTGCAAATAAATAAATAAACATAACCCATGCAAGGCAATGACCTCTTTTTTTTTTTTTTTAGAAAGATGCAAGGCAATGACCTGTAACTAGTTAATACAATAAAGTTGAATTCCCTCCGTGAATTGAATAGATATATATGCCTTTTTTTTCTTTAACTATCCTGTGCTTACACCTGTTAGCTAGCCACTAGTATGAAATAAAAATTAACTTTTTGTTAACTTTTCTAAAACTACCACATAATTTTTTGAAATTTTCCATTTTTTATGTCACTATTTAATATTTATATTTTAATTTGGTTTTTAGAGCACCATTTTTAATTAAGTTTTTAGAGTTGCATATTTAAACTTCTTAGGAGTTAGAAATGTAACTTAACACAGTAACACTAAACAAATTTTAATTAAATTTGATTTTATAACTTCGTAGGAGTTAGAAATGTAACTTAACACAGTAACACTAAACAAATTTTAATTAAATTTAATTTTATCTTTTCTAAATAATTCTAATTAAATTAGGTAAATTATTTTATACCATTTTTTATTTTGATTTTATTTATTTATTAGTAATCATACATAAATATATTTTGTGAGATTTTTATGTTTATTTGAAAAATGAAAATTGAAGGCCTGTTTCGTAAGAGAATTTAAATATGCCTTTTTGTTTTGTAAATCATAAAATAGTGGGTCTTACACTTGAATCTATTATTTGGTTGATGTTCTCTAAATATCGTTTTTAGAAAATTATATCTGTGGGGGTAAAGGCCCAGGGTCGTATATTGGGCTTTGGGCTTTATCCGGGAATATCGTGTGTCCGAGGAGGGGTAAGTAGTTGAAAGAAGCCCGAATTCAGAACTACGAAAGATAGTGGAGGAAGATGGTCCGAGGAGAAGCTCATTCTCGGCCCTGTACTTTAGCAATTTAGGTGACATTCCAGAAGATTTCCACGACAAGGAAGATCCTCACACACTTGCAAAAGAGATAAGAACCTAGAAATATCTAAGGGAAAAGCTGCTACCACCACATTAAATGCACTGCAGCTACTTTTCTGGCCGCATTTATGTGGAGAAGACCCCTGAACAGTGAAAACCTACTAACTGCAGCTTATAGAAAGCTAGAAAAGGTGCTTAATGGGACGTATACTCAAGTGAAGGCCTCGATGGTAGACAAGTGTATGATCAAGATGATCTGTAAAGAACTGTATAATGTAAAAGACCCCCTATGAGATAAGGGATCAGAAGAAAAAAAGAAACACTGGAACAATAAAAACCGAACTTGTAATCGTCTTTACCAAATTTTATAAAACAGGCTGCGTCCTCGGACATCACCTTCATGCAAGATTACTGACTTTGTCATCATTTGATCATATTCAGAACTCATACTAGCCGTTGTTAATTTCATAAAGCTTAGGTATTCGACCCACTCCCTACAAATTCTATTGTATTGGGCTTATTGGGTCAAAGTCTTGTACACTTTAGACTTGGGCTGAAAATTGTGACCCTACAATTGGTGCCGTCTGTGGGAAGAGCTTGAGTGATAGTGAATACAACGGTCAACAATGGTAGAATCAGGTTCACAACCAGCAGAGTCAAGGGCATCCCAACACGGTGACCCTTTTCTCAATCTTGAACAGAGAGGCAACCGTGAAGGAAGCGTACATACCATATACACTGATCGAGGTTAACCTCGAGGTGGAAGCCACGTCTCCCATGCGGAGAATAACAAGAACATGCAACTGGAGATTGATCAGTTAAAAAGAAAGTTACGCCATGCAAAAAGGAAAAAGGCTCCTCCAAGCTCTGAAGTTTCTTCTAATGACGAAAGGGATGTTAATTACAGCCAGAGGTCTCGAACCCCACCTAGTGAATCCTTTTCTTATGAAGATGAACATCATTGTGGGCAGTGATTTTGAAGCCCGTCTCATAAAGGTATAGGGAATGACGCTATGAGCATGGCCCTGAACCAAATCTCTAGGTCGCCTTTCACACGTAAGATCGAAGAGGCAAGACTTCCTTGGTGCTTCCATCAGCCAACGTTCACCATCTATAATGGTTGAACAGACCCTGTGGAGCACGTAAGCCATTTCAACTAGAGGATGGCTGTCCATGCCAAGGATGAAGCATTGATGTGTAAAATTTTTCCATCTAGTCTAGAACCAGTCGCCATGAGATGGTTTGACGGCCTGAGAGCAGATTCTATAAATTCCTTCAAAGAACTCACCCAGGCATTGGGTTCCTGTTTTGTCACTTGTCGTAGGGATTCTCGGCCTTTGGCTTCTCTACTATCCTTAACCATGAGGGAAGGCGAAGCCCTGAAAGCATATTCGGATAGATACTGGGAAATGTTTAACAAGATAGAGGGTGATTTTGATGACGTCACCATAAGTACTTTTAAACTCGGTCTCCCAGTCGAGCACGATTTGAGGAAATCTCTGATTGGCAAACCTGTCACCAGTATGCGCCAACTGATGGACAGGATTGATAAGTATAAAAGAGTTGAAGAAGATCATCAGCAGGGGAAAGGGAAGGATAAGGTTATCCCTTAGGAAAAGAGGGATTTCAGGTCTGATCAATACAGTAACAATAGACCACGGAGAGATTTTGTTGGACAATCAGGGTCGACGAACCTTCAAGCAGTCAACGCAGTGTTTCAAGAACCAGTGCATCAAGTGTTGGAGAAGATTAAGAATGAGTCATTCTTTAAACGGCCATATAAAATGGTGGGAAACCCTAAAAGGGGCAACCATAACCTCTATTGTCAATACCATCTGAATCACAGACATACCACAGAGGATTGTAGAAGTCTATGGGACCACCTGGACCAGCTTGTTCGTGAAGGCAAGTTAAAACAACTCTTACACCACTCTAGTGGTCAGGGTAGCCAAGCCAGCTCAGAATCTTGGAGAGATGATTCTTTAAGACCCCCCTTAGGAACGATAAATGTTATCTTCACTGTACCAAGGAGATTTGGGTCTTACCTGTCCAGAGTAATGTCTGTGGCTCGGTCGCCTGCTAGAGATACTAGTCGGGAGCCAAAAAGGGTTAAAAGTGAAATTCAACCAGTATTGGGATTCTTGGACGACGACAAAATCGGAACTATCTAGCCCCACGATGATGCTTTGGTGATCACCCTCAGGATTGGGGGGTATGATGTAAAGAGGGTGATGGTGGACCAAGGCAGTGGTGCTGAAATAATGTACCCCGACCTTTATGAGGGGATGAATTTGAAATTCGAGGACTTGGCACCTTTCAGCTCTCTTCTGGTGAGTTTCGATGGGAAAGTTGTCATCCCAAAAGGCCAAATCAGGTTACCTGTGTAAACGGGTCCAAAAATAGTAGAAGTAGATTTTATTGTGGTGGATGCCTATTCACCCTACACCGCAATTGTGGCTAGACCCTAGCTTCATACACTAGAAGCCATTTCTTCTACACTGCACCAGAAGGTTAAATATCCATCTGAAGGCCAGGTAAGGGAAATCCTGGGAGATCAATCTGTGGCCAGACAATATTTGGTGGCCGCAATCCGACATAGACCCGAAGCCGAACCCTCAGCTCAAGCTGACAAGGATTTATAGCAGTTAAAACCTCCAGCACTACCTACCGATGATTCAGCAGACGAGGCGAAATGTGAAAACTTGACAAAGATCATTATCAGTGATGATCCGAAAAAATTCTTTCAAGTCGATCCCAGCTGCCTTCGCAAGAAAAGGAAGAGCTGGTAGAATTCCTCAGAAGAAACATTGATGTGTTTGCATGGGACTCTGTTGAGGCCTCAGGGGTGGACCTAGAGTTCATTTGCCATCATCTAAACGCATTAACCCAGCCATCATTTCCAAAAAGCAGCCACCTCGACGCCCATCTAAAGAACATGTAGATGCTGTCAGAAAAGAGGTGATGAAACTTAAACAAGCTGGGGTAATTAAGGAGGTTTTCTACCCTGAATGGTTGGCTAACACTGTAGTGGTAAAGAAAAAGAACGGGAAATGGCGAGTGTGTGTGGACTTCACTGATCTGAATAAGGCTTGCCTAAAAGATCCATTTCCTATGCCTAAAATAGATCAGTTCGTGGATGCAACGATAGGTCATCCTCGGATAAACTTCCTGGATGCCTTCTAAGGGTACCACCAAATACCCTTAGCCCTAGACGATCAGGAGAAAATTGCGTTTGTTACCCCAATTGAGAACTACCACTACAAGGTGATGCCATTTGGTCTGAAAAATGTGAGATCTACCTATCAAAGGATGACGATGAGGATGTTCGAGCCACAATTGGGTAAGAGTATTGAAGTCTACATAGATGACATGGTTGTAAAGAGTAAGGTGGTGTCTGAGCATACAAGAGATCTGGGAAACATTTTTGAAATTCTTAGAAAGCACAGGTTATGTTTAAGTGCTTCCAAATGTTCTTTTGGTGTCGGATTAGGCAAGTTTTTAGGTTACATGGTCGCTCATCGAGGAATTGAAGTCAATCCAGATCAGATCAAGGCAATTATTAACCTAAAGCCACCTCGGAACCCCAAAGAGGTTCAAAAGCTTCCAGGGATGACTGTTGCCTTGAACCAGTTTATTTCGCGATCGGCGGATAGGTGCAGACCATTCTTCCTACTAATGAAAAAATGGAAGGGATTTAAGTGGATTGAGGAGTGTGCTTTGGCTTTTCAGCAACTTAAGGAGTATCTATCTTGGCTACCCATCATGTCTAGCCCTGAGGTGGATGAAGTCCTGTTCGGCTACATCGCAGTGGCCCCTCATGCCGTAAGTTTGGTGCTAATACGGGTGGACAGTGGTGTACAACGATCAGTTTACTATGTGAGCAAGTTCCTGCATGAAGTCGAAGTGCATTATCTACCACTGGAGAAAGCCATTTTAGTGGCGGTGCATGGCTATACTTCGAAGTGCTAATTATACAGGGAGAATTGCCAAATGGGGCACCATCCTAAGGGATTTTAACGTCAAGTATATGCCACGCACCTCTATTAAAGGCCAGGTTCTTGCTGACTTAGTAGTTGAATTTGCTGGACCCCCGTTAGAAGAATCAGGAGAAGCACAACATATGGATGGAAAATCAGTTGGCACGATCTCACAGCAGGTTCCTTTACCTTGGAAAGAGAATGTTGACGGTGCAGCGAACCAGAATGGGTCTGGAGTGGGGCTAGTCCTTATTTCACCCAAGAAGATCACCATTGAAAAGTCATTGAGGCTGGACTTCTCAGCTACAAACAATGAGGCTAAGTACGAAGCTCTGCTGATGGGTATGACCATGGTTCGGAAAATGGGCGGAAAGATAGTAGAAATGTTCTCAAACTTAAGGTTAATCGTCAGCCAAATGCAAGGAGAATTCGAGGCAAAAGATTAAAGAATGTAGGGATACTTGAGGCAAGTTAGGCACCTACAATCGGAGTTCGAATCTTTCAACTTGTTGGACATCCCAAGAAGCAGAAACACTCATGCTGACTCCCTGGCTACACTAGCTACCTTCTCGGCACAAAACCTTCCTCGGATTATCCTCGTAGAGCATCTGCGCAAACCTACAGAGGTAAGAGGGGAGACAATCTGAGTTCATTAGATAAGAGCAGGACCTAGTTAGATGGACTCGGTGGTGCTATTCTTGAAGGAAGACGCACTGCCTGAAGAAAAATCAGAAGCAGACAAGATACGAAGGAGGGCTGCTCGATTTTGGCTATCCGAGGACCATAAATTATATAAACGTTCCTTCTCAGGACCATATTTGTTATGTGTACATCTTGAAGCAACTGAGATACTTCTCGAGGAGCTACATGAGGGGATTTGCAGAAGTTATACATGAGGTAGATCCCTGGCACATAAAGCCATCACTCAGGGCTATTGGTGGCCAAATATGCAAAGGGAAGCCCAAGAATATGTGAAAAAATGCGATTAGTGCCAAAGGTTCGCACCAAACATACACCAACCAGGGGGAGTCCTTAATCCATTGTCCAGCCTTTGGCCATTCGCTCAATGGGGCTTAGACATCGTGGGTACTTTTCCTAAGGCAGCAGGAAATAAGAGATATCTGCTGGTCATCATTGATTACTTCACCAAATGGGTCGAAACTAATCCCCTAGCAAACATCAGAGATGTAGATGCCAAGAAATTTTTCTGGAAAAATATTGTTACCCAGTTTGGGGTCCCTAACACCCTCATTTCAGACAATGGCCTTCAGTTTGATAGCAAAGGGTTTAGAAGATATTGCTGTGAGCTGGGAATTACAAACAGATTTTCTACTCCTACCTATGTGCAAAGGAATGGACAAGCAGAGGCTGTTAATAAGATCATAGTAAATGGACTAAAGAAGAGACTAGACGACGCAAAGGGCAAATAGGTGGAAGAATTGCCACATGTCCTCTAGACATATCAAACCACTCCTCGTAGATCCACTGGGGAGACTCCATTCTCAATGACTTATGGAGCCGAAGCTGTCATTCTTTTAGAAACTGGTCTCCCAACCTTAAGAACCAGTTCATTCAGTCCGAGCGAGAATAATAACTTACTAGAGAAGAGTTTAGACTTGATCGAAGAGAGAAGGAAAAATGCAATGGTCCAACTAGCATATTACCAACACAAGCTCAAAAAGGGTTATGATGCTAACGATAAACTAAGGCCATTAGCTCCTGGTGATTTGGTGTTGAGGAAGGTTCTGGGTGCTGCAAAGAACGCAGTATGGGGAAAATTGGGGCCTAACTGGGAAGGTCCATACCGTATTACCTCAGGGGCTGGCATTGGGGCGTACTTCTTAGAAAATTTAGATGAGCATGTAATACCACGACCGTGGAATGTAAACAACCTGAAGAGGTATTATTATTAATAAATGTTCTTTTGATCAATATTTACTTTTTATATGAAATCTTAGTACTTTCTGTTACTCTAAGTGTTTAAACTTAAACTCAATCATTCCTGTAATTCTCGGACCAGATGATATGAGTTGGTTAACATTCAATGGCATCTTTCCTAAGTGTTCAAACTTAAACTCAATCATGCTTGTAGTCCTCGGACCAGATGATATGAGTTGGTTAACGCTCAATGACATCTTTTCTAAGTGTTTAAACTTAAACTCAATCATGCATGTAGTCCTTAGACCAGATGATATGAGTTGGTTAACGCTCAATGGCATTTTTCCTAAGTGTTTAAACTTAAACTTAACCTTTATAAGTGTTTAAACGGATCCTAAATCAGGTTAGCTCTCTCGGACTTCATATTTGGGTTAAATTAACACTCAGTGGCGTTCTTTGTAAGTGTTAGACAAAGCCCCATTCAGGTAAAACCACTTAGTACCAAAATATACCTCAAACTCTAACCAAGTCCTCAGATTAACACCTACGAGTATGATAAAGTGCTTAATTATTTGCTTAAGTATTGCAGAATGTAAAAGGCACCTTTCTCTCCTATTATTTACTAAGTTTACTACTAATTCTTATACGAATCAGTTCTTTGTTAGTGTTAGTTAAGTTATTGGCATTGTTAGCAGGGTGTTGTTATTGATCCTGTTCAAATCAAAGTAGCAACAACTCAGTATTGTCTGCAATAACAATAAACCTGATAATATATATAATGGAGACATAAGAGACAAAAGAGGAATACATGCATTGATAAAAAAAAATAACAAAAATAAAAAAAATAAAAAAAAAAACAACAACAACAACAACAACTAAATAAAGGTCCTAATAGCTAAGTCTTCGTTCTGGGGGCAAGAGGGTCAGCTGCCTGGCTTGGCTGATGGCCCGTAGCATCTTGGGCATGGTCCTTGGATTCAGGAGGAGTTCTCTTCTTATCCTGATCCTTACCCTTGTCTTGAGGAACCTCGGCTCTCTCACCCTGGCCACCAGCTTGGTCAGACTACTTAGAAACTTCAAGGAGAACAATAGGAGGGACTTGGTCAATCAGTGGCTGTTTGGACACCTCCGGAGCCTAATTGGAGTAAGAGGAGTCAGGCCCTGGGAGTTCGCGAATGTCAGGTTCGTAATACATGCTATCAAGTCGCCTCAAGTCAGAGTCTGCAGGGACCCCCGCAGCATCAAGGGCTTTACCCCAAGACACATTGCAGTATTCCCTGCACACTACAAAGAGCTCCTCTGTGAGCGTGACTTGAGTCTCCTTTACCCCAAGCTTATACGCTACTTGCTTCTCAACCTCAGCTGCCTCCTTGGCCAGTTAGGCTGCCTCTTTGACCCTTTAAAGCTCAGCCCGAAGATCTTTCACCAGTTGCCTCTTTGTAGCCAAGTTAATTTCAGTCATATGCAACTGCTTACGTTGATCTTCAGCCTGCCTCTCTGCAATCTTGAGGCCTGCATCAGCACTGTCCTTAGCCTTAATTGCCTCTTTTAGCTATTCGGACAGTTTTGCCTGATCTTGGCTAAGCTTACCCAAGATTTTTTCAACCTCGGCATGAGATTGGGCATTCGCTTTAGTTTTGTTATGCTCCTCTTTGACCCATTCCTCGGCCACATAAACCTGTTGGGTAAGCTGCGCCATAAGAACAGGAAAGTTCCATATAACGCAAGAGAAAAAGAATGGATAAAAGTGACTAATTGTTTACTTAAAGGGATGGGCCGAATCACTTACCATGGCCAGATCCTTCTTAAGGGATAGGAAGAGCTCGGGCTGACTGAAGCGCCTGTAAGCTTCCATATCTCTTGGCAGAAGTAGTGGTTGCTCCAAGGCCTTAGCAGTGTAACCCGCTTGCCTTCCTTGGTAGCTTCGAACTGAAGCATCCCAAGCGATGTTGGCACCATCTACCATTAGTCTGGGAGACCACATTCTCAATGATCGGCGCACATCAGCCATGGGAGGATCCTCTCGGCTTTCAATAGAAGGGGATCTCCTGCCTCGTTTATCGACCATTTTTTGCTGTTTCTTCCCCTTCTAAGGGCCCACCTCGCATTCTTCTAAAGCCTCGCTTGGCCTTTTTCTTTGTCAAGTCAGGAATTGGCTTCAAGCCGAGGTCAGTAGGAAGCTGAGAAGGGGGAGGAGGAAAATTAGCCAAGGGCTGGGACTTGTTGGTTTCTTTTGATACAGACGCCTTGTTTCTCCCTTTCAAAAGGTCCTTTTAACCTTTGCTTCACATATTCAAGGCCATTTCTTCTTCTTCTGAAGTATCGTCTGGGAGGGCAACAACAAGAGCTGGGGCGTGAACCGTGGACCGCCTATCAAGCTCCTCCTTGGCGTCCGAAGCTAAGACCACTTGTACCCCTTGTGACTCTTCCTCTCCAAAGCGAAAATTATCAATCTCTTTGTCAAGCGAAGAGTTTGAGGATGCAACCCCTTCTTCGACTGCTACAGCTTGAGGAGGATCTTGTTGGATTTGTGGGACGACTAGAGGATAACCTTGTAAGTATTGATGCGCTACCGATGGAAGATTGTATGGAGCTAGAAAATCGGGTCTAGACACGTAAATTCGAGTTATAAGCTGGTCACCCGTTCTTATGGCGTTACCGACCTCTTGGAAGATCTTCGAAATAGGATGAAAGTCCAAAATTAGATGGATGGTCCAAAGCTGCCCGTCCTCACTTACAAATATTTCGGATCTCAGTAGATAGTTGAGGGCTGCGACTTTGGTTAAGCTGATCCGAGGTTTCACATGCCTTCTATCTATCAACACCAGAGAAAAATACAGCAAAGTCTGAAAATTAAAATCCGTTGCCAAAAGAAAAATAGAACAAAAGAAGCAAAATAAGGCCAAGACCAAAAATCCTAAGTCTATTGCTGGGAGACTTAAATTTAAGATGTCCCACCTGGCTTAATCTTTCGGGTTGGGCAATAAAGACCATCATGCCACGCCCCCGAAGCAATCAGATAGTCATCTTTCATCCCCTTATTAGATTTGGTTAGACACGAGATGAGTCTGACAATATCGGATCGGGATTTGAGGTAAAATCCCACCCCTTTTTGTTTGTGAAACTCGTACATGTGGACCACGTCATGCCAGGTGAGCCTCAAGCCTAGATGCTCGTTCAGAGCATTAATGCACCCTAGGATTCTAAAGAGGTTAGGCGTACACCGGTGAGGACATATCCTATGGTTACGAAGATAGTCCCTTATAATTCTACCCATAGGGAGAGTCATTCCCCCTTCTAGGAAGGCTATTACAGGGATTATGACCTCCCCCACTTCTCGGTTAGACGCTACTTCTTCTGGGGAACAATACTGTAGGGCAACTTCCTGCGGTATGTGATATTTTTCCTTAAAGATCTCTATCTTAGCGGGGTTGTCCACTAAGTGTTTAAACGTACCCATCTATGTGAATATGGATGACAAGGAAAAGGTTTTTAGAGGAGAGAAGAAGGCCGAGAACCCCAACCTAGGAGAAATTAAAGATTTGGGTACTTACGAAAATGGTGTATTGAAGCCTGAACCTTAAAAAGAAATTCTTGTGAAGTTTCTTAAAAGAAAAACTTAAGGGAGATTAGCGACTAAGACAATTTAGTGAGTTTGGGCGCTTGAAATCTCTGAGAGCTTGAAGGTGTAAAATGGAAGAAAGGAGTTAGTCAGATGGTTTATATAGGGGGTGGGACTAAATGGGGGTTACACTATTTGAAATCCAGGAGTACACCCCATCCGTTGGATCTGCTCCACACCGTTGGATGTAGGGAACATCAAACCACCTGTAGCAATTAATGGTGCCTCGCAAGACGCGAAGCGTCAGTGGCCATCATTGGGACACGAAAAGCGGAGTTCCCATATGTGCGAACCTAGAAAATAAGTGAATTTACCCTTTTTAAATCAAAATCCCTTCTTTTCTCCTCGGATGCGAGGGAAAAACCAGAATTTTGAGGGGCTATTGTGGGGGTAAAGGCCTAGGGTCGTATATTAGGCCTTGGGCTTTATCCGGGAATATCGTGTGTTCGAGGAGGGGTAAGTAGTTGAAAGAAGCCCCAGATTTAGAACTACAAAAGATAGTGGAGGAAGACGGTCCGAGGAGAACCTCATTCTCGGCCCTGTACTTCAGCAATTTAGGTGACCTTCTAGAAGATTTCCATGACAAGGAAGATCCTCACACACTTGCAGAAGAGATAAGAACCCAGAAATATCTAAGGAAAAAGCTGCTACCACCACATTAAATGCACTGCAGCTACTTTTCTGGCCACGTTTATGTGGAGAAGACCCCTGAACAGCGAAAACATACTAACTGCAGCTTATAAAAAGCTAGAGAAGGTGCTTGATGGGACGTATACTCAAGTGAAAACCTCGATGGTAGACAAGTGTATGATCAAGATGATCTGTAAAGAACTATATAATGTAAAAGACCCCCCATGAGATAGGGGATCGGAAGAAAAAAAGAAACACTGGAACAATAAAAACAAAACTTGTAATCGTCTTTACCAGATTTTATAAAACGGGCTGCCTCCTCGGACATCACCTTCATGCAAGATTACTGACTTTGTCATCATTTGATCATATTCATAACTCATATTAGCCGTTGTTAATTTCATAAAGTCTAGGTCTTTGAGCTACTCTCTACAAATTCTATTGTATTGGACTTATTGGGCCAAAGTCTTGTACACTTTAGACTTGGGCTGAAAATTGTGACCCTACAATATCCTATTTTCCTTGTTCATAAAATGGTTGAGAGGATGATTTCAAGATACAGAAAATATTTTTAATGGTAGTTGTAAATAAATTGAAAACAATGGATCCCACAGATTTGTCCAAACTGTTGTATCTCTTAAATCAAGGTGCTTATATCTTTATCAAAAAAAAAAAAAAAAAAAATCTCACCATTAAATTTTTTTTTTTTTTAGAAGAAAAAACTAAGCTTTCATTAATAAAAATCAGCTGCAAGTACATTATTAAGTTGTGGTGGAACATCCTCCATTCACATTACCAAACTGCTAACATATCTTGTATGTCTAGCAAAGTTAAACACATACATATACCAAACACAAAATTTTATTTTTTCACATTTGAAAATATGTTATTAGAAACATACCAAACACATTTTTTTTGCATTATGAGTACTTTAAACAAGTATTTTTACAACATTTTTTAAACCACAATTTTCACATCATTTTGAACACTTGAGCACCACTACCAAACAGACCATAATTCCTTAAATAAAGCTCCATCAAAATTAATTTTGAGGGAGGAAGCCAAAGGTGGAGACCAAGTAAGTAGAAACCTAAACGTGAGAGGATCTAGTAGCTTGAGAAGTAGCAGGTTAAACTCAGTAGAAATCCTGCAGAGCTTGGTTGGCTTGAAAGAGAACCCAATCCAAGGGAAGAGGATTTGTAACTGTTCTAGCTTGATTTTTGTGAAACCAAATGGTCCAAAAAATCACTGAGAAAGCTTATCATTAAAAAAAAAAAAAAAATACGTGAGCTCTATTCCTTTATTATTATCAACAATATATATATATATATATATATATATATATATATATTGGTAATTTTTTATTAAAAAAAATAAAAAATAGAAATGGTCTCTAAAAAAAAAGGTTAAAAGTGGGAGCCAAACACGTATAATGTAAAAATTATTATCTGAATACTAGTTTCAATTTCAATTTTTCGAAAATTGTTTTCATATTGTTTTGAAAATAAAAACAAAAATCCTTCTACCAAACAGGTGCTTATCCATTTGCCATGACTGATTTTTACACAACGAATCTTAACATATAAATGGGCACTCAGATCTTATCAGTAAAATGGAGAATATGGTAACTATTTAAATAATAATAATAATGAAGAAGAAGAAGTTTCAACTAGGACTAACATTTTTCAAAACTAATCAATTTGGTTCCTAAAGTCAATTTAGTCCCTAAAACTAGATTTTTCAATACTAATCAACTTGATCCCTAAAGCCAATTTAGTCCCTAAAACTATTGAGAAAAAAATAACTAACGGTTTAGGGACTAAGTTAGCTTTAAGAACCAAATTGACTAATTTTGAAAAGTCTTGGATTTAGTTAGCATTAATCCAAACCTCAGGGAATGTAAGTAGAATTTACCCGAATAATAATAATAATAATAATAATAATAATAATAATAATATGCAGATAAATGATAAGAAAAATTATTTTTACAAAATAAGGTAAAATTGAAACGCTAAAACGTGGAGCACAAGTCAATTTTTAAATCCCTCCTATCTAGTTGCCTAAAAAAGACAAAATTGAGAAAAGCCTTCAAATTCACAACATTTCGGATTCAAGACAGGAGCTAGTCCCCATTAGAAAATAGCCACTGCAAATTGAAAGGAAAACAAAGAGAAAGAAAGAAAGAAAGCCATGTTGCGTTGCGTCAAATACCCCATAAGAAACCAGAGAAACCCAATTATTCATGAAGTTTTTTCCTCCATTGGAATTAGAATTAAAACCCTACAGCTTTTAAACCCTTCCAAAACCCTAACAACTTTATCAAACCCAAATGTTCTCACCTCGTCAAACCCTGATGTTGTTCAAAATGATGATCAAATGGGTCTTCTTGGTCCCATAGAGCTCTACAATCAAACCCCAAGTGCAACCATCTTAAACCCTACTAAAACCCTAAAAACTTCATCAAACCCTGATGTTCACAGTGATGATCAAACGGGTCTTCTTGGTCCTCCAGAGCTCTATAACCAAACCCCAACCCCCCAACCAGAACCTAAAACTGGTGACCCATTCATGGACCTCATGGTTGCCGATTACAACAAAGCCTATCACCAAACACCCCCAAGGGGCTACACTGAGAACCTCTCACCCACCTTCCTCTCCTCTGGCAATCCTTGCCTCGATTTTTTCTTCCATGTCGTGCCCGATACGCCGCCTGAGACCTTGAAACAGAGACTTGAACTGGCCTGGACACACAATCCCCTCACCACCCTTAAGCTCATCTGTAATCTCCGAGGAGTACGTGGCACCGGCAAGTCTGACAAAGAAGGTTTCTACACAGCAGCGCTTTTTCTCCACATGAACCACCCTAAAACCCTAGTCCACAACCTGGAGTCTTTTGCTAGTTTCGGCTACTTCAAAGACTTGCCAGAGATTCTTTACCGACTTCTACAAGGCCCTGATATTCGTAAGAAGCAAAAGGACGAGCATAATTGTAACAAAAAATACAATGTGACGCCAGTTTTTGTCGCCAAGGAAATTACGCAGGGGCTGAGGGAAAGGAAGCGCTTGGCTATGGCTAACAATGCCCTTGAGAGGTATAATCGTGACATGGATTTTCGTTTATTGCACAACAGCGTATCAGACTTGTTTGCCAAGTATTTAAAGGCAGACATGGAGTTCCTAAACTCAGGTCAGTTGAACAAGATCAGTCTTGCAGCCAAGTGGTGCCCTTCAATTGATTGCTCGTTCGATAGGTCTCTCTTGCTTTGCGAGAGTATTGCAAGGAGGGTTTTCCCCGTGGAGTCGTACTCGGAATACCAAGGCGTTGTAGAGGCACATTATGCATATAGGGTGCGTGACAGGTTAAGGAAGGAAGTTTTAGTACCACTTAGGAAGGTGTTGGAGTTGCCAGAGTTGTACATGAGTGACAAACGTTGGAATGAGCTTCCATACAATAGAGTTGCTTCGGTGGCCATGAGGCTTTACATGAAAAGGTTCTTTAAGCATGATGAAGAGCGATTTAAGAAGTATTTAGTAGATGTTAAATGTAGGAAATCAACAATCTCTGCGGGGGCATTGCTTCCCCATGAGATCATTGAGTCTGCGATAGAGGGAACAGAAGCCGAGGCTGAAGTTGCAGACCTTCAATGGAAGAGGATGGTGGAGGATTTGTCAAAGGAAGGTAAGTTGAGGAACTGCCTCGCCGTTTGTGATGTCTCTGGGAGCATGTGGGGCACCCCTTTCAACGTGTCTGTTGCATTGGGGTTGTTGGTTTCGGAACTGAGTGAAGAGCCGTGGAAAGGCAAGGTTATTACGTTTAGTGAGAAACCTCAGCTTCATATAATTAAAGGCGATGATCTTAAATCGAAGATGAGGTTTTCGCAGCAGGTAAACTTTATGAACACCGATTTTCAGAAGGTGTTTGATCATATATTGCAAGTGGCTGTGGATGGGAACTTGAAGGATGACCAGATGATTAAGAGGGTGTTTGCGTTTAGTGACATGGAGTTTGATGAAGCTTCGAAGAATGATTGGGAGACCGACTATGAAGTGATACAAAGGAAGTTTAGGGAGAAAGGATATGGATCTGTGGTGCCAGAAATTGTGTTTTGGAATCTGAGGGACTCTCAGTCCACGCCGGTTGTTTCCATGCAGAAGGGGGTGGCAATGGTGAGCGGGTTTTCAAAGAATATGATGAAGTTGTTCTTGAATAATGATGGGGAAATCTTGAACACCGAGTTTATAATGGAAATGGCCATCTCTGGTGAGGAGTATCAGAAACTTGCTGTGGTGGATTGATTATCTTTGCATAGTATTGAGTAAGTTTTATTTTTGAGGTAAAACGTAAAACTTAATTAGAGTTTCTTAGCTACACTACATTAGATTCTCAATTAAATTTAAACATATATAATTGTATAAAATTTAAGTTTCTATGGAAAAGATAATGCTATTTCTACTTTATTGATCAATGTAACTATGTGCTTATATTTAATTGGAAGAGTTAAGGAACTGCACAAAAAGAACTATACCAAAATTGTGTCCTTTGTGGTTTTCTTGACTCGAGCAATGCTTTGGTATTTTTGTCTCTTTTTGCGCTTTGTCCCAAAACCCAAAAAAAAAAAACTGTGCATTTATGTTATTGGGTTGATTATCAAAACAAAAGAAACAAAACTGAAAATTTAGGATGTATAATATATGTGAGACCAGAAAAATTTGGGTTCATCCTTCTCTTTGGATAATTGAAGATTATGTTGACATATGCAGGAAGTAAGGCTGGGATGCATGGATGCGGCACCAGAGGAGCTGCACCTGCGTCCGACGCGGCGACGCGTGAGGGACGCCGCTGACCACGCGTCGGTGCCACGTCCTACCATGTGTTTTTTTTTTCTTTTTACCCGACTCGCACTGACGCGGCTCAGACTCGGGCCGATTCGCGCCGATTCGGGCCGAATCGGATCGTTTCAGTTGAATATCGGTGTGTTTCGGCCGAAAAAAGGAAATCGGCCGGTAAGGAAAAAAAAAATAAAACCTAAAACTGAAAATACCGGTGGATTTGATATGCCGCTGTCGCCGTCTTCACTGGCTTAACCGTTAAGCTTAACCCCTTTCTTCTTCTTCTTTTTCTTCTTTTCTGATTTTGCTTCTTCATCTTCTTCTTCCTTTTTTTTGCCGTTCTTGTCTGTTTCTTTTTTTTTTTTATAAGTTTTGTTTTGTTTTTTTTATTTATTTTAAAAGGATTGTTAAAACTTAAATGCATTTGGTTAGAGGCTTTATTTTGTTTTTTTTTTTTTTGCCTCTCATGTGAGCCACATGGTGCCTCTCACGTTGTGCCTCTCACGTGGTCAGAGGATTGTTTTTTATAATGCATTTTGTTTTTTGGGCAGTGTTTCATTACAGGTGTGCCTGGTTTTTTCTTTTTTTTATTTAATTTTTTTATTTTTTGTATTTACATTGAGCCACTGAACGGCTGAACCACTAAGCTTTGGTACATGAGCCACTAAGCCTTTGGTAGAGGCTTTATTTTGTACATTATTATTATTATTATTATTATTATTATTATTATTATTATTATATGAGTTTTCTATTATTATTATTATGTAAAAAAACATGCTTAGCAATATATAAAATATATAAATAAAAATATTTTTAATAATTTTTTAATCGCCAAGTTTCGCCGCACTTGCACTTACCTTTTTCAAAAATTGCCGAGTTTTGCATCCGCACCCGCACCCGAGTCCCGAAACACATCCGTGCTTCATAGAAGTAAGGTAGTAAAACATAAATTTTGTGAGAATGAGAAGAGAAAGCCACAGAAAGAATAAATTTTTTTTGCTGCAGAATTGTTATTGATAAGAAGCGATGGATTACAAATCTGTTTTCTATTTCTTTGATGCAGAGCTGCTGCTCCTGCACAACACCAGAGATTTATGTTTTGCTACAAAGCATAGAAATTTCTGTTCCACACACACTTACAGCAGATCATACTTGATGAGAGTATTCTACAGATAATAAATGATATTTATGTTTTGCTAAAGAGTTATGAGCCAGTTTTTCTGCTTCAGTGTATGAGCCGGCAGGCTTTTAGTACTAAAATAAGTTAATCATTTTTCGTTACATCCTTTGAAGGAATGAACTCAAATTCATGATGTTGTTGGTAGCTTAGTTAGAGGGAAGAAGCTACATACATTTAGTTGGACTGGATATATTTTCTAATTTTGTTTTTTTTTTAATGGAATTTTATAATAAATGTTATCGGAATCATATACTTGCTGATCAGTTTTATTGAGACAGGTAAAATTTTGATTAGATGATGAGTTACTGGATTAGATGTGGTGAAATCATAATCAGTGTGTATTTGAGTTTGATAACGATGAAAAGCTTGATAGAGTAGTGTATGTGTATGTGTATATGCCTCTACTAAGGTGCTCAGTGCTTTGTTTATACACACGGGGGGAAGGAATTAAAGTAGCCGTTCTGTGTCATTAAAACTTGGGTGTTGGACAGATTATCAAAAAAAACCTTCGGTGTCGGACAAGGAATTAAAAGAAGACATGAATCACTTTCGTGAGGATAACTCTTTTGTTTGATTTGACATTGGTGTTGTTCACTTATACACAACCTATGAGTATGGGTGGGACAATTGTGCTTGACAGTTTCAGTCGTGTTGTACAGTTGCCTGCACTATCTGACTGTCATTCGAGGGCCTAAACTCAGCGTATTTTGAGATGTAAGACGAAAATTTTGAAAGCGACATTTTATTTAACTTATGATATTATATTTTTTATTATATAATATACACATTAACAGGGAATAATTTATTAATTTTGGTTTGCCTTTTCACAAGACAGCAATGACTTTTATGGACAGAAGACAAAAGCATCTGACAAATTATATTTTTCTGAAAAGGCTAAACTACCCTTCACTCAATTCTTCTTCTCCTCGAAAGTTGAAACACAAGTTACACAATTCAAACAAGTTAACCGAAAACAAAACTCTACTACCAAACAAACTCTTACAAAAATTCTCATTAAAAAAAAAATCCTCTTTCAAAAATTACAACTCATACAAATTTCAGATGTTACTAGAACAAACCCAGAACATATAATAAATAAATAAATAATGACTTAAATATTTTTTTTTTAAAATCGATACAGGTTTAAATAGTTGTGAATCTCGACGCCTGAACCGCTCAAAGCTGAACAACTACTTGTTGCCGACGACAGGAAGGGCCTTGAAATGGGTGCATCGGCCAGGCATGATTCATGATCGGGTGTTCCTTGAAGCCATCCCCATTTCGTGCTTGAGTTCTCTTTGATTTCAGTGGTCTCTGTCTGTTGAGGGAATGAAAGAAAGAAACAAAAAATACAGAGAAAGAGATGGGATCTAAGAGAAAATGAAGGAAAGAAAGAAAAAAAAAATGTAGCGTAGCTTAAAGACAAGAAACAGTACCATTGAAGACCAAGACTTGCCTCCCTCATCGCGGTGTAGCAATTGAAAGGAAGACAAGAGCCACATGTTGTCCTCATGTGGATACGTGGTAAACAAAGAGCCACACAAATTTTTTTTTTTTTTTTTTCCTTCGTAAAGGCCTACACTCAAAAGTGAATAACTTTTTGACTATGGATCCTTAGCTCTTGCTACAAACAATTATCTAAGTTTAATGATTAAAGAATGCTAACTATAATGAAATTTATTGTGAAATTTATTATAAGTATTTGTGAAAAACTAAATTTATTGTGAAATTTATTATAAGTATCTTTTTTTTTTTGAAGCAAAATTTATTATAAGTATCAATTGTGTTTATTATTGACGTCATTTTTATTCTATCACGTGACATTATTTTATTGGACAAACTAAACACACGTAAAATTATTTTGTGATACTTAGTGGAAAAGTATAAATGAAGAGGCTACTGATGTAAACAATATACATCTTCAAGAGGTAAAATCAGAATTTTAAAACTCTAGGAAAAATAAAGATCACATCAATAAAATCTTTAAATTTCAAGTTTTTATTGAGTGTGAATTTTGACAAATACACATTCGCAATACATTTTCTGCTTATAACCTCTATACTTGTAACATTTCAAGATGATATGAGGTCAATAAGTATCATGACAATAAAATCTTGTTTCTTGCAACAATGACCAATTCCTTTTGAGTCCGCAATTTCTATTTGTATATGTGATGGCACAAGCTTAAGTCATTGCATTTTTTTTTCTGGTCCTGTACCACTAGCCTTATCAGAGTAAGTATGTGAGAGGCCCCACCCTCAGTCTACCAACTTTTTGTTGGGACAACCCCGCGTGAGTTGGTGAGGTTGTGTTGGTGCCCTGCTATATTTCCCCATAGATTTAGGGTTTTACATGGAGTTGACATTTATTTTATTTAAATAGTAAAAATAATAAAATCCAAAATTAAATAAATAAAAATATTTTATTGATTAGTAGTGGGCTAGAGGGGTTAGAGATTTAGTGTCCTAAGACAATAAAACATAAATAGTAATTTTTAAAATTATTTTAAGTTTAAAAATAGTACCTCGCTATTTTGTGTTTCAAATGTTGTGAGAAGACCAGTTTGCTTTGGATTGAAAAAGTGTCATGATACATGATATGATATGGGACATTAGATTTCAATTTTAGTGAAACACTATTATTTCTATGGCAAAATTTTCTATTTTTTCAAGAATGCATGATATTCATTGGCATAATATTGTCAAAATGATAATATAACACCGACAAAAATAAAAAGTTGACAAACATCATATTGGTGATTTTTTAAGCAAAAGACCTAACATTTCAAATAAAATATTGGGTTCAATCCCATATCTATTGAAGTACAATTTTTCCTTTTCTTTGAACAATTTGAGGAAGTCGAGTTTTCCTTCTCCTTCTCCGGACACGTAGAGATGTTATGGCCAACATGCTTACAAAACCCACAAGTTCTCTTTTGCTTTCCCAATTCTTTTGACAATGAACAAAACAATCTCCATCAATAGCATCATCAGCATTAGCATCAACCATATTTTGCTTGTCCACTAAATTTTCATCACTCAATGCTACCAATTCTTTTCCACCTAATGATGTTTCACGACACCAATGTGGTGGAAGATACAAAGATGGAATTCGGTAACCATCTTTGTGAATGAATACACTAAGTGTGTGACGACAAAGTATACCCCAAAATTCAAAATTCTTGCAACTACAACTAGTCATCTCACCATCCCATAAGACCAAGTGCTTTTGACTAGTTTTTTCTTCATAATATTGCAACACAATTTCAATACCGTTTTCTTGTAGCACCGAATATTGTGTGGCTCTTACAAACTCCTCTTGAAAAATTTTGAAAGCATAGGGTGTCAACACACTATGTGCTTGTTCTTCTATCAGTGACAATGTTCTTAAAGAAGAACCTCTATATTTCTCCAATATTGTATCATGTGATTGTGTTTGCTCAATATCTTCAATGGCAAGGTCAACCTAAAATTACAAATTGTAAATAATTTAAAGACACATAAAGACTACAAATATTAACAAATAAAAAAATAAATCAAATTCTACAATAAAAGAAAGCAATGATAAATAATGACTTACTTGTTCAATAAATTGGGTCAAGTTTATGTGGGAACTAACAAACCATTTGATAAATGCATTTACACGTATTATTTTCCTAACCGAAAGTCGACCCTTTTTCAATAAGAGAATGCGATCTTTATCTTCTTTAGTGATAACTCGATTGGCTAGAAGAAATCTCACTTCCAAAAGGGACAACAATTCATGATTGTGATCTATAACAAACTTAGTAACATGCCATTCTCGTGGAAAAATGTCAAATGACTTTCGCAATGTGATTCTTAAATGAGCTTTGCATCCACATCTTGTAGATATCCTGTTTCGCTGCGCCTTAGATGAATCCTCTCTTTTTAATTGTTGTCTACCTTCTCGATGACAAAAGAAATCACGTCTTACATTTTCTCCATTTTTTGTGACAAAACGACATTTTCGAATTGTAAAACCATATCAATTTGCATAATTTTTATAGAAAATGAAAGCCTCTTCTTCACTAAGAAAACATTAACCAAGAAAAGGTTCAAACTCATTTTTTATTGAATTAATATCTTCATTTTCTTCAAAAACTCCTATTTCTTCCATTGGATATTCATTCCAGACCACTATTTCCTCCCCACAAATGTCATTATTTTCTCCATCATTTATAAGCTCATTTAAGTCAACACAATTTCTTGAAACACTTTGATAAATCTCACTTACAATTACAATATCATTCATTTGTTCTATGTTGTAACAAGGATAAAAAATAAAAAAGTAAAAAAAAATTCAACATCATATTCAATTATAAATGAAATATAAACTATAAATAAAATAAAATAAAATAGTATACCTTCTTGAGGTAATTCATTTAAGTCAAAAGAACTCATTGGAACTAATTGATGAATCTCACTTGCAACAAAATTCTCATCCATTGATTCTACAATAATTTATCAAAAATGATAAATAAATATTAACATCATATTTCAATATATTTGAAAAATAAATTAAGAACAAAAGAAATATATGTATCTTATTTATAATTTCTTGAACACTATATTTTTGTAGACATTCTTTGATCATTCATTGAACTCGTCTTTCTTTCTTGTCTTTTTGCTGAATATTGAACTCATCTTTTAGTTTTTTTCTATGATATTGGTAAAGTGGGGGAGAAGAAAAAGTAAATATTAGTAAAGTAAGTATTGGTGGAAGGGAGATGAAATAGGAAATGGAGGGAAATTGCAAAAAGTAAATCAGCTAATTTCAAGTTTCTATGCAAGGGAGGCCACCACTATCATTGGTAACAAATGCCAATTAATAATTAAGTTTTTGATGTGATAAATGATAAAAGAGATCTTTTAGATTTTACTGTTAACAGATGGGATTCCTATCCAGAATAGAACTGGAAGCAATATCCGATTTTGCATAGAGACCATGCAAAATGGAGAAACTTAAAAAGGTAATTAAAAAAAAAAAAATCTTTGGAAAAATTCTATTGCCTATGTGTGCATTTACATTCTGCCAACATAAAACTGAAAACATAATTTTAAAGGGAAATGCTAACAAGTGCCCTTAGGGCACTGGTTAATAATCCATTTAAAGAAAATTTTTATGGGAAATGAAAAAAAAAAGTAATTAATATTTTGACAGTTTTTTTCATTTCCCATAAAAGTGGTATCAAAATTTTCTTAAAATAGATTATTAACAAGTTCCCTTAGGGCACTCATTAGCACGATCCAATTTTAAATCACATTTTCAAGCATTAAAATATGACCTAAAATCACGATTTTAGTTGTTTTGGACAAAGCGTAAATGCACATATGTGTGCAACAAGCATTACCCTTTTGCTTTATGGCTCATTTGGATTGAGGGGGGAAGGAAGAAGAGTGGATGAGAGTAAAGTAGAGTTGGCTAAAAATAAACTAATTTTATATCAAATCTACTCTACTTCCCCTCCTTCCCCTTCAATCTAAGCGAACTATTAGTCCAGTACCTAACAAGTAAAAGATTGAGAAGTCTTTAAAAAAAAAAGAAAAAGAAAAAAGATTGAGAGTTCAAAGACTAAATAAAAAGTACTGAATAGACTAGAAGTATTGATTGAGTGGATGACATTACTTTCTCAGCTCCTAAAAGATTGCACATCTAGCTATAAAAAATAAATAAATTAAAAAAAGAAAGATGGTGAAGAATGAAATAAACTTTACTCTTTCATTCACCCAACAAGAGCAACGGTAAAAAGGTGAATCTTTGCAATGGTAGAAACAACCAAAAAAAAAAAAAAGAATGAAAGGGAGAGTAAATAAAAATCAACCTAAAATGAAGATGAAAGGAGAGCAATCAACACACCACTAATTGATGAGCAATTACAAAGAAAGTTAAACAAAGAATCAAGATGGAGAGCATCAAGGTGAACATAGAGCATATGGAGTTTGATTCCTTCAAGAATCAATATGGAAATGTGTTTTTTAGTTTTTGCCTTTTATTTATAGAGATAATCTCTCTCTCTCTCTCTCTCTCTCTCTCTCAAAATTAAGATTAGGTATTGAACTTTGGCTTGTCTATAATATTCTTAATTTTGTTTTTAATTTTGATATACTCTTCTTCACATTCTATGCTTGGGAGAGTGGAAATTTTTACAATTTCAACCCAAGGCAGAGATAGACTGAAATTTTAGAAAATTTATGACAATGCACAACATTCAAAGATAGAATTAGTTATTTTTTTGGAAAAAATATTGATTAATATTTTTGTGACAATGCATATTTCTAGGGTCCATTTTTTTTTTCTAGGTGAGAGGACCTTAATTATATTCTCTTGGTTAATAGATCCCTTCTTCCATTTAATGGCCTTAAGCCCTAGGCAATTGTCTAAGTTGCCTAGTTGGTTGGGTCGAATTGCTGCCGTGGGTAAGCAGTGAAGTAACCCACTTGGGAAGTAGGTGGTAATATTATGGGTTGGATTGGAATCATTACATCTCTAGGGTTTTTTTTTTTTTTTTTTGGTGGGAGTTGTTTGGGTTGGGTTGGGTTTGGAAACCTAGAAAATCTTATTCAAACACTGTGGGTGGACGTAAACTGGTCCCTGTGGTGCTCTCCACAGATTACCACTATAATGTCTCACGCAACCTACTTATAAATGTACTATAGGGAATAAACACTCCACAATGGGAAACTCAAACAGTTGATTTCATTGTCCACCTATATTTTTACTATTGCTCAAGTGTTACAATATGAAACTTCTCTTATTCCCGTGGTGTTACACACGCTTTTTCTCTCTCTGTTTCTCTTTCAGACCTTTCCCTCCTTCTTATTCTTCTCCCCAAAAAAGCTTCCCTTCCATTTACAAATCTCCCCCTCTTTATAGTTACATTCCTTGTTCTTATCTATACAGCTATCTTGTTGCCAGCAAAATTCTCAGGGATATTTTCCTTTACTTTATCGATTTCCTCCCCTCCTTTATCCTGGAACTTTGACTTTTGAGGGGTGTTTGTACTGTTCAAGCTGTCTTATATGCATTCAATGTGGTAGAGGTTAGGTGAGAACCCCCTCATTAATGCGGAGATAAAAATCTTCAATCTTCTTGAGTGTTCTGGAAGTTTCCCATGGTTCCAGACGTCTTCTGGAAACCATACGTAGATCATCTGTGCACCATGACTTGGGTAATGTAGCTTCTTACCTTTTCCACGGGAACTGCTTTCTTGCATCGCTCTCCTCATCCGTAGTACTTGGGATGGTCCAACTTCCTTTCTTCCATAGCCTATTGCCCCCTGGGCCTTCCTTCTAGTACATAGGCTAAGCCCAATTCGTTCTCTGCGGCCTAGTTATTTCTTGGGCTTAAGGCTTGGATGAAGACTTTTCCACTCCTCACAATAGCCCCCCACAATCTCCAAGTCATTATCATTGAAGTGGGGATCATGGTTTGAGAAAAACAGAGTAGTCATTAACTGGCATTTATGAACAATGGCAGCGTCAAGCAATAAATGCCATGGACACGCCTGAGCTTCTCACCCCATGATTATCAGCGCGTGTTGCTGAATGGACGGTCAAATGGGCCCTTTGGAAAATGAAAAATGAGCGGGAAAGGAACTGTCTAATTTGTCCCTTCCTCTCCCTCATTTTTCTCTATATAAGGAAGACCCTAGACCTCTTTCTGGGTTCCTTCTTAGTTGATACCTTGCCAAAACTCCAAAAAAATTCTCTTTTTTCTCCACTGTCTCCTTCTTCGACGATCTTCAGGCGACCATCAGTGCCTCTTTTTTCTGCTTTTCCTTCTTGTAGTAAGTTCATCTTCTTCTCTTCCTTAAGATTAGCTTCATCTTTACATCTTTCTTCTTAGTTTGTTTTTTATTTTTTTATTTTATAGACTTTTGTTGATAATGGGAAAATTTAAACTTATGGTTAATACCCTTGAGAGACTAGCCGAGTTTAGGAGAAGGTACAACATCCCTAATGATGTAGAAATGAGGTATTGCCTGGAATCCGAGGTAATACTTTCAAGAAAAGAAGGCACAATGGTAATGCCACTGGTGGCCATTGTAGACGGAGGAGTTAGGATTCCTATGAGTGACCTTCTTACTAACTTTCTACGGCATTTTAAGGTTTGCCTTGACCAGTGTACCCTTAATGTATTTAGGGTAGTTAGTGGTGTAGATACTTTTAATAGGAAGCTCAGCTTAAAGCTTACCGAGCATGACATTAACTATGTTTATAGTACCCAAGATAGTAAAACCTCAGGTTTTACTTTAAAATACGGCACGGGGAGGTGAGGCTTATCTCAGGCCTTTCGGATTCCAACAAAGAGACAGAAGGAGATTACCTGATCATCTTGAGGAATTGGTATCCCAGCAGAATCTACTGCCCCAAAAATGCGGGTAAACAGGGTGGGTAGATCTTATAGGAACCTCTTTATCGGTTTAATATTATAAACATATTGTTTTTAATTCCCAAGTATCATATACACTCTATTTAACTATTCTTTGTTTGTTTTGTTTTTTACAGAAAAGGCAGTTAATCAATTCTACTGACCTGAACAGATTATTATGGTTCCTAATCTATCCACATTCCGATGGTTAACTCCAAGCAGCATATCTCATCCTTGGCTATTCTCTTGTATATTGGAGTTTTCAAGCTACAGGGAAAGCCATCACCCAGAACCATCCTTTACTCCCTTACATTGACATTCTATCTCTTTCCGAACGTGCTCGGAGAGAAGAAGGGAGATATAAAAGCAAATCTCCTCCTCCCTTCACCCCAGAAGACTTAGGAGTTATTGGTGCTTTTCCTACCCCGGTCGATCATCCACAACGCTGCCGAAAGAAGAAGACGGGCAACACTCCTTCTTGCAGCCCCTCACCAATCTGTGAAGAATCAATAATCCCATCTACCATCCCACAAGAAGGAACTCCTGCCGAGATGTCATTCCAGAAAGGACAGGTGACTCTTAGCCAACTCCTAGCCACTCCCATCGTGCCCCGAGGTCAAGCTCCTCCTACTCAAACTGCCATTACTTCTGCTACTCCCCCAGCTCCTCCAATTACTACAGTAACTGCCACTCCCGCCTGTGAAACTAGGGCTGGGCATAAATGTCTGAGGGGGTCATGCTTCGACCAGCCCTTAATGGTCCCCGACTCGGAGAACTCCCCTTCTTACCTAGGCAACACCCATGTTGATTCTACGGGTGCTCCAGCCTATATCAAGGCATTCATGGTGGGCGGGGAAGCACTTCCTGCCACGGAGAGAGTCAGGCCTTGGAGGGAAGGCCGTGGAGGTAAAGTGGCAAATTGTGTTAGCAAGGCTCTCCTCCTTCCCGAAGACATGAAGAATTGGGCAAAATAGGATGATGAATCCTTGCTGCTCAACATGAAGAGGGAGGCCATCATGGTAACAAACAAACCCTATACAATTTCCTTACCCTTTTTTTTTTTTTTTTCTAAACTTTCAAGTCTAACCATTTTTTTTATAACTTTTGTTAGGGATACCAGTGTTCCGTGGTGATTGAGGAGAGGTTCTTGGCTACCAAAGCTAAGGTTGAAAAGATAAGCAGTGACAACGAGGACCTCTTGAAAAAGATCTCGGATGTTATGAGCAAAGTTTCTGAATTTGAGAAGCTTCGAGTTGAGGCCAAGGAGAACACCAAGGTCATCACTGAAAGGAAGGAGGCTCTAGAAAAAGAGCTACTGGAGGTGAAGAAGACTCTTGCGGAGAACGATGCCACACTAAAAGGCTATGTGTCAGCTGATGATACTAAAATTAAAAGGCTTACTACCAAGGTCAATATGACTGTATTGCCACCGTGAAGCCTGAGGTGCAACAAAACCTGCAAGTCTACTTCTCCAAAGGATGGTCTACAGCTTTAGATAAGATGCAAGTGGAGGCTTCATCTTCTTTGAGGCAGGAAAGCAACATTCCAATCCCCTAGGAGCTTGTCATCATTTCGAGCCTTGAGTTTCAGGCCATCATCAACAATGAATCTCCTATTCATGAGGTTGGAGGGGCTTGTCCCGTTGCCATGTCGAGAGGAGAGGTGACTAGTTCTGCTATCGTGTCCACCTCCGAGGAGCCGCCCCGTGGTTAATTTCCTTCTTTTTATGTTACTTTTAGAACATTGCTTTAGTTTTCTCGATTTTAGGGGCTTTTGCTTTGTATTTAATTTCCTTAAGTACTTTGAACTTTTATGCATAAAAATATTTCTAAGTCTTTATACATATATATGCTTTATACTTATATTTCCCGAGCTATTTGGACGTTTGATAATTACCTTCCATAGTTTCTCCCGTAGGAGATACGTTGTTTACTCTTAGAGACAACTAAAATAAGAAGAAGTTAGGTTAGTCACTTACCAGTGATATTTACAGAGATCTTTTATCACAGAGTTTATGTCCCTTGCATTGCTTGGTTTTATCTTTGCTTTCCATTAATGCCCAAGTAATTAGGTAAAACAGCAAACTCAGTTTAAACCCTATCCCTAGAAAATATTGAGTTTAGTGCCGCGGGCTTCGTTTCTTAATTTTGTCTTCCATTTGTGACCTTGAAGTCAACCCAAGAAAGCTTAATTTAAGGCCTACCCGAGGCAAATACAAGGTCTAGTACCACAAGGTTCACTTGCCTTGTGCGGAATTTTAATTTTTTTTCCTGTTAGTGACTCTGGAGTTAAGCTAGGATAGGAAACTCAGCTTAAAACCTACCCAAGACAAAGGCAGGGTCAAGTACCACGAGGTTTATTTCCTTTTTGTGAAGTTTCAATTTTATTTTATGTTAGTGACTCTGAAGTCAGACTAAGACAGAAAACTCGGCTTAAAACCTATCTGAGGCAAAGACAGGGTCTAGTACTGTGGGGTTTATTTCCTTTTTGTGATTTCAGCGTTCTGAGTCGAGTCCTCACAAGATTTATTGCTGCTTATTAAATTGAGACGAAATAGTAGTGTAAGTAATGCATATTTTCTATATAATAATCAAAAGTAATATTTCTTCAAATTAAACACATTTTATGGCCTTGCTATAAGTCTTTCATCTAAGTCTTCTAGTAGATAGGCCCCAACCCTAGCAATAGATGTGACCTTATAAGGTCCCTCCCAAGTTGGGCATAGGCTTCCCATAGCAGGATCTCGAATATTTCCCAAAACTTTTCTCAATACCAAATCTCCTGGAATAAACTCCCTACTCTTGATACCCTTGTTGTATCCTCGGCTGATCCTTTGCTGAAAATTAGCCAATCTTACCAAAGCAACATCGTGGCTTTCTTCTATTAGGTCCAGATGTTTGTAAAGTAGTTGATCATTCTTCTTCACTTCAAAAACGTCAGTCCGAGAAGTAGGCAGCCTCGTTTCCAAAGGTATTATGGCTTCTGCACCGTATGTCATTAAGAAGGGAGTTTCTTTAGTGGAACGCCATGGAGTAGTTCGGTACACCTATAATAGACTTATTGGTCTCTTCAGCTTGTCCATTGCTTTGAGGATATGATGGGGTAGAACACCTGTTGGTAATTCCTAATTATGAGCAATACCGCCGAAAAGCCTTGCTATCAAATTGTAGTCCATTGTCCGATATAAGAACTTTCGGCACACTAAACTGCGCCACGATATTTTTCCATACGAATCTCTTAATATTTGTATCTTGGATATTGGCCAGGGGCTCGACCTCCACCTACTTGGTGAAATAATCTGTCCCCACTGGGAGCCATCTTCTACTGCCTGTCGCCTTTGGAAAAGGTCCCACTATATCTAGTCCCCACTGGGCAAACGGTCATGGGCATGGATATAGGATTGAGAAGACCCTCAGGCTGATGGATGCTAGGAGCAAATCTTTGTCATTGATCACATTTTTTTGAAAACTTTGAAAGCTCGAATTTGTGTGAAAACATAAGAACTGTTTAGACCCCCCTAAACTAAAATTACGACTTGATTAATTTTACTCTAACTTAAATTAAGTGCGGAATAGAGTAAATGCGAGCTAACAAACAATAAACTACTCTAAGCCATATTCAACAAATATCAACAATAAAATGAAAGCTAAAAGAGTAGGGAAGAAGAATGCAAACACAGATAACATCGAGACGTGTTATCAAAGAGGAAACCGAAGTACTCAGCGAAAAACCTCTCCGTCGCCCTCCAAGCGGTAAATTGATCCACTAGAGAATAAGTTGGAGTACACGAATAACAAAAGACCCTTCAAGCCTAGTCTACCTCATGTACTTGAGCTCTCCAAGCTCCTACTACCAACTGACTTGACGAAGCCTTGTCTTCTTTAGCTTTCCGAATCACGCAATTCAGCCCGATTGCATCCACCAAACAAATGGCTTCTTCCAATACTTCCCAGCAGCACCAAAACCTCACTTTACGCTTAAGATGGGTGTGGTAAGTGTTTGGGGTATCAACCTCTCAAGGATTTAGATATGGAGAGGTAGGAGTTAAGGAAAACCACAATGGATTGTGTAGAGAATTGTGGGTATGACAATCTCTAACTCTTAAGGGTTATGGCTAGGATTTTCTTTCTAAAAGCACTCCTCTCAATATATGGGTATATATAGTGTGGGTAAAGACATGGTGTATTAGATATGACAAAATAGCAAAACAAAATATTTCGCGGGTATCTCGTGAGAAGGCCTTACCCGTGAAATACTCGTAAAAACCAGCTATCACCATCTATCATGACTCTTCGCATTCCAGTCATGTGCTGAGTACATGGATTCACTTCGCGGGAAGGCTTCTCGCAAGCTACCCGCGAAAAATCCTTTGAAGTTGTTAATCACATCTTTACAAACTCCAGTGCTTGTTTCTGCATACTTAGCCACCAATACCCCTGAGTGGGGGCTCGGTGCGCCAACGACCTGCCTCCCGTATGACTTCCACATATTTCTTCATGTAATTATTCTAGAAATACTTCAGCTGCCTTGGGATGCACACACGGCAATAGGGCCTTGAATATGGCCTTTTGTACAATTTCCCTTCTTTAGACACCCAATATCGTGGAGACCTACGTCTGATCCACTCAGCATCTTTCCTATCCTCGGGCAAAATTCCATTTCAGAGGTAGGCTACAAGAGGATCCATCCAGCTCACGGATGGATGTATACTTAAGATGAAATCCCTATTTGAAGGTGTAACACTAGAAAAAGGTAAGAGTTCAACTGATACAATCCTCGAAAGATGATTTGCCACTGAGGAAGCTAAAGTAACCAGAGAGTCGGCATGACTATTATTGCCCCTAGAGATTTGTAAGATCTCCACCTTCTTAAATTGAAGATTTAGTATCCCGACCTCTTTTAAGTAGCTCATCATTCTTTGATCCTTAGCTTTAAACTTGCCAGAAATTTGACTAACAACCAGCCAAGAATCACAGTGTAGTTATACTCTGTCTACCCTTACTTGTCTAAATATCCTAAGCCTCGCGAGGAGAGATTCATACTCTGTTTTATTATTTGACGCTGGGAAGCCCAGTATGAATGACTTCTCCACTCTGATTCCTTCCGGAGAGATCAATATGATACCTACTCCTGCTCCTCGGCAGTTCGGCGCCCCAACCACATACACTTGCCATATTCTTTCTCGGGGTTATACTATCTTGCTTCCCTCCACTTGCAAAATTTCAGGATGCTCGAGAGTGAATTCTGTAACAAAATCCGCAAAAACTTGACCTTTGATGGAGGTTCGAGGCCTATACTAAATATCAAAAGCTCCTAAAGAGGCCCCCCACTTGGCTATCCTCCCCATGAAGTCTGATCTCCTAAGTAATGCCTACAAAGGATGCTCAGTCAACACAACTACTGTATGAGCTTGAGAGTAGTAGGGCAACTTTCGTACAGTATGGATTATTGCTAGTGCAGCTTTCTCCAAGGGTAGGTAATGTGTGTCAACTTCCACAAAGGTCTTACTGATATAAAGATTGGCTTTTGAGCTCCCTGATCCAACCTTAACAAGACCGCACTTACTGCGTGATCCGTCATAGCCAGATACATATATAGTGTTTCTTCAAGTACTGGTCTTGACAAAATGGGAGCCTGAGACAAGTATAATTTAAGCTCATCGAATGCTTGCTAGCACTCAGCCGTCCATTGAAAGTCTTTCTATTTCTTCAGCAGTTGGAAGAAAGGCTGACACTTATCCACGGATCGTGAAATGAAACGATTAAGAGCCCCAGTCATCTCGGTAAGTCATTGGACCTCCTTAGGGATCCTTGGAGAATTCAAATTTTGCAAGGCTACAATCCAGGTTAACTTCAATACCTCAATAAGTTACCAGATACCCCAGAAACTTTCCTGAGCTGACCCCAAAGGCACACTTAAAGGCATTCAACTTCAAACGATGCTTTCACAATGTCTCAAAAGTTTCTGCGAGATCAGTGAGGTGATCCTCCATGGCCTTACTCTTTACTACCATGTCATCTATATAGGCCTCCATATTTCTACCCAATTGCTCTTTGAACATCTTAGTAACCATTCTTTGATAGGTGGACCTTGCATTCTTTAACCTGAATGACATGACTTTGTAATGAAAATTACTTGTAGTGGTAATGAAAGAGGTTTTCTCCTGGTCCTCAGGAGCCAAAGCTATCTGATGGTACCCTTGGAAAGCATCAAGAATACTCATCCTGGGGTGCCCAAAAGTTGTATCAACAAGCTAGTCTATCTTAGGCATTGGAAAATGATATTTTGGACATGCCTTATTTAGATTCGTGAAGTCTACACATACTCGCCACTTTTCATTATTCTTTTTCACCACTACCGTATTAGCTAACCACTCGAGATAATTGACCTCCTTAATTGCCCCAGCTTCTTTGAGTCTATCCACCTCTTCCTTCACCACACCAACGTGTATATCCGATCTGCTTCTTCGGCAAACATCGGGAGTCAACGTTAAGCCGATGACAAAAAAATTTTGGATCTACTATGGGTGCTTCATATGGACTCCACGCAAATACATCTACATTGCTTACTAAAAACAAAATTAACTCTACTTTCTCTAAGATAGGGAGGCGAGCTCCTATCTGGAAGTACTTATCCCTGAAGTCGATGTGTATTTTCTCCAATCGCTCATAGGTGTCCTTGGGTGGAGACTATAGCTGCTACAAGGGATTGGTTGGTCCAGACTCTCCTTCCTACCTATGCCCCACAGCGGCTATCTTGCATCTCCGTGCCATACTTTGGTCTTTGCGTACTTTTGTAATACTTCACTCAGTCGAGAATTTTACCTTTTGATGCAAAGATGAAGGTACTGCACCCATGGAATGGATCCAACGGCGTCCAAGGATTGCTGTATAAGGTGAATATGAGTGTACTACTATAAAGTTGACCATCTCCTTTCTTCCTTCCACCTCCATGGGAAGAGTCACCTATCCAGCTGGTGTAACAACACTTCCGTCAAAGGTTACCAAGGGACTATCATACCCTGTCAAATCCTCAGGGGTAAGTCCTAACCCTTTATATAGGTTAGGGTACATTATCTCTACCCTGCTTCTTTAATCTATCATAACTCTTTTGACATCAAAGCCCCCAATCTGTAATGTTACTATCAGTGCATCTTCATAGGGCTAAACAATATCCTTGAGGTCATTTCCCATAAAGTCAATGCTTTCATCTTCCCAATGTCCCTTTTTAGGCGCAGAGACTTCCAACTCTGAGTCAGAAGCTGAGTTTACGGCCAATACCCTAGGTGGGGTTTTCATAGTCTCAACCCGCTTCACAGCCGTATGTATTACCCCTATGAGGCCCCGAGTTGGGGTCGAAGTCCTTGGGGTGGTAGCCCTTTTCAGGTCTTGTGGGTGAGAGTCTTCCCATACCAAGAATTCGCCCAAGTAACTTGCCTTTTCGAGCTGGCGCAAGTGGTCTTTTAGGGTTCGGCAATCCTCAGTTGTGTGCCCCCAATCTTGGTGATATGAACAGTAAAGGCTTTGGTTTCTTCTCGTGACATAACCACTTATCTTGTTCGGCCAACGAAAGTATGGCTCGTTCTTTATTTTTTCCACAATTCGGTATACATGCTCTTTATACAATAAACTAACCATTTCTAACCTCGACTTCTGAGCCTGAGGGAAAAAGTCCATTCGAGGTTGAGGAGCTTGATCAACCTTAACCTCTTTCTTTTTCGCGACGGGTACTTTAGCTTTAGCCTTATCTTGCAACTAGTCATCTTTCAATCTCTTATACTCCTCTACCTGCTCCATTAATTTGTTCATATCCGTAATTGGCTTCAAGGCTAGTGAAGCCCTCAAGTCAAAATCAATAGGGAGCCCTACCTTAAAGGTACTAGCCGCAATTCCTCCATTATCTCCCCCCTCCCCCCATCTCATTGTATAATTCCTAATAGCAATCCGAATAGGCTCTGAGGGTTTCCCTCTCCTTCATTTCCATTGTAAAGAGTGAGGCAAAAGGCTTCTGGGTTCTACTAAATGTCACAAATCTCACCCTAAAGGCTCTAATTAGCTCGTCATATCCTCAGATAGACCCTTTTTCCAACCCATCAAACCATTTCATAGCTATCGGCCCCAAGATGGAAAGGAATATCTTACACATTAGGGCTTTGTTTTTAGAGTATATGGCCATGCTTTGGTTGTAATGATTGACATGTTCCACGAGGTCCGTTTTACCATCATAAATTATGAAAGTTGGCCTTGTAAACCTACGCGGTAGATCTGTTTTCTCGATCTCTTTTGAGAACGGGGACTAAGATATTTGGTGCAAAGCCTTACTCATGGCATCATTACTGGAAACTTGTGGCATCAAAGGAACTTAGGAGTGAGGGATCATTGAGTGCTGAGGAATTGACCCTTTAAGCTTCTCCTTGTCTTGCTTTTCCCTTCTGTTCTTATGATAAGGTGGAGAGACTGTCCTTTCCCTATGGGGAGCCTACCTTCATTCCCCATGGGGATGGGGTGGTCTCTTGTCTCTCTTTGTATTCCTATCACCCACCACGCGTTTATCTCCTCAGGAGTGACTGAGTGCTAGACTTGGTCCTCTTTGATGATGAAGCTCCTTGTTTTTACAACAAAGCAACTCTTTGTCCCTCTTCGCCTCCCTCTGTAGCAAAGCCACTTGCTCCCTTAACCTTTCCACTTGCCCCTCCCTATTAAAGTAGGACAGACCTTCTATATTAGTAGCAGACCTTTCTTCTTATGGAGGTGGGCTAGGTTGTTGTTGGGCCTCCTTGTAAACTTTAGATCTCACACGTTGATCCACATGGATAGATTCTTCTGAAATGCTTGGTCATTCCAAGTGAGCGGGACCACTCTAGGACCAATTTGCCATAGCTTAGGGAGAAAAAAAAAATCAACTCTTGAGCCTTCTGCTTAGTAGAGTTTTCCCACAAATGGTGCCAATTGTGGGCAGACATAAATTGGTCCCTGTGGTGCTCTCCACGGATTACCACTATAATGTCTCACGCAACCTACTGATAAATGTATTATAAGGAATAAACACTCCACAATAGGAAACTCAAACAGTTGATTTCATTGTCCACCTATATTTCTACTATTACTCAAGTGTTACAACAGGAAACTTCTCTTGTTCCCGTGGTGTTACACACGCTTTTTCTCTCTCTGTTTCTCTTTTAGACCTTTCCCTCCTTCTTATTCTTCTCCCCAAAAGAGCTCCCATTCCATTTGCCCATCTCCCCCTCTCTATAGTTACATTCCTTGTTCTTATCTTTACAGCTGTCTTGTTGCCAGCCAAATTCTCAAGGATATTTTCCTTTACTTTATCAATTTCCTCCCCTCCCTTATCTTGGAACTCTGACTTTTGAAGGGCTGTTTGTACTGTTTGAGCTGTCTCATATGCATTCAATGCGATAGAGGTTAGGTGAGAAACCCCTCATTAATGCGGAGGTAAAAATCTTCAATCTTCTTAAGTATTCTGAAAGTTTCCCATGGTTCCAAGCGTCTTCTAGAAACCATACGTGGATCATCCATGCACCATGCCTTGGGTACTGCTAGCTTCTTACCTTTTCCATGGGAACTGCTTTCTCGCGTCGCTCTCCTCTTCCGTAGTACTTGGGATGGTCCAACTTCCTTTCTTCCATAGCCCATTTTCCCCTGGGCCTTCCTTCTAGTACATAGGCTAGGCCCAATTTGTTCTCTGTGGCCTAGTTACTTCTTGGGCTTAAAGCCTAGATGGGGACTATTCCACTCCCCACAAACACATTTGTAATGCTTTATCAAGAAAGGCATAACAATTTTACTTTTATTTTTTTGATAGGAATAATTTTACTTTGTTTTGCTACTACCACATCATTAAGCTTCTTCTTTAAAAAATAATAATAATAATGAGGCTAAGCATTGGCTGCTTAAAAATAAACAAGAATACCCTAGAGGACTAGTGTATTTCCCATTGTTAAAGGTTAATTTTTTTGAATCTAAATACAACAAGCCTAGTGAAATAAACTTCATGTATTTTATTTACCAAAAAAAAAAAAAATTCATGTATTTTGAACCCAAAACACTACCAAAGCTCCAATGGCTCAGAATCAGGCAAAGTGGGATTTATCGCTAAAAGATAAAGCTCGAAACTACACAGTATCAAAGGCCAAGTGAAGTCCATTTGATGGACCCAACAACATCAAATGCTGATTTAATGATCTAGCAAAATTAGTGGGTTCTAGAGAGAAAAATACACCATGTTTCGGGTGTATGCTTTTGTGAGGGGGAGGAAGCATACACCCATAACAGGTGTACTTCCTCGTTCTAGAAGCTTCACTTCCTTTAAAGGCATGAAACATATAAGGATTGAGTCAATCTAATTGCCCCAAATGACACAAAACCAGATTGAGCCAACTACTTGGCTTCAAGAATATCTTTCAAGAGTATAGGGAGAATACGAGGAGCAATGGTATGGATTGTGGAAGACTATGGTATAGTCTAGACACCGACGTAATACAAGAGGTCATTTTTTGGCCAAAGTCTTTTTCTCTCTCTTCAATCCTGCTCAATCCAACAAGTATTCTAGTTAATTCCTTAAAAACAAAAAGACTAGGATTACACGCTTTGAAACAATCTAGACACGTGGCAAGCAATAGTTTGAATATTTTTTACTAAATCCCTATAGTAAATCCATGTATAAATGATATATTCTAATTACATATCGACAAATATGCCACTTGTATCAAAGTATGTATTCATAAAAAGGTGATCCCAACTTTTGAAGAAAAAAATTAAAAATACTTATATTAAAATTTTCAACTTTTGCACAGAGGCATTTGTTAGTAATAATGCAAACACAATAGTTTTACAATAAGGCCTTTGGTAAAGGTATTTAAATAACGAAAATTGTTGTTTATACTTTATAAAGATGTATTTTTACACACTTTTTACTCATATATATTTTCACAAAACTTAAATAAGGTTACTAGAAATCACTTACCAAACCAGCTCGAGTTGGCAAGCATATTACTTTATCCGTGCTAATCACTATTTTATCGGATTCCATTGCCAACGACCAAACACGAAGGGCCCACAGTAAAGTGTTGAAGTGGCAAGATCTGACTGACTGAATGTAACTTGAATCGGAGTGACAATTTTTGTTTTTTTGATAAGTGAATTGGAGTGACAATTTATTCTTCTGCGAACATCGGCCATGGCTGCCATTGGCTTCGCAGCACCATGGGTTCTAAGACGTGCAGCTTGTGCTCTAGCTCTTGCTCGCTCTCATCATAGACTTGGTATCAACAACAACAACATCATCATCAAGCTCTCTCATTACAAAGTCCTCCGCTCTTTTACTCTCACTCATCCTCTCACTTCTTCAGGTGCGCACTGTGGCTTTGGTGTCCTGTGCTACTCTTTATTAGTATGATTTATGGTAAAATTATGTGATTTTCGAACACCCATTTGGCTGAATAGTTGAAACACGTAATTTATTGTACATTGCATTGCACGCTAAATTTATGTGAATATTGGTGGCATAGTCTTAAGTTACCATGTATTTTAAATCCTATTTATGCTAATAGTAAGAATAATCATAATTATTATATTTTCGTTGGAAACGCATTTGAAGTTTAAGTATGTTAGTTATCCTCATGAATTGTAAACCGGTATTACTGAACAAGGTGAATTGACAAAATTGTAGCATGGTGTTTGATAAAAAGCCTGACTTATAGATTTTTTTTTTTGGTTCAAAATCAGCAAATTCAAGCTGAAACGAGAAAATGAACCCTATATTGTGACAACTGGTTATATGTTGTAGTTTCTGAATGCTTGAATCTGCCATGGCTATCTTGTTTAAAAGCTTGACTCATCTCTGCTTGCCAAGGAGTGCATTTATTGTTTAATGTGCTAAGCCGAAGGTTTAAGTATCAAGCTTATATAGAAAAGCCAATCCTGGTAACACCAGCCCTAGTTCAGGACAATACCTACCAACAGAAATTTGTATAAATAAACAATGAGGCAGTTAGGAATAAAAAACCAACTGCTTTGATGAAATTCGTCCAGCATACCACCAAGAACCTTATACACTTTTATGTACTGGGGTAACTTACAAAGAGTTTCTAGCATATCCAGATATCCATATCAAGGAATATTGCATGTCAAATATTTGGGGGGACTGATAAGTTTATTATAGTTTGCAAAAAACCCAGCTTCTCAACAACAATTAAATTAGTGCAAACCTTATCCTTTGAACATTTTTATGATTGATGTGTGGCTAAGGCCTCATTGATAACCTGTGTGCTTGAATACTTGCGAGGTGATAAAATTAGCCAAAACTTTCTTTATTACTTCTGTACTTGAAAAGCTTTTGATTTTGTTCTCTTAGGTTCAATGGTTTTTAGTTTTTAAGTTTGTTTGTTATTTTTTCCTGAATAATGTGATGATTATTTTAACATTTTTGATGCTCTGTGATATAGCTTCAGAAATATGCCACTTAGCACAAGCCATAAAGGGTGAAGAGAAAAGTGCTACTGAAGAAGTGAAACATATTCTTGAAATGGTATTTACCTTTAATAAATACATCATACAATCCCAGGAGCCTTGTAGCTCAATTGGCACCTCCTAGTGTTTGTAATGGAGACGTCTAGGGTTCAAATCCCCTTTCCCCCAACCATCGAATTGTCAAAAGAAAGAAAGAAAAAAACACCATACAACATCTGCCTTCATTTCCCTTTGAAGGGCATCTGCTTTTTATTTTTAATTTTTCTGTTTTTCCTTTTTAATTTTTTATTTTCTGTAGAAAGGACAATAATGTTAAAAATATATAAATAAAAATTTGCATTAATACAGAATTCAATGGATTGAGTCAGTCATGAAATAAAGCCTAAATGGAACTTGATTATGCAGAAATGGATCTAATTTCTCCATTTCTTTTGCATATATTGTAGTCTAGACGAGCATCATCAAGAAGAGAAGTTCTTCACACAAATTTTCTTACTCCACCTGTGCTCAAGGAGTCAATGCTGGCATTGGAAAAACTATCTGACATTAGAGCAGTTGCTCAGGGAGGCTACCCACAGGTTAAAATGGATTAGTTCTACTTTTATGTATATACGTACATTTTTCATCTTTTCTACAGATTGAGGTATCTTTCAAATTATAAAATGTTCTAGGCTGAGCGATGCCGGATTTCTATCGGACATCCAGATGTCCTGACAAGTGATCCAGATGTAATTGCAGCATTGAGGTAAGTTATATTGTAGCTCCACCATTTTTTCTCCACCATGTAAGTTAATTGAAGCCTTTGCTTAAATTATATTTAAGGGATACTTTTCCAGTGTCACAGGAAACTTTGGGTTTCAACCTTGTTCTCATGGTGACTTCCTTGGTGCAATTCTTAATAAAGGGATTGCCAGGGAGAAACTCGGGGATATTATCTTGCAGGTATCATTTGAATTTTCATTTGGGATACTATTTTGCTTTTCTACTAGTTAGGAAGGTTTGCGTATGGAACTGCACTATTTGAATTTCAACTGCATTGCACCATGAAGAAGGCTTAGCTCATTTCCAACCCCCTTCCCTCCCCTCCCCCTCCATTTCTAATATTCAAACATAAAAACCTAGCCCGGCCTCAACACTCCCTTCACCAATGGGGGCTAGGCTAAATCCACTTGTATGGAGACTTCTAATTATAATTCCTTTCTGAGATCACTTTTCATTTGGATGAGAGTGATAGTGGGTTTTTTGGTTTTTATATCTTACTCTCTTGTATACTTACTTTTCAAAAGAAAAAATCCTTTTAAAAACTAATTTTATAATCAGTCTCAAGTTATGTTTGTACTGCCGAAATAGCTTGGACACATTAAAGGAGCCATGGCCATGCCCCTGTCATGATGGACATGTTTGACATGCTTTGATGATTTATACATATCATATGAGCTGTGGACAGTTTGAGAAAACTTTTCTTCTATGCCAGAACCAGATGTATTTCCAACATGTATGTGTGTGTGTGTGTGTGAGAGAGAGAGAGAGAGAGAGTAAACTATGATAACATTGGCAATGTGATAAAAATAAAAGGGTTATAAATACATATGCTGTCATGTCCTCACCATACTGTTTTATAAAAGTTTGCCATGTCAAGGGTTTATATAATGTCTAGTCTGTGTCTCATGGCTGCACACAGGTACTTACAAAAGGAAAAAAGAAATAAGAAAAAAAAAGTTGAAAATTGTCATGTCTTAAGTGGCATTTGTAGCTTCTAGGGATCTGATCACTTTTGGAAAGTAGGAGAGTTTGCAAATTGAACATGAGATATATTTTTACTAGGTATTCTAAATAACAAGACATTTGAGATGGGAATTAATAATTTGATGGCTCTCAATTGGGACATTTCGTTGTATGACACTTGCATTCCTTATTGTTCTGGATGTATACAAGGTTGATGGGTTGTTTGTTGGCTGCAGAAATCACTTTATAACTCTCAGCTGGGACTCAATTTCTTTTCTTCTTTTGCTTTCTTTTTGATTGATCATATTCCCTTTTCCAAATTGGATGGTAGAATCATCCCCAATATTCAAAACCCAATTGGTTTGGGAAAAAGAAAAACTACATCTACTTGTCTTTGTTTTTCTTTCTTTTTTTAATCTTTTTATAATAGCTAGTCATCTCCCAATAGTGGGATAAAGGGCTTTGTTGAGTGAAGTTTGACCTTTGCTTTCTTTTTATCTTGTTAAATTTTCACTGCTTAGGGAGAGAAGGGAGCTCAAATAATTATTGTTCCAGAACTTGTTGACTTTATTATATTGTCATTAGACAAGGTACTGTTACTTCATCTCTACTGCTTTTCTGGGACTACTTTTTCATTATCAGCAAACATCCAATTTGAAAAATAATATTATTATTTTCTATTTATTTTTATCTTTTAGGACTCATCTTAATGAGAATTGATATGCTTATCACCTGAGTTTAGATATATTGGTTCTGGAATTTATAGAACACATTGGAAATATATAGATCTGCTGTTCACTGATTCTATTATTTTTGTAGTAACAGTACCAATGTATACAGCAAATCAAAATAATGGAAAACTTATGTAACCTTTTGTGGTAGTAAAAAGTTCTAGCATTAGAAGTTATGTTTTACCTTTATATTGTGACATTCCTCAAAAGATTTGAATATAGAATGGGCTATAGCCACTGGAGTTGAAAACAATGAAGTACTTAGTTGCATACTACTTGTGTTTGTGATTTCTTTTCTTCTTGCAGGTTGGTAATGTTCCAGTCTCTTGCACGAAGATACCATTGATCTCTCTTGATTATGAAGCACCTAGGTTGCCAGTCATTATCTTGACAACCTTTCTTTTTTCAGTTTCTAAATACTTTTCCTCTAGCATAGAATCAAACTTAGTTTTCTTCTCTTGACAGGACCCAAACATTTAAAACTGTAGAAGCATCTCTAAGGGTTGATGCTCTGGCTAGTGCAGGATTTAAGATTTCACGATCAAAACTTGTTGACTCGGTCAGGTACCACCTTCTTTATTAATGCAAGTTGTCACTTGAATATATTGTTGTCTCTATGTTTTGACATTTTCTGGCATCTTATATATTACTTTTTTTAAGGGATTCTTGTGTTGTTGGTTTGCTGCTTAGTGGGCAGTGATCTTTTATTTGACTTATATACTGAAATCCTTTAGGCATGTTGCTTAAACCGATTCAGACCTGACAGAGTGTTACTAAAACTAGTTGGGGTTGTCTTCTTGAATTTGCTTTTTTTTTTTTTTTTTTTTTTTTCCCACTTTATCTTTATTAGGCCATATATTTTGCTAAATCATACACAGTTAGGTCTGTTCTCAGAGTGTTGTAGCATAATCAATCATTTTGGTGACATGTATTATGGTTGTCTATTCTTTCACATCACTGAATCATGCATCCTGCCAGCCTTCCCTTATCTTTTATGCAACTATTGCCCCCCATGATTTCCATCTTTTTGGTTAGTCTGTGTTAGATTCTACTCAAATTGGGTGTTTTCACATGGTTACTGATCATTTCAGTCTTAACATGATCTTCACTTTCAATGCATCTATTAAGTCAATTGGAAGCATATGACATGTTAAATGTTGTTCATATATGAATGGCATGTATGAAGGGAGTAGCATCAATGCATCAGCACATTTTCATTGTCAGAATCAACCACATTGTCTTAAGAATTTCAATTTATAAAAAATTTTCCACTTATATAGACATTAAAATTAAGACTGTCTTGTTGTGGTTCTGATTGAGGCTTTCATGCGCAGATATTTTTATGGGCTTTATATGGTGAAAAGATTTATTAATAATTTTTTTTATGCTTCCCGCTCTTTTAATATCCCTCAAACTGGTTTTCAATCTCTTTCCCTTCCAAAATTATGCTCACTATGACAACTAGCAAATATTATTTCCTACTGAAGCACGGGTGCAGCTCCAGGGCCGCCGCACCCGCACCTGACGTGGCGTGCAGTGGTCATCTGTTTCGGCCAGAAAAATCATACCGGGCTGGTATCAAACCACCCTCTTCATCGTCTCTTTCTTCTGCATTGCATTTCATCTTCTTCTTCGTCTTTGTGTTCTACAAAGCTTCTGAGCCTAAGTGTTTTCATCTTCTTTGTTTTCGCTCTTTTTAATTTCTTAGAAAGACTAGTGCCTAGTGGGTTCTATTGTTTCCCCACATACCAACCACGTAGCTAATAACATTTGTTTTTCAATTTTTTTTTTCTTAAAGAATTTAATGGGTTTCCGTTTTTTACATTTCTTTTATTTTTTATTTTTTTTTTTTGTTTTAAATGGTTGTTGGTAGTATATTATTATTATTATTATTATTATTATTATTATTATGAGGGCTAATATATTTAGTTAAGGATTAACATATTTTTATTCTTAAAAAAAGATTAGTATATTAAATTATGATATGGATTTATATAGACTTTATTATCTATACTATACTATTGCTCTTAAATTGGTAAATGTTTACCGTTATACGAAAAAATATGTTTAGGTATATGTAGAAAATATAGATAAAAATATTTTTAATAACTTATTAATAAAGGTATCCCGCCGCACTCACACTTTACTTTTTCAAAAATTGCCGAGTCGTCGCACCTGCACCTAAACCTGAGTCCGCACCCGTGCTTCTTAAATAGCAATAACTCCTAGTATAATATGAATTATCCATTTTTCATGCCTAATATTTTTTATAGTAACTGGATATGATCCTGTTCGAGGAAATTAATTTTTCATTGTCCACCTTCGATTTGTAGCAATCTGTTTGGCCCCTTTTATTTTTTTTTTACTGAAATACAGTAGCTTCTAGCCTTATATAAGGATAGAAGTATATGCATTTGAAAGTTCTCAATCTGTGTGTAGTAAAGGGGAGCTGCGTATCAATTGGATTCCTGTTTCTAAAAACAACACTACGCTCAAGACTGGTGATTTTGTCTCCGTTAGTGGAAGAGGAAGATTAAAGGTGAGTAGTTAAATTCAAATGAAACCACTGGCCAACGGAATGGCTTTTTAAGTATATAGGCTGGTGTTTTGGATCTTATAATTTACTTTGATTCAGATAGGAGAAATAAGGTCTACACGGAAGGGAAAATTTGAAGTTGAGCTCATTCGATATCTATAGCATGAGGTAACATTCTCAGATCATTCATGGAACTGGTTATTTCCATACAAGTGACTTGTTATCCGCCCCCAGACTGGGAATTCTGATCCTTAAGAGCGGTCTAAACCAGAAGCTGCATCAAGTTTAAACACTATTTGCTAGCTTGAATATCAACCTATGGTGGGGGAAGGCTGAGGGATAATGAAAACAAATTGTATTTGTTAATATTGACTATCATAATAATATATTTTTTTCCCAAAAAATATATAAAAATAAATAATAATAAAAAATAAAAATAAAAAACAAAAAAAAAACAAAAAGAAGAAGACATCCTTGCCTCATAAAGATGGTACTTGGTACAATGAACTAAGGTTGCAATCGGGTGGGAAAGATAATGGAGACCTCCTAGCACTAAAAGGGCAGGGAAAGTTCACGGGTTGGTCAGGAATAACTGTTGGATGTCAACATTTTTTTCGAAGAGAGATCAAATTACATTAGATGACCTATAAAATTTAGAGAAAAGCAAATTTTCTAGTAAATCAAGTGCTTAAGTTCCTACAATATTAAGAAAACCAGAGTATGGAGGTTTTGCAGAGAAAAGAAGAACTTTCTGGAAAACTGAATTTTTTATTCACAAATGATCTAACTGAAAAATACAAAGCAATTCACTATTTATACTACAAGATGAATCAATGCAAAATTTCCTAAACTAGTGCGGGAAAACCTATTGATTCTAATGGAATTCAGCTACAGAAATAACAAACTTTCAACTACAACCAATAACCTTAAGCCACATGTCCCACATGTCCCACTCACAATAGACTTGACTCTTTAAATTAAACGACTCCGTTTTCATCCTTTACTTCCTTTAAATGATGTTGTTTCTCTTTTGTCTTTGTACCACTGCTCTATTTTCTTGACTCTGTCTTAACACTCCCCCTCAAGTCCTGAACTAATTGTTTAGTGACTAGAAATTGTGAATCGAACTTAACCCTTTTAGGAACAAAGATGTCTATAAGACCAAGTCTGTTTGCCAACCTAGTAAAAGCTGAAATGCCCAATGCCTTGGTAAAAATGTCAGCAACTTGTGAATTACTAGCCACATGAAAAGTTTTGATTTTTCCTTCTTGAATTTTCTCTCTCACCAGGTGACAATCAACTTCAATATGTTTTGTTCTCTCATGGAATATAGGGTTAGCTGCTATGCAATGCAGCCTGATTATCACAAAAAACCATAGCTGGTTTAGGATAACAGATCCGTAAATCCTTAAGCGCTTGTAGAACCCAAGTGATTTTGCAAGCCATTGTTGCCATGGCTCTATTTTCAGCCTCTGCTAATGATCAAGAGACCACACTTTGCTTCTTTGACCTCCAAGAAATTAGGGAATCTCCAATGAACACACTATAGCCAGTCAAGGACGTCCTAGTATCTGGGCAGCCAACCCAATCTTCATCACAATATGATTTTATCTACAAATCTGAACTGCTAGAGAAGAAAAGACCTTTACTAGGTGAGGCCTTAATGTATTGAAGCACCTTGTTCACTTCCAACATGTGAGGTTCCATAGGTTGAGCAAGAAATTGGCTCAACCTATGTACAGCATAAGTGATGTCTGGCCTGGGCAGTGTCAAATACATCAATCTTCCTACAAGTCTTCTATACTGACTTGGGTCTACTACAGGAGCACCTTTATACTTTGATAGTCTCAATTTCTGTTCCATAGGCAACTTGCTAGGTTTGCAGCCCAAATAACCAGTATCTTTGAGTATTTCCAATGCATATTTCCTTTGGTTCAGACTAATTCCTTTACCAGTCCTTGCCACTTCAAGACCAAGAAAATACCTCTATGATCCAAGGTCCTTAATGCCAAACTTTCTGTCAAAAACCTGTTTCAATTCCTTCACACAATCTGGATTGTTGCTTGTCAACAAAATGTTATCCACATATACTAATAAGATGGTAAATGAAGATCCTTGTGAATGTGTGAAAAAGGAATAATCAGCCTTTGATTGCGCAAAACCCAAGCCTAAGATGGTTGTGGAAAAATTCTCAAACCATTGCCTAGAAGCTTGCTTCAATCCATATAAGTTCTTGTTCAATTTGCACACCAAGTTCTCCCCCTTGCTGTGAAAACCAGGTGGTAAAGACATGTATACTTCCTCAGCCAAATCACCATGTAAAAAGGCATTGTTTACATCCAATTGATGTAAAAACCAACCTTTCACAGCAGCCAAGACTAATACCATTCGAATGGAAACAAATTTAGCTATAGGGGAAAAGGTTTTAGAATAATCCAGCCCTTCCTTTTGTGTGTACCCCTTAGTAACAAGATAAGCCTTGTATCTTTCAATGGTCCCATTGGGGTTGTACTTGATCCTGTATACCCATTCGTATCCAATAGGAACCTTCCCAAAGGGTAAAGGAGTGAGTGTTCATGTATTATTCTACTCTAAAGCAGCAATCTCCTTATCCATTTTTGCTCTTCACTCTGCAGATTCCACTGCTTGATAAAAATGAGCAAGTTCTACAAGTGTAGCAGTAACAAACATGACAAATGAGTGAAAAGTGCTACCAAGATTCTCATAACTGAGATGATCTGAAATATCATAAGGTGACCCTGGTGAAGGTTTGGAAACCATTGCCTTACAAGAGTAATCTGTGAGATATGCAGGTGGATGGTGAGGTTTGGTTGACCTTCTAGGAACAACAGGTGAAGAGGATGTGGGAATAGGATCAATATTAGTGGAAGTGGAAGGAGGAAGATCAATGGAACAAGAAGTATCAAAAGTAGGACAAGAAAGAACATTAGGTGAAGTAGGAACAACATCAACTAAATCAGGTTGGTGAGGTACAGATGGAGTGGTATGTAAAGTAGAAGTGGGGGGTTCATAAGAAGATGTAGATGGAAATGGAGCAGGTTCACCAACAAAATTAGAATGAGGAAAAACAAAATCAACAATGTGAGAAAGTAAAGAAGAAGAATTTTGAGCAGAATGATATATATTCTCATAGAAACTATATCCCTGGAGATGTGCATAGAATTAGTGTCAAGGTCCAAAACTTTGTAACATTTGATACCATGGGGATAGCCTAAGAAAACACATCTTCTAGCTCTAGATGCAAATTTGTGTCTATTATGAGGCAAAGTAGAAATGAAACAAAGACAAGCAAAACATCTCAAGTGAGCAAAAGAAGGAGGCTTATTGAAAAGCATTTCAAAGGGGGTTTTGTTATGCAGAATTTTAGAAGGTGTCCTATTGATTAAGTACACTGTCAAAACACAATCACCCCAATATAACAAAGGAATCTGAGACTGAAACATCAAAGATCTAGCAACATTAAGAATATGTTGATGCTTCATTTCAGCAATGGCATTTTGTTGTGGTGTGTTAACACAGGTCAATTAATGCAGAATGCCTTAAAGAAATTTTGTAAGTAAAACTCAGTCCCATTGTCACTTCTGATGCATTTAATTTTCTTTTCAAATTGTGTTTCCACCATAGTAGCAAATTGAGGAATTAAGAATTCAATTTCAAATTTGTTTTTAAGCAAAAACACTCAAGTACATCTAGAAAAATCATTAACAATAGTTAAGAAATATCTATAACCTTCATTAGTTGTAGTAAAGAAAGGTCCCCACAAGTCACAATGTACAAGTTAAAAAGGTGAAACAGAAACATGCTCACTTACAGGAAAGGTAAGCTTCTTTTGCTTAGCAAAATGACAAATATCACAACATTGTGACTTATTTTCAGAAACAAAAGGTACAGATTTATTCAACAAAAGCATCTTTAGAAAGGAAGGATGACCCAAACGTGTATGCCATAAATTTGAGGAAATAAAAGATGAATGTGGAGCATCAAGAGCTGAAAAGGATGAATGTTGTGGAAAATTTTGCAGCAGGTATAGGCCTTTGCTTTCTCTACCCAGACCAATCATGCTCCAATGAGCCAGGTCCTGGATAAAACAACATTTGCTAAGAAAAATTAAACAGCAAAAATATGCTTTTGTAAGTTGACTAGCAGAAATCAAATTGAAACTAAATGATGGCACACAAAGCCCATCAGTAAGAGTTAATGTGGATGAAATCCTAACTGTCCCTATATGTGTAACCATGGCTTGCTCCCCATTAGGCAAGGATACATAAGTTTGAACAACAGAAGTAATTGTGGTAATTAAGTCACTGAATAAACCATATGGTCAATGGCTCCTATGTTTATGATCCAATCACTTGATTCATAGGCTTTCCTATCTACTAAATGAGTAGAGAAAATGGAGTGAGACATATTGGGAGGAATCCAAAAGGGATTACCAGAGAAATTATTGACAAAGTTGTTGGATGAAGAACTATCAACAACTGCTATCATCACAGTTGCAGCTTGATGAGCAGGTGGTTTTCCAGAACTTGCACCAGCATTATCCTTAAGAATTGACAGATATGTTAGCAAATGTTCACATTGAGATTGTGAAATAGGACACTGAAGCAGTTGTGATGAGTAAGCCTAAAACTGTGGAGCAAAATTCTGTGAAGGAAAGACCATTGCATCAGGTTGCATACTAGAAGCATTAACACCTGATTGTGAAGCACCATAGGCACTACTTCCAGTGATGAAGCAATGATGTGCTTGACCAAAAGAACCATTTGAGCCATCTGAATTTCCTGAATGAAAAACACCAGAAACTTGATTTGCCATAGAAGCATTCCCTTTTGGTTTATAAACCAGAGGATATCCATGAAGTTTATAGCACTTGTCTGCTATGTGTCCAGTTAAGCCACGGTAGGTGCAAATTGGTCTCTCTTTCTTAGAATTCCCATTTTTTCCTCCATTATAGCCTTGATTCTGAGTAGGCCTAAAATTGGGGCTAAAATTAGGGTCACTACCATTAGTGGCATACAAGGCAGTAGGTTCAACCATAACATTGATTCCATGACCTATGTTTCTGCGTTTCTCTTCTTGTAAAATCAAAGAGCAAACCTTGTTGATTGAAGGAAAGGGCTCAGCAATTAAAATTTGGCCAATGATGTGATCATAGCTATCATTCAATCCCATAAAAAAAATGAAAAACATGCTCTTTCTGTTGAATCTCAATTTGTGTCTTATAAAAAACACAAGTGCAAACACAGGTGCAAGAAGCATAAGATTGATAATTCGTATATTCATCCCAGAGAGTTTTGAATCTAGTAAAGTAGGAACTAACCGATAATTGACCCTGAGTAAGATGAGAAATCTCCTTCTACAACTCATGGAGCCTTGGTGAACTTCCTTGAGAGAAATGATCTCGTAGATCGATCCACAAATCTTGAGCAGTGTTGATATACCTCACACTTGCTTGAATGTCCTTGCTAAGAGAATTGACTAACCATGAAAGAACCATGGTATTGCATCTGCACCAAGAATTATACAGAGGCGAAGTAACCTCTAGTTTGGAAATTGCTCCATTGATGAACACAAATTTGTTCTTAGCACTGAAGGCCAAGAACATAGATCTGGTCTAAGTAGTGTAATTCTCTGGACCTATCAAAGGTTGTGAAGAGAGAATGATCCCTGGATTCTCTACAACAGGGAGAAATTATGGATTGTTGGCTGATTCATCTGCTATGGAAGAATTCAAGGTATTTGAGTGGATGATTTTGCTCGTGGAAGAGTAGTAGTGTTAGGATCAAAAGCCATTGTTGGAGCTTCAACTCTAATACCATATTAAGAAAACCAGAGTATGGAGGTTTCGCAGAGAAAAGAAGAAAAAGAACTTTTTGGAAAACTGAATTTCTTATTCACAAATGAATTAACTAAAAAATACAAAGCAATTCACTATTTATACTACAAGATGAATTAATGCAAAATATCCTAAACTAGCGTTGGAAAACCTACTAATTCTAACAGAATTCAGCTACAGAAATAACAAACTTTCAACTACAACCAATAACCTTAAGCCACATGTCCCACTCACAATAGACTTGACTCTTTAAATTAAACGACTCCGTTTTCATCCTTTAATTCCTCTAAACGATGCCATTTCTCTTTTGTCTTTGTACCACTGCTCTGTTTTCTTGATTCTGTCTTAGCATACAAAGTAATCATGGTTAGGCCAAAAGGATTGATAAGCAGTATGATTGTTTCCTATACTCAAGGATTTTATTAAATTGGACTGCGTTGGATGGCTAACCTACGAGGGCAAAAATATGAGGAAGACAATTACAAAAAGTAAATTATAACACTTTAAAGAAATTGTTCATTTTATATGTGGCTTGAGAAAAGCCCTAGCTACATATTATGAACTTACAAAAGAATTAGTCAGGTTGAGAATTTTCTCATAATCACATGTAAACCCAAAATTAACCCAACGACCAATTGGTATGAGACTTAACACATGTCCGCACGACATACACTTAGTGAGAGTTTGGATTCAGATTATTTGCAGCGCGTTTTGCGTCTGCGTTTCTTTTTTTTTTTTTTTTTTTTTTTTACCAGAAGCACATGAACACAAACCTGGCAGTGGGTCCCGTGCATAGCAGCGCGTTTTGCGTCTGCGTTTCTTTTTTTTTTTTTTTTTTTTACCAGAAGCACATGAACACAAACCTGGCAGTGGGTCCCGTGCACTATGCACGGGACCCACTAGCACTTTGAACGTCCACGCATTTCACTAAAATGGCACTATCAGTGGGTCCCATGCACTATTCATGGGACTCACAAACATCTTTTTTCACCAAAATTTTAATTAAAACTAAATCTCACAGCACTATTCACATATTTAAAAATTATTTTGTTACAGTATTTTCAGTTTTCAGCAAAATAAGCAGTATCCAAACGGACCTTTAGTGTAAATTTGGGTTAGGATTAAAAATTAAATCATTTCACTATTCAACTTATTTTTGCTACTATTTATGGGCCCCACTACATTTTTTGGCACTATTCATAGGCTCCACTATACTATTTCAATTAACTTTTACCTTTATCTACAGTACTTTCAGCAATAATTTTTTAGTTTCAGCAAAATAAGCGGTATTCATTATTTAGGTAACTTACTATACGATATCACTTATGCCACAAACTCTTGGTCTCAACATCAACCACTTGTATCCTAATACACAACCTAATAGGAACAAACAAATTATATAACTAAGAATTTGACTTGTAATGAATGTAATCAAAATATTTATTTTGACTCTAATGTGCCTAATGTCCATTATCCCTCCAAATATTAGCATCTAATCACTTCCTTACGAATGTAAGGAGAAGGAAATCTTTCATGAGGGGGATACCATTAGACTTAGTCTAGCGTACACCATTGGCTAGACTCCATGTAATCCACCAAGTCACATCACAGTAGCATGATCGTTCTTGATGTAACTACACTTTGCCTATCTCTTAGAAGTTTATTCTAGTAGTACCATAAAGTAAACACCCTTAACAGGGAGCAAGGTTCATGGCCAAGGCAAGATGTTTACTTACACTATTATAAAACCGGCAATAAATGTTGTGGGATTGAACCCTTGAATCTCTCTCCCACTAGATGTTTTAAACTTATGATTTTTCTTTAAAAATCAATGTGATCTAGTAACTAAACGACCTTGCAGTTTAAAAATGTTTTAAATCTAGATCCTAATCATATTAGGGTCTCCTAAGACTCAATTCTAAAGGAATTACCAAAATCGGAAGCCAAAGAATGGGATAATGTGCCAATCTGCACTTTAAACATTAAGGCAAGCGTTTGGCACACAAAGCCACATATGCCAAGTGCCTCCATACCTTCATTTTTATATGAATTTAAAAGCTTTTCAGGTTTTGGAATCTTAGTATACGTTTGGATAGCAATGAAATCCCCAGCCTCTGTGTTTTCCTCTTTTTTTTTAATTGAGAAGCACGTGAACGTGGGATGTCTCCTGTTAGTGCACGGGACCACTACCTCTTTGACAAACTTCCACCTCCATTGAAATGGCACTGTTCAGTGGGTCCTGTGCACTGTTTACGGGACCTACAAACCTCTTTTTTTAGCAACTTTTTCATTAAAAATGGGTCTCACAGCACTATTCACACATTTAAAAATTATTTTGCTACAGCGTTTTCAGTTTTCAGAAAATAAACGACATCTAAACGGACCCTAATTCTGAAACTAAACTTTGAAAAACCTTTTGAATCACTTTGAAAAGAGTTTGAACATCAAAATTCAAGTACTTTGATCATAAAATAACACTAATCTAATTAGTTTTACAAGATCAAACGATAAGCCCTAATTCTCAAGAAAATCTAGAAATCAAAACCCTAATCTCATTAGAACTTTTTTTCTTTGAAGGATTTTAATTGGGGTTTTGTTAAACATGATTTTACAATTGAATTCTCATAAAAACAATTTTTGAAAACAATCATTTAATCAATTAACAAATCAAAGATTAATCAAGAATATTCTTAAAAAAAAAAAATTCAAGAACAAACAAGATTTATGTGATCAATCAAGCATTCAAAAAATAGCCAAACGCAACAACCCAAAAATACAAAAATCATACTCAACCGAAGTGAAACTACTGAGGATTTAACAAAAGAAATTCTAACAAAATTTCTATACAACATTTTTCCCGAAAAATCAACTACATAAAGTCAACCATAGTTCTATTAATCTTTGTACAAAAATTTAATTCAACCAAATACTCAAATTCAAATAAATATACAACCAAAAAAATCCATCACTTTCCTAGCAACCAATCAAATTTTCTTTACCCTTTCATAATTTTCCCACTAGCCAAACAACTTCAAAATCAAATTTCTTAAGTATCAACTACAAAAGAGACGCAACAAATGGCTAAACTTCAAAGTCCTTGTAATTTCTGTGACGTTCGAAGAAAGGCCAACAAGGTTTCCTACCATCTATTTGATGAATCTCTACAAATCCATCTAAGTTGCTCCAAGGGTGTCTCTGTCTTCATTCTCTCCCATAAATAAGCCTCGATCTTGTTGAAATCGTTGAAGATTAGGAGGAGAGGATCGAGAAAATGGTCTAAGCGGTCAATGTAGGATTGTTCACGGTGGATTTTCGAGGTCAAATATGACATTGTCAGTTGTGAGGTTTTGGTTTTGTGGATGGGTCTGAATCTAAAAATGAAACTGTATGCTGACAGTTCAAAACACTGTATGATTCCTAGAAAGCGAGTTATGGGAGGAGAGATTAAAACGAAGCAAGAAGGAGAAGATGGTTGAAATGACATCCAATAGATCATTTCCATTGAGATGAGCTTGATAAATGGGTTGAAATATAAAAATTTCCAAACTTTTATTGCAATTTCATTTTTTGCGTAAATGCACTTTTAGTCCCAACATTTTGCACTATTTTCATTTTAGTCCCAACATTTTATTTTTACCACTTTTAGTCCCTAAATTAATTAACGCCTGACAATTAGGTCATTTCCGTCACCCAACTAATGCCAAAAGCTGATGTGGCTGACGATGGAATAAAAAAAAATATATAATCACACATTAATTAAATTAAATTAAAAACAAATATTTAAAAAATTAAAAAAAAAAAAAAAAAAAAAAAAAAAACTCATTAGTTTTTGGGAAGAACTTGAAGAAAACTAGAACTCGAACCCAGATCAAAGAACTCAAGAACACAAACCTAAACACAGAATTTTCTTTCCAGTTGAACCCAAACTTAGAAATTTTCTCTCTACCCAAATACTGGAAAATCCAGCCACCACCTCCACTGATCAAACCCAACCAACAAACATAAACATAAACCCAGAAATTTTCTTTCCACCCGAACCCAAACCTAGAAATTTTCTTTCTACCCAAACACAAAAAAATCCAACCACCACCTCCACTGATCAAACAACCACTACCCACCATCACAGCCGCCACAACCCACCATCCCAATTGCCACAAACAAACCTAACTCGATCTCAACCCCAGCCACTTCGATCTCTACCCACCCCAGCCAGCTCATAACCCACCCATCCCAACCTAATCTCAACCCCAGCCACCTCGACTAATGCCACCCTAGCCGGTCTCAACCCACCCACCCCAGCCTGACCTAAACCCAACCTGACCTCTACCCACCCTAGCCGACTCATAACCCACCCACCCCAACCCAACCTCAAACCTAGCCACCCCGAACTCAACCCCAACCACCCTGACTCAAGCCACCCCAGTCAGTCTTAACCCACCCACCCCAGACCAACCTCAACCCACCCTACCCCACCCCGATCTCAACCCATCCACCCCAACCACCACCCACCACAGCCACCACGAGCCACTTCACCACTAGTTACCACGAGAGAGAGAGAGAGAGAGAGAGAGAGAGAGAGAGAGAGAGAGAGAGAGAGAGAGAAGAAAAACTAATTTAATAAAGTGAGAAGGAAGAGAAAATAATTTGAACCCATTTTGTGATCTCTTCCCAGAAGTGATCATTGAGTCAAGATATTTTTTAGATCTTAATTTTAGTGATTTTTGGTTTTAATTATGTTTTTTTATTTAGTTAAAATTAATAAATTAATTTTTTAAATTTATATGTTAACGTGGCATTATATTCAGTGTGATTATATTATTTTTTTTATTCCACCGCCAGCTACGTCAACTTTTGCTATTAGTTGGGTGACGAAAAGAACTTAAATATCAGGCGTTAATTGGTTTAGGGACTAGATCATTGAGTCAAGATACTTTTTAGATCTTAATTTTAGTGATTTTTGGTTTTAATTCTGTTTTTTTATTTAGTTAAAATTAATAAATTAATTTTTTAAATTTATATGTTAACGTGGCATTATATTCAGTGTGATTATATTATTTTTTTTATTCCACTGCCAGCTACGTCAGCTTTTGCTGTTAGTTGGTTGACGGAAAGAACTTAAATATCAGGCGTTAATTGGTTTAGGGACTAAAAGTGGTAAAAACAAAATGTATGAACTAAAATAAAAATTGTGCAAAATGTAGGGACTAAAAGTGCATTTACGCCTTTTTCTTTTGTTTTTGGATTGTTGTGTTTAGCTGCGCAGAAAGTACAAAAAAAAAAGCTTGAATTTTTTTTTTTTAAAAACTCATCCTTTCAAATTTTTTGTTTTATTTTTTTATGTGCCTTTTTTTTTTTATTATTGTTAAAGCTTTTTAAGTAGAAATTATTATTTTATTTGCTACATATATGCCAGTATTGTACCCGTTTGCCAGATAGACATTTTATGTAAATAAGTTAATAATAGAGGCTAACTTTTTTTTTGAGAAGGAACAATAAGGATAACTTGATATAAAGTTAAACATAACAAAGACAATATTAACTTCTAGGTAAATTCCAATAAATTACCCTGCGGTTTGGGGTAATACCAAACACATCTATAACTTTAAAAATATAACCAATTTAATCCTCAACACAAATGGTGTGAATGCTTGCTCGTTACTCAGATCTGTCTCTCTCTGCTGCTATCTCACTTGAATTTCTCTTTTTCTCTCAATTTTTTTTTTTTTTTCATTTGCTTGTTCGAATCTGACTCTCTCTTTCTTCTCTTTTCTTTCTCCTAATCTCACCTGACTCTTTCTTTCTCTCTCAATCTTCTTTTCTTGGCTGTTTGAACCTTGCTGAAGATGGATCCTCTTTCTTTCTCATCTCTCTATTTTGTGATGGAGATCATCTGGGGGTGGGTCAACAGTTTTCTATAGGTTAAGGGTGATTGGGTTTACTAGATTTGGGTTTGGCCAACATGGGTATTAGGAGTTTGATATTTGCTTGGGGGCTTGATGGCAACTTTGTGGTGGAGTTAGAACCTTGATTGGTGTTATTGGGTTTTCCCGAGTTTCTTTGTAGAGGAGAAAAAAAAAAAAAATTTTTAAGGAGCTTTTCCTTTTTGATTTTCTCGGCTTCCAAATGCCAATTAGTGGAGATGTGACTCTTTCTATTGATTTTCTCAACTTTTCTCTTTGATTTTCTCAAATTTTCTCGACTGCCAAACTCTACATGGGGGAGATGTGACTTTTTCTATAACTTTTTATTTTCCCCGTTACCCGAATAAAAAGGGTTGGTTGATCTATTAAGAAAAGGGTGGGGTTGATTTTCTCAAATTTTCTCGGCTACCAAACGCAAAGTAGCAAAGTAATTAACTTTAAAAAAAATTATTTTATGAAAAAAAACAAAGAAAAGCTTTGCTTGTGTTGTTGATTTTAGGAAGAAAAAGGAGAAAAATTCAAAGAATGAATCTTTGGGTCTATGACGGATTATTCAAAAAATTTCAGATTTATACATGCAAAGGAAAAGAGAGTTGAGAGAGATATAGAGTTGGTGAGATTAGGGAAAAAAAATTAGAGGAAGAGAGAGAGTAGATCTGAGTTTCAATTTGGTTTTGCGAAAATATTGTTATTAATGGAAAAAATTAACTCCGTTTATGTTAAAGGATTAAATTGGTCATTTTTAAAAAATGTTGGATGTGTTTGGCATTATGTCAAATCTCAAGTAGTTTACTGGATTTTATCATAATTTCTACCAAAATGTATAAAACAAATTAAGAGTATAGAAACAAAATGATATTTTATATTTTATAATATAAACAATAGTTTTTCCCAATATCTAAGTATTGGATTATTGGATTTTATATGTATGCTGAATTGATTAATTAAAAATATTTCTCATCTTTTGGAATATAGGTAATTGCTAAAATAATAGCTTAAAAATGAATGGGACATATTAAATAGATGATGGATAAAATTTGTGTTTGCAGGATATAATGCCGTAATTGCACCAAATTTCATGATTCGATATGCATGTCATTTACGTTTCAATTAAACAAATTTTCCATCTAAACCCAGCGATGAATCTCAAATGTCCAAATCTTTACAAAAAAAAAAAAAAAAAAAAAAAAAAAAAAAAGACAGACTGGGCCGCACTGTCTAAACACGCTGCCTTGCAACATATATAGTTACTAGTAAATAGTATTTTTAACCAATATTAAAAAAGAAAAAATGCGTGTCTATCTTTAAAAAGTTCACTTGATTTTAAAATTTATTTTTATAAATATATGTTATACTCTTATTGTATTAGAAGTTTTTTTTTCATACATAAAATTTTTTTTTTTTGAGAAACAATTTTTTTCTATTCTTGTGTAACAAAAAAATATCATCAATTAAATTAATTCTTTATTTTTTTATTTATCCATTATATATATATATATATATATATATAATGTGTTAGGTAAATTAAATACAGTGACATATAACAAAAATAAACTCATATATTGATACTCTTAGTAGTGGCGGCTCTAGGAATGTAACAAAAACAAACTCATACAATGACATATAAAAAATTTCCTCCCAATTACACTCTTAGCAATGGTGGCTCTAAGAATATTTTTCAGGATGGTCATTAAAAAACTTAAATTAGAAAAATTTAATTAAAAGAGAACTTCATATATAGACCCAAAAAAACACACACTCACACAAATACATAAAGTCTTATAATTTCTTTCTACAATTTTTTTTTTTTTTTTGAAATTTTTGCATGATAGTCTCATTATCAATTTTGCAAGTTACATTTCTATCAAAATTTCAGTTAGATAAAAATTTTCTCGGGATTTTTTTTTTGTAAGGATCTAATATATTGTTAAGGGGACTAAAATTTAAAGACAAAGTTTGACTACAAACTTAATTATACCCTAAGGCTACAACTCTCATTAACTAAATTAGCATGATCAATTTTGAAAATTTAATTGTTGAATTGTATGTTCTTTAATCTCTATGTTCTTAAAACGCGTGTCAAATTTCATGTCAATCGTATGTTATTTACTTTTGATCCATAAATTTATTTTTTATGTATAATTTTAGACTACAAAAACTCGAAATTTAAAAATTTGATTGATGACATAGCTATTAATCTTTGATCTTCTTGAAATTTTGTAAATATGAAGGATATAAGAAGAAAATGTATCTATTTGTGGATTTGTCAAAATTCACGTAAAATAAAATAAAAATAAAAATATCGAGTAATGTTATAGTCTTAGTTTACAACTAAGTTTGTTACTAAATTTTGTCCAAAATTTAATTATGTTGGACTTAAAAAAATTTAGGGTGGTCACAAATATTTTTTAAGGATTAAAAAATCATAAATTTTTAAAATTTATATATAATAAAAAAAATTCAAGCCAGGGTGATCCTATGACCACCTTAAACTGAATGTAGGGCAGCTAGTGACTCTTAGTAGAATTTTTGTGTTAATTATAGCAATCCACCTTAAACTAGGATATTTGCTCTTTACACACTAAATTATAAACTTGTAATTAACTAATTATCACCCAAATTGTAATAAATTTTACATTTTACACCCTATAGTTCATTTTTTTAATGCTAGGTCACAATTTCATCATGCAATATTTTATATCAATAGTTTGTCAATTATTTACTAACAAATAGTCAAATACCAATACCGTTTTCTTGCCACAAATAGCGGCATAAGCCAATTTTTGGAGGGTTTCATGGGGGTAGATCCCCATTAAAAGAAAAATAAAAATAAAAACAAAAACAAAAACAAAAACAGAAACAGAAAATATATTTACTATATTTATTAAAACTTATATTACATCTTGCGGCTCTTGCATGCCTACGAATTGATGTTGGTGGCATCAAACTTAATTTGGTTATTATTACCATGTAAATCAATGCTTGGTGCCTAGATATGCCAACAATGTTATTTGCATGGAAAAACACACACACAACTTATCTCCACCCTTAAGTTGACAGTAGCAGGACAAGATAAAAACTTTGTAGATTTAATATCTGTGCATATAGCATTAGACAAAAAATATACACAATCACATTGCCTTTGTATAAGGGGATCGGAGATATCCTCAATTGGCTAGCTTAGTTGTGTTTAAAATTTACGAACTTTTTGAGTCAAGAAATGAGTTGAAACAGATTGGTGATTGGAAACAAGCCAGCATTTTAAATAGCAGTGTTGATTATTAAACATGAAAATAAACATTACATTTAAGAAGTACTCGGGAAATGTCAGCGCATTTAGCTGACATATATGAACTTGTATTCGTAAAAATTGTTCGTAAAAAGTGTTAGACACATAACACCAAATCTTACAATAATTTACATAAAAAAAAATGTTCAGGCATACCCACAATATCCATACTCACATTTAACACCATTCTTACACTTCTTGTTACACTTTCCACAGTGATTCACATTGTAAAAAGTGTTAGTACATCTTCCATTGCAGCAATGCTGTCCTTCTTGGCACTTTTTCCCGCATCCTCCACAGTTGTTCTTATCTGAAAGAACATTACGGCAATGTTTCTTGCAGCAATAGAGAAGGCTCTTCCCTTTGTTTGCCGATACCCCATTACATACATTGTTAGTAATGGGATTACAGTGTGTACCTTTCTTTATTACACTTGCTAAGAACCGGCTTCTCGATCTGAGATTGGACAATGGGGAGTCTACTACGTATCCTTCGTCGTCTTCAATGTCATTTGAGAAGGCCGTTTGATATTGCAAAGATAGGAGTAGAGGAATGACAAGGGAGAGAATGGTTGTAAGCTTGAGGAGATTAGTACTGTAACCCATTCTCTCATGAAGTTGCGGATTGCATGCGTTCAAGAGTGTAAGCTAAGGGAGATGGGTTTTATAAGCTGCAAGTTTTTGATAAAATATTCCACGGACTAAGCAATTTTATGATTAAATAATGGCTTGCTAAGTGTTGAAATTTGAATGAGTTTAAGCTTTGTTAATTACTTCTAGATTCTCACCGAACCACATTAAAGTTTAATTTTGACAAATTGGATCGGAAACTTGGCATCTAGCACACCTACTTCTTGTAGGCTACTGCCACAGCTGTAATTAAGAATAATTATATATGAATCCAATTGCTTTAAATTCAATTTTCAAACTAATAAGAATTTGAAGTACTGTTAAGTGTGTATATATATATATATATATATACACACACAACATTTCATCATGGTATTTATTTCAATCAACTCAGATGTTACTTTTGCGAGTTTTCCTGTTAACTGTTGATCTTGACATCAACCTCTTGTACTCGAATGCAAATCCCCTGTACCACTTTTTGTGTATCATTCTATATTCCACTAATTATTACTTACCATGTGTATGATTGCTTTCTATTTTAAACTTAAGTTATTCTATAAGGAAAGTAAAATGAAAACATGACAAGTAGTGATTGGTGGAATATAGAGTGGTACACAAAAAGTGGTACAGAAGATTTCGACTCCTTGTACTCTAATTAAGAACATAATTACATGAACAAACAGATTATATAACTAAGAATTTGATTTGTAATAAAAGTACTCAAAAGTAATTGTTTCGACCCTGTTGTGCCTCATCTATCTCTCCAAACTGTCAACACCTAATTAACTCTTCAATATTGACAAGTGTTATGACAAAAACAATTGGAACATGAAAATGATGACGCTTTGATTTTCTTTTTTCCTCTTTCCTCTTTCCTCTTCCTCTAGGTAAAATAAGGCCCTGAATTCCCTAAAAACTAAGGGCACAATTTTCCAAAACCCAATCAAATTATCGTAAATAATTATAAGGTCTAAATCATCCTAGAGTTTGAGATTATAAATGAAGTAGTAATATGATTGATCATGTACACAAACTCAATGTTGTCTTGTATGTGTACGATGCATGTTTTTTCAACAAATTCAACTGAGTAATGCACAAGTTCAAGGTGACCGTATGATCAGTACAATACATGTCTTTTTATGACGATGGCAGTGAATTTAGTTGAACTTGATACTATCTATTGCTCCAAGTCCAAGGACCATCTTCATGGGGAACACAGTGAATTTACACCAAGGTGGTACTTACATTTACGTTGTAGTAAAAGCTTGAAGTATCAACTTTCAATGGACACCATCATAACAACACCACAAATAAGCTTTTCAGCAAAAAAAACACCACAAATAAGCTTGACCATGGAGGCATGATAGACGTGTAGGCTAGGATCGATGGTCTTTTTTCCTGGCGAGAAACGCGTCAAACTCACTGCTGGGTCACGTTACCCAAAGCTAGATCCTGGAAGAGGATCACAATTAAAATTGAGATACGTGCCCCAATTTCCTTCGTCAATCTCAGAATTTTTAGAGTATGTATAATAAACAAATCTGAAAGGAAGTTGCAAATCACAGTTGACCAATGGCACATATGTATGATTATTATCACATGTTTGTCCTTTGATCAGTCCGTGACTTACCACCGACTTCATTTGCATTACTCTTCCAAGTCCAACCAAGATAAACCCGTGTATGTTGTGTTTCGTTACATCATCATTTATTAATGAGAAATGTTAACGGATGCCTAAGGATATTGATTTATGAACTATTATTAGAAATATTTTATGAAAAAATGATAAAGTAATTAATTTTATTAATAATATTTTATATTTTTCATAGAAGTGATGTCAAAATTTTTCTATTATGGTTTTTAACAATTGCTTTAATATTTGCATTACTCTTCCAAGTCCAACCAAGATAAACCCGTGTGTGTTGTGTTTTGTTACATCATCATTTATTAATGAGAAATGTTAATCGATGCCTAAGGATATTGATTTATGAACTATTATTAGAAATATTTTATAAAAAAATGATAAAGTAATTAATTTTGTTAATAATATTTTATATTTTTCATGGAAGTGATGTCAAAATTTTTCTATTATGATTTATTAACAATTGCTTTAATAGTGGATTTTAGTTAGCTCAATTGGTTAAGTATTTAATGGTTGAATAAGAGATCTGGATTCAATCCCACCTATACCAAAAACCCATATATAGGTTGAAACTCTCTCAAAAAAATAAAAAATAAATTGCCTTAATAACACCCGTTAATATGACCATTTATTAATTAAATGATTTGATTATACCTCTTGTTTTGGGTTACCATATATGGTATCATTTTCATAGGCCACAAGCTAAATTTTTTATTCATCCATAAAAGTAAGCCTCATTTTTATTTCCTTTTTCTTTTCATTTTTTATTGTTTTTGTTTCCCTTTGTATTTAAATACTATTTGAAAAAATTTTGCTTCTCTAAGAAAAATATGAAAAGCAAGTGGAGAGAAACATGCTGAATTTGCTGATCACCACCTTCCTTAGTCCTCACTGCCTAAATTCATTGTATTATATAGTCCATCTTTGCTAAATTTGCTAGTCAGTGATACCAGTTCAAAAAGTTCCAGACAGCACATGGGCTAATGCTGAGAATGGGACTTCCGGCTAGACTTCTCTCACCTACTAGAAAATTAATAAAGTTTTTGTTATGGAAAAATACTGTTTTACAGTTGTTCCTATCCTCTATTTCACGTTCATATCTCACAATTGATATGGAAATGTAACATATAAATGAATGTAAAATAGTAGAGATGTGAAAGAATCAAACCTTTTTGTTATTATTATTATTATTATTATATAGATATTATTTGCACGTAAACATCTTGTAAAAAAATGATGTACCAGTATATTTACAATAACTCTATTAATAAAATTTTTTTCTTATTACAAATTGTTAAAGTGGTAATTTAAAAAAAAAATGTTTTTTACAATAAAAGTGATTAGCTTATGGCACAAATCATAACTTTATATATATATATATATATATATTATACAAGTTGACATGATAATTGAAAGTCGATTAATTCCTTTTGAGGGGGGAAAAATGAGTTAATAAAACAGTCAAATATTATTATGTACCCATAATCAAAAAAATTTAAAGCTAGCATTATGATTTAGCTCAAATAGGATAAAATCTACAAATTAGTAACAATGTTTAGTAAAATTAATCAACCAAGAATTAAATATAGGAACATACTAGGAATACAACTTTTTCACAACTTGTTGAGATGTCAAAATGTGATTGGTGCAATGTCACTTTTCATATGTGTAATTATTATTTTTTTTTATAAAAAAAACATAACAATTATTGATTTACGTTATCAATATAAGATTTACATTATAGACTAGATGAATGTATATAACATTGTACATATTTACAAAAAATGTACAATATTGTATACATTTGCATAAAAGTATACAATGTTGTATACATTTGTTCAGTTTATAATATCAACCTTACATTGATAAAGTTTTCTCAAAAAAAAAAAAAAAAAATCTTACATTAATTGCTAATACAATATAAACTACTAATTTTCCTATCACTATGTCAGTCTTATAGAATCTTTATATGAAATTGAATCCACGATTAGGTTGGTTCCAATTTACCACCCAAAAAAACAAATCGACAATAATAGAGGAAAAAAAAAATTAGTGACATAATGCCCCCCTTTTGTAGGGTCTGAAGTCTGAACATGAAGTCAAATCCTCTCAACCTTGAGTTAGCTAAAGAAAACAATTATAAAAACATTAAATTTGTTTTTGAATTATGTGAGAAAGTGTGTGTGGAGTGGAGATGGAGATGGAGATGGAGAGGAAAAAGCGGGCGAGCCTCACACTAGCTTACTGTACAACCTGTGTCCACTGTCCCGCAGTTGGAACATACATAAGAATATGCTGCCGACATCAATGCCATTTGGTTAGGAAAAACATGATATATGCTATATGGTGTATATATTATATTCGGGAACATCTTTTTTTTGCTGTTTGCTAAACTTTCAATATATACCACGTACAGCCTCATTATTAGTGTGAAGTTTAGGGCAATTATATGTATAGTTTTTTTTTTTGGTAAGCAGCTAGTTGCGAATTAAGTCGATCGCTGCACCACTTCCATTTGCGACTTTGAAGCTTTCAAAAGTTGCTTAAAAAAACACAGAAATGGTTGCATTGTGATTTGTAAAATAGCTAGTTGTGTAGTCAATCACAACTTCCACTTATTCGTTTCATTGAAGCTTTCAAAAGGTACTTGTAAATGGCTGCATCGTAATTTAGATAATTTATGGTAAAAAGGATGGACAAAGTTTTTCTCCAAACTTACTTCGACAAATCTCCCCCAATAAATTATGTGACAATTTGTAAAAAAATCAATATGCATCATTTAAACGAATCACGTGACTCATTAAAAATATCATGTGACTAAAACTACATATAAATGGCATTTTTAACTACCACATAGCAGATTTGAAGAAGATTCTTTCAAATTAGTTTGAATATAAACTTTTTCCATAGATGATTTCAAGAGATTGAAATATATAAAGATGGAAAAGAGGGCGTGTGGGAAGAAATTCTCTACAGTTTATTAGGAAAGAAACGGAGGAAAAATAGGATGGTAAGATAGATTTATCCTTCTAAGATCTATCTCCCGACGTTAGGTTTATATTGTCCCTTATGCTTCTAATTTTCAATGTCACTTTTATTAGGACAAAACTTAGATATAGCACTTTAGGTATTATTCTTTAGGTATGTTTTTTTAAATTACAGCCGCTTGTCTAGTTTAATAACTTATGTTTGTTAATTAACCCATTCAGATATCTTAGACTCGTCACACCATATGGCTATTATTTTGATATTTTCTAATCGAAATCCACCAAAGAAGAACCCAATGCGTACAAAATCAATTTTGCCCTCTCAATAATGCAATGTTCCAAATGACAACAAGACAAAAGAGAGTTAATCTAGGAGTATGGGTTATGCGTCGGCTTCCAGCGTCATCAGCATCAACACTCAACATCAAACCCTTTTTTTTTTTTTTCCCTTTTCTGGAATTTAAATTTTCCTGTGGTTACTGTCAAATATTCAAACATCAAATGAAATTGAGGTAGAAAGAAATATAAAATGGAGGAAGAAAGATATCTGGTTACTGTCGATTGTGTGAAAATATGAAGCTATCAGGTTTTCTCACGGGCTAGGGAAAAATAGAAGAAGAAAGAAATAGAAGAAATGATGTTAACGCCCTTGGTAGGGTTATTAAATTAGATAGGTAGCTCTAATAATTTAGAAGTGATACCTAGGAAACAGCATCTAAGATACTATATTTAAATATTACCGTTTTTCTTTTTTCAAATTCGGGAAAAAAAATAACGTTGTTTTATCTGTATATATTAAGAGAATTCAGAAAGTTAGTTATTGTTTTTTTTTTCCTGTCAAAAATACTCTTAAATTAATTAACCAGCAACTTAAAAATTGGGTTAAAATAGTAAATTGGCAAAAGAAAGTTAGTTATTGCTTTTTTTACTATAAAAAATACACCTACCTAAAACTTAAAAATTGGGTTAAAATAGTAAATTGACAAAAATAATACATTCCAAATTCTATGTTGAAATGCTTTTCTGCTTCTAATAAATTCCTACTTTTACGTTGATTGAAATTTCTACTTCTACTCACTAACTCCCTACAAAATAGGATCACTCTTTTGTTATTATAAAACCGAAACCACTGAAACTCTCAAAAATTTCCACGTTAGTACAATATTTAAATAAAATTATTTTTGTTTAATCCAAACTTAACAAGAAGTGAAACTCTATCTTTCTAACAAGTTCAACTTAAACTCAAACTCAAACATTGATAATTTATCTCCAAATTTGCGAGGTTAATCTTGAACACTATAAAAATAAAGCAAACTCCAATATTTTTTTTTTTTAAAGCCGAGTAGAGGTATGAACTCTTCTTATGTTATTTTCTTCTCCTTTACTTTGTTAAAAAAAAAAAAATTTATTTTATGGTTTTTCATGTATTTTTAAAAAGTAATTTTCATACATGAACACCAAACTCTCTTTAACCGTTTTTTTCAAGATAAGATTTTGTGTTGTTTGGATTGATAAGTTATGATCAAATTTGAAGATTGTTGTTGTTGTTGTTTTTTTTTTTTTTTTTTTTTTTTTTTTGGGTGAAGGATAGGTATATGCTCTTGAACCATCAAATATGTTTAGTAGTGCAATGGTACCAATTAATTGAGTTAGATGTTTGTTGCAATCAAGATTTATCATCATCCTTATTAGTTTCGATACTTTTCATACTACATTGAACAACATCCTCGGCAATTCTTTATAATTATATATGTTGGTGATCCGTGAACGAAGGGGAGATCGCAAGGGAAGTGTGTGAACAACCCACACGGAGAAGAGTCAGTCGAAAGGAAAGAGCCATGTCTCCCATGCGAAGGACGACAGGGACATGCAACGTGAGATTAATATGTTAAAAAGGGAATTACGTTATGAACGACGAAAGCAAACGACTCAGGACCCGAAACAACCTTCTGATGAGTCAGACAATACAAGCTACAGGCGACGGTCTAGAACCCCGCCCAGTGAGTTTTTTTCCCATGATAAAGAGCATTACAGTCGGCGGACGTATAAGAATCCATCTCAGCAGGGCTTAGGGAACGCGGCTTTGAATAAAGCGCTGAGTCAAGTTTCCAAGTCGCCATTCACGTGACGCATAGAGGACGCAAGCCTTCCTCGGAGGTTCCATCAACCTACGTTCACCATTTATAATGGTCAGACGGACCCGGTGGAGCATGTTAGCCATTATAATCAGAGAATGGCCATTCACTCTAGGGACGAGGCCTTGATGTGTAAGGTTTTTCCCTCAAGCCTAGGTCCGGTGGCGATGAGGTGGTTCAACGGTTTGGGAGAGAATACCATTGACTCCTTTCAGGGACTTATTCAAGCTTTTGGGGCTCGCTTTATTACTTGCAGAAGGGTCGTCCAGCCCTTAGGGTCGTTATTATCCATGTCTAAGCGAGAGGGAGAAACCCTGAAAGTATACTCTGACAGATATTGGGAGATGTATAACGAGGTAGATGGAGCCAACGACAGTGTGGCTATCAATACCTTCAAGGAGGGTCTTCCAACCGATCATGATCTGAGGAGTTTCCTAACCGATAAACTTGTTACCAGCATGCGACAGCTTATGGACAGGATTGACAAGTATAGAAGGATAGAGGAAGATCAGATACGGGGTGGAGGAAAGTCCAAGGCGATCCCTCAGGAGAGGAGGGAATTCAGGTCGGATCGGTATAACAACAATCGACCTCGGAGAGACTTTGTAGGGTAGTCAAGATCTGCTAATTCCCAAGCAGTTAACGTTGTGTTCTGAGAACCAGTACAGCGGGTTCTAGAGAAAATACAAGACGAGCCTTTCTTCAGATTGCCCAATAGGATGGCAGGGGACCCTGCGAAACGCAACCAGAACCTTTACTGTCAGTACCATCGGGACCATGGGCATACAACGGAGGATTGCAGAAACCTGTGGGACCACTTGGAAGAGCTGGTCCGAGAAGGGAGGTTGACCAACCTTCTGCACCACTCCAGTGCCCGAGGAAGCCAGACAGGGCCGACGTTGAGAGGAAATGCCTCTTCAGGAGCCCCCCTAGGCACCATAAACGTTATATTTGTGGCTCCTGGAAGAACAGGGTCTTATCCCTCCAGAGTACTGTCCGTATCTCATTATTCGAAGAGGAGTTCGAATTCAGTGCCGAAGAAAGCGAAGCTGAACACCTCATTGGTACTAGGCTTTTCAGAGGAGGACAAGAGAGGAACCATACAGCCGCATGATGATGCTTTGGTAGTTACGCTGAGAATTGATGGATATGATGTAAGGAGGGTGATGATTGATGAAGGGAGCGCAGCCGAGGTGATGTATCCCGACCTATACAGAGGGTTGAATTTAACACCCCAAGACCTGACGGCCTATAGCTCCCCGTTGGTAAGCTTCGAGGGCAGATCGGTCATTCCGTTGGGTATGATTAGATTACCTGTGCAGACAGGTTCCGATGTGATGGAGGTGGATTTCATCGTGGTGGACGTTTTTTCCCCCTAAACAGCGATTTTGGGAAGGCCTTGGTTGCATACCTTGGGGGCTGTTTCCTTTACCCTTCATCAGAAGGTGAAGTACCCGTCAGGTGGCCAAGTGTTAGAAATATTGGGAAACCAGGCCATGGCAAGACAGTGCATCATAGCGGCTATTCAGCATAAGCCAGAGATAGGTTCATTGGCCAGGGCCGAGGATGAATTATAGCAATTAAAGGACCTAGGAACCCTCTCCAACACTACCGCCGAGGGAGCTGAATGTGAGGAATTGGAGAGGGTGACTGTTGGTGACGACCCGGATAGGTACTTCCAGGTTGGAGCGCTATTACCTTCGCCGGAGAATGAGCAATTGGTTGAGGTCCCAAAAAGGAACGTAGATGTGTTTGCATGGAATGCCTATAAAGCCCCAGGGGTTGATCCAGATTTCATCTGTCATCATTTGAATGTCAATCCTTCAGCAATTTCGAAGAAACAGCCACCTCAGCGTCCGTCCAAATTACACGCCGAGGCTATCAAAGACGAGGTGGACAAGCTCAAGCAGGCAGGGGCTATCAAAGAGGTGTTTTACCCTCAATGGTTAGCGAACACCGTTGTAGTGAAGAAGAAAAATGGGAAATGGCGAGTATGCGACGATTTCACGGATCTTAATAGAGCCTGTCCTAAGGATCCTTTCCCTATGCCCCGTATAGATCAGCTGGTTGACGCAACAGTAGGTCATCCTCGGATGAGCTTCCTAGATGCCTTTCAAGGCTATCATCAGATCCCACTGGCACTGAGTGATCAAGAGAAGACAGCTTTCCTCACTCCCAATGGAAATTATCACTATAAGGTAATGCCCTTTGGCTTGAAAAACGCGGGTCAATTTACCAACGGATGATGACGAAGATGTTTGAGCCACAATTGGGCAACAACATAGAGGTTTATATTGATGACATGGTAGTAAAGAGTAAGGTAGTGTCCGAGCATGTGACGGACCTCATCAGTACGTTTGAATTTTTGAGGAAGCATAAGTTACGGCTGAACGCTTCCAAGTGCTCCTTTGGGGTTAGCTCCGGGAAGTTTTTGGGCTATATGGTGACCCACCGAGGAATTGAAGTGAACCCTGACCAGATTAAGGCCATAAATAGCCTGCAACCACCTCGGAATCCCAAGGAAGTCCAGAGGCTGACTGGGATGACCGCTGCGCTGAACAGATTTATATCCAGATCAGCAGACAGGTGCAGACCCTTTTTCCTTTTACTCCACAAATGGAAAGGGTTTGAGTGGACTGAGGAGTGCGCTTTAGCATTTTAGCAGCTCAAGGAATATCTGACTCGGCCACCTATCCTGTCCAGCCCTGAGGTGGACAAGGTTCTTTTTGCCTACCTGGCGATAGCCATTTATGCTATTAGTTTTGTTATGATACGAGTGGACAATGGCGTACAGCGGCCAGTATACTATGTGAGCAAATCACTTCATGAGGCTAAGGTGCGGTATCTGCCATTGGAAAAGGCCATTTTGGCAGTGATGCACGCTACCAGAAAACTTTCCCATTACTTTCAGGCACACACTGTGGTTTTTCTGACTCAGTATCCACTTAGAGCTGTACTTCGAAGTGCTGACTACACTGGCAGGGTTGCTAAATGGGGCACAATACTTGGGGCTTTCGATATAAAGTATATGCCTCGTACTTCTGTGAAGGGTTAAGTTCCCGCCGACTTGGTGGCCGAATTTGCTGAAGGCCCTGAAGAAACAGTTGCAAGCCCACACGGCGTGACTGGAAAATCGGTTAGCCTTATATCCACGCAGCGCCTCACTCCCTGGAAGGTATATGTGGACGGAGCAGCAAACCAAAGGGGGTCAGGAGTGGGACTGGTCCTAATATCTCCCGAAATGGCCATTGTCGAGAAGTCTTTAAGGTTGGGATTCCCAGCCACCAACAATGAGGCGGAATATGAAGTTTTGTTAGCAGGAATGGCGACAGTCAAGAAGCTTGGCGAAAAAACGGTGGAGATGTTCTCGGATTCAAGCCTGGTAGTGGGCCAGGTCAGAGGAGAGCTGGAAGCTCGAGATACCAGAATGCAGAGTTACTTGAGCCGAGTTAGGCGTATGCAAACGGACTTTGGATCTTTCGAATTATCCCACATCCCTAGAGGTGGAAATGCGCATGCAAACTCTTTGGCTACCCTTGCAACTTCCTCGGCACAGAACTTACCTCGAATTATCGTGGTTGAAGATTTGAGCTCACCCATTCCAATAGCGGAAGACTCTATTCAAGTCAACCAGATCAGCTCAGCACCTAGTTGGATGGATGCTATAAAGGTATACCTTGAGAAGGATATACTGCCCGAAGACAAATTGGAAGCTGACAAGATAAGAAGAAAAGCTCCTCGATCCTGGCTGTCCGAGGATAGGAAGTTATACAAACGCTCTTTCTCTGGGCCTTATCTGCTTTGTGTGCACTCTGAAGCATCAGAGGCACTTCTAGAAGAGCTACACGAGGGGATTTGTGGGAGTCACACAAGAGGAAGGTCTTTGTCTCATCGGGCAATCACCCAAGGGTATTGGTGGCCAGGCATGCAAAAGGAAGCTCAGGAATATGTTAAAAAATGTGATCAGTGTTAGAGGTTCGCTCCAAATATCCATCAGCCTGGGGGGGTCCTCAACCCTCTTTCTAGTCCTTGGCCTTTCGCACAATGGGGCTTAGATATTGTTGGTCCCTTCCCTAAGGCAATTGGGAATAAGAAATACCTATTAGTTGGCACGGACTATTTCACGAAGTGGGTCGAAGCGGAGCCCCTGGCTAATATCAGGGATGTGGATGTCAAGAGGTTTGTTTGGAAGAACATCGTCACCCGATTTGGGGTTCCTCAAGCTCTTATCTCGGATCATGGTCTTCAATTTGATAGCAAGGCTTTCAGGGAGTACTGTTCTGACCTGGGAATAAAGAACAGATATTCCACTCCAGCTTATCCACAGGGAAATGGGCAAGCCGAGGCTGTCAATAAGGTCATTGTGAGCGGGCTCAAGAAGAGGCTAGATGATGCGAAGGGAGGATGGGTGGAGGAGCTGCCACACGTTTTGTGGACCTATCGAACAACCCCTCGACGCTCAACAGGAGAAACCCCATTTTCAATGACGTACGGGGCGGAGGCTGTAATTCCCCTCGAAACGGGTTTCCCCACGTTAAGGACTAGCACTTTCACCTCAGATGGCAATGATGAGCTTTTGGGAAAGAGTTTAGATCTGATAGACGAACGACGAGAAAAGGCGATGGTTCAGTTGGCCTATTACCAACATAAGCTGAAACAAGGCTATGATGCGAATGTGAGGCTGAGGCCACTAGCTCCAGGGGACCTAGTGTTGAGAAAAGTCTTGGGGAATACCAAAAATCCAGCTTGGGGAAAGTTAGGGCCCAATTGGAAAGGACCATATCGTATCACATCTGTAGCAGAAATAGGGGCTTACTACTTAGAAGACCTAGACGAGAAAACTGTACTCCACCCTTGGAATGTAAGCAACTTAAGGAGGTATTACTATTAACACAAACAGTTCTGTCATATGTCTCTTTTTCAACTTAATTGGAGTTCTATTACTTATATTCCTTAAGTCTATAGAAGTATTAAACAAGAACCAAGGCATTGCATGGTCCTCGGACCCAAGCCTCTAGGGAAACCAGATACTTCAGATGAAAAACTAAGTGTTAGACAGAACCTAGGCATTGTATGGTCCTCGGACATCAGCCTCTGGGGAAACTAACCACTTAAAATGAGAAAACTAGGTACTGGACAGAACCAAGGCATTGCATGGCCCTCGAGCCCAAACCTCTGGGGAAACCAGATATTTCAGATGAAAAAACTAAGTGTTAGACAGAACCTAGGCATTGTATGGTCCTCAGACATCAGCCTCTGGGGAAACTAACCACTTAAAATGAGAAAACTAGGAACTGGACAGAACCAAGACATTGCATGGTCCTCTGACCCAAGCCTCTGGGGAAACCAGATACTTCAGATGAAAAAACTAAGTGTTGGACAGAACCAAGTCATTGCATGGTCCTCGGACCCAAGCCTCTGGGGAAACCAGATACTTCAGATGAAAAAACTAAGTGTTAGACAGAACCTAGTCATTGTATGGTCCTCAGACATCAGCCTCTGGAGAAACTAACCATTTAAAATGAGAAAACTAGATACTGAACAGAACCAAGGCATTGCATGGTCCTCGGACCCAAGCCTCTAGGGAAACCAGATACTTCAGATGAAAAAACTAAGTGTTAGACAGAACCTAGGCATTGTATGGTCCTTGGACACCAGCCTCTGGGGAAACTAACCACTTAAAATGAGAAAACTAGGTATTGGACAAAACCAAGGCATTGCATGATCCTCAGACTCAAGCCTTTGGGGAAACCAGATACTTCAGATGAGAAAACTGGATACTGGACAGAACTAAGGCATTGCATGGTCCTCGGACCCAAGCCTCTAGGTAAACCAGATACTTCAGATGATAAAACTGATTGTTAAACAGAAACTAAGTCACGAAAGGTCCTCGGACCACAACTTAGTGGAAATTGATACATTCGTTTTTATTGAAGCATTAAGCCGAACTCAAATCATGGAAATTAATGCACACCATGAAAGTTAGCACTTCTTAAATGAGATCTATGTGATCATCTTTATATACCAAGACAAATTCCATGAGCATCACTTAAAAGCATTTTAGGGTGTTCAATACCTCCAGGGACAAACTATTCGGAATGCTATCTCCAATTTGGTTTGACTCTCAATTGGCATAGATAAGACTAAATTTTCTCTCGTAGTATCAAATTTTGCTCTTCTATAGCTTGAGATAATATAACAGTAAAAGAATATTCGTGCAGGAAATTATACAAGAAAAAGATAAACCCATAATATCTTATATAAATTAGAAAAGGGAACTTTGTCCTACATACATCAACTATTTGTTTAATTTTGTCTGCATCTTGGGTGGTGGGACGTTGGCTGTTTCCTGAGGAGGAACACCCTTCTCCTTCTCCTTTGAAGCCTCCCCAGCAGGCAAAATGGTAGAAGCTAAGTCTTTTTTAAAGTTTTGAGAAGTTTGCCCATCCTTAGGATCCTTTGCGACTTTGGCTGAGGAGGTCCCTTTTTCCACTTCAGACACTTCAGGCTATTTCTGCTAACTGGTTGGGAGAGGATTCTGACTCTGAGCCTCTTCAGCTGAGCCAACAGCAGTAGAGGAAACCTCTTGTTGCTGAGGAGAAGTACTTAAGGCTCGTATGGCCAAAGGGAAAAAAGTGTTCTCAGGTCTTCTCAGCTCCGATGAAGGCTCGATCCCCGCACGATTGAGAGCTTCTTCCCAAGTTTGAGCATAGTACGTTCGGCACACAATTGGGACCTCAGTTCTGAACCTATCGTCGGTCTCGGCTACGCCTTCGTCATATCCCCGCTGTTCTGCCTCATCTTTTGCCTTCTCAGCCTCGGCTCTTGCTTTTTCAACCTCATCCCTCTCCTTTTCAGCCCGAGCCCTAAGCTTTTGAGCTTCTTCCAGTTGTTTCATCAACAGTGATACATTTTCCTTGGAAGCTGTCAGTTGGTCGTTGGCATCCTTAAGTTTTTTCCCTTGATCTTCAGCTTGCCTTTGAAAGCTGGACATGGCTGAATCAGCACTCTTTCGAGCGGATTCTTCGTCTGCCAACCTTTTCTTTAGCTCCTCTACGTTTTGCTCACTGATTGTAAGCGCCTTGGAAGCTTCACTTCTTAACTCCCTCTCTTTGTTCCACTGGAGGTAAAAGTTATTGGTCACCTCCTCTAGCCTGAAAGTGGTTTGAACAACCTATATATATAAAATAAAATAAAAAAGATAGTCAGAAATGAAGTAAACTAAAAGGAAAGGGTAAAGCGGGAAGGATACTATACCATGCCCAGGTGCCTTTTCATATTCATGAAGAGCTCATTTTTCTTCATCTTTTTGAGCTCGGCCATATCCCGAGGAAAAAGGAGGGTTTCCTTTAGAGCGGAGGCGACATGGCATCCAATCCCACCATTATAGTCTTTGATGGATGCGTCTGCCCTCAAGTGCTCACCACCAAGCATGGGAGCGAGAAGCCAGGCTTCGGGCTCCGAAGGCTGAACAGTTTGCTTAGCAGTTTGTTTGGCACCCGTTCTAGAGGCCCCACGAGTTGTCTTTTGCTGTTTTAGAGGCTGCTGATCCTTACTTTCCTAGACTAGATGAGACCTCCCAGTCTCCACCACGTCTTTACCTTTTTGCTCTCTCCTCTTCTTAGGATCAGCAGGTTTGGCCCCCTGAGGTTGGGGAGGTTTAGGAGGAGGGGGAGGAGGGAGAATGGTCTGAGAAGACCTCTCTGGTGCCTCTTTTCCAGATTTGCCTTCAATGACATCTAGCAAACTTCTTTGGCTCTTTCTTTGGATGCCCATGTCAACAGAAACTGTCTCGGGAGATTGGGGTTGATCGAACACCTCAAATCCGTCCACCAAATCCAGAACTTCTACAACTTCTTCCTCTTCTTCTTCCTCCACTTCTTGAATAGCAGGGCGAGATGAGGAAGCCCCTACGGAAGTAGCCGCTACAGGTAATGGTTGAGGGAAGGGGATGACTTCAGGGATTGGAACACCCTCAGGAACTATAAACTCAGTCTTTTCGAAGGCTATGCTGATTCGGTGTAGCCGAGAATCTTTAGCCTTTATCACACACTTGGGCGCTAGAAAGGCTGTGGAAATTGGCTTGTACCCAAGAATGACGTGCGCTGCCCTTAGTTGACCGTCGGACGGATTCTTGTATATCTCGGACCTTAAAATTTTATCCAAGCTCTCCCTGTTAACTAGCCCGAACCGAGGCTTGGTGGCATTCCTATCTGCAAAATCAATAAGACAGTAAAGGGACTGTCATCAAGAATAAATTTAACTTAGGTCAAGGAACACAAATTAAGGTGCAAGGGCGTTCAGCCCAAAAACCCCACCTGGTTCGCCCTCCCGGGTCGGACATGGTAAACCGTCATGCCATGCGCCAGAAAAAATGAGAAAGTCATCTTTCAGACCCTTGTTCGATGTAGGATGACACTGAATTAGCCTTATCTCGGGGAACCTAGACCTAAGGTAATACCCCACATCCTTTAAGTGCTGGAGGTTGTATACCCAATTCACATCATGATGGGTAAGGCTCAAGTTTAACCTCGCGTTAAGGGCTTCTATACTCCCTAGCACCCCAAACATATTTGGGGCGCATTGTGTGGGGGACAATCTAAAGAACCTAAGGTAACTGCTAGTAAGACGGCCTATCGGAATAGTCATCCCTTTCTCTATAAAAGCAATCATGGGGATGACTACTTCCCCCGTTCTCCTTTTATCGTACCACTCCTCCGCAGAAGCGTACCTCATGCCCACCGTTAAAGGAATCCTATACTTGGTTCTAAATTTCTCTATTTCCTCCTCGGAATCGACTAAACACTTAAACCTACCCATTTCTTAAGAATCGTGAAGAGAAATTAGAGAAGATAATGGAAAACTGAGGAGGGTTAAAGAAACTTACAGTTGCGAAAAATAGGCTTCTCGGACAAACTTCAGGTATTTATGAGATCGTTGAGAAGAAAGAAAGAGAGACAGGTTCAGTGAATACCCGATAAGATCTTGAGATTTTTTGTAACTAAAAAGAAATTTGATTTGAAAAACTCTTTATAAGGGCACAGAAATCGTAAGCGGGAAAAATCCCGCTCATAAGTTTTAGAGATCCTCTACCGTTAGATTCGCATCTTACTAAAACGTGAAGGACTAAGAAACCGCCATCATTTAATGATGGCGTGCTCCTGACGCCGAAACGTCAGGAACGTGTCTTGGGCAAGTGAAAAGGCATTCTGAAATTTAGAAAAGCCCAACGAAGGATTTAAGGACGTGATATCAAAATCTCCCTTTTTCCGATGTGACAAAAAGTGAGATTTTGAGGGGCTATTGTGGGGCCAATTGCCCGAAAAACTAACAGAGTCCATAGAATGTGGGCTTGTGGCCCAACGGCCTAGTCCGAGGACAATCATACGTCCGAGGATACTCCTTTGTCCGAGGATACTCCTCGGTCCGAGGATGAGATCCATTCCTCAAACCAGCTTGCGAAGTGGATGTAACTATTTTAGTTGTCAAGGAGCTTCGCGGAGTTACATGCAAACTAAACTAATGAATATTGATCAAAAGAGGAACCGGAAAAGGTAACAAATATCTCCTAAAAGCTGCTGCCTCCACATTAAATGCTTCTCACCTAACTCTCTAGCCGCATTAATGTGGAGGTGATACTTGAACAGTAATCAAGCAGCCTTATAACCACCAAGCGGAGGACCCGGGAAGTTCTGGATGGGACAGAAAGAAGTTCCCAGAAGGGAACTTACACGTATACGGTGAAAATAGAACGAGGAAAGTAGTATATAAGGTGAAATCGAAATACTCTAGAGGGACTTTTGGAAGGGCCAGAAAAAAGAAAAAAGGAGGAGAGAAAAGAATAGAGAGAGATATACACTTGAAACCTAGCCGAGAAAAAGGAAAAGAGAGCATTATCCTTTATTTACCTTGAAATTCTTTCTGCTGCGCCAGAACGACGTCTTTTTCTACTTATCGGAGCTAGTTCTTACGTCCACACTCTATAAATTTTATTGTCCAAGGTCCAAAACATTTTGAGTCCCTACATCAACCAAACAACTAAAATCACAAACCTCATTTTCTCTCTTATTTCTTTTCGACCATTTTCCATTCTTTTTATTTTTACTCTAAACAAACGTAGCTTTGGAGTAAAAAAAGTGAAATTTTGAACTTACCCCAAAATAAGGGTGTTATTTGTAATTTAGATATAATTTAAAAAAAAAAAAACTCAAAAATTTTAAACGAAAAGCCTACGCTCGCTCCCCAACGGCTTTCATTTTCATATGAACGAAATTCAAATTCAAAATCAAAATAAAAAAGAAATCCCCCATTCTTTCAGCGTCTCTCTCTCTCTCTCTATTCAATCCCTACAGCTTCGTAATCATGGCTACACCCACCAAGACCCCATCGGACAAGTCGGCCTCTGCCTCATCCATGTCTCGCAAGCACCAGCAGCAGTCTCAGTCTCAGTCTCAGCACAACTCTGCCCGTTTCGAGGCCTACAACCGGCTGCAAGCGGCGGCAGTGGCGTTCGGAGAGAAAGTACCGATCCCAGAGATCGTGGCCCTCGGTGGACAGTCCGACGGCAAGAGCTCGCTGTTAGAAGCGCTGCTAGGGTTCCGGTTCAACGTCCGTGAAGTCGAGATGGGGACTCGCCGACCCCTCATTCTCCAGATGGTCCACGACCCCTCTGCCCCCGACCCCCGCTGCCGCTTTCAGGTCCTCCTATTCCTTTTCCTTTTCCTTTTCACTCTCTCTCTCTCTTTCGCTTTCCATTTTCTCCATTCATTTCTCTTTGCTTTGCTTCAAAACTAACTTTCAGAAATTGATTTTCTTGTTTCCAGGAAAATATATAAGAAATTACTAGCCTCACGCGCTACACATGTAGTATTAAGAAATATTTATTACAGATTCTAATCAGTTTCATAATTTTGCTAAAGGTGGCTTTTTTTAAATAAAATTAAAAAAAAAAATGAATCTGATATTCAAAATTGGGGTTAAGGTTTAAGGCTGCTTTTAGAATAACAGTATTACACTTCTATTCCTAGTTTGGCTGCCTAGAGTAGAAACCACAGCTAAACTGAGAAATACAAATTTTTGAAAAGGAGGGAAAAAATAAAAATAAAAATAAAATTGTGTATTTATTTGTTATGGTGATGAATTGCTGATTGACACAATGAAGAAACATGCAATTGATCTTTTTCTAAAAACTGGGAGATAAAAAAATTAAGGGTTTTTTTTTTTAAGGAATTAAATATCAGATAACTAATAATGCAAGAATAAACACATAGGGATTTCAAACATTGACATCTCAAAACTTGTGGGGCTTTTTTTGGGCATTAGTAAAATTTTATGTTGGTCGTGTCACATGTGGCAATGAATGCATATGCAATTGTCTTCAGGTTGTTGTTATTTCACTGTATTTAGCTCTCTATCTCCATCTCAAAGTTGAGAATTGAAAACAGGAAGAGGATTCTGAAGAATATGGAAGTCCTGTTGTTTTGGCATCTGCCATAGCAGATATCATAAAGTCCCGAACTGAAGCACTTTTGAAGAAGACTAAAACTGCAGTTTCTTCTAAGCCAATTGTGATGAGAGCTGAATATGCACATTGTCCTAATCTCACTATTATAGATACCCCAGGCTTTGTTCTTAAGGTGGGTTCTCGTCCTTAATGTATATGCTATATATTTGGGCAAGTGAATGCTTGAAATTATTATCTTCTTATATGAATTTTCGGTTTGAAACTTTGTTGGCAGGCAAAGAAGGGAGAACCAGAAACCACGCCGGAGGAAATTCTTGACATGGTGAAGTCATTGGCTAGTCCTCCCCATCGCATTCTGTTGTTCCTTCAACAGAGTAGTGTGGAGTGGTGCTCGTCGTTGTGGTTGGATTCTATTCGTGAAATTGATCCTACATTCAGAAGGACAATAATTGTTGTCTCCAAATTTGATAATCGTCTCAAGGTATGAACTTATGGCTTTAATTGAGTTAATCTCCAATAAGCAAGTTTAAGCATTTTAGAAAAGAGAAAATAATTAATAATATAGATCAGTGGGTGTTATGTGTTTAGTTTATTTTATTAGTGTTCAGTAAATAATGATAGTTGAATTAGTTTAGATTATGATGAGTTATGATTTGTTTTGTTGGTAAATCCTATGAAGTTCGAGTTTATCTTCATCTTATTGAAATTTCGTGTATAAATTCAAAAGTACACAATTAATAAAAATTTTCATGATTTTCCAATTAACAAATTGTTAGCTAGAATAACTTGAAGGTTAAGGTTTACCTCGAAGTAAATCTTATTCTTCTTATTTATCTAAACCAAAATTGAGAATATTAAGAAGATAATGGTTCATGAAATTAATCCACCATTTGCAAATGCTTCCAATGCTCAATCTGTTACATAAGCTCATAACAGTGGATGCTTCCATCATCTATGTTCTAATGGATTCCAAATGAGTCCATGTTTGCCTTCTTTGCTGTTGAGGTTTGCTTTAGTGATGTACAAATAACAAAAGAATCTTGTTTTCATCGTGTGGTGGAAGTGAATGGTTTCTCTTGAAGTAATTATATAAACTACTGAATACTAATTTTAAGGTTCATTTTTGCTAAATAGTATTTTCTTTAAAAAAATATATATCTGGCAAAATAGCAATGTTTAATAGTTATTTTGAGAAATAGCCTTTTTTGAATCACCTCTTGGAGAGATGAGTTCCAGCACTGAACTCGAGTTCTATGTTTTAGTTAAATTCTTCTTTTTCCATGTTTTCAGTGGAGTACTCAACTCATCTCTCCAAGTGGCAAGATTCAAATAAGGCTATATCCCAAAATAACTTTAAAACAATCCCAATTAACAAAATAATTTTAAAATAGTATTATTAAGAAAAAATGGCCCTAATTATAACAGATGCATATAAATATGCAGGAGTTCAGTGACCGGTGGGAGGTGGACCGATATTTGAGTGCAAGTGGTTACTTGGGAGATAACACACGCCCATTTTTTGTGGCCCTACCAAAGGACAAGAGCACCATTTCAAATGATGAATTCCGCCGGCAAATATCTCAGGTGGACTTGGAAGTTCTGCGTCACTTGCGTGATGGTATTAAGGGTGGATTTGATGAGGAAAAGTTCAGGCCTCATATTGGTTTCGGCTGTCTGAGAGATTATTTGGAGTCTGAGCTTCATAAGAGATATAAAGAAGCTGCACCAGCAACTCTAGCTTTGCTTGAGCAGCGCTGCAGTGAAGTTACTACTGAATTGGGGAAAATGGAATCTAAAATTCAGGCCACTTCTGATATTGCTCATCTTAGAAGATCTGCAATGTTGTATGCGGCTTCTATCAGCAATCATGTGGTGAGTAATCACTTTGACAAATTCATGTCAAGTCATATCCTATTCATGATTTGTCTACTTCCACTTAACAACATATGCTTCTGTCGCTAATGTGGCTTACTTAGCTCAAGTAGTCAAGAGTTTTTGAGTTAATTTGATACCCCCCCTCCAACACACACACACACTGACACACACAAAAACCCAAAATAAAATAGCACACGAAAACTCAAAAAGAAAACAAATTTTTTTGGGAAAAGAAATTTTGAATAATTTATTAACCATCCATACCTCTGCAAATATCACCCAATTACTTTGTACTTATTACTACCCTGTAAAAAGTAATCCAGGAAGTATCATGTAAGATTCATTTTCTTAAATTTGTTTAAGTTTTGGATATTTGATTAAAAAATTTATCTATATGTCTATCGTAAAGGGAGCTTTAATTGATGGAGCAGCAGATCCTGCACCAGAGCAATGGGGGAAGACAACAATGGAGGAGCAGTCACAAAGTGGTCTTGGGGGATGGCCTGGAGTTACTGCAGATATAAAGCCTCCCAATGCTACTCTTCGGCTCTATGGAGGAGCTGCTTTTGAAAGGGTGATGCATGAATTTCGGTGTGCTGCTTATTCCATTGAATGCCCCCCAGTGTCAAGGGAGAAGGTGTGTATCCTAGAAGTGCAATATACCTGGGGATTGATGGATTTTGATTCTATGAACTAAATTATTTTGTCCCTTGACAGGTGGCAAATATATTACTTGCCCATGCTGGCCGAGGTGGGGGTAGAGGAGTAACTGAAGCTGCAGCAGAAATTGCCCGTGCTGCTGCCAGATCATGGCTTGCTCCTCTTCTTGACACTGCTTGTGATCGGCTTGCTTTTGTTTTGGGGAATCTCTATGATCTTGCTCTAGAAAGAAATCACAGTCGTGATTCAGAATGTAAGAAGCTATTTACTTCTTTGTTCACATTTCTTTTATGGTTAGTTAATTTTACTTTATCACCAACCCAAAGATTTGGGATTAGAGATTTGATGGATTCGGCCTAGTTTCTTTTTCTTTATTTATGTAACCTCAGAGTGATTTTCTTATTCTTGTTCAGCATATGGTGTCTTAATAGGGAACAAGAAATATGCATAATGTTTTAGTTATGTAAATATATTATGTTTGTGGGAGTTCAGGTTTTGTAATCTGATGTCTGAGTTACATCAACTATTTTTGTTAGTTATGTATTTCTTACCTTGTCTATGCATAGATCCTGAAATGAATATAGGACAGCAACCTTCAATTTCCAAGTGAAAGGAAAAAGGTCCATCTTGGGGAGGGAGTGTGTCTGAATTTTAAGTTCATAGAACTGATCATAAAACCATTGGAATTTGTTTTTCATGCAGATGGGAGGAAATCAGAAAAAATGGATGGCTATGTTGGTTTTCATGCTGCTCTAAGGCATGCTTACAATCGCTTTATGAAGGACCTGGCCAAACAATGCAAGCAACTAGTTCGGCACCACCTTGATTCAGTTACAAGCCCATACTCGCAGGTCTGTTATGAGAACGAATTTCAAGGTGGTTTTGGCTCAAGTGCAACCTCTTTTTACAAGTCAGCTGGTCCGTTTTGTGTTGAGCTAACTGATGGAGGATCAGCAGCTCATGATGAAATTATGAGAGATCAAGAGAACATACCTCCGCAAAGGAATGGACAGCAAACCACACCAGGAAAATGTACAGAAGCTAGAGAAGCTCTCCGAGATAGCCAAATGACTGTGCCTGAGACACCCTCGCCTGATCAGCCATGTGATGCAATACTTGCAGGGGCCAAGAAAGACTTTGGAAATGGCATTGATGTTGGAGTGAGAAAGCGGGTTTCAAGATTGACAGGGAATAGCAGAAATGCTGATCACATGAGAGTTCAAAATGGTGGTGGTCTCTTATTTGGAACTGGTGATGGCGGTTTAAGATCAGGCTCAGCTTACTCAGAAATCTGTTCAACAGCTGCACATCATTTTGCACGGATACGTGAAGTTCTTGTTGAGCGAAGTGTGGCTTCCACATTGAATTCTGGGTTCTTAACCCCTTGGTAAGCATGTTTATCTTTCGACATTAACTTTGCATCCATAAACGCATTTATATTTATGGAAATACCAGAACACATGTTCTAAATTTGTGGCTTGAAGGGATCAGGAATTTATCTTTACAGGTTACCTGAAAGTTCTCTAGTGTTCTTTAGACCATCATAGGCTTGAGGGGATCAAGCTTTCTAAAGGCTTGGTTTTATTTGTTTGGTCAGTTTTATGTTACACATACTTCAGATGACACTACTTTGTCCAAACCATTTCTTTAAATTTGCATAAACTTCTGTTCTCAAATTGCATGCATATCTCATAGATTCACTTGATTTATGTCTGAGGTACACTAGCTCATTTTATGTTAATTTCTATTTCACTTTGCTAGTTCGCTCCTTCAATAATGAGAGATTTCTGGGTTTTTAATTGAGTGGAACATTCTTTTTCAGTTTTACTATAGTTTGTTGTTCTATTTCTTGTGGCCTTTGTCCCTAGCAAAATTCCTGGTTTTAGACTTTAAACGTCTCTGAATTTTTCAGAATCACTTTCTTTTCTCTAATATAAGGAACTGATCATAACAACCTGTTATCTGTTCTGCAATGTGCAGCCGGGATAGGCTTGTGTTGGCACTTGGATTGGATTTGTTTGCTGTGAATGATGAGAGGTTCATGGACATGTTTGTTGCTCCCGGCGCGATTGATGTACTACAGAACGAACGACAGTCTCTTCAGAAGCGTCAAAAGATACTCCAATCTTGCTTGAATGAGTTCAAAAGTGTTGCCCGGGCACTATGATGGAAAATTGTCAAAACCCATTTATTAATGAAACAGTATTATGGCAGGAAGTTCAGAGGTATTCACATCTAGTGAACACACAAAATTCTATACTATGACCCCCCCACCCCCCTACTTTATTGTCTGTAACAACCATTTTCACTTATTTTAGTTGTGAGCCTGTGATTGGAGGGTTGATTCTTTTAAAGGTTGCATGTAAACATACTATGTCCTGTACTTCTCGATTAGTCAAGAGTTGAGGCAAATATGGTTTGTTTTCATTGAGAAAAAATACAAGAAAATTTCTATCTTTTTGCCAATAATCTTTAAATCAAAGAGCATCTATAAAGAAACGATTCAAGGTGAGATTTCATGAATTCAACCTCAGAAAAGAAAAAAGAAGTGGTAGGCGCATATATGAATTCTGTAATCTGTAGTGCTTTTCTTGGACTTCATGAAGCAGCTACTTTCAATAAATGTGTTTTCTTCGGCTTATTTTTTTTTTCCTTACAAATTAAAACATTTTTTTAAAGTACATAGTTGGAGAGATGGTTTGACACGTTTAGCAGCAACTAGCAAGTGGGGATGCTCAACTCTGCTCTGCCGAGTTCAGAGACTCAAGAATATATCAAACATTGCCAGCAGGATTCACCTAACCTAATCCAGTTACATTTGCCACAGCCGACACATCCCATCATGCTAAAAACAATCAATCTAGATGTAGGGACACCAAAAAAAAAAAAAAAAAAAAAATCTTAATTTCGATGAGGTCTAGCCCAAGAGAAATTATACCGTCTTTCAGTGAACTACATTATTTGTCTACTATTTCACTAAAAGACTTTTAATTGTTTAAAATTGTTGAGTCAGTAATTAATTTCTGTTTGAAAAAATTTTCTAACTCAGTAATTTTAAACAAGTGAGTCTCTTTCAGAGGAATGGTAGACTACGTCACTTATCCAGCATAAAGACCTTATAATTTCTCCTAAAACAGGGTCGAGAGCTCAACACATTTGGAGTGGAAAACGATCACTTTAAATATGTCTTTTTATATTTAAATATTACTTAAATAATTTGAAAATGTGCTAAAATATACTTGTACTTCAAAAAAATTTGAAAAAGTAAGAAAATATGAAAAAAAGTGAAGTTTTAAAAAGCTGTACATAAAAGTTTAAACTTTAAAACTGATGCCAAACTCACCCTTAATACTGATCAAGTTAGAAAAACTTGCAAATGATGTAACAATGAATGTAATCAGTGGCACTTTAAGAAGATGATAAATAAATATTTAAATGAATGACGTTAGGAATTCCACAAATTTTACCCTTACAAAGATATATCATTAGTTACAAAAAGTAATTCAAATACGCATTTAATAAAATGTTGTAGTCTACCAATAATATTTATTATCACATCAATTTGTAAAAGTTTACGTAGTAAAATTTATAGTGTCTATAGCATTTTCCTATATAAATCATTTTTTGTAATTGGTGACACATCTAGTTGTAAATCTTATGTATTTAAATTTGTATTATCTCTAACATTACTAAATTTTTTGACCTTTCTTAAAAGTGGTGAAACAATTTACAGCAATCATATATATAAAATAAAAAAAATAAAAGCATATAAAGATATTGTAACTTGTTACATCAATCCTAACTTACCAAATCATTTGCGTTTGGGAGGGGAAAGAGTGAAATATTGGTGTGCTTATACAAAAAAAAGGTAAAAGCAGAATGAATAGTGGGACTGTGGGAGTTGGGTGGGTTTTGGTTGGGTTTGATTTCTTTGCAAAAACTCAAACTTTCTCATCATATTCTCTGATTGGCATTGATGATAATAACTTTTTTGACTTTAAAGACAACAGAGAGGAAACATAAAATAAAGACAAAGACAGCTATAGTAGTATCGCACTTGGGTGTGGGTGTGAAATATTCATTGATTCATGAACCTTGTAACATGGACCTCAAGTCTCAGTGGTCCCCCAAACCCTCCCATCCTCAATGTCCCCAATACAAGTGACCTAGTCCAACAAGATCAAAATATTTACAATAACTATGTTTTTTCTTTTCTTTTTTTACCATAAATTATTGGTCATCAGAATATTCGACTCCGCCGCATATATTTTTTAGGCAAGATATTTTTTTAGCAAACCTCCAACTAGCTAGTTTCTAAGTCAAGGCTCTTTAGCCATCGTGTTGTTATTGTTGCTTCTAGAAAAAATTTGAAGTTTTATATTTAGGTTATAACGTGTTATTGTTTTCTCACATACATTAATACACACGATACGATCAAAAATGTGAACTGGAAGTCGCAACTTTATTTCGTTAAATTCCGGAACGAACAGTTTTATGTTGACCTTAGTTATAATGGGTTTGATAGACTTGAAAGTTGAAATGCTTTTGGAAGCTTCGTGCTACTAACTTATAACTTGTAAGTAACGTTTAAATATTTAAGACCTACATATATATTCGGTAGTTATAATGAGAATGACCAATTTGAACCTTGAACTACTCAGTTCGGAACATTGAAAAGCACTATCGCATATCTTTGGTACGATGGTAACTCCGTAAGTATAAGTATTTATGAGGTGTGGGAGGCAAGAATCGGGGTTTAAATCTCCAGAAGAGAGTTTCACACACATATACACTTAGTTTAGGTTAGAGTCAAATTTTTATCTTATATCAAAAACAAAAAAGAGGAACATTGAAAAGTACCAATTAAGTTACAAAATTATTAATAACATTTTTGTACTTAAGAATTCGTACAAAAATGTGGTATAGCTAACTCTCCTTTGTTAGAAGAACTATGGTTCAACCCTCCCCCCCCCCCCCCCCCCCTCCCCCCTTCCCCTCCATGGGTTTCAATTAATTCAATTGGTAAAATCTATTATTGTAGAATAAATATTAAAAATAAAAATCTAGAATTTGAATCTTACTTACATCAAAAATCAATTAGTTTAGAGTCAAATTTTTATCTTATATCAAAAACAAAAAAGAGGAACATTGAAAAGTACCAATTAAGTTACAAAATTATTAATAACATTTTTGTACTTAAGAATTCGTACAAAAATGTGGTATAGCTAACTCTCCTTTGTTAGAAGAACTATGGTTCAACCCTCCCCCCCCTCCCCCCTTCCCCTCCATGGGTTTCAATTAATTCAATTGGTAAAATCTATTATTGTAGAATAAATATTAAAAATAAAAATCTAGAATTTGAATCTTACTTACATCAAAAATCAATTAGTGTCATTGCTTAATAATAAAGAGCAATTATTATGAATTATACACCATAGATTTAAAATTCTATTATATCTAAAAAAAAAATTGTACTATTGAATCAATAAAAAAGTATTTGGTATGATAATGATTAACAAAGAAATACTCTCTCAATCCTATAATATATAATTACCTTAACTTTTTCAAAGTGTAAATTAATTTTAAACCATATATTTCAAGGCTAGATTCAAATTAAACCTTATAGCTTGATAGTTTCAAATCAAACTCTAGAATTTTAGAATGGTCTAAACTTTAATTTTGAGGTGACATTTTCTTTTCAGGTTTAATTGAAAGTTTAAATTGACACTATTAAAAATCTAGGGTTTGATTTGGTTTCTAAAAATAGGGTTATAATGTAAATTATCTTTTTCCTTTACATTATGCTATCTCTTAATCTATGTCCACTACAAAATAAAAGCATTACTTTTCTATAATATCCTTTTTTGTTGTAAAGAATGCATGTTTTCTTATTAATAACTAAAATCAAATAAATTTATAAATTCTAGTAACTTTTTGAAATGTTCACTTTTCTCTAAAATTTGTGTATTTGACAATTAACTAATAATGGAGCAACTGAGCATGATTTCCCCCTTGTTCGGCTAAGGCTCCGTTTGGTTTGGGTGAAAATGATTTCAGGAAATCATTTTCACCCAGACCCCAGTGTTTGGAAGGCAAGTGAAAATAGCATTTTCCGGAAAATAAGCTTTAGTTGACCAGAATTTTCACCTTTGACCCGGAAGTGATTTTACGGTTTTAATTTCCCTTCAAATCACTTCCAGAAAAGAGAGAACCAGAGGAAGAACGAAGAACCAGGGGAAGAACGAACCACCAGCGAGAGAGAGAGAGAGCGAGAGAGAGAACGAACCAACCCGAGCTCTGATCCACCACCACAGCCCATCGCCGGCGTCCACGATCTTCGACTTTGCCGGCGCCACGAACGAACAAACCCACGAACCCACGATCTTCGACTTCGCCGGCGGCGCGAACCCACGATCTTCGACTTCGCCTTCGCGCCACGAACTGATCTTCGACTTCACCGACGAACCCAGAGCCCAGCTCACCACCGAAGACCGACCCACCAAAGATCGCACCCCACCGACGAACCCACGAGGCTTCGACCTTCGACCTTCGACCTTCGAACCATTGCCTTCGACGACCCAGACCCAGACCTTCGAACCATTGCCTTCGAACCATCGCTCTCTCTTCCTCGATCTCGTCGATGACTCCTTTTTTTTTTTTTTTTTTTTTTTTTAAGTTTGATTGTTGTTGTTGTTGTTGTGGTGGTGTTGTTGTTGCCGGAATTTTTTGTTGTTGTTGCCGGAATTTGTTGTTGAATGGTAGGAAAATAGCATTTTCCTAATACAACCAAACACATAAAAATATTTTCCACAGCAATTTTCCTAATACACCCAAACACTTAAAAATATTTTCCTTTTCCGGAAAATAGCATTTCCGGAAAATAGGTATTTTCCAGAAAATATTTTACGGGAACCAAACGGAGCCTAAGTTCATTTTATAATAATAATAATAATAATAAGTAAAGATATATCTTATAAATGAAGGCAAAAGGGAGGGTGAATCCATCACTAGAGCCTAGGGAAGAGATCCGATCAAGAAGAGAAGAGATATATCTAAGGACCCATCCCACTTAAAGTGAGCAGCCTAGCAAGCAAGGTTGTGGGCTAACCAATTAATGTTCTTGTTTACAAAACAAAAATCCCAACAAGATAGTAAGTTTAGAGAAGCATATAAAATAGGCAAAAAAAAAAAAAAAACAAAATACAGAGGATTGACTGAAGGATTCTAGAGATCTTCAATGACACTAATAAGGAGTGAGCAGCCTAGCGAGCAAAATTGTGGGTTAACCGATTAATGTTCTTGTTTACAAAACAAAAATCCCAACAGGATAGTGAGTTTAGAGAAGCATATACAATAGGCAAAAAAGAATAATAAATTGAGTAAAGGATTCTGGAAATCTTCAATCATATTGATAGAGTCTCCTTCAAAAACAATAAAAAGTGAGATGATAATGATGGATTGCGAATTTGAGGGCAGCATGGACTTCACCAAATTAAAGAGGGTTCAATTTCTTGGAAGGGCTATCTCTCTGTATGGAAACATTATTTAAAGAAGCATTGTGGTGCAAATTTTAACATAGATCATGTGATTGCAACCTTTTCTTCCATCACACCAAAGAAATGTTAATAAAAAATAAAAAAAAAATCACTCAATATTCCAAGTAGTACTGATGTCGTTGTTGATACTATGATAGTTACTGCCTTCTACCTAATGCGCGGTTCAAACTATCTCAATTTCCACATTAAAAAAACTTAATATTTGTACTGTGGTACTTCTTCTTCTAAAGGAACCTATTATTAATAAATCTACATCAGCATGATTACTGTTTTAATTATGGGTATAACATATTAACACAATTTCCTGATAGGCGGGTTTATTATATTCAGAACAGAATCAATTTTTTTCAAAGCAAATTTAAGTGAGGGAAGCACATTTATAGTTGGCAGGAGTTTCAATTTTCATGGGAGTGAAGCATTTAGTTGCACACTTTCATGCAAGATTTCTCAATACAATATAATATTTTCTTCACATTAATATTATACAAATATATAATTGTTGATATCACTTATTGTGATTCGAGTTTTATTATTTTTATTAGGGTTTACCACATGACATATATCATGCACTAGTCATGATAAATCATGGAAGATGCCATGTCCCTTTACTTGTTTTTGTGATAGTCATTGTTGAGAGCAACTAAAGGAAGCAAGGGTAGGGCCATCCAGCTTTGTCTATAAGAAACAATAATTTATCCAAGTCTAAACACACAATTTTCCCTCGCTCACAGATAAATCAAAGATTTCGGCTCTTCTATCCAAGAGGGACACCAAGTCAAGGTCTTCAATCTTTCTCTATCAGAATGTTCGAGTCAGGACAACTGACTCACCCACCAAGAAACTGTCTACATTGCTTGTGTGTTTGTATTGTGTTTTTTAAGGGCTCAATATATATCCCTAATTCTGTAGATCCTGTTACGATGCATCATCATGATTCTTTGAGATTTCCATGATGGAAAATCAAACCGAATCCCGCTTCCCTCATGCAGTAATGCTTTGCTATGGACCAAATAAATCCTTTATGTATATTGACATTAAGTGTGTGTTTAACTGTTAGTTTATTTCTTAAAAAAAAAAAAGAAAAAAAAAGAATCAGCAAATTTATATATGACACACGCATTTATGCTTGAGCATATATACATGGTATTTTAGATAAATTTGAAAAATATGGTCTGACGTAGTTTGTCCGAAGAACTTAGGGCCTCGACTAGTTAAGTGCCCTTGAGCTTCGCAAAATGCCTTTAGATCAATTAATTGATGATTGCAATTTTGGGTCTCACCTGTTGGAGTATACTAGAATGGGCATGGCCAAATGTAGACATGGCAAAACGGGCGGGTCGGGTCGGGTTCGGGTCGGGTCAATCGGGTTGCGGGTCGGGTCGGGTCGGGTTGACCCGTATTTTTCACATGAAATTTTTTATTTTTTATTTTTATAAAGAAAACAACATGTATCTATCATTTGGAAAGTTATGCAACAAATTACTTGATGTAAAATGCATTATTTTGAATTCACCACTTATATCAAGCATGAACTCAATTAAACTTATTAATACTTATTCAATAATTTTAAAATTATACAAATTATAACATTACTATTTTAAACAAAATAATACAAAGATAAGTAAAACAAATACACAAGTTTTATTTCTACACATTATCAACATTTCAAAATATAAAACAAAATTACAAATGACTTATTGGATAACTCATTTGATAAAAAATAAAAACATATAAGAAATTTACAATCTTAAAAATTAATTTTATAATCTATTATCAATTGTAGTTGACACATTATTGCAATTTGAGATATACTTTAAAATTTGATTGCTTACTTATTTATACATGGTCTCTTTTATGAATATCATATTATTGTTAAACAACACACACTCTAAGAAATATCATAATTTATTTTGAAAAGCCGTTTATTTTAGACATAAATTATTAAAAAATAGATCTAAGTATTCATAATTTATGCTAATTTGATACTTTCGTTTCACTATTTTCACACTTGTGAATGTTTCTCACATGTCTACAATTTTAAATCTATGTTTTTAACTCTACTGTAACTAGATTATCTTGGCATGTACTTTGCTATTTGATATTTAAAAATATTTACTCATTACAGAATGTTCAACCATTTATCTTTTAATTAATTTGCATGTAGTTATGTAAATGTATCAATTGTTTCCTTAAAGTTCACAATAAACAATTAAACCAATATTGTCTTAGTTTTACTATTTTTTTTTACCAAAAAAAAAAAGGTTTTAAAAAAATGGTTCGGGTTCGGTTCAGGTCGCGGGTCGGGTCGGGTTGACCCGCAAAAAACACGGGTCGGGTCACGGGTCAACCCGTTTTTACTTCGGGTCAAAAAAATCAGGTTCGGGTCGGGTATTTTTCGGGTCGGGTCGAGTCGGGTCAGAAAATTCTGACCCGTTTTGCCATGTCTAGCCAAATGGTTGGTCCAACCCTTACTGTAACCCGACCCCCCTCCTCATATAGGGGTAGAACCCACCCTCATATGATATATATATATATATATATATCCGTTGCACCATATACCTTCTCCCCCACGCCACCCCAATTCCTAAAAAAAACATACAAATACAAATAATTATAAGAGAAAAAATGGTACAATTAATATATGCACTACAAGTGACTACCTTACAATATTAAGGGTTTTTTTTTTTTTTTCCTCAAAACATAAAGTCATATTAGGCTATGGGGTGGTCCGCCTTCTTGTCCTAAACCGCTAGAATCTCAATATGAGATTAGGAGCAGCTTGATGCATTTGGTGGCCTTACACAAAAACTAAATTGAGGCTTTATATATATATAAATATATATATTTAAATATGATTGTTTAATTTTTTTTTTAAGTTACTTAAATTCTTTTTTCTTGTTTTAGATGCAAAATTGCTAATTAATCATGTAGATTTTTTTTTTTTTTTTTTTTTTAGAAAGTTGATAGATACAAAAAAATTTGACAAAACTTTTCACACTTGTCGATGTGATCAATTGATGCTAGTAAGTAAATATATGATGTTAGTGGTGGACATAGATGAGAACTAATAAAAATTTTCCAACTCAACTATTATGAAAAATGTTGTGAATTTTTTTTTAGATTGCTTTTATTTTTTTGTTAGAAGTGCTACATTCACAACATTTTCATAACAAATCCTAAGTGTTAAGTTGTTAATAATTTTAATTTGAACCCACTACTGAAATTACTATTTTGCCCACCAATATCAGCTAATAACAACATACTACTTAAGATTTGTGTATTACTCTTTTTTTTATAAGTACTACTACATTCACAATATTTTTAAAACAAATCCTAGGTGTTTAGTTGTTACTAGTTCTAATTTAAATCCACCACTAAAATTAATTTTTTTTACCAATAACAGCCAATAACAACTTACCACTTAAGATTTATTGTGAAAAATGTTGTGGACATAACATCTCTCTCTCTCTCTCTCTCTCTCTCTAGTGTTTTTCATTTGATAAAAAATATTATTTTATTTATTGGCTAATATTTGGGTTTAATAAATACTATTACAATTAAAGAAAGAACTCTATCGGTTAAAATTTAAAAGCCTTTTTTCTACTTGGGGGTTTAGGTGACCACCTCATTCACTTATATTATTGAGTTGCCTTGAAGATAGTAGATGCACTAATTTAAAATGAATTGCACATGACATAGATCGGTCATGTTAAACTGCATTTTCCAAATCATCTCTATGGCCCAAAATATAAAATAAAATCTTATGAAGGATTAAGTGGACAAGGTCTGAAAAATCTATCCCATTGTCATTCTTGAAATTGATTTTTTTTTTTCTATAAAAGTGAGAATTTGAATTTAGATTCTTTCCGCAAGGAGAATCAGACAATTTGGCAATCTTCCTAAGTCACAAAGCTCTTGAACTACTTTCAATCAATTAATCCAACTGTTAATTCCTTAAATTATAGCAATTAAGAACGTATAATTTACCCATTAATAACTATCTTAATTAGAAGTTAGAAGTTAGAACCCTGCCCCATAATTAGACCTACAACAAGTTGAAATTGTTGAAGACTTTTTTATTTTTTGGGTTAAAAATTTAAGTGTGTGGCCCTCATAGAGTAATATACTTATATGTACTTGTTTTCCCATTAATATCTCTCAAGTTAGAACCCTCCTCTATAATTAGACCTACAATAAATTGAAATTTTTGTGAGACATTTTTTAAAGTCAATGAATTTGGCCCAATTAATGTTAAATTGATTACTCAATTATTATGTTATTACTGCGTCATATATAGGATATAAATAACCATTCACAAGTGAATTTTATTCTAGCCTTAAAAAAAAAAAAAAAAATAGAAAACGTATTTTGGAATTACGAATTGGCCGGATTTGTAGAAAAAACACGTGCCTAACATAAGCTTAGACCTGCTGTGACGGTGAGATAATAATAAGACTAAGGTTGGCGGACCCTACAAAGTCAGCAAAATCAAACTAAGATTCTTACACAAAAATGGTCACCCATCTACAGCATATAAATAAAATAAAAACCTACCAGAAAAAAAAATAAAAAATAAAAATGCCACCTCATATTTGCATTTGTTTAAGACTTTAGTCAAGCTAGCCGGCCAACCTGAGAGACTAACTACTTTTATTATTGTTTCTATTATTAACTACTATTATCTACGTTCCTATGCTTTACTGTCGGATTATTGATCATAGGGTGTCGACCAATTGACACGAATGCCATACCAATGTCTTTGAAATTCCAGCATTTTTTTGTAAGCACATATGGGATTTGCTTTTGGGATAATTCTTTCGATAGTTTAGCAAACGAGATTTGAATAGTGCATGTTTTCGTTGAAAGCGTTTAAATTTGCTAGTCATTTAAATTTTGAATGTTTTCGTGTGAAGCGTTAAAATGTGTTAATAGACTCTTTGTGGCTTTTTCTTGCTTTAGATAAAGTTTGTGGCAGCCATTAATGTAGCTTTTTCTTGTTTACTAGTTAACTTAACAGGCTTGAATATATATATATATATATATATATATATATATATATATATATATATATATAAAATAAAGCATGGTGCCCAAAGCTTTATTAAGTGCAAATTTATTTAACTGGTAGCTCCCATCCCGAGGAAAATGAAATATCATGTTACCCTAAAAGCAATTCACGACCTTATTTAAGCAATTTTTTATACTAAGAAAAGAATATAAAAAAAAGTTATTGCACAATGTTGATCTAATTGAAGTGGAGTTTTAGAAGTAATGACTACGATATGATCCTATCCTGTTGTGTTTTGGGATGAACAATTGCTTTTATGACTCAAATGTGCACATTTGCGCTTTGACAATGGACCATATGAGATTAGAAGGGCCATTATTCAGTCTCATTTAGTCTGGATTATGGGAAAAGTTACTTGGACTAGACTAGGTCATATTTATTATTTTTCAACAGTTTTTTTTTCTTTTTGTCCTTTTCTTTTTCCTTCTTTATTTTTAATGATAACATTTTTAAAGGAAATTTTAATAATAACATTTTGACAATTTCTTTATCCTGCTTTCTCGAGATCCAAAAAGGGGATAAAAAATAAAAGAAATGTGGAAAAGGAAAATCATGAAGCTCAATCGCCAAGATTTTGCTAGTAATTGCATGATCATGATCCTGTGGCCTTGTTGGCCTTGTTGATTGAGCTTAATTTCGTCCCCCTTTTTTAAATGATCACCTTTTTCATCTTTGTATTATTGTACAACAAAATTAGATAAGTTAATGAAATTGAGTTCATCAAATTATCCAAACACAATTTTTGTTTTTCAATTTTTTAAGCTTATATAGTATTATATGGTTTTTTAAAGCTTCAAATTTTTTGATACAATTGCACCGTAATCATATTCTACAAATAAACATTTTCAGTAAATATTCTGCATGACCAAATTGTTCAGTTAGTTCATTTGGCTTGAGTATAAATTTTTTTTTAGAAGAGCTAAGTAGTTTAATTTATAGCGTTCACTTTATAATGATTGTTCTTATTATTATTGAGCTAAAATATTAATTAGTTTTTGGCATAAGTAAGTTTCGTACCCTAAATCTCTTATTTAACAACAAGCAACTTTATCTATCTAATTTGAACTCACAAAATTTTTTTTCTCAAATATAATTTAATTATTTTTGATCAATTTATAAAACAATATAATAAACTTATTTATCTAAACACAGACTAATATCCAAGACGAAAACACAACAAATTTGACAGAGAGATTAACAAAACAACCATAGGGCATAGGCCGCCTATGTAACAACGAAAGGATATCAAGGTTCCTTTCAGCCAAAAAATAAAAAAATAAAACAGATTGGGATAAACAAGGTTCCAGTAAAGGGAAAAAGACAATTAATGAGTGTTTGACATTGGGACATTAAAGTTTGGAGCCAAAGAGGAGAGAAGAAACCAGAGAGAGAGAGAGAGAGTCATCTTCTCATGCAATTGCGTCAATGATATGTAATGTAACATAAGACTAGTGTATTGCTGTCATGTGCTCATTGCTACCCATCTTTTCACAAACCTACTCATTCCCCACTTTGATTTTTTCATTTTGCTTTTTTTTCTGATTTAGCTAATTTCCTGTCCAAAATTATCATGCTGATTGAATATGAGTGCAATGATAATTTTTCTTAAGATGCCCTTTGTCACCCAAAACCCAATGATTGAAAAAAAAAAAACCCAAAATTTCTTTGCATATTCTTTTTTATAGGACAACTTTTATTTACTGCTAACTTATTTATTTAAATTCTGTCTATTTAATTTTTTTTAAAAAACTTATTTTGCTTAAAAGGTGAATTAAAAAGTGGCTTTAATTCTATATATAAAAAAAATGGCTTTAAACAAATAAAGTAACTTATTTCCTTAAATACACTTTTTGTTTGTTTATTTCTCTTTTTTAAGCCTCAACCCCATAGTCATACTTAATTACTTATGCACAAAGGTTTGGCTCTTGTTAAAAAGAGAGTGATAGTACTTGATTATCCGACTTTCTTAATTGGATTTTACTAATGTGTGCCCTTAGGGCACACATTAATTTCCATTTTTGGAAAAAATTTCCTCGAAAATTGAAAAAGTAATGACAGCTTTTTCAATTTCCGAAAAAATGTTTCCAAAAATAGAAAGGTTAATGTGTGCCCTAAGAGCACACATTAATCGGACCCTTCTTAATTTACTTCATAAGAGTTTTATAACTCAATTAGTATATTTTGATATTTTTAATAGAAACGTTTAAAGTTTAAATCTCAGTCCTTCATTAATATACCTATTAAATAACTTTTTAAAATTTTAGGGGAGAGGTTTTTGATAAGGGTAAATAAGAAGGATCAAACCCCACAAAGGAGGCAGTGTGCAAACAGACCAGAAGCTCATTAATTGTACCTCTTTTTGAGTTTCTTACTCGCTCATAAATTCAATAGTACGACTTAAGCTAATAAAACCATCGTTTACATGGTTGATGGAGTATGTTAGGGACTCCACAATGCAAACAATAATGATTATGGTTATGACCCATTGCATTTGCATTTGGTCCCCCACCCTTCTCTCTCTCCAATAGAAATAAGAATTTGATTCTCTCTCCTTTATTGCTTTTTTTTTTTTTCTGAAAATATAAGTGTGATCAAAATTAAGAACCACTCACTATATAATGTGGATACGGAACAACATATTAAGAAATGTATTAGAGAATGAGAATTAGAATCTGACTACTGCTCTTGCTGGTAGTATAACACAACTTTGGAACCGAACTTATTCACATATAAATGATTAGCATAAAAAATACTAATTATCTAGTGGCTAATGCATTAACTCACTATGAAATTAATTTATATTTTCTTATGCCATTTCTCATGCTTCTAATTCTAACATCACAAATGGAATCACTGAAGTGATGTTTTAAAGTTTTATTATACGCAAAAAGAAGGTACTTTAATCACAGAACTCCAACTCTCTCTCTCTCTCTCTCTCTCTCTCTCTTCTAATTTATGGTTATTTATCTTATCTGCCCACAAAATGATACCTTCTTGATAATCCTACTCTTTGAAATTTGAATCGTTGTTAAAAAAAATTGATGATGATGGGAAGCATTATATGAAGGTGTTTTAGAATTGAGCGGGTAAAAAGAAAATTGGTGTCACTTCACGTATAAATTTTCTCTAAAATTGTGTTACATGACAGTTTAAGAAAAATATTAAAAAAAAAAAAATCATTCCCTAAACCACAATTAAGGAATAAAAAAGGAAAATTAGTGGTTCAAACAATTCACTAACAAAAACGGAAGCTTAAAGTTTGCTGCTTGATGGGTCTGCTGCGCACTATAGATTTGACCAAATTTTACATGATGAGTCTTGACTTTTATTAATGCTCATAATATTAGTGAGGTAGTAAGGTTCTCTGTTTCTTCCTATCACTGTACTTGGTCACACTCCAATACTAATGGAAGCAACTTCTCAACCACTTTGATCCTCATCTTATTTGTGAGTGAAACACACGCGCACAAAAAATGTACAAAATTCATAAATGGACGGGTGTTGTGTATCAAAATCAAATGCTATTTTCATCATCTTCAATCCCATCACACACATACACATTACTCTTAACAACACACAAGAGTCTCTTCAGTCAGGGCACTGAAGTCAATGCTAGTTGTGTCTGTGTGTGTATATACACACACATAAAAAGAGACGTATTATTTGATAAATTTGCCGCTGGTGGCACAGATGCTGCTGATGGCCAAAAAATTCCAAATTCAACCAATACCCTTTTTTTTTTTTTTTTTTTTTTTTTATTATTATTATCAAATTCCAAGAAACCGTTGGGCATTTTCTCTCTGACCAATCAACTCCAACACCTACCTAAAAAGACAATGCAATTTCAAGAGAGAGAGAGAGAGAGAGACTACATAGAAACTAATAAGTCCTCTTAAAGACTCTAGAAAGACAAACAAAAGCACGTCAAAACAAAAACATAGCACATAAGCATTCCCTTCCTCCATCAAACCTTGTTTTTCACTCTTTCATCTCTTGTTCTCCACCCAAATTAATCACTCTCTCTCTCTCTTGGTGGTGTTGGAGACAGAAAGACCCATCAATGGAAAACACCTCAAAACCCCAAGATAGAGAGAACCCATCTCCCACAAACTCCCCAACTAGCAATGTAAGCAATGGGTTCCAAAATCAAAATCCCACACCACCTCTCACACCTAAACCTATCCCCAGATCTGACTCTAACCCTTACCCAACAACCTTTGTACAAGCTGACACATCAAACTTCAAACAAGTTGTCCAAATGCTCACAGGCTCATCAGACACCACCTCAACCAAACAGTCTTCAAAAGATCCACCACCACAATCATCATCATCATCATCATCATCAAAAAACCACCATCACCACCATAGCATACCACCCATCAGAACTCCACAAAAGAAACAACAAGGCTTCAAACTCTATGAGAGAAGGAACAACCTCAAAAACAGCCTCATGATCAACACTTTGATACCTAATTTTGCTCATCAGACAGCTGGGTTCTCGCCACGTAATAAGCCTGAGATTCTGTCTCCAAGTCTGCTTGACTTTCCTTCACTTGCTCTTAGCCCTGTTACCCCATTAAATGGTGAAGACCCTTTTGACAAATCCTCCTCACCTTCTCTTGGGAGCTCGTCAGAGGAAGAGAAAGCCATCGCTGAGAAAAAGTTTTACTTGCATCCATCACCGATCACGACTCCAAGAGACGCTGAGCCACAGCTTTTGCCTTTGTTTCCTCTTACTTCACCAAGAGTTTCAGGGTCTTCTTCCTGAAGAAAGTTCATTTTCTTGTATTAATTTGTGGGTTTTGGAATTGGATGCATGGTTCTCAATCACAACTAGACATCTTGCTTTTTAATTGTACAATTTGATCTCTCTTCCATAGAAAGGTAAAGACGCTTTTTTTTCTTCTTCTTTTTTTCTTTTTTTCTTTTTGTTTTGGAAATTTTATGCCTATATTATCATAATTAAGAACCATCAACATGAGATAGATTTTGCTCGGGTCAATTGCCTTTTTTGGGTTTAAGTCTTCTGTCTCTCTCTTCATATAATTCCATGGATGAGTTTCGAGTCTGCCTTTTTTTTCTTTTTTTGGTGAAGAACTACGTAATATTTATTTTTTTGATTTGATAATTCGATAATTGTGGAATTTAGTTAGAAATATCAGGAAGTGTCAATTGAGTTGAGCTATAAAGAAGTTAGCAAAAAAAATTTACAAACAATTACAAAGTAGCAATTCATGTATATTTTCTACTTTGGTTATGTTCAGTCAACAGCAAGACATTTATCTGCTAAACAGGTATAGCTGTTCTGAAGTTGAACCTTTGTATACATATATATGAACGGTAAATATGAATTCCATTTTTCCCACTACCATTATTTTAACACTTAAAAATTTAAAATTGTTTTCAGAATGTTTATGTGAGGACTTGTTCTAAGTTAGAAGATCCTAGGGGGTGGAGAACTTGGAAAGTTCATGTGACATTTATTGGCAAAGGCAAAGACTGTTTAAGAAAGAAGGATATACTATGAAATTTTTGTATGTACTGAAAGTTTGGTGCTTTGAATATCGTAGTCAACTTGTGAAGGGGTTATGGCCCTTCTGGGTCCCTTTCACTCGAGCTATTATCACCAAAGGCAAATTTGAATGTTCTACTTGATGACACAGTCATACCATGCATTTGATCCTTTCCAATTTTCGCATTATGCAAAACACTGGTCCTAATAACTCAACCAATTAGTCCATTTCTACCTAAAGGCGTTCTTAGAGTTCCCCAAGAAAGATTTTCTGTTTGAAAATGACTTTATCCATTTATATAATTATGTAAAGACTCAAATTTATCAGGCCAACAAAATACTAGTGGTGGCTTTTTAAACTTCTTTAATTCTTGGGCGTGGCAAAATAAAATCCTCTTCCTTTTGAATGGAGGGGTTTTAGAATTTTTTAGTGGCCAACAATGACGGGTTGTATGGACAATTCAGTATAACTTGACCATTGATCTTACAAATCAAGGTGTCTATAGGTTGAGATAGATGAGGAAGAAAAGGAGCATGCTAGATTGAAGCAGATACATAAATCTATAAACTTGAACATTTTTCTCATGCAGATACAAAAGATTCTTCTATCAATTGCTATATTAAAAAAATTATAATTAAACTCGTGCAAATTCTTTTTCCTTTTTACAAATATTTTTTTGTAAGAGGAAATTGTTATCATAGGAGACCAGCTAAAGTAAATGGGAACACAATAAAGGTTAAAAACAAAGGGAGGAGAAAGTTGGACTTTGTGATTATGATGATTGAAAAAGAAGAAAAGGAGAGAGTATTATCAAGTTGAAAAAAATAAAAGCGGAGAAACTGTGAAGACTTTTTCTTTTCCTTCGTAATCTCAAGTTGTCTTTGTATCTGGACACAGGGCCCAATAATTAGTGGGGCCAAAAGTAACTGCCAAGATATATATGTATATATATATATATATATATTTTTATGCAAGTTGTATGTTTTATGTTTTATTTAACAACTTCTAAGCCAAATGCTTGCCTTCTACTTCTACATACTCTCAATCTTGGAATTTATGTGGAAATTGTCCCTACTCTCTCTCCTACTATTTACCTTTTAAAAAGATTATATGCAATCCTGTTATGACTGTGTAATATTAATTCTGATGAGCATTGGCCTAAGTATTAGTTACCAATGATGACTAAGGCCCAGTTACAAGGTAGCCATTGATAAGAGAGATCATGGGACGTTGTTTAAGAGTTGCCTCAACGGTTACAAACGTGGGACAAATGGCAAAATAAAGAAGACAGAGAAAGGACATGTGGGGGTAGAGATAGAAATAACTGCCCAGTTCTAAGATATAAATAAAGGCCTTGTTCAACAAATGACGCCACAAACCTCACGAACAAATCAGAGAACTTATTTCTGAGCACATAACAACGACCATAGTATAGGATACGTAAGTTTATGTCTTAATACTTATATTTGTGAATATTTTTAAGTTTGATGTGATATGTACATGTTGTACATGTTGGTCGCAATTTGATCAGTATGAACTTCCATTTCGATGCAATTTAGTGTTTTAGGATTGAATCAACTGAATTCCTATGATATGAGATTCAGGATTATTTGCCTTAGTTTTAGTTCAATCGAGATGATTTACTTCGAGCTCTTTGATTTCAAGATGATGTAAACTGCTTAAGTCAATTACGTAACTCAGTCATTTAAATATGGGTTATGCTAACGAGTGCCCTTAGGGCACTCATTAATAATCCATTTTAGGAAAGTTTTGATACCACTTTTATGGGAAATGAAAAATGCAGTCAAAATATTAATTATTTTTTTTCATTTCCCATAAAAACTTTCTTTAAGTGGATTATTAACCAGTACCCTAAGGGCACTCGTTAGCATTTCCCTTTAAATATTTCTCATTCCCTTTAATTGTTAATTTGTGTGTATTTCAAAAGTCCTATTAAGTTAGGCATTTCCAGACCCTAGACTCTAGTCTTTGAGGTCAGATTACATTTCGAGCTAGTAATAATATCTTGAGAACCATCTCGAGGTAATAACAATCCGTCCACAATCATTTTGAGTAACCTGAAAAGGTAATTAACAAACCAAGATTAATCGAAAATTGGTTTTAGTTTAAACAGTCTATACCTTAGATTTTTCGAGTAAATTTCAACCATTTAATTCTATTAACCAATTCGGCACAAAAAATATTATTTTCTTTAAAGATAATTAAATTCAACTATGTGACTTATTGATCAATTCAATTATATGGTTAAATTTAATTGAGAACTTTTTTATAAAATTAAAAAAAAAAAAAAAAAAAAAAAAAAAAAAAAAAGTAGTTAAAAACCGTATCTAAGCTTTGTCCAAAACATAACAGAAGTTTAAAACCTATTCTTACTGTCAAGTCATAATCTGATCCCCATAGATTTTTATCTACAATTGAAGCAGCTTGAAGGGTTCATTTTCAAAGTTGAGATCGTTTTCAAACAACAGTAGTAACCTCTCTCTCAAATTGGAAATTGATGCACGTTTTGAAGGCAGAGTGAGTATATTAACTAATTAACATTGTGTTAGTTTTCTTCTTTACCCTGAATCTCTGATGTAAGGCTTTTAGTTTAGTGATCAAGAAATTAATTGTACTGTTATTAGTCATTTCTTCACGGGCTTAAGGAATACTAAACAGATAGTTGTCATTCAATTGACAGTAAATCATGAGGTCGAGTAACATTGATAATTTTGCACAATGAAAGGCATCTGGCCCTTTTGGTTTTAAGGAATTGAAAATTTTATTTTGACATTGACAATCAAATGACCTTGATTTGTGCTGATCAACCTCCTCCACTAAATATGAATTACATGCTCACTGTGGTTTTTGAGGACCTATTTTCTTCACAAATATTATTGGTTTTGAGTAAAACCGGAATAGATGAACACGATAGCAATATTACATGCATTCAACTTTGTAAATGATATTAAGTAATGAAAGCGGGGGAAGAAAAAAGAAAAACGTAAGAAATTATCTATGACTGCTTTCACATCAATGATTTTTTCTCTCTCTTTGGAAATAACAATAAGATTTTTATTATTATTTTTTGAGAGGAAACAATAAGATTTAAAGTTTAAACCATCCCATCCACTCCATAATAATTTCATCGTGCTACCAAGGAACCATAACACCCGTATATATACATCATTCTTCAACATTACAATTTGAGGATACATATGGACTTCCCAACGCAAATTTTCAATTTTTTCCTTTTTTTTTTTAATAATTTGATGGTATAACGAGAGAAGACGAGAATTTGAATCATGATTCTCCTAATAAAAGAGAATTTTTATCATTTACTATCCAAGCGCAAGTGCAAGCTCAAATTTAAAATTTATTTATTTATTTAAATTTGATAGTACAATGGAGAAGGGGAAATTAAATCATGATTCTCCTAATAAAAAAGAGAAGGTTTTGCCACTAACAACAAGTTTTTTAAAAAAAAAATTATAACTAGATAGTTGGATTGGAGGATTTGGACTCTAAATATCTAGGTTGGAAACACTAAAAAGTAGAGGTACAAGGTAAGCCACTAAACTCTTGGCGACAACACGATCTCTTAATTGAGAATGTATTTTGTATACCAGATATATGCATCTTCTATCGCACAAGCTCACTACTATGCGAGACTCACATTTTGTGTAAGAGAAGATACATATTATCTAATACGTGAGATAATTATTGCTCTTAATTCTCAGCACAATTATTATATTAACGGATCCTAAGTTATTCCTATTGTGCTTAACAAAAACATACAACTGAATAACTTTCAATCCTTATATGTAATTACAAGTTGCTGATAAGTTAAAAACACTTTTCATTAGGGGTGGCAAAATTGGACACAACCCACGAATCCGACACGACACGACACGACACGAAATTAGTAGGTTATGAGTTGAGACTTAATAGGTTCGTGTCATATTCGAGTTGACACGGCTAACCCGTTTAATAAACGGGTTAGGTTAGTGTCCATCACTTGAAATATGTTTGACCTGTTTAATTAAATGACATTTTACCAATATACCCTTCAAACCCTAGATATATACTTATTAGTTGTTGTGGTTTATTTTCTTTGACATATTATGATTGATTACTTGTGATATTGAGATATGCTTTAATTTTGAATGATTATTAGTGATGCAATTACTTGTTGGTTTTGAATTTTATGTTAAAATATTTATTTGTTTGGTTTTTCATAATTCATATCAATTTGGTTAATACTAAAATTAGTTTTTTTTTTTTTTTTTCATTTTGATAAAATCTAATAAACAAGTCGACACGACTAACCCGTTTAATAAATGGATTGTGTTAGGGTTGGGGAATCCTGACCCATTTAATAAATATGTCGGGTTAGGGTTGACTCATACAGTCGAATATTCATGAGTCAACACGATACGAACACAACTCGTAAACATGAATTACCACCCCTACTTTTCATGATATTGTAAATAGATATTTTGAATTCAAAATAACACTTAAAGAGTGATTTTAAAATATTAATTTGCATTAATGAATAAGTAGAATTCAGTGTGTTTAAATATTTAAAAAGAACGAAATCTTGTCGTCGAATAAGAGATCTAGGATCCGCCTATGCCAAGAACCAGTTGATGTTTTGGCCTAATAATAAAGATCAATTATTATGGAGTAGAACCATAGGTTTGAAATATTATTGTATTGATAAAAATAAATAAATAAAAAGAGAATGAAATCTTCTAATTTGCTCTCATTGAAATGTCTTTGACTCAATAGTTATTGTTTGGGATCTTTTGTTGATATGCCATTTATCGGAATTTGATTGGGCTACTTTGTTGACTTGGGTTTAGCCGAATCCACTACTCACATATACACAAATAATGAAGAAGGCTAACTGTGCTTCATAGGATCCGCTTATTTTGTTGAAACTGAAAACTTTTTACTGAAAGTACTGTAAATAAAAATAAAAGTTAGTTGAAATAGTATAGTGAGACCCAAGAATAGTACCAAAAAGTGCAGTGGAACTCATGAATAGTTGCAAAAATAAGCTGAATAGTAAAATAAGTTGGCAAAATTAATCATGCTAAACACACTTTTAATTTTGAAGGAAAGGATAATTAACAGAAGTTGTCATGAAAGAGAAGAGACACTCCTGTTTGTGCACTCAATTGCTCATAAAGGGGTGTTTTCTATCTACTTGAATTTTAAGTAGCTTGAAGGGTTCATTTAGAAAGTTGAGATTGTATTCAATTCTTCTTGGGACAAGAATAGTAATCTCTCTCAAATTGAAATTTGATACACATTTTGAAGATGGAGTAAGTATATTAATTAATGATTTTTTTTTTTTTTTGGTTTGTTTTCACCCTTTACTCTGAGGTCAGGTTTTTATTATGAATTGAATACGAAAAGTTATAAACAAGGTGTTGTAATTAAAAATTTTGAATTCGAAATCAAACCATTAAAAAGTGAATTAAAAATATTAATTTGTATTAATGAAGGAATAGAATTCTCTATATTTAAATATTTACAAAAGAACGAAATTTTGTCGTTGAATAAAAGATTTAAAGTTCAATTCTTACTTACACCAAAAATCAATCAGTACCTTGGATTGATGATAAAGAGCAATCATCATAAAACGAAAATCATATATTTGAAATATTATCGAATCTATAAATAAATAAATAAAACAGAGAAATCTTTTAATTTAGTATTCATTTGGATCCACGGCACGTTTTCACGTTTGCGTTTTCTGCCTTCTTTTTTTTTTTTTTTTTCCCAGCGTGTGAACAGTAATATCACATGGATTCACTGTACAAGAGACAAAATACACTGTTCACGCACTGTTCACAGGTCCCACGGCACTATTCACATATTTAAAAATTATTTTGCTACAATGTTTTCAGTTTTCAGTTTCAGCAAAAATAAGTTATATCCAAACGGACCCTTACTCTCATTGTAAATGTCTTTGACTCAATAGTATTATTTGGGGTTTTTTGTTGATGCGCCTTGTATCTAAATTTGATTATTCTTTGCTGATTGGGTTTAGTTCGAAGAGCTGAATCTGCTACTCACATCTACGCAGATAATGAAAAAGGCTACAATACTTCTTGACGTTATACAGCACATAGCAAACCTTCAAAAGAGGGGAAGGAACTTGCAACCAAGTCAAATAGCTTCTGAAGTTTTATCAAAAAAACAAAAAACAAAAAAGAAGTCAAATAGCTTCTGAAAAATCACATTTTAACTTCGAAGGAAAAGGTAATTAAGAGTAGTAGTGAAGAAGGAGAAAGAGACACTCCTATTTGTGCACTAAATCTCTCATAAAGAGGTGTTTTCTATCTACTTGAATGTTAAGCAGCTTGAAGGGTTCATTTACAAAGATGAGATTGTATTCAATTCTTGTTGGGACAACAATAATAAACTCTCTCTCAAATTGGATTTTGATACACATTTTGAAGCAAGTATATTAAATAATTAATTTGTTGTTACTCTGATGTAAGGCTTTTAATTAGTTGAGTGATCAAGAAACTAATTGTACTGTTCTTAGTCATTTCTCTCCAATGGGTTTAAGGAATATTAAACAGATAGTTGTCATTCAATTGACAGTAGTCAGGTCGAGTAACATTGATAATTTTGCGCAATGAAAGGCACTGCCCTTTTGGTGTATGGAATTGAAAATTTTTATTTTGACATTGACTATCAATTATATGACCTTGATTTGTGCTGAAACCTCCTCCACTAAATATGACTTACGGGCTCTCTGTGGCTTTTGAGGACCTATTCTTCACATATATTATTGGTTTTGCGTAAAACTAAAATAGAAGAATGATTGCATGCATTACACTTAGTAGATGATACTTTTTTTTTTTTTTTTTTTTGAGAATGACTTAGTCGATGATATTAAAGAAAGAGAGTGGGGAAGAAAAACAAAAAACGTATTAAATTATCAAATGCTTCTTTCACATCAATGAATTTTTTTTTTCTTCGGAATTAATGTCATCGTACTACCAAGGGACCATAACACCCGTTATACATCATTGCGACTTCGAAATTACAATTTAAGAATACATATGATATGGACTTCCCAAGAAAATTAAAACCTATATATATTTTTTTTTTTGCATGGCACTTTTTTTTTTTAGAATATACTGCAAATTGAACATTAATTCTTTTTAAGATATCGGTATTTCTCTCATGTTATTCTCAATAAGATTTTAATAATTTTTTTCAGTTAAGAAAAATTTTCAATAATTTTCTGCCAATAGAACACCGCATTTATCACAATTAAAATACTACAATTAAATTCTATGAACACTGCAACTAATTAAGGATTTTTATAATTACCTATCCTAGAATAGACATGGCAAAATTGACCCAAACCCAATGACCCACTCCAAATCTAAAATTTTTTTACCTAGAGTAAAAGTAAGTTGAACCATGATCCGACCAATTTTTTTTATTTAAAAAAAAATAGACCATATAAGTTAACAAATCATCCAAATGTTAAACCATGTAAAGGTAACATAACATCAACTAAGGATGGCAATTTTGCCCCGCCCTACTTGACCCGCCCCTCCCCACTTCGCCCCACACGAGTTTTCCCCACCCCGCAAAGGTGGTGGGGCTAGTATGGGGTGAGATTTAGCCCCGCACCACGGGGTGGGGTGGGGATGAGTTTAGACTTTTTAGACCTAACCCACCCCGCCTCGCTCCTATCCCGCATTGATAAGGATTAAATTGTAAATTTTTAATCAAACATATCATCAGCTTATTTTATTCTACCCAACAAGGCTTTTTGCCTCTTTTTTTCTCTATTAATATCCCACATTGATATCACAAGTATTGTGTTGAGGCCCAAAACATCACAAATATTGATATCTAAAACCCAAAAGGGCCCTCAAAAAAGGCAAGGCCCAATCCACCAACCAAGGCCCACTTAAAATAAACAAGAGGAGGCCTAAACCTATGAATGAGCAAGCTTTAGGCCTTAGAAAAGAAAGGAAAGGAAAAAGGAAGCTCAGCCCAGCCCAGCCTTTGTGAGGAAAATTTCCTAGGGAGCTCAGAAAGGGATTGGACCAGGATACCTTGGACTTCCAAAAAGCCGGGATCCTCGGGAAATGCAGAAAGGGATCAGTTAAGATTGGGACAGCTCAAGCAAACATGCTCATGCACACAAGGAACGAAGATAGGCATATCCCATCAGCTGCCCATGATTCAAAAAAAGGTTGATAACTTAGGAATCAACACTTCATGATAAGAAGTCTGGTACCTCAGGGAACGCAAGAAGGTGGACCATGAAGGAAAGTGGCTGGGGGTCTTTTAGCCTGACAAGGAGAAATCTACCCATTTAGAGAAAATGATAAAAGGTGAAGTAGCCAAAAAGGTAGGTCTGAAAAGGAGCATCTAGAAACTTTGGGAAGAGAAGATTGAAAATCAACTCTTAGGACCTCCCAAAAAAGGGGAAAATAGACTAGGGACTTTTGGGGGGGAAACCTCAAAAGGAGAAAATAGTGAGAAAATAAGGAAAGGACCAACCACCAATGTTGTTGATACAACATTGGTTCTAGTACCCAGGATAGTAAATGGAGGGAATCAATGGTACGCCAAAAACCCTAGGAATGTACTATAAAAGGGGGTGAAGCCATTAGCAAAAACCAGTCAGCAATAGAGAATCAGAGCAAAAAGATCCATTGAAAAACTTCTTTAGAATTCAAAAAATGAGAAAAGAGGGAAAACACTATGAGGGATCCTGAGACAAGCACTAGAGGATACACTTGGATTCAAAAGGATTTAAACCTCACAAGTCTTAGAAGCTTACAAAGAGCTATCTAAGTCTGTGACTTTTGAATTTATTTGGACCTTGTGACATATCCCAGTGGAGAAAGGACCCAATGTACTAAAACTCAAGAAAATAATGAAATATTATTTATCATTCTGAGGATCCCTAACAACTTATTTACATTTTTATTATTCATTTACTATTTCCTTACTGTACAATACGTATATATTTTGTATGTATAAATGTGTATGTGTTGTAGAAATCATGTTTTGTGCACAACTTGGTTCTTACTTAGCCCAACACAGTTGCGATGAACCAAGCCCAGTCCACCAAACCACAAGTATAAGGCCCAAGATCCTTGTTGTTACCTGGGCCTGGGTACTGTCAAAAATAAAAACCCACATTTTAAGGCGACGTTACTGGGACTGGGCAAAGAAGAGGGAAGAAACAGTCCCTTCGCAAAGCATGGCTTCAAGGCTAAGGAACAGCAAGGGTGCCAACATGCCACCTGCGGCATCAGAGCCCGTGGGAGAAAATAAAGTGGCTTCCAGGCAAAGGAATGAGGTACCCCAGTAGAACACGAGGTTGTCTTAGGGCAAAGGTGCAAGATGCGAGAGCCAGATCCTATGGTCCAAATGACAGAAACGATGAAGGACCTCCAACGGGAGATCCGTCTCCTCAAAGAAGGAAGAACTCAAGAGATTAGAGACAACACTCCTCTTCTAGTCAACCAAGAAAGGGTCTAGCCAAAAGGAGGGTCGGCAGCAGGAGGGGGAGCCAATCCCTAATATCTTACTTTAGCAGATGTGAATGCCCTTCTTGAATAAGAAATGGAGAAGCTCTCGGGGGTCCCCAAGTAATTTTCTCGGGATCCTCCATTTCCACCGAAGCTCCTCGGCAAGCCTTACCCCAAAGGATATAAACCCCCAAAATTCCACCCGTTTGATAGAAGGAATGGTAGTGCTATAGAGCACGTGAGTAGATTTATTCACACTATGGGTCCCTATGCAAGGGATAAAGAACTATGTTTGAGAGAATTCGCTAAGTCCCTAGTGGACAGACCATATATATGATACACCACCTTAAGGCCCGGGTCCATCAAGACTTGGGATGATATGATGGAAATATTTTGTACGAAGTACTACCCAGGCGAGGATAAAGTCACTTTCCAGAGCCTTTAGATGGTGAAGCAAAGGCCAGGGGAGGATCTTGTCTAGTTTATCAAGAGATTTGAAGATGTCTCCCTAGACTGTTACAGAGACCATGAAGAAAAGAAGCTCAAGGAGACTTGTATATCCAACATTCTCTTTGACTACAGACTTAATCTGGAGAACTTATGCATAACCCAATTTGTCGACTTGCTACAAAGAACAAGAAGGATAGCCTTAACCATAAAACGAAGAAGGCACCAATTTCCTAAGCCATGACAGCTTCAGTGGGAGAAAAGAGGAAGAAGCTTGAAGGAAAAGTGATCGAGGAACCACCTATGATTTCATGTACTGTGGAGGAGCTGAACCATGTCCTAGACAAATGGATTGGGGATGGGGTTGTCAGACCATTCACCGTGTCTAGGCCATCCATTGAAGAAGAAAGGAAGAACCCCCTATTTTATAGAATTCACAACCATGTCAAGCATTCCACCAAGGATTGTTGAACCCTCCGAAAGCTTTTTCACAAGAAACTCAAGGAGGAGACCCTGGAGCTTACCCAACGGGAACTAGAGGTGCAAAGAAACCCTTTGCCTAATCATAAAGAAAAGGGGGTGGTGGCTGTGTAATTCATGGGAACCTGGCTGACGCGGAGGCAGAAGAGTCGGAAGGACCTTTCCATCCAAACACAGTCAGGACCCTTCAAAAGAACACCATGTTCATGTCACTATTCAACCAACTGGGATTTGAACCAGAAGCAAGGAGAATTACGACAAAGTCCCTCATGAGCATAGCAGTAAACTCAAGGGTGGAGTGTTTCACGACAAAATCTCACGCTAGTTGGGCTTTCTTGGAAACAACTAATACAATAACTTTCACGGATAAAGATTGGAAGTTGAGTACCCGGATCATTGACGGCCCCTTTATTTGACAACCACCATAAATGGTGTTCAAATCAGGAGAGCGTTGATAGACACAGATGCTTCACTTAACCTCATTGCCCTAAGTACCCCGGAGGCTATTGGCATGGCCGGCAAAAGGATCTTAAGGGCTCCTATAGAGATAACAAGATTTGGAGGGGCCGCAGAATCCACTGAGGGGTACGTGCAATTGGTCTTAAAGGTAGGGCCCAATAGTAGTTCTAACTCAGTTTCATGTGATCAACTCAGAAGTCTCTTATCATGTTTTGTTGGGATAACCTTGGCTCCATAAGCACCACCTCATTCTCTCAACGTACCACCAATATGTTAAAGGGAGACTAAATAGGAGGGCTATAAGGATCCCTGCCAACCCGAATCCCTTCAGTCAAGGAGAAGTGAACTTCATAAAGACAATGTTTTATGACGAGTTAGCACCAAATGACGAGTAACCCACACTAGTGACCCCAAGCACACCTGTTTTGAAAGAAGAAGAATGAGGGGGTACCCACGACCTAAGGGAGCTCCTGAACAGAAAAAGACAAAAAAAGGAAGCCAGCTCCTTAGGATCCCGGGAATGTGTGGTAGTCTGGGAACCCGGGGGCAAGTTAATATATCGCTTATAAAGGTGCGTGGGACCTAAATGCGCTTTGCAGGTGTGTCTTGAGCCACCAAGTTGTATGATGGCTCAAAAGGAGATCCTGGAGGATCCGGAGAAAGAAGCACAGATTCAACCCAAAGAAAAGTTGGAAGAAGTAAACCTGAGGGCTGGTTCAGGACCCCCAAAACACGTTTTTATCAGCAGCCAGCTGTCAGCTTAGGAAAAAGAGCAATTATTGGAATTATTAAAAAGATATGTGGATGTGTTTGAGTGGACATATGATGAGATGCCTGGTCTAGATCTCGGGCCGATGGTCCATTCTCTCAATGTAGATCCGGGAACCAAGCCAGTAATCCAACCAGCTAGGGTCTTCCACACTGAGATAGAGGCTCAAATCACTCAAGAAGTCAAGAAGTTGCAGATAGTAGGGTTCATTAAGCCTATCAAGCACCCTAAATGGCTCTCCAATATAGTTCTGGTGAATAAAAAGAATGGTCAAATCCGATGTTACGTGGATTTTCACAACTTAAACAAAGCATACCCAAAAGATGAATTTCCTTTACCTAACATTGATCTCCTCATAGACTCAACTGTGAGAAGTTCCATATTCTCATTTATAGATGGGTATAGTGGATATAATCAAATCTGTATGGCTGCCAAGGATGTAGAAAAGACAGCGTTCAGGACCCCGATAGGGAACTTCTATTACACCGTGATACCTTTTGGCCTTAAAACCGCAGGAACCATGTACCAGCGCACCATGACGACCATCTTCCATGATATAATGTATAAGAAAATGGAAGATTATATGGATGACATTGTAGTGAAATCAAAGACCAAGGCAAGACAATTCCATGTACTTGAACGAGTCTTTGAAAGATGCAGGATGTACAAGCTGCGCATGATCCCCCTGAAGTGTGCCTTCGGGGTATCTGTTGGGAAGTTCCTTGGATTCCTAGTACATCATAGAGGCATAAGTGTGGATCCAGCCAAGGCCACTGCCATCGCAACCATGAAAAGGCCTACAACAGTCAGAGAGCTCAAAAGTTTCTTAGGAAGGGTCTCTTACATCAGAAGGTTTGTGCAAGGTCTGGCTTCGGTCACAAGTGAGCTATCCAAATTTTTGAAAAAGGAAGCTGAGTTCACCCAGGGACCTGAACAGCAGGGAGCCTTCCAAAGGATCCAACAGATCATGAACCATTTACCCACCCTACAAGCGCTAGTACGTGAGCGGCCTCTGTTGCTATATTTAGCATCTAATTCTCAAACTATCGAGGCATTACTAGCCCAAGAAGATGACGAAAGAAATGAGCAGCCTATTTATTATATGAGCAGGGCCTTGAAAGATCAGGTATCCTAAGATAGAGAGAGTATGTTTAGTGGTTATTTACACATCCCAAAAGCTGAAACGTTACTTTTCAGCCCACCAAATCCTCCTAGTAACCAAGCCTTATCCTATAAAGGCACTCTTCCATCAACCCTTATTGACCGGAAGGGTAGCGTAGTGACTAATATTGCTCTCCCAATATAACATTGGCCTAAGGACCCTCAAGGTCATCAAAAGCCAGGCTACAGCAAATTTGCTGGCCCAGTTCCCCGAAGAAAAAGAATGTCCATTGAGGGAGGATATCCCAGGAGAAGTGGCAGTGGTAGAACTCCCGGGGAGGAAGTGGACCATGAGATTTGATGAGTCAGTAACAGCAACCTTGAATGGCATAAGAGTCATGCTGAGCTGCGAAGATGGGGACACCGTACCATTATCCTTCAAACTCGATTTCCCATGTTCAAATAACACTGCTAAGTACTAGGCGTACTTGACTGGATTGGTTATAACACTTAGTATAGGGATCAAGCACATGAGGGTAGTGGGAGATTCCAATTTTGTAGTCTCCTTAGTCAAATGAGACTTTGCATTAGGGAGTAGAGTCTGGCATCCTATCGGACTTGGGCACAGAAGGTAGAAAGGAAATTTCAGACCTTTAGTGTGGAGTATGCCCAAAGAAGTGAAAACTGGTTCGCTGACGCACTAGCCACCCTGGAATCTCAGATACCTTTGAAGGAAGAAAGCACCTTGATAAAGGTAAGCAAGCAGCAGAACTCTATCGTAGAGACCCTTAAAATGATGCTTCTAGAGGAATCAGATGAAGAAGATTGGAGGAGTGAGATAAAGAGAGAAGTGGGAAAGCTAGAACGTGGGGGGAGTATTAAAGAATTGAAAGATTACACCTTGATAGAAGGGGAGCTATACAGAAGGTTGCCCGGAGAGATCTTGTCCAGATGTATCAGCGAGAAAGAAGGAAAGTTGAAGCTAGAGGAATTACACAACCATATATGTAGGGTCGCATAAAAAATCAGTCTGTACAGGAGGATATAGCGTATGGGGTACTATTGGCTCAACATGAACAAAAAAGCTACAACTGTCCAAGAAAAATGTCAAAATTGCTAACTCTCGGTGGACAAGGAGGAAAGTTATGTTGTATTGGAGGACTCCATTTGTAGGATACCTGACTCAGGGGATCCTACCAATTGACAGGAAGCTAGTCACTAGCTCAAGAAGCTAGTTGTCCGGTATTTTCTACATAATGGGATTTTGTTCAAAATAAGGTATAATAGGGATCCTTTGAGATGCCTAGGGCCCAAGGAGGCCAAGGAAGCAGCAAAGGAAGTTCACTTGGGAGAATGTGGGAGTCACCTGGGAAGGAGAAGGCTCTATAAGCAACTATTACAATCGGAATATTATTGGCCCACCATGAAGAAAGACTCTGAGGAGCTAGTTAAGGCATGTCATGCATTCCAAGTACTAGGGGATGCAATACATACTCACCCAAACACTACAAGATATGATTACCCCATAGCCTTTCCACACTTAGGGGCTTGACCTCATAGGGCCCATAAATCCACCTTCCAACAACCACATATGGATCTCAGTAGCCACCGAGCACTTTACAAAATGGGTAGAGGTCATCCCTTTAAAAAAGGCCACCAGAGCAACTATTTCAAACTTCATTCGTGAGTACATCATCACGTGGTTTGAGATCCTTAGAAAGCTGATTAGTGACAATGGTACCCCGTTCATAAACAAGGATGTGAGGATCCAGTTAAAGGCATACCACGTAAACATAGGAGATCCACGCCTTATTATCCACAGGGAAATGGCCAAGCTGAGGCTACTAATAGGGTGATACTGAAGATCCTAAAGAAAACGAAGCATGAGTACAGGGAAAAGTGGAGCTCCTACTTGACAGATGTACTCTGGGCATGCAGGAGCTCCCTAAAAACAGCTATAGAATTTTCACCATTCTCCATTGTTTATGGGATAAAGGTTATCAGCCCAATAGAGTTAACTATCCCCACACCAAGGGTGGTGCTTGAGGAGATCCAAGCAGATGCAAATGACACACACGCCAAAGGAAGGCTGGTAAACCTAGAAGGACTAGAAGAAAAACAAGAAGTTGAAAGGAGGAGAAGCCAGAGGTACCAGCAGAAAATGGCCAAGGCATATAAGCAGGCAATACACCCAAGGATCTTCGCAAAGGGATAGCTAGTACTAGAGGCAGCTAAACACGTAAGGAAAACATCCCAAGACCCTCCAAGTTCGCTCCAAAGTGGGAAGGCCTCTACGTTGTTAAGGAAGCCCAGGACAGCGGGTATTATTACCTTGCAAAGGTGGATGGGACCTCTTTGGCAGATCCCATAAATGAAAAATGGTTGAAGCAGTTCAATGCCTAAAGATTTCAGGTACACCATGGACCCTTTTTCATCCTTCATGTCGCTAAGTGTTTCATTACCCTTTATGCTATTAGGCATTATCTTTTGTCAAATTCTTGTTTTACCAAGTACTTTATTGGGCAACTTTTTTTTTTTACAATCCATGTGAAGAAGGCCCCCTTATGGTAGGCTCATTTCCATTTTATGTCTTTAAGTTATTATAAGGAATTTTAATGAAATCTTCCTTCAAAAATTTGAGTAGTCCATACAATTATGCTTAAATACTGCTACATATAATACGGCCTGATTTTGGCCAAGATCATGGCTGAGTACCTAGGTCAGTACTTGATTCAAAAAAGAGAAAAAAAGTCTTTTTCTAGTATATGACCCACGACCTGCACCAGAATCAATCCAAGTACATGACCCAGGACTTGGGTGGAAAAACAAGCCTCTTAAGTACCTAGCCCAGTACTTGTCACAAAAAGGCCCACCTGTTCCATGACCTAGGACTTGGATGAGGATAAATATCTAAAGTACCTAGCCCAAGATCTGTGTAGGAGCACAATCACTAAAGTACCAAGCCCAGGACTTACCACAAAGTGAATCCCCATAAACCATGGCCCAAGACTTAGTTTTCAAAAAAAAAAAGGGGAAGAAAACAAAGGAAAAAGGGAAAAGACAGCATATGAAAGGAAAAGGAAGTACATGTTACTATAAGCAAGAAGTTACTGAAGTTCACATATCAAAAAGGAAAAAAAAAACACTTAACAGCTCAAAGTACCTAGAAGAAAGGAAAGTAACTTATACAATCTGAACTTCTTTTTTTCTTTTTCTTTAAAAATTAAATAAAAAAAAGCTAAGGTATGAGACCAGCCAACAAAGAACCCTCCCAAGGAACTGCAGAAGTAGAGGAAGTAGCTGGAGAAGAAAGGGCCTGCTGCTTTCTGATCTTCAAGTCTTGCAGCACCTTGTAAGCACAGGCCAAAGCCTCCTCGGTAGAAGCAATCTCAACATCAAGGTCCCTAGAGACCTTCCTCTGAAAAAGTGCATGAGCCAAAGACCAAAGGTACTCCAACAAAAAAGATAGATTGAGTCTCGCCTCCATGAGGTCCTGCACCACCCCTCTCCACTCTAAGAGTCTCCCTTTAGATAAGGAATCAAGAGACATATCCTTTAGGGAAACCAGCACGGCACATAGGAGCGCCATCAAAATATTCCCCAAGAACACACCTCCCTTGAACCCACTAGTGAAGTCCCTGTGGACTCTAAACAATCCCTCCAAGAGTGGCAAGCCCTCAGTAGGCACAGAGAATCGTAAGAAGTTGACGAAGGGTGGCCCAAAGCAATGAAAGTGACTTGCAGGATGGCTATTGAACTCTAGGGAGTCAAAAAGGTAGGAAGCCCTAAGCTGGGATCTGAAATAGCCATCTTTGGGGCTTCCTTTATCGTTGCATCTTTTTCCTCAGAAAGTGAAAGACCCTCAGGCCTTGGGGTGGTCTGGGAGATCCCTAGTTGAGCCTCAACAGTCTGGGCAGCAGGGAGGGTTCTTTTGGCTTCCTCAGTAGTCACAAGCTTAGATTCCTTGGTGCCCATATCAATATCTACAAAATCAATGGGGTCATGAAGCAGGAAGAGGCACAGGAAAGAGGAAGGAGAGAAAAAGGAAAGGGTAAAGAGCAAGTATCAGTCTCTCGCGGTGAGACTTCCTCCTAAATCTAAGTCACTACCTCAACTATCGTGGGGGGTTTGCCATCCTGGCCTTTGGACTTTTCGAGGGACTCTGTAGAAGAACACATTGCACGTTGAAAGAAAGGAGAGGAAATTTTGGCAAAATTACTAAAAGAGGGGAGGGCATAGAGGGTTGACTCATGATTGAAGCAAAAATAAAAAATAAAAAAATAAAAAATAAATAAAAAAAATAAAAAAGAAAAAGAAAAAGAACAATGCACACCTTCAGAGGCCTCTGTCTCTGAGGTGGGATCAACTTCAAGGGCAATCTGGGTATTGGTTTGGCCTGAGAAAAGGGAAGCAGTGTCTTTAAAAAGGAAGGAAACAAGAAAGATGAAAAACGCAGATGCTAATATATTCAGAAAAGAATGAAGAACGAGATAAGGCCTACCTATTCTTGTACATGAAGTTGTGGCCCCAAAGGATTCCTTAGCTACCACGAGTTCAACAGTTTGCTTAGCAATCACAATTTTAGTTGGGCTAAGGGTTTGCCCAAACTTAGGATCTTTAGGGACAAGGGTCTAAGTAGCTTCAAGATCTTGAACAACTAAAGAGATAGGAGCTTGCACAGACTCGGCATCCTTGACTACCTGTTTGGCTTCCCCAGACACTTCACCACTAGGGAGTCCCTTCTCCACACCAGAAATAGTTAGGGGCTAAGTTACCACCACTCCCTCCAGCGAGGTACCACCAATTACAAGGGGAGGCACCTCCACCTGCAAAAGAAAGGAAAGAAAGGGGGGTTCATTGGCAACTCAACAGCAGGAATGGACAAGCCCAAAAGGAAAAAAATTAGAGAAAGAAGTGAAAAGGGATGGTAAGTATCATACCACATCATCACTAGAGGAAGGACTTTTTACAAGGGGAGGCACCTCCACCTGCAGAAGAAAGGAAAGAAAAGGGGGTCAATTGGCAACTCAATAGCAGGAATGGACAAGCCCAAAAGGAAAAAAAGTAGAGAAAGAAGTGAAAAGGGATGGAAAGTATCATACCACATCATCACTAGAGGAAGGGCTTTTTGCTCCTTTGGGGTCGGATTTGCGTTTAGACTACAAAAATATAAACCACTCATCAATAATAGAAAAGAGAAAGAGAAACACAACAAAGCAACAAACCATGAAATAAGATAAAAAGGCAACGAGCAACTAAAGAAGAAAGGATGAGAGAAGAAGGAATGAGGCCTTGGCCTTCTCTCTCTCTCTCTCTCTCTCTCTCTCTCTCTCTCTACAGGTCCTTTAACAGTCTTCTGCTTACTAAAGGTATGCCCAGAAGGTCCCTGGGGAGATCGGGGAATGATGGCAGGAGACCCTGAAGAACCTTGGGCTGAAGAAGTAACAGCTACAGAAGAAGTTTCTTTAAGGAAACCCATAGGGATCTAAAGGATAGAAGACTCTACCTTAGTCTTCACTCTGATCTTTGGGATGGGAGGATGGCTAACCCCCTTTCCAATAGCAGAAGGGTCCACTTCCCCAGGTCCTCAGAAATAGTAAGCCACTTACAAGCTGAAGCAGTCTTTCTCCTTTTGGTACCTTGGTCAGCCTTAGTACCCTCAGCACTCTCCTCAACTTCAGATTTCTTGCTAGTTTCCTTTTTGATCTTTTTCTCTTTACCTTTACCCACAAGAGTTGCAGCACCAATTTCCTCAATTACCCCTTTTTTAATAGGCATACTAAAGGAAGAGTCCACAATCAGGTCACACCCTAGCCAAGAAGCAGGGAAATCATTGGTATAGGATACCCAGCCCCCCCTAGCAGCGTGCCACTCCACAAAACCAGTTTTACTACTTATTGCAGCAAACATAACTCTAATAGTGGGAAGAGCTAAACGCTTGTTGTAAGAGGGAGCAAAGAAGATATTAGGGTCAGGGACCCTTCCAATTGTACCTAAACCAACAAAGTCTAAAAAGAACTTCTAAACCTTCCCCCAATAAACAGTAAAGCCACTCAAAGCAAAGACTGCTCGTTGAGAATTTGGCACCACGAACTGGGGGCTCCTTTATGACCAATAAGAAAAGACTTGAAGCCTGAGGAATGGATCCAGAGATGGGAGAGGTGGCACCACCTCTTTAAACACCGACGGGATATCCTGATCGAAGCCGAATTGCCTAAGCACCCGATGCGCAGAATAATTAGTGTACTTAGGGCCACTCATTGAAGGAACTGGAAGCCATGAAGGGCTAGTGCAAGCCAGGTACACCAAGCTGCTTTCATCTCTTCGGCGTAGATCACAAGCAAATCCAGGACTAAACTCTTGAGGGGAACGCCAACTTAAATGCCCGCTTTGGTCAAACAGCTCCATAAGATTGACATTACCACCCTTCAAGTTAGACTAATGAAAAATGATAGGGTGGCCATCAGTAGAACTGCCACATAAGCCCTTGATGATATCTGGGGATCCTTGGAACTTATCTTTCACGTACTTTAGATTCCTACACTTCCAAAGTGACAGAGGAACGATCCCACATAAACACTTGGAGAATGGCGCAATGCAAAGACGAAGTTATGGCATAGCAAGAATTACCTTCAATTTCATCACTATGGAGCACGTCTAACTGGGAATAAACGTGACCTAAGAACGTGGAAGTCAGAGGATACCTAGTACCCTGGGCTAACTTGATGGCAAAAGGGAAGAATGTGAACTTGATTCCATAGTCAGGAAATTCACTAAAGATAGGAACCCAGCTTGCTTAACAATTTTGTAATTTTCTTAAGAATAGGTCGCTACCCTTTTACCCATCCTGGCTGGTTTACCTCCAGAAGAAGCAGTACGCCCACCAAAATGCTTGAAGAGTCACTCCTCAACCTTGAGATCCTTAGCAGAGAGTTGGATGTCGAAAGGATTCTTATCACCAAACATAGGGAGGAGGAAATTATTAACCACGTCCTCTAGAGTAATGGTGAGTTCGCCAACAGAAAAGAAAAATGTATGAAGAGAGAGAGACTAACGGCGCACCAGATGTCTCAGACCTTTGGCATCTCTAAAGCCTTCTAAGTTCCTAGAAATTTCCACTGACTTCAGGGTCCTAGCGTGCTCCAAGCAATTGGCAAAGCCCCCATCAATAGCTCCTTATCCACCCAATTAGACTAACCAGTGATCTTCCCTAGAACGAAATCAAAGAAAATGGGAACCGCCTCGCAAGATCGTCGCTTGATTTGAAGGTCCAGGATTTCCCTTGGGTTTGGAACTTGGGCAGAACTGGCAAACTCAGGTTGACCAGAAAACACCCAGACATATGGAGAAGGATGAGCATCACCGTGAGTAACTTGGGGGAAGAACAAACAAGGAGTACACCAAAGGTCTTGTAAAGGAAAGGCTGGGCGATCTGAGACTTCCTGCACCTTACCTTGTGCTGACCCTGCTGAGGAGCCCTCACCTTCAGAAGGAGTAGGTGAACGCTTCTTCCTTTTTCGTGAAGAAAAGGAGGAAGCCATGAAAGAACAATGTAGTAGAAAATAAAAAGGGTTTGAAGCAAAAGAAGACAGCGAAAGGAGGAAGCAAAGGGGAAAGAGTGTATTGGGAAAGTTTTTTGAAAAGGTGAAAAGGTGCTTGGAGGAAAGGAATGGGGTGATGGCAATGGCGTGAAGAAAAATTGAAAAGGATGAAACATAGAAAAACGCGCCAGTTGCCAAAATTCAATTTTATAGGAAGGTTACTTGTCAGTTATTAATGAGAGTTATGGGAAACGTAAAAAGAGGAAAAAGAGGTTTACCCAAAACACTTAATCCTCAACTGCCACATTCCTTGAAAAGAGAGGAAGTTACAAAAGAAGTGGGATACGTGGAATCAGGACACCAGAGGACAACATGAAGGGCCAGGATCCTAGAATAAGAAAGAAAAAGGACTCTGAAGGAAATAAAAGTACCAATTACAGAGCCTTGGGGAGGCTTGCTTGCTCACGAATGGGCTATAAGCAACCCACAAGCTCGGGGGGGGGGGGGGGGGGGGCTAAATGTTAAGGCCCAAAATATCATAAGTATTGTGTTAAGGCCCAAAACATCACAAATATTGAAATCTAAAACCCAAAGAGGCCCTCAAAGAAAGGCAAGGCCCAATCCACCAACCAAGGCCCACTTAAAATTAGCAAAAGGAGGCACAAACCCATGAATGGGCAAGCTTTGGGCCTTAGAAAAGAAAGGAAAATGAAAAAGGAAGCTCAGCCCAACCTTTGTGAGGAAAATTTCCTGGGGAGCGTGGAAAGGGACTGGACCAGGATATCTTAGGACTCCCAGAAAGCTGGGATTCTCGGGAAATGTAGAAAATGATCAGCTGGGATTGGGATAGCTCAAGGGAGCATGCTCATGGACATAAGGAACGAAGATAGGCATGTCCCATCAGCTGCCCATGGTTTAGAAAAAGGTTGATGACTTACCTTAAGGAACGCAAGAAGGTGGACTATAAAGGAAGGTGGCTAGGGATCTTTCAGCCTGACAGAGAGGAATCTGCCTATATAGAGAAAATGACAAAAGGTGAAGCAGCCAAAAATGTGGGTCTGAAAATGAGCATCTAGAAGCTTTGGGAAGAGAAGATTGAAAATCAGCTCTTAGGGCCTCCCAAAATAGGAAGGTCAGTTGGGAACTTTTTAGGGGGAAACCTCAAAAGGGGAAAATAGTGAGAAAATAAGGAAGGGACCAGCCACCAATGTTGCTAATACAACATTGGTTCTGGTACCCAGGGCAGCAAATGGAGGGAATTAATGGTACAGCAAAAACCTTAGGATGGTATTATAAAAGGGGGTGAAGCCATCAGCAAAAACCAGCCAGCAATTGAGAATCAGAGCAAAAAGATCCTTTGAAAAACTTCTTTAGAATTCAAAAAATGAGAAAAGATGGAAACACTGTGAGGGATCCTAAAACAGGCGCTAGATGATACACTTGGATTCAAAGAGATTCAAACCTCACAAGTCTTAGAAACCTACAAAGAGCTATCTACGTCTGTGACTTTTAAACTTATTTGGACCTTGTGACATATCCCAGTGGAGAAAGGACCCAATGTACTAAAACTCAAGAAAATAATGAAATATTATTTATCATTCTGAGGATCCCTAACGTCTTATTTACCTTTTTATTATTCCTTTACTGTTTCCTTACTGTACAATACGTATATATTTTGTATGTATAAATGTGTATGTGTTGTAAAAATTATGTTTTATGCACAACTTGGTTCGTAATCAACCCAACACAACTGCGGTAAACCAAACCCGGTCCACCAAACCACAAGTATAAGGCTCAGGATCCTTGTTTCTACCTGGGTCTCAGTACTGTCAAAAATAAGAACCCACAGCTATAAGACTATTGGTGATAGTATGCTCACTTAACTGAGAATGTATCTTGTGCATTGGATACATGCATTTTCTCTCTCACAACTCCACATGCATTTCCTCTCTCACAACTCCAATACGTGAGATAACTATTGCTCTCATTTCTCAACACAGTCATTATATTAACCGATCTTAAGTTATTCCTATTGCTACCTTCATTCACTTTCTCTTGTGTGTGTGTGTTTTTTTTTATTAATAAATATATAAAATTTAGGGGGGGAAAGAAGAAGGTTATTCCTATTGCTAGGAAAGTGCTTAACAAAAACATACTACTAAAGAACTTTCAATCGTCATATGCAACTACAAGTTGCTAATTAGTTAAGAACACTCATCATGGTTATTGTTTGGGGGTCTTTTGTTGATGTACCTAAGTACGTTGTATCTAAATATGAGTCTTCTTTGCTGACTTGAGCTTAGTTCGAAGACTGATAAGGAAGAATGCCAGTGGTGCTTCTTGAGGTTGGACGACACTTGGCACACCTTTAAAAGGGAGGAAAGACCTTGCAACCAGCTTACATAACTTGTGAAAAATCACATTTTTAACTTTGAAGGAAAGGATAATTAAGAGTAGTTGTAATGAAGAAAGAAAGAGACAGTCTTGTTTTTGCGCTCAATCACTCGTAAAGAGGTGTTTTCTATCTACTTACTGTGAAGAAAATTTGTTATATTTGCTGGACATTAGCAACAATTAGCATTGATTAGTAATTCTCTTAAAAAGATTGGTTGATCTGACTTTTCTCCTAAAGGGAAATGCTACTTGGAGAGCAAGCAATGGTGATTGATTCTCATTTATATAATAAATTGGCTTTGTATTGGCTATGGATATTTATTCAACAGATATAGGAATTCTTTTGCATTACATGTTGCACACATTAAGGGCTCAGAGTTCTCATTGGTGTTCCAAGCCCAATTGAAAGAGCAATCTACTTTTCCAAAATTTTCATTGTTGGATGGTCCATTTTTCATGCGTGGGCTTGATCCACACGGTAAAGGAGAATTAGGTAGCTTGGATTTAGGCCCAGTCTAGGACCTTCTTGTGTTGGACTTTCTGGGCTCGTCTAGCTAATTTTGTGGGATGACAAAACTTTTGTCAATTTTATGGGCTAAGTAATGGACTTCGTGCTTTGTCTATTTTTTTTAAAGATAAAAGTATTTTAATAGGCCCAAAGATGTGCAAAATGTGTCATCAACGGTTATGACTGCTTGATTTTTACTCAAATGCAAAACCTATCTCGCTTCCTGGAATACCACCGATCCTGATGAGCTTAATGAGAGGATTTTCGAAATTGACTTGAACACAAATCCTGGCAAATCTCCCTCTAGTTTTTGAAGCAGTATGTATACGTGTATCAATCCTTAGCACTGGACCAATGGCTTGGCCGAGGTCACGAAGCACTGATGGCTCATAGTATTCAATGGGTAGTTGCGGAAGCCGCACCCAGATAGCCACCGAAGATACAGTGGCCGTAGCTGTAGCTGTAGCTGGCTTGAAATTTGGCTCCCATTTCCTACAAACGATGGGCCTTCCCTCAAAACTCTTTCATAGTCCACTTTCAGCCAAAAACGAAATAAGAAAAAGTCTTTCTCAAGGTCAACACAATCCAACCTACCACTTGGTTTCTCATGGAGAGCTCTGTTTCGGCACCACCTTAACAGAGGATGACCTAAGCTACTTAATTCTTCAAAACAAAAGAGTTGTCATCAACGGTTATGACTGCTTGACTTTTTACTCAAATGCAAAACCTATCTCGCTTCCTTGAATACTTCGAATTCGATATAATAAGAATTTATTGGATTTAAGGATTCTTTGTTCTTCATGATCCCCGTGTTTTTAAACATTCTTCGGATTCGAAAATTTTTAGTGTAAAAAGTTCTTTAGAACTTTTAGGCTTGAGTTCAAAAAAAATTCCTTGTTCGGAATTTTGATGTTCTTGCATGCTTAGGGCTTGATTTTAACAAAACTTCAATACTTCAAAGAACATTCTTAATAAGGCTCAAGAATGCATCTATTTCTAGGACTCTCATAGGGGTTTAACGATCAATGATAATCTTAAATATAACCTGTCATAATTTTATTGAATGGATTTTATTTCTTTTTCTCCAAGAGACATATGACATCATCTTTTACTTAACAAGTTCCTGTTTGCCCTCTCAACATTAATTATGAAATCTACCATATAGCTGATGAAAACTTTATAGTTACCAATTTAGACACAAATAAGGCTTCTCTCTAAAGAAAGAAGCTCTTTAAACTTCTCCTATATCCTTTTATTAGATGTGAATTTTGAAAATATAACTATTAGATTGTATGTTCTTTATGTTCTTAACACACATGTCAAATTTCGTTCAAACCAAATGTTATTTATTATTCAATTAATAAACTTATTTTTTGTACATAATTTTAGACCCAAAAAACTTGAAATTTAAATATTTAATTGATAACATAGCTATTGATTTTTAATCTTCATAAAATTTCGTAAGTATAGAGAATATAATAAAAACATACAATCCAAAAGTTAGATTTTCAAATTTCACATTCTAAATGGACCTAATAGTATAAGATGACAATCTGTGACGGGTTCAAATTTTTCAATGGTCTAAGATAAATCACATAAGAACACAATCTGTGATTAGTTCTAAATTCCCCCCTCTACAAGCGTGTTTTGATATGTAGATTTCTTTAAGGAAGACAGATTATCGGTCTAGGGGACTCTGTCATTACTTTATTGGCGTACAATTTATCAATGGTTAGAACTTGGAGATAATAAAGATGTAGGATGTCCCAAACGCAATATTTACAGAATAATTCTAGTGTCGTACATTTTACCACAATTGTTTTATGTGACAAACTATGATTGACTTTTCTCTCACTATCACATGAACTCACCATTTTTTCTCTACCACTCGCAATCTACCACATAAAATAATTGACACAACGCATGGTACTAAAAGTATTCATATATCCACGCACAAGACTTTTCGGAAGAGTATGTGCAAGTGATTTAGGAAAATAGCAAAAATCTTGATTTAAAAGAATTTCAGGCAAAGCATTAATTAGCAGAGACCAAGAGAAGACAGAATCAGAGCACAAACCACATTGTTTTCAAAACGAGATTGTAAATTATATATTTATTCATGATAATTGTCACATTTCATATGATTACGGAAGAACATCTAAGCTTTCAGATTTCCAAGAACGATTTGATTGTCTTGAACCCATGATTGTCTGGAAGGGGTGCATTTCCCGGCCGGATAGAAATTATCACCTCCAAACCTATAACATGGATTAGTGTTAAATACAATTTAATAATAAGAAGAAGAAATAAGTTTGGCATTCCCATTCTAAATTGGGGGTAGAACTGTCAACTGTGTACTAAATTTGCTAAGCTAAGATAAAGTTCAATCAGTCCAGTTATGAAGACACAAATAGAACCGATCTATTTGACAGGTTCCCCAATTCCAACAGGATGTTCAGAATCCCAATAAGAATATGAACACAAATTACCTGCTGCCTTTGCAGCGACAGCTTCTTGATAAACATCCGTCACAAATAAAATTTCTGATGGCTTATCAACTCCAAGAGATTCTGAGATTTCAACATAACTCCGCGCTTCTCTTTTATTCCTGTGAGAGAGAGAGAAAGAGAGGAGTCAAACTAGGTACCCTTGTGAGTACTAAAAAGCAGAGAAGCATTATGGAACTTATACAACTTACCCCACAGTGGTGTCAAAAAATCCAGACAGATATTTTCTTAGATCCCCATAGTTTGTATTTCCAAATATAAGCCTTTGTGCCAACCTGCTACCACTAGAGTATATATACACCTGTTGCACAAGATAGAACTAAATAAACTTTCAAAGAAAATGTATGTCTTCTTAACATCAAATATATGAAGGTATTACATCTAATTATTACTGAAGTAGTGATGACTTCCAAGGAAAATTATAGTTGCTTCAACGCCGATTAATTGTTGTGCAATGAAGACCATTTTTCTAAAGGTAGTCTAGAGTTTGAGCCTATGAAGACATTCATTCACATAAAGGTAGCATCTCTTTCTTCTTCTTCTTTTTGGGGGTGGTAAAGTAAAGGCTATTAAGTATTGACATTTAATAAATGAAGACAAAGTATTAGATCTGACAAAAAGGGGCTAACTAAAAGAAAAGGAGTCATAATTTTGACTGGGTAACACGCTTTGAATTTGTATTCAGATTTTAGAGTCAAGACATAAGACACATCTCTGGGAGGCTTCTAAAAATGCCTTTCCCTCTCCAAGGAGAAGTAATCACACCAAAAATGGGATAATTGGAATAGCTGCAGTCAATTCCTTTTCAAAGTGTTCTTAGTTTTAACAGACATCCAGTTGAGTGGTCATATTTATAAAACAATGGAAGTCAAATTATATACTCCATAAAAAGCTAGACAACTTGCATTTATGGGTTCTCTCTCACATGTTTGTATCACAAGTGCATGTGTACTGGTGGGAATTCAAGTAGACATAAATATGACAAGATTCTGTACAATTGCTACAAAGAAAACACTGAAGCGCACACAGAATTTGAGATGACAAAAAAACAGAAATCCTAAATTCAAAGACGTGAAAGGGAAGAAGAGATGGAAGGGGGGAGGAGGGATGTAAAAGACCTCTGTGCCTAAAGCATGCCACTTGCATTTATGGGTTCTCTCTCACATGTTTGTATCACAAGTGCATGTGTACTGGTGGGAATTCAAGTAGACATAAATATGACAAGATTCTGTACAATTGCTACAAAGAAAACACTGAAGCGCACACAGAATTTGAGATGACAAAAAAACAGAAATCCTAAATTCAAAGACGTGAAAAAGAAGAGATGGAAGGGGGGAGGAGGGATGTAAAAGACCTTTGTGCCTAAAGCATGCCACTTCTCCAAAGCTTCTGGTACATCCTCAAAAACTACTCCCTCCAATTCATTATTCTCATATCCAGTTTGCCATATATGACCCTGCATATATACAAGTCAGCTACGACCAAAAGATAGGATCCATAAGCAATCATATATCTTCAATCCAGTTTTGCTTACTTGTAATTGTTTCAAGGCAGTGATCTTCCTATCAGCTCTTATCATTGCTTCCACATTAGCAACCAAAGCAGCAATCACATCCTCCTTCCCTGCATCATCAGAGGGAATGGGCACAGCACCCACAACACCTTGTTTCAGGTCATCCTGAACCTGCATTAAGAATGAAGAATAATTTTATAGTTCACAAATAAATTTTCAAGCAGCCAATTCAGACTTCTCTAACTGCAAGATATGGGCTGAAATGAAATTGACAGCAAATGTGAACTTTACATGCCAACCAAAAAAAAAAATAGGAATAAAAATTATAATTGATTAAAACTTAGAGGGTATAATTTGGATTCTAGCCAAATATATATTATTTATGTCCATTGTAAAAAATATGAACATAACACAAGACTATTACAAATTATTTTTAAAGAATATTAATATCAAAGGAGTTATTTTTGTATAATTCAAACTATACAGGGTACTTTTTATAATAATATTTTTTTTATAAGTTACTTATATAATAAATATAGAATATTCAATGTACAAGACCTCTCCCTATCACTACCCACCACCTCCCCCCCACCACCCCAGTTCACAAGGGATGAAATCAATCCCGCTGTCACCAGTTTTTGAGTAATCCTCACCCCACATGGGCTAGGGCAGGCCTAATCCCTGCCAAATGGTCCTAATTGAAATCGCTGCCCCTGAAGAAGATATAAGAAATATTTTTAAGTTAAATAAACTCTGACCATCTTTTGACAGTAACACGGATAATAAAGATGAGAAAAGGTCAGAATCCTTTTCTTTTTTTTAATGCTTCTTACCAACCATATATTGTAATATACTTATTAATCAAGCAATCAATATTTTGATGTCACTAGTACCCCCAGTAAAATATCTAAACCTCACACAAACGGGCATAATATTCCACAAGCACCATTATCAAATCAAAACGCCTGAACAAAATTCTTACTTGGAAGCGCAACAACTTAATATCATCTTGAGTTTCTGCAGTATCATATGTTGCAGATAGATGCTTCCCTACATTCCCACGTGCATATGGAAAAAGAACCTCAGTAACAAATGAGATGGGAGTAGTAGTCCCTTCAATGTCAAGAACAATGCAACGCTGCAACCCAAATAAAAGAATCATTTTGATTCTATAAAGCATAATAACTTTAAAAAGTCGAATAGAAACCTAATGGTAACATAAACTTACTCTCAATGGCTCAATTTCATGATTTGAATCTGCCCCTGCCTTCACAGACGTGCTTATATGACCACCACAGCCCAAAACTCCTTTAACATTTCGGATGGGGCCATGGTCTGGAGTAGAGCAGTCCAGACCCAGTTGGTGAAGCTTGATGGCAGTATCAAAAAGATAGTGATAACACTCAGCCTGAAAGGAAAGACACCAATTGAAGAGTAAGTAATAGAATAATCTCTGAGACCCATAAATTGCTCCATCTTTCTTATAGGAACGTCGTTACATTAAAGGAAGTCAACCATATAGAAAAAAGATGATGTGGAGCAAATTGTTCTTAGGCATTGTTACACATACAGCTGTTTTTATGTGGTTACACACGTATACATACTGGTTTTGTTGGGGATTATGGGGTAAAAACAATGAAAAGAACGAAAAAAAATTGTATGGCTTAGAGACACGAATGAACCACTGTCTTTAAACAAAAAAAAAAAAAATCACCCCCACTAAAACAGTTTGCTAATGGGTCGCAGACAAATTTGTCTCCAGGATACAACTAAGGTAGAATTCTTCAAGTAAAAAACTTGGAGAATTATGTGAATTTTTATCTAATGGTGTTAAAATCATTTTAAAAAATTGAATATGGAACTCATATTAAAAAACAATGTAGGGTTGCCTTTGAAAAGGCACTAAAGAACAAAAAAAAAATTGTATGGCTCAGAGGCACAAATGAACCATTGTCTTTAAGAAAAAGATCACCCCCGCTCAAAGAGTTTGCTAATAGGTCGCAGACAAATTTGTTTCCATGATACAACTAAGCCAGAATTCTTCAAGTAAAAAATTTGGAGAATTATGTGACTATTTCTCTAATGGTGTGTAAAAAAATTATTTTTATAAAAAAAAAAAAAAAAAAACTGAATATGGAACCCACATAAAAAACAATATAGGGTTGCCTTCGAAAAGGAACTAATGAATAGTCACTTTGGTTGATACAAGCCCTCCAAAACGTTTCTTGTCTGTTACTTGTTGGACTGACAAAGTCTCATTACCCTCATTTTTCTGCAGAAACAGGACATTCTGTAATTTTCTCGCTTGAGCAAGACTGACCTCACTCAAGCAAGCTTCATGTTCTTGCTTAAGTGGACTTTAAGTGACCATAAAGCGAGCCCTTTCCCAAGCTCACTCTTACCCGACTGTACCTTCACCTATTCCTCACTCAAGCAGGCTCCCTGAAGTCCTGATAGCACTATTCTGTTTGCTGATCTGTGTACTCAGTTTCCCGATCACACTTGCATTACACCATGGCCTTGCTTGAGTTGGCCTAAAACCTTTTTTTCTAATTTCTTTTTTCTTAATTATTTTCCTTCCAATTTAAGATCATCTATATATTGCAACATACACTTGTGTATACTTATATACAACAATCACCCACTAAGTTGTAATACCCATATCCAATTTGATTGATATTTTATCATGCATAGAGGAAAGTCTCTTTCAACTTAAACCTCCCCTTAGTGTCATAATCCCAAGACTCCAAGAAGTTAAGGTGGCCTAAACTTAAAGAAAATATCTCTGCCTTGGGGCAGGAGAAAACACACATGAAAGTGTCCTAAACACCTTAGATCCCCATTTTGTTAGCACCGTTATGGCCCTGTGCTACTCCCTAGAGTAATGAGCATTTACAAAACCAAACCACAATAGTAATCTACTATTTTATAAGAATAACTGCTATGAGAATTTTCCCCAAAGTTGTTATCTAGACAAAAAATTTTACTTCCATAGGTACCTTCACAAATTGTATAGGTTGAAAGAGTTGACTGAGCTATAGTCAGAACAAAGAATTGCAGGAAAACATGAAGGCAGAAACTCAAAGCACAAAGAGCAACAAGCTAACAACTTTCAACAAGAAACAATAACATTGCCAAGATTACAAAAATCCCAAATGAATGGACCAACACATATAAGGTATTTAAAGACAATAATAATTCTTGCATCAGTCAAATGACTGAACAACTCACTGCTACTCCATGACTCAAAAGCAAGTTATATGGTTCAGGAAGCAAAATGCTAACATTTAATAGAAAGATACCAGTAGAGTTGGGGATCATACTAGTTTCCAAAAGCACCCATGAAAATGCCATGATTTGTCACCAACAATTTATATTTACAAGATGCAATGAACCAATTTGATTCACATCTTACATAGGTAACACAAACCTGAGTTTTTGCGCTGATCCAAGAGTCTCCCCATATATATATGCCATGGTTACGAACAAGAACAGCTGTTGTTTTTGGGTAGGCTTCAATCTACAGTACATGAAGGCATTTTTAATTAGTCTAAAACATTATAGAGAAATTTCCATCATAACAGTTCAGAAGGTTGCCAGAGTAAGCATCCATCAAGAAAGATAATGAAATTAAGTTATAGAGGACAATATGTACATAGTATTCTAATATATGAACTTATGTACTTACATGCTTGTATTATAAGGTTGTACTCCGTAGTAATATTAATCATTTTTTGTTTCTCAAAAAGCACCAGGAAAAAAAAAGGCACAATGTACCGTCCACAAATTGATATTATAAGGCAATCGAATCATCATGCAGAATGACATGTATAAAAAAACATACAGCTTTAGCAAGAGATTCTGTCAGCTCAAATTCATAAGCAGTGTTCTCTATTATGGGGACCACAAGTTCATCATAATAACCATGCCCTTTGATTCCCTTTATCATTTCCATGTGAGTGATCTGCAAAATTTGCCAACAAGCATGACCAAGTCAAAGAAAGAAATAAAAGAAGGGGGGGGGGGGGGAAGCCGTGGGTAAAACTAGCTGTAGAAAGGCTAACCACTTAAAAACATTATCAAATAGATAAAATTTATTACTGCTTAAACACACCAATAATCAAAAACTTACTCGAAATTCTTTTGATAATGGATTTAGCATTGTTACAAGACAAGATTCGATTCCATGACTATGGATAACAGCCCCAGCATTACACATGTCATATGCCTGCAAAAAAAAAAAGGGTCATCTGGGCATCAATTGTGACTTTATTAAAGAAAAACACAAGATCAAAACAGGGAAATTTAAAAATAAAAATAAAATAAAATAGAAGTCACCCTAACAAAGATCTAATGATTAATGATCATTCCAATTAAAATTCATAACCATATCTTCATTCCCAAAAGTATTTGAAAGAAGAGAGACATAGACTACAGCATTAATCAACAGTTCGGTGAGGCCTCTATAATTGATGCAACATGCTTTCACATGCACAACTAAAGTTGATGAAAACTTCTTATTACAGGATTGTCAAGGACCAGTCTCCAGAAAACACTTTACAACTCCAGGATCATGCAACAAACAAGGTTAACTAAAAATGCCAAATATCCACAATAAAAGCTGTAGAAGTCAAGATTCAAAAGCAACATGCTTCATTTGCATCAACAAAGTTAGTACCTCAAACTAAAACAGAATATAGTAATGGAAAAAATCTCATCTGAAAATGTTAAACAAAAGTTTTTCCCTCACATCTCGGTCACTTTTACTTTTTTGTTTCAAGCTCCTGTTCTTATCATAAATATGTCTACAAATATACATGAGCTCAACTTTAATACAGAAAAACTACACAACACATAACCCAATCTGGATTCATATAGAATTCAGAGTAGCTTGGTCTCCGGATTGATCAAGCAATATCCAAACAAAAAGAATCTCACAGTTAGCTGATATTAATTATTTAAGAAGCATAGATTATTGATACCTTCAAGAAAAGAGGACCACAATCAGAGCATTTAGGAGGCTTATGTGGATATGGTTTAGGAGAGGGCTCCCACAAGAAAGACCCTTCTGGAGATAACACATACATATCCTCTGGCACCATTCTCTCCTTCTGAACACCTACAGACATTACAAAACACCCAAATTATTTATTTATTTATATTGATAAGTACAAAACACCCAGATTATTGAGCTCATATGATCAATACTCATATATTAAAATACTCATGAGAAGACACAGCACACACAGTCAACCTCAATTCATATCCCCAGTGCTCAAATAACAGAGGAATCCACAACATAGATATTTGGCCAAGGAATCAACCAGTATGGAAGGATGCACAAATAAGAAATACCCAGAAATCAAACAGCATAGAAGAGCACAAATACACATTTGAGCTTGAAAAAAAAAAATTCCCAGACTAATCATAAATTACCAACACCCAGAAATGAAACAACCAAAAGAACAAGTTGAAAACTCGAATTACACATCATTACCGGATGAGCATGGATAATCTATACCCAGAAACCAAATGGTTTAGAAGAACACCAGGTGTGTAATTAGCTTGAACAACACAATCCCAGAAAACCAATCAAAAATTGGAACACAAGCAGGCAGAAAACTTGAATTACACATTATTCCCAGATGAGCATGAACAATCCAGAAGAACCCAAGTGTGCAATTAGCTCGAACAACACAATCCCAGAAAATCAAACAAAAATTGGAAACACAAGCTGGCGAGCAAGAACGAAGATTACCCAGAAACCAAAAAAGTAGTAGTAACAAAGATTGAGGAAGAGCAACACACACCAGAGGGGGACATGACGATGAGCTGGTGAGGCTTAGGGATGGAGTCATCGTGGACCTTGATGGTGATGCTACCACCTGTCCCAGACACCCAACCAAGATTGTAGAACTGGCGGCAAAGGTCTGAGATCAAAGACTTTGTGTCCTTCACTGCCTTGCTCTCCAGGTATGCCTGTGAAGCTGAACCCAACTTCACTCCATTCACTGCAACTGCTGGCACTGCTGCCATTTTTTATTCTACACACAGAAAAAGTGAGAGAGAGACAGTGCGTGCGTGTGGATTTAGCTTATAATGTAGTCTGCGTTCAGTTTGTGTTAGAGAGAGAGAGACAGATAAAGAAAATGGGTGTGTGAGATTTTTATTTAGTGAGCTAACATGAGAATATTTGTTAGAGTTAGAGTTTGTGTTACAAGTTGGTGACTAAATTGTGGGTTTTGATTGGATGAAAAAGGAAACTTATTAGTGCCACGTCTTAAGCTGTGCGCTTGTGTGAATTTTATTTAATTTTCTTTTCTTTTTTAAGAGTCGTGTGTGAATTTAATTGGTTTGGGTTTTGACTCTCAAAAAGCATAATTGGTTTTGGTTTTGTCTTGGGAATTTTGATCTTAATGTAGGAGGAGTATTTATTATTTTGGGTTTAATGAAGGATTAATGGTCTGCATAAAATCAAAATCTGTTTTGCAATTTGCAATGCTCAAGGGTTTTTTTTTTTTTTTTTTTAATTATTGTTAATGCGGTCAAATGGGCTTGCCGCTTGCCTAACATTTTGAATTAATGGTATTTCATGTTTCATGCATTTATTTGCAGGCTCTTGGAAATAGAGCAACTGCTGTGACGAGTTTGGCCTTCTCTTAATAGTTGATACTACCTATCAAAAAAAAAAAAAAACCTCTTAATACTACAAGGAAGCATGTTATGGAGAAATTATAAGGTCCACATAGTGGACAAGTGACGTGATCCGCCATTCCACTAAAAAACTTACACCTGTTTAAAATTGCTGAATTATAAATTTTTTTAAAATAGAAACTGATTACTGACTCAACAATTTTAAACAAATAGAAGTCTTTTAGTGGAATGGTAGATAAGTGACGTGGTCCATCAGATGACTCTATAATTTCTCCATGTCGTGAGTTGTCACGTAAACATCAAATTATGGACAAAATTTTATTATAAGAAATCTTTTTTTTTTTTTTGACAGAATATTATAAGAAATCTTAGGTGTTGTATCCAATGTTATTCCATTAAATGCAATCATATGACTAATAATTTAATTGTTCTTAAGGAAAGGAGAAAATTTATGACCACAATTTTTTTTTAGAAGTACTAGGTCTACAACATATTTACAACACTTTCACAATAAATTATAGGTGGCAAGTTGTTACTAGTTTAATTTGAATTTACAACTTAAATTACTTTTTGCCCACCATAGCCAATAACAACTGAACACCTATATTTTGTTGTAAAAGTATTGTGAAAATATTATGGATATAGCAGTTCTTCTTCTTTTTTGCCACAACTTTAATGTGACAAATTATAAGTGGTAAAGATAAAATATTTGACTCATATGAAATAGATAGACAACTATTCATAGTTTGCCAAGTCAAAGTTATGGCCAAAAAAAATCATTGTTGTCCTACAACCACTCAAAAGGAAAAATAATACATTTTATATTTGATTGTACGACAAAATCTACGATTAGACTTTTGTTATTTACTATTTTTTTTTAATTTATTTTTCTAAATTTTAGGTTTAGGTTTAGTAGTTTCTTGCTTTTAGGTGTATTTTATATTTTTTAAGTCTTTCTTATAAAAAAAAAAGTTTTTTTTTTTTAGTCAAATTAAAGTCCTATTATGGTAGGGCATAAATTTGGATTTATTTTAGAATATATTTTCTTGTCAACGAAGTTTATAAACATTTTTTCATATTCAGAATTTAGTTTAATACAAATTTATAATTTTGCTTCATATTTTGTTAGTGGATTCCAAGCTATCTACAAGGAACCCCTATGGATTTTTTTGAAGTAGATGTATTTTGCTTCTTGTGGTTTCTGCACCGCATTAGTTGATATCAAAACCTTTACTTATTCTGGTCTTGTGGCTAATGTGCGAGACAATAACAATTCCAATGACAAAAATCATCAAATACCAATGTGACAACCATCAAGTATTATGATACATACAACAAGCACTCAACAATATCTTTGTTAGAATAGTGTCTTTAGAGCATGGAAACAATATGGATAAATATAATAATCATGGAGACATTACTCTCGAGCAACCTATTGGTAAACAAGATTTTAATAGGCCTTATAAAAAAATAGCAACCTTTAACGGTTGTTTTTATTAAATAAATAAATAAAATTTGATTGGTTACTTGATCTAGAAGATTTATTTGACTATATGAATACTCCTGATGAGAGAAAAGTTACACTTGCTTTGTATAAAGTTAGTGGATATGCCTTAAGTTGGTGGGAATACATATAGTCTAATAGAATTCGACAAGGTAAAGACACAATTCATTCATGGCCAAGTATGAAAAAGATGATTTCTATTAAATTTTATCCTTGGAATTATGATGAAATATTGTCATGTACAAAACAAGATTACTAGCCAAAAAGTTCATATTTGGTAAATTATTTTGAAGAGCCATATTCCACATTAAGGGAGGAATTGCATATTGAAGAAAATATAAGGTTTTACAGGGAAATTAATGAAAACCTCGTTATAAAAGAAGATCTTGAAATTGAAATTGTGGAGAAGATTAATGAAAATCCTATTATAGAGAAAGATATTAAAGTCGAGATTGTAGAGACTAGGAATGAAGAAATTGAAGACAAAATTGTCAATGATCTCGGTGAAATCAAGTCAAAGCAAGTCTCAAACTCCTATTATTTTGGTGGGAGGCACTAAACTAAAGTTTTGATTCAATCACTGACTCTTATTTGGTAAATTTTGCCAATTGCATGAAAACCAAGAAAAAAGAATCTCAAGTTGCTCAGTTGATGACTTTCAAGTTTGGCAAGAAGATAGAAAATGAAGCATTCAAAGTATTTGTTTGATTGGCATGGAAGATTTTAGATCTCGAATATCAACTCAAGGACGAGTTTTTTCCAAGTGTTGGGATCTAATGTTGGACAAAATCTACAATTATATTTTTGTTATTTATTATTTTTATGTAATTTTTAGAAATTTAGTCTTAGGATTAGTATGTCCATGATTTTATGTGCATTTAATGCGTTTTAAGTCAAATTAGAGTCCTATTATGGCTAGGTAGCAACTAGGATTTTTTTTAGAATATATTTTCTTGTCAAACAAGTTTTCCAAAGCCATTAAATTGACCTCCAAGTTTGTAAGAGTTTATTCAAATTCAGAACTCAGTTTAATAAGATTCAAACTTTTGTCTCCATATTTTCTGGTAGATTCCAAATTATCTCTCTTTGTAGATTCGAGAAACTCTCGTGAATTCGAGATTATTTTCTTGAAGTAGATGTGTTCTACTATTGTAGCTTTTGTAGTATATCAATATTGCATAGAAAATGTTGTCACATGCTTTAATTTAATTGAAAAACTAAGCATGATTAAGTATTTTTTTGTTATAAAACTCCCTTTTTAAGTGTTTTTTTATTATTATGGAAAACATGAGCACAATTTGTGCTTTGTAAATTTGCACCACTTTTATTTCAAAAAGGATCAAACCTTGCATACAACTTGTAAGGACTCGATTTGAACTCCTAGCCCAAAAGGTGTATGAACTCAAGCCCAAAAAGTCCAAAATAATAAATTTGTAGAGAATGGGTTGGAAAATTGCGCTTTAGTGAATTAAGCAGCAAGTCAATGGATTTTGATGACAAAGAAAGAAAGGTAATAGATGTTCGTTAAAGAAAAACGTCCTCGGCCAAATCCGAGGAAACTGATTCTAGTATATTGCTTGCGAAATTTGATTACAAGTCTAATTCAAGACTGCTACAGTATTTCTTCCTTGATTTTTCGATCCCCATTCTTTCAGGAGTTTCTTACATTATATATCTTCCTTTTAATGATTTTAGCCTTTCATTTGTTGATCATCCAAGCCACCACTTGAGTGTCCGTCCCATCAGAAACCCCTTTTGACTTTTTGTGAGTTATGGTAGTCAAAGCAGCACTATTAAGGAGTCTTCTCCACATAAATGCGGCCAGAAAAGTAGCTGCAGTGCATTAAATACGGTGGCAGCAGCTTCCTTTAGATTCCTCTGAGCTCCCATCCCTTTTGTACGTTCATATCTCCCGTCTCCATCAGTAGATCGTCTTGGAAGGTTACTTTGAGTGATAAGGCATATACTCGATCCGTGTTCTGCTAATCCGAGGAGATAATCCTCCTCGGACCAACTTTCTCAGCCTTTCTGCTTGTATTTCACTTATGGGATTCTGAGCTTGACACTCTCACTATGGTTTATCCGTCCTTGGACGAACCGAGGTCCTTAGCTAAGGCCCAAGGCCTAATATATGAATTTGGGCCCTTATCCCTACACAACTCATTCAATCGCAATGTAGATCTTTTTATTTTGATCAGAGTCATTGTATATTTGTGCTATATTGTGAGCATAATATTTGCATAACTGGAGCACTGTGAACTATATATAAATTTTTTATTATATAAGGTTTTAATATTTTTAAGTTGATTTTTTTTTTTTGTTAATTTAATTATTACATTTTTAGCTTTCTACTTATTCGATTTTTAGCTAATTATTTATTAATTTAATGTCTTCAACACTAAACTGCTTTCATCTAAAGTTCTTTAAGACCATTTATAATGTGATAGTTCTTTAACTTCCGATTACCTATTGTTGGAAATTTTTGGCTTATAATTATCCTATGAAATTCTAATTTATATTATGGTTTGGATTTGGAGATGTACACTTTGTATTTATAACTTGGATTTATAGACTTACTATATAATTATTTATGCCTTTTAATTGAAAGTAGGAATTGAACTTCAAAAATTGATTTGTTGAATATTGCCACTTGATATGTTTTTGAGAGCTTAAGTTGCAGTTGTCTCACATGATAAACTATTCTAAACACGCAAGGCAACGATATTGTTTTTTGAAATGAGACAATAAGCATCAGAAATCTATGTGAAAGTGAGTTTTTCTTTTGAATTGATTTAAAAATTTTAATACAAATTTGAAATTTGTATTGGACAAAGTTTGGTTACAAACTTTGTTCTAGCTTGAGCCTAAAACTCCCACTAACAAAATTAACTTGATTACATATTTTGAAAATCTAACTATTAAATTGTATATTCTTTAGGTCTCAATACACATGTCAAATGTCTTGTCAATCGGATGTTATTTATTATTTGATCCATAAATTTACTTTTTATGTATAATTTTAGACTACAAAAACTCAAAATTCAAACATTTGATTGATAACATAACTATTGATATTTGATATATTTTGAAATTTTGCAAGCATAGATGATATAATAAGAAATGTAATCTTAGTGTGGATTTGTCAAAAATCAAATATAATAAAAATATATTGAATAAAGTTATAGCCTTAGGCTATAACCAAGTTTGATACCAAACTTTGTCTATTTTTATTTTAGATTGAACAGTGATATATTACTCTTTGAGTTCCATTTAGAAAACAAATTAAAGCACTAAACTAATCAAATAAGGACAAAGTTTGGCAACAAACTTAGTTATAGCTAGCCTAAGGCTACAACTTCATACAATATCTTTTTATTTGATGTGATTTTGACAAATTTACCATTGAATTACATTTTCTTCTTATATTCTTCATATTTGCAAAATTTTCAGAATATTAAAAATCAATAGCTATGTTATCATTCAAATGTTAAAATCTCAAGTTTTTGTAGTATAAATTGATGCATAAAAAATAAGTTAATAAATTGAATAGTAAATAAAATCTAATTGACACAAAATTTTATATGTGTGTGGTGAACATAAAGAACATGCAATCCAGTAGTTAGATTTTCAAAATATGTAACCATATTAAATTTTTAAGTGAGTTTGTAGCATTTGACTACAATTAAGTTTGTAGCTAAACTTTGTCCATTAAATAGAACAAAGACATTTTGTATACAAAAAAATGGACACAAACTAAGTGAATCAACATTAAAACTTTATTATTAATTTATTATTATTATTTTTCATTTTATATTTTATAATTACAATAGGGGAGAGGGATTTCAATCCTAGATGTCACAAAAATACAAGGATATGCCAATTAATTGAGTAATAAGACTTAAGTAACCAGAAATAACATTTCAATCCATATTATTCACTCCAAGATGATTGTGTTTTACCATTGATCCAAAACATCTATGGTCAACTAATAGTTTTTTTATTAAAATTTGATAAATAATATATAAACTCTTAATTTAACAAAAGAAAATAGAGATTAGCAACTTTTTCCTTTAAGATTTTCAAGTACATCAAAGACTACAAATTTAATCTTGACCCTTTATATAACGGAAAAAGGTTGGCTACAAACTTAGTTGTAGCCAATAGTTACAACTTTACTCAATATTTTTTTTATTAGATGTGAATTTTGACAATAATAAATTATATATAATTGACACAAAATTTGATGTGCGCGTTAAGGACATAAAGAACATACAACTAATAGTTAGATTTTCAAAATATCCAAAACATCTATGGTCAACTAATAGTTTTTTTTATTATTAAAATTTGATAAATAATGTATAAACTCTTAATTTAACAAAAGAAAATAGAGATTAGCAACTTTTTCCTTTAAGATTTTAAAGTACATCAAAAAGTACAAATTTAATGTTGAACGGAAAAAGGTCGGCTATAAACTTAGTTGTAGTCAATAGTTACAATTTCACTTAATATTTTTTGATTAGATGTGAATTTTGACAATAATAAATTATATATAATTGACACGAAATTTGATGTGCGCGTTAAGGACATAAAAAACATACAATCTAATAATTAGAATTTCAAAATATGTAACTATGTTAATTTTTTTAGTGGGAGATGCAGTTATTAGTGACAACTAACTTTGTAGCTAAATTTTGTCCTTATTTAACACAATAAAATATTTGACAAGCATATTATTTTGGAAAATGCTTTTTGTAACAAATAAGGAAATTATTATTTAATAACTAAGCATCATATGGGCACATTTGATAGATTGTAACAGTAATTACAAGAAATACAAAATGATGTAATGTAATACTTATTACTATTCATTTGTTTGGTGACAACACAATAATAAATAAACCCTGAAGACTAGGGGTGTCCAACCAGACCCGGGACCCGCCCAACCCGCCCAATCCAGCCGACCCGGCCCGAAAACTGACCAACTCGACGCCGGCGACGGTCGGCAGCGGGTCTCTGTCCAGAAAACCCGAGACCGGTGGGTCGGTTGACGGATTTAAACCTGAAAACGATATTCAACCGACCCGACTGGAAAACGCATCGGAATTTGAGTTCTCCGCCGATTGGAGTGGTTAGCCGGCCTCGTTTTGTCCGATCTGTCGAGATCCGGTGAGATCTCGTCGAGATCTGGCCTGATCTCTTCGAGATCTCGCCCGATCTCTTCGGCTTCCACTGAAATCTCGCCGGATCTCTTCGAGATTTGGCCTGATCTCGTTGAGATCCGGCCTAATCTCATTGAGATCCGCCAAGATCTCTTTGAGATCCGGTCAGATCCAGCAAAAACCAGATATTTTGGCAAAATCCGGCGACGATTTCTGCAAAATCCGGCGATGATTCACACAGTGCGAAACCGACCGATACCCGACTGGAAACTGACGACATCCGACCACCCGAACCGCTACCTCCGGCGGGTCGGCGGCAGGTCCAGTTCTAGGAGACCCGAAGTGATCGGGTCGGTTCCGGGTTGGGCACAAACCCGACCCGGACCGACCCGTGGACAGCCCTACTGAAGACGATGGAATGAAAGCATTTTAAATTAAACTTAAGATATATTTTAGAAAATATCTTACTTATTCCTCATTTTAAAGAATAACTATTCATAAAGAATAATTATTTATTGTAATAAAAATATAACAAAACCACTGAATAGCTAAACTATAGGAATAATTATTATATTATAGTGCCTATTACAGTCTACTAAACTACTCTAAGGGCACGTTTGGTAGATTGTAATAAACACTGTAATGTAATAGATATTCCTATAACATAACTATTTAGTTGTTTGGTTATGTTTTTATTACAATAAATAGTTATTCCTTATGAATAGCTATTTTTCAAAAAGAAGAATAACTATTCCTTATAAAAAAATACTGAATATCTATTCTTTCATCTTATTTAATAACTTTTTAAATTTTTTTCCTAAAAAGTCATTAGTTGCCACATCTTTAAAAGGAAAGAAAATAAATTTTCCTTATTATTAATTATTAGCTCTATTTTGAACATCATAAAATAAGTATATTTTAAGAAATTTGACTTAAAAATGATTTAATTACATCTTCTTTTTTACTCTACTAAATTGTGGATGTATATTCAGGATTCTATTCCTAAATGGTCACAAAACTAATGAATAGTAATATTTATTACATTTCAATTTAATGTATTCCTTATAATACTTATTCATATTTCTATATAATAATCATTACAGTGTACCAAATGTGCCCTAAGTTAAATTGAGTTCCACGGAAAGCAAAGATCATATTGGCTGATGACGTAATTTAACTTACATGAACCAGCAGGCCTAATCTTCCAAAGGCAGTTACTGCATTGAGGATGGTCTCTATCAAATACATAGATATCAAACCAACGGAACTCATTTGACCAATGAAAAGTACAGCAGCATAGGGTAGTGCCCTTAGCATTTGGTCGAAAGTTGAATTTAAAGAGGCCATCTGGATGCTTGATAAATTGGATACCAAGATCATCATCATCAGATTTACAATGAATGGTAAGATCCAAGCCTTGCCCTAAATCATTCAAGACTTCTACAAATACTCTCTGCCTTAAAAGGCTAAATCCTCCAACAGTATCAAAACTAGTCATAGATAAAATAAGTAATATTAACAACAATACAATTCTACTGAAAAAACTCATATTGTATTTTTGAACACTATGTTTGATGGGTACAATGATGTTTTACATATGTATTATTTTATAGGACCAAATATAATCCCACATTCAATGTTATAATCATAAATTTGGCAACATTAAGTTTCCTTGAATATGGTTTGCAATAGAAATATCATATCTTAAGTTGTGTTAATTAATATTGAATGAGGATTTATAATGTTGCCAAATTTAATAAAAAAATTGTCAAACATATCTTAAGTTGTGTTAACATTAAATGCGGAATTATAATGTTGCCAAATTTAAGAAATGTTGGGATTTATAATGTTGCCACATTTAAGATATGTTTTAAATTTAAGAAATATATGTTGACAAACATATCTTAAATTTGGCAATATTGTGGGTTCCAGATAACTCAACTGGTAAAGTCTCTGATAGTTATATAAGAAATCTGGGATTTAATTCCTGCTTACACCGAAAATGGATTGGTGTCTTGATCTGATGATAAAAAGCTATCATCAAGAGCGGATGTTATAGATTGAAACTCTCTAAAAAAAAAAAAAAAAAATTTAAACAACAAAATTGTTATAATCATAGAAAATTAAACAAAATTTTTTTATTTTAAAAAGTGATTGTTAGAAATCAACATGCAAAAAATTCAGAAAGCAAAAAAGTACTGGCAAAAATCAATGGAATAAACAACAAAATTGCATGAAAATGGGTGACCTAAAGTAAATTATCGCAAGGATAAAATCTCATCATCTTATGACCATGACCTACATTGCTTTTCGATTAAATTCTTTTGTTTAATCAATTTTTTATTATTATTTAAGGTCATTCTTTTTTATATTATAAACTTCAAAACTAGAATAAGATCATGAATGTTTTTGGACATCTCGTAGAGTTTGTATGATTTGAGTTTATAATTATCCCAATTTTCCTTTTTAGTGGTTTTCTTAATTTTGTGCTTAATGTGAGTTAAGGTTTTTTAGGGGTCTCCTAATCACCTTATAACTTATTTTGGGTGGATTTCCTAGTTTATATGTATGGGTGTATTTTTGCAAAGAGCTAGTGGTACCCTTACTTTTTCGGCTCATGCTTATAAGGTCTAAGGGGGAAGGAGATTCTTTCGATGTGGGATCGTAACAAAGCATGCCACCTGCCACCCCAAGGGTCAGGTCGAACGTTGCAAAAATACACCCACAATAAAAGGATCTTTATTATAGAATCCTAGGCAATTCAAAATTTCATTTTAATTAGATTCTCAATTTTGTGACACATATCCAATCAAACTTTTCATTTTTGTGCTAAATGAATTATTGAGTGTAAAAATTGAAGAGTTTAAATCCAATTAGATTAAAATTTTTCGTCACTTGTCCATCTAATTTTTTAATTTTTATGGCAAGAGAATTATTGGATGCAAAAATAGAAGAGTCTAAATCCAATTAAATTCTAAATTATATATATATATAATTTTATAAAAAAAAATAAAATAAAAAAAATTCTTTTTAGTATATTGTATAGAATAGATATGATAAAATTGGGAAACTGTGTTTGGTGACAGGCATATATAGCACTAAGCAGCACTACTGATAAGCTCAGCCCGGATAACCCAACCCTTGGTCTGTGCGCTAAAAGACTACATTACCCAACACCACAAACTCTATCCTCTCACTTCTCACTTCTCACTTCTCACTCTCTCTTTGCCATGTCAAGTGGAACACAGCGCATGTTGAAGAACTTGAAGAAGTTCGCAGATGTTAAATACAAGCTCTTCACAGCTCGCTATGGCCAACAAGTCTCTGACATCTTCGACTTCCCCATACACTTCGTTCTCTCCCCATTCACTCTCGCTTTCGACATTGTTGGCTCTGCTCCTCGTGGCTTCGGCGTCCCCGAGCTCATCTCCAAGCTCTCTTACTTTTCTATTTTCGTGAGTTTCTTCTCATAATCACTGTTTTTTTATTATTTTTTAATGATAAGTACAAAAATTTGAGAACTTGGCGGTTGCTGTTGGTGGTGTTTGCCATTTTGTTAAATGGGTTGCTTCAATATTTGTTGTTGGTTTTTTTTGAAATTTACATGGTTCAATCAAATTTGAAATCTCAAATCTGTGTTGGTGTGGAAATCATGGGAATTTTTTCGATGTTGCTTTTAGTGTAATTGTTATTTGGATAATTGGGTTGCTTCAGTCTTTGTGAGTTCTTAAAATTCACAAAGTTCAATCTAATGTGAATTTATGTTGGAATGCAAATTCTTGGAATTTAGTGTCTGTTGTGGGTGCTATTTGTCATTTGTTTTAAGTGTAATTGTCATTTGGATAAGTGGGTAACTCAATGATTTTGTTGGGTTTTGTGATGTTTGGGTGTTGTGGGTTGGACTTCATATTGTTTGATTTTACGGGTCATTGAATTATGCTTGTGTTTTGGTCAGTGGGACTTGCATGATATTCTTGTGGTTAAGTCATTTAGATTTATATTTATATGCTTTGTGGGTCGATTGCAGGCTGTTGCTACTCTAGGGACTTATGACATTGCATTGGAGCTTGGAAAGAAAGTGATATGTCAGAGGTACTTGTCAATATCCCTTTGAATACGGACTAAAGCCTTTGTCCATCAATAGCAGTTCTCTAGTCAAAATCTATAAATTTTCTGCCGTTTAATAGTTTTTGGGTGTGTATGTAAATTATATATTATTCATTTCTTTTACGTGTATTTGAAACTGCGCCTCCTTTCCCACTGCTTTACACTCACCACTTCTCTATGTTATTGTTAGCAAAGCAATCTTGTGATATTGTAGAGCTAAATTGGGTTGTTGTATCTCCACCGTGGTTGTAAAAGTTGATTGTAAGAGTGCTCATGGTTGTTTGTGGGGGTTGGGGGGTGTACTTGGGGTTGATAACCTAAAGAGTTTGTCATTTTTCATTTATTTGTCAGTGCAGATATTAAGTTATTTTTCTTTGGTGTAAATTTTTGTAGGCTTTGATATAAGACTAATGAATGCACCAGATTGGTTTGCCTTTTGAAATGTATATTGTTGTGAATTAATGATTGATACTTTCTTACCTGGAAATGGTCTTGATGTGCAGAAACTGTCGTACTTGCAATGGGTGGCAGGCATTGCGGTGTACTAAGTGCAGAGGATCAGGGAGGGTGCATTACCAAGTTAAAAATTACACCTTGAAAGGGTAACCTCTCTCTAATCAGTTTTGATTTCTTAGATTGCAAACCTTGTAACTATATAAGAGATAATGTTTCTGTCCCTCTATGACAAAATTCAAAAGCTTATTGAACCTGCTACAGAGCTGGAATAGCTACCAATATATAGAATATAGCTGTTTGCCTTTCAAATGTCATCGTTATTGTCATTGGCTGTCTCTATGGAATCAAGCTTTAATCAGCGTCCAAAAATTGCATTTCTTGTGTAATATCTCTCTCCCATGAATCCTTCTCCAGTGGAGAGAAGGCAACAGCTGAATGTGTTGCAGATGCCATTGTGGACAATCGGGCAGAGTTGGTGCACCTTCCATCCACCATGGATCTTCATGTCCCCTTGCCAACTAAAGACTGCCCAACTTGCGATGGGACGGTAAGAAATATATTCTCAATCACATATGGCTTTGTAAGTGATAGTCAAGGCATGTGCTTCTGCATGTAAAGTTTGCTATTTCTTGACATCCATTCAGGCATAAAATTTACTATAATCTTTTAGCATCTCAATGTTAGGTTCTGATCTTTGTGTAAAATATACATTGGTATTGCAGGGTGTAATGGGCTGTCCTGAATGCAAACACAAATTACAAGTCAGAATCTCTGCAGATGACGTGAGTTCTCGTCTGATGCTGATTAGATTTTACTTTGAGCATTGTCAAAAGTTATTTAAGACTGGTGCGTGTATGAAATTGCTGCATGTTTTCTGACGCCACAACTTAGCAAATTCACAACTTTTGTTTTCTTCTTGCATATATAGTTTCTTTATCCCGACAAAGATTACTAAAAGTTAGGAGTACATTCGGGAGCTTTAGTATCTCATGCACTTCTCCTTCAAAAGGATTTCTGATACAGCAGTGAAGACTGCTTCATGCCATAATCCACTCAAAAGCATTCTAGTAATACTTTTTCATTCTTAGAGCTTCCATCTGATTCTGTAGGTCCTCCAGTCATTGTGGGGCAGTATAAATGACGCAGGACAACCAGAACAAAAACTAAACAATAGAAAAATAAAGAGATATGACCTAGGAGTCAGCACCTAGGGTAGACCTGGAGTCAGCACCAGACCAAAAGAAAGATCAAATGGCCATTGTTTTCATTCATCAAAATCAACTGTCCCCTCAAGGGGTACAATAGGTTGCTTATATAGGATTGCTAAACCCTAGTTCTAATTGGCTAGGAAACCCTAATTGCCTTATTACAAAAATAACCTTACTTCTAAATTAAAATACTAAAAACCCAATAAACTAATAGGACCTAAAACATAAAAATACAATGGGCTTGTAAATATAAATAATACTAAATAATAATCTTCTTGTGTCTCCCGCATCATTCTCCTCTGGTTGGAGAAAACTCGACCTCGAGTTCTAAAGTGTTGAAGGATTAGGATGCGGACAAGTAACACTTGCTTCAAATCTAGAATCACCTTAGGGAGCACAGGGAAAAGAAAAACCTTGAATTCCACTACATCAAACTCATTTGGAATAACAAAATCAATGTGTGGAATCAGTATAATCTCGTCTTGAACCTTATGAACCATAGGAAGCACTGTAGTTTTAACCTCTTCGATTTCACCAAGATGTAGATCTTCAAGGACTGTGGAGGGTTGATCAGAAACACATTCAACAACTTCAACTTTCACATCATGTGCACCCTCTAACATAATACTCTCTTTAGGCATCATCTTTTCACCTTGTTGCTCTTCAATAGATTCATTTCCTTGCACGCTTGTTAAAGCAACACTTGTCGAGGCATGTATGTCTGTGTCAACATTAGGCTTTGCTGTTGCTGGAGGATTCTCCACGACCAAGATATCACCATCAATGTTGTCTTTCATGGGGGCAGCAATAAGTTCATTGTGATCAATTATCCTTGGTTTTCCAATTGAATCGGGTTGAGTCTTCATTTGCTTCATCTGAGCAATCCTGTCTCGAATATCTTTCATGATCTTTACAGTTAATTCCGTTACTTCCCTAGTAGATGATTCCTTGGTAGATTGTTCAAAAGTGCGCTGAGGATATGAAATAGGATGAGGATGAGAATTCATCGTATTTGCTTCAATTGGAAAAGTACCACACTGAGATTGGGTAGATACTTAGCTCGATAGTATGGTGACAAATACTCATCACAAAACTTTTCTTTCATATTTTCCCACTCACTAATGGCAGGTTCATAATCCAGACAGCGGAAATATTCAAGCTTTTCCCAAAACCTCTGTGCGTGACCTCTTAACTTCATCTTTGCATACCTAACCTTTTTGTTATCTGCCCAATTTGCTTGCTCAAAGAATTGCTCCATCCTATTCATCCAGTTGATAAAATCTCGTGGATAAGTAGTATCACCATCAAAATAAGGTGCGTCAGATATTACCATAGCTCACCTTATTAGTGGTCAACTTACTACACTTGATAGTCACGTGCTTGGCTCCTCAAATGATTGGATCTTACTTGGACAAATGTACCTGTGGAGGAATAATTAAAAAGCCCAATACAGGCAGTGGGCTATCACAGTAACAAATTTTTTTTTTTTAAACAATAACTTCTTTTTTTTTTTTGGCAAAATAATAAAATGCGATGCTGCCTTAAGAGCTACAGACACGACTTAAAAGAAAACTCAAATGAAAGGCTTTAAAAGAACTCAGGTACAGACTTAAAAAGAAAACCACAGAAACTAAAAGAGACGACATAATCGGCTCGGCGATGGACGGCGGTGCTAGTGGTCGATGACTGCGGCGGCGGCGCAAGACGGGGAAGACTGCGGCGGAGTGGCAGCTGCCTGTCTCGGGTCTTGCATCGGCTGTGGCGTACGTCCTCAACGGCGGTGGTCAGGGGCGAAGGTGGTGTCGGTGGCAGTTGCTGATGGGTCTGCAGCTGGTGGTGGATGGGCTGTGGTGGCTGAGGGTTGATTTGTGGGTCTCGGCTGGTGGCTGTTGGGTTTTGGGGCGGTGGGTGTTGATCTTGTGGGCTTCGGCGGCTGGTGAGTGATGGGTCTCTCTCTTTTTTTTTTTTTTGGTGAGATTTTCTGGCACTTTCCTGCGGTGATGCTTCAACGGATCGGTGTTTGCTCTGATACCAAAACTGACGCAGGACAACCAGAACAAAAACTAAACAATAGAAAAATAAAGAGATATGACCTAAGAGTCAGCACCTAGGGTAGACCTGGAGTCAGCACCAGACCAAAAGAAAGACCAAACGGCCATTGTTTTCATTCATCAAAATCAACTGTCTCCTCAAGGGGTACAATAGGTTGCTTATATAGGATTGTTAAACCCTAGTTCTAATTGGCTAGGAAACCCTAATTGCCTTATTACAAAAATAACCTTACTTCTAAATTAAAATACTAAAAGCCCAATAAACTAATAGGACCTAAAACATAAAAATACAATGGGCTTGCAAATATAAATAATACTAAATAATAATCTTCTTGTGTCTCCCGCATCAATAAAAAGAAAACCCACTGCCCTACTTGTAGAGCCTCCATCTGGTTCTAGATGTTCTCCAGTCACTTTGAGGATTCCTAATCAAGATTGTCTTGTCTGGCTGCTAAGATTATACTAGTCAGAAGGAAGGGGAAAAAGTAGTATTAATTGTATAATCAGAAAGAAGAATGCAAGGGGAACTCCACCCTACAAGAATTTGATAGGAAAAGAAATGCCCATGAACATGAACATTGATGACAGACCATAATTGTCAAGATTGAATCTCAAACTGGTTCTGATAAGGAGTTGGTATTAGCAAAGATGTGTTGAAATTGCATAGGAGAATTCCTTTGGGTTTTACATCTTGTACTTTGGCATGTTGTCTCAAAACTACCAGAAAGATCAATGCCCCTAATTGGCCTGGACCAAGCAGTTTGTACATACCATCAATTTTTTCGGATCAACTGATTACTTTTATCATCTATTAATTTTCTGATGACCATTTGAAATTGCTTCTATATGATTATACTGGGATAATTTTAAGCAAAATACCGGTGTCCATAAGAACTATAAGAGAGGGTTGTTACACTTAAGACTTATGTTTAAACTCTCCTGTCTTTTTATCATTTTTGGATAACTCACTTGATCCAGTTACAATCATAATTTATTCCATGGATAATTTACGCGGATACTATATGCTTTTAGTTGATGCATCGGACTGTATTGGAATAGAGTGATTGTAAACTGAAGTAAAACTGGGTTCTAGGAGCATGTCATGGAATTTTGTAATCATGTAGATCATTGGAAAATGCCATGAAATATCAAGAATCAAGAAGGTTGGCCATGTTGGTGGACCTTATTGTTCGATCACCTAGACACATTTAACAAGAATAGTATATAACAGATTACGTTGTTGAGAAAAATGATTGATTTGGAAATTTTTTGAGTACAAAGCATTTGGCCAAATGTTGGGCAGCATTGTTAGAGGATAAATTATTACTTATAATCTAGGAGTTTGTCTTGTGCATTCTTCTAGTGTGCTAAGGGTGTTTGCCTGTGCCTTTTAATACACTATCACTTATGATTTTTGTTTCATGGCATGTTCCATGATTTTGTTAAAAAGCTTCTATCCTTGGTGAAGATGCTGTTAACTCTCTCAATGCTTGACTGATTTTGCTCCAACTTGGAGAAGGTGCTTTGACTTACATATTGAGTCTGGTTCTGACTTGTGGGAGTGATTCTGCACAAGTCCAATTGTAATTTCCTGAACAGCATCACCTTCCGTGTTTTGAGGCTGTTCATATAAGCTAGAACTTTAGACACTATATGAGCTTTTCATTGTGCTGAGATTTGTACTTTCAAGATGTTTAATAAACCTGGTTTTCATATATTAACAAGTCACACTAGTGTGTTATATCTATTTGCTCTTATTTCATCTGTCCAATTTTAAAATGCTTCAATTATTTTTTTCCTTGTGTCTTTCTTGCAGATCATGGAGCCTCCATGGAAGGCCTATAATGTCTTGAAAAGGATGGACTATCCCTATGAGGTTAGTATTTTACTCTTCATATAATTTCATGATCATGTTATTAATATTAGTGAAAGTGTATTCAGAATTCTTCAGTTTTCATCTAAAATTTAGAGTTCCATGTACCATCTGTCTAAAGGTAAAAGCTATGTTGCACGGACACGGACACGGGAATACGGCAATTTTTAAAAAATAAGGACACGACACAGCGATTAAATAATTAATTAAATTTTATATTTAGGCATATTTTTTAAATATTTTTAGACATAAAATACGTTTATGTCTAGAATTTAAATTATGTAAGAACTACAAATAAGTAAACTAACACTCAAGGTAGTACAAGAATACACATAAAATGTTTAGAGTACAAACCATAAAAGGATAACAAGTTCAACATCAAACTGACTTAGCTGATTTTTCACTTTCAGCATTCATTTTAGTAAAATCACCTACGATGTTTAACTTTAATAAATAAATAAAACTATAGTAGGACACACAAAAACAAAAATCACTAAATTTGTAATAAACATTATAATTTATGAGGTAAAACAAAAGGCTGAGTAAACAAACACAGTAACAGTGGCACTGGGACAGTGAGAGTAGGATTTTTTTTTTATTTTTTTTTATTTTTTAAAGCTTTATAATAAGTGAGTATTAAGTAACCCATTCAGTCATTCACCCAAAAAAAAAAAAAAAAAAAAACCACATAGAGAAGCTTAAAGAGGTCGGACCTGACGCCAAGAGAGAGAGAGATTGGAAGGGACAAGCACGGCGTCAACGTCTATGGAGCTTGCCAATCGGCCCGATCTAGCTCTGGCGAGGGACAGAGGGCAGTGGCAGCAGCGGGCAGAGCAGAGGTCAGAGGGAGGGTGGGTGGGTTGAGAAGTGAGAACTTGAGATGTGGGTTTTGGGACTTCTTAGGCTTGTTGTTTTAGGGTATATCACAAAATCAATAGTATTGGTAAGTCCATCTGTCAAAATCTGTGATCTCCTTTTTTTATTTTTTTCACCGCTGGCGTGTCGGACGTGTCGGCACCGTGTCGGAGAAGAAAAAAAGACACACTCGGCAGACACCGGAATCCGGCGAGTCGTACCCGTTTCGGTGTCCGACACCGACACGAAGCCAAAAATGGCGTGTCCGTGCAACCTAGGGTAAAAGTGCATGATGTAAAATCCTAGGATGATGATCAATAATCTGCAGCCCCCATGGAAAAGGATGGGTTCAATCCTTTTAAAGCAGCATATTACCTCACCAGCCTCACTTCTCATGGAATGGAAAATGAGGGGTGTGTTTTCCTTATAGAGAAATTAATGAAGATTTTATTAATAATTCTTTTGTAATTATTTTAGGTTACGTTGTGTCATCAGCGCATGAAATAATATTTTTTATCAATAAAATCTCTTTACTTATAAATAAAAAATGAAGATTTTACTTACTCAAATAAATAAATAATGATGCTCTCTGGCATGTTCCTTCTTTATAACCTTGACTTGCATTTTGTCTTGTCATGCCTCTACAAATATCATTTCTGTTTCTAGTTATGACATAATGATCGTTGTAAGTTGTAACTCTGCCATGCTGCTTAAGAATTCATTAAATATACTTTACTACAGTTCTGTCTTTGATTTTAACATTGAAATCAAGGGGAAAAATGGATTTGTGTATGATAACAGCACAGTTTCCTGTATGCTAGGAAAAGTGAAGGTCAGAGTTACCTGAATGTTCCTGGCTTGATTTTTCTGAGTCATGGTAATATATGAGTGGTTTATGTTAAATTCCTGAAGGGCTTATAGACATATGATCTTATCACATAATAAGGCATATGCCTTCCCAAAGGCATCACGGAATACGATGTGCTTGTGTTCTGAATACGTATGCTTGATAATGTATCCACCTTGGATGGCCTGTAATCTGTCTGATGAAGAAGTTGATTAACAGAGGATGATAGAATTGGTGCTAGTGCGCCTGATATTAATATAGACATCTTGTTCATATCTAATTCATGGTTTTGTATACTGTTTCAGCATATAGTTCACAGCATGAGGGATCCCAACATTGCTGCATTTTGGTTGGTCACCTTGCCTCAGATTGTGGGTGGATTCGACTATGATGATGATGTCAAGCAGAAAATTTGGTGGCAATACAAGGTTTTGCATGCATCTTGCTTTATTTTTCCCACAGTTACTGAGTCATAGATTTCAGTTAGGCACCTAGTGTCGTTTCACATACATATTGCTGCTTGCCCATTGAACTGTGCTTTTTCTTGCTTTGATAATTAATTGGTTAAAAAGAGGGCAAAGCTAAATCTAGTCCTACTGGATATATCATATATGTGCTTATACAAATCTCCACTTCTCAAATTTGATCTGAAAATGGTAGACCTGAGTTTTGTTAACATACAAAATTTTATCCCAAGAATTGACTAGATGAAGTTGTTACCAAATTATATTCTACAGCGCATGGTCTTGGATGGTAGTTATGCAGAAAAGTTATAGTATGGTTCCCTTTCCTTTTTGACTTATCCAGAAAAAAAAAAAAAAATCCCTTTTCCGTTTGGTTACAAAAGCTATCACAAAGTTATCATTTTTTTTTGATAAATAAATTAAGAAATAGTATTAATAAACTCACAAACAACCCAAGTACATTGGAAATGTACTGTGGGAGTAATACAATTAAGACCCTAATAGCAGTGGTCTAACAAATCATCACAAAGTTATCGTTTCTTGAAGGTTAATACATAGATGCAACAACAACAGGGGTTCAAGTGATAGTCCAATGGTAATGACATCCATTGTCGTGCCCATATCTATGGTTCAACCCCCCCTCCCCCCTACCCATATATATAAAAGATGTGACATCAACAACAATAACAATAGATTGTAGTACCAAAATTTCGGGATCGGCTATGAATCCTCAATAGACTAATCGGGGTTGGCCTGGCTACATGTATTCTTCTTCTCAGCCATTTTTTAATTAAGTATACTTCTTTGTCGGGTCCATGACCCTTTGTCTTGACCATCGTCGCACTTGTGTCGCCTGGGGCATAAGGGGCATGATGACTTGGCGTCATCCTCACCTTCCTCCTGCTTATCATTGGAGTCTTTTTTTTGATAGGTAAAAAGAATATTAATAAAACAAGCTAAAAAACAAACGAAAGCCAATACAAGGTGTTCATGATGGTGAACACAAGGAAAAGCAATAAACAAAACAACCAGCAAACAACGAACAGGAAAAAACTTAAAGAGCAATACTAAGAGAAGAAATAAACTCTAAGATAGTGGAGCATTCCGAGAAGCCCCAACACCTAGACCAATCAAATAAAGTCTTCTGGCAAAGAGCTTGTAATTGAACCAAGGATTTCTCGGAGTCCTCAAAAGAGCGCCGATTTCTTTCCGCCCAAACAATCCACATCAAACAGCCGGGAACCATATTCCATATGTCTGAATTAAATTTTCCCAGCCAAAAACTCCAACAATACACCAAGCTTTCCACAGAGTTTGGCATGACCCAATGTATCCCAAAGATATTAAGCATATAACCCATAGAGAGTGAGCTACAGAACAATGGAGGAGAAGATGATCCACAGTCTCCTCATTCCGATGGCACATACAACACCTATTCACCAAAATGCGCCCCCTAAGCATAAGATTATCCAAAGTTAGGATCTGCCCATGAACCGCTGTCCACACAAAAAGAGCCACCCTCCTAGGGATCTTAGCTTTCCAAACACCCTTCCACGGAAAATTGGAAGTAACTGCACCCCTAATGATATTGTAATAGGACCGGGTGTCAAACATGCCATTCCCTTTGAGACACCAATGAGAAGTGTCATCCCCACCACCCCTAGGGATCCGAGATTGAATGAACTCAAGGAAAGCTAAGGCAGCCCCTAATTCCCTTTCATGAAAATTCCTATGAAATCTCAAATTCCAGATTCTATTGATACCACCCTCTTGGTAGCATAAAACATCAGAAATGCAAGCTTCCTTGTCATTAGAACACACATACAACTGGGGATAGAGCCTAATAAGCGTGTTATCTCCAACCCACTTATCATGCCAAAAAAAAATACGAGAGCCATCCCCCACCACTAAGGACACATGGTTGGAGAAACTCTCCCAACCAACATGAATACCACGCCACAGACCACATCCGTGGGCCCTTCTACAAATTTTAGTACTCCACCCCCCTTGACCCTCACCATATTTAGAAGCAATAACCCTCCTCCAAAGATGAGTGTCTTCTCGCCCAAACCTCCATAACCATTTCCCTAACAAGGCTTTATTAAAGCGCACTAACTTCCTGATCCCCAGACCACCCAAAACTATCGGTAAACACACCTTCTCCCAAGCCACCAATGGATATTTGAAGCACTCCTCTGAAGAACCCCATAAAAACTTCCTCTGAATACGCTCCAATCTATCAGCCACAGCTACAAGAATGACAAATAAGGATAGAAAGTACGTAGGAAGGCTAGAAAGAGTACTCTTCACTAGGGTAAGCCTACCCCCCTTAGATAAATAAAGACGCTTCCAACCTGAGAGTTTCTTCTCCATCCTCTCCAAAATAGGATTCCACATAGATGCTGTTTTGTAAGGGGTGCCCAACGGCATACCCAAGTATTTCAAAGGCAGACTACCCACCCTACATCGAAGAATGGCAGCCAACGCATCTATATTTCCAACCTCCCCAACCGGGACAATCTCACTCTTCCCCGCATTAACTTTCAAACCAGAAAAAGCTTGGAAGCAAGTCAATGCCAGCCTAATGGACAGCAACTGATCTCTAGATGCATCACAAAACAAAATGGTATCATCTGCAAACAGCAAGTGTGAAATGCGTACCCCTATAGAGTTAGTAGGCCCCACACGAAAGCCACGAATCAGACCACAATCCTCAGTTTTCTTTAGCATCCTACTTAGAACTTCCATAATAAGGAGGAAAAGAAGAGGGGATAGCGGATCACCTTGTCTCAACCCACGAGAGCTTCCAAAAAAGCCTACCGGAGATCCATTCACAATAATAGAGAAGCGAACAGTAGTTATACAAGCCTTAATCCACCCCTTCCATCTCACCCTAAAACCCATCCTATCCAACAGATAAGACAATGCGTCCCAATTCACATGGTCATAGGCTTTCTCAATGTCCAATTTGCAGACCACCCCGGGCACATGGCTCTTCAATCTGCTGTCTAGGCACTCATTAGTAATAAGCACTGAATCCAAAATTTGTCTCCCACCAACAAAAGCATTTTGAGACTCAGAGATGAGACCATCTAGCACAACCCTCAATCTATTTGCCAGCACCTTAGACAGCAGCTTGTACACACTCCCTACCAAACTAATAGGCCGAAAGTCCTTAACATCAATAGCATTATTTTTCTTGGGAATTAGAGTGAGAAACGAGGCATTTAAAGACCTTTCAAACACTGAATACTGGTGAAAGTGCACAAAAACAGCCATAACATCCTCCTCCACCACTCTCCAACATTTTTGGAAAAAAGCCATGGTGAAGCCATCTGGTCCAGGAGCTTTATCCCCCTCCATCTCCATCAAAACCTGGATCACCTCTTCTTTAGAGAATTCCCTCTCCAAGGCCAACCTTTCATCCTCTCCAATGCAATCAAAATCCAATCCATCCATAGTTGGACGCCATATATCTGTCTCTTTGTAGAGATTTTGATAGAACTGAACCACCTGAGATTTTACAGAAGGACCATCCTCATATAAGACCCCATCAACCACAATGCTTCTAATGTGATTAATTCTTCTATGAGAGTTCGCTAGTCTATGAAAAAATCGAGTGTTGTTATCTCCCTCCTTCACATACAAAGCACGAGACTTTTGTCTCCAAAAAGTCTCTTCTAAAGCAGCTAAAGCTGCAATATCACCTTTAACCTTAGTTCGACGAGACTCTTCCTCATTAGAGAGGCCCCGCATTTCTTCCTTAGCATCTAGACCCAATAATTCAGCCAGCAAACACTTCTTCCTAAAAGCCAAATCTCCAAATTCCTCCTTATTCCACTTCTTAAGGTCTTCTTTCAGAGCCTTTAATTTCTGAGCTAGAACGAAACTAGGGGAGCCCAAAAATCTATACCCCTCCCACCAAAGTTTAACTCTCTCGAGAAAACCCTCAGATCTAAGCCACATATTCTCAAACTTAAAAGCACAACGACCCCTATCCACTCCACCAGCTTCCACCAAGAGCGGACAATGATCGGAAATAACACAAGGGAGCACCCTTTGAGACACATTCCAAACTCAATGGTTGCAACAAAACGCAAGGGTTGCTCTTGTTGCAAGAATCATACTCTGTATTATCTCTTTATTTAACATGTCATTTTTACTGTTACTATTGTTATTTTATGTCTTCTTCTACCTCTTTTCATTTGCTTGAATTGAATCCAATCACTTTTCTTCATCGGTGTATCAATTGCTCTCCTTTGCATATTATCAAACCATCTCAAACAACTCTTCTTCTTCTTTACATCAATAGGCACCACCCTTATCTTTAAATGAATTTTTATTTATATATTTTTTTATCCTATATTTCTTTGTATTTCCACTTATACATATTAACCTTTTCATTTCAGCTACACTCATTAAATCATTTTATGAACATGTTGCTTCTTGATACATTCAATACCATATAGTATAGCTAGTCTTATAAAACTTTCTCTTTGAACTTATAGATAATTTATGATCACATACTACTCTTGATACATTTCTCCACTTCTCCACTTTATATTCTCTGCTTCATCTTTTGATGAACACTTTGGACATGAAATAAATACAAAAATCTCAAGAGAAAGCTAATAGATTGTAGGAAAGAAGAAATTGAAATACATTGCGTAAAACCCCAAATACCAGCCCATTGAAATAAACTATCAAAAAGAAGAGGTTTTAAAAGATCAAAGGATCTCTCATTATCTTCAAAGATGCGGTTATTACGTTCCTGCCAAACTAACCACATTACACAAGCCAGAATCATATTCCAAATAGTTGATAGGTGTTATTCTCCCATGCAAAAAGAAGAGATATAACCATCTTCGGCATTACCCATTGGACCCTAAACACTTGAAAAACTTCACTCCATAAAGCTTGAGCATGCTTATAGTGAAGTAAAGTAAAAGATGGTCCATAGATTCCCCATCACATTGACACTGGCAACACCAATTAACTAGGGACTGACCTCTCTTAACAAGATTGTCAATGGTAAGTCTCCCATCCCTGGCTGCTGTCCATAAAAAGAATGACACCATTTTAGGCACCTTTACACACCAAATGCTCTTCCAAGAAAAAACATTAGTAAGAGTACTAGACAGCCAATTATAATAGGAGTGCACATCAAACACACCAGTCAGAGTCAACTTCCAAGATAGCTTATCATCCCCCTCACCTCTTGGCATATAGGAGTAAAGATAAAGAAGCTAAAAAAAAGAACTAACACCATCTAGCTCCCAATCATGAAATGCTCCATGGAATTGTAAATTCCAACTCCTCTCTCCCTTCTGATGCAGAAACAATAAAGTCAGAAATCCAAGCTTCTTTAGACTGAGAACAAACATACAGATCTGGAAAAAGATCCTTTAGAGGTGTATGTCCACTCCAAGGGTCGTGCCAGAACCGAATATGATGGCCCTCCGGTGCTCCCCCACATCATACACTATCTCTCCAAAGAAGCTCTTTGCTCCTGTGCTAATACTCTTCCACATCCCACACCCATGAGTCCCTCTTACGCTTGTAGTACACCAACCTCCTCTACTAAGTCTACTCTGCTTTATCTTATGATCTACATTCTTTTCGATCTCTCCATCCTTATGAAATACTCCCTCCGTCTCAAATTGTTTGGCCTAATTAGAAAAACTCAGTTATTTAGGGAAACATCATTAACTGCCTTATCTCTTTAAAAAAAGTTAGAAATTTCCTAAATTACCCTTAAACAAATTTATCATTAATTGCCTTATCTCTTAAGGTTTTTTTTTTTTTTTAATTAAATAATTTGAATAAAGATGGCGTGTATAGTGGATTTCAAAATTTAGGTTTTTAATTTTTTTTAATTAAAAAAATGCTCCTACAATTCAATTAAGGGCATAAAGGGAATGTTAATAAATTAATGGTGTTTGACTTTTCAAACAGGACATAATTTTTGGACATCTCAAAATGGAATACAGGCCAAACAATTTGGGACGGAGGGAGTATTACCCTAAGATATTGAAAACACTAACGCTTTCGTATCTCTTACCATCAAGTTTTATACTCCATTGGTGTTTCTCCCTGTACTAAACTTTCACTCCATGTGCTTTGTTTTAAACCTACTTAATCTAAAGCCTTTAGATTCCAAAGCATCCTTCTACATAAAAATATATTTGTTTGGTAAAGTTGATTTATAAACAAATCCATTATAATACTTATCAAAAAAAAAAAAAAAAAAAAAAAACACAAATCCATTATTGCTGCATTGTCTTGTCAGGATTGTTCCAAATTGGTTTGGTACCCTCTTTCATGTCCTAAGATTAAAGCTAAATAATGTAGAAGCCTTTTGCAATGATATATAGGTTTGAGATGCAATCATTAAAGTTGGGAACCTAAATCTTATGGAAGAAATATCTATGGATAATTATGTTCATTTTTAAAATTCATGATATATGTAAGTTTTTTTTCTTACAAAGATTTTTATGCTCTTTTCTGTCTCTCGCACCTGTTTTTCTCTAAGAATTGAATAGTCTAGAATATCTCTAGTATATTATCTGAATCATCTGATCTTCTGTTATTTTAAATGGTGTTACCAAACTCCTCAGTTCTTCAATTATTAAAGGTGCTTTATTTGTATTTTCATAGAAACTAGTAATGACAATATAAATTAATACAGGTGTGCTACCTGACATTGGTAGATTTTGTGCTATTCCTTCTAGAGTAAAATGTTATGACCTTTCAATTTCATTGTTTTAGGTCACATTTTATGTTGGCGTCTTTATCACATTGATTAATTTGTTAAGCACGATTTTCTTGGTGTCTTCCTGTAATTCTTTATTTATTTTTTGTTGGGTTCAGGACTCCATGCAATATGATCAACTTCGAGATGCGGTGGCAAACCGAAGACCAGGCTGGGAGCACTTGCAGGAGGTAAGATAATTTTATTCTCAGATGATGGTTCTATTAATTTATTAAAACAGTAAGAAAACCAATTTGATTTTTGTATGCAATTAAGATTTCTATAGTTACGGTGGGATGCATTAGTACCTTGGTTGATGGGGCCATCTAGTGCAGAGGTTTAACTTGTCATGGTGGAAAGAGACTTGTTCCCAGGACTCCACCCTTTTTATTCAGCAAATTAAAAAAAGGGATTTCTCTAGTTACCTTATTGGGGAGAATCAATTGTGACATTTGTGGTTAGAATATGCTCAAGTTTTATTTTGAAAATAGAGATGGTTGATCACAGACTCACAGTCACAGTTGTAAGACATTCATGGTACAATTGTCAAATGTCAGTGTCTGACTTGAATGAGAAGAAATTCAATAGTTTGTAAGTGGAAATCAGATCTCAAAAGATACAGAATCTTAGTGCTCTTTCTTTCTCTCTCCACATAAATACAAATATCTTCTCATTTCCTTTCTGATTGATGTCTTCTTTTCAAGTTTCATACAATGCTGAAAAATGTGTTTTTAGCCAAAATAAATGATTTTAGCCCTTATAAAAAGAAAACTGATTCTTGAACTCCTTTCACGCTCATGTCTTGTCAAGGTACTGCAGAAGAAAAAACTGCAAAATCCGATCAAATTTATTGTAATCGATTAGTTAGCATGTTGGTTAACTATATTCTGAAACACGGAAAAAAAATCATTGGCTTATCAAATTATCTATTGAGCTACGAAAAAGATTCAACAAAAGATAGAAACAAATCCACTATCTGTTTTACGTCCCTTCATTTTGTCTTCCACATAAGTCTTATGCCAATTAGATCGATTTTTTTCACTTAAATTTATCCTTATTCCGCAATTTTCCTGTTACTCACCCCAATCTCACTTTTTTATAAATCAAAAGTAAAAATGGTCATACAAACAGGTGTTAAAAATTATTTACAAATTGAATCTCTGCTATTAGTTTATTCTTCTGTATGTGCATTTGCGTAATAGTTACAGAGAGCTTTGTGGTTGTGTAAATAAAAGTCAATCTCTATCGATCAGTTTCAGGCTCTAAAAGAGGCAATATTGAATCTTCATCTTTCCACTATACTCTTTTCCATTTTATTTGAAATATATATTAATAACTGCTTCTAATACATCTAGATTCACAGGGGCTTCTATAGACACTCATATTGTTTCCCATGATTCAACTTTTGCAAAATATTTCTTCTTATAATATTGTTATGATTCACAGGCCTTGATTTCTATAGATCCTGTCCGTGCTAGGGATGATCCTGTTATAGTGAAAAATATCCCCTACCACAAGGCCAAGAAGGCATTGGAGGCAGAAGTGATGAAGCTTGATCCTCCACCACGGCCACCAAGCTGGGGTGTGCGTATTGTTTGCCTTCATTCTATAGCTCCTATTTCTTACTTTTCAAAGTTTGTATACTTTTCAATCATATTCTGAATTTTTTATTTTAGCCATTTATCAAAAAAAAAAAAAAAAAAAAATCTGAAAAATGAAAATTTTTTTGGCATGTTGGTTAGGAATCTGATTTGACTAAAATCAATTCACGGGGTAACTGTTGGGGCTGATGGCACTTGGCTGAATAACTGGGGCTTTTTAGATGGCCAGAACATGATCATACTTATCAGATTTTTCAAAAAGCATAAAAAAAGAAAGAAATTTAACCAGCAGCAGGAACAGGCAACTGTGGTTTTGATTTTTGTAAAGGGGTTTCCATACAAAGCCGACATTTGCTGTTGCATAAATGTTTGTTACAGTGTCTCATAACAGCTATCATTGCATAGACTACGACTATTATGCATATATTTTCATCTTATATTTTATCTCTTCTTTATGTCTTGCAAAATGTTCAGTAGTCTAAGTATGATAGTGTGAAGCTCTTCAAAATTTTCAGTTGTCTAAATGGTAGTGATTTTATTTATTCCTTTTAAGGGTGGGGGAGGAATTTCCAGTTTTTCACTTTGCAAGGACCTATTGCAGTTTTACATAATGTGAAGACCAATTTTGCGGTTGTATTTGAAGTACTGTTCTTTTTCTTTTTTTAATTTATTATATGGTACCCAGCTTTGTCTAACAATAGATAATAGAACTGAGTATCTAGTGAATGGGTTCTGACTGATATTTGGGTACAAGTATTTCACATTGTTATGTTTTTTCAGCAGATTAAATTAGAAATTCATATTTAATGTTGCATAAAATTTATCTACTGCTTTTGCATATAATGAATTGAAGTGTGAATTGACATGCTAATGCTTTTATAGATTGGATCTTAGTTAAATATATCCCTTTTTCTCTCGGTCTCTCTCTCTCTCTCTTGCTTATTTCAATGTTACATGTTCTTTGGATGTGACCATGTGCTGGTGACCACAATTTATATGCTCTCTTTCTGCATGTGATGCATTTAATTGTGGTTTGACTTGCTAACTCTGGTTTGGCTTTTACAAATTGGTCCTGAATTTTATAATATCTACTCTCTCTTGCTGTTGATTGAATATTTTTTTTTCTCGTTAGATATAGATTGCATACAAATAGAAGGGCATATGAGTTAGAATATTTTCTGCGTTGCATCAGAGATGAGAAATATACTTTGAATGTTTTGAACTAACTGCAGAGCATTGGCAGGAGCTAGAACTTCCACTTAATGCATCTTCTTGGAGTGAGGAAGATCTCAAAGATCCAGAGAAATTGTATGAGATGACTGTTCTTCTTAATGCACAAAGAGAAATTGCTGATAAAATCAAGGATGTTCAATGGGAAACTAAATGGCGTCAGGAAAAGGTTAGTTCTGACTTTTATGTGGGCTATGAAGGTAATTTTAATGTTTGAAAAATATTTGATATGTTGACAACATTGTGGTTTCTGGAAATCAAGTTTGAAACCTAGGTCTTAAAAGATGGTAAACTACATGGGAAAGTGGTTCTTTTGCAACCTGTAAATTACCAAAACTCATAAAGAAAATAATGAGAGCCACAGCTCTATATATTGGGCCCTTTCATTTTCCTATTATAGTGGCAGGGAACTGTGTGTGAGACATGTACAAGCATGTGCATAGGAGCCACTATGCAGTATGCACCCCACCCTAGTAGTGCCCATTTGTCCACCTCTATCACTAATATACCTTGAATGTAAGGTACAGCAATCCTATGCTAACACCGGTGACAGCTTTGACTTACTTTGTCAACTAAGCATATAGAGGAATCAAATTTATTTCCTTATATTCATTCCCCAGTTAACGGAATAATTGCGATGTGGAGGGAAAATATTATTGTATTTTCATTATATTTTGTATTTCTAGTGTCACGTTGAACAATATGGATGTCACATTAGTGCCTTCCTAAGTATTTTACTGACAGCCAATGGCCTCTTGTCCCAGTGTTATGAGGTTGGTAATGAGACCTCTGAAGGAAAAGTTCTAGAATCTGGAAATCCTTGAGTTTTAATGACAGGAGTCAAGTTGTTCTCTGCATGAGTTTTGTAGGGAAAAGAAAAGAAACCAGGAAGTTGACAAAAATGCATACGTGCACATATCTTAATGGCAGGGAACAAAATCCTCTCAATTTCACTTGAAATGGAGAGAGACCGTTTCGCGCTTTAAGATTTTGTTTCTTGGATCTGAGAATGTATAAAGTGTCACATCATTTAAAATTTTAAATGACGTGCCATGGAATAGACATTTAGATCTGTAATACTCAATCTAAACCATGAAATGAATCAATTTCAAATGGAGAGGTTCCTTGTCTACATGGTGACGCATTAACTTGCTTTTCCCAAGTACTTTCTTGCAATCCATTGAGAATTAATTTTACCAAAAAGTGAGTATTTTTTGTATCTTAGATAAATAATTCATAAGGATGGTGAGATTGAAGAGGATGTAGAACATAAAAGAAGAGCAGGGTGGTTGAAGTAGAGAAACACATTGGGATTATTGTGAGATTGTAGAATACTTATTAAGTTAAAGGGAAAGTTTTACAAGGCTATAAAAAGACTAACCATGATATATGGCACTAAATGTTGGGCTATTAAGGAACATGTTCATAAAATGTGCATAACTGAAATGAGAATGGTAAGATGGATAAGTGGAAATAGAAGGAAAGATAGGATATGAAATAGGGGTGGCCTCCATTGATGAAAAGATGAGAGAGAGAGTTGCTCCAGATGGTTTGGTCATTTGTGAAGGGCGAACGAGAGCCATAAATGCACCAATGAGAAAAGAATGGTTTTTTGTTTTTATTTTATTTTTTAAGAATCGAGAAAGAGTGATTTGATTTAAGTTAAGGGAACAAAAATATGTAGAGGCATACGTAAAATAATACTAATAGTAGTAAAAAATGACATCTTAATTAAGGAGGTGACAAAGAGTATAATTTTGGATAGGATAGAATGGCAAAGAAGAATATAGTAAATGACCTTGATTAGTCTATTGAAGATCCATATTCAACCCCCTAGTTTTGGGACAACAACTTTGTTGCTGTTGTAACATCTTATGTCAAAGTTATAATGGTCATAAACCATCCATTTCTGTACATTGATCCTATATATTATATTATATTTTAATTTTCAGTTAAATGAGATGTTGGAGGAGAAGGTGCAACCATACATTCAAAACATTGACAATGGCATCCTGTCTAAACCTATTGTCTTACAATCACAAAATCAGGAGCATAAGGTTTGTCTTTAGCCTTTCCTTTTCACTTATCATTTACTTATTTTTGGGTTATCTAGAACTTATTTGGAATTTGGAAATTGAAAGACCACCACCCCTCACACCCCCCCCCACCCCCCACCCCCACCAAAAAAAAAAAAAAAAAAAAAAAACCCTAACTTGAAATCCTTACTTGGAACAAGAAGTCTATTTATGCATTCCAAATTGGCCACTTAAAATTCCATCTGTCATTTCTTGGATGCTCCATTTGGTGCTTCAAAAATATATGTAGGTAATGGCTATACTTTGTACATGCTAAAGCATGATACAGCTTGTGCATGGGAGCATCTCTGTAGTCTGTACAATTACCTTTTAAGACAAAAACTGACTCTTTCAAAACTGGCTCATCACCTTTAATTTTGTTTGATCTTCCTGCCTTCATCGTACAACATTTTTGTGATCAAGTGTATATGGTGTTTCAAAATTCCTTCCTGATCTGATTCCCAAATGATCTGATTTCCATTTAAACCTTAAGCCATAGGGCAAAGATTGTCTTAATTTGTAGGATTGAAATCATTGGTGGGGGTATAGGAAAGGTTATGCATTAAGTGCTATTCATGTTATGTGGATATGCTGTCCTTATGATTAATGTATACTGAGTTTGGATTCAAGCTTCTCCTTGTATTTGAACTTCGAAACCGGTAACTCTGTTGTGGGATTTTTTTTTGATAAGCTGTTGTTGTTGTGGGAATTTTATGGTTGAAAATTTGTACTTTGAATGTGTTAGAATAATGTTTAATCTTTCTACACTACCTTTTGGGATGTGCAGTAATTTATCATGGTAGTAGAGTAGGTGATACCATGTCTACACTACCTCCCATTTTAGAATTAAATATCCTACGTGTTGGGTCCCACTTATTAAGGGAGAGCTTGGGCCTTTATGTGAAGGGGAGTAAATTCCATGTGTTGGGTTTGTGGGATCCGATGGTGAGATCGGTGGGACAAGGGTTGTGTTTTGTGCGGTGGTTGGGTGCTGTGAGTTGGGTTTTTAAGGGTTGTTTATGGTGGTGTTGGGATCAGTGGGCTTGTGGGTTGCAGTGGTTGTCGGTGGTGGTAGGAGGTGGAGTGGCATTTTTAGCCAAGGCCATGGTGGTTGGAGGCCGAGTTGGGTTTTAAACTTGTTGCCCATGTCTTTTTGGAAGAGGATCTTGGCAGTGTTGGCGTGTTTGTGAGGGAAGGAGGAGGAGGAGGAGCAGTGGCAGCTGAGGGAAGGTGGAGGAGAATTGTGACTTGTGAGTATCGTTACCGTTCTGACTGTTCAGACTTATGGGACCCACTATTTTGAGTTAAAGATGAGTATTTTTAGCAGAAAACTAAATCCAAACACGTTGGGGAGTAAGTTAAGAGAAAAAGAGGGAATAAAATATGAGATATGAGAATGAGTATTGAGTTATGAAAATTGAGATATGAGTGATGTGAGAACCAAACAGGCCCTAAATGATAAATTTACTATTTCCTATCAGCTTAAGTTTTTGGGATAAGCGGTAATTTATCAAAATAGATCTAACAACTACCTTTGCCCAACTTGTGAATACAATTGTTATTCTGCATTATGATATCCTTTGTAATAACATCTATTTGTCATTAAAAATTCCTTTAATGGTTAGAATCTTGAATGGGCATTCATTTTAGGGATAGAGTTTTTGATAGATTGGCTTGTAAAATTTTTTTCCCCTTTATTATTTTTATTTCCAACCATGGAAACAACTATACGTGCTTGCAAAATTGGCCATATCATATTTCTGCAATTTATTAATTTTAAGGACTCATGTTGATATGTTGTTGCAGAGAAGCCGGCGACGCAGATGGTTTTTCTTTTGAAAAATATTAAACCACTGTTGTATCTAAGTGCCCACAGCAGTTCATTGATGTTCATTTGTGATGGTGTATTTTTTAGTTTTCCATAGTCTTCCTCATGGTAGATAGTTGTGTTTCCCCTTATAAGTCCATCTCTACCTTTTTGAGGCCTCTAGAAATTCTGTTTGATCTAATGAGTCTCTCTACCTCCTTATATACAGAACTGTGTATCTTTTTGCAGAAAATTTTTTCTTCCTTGTAACTGCATATATGAATCAGTGGATTCTTTTCTTAACGCGACCACAACCACCACACCCCCCCCCCCCCCCCCCCCCCCCCCCCCCCCTCTTTTTTTTTTCTTTAACTCTGCTGTAGATGAGTGAAGTGTTGGGAGATGATAAACCAATAACATGAGTGTGAATGAGAAGCTTCACCAGTAAATAGATGAAAATCAAGCAACCCAAAAAAAAAAAAAAGCAGACTTACAAATTTTCTGACACTAACAAATTTTGCTTTCAATTTGTTTGTTTGTTTGTTTGTTTATTTATTTATTTTTTTTCACTTTAACCTTGACTTGCCTCTCCAGACGTAGAATTCCTGTTCTGCCAAGAATTCCAAAAGGCCAAGACCAGAGTTACACTTATAACAGCTTTATTTACTCTTCTCCTTCTCCTTCTTAATTATTAATAGGAAAAAGAAAAGACAACTAACTGCTAAATAAGTCAAGGCCATGAATGAGCACTAATGGAGGAATTGAAAAGCAAGCACAAGGATTAAATTCCGCATCCTAGGCCTGTCTGGTAGTAGCTTTCAAGTGTTGTTCAAAATTATGTTAAAACTGTGGTTTTTAAAAAGTGTTGTGAAAATACGTGTTTAAAGTACTTATAGTGTAAAAAATGTGTTTGGTATCATGTTTTAAATAATATATTTTAAAATATGAAAAAAAATATAATTTAATTGTGTGTTTGGTATGTGTATATATATATTTTTTAAAGAGTAGTAACTTTTATAATTATTTTATTAGAGGAGAGAAGGAACGTGAAAGAGAAAGGAGGAAAAGAAAAAGATAAGGTGAGAGAGCAAGAGAGAGTTGTAGTTATATTAGGTCTTATTAAGGGGGTCCAACATTTTTTAAATATTTTAAAAAGTGTTATTGAGGAATATTATTTGAAACTGAAGACGGGTAAGAAGAGTTCTCTAAATTATTTAAACACTCTAAAATGAGAAGTATAACTCAAACACTCTTAAATAAAATCGCATATCAAGCGTGTTTTTTTTTTTTTGGTCCACAATTTTTATTGTTTAAACTAAGGAAGTTAATTTCATACCGTACTGGCCAGTATCGCTGGAATTAGCTGTACTGGTGCTTAGGTCGGTATAGAAATGCTCTTGTTTTGTTTTGGTTTAAATACCGGTTGTACCGGAGCCGTTTCGGGCATATTGGAATAAATACCGGGTTTCGGCCGGAAAATAGATATAGGGCGAACAAAAAAACTCAAAAAACCCCCCAAATTTCAAGATCTACCTCCTCACTCTTACCTAGGTTTTTCCTCCTCTTCTTCGTATTTGTCTCTGTTACGCATTTCTTCTTCTTTTCTTTTGTTTCGCCGGCCTCTGTTTCTACAGCCCCTTCATCTTCTTCATTTATTTCTCAACGTGCGTCTTTCTCTCTTTTTAGTTTTGGTACACTCCCTTGAAAGTAGAAACTAAGTAGTCAATCAAGAAGCACGTGACAAGACTTCAAAGCAAAAGGTGTGGAGGTGAAAAAAAGAATGAAAATAAATAAATAAATAAACTTATAATGAAAGACTAATGGGCTACAACCGTATGCAAGATGTGTGGAGGTGAAAAAAAGAATGATAAAAGAAAAGAAAAAAGAAATCCTAATGAGTTAGGACTTCCACCAGTTGACTACGTGGGGTGTAGGACTTGGAAACTCTATGCATTTCAAATAAAAAAAATTATCGGTTGATGAAAATCATTTCAATTTTTTGAAGGCTCAAATTTTCTTTTTTCTTTTTTTTGTCCAAAAAGTATTTCTATCTAACAATTCTATCCGTTAGTCTTTAAATATTTATGAGCTTTTAATATATCAATTATTACAGGAGAGAGAGTAGTGAGTTAAGGAGAATAAAAGAGGGACCACCACACACCCTTGGTGCAGTGGTCACTCTACAAATATAAATACTTGTGAGATGTGGGGGAGGGGCCAAAGGCCCGAGTTCAAGTCTCCAAGAGGGAACTTTACACACATATATACTTAGATTAGGGTAGAATAGAAATTCTATCTTGCAAAAAAAAAAAAAAAAAAAGAATAAAAGAGGGCTAAAAAAAAGATATAGACAAGGTAGAAGAGATATGAGTAAAAAAAGAATATTAATATCTTTTTTAGTAACTTATTATAATTTTTAAAAATTTTAGCTATGGCTCCACTATTGTAACATGCATTTTTGTGTTTTGGTGTTTACTGCTGCTAATGCTCTAACTCCACCAAAAAATATAAAAAGTTGCCAAAGTGATATATTGAGTTATTAGAAATATAACTTTGTATATTGTATAAAATAGTAAAAAATAGCAGTAAACTTGAAATAGAACATCGATATTGACCAGTTTCCAAAATATATCGCACTGCTAACTAAACTGATACAGTCTCTGGTACGGTATTTACTTCCTTAGTTTAAACTGTTTGAATAGTTACTGAAAAGTGAAAAGGGCAAGCCTTAAGTCTTTTCATGTTAAAAGCTTGGTCCAATATTTTAGAATGCACAAATTCAAAATAAATTAAGTGTCTAAATCTAAATTCTCGGAAATATATAATAGTTTTTATTTATTTATTTATTTTTATCTTGTTTTGTTTCGTAAGAATTGGTCCAATGAATGTAATTTAAATATATAATACGAGAAAATCTAGTTGAAGGGTGTAAATATGAAGTTGACACATTCATCAAAAAAGAAAAGAAAAAAAAAAGAGAAGTTGACACTGGTCAGAGTCTTTATATGCATTGTTGAATGGGGTTACAAGTGAAGTGGAAAGAAATACCCTCGTTGGAATTTGAAAACCTTTTGTGGACTAAGAAGTCTCTTTTTTTACGGGTCAAGCCTAGTTTTGGAGTCAATAGACCAATAAGTTTGGGCTTTTAGTTTTAAAGCCCTCAAGCACTTTTGTCGTTTTCTTCAATCAAACAAACTAAAGCGTATGGCCCACTCAAAGGGTTGAAAAAACAAAAACAAAAATTTTTTTTTTTGGTTGAGAAATAAACAAAAACATGTTTGTTGATCAAGTGAAGAGTGAAGAAAAAAATATTCCGCGTTTACACCCAAGCAATAAAGACAACAACAATTCAATCCAATAATTTTAGAATTTGGATACTTTTCATATAATTAATTTGAGATATTTTGGTAATAGGCTTTAAACCGAAATATGAAATCAGTCATCTCCTTACAAAATCAGGGTTGATATTAATTTATCATATGGTTTTTAATAAGGTTTAAATTCTTAAAATCATTATAAGTTTCTTATATATGTATTATTTTCAAACAATTGAAAAAGAAAAGAAAAGAAAAGAAAATCCAAACGACATGCAACTGAGTGAGGTGATAGATCATAGTTGGGAACTTTGAAGCTGATAAAGTCTATCCTCTTGCCGACGTGTATTAGAGGCAAGGGATCAAATTAAAAACTCTCTCATTTCCTCTCGAGTCTGTTCCATGAAAATGAAAGAAAACGAGAATAGTACACAAATTATTAATTGGTCCAAGCTCCTCATTGGTTGATAGAAGCCATGTCGCTGTGCCTTTAACCTAGGCCTCCAGAAAGGTAGAAGTTGCTGTGCATTTTCAGGGACAAGTAATATAGATGCCACTGCCACTGCCACGGCCCACGAGAGAAACGCGTGTGGGGGTGGGACTTTCATGTTCCACCTTTTGAATTTGAATTAGTCCAACTCTTTCTTAATTCTTATTCAGACGTGTAAGATACGTGGAAAAGAAAATTAACTTCTCATTCACAAGCCTAACTCAGCCAGTGTAAAAAAAAGTTATCAAATTTTATTTGCTCAAAAAAGAAGCTATTTTAGCTTTGCAAGCGGTCTTTTTATTTATTATTTTTTTTGGGAAAAGCTTTGCAGGCGGTCAAAGTGTTTGTCGGTAGAGTATAGAAAGATAAGCAGATTTGGTAATTATCAGACTACGAGAGAGGTCTTTTCCTAACATCAAATTGACTGATATTGGCCTAAACTGCCGACTTGTCAGACACGTGAGGGAATTGAAAGAGCTATAAAGTCAGGCATGGGACTCACTTTTTAATCTCTTTTCATACAAAAAGTATATACTTTTTAAAAAAAAAATAAAATTTTGGTATAATAATTAATAAACTATTACATTTAAAATTATTTGAAATTTTAATTGACCGACAAATTTATTGTAGACATTTGTTTTATTAGATGTGAATTTTGATAAACTTATCATTAAATTATACTTTTTTATGTCTTCCATACTTGCTAAATCTTTAAAAAATTAAAGATTAATAGTTATATCATTATTTAAATATTTAAATTTTAAGTTCTGTAGTTTAAAATTGTTCATAAAAATAAGTTTATAAATCGAATAATAAATAACATTCGATTAATATAAAATTTGACACGTGTATTAAAAACATAAAAAATATGCAATTTAATAATTAAAATTTTAAAATATATACCATGTTAATTTTTTTTAGTGAGAATTGTAACAATTGGCTAGAAAGTAGAAACTAATTTATCAATTTTGTCCAAATTTTAAATTAAAGATATTAGATGGATGGCTAAGTGGTTGTGCTGTTGTCAAAATATATGTCCAGCTCACACATTTTTAGATAGTTACTTGGTTGTCTAAATAGTATTGCTAATAGGATATTTACGAAGATTATCTTAATATGTATTACTAATATTTTGTCTTAATGCTAGAATGTAAAAAATATAAATGCAGAGTCACTCGTGTGTAAGGGGCCATATCAAAGATATTTGTGTTTGCAATTCACTAGCAATTGTGGGATTTTTAATGTGCTTGTTCCTGGCCTACAGCTTAATGGATAAATTCTTTTGCTTTAGATGGAAGAAAACAGCATAATTAAGCTTGAAACATAAGCATGTACACTTTTGTTAGTGGATAAGGGTCCTCATTACTTGTTAGTTAAGCATTACATTAGAATTATTTAAAAAAAAAAAAAAAGATTTGTCCATATGCACATTCAAGACATAATTTCATATTCCTTAAAAAAGGGTTAAGAGTAAAAAGAAGAAGAAGTGATGATTTCAATTTTCAAGTACAGACACTTCCTCTTCTATAAATTAAAAAAGAAAAAAGAAAAAAGTACATATAGTTCCAATCTTGTTTCTTAATATGACAACGCAACAAAATTTGCGGTACTTAAAGCACACCATTTATTGCAGTTAACTTTCTAGCAGCTTTAGGGGCCGATGTGAAATGGAACACTGTTTATTGCAGTTTTTCAATTGAGATTATGAGAGCTGAGAGTGAGAGGGACTGGCCTCAATTAATTTACTTTTTTTGAGAATGCCTCAATTAATTTACTTGTTCAGACAAGTCTATTTCCAGAATAACCAAGTTGATATTAATATCCCCGTCATTTTTTTTTTATCAGCTACGTGAGTCTCACGGGAAGAATTTACAGTTTATAACTTAGTGTAAGGGCCTTTTTTGTGTTTAGGCTGGACTGCCTCCTGCGGTGATGGGCCCTAATGTGTTTCTGAGTAAAGAAGTTGAGACCGGCCCAACTGCAACTCACTTTGGGCCGGCTTATGCACAAGCTTAGCCTTGTCCGCCAGAAATACCCTTACGGCAAGCAGAGTTATTACAATGAAATTACGGCAGGCAGATATAATGATAATGAAAGAAAAACAGAGTACGATAACTTTTATTAATAACAAGGACCGAATAACACAGTAGCAATAATGGCCATGATAACAATGGTTTTTATAAGAAAGAACAATTGATTGAACAATAAGCTAATCAAAATAAACGTCAAAACCAAAACTGAGACCGTGATGGCAAAAATTAAAGAGGAAGAACGTTTCCTCTCAATGAAACTAACCTCCCAGGAGAATATCCTGCCGTGGGGGTTAATGACTTTGAGGGAACCGGACCTAAATAATAAATGCCCGAAGAATGTTCTTACTCCTTAATTGTTCCTTAGAGAGTAGGATTTTGAGGAGGAGAGAAGAGAAAAGATGTATTGGTGCATGCCCCTATCCTCACTCTTGGTTTTCTTATCTTTCCCTCCTTTCTTATCTTTTTCCTTTTAGTTTTCCTTTTATGTATTTTCTTCCTCTGTTTTTCGGTCCCTTTTACAGGGCATGGAGAGGCTCCTTTTATAGGGCCTGCCGTGATCGTTCTTTTACCATTTTACCCCCTAATGGCTTTTGTCTGGTCTGGGTATGCTTGCCGACCACCGTCTGCGCATTGCTCGCCCTCGCCAGACAAAGGCAGGTTTGTGTTTGTTCTGTCCGCCGTGACACTTCTCTGTCGTGGCTTTAAATACTCTCTCTCTCTTCCTATGGCATGCACCCAACGTTCTCTCTCCAATCTTACCTCTTTTGGGCGGTCTGTCATCCCAGCAGGACGTACCTCCCAAAAGGGTTTGGACAGGGAACGTAAAATAAATCTTTCCCCCCCTCCCCACCACCAAACCACACCCCCCTTTACCTCTTACCACTGACCCATGGCCCCACCACGACTCATATTGGCTGGGTACAGGCTGGTGGCACCTAGGCTTTGCGCATGCTCCCCTGTTACGTACGTTCAAAGCCTGCCTGCGGCTCATGGAGCTTTGTTTGCATTCGTCTGCCATACTTCTTGGTCCTTTTATGTGGGCCGTTTGCACTTCCACTGCCTCCCTTTGGGATTGGGCTTTTCCTGATACATCTCTCTTGGCCCATTTCTCAGTTTATGCTTTATGCCTTATTTCATTACTTGACTCTTCTTGCCATGATAACATTTCCCTGCTAGGCCTCTTTTAAACCTGCCATTTCACTTCTTCCCCCAGTGACTTAAGAGAGTCTGCTGGTGTTCTTACTTTATGGGCTCCATTGTCCCTTTCTTTTTTTTCCCCTTGAGCCTGCGGCCCTTTTACTTTCCTCGGACTTTCTCGGCCCATTTACTGACTTTGTGTTCCCATGGGCTTTTACTAACTTGATTGGGCTTCCTCGACCCAATCTCCTCATTCTCATCCTTGGGGTTCATGGGCTTGCCATTAACCCCTACTTTCTTTACATTGCCTCGGGCCTGCCGTGGCCCATTCTCACTTTTTCATATCATACATTGCCCATGGGTGTCATTTCTCTCTTTCCGGGCCCTTTGGGCCCATTTGCTTCCTCAAGGCCCATTTACTCATGTTATAGGCCTATGTTCTGTTATTCCTGCTGCTTGGGTCTAATAGTTTTATTCTGTGCCTGCCACTCTTATTGCCTGCTTTGCTGGGTTGGGCTAACTTTACGAAAATGACCCTTAACACTTAGATTTTAATTTTTACGTACAATTTTTTAAAATTCACTTACACTTTCAAAAAAAAAAAAAAAAAAAAAACCTAAATAAGCAGTTTTCAAATGAACACTAAAATAAAATACAAAGTTTGCCTACAAATTTGATTGTAGTTAATGGATTGACTACAATTCTCATTAAAAAAATTAGTATAGAAACGTATTATTAGATATTATATGATCTTTATGTTTTTAACATGCATATTAAATTTTGTGTCGATTAATCAGATGTTATTTACTATTTTATTCATAAACTTATTTTTTATAAATGATTTAATACTATAAAACTTAAATTTTATACATTTTAATTGGTAATATAGCTATTGAGTTTTGATCTTTTAAAAATTTTACAAATATAGAGGATATTAAAAAAAAAAAATTCAATGGTGAATTTGTCAAAAATTCACAATTTACATCTAATAAAAAAATCCAACCTTCTAAGTTTGAAGCTAAATTTTGTAAAAAATAAAAATAAAACAATAAAAATTCCAATAATTTTAGGACAAAGTTTGGCTACAACTCTACTCAATATCTTTTTATTGAATGTGAGTAGCCATTAGCTACAATTTAAGTTTGTAACCAAATTTTTTCTTAAAAAAAAAAAAATTCAATTTTTTTTGAAAAGACATATGATACCCCTAATACAAATGTATGCATGACATTTTTTCTTTTGAAAATTTTTTAGTTTACATTGTACTTGCATTGTAAGATTTATATGGTAGATATTATAATATTTATTTAGTCTTTTATCATCATTTTTTATATCTAAAATATCTTTATCAATTAAGTTATTAAGCCGACATAATTTAACTGGAAAAGCTTCTTATAAAGAGACTCTACAGGTTTGAAACTATTTCTCAAAAAAAAAAAAAAAAAATTATTATTATAGTATATCACATAATAATAATAATAATAATAATAATAATAATAATAATATTATTATTATTATTATTCTTTTTCGTTAAAGCACCACCACCAAAATTAAGTCTATAACCCTGCTATATATACGGCAATCACAAACGGACACTTATCATCGCAACGCAACAAAGTCGACACTTCTTGATTCTTGACTTCTTAAGCATTTACTTTGTTGCAGACTTAAGTCAGTCATTGTATTTCAATGGATATTAGGTCCTCCATTTTCCATAGACTTTTCTGCAAATTTCCACTCTAGTGCCCATTTCCAAACGAGGAGAGGGGGCATTATATTGGTTAGTGCTGCACATTGAATTTCATATATGAATAATAGGAAATGCTAGAATTACAATTTTTTTTTTTTAAAAGATTGTTGATATGGTGAGCGATTATTTGGTAAGTGAAAAAGTGATGGACTTAAATGAAAATTAATAAAAATTTGCCACAATAAAAATTTATAAAAATATTAAAAAATTGTTTGTGATTGTAGTATATTACTCATGAATAAATTCGTAAAGCAAAATTTTAATTTTATTTCCTTAATAAATACTACTAGGTAAGGTTCTTTTATTCTTCTAAAAAAAAAAAAAAAAACGAAGGTAAGATTGTTTTATTAATTATAATTATAATTATTATCATTATTATTATACCAAAAAAAGAAAGTCCCACGTATACTGTACTCCATAGACTTTCACAGTTCACACAAAGAAACACTAATCTAATTCAACTCCATTAGTATTTAACAGGGTTTGTTTATAAACCATAAAGCCATAGAGTGCTCCTAGAAGATTTGAGATATATATATATTTTTTTTGGTAATGTGTATGTTTGGATGAACTTATTTTTATGAGTTTGTTCAACTTATTTTGTTTCTTGTATAAAAATATATTTAAAAGATCTATATAGAAAATTAGATTAAATTGTAAATTATATCCCTAAAGTTTAAGATAATTTTGATTTTTCTTATAAATTTACGATCCGCTCTTCTAATGTTAGGTATTGTTTGGATTTGCTCATTTTTTTCAAAGTGTCATGAGTAGATTTTTGGTTAGTGCCAGATTGGCACCCTAACAACACCCTTTATGTTTGTATTTATTTTGATCTTAAGCCCTCTATGTTTGGATTTGTTTGATTTTGTATCCTTTATGTTTTGATTAATTTGGCACTCAATGAACAGTTAGGCATAGCACATTAATGGAAGTGAGTAAATCCAAATGATACCTATTGTTAGAAGAGTTGATTAAAGTTTTAAAATTTAATTATGGGATAAATTTAAAATTAGCCCAAACTTAAGTGGTGTAGTTTATAATTTAGTATAAAATAATATGTTGAAATATATGGTGACAAAAATAAGTGATTATAGTCACGAAGCAGAGACTTTTGGTTGAGTCAAAAGTTTATTTTTATTTTTATTTTCCATTTTTTACCTCTTCTAACTTTAAACCTTTTTATATATATATATATATATATACTTTTTAAACTACTTTTATTCAATAGTTGATATTAAATGTCACTTCTTAATTTTTTTATTACAATCATTAAAAATATATTGTATGGTGTAATAATTAGACTTATTTCACTTGATCTCAATCCATAAGGACTTTTTGATTCTTAGAGCCATATTTTATTGGAACATGTCAAAACCTCATTATTAATATTTATGATAGTATAGAAAAATCGGACCAACGCATTAAATAACAATAACAACAAGCACTTTCGTTGTTTTATAACGGGAATCCAAAAGATGTTACATGGAGAAATAAAATAAAAATGATAACGATAACTTGAAGAGAATTGGGGTATAGAGAGAAAAAAACATTAAAATGATAAAATGCAGAGAAAGAAAAGAAAAAAAGAAAAAAGAAAAAAGAGAAAGGGAAATGAGCAGGCTCATTCATATTATTGATACCCAAGAAAAATCCTCACAAAAATCATCATAATACTCTTTTTCACAAAAAGAGTAAGATACACGATTATTTATCTTATTGAATCTAAAAAAAAAAAAGAGGCTAAATTGGTCTATAAATTATAATAAACTAAACTTGAAAAATTCTTAAAAAAAAAAACTTAACAAAACAAAGTCGAAAAAAGGAAAAGAAAAAGAAAAACTAAAATAAACCCTATTATAATAATAACAAATCCCACTAATGAAATTTTCTTATTCTAAAAGACAGGACCCAAAGAGACACTCAACAAAATAGTAACCGAACCCACTAAGTTCACTAACACATATGTGGGAGTTACTGCCCATCCAGATGATTGTGGAGGCGGCGTTGCGTTTGGAGTGCCTGACACCGGTGACGGTGACGATGATGGCGACGACTGTGGCGACGACTGTGACGGTGGCGATGACTCTGGCGAAGGTGTTTCTGGTTGTGGCGGAGATGAGTACGCTGGTGAATAAGATGGTGCCTCAGTTGGAGCTGGTCCTGGTGAAAATGATGGTGAAAATGATGGTGATGATGATGGTGGTGAAATCAATGGTGAAAATGATGGTGATGATGATGGTGAAATCAATGGTGAAAATGATGGTGATGGTGATGGTGATGTTACTGGGGTAATAGTTACAGGGCCTTGTGAGATTGGACTTGCGGCTATGGATGGTCCAGGTGAAGAACTTGATGGAGCTAGAGAGTTTGGAGCAAGAGAGGGTGGAACTTTTGGGGTGTGACTGCTGCTTGGTGTCGGTGCTTGTGTTGGTGCTGTTGGGGTTTTAGGAGGAGGAGGGTTTTGGTGACTGGTGTTGCTGTGTTTCACAGACAAAACAGTTACAATTAGTTTCTGTCCCTTCTCACAGTTTTGTTCCTTCCCACTTATGAAAAAGAATGGCCCAGACTTATCAAGCTTGTACTCAGAATCACCTTCTTCTAATTTCTTTATTGGGTTCTTTGTGTTGCAATTGTAGTAATCGTCTTTGTTCACAAGCAACACAGAATCCGACCCTTTCTTATACTTGAAAACTACAAAAACAAAAACAAACACCCACATATAAATATAAGTCTACCATCAAAAACCAAAAAAAAAAAAAAAAAAAAGTATTATCATCAATAATTTCGACCGCAGAATTTGAATAAATTAAGGAAAATATCAAAATATACAAATTATAATTAGGAGATACTAATTGAGTTACAAAACATATTGTAATTTTTGAGTGATTATTAAGGAAAAGGACTTAAATAATTACCTAGAGTGTCATTGATTTGGAACCTGTTTTTCTGAGTCCAGTGGGTGTAATTCTCGGAGGGGTGCAAGACCCAACCATCTCTTCCACCAACGTAGAATTTGGAAGCCTGCGAGGAAAAGAGAAAACAAGAAAAGAGAAGAAAGAAAAAGAAGATATTCATGTGCCTCTGAAACGCCATGACTAATGAGGGAATGAAAACAAAGAATACGGTTTCCAAATTAATTTGAAGATTTATGACTCTGTTTATATTTATATATGATGATGGTACTCGAAGTTTCTAGGAAAGTAGATCTATTCTTTATCAAGTCTTTGGAAGATAGAAATTTTAGAGCGTGTGGAAACCGAAGTTGTTGAACGGATATTTTTTTTTTTAATTTTTTTTATTATAAAGAGAATTCTAACGTTCACAAGGGAAGAAAATACTGAAAAATAAAAATCGTGTGAATTTTTGATATGATACTATAAATTGGCCACCGTTTATTTTGTTTTTGTCGGGGGTACTCTGGACGTGGCATAATCATGGAGACTCAGCGGTACGATAGTGTTTTTAGAATTTAATGTGGTGGCAAGATTTTTGTGGGCTAGGCTTTAGAGTGTAATTAAAGGAATGGTTCCTTTTTTTTTTTGTGGGGAATGGTTCTTTTTTATTTTGAAAAAAAAGTAATGGGTCTTGGAGTTTGATTGTATAAAAAAGTGATGTTCCGTTTATAATAATTTTATAATAAATTATAGGTGGTTAATTGTTATTGGTTCAAATTTAAAACTAATACTAAGATTACTTTTTTGCCCCAACAATAATAACCAGTAACAACCTGCCACTTAGAATTTGTTGTAGACATATCATTTCTCTATAAAAAATTGACATATCTGTCCTGTTATTCACTTCTTTTCATTTGTGGTCACGTTATCACAATTGATATATAGAAGAACTTGTCCAACTTATTGATTAATAACTCAAAACAAAAACCAGTATAACATAAAAAGTAAAAAAAAAACAAAAAGTATTTTTTTAATACCCATACCCACCTTATAATCATTCATCAATTCCATTATGTACCGAGTGGATCCACAACCACATGAGAACCTTTTCGTATTTTTCCTTCCACCACCCTCACATTCTATTTTTTACTGTTTACAATTTTTGATTATAAAGCATTCACACGAGTGGAGTTCAAAATTTTAGCATTTAATGTCATAAAAAACTATTTTATCTAATTTAACACACAATTTTATAACACACCCTACATTAGTTATCTTACTTTTACCATTAGTCAAGCACTATTCATTTTTTAATTAATTTTTTTCTTACTTCCTCTTTGTTCCTCTTTGCTACGAAACTCAACTAAGTGATAAAATAAAATTTTTTTTTTATGCCTTCTTGCTATAGTGAACAAGTCTTGGTAGTTTACTGTAGCAAGAAGTTAAAAAAAAAAATTGCCTTTGGCTCTACCAATGTTGGGCACTAAATTGGAGTTTGAGCAACCACCAATGGTGATGCTCAATTAGGACTTCATTAACGCATACAATGACTTAACAACTACTGGTGGGGTTGTGGGGTTTGGACCCTGTTCAATCACGAGTCGTGGTCCATACTAGGCCCATGGGTGATGGGGCTCTGAGCCCATTGTTATGGCATTCCTTTCTTTGTATGACATTTGATACTATAAAATTTATCAGATGAATTTAGTTTGTAGCATTTATTTTTTAACTATAATTTTGAACGTAATGATCTATTGCGGTTTACATTGGGTAGGTATTTTTTTTTTTTTTTTGTTTTTTTTTTTTTTGCAAAAATAGTTTTGAGTAATAATAGTTACAAAATTTTTATTACACACTTAGGGTCCGTTTGTGATTCACTTATTTTGCTGAAACTGAAAACTTTTTACTAAAAGTACTGTAGATAAAGATAAAAGTTTGCTGAAATAATACAGTGATACTCATAAATAATATAAAAAAGTATAGTGAGACTCATGAATAGTAGCAAAAATAAGTTGAATAGTAAAATTAGTTGACAAAAATAATATTTACCAAACTAATGTACACACATCACCATATATTGAAATTATGTTTTTAAAATACGAATTCAAAATGGAGTATATTCTTAACTTCTTTTACCTAATTATAATGAAAGTAAGTTGGAGTATGTTACCCATTTATTTTTATTATAGCCTGAAAGTTTTCTCTCACTTTTTCTTCCCTTTGAATAAATTAATTTTCTTAAACCAAAATGGGCCAAGGGGCTTGCACCCTTTGCCCCACACCTCTCACGTGAGCCCAACGTGGTTACAAGACAAGACCTAGGAGGCCGGAGAATGGCTGAATTTGCACATCCCTATTTACATGAGAAACGACACCAAAAAAAAAAAAAAAAAAAAAAAAAAAAAAAAAAAAATTAAAAGTTATAAATTTTAGTATATAAACTTATAAATTTATGTAATATGAATGTGATTTGTGCCAAATCAACAAGATAGCAATTGAATGTTTGAATTACTTTTCATAATTGATGACACATTGGTTAAGATTTATGTAGTAAAATTTGTAATATCATGCTATGTTTTCAACAATTATCGAGGTTGACTAGTTAAGAAGCATAGGGGTATCGTAAGGGTTCTACATCGACATTGGTCTCATAATAATGCACTAATTAAATATTGTTGCACATAGCTAATTATATAGTGCCGTTACACGGTTTATGAAAAATCGTGTTTTGAAAAAATGATTTTCAATTATAATATTGAACAAGGTTTTCAGACTCGGACTGGGAGGTTAGACCGTGAAAACCGAGAACTGGATTGAAATCTGGTTTTTAAGCATAAAGAACTGGACATCTGTGGCAATTCCATGAACTCTTAAAACTGGAGTTGGACTGCACGAACCGGTGGTAAGAACCGTGCGGTCCAACCCCTTAGCAATTTTTTATTTATTTTTATTTTTTTTATAAAAATAACTTAACATAATTTTATTCTACTTAATTAAATTATCCATCTCTTACAAGAAATAAATTTTTTTTAATTAAAATTCTTCATAGATATTCAACTTTACTTCAAAAATTAATCATAAATTTTAATGTTTTCATGGTTATTATTTTATTTTATTAACTTTCTTATTTAATTATTAAATATATGCTTGAAATCATTAAATTTCCCTCACATATATAGATATATTAGTCAATTTTGCTAGTTTTATAAATTTAATATCTATATTTAGGCTTTAATTAATTATTAAATTAATTATGACGTCATTACGGTTTGACCCTGGTTCGACCTCGAAAACCTTGAACCTCTCCTTTTTACGATTCAATGAACGGTTTGGGTTTGAAAACCTTGATATTGAAAGGGTTAAATGTGTTTTGAAAACAAGATTTTACAATTTTAATTGAAATCATGTTTGTGTGTTCTGTACACAGTGTGTGACTATCACTATTCATAGCCCGATCTTTGCTTTCAAAAAAGCTAAAAGAGTAACGATCTAGGCACCAATCACAATTCACGACTACTAGCCAGGCTATTCCTATATTTAGTACGAGGATGGCATAAGAATCGTGAGATGCCATGCCAGTCAAAGTTGAACCTCAACCAACCGTGACATAGGGAAACCAGGATGAAGGTCTTTTGGGTTTTGTAGAAATCGAGATCCATGCTTTAAGAGTGAAAGTTTTAATTCTCAAAAACTTTTTCAGAAACTTGGATGATGGATTATCACATGCCCTTAAATATCTCTTCGTTTCTTAGGAGTGACACAATTAATCACAAACAATAGCTATTATAAAGAGAAAGAACTTGGGAGCTACTTTTGATGAGAGGGTTAGGGAGGAAGAAGAGTTGACAATAGCCTTTACTCATTCAACCGTTCGTATGAATCCCATACAACTCAAATTTATTGGCCAAGATGAATTTTTTCATGCAATCACGACGATATGGTAGAAGAGGAAAAAGTGTTCAAATGATTCCTCCTTATCCTAAAATTATCTTGGAGAGAGTAAATTGAGTGAAGGAAAAGCACGAAAGCAAATAATTTAATAATTTAATTAGAGAAGGAATGATAAGAAAAGAAATTGAAGTTTATAATAAGTAATATGTACTTTTTTTTGGTAATGGAAGGAAGGAGAAAATGGACAAATGCCATTTTCGTGCAAACAAAGCAGCATTTTGCCTTATTTCCCAAATTAAGTAAGGAAATGCCTTTCTTTGAAAATCAATTTTCTCAAAATTGAGTTAAGCTTTATAGTAACGTTTTTAAAGAGCCTATGTGACGTTTTAAGGACTTATAGTGGCGTTTTGTAACTCGACCTCCATGAACTCGAGTTATAGGTTAAAAAAAAAAAAAATTGCCTATAACTTGAGTTCATGGAGGTCGAGTTACAAAATGCCACTATGGGTCCTTAAAACGTCACTATAGGCTCCTTAAAAACGCCACTATAGGGCTTTAGAATTTTTTTTTTAAAAAAAAAAACTCAATTTTGAGAAAATCGATTTTTAAAAGAGGGGTATTTTCCTAGTTAGTTTGGGAAAGAGGGCAAAATGCCACTTTGTTTGCACGAAAAGGGCATTTGCCCATTTTGGCCATGGAAGGAAGGTGAAAAAAGAAAAGAAAAAAAGAAGAATAAAAAGAGAGAGAGAGAGAGAGAGAGAGAGAGGTTACACCCATTGAGGTTGTATGATAATTAATCTACAACATATTTTGAATGTTTTACATGATCACTTTCTTTGATATCCTTTCCATCAAAGTGGCTTAAATTTAGACGAGGGGTTCATCTCTCTCCCTCTCCACTTGTTTACTTATTAATTATCCAAATATAAAATGAACAAAATTTTTAATTCACTCTTCTTTAGGATTCTCTTAATAGTAATACAAACATACAGTAATTAAACAAATTTCGTAAAAAAAAAAAAAATCTAGTATCACAAACTTAGTCAAAGTTTTTGCTACAACTCTTTCACATAGCAAATTGTTAAGTTGTGAAAAAAAAATAGTGGGTCTCTGTGAAAGTGATAGGTAGCTGGTCACAGCCTACTGTGCATACATGAGATTTGGGGTTAAGTTGGTAGTATTATAACAACTCTTTCTTAAAACTCTCACATTAACTACTAGTAAAGAAGGAAGGAGTTTACTCTAGAACCGGAAGTGTGTGCCATCATTGGTAGCTCTGAAGCTTTATCCCCTCCACTTCAAAAGTTTCTATAGGCCATCTATATTTTCCTGGTTTTACCATTGATGATTGTCAATGCATGCCAACATACAAACATAAATTTTGTTTTCTTATAATATAGTGTAATAAAATTTGTATACGAAACCACATGTATAACTTGGTCTCTTCTTGTGCAATTGACGTGCCAAAACGCAGAAAATCTTCATAAACCTCTTCTTGTTATAACAATGCTGAAAAGACCCCTAAAGATGAAGAAAACTAAGCAACACAGAACATATTATAACACCCGAAAAGGCATTTTTCAAATCAATTCTATATGAGCAGCATTACGCTAATCAATATTTAGGAGACAACAATATAAAGTAAGCACACAAATCTGCAAGATACTTTGAGTCCTATATCTGGTAAAATAGGTTTTCCGAAGTAATTCTGCGCCTTAGAAGATCCTTTTTACTAGTCAACATTGGCGTACAAACATGAATTATAGAATGTATCTCCATTTCAGTTCAAATTTCACATTGTCATATCTTGATATCACCAACAAAAAATACAATCCAAAACAGAGCAATAGTGGTTGCAATTATCCTGGCAACGACCCTCGTCATGGCCTTTTTGATTCATGCAAGCTATGTCGCACTTATGGTAGCATGTCTGGTCTATTCGCCATCTCATCAAGGCTTCTCCAACATTAAAGGATGCCAGAAAAACGATCATGGTAATGAAAAGCACTATGGAAACCTTGCTTGATGCCATTTTTCTTGCTTTGTCTTTGTTTCCTGCGTTACTAGGGTGGTAGGTGCTTTGTTATTTGCAAGAAAATTAAACACGAAGGGTTTATTGAGTGGAGTTCATAGTTTTTATAAGGATTGCTTTCCTTATTAGTTAGGTTTTGAAAACTGAAGCGTGGTTTTTGTGGAGCACAGACAAGTGCGGGCAAGCCAATGGTGTGAAGCCTCAAAACCGACATAACAAAACAAACTGAAAATCATGACCTTGGAAGTTACGGATAATTACATGGTCCAATTTGTTAGTTTCTGAACTTGTAATCCAATTTGTCACATCTAAATAAATCAAAATCCTCTAGAATTCTTAAGAAAATTTGCCACGTCGATTTCTTTTAATCTTGACATTATTTTATAATAAAAGGTTTATACTATGTCAAGTCATCAATTCATTAACAAAATCCCTAAAACAATGGTTTCTAACCAAAAAAAAAAAAAAAAAAAAAAATCATAAATGATAAAAGTGACCTTAAAGTCGTTTACTTAAATCTGGTTTCTAGATTTCAAGAAAGGCAAAAACTAGTGATTGAGTCAGAAAAATTTCTTTGAGGGAGCTGTGGCTGACCTTATATGTGTGTATTCATTACGAATGGAATCCAATTACTTTACATAAAAATAGAATAAATATAATAAAATTACAAGATAACAATATAGTTATCTTGTGTTAGGACATATGTAGTTCACTTGTTAAGGACATATGTCACTCTTTTATGTAATTGACTAATCATTTGACAAAACGTACTTTACTTGTATTTGGGTAGATTTAGGATGCATTGAAATACTTCAAGAAACCATGTTTCAAGATCAAGAATTGAAGTCTTTAAGTCTGTTCAAGAAAACAAGCTGAAAGTGCAGATTCATTAAAGCTCGACAGCTGCATCTATCGAGTTTCAGTAAGCTGTTCAAGTCTGTAAGCTCGACACCTTCTCGACAGCTCCTCGATAGCTTCTATCTGTCGAGGTTTATAAAATCATAATTTTTCATCTGATTTCTTGGGATCCGTGAATGTGTCTTTGGACCTTCTTTTCTCCTAACCCTAGACATATGAAAGGATTTTTTTAAGGGCCGTCTAAGAGTTCACAAGTTGCATAAGCATTGAGAAAAATCTGTTCAAGCAAATTGTGACCGGAGACGAAGTTCTTAACCTAGTTCATCTCTTCTGAAGAAATTGCTGTGTATGTGCATCTTTGGGTTTTGTGACCAAGCATCTTCTTGATCTTCATTATGTGTATGAACTGAAGAATTTTGTAGCCAACCTTTCTTTTTAGTTGGTGATTGAAGTCGTGAATTCGCACAAACTGGTTAGTCACGTACTTGGGAGCCGTGCATAAAAAAGGAGAAATTGTCACTACAGAACAAGTCCAATTAGGTATTGGGGTAAGAGTTCAACTGTAGGTAGGTAAGGTACTTGGGATTCCTTTACTTGTAACCGCTTGTTGTGATAATAGTGGAGTTTCGGGAGTGGTGACTTGAAAATCACCCGGTGGGGTTTTTGCCATTAGTGTTTTCCCCATTCGTAAACAAATTACCGTGTTATTTATTTTCCGCTGCATTATTAGTTTATTGGTGATTTGTTTTTGTTTTGCCACGCATTTGCATGTTAATTAACTTAATTAATTAACTTGTTAAATTAATTGGTTAATTAATCACAAGAGGTCAATTCGTTTGTGGCCTTTCAAGTGCTATTAGAGCAGGCACACTCTGATTAGGATTTAATCTTTGTTGTGTTTGATCCATTGACCCCTGTTTGTCATGGATAGAGGACAGTCGTTAATTATACCTCCTTTATTTGATGGGACTAATTATGCATACTGAAAAGTACGCATGAGAGCCTTTTTGCAGTCTTTAAATGAAAAGGTGTGGCTAGCTGTAGAGATTGGTTGGACTAAGCCAAAGGAAGTGCCAGCCGATTGGGATGATGCAAAGATCAAGGTGGCTAACTTCAACAGCAGGGCATTGAATGCGTTGTTCAGTGCAGTCACCAATGAGGAGTTTAAGAAGATATCCTCAACTGAAACTGCTAAAGAGGCTTGGACCATTCTCCAGACAACCTATGAGGGAACCAAGGCTGTCAAAGATTCAAAGTTTCAGAGGTTTACTACAAGCTTTGAAGAAATAAAAATGGAGGAGGATGAGTCGTTCGATCTATGCCAAGCTCAAGGATATAGTGAACTCAGCTTTCAATCTTGGGGAAACCATCCTTGAACCCAAGATTGTGAGGAAAGTGCTCAGATCTCTACCCGAGAGATTCCATGCAAAGATTACAGCAATAAAGGAATCAAAGGACATTGACAAGATTCTTTTGACTAAGCTGGTTGGAAATTTGCAGATCTACGAGTTAGGGTTGACTAGAATTGGCAAGTCGGGTAAAGGAAAGAGCATGGCACTGAAGGTCAAGAGCAGTGAGACAGATGAGTTTTCAGATGATGAAGATTCCAAGATAAAGTCCTACATCACCAGGCAGTTCAAGAAATTCATGAAGAATGCTAATGGAAAGGATTTTGACAAAGACCGCAGGCAATCCAGTTCTTCTCAGTTTAAGAGCCAAGACAAAGGGAAGAAGGATGCAAAGGAAGGTGGTCAGTACACTGTTCCTGCAGGACCTAAGTGTTTTGGGTGTCATGGGTTCGGACACATGAAAAATGAATATCCTACATATCTCAAGAGTATTGGGAAGAGCAAGGCATTTGCTGCAACCTTGAGTGACACTGAGCTTGAAGACGATTTTGATAGTGAGGATGACGAAATCTTAAATGCCTTCACTGTTACAGTCAATTCTTCTGAAGGGATTGTTGATGAAGTGGAAGAAGAAGAAGAATTGGTGGATTCTAAGTGTGAGAAGATGGATGATCAAGATGATATCCATTCAGCCTATGAGAAACTATACAAGCTGTTTGAGAAACACGAGAAACTCTATAAGCTAACCACCAAGAAGCTCAGTGATGTGGAACTTGACCGTAAAGAGTTGTCCACAAAGTTGATGAGGTAAATCAGACTATTAGAGCGCTGAGGTTCGAGAACAATTTCTTGGCTGAGAAGACCAAGAAGCTTGAGGCGGAGCTATTTCAGGTTAGAGCTTAGTTGGAAAGGACCTCGAGTGCAAATCTTGATGAGATCCTCAGCATTCAGAAATCTGCTTCAGATCGAACAAATTTGGGGTATGATCTTTTTTCCTCTAATATTGCTTCTACTAGTGCTACTGTTTTTGTTCCTCCTGCTAATATTGTTAAAATTGAGAACACTGATGTCAAAACTGAATTAGCTAGTGAGAACTTAGACAAGGGTAAATCTATTCTAGGAGCACCCCCTAAGCTAGATAAGAAAGATGCTAAAAACTCTAGGGCTAAGAAGGTTAACTCTTAAAAGCCCAAACAGAAGAAGCAGCATCTTTGTTATCATTGTGGTGTTGCCGGTCATACTCGAACAAATTGCTATAAGTGGTTAGCCACTCAATAAAGCAACAACATGATAACATCTGGAAGCCAAAATCAGCTTCAATCCTCTCTTGCTTCTCTTGGAGATCTTCTGAAAGCCCTCATATTCCTTTCGAACTTGAACAGGTTCAATTCTTCCCCTTTGCCGCCGGTTCAAGGTTTCAACCAAAGGAAATGTTCTTCCAATGTGTGGAAGAAAAAGGATTCTAAGTGATTAAATCACTTTCTTCTATCTTTTTGTTTTTGTTTGTTGCATTACTTGTGTGTTTTGCTTTTATTTTGAGTCAGTCTAGTTTATGCTTTACTTTGATAACATGTTTTTGTTTGTTTATTTTCAGTTTTTGTTTATTTTGTTTTTGATAAAAATAAAAAAAATTGAAAAATCAGAAAAATATAAAAACAGTGTGTGTTTTGTGTACATTGGTACTTGTGTACCTTGGATGGCCATTGAAACAAAGTTTTCTAAACTTTGTATCATTTGTAGCTTAGATGAGCATTTCTTTGCACAACTAAGCAAGTGAGCTTTGTGGCTTTTGTTTGTGATGAGTAAGATTAAGTTATCTCTTAGATTTAATACTCATATTACTCTTTTTGACGAGTAGGAGTAAAAAATTCTAAGAGAAAGACATAAATAACTATCTTACTACTGTTGCTCGCCAATCATGAATGACACCCGTATGCTTTGGCATAGCAAAAGTGCAGTGTCAATGACATTTGTGTGCTTCGGCATAGCAAAATTGGAATGTCAAATATCAATGGGTATTTCTTTTCTCTCTCTTATATGCCCATGCATGATATACTTAAAAAGAAAATATGCATATCATGCATGGGCATATAAGAGAGAGAAAAGAAATACCTCGAAGCACATATGTCACTCTTTTATGTAATTGGCTAATCCTTTGACAAAATGCACTTTACTTGTATTTAGGTAGATTTAGGATGTGTTGAAATACTTTAAGAAACCATGTTTCAAGATCAAGTATTGAAGCCTTCAAGTATGTTCAAGAAAACAAGTTGAAAGTGCAGATTCAGCTGCATTTATCGAGCTTTAGTAAGCTGTTCAAGTCCGTAAGCTCGACACCTTCTTGACAGCTTCTCGATAGCTTATTTGTCGAGGTTTATAAAATCATAATTTTTCATCTGATTTCTTGGGATCCGTGAATTTGTCTTTGGGCCTTCTTTTCTCCTAATCCTAGACATATAAAAGGATTGTTTTAAGGGCCGTCTAAGAGTTCACAAGTTGTATAAGCATTGAGAAAAATCTGTTCAAGCAAATTGTGACCGGAGACGAAGTTCTTAACCTAGTTCATCTCTTCTGAAGAAGTTGCTGTGTATGTGCACCTTTGGGTTTTGTGACCAAGCATCTTCTTGATCTTCATCATGTGTATGAACTGAAGAACTTTGCAGCCAACCTTTCTTTCTAGTTGGTGATTGAAGTCGTGTACTGGGATCCGTGCAAACTGGTTAGTCACATACTTGGGAGCCGTGCATCAAAAAGGGGAAACTGTCACTATAGAACAAGTCCAATTGGGTATTTTGGTAAGGGTTCAACTGTAGGTTGGTAAGGTACTTGGGATTCCTTTACTTGTAACCGCTTGTTGTGATAATAGTGGAGTTTCGGGAGTGGTGACCTGAAAATCACCCGGTGGGGTTTTTATTGTTAGAGTTTTCCCCATTCGTAAATAAATCACCGTATTATTTATTTTCCGTTGCATTATTAGTTTATTGGTGATTTGTTTGTACTACCACGCGTTTGCATGTTAATTAATTTAATTAATCAACTTGGTTAAATTAATTGGTTAATTAATCACAAGGGGTCAATTCGTTTGTGGCCTTTCATCTTGTAATTTAAAAACTAATCCTATTAAAATATGGTATATTGCTTTGTTAAAATGTTTACAATATATATATATATATATATATTAATACTCTTATAGAAAATATTCTCTTTGTATAATAATTGAATGTTTATAATAATTATAAAAAAATACATATGTATATTCTTCAAACTTTGACTATTTTTTAAAATCATACCCCATGTGTTTTAATACACACACATATATGTGTGTGTATATATATATTAATTAGAATCATTTGATTTAACATTGCTTTAATCACATGACTTTTGTGCATTGCTCTCAAAATATTATCATCTGAATTCACCATACATATAAACTAAAGTGTGAGAGACCACGTGCTCAACCTATTCATTCATTGTTAGGATGAACCTGTGTGAATGAGTGGATTTGTGTTGGTACACTTCAAAATGGCAGTTTGATTTATTAAAAATGTTCCCCCTAGATCAAGAGTAGTTTTACAATGAAGTCTACAACGTCGGTAATTTTTGTATTTTACCCTTTAAGTTTCTATTTTTTTATTGCCCAAAAATATTATTTTCAAATCAGAGACAGAGTCAGGATATTGATTGAGAGGGAGCTGAAGTATGAAAAAATAAAATCCTAAATGCACTAATTATAATAGAAGAATGTGGGCAGTGTGCAAAAATACACTAATTATAAATTTATAGGTCTCAATTTATAAATTATTTGTGTGACATTTATGTGTGATTTTGCAATTAGGAAAATACTTAAGTGGTCTCATAGATTAATAGGATGTTGTGCAAATGCAAGATGAGCCGAAAGTGTTTTTCGGCCTATTGTATGTATTATGCCATAACTCAGGAATAATCTAACTCAATTAAGCTTGCTGCAAATAAATTTTGAAAGAATTAAATTCTGTCAGAATATTATACTATATACATATTTTTTAATTCAATCAACAATAATAGGAAATGGTAGATTTGAATATCTCCATTAAAAATACCAAAAAAAAAAAAAAAAGTGTTAGCTGAGTAATAAAGCTTTTGGCATTTTAGGCTTTTGGTGTTAAAATATTATACTGTGTAATAATATCTGTGGGGCACAATAATTCAGATAAGGTACTTGTGCCACGTGTTGTATTTATGGCCGAGGAGCCCATTATCATGCCGAGGGGGCCACACGCTCAGACAGTAAGGCCACGTCAGTGACACATTGCCAAAGGAGGTCTTGCTGTTAAGAAAAAGCTTCAAAGAGGGAGTTAGCCTTGACATGACTGAGGGATGGTGGTTGCCCCCACATTCAATGCATCCCACCAAACCTCTTGGCAGTATTTATGTGGAGAAAACTTCTGAACATTATTACCTTGGTCGCCGCAACTCACAAGGGGCTTGGGAAAGGTGTTTGATGGGACAAGCACTAAAGTGATGGACTGGACGATCAACAAATGGAGGGCTAAGATCGCCTGCAGGGAGATATATAATGTTAGAGTCCCTCTAACTACTCTCTTATCATCGTAGAAAAATCATCGTAGCATTAAGAACAGCAACTGCAATCAAATCTAAGAGAAATATATTCAAGAACTACTTTCTTTGGACATTGCCGAGGAATAACTTCTATGCACCACATTTGTCTATTCGTTGTTTTTCCTTACTTTCTTACCATCTATAGCCCATTTAGGGCGTTGTCCATTTTATTGGAGCCTAACTTTTTAGCCCACTCTCTACAAATTTATTGTATTGGGCTCATCGGACCTTAATCCATTTATCTTCTGGACCTAAGTGCCAAAGCCTGCCCCTACAATTGGTGCCATCTGTGGGAAAGGCTTGAGCTTCAGTGAGTTCGACGTCCAACCATGGCCGGATCAGGGTAGGACTGGGAGGAGTCTATTGGTTCCCAATGTTAGGATCAGTTCCTCAACCTTGAGCGGTGGAAGGATCGTGAGGTTAGGGTGCACACCACGCATACTAGCAGGGGCCAGTTTTGAGGGGGGAGTCACATCTCCTACGAGGAGAATACCAAGAGCTTATAGCTGGAGATTGACTGTCTTTGTAAGAGGCTACGCCGCTAGTGACAAAAAAGGGCTCCCTCAAATTCTGACCATTCTTATGAGGACGAGGGGGATGGTAACTACAGGCTCGGGTCTAGGACTCCTCCCAGTGACTTTTTTTCGTACGATGAAGACCATCACCACAAACGGAGGAGTAAGAGTCTGTCTCGTAAAGGTCTGGGCAACGATGCTATGAGTAGGGCTCTTAACTAGATCTTCAAATCATCGTTTACATGTAGAATTAAAGGGGGAAAACTTCCCTGGTGTTTTGCTCAGCCAACGTTCACCCTATAAAATGGAAGAATGGATCCCGTGGAGCATGTGAGCCATTTCAACTAGAGGATGGCTGTGCATTCCAAGAGTGTGGCCCTGATGTGCAAGGTGTTCCCATCAAGACTATCACCACAAACAGAGGAGTGAGAGTTCGTCTTGCAAAGGTCTAGGCAACGATGCTATGAGCAGGGCTCTTAACTAGATCTCCAAATCACCGTTTACGTGTAGAATTAAAGGGGGAAAACTTCCCCGGCATTTTGCTCAACCAACGTTCACCTTGTACAATGGAAGAACGGATCCCGTAAATCATGTGAGCCATTTCAACCAGAGGATGGCTGTGCACTCCAAGAGCGAGGCCCTGATGTGCAAGGTGTTCCCATCAAGCTTAGGGCTTGTGGCGATGAGGTGGTTTGATGACCTGAAGGAAGGCTCTATCAACTCCTTTCAGGAGCTTACTTGGGCATTTGGGGCCCGTTTTGTGACTTGCAGTAGGGTTCTTTGGCCTTTAGACTTTTTGTTGTCCATGGCGATGCGGGAGGGGTAGACCTTGAAAACATACTCCGACAGGTACCGGGAGATGTTCAACGAGATAAATGGGGACTTTGATGACGTAGTTATAAGGACCTTCAAGGTCAGCTTGCTAGCCGAGCATGATCTGAGGAAGTCTTTGACCAAGAAACTAGTCAGGAGTGTGCGTAGGCTCATAGATTGCATTGATGAGTATAAGCAGGTCGAGGCTAGCAACAGGGAAAGGGAAGGCTAAGGTGGTCCTTCAAGACAGAAGAGATTTTGTCGGGCATTCTGGGCCTACTACTACTCAGGTAGTTAGTACTGTGTTTCGAGAGCTAATACACCAAATCTTGGAAAAAAATCAAGAATGAGCCATACTTTCAATGGTCTAACAGGATGGGGGGAGACCCCATGAAGGGCAACTAGAGTCTTCATTACCAGTACTGCCAGGAATGAGGGCACACTACCGAGGATTGCAGGACTCTGTGGAGCAACTTAGAGCAATTAGTTAAGGCGGGAAAGTTGAAGCAATTCCTGTATCAGCCCAATAGACATGGCGGCTAGGCAGGGTCAGGGGCTTAGAGGGACGCTTCCGCAAGACTACCTTTAGGTACAATAACATCATCCTGGTTGCCCTAAGAAGGACTGGTTCTCAGCCATCTAGGATGATGACTGTAGCTCGGCCGTCTACAGATGGCTCATCCCCAGATCTGAAGAGGAGTAGAGTGAAGGCCTGACTAGCTTTGAACTTTTCCAACGAAGACAAAGTGGGAACCTTGCAGCCACATGATGATACCCTAGTAGTTACGCTTAGGATAGGAGGTTATGATGTAAAGAGGGTGCTGGTAGATCAAGGCAGCAGTGTGGAGATTATAAACTTTGACCTATTTAAAGGACTGAAACTGAGGTCCGAGGATCTGACACACTATGATTCCCTTCTAATAGGGTTTGACGACAAGATTGCCTTTCCAAAAGGCCAAATCCGACTATCCGTTCAGACAGGGACAGAGGTTGTGGAAGTGAACTTTATTGTGGTAGATGCCTATTCTCCTACATTGCCATTGTGGCAAGGCCTTGGCTTTACGCCATAGGGGTTGTACCTTCCACTCTGCACTTGAAGGTGAAATATCTGTCTAGGGAATGGGTTGAGGAACTGGTAAGAAGCCAATCCATGGCCAAACAATGCATGGTGGCCGAAATTAGACATCAAACTGGGGGAGAGTCCTTGGCATTTGTGGCAAGGGACTTATAGCAATCATGAGTGCCAGAGTTATTTGCCGGGAAAATGGCAGAAGGGGCTAAGTGCGAGTAACTGGAAAGAGTTGTTATTGGCAACGACGACGAGAAATTCTTCTAGGTCAGAGTTCAGCTATCTCTTCAGGAGAAGGAAGAGCTGATAGATTTTCTCAGAAAAAATATCGATTTGTTTGCATGGAACACTTATGAGGCCCTTGGGGTGGATCCTGGCTTTATTTGTCACCATTTAAACATCAATCCCTTTGTCCCCTCCAAAAGGCAACCACCTCGGTGCTCATCCAAAGAGCATTCTGATGTGATGGAGATCAAGGCACCGCTTCGAAGGATCTCGTTCAAGTACCAATTGGGCCGGTTACGAGAGCACAAGCAAAGAAGTTCAAGGATGTACTCAACGAACCCATCCAAGAGTTATGGGCTCAAGCAAATTCGTGGAGGCCCATTGAGCATGATCCACGTGGGTAGCAAAGAATCGTCACCTTGATTCAAGTTCTAGAAGGATCCGGTCAAGGCTAAGAATTGGCAAGAAATATTTTGGGCCTATTTTAGAAGGATCGTGATGCACGACACAATTTTACTATTTAATTATTGCAATTTATTATTTTTGGTATTTTTATGTAAAAAAACGTTATTTTAGGTTTAGGTGATTTATTTCCTTGTTTTTAGGTGCATTTAATGCTTTTTAGGTCAAATTTGATTCCTGATATGGTTAGGTATCAATTAGGAGTTTTTTTTAGAATATATTTTCTTGTCTGTCAAGTTTTATGGAGCCCTTAAATAGGCTCCTAAGTCTGTAAACGTTTTTGGAAGACATTTTTTTGAATATTCATAAAAACTTGTGAGGTTTATTCTCTTTGGTTCTTTGAAGAACTATTCGAACTTATCGGGATTTCCCATGGCGTTCATCTTGACTTTTCAAATGGAGTTTCCACCACCGTTTGTGGCGTCTTCCTTATACCGAGGTTCTTGTTTGTCATAAACAACGAGTCGAGGTCTTCCATTCGAATCTGTCTATAGAACGATCTTGGGTTCCCTTTCGTTGTTGGGTCTCGTTATTCTTGACGGGGTTCACATCATTTGGTATCAGAGCACGGTTTCTAGTTTAGGTTTGCCTATCCTTTAACATCTTTCGTTCCTTTGTTTCTTCTTAGCCAAATTTCCTTTACCTTATCTGTTCAATCTTTGTTTGTTCTTGTTGATAGCTGAACTCTTGGTTTGGTCTCACATCTTTTAGTTATTTTGAAATTTTATTTCATTATTCTCAAAAGCTAGTTGCTGATCGTTTAAAAAAAAAAAAAAAAAAACCAAGTGGAAATTCTGAAATTTTATTTCATTATTCTTAAAAGCTAGTTGTTGATTGTCAAAAAAAAAAAAAAAAAAAAAACGAGTGGAAATTCCAATCTGCCATTTTCCTTCTAATTCTATTATGAAAATTTCCATATTCCTTGTATTCAAATCTGAAATTCCTTGATTAGTTCTTGGTAAATTGTTGCTGAAAATTTTTGAGTTGTTTGTTTAGTTTCAAAAGAACTGAAAGAGAATTATCGAGGGGAAAAAGGCAAGAGTGGTGAGAGCATCAGAGGGTAAAAGCCATATTATTTTGAGTGAAACACGAGTGGAGAGTGATCCATATTCTTGAGTGTAAACACGTAAAGGAGTGATTCGTGAGGTCCTTTTTTTTTTGTTTTTTTTTGTTTCTAACCTTTGTTTTGTAGAAATCATGTCTCACGATAGTGGTAAGAGTATTACCGAAGATGAAACAAAATTGGTTGATCCGAAGGTATTTATGGAGGCCATGATGAGTGAGATGAGGTGTGTGATGTAGATGGAGATGGAGCAGGTTCATGAACGAATAGATCAAATGGAGAATAGACGTGAGGAGCAACCACAAAAAGGTTGTAATTTGCGTAGAAGGGAAAGATATCCATCGAGGGAGGAGGATGAAGAGCTTTATGGGTCTGGTTTTGATGAAGAAGAAGATCGAGATTCCATTGTTAACAATAGGAGACCTGGAGGAAGATATAGAGGAGCTAGGAATTGCGAAGATAACAACTTGGGTGGTATTAAGATGAAAATTCCGTCCTTTCAAGGTAGATCTGATCCTGAGGCATATCTTGAGTGGGAAAAAAAGATGGAGTTCGTGTTTGATTGCCACAACTACTCCGAGGCAAAGAAGGTAAAATTAGCCGTGATTGAATTTCCTGAATATGCTATTACTTGGTGGGATCAGCTTGTGATAAACAGGAGGTGGAATAGAGAACACCTAATAGACACATGGGAGGAGATATAAGTAGTGATGAGAAAGCGGTTCGTTCCAAGTTGCTACTACCGAGAGTTGTACAAAAAGCTACAAGGTCTTAGACAAGGGAGTCGAAGCGTAGAGGATTACTACAAGGAGATGGAGATTGCTATGATTCGCGCTAATGTGGAGGAGGATCGGGAGGCTACAATGGCTAGATTTTTACTTGGCTTAAACCGGGAGATCCATGATAAGGTAGAGATGCAGCATTATGTGGAATTGGAAGATACGGTGCATATGGCTATCAAAGTGGAACAACAACTCAAGAGAGGGAGTGGGACACGTGCAGGCCATAACTTTAGTTCTACCTCTTGGAAATCAAGTCATGCCAAGCCGCTGGACAAGTCACAAATGCCCAAACCTGAGCCTAAGTCAGCGACCACCAGCCACGTTCCTCAAGGTAAAACCGAAGCCTCTACCTCTAGGAATCGTGATATTAAATGTTTTAGATGTCAAGGTAGGGGCCATATAGCAAGTCAATGTCCAAACAAGCAAGTCATGGTGTTGCAAGCCAATGGTGAAATTGTGACTGATGATGAAGATTCCGACACTGACGACATGCCGCCATTGGAGGATGTTTCCGAGGAGGAGTATTTAGCCCCTGACGCATTGACATTGGTGGCAAGGAGAGCATTAAGCTTGCAAGTAAAAGGAGTTGATGAAGTACAGCGGGAGAATATCTTTCACACTAGGTGCTACGTTAAAGACAAGGTATGTAGTGTGATTATTGATGGTGGTAGTTGTACTAATGTTGCAAGCATAATTATGGTAGAGAAATTGGGATTGCCCATGGTAAAGCACCCTAGGCCATACAAGTTGCAATGGCTAAATGATAGTGGTGAGATAAGGGTGAACAAGCAAGTGTTAGTTGCATTTCGAATCGGTAAATACGAAGATGAAGTGTTGTGTGATGTAGGACCGATGCAAGCAGGACACTTATTGCTAGGGCGTCCATGGCAGTTCGATAGGCAAGTGAAGCATGATGGCTTTACGAACAAGTACTCTTTTGTACTTAATCAACGATCAATCACTCTTGTACCATTGACACCGCAGCAAGTATATGAGGATCAAGTGAGATTACAAAAGGAGAGTGATCAAAAGAAAGAGAGTGAGCAAAAGAAAAAGAGTGAAAATCAGAGAGAGGCCAAGAAAAATGAGAGAGAAAAAGAAAATCAAAGTTCGGCCCTTGAAAGAAAATCAGAGAGAAAACAAAAGAATTTCTATGCAAAAGTGAGTGAGATTAAGCGAGCAATGTTTTCAAATCAGCCGATGATTGTACTTTTGTACAAAGAGGCACTTTTAAACACTAACGAACTTGACCTTGCTTTGCCTAGTTCTATTGTTTCTCTTTTGCAGGAGTACGAGGATGTCTTCCCCAAGGAAACACCACATGGGTTACATCCAATCCGAGGGATTGAACATCAAATTGATTTTGTTCCCAGTGCAACCATTCCAAACCGACCAGCTTATAGGAGCAATCCTGAGGAAATAAAGGAGCTTCAACGGCAGGTAAGTGAATTGTTGGAGAAAGGGCACGTGAGGGAGAGCATGAGCCCATGTGCGGTTCCGGTCTTACTTGTGCCTAAGAAGGATGGGACGTGGAGAACGTGCGTTGATTGCCGAGCCATCAACAACATAACGATAAAGTATCGTCACCCTATCCCACGCTTAGATGATATGTTAGATGAGCTGTATGGTTCTTGCATATTTTCTTAGATTGACTTAAAAACTGGTTATCATCAAATTAGGATAAAAGAAGGAGATGAATGGAAAACTACCTTCAAAACAAAATACGGTTTGTATGAATGGTTAGTTATGCCTTTTGGTTTGACTAATGCTCCGAGCACCTTTATGAGACTTATGAACCATGTTTTGCGTGCATTTATAGGCAGATTTGTTGTTGTCTATTTTGATGATATACTCATTTATAGCAAAAACATAGACGATTATGTAGTACATTTGAAATCCGTTTTAGATGTGCTAAGGAAAGAAAGGTTGTTTGCTAATTTAAAGAAGTGCACTTTTTACATCGATAAGCTTGTATTTTTGGGATTTGTTGTTAGTGCACAAGGTATACAGGTCGATGAAGAGAAGGTACGTGCAATCCAAGAATGGCCGAGCCCCACAAGTGTAGCTAATGTTCGTAGTTTTCATGGACTTGCTAGTTTCTACCGGCGGTTCGTGAAGGACTTCAGTAGCTTAGCTACACCGCTTACCGAAGTGATCAAGAAGAACGTTGGGTTTCGGTGGGGAGAAGAACAAGAGAAGGCATTTCAATTAATCAAAGAGAAGCTGACTAACGCACCTTTGTTGTCTTTACCTAACTTTTCTAAAACGTTTGAAATTGAATGTGATGCTTCAGGTATTGGTATAGGCGCCGTTCTTATGCAAGAAGGACGACCAATTGCTTACTTCAGCGAGAAACTCAATGGGGCAGCCTTAAACTACCCAACTTATGACAAGGAGTTGTATGCATTGGTTCGGGCTTTAGAGACGTGGCAGCACTACCTATGGCCTAAGGAGTTCGTGATTCACACCGATCATGAGTCCTTGAAACACTTAAAGGGCCAACACAAGCTAAACAAAAGGCATGCGCGATGGGTGGAGTTCATAGAGACGTTTCCATATGTCATTCGGTACAAGCAAGGTAAGGAGAACGTAGTCGCCGATGCATTTTCTTGCAGGTATGCCTTACTCTCCACACTTGATGCAAAATTGCTTGGTTTTGAACACATCAAAGAATTATATGCTGAAGACCACGAATTTTGTGAGGAATATCAAGCTTGTGAGAAAATCGCCTCTAGTAAGTTCTTTAGGCTTGATGGATTCCTATTTCGAGAAAATAAGCTATGTGTGCCTAATTGTTCTATGAGGGAGTTATTAGTGCAGGAATCACATGGTGGGGGATTAATAGGACATTTTGGAGTTGCAAAGACTTTAGCTATTTTGCAGGAACACTTCTATTGGCCTCACATGAAACAAGATGTCGAACGGATTTGTGGTAGATGTGTCACATGTAAGCAAGCTGAATCCAAAGTGCAGCCCAATGGTTTGTATACCCCTTTACCAATTCCTAGTGAGCCTTGGATTGATATTTCAATGGATTTTGTGTTAGGATTGCCTAGGACTAAACATGGAAGACATTCAATTTTTGTGGTCGTGGATAGATTTTCTAAAATGGCACATTTTATTCCATGTCACAAAACGGATGACGCTTCACATGTTGCTGATTTGTTCTTTAGAGAGATTGTGAGATTACATGGCATGCCTAGGACAATTGTTTCAGATTGAGATGCTAAGTTCTTGAGCTATTTTTGGAAGACTTTGTGGTGTAAATTAGGTACTAAGCTATTGTTTTCCACTACTTGTCATCCACAAACTGATGGTCAAACTGAAGTAGTAAATAGGACTTTGTCTACTCTATTGAGGTCAATCATTAGAAAGAACATCAAGACATGGGAAGAATGTTTACCACATGTTGAGTTTGCATATAATAGAGCTGTTCATTCTGCTACTAAATTTTCGCTATTTGAAATTGCGTATGGGTTTAATCCTTTAACTTCATTGGATTTATCTCCTTTACCTTTGACGGAGCACATTAATTTAGATGGCAAAAAGAAAGCTGATTTTATGAAGCAGATTCATGAGAAAGCAAGACTCAACATTGAGCGTAGAACGGAGCAATATGCCACACAAGCCAATAAGGGACGTCGCAATCTGGTTTTTGAACTCGGAGATTAGGTTTGGCTGCATATGAGAAAAGAAAGATTCCCGGTAAAAAGACATTCCAAATTGCTCCCAAGAGGAGATGGTCCTTTCCAAGTCCTCGAGCGTATCAATGACAACGCTTACAAGCTAGATTTACCTGGTGAGTACAATGTAAGTGCCATTTTTAATGTTACTGACTTGAGTCCTTTCGATGTAGGTGATGATTTGAGGGCAAATCCTTTTCAAGAGGAGGGGAATGATGGAGATCAAGGCACCGCTTCGAAGGATCTCGTTCAAGTACCAATTGGGCCGGTTACGAGAGCACAGGCAAAGAAGTTCAAGGATGTACTCAACGGACTCATCCAAGAGTTATGGGCTCAGCAAATTCGTGGAGGCCCATTGAGCATGATCCACGTGGGCAGCAAAGAATCGTCACCTTGATTCAAGTTCTAGAAGGATCCGGTCAAGGCTAAGAATTGGCAAGAAATATTTTGGGCCTATTTTAGAAGGATCGTGATGCACGACACAATTTTACTATTTAATTATTGCAATTTATTATTTTTGGTATTTTTATGTAAAAAAACGTTATTTTAGGTTTAGGTGATTTATTTCCTTGTTTTTAGGTGCATTTAATGCTTTTTAGGTCAAATTTGATTCCTAATATGGTTAGGTATCAATTAGGAGTTTTTTTTAGAATATATTTTCTTGTCTGTCAAGTTTTATGGAGCCCTTAAATAGGCTCCTAAGTCTGTAAACGTTTTTAGAAGACATTTTTGAAGATTCATAAAAACTTGTGAGGTTTATTCTCTTTGGTTCTTTGAAGAACTATTCGAACTTATCGGGATTTCTCGTGGCGTTCATCTTGACTTATCAAACAGAGTTTCCACCACCGTTTGTGGCGTCTTCCTTATACCGAGGTTCTTGTTTGTCATAAACAACAGGTCAAGGTCTTCCATTCGAATCTGTCCATAGAACGATCTTGGGTTCCCTTTCGTTGTTGGGTCTCGTTATTCTTGACGGGGTTCACATCATTTGGTATCAGAATGATGGAGATCAAGGCACCGCTTTGAAGGATCTCGTTCAAGTACCAATTGGGTCGGTTACGAGAGCATAAGCAAAGAAGTTCAAGGATGTACTCAACGGACTCATCTAAGAGTTATGGGCTTAAGCAAATTCGTGGAGGCCGATTGAGCATGATCCACGTGGGCAGCAAAGAATCGTCACCTTGATTCAAGTTCTAGAAGGATCTGATCAAGGCTAAGAATTGGTAAGAAATATTTTGGGCCTATTCTAGAAGGATCGTGATGCACGACACAATTTTACTATTTAATTATTGCAATTTATTATTTTTGGTATTTTTATGTAAAAAAAAGTTATTTTAGGTTTAGGTGATTTATTTCCTTGTTTTTAGGTGCATTTAATGCTTTTTAGGTCAAATTTGATTCCTGATATGGTTAGGTATCAATTAGGAGTTTTTTTTAGAATATATTTTCTTGTCTGTCAAGTTTTATGGAGCGCTTAAATAGGCTCCTAAGTCTGTAAACGTTTTTGGAAGACATTTTTTTGAATATTCATAAAAACTTGTGAGGTTTATTCTCTTTGGTTCTTTGAAGAACTATTCGAACTTATCGGGATTTCCCATGGCGTTCATCTTGACTTATCAAACGGAGTTTCCACCACCGTTTGTGGCGTCTTCCTTATACCGAGGTTCTTGTTTGTCATAAACAACGGGTCGAGGTCTTCCATTCGAATCTGTCCATAGAACGATCTTGGGTTCCCTTTCGTTGTTGGGTCTCGTTATTCTTGACGGGGTTCACATCATGATGTTGTCAGGTAAGAAGTGCTCAAGCTTAAGTGGGTTGGGGCCATAAAAGAGGTGTTTTACCTAGAGTGATTGGCCAACATGGTGGTGGTGAAGAAGAAAAGTGAGAAATGGTGGGTGTGTGTAGGCTTCACGAATTTAAATAAGGCTTGCCCAAAGGATTCTTTTCCCTTACCTCGAATAGATCAGCTAGTGGATGCAATCACGGGACATCCTCGGATGAGCTTCCTGGATGCTTTTTAGGGATATCACCAGATACCCTTAGCTTTGGGTGATCAGGAGAATACTTCCTTTGTTACGCCCACAGAGAATTATCATTACAAAGTGATGCACTTTGGGCTAAAGAACGCGGGATCTACTTATCAGAGGATGATAATCAGGATATTCGAACCACAACTAGGCAAGAGCATTGAGGTTTACATAGACAATATGGTGGTAAAGGGTAAGGTAGAGTCCGAGCACATAAATGATCTTAGAAATATTTTCGAGATACTAAGGAGACACAAACTGCGCCTCAACGCCGCTAAGTGTTCTTTTGGAGTAGGCTTTGGCAAGTTTCTGGGATATATGGTGACCCACCGCGAAATTGAAGTTAACCCAGATTAGATTAGGGCAATCCACGACCTGCAGCCTCCTCGGAATCCTAAAGAGGTCCAAAAATTGATAGGAATGACTGCCGCTTCAAATCGATTCATTTCTCGGTCAGTGGATAGGTGTAGGCCCTTCTTCTAGTTGCTGCATAAGTGGAAGGGATTCGAATAGACAGATGAGTGTTCCTCGGCCTTTTAGCAATTGAAGGAATATCTTTGTCGACCACTTATTATGTCCAAACTTAAGGAGGATAAGGTTTTGTTCGCTTACATTGTTGTAGCCTCACATGCAGTGAGTCTGGTACTAGTGTGGGATGAGAATAGGGTGCAGAGACCAGTTTATTTTGTGAGAAAATCATTATATGAGGCAGAGGTTCTATATTTACCCTTGGAAAGGGCCATCTTGTTAGTAGTGCATGCTACACAGAAGCTCCCATATTACTTCTAGGCTTATACTGTAGTGGTTTTAACCCAACTCCCTCTCCGATCACTACTTCGGAAAGCTGATTACACAGGGAGCATTGCGAAATGGGCAACGATCTTAGGGGCCTTAAATACATGCCTCGCCTCGCTAACTTAGTGGTTGAGTTTGCTGAGCCTTCATTTGAAGAAAACGGTGAAAGGCTGAGCATGGATGGAAAACCAGTTGGGGTGGTCTCCTTATAAGAGCTTCTACCTTGGAAGGTGTATGTTGACGGCACAGCAAACCAAAAGGGACCAGGAGTGGGTTTGGTTATAGTATTCCCTGAAAGGATCATCATTGAGAAATCTTTAAGGCTGGACTTCTCGACCACGAACAATGAAGCCGAGTACGAGACTTTGCTAGAAGGAATGGCTATGGTTCAGAAAATGGGAGGAAGAGTAGTGGAAATGTTTTCAGATTCAAGGTTGGTTGTAGGCCAAGTAAAGGGGGAACTGGAGGCCAGGGATGTGAGGATGCAAGAATACCTGAACCAGGCTAGGCACATGCAATCAGAATTTGACTCTTTTTCCTTGCACCAAATCCCTAGGAGTAGAAATATGCATGCTGATTCCCTTGCCACTCTTGCAACATCCTCGGCGCAGAGTCTACCTTGGGTCATCCTAGTCAAGGATCTATGCAACCCTACCAAGATGGAGAGGAAGAAGGTCTAGATTCATCAATTGAAGGTGGGACCTAGTTGGATGGATACTATTGTCCTATTTCTTAAAGATGACATCTTGCCCGAGGAGAAAGGCGAGGCTGATAAAGTACGAAGGAAGGCTCTGCAAGTTTGGCTGTCTGAGGACCAAAAGTTGTAGCAATGCTCTCTTTTTGGGCCGTATCTACTATGCATCCATCCTGAAGCAGTAGAGCCACTTCTAAAAGAGTTGCACAAGGGAATTTGTGGAAGCCATACAGGAGGCAGATCCTTGTCTTATAGGGCCCTTATGCAGGGATATTGGTGGCTCAATGTGCAAAGGGAAGCAAAAGAATACGTGAAGAAGTGTGATCAGTGTCAGAGATTTGCTTCCAACATTCATTAGCCAGGGGGTGTTCTTAATCCTCTAACTAGTCCCTGGCCTTTTACTCAGTGGGGCTTGGACATTGTGGGACCCTTCCCCAAGGCACCGGGATATAGGAGACGGCTTCTGGTCAACACCGATTACTTCACCAAGTGGGTTGACACTGAGCCAATAGCAAACATTAGGGATGTGGATGCCAAGAAGTTTTTGTGGAAGAACATTGTCACTCGGTTTAGGATTCCTTATTCCCTCATCTCAGATAACAGACTTCAGTTTGATAGCAAGGCTTTCAGAAGGTATTGTGGTGAATTGGGCATTACGAATAGGTATTCCACTCTAGCTTACCCCTAGGAGAACGGGCAAGCCGAGGCTATTAATAAGGTTATAGTGAGTGGACTCAAGAAGAGGTTGGATGATGCCAAGGAAAAATGAGTGGACGAGCTTCCACATGTCCTCTGGACATATTGGACCACTCCTCGTAGGTTAATAGAGGAGACCCCATTTTCAATGACCTATGGGGCCAAAGCTGTGATTCCTTTGGAGACTGGATTGTCAACACTGAGAACTAGCTTATTCGTCTCAGACAGCAATGACAACCTACTGGAAAAGAGCCTTGACCTAGTAGAGGAGTGGATAGAAAATGCCATGGTTCAGTTAGCATATTACCAGTAGAAACTCAAACAAGGGTATGATTTCGGTGTGAAGTTAAAACCATTGAACCTAGGGGACTTGGAACTGAGAAAGGTGGTGGGCACTGCAAAGAACCTATCAAGGGGGAAATTATGGCTCAATTGGGAAGGGTCATACCATATCACCTTGGTAGTAGGCATATGAGCATACTTCCTAAAAGATCTGGATGAAAAAGCTGTACCGCATTCCTGGAATGTAAATAACCTGCGAAGGTACTATTATTAATGAGGGGCAGTTCTGCCAAGTTTTTTTTTTTATAACCTTATGTGTTGCATTAACTACTTCTGCGAGTATTAAACAGAATCTTGGTTATGTCTAGCTCCTCGGACCACATGCCTTGGGTAAATTAATACTTTTTGTTATTTCTCTAAGTGTTAAACAGAACGTTGGTTACACTTGGCTCCACAGACCACATGCCTTGGGTAAATTAACACTCTCCATTATTTCTTTAAGTGTTAAATAAACCTTAGTTATGCCTGGCCTCTTAGACCACATGTTTTGGGTAAATTAACACTTTTTACTACATGTATGAATATTAAAAAGAACCTTGGTTATGCCTAACTCCTCAGACCACATACCTTGGGTAAATTAATATTCTTGGTTAGTTCTCTAAGTGTTAAACAGAACCTTGGTTATGCCTGGCTCCTTGGACCACATGCCTTGGGTAAATTAACACTCTCTATTATTTCTCTAGGTATTAAACAGAACCTTGGCCATGCCTGGCTCCTTGGACCACATGCCTTGGGTAAATTAACACTCTCCATTATTTCTCTAAGTGTTAAACAGAATCTTGGTTATGCCTGACTCCTCGAACCACATACCTTGGGTAAATTCTTGGTTATTTGTCTAAGTGTTAAACAGAATCTTGGTTATGCCTGGCCCTTCATACCACATGCCTTGGGTAAATTAACACTGTATGAATATTAAACAGAACGTTGGCTATGCCTGGCTCCTCGGACCACATATCTTGGGTAAATTAATATTCTTGCTTATTTGTCTAAGTGTTAAACAGAATCTTGGTTATGCCTGACCCTTCAGTCCATATGCCTTGAGTATATTAACACTCTCTACTACATGTATAAATATTAAACAGAATCTTGGCTATGCTTGGCTCATCGAACCACATACCTTGGGTAAATTAATATTCTTGGTTATTTGCTTTAGTGTTGAGCAGAACTTGGGCTATGTCTAGTTCCTCGGATCACTGGCCTTGAATAAACTAACACTTGTTTATCCCTTTTCCCACTAAACGTTTTGATTATCTCTAAAGACTTAAGCCTCCATGTTGATTACACAGTTTTCAGTACCAGCACATAGTCATCTTTTCTCATCGTTTACATAGATTTAGTTTATTTAAACTAACAACATATTACTACTATTCGCTTTTGTTAAAGCGTGGAAAAACAATAATTATAGTCAACTAGAGACAAACATTGCAAGCGAAGCAAAAGTCCACAAAGGCAAAAGGTAGTATCTTTTCATTCAACGAAAGGAAAAGTACATCATAGACTGGGGCAAACTGCCTTAACAAACAAAAGTAAAGTACAAAGAAAGAAAGAAAGAAAGAACCTAGGCTAAAAATACAAAGAGAGAGAGAGAGAGAGAGAGAGAGAGAGAGAGAGAGAGAGAAACCTAAGCTAAGCCTTCGTTGGTGGAGGGTCTTCTTTGCTGACCGGCAGGAGGACGGGAGGATCATCGGCCTTCTTCTCCTGGGCCACGGCTTGGGGCTTGACCAGCTCGGACTCCTTCGCCTTGAGAGCAGCTTCCTTGCCCTTGCCTTTGTCCTCTGGCTAGGCTTTACTCTGGTCAGCCTCCTTACCTTTGGCTACCTCCGCCCTCTACCTTGGCCACCAGCCTTGCCAGGCTCTTTAGTGGCCTCGGGAAGGGGAAGAACAGCCTAGGAAGGAGGAGGCTGCTCAGCTTTAGTTGGAGCAAGGGTAGCTTCCTCAGGGCCTGCCTCAGGGACTTCTCAGAGATTCTTGGAGTAGAATACATTCTCGGCTTTCCTCCACTTTGAGTTCGCAGGAACTTCAACCACATTCAGGGCCTCAGTTTAGACCTCGAGGAAGTACTCCTTATAGACCCCAACCAATTCTTTAATCAATCGGGCCTCAGTTTCCTACACTCCAAGGTCATAAAACTTTTGCCCTGCAATGTTAGTAGCTGCTTGGGCCACATGGGTAGCCTCCTTGGCCTTGGACAGCTCCGTCTTTAGCTTCTGCACCTGTTGCTTGGCCGTGGCCAGCTCTATCTCGGTGTAGTGGAGCCTCTGGCGGTGCTCCTTCGCTTGCACCTCGGCACTCCTAAGACCAGCCTCGGCACTCCTTTGGTCCCTGTCCACGGTGGCCAGCTTCAAAGCTAGTTCCTTGTTCGTTCCTTTGGTGATGGTGAAGGACTTCTTGGCCTCCGCGCGAAGGTTATCCATGAGCCTCACCTCGATGTGGGCATCTTTCACCCACTCCTTGGCAGTGAAAACCTCCAGGGCGGCTTGCGCAAAGGCAACGAAAACACTCCATGAAATAAGTAAACAAAAAGACTGGCACATGGTCAGAGGGACTAAGTTGAAAAACTCACCAAAGCTAAGTCCCTCTTTAGGGACATAAATAGATCTTACTGTCTCATGTTCTTCAGGGCGTCCATATCCTTGGGCAGCAGGAGAGGTCACTCTGTAGACTCAGCCACGTAATGGGCATGACCTCTCTAGAACTCCCTGATGGAGGAGCTTTAGGGTACTGCTGTGCCATCCAACTTCAATCAGGGGTTCTAGGCCGGATGGCACACGTTGGCCGAGTGCTCGGCCTCCTTACTCTCCACTGAGGAGGCTCGCCCTTTTTCTTTGGCCATTCTCTGCTGCTTGGGCTCCTTTTGAGGGACCACTTCCCCCTCCTTAGCTCCTTCCTCTCCTTCCTCTTTTTCTTCAGGTTGGGCAGGGGGAGTAAGTTAAATATAGGAGAAAGGGGAAGGGGAAGGGGAAGAGCAGGAAGGGGCTAGGACCCTAGGGCGTCCTTAGATGATGACCCCTTGTTCCTCTCCATGAGGAGCTCCTTCAGACATTTTTTCCTATTTAGGGCCATCTCTTCTTCCTTCTAGGAACTGCTGTCCACCTGGGCAACTATGAGTTTGGGGGAATGAACGATGGAGGACTTGTTAAGCTCACCCTTTGAGTCTTAGATCTTCATAAGCTCTTCTTGCGCCTTTCCTTCTTCCTCGAGACAAAATTGGTTTATCTCATTCTCAAGTGACAGGCGTGAGGAGACTATTTCTTCACTTGGAGCCATTACCTTACAGGGAGAACGGTGAGGGGCAACTTAATTGGCGGGAGATCTTCTCAGGCTAGAAAACTGGGCACTAAGATGTCAATCTGGGCTAGCCGAGGATCGCCTGCTCTTATCGCATTGCCCACATCCTAGAACTTATTTGACAAGGACTCGAAGTTAAGGATGAGGTGGACAGCTCTCAGTTGTCTGTCTTCGCTCACCTTGTTAAGGCTCGCGACGTTGACGAGGTTGAGGTTGGGAGCTACGTGTCTTTTTTCTATAAAAACATCTGAGAAGCAAAACCATGGTCAGGATAACGAAGCTATTCGTTAGAAGTAAATAGAATACTAAAAGAAAGAAGAAAGCGGTGAAATTGCAAAGCTAACGCCCATGTTTAAAAAAAAAAAAAAAAAAAACCTAAACCTAGGGTACCCCACCTAGCTCTCCCTCTTGGACTGAGCAGTGAAGACCGTTGTGCCATTCCCTCGAGACTATCAAAAGTCATCCTTCATGCCCTTGTTGGATTTGGGGAGGCACGAGAAAAGCATGACAAAGGAGGATCTGGACTTAAGGTAATACCCTGAGTCCGCTAGCTGGTGGCACTCGTACATCCAAACGATGTCATGCCAGGTGAGGTTTAGCCCCATTTGCTCGTTGAGAGCATTTACACTACCCAGAGTCCTAAAGAGGTTGGGTGCATAGCCTATGAGCAATTAAGTAATCTCTGGTTACCTTACCATGAGAAGCGTCATTTCCCCTTCTATGAAGGCGATCATTGGAATGACAACCTCCCCTTCATTCCTATGGGCAAGCAACTGGTCCGGAGCACGATATCATAGGGAAAATCCCTGGGGAATGTGGTACTTAGCCCTAAATCCCTCCATATCGAGGGGAGAGTCAATGAGGTGAGCAAATCTACCCATCTAAGCAGACTAAGGTGAAGTAAAAGAAATTTTCAAGGAGAGGAAATAAAGAACAGAAGGCCAAGGAGACTGGCTGAGGAGAAAAGAACCTAAAAGAGAAAGAACTTATGAAAATAAGCACGGTGGTTGCTTCTTGAACTTCTTAAAGGTTTTAAAACTTTTTTTTCAAAGATCTGGAAGACTTAGAAATTTGGAAAGCCTTAAAGGTTTGAGAGTTTTGGAAGTCTAGAGAGCTCGAAGATTTGTAAAGTGGGGAAAATGACTTCCCCAAGCGCCTTATATAGGGGGCGGAACTGAGTGGGAGTTATCCAGCCCAAAATTTGAGGAGAGATGCCAACAGTAGTATCTCCATTTCACCGTAGGATGTGGGAAACAAAGCACCGTTTGGAGCATTTAATGAGACATTGTGGACTTCGAAGCGCCAGAACGATGCGGGACATGCGAAGTGGTGCTTTCACGTGTGGAAGTCAAAGAAACATGCGGAATTAGTAGGCCAAAGTCAAAACTCCATTTTTCTCCTCAAATTAGAGAAAAAAAAATCGGAGTTTTGAGAGGCTATTGTGGGGCATAAGAATTCAGAAAAGGTACCTGTGCCACGTGTTGAATCCATGGCCGAGGAGCCCATTATTGTGCCGAGGAGGCCACACGCTCAGATAGTAAGGCCACGTTAGTGGCACATTGCTAGAGTATGTCCTGCTGTTGAGAAAAAGTTTCGGAGAGGGAGTTAGCCCTGACATGACTAGAGGGATGGTGGCTGCCCCCACATTCAATGCATTCCACCAAATTTCCTGGCCGCATTTATGTGGAGAAGACCCTTGAACAGTGTTGCCTTGGGCGTCGCAACTCACAAGGGGTTTAGGGAAGGTGTCTGATGGGATAAGCACTCAAGTGATGGATTGGACGATCAATAAATGGAGGGTTAAGATCGCCTACAGGGAGATATATAATGTTAGATACCCTCCATGGAGGGAGGGGAGGGGGGGGGGGAAATCTGTAGAAAAACCACCGTAGTATTAAGAACAGCAATTGTAATCAAATCTAAGAGAAATATATTCAAAAACTACTCTCCTCAGACATTGCCGAGGAAGAATTTTTGTGCACCACATTTGTCTATTCATTGTTTTTTCTTGCTCTCTTACTATCTTTAGCCCATTTAGGGCGTTGTCCACTTCATTGAACCCTAACTTTTTAGCCCACTCTCTACAAATTTACTGTATTGGGCTTGTTAGGCCTTAATCCATTTATCTTCTGGACCTAAGCGCCAAAGCCCACCCCTACAATATCTTTTGTCATTAAATTAAATTAAGGAATGTATTGTTTGTCATAAAATAATAGTTTATTTCCAAAATATTTTATCTTAGAAGAAAGCGCACCAAACTCACAATGCTTTAAATATACTTGTGACGTTCTAACTTGAATTGGAGGGTTTTATTTTATTTTATATTATTTTTTGTTGTTGTTGTTGTTGCTGAGGGAAATGACCTTGTTCTTTTCCTTATTAGAGGTGTCATTGCCATAAAGTGAAGTTTCATTTGGACTTTGAAGGGAGAGAATTAAGGTTTGGTCCAATGATTAAATCTTGGAAATAATCTATTATTTCTAAATACAATACTACTACTTATTATTGGTGTAATGTCATTTTGTAAGTATTAGTTCTTGTGGAGTGGGGGGCAAGAGTCTCTAAGAGAGAGTTTTACACACATATATACTTAGATTCAGGCAGAGTGAGATTTCTATCTCAGATTAAAAAAAAAAAATATAATAAACATATTAATTATCGTTGTTAAGTGAACCTTAATTATTATTTCTTAGAATATTTTTATCAATTAGTTTATGTCTTTACTCTGTACAATTCTTTTATTTAACAATTCAACTAAACTTTGACAACTATTGGTCTTTGTAATTCTATTAAGAATTTTTGTTTTTTGTTTTGCTAACATCTGTTTTTTTTTCTTCACTCAATTACTCCTCGGTCCCACCCCTTTGTCTAATTTTTTTTATTTAGAATCACCCATTGTATAATTGAATAATTGTTTTTTAGTGTCAATATTTACTAACTACTGATTGACTAACTGGCCCATGCCCTGATCCTCATTTACAAGTAACAAATTAAAAAAAAAAAAAAAAAAAAAATCAAATTCAGCCACATTACTCGCAAATTTGATCAAAAGTTTTAATTAATTGTAACTTTATTTACAAAAATAGATTATTAAGGGGATCCTATTCAAGTTTATTTCAGTTGGACTTAGACTTAAAAAAAAAGATTTAGAATTAGGGATTTAAGATGTTCAAAATTTTATTTTAGGGGGTCAAAAAAAAAAGAAAAAGAAATTATACATATAGGGTTGAGTTCAAGTTACACTTGGTGTAACTCTAAGTAATGTTATACCACCTAATAACCTGTTATAAAATTCATACTTTGAAAATCCTACCGTTGGATTATATGTTCTATATGTTCTTAACATTCATGTCAATTTTCATGTCAAATGGATGTTATTTACCATTTAATCAATAACTCATCTTTTATGCATTATTGTAAACTACAAAAGCTTGAATTTATACAATTGATTGATGACATGACTATTGATCTTTGATCACCTTGAAATTTTGCAAGTATGGAGAATGTATAAAGATAATGTAATCCAATGGTCGATTTGTCAAAATTCGCATCCAATTAAAAAATATTGAGTGGTGTAACATTGCTTAGAGTATAGTGTAACTTGAACCTAACCCTATATATATATATATATATATATATATATATATATATATATATAATGATAAATTTGTCAAAATTCGCATCAAATTAAAAAATATTGAGTGGTGTAACATTGCTTAAAATTACACCAGGTGTAACTTAAACCCAACCCTATATATATATATATATATATATATAGTTGGGTTCAAGGTTATACCTGGTGTAACTCTAAGTAATGTTACACCAATCAATAATTTTTAATTGGAAGTGAATTTTGACAAATCGACCATTGGATTACATTATTTTTATATATTCTCCATACTTGCAAAATTTTAAGGTGATCAAAGATCAATAGTCATGTCATCTAGTATTTGTATAAATTCAAGTTTTTGTAATTTAAAATAATGCAGAAAAGATGAGTTTATGGATCAAATGATAAATAATATCCGATAAGTATGAAAATTGGCATGCATGTTTAGAACAAATAGAATATGTAATCCAACTGTGGAATTGTCAAAATATAAATTCATTAACAAGTTATTGGGTGGTGTAACATTGCTTAGAGTTACACTAGGTGTAACTTGAATCTAACTCATATATATATATATATATATATATGTATATGAGATGGATTCAAGTTATACCTAGTGTAACTCTTATAAACTTTCATATTTTTTACACCGTAGATTTCTAAGAAATCTAATGGTTAAAAAAACATCATTAAATACTATTGTTTTCCATTTTATCACCTAATTAATACTAGCACACACTCTCTCTCTCTCTCTCTCTCTCTCTCTCTCTCTCCTTATTTATTGCTTTCCACTAGATAATATTTTCTTCAACACAATCTAAAAAAAAAATTGCAAAAATAATCTCATTTTCATTGATTTCACAAAACTACCCAAAACAAGAGTCAAACAACTTTCAATTTGCTCCTTAAAATAAATAAATAAAGGAATTTAAAAATACTTCAAATTTGAGCCTATCATACACTAAACAATCAAACCTCCCATTTCGTCAACAAGCAATTGAAAGGTAGACCTTCTACTTTCACTAGCCGCTTCAATGCGGTCTAACCAAAAAAGAAAAATTGTTTATATTCATATATCACACTTGATGTAATTGAGTGGTTTTGTTTGAGATTTTAAATATGTAAATACAATTTGTTTATGTGTATCTGTTAAAACGTTGATATTGTAGAATGCAATTCAAAAAAAAATTGATATTTTGTTTAGTGTATAATAGGCTCAGATTAGTTTTGGTAATTTTTTTTAAAGGAACAGTTGAAAGTTATTTGACTCTTGTTTTTGGTAGCAATTGAAAGGATTTTTTTTCCCCTTCAAAAAAAATTGAAAGGATTTTTTTGTTATTCACAGCAGAAGCTACAAATAGTTATCAAAAACATAATTGTTTGTGCTTCAATTACTTGAGCCCTGTTATGGTCTTATGGACTCTACTGATCCTAATCATCATACTAGTTTCAATTCAAATACAAGCGATGAAGATAAGGACATATTCGGCAACCACACCAAATACAAGTCCTAAGTCTATAGAGGTCTATCCTTAATGATAAGATAATCAGATTGTATCTTAGGTGACGAGGTTGTTTGCAAATCATTTTAAAAAGATTTTAAAAAATCAAGTAAATAAAATTGGAACACAAGATACAAGGAACCTAAACTAAAAATAATTAGAAGTTATTTTCAAGAATTCATGATCTTAAACATTTTGTTAAAAAGGATGAGAAAAGTGATAGAGGTTTATTTAGGGGAGTAAAAAACTGACTGAAGTAAGGAAAGATTAGAAAGATGAAGTGGGTAGAAACATTTGATGAATTGTAGAAGAAGGGAAAAAAAAAAAAGAGTGAAAGGACTTAACAAAGACTAAAGAGAGAGGAAAAAAAACACAATTAGTAATTAATAAGGAAAGAGATAATAGGGATGCTATTAATTTGGTAAGTATTTAATGATATAGTGATGAACAATAATGTTTTCTTTTTTTTTTTTTTTTTTTTTTTTTTTGAGAGATCCTTTTAAGTGTTTGATTTTTTAGAAATCTACGACTTAAAAAAATAATCCCTCTGTCCCACTTTTTTTGTCCTATTTGAAAAGTCAAATTTTTTAAGGGAACATCATTTATTGTCTTGTCTACCTTTTAAAAATATATAAGTTTTCAGAACTACCCTTAAAAAAATTTATCAAAAAATTGAATTAGTAAATTAATAAGGGTATAATATGAACATTAGTAAATTAATGACTTTTATTTTTAGAAATAGGACAATATTTTGGGACATCTCAAAATGGAATAGAGGAAAAAAAAAGTGGGACGGAAGGAGTATATAACTTGAGCCCATCTCATATATATATATATATATATATATATTTTGCTAGCTTAGGGAGTTCCATAGAATTCTCATATTTCCCCAATTCAGGGGTAATCTCCAAGGCCTCCACTGCTGTAGGCTGAACAACAGCCTTAGCACCAATCGTTTCCGTCGAGGGCTAACCATTAACTTCATAAAAACCAGGGACAAAGACAACGCTCTTCCTAGAGGCAATTTGCAATGAGGAAAATACTTAAAAAGAGTTCTCAAAGTTTAATAGTAGGCCGTGCAAATAAATGGTAGATTAGCCCAAAGTAGTTTTCCGCCCATTGCATGCATTATTAAGCCATAGCTCAAGGGTCTATTTGACAATATCAATGATACGAACCCTTGAGAAGAAAGATCTGGCCACCCGTTTTAGTAGCTCAAAGATACACTGAGTGTTCGTTTGGAAAAGATTATTTTTGCTAACTTATTTTATTATTTAACTTATTTTTGTTATTATTCACGGGTTTTATTGCATTTTTTAATGCTATTAATAAGTCATACTGCACTATTTCAACTAACTTTACTTTTATCTATAGTACTTTTAGCAAAAAGTTTTTCAGTTTCAACAAAATAAATGGATCCCAAACGGACTCTAAGTGTGCGTTTGGGAAGAGCTGAATTTTTTAGCTTATTTATACTTTCAGCTTATTTTAAGTACTATTCACAAGTCTCACTATATTTTTTGGTACTATTCATGGAGTCCTACTACACTATTCAGCTAACTTTTACCTTTATTTACAATACTTTCAGCAAAGAAATTTTTAGTTTCAATTAAATAAGCTGTTCCCAAACGGACACTAAAACATGTCGAAAGAAACATGTGTGTATTAAGGTGTCTCTCAAAAAGTAAGTGAGAGAGGCATAAATGAATTTCCAAAGATTTTTTTTTTTTTTATAATTACAATAAAGGAATAATCTAACTCAATTGAGCCTACTACAAATAAATTTTGAATTTTGATAGAATTAAATTTTGTCTGAATGTTACATTTTTAATTTTTAATTTTTATAATTCAATCTACAATAATAGGAAACGGTGGATTTGAATGCGGAACATTTTCGTTGTCAATTGAATTATAAGACTTTTGGTGAGTGAACATTATAAAGAGTAATTTTATATTTTGTCATTAAATTAAATTAAAGAATGTATTTTTTAGTCATAAAATGACGGTTTATTTCTAAAATAGATATTTTTTTGGTAAAATATCTCTAAAATATTTTATCTTAGAAGAAAACACCAAATCCACCTTGCTTTTGTGACGTGGCTTGAATTGGAGTCCGTTAAAGTTGGTAATGACCTTGTTCTTTTCCTCATTAGAGGTGTCATTGCCATAAAGGAATTAAAGTTTGGTCCAACCTCTAAATTGTAATTGTAATTTTATTTTTCCTTTTCCGTCTTCAAACCACAAAATGTAAATCCAGGTATGCATCTAGAAAGTAATAAAAGTAGGCAAATTTAGCATTAATTAAAATTTCTCCAACAATGATTAGAAAATATATAAGGCATAATAAGTAGTTTAATTATGACGTACGTAAGAGTAGCGTCTGATCATTTTCATATATATGTTAAAGACACAGACACAGACACAGACACAGACACTCCCCGATATAGCTTCTTGTTGTTCTAGCCATCCTTAATAGCCGCCACAAAGACCTTGGCAGTATTTATCGCATCTGGAATAGCCATAGTTTGGCGGGCACTTCTTAGGATAGCAAGCCTTAAAGCATTGAAAATCATACACTAATAAGCTTCCCCAAGCTCAACACAAGAAGCAAACATCACAACCATGGCAATGACAATGAGGAGCAGAGCTACCACTTTGGTTGAACCCATTTGCGCTCATCTGCTTCTTTGTACTTTTTAGCCTTTAATTATAAATTGTGATGTGTGGGGTTTTGTTTTGTGGGAGTCTTTTCATTTTATAGCAATATATTTACGTAGGAAAACAAATGGGGGAGTTTCTCTAAGACTTAAGAGGCCAACCTATTTTTGGGTTAAACCGTTTAGTAGGTTTATGGTGTAGGTGTAAATGACCGGATTGTCATGGAGTTAGTTATAAAAACACAATAATTAATAATATGTGTAAAGAGAATAACTCATGCGTACAATAAGTTTTGTGACAATTTTGTCATGTAGTAACAAATATGGTTGTATATAATTGTGCAAATATAATATGTAACACTCGTCAATAACGAGTATTGCTTGTGCATCAAAGTATATGGGGTTTGAGTTTTGTGACAGAGGACCCAAAAATTCCTTTTAGATTGCTGTTTGGATTTTCCGGATTTAGATAGAGTCTAGACTATTGAATATATGTTTGGGGACAACATAGATTGGTCCATGTATTACTTTTACAATGACAATAACTAAACCTTAGTCTTAATTTTGGGGTTAGCTATGGGTAATCAAGATCATTAAGAGCATTCTATCAAAAATTTCTACCATTTATTTTCTAATACTAAATATAAGCTTAGCCAAAAGTCTTGTTACTCAATTAGTTGACACTAATTTGTGTTTTAAATAGAAATGTCCAAGATTTAAATCCCCATTTTTTCTAACTATTGAATTATCAAAAGAAAAAAAAAAAAAGAAGCTAAGTTATTTCATTTTAGAACTGATTATAACGGTACCAATTTTAAGCTTTGAATAACAAAATTTAAATAAGGTGGTACATTTCTTTTCCTTTTTTAAGAAGAAAATAAGGCGGTACTTGTTACACTTATATATTTATAATATTTAATCTAAATAATTAGTATGAGTTCTGGGATGCCTTTTTAATGCTGCTTGATCCCAATCCATCGAGGGGTTATTGAGAGGTCCTTTAACACATCTCAAACTAAGAGAAAATAAATGCTTGTATTTTACAACACTAGTTTCAGATTAATATGTTGGAAGGACATTGACCCTTCTTCTATTCTTGTTCTTTTGAGCCAGTGTACCGTAGTTGCAATTTTTTGTAAGTCGTAGTTCTCGAGCTTGGCCAAAAGTTCAATTTTTGAAGGAAGCTGCAAAATCTCATGCATAAACTGCATATATGTCTCCCAAGATATGTCACAGACCCAAGTAGCCTGTGTTGCTAATCACTGACAATGCATGACGACCTTTTTCTAAACTAAAACTGGATATTCATTTGTGTTGTTATTGGAGAGATCCAGTTTAGCCCATGTTCTTCGCAATGTAACCAACAAGAGGGTGACAGCTTGGCAGGATAGACCGCAGATTAAGCCAATCCACAAACCCTGCACAGAATAATTCATTGCAGGCAAATTTTAGATAACTTCTTTCTAAGCACGAGGGCTTCTCAAATTGCTATAAAGGAAATATGGAAATCTTATGTCTATGAAGGCAAGTATACTGATTTTTAGGCGTGTTTTTGAACAGACTACTATAAATATATTTCACCTTAGCCTGTAGTTTCAAAGTAAAACCAAGAAGTCCTGCAATTGGTACTCCAATGCAGTAGAAAGTTGCCAAGTTAACATACACAACCAAGTGCTGCCAACCACATCCTCTGGCCACCCCTGCAGTATCTAAATCATTAGCGCCAATAACTGTGGAATAATCTGCACATATAAAAGAAAAGTTGAGGATTAATACCTGATAAGACACCTTGAACAGAATCAGAAATTATTGAAATTGCAAGTAGAGGTGTCATTGAAGAAAAATCTTGTATGATTTCATTGCTGTTACTGAAGAATCCAGCCCAGATGTTATGACCAAAGCCAAGAGCCAAAACAACTGTGAGTGCTAGAAGGACAGAGAGCTTGATAGCAACTGCCATGGCACTCTTAGCTTGGTTTGGATTGCCTGCTCCCAACTCATTTGACACCCTCGTACTGTAATCATCAGTTCTATTTTTCTCAATATCTGTGACTAAATACAGAATGGAAGAACTAGAAGGTATAAATACAAACCACTAGAAGTTGTTCAACTAACACACCTTGCAGCAGCACTGAGACCATATGTGATCATGTAGGCAACAGTTTCTGTGTTCACACTGAATATATAATCAAAAAAGGAAAAATTTGGAGTAAATCGTGAAGATTAGATCTTAAAATTTATAAAAACTAGGGGAAAAGATGTAAAACTTACCACATTGCAATCAGAGATGTAGTTGTTTCTGAGTTTTGCATTAGTCCTGCTAAGAAAACAAGAATCTCGAAAGCCCAGTACTCCAAACTGGCAAAAATTTTGACCATGTAAGACTAGTAAAATTTTTGAGGTCATGTTTCATACCATACTCCTATGTCTCCTAATAGATCAGTATGTTATAATGACTCACTAGCTGAAACCCTTTGTATTGAGAATTTTTCCGACAAATTGCCATCTTTAATTAGGACTGGGTTTCCTTAATTCATTTCAGACCAGGTTCAAATTTTTTTTTTTCTGGTCATGGTACACCAATAATAAATAGAAGATTTTATAAAATTCTGCAACACTTAGTTGAACATGTCTGAGTGATTGTGTTTCTATCTTTACAAAGGGTTTCGATTATATTCTAAATGTTGTTCTCATATTTTTATAAGTCTATGTTAATGTTAATTCTATACAATTAGCAAGAGCTGAAGAGCATAGTAATGAGATGAAATAAATGAAGTTTCACTTACCATACCATTGCTGCAGAGGGCAGCGCTAGTTTTAAATTGGTAAAAAAGTAATGGAATGAATCCAATGAAAATCCTTCCCATGTGTGGTTAAATTTTTTTGTGCAGACTACATACATGGCCAATATAATGACTGACAGCCATAATGAAATTGAAGTTGCTAAAGAAGCTCCTGTGAAACCAAGACCTGTCCAATGCACTAAAGCATATGCAATGCCTATATGAATAATCAATGGTATCAATGAGAATACAACAATGGGCATAACCACAGATTGTGTCTGAAGAAATCTCAAGATGTTCTGCAGAAAGCCATATGCAAATAGTCCCGGAATGAGAAATCTCATATAGAGAGAGGCGGTCTTTGCGATGCTAGTATCTTGATGAAGTAAGGTCAGTATTGGCTCTGTGTAGAACCAGATGATGGATATAATGATAGAGAATAGGAAGGATATGATACAAGAGGCTTGTAGATAGATCCCCAACATTCTATATAATTTTGCACCAAACCCTTGCCCACATAGTGTCTCAAGTGCTCCACTTAAACCAACCTAAAGATAAGATTCAAGAATGAAGCATCATAGTAAGGGTAAATAAGAACACACAGCTTACAAAGACAATGAATTGACTATGCAATCTAATCAGAGTATAACTCATCTTGGACGCAATTGAGTCACAATCCATAAGCTATATATCAGGTATAGCAACAAATTTACTGTGAAAGTAGGGCTGCCCTTCACAATTGCTTTTAATGACATACAATTAAACCCTGAAAGAGTAAATTAAAACTCTAATTACTTCTTTTTTTCTTCTTACAGTAGGTGAGGGTGGGAGGATTTAAACCCAAATTCTCTCTATTAAACAGACCTGGCAAAGTCACCGAGTTACAAGACAATTGGCCTATCATGACTTGCAGTTCTTTACGTATTCATTTATTTATTCAAGCATTCCTGTGCTACAGGACAGTTACACCAAGGTAGATGCGTATTCAAGGAGTGCTATCACATGAATATAAAACTTGGCCGACAGCTTGAAACAGACCAAACTCGTGGACTTTTCTATATGCTGATATAATCATCTTTGTACTTTTGCTTTTGGACTAATTACATGGAATCTTGATTCGAGCCTTTACTATCACCATCATCATCTTTGTCGGATTTTTGTCACATGTGGAGGGAATTACACCAAGATGAATAAATTTTTTTTTGTAAGAAACAAAATTGCAATTTAAAAATAGGAAACCCTCTGTTAAAGTTTTGTTTTCCCAATCCTTTTTTTTTCTTTCTGAAGAACAATAACAATATCAATGATCATATAAAATACCAAATCGTATTTTAAATTACTTGTACCTTGATATCCTTTGTACTCCTTACTAGATAGCATAACCGTTTTTCCTTCCCAGCAATGATTTTATTGCAGTGCTTAACAACTGAGCCATATAAACTAATATTTACTTGCTACCTTTTTTTTAATCATATGTTCTTTAAAGACTAAAGGGTAACATAGGAGAAAAAGAAGGTTTAGATATTCATCACATAACTACAATAACAGATAAGAGTTACCATGAAAGCAAAGCCGGTGACAGTTGCCCAAGAGTTTGCAAGAGTGGCTCCAGCAAGCTCAAGCTCACCAAGGTGGCCGGCAAACATGACAGATACCAAGGTGATCAAGTAATAGAAAACGTTTGTAAGAATCATTGGTAGGGAAAACAAGACTTGTTTCTTGGCCTCTTCCACGTCCAACAATTTCTGCCACCACCTTTTCTTAGTTTCTTCTTCACCATGACCAGCCTCTATCAAAGGTGTTTTATTTTCTAAATTTGTGTTCGCTAACATATCCATTTTCTTCGTGCTATTCCTCTTCTTCTAACACCTGTCAGAATATAATGGTGATAATCAAGTGGAACTATGGAATATTATAGACTGATAGACACATCAATTTGACAGCTATGCAAGATATTTTGGCATGTTGTCCTTCGTCAATATATCTATATACTAGTTGTTAACTTGTGCGATGCACGAAAAATTTATTGAGTATGTGTAGAGAGGGAAAATTCCCGATCTATCACAAGCTGACACGTCATGCTACCAAGTCCACAAAATACAGTCAATTACAAAGTGCTACGTATTGCTGCTAGGTTTTACTATCACTACTCAAAAGCCAATGGAAATTTGCCAAGTGTCATGCAAAAAACCAATCACGCATCAGCGCATATGTAAGCGATGACACAAGTAGTCTCGCACGTGTAAGCGATGACTTAATCAATCCAGCGCGTGTAAGCGATGACTTAATCAATCTCGCGCGTGTAAGCGATGACATAGGCGAACCAATTGGGCTGTGACATGTGTCACTAATCAGACTCCGCCATGTGTCGCTCATCCACCCCTAAACTCCTATAAATAGAAGCCTTCCTAAGGCATTTGAGGAGGGCTGAAGGAGGACACACCAAGCTATCTGAAGCACAGAAGTAGAGAAGCTCTGCAGGAATCAAGCCTCGAAGCCTCCAAGAACTTTAAGAACTTCAACCCCAAAATCGAAGAACATTCAAAGCAGAATCATACAAACTATCTGCCTAGATCCAAAAGTTTGCGAGAATCAAGCCAAAAGTGTCCGAAAACATCAACGAACCACAAATCAGCGAAGCTCTACGGATTCAAGCTTTTAAAGCACCAAAGAACTTCTACCACAAAACCTTCAAATACGAAGAACATTCGAAGCAGGATTAACCAAACTACCTACCTAGATCTCAAAGTTTACTGGAATCAAGCTTGAAAGCCTTCAGAAACCTCAACAAATCACAAATCAGCGAAGCTCTACGGATTCAAGCCTTTAAAGCACCGAAGAACTTCCACCACAAATCTTCAAAGACGAAGAACACATGAAGAACATGAAGAACGCACGAAGAACACGAAGAACAAAGAATTTCTAACAAGTTTATAGCCAGAGATTCATTGTAATTCTGCTTCAAAGATCTTCAATCCATTCCTCAGCCAAATTGAATGATATTTTGTGTTCGAATCAAAATCACATTACCACAAATCTAATCAACAAATCTTTTAAGGAGATCGAATCAGAGGATCACACTTTTGTAATCACAGAGAATTGTACCACACAATCATCAATACAAATTCGTATTTGTGCAACTATTTTACTTGTTTGACTCATTTCAAACCGAGAAATTTAGTCATCCACAGTATGATATATGATTTATTCTTGGTTTATTTTACTGCAATTGCAGATATTGAATTTATAAATAACACGATATAGCTAAAATATATATTAAACAATTATATGTTATGAAATGAAGAAAAAAAAATGTCTTGTATAGTTATTGTTATTAGGTTAAATTGCAAATTACACTTTTAAAGTTTGGAGGTATTTAGATTTTACAAACTAAAATTTCAAAATTTGGATTTTGCCCTTTTAAGTTTGGAGTGTTTGGATTTTATAGATGACGTTTCAAAATTTGGATTTTACCTTATAAAATTTGGGAGTGTTGGGATTTTATACCTCAAAATTTTGAAACTTTAGGGTTTAAAATCTAAACACCCTCAAACATTAGGTAGTATATTCCAAATACTCCTAAAATATAGGAGGGAAATCCAAATTTTGAAACATCAGGGTGCATTGGCGAGTCATTTGCGACTGGGATGAGTCGCAAGTTCCAATCGCCAGTTACCAGACTAGGCTAGATCATACTTTTTGTCTTGTAGTGATCTAGCTGGCCTGACTCTTCATCTTCCTGTATGCTTCACACGTGTGCTTCATTTTCATGAGTCACCACTCGCGAGTCCAGTTGCGAGTCACCTTCTTATTGCATACTCTTGATAAAATCTTTACACTCTCTCACACACAACCCTTATATTATTCCCACCTAAATACAGGGTTTCTAAATGTTGTATTACAAGCAAATTTGGCACAGAATAAAGCCAACACATAGTTGAATAAATTCAACTTTACAATTATAGTGTAATACTAATACCTCATATACCTCACATATTATTATTAGGCTAAAATGCAAAACTACCCTCCAAATTTCACCAGAATTGATTTTAGTCATTTAATTTTGCTTTTGATTATTTAAGTTTTGTAAGTTTCAAAACACCTCAATTCAGTTTTTCGTTAAAATTCCATCTAGTATTTTTGTTCAGCCCCCCCCCCCCCCCCCCCCCGCGGAAAAAAAATGACGTCATTTTGGTATATTTTTAATATTTAATTAATTATTTATAAGTTTTTTTTAAAAAAATTAATTAAAAAAACCCAGAAAATTAAGAACTGGGCAAACACATCAGACACCCAATTTGAACAAGAAAATACATCACCCACCCCACCAAAATCCCTAACCCAATACAAGAGAGAGAAAGAGACATGACACACACACAAATAGGGGAAAGAAGTTAGCATCTTTGCTGGAAACACTTCTCCGATGTCACTCGATCTCTCCTCTGTACCTGTTATCTTTTTTTTTGGAGATCTCGCTCTCGCTCTCGCTCAGTACATTACTAAACCTATATATGTTTCATATGGTTGGAAGGAGATATACAATCAAAGGCCCATAATTTGTTCCTAGGTTTCCTAATGAGTTCAAATCTTCTGTTCCATCAATTGTGCTCCACTCCATGCTCCACTAATCAAATTTTAACAACTAATATCTCTCATTAAATGAGAGAACTCTGATTTTAACACTCACCGTTACTGACGTTAACGTTAAAATCCCCTTCTTTTTTTTCTTTTTTCTTTTTTCTTTTATTCCGCAGCTGTTAATTCTTCCCTCTGTTCCAGCTTTTGGTTTCTTTTTTTTTCTCTTCTCCATGTGGTTTGTCTCTTGCCGCAGCTTTTGGGATTGATTTGGACTCTTTCCTATTTTGTCTCATTGTATTCCTTTCTCCCAAAGTCAGAGTTCGACTGTTGCTTTTGTTTTTGTATGCCACAAAGGTCCTTTTGTCCTATAGGTGCAGATTTGTTTCAACTTTTGAGAGTCCTGCTGCAACAAGCAACCTTCAAGGCTTTAAAGGTTTTTTTTTTTTTTTTTTCTCTTCTCTATATGGTTGACGTCTCAAGTGTTCATCTTCATCCTCACTTCGCCCTAGTTACAGACACATCCTCACTTCATCTTTTAGTGTTCATCTGCTTCTATTGGTTTCTACAAAGTGACTTGTCTATGGTGATAATGGTGTTTGAGTTTTGTTTCATTTTGAAACATGAGGAAAGAAAAACGATTTTTGATGATGTAAAGGTTGTAGTCAATAAATAATTGGGGTTGATGGATTTTGTATTCTACATGTTTGTTGAAATTCTTAAATGAGTGACTGGGTCGGGAAGGTCCTCCATAGGAGCTCTCTTGTATATATCTTATTGTAGAGATTACAATTTATTTAAATATACGGATAACATTTTATTTAAATTCCAAATTTCATTATTTTATCAAACTCTATTTGATAAGGACTAACTGGATTAATGGATATCTGTTGAGAATGCTTGGACTGATATGTTTTGGTTTGTGTTTCAATTGAGATAAGGTCGGATATGTCTCAATAGATTTTTTTTTTTTTTTTTTTTGGAGATGAAACCGGACCTATTCTGCAGGAACAAAACATTATATGCAGGAAAAATAGTTTCTACAGCAAAAAAAAGGGGAATCATACCAATTCTGCAGAAACAGAAACATTATGCAGGAAAACAATTTCTGCAGAAAACAAAACAGAGAATCAGACCTATTCTGCAAAAACAGAAACATTATCATACCAATTGAAGTAGTTCATATCCCTTGATGATGGTGAATTGTCATTTGATTGCTTAAAAAACCTTGTCACCAAGCATTGCACTGAAACTCATAGTATTAAAGGGGAAAAAAAAACCTTCATGCCATTTTAAAGTACAAAAGTTAGATTCTAAAAGCTGGAAATTATACACCAAAAATTAAGAATAGTTAAAATTTTTGAGGAAGTTATTTGGGAGGCTGTGCATTTGTTGTCTGGATTGCTTGACAAATACCCCTCATGGTTTCAAGGGACTCTTACAGCTGCAGATAGATACCTTCCCTTATGATGTGGCTTTTCCCATGTTTAAGAGTGAGTGAGGGTGGCTTTTGAGTTTGTGAGAGTACAATTACAATTACATAGAACTGAACAAGCACTCACCTCCCAGGACCTCCTTCTCCTTCTCCTTCTTGTTTTTTTTTTCTTCTTTTTACTTTCTCATATTATGTGTGTTTGGAATTAATGCATAGCCTTGAAAGTGAATTCCTTTTGATAGGCCACAAATTGAATGACCCTTTGTGATTTAAACTAATTAATTAATTTAACCAAGTTATTAATTAATCAATTTATCATGCGAAAACGTGGCAGCACAAACAAATCACCAAAACTAAATATGCAGCGGAAAAATAAATAACTCGGTGATTTGTTCACGAATGGGGAAAACCCTAACGGCAAAAACCCCACCGGGTGATTTTCAGGTCACCACTCCCGAAACTCCACTATTATTAAATCAAGCGGTTACAAGTAAAGGAATCCCAAGTACCTTACCAACCTACAGTTGAACCCTTATCCCAATACCCAATTGGACTTGATTTGTAGTGACAGTTCCCCCTTTGATACACGGCTCCCAAGTACGTGACTAACCAGATGCGCGGATCCCAGTACGCGACTTCAAACACCAACTTTAGGAAGAGAGGTTGGTTGCAAAGTTCTTCAGATCATCCTATGCGATGAAGATCAGGAAGATGCTTGGTCACAAAACCCTATGGTGCAAAATACACAGCAACTTCTTGAAGAAGGATGAACTAGGTCAAGAACTTCGTCTTAGATCACAATTTGCTTGAACAAGGATTGCTCAATGCTTATGCAACTTGTGTCTATGTTGACGGCTCTTAAAACACTCCATTTATATGTTTAGGGTTAGAAGAAAAGAAGGCCCAAAAACACATTCACGGATCCCAAGAAAATCAGATTGGAATTCTGACTTTTTAATTCTCGACAGATAGCAGGTGTCGAGGTAGCTGTCGAGCAGGTGTCGAGCTTTAAAATCTGTGCACTTCAGCTTGCTTTTTCTTGGACAGACTTGATGACTTCAATACTTGATCTTGAAACCTTGTTTCATGAAGTATTAAAAACACCTAGAACTATCCAATTACAAGTAGAGTGCATTTTGTCAAAGGATTAGCCAATTTACATAAAATATGACATATGTTCTTAACATGTGAACACATATGTCCTAACACCTTTTAGCTTTTCTTCGATATTCTTAGCTGGTTTCTCAAATGGATTTTGCTCATTTCTCAATTTTGAGATCTAGATTCTAAAAAAAAATTTCTTCAAAGGTTCTTAATTTTTGTGTTACTTTTTCAGTTTGAGGTTCCAAGTTCCAAACTTTAATGGCTCCAAGATTGGACTTTTCTAACTGGTGGGCAAAAGATGCCTGCAAAGGAAATTCAGTGGTAGTCACAATGGAGAACCCAAATTTCTCAGTTATGGAGATTGATGGTCCAGACTCTGCCTTCAGGCATGTAGAGAAAAGTAGAGGCAAGAATGCAAAGCAAGTGACATGGGTTTTGCTTCTCAAGGCTAACTGTGCTGTCAGTTGTGTTGCTTGGCTAGACACTGTGCTTAGACCATTGCTTGGAGCTATCAAGAAGAGGCTAATCCATAGGCAGGGAGTAACCTTGTCAAGTGAGGCTAGTTACAATTGTACTATCATGCTCGGCTAATAGGATCTCATATATGAAATTTAAAATCCATCCGTATTTTCTCTATATGGATTATGACTTTCAATTGACTCTAGAGTCAAGAACTTTGTCACTACAATTAAAATAGGACTCCATGAACAAAATTAGGCAAGTGCCACAAATACAGAAGTTCAAGGAAGATAATTTTTAAAGGAAGCAGAAGTTTTAGGCCTACAAACAAACAAAAAACGATGCTCCTCCCCCAACTAGCCTTTTTGCTAACAAGATCTAACTAAAAGACACATCTGGAAAACTACAGTAAAAGATAAAAAAAAATTTGCAAAATTAAGTTAATATCTCAATGCTTGATCTCTATGGACTTGGAGCGTGGCTGATAAATTCCTACAAGCAATCACACTTCTATCTTCAATTCTATCTTGTTATTCAACATCTTCATAATTTCTTTGATTTCCCACTTTGGGTAATTGTGCCTACATATCAATGTATAACAAATCAGAAATCAATAAAATCAAAGCAAAAAATTAATAATTAAATCAACTTTCATCTAATTACCTGTATCAAGTTCAACATATCAGTAAAGCTAGGTGTATTTAAATTTGTCATGCTATCTTCCTGATACATTTAACAATGAAACAAATAAAAACAAAAGCAAAAAATAAATTAATAAATAAACTTTCATTTAATTACCTGTGTCAAGTTCAGTATATCAGTAAAGCCAGGTGTATTTAAATTTGCCATGCTATCTTCCTGATACATTTCACAATGAAACAAATAATAAAAAAAAGCAATAGATAAATCAATAAATAAACTTTCATTTAATTACCTGTGTCAAGTTCGGCATATCAGTAAAGCCAGGTGTATTTAAATTTGCCATGCTATCTTCCTGATAAATTTCAGAACGAAACAAATAAAAATAAAAGCAAAAAATAAATCAATAAATAAACTTTCATTTAATTACCTGCGTCAAGTTCAGCATATCAGTAAAGCCAGTTGTATTTAAATTTGCCATGCTATCTTCCTGATACATTTCACAATGAAAATCATATAAATAATTTAGAGAATTAGTACATACTATTGTCTAACAAATCATAAGCATAAAGTAACAAAACACAAAACAAATTTCATATCGGTGTGAGCTGTTGAATATGAGAGGATGCTTTAGTTTGACGTTTTCTCTTTCTTGTAGCTTTCTCTAATGCACCCTTTATTCTACGAGATGTCCCTACACATGCTTGTCTCCCTTTAAGCTTAATTCCTTTAATTTTATTTCCTTCACAATTAGTAGGTTGCACATTATCATTAGCTTGTTGAGCCTTTGATTTGAAATGAGTGCTCCCAACAGTAGATTCTTCAATTGATAAATTTTTCAAATTTGCCTCTACTTTGTTCAAAGTACTTTCATGAGCATCCAAAGAAATACGAAAAGTCTCATCAGTCAGTGCAGCTCTTGCTGCCAAATTAGAATACAATTTAAGCAACACTTTATAACGACTTCCCACATCTGCATTTTGGTCACGTGATCCTACATGCATATAATTTTTCATTACAGAACCAACCTTTGCATCTTTTGTCCACCTTTTTAAAATATACTGATTTGGCACCCTTTTACAATTTTGAAGAGATAAAACTTTTAAGGCATGGGCACATAAAATTCCAACAAACTCAAATTTATTACAACTACACATCACTGTAGAAGCCAATGAATCAAATTGAACAATGTGTTGGCAAGATTTACGGGGAGAAATAACTTTATATTTTACCACAGATCCAACCTCACCCTCCTTATGCAATTCACAATCCCAAGTGAGCCATAATTCACGATTAAACAATTTAAATACTGCAGGAGTATAAACACTTGCTGCATGCTTCAATATTTCTACTGGATATTCTAATGATGGTTTACTTTGAGTTGCTTTAAAATCTGCTCTCAACTCTTCAAAACGTCTATCATCAACCAACCTTTGAAAGTGATGAAAGAAACGCAACAAGTCATAATTATAAATTATGTACCTTTTAATTTGATTGTTCATGCTTTCACTTCTCTGAGTAGTAGACATATCAGCACAAAATGTTTTCCTCCCATACACCAAAGCCCATTTCTCCCTTAACTCAAATTGTCTTTGCAACCAACTGTTACTCTTTAAATCATATTTATCAAGCATATTATCCCATGCATCTAAAAAATCATCTTCATAGTCATGGTCATATACACAACTACTAAAATCTGCTGCAAAAGTACTGTACCTTCCAAACTCTTCTTTGAGATTCTTAGCTGCATTCTGGTACATATGCCAAACACATAAACGATGATGTGTTTCTGGCCATTGTGAAGCTAATGCCTTTGCCATTGTAGCATCTTGGTCTGTGAGGATAGTTTATGGTTTTTTTACCAAACATTGCTTTCTGAAAAGAATCAAACAACCACATGAAAGTCTCAGATGTTTCATCATATAACAATGCAGCACCAAATATGATAGTTTGTTTATGATGATTTACACCAACAAACAATGCAAACAGCCTACCTTCTTTATTTTTTTTGTAAGTTGTATCAAAGCACACTACATCCCCAAAATATTCATAATCCAACTTCATTCTACCATTTGCCCAAAAAATATTTGTAATTAGATCATCAAGGTCAACCTGAATTGCATAAGAAAAATTAAGGTCTTCAGATTGCATTCTTTGAAGATATTCAAGTAAGCCTCCTGTATCCCCGCCTTTCATCTCTTCTGTTCGTCTTGTACGCAAATAATTATTATAATCCTCAGGAATGAAGCCAAGATTGTCAAGTCCACCTACCCTTCTGGCCATTAGTCCTACACTTGCTCTTGGTGCAATTCCAGAACTATCTGCTAATTCAGCCTCAATAGCTTGGGCTGGATTAATAGACCTTTGAGATCTAAGGAATATATGCTTACGAGGAGAAGCTAAGACATGTGTGTGCTCTGACACAAATTTTACCACACAATATTTTTCACTATATCTACAACTAATTTTCATCTCTGCTCTGCAACCACATCTTGTTTCTGGACGATGGCATTTCACATTATCATCTCTTTTGTCATTCCCTCGTATACCCTCACAAGAGCAACAAAAAACTCTATCTAACCATTTACGTGAACCATCTTTATCACCCTTGTGGCCCTTACTTCGCCTAATACTAAATCCAACTACACGCGCATAACTATTATAGAAATCATACGCATCTTGCTCAGTCTCAAACTCAATTCCTAATTTCGGAATCACTTCTTCTTCTACGTTAGCATGAATTTTATCATTGGTATCTATTGATATTGGTTTTGGTTGTTCAACTGTCACAAGTGGTGAATCCTCATCTTCAAAATTCAATTTCCGAACCGATTGACTATCAGTCTTAGTATGATAATTGCTATCACTCATAACCTTAATAAAAACAAAAACAACATAGTTATTTTTTTTTTAATAAACAACATATATATATATACACACACACTTTAGACACAAACTCACACAAGTGTATATAAGAAAGAAAGATGTTATAAATCCTAAAATAAATTTTAAAAAAAAAAGCTTTATTTACACTAAACCAAAAGGAGAGGACTTACTGTGACTGAATAATACGTTAAAAGCCTTTGAGGTTGCTTGTTGCAGCAGGACTCTCAAAAGTTGAAACAAATCTGCACCTATAGGACAAAAGGACCTCTGTGGCGTACAAAAACAAAAGCAACAGCCGAACTCTGACTTTGGGAGAAAGCAATGCAATGAGACAAAATAGGGGAAGAGTCCAGATCAATACCAAAAGCTACGGCAAGAGACAAACCACATGGAGAAGAGAAAAAAAAGAAACCAAAAGCCGGAACAGAGGGAAGAATTAAAAGTTGCGGAAGAAAAAAAAAAAGAAAAAAAAAGAAAGGAATTTTAATGTTAACGTCAGTAACGTGAGTGTTAAAGTCAGAGTTATCTCATTTAACGAGAAATATTAATTGTCAAAATTTGATTGGTGGAGCACAATAGATGGAACAGAAGATTTGGACTCTTTCCTAATAGTCAAAATTGTATTTGTAGCTTTGAGATACAATTTGTTTAGATTGAACTCAAGACTATTCTAGATTTGTTTAGATTTGAAACCGTCTCTAAAGAGTACATGTGAAAGCATTCGCTTTCAAAAGTCTACATTGTTAATTTGGCCAGTGTTGTGTTTTTTTTTTTTTTTTTTTTTTTTTTTTTTTTTTTTTAATTTAAAATTTATTTTTAACTAATGTACTTTTTTAAATATATAAATAAATAATAAAATAAATATAAAATATTAAAAACAAACCAAAACGAACATTATTTTGGGGACTAAGCGACAATACTAGACAGAACATTAATAGGTGACTGAATTGAGGAGTTTTGAGATTTAGAAAATTGAAATGAATGAAAAAAAAAAGTTGGAGAACTTAAATGAATTTTAGTGAAACTTAGAAGGTGAGTTTGGCTGTTTATAATTTTTTCTTTTTCTTTTTTTGTAAAAAAAAATTATTATTATTGTTATTATTCGTTTGATTGTGAGCCAGTTGCAATAGAAATGCAGTTAACGGACACAAACAACAGGGATTTTGATAATTGCGTGAGTTATATATAAACTCATATAGATGCATGTAGTCCTACCTTAGGAAATCGGGTAAAGTGAATGAACTATATTTGGACTTGGACTTCGGGATTATTATATATGATGATAAACCTTGGAGTCCTTTTGGTGGACTATTTAATCTAATTAATAGCAGACTCGTACGCCAAAGGAAAAAACAGAGAGAGAGAGAGAGAGAGAGAGAGAGAGAGTAGTAATCCTGGTGGGTGGGGAAAAGAGGAGCAAAAATACAAATTGAAGACTTGTTTTGACCTTTGAAAATATGGTAGTGTTTGGATTCATGTTTTATATTCATTTTTTTTTTCCAACACGTATGAACAATAACCGCACTATTCATGCACATAGATTCACTGTGCAGGAGACAAAGTGCACTGTTCATAGGTCCCATGACACTATTCACGCATTTAAAAATTATTTTGCTACAGTGTTTTCAGTTTTCAGTTTCAGTAAAAATAAGCTGTATCCAAACGGACCTTATGTGTAGTTTCTTTAATTTCTCAAAAAAGAAATATATGTATTAGGTTGGACTTGTCTCTTTTCCAGCCTTCCAGGCAGTGAGCCTATTTTTTTGATAGGGAATGCTGGGAAAATTTTTATTACTAGGGCGAGGATAAGTACATAGCATCCTAAAACACAATGGATTCCAAGAAATGTGGACATTCCTCTATCCAGGTTACAAAAGCATCAATTCCTTTTGCATGCTGTGCTAAAATATGTGCTGCCTTGTTTGTGTTCCTTGTCACATGTAGTATCTGAGTTTGTCTAAAGTCTTGGAGTTTATGAACCGTTCCTCAAATGACGTCTACAATGGAGACTTGGGGAGTAATGGTGCCACGGAGAGCGTCAGAAACCACCTTCGAATCTATCTTAAAAACCACGTCCTTGATACCAATGTCCTAAGCAAAGGAGGCTGCTATGTCCATTGCTTTAGTCTCTACTTCCAAAGGACCCAAAAGGCAAAGTAAGTGTTGACTCAACGCGGCAATCACTAATCCCTCGTGGTCACGAATGATGACACCAATACCAACAGTTTGGAAGTTTGAGAAAACTGCAGCATCCGTGTTGACTTTGTACCACAGGTGGGATGGAGGAACCCAGCGAGCATCCGTTTGGTCTTTGAATTGTGGTCATGCAAGGTGGGCAAGCTGGAAATCTTCAAGTACGAAGCGAGCTTTGTAGATAATCTCGTGGCTAGTTTATCTAGGGGACCCAAGCCATGTCTTGTTGCGGTTGCGCCACATGCACCATGCGACGGTGATGATAAATTCTATCAACTCCAATCCCATGCGCTGCACAAAGAGAAGGTACCAGGAAAATCAACGAACTCACTGTGGTATACACCATTTATATCAAAAGCTATCCCTGTTGCTGTCCATACTTCATGTGCCTTAATGCAATCCCAGAATAGGTGTCCACTTGTTTCAATAACCAATCCGCAAGCCTCACATGTGGCACTATCAAGGACTCCTTGGCGGCATAGATCATTCTTCGTGGGAAGAATGTTTCGGCATGCTCTCCAAATAAAGGTCTTCAACTTATTCGGTATATCAAGGTTCCAGATTGTCTGCCAGAATTGTCTCTTTGCATCATTATTTGAAACCTCGTCCATGGCAGCAGATCGTGACATCGCCTTGGCCACCTTGGAGGCGCTATTCACCGCGAAGTAACCTTTAGGTGTATAGGCCCAAATGATGTGATCATTGTCTTGTCTATGGCTTCATGGCATGCTTAGAATGGTTTTGGCTTCATCCGGGAGAAAAACTTGTTTGATCAAGGTAGCATTCCATTCACCCATGTCTCCATCAATAAGCTCAGTTACAGTGGAACTTAAAGGGAGCGTATTTTGCTAGGAGATAGGGCAGAAAGTAGATGGTTTTGGGATCCATTTATCCTTCCAAATTCGTATAGTGGTGCCATTGCCCGACAGTGAGCCTATTAAGACTAAAGTAGATTAACAAAGACTATCAGTGAATGGAATATATATATATATATATATTATGAGATGAGTTCAAGTTACACCTGCTGTAAGAAGGGTTAAAAAAAGACCCTCATTATTACAAATATTCTTATTAGGATCTTATTAATTACCCTCATTTATTGCATTCTAAATCTATCTCTAAACCCAAAAACGTTTGATGTATAACTCTATCTCTGTCTCTGTCTCTGTCTGTCTGTCTGTCTGTCTCTCCTTCTCTCCATTTCTCTCTCTCTATCTCCTCTACCATTACTCCACCATTATTCCACCTTTACAGGTTGCCAGCAGAAAAAAAAAAAAAAAAAACCAAGCCGAACACTAACCAAGTTGAAACAACAATCACTGAGTGTACAGTTTATAGAGAGTGACATTAAACGTAGCAAGGCGTAGTTTATAAAAGATGAGACTGATTTCAATGACATAAACACTGTTGTTGAGCATCTCCTGTTTTTTAATTCGTAGAAGGATTCAAAGGCATATGAATATGCGACTTACATTAACCCAGAAGAATACTACGCTACACTACACTACTTAATTACTAAATACCATTATATTAAGGTACTAGCATTTAGTGGAAGATAATCCGATGGGAGAAATAGCGAGATCGAAAGCGTCACGTGTCTGTTGCTGTTAGACATTCCCAATGATGGAGAAGGCGGAGGACATTGGAGAAAACGCCAAACAAAACGTCCCTATTGTGTAAACTGGTATCAACACATTCTTGGCCGCTAATGCCAACACTAACCAAGCTTGGTTATTGTTCGGCTTTTTTTTTTTTTTTTTTTTTCTTCTACTGGCAACCTGTAGAGGTGGAACAATGGTGGAGGAGCAATGGTGGAGGAGACAGAGAAAGAGAGAGAAACGGAGAGAGAGAGAGAGAGTTAGACGTCAAACGTTTTTGGGTTTAGAGATATGTTTAGAATGTAACAAATGAAAGTAATTAATAAGATACTAATAAGAATATTTGTAATAATGAAGGTCTTTTTTTAACTATTAGATCTACTTAAATCTAACGGTTTAAAAAATGTGTAACTCTTAGAGTTACACTAAGTGTAACTCGAACCCATCTCATATATTCAGGGGCGTAGCCAGGAATAAATACATGGGGGGGCCAGGTTGTAACATAAATATACTAAACGCCAAAAGAAAAACAATCACACGCATAAGACAGTATTTACGTGGTTTGGCAATTTGCCTACGTCCACAAAGTTGTAGGGATTTCACTATTATCAAAGAAAATTACAATGTGCGGCTACAATATTTTTCTTTCTCAAAAACAACAACAAGACAAAACCCTAATCACCAAAAAAAAGGCTTTTATATCTTGTGCACAGGATTCACAATGGGCTACAAAATGGGCCAAAATTTTTTTGTCTACCCAAGCCTCCGCTCCATGGACTAAGCCTCAGTAAATCTCCCATTAAAAATCACGCAACATTATTTAGGTCAGGTCGGGTCATCAACCGGATCAAATCATGCCTGACGACGATTTTTCATGGAATAAAATTCATCCATTATCATCTCTATAGTGAAATTCCCTGCAATTTCCTTCTCTATATAAACTATCATATTATCTGCCAAAAACTTATCCTCCATTCTATTGCGAAGTCTTGTTTTTAACAACTTCATAGCTGAGAAAGCTCGTTCTGTAGTTGCTGTAGAAACTGGAAAGGTCAACACAAGACGAATAAGTCTATCAATCAAAAAATAGATATTAGACTTTCCTGAAATTTTTAATCCCCTACATAGCTCGGAAATTGTACTCATATTCTGAAAATCTGGATGTTTTATCACATCAAGCTCATAATGTTGCAATTGAGACTCCAAAAGTTCTTGTTCATGTTCAGTAAAATCTTGAGGATAATATTTCTTAACTAAATTGCATATATGAACAATTTTGAATAATCTAAAAGCATCTTTGGGATTTAAAGCTGAACTAAGAATGACAAGTTCCGGTGTTAGCTCACCAAATCTACTTTTCAATTCTTGCAATTTAAAGTCTATTGCAACTGTAAATATGCAAATTCTAAAATGATGTTCCATTGTTAAATCTTCATCTTGACGACGATATCTACCTCGACCTTTAGTGTAACGAGCATTCATATCAGGAATATCAATTTCATGTTGCTCACAAAATGCTATAACACTAGCAAGTAAAGGCTCCCATCCATCATCTCTCAACTTTTGAATAAGTGATTTTGTAGTTGAAACTAAATGCATGGCATTTAAAAGGTCTTGAGAATGTTGTTGCAAAGTTTGACAAAGAACATTAGTAATTCCCATTATCTCTTTCATCAAATGCAAGATTAAAATAAATTCAAATGATGTTAATACCTGATAAGCTCCATCGACATCACCGCGTTGTTTATAGTTAGCCCCTTCCTCAGAGATAGTGTTGATAACTTTGCAAGTAGCATCAAACATGTTAATCAAACTACAAATAGATTGAAAATGTGATCCCCACCTAGTATCTCCAGCTCGTTGCAAAGTACCAATCTGGTTTGCACATCTTCCAGTCTCAATTTCATTAGAAGCAATCATATTTTCAACTTGTTCTGCTTGAGCATGTTGTAATTCATCATTACTGAACGGTTTAGACCCCTTAAACTATAACCAGATTGCGTAGCCTAGATTAATTAGCCAAGTTGTTACTTAGTCAAATTAAGCAATTCTAGGTTAAAACAATCACAAAATCATATCATGCATGTAAAACATATAAAGCAGCGGAAAATAAATAACACAGTGATATGATCACCCAGGAAAACCAAACCGGTAAAAAACCTGGGGAGGATTTTACCCACCGATCCTCAAGGAAAAACGGAATCCGCTAAGAAAGAATTGAAGTTCTTACAAAAGGACTTACAAGCTCCCCGCTTGACTTCCTAATGCTACCCACCAGTAAAACTTCATGACACGACCACGCGCAGGCTCCGAGTCCACGGACTACTTCTTTCTTTGAATCCCTTGATCAGCTACAAGCACCCACGCTTGATATTCTTTAAGCTTCAAAGGCAGCAACCAAGTTGATCATCAAGATGTTGAAGTGATCTCAATCTTGAAAACCCTAAGGTTTGTGTAAAGGAAAGCTCCTCTAGATCTCACAAGAGATTTACACAAAACCGCAATGTATGAGCAACAATACAACTTGTGCAACTCTGAAAAACGTGGCTAGGGTTTGCCTTATATACCTAGGGCAAAAACATAAAACCCTAAACGTTTAAAGAGTTTGGGCTGAGTTGGAATTCTGCAGAAAAACGCATCTGGGCCGATTTTCGATCGATCGAGAATTACATTCGATCGATCGAGCCAGGCCGAGAAGCCCCAATGCTTCTGCAGTCACTCGATTCCAACTTTACAATATTTAACCAACTTTGAGCAAGCCTAAACTAGACTAAATACATTGTTTTGATCATGGTTTGCCAACATTACAAATTAGAGTTCTAAATACATAAAATCCTAAGACCTTAGAACCTAACAAACTCCCCCTTTGGCAATCCGTGACAAAACATAAATTAAAAACTCAAAGTTTACAAGTAATAAGCCCTTTACAAAATAATGCTCATAAACAAATTCAACCTAACCACTATCCATCGGTTGCAAGTGTAGATAGCAGCTTTGTTGAATCAACCTGTATATTCCTGAAATACTCAACAAACACATAAACGCATGTGTGGCAGAAAATAGTATATAAACAGGTATAATATTCTTGTAAGATTCACACAACACAAAATAAAGATATATATCAATGAATCAACTCAGATATATAAATCAATAAGCAGTGAATCATAAGACAACAAGAATCAAAACAAAACATGTATATCAATATATCAATCAATGTTACTCCCCCTAACATGAATATCCCCAAAAATGATATACAAAGTGAAGCACCTAGATACAATCTAATAAACTCCACAAAAAATATCCCATGCTAAAAAAAATATCTCCCCCTAACACAAAAAATCTCCCCCTATCAACAAAATCTCCTCTACAAGTCAAAACTCTACTCCCCCTTTTTGTGACGGAATGCCAAAGGGCATCATAGGCCATCATCAAAAGGAGGTGGTGAGGAAGAACGAAGATGCGCCAAATCCGCTCTCAGAGCACGAATCTCGTCGAACAGATCCACCAAAAGCTGACCATGAGCCGCCTGAACGGTCATGATAGTCTCCAAAGTATGACGAACATCGAAGTCAGCCGCAGAAGGTGGAGGAACAGCAGCAGCACCTACAGGATCTGGAACAGCCTCACCAGCAGGACCTGTAGAAGAAGAAGGAGGAGGAGCGTTACTTAGAGGGATCAGACCTAGGGTGTTTAGAACCAGCTCGAAGATGAGCGGCCCTCTATCTAAGAAAAGACGCACCTATAGGACCTATAACATGAACAGGCTCAGAAGCAGGGAAATTCTCTAAACCTAGATACAGTAAAATCTTATGAATGAAAATAGGATGGACAAGGGCATGAGCAGTAGATGAACTCCTATAAACTTCGTTCAAAGAACGAAGAAAAAGATGAGGAAAACTAATAGGAGCATCAGTAACAAGAGCGTACAGAAAAACACACCTCTCAAGAGGAATGGTGTGCAGATGAGAAATGGGCCAGAGTGAGTGACAGGCTATCCTAAAGAATAGATAGGTAGTCTCGGGAAGCTCAGCAGTGGTGATCCTAGGATCAGAACCCCACTGGATAGATGACCCAGTGATGTAAGACATGACATCACTCAACTCTGGTGACTCATCATAGGGATAGACAGGATGCTGTACCAAAGGTACCTCAAGAGCATCAGCCACTACCTGAGGAGTAATGGAGTACTCTACGCCTCGTATCCAACTCCTAACTAGAGTGTTGGAATCATAGATGCGGATTGAGATGTTCGAAAAGAACTCTCTAATCAAGGTAACCGGAGGAGGAGGGTCAGACACAGCAAACAAAGGAAGCCAACCCCTACGCTCAAAATTTGCCCTAATGGCAGGATCAAGCTCATCTAAAGAGACAGAACGCTCAGCCCAAATCTTCCTCTTAAGGTTTAAAGTCTCGTAGAGCTCTTGGTTTTTCTCACTAGGGAATCTCTCACTATCAAAAGAAGGAGGGGGTGGAGAAGGAGAGGGAATAGTCCTACGGGCTCTAGTCTTCCTAGGCATGGTGCTAAGGAAAGGACAGAGACACAAAGAGAAAACCAAAAAGAACAAAAACAAAACCAAGAGCAGACTGCAAGTCAGCACAAAAAAAATATAGAATAAAAATCTATATGATGCATGAACAAATGCAATGCCATGATGCATGAACTAATGCAGTAACCAGGATCAAATTAAGTTTAATTTCACAAAATTGGCTTGAACATAGAGTTTCTTAACAAAAACCCTAAAAATTTGAAAACCACTTGAAAAATTTTGCAACAAATTGAAGAATCAATCATTACACACCATTGAAAACAGTTTATAATAACCAATTGCATCAATTACACAAGCCAATTTCATCAATTAATCCCAATTTCACAAAAATCCCCAATTCGGATCAAACATAAACCCTAGAAATTTCAATTTTTAAAAAATCCAAAATTGATGAAATTGAACTATCAAGAACATGTCTATAGGGTGTCCCCATCAAAACCCATTGATCAATTTCAAACAATTTGGTCCAAAACAACACAAATCCCAAAAAGAAAAATTCTGAAAATCTCCTCTAAAATGCATGAAAAATGCATGAAATCATGAAAATAAAAGCAAAAGGAAGGGTAAAAAGGACATACTGGCTTGAGGAGAGAGAGATTGTGCAACAATTTCGGAAGAAAACGACAAAAAATTGCACTTTTGGTCTTTGCCTCGTCGGAGAGAGAAAAGGAATTTTGAAAAAGTTTTGAATAACTTTGAAAAAGTCAGATTTCAACATTTTTAAAAAAGCTTCTCCACGATGTTCGATCGATCGAAAATTACATTCGATCAATTGAATGTGACAGTCATTTTAGCACATTCTGAGGCACTTTTTCGATCGATCGAAAAACACACTGGATCGATCGAAATGGGCAGAGGCACACTGAATTTTGGGGAAAATCACAGTTTTGAAAAATAGCAAACCCAATTTTGAAACAACTCCTCAAAGCATTTGAACAATGAATACAAAATGCATGAGTATGAGATGGAATGCTTGTTCAAAAACCCAAATTTTTAAACCCAATTTTCTCAAATACAAGATTCAATCATCTTCCCATTTAATTTTCTCAAGCAACAAATATGTTGTGCACAAATCTCAAGATATTTTCAAACTTGGTTGGTCAGACCAGAGACACACACACTAACATGTACAGTGTTTAACAAAGAGTAACTTGTATAGTGTGTGAAACTAGCAAAGACTTGAGATACATGTGAGGTGATATGTGAGTAGTAATCAAACACAAAGTCTACACAATTCATTACATAGAATTTAAAAGAGACTATCACCTAAAGAGTTACATCCTATAACTCCCACATCTCTTAGAACAAAAGCTTGCAATCATGTAAGTTTCTTTCTTTTTGCCTCTTATTTATATATGAAATGGCATTCAGCCTAATAGTACACACCGGTTTGAATTACGTGAATTGGCATCAAGCCTAATAGTACACACCAGTTTTAATTTATTTTGAGGCTACACCTTATGTTCTTTTTGTGCATGTGCTACAGTTTCTCGAGCACTAAATCTTATGATATGCACTAAGGTGTTCATGATTGGCTAGTGAACAGTGGTGAGATGGTTATTTATGCCTTTCTCAAAAGGATCAAGTCCGACAGTAAAAAACAAGTGACTTCATGATTAAGGCAAAGTGATTAAGAACCACACACATCTTTCCCACACAACATGCACTACAAAGTTTCAACTAGTCAAGTGCAGTAAATAAGCTCATCAAAGTTAAACAAGGTACACTAGACATGACATGTGTAAAAAGAATGACCAACCTTGTTTTCAAAAAATCAAGAAAAATAGTGTTCAACAAAGATTTTGCTTTCTCCTTTTTATTTTTATTTTTTATTTTTTATTATTATTATTAAAAGAGAAAACAAATAAATCCTAGAATGAAATGCATGTATGTAATGCAATGCAAGTCCTAGAACAAAAGAAAAACACAAAAACCAAATAACAATGGTCACAACAGAATAGAGCAATGAAGCACAAGGACCATGTCAGAAAGACTCAGTTAGTTCGAGTCTTTTGCATCCAAAACTTTTTAGATGCACCTCGAGCATTGGAGTTCTTATTCACATTAGAGTGATTCCCAACTCCAGAGTTGGAATAAAGGTTTAACGCCTTTACCAATTCACCAATTAGTGCCATAGGATCTTGTGCTTGAGGCACAGGCACTTTTGGTCTTTTTGCTCTCTTATCAGCTTGAAGCTTGTAACAGGTAGGACGGATATGTCCAGACTTACCACAATAATGACAAACCCAAGCAGGTTTACCATGCATCTTGTCCTTAGGTTTGGTAGGCTCCTTAGGTTTAGATTCTCTTAAGTCTACCCTAATCTTCTTTGGTGGTGAAACTTCTACAGGTTTAACAACCTCACTCACAGGGGGTTTAATGGTTTCACTCACAACCTCACTCACAAGAGGTTCAGAAGAAGAAGAAGAAGGAACAAAGACAGTGGAATGGGGTCCAGAATCAAAGATGCTTTCAACATATCCTAACCCAGCTTTATCAGAAGGATACTTTTGAACATTCAGCATGTGATCAAGTTTAGAACTAGCAGATCTAGCAACAGATAAATCATGTTCCAAAGTTCTAACTTTATCAAGCAAAAGCATGTTTTCAGATTTAACATTATTCAAAAGATCATTAGCATCAAACAGTTTTACAAGCAGATTTTTCTTTTCAAGCTCAAGAGCATCAATTTTCTTCAGGCCTAGATCAACTTTCATAGCATCCTTTGCAGCAATTTTGCAAAGTTTGTTATAGGCCTCTTGAAGATCTGCATCTTCAGAGAGTTCCCCATCAGCAGGGTTCTCCTCAGCAGATATGCTTTCATCTACTGCACCAGTAGCAGTGAAAGCAATGAAGTTTCCATCCTCGTCACAACCGAACTCTTCATCAGAAACCTCATTATCATTAAGGGTTACAGCCATAGCTTTACCCTTATTCCTCAAGAAAGTAGGACATTCAGATTTGACATGTCCATACCCTTGACAACCAAAACACTGAGGACCCAAAGAGTTATTAGAAGATTGACCTACTTGTTCTCTAGGTTTTTCAAAATTATTAACCTTAGTGGGATCATTCTTCCTAAGTTTCTAGGTTCAGCAGTGTTGGTATTCCTTGCCTTCCTATTAGTGTTTCTAAGGAAATTTCTAAAATTCTTGGCAAGGTAAGCTATCTCCGTGGGAGAGAGCTCATCATCAAATCCATCAGCTTTAACATCATCAACAGACTTAAGTGCCATTGATTTGGATTTGATAGTCTTGGGTAAGTCAGACTCATATGACTGAAGAGATCCTACAAGCTCATCCACAGGGATGGAGTCAACATCCTTACTTTCAGTAATGGCTGCCACTTTGGGTCTAAAGTCTTCAATTAAGGATCTAAGAATCTTCCTAACAACTTTAGGTTGATCATAGACTTCACCCAAATTATAAGCAGAATTAACAATATCATTAAGTTTAGCATAAAACTCATCAAAGGTTTCATCATCAGACATTCTAATGTTTTCAAACCTAGAAGTTAATTGCTGCAATTTGTTTATCTTAACAGCCTTTGTGCCTTCATGCACAGTTTGGAGGATTTTCCAAGCAGTATGAGCAACCTCAACATTAGAGATCCTCTTAAATTCCTCCATTGAAACAGCATTGAAGATGGCATTCATAGCTTTGCTATTGAAGCCTGCTGTTTCCTTTTCAGAAGTTTGCCACTCACTCACAGGAGTAGTGGGCTTCTCCCATCCGTATTCGACGGAATTCCAAACCCTCTCATCTATGGATTTCAGGAATGCTTTCATCCTTACTTTCCAGTATGCATAATTGTTCCCATCAAAGTGGGGAGGAACAAACAGAGAGTGTCCATGCTCCATGACAACCGGGGTCAAGGATCAGCTCAGAGATAAAAATCTCAAAAGAAGAGCAACCCGCTCTGATACCACTTGAACGGTTTAGACCCCTTAAACTATAACCAGATTGCGTAGCCTAGATTAATTAGCCAAGTTGTTACTTAGTTAAATTAAGCAATTCTAGGTTAAAACAATCACAAAATCATATCATGCATGTAAAACATATAAAGCAGCGGAAAATAAATAACACAGTGATATGATCACCCAGGAAAACCAAACCGGTAAAAAACCTGGGGAGAATTTTACCCACCGATCCTCAAGGCAAAACGGAATCCACTAAGAAAGAATTGAAGTTCTTACAAAAGGACTTACAAGCTCCCCGCTTGACTTCCTAATGCTACCCACCAGTAAAACTTCCTGACACGACCACGCGCAGGCTCCGAGTTCACGGACTACTTCTTTCTTTGAATCCCTTGATCAGCTACAAGCACCCACGCTTGATATTCTTTAAGCTTCAAAGGCAGCAACCAAGTTGATCATCAAGATGTTGAAGTGATCTCAATCATGAAAACCCTAAGGTTTGTGTAAAGGAAAGCTCCTCTAGATCTCACAAGAGATTTACACAAAACCGCAATGTATGAGCAACAATACAACTTGTGCAACTCTGAAAAACGTGGCTAGGGTTTGCCTTATATACCTAGGGCAAAAACATAAAACCCTAAACATTTAAAGAGTTTGGGCTGAGTTGGAATTCTGCAGATAAACGCATCTGGGCCGATTTTCGATCGATCGAGAATTACATTCGATCGATCGAGCCAGGCCGAGAAGCCCCAATGCTTCTGCAGTCACTCGATTCCAACTTTACAATATTTAACCAACTTTGAGCAAGCCTAAACTAGACTAAATACATTGTTTTGATCATGGTTTGCCAACATTACAAATTAGAGTTCTAAATACATAAAATCCTAAGACCTTAGAACCTAACAATTACGCTTACTAGAACCAACAACAATATTGATAATATTAACCAAATGATCAAAGAACTGATGAACATCTTTTACTTCTCTAGATGCTGTAACTAGAGCTAATTGCAACCTATGAGCCATACAGTGTACATAATAAGCATATGGGCAATCTTTAAGAAAAAGAGCTTGTAATCCATTCCATTCACCACGCATGTTACTAGCTCCATCATATCCTTGACCTCGAATATTTTCAATGTGGAGGTTGTAATGAGAAAGGACAGCACATATCTCATTCTTTAAAGTCAATGCAGTAGTGTCTCTAACATGCATAACATGAAAGAAACGCTCTTTAATGAAACCTTCTTTATCAACAAACCTCAAAATGATGGCCATTTGCTCTCTCTTCGACTCATCCCGAGCTTCATCAACAAGAATGCAAAATTTTGCATCCCAAAATTTTGAATTGTGGGTGATGTATATTTGGCATTTCCTGGTGCATTTTCCAAGACAACACTGGCTATTTTGTTATTGAAAATTGATGTGAATTTTATCTATTCAATAAAATTACCTCTATTTTTTGAATCAAGGCTTTCATCATGACCTCTAAAAGCACAAGCTTGGAATGCTAGCCATCGAGCACACTCTACTGAGGTTTTGAGCTGCAACCGATTATTCTCTAATTCTTTTGACGTTTGTTTCTCAATCAGCTTGTCAATATGCCATGAATAATTATTTAAATCATCGCAACATTTCATAGCAATTTTATGTGGGGAGTTTGGTTCTTTCCCTTCATGACGAATTAAAGGATAATTCATTCCATCTTTCACCTTTTTCCAATTATTAAAACCTCTTGAAATGAATACATCTAATCCGGGACGACCTATTGGTTTCTTATTAAAAAGGTAGCAAGGTAGACAATATATCGCATCCATTGAAGGTGAGTATTCCAACCAATCCTTATGTGAACCAAACCATGAAGGTTGAAATCGACGACGATGAGTATCATCATTGTATGGATAGTCTATATTTTTAGGTTGATATGGACCTTCTTTGAGATAAGCTCATCGGATTTCATCTTGTTTGTTGATAGGAAATTCACATATTTGTTTACATGATCCTGGATCACGATCTATCTCTTCAAATTGAAGTTTTGGACATTTGGAGGGGTGTTCATTAGGCATTGAAGTATTAACATTTGTTTCTACAGCCACAGGTGTCCTAATTTCTGAATTGCTATCATCTTTTTTCTTAAAGAATGCATCCATTGTTTTTCGTTTGCTCATAATTCTTTTAGCTTTAAGAATATGACTCAAAAATTAACCTGAAAAGAATTTAAAAAAAAAAAATTAATTAGAAATTTTTACTTAGTTATATGAATGTTATTTATACTCAAGAAAAAAACAAAATTTTCACTATAATTTAAACAGTCAGCCCATTTTTAATACAACTTTAATTAATAATAACCCCTCAAACAAAAACAAAAACAATTTAATTAATTTGTCTTCTATAATATATTGGTTAATTTAATTATATAGCTTTAATTATTATTGTTTAGTTTAACAATAAACTATATTGCTTTAATTTATTTGCCATTAATTATACTGCTTTAATTAGTTATATTGTTTAGCCCCTTGTACATATTACATTAAAAGAGCCGAACATTATGCATTCCATTGCTGCCATGTGCTGCACATTACATTGCTTTAATTATTATGCTGCACCAGGCCCCATGTGCCCATAGCCCATCTACCCCCTCCCCACCGCACTCAACAGCCAACAGACAAGCACAAAATGCGCCCTAATCACAATAGCTAGCTGCAGTCAGAAAATTTCGCAATGCCAATCACAAATCATAACACACGTTACACTAAATGACAATTAATATTTCACCAAACACCAACACACTGAGTCACTGACCAACAACAAAAAGGGATAAGATAAAGCCAAATTAAAAAAGAAAAACACTAAAACAGGAAAAAAGCAAATCCAGCCAATTAGAGAGTCACAATTCAAAAGAGAGAGAGAGACTTATCGAGATGTGAGATCAGAATCATCAGATAGGCTATTAAAGATAAAGAATAAAGAGACTCTTCATAGATATTCATTTCATTTTTTTTTCCTCCAGTGAGATAAAGAGAGAGAGACTGAGAGAGAGTTAGAGAGAAAAACCTTGTCCTTGAGGGAGGGCCGGACTGCCGAAGCGGAGGGAGCAACTGCCAACGAGCACCGTTGCACCAGAGCAGAGGCAGCACGATCTGTGATCTCCGATGAGGCGATGACCGCTACGATCTGCGAAAAAGAGCATTTCAAATTTTCAGTGAGATAAAGAGAGAGAGAGAGACTGAGAGAGTCGGAGAGAAAAAGTGAGAAATACCTTGAGGGAGGGCCGGAGGGAGCACCGTCGCACCGAGCATCGTAGCAGAGGCAGAGAACTCTGCGATCTCCGATCTGCGATGAGCGGCAACCGGGCGAGTAACGACGACGACGAGCGAGCTGCGGCGACGACGACAGCGACGTGACCATGGGTTACTGGGTTAATGGGTTTGGTTTGCTGGGGACCTAGGGTTTGGTTTTGGTTTGTGTATTGGGGGTTTTTTTTTTTTTTTTTTTTTTTTTTTTTTTTTTTTTTTTTATAAACACCTTTGTTTTAGTTTGCTAGAGTTTGATGTGCTTTAGTATTGGGGATTTGGGGTTTGATTTCTCTGCCACTGCCAGTGATGTGATGGGTTTCAACTCTCTGCCAGCGACGTGATGCTCTGTACTGGTTTTTTTTTTTTTTTGGTTAAGAATCCGTGGGCTTGCCGTGAGTGAGCTTGGCTTGCCGTGGGCTTTGTTACAATTTTTTTTTTTTTTTTTTTTTTTCAGATTTTAGTTCAAATTTGTCTTGGGCTTTTTTTTTTTTTTTTTTTGCTTGAAAGTAGAACAGATATATATATATATATATATATATATATATATATATATATTTTTTTTTTTTTTAATTTGAGGTGTTCCTAATTTTTGATTGGGGCCTGGGAAAATGGGTGAGAAATGGATAAGGGGGCCGACTATGTAATGTTGGGGGGGGGGGGGCCCATTTATTTTTTCTTCCTAGTCTAATGGGAATTTTTTTTTTTTTGCAGGGGCCTCGGCCCCCTCAAGCCACTATGTGGCTCCGTCCCTGCATATATTATATATAAAATGTAAGAATTTCTGACTTAGACTCTTGTTTTTGGATTGAACTGTGGTGTGTGTTTTATCATTCCTGCCAAAATTTTGATTTTCAAATTTTTTACCAGCATAACTCTTAATTTTGTATCTATATATTTATTATAACTTTTATTTATTTATATTGTGTTAATGCAATTTTAGTTTCACCGAAAAAGAAAAAAGAAAAAACAGTGGCCATAATTGTCACGATCAGTAGATTAATAAAGTCAATCAAATTTTGCTAAACTAGTTGAGTTCTACGCATTCACGTATGTTCACCTCTTTATATTCTATACAAAGATAATGTAATATAAAAATTTTGAATTTTTTCCCACAAATTCTCTTATTGACTTATTACTTATTAATACTTATATATATATATATATATCATATATCACAACTTTTCTCTAACTCCCCTAAATGTAAGTCTTAAAATTTCAAAACTTTACATTTCTCACACATACACATAAAACTATTTACATTTTAATTCATCATTTTCACCTCTTCCACTTCTACCTCTTTATATAGACATACCCATAACCTTTCATGCCATCCCATGTCAAATACATATAGACCAAAAATGATGTTATTTACCTTCAATCTTTCTACAATACCTACCTAACCCTAACATTGTTGTTTCATTTAATCCTAACTCATATGAGCTGGCTACAACCAAGGAAGGGGGGCTTGCATTTTATATTGAATAACAACGACAATTACAATTTTGATGTTAAGGTCTGATGTTGTAGATTTGTGGGTTTTGTAAATGATGTAATTGACTGTGTGTGTTTGGGATATGTATCTTGTTTTAAACTTAAGGAGAAAGAGAAAAATACATTTTATATCAACTTTTATTCTACAATATTCCTCCAAAGTTGTTTTTTTTTTTTTTTTTTTAATTACATATATTTAATTTCTCACTACTTCAATTGAATAATTATAATGGATATGTGTGTGCAATTTTTAATTTTTGCTTTTTATGATCAAGGGTTTGGCTTACCTCCAGTATTTTTTTAAAACTGAACATCTCTTTTTGTTTTAAATAACAATGGTAAGTAATAGTAGGTTTTAATCTTCACATTTTATTTAGTTAGTTGGTGATGTGGTAGTTTCTCATTAAAATAAAAGGAGATTCTATTTTAAAAAGTACTGGAGGTAAGTCTAATCCTATGATAAACTCATTTATAATAAAGTTCTATAACAATTATGCTATAATACTATGCATACCTAAAATATATGGTTATTGGACCTAACCTCTACTTAGGCTCATAATCTATTTTTTTGTGGGCTTTTGTGTTTCTTACTGTGGGTGGCCCGATGCTCGGCAGACCTAGATACACTTCTATTTCCCCAAGCCTTTCTCCTTCCCTCTCAGGATCGCTTCTTTGCTCCCTCTGAGTGTTTGCTCTCTTTTCTTAGTCTTCTTCCCAGAATTGCCAACCTCCTTTCTCTTATTCTCATCTCTTATTTGTAGCTCAAGATTAGTGGAAGGGTTATGATTACTCTGGATTATTAGTAGGTTTGGAGGTCCAATTCCATTGCTTATAAGTGAGTGTTTAGTTGGGAGTGGGAGTAGTGGCTTTAGGATTGGTTCCCACCCTAAGAGGGACGTTCGGTAGCGGTATTCCCCAGGGTGATACCGGGCAGCAAAGATATAGTATTCCGGGGCAATCACATTTCCGGCCAGGATGTGTTGGCTAAGTGGGTCTCTAGCTATGAGCCATGAGGTGTACGATCCAAGATTGCATGCTCAATGGGCCTTCGGTCAAGCATAGTGGTATGGATCTCGGGCCCATGGCTTCAGCAGGCCTAGGGCCCAGCTTCGAGCAAAAGGGTTAGGACTATGGGCCACACTGTAGGGTTGAAGTTCGGGCTCAAGTGGGCTTGGAGAGCCCTGTGCTGTACAATAGCCCCCCCTCGATTTGTGCCCAGCCCCCGGGAACGAATCAAGGACATTAAGAGGTGGAAACTAACCGAGAAGCTTAACGGGTAAATTCTGGATGGTTAAAAACTCATTAATGCACCCTCAAAAGGTGCATTGTATCTGACTGTTTGATTTAACCGTCATCATTGTCTGATGGTTCGTGAATCGAGGCAATGCGCGTGGCAGTTACAATAGGGATTCGTAGAGTTTCTCGCCCCTACTTATTAAATGTTATTTATTCCACTACCAGCCCCTATAAATAGTCTCTCCTAAGTTTCTTCTTCAATTTTTACATTCTCCGTTCCTCAAATCCCCTCTCTGCCGAGCATACTTCCTTTGTGCGTTCATCCTCCAGCCCAAAACACCATTCTCCCCAGAGCCCACAGTAAGTTCTCTTTGCCTTTCCTTTTCATTCTCTCTTCTTCTTTTAGTTTTCCTTTAGTCTTAGTCTAGGGATGGGTTATTCTTACCTCCTATCTTCTGAAGAATCTTTGGCTAGCTTTAAAGCGGCCTATAATGTCCTTGGAGATGTTGGTATCGCATATTGTCACGTGGACGATATCGACCGCTATAGGCGTTCTTGCTTAAACACTGTCTTTTTCCCTCTTATGGCTATCCTCGAGGGTGGGGCTGGGTTTCCTGTCGACCCTCTCATTATAAGCATTCTTAGATTTTACGACTTGTGTCCTGACCAACTCCCCTCTAATTTTTACTGAGTGGTGAGGTGTGTGAGTAGGTTAAACCAAATATTCGGTCTATAGTTAAACCACCATGATATTAACTTCATGTATAGTCTGTGCGGGAACATTAGGTCTGATTACTACTTAAAAACTAGGGATATGTGGGTACAACTAATATCATGCCTTCCCGATTCTAATAGAAACTCGACGGGGGAATTTTTCTGGGTGAGCGGCAATTGGCTTGCCAATGAGCTTCCTTGCCCATTTTCGTCGCGTGATGTTGGTCGGTACCAAGAACCTTCATTTGCTTTATGTTTGAATCCTTTACGTAGTTGCTTACATGTAAACTAATCGTGGCTTTTTCTTTGTTGATTTGTTGCAGAAAGTAAAAGGTTTCAACCAGATCTCTAAGTTGTACAGATGAGAGATCTTAATTTTGTACGCTGGTTAGAAATTTTTGTGCACACAAACGGACAGCTCTGAGCATCCCATTTGATACTCGGTGTACTCTACTTGGCAATCATTTAGCCAGGCATTGTTAGTAGATAGCCCACTTTTTTCGTATATAGACGTTTGACACTTAAACTTTCTCCTGCCTAAATTGACTATTGGCGAAGCTCAGGACCTTGGACCCAGATATATCATAGCAGAGGATCTCGCACTAGTGAGAGATGAATCAGCTGAACGGGTGTCCCAAAGCCGCAAAGTCCATGTCCCTGTTGAAGAGCCAGACGCACCAGCCTAAATAACCAAGGAAAGAGCACCCGAGGCTGACCAAGAAGAGATGGTGACCAGACGTAAAATGACTGTCGAGAGGTTCTTGCCCGGCACTACGACCCAATCTCAACAGCCTCAGGGTAAGGACCGGACTCCTTCTCATCCCTCTAACAATCGCACAAAAAAGAAATAGCGCCTTGCCGATTAGCCTCCTAAAGTCCTGAGCGATGCTCCTACCAAGACTTCTCCCCAGGTACCTGGCAAGGGCGGCATCATTATTCGGGAACCGGCCGGCACCTCTCGACCAACTGCCTAGGTTGTGAAAAACGTCGCATCCTCTTCCTAGCCTATGGAGGGTTGGTAGATCGTTTTCAAACTAGGTGATGAGCCTCTGCCGGCATTTGCTAGTGTAAGGATGTGGGCTTAGGACGAAAGCGCTCGCCGAGGATGTCGAATGGGAGAAGGTGCTTAAAGATATCGCTAATGCCATGGTAAGGGAGAAGGGTAAGGCTGCTGAGGTCGCCGAAAAGAAGGCCTAGTCTTCGGAGAAAGCACGGGTTTTGGCTGAGAAGAAACTTGAGATATGGAGGCAAGGTTAGGGGCATAGAGCTCAAGTTAGTGGAGGGAGAAAGCTTAAGTCTAGCCCACATTGAAGAGATAACTGCCCTGAAGATGGCCGTGGAGGCCTGCGCAAAGAAGTGGTATGATGAAGGTTTTGCGGACGCCGAAAACTCCGTGGAACCTATCATCCACCAGGCTCAACGCCATGGGTTAGGGGAGGGGTGGTTGGCTGCCCTGCAGGTGATAGGGGTAGCCGAGGATTCTCTGTTGAGGAACCTTGAACAAATTCCCTCCCCTTGTTTAGAGTCAAGTCATTACTGCCTATGAGGAGGACACCCCGAGAATGAGGGAGCTGGTGCGAGCAATTGATACGCATGTCGAGATGGCCGACCTTGAGGTCACTAGTACTCTTAACGTTGCCATAAACACATAGTCCTAGCAACTCTTGTTCGGTCAGCCAATTGAGGAGTCACTAATAAAGCCTGCCGATGATGTTGCCTTGTCACGGTCTGCCAATCCTACGGTCCAAGATTGAACGAGATTCTTGCCGCCCGAATATAGTTTTTCTATTTTGTCATTTAATTTTCAATAATCCAGTTATTACCTATGGTCACCGGGGTGTGGTTACTGGACAATGATTTGACTCTTATATTTCTAAGTTTTATTTTCCTATAGTCACAGGAGTGTGGTGACAAAACTTTTAACTTTTATTTGTTTTGGTCTGCTCTAATTGTTTTACTACTCGGACATGGAGACTGAGCATTTTATGAACGATTGCTTTATTACTGCTAGGCTATTCTTTCTAATATGTTCTTTGATTGTCTTCCTCATGTATTACAAACGATTGGGTGGTTTAATCCCGGTCTGCACTTGATCGGTGATTGAAACTGCTTTCTTAACTTTAGAAGGCCAGGTAATTTCTGGCCATGCATGATGGCCGGGACTAGCTTGGACAGGATCACCTGTATCTAGAAAGAATTAGCTCCTCAATGATAGGAACTAAATTTAAAATACGTTGTCTCTTTAGGGAAGTGTAGGGTAGTTACCTACCCAGTAAATAATTCGACGTAATCTCTATGTGTTCGGTGACTAGGATAGATTTTGGAAGCTTGTTTCTACTCTTGGAGTAACCCAAAGTAAGATTTTTATCCCATCTGGTAACGATGATCTAAGTGGGAAGAAAGTTCTTGTTAGAATCTTGAAATTAGGTTTCCACCTACTCGGTGATATAAATTGAACTGAGGATGGGTTTTTGTCCTTAAAATATTTTAGTGCAAGGTTTCCACCTGCTTAGTGATGAAGATTGAACCGGGAGCAGGTTTCTGTCCTTAGAATCATTAATGTAAGGTTTCCAACTGCTTAGTGATGTAAATCTAACCAAGGATAGGTTTCTGTCCTTAAGATATTTTACTGTAAGGTTTCCACCTGCTCGGTGATGAAGATTGAATTGGGAGAAGGTTTTTGTCCTCAGAATGTTTTGCCTTAGTTCCCTCCGTGTATATTGACCGAGGCAAATGAGTTAAAAATGATGGAATCATAAGTACAAATACTCTTGCATGAATAAACATCATTTTTTGTATTAATTAACAATATGCACATATAATACTACACTTAATAGGTACCCCACATACTGATTGTCAATGGTAAAATCTCTTTAGATTGTGAGCATTTCATGGCCAGGGAAGAGGTCTCTTGGCCAAATCCTCCAAATAATACGCCCCTGCGCCTGCAATGGCGGTAACTCTATACGGTCCCTCCCAAGTTAGTGCTAACTTCCTTGCGTTGATGTCTCGTGTATTCCTCACTACCTTCCGAAGTACCAGGTCTCCCGCTCTAAACTCCTTTTTCCTCACGTCCTTGTTGTACCTCTGAGAAAGTTTTTGTTGATATTCTGCTAGTCGTATAGTCGCCAATTCCCGGCGTTCTTCCAACAAGTTCAACTATTTTAGCATTAACTCTGAATTCTCGGTTGGGCTGAATCTTGAAACCTGGGCACTACACAAGTTTACTTCTACTGGTATGACTGCTTCTGCTCCATAGGTCAGAGAGAACAAGGTTTCTCTCGTAGATCTTCTTGGGATTATTCAGTATGCCCATAGAACACTAGACAACTCATCTGCCTACTTGCCCTTAGCACCTTCTGATCTCCCCTTCAACCCGTTCACGATGGCCTTATTGGTGGCCTCGACTTGACCGTTGCTTTACGGATATGCCGAGGTAGAATATCGATTTGTGATGCTAAGGCTACCGCAAAACTTACGGAAAGCTGTGCTGTCAAACTGCAACCTGTTATCTGACACTAGGGACTCTGGTACCCTGAATCTCGTCACTATATTCCTCTATACGAACTTCTTAACATCCACTTCCTGGATGTTTTCCCGCGCCTTCGCCTCTACCCATTTGGGAAAGTAATCGACGGCCATAAGGACAAACTTTCAGTTCCTTGTTGTCCGAGAGAATGGACCAACGATATCCAGCCCCCATTGCGCAAAGGCCAAGGGCTACTAATAGGATTCAAGCTCCCTGCTGGTTGGTGAATCATTAGGGTGTGCTTCTGATACTGTTCACATTTCTGAGCATACTTGCTAGCATCCTTCTGCATTTGTGGCCACCAAAATCCCTAAGTCATTGCCTGGTGTGCCAATGAACATCCCTCCACAAGGTTGCCGCACATCCCTCCATGTAGCTTTGCTAGGAGCTCTTTAATCTTGCTGGGGTGTAAACATTGCAAGTAGGGCCCACCAAAAGATCTTCGATACAACTTACAATCAGCTGATAGCCAATACTGAGTTGCTATCCGACGAATTTTTCTGCTTCTTTCTTATCAACATGCACACGATCTTCGGCCAAAAAGTTAATGATCGGATCCATCCAACATGGCTTATCTGCTCTCACCTGTGAAACACTTATCCTCGCATTGATACTTGGTTCTGCTACTAACTCCACTTTTATTAACTGAGGGATTTCCTTGGTTGAGGAAGACGCCAATGTGGCCAAAGAATCAGCGTGTCGGTTCTGCCCCCTAGTTACCTAAACCACTCTAACATTCGGAAAGCGATCTATGGTTTGTTTCACCAACCGTAAGTACTCCATCGTCCAGGGATCCTTGGCCTCAAAGCTTCCCTGCACTTGATTGACCCCCAGCCGTGAGTCTGAGATGACCACCACTTCCTTAGCACCTAGATTTGAAACCACTCTCAATCTAGCCAGCAAGGCCTCATACTCCGCTTTGTTATTAGATGCTTTGAAGCGTAACCTAAAGGAATGCTCTAACTTTATTCCTTCTGGGGTGATAACTACAATCCCAGCCTCGGCTCCGAATGTGCTGGAGGCACCGTCCACGAACACCTTCCACAGGGTTACCTCGACCAGACAAACCATCTCCTTTCCCACCCTCAGGGAAAACTTTGCTATGAAAAAGACAAGGACCTGACCCTTCACCAAGCTTTTTGGCCCGTACCTGATATCAAAAGAGCCTAGCCGAGTTCCCCACTTAGCTATTCTTCCTGTGAAATCAGATATTTTCAATAACGAATGTAGAGGATACTCAGTCAATATGTAAATGAAGCCTGAAAGTAGTGGGGTAACTTTTGGGTACTAACTTCTCTAAGGGTAAATACATTGTCTCGGCATCAACTAGGGTCTTATTGATGTAGTATACTAGTTGTTGCACTCCCTGATCTTGAAGAAGCACGGCGCTCACGGCGTGTTCTGACACCGAAAGATACATGAATAAATCTTCCCCGGGCTCTGGGGCTGTCAGCATAGGCGCTCGTACCAAATATTCTTTCAACTCCTGGAAAGCCCTTTCACACTCCTCACTCCACTGGAATTCCTTCCACTTCTTCAAAAGCTAGTAAAATGGACGGCAACGATCTGCAAATTTGAAAATAAATTGGTTGACGGTAGCTAACATGCCGGTCAGTACTTGGACTTCCTTTGGATTGCTCGGTGGTTTAAGACGTTTCACTGCTTGAATTTGGTCAGGGTTAACTTCTATTCCTCAGTTAGAGATCAAATACCCTAGGAACTTGCTAGCCCCCACTCCAAAAGCACACTTCTTGGCATTGAGTCGCAGCTTATGTCGTCAAAGTACTTCGAACACCCCCTTGAGATCATTAATATGCTGTGTTTCCTATTTTCTTTTCACTACCATGTCATTAATGTACACCTCAACTGTACGCCCTATCTTCTCCCTGATCATTCCTGTCATTATTCGTTGATATGTGGCCCCGACATTCTTTAATCCAAATGACATCACGGTATAGTGATAGTTACCATCAGGGGTTATAAATGTTGTCTTCTCTTGGTCCTTGGTATCTAGGGAAATTTGGTGATAACCCTAAAAAATGTCTAGAAAGCTCATCCTTGGGTGCGCATAGGTGGCATCTACCAGTTGATCGATCTTTGGTATCGGGAACAGATCCTTTGGACATGCTTGGTTCAGGTCAGTAGAGTCAACATAGACCCTCCATTTACCGTTCTTCTTTTTTACCACTACGGTATTTGTGAGCCACTCCGAGAAGAAAATCTCCTTTATAGCCTCGACTTCCTTCAATCTCTTGACCTCTTGTCTGATAGCATCGACGTGTTCCTTAGCCGATCTCCTAAGCTTTTGCTTCTTGGGAGGGCATAAAGGATCCATGTTGAGCTTGTGAACTATGAACTTGGGGTCCACCTCGAGTACCTCATATGGGCTCCAAGCAAACACGTTTACGTTCTGTATAAGAAATAGCAACATCTCTATCCTTTCTTCGTCCTTCACACTTGCTTCAATCAGAAAACTCCTATCATCATCCGGTAATATCCTTACTCTTACCAAGTCCTTGGCACAGCTAGCCCCCATTCCCATTTGGGGTTTCTGTAATTGCTATGAGGAAGCCTCCTTAGTTGATTCCTTCTGTTTGATTCCCTGGCCAACTGCTGCTACCATGCACTGTTTGGCCACTTGCTGGCTTCCCCTCACTATGGCAATGCCCCGCTCCATGCGAAACTTGACTTTCACATAGAGGGTGGACGGTACTGCCTCCATTGTATGAATCTATAGACTGATCAGGATCGCCATATAAGGGGAAAACGAAGTGACCACTATGAACGTTACCATCACCTCCTTGCCTTCCATATTTACGGGAAGCGAGATTTGCCCTTCTAGGATTACCATCCGGCCATCGAACCCCATCAGTGGCGTATCATACTTAAGGAGATCTTCCTTCTTCAAGCCAAGCCCCTTGTACAAGTCAGGATACATCACGTCAGCTTCACTCCCCTGATCTGTCATCACTCTCTTTACTACGAAACCATTTATCCGGGCCATAACAACCAAAGCATCATCATGTGATTGAATCGTGCCCTCTAAAACATCATCATTAACGGGGATGGGCTCTTGAGTACACCTCAGCTTCTTCTTGGGGGGTTGATCACTCGTGCATCCTTCTGCCAATACCACGGCCAATACCTCCCTTCTACCGAACACCCGAGTATCTCTTGGAGCTGCGTGGATAACTTCTATCACTTCGAGTGGGGGTGGGAGAGGGTTTTCATGAGGCCGAGTGCCCTGCCCGGGTTCCTAATTCCTGGGATCCACCACGAACTCTTTTAGGTAACCTGCTTTTACCAACTACTCTAGATGATCTTTTAACACCCTGCACTGTTTAGTGGTATACCCCTTATCTTTATGGTAAGTACAAGACAAGTTCTGATTCCTACTAGACAAGTCTCCCCCCATCTTTTTTGGCCACCGAAAGTATGGCTCGTTCTTAATCTGATCAATGATCCTATGCATCGGTTCCTTGAAGGCTACATTCACCTATCCTATTTGTGGTCCTGGCTCTTGAATTCTCAAATCCTTTTGGGGCCTAGACTATAAGCCGATATGCCGAGGATGATTTATGACCTGAGCCTTGCCCTTGCTCTGTAGCCGGTCATCTTCCAAACGTTTATATTCTTCGATACGCCTCATTAATTGCCTCATATCCTCGAGAGGCCTCCTCGTCAACGATTCCCGTAGACCGGAATCTTCGGGCAACCCCATCTTGAAAGTGCTCGCCGTGATTTTTTCATTACCTCTACTAATCTCGTTATACAGCTCCCAATACCGATTAGCGTAGCTGCGAAGGGTTTCCCCTACCCCTAATTTCATTGATAGAAACACGTCCACAAGTTGAGGGACTCGGCTGTAGGTCATGAATTGTACACCAAACTCTTGAATTAATTCCAAAAAAATGTGAATTGAGCCCTTTCCTAATCCATTAAACCATCTCAAAGCAGTGGGGCTGAGGCTCGAGGGGAACACTTTATACATCAGTGCATCGTTATGAGTGTGCAAAGATATCATTTGAATATAATGACTTACATGTTCTACCGGGTTCGTCTTTCCATCGTAAGAATTGAAAGTAGGCCTTGTAAATTTGCTTGGCATAGGTGCCCTTTCAATGTCCCTTGAGAATAGTGATTAGGCAACTTGGCATAATGCACTGCTCATAGAGTCCATGGCTACATTTCGAGGTCATCTCTCCTCCGAGAAATCAAATCCTGGTCTGCATATTCCTGTGAACAATCCCGATGCTGATGAGACTTGGATTGATGGGACCCTGCTCAATGATGATCCCCGACAGTAACCGATCTTTGCCTTCGCTCCCCTTGGTCCTTTCTTTGATGCCTACCCCTTGCTTGTAACTCTAAATCCCTGACCAACCTATGAAGATGTTCAAGTTCCTCCCTTTGATCGTGCTCTTCATCCTTTCTGTCAAAAAGATTGTGCCCCGAAGCGCCCGACATCATCTGGTACGTTTGAAACGATCCTTCTCCAAGGCTGGACTGCCATTGCTCCTCATATTCCCTATCTTCGCGTCTTTTCTGCCTCTTTTCCCTTCAAGTGGATCCTCGAGAAGACCTTCAAGAACCACTTTCAGCATAACTCCCGGAAGAACCTCCAAACATTTTCCCGAGCACGCCTTGACAGAACCACAGCTTCGTAGGAGATTCCCATAGACGGTGCCAATTGTGCGTACCCAGAATATATGGCTATTGGACCTAACCTCTACTTGGGCTCACAATCTATTTGTTTTGTGGGCTTTTGTGTTTCCTACTGTGGGTGGCCCTATGCTCGGCAGACCTATATACACTTCTATTTCCCAGAGCCTTTCTCCCTCCCTCTTAGGATCGCTCCTTTGCTCCCTCTGAGTGTTTGCTCTCTTTTCTTAGTCTTCTTTCCAGAATTGCCAACCTCCTTTCTCTCATTCTCATCTCTTATTTATAGCTCAAGATTAGTGAAAAGGTTATGATTACTCTGGATTATTAGTGGGTTTGGAGGTCCAATTCCATTGCTTATAAGTGGGTGTTTAGTTAGGAGTGGGAATAGTGGCTTTGGGACTAGTTCCCACCCTAAGAGAGACGTTCGGCAGCGGTATTCCCCAAGGCGATACCGGGCAGCAAAGATATAGTATTCCCAGGAAATCACATTTCCGGACAGGATGTGTTAGTCGAGTGGGTCTCTGGCTATGAGCCATGAGGTGTACAATCCAAGATTGCATGCTCAGTGGGCCTTGGGTCAAGCATAATGGTATGGATCCCGGGCCCATAGCCTCAGTAGGCCTAGGGTCCAGCTTCGGGTAAAAGGGTTAGGACTAGGGGCCACACTGTAGGGTTGAAGTTCGTGGCCCAAGTGGGCCTGGGGACCCCTATGCTGTACAAATACATATATAATATTTTCCAAAACAATCTTATATAAAATATTACAAAATTATTTGTGCATCGCACAAGTAACCTACTAGTTTATGTATTAACTAAAGCTGAAGCATAAAATTTAATATTGCTACGCTCAAGTTAAACCACATTAGCAACCATGTCATTATCATTTTTTTTTCTTGAATTTGTCCTATAATTTAAAAATAGTTTTCCTAAATTTAAAAATACTAATAAAAGGAAAATAATTCCCAACCCTATCTCTTACATGGTTACAATTTTAGATGGCAATCCTTTGTGTTCTACGGTTACAATTTCAAATGGCAACCCTTTGTGATTCATGGTTACAATCTCAAATGGCAATCCTTTAATTTCCAAACGCCAGACTATGGCTTACTAATTTTTTCATCTCTTTCTCTCTTCACACTATTTTAATACAATTTAAAAATAGTTTTCCTAAATTTAAAAATACTAATAAAAATCTATATCTATATCTATATATTACTAAAACCTAAAGCATAGCATTGAATGTTTCTATGCTCAGGTTGAGCCACATTAGCTGCTATGTCATTACCATTTTTTTTCTTAAATTAGTCCTACAATTTAAAAATAGTTTTCCTAAATTTAAAAATACTAATAAAAAGAAAATAATTTCCAACCCTATCTCTTACACAGTTACAATTTTAGACGGCAACCCTTTGTGTTCCACGGTTATAATTTCAAATGGCAACCCTTTGTGTTCCATGGTTACAATCTCAAACGGCAATCCTTCAGCTTCCTAACGCCAAACTATGGCTTTATAATTCATTCATCTCTTTTTCTCTTCACACTATATTATATAATTTAAAAATAGTTTTCCTAAATTTAAAAATACTAATAAAAAGAAAATAATTCCTAACCCTATCTCTTACACGGTTACAATTTTAGATGGAAACCCTTTGTGTTCCACTGTTACAATTTCAAACAGCAACCATTTGTGTTCCATGGTTATAATCTCAAACGACAACCTTTCAGCTTCCTAAGACTTTGGCTTTCTAACTCTTTCATCTCATCCTCTTCTCACACTATATTAATACTGAAAAGATGGATTATTTAGTTCAGGTATCTCTAAATCCCAGTTGCTCTTGACCTCTCTTCTTGTGACTGCCCTGCATAATAGTTCAATGTAAGAATTAGATTAATAGTATTATTCTTTTTTATTGCTGTTTTTTTTTTTTTTTTTAATTTTATAATTTTGTTACTACCTCTTTTGTGTTGTGGGTCATATATGGGTTTTTATGTATTTAGGTTGGGTATTTGTACTGATATATGATTGTTTGTTTCTATTTTTAAAATTGATTTATTTTTAAAAAAAAATGTTTGAGACAATAACATTATCGGTTTATATTGTGTAATCAGTGCGATAGAGTTTTAGTAGTATCCATGAGATAGAGTTTTAGTAGTTAGAAAATTGAATGATAGAGTTTTAGTAGTATTCGTGCCTACAGAAATTCAATTGTATGGTAAATTCCGTGCTTGCAGAAATTCAATTTGCTAAGGTGTTTTAGTAGTTAGCAAATTGAATTATAAAGTTTAAAATTCAATACTATAATCAGAACATGATACTTCTCCTTTTTTTCTTAGTCTCTTCATTTAAGTGAATCCCTCCTTCATCATTAGAATTGATTTAAAATTCCTTCTATTAGCTTTGATTGTAATTGATAGTACTCTTGGCCATCACATGGTTATAAATAAAGCGATTACATGTCTATTGCTTTGGAAGGAGATTCCATTGTTGGCCGAATAGTTTAGGTAACCAAAAGAATATTTGGCTCCAAAGTGGATGATATGTAGAGTAATCCTTGACATTGGAAAAGAATTGTCTACTGAAGCAGAAACTACAAGTGAGAGAGGCTAAACAATTTACGTAGATATTGTTTAATAAGAGAGGCTGAACAATTTATGTAGTTATTGTTTAATGAGAGAGGTTCAACAATTCATGTAGAGTATCGTTGACATTGAAAATTTGTATTGTTGTTGCATTAGTATAATTCAAGCATGGTGTGAATTACTAGAAATTTGTATTGCAACTCATCGCTGTTGGTGACTAGAATTTGTATTGCAACTCACAGTTGTTGGTGAGAATTTTTATTGCTCTCTTTATTTGTTTGGGTTGGTTGAAATAATTAAAATTTATTGGTGATATGCTATTAAGTTCTTTAGCATGGTGAATCAAACAAAAATTGGTAGTTATATATCAGAAGTTCTTGATGTTGGCATTCTTGGGCCTTTGTTTAAGGTGGATTTGCTCAGTTTTTATGAACTCAATATATGTTCCAACATGAATATATAGTTTGATGGAATTTAAATTGTATTAATTTCTAATAGAAATTGAATTTGAAGAATTGTTGGTATTCTTAAATACTAATAATAATCGGGGTTGATGATATTCTCATGAACTAGCTGGTATGAATATCCTTTGCTATAAGTGTCTATGTAGAACAGAAACTTATGTCATTTGTAGCAAAAGAGAAATATCAGGTTTTGTGCAGAGCATCAGATATACAACAAAGAAATAGAAAACAAAATTTTAGCACTTCATTATCCTTATTTATTTTGGTGGTGTTGAAGTTGTTTAATTTGGTTTAGTATGCAATATTATGTATTAATCCTGCTTAAGTGAAAAAAAAAAAAAGTAAATAGGATATATTCTTGATGATATGATGTAGAGCATTTGATCAATTATATTTTGGTATTGATCAATTTTAAACTCATCCACATATTTATATTTCAATTAAAAAAAATGTATACTAATTTTAAAATTTAAGTACTATTGCAAATTTGCATACGCATATGCCAGAAGAAGTTCATGGTGTTCCACCTCTCTATTAAGGTAAGTTTATCATTTTATCATTAAAAGAATAACAAAAGAAGTCACAAGACACAATTTTTTTCTATTTCTTTGTGTGTGTGTGTGTGTGTTTTTTTTTTTTTTTTTTAAAGGAAAAAGACAACGCTTGATTAAGAAGCTAGAAAATCAGCAAAAAGAAACACATCAACGTTTGATGGAACAGTCTCCATACAAACTAATAAAGGAAAAGAAATTCTTGCTTTTTAGGCTAAAGCATGTGCAACAACATTACCTTGCCTTACAATATGAGAGAAAGAGAAACTCCTCAGGGAGCTAACATTAATTAAAGTATCTCTAAAAAGAATGGGTTTCGTAACATTTGTATCATATGGAATGTGGCATACATAGGAAAAAAATAAAGCTGTCATTTTACAATTTCCTTTGGAGTCTAGTTGGAAAGGTATACATATTCTTTCTCCTTTATTTTGGAGTAATGGTTGAATTAAATAACAAATTGGGACAGAGGTTGTAAATATTATCATTATTACCCAATCTTTGTTGTGAAGTGTCACAATGTCTTTTTCATCTTCATAATTTTTCATTTTAGGGTTTGTTGTGACTTGAGCCACATTGTCTGAGGAAATGAAACACTTTAGTGGGTGTTCTACTTCTGTTTATATGTGTCTGAAATTTGTTTAGTTCATAGGGTTGTTTATTATTTATTCCCCTTGATGTGCTATATCATAAAAGTCTGTTTTTTTATATAATTTTTTTATGGTAATTATCATTATTTTTGTTGTAGTTAAATCAAAATCAGATTTGCATAATTAGTAATTGCTGCATCTTAATCACCTGATGGTGTTAATACCTTGATTTATACTATTATCAAACATTTTGTTGGTACTCCATCTAATGTTTCATCTCGAATTTTTGATTTATTAAATAATTTGAGATGTCCTACTATGTCTGATTATAGATGGTATCAAGATGTTTTCCTTTCCAGAGTAATGCAGTGGAAAGACTGTTTCAAGCCTTATTGGAAAGAAAAGTTTATTGACGGTCTGCCTCCTATCTTTGCTCATAAGGTAAAACAAGAATTAATTGGTGAAAATGATTCTATTGATTATGATAATTTAACTTTTGGTGATATTTTAAGCACCATTAAAAAACTTGGAATTAATATGTGCAATGATGAAAAACTGTTAAAATACCAACTAAAAAATAAAAGAAAAGCTAAATATGAAATGGTAATTTTTGTGAACAATATGGTTTACCCCCTATTGCTCCTTCCAGGCAAAAGGGTAAAAAACATGATAAAAGTTACAAAAATTATAACCATAAAAAACATAAAACTAATTTTAATGATTTCTATGCTAAAAAGAAAAATGTTTCTAAAAAATATGTTAACCAGCGATCAGGGAAAGGTAAATGTTTCAATTGTGGAAAACCTGGTCATTTTAGTAAAGATTGTAAACAAAAACCTGGTAAGTTAAAAAACAAGTTTAACATGTTAAAAATTGATGATAATGATCAAGAAGAATTATTCAGAATCCTTGAATCAAACAATTCGGCTGATTCTTTGGAAGATGATTTTTCTTCAACTGATTCTTGCTATCATTCTGCTGATGATTCTTCTGATTCTCCTAATATTAAACTTGGTTGTAGAGATTCCTGTTGCAATGTTATTAAATCTGTTAATGTTCTTACTAAAGGTGAAGAAAATGAAAGCTTGTTAATTAAATTGATTGGTCAAATTGAAAATCCTGAATTACAAAAAGAATATTTGGATAAGTTCAAGAAAAATCTGTTAAAAGATGAAACTAGTAAAAAACTTAAATCAACAATAAGTTTTGAAGAAACTTTGGAAAGATTTAATAAAAAGAAATCCAAAGATTTAACTGTTAATGATCTCCAATGTGAAATTAATACTGTTAAACAAGAAATAAGTGAATTAAAACTTGAGTTTAAAAATATGAAAAGTGATAATCATAATCTCAAACAAGAATTGTTGATGTTAAAAATTGATAAATATATTGATCAAGCTTCCCACTGAATGGTTGTTGAACCAAGAATCCCCTGTTCCTAAACCTATTTTTGATGAGCTAGATCTCACAAATATTCAACAATATCTTGATGGTACCGTTAAAATATGTTTTCAAAACAATCAACCCTTGAGGATCAACGAAGGAAGACATTCCTTTGCTGGATCTGAAAGTACTTCAAAAAGAGATCAAGATCTCAATGAGTTTTTGCAAAAGAATTTTGAAAAAACCACCGATTTAAAGTTAAAAGGTGTTTCAAGTGATAAATCTCAAGTCAGCTCTGTTTTCTACTCTACTAAAGTTGAACCTTTCTCTCCATATGGTAAAACTGCTAATGAAGAAGAAGATGATGCTAATTCTGTTTGTCCATCTGATTCTGATTTTCCTCCTATTGAAAATCCTGTTAACCACTTAAGAGTTTTGACTGTTTTAAATGAAAATTTTGAAATTGATATGGTTTCATTATTTAATGAATTTATGCTTCCAAAAAATAGACCTAAAAGGAAGTATTACCAAAATAATTTTGCTCAGTCTGAAAAAAACCGTGTTAAAAGAAAATGGAGAGAAAAAATGCATCAGTTGAAAAGACATATTTTGTTCTTTGATTTTCTTGAAAATTATTATGTTTCAAAAGATGAAGTTTCAAAAAATCATTTGAACATGATAAAGAAATCTAATTTTGTTAAAGATGACAAAACCATTGTTAGGTCTAGTCATCCACCTCTTGAGACTATTTTGGTAAATATTGGCAAAACTGATGTTAAAGCTACTCCTTTCAAAATAGCTGATGATTAAACTCCTGTTGTTAGCCTTATTGAACAAAACAATTTTACTAATGAATCTTTGCATATTACTGGTCAACAGCTTGACCGTATTGAAGAAAAAATTGTTGAAAAAACTGTTTCTGTTGAAAAATCTGCTTCTGTTCAGAAACCTGTTTCTATCAAGACTGAGGAACCTTTAATTAATTTACCCAGTCATGATAACAAATTTAAGTTTAAAACTTCTCAATCAAAAATTCTTGAAACTGTTGAAAAAATGCTTGCTGATTTAAGAGTTAAAACTGAAGGTACTTCTACAAGTACTCCTGCTGCTCGAACTATTTCAAAAAATGAAATTGTTTCTGATGAAAATACAGAATTTAAGATAGAGATTACCCTCATCAATAGCTGTTGCGTCTTCTTCATTGCCAAACTTGATCATCTTGACAAACCTTTTATTTATCTGATTGTACAACATGTATTTATTTACTTTTAAGATGGATTCTATTTTATTGTAAGATTTTTATGTCTTTTGATATAAATTAACTAGTTGGTATGCTAGCACCGCTTGATTCTTCAGTTTATTTTCTAATCTTTTACTTTGCCTCCAACACTATCATAATTGGTTCTCTCTACACACACACACACACACACACACACACACACACACACATTGTTTTGTAGGATCCAAGAGAGAAAGAGTTTAAGATGCTTGCTGTGTTATTCTCTCAAATTTTTATAGCATGAACAATTGGCAGTATTAAAGGAATTACTAAATATTTTATACCAATAGCTGTTTGTTAATAGGTGTTTGACAACTTTAGAATATGAAAAGTTTTAGGTTAAATGGGTAACAATTTTAATTTTGTTAATTTTTGCTTTTTAAATTACTAATAGTGATTTATCATATTAAATTGGTAGTTTATTTGTATATTAATCAGCTACAATGTTGTAATGCTATTTATTTTTTCTTTCTAATTTGTGAGGTTTAATTCAAATAATTTTGAATAAGTCCTCTGAAATCAAATTCAATACAAAAAAAAATTGTTAGGGACTCTGTAAGGCTAAAGGAAGCTTGAAGATAATATAAGTTTTGGCCTCGTGTAATATACTTATATTGTGAGATTCAGTTGCTACAAGTAGTATTGTAGTAACTTAGATATGAAACTCTAGATGTAACACAAATAGTTAAGGATAACAACATTAACTAATATTTGGTTTTTAATTTAAATGGTATTTTGCATAATTGCTTAGCATTCATTAGATTTCATTTTCAGTAATTTTCTCATGCATCACACGGGTTAGCAACTAGTATATATAAAAGTAGAGATCTCATGTGGGAAAGCTTGGTTTCTGCCATGTGGCGCTCTCTTTGATAATGAATTTTACATAAATTTTTTACTCAAGTGCCACATCAGAGATATTGACTAATTAAAATTCTAAAGATAAAAACTCTTTATTCTCTTAGATTCATTGTATCAGGACATTCCTCAAGTGCCATGTTAGAGATAAGGGCTAATTAAAATTCAAAAGATAAGGACTCTTAACATTCTGGGGTTCATTGTTTCAAGACTTTCCACTTTCTCACAAAGCACAAAACTTTTCATGTTTCCACTCACCATTTTCATTTCTTGCACTTTTGCTACTTTATATATACCTACCGGTCCTACCCATAGCCTTTAATCGTCATGCCATAGGTTAGGTGCTTTTTTATTTTGTTTTAGCCCACACAATATCTTGGTTTCTTTGTAATTTTTGACTACTATTTAGTGTAGTATTGGTATGATCCTTGACCATAAAAGTAAAAAATTATGATTTTGGAGTTTTCTTTGTGAATCAAGATTATTTCAGCTTTAGTTGCAATTATTCAAGAATAGTGTGCAAATGGTGTACAAACTACAATCATATTGTTAGTTTCCTCCATCAAAGCTACAATTAAGTAGTTCTTCACATAATTTTTATGTTCTTTCTCATGTACCTTTTATGTATGGTACTTATCCAACTAAATCTCTTTTTTTTTTTTTTTTTTTTTTTTTTTTGGGTTAGTGTTGTTGATTATAGTTGTTGCAGTTTGTTAGGATTAATTTCAAATTATTTAATTTTCTGTTACGGTTTTGATATACGATTGTAAGTTAATTAGTATGCTCTACTTCTCTATATAAAGACAAAGCTCATGTGTAAAATTAATGATGCAAGATCAGTTCTCCCAATTTTAGCTTATACTTTTCTTGAATTTTAGCATTCTCTCTCTCTCTTCTTTTTTTTTTTTTTAATTTTTTTTAAGGATATAAAGGCGCTATTAGAGGCAATTAAAATTGATAAATGGAAGTATATCTAGCCAATTTTTCTTTGTTTGATTACATTCTCTTTATGTTGGTACATAAATAATTTTTTATTTTTTATTTTTTCATTAGATTATGAACAAAGTGTTTGAGATTTGGTGGTGAGAATGAAGTGTGTTGGGGAATTTAGACCCCTTAAACCACAATTAGATTGCGTAGCCTAGATTAATTAGCCAAGTTGTTACTTTGTCAAATTAAACAATTCTAGGTTAAAACAATCAAATAATCATATCAAGCATATAAAGCATATAAAGCAGCGGAAAATAAATAACACAAGATATGATCACCCAGGAAAACCAAACCGGTAAAAAACCTGGGGAGGATTTTACCCACCGATCCTCAAGGCAAAACGGAATCCACTAAGAAAGAATTGAAGTTCTTACAAAAGGACTTACAAGCTCCCCGCTTGACTTCCTAATGCTACCCACCAGTAATAACTTCCTGACACGACCACGCGCAGGCTCCGAGTCCACGGACTACTTCTTTCTTTGTATTCCTTCAATCAGCTACAAGCACCCACGCTTGATATTCTTTTAAGCTTCAATGGCAGCAACCAAGTTGATCATCAAGATGTTGATGTGATCTCAATCTTGAAAACCCTAAGCTTTGTGTAAAGGAAAGCTCCTCTAGATCTCACAAGAGATTTACACAAAACCGCAATGTATGAGCAACAATACAACTTGTGCAACTCTGAAAAACGTAGCTAGGGTTTGCCTTATATACCTAGGGCAAAAACATAAAACCCTAAACGTTTAAAGAGTTTGGGCTGAGTTGGAATTCTGCAGAAAAACGCATCTGGGCCGACTTTCGATCGATCGAGTCTAACCTTCGATCGATCGAGACAGGCCGAGAAGCCCCAATGCTTCTGCAGTCACTCGATTCCAACTTTACAATATTTAACCAACTTTGAGCAAGCCTAAACTAGACTAAATACATTGTTTTGATCATGGTTTGCCAACATTACAAATTAGAGTTCTAAATACATAAAATCCTAAGACCTTAGAACCTAACAAAGTGGTTGAGAAAGTGTTTGGTTTTTGAAATAAAGTCTACCTTTTATCAAGATGTTATTTTATTATTTTAAATATTAAATTTATACTATGGTATAGATTCCTAGAAATTTCTAATAACTATGCAATTCCAATCTCGTATATATAGGTTAGTAAAGAAAACCCACTCAATAGTCAGGAATTACTTCTAGGATAAGGAAAAATTATAAAATATGAATTAAAAAATATTAAACTTCAAAGAATTCTGCAATATTATAGGAAATATCATAAATAAAATATAACAAAATGAATATTATATATGGGTCTTAAAAGAATAAAAATTATTTTCAAATGAAATTACCAAGCATCCACGTATCACGTGGGACATTATCTAGTTTGCTATAGAGCTATAGAGATGTACAAAAAATATTCCCCCCCCCCCCCCCCCCCCCCCCCCCCAAAAAAAAAAAAAAAAAAACACTTAGCATCTTCCATTAAAGTTAGCACTCAAAATACTAACAAAGTTAAACAACCAATATCATCCAACTCTTAATATATTGAGAATTTCTAAGTCTGAATATACCAATTCTTATATTAGCACAATGGTACATCAATTTATTTATAGATTTGCTTCTCCAAATGTTTAACGTAAAGACAAATTTAAGGCCAGAATATACTAGATAAAATTAGTGAATAAAGCCCCTATCATTTTGTTAAATAAATTAAAGTGGAAAAATCATAAAACAAAATTTAAATAAATATAAAAGAAGAATTGAAGAAGAATTTTGTATCTATCAAGATTTTATAGCCACTTTTGAATAGATTTAAAAAAAAAAAAAAACACTCTTTGTTAAGGATGATGGCACAAACTATACGACTGCCATCATTATATATAGTCTTTATAATGCTAAGAAACCTAATGACATGAGGCTAATTTGTAGCAATAATGGAGATATTTTCAAAACTTTTGGGGGGCCAAGGCCCCCACAATTGTACATAGTTCTACACTTGTCACTAGATCCGTGAAGGTTATCCTAGAAAGTATGGGTGTGGCTCCAGGGCTGCCGCACTCGCACTCGATGTGGTGTATGGTGCGCGATGCCGCTGATCACGTGTCCGTTGTTGTTGTTGTTGTTTTTTTTTTTTTTTTTTTCCCGGATTCATGCTGATTCACGTTGAACTGGGCTGATTCTGGCAGAAATGGGTGTCGAAATGGTTGATACGGCCCAATTCCGGCCGAAACGGGCCGCCACCATGTCGCCAGCCTCCATTCTTCTGCGTCATGTGGCCTTGAGAGAGAGAGAGAGAGAGAGAGAGAGAGAGAGAGAGAGAGAGAGAGAGAGAGAGAGAGAGAGAGAAGGAAGAAGAGATAAGGATGCCACGGCTTCATGTGCACTTACTATTGAAGGCAATAAATTGAGCTCCTGAAACTGTGACAAATAGAGCAAGGGAGAAAGTTGTGGAATGTTGATAGATTTTTGAATAGGTGTGCTGGTAAAAGAGATAAGGACTTGAAAAGTCAAAAATATAGAAAATGTCAGAACTTGTGAAAACAGTAAAAATACAGGTTTTGATTATTTGATTTTATCACCTTTAGCCATCAGTTTTTGTTATTCTTTAATACTTTGATTTTATGACCTCATTACTTTTTTTTTTTTGAAGGAAAATAATTTAATATTATAAATATGTTATTGGGCTAAAATTGGGGTTGTGTAAACATTATAATAATACATATAAATATGCTTTTAAATTTATTAATATATGTTTACCATTACTCTTAAATTGGTATTTATTTACCATTATATAAAAAGATATGCTTAGCAATATATAGAAAATATAAATAAAAATATTTTTAATAATTTTTTAATCATTGCATCCTACTGCACCCGCACCCTATTTTTTTAAAAATTGCCAAGTCCCGCACTCGAATCCGCACCCGCACCGCACCGCACCCATGCTTCATAAGGGTCATCACCAAATTCGGCGAAGACATATTAAATTCTACGAGATCTCTGTCAAATATGGTGAAATATTCGCCAGACCTCATGCTAAAACTTGTCACTACAAAATGCATTTGCAACATAATGTGTGTCATTGGTCATTTATTAGTTCACCCAAGCAGGCCATGTTGTTCATCTCTTTTCCGCAGCTTGTCATTCAATTAAACCAAAACTGGGTTTTCTCTATTATCTTTCTCGGGGAGGCTTAGTTTAGCCCATTTAGTTCGTAGTGTAATTAAAAAGAGGGCAACAGCTTGGCTGGAGAGGCCACAGGTCAAGCCAATCCACAAACCCTGTATAACATAATGCACACAAAGGAAACATTACAAAAATTTTGTAGTTGATTGTTTCTCAAATTTGTGAAGAAGAAAAATCAAATTTTGTACGTCTATGTAGACATGTTTAACTGATGTGTAGATACTTTGTTCATAGTATCACTACACCAAAATAAGTCTATCACATCAAGTGTTAATACAACAAAATTAGTATAGTGGTATTAGACATAATATCACATCTCAAAATTAAAAGTCGTTGCAATAGTAACTTAAAAATAGTAAATTATTACATTAATAATAATTAGTTGTATTAATTTATAATTTTCAGTTGCAATAGAGATTTTAATACTAAATTGAATTTAGAAATTTTTTAGCAATAACTTAAATTGAAGAAATCAATTTTTTTTAATAACTTAAATTTAAGAAACCATTGTAATAACTTGATACCAATTATATATTTTGCGATATATTATAATAGAAATTTCAAAGAGATGGCTTATTGCAACAAATTTAACATTGCAATAACTAAAATATCAATTATTTTACAATCTATTGCAATGACAAACATGAAGCTGCAATGAATATATTATTACAATGATCTAATTCCAATTATTTTACAATATATTGTAAGAAAAAATATGAAAAAAATAACTATTACAATAAATATACTGTTGCAATAATTTGAACCCAAATTATTTTTGTCAATTCTTTACAATCTATTGTAATAAAATTCATGAAATAATAGCCTATTGCTACAAGATATTTGAAGTAATAAATTGTTTATTGCAATAGCAATTATATTATTACATCAAAAATTTCATTAAAATATTCAATGTATATTGCAACAAAAATGTTTTGTAGCACAAACTTATTACCTCAAATTTTATTGCAACACTTTGCATAAACTATTGTAGTGACTTCAATGTGATTGCAACGATTTTTTTTGTTGTAATAAACATTTTTTGTTGTAGTGTATCATGATATAAGCTCACCTTAGCTTGCAGATTCGTCTTAAATCCAAGGGCGCATGCAATTGGTAAACCAATGATATAGAAGGTTGCCAAGTTAACATAAACAGCCAAGTGCTGCCAACCATATCCTCTGGCCACCCCTGCAATGTCAAAACCATTAGCCTTGAAACTGAAAATGTAAATTTGTAATGATGAGGTAGATAGAGCGTATTGTAGAAAATTGTATGATTCAGACCTGAAATGACAGCTTGCACTGAATCAATGAATATTGTAATTGCAAGCAGAGGAGTCATTGAAGCAAATTCCTTAATGATTTCAAAGCTATCACTGAAGAAACTAGCCCATATATTGTGACCAAATGCAATAGCCAAAACAAGTGTGACCCCAACAAGGAGAGAGAGCTTTAGACTCACACCTATGGCATTCTTTGCCCGGTTGGGATGGCCTACTCCCAACTCATTTGACACTCTTGTGCTGTCACAATAAGTAAAATTTTGTCAATATTTGGAACATACTGGAGAAAAGACAAAGTTTTCCTCTAAACTAGTTTGAAGAATCTCTTCCAACAAATTATGTTGCTTTTAGAGACCATCCATGTGTACTTAATCACAGGCCTTGTTAAGTCTTCTTAACAAGTCACATGACTATTAAAAAATTCATGTGATTAAAAGTGCATGTTGATGGTTATTTCAATCATGGCATAAATAGTGGGTTGGAGGAATTTTCCTTGTAAGTTCTGTCAACGGAAAAAGCAGAGCTTAAAAAGAATAAGACAACTTAAAACGAAGGTATTATACAAACTAACCTTGCAGCAGCACTGAGACCATATGAGAGCATGTAAGCAATAGCTTCTGTATTCACGCTGAAGTTTTAATCCAAAAAGAATTATTAAAGCAAAAATATCAAGTCTGTAACTGATACAGCTAGGGAAAATGACCGTGAAGCTTACCACATAGCAATCAATGAAGTGGTTGTTTCTGAGTTCTGCAACAATCCCGCTAAGAGAACTAGTATCTCGAAAGCCCAGTACTCCAAACTGACAAAATTTTCTAATTAGAGGACTTGTGAAAGTAATAAGGTCATGACTGTGCTTATGATACCATGTCTTAGGGCTCAAATTATGTACTGGGGTAATTTTGGTCATAATGCTAATTTCAGTATGGATTGGGTTCTTTTAGCCTGTTTAATTTGAGATCAGTTTGGAATTTCATTTGGCCATGGTATATAACTAATATAAAGAAAGTTTTCTGAAATTCAGAACACTTCATCAACCATTGGTGAGTGTTTATTTCATATTTTCTATCTTAACAAGACTGCCTCATATTTTGTCATTCTAAAATATATTCTCATATCAAAATAAGCTATGTCACAGTATTTTTTTTTTAAATTATTAAAAAAAAAAGCATAATCATTAAGAATAGCGGACACAATAGAATTAAAAGCACACTTACCATACCATTGCTGCGGAGAGAAGGGCTAGTTTCAAGATTGGAAGAATGTATTGGAATGATTCGAATGAAAATCCCCCCCATGTATGCTCAAATTTCTTTGTACAAGTCACATACATTGCCAACATAAGGACTGATAGCCATAATGAAACTGAAGCTGCCAATGGAGCTCCCACAAAACTAAGAGATGTCCAGTGTACTAAAGCATATGCAATGCCAATATGAATAACCAATGGTAGACCTGTGAATATGACCAGGGGCCACAAAATAGATTGTGTCTGAAGAAACCTCAAGATGTTTTGCAGGAAGCCATATGCAAATAATCCAGGAATGAGAAACCTTATATAGTGAGCGGCCGTCTTTGCAATCTCAGTTTCTTGATGAAGTAAGATTAGTATAGGTTGTGTATAGAACCAGATAATGGCTATTATGATAGAGAAGAGGAAGGATATGGTACAAGAAGCTTGTAGATAAATCCCCAACAGTCTGTATACTTTTGCTCCAAATCCTTGCCCGCAAAGTGTCTCAAGTGATCCACTTAACCCAATCTAGAATGAAAAAACAAATAATTATAATGTAAGAGTCAACTATGGAGTATCATTGAATAGTTATGCTGGGGAAAAATCCTAATCCCCTCTATGTCTATGTGTGAATTAAAATTAATGACTACCAAGCAATAGCAATATTATGGAAACAAAAAAAAAAAAAAAAAATTTCCAGCAAGCACCACATAAACACAACCACACAAGAATACCAAATCTTACGTGGAAAATCCTCTAGTGTAGAGGGAAAAACCACGGGGCAGCTCTGAAAAATATCCACTATGAAATAGAGATTATAACTATCAAGTTTATGCTAAACTTGAGTCCACAATAAATTGGATATACAATAAATAAATCTCAAGGAGTAAATACAATCTCACCACAAAGCCAGTAGTAAAATCTTCCTCTGAATACTCCAACTCTCCATGGTTGTAGCACTCAAAAACTCCATGATAACTCCACCAATTTATCTTCCTTATGTGTAACTTGAGCAAAAAAAAATTTCTCCTTTTTCTTTTTCACTCTCTCACACTCTCACTGTATTTCTCTCTATTTTCGGACTGCACCTTCTGAAGCTGAAGCTCTCTCTTTCTCTGTGATTTGCTCTCTCTGGAACACACACAAAAATGGCCAAAGAAATGGCTCTCTGTTTCAGCTCTTCACAAGGCTGAATGCTCTCTCTGTTTTTGCTTCAGCACTCCACAAGGCCGAATGGCCTTTGCTTCTTTCTTTTCTTTTTCTTCAGCGTGTCCCACACGCTTTGCAACACTTCTCAATAAGAGAAGTCAGACCATGCTTTTTGCTTCACCCAAATTTCTTTCTTCCTTCAGCATGTTAGACATGCTTGAGTCAAGTCTCATTAAGAGGAAATGCTGACTTGAAGACTTTTGGAAGCAAGCTCATAAATGAGCTTTGACAAGGCATGTGGGCAGCAAGTGGGCTGGACTCCAAGGGTGTCACGTGCACCCAACAATCTTCCCCTCCAGCACATTACAGAGGAGATCTTCAACCCAAGTCTTCAATCAGAATTCATGTCAGCCAACCCAACACAAAGCTTTAGCTTTTCTCTAGACACAACCTTAGTCAACATGTCAGCTGGATTTTCATCTGTGTGAATCTTCTCTAATTCAAATGACTGTTGTTCAACAACTAGTCTCAGCCAATTGTGTCTCACCTTAATGTGCTTCGAGCATGAATGGTACATAGAATTCTTGCTCAAGTCTATAACACTCTGACTATCACAATTAACTACATACCCGTCTTGCTTCAAACCCAATTCTTGAAGAAACCGTTTCAACCAAAGCATCTCTTTAGCTGCTTCATTAGATGCAATGTACTCAGCTTCAGTTGTAGATAAGGCAACACACTTTTGCAATCTTGACTGCCATGATACAGCTCCCCTTGCAAAAGTAAATAAATACCCCGATGTAGATTTCCTACCATCAAGGTCACCTGCCCAATCTGCATCTACACATCCCTTCAAAACTGGTTTAGAATCACCAAAAGTCAAGCACAATTTAGAGCTATCTCTCAAATACTTGAAAATCCACTTCATTGCTTCCCAGTGATCTTTACCAGGATTAACCATGAACCTGCTGACAACACCAATTGCATGAACAATATCTGGTCATGTGCAAACTATAGCATACATCAAACTCCCAATTGCTGAGGAATAAATAGTTGATGCTATGTCTTTTTTCTCTTTCTTGGATGAAGAACAAGATTTCTTTCTTAGCTTAAAATGAGCACCAAGAGGTGTACTGACTAGCTTGGCATGCTTCATATTGAACCTTTCAAGAACTCGCTCAATGTACTTCTCTTGTGATAACCATAGCTTCTTGGCTTTCCTGTCATGTAGAATCTGTAGTGCAGGACCCAAGTCTTTCATATCAAATGAATTGAACAAGTCCTTCTTCAAATTTCCAATCACACTTGCATCTTGTCCTATTATCAACATATCATCTACATATAGTAGAAGAATAACAAATTTACCATTGGAAAATTTTCTAACATACACACAATGATTTGCATTTGTCCTTGTGTACCCATGACCCACCATGAATGAGTCAAACTTCTTGTACCACTATCTTGGAGCTTGCTTCAAACCATACAAACTCTTCTTTAACTTGCAAACCATGTGTTCTTTCCCTTTCATTTTGAATCTCTCTGACTGATCCATGTCGATTTCTTCTTTCAAATCACCATGAAAAAAAGTTGTCTTCACATCAAGTTGCTCAATCTCAAGATCCAAGCTAGCTACTAATCCCAAAACTACCCGAATGGAACTCATCTTGACTACTGGAGAAAGTATCTCATCAAAGTCAATCCCTTGTTTCTGACTGAAACCCTTAACCACAAATCGAGCTTTGTACTTCACTAACTTGTCACCATCTTTCTTCAACTTGAACACCCATTTGTTTCTCAATACCCTTTTGCCTTTAGGAAGTTTCACCAAGTCATAAGTCTTATTCTTATTCAAAGAATTTATCTCTTCATGCATAGCCTTCAACCAGCTTTGCTTATCCTTATGAGACTGTACTTCCTGAACACTTTCTGGCTTTCCCTCTTCAATAATCATAGTATACTCAGAAGTGGGATATCTAGTTGATGGACGACGCTCTCTAGTAGACCTTCTCACCTCAGGTTCTACCATCTCTAGTGGAGGAGGCTGCTCCCCCTGCTCAACACCATCTATATCTGTCACATCATCACCATCAACACCTGCTGGCTCATCAGCATCAAATTCAGTTGGCTCATCACCATAATTCTCATCTTGTTCCTCTTGCCTATGTGTGGCATTATCTAGGGAAGAAAAGGTAGGTGTAAGATCAGGAACACCTTCAATTGTAGCTTTAGGCTTCTCAGTTTTCTCAAAGTCTGCCAAGTTTTCATTCTCATGAAAAACTACATCTCGAATTCTGATCATCTTCTTTTCTTTTGGATCCCATAGCTTGTAAGCAAATTCTGCATCTCCATATCCAACAAATATACAAGGAGTGGATTTACTATCAAGCTTCGATCTTTGTTCCTTAGGCACATGTACAAATGCCTTGCACCCAAATACCTTCAAGTGAGATTAAGAAATATCTTTTCATGTCCATACCTGTTCTGGAATATCAAAATCCAAAGGAACTGATGGAGATCTATTAATTAGGTAGCATGCAGTCACAACATCTTCACCCCTGAATGACTTAGGCAGATTAGTCATTCTCAACATACATCTGATCTTCTCAACAATAGTGCGGTTCATCCTTTCTGCCACACCATTTTGCTGTGGGGTACCAGGAACTGTCTTCTCATATCTAATGGCTTTCTCGAAGCAGTAACTCTTGAATTCATTAGATGGGTATTCACCTCCGTTATCACTACGGAGACACTTCAAAGGCTTCCCTTTCTCTCTTTCCACCATGACATGGAATTTCTTGAAGTCCTCAAATACCTGGTCTTTTGTTTTCGAAACATAAACCCACACCTTTCGTGAAGCATCATCAATAAATGTAACAAAATATTTATTGCCACCTAAAGTCTCAACATCAATAGGACCACATACATCAAAATAAACATGATCTAATACATTGGATTTTCTAGTAGAGGGTATATTAAATGAAATTCTATGTTGTTTACCAAATAAACAAAAATCACAAGGATTTAGGGACGTACCTTTGGCAAAGGGAATGAGAGACTTCTTTGCCAAGATCTGCAACCCTTTTTGCACTCATGTGAGCCAGCCGCCTATGCCACAAGTTAGGCGAAGAATCCTCCTGAGCTACATTAACAAAATCCTTGCACAACTTTACTTGTGTCTTGTAAAGTGAACAACAAATTTTCCCTCTAGCAAACACTAATGATCCTTTGCTAAGCCTCCATTTTCCATCACGGAAATAATTTCCATAACCTTCTTTATCAAGAACATGAGTGGAAATCAAATTTAGGCGAATATCCGGAACATGTCTCACATCCTTCAAAACCAGGGTGTATCGAGTGTTAGCCCTAACATATATATCACCAATTTCCACAATGTCGGCATAACTATCATTGCCCATCTTCACTCTCCCAAAGTTTCCTGCTTTGCATGAAGTGAATAACTCCTTTCTAGGAGTGACATGGCAAGAAGCAGCTAAATCAATCACCCATTCAACATAAGGATTTGAAACTGTACAACAATCATCTTGTCCTATGGCTAAGACCTCATCTTCTAATACTATAACAGCAGCAGTGTTCTCACCATCCGCCTTTTTATGATTTTTATCGTCTTTCTGTTTGTTCTTCCAAGCCTTGTAGTTTCTTTTTATGTAACCTTCTTTATCACAGTAAAAGAACTTGAATTTTCCTTTTGACTCTGATCGACTTTTGGATTTACCTCGTCTTTTAGAACTTCTACTCTTACTTCTCCCCCTGTTCTCTGTGACAAGAGCATGTGCAATATCCTTGCCCATATCCTTTTTCTAGTTTCTTCATTAAGCAAACTATCTTTAACCATGACAAGTTATAACACACCATTCGGAGCAGAATTACTAAGCGACATTACCAAAGTCTCCTAACTGTCAGGTAAGGAACTCAGAAGCAACAAAGCTTGCAACTCATCATCTATTACTAGCTTCATTGTAACCATCTGATTAACCAAGTCTTGGAACTCACTAAGGTGCTCGGCAATAGACCTACCCTCCTTAAGCTTCAAATTCACAAGCTTTAGTAATAAAAGCTTTATTTTAAGCTGTCTTTCTTTCATAAAGACTCCTTAATTTTTCCCAAAGAGCCTCTGCATTTGTTTCCTGAGACACGTGGTGAAAAACACTAACATCGATGCATTGTCTAATACACCCGATAGTTTTTCTATTTAATTTCTCTCAGTCTCTATCTGACATATCACTAGGCTTGGCACTATCACCCTCAATAGGTCATGTAAATCCTTGCAATAAAGGACATCCTCCATCATCGGTCTCCAAATCGAATAATTTGATGCCGAGAGTTTAATCATAGTATTCATAGTCATATTCTCCATTTAATCCAACACAAGACAGTCAAATCTAAGCAACCAAAAGCTCTGATACCACTTGTTGGGGAAAAATCCTAATCCCTTCTATGTCTATGTGTGAATTAAAATTAATGACTATCAAGCAATAGCAATATTATGGAAACAAAAAAAAAAAAAAAAAAAAAATTCCAGCAAGCACCACATAAACACAACCACACAAGAACACCAAATCTTACGTGGAAAACCCTTTAGTGTAGAGGGAAAAACCACAGGACAGCTCCGAAAAATATCCATTATGAAATAGAGATTACAACTATCAAGTTTATGCTAAACTTGAATCCACAATAAATTGGATATACAATAAATAAATCTCAATGGAGTAAATACAATCTTACCACAAAGCCAGTAGCAAAATCTTCCTCTGAATACTCCAACTCTCCATGGTTGTAGCACTCAAAAACTCCATGAGAACTCCACCAATTTATCTTCCTTGTGTGTAACTTGAGCAAAGAAAAATGTCTCCTTTTTCTTTTTCACTTTCTCACACTCCCACTGTGTTTCTCTCTATTTTCGGATTGCACCTCCTGAAGCTGAAGCTCTCTCTTTCTCTGTGATTTGCTCTCTCTGGAACACACACAAAAATGGCCAAAGAAATGGCTCTCTGTTTCAGCTCTTCAGCTGAATGCTCTCTCTATTTTTGCTTTAGCACTCCACAAGGCCGAATGGCCTTTGCTTTTTTCTCTTCTTTTTCTTCAGCGTGTCCCACACGCTTTGCAACACTTCTCAATAAGAGAAGTCAGACCATGCTTTTTGCTTCACCCAAATTTCTTTCTTCCTTCAGCATGTTAGACATGCTTGAGTCAAGTCTCATTAAGAGGAAATGCTGACTTGAAGACTTTTGGAAGTAAGCTCATAAATGAGCTTTGACAAGGCATGTGGGCAGCAAGTGGGCTGGACTCTAAGTGTGTCACATGCATCCAACAAGTTAGCCTTCAATTGAAACCACAGTTCCGTTCGGTTTCGTTTCGGGTAGACAACGTCAATTTCGGTCGAAACCGTTGGAGCAGCAATATATCTTAACCATGAACCAGAATAACAAGAAAGGCAGTGAATTTCTATCAAAATCTTCTTGGGCATTCTAGCAGGAATCCTAACAAGTATATCTACTCCTAAATACTCTATAGCTTTAAATGGTGGTTTGTTTGGATATTTTGAAGTGAAAAATAGGTTGAGGCAAAAGGATCCTTTGTTCTCCTACCTCTTTGTACCGATTATAACGGTTTTCACATGTTAGAGATATATTCACTTATTAGCATAGGCCCAAGCCTAATTTTACTTTGTGTGCAAGGCAAGTCTCCTACTTGTACTAGAAGTCTATTAGTTTAGGGTTTGGTCTACCATATATACACATGTTATGATTCATTGTAACATAGGATTTGTACTACACTATAATATATTATTGATGTAGCCCTTTAGGATTTCCTCCAGGGATGTAGGCCGTTAAGCTGAACCATGCAACTCTCGTGTGTTATTGTATTCTATACTTTATGCTTTCACTTCCGCATCCATACTAGCATATTCAACATGATGTATCAATACTAATATTTAACATCACAAGTTTCATATTGCAAAAAAGAGCAGGACGGAATGGTTTCATGTACCATCCTAAAAGTAACAAAAGTGAATCTGTTTAACCTGTGTTTTGTTGATGACCAGTTGATTTTTAATGCTGCTAACAAAGATTCTATTGAGGCTAATAATCAGTGTTTAGTAGAGTACAAGGCACTGTTTGGTTTGGCAACTAATGTGGGTAAGTTTGAGGTCTCTTTCTAAGAGGTGTCAGCTGAAGTTAAAGACTTGAGAGTGCCCTTGATTTCAAGGAAAACCAACTGTGGCACATTGTAGGCCTTTAGTTGATGGCATCAGTACTATACAGTACTCAAATTGGGCAAACATTTCATTCTTTGAAAAACTTTATGGAGCAGAGGTAATCAATTCATTCTTGTGGAATGGAGATACTGACAAACCCTATGCTGCCAGGATTGTTTGGTCTGACATCAATCCTCCTCAAAAAGAGTGTTGGTTGGCTCTTTGCAAGAACATGGCTGCCATTATGGGGTCCATATGGAGGCTATTTGCAACATTAGGTTCTATTTGGGAGGTTACAACTCTTGACGGCTTATGGGGTTGGAGAAAATCCTCCATTTGTTGAGATAAAAAGTGAGAAATGGAGATCAAATCCTTTACTAACATTACAATTGGAAAATTTAATGAGAATTTATGTATGACACCACTGACATTGCCAGTGCCAGAACATAGTCAGCTAAATTGTTTTCTTTCATACCAATCGGACAATGTTATGGCCACCAGCCAGGCCAGAAAAGTTGGTATGCATGTATTCAAGATAAATTGTTTGACATCCAAATTGCATGCTTGGATAAGTTGGAGTGAGCTAACACTTTCTAAAATTTCACTTTTTTATTTTATTTATTTTCCTAGCTTAAATTCTAAGCAAAATAAGCTGTTGAAAATAACCTCATCCTTCACAAGAAGGCTGTTTGATTGAGCAAACCTCAAAATAACTGGTGTAAGATTGTGTGGTTTACAAATATATCCCCAAGCACTCCTTTATTTATTTGGTCGGCCATTCAAAACAGGCTCTCCCCACTAAAGATAACCTTGCTGTGGATTGTGGTCTCTGTTGGAGCAAGCCGGAAGCAAGGAACCACTTAATTATTTTTTGAGTGCTCTCTCTCTTCTCGAGAAATTATACAGTCTTTTGATGGATCATGTTACTTATTTACTATTCCGTTAAAAAACTTTCATTTGTTTAAAATTGCTAAGTCGATAATCAATTTTTATTTAAAAAAAAAAAATTTAACACAACAATTTTAAACAGGTGAACGGCTTTAAGTGGAATGGTATACTACGTCACTTGTCTATCATGAGGACCGTATAATTTCTCCTCTCCGAGAGCACAAAACATGTCTTACCAACGAGTCTATTAGGGACTGGAACTCTGAAATGGTTTGGGCTGTGAATAAGCTCGAAGGTCACAATTTCCAGCAAGGTTGTTTGTAACTTGCAAGCTAGTTTGGTGTGGGATTGTTTACACATGTGACACGTGGGCTGATAGAATTTGCTAGAATCAATGAGAGAAGGATGAGAACAAAATTTTAAAAACAACTTCAACATGAATAAGACCACCCACTTTTTGTTTAAAAAAATAAAAATAAAACTGGTTTTAAATTGGTTTTCCAAACAGGCTCATATGCACTCGAGATTAGCTGGTGCAAAGGGTTCTATTCGAGATTGTCTTGTACAAAAGAAGAACATTAAGGATACCAATATTCAAAGCAGAAATCTTTGTACTCTCTGGATCATCATCCCATACTCTGTGTTTGATTTTAGCTGTTAGTCTAGCCCTAAGCCCTCTTTTGTGTTGGTATTTGCTAGTGCCTAGTGGGTCAGCTTTGGCTGCAGGTATAGTTTTGTTTCCTTCTGTGTTTTCTTGTTTTGTCTGCTCATGCAACTGTACCACAGTGCTTTGATCATGAAATATTTTCATTGCTCATTAAAATAAATTTAAAAGTAAGAATTATGTCACTTCAATGGTAAGTACAACAACCCTCTTTTGGTCTTAATCATTCTTAGACAGAGTTTGGTCAGAAGAGTGAAAAAGTAGAAGGATAAAAACAAATTTTGTTTTTTTTTTCTTGTGTGTGTTTAGTTCTAGAGGTGGAAAAGTAAGAATGTGAAAAAGTGAAAATGTGGAAAATTCTTTTGTCTGGTTGAAGGAAAAAAGTAGAATGATAGGAAATGTAGTTTATATAAATTGACTAATATGCCCTTCTTACATAATAGGTAAGAAATAAATTTATTTATACTCATTCCTTATGTGCTTTCTTGTTTTATCTGCTCATGCAACTGTACCACAGTGCTTTGATCATGAAATATTTTCATTGTTCAATAAAATAAATTTAAAAGAAAGAATTATGTCACTTCAATGGTAAGCACGATCACCCTCTTTTGGCCTTAATCATTCTCATGGTAGACTAATGGCCTGTTTGGTTAGAGGAGTGAAAAAATAGGAGGATAAAAAAATTTTGGTTTTTTATTGTGTGTGTTTAGTTCTAGAGGTGAAAAAGTAAGAAGGTGGAAATGTGAAAATGTAGAAAACTCTTTTCTTTAGTTGAAAAATAAAAAGTAGGAGAATAGAAAATGTAATTTATATAAATTGACTAATATGCCCTTATTACATAATAGGTAAGAAATAAATTTATTTATACTCATTAAATAATATAAAAATTTACATTACACAAATTTTTATTTTTTTTTCTTTATTATTATATATAAAAATTGTATTATGTATTAACTTTGCTGGGAAGAAAAACGTAGGCAACAAAGTTTTGAATATATAGGATCCGTTTGGATAACACTTATTTTGATAAAAACTGAAAACTGAAAACTGAAAACTGAAAATACTGTAGTAAAATAATTTTTAAATGTGTGAATAGTATCGTGAGACCCATTTTTAATATTTTTTTTCTAAATAAAGTGGCTGTGGGTCCCATGAATAGTGCGTGAACAGTATTGAAACAGTGCGTGAACAGTAATTGTTGTCTCATGAACAGTAAATTTTGTTCCCTAAATGCGTGAAAGCAAAAAAAAAAGAAAAAAAAAGAAAACGCAACACCAAGAAACACGTGATCCAAACGGGCAAATAAGTTCAACAATTTGTATATACTAGGCAGAAAAGATCTAGTTAAAATCGTGGGCAACATCATAAAAAACATGGGCAAAATTAATATTGCTAAGCCAAAGATTTTATCTTGAGTTAATACTGGGCAGAAAATTAATATTGCTAAGCAAAACAAAAATAAAAAAGAAAAAAAAAAGCAAAGAAAATTAAGTTGAGATTATTACTGATAGAAGAAGGAAAAAGAAAAATAGAAAAATAGATGTTCTGATTATTACTATTGAGGTGTGAAGATGCTTGTAAATAGGAGTCTGAGAAGATTGATTATGAGAGCTGGGAAAGTGGAAATTAAGTGGGGTAGGTGAAATTGTAAGAGCAAAAAAGGAAGGTTACTTTTGTCTTTCTCTCTCAACAGACATTTTCACCCTTGTTTTATCTTCATTTCGGAGAGGCAAATTTTGTGTCGGCCTAAGTGAAAAATGCCTGGCCCCACCTAAAAATTTCCTTTTCTTCCCTCCTTACCAAACAATACACAAACCTATTTTCTCTAATATTTTTTTTTTCCATTATTTTCTATCCATCATATTTTACTTTCAACCAAACATACCTAGACTCTGTCATGAACTCAATAATTTTAACACTACATTAGAGGTATATTATTAGAATTATAGTTAAATGATTAAATTTATTATTTTTAAACTATTTAAACTTTTAAGACCTTTTATAATTTATTAAATATTATTCGAGGTTGGTATCATAGGACTTAAAAAACAAGAAACATAGCTCCAGTCATGTGGACCCAAGGTTTTAAAAACTGGTATGGTGAAAGAAACGAAAAAATGAACTAATTACCAGTTTTTTGATCGGACCAAAGTTTGACCGATGATCGAATCAGTAACGTCATAAATAATTTAATAATTATTTATTTAAATTATATAAATAATTAATATTTTTTTAATATACTAAAACTAACAAACCAATAATAATAAATATGCTTCCTTAAAAAAAAAAAATACAATATATAATATAATTTTAAAGAATTTAACATAATAAAATTATAAAACAGCCGTCTTTAATATAATAAAGTTAAATATTATGTTTTTAGGTTAGTTTTTACTTTTCAGGTTCTGTCCAAATTGATAACTACTGCAGAGGAAGTGACGTGAAAAGGGAACTTTTCCAAGAGAGGAGCTTGTGTCCAGTGAAAATTTTCACCGGACACGGCCAGATTTGAACACGTGTCTAAGAGTGGACACATGTCCAAGATCCAATGTGTCCAATGAAAACTTTCACTAAACACAAGCCGAACGCCTTTTCCAATTGCAGTCCAATCCGTTTTTCCTTTTCTCCTTTCCCCCTTTTTTTTTTTTTTTTTTTTTTTCTTCCCTTCTTCTCCACCGTTTGATCGATTGATTTATCTATTCCACAGTTTTTTTTTTAAACTAAATCTTCCACCGTTTTTAATTCTACACCTTTATCTCTTGCTTTCTATTTTTTTTAATTAGTATCTTAAATTTTTCTCTTCTACCCATTTAATACTTTTACCTTTTCAATGTCTCTTTTTTATTTTCTCAATGGCTACACGTTTCTTCAGGTCATCCACCTATTTAAAATTTTTACCTTCCCAATGCCTACACATTTCTTCAGGTGCCCCTTCCCCATTTCTTCTTCGCAAATCTCCTCACAAGACTCTCTCTCTTCCTCCTTCTCAGTCTCACTCACAGAAACAGTCATAGTTATTTTTCTTTTGGTCAAAAAATCTTGAAGAGCATTACGTCGTCACCGTGCAGTGGCTGCTCCTTTCTTCCTTTCTTTTTTTTTTTTTTTTTTTTTTGTCAAAAAAATCTCGCAAATGGCAGAAGCACTCAGTGCAGAAAAGCAATTTTCGTCCGAAACTGACCGGAATGTTCCAAAACGACGTAGTTTTAGGCTGGGAAAAAAGTCAAAAAAGAGTAGTTTTAAGTTATCAACCCAACCGGTCATAACCGGTTCGACCACGCCGGTTCCCGATTTTTCGCTTGAACCGGCCGGTTTTTGTTTTTGTTTTTTTTTTTTTTTGGTGATGGGTTTTGTGGGAATTTTTTTTTTTTTAATTTTTTTTTCCGGCTGGTGGTGATGGTGATCGTGGTTTTGTGGGTCGGTGATATATGGGTTCTCTTTCCTTTTCAACGGTGGATCGTGGATCGCGGCTGATAATTTTTTGTTTTGTTTGGGTCTTAGTTGATCTGGTGTTTTTGGTTGATTTGGTGGGTTTTGATTTGGGTTGAGGTTATGGGTGGTGGTGCTGTGGCAGTGGGTTTCTGATGGGGGTGGGTTTTGATTTGGTTGTTTTTGTTTGGAAAAAGAGAAATACACAGAGAAAGAGAGGGGAAGAAAGAGAGAGGAAGAGATGAGATTGATAATAAAAAAGAATTAAAAAAATAATATTTTAATGAAGATTTGGAAAACTAGATAAATAAAAGAAATGAAAGACATGACCATGATAGAAAGAGTTACCATGACAGCGAGGCCTGTGACACCTGCCCACGAGTTTGCAAGAGTTGCACCGGCAAGCTCCAGCTTACCAAGGTGGCCGGCGAACATGGCAGATATTAAGGTTATTAAGTAGGCGAAAACATTGGTGAGAATCATTGGTAGGGAAAACAACAATTGGGTCTTGGCCTCTACCACGTCCAACACATTCTTACAACACCCTCTATTTGTTTCTTCTTCTTCACTGTGATGGTGATCGCTAGCCTCTAACGAGGGTGCAGCACTATCTGAACTCGTGTTTGGTGACATATTTGGTTTAAGAATTTTTGTTTTTCCTCTATACAGCCTCTTCTCCATATAATCTTCTTAAATACTACATGTCAGTCTTACTATGATTTTGACGGATTGAGATTAGGACTACATGTCAGTCTTACCAGGGTGTGAGGAGTCAGATCCTCTAGACTTCCTAATACCCTGTTAAGTAAGTTTCCTAAAATCTTAACCGTTGTTTAATAATTTGATGGTCTAAATTTTACCATGTCAATATTTTATTAATAATAATCTTAATTGTTTTGTTTTCAACATTATTATATTATTTTAAAAATATTGTTAATAGAATGCTGACATGATAAAATTTAAACTAAGTAAGATTAGGATTTTGACGGATTGTTTCCCATCCTTTATATGGGAGGAAACAATGAAAAAATCTGTAATTAAGGCTTACAGATCCAATCCGATTTTGACATGGTCGTGCGGCCCAATCCAATAAATGCGCCACTCAATCCGGAAGCTGTTTTTTTCTTGTTTTTTAATGAAACGTTGATGCAATGTGAGATTTTTTTTTTTTTTAAATGAAAAAATAAATAATTTTTATTTTGTTGACTATAACATGTTGCTCTGTACCTATCCTTTATTTGGGAGGAAACAATGAAAAAATCTCTAATTAAGGCTTACAGAGATTGATCAAACTTTCTTGAAATAATTTAGAAAGAAATTAAATTCTATAAGGATAGGGTGTAAAACTCATGTTTTACACCATTCAACAAGTAATTTCACATCAGTATTTTACTTAAAATTTAATATATCCTACCACACCTAATAACATCTTAATAAATTCCCAATTTGGTTGGATTTATATATGGGTATTAGAATTGATTGAGTGTGATTGTGTTTATTCTTAAATATGTGATAAAATGATGTGGCATGTGGCATGTTGGGTAAATCATTTAGAGATACTTTATAACTGCAAAGATAGTTATAACTTAATCGACATTTTTTAGTATTTCTAACAAAAATCTTTAGGATTCAATTATTCAAATCTCTTTCTCCACGGTAACGTAGAAAAAAAAAATCAATGGATTTGAAAAATGCATGTGGCTACGAGGAAAACCGTTATTAAAAGACATGGGAATAAAGGACCTATTTCGTGATAACTTCAATTATTTCCATCCACTTAATTGTACAATGACTTCGATTAATACCATCCACCTAAAATGAGGGAAAGTGAAAACATCATTGTCAAAAAAAGTTACATTAGATATATATCACTATAAGTTTCTTTGAAAAAACTTTCTCCCCTCTTCTCGTGTATGTGTTAATAGTTAGTATTCTCAACAAAAAAAAAAAAAAACAAAAAGGAAGTTACATTACTATTGCAGTTTGCATGTAAAATGTTTGCATTTGCACAAAAGAGATTTAACACCAATCATATGCATCAATTCTTTGTGGACTATTGGAGGATTTCCTATAGTTTGAACTCGGAAGGCCACAAATCAAGAGTTTAGTTTTGTTTATGACACTTCACTTTTGTGCTTAGGAAATAAAGATTTTTTTTTTTTTTTTTAATTTTTAAATCTTCTTTCTCTTGGAAGTTTTTATGCTGTGTTTATATCGGTTTTCCCCCCTTCTATTTTGCGTCAGTATAAAGTAGAATTGCTTAGTATATTATTTTAAATATATTGATTTTAGAATAAGTTTAATTTGTGTTTAAGCATTTGAGAGATGTAATGGAGGAGATTTAGGAATTGGCTTTTGCAATTATATATAGTAATGGTAAAAGAGAGAGAGATATATATATATATATATATATATATTTATATATTTGTTGATGAGAATGGTAAAAGATATTGATTGATGGGGCATAAACAAAGGGAATTTTGAATCCTTTGTCACAAATGCAAAAACAAAACTCGTTATAGACGAGTGTCACATATTATATTTACACAATTATATATAACCATATTTGTTACTACATGACAAAATTGTCACAAAACTTGTTGTATGCATATATTCTCTTTACACATGTTATTTTTGTGATTTTATAACTGACTAACTGCATAACAATCCGCTCATTTACACCTACACCATAAATCAACTAAATGATTCCATGGTCTAACCCAAAAATAGGTGGGCCTCTTCCCCCCCCCCCCCCCCCCCGTGGATGCTTTAGAGTGGAAATACTTCGTGTTTCTGTCTCCAAGCCCAAGCCATTGAACCTTTGCTCGCTGTTGCCACATAATCTCCTCACTATCCAAAAGGTCATTAATCTCCCTTCTTAGCTTATTGATTTCTCTTCCCATGCTACCATCTGTGTCTCTTGCTACCATATTGTTAAGAGTTTTTTTTTTTTTTTTTTTTGGGATATGCTTTGGTACCATCCCAAAGGTGGCAAATTCCACCTATTTAGCTCAGTTGCACACTGATTGAGTCTCTCGGCCATACCACAAGGGGTATTTTGATTTCTACTATTTTGCCAGGCAGCCTCAATTATGTCCCTGCATTCTCTCTTTTTTATCCACATTGCTTCGAAGTGAAATCGGAGTTTTCTAGGATGTCGAGGAGTAAAGGAATCTGAGACTAGCAGAGCAAAGTGATTAGATGTGGAGTCCACAATGTGGTGGACTTGAACCTTCTTGTATTTTTCAATCTAGTCTTGTGTTGCCAAAGCCCTATCTAGTCTTAGATAAATTCTATCATCCCCTTCCTGCATATTACACCATGTGAAGTCTGGACCAATATATCCTAAGTCCTTGAAATTACAAGAGTCTATTGCTGACCTGGACCCTTCCATTTGCCTTTGGGATCTTTGCACCCCTCCCCATTTTTCATTTACTAACAAATCTCATTAAAATATCCAAAACAAATCCATGGTAGTTGGAATCTTCTATTCAGGCTTTTTAACTATTCCCAAGACTCTTTTCTTCTATGCGTTTCAGGGTGCCCATAAAACCCGGTTATTCTCCACTTGAAATCAGAAGACTCATTAGTAACTATTGCATCAATGAAGTTTCCTGCATATCCCATGATTTCTAACTTGATCTCTTTCTTCCAAAGCATTGCCAAACCTCCACAATTTTGAGCTTTTGGAACAATCAAACCAAAAACAAAACCAGCTTTCTCCTTCTCTCTTTTCATGGCACTTATCTTCAATTTAGTCTCCATTAAAAAGATTATGTTGGGATCCCAGCGCTGCACCATTTCTCGCAGTGCCTTAAATATTATCATTATTACCCAACATTTATTGTGAAGTGTCACAATGTCTTTTTTATCTTCATAATTTTTCATTTCAAGGCTTGCTATGACTTGAGCCACATTGTCTAAGGAAATGAAACACTTTAGTGGGTGTTCTACTTTTGTTTATATGTGTTTGAAATTTGTTTAGTTCATAGGTTTGTTTATTATTTATTCCCCTTGATGTGCTATATCATAAAAGACTATTTTTTTATATAATTTTTTTTATGGTAATTATCATCATTTTTGTTGTAGTTGAATCAAAATTAGATCTGCATAATTAGTAGTTGCTGCATCTTCATCAATATCACAAGTTTAAGATAGAGATTACCCTCATCAATAGTTGTTACGTCTTCTTCATTGCCAAACTTGATCATCTTGACATACGTTTTATTTATCTGATTGTACCACATGTATTTATTTACTTTTAAGATGGATTCTATTTCATTGTAAGATTTTTATGTTTTTTGATATAAATTAACTAGCTGGTATGCTAGCCAAACCGCTTGCTTCTTCAGTTTTTTTTTTTTTGATCTTTTACTTTGCCTCCAACACTATCATAATTGGTTGTCTCTCTCTCTCTCTCTCTATATATATATATATATTGTTTTGTAGGATCCAAGCAAGAAAGAGTTTAAGATGCTTGCTATTTTATTCTCTCAAATTTTTTACAGCATAAAAAACTTGCGGTATTGAAGAAATTACTGAATATTTTATATCAACACCTATTTGTTAATAGGTTTTTGACAACTTTAGAATATGAAAAGTTTTAGGTTAAATGGATAACAACTTTAATTTTGTTAATTTTTGCTTTCTAAATGACTAATAGTGATTTATCATATTAAATTGGTAGTTTATTTGTGTATTAATCAGCTACAATGTTATAATGTTATATATATATATATATATATATATATATATATATATATATATATTTTTTTTTTTTTTTTCTAATTTGTGAGGTTTAATTCAAATAATTTTGAATAAGCCCTCTAAAATCAAATTCAATACAAAAGAAATTTTGTTAGGGACTCTATAAGGCTAAAGGAAGCTTGAAGATAATATAAGTTTTGGACTCTTGTAATATACTTATATTGTGATCTTCAGTTGCTACAAGTAGTATTGTAGTAACTTAGATATGAAACTCTAGATGTAACGCAAACAACTAAGGATAACAACATTCACTAATATTTGTCTTTTAATTTAAATGGTATTTTGCATAATTGCTTAGCATTCATTAAATTTCATTTTCAGTAATTTTCTCATGCATCACACGGGTTAAAGACTAGTATATGTAAAAGCAATGACCTCATGTGAGAAAGCATGAATTTCTGCCACGTGGCGCTCTCTTTGACAATGAATTTTTTTCACATAAATTCTTTACTCAAGTGCCACATCAGAGATATTGACTAATTAAAATTCTAAAGATAAAAACTCTTTATTCTCTTAGATTCATTGTATCAGGACATTCCTCAAGTGCCACATCAGAGATAAGGGCTAATTAAAATTTAAAAGATAAGGACTCTTCATGTTATTGGGTTCATTGTTTCAAAACTTTCCTCATTCTCACAAAGCACAAAACTTTTCATGTTTCCACTCACCATTTTCATTTCTTGCACTTCTGCTACTTTATATATACCTACCGGTCCTACCCATAGCCTTTAGCCTCCGTTTGAATACCAATGAAAAATGAAAATTATTTCACTATTCAGCTTATTTTTGCTACTATTCATAAGCCCCACTGCACTTTTTAGTACTATTCATGAGCCTTACTGTACTATTTCAGCTAACTTTTGCCTTTATCTACAGTACTTTCAGTAATAAGTTTTCAATTTCAGTAAAATAGGCGGTATCCAAATAGACCTTTAATCTTTATGCCATAGGTTATGTGCTTTTTTATTTTGTTTTAGCCCTCAATTTTTTTGTTTTCTTTGTAATTTTTGACTACTATTTAGTGTAGTATTGGTATGATCCTCGACCATAAAAGTAAAAAATTATGATTATTTTGGAGTTTTCTTTGTGAATCAAGATTATTTCAGCTTTAGTTGCAATTGTTCAAGAATAGTGTGCAAATGGTATGCAAACTACAAATCATATTGTTAGTTCCCTCCATCAAAGCTACAATTAAGTAGTTTTTCACATAATTTTTATGTTCTTTCTTATGTATCTTTTATGTATAGTACTTATCCAACTAAATCTTTTTTTTTTTTTTTTTTTTTTTTGTTAGTGTTGTTGATTATAGTTGTTGCGGTTTGTTAGGATTAATTTCAAATTATTTAATTTTCTGTTACGGTTTTGATATACGATTGTAAGTTAATTAGTATGCTCTACTTCTCTATATAAAGACAAAGCCCATGTGTGAAATTAATAATACAAGATCAGTTCTCCAAATTTTAGCTTATACTTTTCTTGAATTTTAGCATTCTCTCTCTCTCCTTTTTTTTTAAAAGAATATAAAGGTCCTATTAGAGGCAATTAAAATTGATAAATTTAAGTATATTTAGCCAATTTTTCTTTGTTTGATTACATTCTCTTTATTTTGATAAACAAATAAATTTTTTTTTTCTTTTAGATTATGAATAAAGTGTTTCAGATTTGGTGGTGAGAATGAAGTGGTTGAGGAATGTTAAGATTAGTGCTCTTAAATCCTATTGTATGATACTATGTATGATATTAAGTATGACATTATGTATGACTTAATATTGTAATTAATAAAGTTGTTTTATTATCATCTGAAATAATGTAATATATTCGGACATTATCATATAGTCCTTGAGATGCATAGTATGTGATTTATGTGATTTAATCATAGAAGATATAAATCACAAGTTCTTTGTAAACTCAGAATTGTAGTTCGTAGTCAGTGATGAAATTGGGCGTTTCATCTGCGAAAACTATAACATATTAACTAAGATGAGTTGTCTTGATCATGGAAGTGGTGACTTCTAGTTGATATGTTGATATGTTTTAAGAGATAAGACATATTGAACTGGACCGCTGTGAGATTTATTATTTTCCTAACGACTGTCAATTGAATAATAAATCTCACGACTTATATTTACATGAACTCTTAATCCTGAGAGAATAATGGACCTGATTATGGAGTATAGGTTGTTTTGATATATCAAGAGTGAGATCTAAAGTAACGATCAAAACCTCAGTATGTTGGGCAGCCACATTTAGTGTTGATGGAACATATATTCTCAAGATGGAATTCATAGTCTCTTAACGGAGATACAAAATATTCCCTTGAGATAAGTATAATGGGTTTGTTATTCAGAGAGTTAAGCTTAACCACTTTAGTAAGACTAAAAGTATATATTTATGAAATTGGCTTTCATAAATATATGATGAATAACTTAAAAGGATTAAACCGGGTACTCAAGAATTAAGATGTAGTAATTCGCAAAGTGGCAGTCTTCATTCATGACTTTGTGTTATTACGAATATTTTATGAAGGGGTTGCATGTACAATAAAGTCTTGGGATATAATTTATTAATAAGGCATAGAGTGCAATTATATTTATATAGTGATATTAAATATAATTAATGGTAACTTTGGACTTGTCAAGAGTTGACAGAAAAGCCCAAGGCCCATTGGAGCTAGTATCTTATTTGTTCCCTTTTGGTCTCATTTCAAGCCACACACTAAAGCCCTATTAGAAAGACCCAAAAGGCTAGCTTAATTAGATAATCAGTTATTAGGAGAGAAACATACAGAATTTGAGTAAGTTACATCAATAGTTTTGTATGTGAGTGTTAGACACTTTTTCATTCTCTCTAGAACATACACACATAGCTGATTGAGAGACTACACTTTTTAGGCATAAAGTGGAATTGGAGTGAAGATTAAAAGTGTTTCCAAGTATTTTTCATCTTTGGTTTTGAATTTCACCATACCAAGGTACACTCTCTTATTCTTATATTCTGAAATTTATGTAGAATATGTTATCAATTGCGAATGAAGTAGATCCGTTAATTTTCCACTGCGTATGTTTTGTATGCAATACAAACATGTATTTTCCATCAAATGGTATCAGAGCGGTCTTCAATTTTGAATTGTATAACATGTTTCGTGAGTTTTGGAATTAGAGATAATAGTTTCATATTGTTAGAAGATTATGCATTTAATTTTTTGCATGATTGTTGAAACTATGTTTTGATAAAAACTGATATTGATGTTATGATGTTGTTTAAATTTGAATTTAAGTATGTTAAATTGAACTTTAAGGCTATAGCATCATTGAAATTCAGTTTTGATATCAATCTTTGTCTATCATATTCATATGATTCTTGTTTGTTCATGAAAAACCATAGAAAACTGACTTAGAAAATTTTTGGAAATTCGAATTCACGAGTTTCGATTGATCGAAAATTGCTTTCAATCGATCGAGTGAAATAGGGGCCAATCTGATTAATTTGATTGATATTCGATTGCTAGTTGATCGATCGAATTTGATTTTTCAATCGATCGAGCAGCAATCGAGTATCAATCGAGATCGACAGATTGTCAGGTTCAAAATTTTTAATTTTTTCGACCAATCGAGGGGCACATTCGATTGATCGAAAATTGGAAATTCAGAATTTTTTCTAAGTGTTTTCACATGTATAAAGAGCAAGGCTATGTGTAATTAGATTATGCATGTTTTAAATTTAAAAACCTTTATTTTAAAACCTCTAGTGGGAGAGAGATACAAGGGTTGGATCTCACAGCCTCCATTGTCAGTTTATAGTAGTGTGATTAAGCACCTCGCCTTGGTGTATATGCCTTGCTCCCTTCGGAGGGTGTTTAATTCATGGTACTTCAGGTTAAACTTCTTAATGATGGATGATATGTGTTTTTACATTAAGAACGACCGCGCTTCCATGGAGTTACTTAATGACTCACATAGAATTCAGTCAATGGTGTATACTAGACTAAGTTTAATATTAACCTTCCTTCGGAGCTATGTCATTATTACTTAGAGGCTAAAGGAAAAGCAGCAAATTATTTTTGTTGGGTAAGAGTTACCATAATAACATTAATAATGAGAATAATTCTCGCCTGATCATAGTGATTGGTATGACCTCGCTTCTGAGGAATATTAATTGTGGGATTGGGTTGTCATTGCATATATTATATTATGATTTTATTAAGGTTCCATACTATATGTTTATATGCTAAATGATAATGTCCAGTTTACTTATTATATTCATGTTTATTATTTTTAGATTTGAACATGGCATCATTTAGCCCACTTGTAACCATTCTTAATCAAAACAAACTGATTGGATCCAACTATGTTGACTGGAAAAGAAATTTGGACATTGTTCTCACAGCTGAAGAGCACAAATATGTGCTTACTCACCCATGTCCTAGCTTTCCTTCATTAGATGCTCCTCTTGAGGAAAAACAGTGATATGATCATTGGCAGAAATCTAATGAGATGGCCAAGTGCTACATCCTAGCATCTATCTCAAATGTTCTACAGCATCAAATGCAGGATGTAGGACTAGCTTCGGACATTATGCTAAGTCTGAAGGAGATGTTTGGTGAGCAAGGCCGTTCTGCAAGGCAAGAAACCATGAGGCAAATTTATAATACCAAAATGGCTGAAGGTAGTTCAGTGAGAGAGCATTGTCTTACAGAGATCTCTAATCTGAATACATTGGAAGTATTAGATGTCGATATTGATGGAGAATCCCAAGTGGATATGATACTCCAGTCACTATTGGAATCATTCAAGTAATTCAAGCTTAAATATAATATGAACAAAAATATTTATTCATTGTCTAAATTAATGAATGAATTGGTAGCAGCGGAAGGCATCCTTGGTACTTCTAATGTTGAAGTCAATATTGGTGAAACTTCTACTTCTCAACCTAAGTTGAAAGGCAAGGGTAAGAAGAAGAATAAGAAGGACTTCACCAAGCAAGATGGTAAACAAATTACCTTAGGAGTTGCCAACAAAGGAAAGAAGATCAAAAGAAAATGTTTCCATTGTAGTGAGAAAAGACATTGGAAGAGGAATTGTCTAAAATTCAGGGCTACCAATAATAAGGGTATGAATAGTTCATTCCTCCTTGAAATATATTTAGTATAAAATCTCACGGATTCCTGGTATGTAGATTCAGGTTGTACTAATCATATTTGCAATTCTTTGCAGAGGTTTCAGGAGACCAGAAAACTTAAAGAAGGAGAATTGTTTCTTACTTTGGCTGATAGGAGCAGGATTCCGGTTGTAGCTGTTGGTATTTATAATTTATGTTTTGAGTCTAGAGTTTTAATATTGGAAGACTATCTGTATGTATCTAATGTTCGTTGGAATTTAATTTTTGCAACTTATTTAGGTAAACATGGATATTGTGTTATCCTTAAAGACAATGTTGTAATAAAGAAAGGTAAAATGTTTATCTGTTCTGGCAATATTGTTGGTGGGTTTTATATTTTAACTCCTGATAAGCATGAATTATATAATTCTGAATTAGATCATGACTCTCATGTAAAATCATTAAAGAGAAAATTTTCTTCTACTAATGATGCATATTTTTGGCACTTGCGTTTGGGTCATATTAATTCAAACAGAATCAAAGACTGATCAAAGATGGACTCTTAGAGTCATTGGACTTTAATGAATTTCCAGTTGATGAATCTTGTTTGGAAGACAAAATGATCAAACAACCTTTTAATGCAAAAGGTAGAAGAGCCCAAGATTTACTCGAATTAGTTCATACGGATGTTTGTGGTCATATGTCAACCCAGGAAAAAGGAGGTTATGAGTACTTCATCATTTTTACCGATGATTACTCTAGATATGGTTATTTGTACCTAATAAAATGGAAGTCTGAAGCCTTTGAAAAGTTCAAAGTGTTTAGGCTGAAGTTGAGAATCAATTAGGTAAACGCATAAAGGCCATTCGATCTAATCGTGGTGGCTAGTACCTTCTTGGAGATTTCAAGGATTACTTAACTCAAAATGGGATTGTATCCCAATTGACTGCACCTGGAACTCCCCTAGAAAATTGTGTAGTAGAAAGAAGGAATAGGGCTTTTTTAGAAATGGTTAGGTCCATGATGAGTTACTCAACTTTACTGATTTCTTTTTGGGGTTATGCCTTAAATACAGCAATACATCTTTTGAATTTAGTTCCATCAAAATTTATTCCCAAAACATCCATGGAATTGTGGAGTGAGAATAAGCCTAGTATGAAATATCTCCACATTTGGGGTTGTCCAGCACATGTGTTAAGAGGGAAGCCTAATAAGTTGGAACCAAAATCAGAAGTGTGTTTGCTTGTAGGTTATCCAAAAAAAACTAGGGGTTATTTATTCTATAGTCGTAAAGATAACAAAGTTTTTGTTAGTACAAATACTAAATTCTTGGAAAATGACTATATGAATAATTTTACTCCTAGAAGTAGAGTTGTGTTGGCTGAAATGAATGAACCTGTAATTGAATGAGCAATGGATGAAACTAGGGATGATGTGGTTGTATTAGATACATCACAAGATACTACTTATGAGATGTCTAGTACACAGGTGCCTCGTCGTAGTGGGAGAATTGTTCGGTCTCCTATAAGATTTATAGGTTTAGGAGAAACTTATGAAGCTATCTTAGAAGAGGCTGAATTGGATCCCTATACTTATAAGGAGGCAATGAATGATATAGATGCACGTCATTGGATCAAAGTTATGAAATTTGAATTAGATTCCATGTATTTCAATCAAGTTTGGAATCTTATAAAAGAGCCTAACGGCATTAAACCTGTTGGTTGCAAATGGGTTTACAAAAGGAAGAGAGGGATAGATGGAAATGTTGAAACTTTTAAAGTAAGGCTAGTGGTGAAAGGGTATACGCAAAAAGAATGTATTGATTATGAAGAAACCTTTTCACCAGTAGCAATGCTTAAATCTATCAGAATTCTCTTATCCATTACTGCTCATTATGATTATAAGATTTGGCAAATGGATGTCAACACTACATTTCTCAGTGGCAATCTTGAAGAGGAAATCTATATGATGCAAACGGAAGGTTTCATGGCAAAGAACCAAGAGCATATGGTATGCAAGTTAAATAGGTCCATTTATGGACTTAAGCAAGCATCTAGGTCATGGAGCATCAGATTTGATCAAACAATTAAGTCATTTGGTTTTGAACAAAATTTTGATGAACCATGTGTGTACAAAAGACATCGAGATAAAGTAGCAATGTTCCTAGTGCTTTATGTTGATAATATTCTACTCATTGGATATGATGTAGGGGTAATGTCATCAGTAAAGGTTTAGTTGTCAAGCCAATTTGATATGAAGGACTTGGGTGAGGCTAAGTTTATTCTATGGATTAAGCTATGACGAGATTGCAAGAATAAGATGTTAGGCTTATCACAAGTTGGATATATAGATAAGGTTCTAGAACGGTTTAGCATGCAAAACTCCAAGAAAAGATTATTTCCTTTTAGACATGGAGTTCCTCTGTTTGATGACTAAAGGCCTAAGACTCAAGAGAAAGAAGATATGATGAGACAAGTTCCTTATGCTTCTGCAGTGGAAAGTCTCATGTATGCCATGTTTTGTACTAGACCAGATATCTGTTATTCAGTTGGCATGGTTAGCCGATATCAATCAAATCCATGACTAAAACATTGGCAAGCTGTAAAGTATATTCTCAAGTATCTACGGAGAACGAGAGATTATATGCTTGTTTACCAGTGTAAGGATTTGATACCTATTGGTTATACAGATTCATACTTTCAATCGGATCTAAATTTCAGAAAATCCACATCAGGATGTGTATTCACCTTGGGAGGTGGAGCCATAAGTTGGAGGAGTGTAAAACAATCTTGTATTGCAGACTCTACCATGGAGGCAGAATATGTGGCTACTAATGAAGCGGCAAAAGAAGCTGTCTGGCTCAAGAAATTCCTTTTTGACCTTAGTGTAGTAAGAATGGAGCAAGTTCCAATCACATTGTTTTGTGACAATAGTAGAGTAGTTGCACAATCTAAAAATCCAAGGAATCACAAGAAAGGAAAGCACATTGAGAGGAAATACCACATCATTCGAGATATTGTAACTCATGGAAATGTGGTGGTTGCAAAGATTGAAAGAGTAAATAATCTAGCAAATCCATTTACCAAAGCCTTGCCTCAAAGGACTTTTGAGTCACATTTGGAGGGAATGGGAGTTAGATTAGTGCACAATAGTCTTTAGGGCAAGTGGGAGATTGTTAGAATTAGTGCCCTTAAATTCTATTGTATGATGTTATGTATGATATTAAGTATGACATTATGTATGACTTAATATTGTAATTAATAAAGTTGTTTTATTATCATCTGAAATAATGATAACATGAATATTCGGATATTATCATATAGTCCATGAGATGCATAGTATGTGATTTATGTAATATAGTCACAGAAGATATAAGTTACAAGTTCTTTGTAAACTCAGAATTGTAGTTTGTAGTCAGTGATGAAATTGAGCATTTCATCTGCAAAGACTATAACATATTAACTAAGATGATTTGTCTTGATCATGAAAGTAGCAACTTCTAGTTGATATGTTGATATGTTTTAAGAGTTAAGATATATTGAACTGGACTGCTGTGAGATTTATTATTCTCCTAACGACTGTCAATTGAATAATAAATCTCACGACTTATATTTACATGAACTCTTAATTCTGATAGAATAATGGACCTGATTATGAAGTGTAGGTTGCTTTGATATATCAGGAGTGAGATCTAAAGTAACAGTCAAAATCTCAGTACGTTGGGCAGCCACATTTAGTGTTGATAGAACATATATTCTTAAGATGAAATTCATAGTATCTTAACGGAGATACAAAATATTCCCTTGAGATAAATTTAATTAGTTTGTTATTCAGAGAGTTAGGTCTAACCACTTTAGTAAGACTAAAGTATATATTTATGAATTGGATTTCATAAATATATGGTGAATAATTTAAAATGATTAAACCGGGTACTCAAGAATTAAGATGTAGTAATTCACAAAGTAGCAGTCTTCATTCATGACTTTGTGTTACTACGAATATTTTATGAAGGGGTTGCATGTACAATAAAGTCTTGGGATATAATTTATTAATAAGGCCTAGAGTGCAATTATATTTATATAGTGGTATTAAATATAATTAATGATAACTTTGGACTTGTCAAGAGTTGACAGAAAAGCTCAAGGCCCATTAGAGCTAGTGTCTTATTTGTTCCCTTTTGGTCTCACTCCAAGCCACACACTAAAACCCAATTGGAAAGACCCAAAATGCTAGCCTAATTAGATAATAAGTTATTAGGAGAGAAAGATACAGAATTTGAGTAAGTTACATCAATAGTTTTGTATGTGAGTGTTAAACACCCTTTCATTTTCTCTAGAACATACACACATAACTAATTGGGAGACCACACTTCTTGAGTATCAAGGGGAGTTGGAATGAAGATTAAAAGTGTTTCCAAGTACTTTTCATATTTGGTTTTGAATTTCACCATACCAAGGTACACTCTCTTATTCTTATATTCTGAAATTTACATTGAACATGTTATTAATTGCGAATGAAGTAGATCCGTTAATTTTCCGCTGCATATGTTTTGTATGCGATACAAACATGTATTTTTCATTAAGAAAGTGTTCAGTTTTAGAAATAAAGTCTACCTTTTATCAAGATGTTATTTTATTATTTTAAATATTAAATTTATACTATGGTATAGATTCCTATAAATTTTTAATAACTATGCAATTCCAATCTCATATATATAGAGATTCAACCCCATGATCAAAGCTCATGATTCAAACCCATAGCAAATTATTCATCAAAAAAGCTCAGTTCCCACTGGTAATATCAAAAGCCCAATTTTCATTGGCAATATCAAAAACCCAATCTTCATTAGCAATATCAAAAACCCAGTTTCTACTAGCAATATCAAAAGCCCAATTTTCATTGGCAACATCAGAAGCCCAATCTTCATTGGCAACATCAAAAGCCCAGTTCCCACTGGCAATATCCAAAGCCCCTCTTTCATTGACACTATTTTATCAAAGAGCCCATATTATTAATGCTTGGCAAAGAAAAAAAATATGTCATGGTATAATCGTTGATTAAATATTGCTATAACAATCGTCTTATAAAAACCCATTGGGAGTTATCTTGGAGATTATGATCTCATGTTATAAACCCATGAAGTGCATGAACACCATTTTTGTCATAACATCAACACCCATGGTAAATATTCAAACCCCCAAGCTCAACATTTAAATTATGATGAGGTTATTAGAAACCACGAGCATTATTTACAATATGGGATTCACGGTAAATGATTTACAAAAACATTTTGAAGCTTGTCCTATTGTTCCAAATATTACAACTAATTGCCCAAAGGCCCATTGCAAGTATCTATGAAAAAACCCAAAATATTTACTAACAAAAGTCCATGAGGAATGAAAACCCATGGCAAACATGTGTTGTTAATGTCCATTTTGTAAGATGCACACAACCTGGCACAAAGGAACTAGTCCATGTAAGCAAGGCCAAGCCAAAAGCCCCCAACAAGAGGCAGAGGATTGAGAGTGGACAACCAGCCTTTGTTCATCCCTAACCAAAAAACAACTAGAGACCACTACAAGAGAACCAAGCCTTTGAGGAAGAACTAGGGGCCGTCCCATCAGTTTTCTGCCACTCTCCACCTGACGTGAAAAGTGCCCGAGGGTTGTCATATCAGCTAAAGTCTAAAGGACGATGGAACTCCATCATCTTCCTCAAGACTGTACCTCCAATGGAACGGGAGCTGAAACTAAATTATCCAAACTTCAACAAATTGATGCTATAAATGTTAAAAATGTTCAAGATGTGATTTATGTGCCAAGCCCATGAATCCTAAAGGGAAAAAATTGGGAACATGTGGTTTGGAGGACATAAAGGGATCTCCAGCGGAACCCCTTGAAGTGGACTTAGAGTTTGACACCTGGCTTGGGGTGTTGAATCTTACTTCCTGAGGGGTCCAAATCTCAGTTGTAGCATTAGGATTCGTTCTTGATACACGCCTTAATCCCATTGATTAAGCTCAGCCCCAGAAATCCTGGCATTTAATGCAAAACACTCCAAAATCCCATCATTACCCAAAGAAGCAAGGTAACCCCTAAAGTAAATCTCTTACTTCTGACCAAAAATCCTAGGAAGATTAACCTTGATTCACTACCTTTGATTAGTCCTACATTTTTGGATTCTTGTTAATTAATGCTTCTCTAAAGCTCCGTTATAAAAACATAAACACCTCAGCCCATTGGAAGACAACTACCCCCCCTCTGAGACTTTGGATTCGTTTGCCATTTTTGCTTGTGGTTTAGCTCTCCTTAAGCTCACCACTCATCATCTTTAGCCTACATTCGTCTAATCCCAGATATTCTTTTCCCCCCTTTACACAATCACAGCTCATAAATGTCTTCCAACTAGTCACAAACAGCCATTACTCACAAAAAACTTCAATCTCAGTATTAATCTTATCCCACTCACTCAAAACAGCCCACATTCACCTCATTCATGCCTTATAAACACACACTTACCAAAATTTTAGTTTAATACTTGCTGCACTGAGCTGGGATATCTCTCTCCCTTCACACCATGCCAATTAATCTTTTTCTTCTTCCTATAGAACCTTTAATTTTTACTTTTTATTTTACTGTTTGAAGGATATGATGTATTTATAACGATCGAACTCTTCCTTCACATTGATGTAATAATGCCCGAAAGTACAATAAATTCCTCTTGACTGAGACATACAAGGAACCCCAGGAGTTAACACTTTCCCAAATTTATCTAATCATTGATTGCTGGACTATGAAATTTCACCCTTACTGTTGGACCATTTATTTTTCTAGACTTAAGCGTAACTTCACCCTTACCACTAGAGAATTTATTTCCCTTGAACTATCAGAACAAGACCACTAATGTACTAACTAAGTATTGTAAAGTATTTTTCAATGGGCTTTTGTTGTTGTTTTGTTAAGTGCAGCCTTTGTTTTGCTTGGATAGGCTTGTCATCACACTGAAAGCCTTTGGGTGTCATCACAAGAGCCCGTAGTCGAGTTTCGGCTTGGTTTCCCAACACTTTATTCAAAGGCATCAATTTCCCCCCTCAACATAAATTAGTAAAGAAAACCCACTCAATAGTCAGAATTACTTCTAGGATAAGAAAAAATTATAAAATATGAATTAAAAAATATTAAACTTCAAATAATTCAACAATATTATAGGAAATATCATAAATACAATATAACAAAATGAATATTATATATGGGTCTTAAAAGAATAAAAATTATTTTCAAATGAAATTACCAAGCATCCACGTATCGCGAGGGACATTATCTAGTTTGCTATAGAGATGTATAAAAAATATTCCAAAAAAAAAAAAATTAGCATCTTCCATTAAAATTAGCACTCAAAATACTAACAAAGTTAAACAACCAATATCATCCAACTCGTAATATATTGAGAATTTCTAAGGCTGAATGTACCAATTCTTATATTAGCACAATGGTAAATCATTTGCTTCTCCAGAAGACAAATTTAAGGCCAAAATATACTAGATAAAATTAGTGAATAAAGCCCCTATCATTTTGTTAAATAAATTAAAGTGGAAAAATAATAAAACAAAATTTAAATAAATATAAAAGAAAAAATGAAGAAGAATTTTGTACCTATCAAGATTTTATAGCCATTTTTTCTTAGATTTAATTAAAAAAAAAAAAAAAAATCTTTGTTAAGGATGATGGCACAAACTATACAACTGCCATCATTATATATAGTCTTTATAATGCTAAGAAACCCAATGATATGAGGCTAATTTTTAGCAATAATGGAGATATTTTTAAAACTTCTGGGGGGCAAAGGCCCCCACAATTGTACATAGTTCTTCACCTATCATTAAATCTGTGAAGGTTATCCTAGAAAGTACTGGTGCGGCTCTAGGGCTGCCGCACTCGCACCCAACACAGTGTGCGGTGTGTGATGCCGTTGACAGTGTGTCCATGCCGCATTGTTGTTGTTGTTGTTGTTGTTGTTGTTTTTTTTTTTTTTTTTTTAAGATTCGCGTCAATTCGGGTCGATTCCGACGAAAACAGGTGCCAAAATGGCCGATATGGCCCAATTCCGGCTGAAACTGGCTGCCACCATGTCGCCGGCCTCCATTCTTCTGCTAAATGTGGCCTTCTGAGAGAAGAAAAAATTGAAAAGTCAAAAAGATAGAAAATGTTGAAACTTGTGAAAACACTAAAAATACAGGTTTTGATTCTTTGATTTTATCACCTCATTACTTTTTTTTTTTTGAGGGAAAATAATTTAATATTATAAATATGTTATTGGGCTAAAATTGAAGTTGTGTAAATATTATAATAATATATATATATATATATATATATATGCTTTTAAATTTATTAATATATGTTTACCATTACTCTTAAATTGGTATATGTTTACCATTATATAAAAAGATAAGCTTAGCAATATATAGAAAATATAAATAAAAATATTTTTAATAATTTTTAATTGCCACAGTTTGCTGCACCCGTATCCTACTTTTTTAAAAATTGCCAACTCTTGCACCCTCACTCGCACCCGAATTCGAATCCACACCCATGCTTAATAGGGGTTATCACCAAATTCAGCAAAGATCTATTAAATTCTATGGGATCTTTGTCAAATATGGTGAAATATTCACTAGACCACATGCTAAAACTTGTCACTACAAAATGCATGTGCAACATAGTGTGTGTCATTGGTCATTTATTAGGGGTCTGTTTGGATACCACTTATTACTGAAAACTGAAAACACTATAGCAAAATAATTTTTAAATGTATGAATAGTGCCGTGAGACCCAGTTTTTAAGTAAAATTTGCTGAAATTCGTATTTGCGAGTCCCGTGAACAGCGCACGAGACCCATAGAAAAAAAGCAGGCGCGCTGAGTTCTCCTTTTCAGTGCTATCCAAACCCAGCCTAGATCACCCAAGCAGGCCATGTTGTTCATCTCTTTTCCGCAGCTTGTCATTCAATTAAACCAAAACTGGGTTTTCTCTATTATCTTTGTCGGGGAGGCTTAGTTTAGCCCATTTGGTTCGCAGTGTAATTAAAAAGAGGGCAATAGCTTGGCTGGAGAGGCCACAGATCAAGCCAATCCACAAACCCTGTATAACATAATGCACACAATGGAAACATTACAAAAATTTTGTAGTTGATTGTTTCTCAAATTTGTGAAGAAAAATCAAATTTTGTACGTCTATGCAGACATTTTTAACTGATGTGTAGATACTTTGTTCATAGTATCATGATATAAGCTCACCTTAGCTTGCAGATTCGTCTTAAATCCAAGGGCGCATGCAATTGGTAAACCAATGATATAGAAGGTCGCCAAGTTAACATAAACAGCCAAGTGCTGCCAACCATATCCTCTGGCCACCCCTGCAGTGTCAAAACCATTAGCCTTGAAACTGAAAATGAAAATTTGTAATGATGAGGTAGATAGAGCGTATTGTAGAAAATTGTATGATTCAGACCTGAAATGACAGCTTGCACTGAATCAATGAATATTGAAATTGCAAGCAGAGGAGTCATTGAAGCAAATTCCTTAATGATTTCAGAGCTATCACTGAAGAAACTAGCCCATATATTGTGACCAAATGCAATAGCCAAAACAAGTGTGACCCCAACAAGGAGAGAGAGCTTTAGACTCACACCTATGGCATTCTTTGCCCGGTTGGGATGGCCTGCTCCCAACTCATTTGACACTCTTGTGCTGTCACAATGAGTTAAATTTTTTCAATATTTGGAACATACTGGAGAAAAGACAAAGTTCTCCTCTAAACTAGTTTGAAGAATCTCTTCCAACAAATTATGTGGCTTTTAGAGAACATCCAGATGTACTGAATCACAGGCCTTGTTAAGTCTTCTTAACAGGTCACATGACTACTAAAAAATTCATGTGATTAAAAGTAAATGTTGATGGTTATTTCAATCATGGCATAAATTGCGGGTTGGAGGAATTTTCCTTTTAAGTTTTGTCAACGGAAATGGAAATGCAGAGCTTAAAAAGAATAAGACAACTTAAAACGAAGGTATTATACAAACTAACCTTGCAGCAGCACTGAGACCATATGAGAGCATGAAAGCGATAGTTTCTGTATTCACGCTGAAGTTTTAATCCAAAAAAGAATTATTAAAGCAAAAATATCAAGTCTGTAACTGATACAGCTAGGGAAAATGACCGTTAAGCTTACCACATAGCAATCAATGAAGTGGTTGTTTCTGAGTTTTGCAACAATCCCGCTAAGAGAACCAGAATCTCGAAAGCCCAGTACTCCAAACTGACAAAATTTTCTAATTAGAGGACTTGTGAAAGTTATAAGGTCATGACTGTGCTTATGATACCATGTCTTAGGGCTGAACTTATGTACTGGGGTAATTTTGGTCATAATGCTAATTTCAGTATGGACCGGGTTCTTTTAGCCTGTTTAATTTGAGATCAGTTTGGAATTTCACTTGGCCATAGTATATCACTAATATAAAGAAAATTTTCTGAAATTCAGAACACTTCATCAATCATTGGTGAGTGTTTAGTTCATATTTTCTATCTTAACAAGACTGCCTCATATTTTGTCATTCTAAAATATATTCTCATATCAAAATAAGCTATGTCACAGTTTTTATTTTTATTTTTATTTTTTTTTAATTATTAAAAAAAAAAAGGCATAATCATTAAGAATAGCGGACACAATAGAATTAAAAGCACACTTACCATACCATTGCCGCAGAGAGAAGGGCTAGTTTCAAGCTTGGAAGAACGTATTGGAATGATTCCAAGGAAAATCCCCCCCATGTATGCTCAAATTTCTTTGTACAAGTCACATACATGGCCAACATAAGGACTGATAGCCATAATGAAACTGAAGCTGCCAATGGAGCTCCCACAAAACTGAGAGATGTCCAGTGTACTAAAGCATATGCAATGCCAGTATGAATAACCAATGGTAGACCTGTGAATATGACCAGGGGCCACAAAATAGATTGTGTCTGAAGAAACCTCAAGATGTTTTGCAGGAAGCCATATGCAAATAATCCAGGAATGAGAAACCTTATATAGTGAGCGGCCGTCTTTGCAATCTCAGTTTCTTGATGAAGTAAGATTAGTATAGGTTGTGTATATAACCAGATAATGGCTATGATGATAGAGAAGAGGAAGGATGTGATACAAGAAGCTTGTAGATAAACCCCCAACCGTCTGTATACTTTTGCTCCAAATCCTTGCCCGCAAAGTGTCTCAAGTGATCCACTTAACCCAATCTAGAATGAGAAAACAAATAATTATAATGTAAGAGTCAACTATGGAGTATCATTGAATAGTTAGCTTCAATTGAAACCACAGTTCGGTTCGGTTTCGTTTCGGGTGAACAACGTCAATTTCGGTCGAAACCGTTGGAGCAGCAGTATGTCTTAACCATGAACCAGAATAACGAGTACGGCAGCGAATTTCTATCAAAATCTTCTTGGGCATTCCAGCAGGTATCCTAACAAGTATATCTACTCCTAAATACTCTATAGCTTTGAATGGTGGTTTATTTGGATATTTTGAAGTGAAAAAGAGGTTGAGGCAAAAGGATCCTTTGTCCCCCTACCTCTTTGTACTAATTATAACGGTTTTCACAAGTTTCATATTGCAAAAAAGAGCAGGATGGAATGGTTTCATGTACCATCCTATAAGTAACAAAAGTGAATCTGTTTCACCTATGTTTTGTTGATGACCAGTTGATTTTTTATGCTGCACACAAAGATTCTATTGAGGCTAATAATCAGTTTTTAGTAGAGTTCAAGACACTGTTTGGTTTGGCAACTAATGCGGGTAAGTTTGAGGTCTCTTTCTCAGAGGTGTCAGCTGAAGTTAAAGACTTGAGAGTGCCCTCGATTTCAAGGAAAACCAACTGTGGCACATTGTAGGCCTTTAGTTGATGGAATCAGTACTATACATACAGTACTCAAATTGGGAAAACCAACTGTGGCACATTATAACTTGTAAGCTTGATTGGTGCGGGATTGTTTACACATGTGACACGTGGGCTGATAGAATTTGCTAGAATCAATGAGAGGAGGTTGAGAACAAAATTTTAAAAACAACTTCAACATGAATCAGATCCACCACTTTTTGTTTTAAAAAAAAAAAACTGGTTTTAAATTGGTTTTCCAAGCAGGCTCATATGCACACAAGATCAGAACATTAAGGATACCAATATTCAAAGCAGAATTCTTTGGATACCACTAGGCACTAGCACTCAAAGCAGACCCACTAGGCACTAGCAAATACTAGCAGCAGAATTCTTTGACTGATATGCCCTTGTTACATAATAGGTAAGAAATATATTTATTTATACTTATTAAATAATATAAAAATTTACATTACACAAATTTTTATTATTTTTCTTTATTATTATATATAATATAAATTTTATGGGCAATAAAAATTGTATTATGTATTAACTTTGCTGGGAAGAAAAACGTGGGCAACAAAGTTTTGAATATATAAAGTTCAACAATTTACATATACTAAGCAGAAAAGATCTAGTTAAAATCGTGGGCAACATCATAAAAAACATGGGCAAAATTAATATTGCTAAGCCAAAGAATTTAACTTGAGTTAATACTGGGCAGAAAATTAACATTACTAAGCAAAACAAAAAGAAGAAAAAAAAAAAAACAAAGAAAATTAAGTTGAGATTATTACCAATAGAAGGACAAGAAGGAAAAAGAAAAAAGAAAAAATAGATGTTCTTATTATAACTGTTGAGGTGTGAAGGTGCTTGTGAAGAGGAGTTTGAGAAGATTGATGATGAGAGCTGAGAAAGTGAGAATTAGGTGGGATAGGTGAAACTGTAAAAGCAAAAAAGGAGAATTACTTTTGTCTTTCTCCCTCAAAAGGCATTTTCACTCCTGTTTTCTCTCCATTTCGGAGAGGCAAATTTTGTGCGGGCCTACTTGGAAAATGCCTGGCCTCACTTAAATTTTTTTTTCCTCCCTCCTTACCAAACAACACACAAACCCATTTTTTCTTCTATTTTTTCTCCATTATTTTCCATCTATCATATTTTATCTTCAACCAAACATACCCTAAACTCTGTCATGAATTCAATACTTTTAACACTACATTAAATGTATATTGTTAAAATTATAGTTAAATAATTTTTAATCTGTTTAAATTTTTAAAACAATCTTTAATTTATTATATATTATTCGAGGTTGGTATCGCAGGACTTAAAAAACAAGAAACATAGCTCCAGTCATGTGGACCTTCAGTTTTTTAATCATATTATAGGTCACGTTTATGGCTTTATGCATACTTTTTCTATTGAATTTTTTTATTCTTGGTCACATGTGGAGCGCAGTGGAGTAGTTGCATGGATTGTCAATACGATCCTTTCACAGGGGCGGCGCTAGTCTATATTCATGGGGTTCAAATGAACCCCCCTGACTTCAAAAAAAAAAAAAAAAATTTATATATAAAAAATATTTTTTTTTGTTAGTTTACTACTTTAATTTATTTTTAAAAATATTTTTGCATACTCTAAATTAAATTTTGCACATCCTTATTACAAGTATTTCAAACTCTAAGAGTAAAAAGTAAGTGTTTGTGAATTATAAGTCACTTTTTTTTTTTTATAAATTTATATTATGTGTGTGAGTGTGTTTAATATTGTTTGTGTGCATTACTTTTTATTATAATGCTATTTGTGTGAATTATGATGTGTGGGACGTTTGTGTGTACAATATAAATATAATATAATTTAATAATTAGGAAATAGAAATGGTTTGTTACATGTGTGTGTATTATTATCGTGTTATAATAACTTTTTGTTATAAAGTTAGTAAAATTTAAGAAAAAAAATTGTACAAGTTAGTGTTTGTCCAAGTATTTGATTGGTTAAGTAAACACGTAGTGTATAATTTTATGTATGAATGAGTGTGGTTCTGTGCATCAATAATTAATACAAAGCTAATGAGTTTAGTTTAAAATATTTTTTTAAAAAAAATAACAAATAGATAATAACAATTGCATAAAAATAAAAATGTTAGATAAACTTAACAAAATAAAATAGTCATAGGCTCATAGCTGCCCACATTGGCAATAAATACTCATAATGAACTATCATATAACAATTATTAAATATTTAAGAATTTGTAGAAAAAAATTGTAAAACTTCATGTATTAATTTTTTTGTCAATAACTCGATATATTCAAGTTCTTTTTTTATTCAAATTTTTTAATGACCTCCTTAAACAAAATTCCTAAAGCCGCCGCTGTCCTTTCACAATCATCTTTGTCATATTTGAAAGCAATTACGTGGAAAAACAGAATGTTCAGACAGAGAAAACCACTTTATAATCAAAACCAAAAAAAAAAAAAAAAAAGGGCAACAAACAATTCCTTCTGCCACTTCTGCTCTCCCAGAGTCTTATTCCTCCACAAGAATATAAGAATTGCTTATGATGTAATTCCAAATCCTATGTGTATTTATTGGGGTTTGATACTTATTTGTACCCCAGCCCAGAGACAATATAATATAATACAAGCAACAAGATTGATATATACTGGTTTCTCAAAAAAAAAAAAAAAAAGATTGATATATACTGCAAAAAAAATTGTGGCAGTAGTATCCATATAAGTATTTCTTGGGGAAGCGTATCAGCTTAGCAAGAATGAGACACTATAAATGTTTCATTACTATTCTCTGAACTTCTTGCTTAATTTCTGAACAGATGGGCGTTTATTACTCTCTTTGAAAGTATAATATGAAGCTGCTTAATTTAAAATTTTAAGAAAATGAAGGAAAACTAGATAAATAAAAGAAATGAAAGACATGAACATGATAGAAAGAATTACCATGACAGCGAGGCCTGTGACAACTGCCCACGAGTTTGCAAGAGTTGCACCGGCAAGCTCGAGCTCACCAAGGTGGCCGGCGAACATGACAGATATTAAGGTTATTAAGTAGCAGAAAACATTGGTGAGAATCATTGGTAGGGAAAACAACAATTGGGTCTTGGCCTCTACCACATCCAACACATTCTTACAACACCCTCTATTTGTTTCTTCTTCTTCTTCATTGTGATGGTGATCGCTAGCCTCTAACAAGGGTGTAGCATTATCTGAACTTGTGTTTGGTGACATATTTGGTTTAAGAATTCTTGTTTTTCTTCTACAACCTCTTCTCCATATAATCTTCTTAAATACATGTCAGTCTTACTAGGATTTTGAGTTTTGACATGGTCGTGCGGCCCAATCCAATAAACAAATCACTGATTTTCACAATGAATTAAACATTGAGGGAGACAAGAAACTAGGAAAGACAAATAAATTAATTTTCGACAAAATTGACGCAGGACAACTAGAACAAAATTAAAACAACGGAAAAATAAAAGTTATGACCTAGGAGTCAGCATCTAGACCTTGCTTGGAGTCAGCACCAAGCAGAGAAACTATTAGGAGTCAGCACCTAGGGTAGACCTGGAGTCAACACCAGACCAAAAGAAAGACCAAATGGCCATTGTTTTTATTCATCAAAATCAACTGTCTCTCAAGGAGTACAATAGGTTGCTTATAAAGGATTACTAAACCCTAGTTCTAATTAGTTAGGAAACCCTAGTTGCCTTATTACAAAAATAACCTTACTTCTAAATTAAAATGCTAAAAGCTCAATAACTAAAAGCCCAATAAACTAATAGGACCTAAAACATAAAAATACAATGGGCTTGCAAACATAAATAATACTAAATAATAATCTTCTTGTGTCTCCCGCATCATTCTCTTCTGGTTGGAGAAAACTCGACCTCGAGTTCTAAAGTGTTGAAGGATTAGGATGCGGACAAGTAACACTTGCTTCAAATCTAGAATCACCTTAGGAAGCATAGGGAAAAGAAAAACCTTGAATTCCACCACATCAAACTCATTTGGAATAACAAAATCAATGTGTGGAATTAGTATAATCTCGTCTTGAATCTTATGAACCATAGGAAGCACTGTAGTTTTAACCTCTTCGACTTCACCAAGATGTAGATCTTCAAGGACTGTGGAGGGTTGATTAGAAACACATTCAACAACTTCAACTTTCACATCATGTGCACCCTCTAACGTAATACTCTCTTTAGGCACCATCTTTTCACCCTGCTGCTCTTCAATAGATTCATTTCCTTGCACGCTTGTTAAAGCAACACTTGTCGAGGCATGTATGTCTGTGTCAACATTAGGCTTTGTTGTTGCTGGAGGATTCTCCACGACTAAGATATAACCATCAATGTTGTCTTCTATGGGGGCAGCAATATGTTCATTGTGATCAATTATCCTTGGTTTTCCAATTGAATCGGGTTGAGTCTTCATTTGCTTCATCTGAGCAATCCTGTCTCGAATATCTTTCATGATCTTTACAATTAATTCCGTTACTTCCCTGGTAGATGATTCCTTGGTAGATTGTTCAAAAGTGCGCTGAGGATATGAAATAGGATGAGGATGAGAATTCATCGTATTTGCTTCAACTGGAAAAGTATCACACTGAGATTGGGGTAGATACTTCGCTCGATAGTATGGTGACAAATACTCATCATAAAGCTTTTCTTTCATATCTTCCCACTCACTAATGGCAGGTTCATAATCCAGATAGCGGAAATATTCAAGCTTTTCCCAAAACCTTTGTGCGTGACCTCTTAACTTCATCTTTGCATACCTAACCTTTTTGTTATCTGCCCAATTTGCTTGCTCAAAGAATTGCTCCATCCCATTCATCCAGTTGATAAAATCTCGTGGATAAGTAGTATCACCATCAAAATAAGGTGCATCTAATATTACCATGATTCTCTAAAATAGTGCTTCAACAAATAGTTGGAAGTTAGAACAAGAACCTGTGAAGAACAATTTAAAGGCCCAAGACAAACAATGGGCTGTCAAAGTTACAATAATTTCTTCTTCTTTTTCTTTTTCTTTTTCTTTTTCTTTTTCTTTTTCTTCTTTTTTTCAAAATAAGAAAATACACTGCGCGATGGACTTAAGACATTACAGACTTTTAAAAAAAGTTCAAACAACAGACTCTAAAAGAAAGACACTCAAACCACGGACAAAAGAAAAGAAACGAAAGACCACAGAAACTAAGTTGATTGGCGATGGGCTTGTGGTGCTGGGGATCGGCGATTAGTGGCGGCGCAACGTTAGGGAAGACAGCGGCGGCACGAAGCATGAAGGAGTGGCGGCTACTGTCTCGGACCTTGGCATCGGAGTGGATTGGCGTCCTCAACAGAGGTGGTCGACGTTCTCAGCGACTGTGGTCAAGTGTGATAATGGTTCGGCGGCTGGTGGCTGTTGATTTGTGGGTTCCGGCGGCTGGTGGCTGATGGGCTTGCTAGAGATATATATTAGACATATTAGCCCAATGTAATAGGCCCAAGCCCATTCCTGCTTGTACTAGTAGTCTAGGATTTAGTCGACTATATATACTCATGTTCGGGTTCATTGTAACATAGATTATTATACTACACTCTTATATAATAAAGACATAACCCTTAAGGGATTCCTCCGTGGATGTAGGCCGACAAGGCTGAACCACGTAACCCTTGTGTTCTCGATGTTCCTATTCTATACTTTCCTCTTCCGCATTCACTCTAGCATACACAACATGGTGTATCAATGCTAATATATTCAACATAGTATCAGAGCCAACGTTCGTTCTTGGCATCAAACAAACATCTCACACAACAAAGAAGATTCTCACGTGCATACCACCATCTGAAGTCACATATGTTTGTCTACTGGATCTAGACTCCACAGCATCTCGCAGCCTCCATGGCTCTGTGCTGTGTCAAAATCCAACAACCAAGCAAGCCGTGACTAAACTTATCAGATCTGCGCAAATCCATGCCTTGCCTGATGAAACCAACACCACAGACGTGCTCCACGACCTTCCGCGACCAAAACCCAGAAATCCGATCACCGGAAGCCCTGCCTCGCGCCTCAACGCGCCGCAGCTGTCTCCGAAAAATCTTCCACGTGCCACCTCAGATCCTGACTTCCAGATCGTCTTCTTAATACACGCGCTGCCCTAACGACCTCCTCGTCGACCGATCTACAAAACCTGAGATTCCGGCCATCATTTGAGCTAACACACGCCTCCCTAGCTTCTGGCTTCTCCACCACGCGCCAGTGAACATCACACGCTCCTGCCACACACTGGAAAACTGCTGCTGATGTCATCTGACGTCATTGATGATGTCATCACTCCACGTCAGCAGCCATGCAGGCACGTTCATATCAGCCCTAGTCCACGTCAGTGACACGTCATAGGATGACGTTAGCGGCTATGCTTCCCGATCCGTGACCCGACCCGGACCAGTATCCGTTGACTTTACCTGGACCAGTTGACTTTGACTTTTTGCGTTGACCTTTGACCAAAAGTCAAAATTTCCAAAAGGGCCTATCTTGCTCAGTTTTTCGCATAGATTCCAATTTTGGACTCCGTTTCTACATTTGAAACTCCGAAATTGGTTAATTGGCACATTCTTCATTGTGGTTTCTTCAAAGGCATTCTTCAAGGTACCTTCAAGTGATCTTCTCATACTTCTCCAACCTCAAGCCTTCATCGAGCTTTTGCCTTGAGTTTGAGGGAGGGTGTTAGAGATATATATTAGATATATTAGCCTAATGTAATAGGCCTAAGCCCATTCCTGCTTGTATTAGTAGTCTAGGGTTTAGTCGACTATATATACTCATGTTAGGGTTCATTGTAACACAAGTTATTGTACTACACTCTTATACAATAAAGATGTAACCCTTAAGGGATTCCTCCATGGATGTAGGTCGACAAGGCTGAACCATGTAACCCTCGTGTTCTCGATGTTCCTATTCTATGCTTTCCTCTTCCGCATTCACTCTAGCATACACAACATGGTGTATCAATGCTAATATATTCAACAGATACATTATGACAGCTGTGCTGATTTTCTTATCCAGATGAAAATCCCGTGGCGCCACTCGATCTGGAAGTTGTTTTTTTCTGGTTTTTTAATGAAACTTTGACGCAATGTGAGATTTCTTTTTAATGAAAAAAAAAATAATTTTCATTTTGTTGACTATATATAACATGTTGCTCTGTACTTATCCTTTATTTGGGAGGAAACAAAGAAAAAATCTCAAATTAAGGTTTACAGAGATTGATCAAACTTTCTTTTTATTAAGAAATAATTTAGAAATACTTTATATCTGCAAAGATAGGTGTAACTTAATCGACATTTTTTAGTATTTCTAACAAAAATCTTCCAGATTCAATTATTAAAATCTCTCTCCACAGTAACTTAGAAAAAAAAAAATCAATGGAGTTGAAAAATGCATGTGGCTGTGAGGAAAACCTTTATTAAAAGATATGGGAATACCCGTGATATCTTCAATTATTTCCATCCACTTAATTGTACAATGACTTCGATTAATACCATCCACCTAAAATGAGGGAAAGGGAAAACATCGTTGTCAAAAAAAGTTACATTACTATTGCAGTTTGCATGTAAAATGTTTGCATTTGCACAAAAGAGATTTAACACCAATCATATAAATCAATTATTTGTGGACTATTGGAGGATTTCCTATAGTTTGAACTTTGAACTCGGAAGGCCACAAATCTAGAGTTTAGTTTTGTTTATGAGACTTAAAGGTTTTTTTTTTTTTTTTTTAAATCTTCTTTCTCTTGGAAGTTTTTATGCTGTGTTTATATCGGTTTCCCCACTTCTATTTTGCGTCAGTATAAAGTAGAATTGCTTAGTATATTATTTTAAATATATGGATTTTAGAATAAGTTTAATTTGTGTTTAAGCAATTGAGAGATGTAATGGAGGAGATTTAGGAATTGGCTTTTGCAATTATATATAGTAATGGTAAAAGATATTGATTGATGGGGCATAAACAAAGGGATTTTTGAATCCTTAGTCACAAATGCAAAAACAAAACTCGTTATAGACGAGTGTCACATATTATATTTACACAATTATATATAACCATATTTGTTACTACATGACAAAATTGTCACAAAACTTGTTGTATGCATATGTTCTCTTTACACATGTTATTTTTGTGATTTTAAAACTGACTAACTCCATGACAATCCGCTCATTTACACCTACACTATAAATCAAGTAAATGATTCCATGGTCTAACCCAAAAATAGGTGGGCCTCTTAACCAAGGAAGTCAATTCCATACCACACCGGCCGGTACAACCGGTATATACTGTACCGGCCAGTAAATCGGTATAAAGACCTCCCTTGTTTCGTACCGGAAAAAATACCGGCCAAACTGGCCGCGTATCGGCGAAATCCGGCTGTTTCGGCCAGTAAATGGATATTGAGCCGAAACACGAAATGTTTTTTTTTTTTTTTTTTTTTTTTTTTTTTGTGTGGTAATTCTGGCAGTTTTTTAAGGGCAGGATGATGCAAATATGAGTAAGCTAAGTAAACCTAGCAGAAAGAAAGAGGAAAATGAAAGAAAAATGCATAATAGCTTTGCAAAAATGAAGTTAGAATCACATCTTCTTCAAGACTTCGACTTCATTATTCTTCACATTTTTCTTTTACCATCTTCTTCTTTAAGGACTCAACAATGACCGATTTGCTTCTTCTGTTTTGTAACTTCGTACTCTACACTTACACTGTGTTTGGTTGGGGTGAATTTAGAGATGATGGAAAACATAGAGTGGAAAACAGTGTTTTCCACTATTTGGCAAAAGAGAGAAAATATTAAGGAAGGAAAACTTGGGAGAAAATTTTCTCTCCAAGGCCCACAAATTTGATCCTCCCAAATCGGGAGGAAAATGAGAGAAAAGTGCTCTCAATTGTCTTTTACCATAATGCCCTCTCCCACTACCCTCATTCATGACTTTCTCACCTACCCTGCCTGATGACTTTTACCCACAAATCCTTATCACTTTTTTGTCTCTTCCCATCTTACCTTCATAGCAGACCGTGGTCCAGGTTCTCTTCTCTCTCTCTCTCTCTTTTTTTTTTTTTTTTTTTTTTCAACGTGATATATTGTTTCTTGCCCAATTAAATTTATAGGTACACTATTGTAATTTTTACATTATAATAATAAAAATAATAATATAAATTTATATATATGATGTGGTAAATTTTATATTATTTAATGAGTACAAATAAATATATTTCTTACATATTATGCAACAAGGGTATAATAATTAATTTATATAAATTACATTTTCCATCCTTCCATTTTTCTCTCCAACCAAACAAAAGAGTTTTCCACCCCTCCAACCAAACACACACGAGGGAAAACTAAATATTTTTCATCCTTCCACTTTTCCATCCTTTCATAATTTTCTATTCTTTCACTTTTCTCCTCCTCCAACCGAACGGATCCTTACTCTTCTCTGGACTTCCCTTTTGCTTCCCTTTTGCTTTTTCAATGTAAATGCTGAGTAAACTTGGTCAAAAGAGTACACTTGCTTTTGATTTTCTCAAAGCATCAGATGATATTTTGAATTGGTGTCACCAATCTTTTGACACGTGGGACTAGTATTTATTGAGTTTGGTGGGTGTTGGATTATTTAATAGTTTTCACTTCTATATATTTACGTTGATAACTCCATCAAAAAATATAAAAAGTTGCCAAAGTGATGTATTGAGTTATTAGAAATATAATTTTGTATATTATATAAAATAGTAAAAAATAACGGTAAATCTGAAACGGTACACCAGTATTGACCGGTATTCGAAATATATCGTACCACTGGCCAAATCGGTACAATCTCTAGTACAGTATTGACTCCCTTGCTCTTAACTCCCATTTGTTTTCCAACGAAAATATATTGCTATAAAATGCAAAGACTCCCACTAAACAAAACCCCACACATCACAATTTATAATTAAAGGCTACAAACAAAGTATAAAGAAGCAGAGCGCAAATGGGTTCAACCAAAGTGGTAGCCCTGCTCCTCATTGCCATGGTTGTGATGTTTGCAGCTTGTGTTTAGCTTGGGGAAGCTTATTATGTGTATGATGTTCAATGCTATAAGGCTTGCTATCCTAAGCGGTGCCCGCCAAACTATGGCTATTCCAGATGCGATATATACTGCAAAGGTCTTTGTGGTGCTGGCCATTAAGGATGGCTAGAACAACAAGAAGCTATATCGGGGAGTGTCTGTGAGTTTAACATATATGAAAATGATCAGACACTACTCTTACGTCATAATTAAACTACTTATTATGCCTTGTATTTTCTAATCATTGTTGGAGAAATTTTAATTAATACTAAATTTTCCTACTTTCATTACTTTGTAGATGCATACTTGGATTTACATTTTGTGGTTTGAAGACGGAAAAGGTAAAAAAAAAAAAAAAAAAAAAAAATACAATTTAGACGTTGGACCAAACTAATGAGGAAAAGAACAACTTAATTCCCTCCCTACTTCACTTTATGGCAATGACACCCTTTTAATGAGGAAAAGAACAAGGTAGTTCACCAACTGGATTTTTTTTTTTCAAAATAACACCCATTTTCAAACAATTTCGTTAGTTAGTATTGTTTCCAAACTATTTAGGAAACTAACATCTCAAGTGTCCTAGACTCGACTTCATTGTAGCAACTCGAGTATCAAAGGCTCGCTTTCTATGAAAATCAATGTGGAAATTGAGTCTCTAAGACTCGAGTTCCACAAATTCACTAAGAAGAAGGCAAAGATCACAAAGAAGAAGGCAAATCAACAAAGAAGAAAGAACCAACAAACCCAAATGAATCAAAAACAACGAACCCACTCCTCTGCTCTTTGAACTTCCATGGTTGAGCTCCTTGGCTCTTCCTCCAACCATCATTGCCACTGTGAGGGGTTCAAGGACTGAAGAGGAATAGAACAAGGAATGGTTTGCGTAAATCAATCCGAAGAGCTGAATAAACTCCAAGGATTCCGTTAACTCGAGGATGAAAGTAGAAGTATGGGCATTTAGTATCTTAAGAAGGACCATGGAGGGGGGGGGGGGGGGGGGGGGAGCCATAGTGGTGGTAAAGGATGTGAGAAGGAGCTTCTTGAAAGAGATACTTCCCACCTCCGCGTTGAATGTCCTATACCAACTATATCAGTTGCATTAATGTGGAAATGACACTTGAACAGTAATTTCATAGCTAGCAGCTCCTTCTACTACCTTCAGCAGAGTTTGATGGGACAAGTATCCTGAGAAATGCCTTGAGGTATACAAGCGGAGGATTAGGAAGTGAGGAATGGTATAAAAAGAAGAGAACATCTCGGAAAGGAGGATGGATATTATTTTCCCAAAGAAATAGACAAAGAAAAAAGTGAACAGTGTATAATTTGGTCTAGAACTTGTAACACTCATAAATAAGAAACTAATCTTCGGACCAACCCAAGGAGACCATTACTTCCAATCACTACTTAAATTTCTCTTTTCTATCACTCTAATCTCTTTGACTATATCCCAGAACTTAGTTTATAGTTGCACTTGAAGTACTTTTCTCACTCTCTTAGAAATTTTATTGTTTGGACTTGGTATAAAGGGTAAGGTACCACTGTTCTTGGTGGGCTTGGGCCTTTATTTTTTGAGCACTTACAGCCACCATCGGCGGTGATCCGATCTCTAGCTCATCTCTCTCAACCTGAACCAAAACCATTTTTGTGATTTGTGGGTTTGTGGGTGTGGTTTCTGCTATGGGTGGGTGTTTCTGGGTTCTTGAGGTTGTTCTTGATTTGGTCTTTGTGGGTTTGTTCTTGATTTGGGTCTGGAGAAAAGGTCTGGCCTTTGGAGAATGAAGAACAAAGGAAAAGGAACCAAGGAAAAAGAGCAAGGAACTAGAGTTTCTAAAACTTGAGTTCCATCGAACTCAAGAGTCTTGCACTCGAGTTACTAGTGTGAATTCGACTCTTACAAGCTCGAGATGTTAGTTTTCTAAATAGTTTGCAAACTGTGCTAACTAACGAAATTGTTAAAAAAAATGATGTTATTTTGAAAAAAAATCCTTCACCAACTCCAATTCAAGCAACGTCACAAAAGCAACGTGGATTTTAAAAAAAAATGATGTTATTTTGAAAAAAAATCCTTCACCAACTCCAATTCAAGCAACGTCACAAAAGCAATGTGGATTTGGTGTTTTCTTTTAAGATAAAATATTTTAGAAATATTTTACCCAAAAAATAGGAGTATTTGTTTTAGAAATAAACCATTATTCTATGACTAAAAATACATTCTTTAATTTAATTTAATTTAATGATAAAAGATAAAAGTCATAAAACTATTCTGTACAATGTTCTCACACTAAGAGCATTATAACCTAGCTAATATTTGTTAGTGTTTTTAATGGAGATATTCGGCATTCAAATCCACCATTTCCCATTATTGTAAATTGAATTATAAAAAATAAAAATAAAAAGTGTAATATTCAGAAAAAATATAATTCTATCAAAATTCAAAATTTATTTGTAGTAGGCTTAATTGAGATAGATTTCTCCTTTATTGTAATAAAAAAAATTATGTGGAAATTCACTTATGCCTTTCTCTCACTTGCTTTTTGAGAGACACCTCAATACACACACGTCTCTTTTGACAGGTTTTAGTTTATCTTTAAGGTACTAAAATGGGTTGCCAGATCTTTTTTTTTTTTTTGATCTTGGTTGCCAGATCTTTCTTCTTAAGGGTGTTAATGGCTTAATACATGTGATCGGCCAAAAACCACTTTGGGCTCATCTACCATTTATTTGCACGGCCTACTATTAAACTTTGAGAACTCTTTAAGTATTTTCCACATTGCAAATTGCCCCTAGGAAAAGCGTTGTCTTTGTCCCTGGTATTTATGAAGTTAAAGGGCAGCCTTTGAAGGAACCGATTGGTGCTAAGGCTGTTGTTCAGCCTACAGCGGTGGAGGCCTCATAGATTGTCCCCGAATTGGGGAAATATGAGAATTCTATGGAAGTAATTTTATAATTTCTTTTTTCATTTTGACACCCTAAAATAAAAATGTGAATATCTTGAGTCCCTAATCCCTTTTTTTTTTTTTTTTTGACGGAAGACGATAGAAGTATATTAAAATGAAAAAAGTACACGACAAACCCCACAGAAAGTAAACAAAAGACAGCCAACGCAGTGGCTAGCTACCTACTGGGTGACAAAGAATAAAAAATACAAAGAAACAAGTATACTATATAAAGCCTATAAGATGGATATAAGCACGCCAGAGGTGCTCGTCAAGGAGGGAGTGCACCCATGAGTCGTTGATATTCTTCAAGGAGAGAAGACGCCCTTCGGAAGATCATCGTGGGATGAGTTAGGACCTGCTCAAAGTGGAATTTGTTCCGAGCATTCCATAAGGACCGGGCAGTCATGGCCCAAGTCTCCAGCTCCTTCTTTAGGAGTCTGTCCAACATCTGGCGAGCTGGGAGGTAGAAATACGGAGCTTCAGAGTTACTCTTCTGGATTTTGCCTCGGACTAAGGCCCATGTATTGCGGGCAAAGGGTCATTCCCAGAGAATGTGGCCAGTGGTCTCATCGTCTTGTCCACAGAGGGTACACCGTGGATTGATATGCACTTTTCGGCGGAGAAGGTTGACTCTAGTAGGGAGAGCGTCGAAGCATGCAAGTCATATGAAGTTGCGGACCTTCAGGGGAGTGGTCAAAGCCCAGACTTCGTTCCACAACCGCTTATCTTGCCTAGCGAGAGAGTGCTTCCTTGTCCCAGGTCGGTGAAGTCGGAGAGCAACCTGGTAGGCCGTTTTTATAGAGAAGGTCCTACTCTTGGTCTCCATCCACAAAAGCTTGTCCCGAGAGCTGGAGTGGCCGAGCTGAATGCGCAGAATATCATCTCTAGTGGAGCTATGGAAGAGGGCATGGATGAGAGAACGATCCCACTGCCTAGTCTCTAGATTGAAGAGAGCATTGACTTTCAGGGTTTAGTCTGCACCAAGTTTAAATCTAGGTGTGTTGGGCAACCATTTGTGGCTGTCCATACCAACATTTTTGCCATCACCAATTTTCCATGCTGAACCCTCCTAAAGAAGCTCTTTAGCCTGAAGGAGACTACGCCAAACAAAGGATGGATTGCTACCCAATTCAGCATCCATAAATGAGTAGGTGGGGCAATATCGAGCCTTATAAACACAGTAGAACAAAGAATGCGTTCCATGGATCAGCCTCCAAGCTTGTTTAGCTAACATAGCTAAGTTGAACACATGGATATCCCGAAACCCCAACCTTCCTTTATTTTTTGGGGAGCAAAGTTCAACCTAGCTAACTAAATGAATTTTTCTGTTGTTTCGCGTCTGTCCCCACCAATATTTCTCCAAGATTGAGTTTATCCCATCGCACACTGTCCTGGGGATCTTGAAGAGACTCATGGAGTAGGTCGAAATGGTTTGGGCCATTGTTTTAATCAACACCTCCCTCCCTACTTTTAAGATGTGCTTCTCCTTCCATCCAATTACTCTATTGGCAATACGCTCTTGAATCTCCTTAAATGTATCTACCTTAGACTTTCCACCTACCATTGGTAGTCCTAGGTATTTTCCACAGTCATGCATGACTTGAGCACCCAATAAGGACCGGGTTTCTTCCTTCACTTTAGGGCTGGTATTTCGGCTAAAGAACAGGGTTGTTTTCTACTGATTGATAGCTTGGCTAGAAGCCACTTCATATTGAGCCAAGATGGATAGGAGGTTTTGGAATTCCCTAGTGCGTGCTTCACATAAAAGCAGGGTGTCATCGACTAACAAAAGATGGGATATGTTAGGGACATATTTTATGTAATTGACTAATCCTTTGACAAAATGCACTTTACTTATAATTTGATAGATCTAGGATGGGTTTAAGACTTCAAGAAACATGTTGTTCAAGTTAAGTGTTAAACCCATGAAAATTTGACCAAGAAACAAGTGAAGAAGAGTTGTTCATTAAAACTTGATAGCAATCTCAATATAAAGACTTCTATCGAGATTTAATGTTGAAACTCGACAGAAGCTCGACACAAGCTATATCTGTCGAGAATTACGAAATCAAAAATTCCAGATATGATTTTCAACCAATGCTTATGTATTTGTATAGGGTTTCTTTTCTTACAATCCTAGACATATATAAGGACTATTTTAAAAGGTCGTCGCACATGCATTGTGTGACCGAAGGCAAAAATTGCTCTAATTCATCATTCTCTCTAAAGAAGCTACTGTGTCTTTACGCCAAGGGTTTTGTAACTAATGAACTTCCTAATCTTCATTGTTGATGAACTGAAGAACTTTGCAGCCTACAATCTTCTTCAAGTTGGTAGAGTTAGTCACATATTGGGATCCGTGCATCGTTGGTTAGTCACGTACTGGGATTCGTGTATTAAATAGAGAGATTGCCTCTAAAATACAAATCCAATTGGGTATTGGGGTAAGGGTTCAACTGTAGGTTGGTATTTCGGGATAGACCAAAAGGTTTGGTAAGATTCCTTATACTTGTAACCACTTGTGATTGATAATAGTGGATTCTTGAGAGTGGTGACTTTAAATTCACCCTATGGGGTTTTGCCTCGGAGGTTTTCCTCATTCGTAAACAAATCACTATGTCAAATTTATTTTCCGCTACACTTAGTTTAGTGGGTGATTTGTTTGTGCTACCACGTCATTGCATGTAATTTGATTAATTAATTAACTTGGGTAATTAATTAATTTGCAAGGGGTCAATTCATTTTTACCCAACAAGATATACGAACACCTCCTCGACATGATAAAAGACCTTGTAGTTGCCGAGTTTCTGTGGCTTTCTACTGCATAGATGAAAAGACCCTCAGCACACAAAAGAAAGAGATATGAGGAAAGATGGTCACCCTGACGGATACCACTAGATGGAGTGATGAAACCTTTAGGTTCCCCATTGATGAGGATGGAGTAAGTGGTTATGCATACCGTCTCCATTCCCAAGTCTACCCATTGCTACGATAAGCCCAATCTAAGCATGATCTTTTTAAGGAATTCCCATTCCACTCTGTCATAAGCTTTACTAATGTCAAGCTTCATGGCCATATGACCAACCTTACCACGCCATCTATTCCGCATATGATGCAACGTCTCAAAAGCCACAGTGGTGTTATCTGTGATGAGTCTACTTAGGACAAAAACACTTTAGGGGGTAGAGATGTCATTTGGGAGGACTATTTTAAGACGGTTGGCAAGCACCTTAGAAACAATCCTGGATACTACGTTGCTTAAACTGATGGGGCAAAAGTCTGTTAGGCATTAAGGATTGTTCTTTTTAGGAATCAACACGATATGAGTAAAGTTCATCTTACGAAGGCACCTCCCTGAGTGTAGAACTGATAAAACAGCAGCAGGTAACATCTGGCTCAACAATATGCCAATATTTTTGAAAAAAGAAAGGTGACATACCATCCAGCCCTAGTGCCTTTGAAGGGTGCATCTGAAACAGTGCTTTGCAGACTTCATCTTCAATGTATGGCTATGTTAAGGTTTCATTCATTCCATCTACAACAACTCGGGCAATTGAGCTTAGGACATTGTCCATGTGTATCAGGTTGGAAGTGGTAAAAAGCTCTCGATAGAAGTCCTCAGCAATAATAGCAATTATGTTCCCGTCGGTCTGCCATGCACCGTGGTTATCTTGCAATCCCTTAATATGATTCGTGCGACGTCTATGGCTTGCTCTTTGGTGAAAGAACTTAGTGTTCTTGTCTCCAGCAAGAAGCCATATAAAGTGTGACCTTTGTTTCTAGAATACCTCCTCATGGTGCAACAACTCGTTTATGTCCTTTTTCAAATCAATGATTCTGTCCAGGTTTAAGGAATAGCCACCACTGGTGAGCTCCGCCAACTCATGTTGTTTTTGGTCTAGCCTTGTATGAGTATTCCCAAAAGTTGCCCTACTCCAGTTGATAAGATCAAGCCGACAGTGTTTTATTTTTTCCAAAAGGCAAAACATCAGACTGCCAATATGATGGCCCTGTGATCAAGATCTTTTTTAAGTCCAAGTCCAACTGAAATAAACTTGAATATGATCCCCTTAACAATCTATTCTTGCAAATAAAGTTACAATTAATTAAAACTTTTAATTGAATCTATGAGTGGAGTAGCTGAATTTGAATGTGTTTTTAATTTGTTATCTGTAAGTGGGGGTTGGGACATGCATGTGCCAGTCAGTCAATCAGTAATTAATAAATCTTAACACTAAAAAATATTTAAACAATTAGACAAGTAGTGATTTTATTTTATTTATTTAAAAAAAAAAATTAGACAAAGGGCATAGGACATGAGAGTGATTGGGTGAAGACAAAATAAATGTTAACACAACAAAAATTTTCTTAATAAAATTACAAAGACTAATAGTTGTCAAAGTTGAGTTGAATTGTTAAATAAAGTTACAATTAATTTATAATTTTGAACGAATTTGCGCATGGAGTGGTTGAATTTGAATCTGTTTTTAATTTGTTATTTGTTAAGTGGGGATTAAGCATGGGCCAGACAGTCAATTAGTTGTTAGTAAATGTTAACACTAAATAACAATTAGACAATGGGTGATTCTAAAAAAAAAAAAAAAAAAAGTCCCCGAGGGGGGGGGGGGATTGGGAATGATTGAGTGAAGACAAAAACAAATATTAACACAATGTTGGGGGCATTTTTTATTTGTTTCCCACGTGATGTTAGGGGAGTCAAGACCGAGACTTGGCTTTAGGCTTGGAACATGGCCCAAAGGCTTTCAGTGAAGTGTGAAAGGCTCATTTTGCTCAAGGTCTAGGTTGCATCCAACAAAGATTATAGTAAGGCACCAAAAATACCTCTTGCAAAGATAAGCTAGCAGAAAGGATGGCCCACCACAACAAGTACTTAAATATTAGTCAAGTGGTAAGCAAGAGAAACGTCTAATGGTAGATGTTTGAAAAATCAATAAATGTATTTGCATAGTAAAAATTATGCATTTCCTTCTTAGTTGATTAATATAAAAGTGGACCCATTATAACAAGTACACAAGAGGAAAAATGGTCCAGCAGTGAATATAATAGACCTCTAGCGGTAGATGCTGACAGATTAATAAGTGTATTTACATGGTGAAAATCATATGTTTTCCTTATTATTATTAAGTCAACATAAGAGAAAACTTCTATAGTATCCAAAACATTAGGGCTTTCATCATAATAATAATAAACAAGAATTAAAGGCTTCATAATTACAAGTAAAAAAGAAAAAAAAATAGGATGGAATGAAGGGAGAGAGAGATTCTAGCTCAGTGTAGCAAATGTTGAACTCAGATTCTTAGGGAATATGTATGTGGGGCATGAATAGGGCAGTATAGACTGTTTTAAGTGAGTGGGTATGTAAGCTTGTGATGGTATGATAGAGTTAATGTTGAAACTAAGTCTTTAATGGATAAAGCGTTATTTATGACTAATTAGGAAATATTTATGGGCTGTGAATATGCAAAAAAAGAAGGGGAATGTCTGAGGTTAAGTGAGTGTGGGCTAAGGGGAATGAATTATGAGCTTAGGGAGAGTTAAACCACAAGCAAAATGGCAAGCAAATCAGAAATTTCAGAGGGGGTTGGTGTGTATTTTAAGGTACTAGGATTTTCTAAGAAGATAGAATGTGATGTTTATGATTAAGTGTATATGGGAATTTATGGACTAAAGGCTAGTTTCTAAACTAAGGAATTGACTTATGGGCTAAAAATATCATGATGGGTGAGGAATTTTATGATAAGATTTTGTTGTCCCCCATGAGTTGATGGTAGCTCACTTTTATAGTGAAGCTTAAGGGATTGATTAGCAAAAGTCCAAAAATGTAGGATTGATCAAGGGCAGGACAACAGACTCAATTATCCTACGATTTGGCCTAAAATGGGAGATTTGTTTTTGGGGCTGTTTTGCTTCTTTGGGCAATGTCACACATGGGTAAAAATCAGCATAATCTTGCATTAAATGCTAAGAATTTTTAGATTGTGTTCAGCCAATGGGATTAATGCAGGCATTAAGGAGGAATCCTAGTGCTGCAACTGAGATTTGGACCCTAGGATGTAGGATTTAACACTCCAAGCCAGGTGTCAAAGTTTAAGTCCATTTCAGAGGGTTCCGCTGGAGATCCCTTTATGCCCTCCAAATCACATGTTCCCAAATTTTCCCTTTTAAGATTCATGGGCTTGGTTCATGAACCAGTTACATAAATTTTTAGTAATAAAATAAACTATTTGGTTGAGAATTTCATTAGCTTGGAGGTCTTAGTTATGGCTTCCTTAAATTGTGACCAAAATTTAGGGAAGAAGGGTATTTATTGCCCATTAGCCTTTAGGTATCAGCCTCTAGTATTGTTCACGTCAAAGTTGGCAGTGGGACAGGTGGCCAGCTCCTAATTTAGTTTGGGAGCTTGGTTGCTTCTTAAGATGACCTCCAATGGAAGGCAGAACTAAATGGAGTTCTCTAGCGGAATCAGTTTGCGTACATGGGCTGTTTTGGCTGAGATTTCATGTTGGGCTTGGCCATGAGGGCTAAGTATTTTGGTGGGCCTCTAACTTGGTGGTTTTCTCCACTTGGACCTATCGTTTTGCTTTCTCATTGTGAGACCTACAAAATGGACAAAACTACCATATATTGCCAATGATTTTTGTAGGGGCCTTTTTTGTGTTTGGGCTGGGCTGCCCCCTGCAAGTGATGGGCCCTAGTGTGTTTCTGAGTAGGGAAGTTGAGACCGGCCCAACTGCAACTCACTTTGGGTTGGCTTGTGCACAAACTCAACCTTATTTGCCAGGAACACCCCTTACGGCAAACAGAGCTATTACAACAAAATTACAGCAGGCAGATACAATGATAACAAAATGAAAAAACAGAGTGTCGTAGCTTTCAATAATAATAATGACCGAATGTCACAGTAGTAATAGTAGTAATAATAATAATGGCTTTTAAAAGAAAAAACAATAGATTGAACAATGATGGAAGTTTAATCAAAGATAAACATCAAGCCAAAATCGAGTCTGTAATAGTAACCGTTCAAAGTGAAAGAACGCTTCCTCTCAATGAAACTAACCTCCCAGGAGAATATCCTGTCGTGGGGATTAATGACTTTGAGGGAATCGGACCTAAATGATGGATGCGTGAAGAAAGTTTCTTTACCGCTTAATTATCCCTTAGAGAGTGGGATTTTGAGGGGGAGAGAAGAGAAAAGATGTATTGGTGCATGTTCGTAATCCTCACTCTTTGTTTTCTTTTCTTTCCTTTCTTTTCTTTTCTGTCTTTTTAATTTTTCTTTCTATGTATTTCTTCCTCTGTTTTTCCGTCTCTTTTACAGGGCACGGCGAGGCTCCTTTTATAGGGCCTGCCGTGATCGTTCTTCTACCATTTTACCCTCTAACGGCCTTTGTCTGATCTGGGCATGCTTGCCGACCACCGTCTGCACATTGCTCTTCCTCGCCAGACAAAGACAGGTTTGTTTTGTTTCTGTCCGCCGTGGCACTGCTCTTTGCCGTGGCTTTAAATGCACTCTCTCTCTTCCTATGGCATGCACCCAACGATCCCTCTCCAATCTTACCTCTTTTGGGCGGTCTGTCATCCCAGCAGGATGTACCTCCAAAAGGGTTTGGACAGGGAACGCAAAATAAATCTTTTCCCCCCTCCCCACCACCAAACCACACCCCCCCCTTACCTCTTACCACTGACCCATGGCCCCACCACGACCCATATTGGCTGGGTACAGGCTGGTGGCACCTGGGCTTTGCGCATGCTCCCCTGTTACGTGCATTCAAAGCCTGTCTGCGGCTCATGGAGCTTTGTTTGCATTCGTCTGCCATTCTTCTTGGTTCTTTTATGCGGGCTGTTTGCACTTCCACTACCTCCCTTTGGGATTGGACTTTTCTTAATACATCTCCCTTGGCCCATTTCTCGGTTTATGCTTATGTCTTGTTTCATTACTTGGCTCTTCCTGCCATGATAACATTTCCCTGCTAGGCCTCTTTCAAACCTGCCGTTTCACTTCTTCCCCCAGTGACTTAAGAAAGTCTGCTGGTATTCTTACTTTATGGGCTCCATTGTCCCTTTCTTTTTTTTCTTTGGGCCTGCGGCCCTTTTACTTTCCTCGGGCTTCCTTGGCCCATTTACTAACTTTGTGTTCCCATGGGCTTTTACTAACTTGATTGGGCTTCCTCGGCCCAATCTCCTCATTCGCATTCTTGAGGTTCATGGGCTTGCCATTAACCCCTACTTTCTTTACATTGCCTTGGGTCTGCCGCGGCCCATTCTCACTTTTTCATACCATACATTGCCCATGGGTGTCATTTCTCTCTTTCCAGGCCCTTTGGGCCCATTTGCTTCCTCAAGACCCATTTAGTTGTGTTATGGGCCTGTGTTCTGTTATTCCTGCCGCTCGGGCCTAATAGTTTTATTCTGTTCCTGCCACTCTTATTGTTTGTTATGCTGCGTTGGGCTGACTTTACGAAAATGACCCTTAACATTTAGCCCCCTAAACATATGGGGCGTTTTTGCGGTTCATATGTGAACGAAGGACCTTTTTGTCTTTTTCACTTTTTCTTTTCCGTCGCGGGCTTTTTGAAACCACGAACTCTTTCCTGCACGTACATATATTTTTTTTTTCTTTCTCTTGCCGTGAACAGTGGTGACTCTTCGGATTTCCCAAAATGGTGATTGCTTTAAGACATAACTGCCGCCTCATTAATTCCATCCTCTTTTCAATGGCTGACCAGTCGCCTCCCTTCACGCCGGCCTTAATTACTCAGGTATTTAAGAGAAGAGTCCCTTCCCAACGCAGACACAAACTCCTTTTATTTCAAAATTTCTTCCTTTCCTTACCATTATCTTCTTCTCGAACACCCACCCCTTTCTTACTCTGTTCAAATCCTCACGCCATGACGCCAGTGAAAACTCCGGCTTCTTCCCGCCGTAAAGGAAAAAGTGTCGCCGTGGACCCTTCGGTGGAACACGAAGTGGAAGAGGAAGAGGCGCGCTCCGATTCGGACCATTCCGAGGACGAGGAAGCGCGGCGCGACCCAGACAGCGAGTGCGCTCCGCTGATTGATCCTTGGTACAGCCTTAGTCCTCATTTTCCAAAGGCTCCTGGAGAGTATGTGCCGCCGCCAGTGAACCGTGTGTGGCTTGCTCTTTGCCGGCGAAAGCCTGATGTTTCTTGGGCTCCGGTGTCTTCCTCCATCTCCGATTTGGTCATCCGTCAAGGTATCACCCTCCCCGTACCCATTCACTTTGAGTTTGGGTCCGACACCGCCTTGGGTTGGAAAGAATGGGTTGACAGTGAGTTATCGGATACCCATTTCATGGGTTTGCTTCAGAGGGCCGGTGTTTTGAAGGCCGTTGTCCTTTCCCGAAGCCTTTCCAACTTTCGAGACCTTTACAATCTTCGCCATTTAGTTCGCCGATGGTGCTCCACCACCCACACATTCTTCTTCTCTTGCGGCAAACTTACGGTTACTCTCGAGGATGTGGCTAATCAGCTTCTTTTGCCTATTCTTGGGGACGCTGATCCTGCCGCTATTGAGCTTTCCCCTGAAGAAGAAGATATTGAAGCGGAGTTGAAGAAAATGATGGCCGGAAATGCCAAGCTGTCTTATTGGGTTAGTTCTTCCTCCAAGTTTTCTGCTGTTGCTCGTCGTGCTGCTTTTATTGCTTTTTGGCTTTGCAAGTTTGTCTTCGGGTCCCCTCCGCATTATGCCATAAAGCCTTTGTATTTTCGTCTGGCTATCAAGATATCTGCTGGGGTGAGTCTGCCGCTAGCCCCCATGTTTTTAGGGCATTTGTATGTGCAACTGGACATCCTGCGGAGTAATGAGAGTCAGGTTGGTTCTTGTCACATAGTCGCTTCTTCTGTACATAACACTATTCTGCAGCAGCTGTTGTTTGAGCGTTGTGCTCAATATTTGGCGAAGTGTAGGCCCTTCAAATTTGCTAAGGAGAAGTACCATTCTTGTCCGCGGGCCATCACTGATTTTTGTGGCAGGTTTGAGCATGACTTTCCTTTGGCTTTTCGTTGGTCCGGTTTGAAGCCCATAGATTATTCTATTGTTGAGTTTTTTGATGAAGGTGTTGGTTTTTCTTGGAGAGCTTATAGACAGTTGCGTCCTGGTTACACTTGTGTGGATTCGGTCATGGGTTCATTTATTGATACCGTTGGTACTACCACCCCACTGGCTGGCTTTGATGAGGTGGGCATCACATATTTGGCTGCCACCAATCCTAGATGGTTGCCCTACTTGGCAGATGAGGGTGTTAGATTTGTTCATTATCTTGCCAACCGAGTGAGGAGACAGTTTGGCTTGGACCAGGATATTCCTGATGATCTCTCCTTCCTTGCGGAGTCTCCTACTTCAGCCAGACCCTTCCTGCGGCACACTGCCTTTGCCTTTTGGAGGGAGCGCTTTAGTGCCGTCACAGTTGCTGGTTCTTCGAGGGAGTGCCTTTACACCGCTGCTATGCATCTCTATTGGCAGCTTGTCATGAACTCGTTTGATGCAGAGTTAGCTGGTAGTCATGGTTTCTCCTTCATACCTCCTGAGGGGCTTAGTATGGTCATCTCTCCCAACCCTCGGTTGCTCCTTCCTTCTAAGTCCGTGCTGGCTTATGCTAGGAAACAGAATCGGTCTGCCATCTTCGAGTGAAATGAAGAGAAGAAGGGGTGGTATTGGCACGCAGGTGATTACCCCCTAGGTTGGGAGAAGAGAGTTAAAGTGGTGAACATCCCTTCATCAGCCAGGAAAGCTCCTGCCAAGCCTAAGTCTGCTATCAAGCCCAAGTCTGCCATTCCTCAGCCTCCTGCAAGTGCTACTCCTGCCAGCAGAACACGAGGCAGTAAAAGGAAGACAACTCCCCATCCTGTGTCTGCCGCTCAGCGAAGAGTAAGTTTCTAAGACTTTTTATTGTTTTGTCTTCCAAGTACACGTATATATATATATATATATATATATATATATATATTTCTTTCCCCCCCCCCCTTTTTTTTTCTTCTTCTTATGAACCGTGGCTGTCCTTTTTCTTTGACTCACTTTCTTATCCCTTTTGCTTTTGCAGTTTAAGCAAAAGGAGGATACGTCAGCCGCCCGTCCCATTATACTTGAGGAACCCGAATCAGAGGTATGTTTCTTCTTACTCCTGCACTTAGCCCAATCTGCTACATTTTGTTTTTGGTTACTTCATTCGCTCAAAGCATTAACTCGGCCCCCATACTTCTTCTCTCTACTCTTTCAGGATGAGCCTGAGCCTCTTTCCATATACCGCCCTACGACCGAGGAGCTTTCTGCCCCTATGGGCACTCCTACGGTAGGCTCTTTTGATGGGGGCGAGTTTACAGCACCTGCTCCTCCTACGGCCACTACCTCCCCTACTGGACTGGTACCCATGGACGAGGGTACTCATACTAGGGAGGTTAGTGAGGCCATTCCCGCTCCTGCCATGACGCCTCCTGTTCAAAGGGGAACCACTCCTCTTGCTGTTACTGAGACTGAAGTCACTCCTGCTACTCCCCTCGTCATCTCCACTGGTGACCCCTTTGCCGCTCTTTCTCAGGCAATGCAGGGTGTTTCCTCTTTGGTAGTCACCCCTTCTTCTATCCCTGTTTCTGCCACGCGTGGGTCTCGTGCTGAATTGTCCTCAGAGGAGTCTGAGGAGATCTTTGAGGATCCTGAGGATGAGCCTGGCCTAGGGAGGAGGATTTCTGAGTCTGAGGAAGAGGATATTGTTCCACCCGAGACAATGGGTATGCACTTTCTTCCTTAATTTTTTTTTCTTCTTCCTTTGTTAAGTTTTACTCATTTCCTTTTTCATTTGCATGTCTATTTTTCTGCTTGTAGAGACTTTTGGGGAGTTAGGCATTTCAGCGGGGGTGGGGGTGTCTGCGGCAGCTTCTCCTGCTATGCCCACAACACCTATTCCTGCCATATTTACAACTTCTATTTCTGTGGTTCCTTCCGTTCCTGCTTCTGCTTTTCCCACAGTCCCTATTACTGCTAGCTCTGGTAAGTTTCATATCTCATTCCTTCATTTCTTCTCCGCGGGCTTCTCTTCCTTTTATTCTTACCAAGGTTCTTTATTTCAACCTTTGCCTATTCTGGCAGGTCTACCTCCTACAGTGCTTCCTCAATTTGAGGTGGGCAATAGCTCTGCCACCCTTCCAGATCCCGCGAGTGAGGCTGCGGCCTTCTTTGTGCGCTTTGATCAGTCCGAAGTCAACGACCTTGATCCTGCTTCTTTCTGAGGCCCCGGACCTCCTTACATAGATTTTCATGGCTTCAGAGTCCCTGCGGACTGCGCTCTTCATTTGGTGATGATCTATGATAGTCGTGGGGACTTCATGCAGGGATTCAAACTTGGCTGATCAGTCAGAGAGCATTTCTTGAGGATGTTAGGCAGCGTGCTGAACGACATCGAGCACAACTTTGTGGATACGGTCTCCACCGAGAGGATTCTGCAATGGAGGGCTGCAGTACATGAGCTCATCAGTGTTGGCTTTGCAGTGGAGTTCATCTTGGATCATCTTCGAGAGATTGCTCGAGCGGTCCTTATGAGGAGAGTTCAACCTACCGTTGACGCCATTGATTCTCACCTTGCGGTTTTGAGAAAGGAAGTGGCAGATTTGGAGGGCCGCCGAGAGCGTCTTCTTTCTGGTGTAGGAGGACTTGGTCGTTTTGGGGATCAGTCACTTATTTCCGGACTTTATTGATGATGATGCAGTTTTTTTCCGTTTTGTAGTTTTTCTTTTGCTTTATTACTCTGCTCAGTACATCATGCTTTCTATAGCACCTATTTGGGCTTGTTTGCCACAGTTTGGGTTTTGTAATCTAACTTCATGATACTATGCTTATGATGCTATATTTTGCTACTTTTGCTATGATATATGATAACAAAATACTTCGTGCTTTTCATTGCAAGAAAGCAAGTTACAGATTTTTATTTGTGACATAGTCATTTCTTGAAAGACAAAGAACAGAGTAAAAGGAAAACATGATAGCTTTTGATAAAACAAAAGGGTAAGGGATAATCACATTGCTTTTCTCCTTAGGCGTAGTAGTGTTTCAACCATTTCCCATTGATGGGATCCATTAAGTCCTTTCCATCCATCTGAGTCAAACGGTAGTATCCACTTGGATGCGCTTCTCTTATCACAAAGGGTCCTTCCCACTTCGGTGTGAACTTAGATGGTCCTGCCAGGCCTCTCCTAACGTAGTCTGCCACTTTTAGGATCAGTTGTCCTTCCGCAAATATTCTTTCTTTAGTCATCCTGCCGTAAGCCTCAGTCATTTTTTGCCTGTATCTGCAACTGTGTTCTTAAGCCTTTTCTCTCTTCTCATCAAGTCATTCCAAGTCTTCGCACCTTTCTGCTGCAAAGACTTCTCCATCATTCTCATTTTCCTGCATTTGCATGACTCTCAGGGATGGGGTTATCTTTTCTGCGGGGCTTACTACTTCAGTTCCGTAGACCAAGAAAAAGGTGAAAAACCCGTGGCTGACTTAGGTGAACTCCTGTAGGCCCAAAGAGCGTCTGGCAGATGCGTTGCCCATCCTCCCGTGTATTCTTGGCTCATTTTATTGATGATTCTTATGAGGGTTTTGTTGGTTGCCTCCGCTTGCCCATTTCCTTGAGGGTAATATGGTGATGATCGGTGATGTTTGATTTGATAAAACTCTAGCATTTTCCTCACCTCGCTATTCACAAAAGGTGTGCCGTTGTCACTGATGATCCTGTGAGGGACTCCAAACCTTACGATTATGTTTTCTTTGATAAAGTTTGCCACTGCCCCTCCTGTGGCTTTACGAAGTGGCACTGCCTCTGCCCACTTGGTGAAGTATTCTGTAGCTACTAGTATCCATATGTATCCTCGCGACGGCGGATTCACCGGTCCAACTAATCAAGCCCCCAAGTGTGGAACGGCTATGGTGTGACCATGCTATGCAAGTTCTGTGGATGAGTGTGAATCAAATTGGCTTGTACTTGGCAATTGTGGCACCTTTTCACAAATTCTACTGTGTCCCTTTTCATGGTAGGCCAGTAATAGCCCATTTGCAGCAGGCACCTGTAAAGCTTCTTCTTTCCCTGGTGTTCTCCACATTTCCCTGAGTGTACTTCTTTTATCATTTCTTTTGCCTCCTCAGGGCCCAAACACCTCAAGGGGTCTCCCTCATACCCTTTTTTGAAAAGGATCTTGTTGTGCAAAAAATAGCGCATTGCTAGCCTCCTGAGCCTATATTTTTCGTTGTGCTTCTGCGGCAAGATGCCTTCGGTCAGGTACTGTATAAATGGGTCTCTCCAGTCCTTGCTGACGAACACAGCGTAACTTTCTTCTCTGTCTTCCGCGAGTTGGCAGTTTCCACATTGGGTTTGGACTTGGTCTGCGTCTTTGCCCATGGTTGGCCAATAAAAACCCGCCCTTTGAAGTCTGCGGTAAAGGCTGACTTCTCCGCAGGATCCGCAAGTCTTTTCATGCACTTCTTTCAACTTTCTCTGAGCCTCCTTTTGCCCCACACATCTGGACAAAACTCCGCCTGACATCCTGCGGTACAGTTCTCCTTTCATCAGGGCGTAGTCCTTGAGTACTTTTAGTTCCATGGCTTCTTCTCCTCCCATCAAAACTTCCTTCATGGGTATTCGCCAATCTCCTTCGCAGTGTTCCTCCTAAAATCTTTCTTTTAACACTTCAATTATGGATTCTTCCCTCTTGCGGATCTCCACTCTGGTGCTCTCCCCTTCAAACATCACTTGCAAACCCAGTGCGGCCAATGCATCGGCGAATCGATTCTCGTTTCTCGGGGTACGTTCTATTTCGAAAGTTAAGAACTTTTCTTCCATTTTCTGGGCCATTGCTCTGTATGGGCAAGATTGGGTTCTTTTAGGGAGAAACTCCCTTTGGTCTGGCAGACTACCAAGTTGGAATCACCTAATACTTTCAAATGTTTAACTCCCATCTCAAGAGCTGTGGCCAGCCCAGTTAAGTAAGCTTCATATTCTGCCGTATTGTTTGAACAGGGGAACTCCAGTTTGAACGATAATGCTACTGCTTTATCTTCTTCATGATACAAAACTACCACAACCCCTCCAGACTGGGCGATAGAAGATCCGTCAAACTTCATTATCCACTGTTCCCTGAGTTCCTCTGTCATGGCTACTTCCCCTGGAACTTCGTTGTCCAGCGGAAATTCTTCCCCCCTGGAAACTGTGCCAATAAATCTGCTATAACCTGGCTCTTCACTGCTTTGGGCGCTCCATTCTCAAGTCATACTGCGATAGTTGTAATAACCATTGTGATATCCTGCCAGAGAGGATTGGCTGCTGTAATAAAGCTTTGATGGCGTGGGACTTAGTCATCAGCCATACTTCATAGGCTAAGAAGTAATGGCGTAATCTTTGTGAGGCATAAACAATAGCCAAACATGCCCTTTCTGCCCTCGGATAACGAGTTTCTGCGTCTTTCAGGGCGCGGCTGATGTAATATACTAGTTGCTCGATGCCACCTCCATCTTCTTGGGCAATTAAGGCACCGATGGCATATGAATTGGTAGCCATATAAAGCAGTAATGGCTTTTTGTGTATCGGGGCTTGTACGGTAGGGAGGTTCATCATGATCTGCTGCAGCCTCTTGAAGGCTGCCTGCTGTGCTTCTCCCCATACAAAACTTTGCCCTTTCCTCAGTAGCTTGGTAAAGGCCGAGGTGATTGATGCCAGCCCAGGGATGAATCTCCGGATATACGAGACTTTCCCCAAGAAACTTTTTAGTTCCTTCACCGTGGTTGGAGGTCTCATAGTTGCAATGGCCGTAGCCTTTGCTGGGTCAACATCTATCCCTCTGCTGTGTACTAGGAAGCCCAAAAATTTCCCCGAGGATACACCAAACGCACATTTGAGGAGATTCATTCTCAACTTAAAGGCTCTGCACCTTTCGAATACCTTTTTTAGCACATGGAAATGTTCTTCCCTCTTCCTTGACTTAACTACTATGTCATCCACATAGTCTTCTAACTCCTGATGCATCATATCGTGGAATATAGCCGTCATTGCCCGTTGATAATCGCACTTGCATTTTTTAACCCGAAGGGCATTACGGTGTAGTGGAAGTTTCTCATGGGTGTTCTGAAAGCGGTTTTCTCCGCATCTTTTGATGCCATTCTGATCTGGTTGTATCCGTTGAAGCCATCCATGAATGAGAACATAGCGCTTCCTGCCGCAGAATCTATCAATAAGTCCATATTGGGCAATGGAAATTCATCTTTCGGGCATGCTTTGTTGAGATCCCTGAAATCTACGCAACACCTGATCTGGCCATTCTTCTTTTTTACTGGTACTATATTGGATAACCAGCGAGGATGTTGAATAGGCTTAACGAATCCTGCGGCTAGCAGTTTCTGTACTTCTTTGACTATCTGTCCTTCGATTTCTGTGTGAAATACTCTGGCAGGCTGGGCTATTGGCCTGGCCTGCGGGTCCACATTTAACGTATGTGCTACTAACCCAGGGTCTAGCCCTGGCATTTCACTGTAGTCCCATGCAAACACATCTTTGAATTCTTTCAGTAGCAGTACCAATTCTTTTTTCTCATCTTCCGTCAAGCTCGCATTGATCGAGATGGGTCTCGGCCCTTGTGAAACAGATCCCAGGTCAACTTCTTCCATTTCCTCTTCTGCCATGACCTGCACCTCCTTTTCGGCTACAACTCTTTCGTATTCCTCTTTGTTACTTCCCTCCTCTGGGCTTTCTTGGACTCTACAACACATCAAACCCTCGTGCTGTTCTTTCTGGGTGGGGCCCGTCTGGGTTTCAACCGTGGGCCCCACGTGCCTTCATAATTTGTAAATGATTCTGCCATCAGAGCCTCGGACTCTAATGCATTGGGGTGCGTCTTCAAATCCTGCGGTGGGCGCTTCTTTCCTTCGTTTCTTTCTTGCCAATAACTCCCTTAGATTGGGTTCTGGGTCATTCTGGACATCCTTCCATCTAGGCACGAAAGTACCTAGCGGCCTTTACACTGAACTCTCCCCAGAGGGAGCCCATTGATCATAGAACATAGTCTCTACTAAGTGAGCCTCCGCTCGTTCGAATGGTGAAGGATTCGCGGCTATGCGTACCATCCTGCCATTCAATCTTCCTTTCACACATTGGTGATAGGTGGATAGGACCAGCCGGTGTTTATGCAACCATGGCCTCCCCAAAAGCACGTGGTAGGATACTTCAGTTTTTACCACGTGGAACCGTGCTAAAGAGGCTATGGGGCCCACCTTCAACCACAGCTGAATGTGGCCCGCTGTGTACTCACCCCTTCCATCGAACCCTGTTACTTCCATTGGGCATCCCTGAATCTTCCTTTCTGAAATTCCTGCTGCCTGCAAAGTGCTTAATGGAATGAGGTTCATAGAAGCACCTGTGTCTACTAAAGCTCTCTTTATGGGGATTTGATTTATGGATGCCGCCAAGTACAAGAGTCTCCTGTGGTCCAGTTGCCCCACTTCCATAACTTCCTCACTAAAAGTGATTTCAATTGACTCCTGTAAGAGAGCCCTTTCATCTGATATTTCTGCCGATAGACATTCTACCCCCGCACCAGAGGCAATGCTCACCAAGGCCTCTGTGGCAACCTTTCTCTCCCTTGCTGAGAGTCCCAGTTGGTCAAATAAATTTCTGAACTTAGAACTCTACTGTAGAGTGGTAATGGCCACCGCAGGCAAAGCCATGTTTTCTTCTTCATCCTCTCCTGGGTCAGTACAAATTACCACCGCTGCTACACCCTTCCCTTTATGGTTTGGGAGTGGGTTTCTTTGGACTTCCTGTTGGGACAATTCTAAAGTCCCCTCCTTTATCCTGCAGTGGACTAGTCTGCGGAGCGCCCAGCATTCTGCGGTAGCATGTTGGACATAATTGTGTAAACGACAAAAACGTGGGTCCCTCCTTTCTTCCTCCGATGGCTCCCTGGCAACCTGGTTAGGTTTGAAAATTTCATCTGCTATCCATTTGTCTAGCAGCACGTCTAATTCTTTTAAGGTGCATGGTATTGGTGGGGGAGTGTCATATTCCCTCCCCTCAGTCTTCCTTCTCCGTTCTTCAGTGGACATCGCCATCGCCTGTGGGGCGTTTCTCTTGTCTGAGCTTGGCTTCACAGACTGGGCCGTCTTTCTTGCTTTCTGTAATAGCTGGGAGAATTGGGAGATTTCCAAATTTTCGAGTACAGCCCTGTACTCCTTGATCATGTTCGTCATACACATCTCAACCAACATCCTTTCTTCGCAATGGTCATAGCAGTCAAGTGCTATGTCCCTGAATCTCTTGATATATTCCATCAAGTCTTCACCGCTTCTTTGTTTGGTTGCTTGCAGGGTTGCAAGCGTCACCGTTTCTTCTCCGTGGAAGTACTTGGTGCAGAATACATCCACCATATCATCCCATGTTGGGATAGTTCCTGGCTTTAATCCAATGTACCAGGTGTAAGCCTGGTCGCACAATGATTTAGAAAATTCTCGAAGACATAAGTCCTCGTCTGCGGTATAAGGGCCAAGTGTATCGATGAATTTGCTCACGTGTTCGACAGCACTTCCTCTTCTACCATCGTACTACGCGAAAACTTTTGGTTCATACCTTTCAGGGTATGGTTTGCTGAGTACCCTCAGTGGGTAAGGAGGCCTTCGTGCATAGAACCTCTCCTTAGGTGCCCTGGCCCTTTCCTGCTCCAAGAGGGCGGATACCTCAGCCATTGTGATGAAACGTTGCTCTGCATTGTGTGGGACACCTCCTACCGGCGTTTCTTCTTTATCTGTTGCATGCCCTAGGTCATGCTAGCTTCCTTTTTCTTTCGTCTTGTCAGTCTTCAGCTGACGGATTTCTTCCATCATTTGCTGCTGCGAGTGTTGCAATGACTGTAAAACCTCAATGAAAATATTGGCATTGTCGGTAGGCATTCTTGGTGGCGGTTGGGGGTCAGCCCCCGTTCCGTTGGCACCTTCTGCCTGGTTAGGTGGCGGTTGGTGAGGCGTTGTAGGCCTCGACTCTACTTGTGAGGGTACAACACTCATATTCCGAGTTGTCCTGGATTTTGGAGGCTTTTGTTTGTGTGGGCTCTTGTCCCTGTCTATTTCTCAACTCCCCAGTGGAGTCGCCAATTTAATGTAGGGGCATTTTTTGTGTTTGGGCAGGGCTGCCCCCTGCAAGTGATGGGCCCTAGTGTGTTTCTGAGTAGGGAAGTTGAGATCGGCCCAACTGCAACTCACTTTGGGTCGGCTTGTGCACAAACTCAACCTTATTTGCCAGGAACACCCCTTACGGCAAACAGAGCTATTACAACAAAATTACAGCAGGCAGATACAATGATAACAAAATGAAAAAATAGAGTGTCGTAGCTTTCAATAATAATAATGACCGAATGTCACAGTAGTAATAGTAGTAATAATAATAATGGCTTTTAAAAGAAAAAACAATGGATTAAACAATGATGGAAGTTTAATCAAAGATAAACATCAAGCCAAAATCGAGTCTGTAATAGTAACCGTTCAAAGAGGAAGAACGCTTCCTCTCAATGAAACTAACCTCCCAGGAGAATATCCTGCCGTGGGGATTAATGACTTTGAGGGAATCGGACCTAAATGATGGATGCATGAAGAAAGTTTCTTTACCGCTTAATTATCCCTTAGAGAGTGGGATTTTGAGGGGGAGAGAAGAGAAAAGATGTATTGGTGCATGCCCGTAATCCTCACTCTTTGTTTTCTTTTCTTTCTTTTTAATTTTTCTTTCTATGTATTTCTTCCTCTGTTTTTCCGTCTCTTTTACAGGGCACGGCGAGGCTCCTTTTATAGGGCCTGCCGTGATCGTTCTTTTACCATTTTACCCTCTAACGGCTTTTGTCTGGTCTGGGCATGCTTGCCGACCACCGTCTGCACATTGCTCGCCCTCGCCAGACAAAGACAGGTTTGTTTTGTTTCTGTCCGCCGTGGCACTGCTCTCTGTCGTGGCTTTAAATGTGCTCTCTCTCTTCCTATGGCATGCACCCAACGTTCCCTCTCCAATCTTACCTCTTTTGCGCGGTTTGTCATCCCAGCAAGACGTACCTCCAAAAGGGTTTGGACAGAGAACGCAAAATAAATCTTTTCCCCCCTCCCCACCACCAAACCACACCCCCCCCCCTTACCTCTTACCACTGACCCATGGCCCCACCACGACCCATATTGGCTGGGTACAGGCTGGTGGCAACTGGGCTTTGCGCATGCTCCCCTATTACGTGCGTTCAAAGCCTGTCTGCGGCTCATGGAGCTTTGTTTGCATTCGTCTGCCATTCTTCTTGGTTCTTTTATGCGGGCTGTTTGCACTTTCACTACCTCCCTTTGGGATTAGGCTTTTCTTAATACATCTCCCTTAGCCCATTTCTCGGTTTATACTTATGTCTTGTTTCATTACTTGGCTCTTCCTGTCATGATAACATTTCCCTGCTAGGCCTCTTTCAAACCTGTCATTTCACTTCTTCCCCCAGTGACCTAAGAAAGTCTGCTGGTGTTCTTACTTTATGGGCTCCATTGTCCCTTTCTTTTTTTTCTTTAGGCCTGCGGCCCTTTTACTTTCCTCGGGCTTCCTCGGCCCATTTACTGACTTTGTGTTCACATGGGCTTTTACTAACTTGATTGGGCTTCCTCGGCCCAATCTCCTCATTCTCATCCTTGGGGTTCATGGGCTTGCCATTAACCCCTACTTTCTTTACATTTCCTTGGGCCCGCCGCGGCCCATTCTCACTTTTTCATACCATACATTGCCCATGGGTGTCATTTCTCTCTTTCCGGGCCCTTTGGGCCCATTTGCTTCCTCAAGACCCATTTACGTGTGTTATGGGCCTGTGTTCTGTTATTCCTGCCGCTCGGGCCTAATAGTTTTATTCTGTCGCTGCCACTCTTATTGTTTGTTATGCTGGGTTGGGCTGACTTTACAAAAATGACCTTTAACAATTTTTATTACACATGGGCTTTAGTTGTTAGTAGAAATAAAATGAATCCATGAGCTTTAATAAATATTTATGATAGGTTTTTGGTATTAATTTCCATGGGCTTTAAATAACAACTTGTATAGTTTCTCATAATTTTGCTATGGATTATTTTGTAAATAATATTTTCTTTGGGGCTTTAAAATAATGACTTCAAATATTTCTTGAGAATAATATTTACCATGGGTTTTAAATAGAGGCAATATCCATAGGTTTCAAATAAAATATGGTAACAACCACTATAGTGGAACAATGTGATATTCTCATGGGTTTTTCTATAAATAATCATAATGGGTTTGTAAGGAGAATAATCACCATGAGTTTTGTAAATAAATATTATGAATGTTGTGATACAAATAATGACCATGAGTTCTTATATAAATTCCATGTGTTTATATTATGGTTGAAATAAATAATTATTATGAGCTTAAGATAAATCATAACTTTCCATGGGTTTTTATATTAGTAACACAAATTCATAATTCTCCATGGGCTTGATATATGTTTGCAATGGGTTTTGGAAACATGAATAGTGCCACATAACATAAATGGTTACCATGGGTTTTATAAGATAGATTTCATAAGTTTCTAATATTATACTAATAGGTTCTAAGAACTTAAAGTATTGTTTATCATTGGACTTTAAGTGAAATACTTATGAGATAGTATTTTGCCAAGTATTGATAACTTTGGGTTTTTCACAAAATAGTGTCAAGTAATTAGCTTGGGCTTTTAATATTGCCAATAAGAATTGGGCTTAGTTAAATAACGGTAATAAAATTGGATAAGATTTGATTTTTTTGGCTTTTTATGATAGTTTATATCATGTCCCTATTTAGATAATGAGATATGAAACATTTGTGATTAATATAATAATATAGCAAAAAATATTTGGGAAAACCCAATAACTTATTAGTGGTATTTGAAAATAAATAGGTGGTACTCAAATAAAATTGAGTGTAAAAAGCAAGCACACTAACACACAACAAAAATTTTCTTAATAGAATTACAAAGACCAATAGTTGCCAAAGTTGAGTTGAATTGTTAAATACAAGAATTGTACAGAGCAAAGATGTAAACTAATTGATAAAAATATTCTAAGTAATAATAATTAAAGGTCACTTGACAACAATAATTAATATGTTTATTGTATTTTTTTTTTAATTTGATATAGAAATCTCACTCCAGCCTAATCTAAGTGTATATGTGCGTGAAACTCCCTCCTAGAGAGTTGAATTCTGACCCTTGCCCCCCCACCCTACAAGAACTTGCACTTACAAAGTGACCATCACGCCAATGATGCATAGTGGTATTTTATTTAGAAATAATAGATTATTTTCAAGATTTAATCTCAGCAATCATAATTAGTATGTTAATTATATGAAGAAACAATATATGAAATGAATTTATAGGTTATCTTTTATTACCTTCTTAGTACTATGGAAAAATTTGTGATAAAACTATGTAGACCACAAAATTCATCTCCTACTCAAGATTCATCTTCTTATTGACCCTTCTAGAAAAAGAAGAAAAAAAAAATCCAAGAGCCACCACTACTTAGAGTAAGGTTGGTTTTATTTTTCCTTCTATGGATAATCATAACAAAGCTATCCATGTTCATTAGGACTCTTTACCAGCACGTGAGTTAGTTCATCACTTTGTGATTCCCTACACTCCTCCAAATATTCTTTTTGATATCTCAAGCTCAGTCCACGTGCAAACTTTAAATTCCTCACATGTAGCGGCGTAGCCAGAATTTTTAACTTGGAGGGCCAAATTATGTATTCATAGATTAATTATACATTATAAGTAATATATATATATATATATATATATATATATATATATATATATATATATCAAATTTAACATATTATAAATTCAAATAAGTATATAAAATTGTCTAATTTGCTATAAACATGTAACAAAATATAAAAGACAAAATTTAACATCTCTCATCAAACTTATGCTCAACAGTGATTTTTCATATAATAAATTTTATTTATTATATATCATTTCCACATGGAACTTCTTAGCAATTTCCTTTTTCAAATCTCTAAAGAAAAATGTACCATAAATCCATTGCAGCCCAATCTCTCTTTCTTGAAACAAATCAAATTCTCTTCCAAAAAAAAAAAAAAAAACTGACGGTGATAAATTTTAGAAAAATATATAACTTTGGGGGGAAAATGGGGATGTTGAGAAAAATATCAATTTTGTTACCAAAAAAATGATGATAATAGAAGAGAGAAATAAAGAAATGCAGTTTGGATTTATTAGCCTATACTAAGTCTTTTTTTTTTTTTTTTTGGTGAAGCATAATTGAGAAACTAATATAGTCGAATTGTAAAGCCAATGAGAGATTTCAAAGGGAAAAAGAATAAAAACTAATAGGAACTGGGCAAGTAAAATCATTTTTGGAGGGGGCAATCATTATATGTACACTAGACTTACACGATGCGTGGGAATATAAATATTATGTAATGATGTGTAATATATAAAAAGTAACAATTACTTTAAGTATTTTCTATTTTTATTTTTTAAATTCTACAAGTATTTTTTTTTAATCTTTTTATCATTACAAATATATCATTTTATTATTTTATGTATATTTGATTAATATTTTTTAAGGGTGAACCATATCCTTCTAACTTCTATCGTAGTGTATACAACTAAACTTTATAAGTTTAAAATTTATTATTCAAATTTATTATCTTTTAAGGAATAAGGAAATTATCATAATAATCAAAACTCATCACAAAACTACAATGTTATCTCAGTCAAAATTAAAATGAAATTAAAGAATAAAAAAAGACTTTATAATAATTTATTACTCAAACAATTGGTAGATGTATTCAAATTCCTATTTCCAAAAGAAATTAAGTATTAAGCTAAACTGAAATTCAACCAAAGTTAAAAAGGGGAAAGAGAAGACTTTCTAAACCAAAACACATATTAAAAACATAGTTCTCAGAACCGGACTGGACCGGACCGGACCGGGAGGTCGAATCGTGAAAACCGTGAACCGGGATGAAAATCGGTTTTTTTAAGCTTCAAGAACCGGGCATATGTGGTAATTCCGTGAACCCCTAAAACCGGGGTTGGACCGGGTTGGACCGCAAGAACTGTGTGGTCCAACCCCTTAGCAATTTTTTTTTTTTATAAAAACAAATTAACACAATTATATTCTACTTAATTAAATTATCCATCTCTTACAAGGAATTAAAAAAAAAATTATAATTAAAATCCTTCAAAGATATTCAACTTTACTTCAAAAATTAATCATAAATTTTAATGTTTTCATAGTTATTATTTTATTTTATTAACTTTCTTATTTAATTATTAAATATATTCTTGAAAATCATTAAATTTCCCTCACATAGATATATTAGTCAATTTTGCTATTTTTATAAATTTAATATCTATATTTAGGCTTTAATTAATTATTAAATTAATTATGACGTCATCACGGTTCGACCCCGGTTCGACCTCAAAAACCTTGAACCTCTCCCTTTTACGGTTCAATGAACGGTCCGGGTTTGAAAATCTTGATTAAAAAAGAAAGAAAAAAGAACCATCAACTTTAATTAGAGGTATAAGAAAGAACAATAATCCACCGAGAGAGAGAGAGAGAGAGAGTACTCACAGTTTTGTGGGGGAAAAGTATGGACTAACTGGAAAAAATGATATCAAATTTATACAAAATAAAATAGGGAGAAAAAAAGTCAAAATATAAGAAAGAGGAAAAAAGTGTAACGGTAAAGTAAAGAGTAGTAAAGAGATAAAGAAACAAAAAAAAAAGGGAAAAAGTTGAAAGAAGTGTAACAGTAGGTGTAAACTAATAGGGAAAAGAATATATATATATATATATATATATATTTGGAGAAGGGTGGGGTGGGGTGGAAGAAAAGTTTAAATAAAGGAAAGAAAATGTAAAAAAAATGTGAATTACATGACTGCTGATATAATATTACAAAGAGATTTAAAAGTTTTAGGAGGGGTGGGGAAGATGGCCCAGGTTCTACATGCCTCTGCCCCAGATCACATGCTTCGGAAATGTGTATCTCGTGGGGTTAGTAACTTGGACTCTACTTTGGTTGATATTACTGGCTCCATAGACCCTTTCTCTTTGGGAGATGGTCATCGCAACTTACTTGCTCCAAAGGCCCTTTCCAAATTCCTCACATGAGCTCATCAATTTAGTACTGGCACAAAATCTTGCAATCGTGTTCTTAGCTAAAACATGTTTGGATGAAGCTAGGTTAATTGAAATCCGTGATAAATTGAATTTTGGGGGTTATTTTGGTGTGTCCCAAGTTAACTGTGGTGGAGGGTTAGAGGGTTAGATTTATTTTGGAAACACAATTGTGCTGTTTACGTTGAAACTTCTTCACCTTTGATGCTATAATGAATAAGGGCAAGCATGGTTCTTTGCTCTTCACTAGCTTTTACGGAGTGCCTGAAACTTTTAAATGTCACAAGTCATGGAGCTTATTGAGATATCTTCATCAGAAATTCTCCCTGCCATTGCTTTGTGCTGTTGACTTCGATAAGATTTTAAATCTCCTGAAAAGGCTGGAGGTCGTCTGACGCTGTTTCAACAGATGCAAGGTTTTTGCAATGCTTTGGATGAATGTGGTTTTCTTGACTTAGGTTATGTCGGGAATAAATTCACTTGGTGTAAAAATTATCTGATAAGGTACTATATTGGATGTGTGAGTTTGAAATTTTTTGTGTTTTGTGATTATCCATGCAATATGTAATTGGCTAACCATTAAATTGGGTTTAATTGGTCAATCAATTAAAATTTAGTAGAAAACCAATTTAGAGGTCAGAAGACTCAGAACCGTTCATCCATTGGTTGTTTAGATTTTTCAACGGTTCAAAACTTCAAATGGAAAGTTTAAGAACCAAATTAACTCTACTTGTAGTCCAAATGTGATATTCCTAAAACTCTAACCGTAAAACTAATTTCTTATGATATGAGTAATGAGAAAGAAATTCTTTCTTGGAACAATGTTTCTTTTTTTTTTAGCAATTTTTGGAACAATGTTTCAGCTTTCAACCAAGGAGAAGTTTCAGTGGTCTGAAATTGAAATTGAGTGATTGGTCACTTATCCAAGTGTTTGTGCCCAAATTCCTACACGTCCCGTAATGAAACAAGAAATTTTCCGTTTCCCCTAGGTAGAAATAGATAGTACCGCTCAACTATCCACTTTTCTTGCTTATCAAAACCTGATTCCCTTGAGAGAAAATGCAGATGGAACTTCAATTGCTTTCCATTATACGTGCAGCGAAATTGGAGCATGTAGTTTATGTAAAGTTACTTCAGCTTCTAAATTCTACTGTATCCTGTGTGAGTAGGTGGTGTGGGGGAATTGCCTGAACAAGATCTTTCCCTCTCTCTGACATTGCCATGAACACACACACACACACACACACACACTTTCCAACAACACTTATGTGAGCGCACACAAGTTTTATGTAACGTTTAAATCTTCAGTACTCAACAACCAGAATTGATGAATTTGACTAAACCTCTGCAACAATCTTTTAAAGCTACACATAGAAATGCAGTTGCCATAGAGGATGGACCATGTGAAATTAAATCCTACCTTCTAACAATTGATGATGACCAGGACAAGTCTAACAGATCTACTAGTATCAAATTTGCAAGAAATGGACATATTTAAATACCAGCTATATAAGCATTGATGTCAAATGCAGATGTTCGCATACATTGCAAGCAACTAAAACAAAATGATGATAATGTAACATTTTTATATTATTTCCCATGAATAATAATTATTAGTAGGAGGCATCACACATTTTCAAATGGATATCAAGATATGAACTTGGAGGAAAGAAGTAGATACGCATTTTGGTTGCTTGTGCATACTAAAAAGGATCATTTACTAGTCAACATTGCTCAATTGAGATGCATTTGTCACTCTTTCTTATCTTCCTTGGCTTCCTTCTTCGCTTCCTTGGCCACTTCCTTCACCTTTGCCTTGCCCTTCTTGGGCTTCATGAAGCAGAAACACGAGCAACATGGGCACTGGAACAAGAACTTCATCGCTTTCGCCTTTCCTCACACCTTCAAATGGTTCCAAAACACCTTAGCTATAAATTTTTTTTTTTTTCTTTTTTGAAGTTCAACTTTCCTCTCTCTTTTTATCTTCTTTCTTATCTAATAATGTATGTTGTACATTTTCTTACCTTTATTAATTCCTCGGATTCCATTTCAGTCTCTATCAATACTATCAATACCATGTTCAACTTGGGTAGCCCCACCACCCGTCCCTCACACCCTAAAGCTGGCATTATTACGAAGCAAAAGAGGGGCTCCTTTTGATTTCTTCTGTCTCACACAAGCTGTCAAGCAATAGAGAAGGAAGACTTCACGCTATATGTCTTTTCCATTTTCTATCTCTACACTACCAAGGGATTAAGGATTTGCATTTTTGTTTTTAGTATAAGAACATTTACATTTAAAACTTTTAGTTTATGGGTGTGTAATACTAAAACATATCTTCGAGAGACCATAATATTTAGCCATCCAATGTGGAAGTAACACTTGGTAGCTACATCAATTAGATGATTATATTAATAATGCTATGATTGAAATAATTAACAAGTTGGGGGTAATTCTTTTGTTTTTAAATTCATTATCTATTGTCGTTTCTCGGAAAAAGGTAGAACCTCAATAGAGTGCTAGCCGGCCTCGCTTTTGTATTTTGGTTAGACTACCATGTGATATCAATCTACCAGATTCATTATGGTGACACCATTTTCAATTCACTTTGCGGAAGAGTCACGTTTGGTTGTGACTTGTGATTTTGAATTTTGAGGTGTATATTGTTAAACACAATGTATTATTATATTAGACAAAACTTAAGTACAGTACCTTAGCTATCATTCTTTATATTCATTTATCAAGATTTAGCTATGTGGCTATTTAACTTAAAAATACACTTCTATCTCATGAGAAAAAATCTACGTGACAAAATCTTAAAAGATGAACCTAAGGAACAGTACATAAGTTTTGTCATACTATATTATACCGTGTAATATCATAAGAACTGCTTTTATATAGAAGAAGTGTTGTACAGACAATATGAGTGCGGTAAGTACAATGAACCTGAAGTTCGTTGGGCTTGTATTCTAAAATATAACAAAGGAAAAACCAAGTTAGTGACTTCTACAAGGTCGCTAACTTTGTTATAAGATTTATGCATTATTATATTATACTACATAATATTGTCGGGATTGCTTTTAAATAAGAGTGTTGTACAAGCAATAATAGTTCAGTACAAGTAAAGTATAGTAGACCTAAATTCCGTTAGGCTTGTATTCTAAAATATACGAAGAGGGATTTTAGAAATACACACAATTTATATACCGTTTTTAAGATTATATATCTTAAATCTCTCAATCAAACTCAACTATAATAGTATATTAATAACAAATAATTGTTAGAATATAAGCTTAACACGCTTAGGCCCAATGCACTAATGTACTAGGTTTTCTTGAAGTTCACTCATATTTATTGTACAACACACATATCCTATCTATATAAATAAACTGTCACTTGTATATTTTCTACACATTTTTATACATTCAAACTTTATCACTAAGTTTTGCCCTTTAGATAAATCTACATTGTGCACTTAATTCCTTAAGTAAATCATATTGTACAAACGTGATGTTGACAACTAAATCCCTATTCTCATACCTAAAGCAACGTTATCAATATTGAGATATTGCCTAATTTAAAAAAGTAATGGTTTAGACCCCAAATTTTAAATTATGACTAAGTCAATTAAGGTTAATCTATCAATTAAAGCCAAGTGTACGTGATTAAGCAATGCAACTAAGCATGAATACCATCGATTGCATAGATAAGCATATAAGCAAATTAAATAAGCTATAAAGAAGTGAAGAGAAGCAAACCACATGAAAACCTGGGCGTGTTTTCAAAGAGGAAAACTAAAGTAAAAATCTCTCTGCGACACTACCGTTGAAATGATTTACTAGTTTGATAAGCAAATCACACAAAACCCTCCAAGCCTAATGCTATCTATATACTCAAGCCCTCAAAACTCTTGCTCACAACCGATTACGCCGATTCCATTCTTCAATCTAGCTATTGGCTCCCATAACCTAGTCCGGTTGCACATTCAAGTCTCCAAGGCTGAAAATTGGCAAGCTCCAATGGTTCCCAACAATCCAATTCACTCACAACACTCAATAGATGGTGATAATTGTTATTAGGATAATCTCCTCCCAAGGTTTGGCTATGGTGAGAGGGAAAGTGTAGAGAATTGCTAGTGTTTGGCTCTCTCAACAATGGATACAATTCTCTCAACTCTCAGGTGGGTGCATAGAGTTAAATTTGTGGGAAATTAAAGTATTTACAGTGGGAAGGGGAAAGGTACAACAAGTGATCTGTCTAAATTTTTCTCCAGTTCAATTCTCAGTTGTGAAATTCAAGTGACCCACTCTCGCGAATTGTGTTCGAACAACTTTTCAAATGCTTGTAACGTTGCCAAAACTCCAACTCATGAGGTGCAAAGTTGCACACCAACAACACCATCTTGAACACAAGTCCAACCCAATTACAAACAATGCCTACAAATACAAAAAATTTAAGCTTGAATTACAAAGAAGTTGATAAGGAATAAAACTAACACAAATACAAGAAATTTACAACTTAACAAATAAATAAATAAAAATCCTTTTTTTATTTTTATACCAGAATATGAAAAAGAATCTGCATACCATTCACAAAAGACGAAATACAGCACTAAAGTTACTATTATCATGATTCATGAGGTTCTCACATTTCTATTCTCCCTACACTTTCCATCCACCGAATTTGTCGTCCTCTCAACAAAACAGAGCCAAGTGTCCATGGCTTTCAAATCTTCCATGAACATCACAAGGATTTGTAGATAGCTTATTGTTTAGTTTTGTGTTGATCTGTAACTGTAATCTGTTTTATGACCAGTTATTGACTTTGTTTGTTGTTTGTTCTTCTTGATTATAGTACACAGCTGGTATTCCTTTTGCAATCAGGGATTTAGACAATAACAGATGTAAACAAAGCAGGGTTTTTTTTTTTTTTTTTTTTTTTAAATAAGATTTAGTAAAAAAGAGAACCACTACTTAGGACCCAGCCCTTCCAAGTCCTCAATTGAAAGTGGTGGATGGGAAAGGAGATAGATAGAAGTGGCCCCCCAATATGATACATTATAAACAAGAGAATTCGTCTTATCTCTGAGACCCATTATGAATCCCATCGTTGGAGTCTTTGAGACAAACTAAAATGGTTGTAGGAGTACCATTTTCTATTTCTCTTTTTAAATGGTTGTAGGAGTAGCATTTCTCTAAACCAAAAGGAATCTAAAACATTATGTAATATGGACAGAGAAGCAGTGGTTAAGAGGTCCATTATTTGATATGCCACATGGCTAAGAGCCCAAATTGTCCAGGAATGAGTAGGCATACTGATACTCATCTGCAGGAATCTGTCACCCAATCAACTTGACTAAGGTAAGCCATGGACAGACACCGAGAACTTTATCATTCTCAAAATGAGAACTGCTCAAAGACGAGGTGATGGTTTACGGTAGTCATACACCCCAATACCACATTTTCTTCCAAGTCGACCTGCATCAACATATTGCACTAGAAGAGGACAGGGAGCATATTTACTGTCCCCAAGACCAGCATGAAGAACTTTCATTATTGACAAGCAGACATCCAAACCGATGAAATCTGCAAGCTGCAGAGGGCCCATTGGATGGTTTGTTCCTAGCTTCATACCAGTATCAATGTCTTCCTTTGTTGCTACACCAGTATAGAGAGTGAAAAATGCCTCGTTTATCATAGGCATTAGGATCCGGTTTACAATGAAGCCAGAATAATCCTGAGAGCATATAACTGTCTTGCCAAACCTGCAATATTCACAATCACCAGACAATTACAATTATCAACAGAACAAGACTACAATAATCTATCACCATTAATAAATATCTATTAACATTTATAAACAACCCGCTCCTCCTAGGGGAAAAATAAATATGCTTTGAATAGGAGGGGAAAAAAGAGGGTAAATAACTAGTAGGTAGAGCTGCATAAAAACATAGGAAAGAAGGGACATATGCCACAATCGAATTATTTTTATTGTCAATTCACAGAGACAATTTTTAGCTGCCATATCAGGTGAGCAGATGTATGCACATGAACATGCTCACCATGCCAGAATTTGTTGTGTGTGTGTGTGTGTGTGTGAGAGAGAGAGAGAGAGAGAGAGAGATTAAAGTTTATTTTCTGTATTACTTAGGTAGACAGGACCAGGGTCAGTTGACCCTATGGGAATTAGGGGCAGCTGGAGAAGACGGCCTGCTAGGGGAACAAAAATAATAATATTTTTTGCATTACATGAAATTTCGGTCAATCACCTCTTGACCAAGGCTTTTGTTGCATTAAATGTTTCATCTGATGTGTCTGCACCCCGCACAATCTCAACCAGTTTCATAATAGGAGGAGGATTCATGAAATGCATGCCAATCACCTGCAAAGGCAATAATATGTTGGTTTGAGCTAATCAGATTTCTCGTGTAGTAAAATAAGTATAAACGTTTAAAGAAAGAGAACACTCTGCTTGAACTTAAGCAAGTCAATTTTTATCAGATATTTAATCATAATTCAGGCCAAGGAAAGATATTCTGAGTATAACCTGGCGGGGTCTGCTAGTCACAGATGCTAGACGAGTAATGGAGATGGAACTTGTATTAGATGCCAAAATGGCCGAACTTTTTGCAATCTTATCTACTTCAAGAAATAACTTCTTTTTCACATCTTCAGATTCCACAATAGCTTCAATGATAACATCAGCTGAACAAAGCTCTTCCAAGTTTGTTGTACACTGCAATCGTCTCAAGGCACTAGTACCTGCTGCCTGCTAAGTAGAATCAAAATGTTTTTTTTATTGATGAATAGAATTGAAAAATCTTGGTAACAATTTTTTTTGGGTTCAAACCGCCATGCCGAATCACCACAAGAAGTGCTGGAACCACTTGGATATCCCTCGATCCCCACAAATTTTGTTATTAACAAGTTTTGTCAAAATTGTAATTTTTTAACAGCATAAACTTGCATGAATCTACAGCCAATCATTGGAACTTCCCCCTTTTTGTTTTATCATAGAAACGTGATTCTGTCCTTACAATCTTGTAAAATGCAAAGACAGCTGAGCCAGGAAGATGGTTTAATCCCTCTAATCCTAAAAAGAAACAAGCTAAATGGGATTTGCAATCTAAACGGGAGTAAGGTAGGGTTGGGTGCAGCATCCATATTGGTAACACATCAAGGATTTGCAAGGAAGTCACAGCCACAATGCAACCTCAAACTCAATTTGTCAGCAGAATGGTCTATTCTAAAAGTTTCAAACAGAAAATAAAACTAAGTCCCTAAATTAAATAAGATCAAATAAATCAATTAGACCCAACTGGCAGCAGGCGTCCATCATCCAACCATGTGATGGAGGCCTGCATTTGGTATCCTCAACAGAAAATACAATGAACAATTTTTCTTTTCCTTATAAATTTTCGGCTCCATGGGAAGGGTGGGAAGTAAAATGAGCAAGCTCTAAAGAATAATTCCCATGCATCCATATATTATCATATTTGGCAAATAAGCAAGCAACAAGGGCCTTGCACATCTTTTTTTTTTTATTGGGCACAGCTTGTGTCCAGTGCAGTAACATTGAGATTTGGACACATGTCCAAAACTGGACATATGTCCGAACCCCAATGTATCCAATGGCACTAATGCACTAGACACAAACTTAACCCCTTTTTTTTATAATTGACAACGGCCTGTCACATCCTCTATAGTTAAATGTGCAAGTAAGCTTACATTTATTATCTAATTCAAGACAATGGGAGAAAAAAAACTCACACTTAGTACCCGTTTGGGTACAGCTGATACAGACCCAGCGTCTGTGTTTCAGCGTCTTCCCTTTTTTTTTTTTTTTTAATTTGAGAACATGCACTGGCATTTTTTCTTTTTTTTTTTCTTTTCCAGTGGATCTCGTGCACTATTTACGGGAAATACAAACCTGTTTTTTCAACAAAATTTTCATTAAAAATGAGTCCCACAGCACTATTTACACGTTTAAAAATTATTTTGCTACCGTATTTTTAGTTTTTAGTTTTTAATTTTCAACAAAATAAACAGTATTCAAACACCTTAAGTAGTTAGTACTACAGGACCCTTAGTAGTTAGTACTACAGGACTGCCCCAAACTAATTTGGAACAAAAGGACTCAAAGTCAAGGAACATTCACTTGTACTTTTAGACCGGATGTCCTATTTAATGAATCTCTTAAAGAAGCTCATATATGGTCAGGTTCATCAACCATATAAAGGAACTAAGGTCAGGATTCTAAGTTCCACTGGCACTAAGCCAGTAAACATATGGGTGTCGATGTTCGACCCAACCCGCGAACACGACACGAACCCAACACGGATTTTTTCGGGTTAGGGTTAGGCCTTAATGGGTTTGGGTCATAAACGGGTCAACCCGAAAGCGACACGATAAGAAACAGGTCATAAACGGGTCAACCCGCGTAACCCACAATAGACACGTTTGACACGCCAATTTATTTGTGTCAACCCGAAGTGACCCACTTAACACAACCCATTTAACTCATATAACAAATAAATATTTATTTTATTTTAGATTTGTCAAATACCTTTTATATCCAACATATATTTTAAATTTAAAAAGAAAAGTAAGTAATTACAGAAATTTACAAGGGATATAATTGGAAATTTAAACTTTACAGACCTTAGAACTACCAATACCTTTTTTTTTTTGGGTATAGAACTTACACATATGAAATTGGATGAGCTTATGGAAGATGTTATGAATTTAGACATTAACAAAGAATCTATGGATGATAATTGTGGTCATAGTCAGGATTAATCTACTAATACTTAGCGTTTGACGAGTTCCAAGAATCTTATATTTTTGTTGAACTATGTTATTTTATTTTTGTGAAACTTTGTTACTTTGAATTTGGGTTGAAGTGTATGCACTTCTTTTGAAGTGTAAAGAACTTATTTCTAGATGAATGTTATATTTTTATTGAACTGTATTATTTTGAATATGGGTTGAAAACTTGAAGCGTATGCACTGCTTTTTGGGATGTAAAAATAATTATTTCTAGATGGATATTATATAATATTATGTAGGTTGAAATGGGTTGTGTTATATTCATGTCAACCCAACACGACTCGTTTATTAAGCGTGTCAAATGGGTTGGGTCAGGTCAACCTGCCTTATTAACAGATCGGGTTAGGGTTGAAGGATCATGACACGATTATTAAATGGGTCGGGTTAGGGTTGAGCCATTTAGTCGAATACCCCTACCTCGACATGACACGAACCCGACACGCTAACCCGAATTGACACCCCTAAGTAAACATTTCCAAAAAGCCCTGGTGAAATTTCAGTATCAAGTAAATGCTACTATGCTTTCTAGTAAATGTACAATCAGCAAATGACCCCAAAATTTTGAATCATTGAATGCCATATTAGTCTTATTTGAAAATCCTGAAACAACGAGGATCACTCACAGTATAAAGGAACCCATTACAAAATTATGATCGAAGGCCATGCTAAGAACTCCATTCAGCACGACCCAAATTCAGAAACGCATGAGCAGCCTAGATAAAATAGGTCTTCCATGTGGACTCAACTCATGCCCATTAATTATGTTAACCCTTAAAAAATAATAATAATAATAATTGTTCTTACTTTGGAATTTAAAGAGAGAGAGAGAGAGAGAGAGAGAGGGAGAGAACCTGAGAGAGTTGGGCTTTAGAGACTAAGCTTTGGATAGAGGAAGAGATTGATTTGGAGGCTCTGGAAAGAGCAAGAGGATCAGAGTCAATAAGCCAAACGTCGAGGCCGTGGACGGCGCCGAGCTGGGCTATTCCGGAGCCCATTTGACCGCTGCCCACCACTCCCATGCCCTTCATCTCCGCCATCTCTCAAAGCATACGTGTCCATATCGGTTTGTAATTGTATAGGATAAGAATAAATATAAAAATGTATGGGCCTAACCTTGAGCTACCCAACTAGGCCACTACCCGACACCCACTAGTGTGTCTATTATTCGTCCTACGAAAATTCTTAGATACTATTTAAGCAGACTCACTCATCTTATATTTATGGTAAATTTTAATATAAATTTAATGGATAGACTCAATTATGAATAAAAGGGGAGAAAATATTATTTTCATGATCCCAGACTACCTAAAAATTACCCATCCATATGTCTCCATATATCGATTAGAGTTTGTTTGTTTTGTACATTTTTTTTTTCTTATTCTGTTTCTTTTCTTTTTAGGTAATTTTTAGATATTATTAATAGTGTCTATTCAAGTAATGTTTGGATTGCGTGTTTGCGTGTTCAGCGTTTGCGTTTTCTTTTTTTTCTTAATCGTAATATTTGACTTTTCAGTAACACCAGTGAGAATCGTGCACTGTTCACAGACCCACAAACCTCACTTTTTAGTAATTTTTTCATTAAAAATAAATCTCACAGTACTATTTACATATTTAAAAATTGTTTTGCTACAGTATTTTCAGTTTTTAGTTTTAGCAAAATAAGCTGTATCCAAACAGACCCTCGGTGTATCTACATTTTTGTTAAAAGTAGTGTAGATAAAAATTAAAAACTTAAAAGTTAAATAAATTAAATTTATTGTATTTTTTGCATCAAGGAGTGGTACTTGAAAAATAGCAACTTTTTTTTTTTACCATAAACAAGCTAAGTGGGACTCACAGTAATGATAGAAAAAGTTAATTGAAGCTTAAAATAAGTTTTTTTCTTAGAGTACTCACATGGGACTCACAAATAATGTACGTAATAAGCTATACTCCGGCTTAAAAGTCATTCTCAAATGCACACTAAGTTGATGACATAATGGTGGATTTGAACCAAAATATCTCCAATAATAAGATTTATACCAATTTAGCTAATTGATACCCTTTGAAAAGTAGTTCAAAAACAATTTTAGGTTGCTAGAACTTTTTAATAATTTAAAACAATTTTTATTATATTTTAATAATATATTGCAATTATTTTTTAAAATAATAAAAATGGCCCAATGTGCCTAAACATAAGTAGTATTGTACAAGTTGTAAGCATTAAATCACTACGACTCATTTTATGCATATTAAAACTATTAACATGTTATACTTTAACTAAAACTCTTTGATTCTTAAGAAAAAACTAAAACTAAAACTCTATTGTCAATATTTAAAATAAATAAATAAATATTGTTCCAATTAAAAAAAAAACTGAGAGTTTAGAAGTATTTAAAAGTATTTTTACTATTTATTTTAAATTTTATTTTATCTATTTTAATCTTTAGTATTTCATAATACCTTAGATTACACCTTGTGTATTCCTCATGTAACTCCGACTAATTTTTTCTCTTTTTTTTACTACCTTTTTTTTTTTTTTTTTTTTGAGAAGATACTACCTATGTTATGATTTGATTGTAATTATTATACTGAAATATTTACGTTAATTACATATAAATATATAATTCCTAATTAAGCTCACACAAGTATAAAACAAATTATCATTACAAAGTATGAGTCTAATTATGTTTATTTTAAAACTTTCCATGTACATATATATTGGTGACTAAGGAAATACATGAACTATGAAGTAACAAGAATAAGATTGAGACTAGTGTCCTCTAAATTATTAAAAACATAGTACAACAAATAAAAGTAAGGTAGTTTCAAACAAAACAAAATCCTCGGTCTGTGTTATCTCCCTAGATCAGCCAAGGTAGCCATACCCCTGTTTGCTTTCCTGAATAGTGAATAAATGCTTGACCTGTGCGTGAGTGGATCATTCACAATAGAAATTTGTAATTATCCACAAGGGACTGAGTGGAATGCACTTTGGATAGAGTAGAGACAGCAAAACCATAACAAGTGCATCCAACTCAATAAGGATATGTGAAAAACATCAAAAAGGACAAAGGAGGATATGCAAGTACCCGAAATGCCCAATTTGTTCAAGAATGATCTTTAGTGTTGTTGAGGTCCAAAATATTACAAGTGTTCAAATCTAAAACTAAAGGGGCCATAAACAAGATTTTCAGACCCGGACCGTTCATTGAACCATAAAAGGGAGAGGTTCAAGGTTTTTAAAGTCGAACTGAGGTTGAACCAGGGTCGAACCGTGATAACGTCATAATTAATTTAATAAGGTCGAACTGAGGTTGAATCGAGGTCGAACTATGATGACGTTATAATTAATTTAATAATTATTTAAATATAAATAAATATATTAAATTAGTATAAATAGAAAAATTAAATTAAATGACCCAATTAAATATATAAATCTATCTTTCAAATATATTTTTTTATATCATAACTTTCATAGGACAAATAAGAAATATTATATCCTAAGCATACGATGTTTCTCAAAAAGAAAAATATCCTAAGCATACATAGATATAATATTTCTTTTTTTCATTTATATGTTGATTAGATAAACTCGTGATAGTAATATTGTAATAATATAGGAATTAGAAGGGCACTTAGTAATTTTAAATTAAAATAATTATTTAATAATTATTATATACTTAATTGTATCCGTTAACTCACTATTTTTCCTCTACCATTCAAACTTTGCTACATTATAATTGTGACAAAAAAGTTGTGAAATATTTTATAACACTATATTTTTTCATTTTAAAAAAAAAAAATTGTAAACATTAACAAAGTACTTATAATATTTTATTTGTTACTTATCAATCCATCAATAGTCACATCACAGGCTCAAAGCTGCAAATCTAATGGCTAAAACATTTTGCCAATTTCAAAAATCAAAAGTGTTCTTGTTTCCAATGCCAAGTCATGTGTAGGGGGGGCTCTGGATTCTTCCAAGTCAAGTCACGTGAACCAATGCCATTGGAAACATAAAAAAGAAAAAAAGAATTCAAAACAAACCCAAATAGAGAGAAGGTGAGAAACCACAGCAGTCTCCACGGAAAAGAGAAAGAGAAGAATGAGAAAAAGAAGAAAGAAGAAGAAATAGAAGCAGAAGATGAAGATGAAGGCTGTGACTAGCGATCTATGCTGGGTTGTTAACTTACTGTTTCAACTTTGCACAGCCCTTACTTTGTCATCTTCTTCTTTTCTTCTTAGTTTTTTTTTTTCCCCCCTCACAAATCTTTTGGTTCCAGATCTGAAAAAAGTCCAATGCATGCCGGCCAAGTGGTATGATCACGGTTCTAGAATTTAAAGATTGTTTTTCTGTGTTTTTATTTTATTTTATTTTTTAAGGTTCAGATTCAAAGGGAAGTACGGAATCATGAGAAGTGGTCTGATCACGGTTCTGAGAACTATGAGATCCGACCGCAGTTCGCACGGGTCTCTGCTTTTATCCCATAAAGCAGTTCTTTAGGCTAAAAGAACTGCAAAAATGAACGGTTCAGGTTTTTCCAGTCGGATCGTACGGTTCGATTCGGGTTTCAAAACCTTGGCCCTAGAAGATAGACAAGGTCCAATCCGCCAACTAAGGCTTACTTAAAATGAGCAAGAGAAAGCCCAAACTCATGAATGGGCAAGCTTTGGGACCTTAGAAAAAGGAAAAAAAGGAAGCTCAGCCCAGCCTTTGTGAGGAGAGTTCATTGGAGAGCCCAGAAAGGGAATACCTTAGGACTGCTAGAACCAGGGAGATCGTCGAGAAATGCAGGAAAGGATCAGCTGGGATTTTGACAGCTCAAGGGAGCATGCTTATGGACACAAGGAACGAAGATAGGCATGTCCCATCAGCCGCCTATAACTTAGAAAAAAAAAAAAAAAACTAATGACTTAGGAATCAGCACTTGATAAAAAGAAGCCTGGTACCTCGAGGAACGCAGGAAGGTGAATCATGAAGGAAGGTGATTGAGGATCTTTCAGCTTGACAGGAAGGAATCTACCCATTTAAAGAAAATAACAAAAGGTGAAGTAGCCAAAAGGTGGGGTTTGAAAAGGTCCATCTAGAAGTTTTGGGAAGAGAAAATTGAAAGTCAGCTCTTAGGACCCCCCCAAAAGAGGAAGGTCAGCTGGGAACTTTTTGGGGGGAAACCTCAAAAGAAGAATGTAGTGAGAAAATAAGGAAGAGAGCAACCACCAATGTTGCTAACACAACATTGGTTCTGGTACCCAAGGCAGCAAATGGAGGGAATCAATGGTACACCAAAAACTCTAGGAATGTACTATAAAAGGAGATCAAGCCATTAGCAAAATTCATTCAACAATAAGGAATCAAAATATTAAGACCCTCTGGAAAACTCCTTTAAATCTCAAAAAATAGAAAAAAGGGAAAAATACTGTGAAGGATCTTGAGACAGGCACAAGAGAATACATTTGGATTCAAGGGAATTCAAACCTCACAAGTCTTGGAAGCCTATAGAGAGCTATCTATCTAAGTCTGTGACTTTTGAACTTATTTGAACCTTGTGACACATCCTAGTGGAAAGAAGGGTCTAATGTACTAAAACTCAATATAATGAAATATCACTCTATTTTTTGAGGATCCCTGACGTCTTTACTTGCTTTTTCTTTATTTCTTTACTGTTCCTCAGCCATTTACTTTACAATACACATATATTTGTATGTATGAATATGTATGTGTTGTAAGATCCATGTTTTGTGCATAACTTGGTTCGTAATCAGCCCAATATAACTGCGGTGAACCAAACTCAATCCATCAAACAACAATTATAAAACTCTTTGGGGGCCCAGGATCCTTGATTCCACTTAGGCCCGGGTATTGTCCAAAATTAGAACCCACAAGTGTTTAAAATCTCAAAGCTAACTTGAAATAGATTTCATGTTTAAGCCATTAGTTGGGCAAAGAGGGTATTGATTCAAACCTCTAGAAGCAAGAATTTTCTTCACTAAAATGCTATCATGAAGACAAAGCTAGATAAAATATTTCAGTTTAGGAAGAAGAGCTCAGATTTTCCAAACTCATTTTCCTCCATCGAAACAAGTAGACAACTCACTGGAACTATAAGGTAGCTGATAAGCCAACTTGAAGCAAAAGTCTCCATTAGGGGAATCAAACCAAACTCTCAAATCAAGAATATAATGCAACTTTTTATGGGAATCACTTTCAAAACTTAAAAAAGATTATGATTTATGAGGAACATGAAAGAATAGCTGACTAACATCCACATACCCATTGCCTAGAAGGAAGTCTTTACCGATCCTACTATAAAGCACGCCCAAAAATTAGCACCATTCCTAATCACCCAATACGAATTTTTTACAAAAAAGAGGCGACCTTTTTTAAACCTATCCATACTCTTACGAATACGATCCCCTGAACTTAGTACCCAGTCTAGATTCCTCAAGTGTTCCTAACCTCATTAGACCAAAGACAATTTCACTACTTAATAATCTCTAGACCAATTTGGCTGTTGAAATCATGTTCATCACTTTAATAGATTTAAGGCCTAACCCTTACTTACAAATTTATATTCTATAATCTATAATCTATATATATATATATATATATAACCAAAGCATTTGAAACTCCCACATATACAATGGGGGTTTTTCAATTGCCTGGGAAATTATGTGATGAGTTGGATGCTATGTGTGCTAGATTTTGGTGGGGACAAGTTGGGGAGGAAAGAAAAATACACTGGAAAAGTTAGGGTTTTTTAACGCTACCAAAGAAAGAGGGTGGAATGGGTTTCAGAGACTTAAGATCATTTAATCTAGCCATGTTAGCTAAACAAGGGTGGAGATTGTTACAGGATAATAACTCTCTGTTATACCGCTGTTTTAAAGCCAAATATTTTCCACGGTGTGATTTTCTTGAAGCAACTGATTGCCAAAATAGTTCTTATGTTTGGAAAAGTTTGCTAGCGGCTCAACCAATTTTGAGGAAAGGGTGCTTTTGGAGAGTTGGTAATGGGGCTTCAATTCAAGTTCTTAAGGATTGTTGGCTGCCAAACCATCCAACAAAAAAAATACTTTTTCAGCCGGCGGAGGAGATTTGGGAATGGAGAGTCTCTGATTTAGTTGATTGGCAGCACCATCAGTGGGATAAACAAAGAATTATGGCCCTGTTTCACCCTTTTGATGCACATGCGATACTTCATGTTCCTTTGAGTAGGCGGGTTGTGCAAGATGTGTTGGTATGGTCATTTGCAAAGAAGGGCAGATATACAGTCCGGTCAGGGTATTTTGTGGCAAAGCAAATAAGGAAGGATGAGTTAAATGATGGGGAGTCGTCTGGGCATAGAGCTTTTGGGTCTCTTTGGTCACGGATTTGGAAAGCTTCTATTCCAAACAAGGTCAAAAATTTTTCATGGAGGGTTTGTCTTAATATTTTACCTACACAGGATAATCTCATTAGAAGAAGAGTGATGGAGAGTGCAAGGTGCTGTTACTGTCAGAAAAAGACCGAATCAGTCCTACATGTTCTTTGGAGTTGTGGGGCGGCACAAGATGTTTGGGCTGGGAGTTTAGGTAGACTTCAAAAATCTTGTACTGAACAGATTGATTTTTTACAACTGGTCACAGGTTTTATGGAGAAGCTTTCATCGGAAGAATGGAACCTTTTCTGGATTATTTGTTGGCAGATATGGCTTCAGAGGAACACGGTCATGCATGGTGGTGTATTCCAGCATCCTTCACGATCAGCCCAGCGTGCAGTGGATTATTTGAGGGAGTTTACGGAAGCACAAGATTACTTGAGAGTGCCAGATTCGATTAATGTTCCAGCACAGCATACATGGCAGCCTCCAACGGGGTTGTTATTCAAGCTGAATTTCGACGGTGCGTGCTTTGATGATGGTGCTGAATAAGGTTATGGGGCTGTGATCAGAAACGAAAAGGGTGAAGTCATGGCTGCTCTAGCTGTGAAGGGAGGTGCTGTGCGTGACAGTGAGGAGGTGGAAGTGATGGCTTGTCGTAAAGCAATTGAGTTTGCTATTGATGCAGGTTTCACAGAGATAATTCTGGAGGGTGATAATGCCATGGTGATGAAGACGATTTCGCAGGCCCAACCTGATCTGTCACGACTTGGTTTAATTTATGAAGACATTTGGTGTTTGGCCGTGGGTTTTAGGTCCATTTCTTTTAATTGTGTTAGGCGAAGTGCAAATAGTGTTGCTCATGCTTTGGCTAGATTTGCTAGATCTATTGATAATGAAATTATTTGGTTGGAGGAGGATCCTCCCCCTGTGGTGGATGCATTGTATTTGGATTCTAGTTTGCTAAATTAATGAAATTGATTGGTTCCGGCTTCAAAAAAAAAAAAAAAAACTCCCACAATTTTCCACGTCATCATTATTTGAAAAAAAAATTAAAAAACTATTTCTATTTCCCAATTCACGTCATCATTGTTTTTAAATCATTAGCATTATTAAAAAAAAAAAATCAGCTAAAAAAAACTATTTCTATTTTGCATGGAAAAATCAAACCCGATACCCAAAATTTTTGATCTCCTTCCCCAAAACCCAACTCTAAACGCCATTCTTCTTTGTTCTCTATTTCTCTCCCTCATCTCTCTTCTCTACCCTTTCAGCATCGTCTGATTTGTTTTTCAATCAAACCCGATAAAACCCTAAACCTCTTCAAGAACTGACCACCACCGACTCTCATCGTTACAGCTTGCACACCCAGGCCAAGCCACAATATGTGTAAAGACATTCTCCCTAATTCAATACCCAAAAGTGAGTGTTGCCCCAAAATCTCCCAGTTCAATTTCTCAAGAACTTCTTGGTAAGGTCGCCTTGAATCCTCAATCTTCCTTATCTTCTTCCTTTTTTGTTGCTGTTGTCCTAATTTATTTGCTTATAATTAATTTGTGGGTTTTATTTCCGTAGTTTCTTCTTGAATTAGGATGAAATCAAGATGACTTTGAGGCTGAAGGATTGATTTGGGGTTTTTATTAGTTTTGGGATTTTGTGTTCCTAATTAAGGTTTGGTACAATTATAGATTTCAATTGCTAATATGTTTCCTCTTTGTTCTTTTTTGTTTTTCCTAGGGGAACACTATAGAAGATCAAATTCTACCTAGGCTTTGTCTCTTGGCGTTTTGAGGAATGGTTAGTGATGTTTTTAATTTAATTTAGGATTTCCTCCCTAACTTTTTCTCTTTATTTATTTGTTAGTAGGAGTGAAATTGTGGTTTTTGGGTCCAATTTAGCACTTTGGTTCACTAATTTGTGTTTTTTTAATTCAAAGCTTCTGTATAAGGTTTTAAATATATTTGGGTTCTATTTGTTGTTATCCATATAATTGTAGACAAGCTATGAGTCTTCCATGTTTGAAAGACCTAATCTTCATCAAAATATATGAATGCTAACAAAAATATTTTTAATTTTGCATTTCATAGAATTTAGTTTTCTGTATTTTGGTTGGTTGGTTTTGATTTAATTTATTGGGTATCAAACCTGTGAAGAATTCTGGAGAGCAAGCTTGATCAGCTTTGTGGAGGCTTTGTGTTCTAAACCTGCTTGTATGTTAGTTCTCAGTGCACCAATGAGCTCTAACAAATCACACATCATCTCCTTGTAAGAGCAAAGTGGATGGTGAGGTCTTGGGTTCAAGATCCAGCCAATGTATGTGTAACTTATAAAAAAATGTAGGTTAGCTCAGTCTTTAGGCTTATCATAGCAATTTTTGTTGTAATTTTGTACAATATCAGTTCTGGTCCATTTCAATTCTTTTATACATTGTATAGTTTCTTCTTATAGTGTTATAATATTTTCAATGATATGATTGTGATTTAAAATGGTATGGAGAGCTGCAAAGATATGTTTGATCCAAATTCCACTTCCCCTATGCTAATTGTTACTCCCTGTAAGATGCATTTAGATTTATTTATGTTGCCACTTCCCCTATTGTTATATCACTAAATTATCCTCTAGACTTATTATATTTATAAATGCTCTTAACTGATTTCTGCCTTTAAAAGAGACCCGAATAATGGTAAATGGCCTACTTTGCAAATCAAATTCTTTTCGAAGCTACTAGTTGAATTCCACGTTGATGATAGAATATTGAAGGGTTGATTTGGAACCATTTTAATGTTTGAATAGTAGATCTGCTAGGCAATACTACCAAAAGAGCATAATCAGCCCAACTTAGAGTTATCTAATCTAGAAGAAACTTGAAAGTCTCAAATTTTGGAAGCCTTGAACTATTTAGAATTGGATTTCAAAAGGATCTTGCTGTTAGTCATTTGCTGTTATTTTAATGACTTAATTTAAAAAAGATTGCATTAAATGACTTCATTTTTTGGTTATTTTGGTGTTTTAGAAGGTGTAGAAGTGGTGGAAAAAGTTCTTTTTACATAATGTATATTTTTTACTTTGAAATCTTTGTGAACATGTACTCTCTTTTTTTGCCTCCTATCCATGGCTGTGGCATGTTCTTTTTGATTTTAGGGTAATGCTATAGATTTCTTAGAGTAATGTGCAGGATGGAGGTTGTCTAACCTTGGCTTTTGAGTAAAATTTGATTGCCAAAATTGCACGATATTTGTCACAAATAAAAAGATATATGTGCAAGTAACAATGGCAAAATTGCTGATTGATGTGCAATCATTATAATGTTGATTTTTGGTTAAAAGGTTGATATCAACCTAATTTTTAGCATCTTTCACAATTTTAAGTGAATACATGTAAATTTGGTCAAATGTTAATTTTTATGCCTCACAGGGCTTTGAGGAGTACATAAATTTTATTTTGGAAGATGTTGGAAAAGTCAACATCAAGAGGGAGAGCAAAAAACTTTAGATGGGTTCATTTTCTCATTTTACTTTACTTTTAATCTCCAAAATGTGCATACTATAATTTTGTACATCTATTTTGTTATTTGTCGATTACATATCAAAAAATGTACAGGGTAGATTTCTTCTTAAGAGATGCAACACAACAGCCACCCTCTCTCTCTCTCTCTCTCTCTCTCTCTCTCTCTCTCAATAGTGGAAATAATGATTTTAGAAATTGTGTAAATTGGCATTATGTTGCCTTTTCAATCCCATTGAGGTCTAGCATCTTTGTTTACTGGCAATGTTAGAATTTAGATACATCTTGGACATCAAGAACGATTATGTAATTTATGAAAAATACTGGATTGAATGAGTATGGAATTAACTATATTTGTGTAATTAATTGTATTGGAGTGTATTTATATCAGTTATGTATTTTCTAAATACGATCTCAAGCTTTTGGTTATCATGATATCTCATTGTATGTGATAGATTTTATTACTTTGTAAGTGATAGATTTTATTGGTTTGGTATATAATTTATACCATGATATTGATTTTTTTTTCATATTAGGGAAGTTATTAATAGCTTTCCCGTGTATTGCACAGGTTAGCGACTAGTATATATTAAACAGAAAATGTTTTAGAGCTCTCACAATTTTACACTCTTTTTTTTAACATATAAGTTTTAATTAAATATAGATTGTTTTTTTTAAAACCAATTAAATTTATATTCTATTCTATATTTATTGTTTAAATAATCCATTAGAAGAGTAATTCTTAAATACTCTAGGAGCAAGGTGAATAATGTTTCCTCCTTTTACATTCATAGTATGATCTATTCATTAAATTCATGGTAGGGTCCGCGAATGTAAGAAGAGGGAGCAACACTCCATTATACTCTGGGCAGTGTTATTAAACCCAGCTCGGCCCAGTCGGTTAGACCGATGACCCGACGCATTGACCGGGCCGGTGATCAATTGGATCGGAAAAGTATGTGACTCGGTCAAAACTGGTGCAACCCAGTGGATTTTAAGCAACTCGTGTGACCCAGTTGGGTTTTATTAACCAGACCGAGTTTGTGAATTGTGCAAAATTACATTAATAGATCCATTTTATTGACTTTTTAATTATTTAAATGTATGATATAATTTCTCCTCTTTATCCTAAATTATGTCCAAATAAAAGTCCTAATGGATCTAAAGGAAGGTATGGTTTGGATATTGACATGACTAATCAATGTTTGTGATGTAATATTCTAAAAATTTGACATCCTTCATGAGACTATATATGTTCTTTATTTTGCTTCATTGTTATTCATCTTACTTATATGTGAGATATTTGTCTCTATTTTAGATAATTCCACTCATGTATGTTTTAGAGTATTATACCATTTTCAGTTTGTTGAGGGCTAACACTGGTGAGATTTAAGTTAAAACATAATTTTAGATAGAAATTCAAGCCATATTTTATCTTAAGACTGAGGATGTATTTGTGTTGGCTAAACTATTCACACAATTGGTATTGATAGTATGTGGAATATATTTGGTAGTTGTTAGTGTTTGGACATTTGATTAATTATTTCTACTAAAGTAATAAAATTTTGTTGTTTTGTGTCTTTGTTTCGAGTCACTTAATTTGCTAGGGACTAGCAATAAGCTGGTAGGAGAGTGTGATAATAGCTTAATTTTGCATACTTATATCTTTATAGAAAGCATTATCATATTTGTATTTGTGTTAATTCATACATTTTATAGCAGGTTTTGGAATAATATTGAATAATTAATTTTGTGCTTAAATGAATTTTAATGCATAAGTATTGCTTTTGCAGAAGAATGAAATTAAATTTCGTAGAAAAGGTGTAAGCGGATTTGTGCAAAGAACAAGATTGATGGACTTTATTTTACAATTGTCATAATGAAGTTAAAAAAGATCAACCTAATTAAATTTGAGTCTAATTGGAGGAAGGAATCGAAGAAAATTTGCACCAAATCCAAGTTCGATTCAGATCAGGATTCCAGCCTACGCACATTTAGTCTTTTAAACATAACTTTTGGCTCAAATATCCAATTGCGATGATTCAAGTTGGGCTAGAAAGATATCTTAAACAAGGGTAATTCTACCGTACCCCCAAAAAAAAAGGGAGGGTACGGTACCCATTAGTAGGTAACCTACTATACTAGGTTACTTTTTTCTCACATTTAATGGTTCTATTCTCACATTGTGCTGTTCCAACATCACATGTGACAGTTCTTTTGTCACATTCAGTGATTCCCTTACCTTTTTGTCACATTTGACGATTTCATCCTCACATTGTGCAAGTTCAACATCACATGTGACAGTTCTTTTGTCACATTCGGTGGTTCCCTTACTTTCTTCTCACATTTGACGGTTTCATCCTCACATTGTGCAGTTCCAACATCACATGTGCAGTTCCAACATCACATGTGACAATTCTTTTGTCACATTCAGTGGTTTTCTTACTTTCTTCTCACATTTGACGGTTTCATCCTCACATTATGTAGTTCCAACATCACATGTGACAGTTCTTTTGTCACATTCGATGGTTCCCTTACTTTCTTCTCACATTTGACGGTTTCATCCTCACATTGTGTAGTTCCAACATCACATGTGACAATTCTTTTGTCACATTTAGTGGTTCTCTTACTTTCTTCTCACATTTGACGATTCCATCCTCACATTGTGTAGTTCCAACATCACATGTGACAGTTCTTTTGTCATATTCGGTGGTTCCCTTACTTTCTTCTCACATTTGACGGTTTCATCCTCACATTGTGTAGTTCCAACATTACATGTGACAGTTCTTTTGTCACATTTAGTGGTTCTCTTACCTTCTTCTCATATTTGACAGTTCCATCCTCACATTAGGCAGTTCCAACATCACATGTGATAGTTCTTTTGTCACATTTGGTGATTCCCTTTTTTTTTTTTCTCACATTTAATGGTTCTATTATCACATTCAGTAGTACCAACATCACATTTGATAGTACTTTTGTCATATTTGGTAGTTCCTTTATTTTTTTTCCTCACATTTAACGGTTTCATCCTTACATTGTATAGTACCAACATCACATATGATTATACTTTTGTTACATTCGGTGATTCCTTTAATTGTAATTTCCCAGACCCTCATGGTAAAAGAAGAACCAAAAAATAAATGGTCCCTGAACTTAATACCAAAGCTGCAGAAAACACAAACCATCCACTGGAACTTGGAAGACCCCGTTGCAAGATTCTAGCTTTGGTTGAAAGCTTACTAAGAATAACTATCCAACCAACAAATGAATGTTTGGGAACGGCCAAGTTAAACCACAGTAAATGCCACCATTCCATATTATTACCTCTGCTCCTAATTTCATTTCAAATACCAGCACAATCAAATTTATAAGAACCAACCCATGAGGCTCTGTCTTGCTCGTGAGTTTAACTAACAAATGCTTACTTTGGATATTCACTAAGTGGCCTAATCTGGCAAAGCAATAAAACAACACAAACCCACATATACGTGCTACTTCAAAAAAAACAAACAGACATAAACACTAGAAACCCACATACCCTTATATGAAAATTTACAATAATAATAATAAATAAATAAATAAAACATAAAAAATGAATATTGATACTGTTAATCAACTCATATAACCAATCATGGAGAAGATTAAAGATTCCTTCCCCCCCCCCCCCCCCCCACCCCGCCCCACCCCCCACCCACCCCATACCCAATACCCATAGAAAAATCGACATTAATCTTTTGAAATAATTGCATATATCTACCTTTTCAAATGGGTAGCCTTGAAAAACCAACAAAGAAAAAGGGATATAAAACAATGGCAATGCAACTAGGTTTCATCGTTGGATCCTTACCTTTAACAATATCATAGAGATTATGATCATCTCAAGAAACCTTCACTGGATAGTAAGTCGAACAGGTGCTAAAGGGGAATGACAGAAAGAATGCAAGAAGAAGCAATCTGGTCTTTTGAGAAGAACTAAAGAAGCAATCGACAAGAAACTCAGAGAAGGATAGAGAGCGGCGTGAAAGGAACAACCTGAATTTTATTTTAGGTTTATATATTTGACCTACTCTACCAGTTACCTGTAACCCGTTAAAATAAAATGAATCGTCAGGATTATAACTTCACCAATTTTAAGGTCATTAGAACTCCGAATTCTTAATTTAAATAAGCCAAAAACATCAATTAAATGAAGCTTAAAAATTTAGGATTTTCTCCAAATGAGAATCCAACTTGTAATAAGATTTCCTAGCTTATTCAAAGCTTTTTAGGGCAAAATTGAAGAAAATTATATATGTTTTCTTAAAGTTTATTTACATTTTTTAGAGTTTTATTTGGTGTAATAGCTTGCTAGAAGCCTTGTTAAGGTTAGGGGTGAAACTCAACCATTTATTGATATGTTTTTAACAACAATTTTATGGTTTTAATGCTTATGTTCTTGTGTTTTTTATTTCTTTACTTATCTAGAAAAATGTTTAGTTTTGTATAATCGTTTAATTTAATGTAGACTCTAAGAAAATTAGAAAATTAATTCTTGAGTTCTTATTGCTAAATCATCCAACTAAGATCATCATTTGTATAAATGTTATTTGAGTTATAAAAATAAATTATTAAGACTACCAATAGATGTGTTGTATATGTATCTCTAAATCTTAGTGCCTTAATATACTGTTGTTGTTCCCTTAATTTACATTTTCTTTTCCAAAGCATTGAAGTTTCTCTTTAATTAAATTTTATAGCATTTTTATTATTATTATTCTTTTGTGGTTTGCTAATCAATTCATTTTCTTGTAGATTTGACCTCGGACTCAACAAGATATTATTTTGGGACACTCCTGCACTTGGGAGCATTAAGTCGAAGGCAAATTGGTTCGTATGGCACTCCCTATGAGTACTTATTTGGAAAACGCCTCATACATATTTATATATTAAAAAAAAATGGACGATGATTATATTCTTCTTTTATGTTTCCTTGCTCTCTGCCCCTCTTCCGTCTACAACTCCATTAGCATCTTAGAAAATTCAACGTGGATGGTTGATCTACTCTCAGTACAGGAGAGTCTTGCAATCAAAAATTAGAGGAGCCAAAGATGGTGCCACAACAACAAAAGCTGTTAGCCAATTTATAGCCAGAGCAAAATCAATATCTAGGTTTATAGATTTAAATCCTAGTTTCCATTATCCAATTGTAATTTGTATTGACGTAGCTTTGGACTCATCCTTATAGGTTCTCACTCTTAGGCCATGGAGGTTTGATTGAGAGAGGGATGTTCTAGATGGGGTTTAATTTAGATTACACCCTGAGTTTAATTTTTTTGTTGTGTTTACTGTGTTTAATTTACTCAAATTTGGTTATGGGGTATTTTTCATACTGTATTTATTTTGGGGTATTTTATACTTTGCACAAAATAATATTTTATAACTATGTATAATCGAGAAAGTAACAGAGTAGGGGTATTTAACTATTTGCTCATTTCTTTCTCCAAAAAAAAAAACTTTAGCTCGTTTCCAAAATATAGAGGGAAAATTGCTTGGTTTCAAAGTTTTTTTTTGGGGGGGGGGGGGGGGGGGGGGGGGGGGAGGGGGTGGATTGTGAACTATCCCAAACTTAGAGGGAAAGTGTTTTTCTCCTTTTTCTTTTTCTTATTGTTGGAAAAATTTGAGATTTACAGATGTTCAGAGTTATCTTACTTTAACCTATTATGTGGGGACTATCAATATATAGTTTTAGTGATATTAGTTTTTCAATGAGTCATATGACTTGTTTAAATATTACACAAATATCTTTTCTAAAAAAAAAAAAAATCTAGATAACCTTATAAATGGCCTCTAAATGAGTTGGAAAATATAATTTTAAACATGTTTGCAGTCAAACTTTATTCATTTTCTTTTGAGTTTTTTCAATTTTTTAGAGTCCGTTACGGGTAGAGTAAAAGGAAAAGTATAGCAATAAAAAGGCTCAATCCATTTTTTTCAAACTATTAAAAATGTTAAGATGTGCCACTTGAACTACAAGACTTTTGATTGCTCACAACTAGTATGTTATATGATGTGGTTTTACAATAATTATCAAAAAGAAATACTAGCCTATTCATAGTTAGTAAAATACGCTATGAGTTTGATACAGTAAGTATACAGACAGGTATTATTTGACTTTTTTTTTTCAAAAGTAAGTTTCAAAATTTTGGCACAAAAATACAGAAACGGTAAAAAAAAAGGTATGTGTATAATACAAGTATAATACATTTATTTTTTTTAAAACACAAAAATATATACTATATACTGTAGGGCCCTATCGCATTAACCACGCTGGCCCACCTTATACGGCCCAAGGCCCACGCCAAAGATAATACAAAGGCTGAGGATAATAGGGAAGAGCCCAGGTCACCCAAGGGCCTTGCCGAGGATGACTACATCCTCGGCGCACCGACTTTGACGAAGGGAAAATATCCTTCATCCATTAAAATAAACACCACCAACATTCTGACTGTCTTAATGGTGAGGTGACCCACAAGCCCTAATGCTTCAGTCACTTCAACTGTTAGAAAGTCTGCAAAGGCGGCTTGGAACTAACATAAAGCCTGCAATCGCAGATGATGGGACAGACCCCTGTACACAGAGTTTAGATAGTTGACAAATGGAAGGCTGAGATTAACTAAAGAAAACACTATATAACCAAGAGATTTCTCAACATAAAGGGGGGATGAACTATAAGAAAAATAGATTCTCGGAGGAAGCCGAGGATGAATATACTTCACAAATACTTAACCAAAATTAGAAAGATCTTCACAGATACTTATCCAAAATCATTAAAAAGATCCTTACCAATACCTAACCAGAGTCATGGTCCTTACCCTTGTAGAAAACACTCAGCAAAGTCGTTTTGTTATCATGTTAATTTCATTTCATCCGTTGTTTGTATTGTTAATGCCTAGCCCGTATACCCACATCTCTACAAGTTTTATTGTTAAGGGTCCATTACAAATTATGCCCCTACAATTGGCGCCCACCATGGGGTGGACTTGCGTAATAGCGGTGCGACGGCTGGTGTTAAAAAAAAAATAAAAATCAATCAAGAGCAAATACAGATCTATACAGTTTTCAGCAACAGTATTCATCCAGAAGTCTACAACAACAAGAAATAAGAGTATACAAAAAAGAAAAAAAACAATATGCAAAGCAGGTCTACTTCTTTATTAATATACAAAAAATTTATTACATCTCTTACAAGTGATGCCCAGGGGGCTTGTTCTAAAGCTAGCTACAAAGGCAGACGCTTGACAAAGCTGGCAGAGGAACAAAGGGTAGAAAGCAAAGCTGGCAGAGGAACAAATGGTAGAAAGCAAAGCTGGCAGAAGAACAAAAGATCGAAAAGAAGTGAAAGAAGAGATGAAGAACAAAAGATAGAAAAGAAGTGAAGGACGAGAGGAGGAAAGAAGAGAAAGAAGGCTGAATGAGAAGCAAGAGAAGAGGAAAAGAAAAGAGGAAGGCTCATTGAGGAGCAAAAGAAAAAAGGAAAAAAGAGAAAAGAGGGAAGAAGAGCTACAAAGGAGGTGGAAGAGGCCGGGGCACAGGACGGCTCCATTTCTGGGTTCCGCCTGGCTTCCCTCCCACCCCCATTGCAGCCGGCTTGGAAGGTCAATGACCCATACCCAAGGGAGGGTGGTTACGTTCTTTCTGGATCCTCCTCCAGACGGCGAGGAGGGTTCCTCCTCTGGTTAGGTTGAAAAGAAGGAGAACCTTTGGATTTCCCCTACTCCAACCCCAATGTGACGTCCAGGGTCGGAGCACCATCCTCGGCTGCTGATAGGGGCTGTGCATCCGCAAGATCGCCCCTTCCAAGGGCCAACTCATTCGAAGAGGCTTAAACGGCTATGATTGGCAGAACCTTTTTGGGTGATATTTTTGGGAGAAGTTTAAGATGGATGTTTGTCAGGTGTGAAGGAGAAGGTTGCCCTAGAAACGCCTTATATAGAAGGCGGAATATTGATGAGGGCCAATCCACAATAAATCCCAGGGAGAGATTTTCGGAGGCAATAATTCCGCCCCAAGTTCCAAGGGGCCTATCAACCGTTAGATCCTCGTAGATCCTTGGCTAGCATTAATGAGGAGGCGCCTCATTAAACGAGAAGACACCGAAGCGTCAGAACACGTTACTCGGACAGCCCATGAGACGCCTCGTAATCAGAAGAGTCGCATCAAACGAAGAGGCAGAACACGGCAAGGTCTTATCCTCCACCAACTCCAGCCCGCATTTATTATTATTATTATTATTATCTTGCTTGAAAAATGTAATTATTTAATGCCTATTGTAAATTTTAGCAATGTAGAATTAAACGGCTGTGGATAAATAGATAAAATAACGAACAAAATGAGAAAACTAGGTATTGGACAGAACCAAGGCATTGCATGGTCCTCGGACCCAAGCCTCATAGGGAAATCAGATACTTCAGATGATAAAATGAGAAAACTAGGTACTGGACAGAACCAAGGCATTGCATGGTCCTCGGACCCAAGCCCCATAGGGAAACCAGATACTTCAGATGACAAAATGAGAAAACTAGGTACTGGACAGAACCAAGGCATTGCATGGTCCTCGGACCCAAGCCTCATGGGGAAACCAGATACTTCAGATGATAAAATGAGAAAATTAGGTACTGGACAGAACCAAAGCATTGCATGGTCCTCAGACCCAAGCCTCATGGGGAAACCAGATACTTCAGATGACAAAATGAGAAAACTAGGTACTAGACAGAACCAAGGCATTGCATGGTCCTTGGACCCAAGCCTCATGGGGAAACCAGATACTTCAGATGACAAAATGAGAAAACTAGGTACTGGACAGAACCAAGGCATTGCATGGTCCTCGGACCCAAGCCTCATGGGGAAATCAAGATACTTCAGATGACAAAATGAGAAAACTAGGTACTGAACAGAATCTCGGGACCCAAGCCTCATGGGGGGAAACCAGATACTTCAGATGACAAAATGAGGGAAAACTAGGTACTGGACAGAACCAAGGCATTGCATGGTCCTCGGACCCCAAGCCTCATGGGGAAACCAGATACTTCAGATGACAAAATGAGAAAAAGTAGGTACTGGACAGAACCAAGGCATTGCATGGTCCTCGGACCCAAGCCTCATGGGGAAACTAGATACTTCAGATGACAAAATGAGAAAACTAGGTACTGGACAGAACCAAGGCATTGCATGGTCCTCGGACCCAAGCTCATTGGGAAACCAGATACTTCAGATGACAAAATGAGAGAAAACTAGGTACTGGACAGAACCAAGGCATTACATGTCCCTCAGACCCAGCCTCATGGGGAAACCAAATACTTCAGATGACAAAATGAGAAAACTAGGTACTGGACAGAACCAAGGCATTGCATGGTCCTCAGACCCAAGCCTCATGGGGAAACCAGATACTTCAGATGACAAAATGAGAAAACTAGGTACAGGACAGAACCAAGGCATTGCATGGTCCTCGGACCCAAGCCTCATGGGGAAACCAGATACTTCAGATGACAAAATGAGGAAAACTAGGTACTGGACAGAACCAAAGCATTGCATGGTCCTCAGACCCAAGCCTCATGGGGAAACCAGATACTCCAGATGACAAAATGAGAAACCTAGGTACTGGACAGAAACCAAGGCATTGCATGGTCCTCGAACCCAAGCCTCATGGGGAAACCAGATACTTCAGATGACAAAATGAGAAAACTAGGTACTGGACAGAACCAAGGCATTGCATGGTCCTCGAACCCAGCCTCATGGGGAAACCAGATACTTCAGATGACAAAATGAGGAAAACTAGGTATTGGACAGAACCAAGGCATTGCATGGTCCTCGGACCCAAGCCTCATGGGGAAACCAGATACTTCAGATGACAAAATGAGAAAACTAGGTACTGGACAGAACCAAGGTATTGGATGGTCTCAGACCCAAGCCTCATGGGAAAACCAGATACTTCAGATGACAAAATGAGGAAAACTAGGTACTGGATAGAACCAAGGCATTGCATGGTCCTCGGACCCAAGCCTCATGGGGAAACCAGATACTTTAGATGACAAAATGAGAAAACTAGGTACTGGACAGAACCAAGGCATTGCATGGTCCTCGGACCCAAGCCTCATGGGGAAACCAGATGCCTCAGAATAAGAACCAAGTGTTGGACAAACTCAGGCACTATGTAGTCCAAGGACTCAAGCCAATAAGGAGACCATTCCTCAAGAAATACTAAGTGTTAAGAAAAATCGGGGTCTTAGTATGAATCACGTGTCCAATCAGACGGCCCCTAAGCGCCAAAAGGAATTACAAGAGCAGTTGAAGTAACGGTAACACTAACAGAAACGCAATGCTCACAGGGCGCGAAAAAACACCGAGGAAGTCAAAATCCTCCTTCACGCCCAAGGAGACGTGCAGCAGAATTTTAAGGGGCTATTATGGGGCCCTATCGCATTAACCACGCTGGCCCACCTTATACGGCCCAAGGCCCACGCCGAGAATAATACAAAGGCTGAGGATAATGGGGAAGAGCCCAGGTCACCCAAGGGCCTTGCCGAGGATGACTACATCCTCGGCGCACCGACTTTGACGAAGGGAAAATATCCTTCATCCATTAAAATAAACACCACCAACATTCAGACTGTCTTAATGGTGAGGTGACCCACAAGCCCTAATGCCTCGGTCACTTCAACTGTTAGAAAGTCTGCAAAGGGGACTTGGAACTAACATAAAGCCTGCAATCGCAGATGATGGGACAGACCCCTGTACACAGAGTTTAGATAGTTGACAAATGGATGACTGAGATTAACTAAAGAAATCACTATATAACCAAGAGATTTCTTAACATAAAGGGGGGATGAACTATAAAGAAAAATAGATCCTCGAAGGAAGCCCGAGGATGATGATATACTTCACATATACTTAACCAAAATTAGAAAGATCTTCGCAGATACTTATCCAAAATCATTAAAAAGATCCTTACCAATACCTAACCAGAGTCATGGTCCTTACCCTTGTAGAAAACACTCAGCAAGTCGTTTTGTTTTCATGTTAATTTCATTTCATCCGTTGTTTGTATTGTTAATGCCTAGCCCTGTATACCCACATCTCTACAAGTTTTATTGTTAAGGGTCCATTACAAATTATGCCCCTACATATACTTTTTTAAAATATAAATACAATATCTCTTGCATAATAAAGTTTAACTCTTACAAAAGTGATATAATCATTGGAACATCCAAATATAATCATGATCACAAAACTAACCATAATTATTATAATGAGTATGGTAGATAAGGGTTGAAATCTTCATTCTCCCCATAATTAAATCAAGAAAAAAAAAGTGAAAGTCTAAGGACAACATAATACTTTTAATTTTTAGTCACAATTAGTTTCAATATAATATAATATTTATTTTATTTTATTTTAACCTATGGGTGAGCTATCACCTCAGCTGTTATACGCATGTTTGTAACATTTTATATGTTCTTAGTACAACTAAAAAAAGAATAACAGAATGAATACACACACACACACACACACACACTCACACATATATATAGAGAGAGAGAGAGAGAGAAATATTATGTCTATACATTTTCACAACAAATCATAAGTGACAGGTTGTTACTGGTTGTTATTGTTTGGGTAAAAAAGTAATCTCAATGGAAAGTTTAAACTTAAACCTATAACAATTAACCATCTATAATTTATTGTAAAAATATTGTCAAAATGTTGTGGACATAGCACTTCTCTCTCTCTCTCTCTCTCTCTCTCTCTTCTCTCTCTCTCTCTCTCTCTCTCTCTCTCTCTCTCTCTCTCTCTCCTCTCTCTCTCTCTCTCTCTCTCTCTCTCTCTCTCTCTCTCTCTCTCTCTCTATATATATATTATATATATATAGTATTGGGACCATGAGCCATAATTATATTTGGCCACTTTTGTTCTTTAATAAAGTAAAAATAAAGAAAAATGCTAGTACTAGTAAGTTTGATCAATAGATTTCCATTGAGATTTTTATTTTTTATTTTTTATGATTTACCCCTTCTTTCAGTGTTTGATAAACGCGTCATGGGGATTCATTTAGGGTGTGTTTGGATACCGCTTATTTTACACTGAATACTGAAAAATTATTACTGAAAGTACTGTAAAATAAAAGTAAAAGTTAGTTAAAAATAGTACAGCGGGACCCATAAATAGTGCCAAAATAAGCTAAATAGTGAAATAATTTTTATTTTTCATTCTAACTCAAATACACACTTAATTTTACCTAGAGGTTGTTGTTTTCCTTGTGAAAACCAACGAATTTATGCAAAACCGTAAAAATAATTAACTGTTTTGATAGTTTTCTCAATTTCCCCGTAAAAACTTTCTCAAAATAAATGGTTAATGTGTGCCCTACCTTTTAAAAAAAACGTGTTAAATTCCGTACCGATGGAACCAAAACAGGAGTTTTATAAATGGCCTCTAAATGAGTTGGAAAATATTAATTTTAAACATGTTTTGCAATCAAACTTTAATTCATTTTCTTTTGAGTTTTTTCAATTTTTTAGAGGTCTGTTAGGGATAGTAAAAGGAAAAGTATAGCAATAAAAAGGCTTAATCCATTTTTTTCAAACAATTAAAAATGTTAAGATGTGCCACTTGAGCTACAAGACTTTTTGGTTGCTCACAACTAGTATGTTATATGATGCGGTTTTACAATAATTATCAAAAAAAAAAAAAAAAAAAACTAGGCCTATTCATAGTTAGTAAAATATGCTATGAGTTTGATATGGTAAGTATACGGACAGGTATTATTTGACATTTTTTTTTTTCAAAAGTACATTTCAAAAATCTGGCACAAAAATACGGAAACGGTAAAAAAAAAGGTATGTGTATAATACGAGTATAATACATTTATTTTTTAAAAAACACGGAAATATATACTATATACTTTTTTAAAATATAAATACAATAATCTTTGCATAATAAAGTTTAACTCTTACAAAATGTGATATAATCATTGGAACATCCAAATATAATCATGATCACAAAACTAACCATAATTATTATAATATATATGGTAGATAAGGGTTGAAATCTTCATTCTCCCCATAATTAAATCAAGAACACAAAAAAAGTGAAACTCTAAGAACAGCACACACACACACAAAACACAATATTTTCATAATACTTTTATTTTTAGTCGCAATTAGTTTGAATATAATATAATATTTATTTTATTTTATTTGTACCTATGGGTGAGGTATCACCTTAGCTGTTATAGGCATGTTGTAACGTTTTATTATGTTCTTAGTACAAACTAAAAAAGAATAACAGAATGAATATACATACATACATATATATATATATATATATATATATATATATATATATATAGACACACACACACACACACACACACACACACACCATATATATATATATATAGAGAGAGAGAGAGAGAGAGAGAGAGAGAAATACTATGTATATAACATTTTCACAACACATTATAAGTGATAGATTGTTACTGGTGTTTTTGTTTGGGCAAAAAAGTAATCTCCAGTGGTAAGTTCAAATTTGAACCTATAACAATTAACCATCTATTATTTATTGTAAAAATATTGTGAAAATGTTGTGGACGTAACACTTCTCTATATATATATATATATATATAAAGAGTATTGGGACCATGAGCCATAATTATATTTTGGCCACTTTTGTTCTTTAATAAAGTAAAAATAAAGAAAATTGCTAGTACTAGTAAGTTTGACCAATAGATTTCCATTGAGATTTTTTTTTTTTTTTTATGGATTTACCCCTTCTTTCAGTGTTTAATAAACGCGTCATGGGGATTCATTTAAGGTGTGTTTGGATATCGCTTATTTTGCTAAAATTGAAAAATTATTGCTGAAAGTACTGTAGATAAAGGTAAAAGTTAGTTAAAAATAGTACAGACGGGCCCATGAATAGTGCCAAAAAGTGCAGTGGGCCCAGTGATTAGTGCCAAAAATAAGCTGAATAGTGAAATAATTTTCATTTTCATTCTAACCCAAACGCACACTTAATTGCCAAAAATAAGCTGAATAGTGAAATAATTTTTATTTTTCATTCCAACCCAAACGCACACTTAATTTTACCTAGAGGTTTTTGTTTTCTTGTGAAACCAACAAATTTATGGAAAACCGTAAAAGTAATTAACTGTTTTGACAGTTTTTTCAATTTCCCATAAAAACTTTCTCAAAATAAATGGTTAATGTGTACTCTACCTTTTAAAAAAAAACGCGGTTAAATTCCGTACTGATGAAACCAAAACGGGAGTTTTATTTATTTTAAATAATCGGACGTAACGCATACTATATGGTACAGTATGCGTTTTTACTAACTAGAGTCTATTTCTCTCTCTTTTTATCTAATTTAATTGTTACATGTGTGTTTGAATTTGAATCCTAATTCACCTCATACAAAAGACCAATCAATACCACCAAATTATAATACACAAGCTAATCCATAAAAGACGAATTAATCCACAAGTTTTTTTTTTTTTTTTTTAGAAAGAATTGATACACAAGCTAATCATTAGATACAATACACAAACTATTCATATAGGCTCTACATATATTTGGAGGAATTTCTTTTTGAAATCTTACAATAAATCTTAAAACTCAAATCCTTATCGTACAAGCTAATCAATAAAAGACGAATTAAGGTGTACAAGTTAATCCATAAAAGAAAAATTAAACAAGTTAGATATTGTTAGATATTCCGTAGTAACACTCCATTGCAATAAAAGGGAATTTTTTTTTTTTTTTTTTTTTTTGAGAACAATACAAGCAATCCATTTGATACAACTGATGAACACAAGGAAATCAGTAGACTGAATGTCTTGGGCATTGATCTCAAGATTACTTAGAATGTCCTGAAAAAGTAAACACAAAATCAGAGGAGACCGGGGAAGATCGGCCAATAATCCTCCAATGGTAAAGTTAGAATTTTTGGAATTCCAATTTGTGTGAAAGTGTCAGAATGAATTACCTTTTCACGGATAAAAGCTTATATATCACACACTTTGGGACAGTTACTCGTTTAGTAAATGCCCTATCATTGAGGAACTCAGAAGTCTAGGAGGTAACTTCCATAACTGCCTTGAATGTTACCTTATTTGGGTTATTCTCCATAACTGCCATTGGAAACTGACTATGGTAATGAACCTTGACCTTAGTGCTCCGTGCTAAGTGAGTAAGAGCTCGTCCCAAGCAAATATGGGGAGAGACGTCAGGAACGCAAGGAGGTCGTCCAAGTTTTTTTTTTTCATGGACGACCTCATCGACAAACGAGCATATCATAATGCAGCCTATTTGTTCCATTTGTCCTTCTTCCCTTTGGACGACCTCAATGGACGAGTTTGGAGTTGGTGCGTTACATTACACCATCAGTTGCCCCCTTGTCCGGTGAGTCATCCAAGGAACATGAGTCCCATGTCACCCCTTGGATGGACGAGCTTATGTTTACGACTAAAAGTGCCACGTGTCATAGCCTTATTGGTGGCTGGTCACATCGATTGATTTTTTCAAGAGGCATGCCACGTGGTAGCTTTTGGTTAGTTATGTCATTTCAGATGCCAAAGTCTGCTGCCTATAAATAGTAGAATTCCTCCGTTACCCTTTACATTTCTGAGATTTTCATTCCTGATACTTCTTGTCTAGAGCTTCGTCTAGAGGTTTCTCTGTGTCCATAGTCCTCTTCCATTAGAGCCAGGTATTCTTTCCTTTTCGTCTTTAGGTTTTTCTTTAAGTTTTCTCAAAATGTCTGAAACTGTTATTTCTTCGTCTAGCTAATAGTACAAAAAAGGCTATATATGAGTATCATCATACAACCAGTTACAGTGGTTCTAATAATAGTAACCATAGTAGTAAGGGGAGTTCCACGAACGAGGGATATACCTCTGGTGTTCCTGGTTCCCTTTGGAAGTTTTCCAAGAACAACTTAGGAAAAGCCTCTGGTTCCCAAGCTAGCACCCCGTCCAATGTCCCTCGGTCTAGTCCTTTGGTCGAAGAGGAGACCTTCTATAGTTGTGCAGTAGGTATTCTGTCCAAAAAAAATGAGCAAAGGCTTAAAAACCTTAGGACATGGTACCAAATCTCGACGAGCTTAACCCTAGGTTGCCTGTCCGTGGAGAATGGTGCTGCAATCCTCGTTTTAGAATAGGCATCTATGAGGCCTTATTTTTTGGGGGGTCTTAGGTTGCCTTTGAATGCATTTGCTAGAGAGTTATTAGTTAGGTTAGGATTAGGTGTATGTCAATTCAATCCTAATGCATGGAGGATTAATTATCTCTATGCAAATTTTGTGGAGGGAAGTATTTAGAGGGGACCGTCCTCTTACTGTGGACGAGTTTCCTCTTCTGTTACAAGCCCTCAGAAATAAATCAATCCCTTGGCTTTTACCAATTCACAGCTAGGGGTAGAGATTGTAGATTAATCAAGTCCCTGGCCTCGTCTAACAGGAATTGGAAGATGAAGGTTATCTTCGTCTCCGGTTTTTGGGCTAGAAACCCTGTAGACGTTGGTAGGGACCCTTTCGCTCCTTACTCTAGGGACTTAGGGAACCTTTGTCCTGAAAGTACGTCCCTCCCCTTTTTCACTTTTCTTTTTCCTTTATCTTAGTTTTTATTTGTTTCTAACCCTCGTATACTATGTGCTTCACAGGTGTAAACGACCGTCTTTAAGTAAATTTACCGTGACCGTGTCCACAAGGCTCATCTTCACACTGATAGGGAATTTTCATTCTTTGGTTACCCTACATCGTCTTGCCAAATGGGAACTTGGTCCTCAACCATTAGACGAGGCTATTGCTCACGAGGTCACAGTACAAAGAAGTAAGTTTTCATTAATGGTCATTTAAACATTCTATGTTATATTTCCAAGTTTTCATTTAATGGTCATTTAAACATTCTATGTTATATTTCCTGATCTATTTATAATTTGCTACTTATTGTTATTTGCTTTAGGATGTCAACAATGAAAGAAAACAAAGGAAAAAGAGCTGTGGGTGAAGGGGAGTCATCCTGAGACTCAGTCTCAGGCTCGTTCGTCGGTTGGGGACAAAAGGAAGTCTTTGTCTAAGAACCTCGATTTAAGAAATCTCCCAGCCAACGAGGCAAAAAGGCTAAGCACGAGTCGTCCCAAACAGACAAGTCCAACCTTCCTCCATCTCAACCGTCCGCCCAAGTATTTGACGTGGACTCGTCCACTCCAATTGAGACCACTTCGTCTAAGACTCCTCCACCCAAGACGACTGTGTCTACCATGTCCCAGCCTTCTCAATGGGTTCCTTTAAATATTATTGAAAATGAAGACCTGGCTTGGGAACGTTTTCAGAAAGCTGTTTCAGACGAGGACATAAAAACTTGCTACGACATGTCCCTAAAGGATTTCGAACATTCTGGTGTTCATGATCTTTTTAAGGTATGTAATCACACACACTTTTTTTTTTTTTTTTTTTTGCTAAAAGAGAAAGAGAGAGAGAAGATATTATATATATATTATTTAACTTTCATTTTTTTTTTTAACATGCTATGTCAAAATTTATGGCAGCATCTAGGCAGGCCACAGGATTGGACAAGACGAGAGTCTTATTAGAGACGAGGATTCAGAGGTGAGGGAAGAATCTAAGAAATGGGCTGAGGTAGCTGCCAAGGCCAAGGAAGAGACAAAGGAGCTACAAAACTTGATTGAGGTGTTGAGAGCTGATGTAGTGGAGAAAGATACTCGTCTTGATCATTTGCAGAAAAGAACGACGAGCTGAGTACTCTTCTCTCCAAGGCGAAAGAAGATGTAGTGGCTGAATTCAAGGCGTTCAAGCAATACACTGATCTTCTAGACACCAATTATGCAGCAGGCTTTGAGGATATTAGAATGGATGCTATGGAAAACTTCCCTGAAGTGGACTTTAGCTCCATTAAGCTTAACCTGGCTGCTGCTACCAGCTTTCTCCTTCAAACCAGCTCCGAGGACGTCAATGTGGAAGACAACACTACTACTCAACCACTTCAGGACGACCCCAACGCTAATGCACCCTCTTCATAAAGACGAGACTTTTGCATTTAGATTATCCTTGTATTTTATCTTTTCTTTTTTATTTGATCCACTATTTTGGATCTTTTATTGTAACCCAAGTACATTTATCTTGTCCATAGTTTTAGGATGAGCTTCTAAACAATTGCCTTCTAGGCTTTTTATTTAGCAAGGGTTTTTGGACGGTAGTTGTCCTACCCTTAAACTTTATGATTGCTTGTTTCCTTTCTATCATTGTGTGGATGAATCTATTTTTTTTTTTTTTTAATTTTGCAAGTTATTTTACAAGTATAACTCATCTTTGGGGATGGCAACACTTTTTCCTCAGCTTCATTCGTCCGTAGACTTGGCAGCTGGTTTTACATTCCATCCATGAGCCTAACTTTTTACTCGTCCAAAAAACTGGATTGTTATAGTTGGCGTCTTGTTCAACACGAAATATTCATGTATGCTTTTCCTTGTCCATGGGTAGGTCTAATGCATTAAAGGCTTTACCTCGCCCATTATTTGGACGAATATGCCTTGTTTTTCCTTGCTTTACCCTTAGGGAAGCTTATAGACGTTACATCTCCGCGTCTAGAGAATTTACTTGTCTTGGGCTTTTAGCCTTCTTGTGGATTAATTTGAATAAAGACGACATGAATACTAAGAATCCACACAACATTATGTACATAGCATAAATATTGTTCATAGGTGAGGCATGTGCATAGAAGCTAATGCCATTAGGGAAATTAATAAATACAAACAACTCCATATTTTCGTCCTTAGCTCACGACACACAACTTTAAAAACTAATATACCTTTAGGAAATCAACACACATAAATTAACACATAAATAAAGCTAATATTCAAAGAGACTTCAAAACAAACTTAGCTGCTCGTCCTAGTTAACACTTGTCCAGGTTGGGACCTTACTGGTAATACCTTCTCAGGTGTTCAACATTCCAGGGGTGCTCCAATTTCCTCCCGTCTAGGGTTTTCCAAGCAGTAGGATCCTTGTCTTTTGCAATTGATAACTTTGTAAGGCCCTTTCCAATTAGTCCCAATTTCCCATAAGCTGGGTTTTTGGTTGCCAAAGAAACCCTTTTTAAGACAAGATCTCCAATGTTGAAGCACCTAGGTTTTACCATTGCATCATGTTGCCTAGCCATGAGATTTTGTACCTTGCTGTTCTGTGCTCTGCATCCATTCTTACTTCGTCTATTAAATCGAGGCTTAGGCGTAGTTGCTCTTTATTATCCTTATCTTGAATGTCATCACCCTGTGGTTGGCCATATGCACTTCTGCAGGTATGACTGCTTCACTTCCATAGGCTAGCTTGAAAGGAGTTTTCCTGTAGGGGTTTTCACTGTCGTCCTGTATGCCCACAGAACACCTGGTAGCTCGTCTGGCCATACTTCATTTGCCCCTTCAAGCCGAGTCTTGATGATCTTCAACAAGGACAGTTTGCAACTTTGGCTTGATCGTTTGCTTGCAGATGGGTGGGTGAAGAGTAATGATTCTGAATCTCGAAGTGTTCATAGAAGCCTTTGAAAAACGTATTGTCAAATTATCGTCCATTATCTAATACCAACACTCTAGGCACCCCAAACCTGCACACGATGTTCTTCCAGACAAAGTTCTTACATTTTGTTATGTGATATTTGCTAAGGGGTTCTGCCTCCACCCACTTTGTGAAATAATCAATGCCAACTACGAAAAACTTCATTTTTCTTGTACGAGTGGGAAGGGACCCAAGATGTCTAGTCCCCATTGTGCAAAGGGCCCATGGGGCTATCATCAGGGTGAGGTACTCTGATGGTTCTCTGGGGACATACTAAACCGTTGGCATAATCGCAGACCTTGACATATGCCTTGGCATCAGCTTGCATATTTGGCCAGTAATATCCTACACGAATGACCTTGTGGACGAGTGACCTGGCTCCTAAGTGATTGCCACATGCTCCTTCATGAACCTCCCTTATTACATAGTTCGCCTCATCTAGAGCTAAACACCTAAGATAAGGCTGAGAAAAGTCTCTTTTGTATAACATCTCGTCTATAAGAACGTACCTGGCCAATCTTACTCTAAGCTTTCTAGCCTCGTCTTTCTCTTCTGGAAGTCGTCGTTCTTCAGGTATGATATAATTGGGGTCATCTAATTTCCTCTACTCTCCACCTGTTGTACTTGTGGGATATCTATACTTGGTATATACTGAATCTCATCAAACTCGTCCATGACTTCATTTGTTGAGGCTTCCTTTGCTAGGTATCTGCTTACACGTTCTTTTCCCTTGGGATTTGAACGAAGTCAGCTTCCTTAAATCTCTTCATAAGGCGAATCACCATTATTTAGGTAGCTTCTTCATTCGTTCTTCCTTAGCCTCATACGTCCAATTTACTTGGCCCATGATCAACTGGGAATCTCCCAAAACAAGTATTGACTTCGCTTCCACAAACTTAGCTAGCTCCAGCCCTTTAAGGAGGGCTTCATACTCAACTGCATTATTAGGTGTTTGGTACTGCAGACGAACCTAATGTTTCAGTTTATCCCCTTCTGGGGATTGTAGAATCACACCTACTCCTCCTGCATGCTGTATAGATGAGCCATTAACATGGGACGACCCTCTTCTTACTGTTTTCCATCTCATCTAAATCAATATAATTTGGGGTAAACTCCGCAATGAAATCTGTCAGGGCTTGAGCTTTTATGGCATGCCTTGGTTGATATCTAAGGTCAAATTCACTAAGCTCGACAGCCCATTTGTATCAGTCGTTTTGCAGCTTCCAACTTGTTCATTGCTCTCTTGAGCGGATGATCGGTCATGACATTGATGACATGAGGTTAAAAGTAATGACTCAGCTTCCTGGAAGCCGTTATTAATGCAAAAGCTAACTTCTCTATTTGTGGATATCGTCCTTCGCTCCCTCCAGTGCTCTGCTTGTATAGTACAACAGGTTTTTGTATCTTCCCTTCCTCTCTCACCAATGCTAAACTTGCAGCGTGTGGAGTTACTACCAAGTACAAATACAACTCCTCTCCTAGCACGGATGGACTTAGTAAAAGAGCTGTAATGAGATAGGTTTTCAAGTCTTAAAAGGCTTTTTTGACACTTGTCCGTCCATTCAAACGCCTTTTAAGTACCTTAAAAAATGATAAACAATTATCAGTAGCTTTAGAGATGAACCTGTTGAGGGCAGCAACTCGTCCGGTAAGAGACTGGACTTCTTTGATATTTCACGGAGGCTCCATATTTAGTATTGCTTGGATCTTGTCCAGATTTGCCTCAATTCCCCTGTGTGAAACCATAAATCCAAGAATTTCCCTAATGACACTTTGAAAGCACACTTACTGGGGTTCAACTTCATGTTGTAATGCCTAAGCATGTCGAATGTTTCTTGCAGGTCGTCTAGATGCTTTCCCCTCATCCTGACTCTTCACCAGCATGTCATCTACGTAGACTTCTACATTCCGCCCATCTGTGGACGAAACATGTGGTTAACCAACCTCTAATATGTTACCCTTGCATTCTTCAAACCGAAGGGCATCACCTTATGACAGAACAAGCCTTAACTGGTGACAAAGAATGTCTTCTTTTGGTTTGCCTAGTCCATCCTTATCTGATTGTGTCCAGAGAAAGCATCCATAAAACTAAGCAACTTATGACCCGCAGTGGAATGCTACCAACTGGTCAATGTGTGGCAACGGGTAGCTGTCCTTGGGCAAGCCTTTGTTTAGATCGGTGAAATCGACACACATTCTCCACTTACCATACCATTTGCCTTCTTGACCATTACTACATTAGCCAACCAGTCTGGATAATAAACTTCTCGAATGAACTTTACTGTAGTCAACTTCCGTACCTCTTCTTTAATAGCATTGTCCCTCTCAGGAGCAAACACCATTTTCTTCTGTCGTACAGGTTTAGAGGTTGGATACACATTCAGACGGTGGGTAATGACACTAGGGTCTATACCCGGCATATCCTCATGACTCCACACAAACACATCAATATTCTTCCTCAAGAAACGGATGAGATCCTTCTTAGTCTTTTCTTCTAAATCTACTCCTAGCTTGGTACACCTCTCGAGGTTGTCTTCGTCCAAGGAAATGTTTTCCAACGCTTCGGTGGGCTCTGCCACAACTCTCTTTTCCTCAATGCTCATCATCTGAACCTGTTCGTCCATAGCCAACATGGCTAGATAACATTCTCTAGCCACTAGTTGATCTCCTTGTACTTGTCCTATCCCGTACTCCGTAGGGAACTTGACTAATAGATGGTAAGTGGACGTGATTGCCTTCCGACTATTTAAAGTTGGTCTTCCAATTATGGCATTGTAGGACGGCGAAAAATCAACCACGAGGAAATTCACGTCCTTGGTTACCTGTTGTGGGTATGCCCTCACCACCACTAGTAATGTGACAGTGCCCACGGGCTATACTTTCAATCCATCAAAACCTACCAAGAATGAGTTCACTAGACAAAGTTAATCTCGTCCAAGCTTCATTTGCTGAAAGGCAGGGTAATACAAAATGTCTGCCAAGCTCCCATTGTGCACCAGCACTCTTCTCGTTGTATAGTCAACAATAAGCAAAGTGATGACAATGGCATCATCATGGGGGAGATGAACTCTTTCAGCATCCTCATTCGTGAATGTGATAGCGTGTTCTTTAGTGGTCCTTGTCCTTGGTGATCGTCTAGAGAGTTGGACATTCTGCAGTACCTTTAGGAATGTCTTCCTTGACTTGGACGACTAACCTGTTGAACCACTTCTTATAATAACTCTTATTTCTCCTAGCAGAGGTCATGACGTCTCTTCACCTTCCCCTTCAACTTCTCATCTTTGTGATCTCGTCTAAGGAAATTTCTCAATTTCCCTTGCCTAATGAGGTTTTCAATCTGCTGCTTTAGATCAAAACACTCATCCGTATCATGCCCATGGTCTCTATGGAAACGACAATACTTATTCCTGTTACATTTGTTCGAATCTCCCTTCGTGTCCCTCTTATTCTTTGATGAATAATCTGTCTTTATGCATACACAACCAAAACAAAGAAAAGTAGTTGCAATAGTTAATGAGTCCCAAGAAAATAGTGTGAGAAAGTTTTTCTTGAGAGGTGTTTAAAAGGCGGAGATTTTAAAATTGGAGAAGAGCCTGCACACTTTTTATTTATTTATTACATGTTAAAGATAACACAAATTTTGACTATAAGATTATAAATTGAAATGTGACTAATCACACCAAAAAAAAATTTTTTGATTTTTGAAAATATCACAATAAAGAAATTTGAACATTCATTAATTAAGCTGTTGAAGTTCATCGATCATAGTCATTGTCATATCATATTGTGAATATTTTGTAGTACCTTTAGTGCATGTTCCGTTTTCATTTCTATCAAAACTTCCAAAATACAAGACCAATAACAACTTAACCCAATTGAAACCCTAAAATATTTCAAAAAAATGTTGCAAATATGTTAAATCATCAATTATAGATTAAACTCCCCTAATAGTTTGAGATTTTAATTTTTGTAAACCGATATCCTACAAAGTCACATACTAAATAATATCTATCTCTCTCTCTTAAAAACAAGTAATAAAATTAAAAATTAGATTACAACTTTACTTAATTATACATCATCATTATCCAAAATAAAGTATCTTTTTTAATCACAATATATTTTTATTTCTTTTTATTAAAATTTATGTTTCAAGTATGAGAATCAATTCTCTATATGAAATTAACATTAGTTAAGTTGGTATTTTAATCAAACTATGTATTTGATGTATCAAATTAACCTTGGTTTAATTATTATTAAATAATTTTATTTAATTAATATTTACATATGAAATGCCCCACATGAAATTTTCACCTTAGACGCCAAATTATGGTGGGCCACCCTTAGGCAAAGAGACAGAGAAGCTTTGAGAAATAAATTGTTTGATGTGGTTGATTTTTGACCTTTAGATAATTTATTTGTCACGTGTCCTCCATCTCTCTCTCTCTCTCTCTCTCTCTCTCTCTCTCTCTCTCTCTCTCTCTCTCTCTCTCTCTCTCTCTCTCTCTCTCTCTCTCTCTCTCTCTTTATATATATATATATTAATAGATAAAGCTTAGAAAAAATTCAATTAGAATTAGAATTAATGCATATGTATAAATAGCACGTAACACTATTTCATGATATTTTTTTTAAATAATTTGACTAATTATTTATATTTTTATAATAAAAATTGTGTTTAATTTTATATGCATCCATGCGTTTGCATGGATTACAAGCTAGTTTAAATAAAAATGATGAGAATTAGAGGTTTTAAAATGGGAGGGAAGGACCCTCATCATAATATAGGTAGAAGATTTAATTTGTTTATTTTTTGAAATCATATGGATTAAATTGATTACTTTTTGAAATCTTGGATTAATTTTTCACTTCTGACATTATAGGGTTTAATATGTTACACCACCTAAATTATAGGGTTTAAATGTAAATTTCCCAACAATATTATTGATCATCCTTATTTTTTAATGTTGATCTCTATAGACTTTAACTCACAATCTTCTTGATAAATGTGATGTCTCATTTCTTTCATTTAACAAATATATTTGCTAGCAAAATTAATCTATCTAATTTTTTTGAGGTAATGCAAATCTATTTTGCAGTGCAAAGCCTATTTTATGTTTCATAACATGGATGAAAGCAGGCCAGAGTCATTATTCGAACATTTACCTGTACTTTCATTCACAGAAAGTTTTATTTATCAGGTAACAATCTGAAAGAAATATTGTTTTTTTTTTATTAATAATTTCTACTAATGTTAGTATTATTATAATTAGTTAATCTATAAATTTAGCTATCATCTATTTGCTTTCTTTTTATCCTCAACATTTATGGTTTTGATGATGTAGCTGGATTGTTTGAATGAAAAGATATTGCATCTACAAATCAGTGGGGTCTCTGTTTCAGAAATTGGATATAAGGTAAAAATACAAATAATTCTTTCGGACCTCACTAAAAGTATCTTTAAACATTCTAAGTAACATAGACTTTGCTGATGTAATTCCATTTGAGATACAGGAAGGACGTCAAAGATTGATTGCTAAGTTGATAGATGCTTTTAAAAGCAACCCATTCAAGCCACTTCTAGATCTACTTGAATTTCATGGCCTTTTAACAAAAAGGTACATCTTTTTTGCTACATTATTTTGTATATACAAATGAAGAGCTTTACATTATATTTGGATGGTGGAGAGAGAGGATAGGGGAAGGCGGCCAGAATGTAACAATTTTTTAGTATATTCTAATTCCAGCTACCTTCCCTACTCCTCCCTTTTCTCTCTCCATCTCCTCCCTTCCAAACATATCCTTAAAGTTAGCGCTGATATATATATATATATATATATATTATTTACAATGTTTTGCTCAATCACTTAGGATAAGAGAAGAATTTAAGAATGGAGAAGAGTATTGGGCTTTGGAAAGAAAGCTCTGTTGTGCAGTGATAAACAAGGAAGAGGTTTGTCTATCATCAAAGTCCTTTTTTTACCAAATTAATACAGTTATTGTGGGATCTTTTTTTTTTGTCTTTTTGGTAGATGGGTAATTTCTATCTAACCCCTTCTTTTCTCTATTTTTCTCTCCAATTTGGGGAACTAGAAAGTGGTGGGCTAGGGGAAAACCGCTGAACTCCACCATTTTCTCCCTTTTCCAAAATCACCCAAACTATACGCCTCTCTCACCCAAAAACTCACATATTTTCTCTGCTCCATTTTCCATCACCCAATTTTCACCCCAACCAAATGCACTTTAAGAATTCTTTCTCTAATTTAAAGGACTTATTTTACGGAAGGTAATAGGCATGGGCAAAATTTTCATTTTAGATATTTATTGAATTTTGATACTCAGATCTGCATTGAAGATGTGATGAGGGCGATTCATATAAAATCATTTGATTTTCGAATTCTAAATCTTCTTCTATATCAGCTGAGAGGAGAAAAGGTAAATGCAGGTTATATCATATTTGTTCATTTACTTCTATCTTATATATATATATATATATATATAAACTTGATGCAGGAGTACAACTAGAAATTATTTCAATATTTTGTTTTGGATTATTTCATCGATTAAATTATGTTTTCTTTGAACTGTTTTTGAAGGTCAATGATTTGCATATGGAATTTCTATCAGTCGGAGAATTCCTAGTAGAGATATCTGATGATTTGTAAGTACTTCTCTTTTTGTGTCTTTCTATGCATTTGTTCTAATTCATTATGGAATGTTTTAGTGGACAATTTTTTACCTTATGACTGGTATCAGCTCTTTCTCTTTTTTAAATGATCTTTAATTATGTGTTAAAGAATTGCTTTGAGATGTGAGAACTATGCCCAACTACATGCCTACATCTGAATTTGCACTTGCTTTTAATCTATTTAGTTTTCTCAAGTAAGTGCAGCTTGCAAATTATTCAATGATGTACTGTTTTTGGGCAAATGCTTATTTATTATGTTTTCATTGAGATAACTAATGCTATTACTTTTCAATCTTTGATTTTATTCTGACAACTGAGATGTCAGTTTTGCTTGATACTGAGGTGACACAAAATATGTAGGATTGACTATGAGGTCAGTTCATTTATCATCGTTATGGTTTCCAACTAATATCTATCCTCATTATAATTAACCAAACTCTCACTCGACAAATTATGGTTTTTTTATGCAAGGGAATGTTTTAGAGAATAGTTTCAATGTTTTACGCATGTTTGTAAAAATATATGGAGCTTCAAAAGCCCCAACAATGCTGGTGAGTTTGCAACTGATTAGATAATGTTGCTTTGTAATATATATATATATATATATATATATATATATATATATATATTTATATTATTGGTAATAATGTAGTTGTTCTTTACTTTTAGAAACCATTAATTATCAATTGATAATTCGCCAAAATGATTCTACCAAGTAAAATCATGTTTAACTCTTAACTGATAGCTATCTCTTTGGCAAACTTTCAAGTTTTTTCTTTTTCTTTTTCTTTTTTTTTTGCAATAGGAAAAATACATTATTGACGCTGAGCTGAAGTATGGTAGTCTACTAAAAGCCTTGGATCCACAATTAGCCACGAATTACCATAATAGATTTAAAGAAGATACTAAAGAGACAAGACACGAAGAAGTGACTAAAGAAGGTGGTCCGTAGACTCTAGAGGCCTTGATAATATTAAATTTATTGAAGTTACTCTCTTTCTTATCTTTATTATCTGTAATTTGATTTTTTACAAATAAATCATGTTCAGACGACAGATAATAAAGATAAGAAAGAGAGTAACTTCAATAAATTTAATATTATCAAGGCCTCTAGAGTCTACGGACCACCTTTTTTAGTCACTTTTTCGCGTCTTGTCTCTTTAGTATCTTCTATAAATCTATTATGGTAATTCCTCGCTAATTGTGGATCCAAGGCTTTTAGTAGACTACCATACTTCAGCTCAGCGTCAATAATGTATTTTTCCTATTGCAAAAAAAAAAAAAAAAAAAAAAAAAAAAAAAAAAAAAAAAAAGAAAAAACTTGAAAGTTTGCCAAAGAGATAGCTATCAGTTAAGAGTTAAACATGATTTTACTTGGTAGAATCATTTTGGCGAATTATCAATTGATAGTTAATGGTTTCTAAAAGTAAAGAACAACTACATTATTACCAATAATATAAATATATATATATATATATATATATATATATATATATATATTACAAAGCAACATTATCTTATCAGTTGCAAACTCACCAGCATTGTTGGGGCTCTTGAAGCTCCATATATTTTGACAAACATGCATAAAACATTGAAACTATTCTCTAAAACATTCCCCTGCATAAAAAACCATAATTTGTCGAGTGAGAGTTTGGTTAATTATAATGAGGATAGATATTAGTTGGAAACCATAACAATGATAAATGAATTGACCTCATAGTCAATCCTACACATTTTGTGTCACCTCTGTATCAAGCAAAACTGACATCTCAGTTGTCACAATAAAATCAAAGATTGAAAAGTAATAGCATTAGTTATCTCAATGAAAACATAATAAATAAGCATTTGCCCAAAAGCAGTACATCATTGAGTAATCTACAAGCTGCACTACTTGAGAAAACTAAATAGATTAAAAGCAAGTGCAAATTCAGATGTAGGCATGTAGTTGGGCATAGTTCTCACATCTCAAAGCAATTCTTTAACACATAATTAAAGATCAGTTAAAAAAGAGAAAGAGCTGATACCTGTCATAAGGTAAAAAATTGTCCACTAAAACATTCCATAATGAATTAGAACAAATGCATAGAAAGACACAAAAAGAGAAGTACTTACAAATCATCAGATATTTCTACTAGGAATTCTCAGACTGATAGAAATTCCATATGCAAATCATTGACCTTCAAAACAGTTCAAAGAAAACATAATTTAATCTATGAAATAATCCAAAACAAAATATTGAAATAATTTCTAGTTGTACTCCTGCATCAAGTTTATATATATATATATATATATAAGACAGAAGTAAATGAACAAATATGATATAACCTGCATTTACCTTTTCTCCTCTCAGCTGATATAGAAGAAGATTTAGAATTCGAAAATCAAATGATTTTATATGTATCGCCCTCATCACATCTTCAATGCAGATCTGAGTATCAAAATTCAATAAATATCTAAAATGAAAATTTTGCCCATGCCTATTACCTTCCGTAAAATAAGTCCTTTAAATTAGAGAAAGAATTCTTAAAGTGCATTTGGTTGGGGTGAAAATTGGGTGATGGAAAATGGAGCAGAGAAAATATGTGAGATTTTGGGTGAGAGAGGCGTATAGTTTGGGTGATTTTGGAAAAGAGAGAAAATGGTGGAGTTCAACGGTTTTCCCCTAGCCCACCACTTTCTAGTTCCCCAAATTGGAGAGAAAAATAGAGAAAAGAAGGGGTTAGATAGAAATTACCCATCTACCAAAAAAACATAAAAAAAAGATCCCACAATAACTGTATTAATTTGGTAAAAAAAATGACTTTGATGATAGACAAACCTCTTCCTTGTTTATCACTACACAACAGAGCTTTCTTTCCAAAGCCCAATACTCTTCTCCATTCTTAAATTCTTCTCTTATCCTAAGTGATTGAGCAAAACATTGTAAATAATATATATATATATATATATCAACGCTAACTTTAAGGATATGTTTGGAAGGGAGGAGATGGAGAGAGAAAAGGGAGGAGTAGGGAAGGTAGCTGGAATTAGAATATACTAAAAAATTGTTACATTCTGGCCGCCTTCCCCTATCCTCTCTCTCCACCATCCAAATATAATGTAAAGCTCTTCATTTGTATATACAAAATAATGTAGCAAAAAAGATGTACCTTTTTGTTAAAAGGCCATGAAATTCAAGTAGATCTAGAAGTGGCCTGAATGGGTTGCTTTTAAAAGCATCTATCAACTTAGCAATCAATCTTTGATGTCCTTCCTGTATCTCAAATGGAATTACATCAGCAAAAGTCTATGTTACTTAGAATGTTTAAAGATACTTTTAGTGAGGTCCGAAAGAATTATTTGTATTTTTACCTTGCATCCAATTTCTGAAACAGAGACTCCACTGGTTTGTAGATGCAATATCTTTTCAACAATCCAACTGCATCATCAAAACCATAAATGTTGAGGATAAAAAGAAAGCAAATAGATGATAGCTAAATTTATAGATTAACTAATTATAATAATACTAACATTAGTAGAAATTATTAATAAAAAAAAAACATTTCTTTCAGATTGTTACCTGATAAATAAAACTTTCTGTGAATGAAAGTACAGGTAAATGTTCGAATAATGACTCTGGCCTGTTTTCATCATTATGAAACATAAAATAGGCTTTGCACTGCAAAATAGATTTGCATTACCTAAAAAAAATTAGATAGATTAATTTTGCTAGCAAATATTTTTGTTAAATGAAAGAAATGAGACATCACATTTATCAAGAAGATTGTGAGTTAAAGTCTATAGAGATCAATATTAAAAAATAAGGATGATCAATAATATTGTTGGGAAATTTACATTTAAGCCCTATAATTTAGGTGGTGTAACATATTAAACCCTATAATGTCAGAAGTGAAAAATTAATCCAAGATTTCAAAAAGTAATAAATTTAATCCATATAATTTCAAAAAATAAACAAATTAAATCTTCTACCTATATTATGATGAGGGTCCTTCCCTCCCATTTTAAAACCTCTAATTCTCATCATTTTTATTTAAACTAGCATGTAATCCATGCAAACACATGGATACATATAAAATTAAACACAATTTTTATTATAAAAATATAAATAATTAGTCAAATTATTTTTAAAAAAAATATCATGAAATAGTGTTACGTGCTATTTGTACGTATGCATTAATTCTAATTCTAATTGAATTTTCTTTAAGCTTTATCTATTAATACATATATATATATATAGAGAGAGAGAGAGAGAGAGAGAGAGAGAGAGAAAGATGGAGGACATGTGACAAATAAATTATCTAAAGGTCAAAAATCAACCACATCAAACAATTTATTTCTCAAAGCTTCTTGGTCTCTTTGCCTGAGGGTGGCCCATCATAACTTGGGGCCTAAGGTGAAAATTTCATGTGGGGCCTTTCATATGTAAATATTAATTAAATAAAATTATTTAATAATAATCAAACCAAGGTTAATTTGATACATCAAATACATAGTTTGATTAAAATACCAACTTAACTAATGTTAATTTCATATAGAGAATTGATTCTCATACTTGAAACATAAATTTTAATAAAAAGAAATAAAAATATATTGTGATTAAAAAGACACTTTATTTTGGATAATGATGATGTATAATTAAGTAAAGTTTTAATCTAATTTTTAATTTTATTACTTGTTTTTAAGAGAAAGAGATAGATATTATTTAGTGTGTGACTTTGTAGGATATCGGTTTACAAAAATTAAAATCTCAAACTATTAGGGGAGTTTAATCTATAATTGATGATTTAACATATTTGCAACATTTTTTTGAAATATTTTAGGGTTTCAATTGGGTTAAGTTGTTATTGGTCTTGTATTTTGGAAGTTTTGATAGAAATGAAAACGGAACATGCACTAAAGGTACTACAAAATATTCACAATATGATATGACAATGACTATGATCAATGAACTTCAACAGCTTAATTAATGAATGTTCAAATTTCTTTATTGTGATATTTTCAAAAATCATTTGTTTTTTTTTGTGATTAGTCACATTTCAATTTATAATCTTATAGTCAAAATTTGTGTTATCCTTAACATGTAATAAATAAATAAAAAGTGCGCAGGCTCCTCTCCAATTTTAAAATCTCCGCCTTTCAAACACCTCTCAAGAAAAACTTTCTCACACTATTTTCTTGGTACTCATTAACTACTGCAACTACTTTTCTTTGTTTTGGTTGTGTATGCACAAAGACAGATTGTTCATCAAAGAATAAGCGGGACACGGAAGAGACTGACAGCCCGCTCAAATCTCACTGGTCTCGCTACCACTGCTTTCCGCTTCTTCGATCTCTGCCGATCTCAAAAATCATGAAAGAGATTGCTGGGATGCTAGGTTTTTTTTTGAAGATTTTTTTTCCCATTCAGATCTTTTTTTTTTTTTTTTTTTACAGAACCCAGCAAAAGAGAGAGGGTTGGAGTTTTAGGGAGAGAAAGCCTAGGCTAAAGATAGAGAGAGATAAGGGAGAGATCTAATGTTAGTTAATGTGAGAAAAATCGTTGGAATTGAAAATTTCTGAGGCGAAAATTTTAGAGCCCAAGAGTTGATTTAAGTTGATTTAGCCGAGAGTTGATTGAGCCATTGGAGAGCAATGGGTCAACATCAATAGGGAGAGTCCATGTTGACCCATAGCCCAAGGGTTGATTCAAGTTGATTTAGCCAACATTCCTTAATTTAAGTAAGTAGTCTTTTCCCTCAAAAAAAAAAAATAAATAAAAATAGAAGGCATCCAACAAACACACCAAACTAATTTCTAACAAGAAAAAGAAACAAAAATAAAATAAAATAACTCTGACAGCTTGTGTTTTTGTGTGCACTTACAAAATACTCAAGGGTACCATTTGCTTTTAGCATTGCATCCAAACCAACCCTAGGCTTGCCTTCAGAAATTGTTTGTAACAGATCATTATAAGTCTCATTCTTATTATCAGCCACATTTAGATCAGGGCCTGAAAAAAACAGTGGAAAATTTAGTGGAAATATATATAAATTTATATGGGAATGCTAAAGAATTTTTCAACCAATGTCACAAAGAATTTTTCTTTTTTCTTTTTAAAGAAAAAAAAAATAAACATGGCCTTCAAATGATCACGTGAGATAACCTTAAAAAATGAGTAGGGATAGCCAAAATCCAGCCAATATTGGGTTTTACCTGACCCGATGGGGGATTCAGATATTAGGGCGGGTTTTTTTCTTACACCTAAGCTTGTTTGATAGGGTACGGGTATTACCCGACCCAACACGATGATACTTTTATTTTATATATATATATATATATATATATACATATATATTGAAAAAAAAGTAAAAAAAAAAATTTCCATAAAAATATCTAATTGAACCAAACAGTTTCAAATGTGGATTCAGAAATGAAATTATTAAAAATGAGACGTGTATAAAATGCTCCTGCCTGAGAATCTACTGTCAATTCTTTTTTTCTTTTTGCATCGTTTCTCTGTCAGCCATTTCAAATACAATTTTGACTTTTTATTTTTAAAACCAAAAAAGAAAAAAAAAAAAGAAAAACCTTATAGATTAAATACAAAAAAGAAACACATAAACATTAACATAGAGGTGGTAGGTTTGGATTTTAGGTACTCAGTGAGGAGATTTTGGAGCTAGCGAGCAAGGGAGTGTTTATATAATCCCTGCGTGCCCAGTTTGACTTATCTCTGAGGCGATTGGCATGTTATGTTCTCTTGTATATCTCATCCCCTCCGTGGAGGTTGGCTATGGTTAGAGCAAAGAAGGGGATTTCGGCTTAGGGTTTTTTTTTTTTTTTAATTATAAACCCACCTGACAACCACTTAGGCGGCGAAAAAATAATATTAAGATATTAACTGTTTAACACACAAGAAAATCTAAATTCTATAAAATCTATATAAAATCAAAATGCCGTAGGTATAAACTGTTTATTAAGATACATAGGCAATTAAGGGTTGCTTCAGTAAAAATCAAAAGTCTAAATTCATATGAAGTAATTTTTATTTGAATTTTTTAAAAAATGAAAAAACTAGAGATAGAGAACAAAGATATTAGTTACCAGACGAAGAAAAGGAGCTGCATCGGGGGGCAATGCGAGGACGGGCCCAACCCACCCAATTTGATTCCACCACATATATACTGGAGACAGATGTGGAGAAATCACAGGAGGACGAAGTGAAGAACACAAAGCAAGTGGAGAACTCATTTCTCAGAAAAACAAACTGATGAGTGTGAAGGAAGAAGAAATGGGGAAGTGATATACAGAAGTGAAAGAAGATCATGAATTTAAATATGGCCGAATACTATTTTTGTTATTACTCCCGTTTTGGTCCTGATTTTGTATTTTATCATTTTTAGTCCTTGAATCCAAAAAGCGTTCCATGTGTCGGTGATGATTATTCTGGTGTTCAAGTTGATTAGAGGAGTGCTTTTACTAGGGGATGACTAGACGTATTGGTGGAATGGGCCCACATTGGCCGAGCTCAATGTGCACCAGAGCCACCAGCTGAAGTGGGTCAGGCCCAAGCACATGGTCTATGACTATATATTGCACTGACACGGCTAGGTTCCCAGTGAATCATTGGAAACATTTAGGGTCCGTTTGGATACAGCTGAAAACTGAAAATTGAAAACTGAAACACTGTAGCAAAATAATTTTTAAATGTGTGAATAGTATCGTGGGACCCATTTTTAATGAAAAAGTTGCTGAAAAGTGAAAATTGTGGGTCCGTGAACAGTAATTTTGGGTTGAAAAGTCAAGGTTTGCGGCTACTGTTCAATGAACAGTAGCCGCTACAGTAAAAATATGCTGGGAGAAAAATCACATGTTGCGGCTACTGTTCAATGAACAGTAGCTGCAACAGTGATAAACAGTAGAAAAATCCTGGGAAAGCTGAAAAGTTAAAAAAAAATAAATAAATAAATAAAAAAAAAAAGAAGAAGGTTTGCAAAACGCAAACGCGTCTGGGAAGCGCAAAACGCGCTTCCCAAACGCACACTTAGTCTGTATTTGGCCAGTGAATTATTGGAAACATTGTAAAAAAATAAAAATTGGATGGGTTGTTGAGCTATCAAATCAAAGGTAAAAAAATATGTATTGGGTATGGGTACGTAGTAAAAATGGATGGAATAGGAGGAATGGGTGATTATGCATGGGAGATTATGTAATCAAATGTCATAAAGCATGTGCATCATGTTTGTTCCATAATTTTCTTCTTGAATTTTCTGGTTGTATGGTTGTAAGATATTTCATAGTTTTAATGTTATTTTAAATATTCTGTTGTATCATTTGACCTAACCTAATAATTTGCTGCTACTGGTATTGTGGGGATACCAAGCCAAAATTTTTTTGACCCTTGTACAATAATCTTATGGTGCAGTTAAGGGTGGCAATTTTTACCCATATCCATAAACCCACCCATTACCCACCTTATTTAGATAAGTCTTAACCCAACCCATTTAATATTTGGGTTAAATGGGTAAAGACCCATTTGGTTATTTAATTAGATGTGTCTAAATGGATAAATCCACTAATACCCATTAAACCCATCTAAAATTTAAATAAACAACATAAAATCTAAATTTCTAGAAAATGACCAAAATACTCCTGAAACCTAATAAATGACCAAAATACTCTCAAAATCCAAAAAATGACCAAAATACCTCCAAAACCCAAAAAATAACCAAAAACCTAAAAATGACCAAAATACCCCCCCAAAACCCAAAAAATGACCAAAATACCCCCTTGAAACCCAAAAAACGACCAAAATACCCTCAAAACTAGGGATGGCAATGGGGCGGGGCGGGGCCGAAGGATGGGATCTTCGTCCCCGCCCCGCATGATTTTGTCTTACCCCATCCCCGCCCCGCCCCGCATGGCGGAGAAAACTTTCTCACCCCATCCCCGCCCCTTGGGGCCCCGCGAAGCCCCGCCCCACCCCGTAAAACTCTACTTTTTGTAAATTTTTCCTACAATTAGTAAAAAAAATTTTAATGAAACCTATTTCATTAATAAAAATATACTTGAAATTATAATTAAATTTATCCCATCAAATCAAATCAATTTTTAGAAAAAATTGAATAGTATATCTAAGTGTTTAATAAGACAATCATAAAGAAAAAAAAAAAAAAAAAAACTCATAGTATAACACATAACAAAATAAAGGTAGAGAACCACATTAGGGAGAATCAAATAAGCTAATATTGATATGTTATTTAAATAGTAAGGTTTTAGGGTATGAAAATTTACAATTATAACCCTTAGCAATGCGGGCGGGGTGGGGCGGGGACGGGGCGGGGCGGGGCGGGTCTAAAAAGTTTAAACCCATCCCCGCCCCGCCCCGCCCCGTGGTGCGGGGCTAAAATCTTGCCCCATCCCCGCCCCATCACCTTTGCGGGGCGGGGAAAACCCGCACGGGGCGAAGCGGGGGAAGGGCGGGTTAAGCGGGGCGGGGAAAAATTGCCATCCCTACTCAAAACCAAACAAATAACCAAAATACCCCCAAAACCTAAAAAATGAACAAAATACCCCAAAATCTAAAAATTACCAAAATACCCCCAAAACCCAAAAAATGACCAAAATACCCCCGAAACCCAAAATATGACCAAAACACTCCCAAAACCCAAAAAATGACCAAAATACCCTCAAAACCTAAAAAAAATGAACAAAATACCCCCCAAAACCCAAAAAATGACCAAAATACCCCCACAAAACCTAAAAATTACCAAAATACCCCCAAAACCTAAAAATTACCAAAATACCCCCGAAACCTAAAAATGACCAAAATACCCTCAAAACTCAAAAATGACCAAAATACCCCCAAAGCCTAAAAAATGAACAAAATACCCCAAAACCTAAAAATTACCAAAATACCCCCAAAACCCAAAAAATGACCAAAATATCTCCAAAACCCAAAAAATGACCAAAATACCCCCAAAACCTAAAAATTACCAAAGCTTAATATATATTTTTTTGCTTAATATATATACTCACGGGTGTTGGCCCAACACTTAGGGGGAACCCAGGAGGGATGAGCAGGGGCGACTCCAGGATTTTTGTCCAGGGAGGTCAATAAGAAACATAAATTATATAAAATCTAAAACAAAAAAGACTTGAATATATCAATATCACCACAAAAAAAAACATGAAATTTTACAATTGTCTTCTACGAGGTTTCATATTTTGAAACCGTTACATGATAGATTCATTATCAATCCTACGAGGTATATCTTTTTCAATGTACACAGTCAAACAATCATTCAACTACTAATCTCCCATTCGATTGCGCAATTCATTCTTGATATATTTCATTGCTGAAAAATTTCTTTCCACTGTTGTAGTCGCAACAGGAATGGTCAAAACTAACTTCACAAGCAAATATACCAATAGATATATAACTTCATTATTTGTTTCCACCATCTTTCTTGCAAGGTCCCCAATTCCTTTAACCTCTAAAAACTCATCATTGGAGCGCATATCAACAATGTAAGTCTGAAATTGATTATCAAGTTGACATATTTTTTTCTAATACAATAAATATATTAATTATTGTTGTTAATTAATTTTTTTACGATTCTTTAATTTATAAGTTTATAATTCTTTAAATATTTTATATTTTTATTGCCTTTAATGTTAATATATTGACCAAGTCACATGGCCAACAACCATTCACAAATCTCCAGCCACATTCAATAAAATTAATAAACTACTCACAAGTATCAAATTAGTCAAATAGTCAAAGTAATAAATCATAACTCAACTTTATATAAAATCAGCTAACACTTTGCAGCAACTCTGCAACACCCAACAGTAAAGAAACTTAAACTCAAGTAACCAACAACAATAAAACACTATAAACTAATAAAAGTAATAAGTTATATAAGTCTATAACCCATTAACCCCCACAGGCCACACGCAGTCACACAGACACGGTCAGACTTCACTTTAGAAACTCAAAACTCAAGTTGAGTTACTCAACAACAAATATCAGAAGTTCAAAACACAGTAACACCACAGCTCCCACACACACCGTCCAAGATTCAAAAACTCAACAAAAAAAATCAAAAGATAACTCCACACATACATACGGTGATTCACTCACACACATTTAGTGAAATAGCATATCAAAACACTATAAACACACTCTCACAGTGAAAGAAAGAGAGAAAGAGAGAGCCGAAAAACCAGATCAAGCAGCGGCAGAAGGTAGACCAAGCGTCGGCGGTGGCGGCAGGTTTTGTGTGTGTGAAGCAGAGGCAGCCTTTTTCCTTTGGGTTTGGAGAGTGAAGAAGAATAATGAGAGATTTTGGAGGTTAGGCAGCAATAAATTCTTAGGTTTTATTTGACCTTCTTTTCTTTTTTTTTTTTTGATGATTTCTCAAATTTTGATTTATAGGCTTTTTATTTCTGAGATTAAAGACCAAAATTTTCTTTTGGACTTTCTTTTTTTCCCGAAGTTTAAGTCAGGCTTTAAAAAATAAAGGGGTTAGGTTCATGGTGAGGGGGTGCAAATTTGTATTGCAAGGGTTCAAAATAAATTTTTTTAAAAAATATTATATATATATATATATATATATATATATATATAAATTTCAGGTCAAGGGGTTCATTTGAACCCCCTGACTATAATGTACCGCCGCCCCTGTTTTTATTTGCATTTAATCCCGCCACGGTAGAGTTGAAAAAAGAAAAAAGAAAAATTATCTTAGCCTCCTCTGGAAATATAAGGACACCGTAATGATCGCAAAAGTTAGGTTAAAATGATTCAATTTTAAATCCCTATTTTTTTTCCCTAAACATGTTTTTAGTTAAGCATTTATACGTGTCTAGATTTTGGACAAATCAAGCAACTCAATAGAAAAAAAAAAAAAAAAAAAAATCATCAATAAGGAGAATTATGAATATTATTTCTTAGGAAGGATAATAAATCTTACAACTTCTATTTGCATGAACTCTTAATCCTAAGAGAATAATGGATCTCAGGTTGCTTTGATATATCAGAAGTGAGATCTAAAGTCACGATCAAAACCTCAATATGTTAGACAGCCACGTTTAGTATTAATGGAACATATATTCTCAAAATGGAATTCATAAAGGCTGTCCCGACATAAATAAAAACGCCAGAACAGGGTCTGAAAGCGTCGGGACCTATCCCAGCGCTTTTGAAAAGCGCTAGTACAGGTCCGGCGACCCTATCCTGACATTCAAACACCAGCGGTTTGAAGCGCCGGGAAAAAAAATGCCGGGATAGGAATTTTAACCCTATCCCAGCGCTTTCTAGGGCAATCCCAACAGTTTTGAAAACGCTAGGATAGCCCCTTTTTTTTGTAGTGAGATATAAAATATTCCCTTGAGATAAGTTTAATGGGTTTGGGTTTTACCTGTGAATGATTTGAACTTTTTATGAGAAAGACTACAATTTTTTTTAATGTTTTTGCCAGTGGATTCATGACATGGCATAATATTAGCTTTTTATTTTAAGCTATGTTGCACGGACACGGACACAGACACGAACACGGGGATATGGCAATTTTTGAAAAAGGACACGACACAACGGGGACACGGCGGTTAAATAATTAATTAAATTTTATATTTAGGCATATTTTTTAATATTTTTAGACATAAAATACATTTATGTCTAGAATTTAAATTATGTAAGAACTACAAATAAGTAAACTAATACCCAAAGTAATACAATAATACACATAAAATGTTTAGAGTACAAACATTTTATAACTTATAAGTTATAACTTATATAATACATTATAGCAGGACACACAAAAACAAATTTATAACTTATATAAATAAATAAATAAAAGGACAGAGGGCACCCACAGTAGCAGTGAAAAAAAAAAGACAAAAAAAAACAAAAAAACAAAACGCGTTATAACTTATATAAATAAGTGAGTAACAGTACACCCACCCATTCACCAAAATTAATATCTGAAAGAGAGAAAGAAAAAAAGAAAAAAAAAGAGAGAGAAGAGAATCAAGAGATCGGACCAGTTGTCCACACTGAGAGAGAGAGAGATCAGAAGGGACAGAGGATAGAGAGCACGGCGTCGACGTCGGAGCTCGCCGATCGGCCCAATCTAACTCCGGCGAGGGACAAAGGGTAGCGGCAGCGACAGAGGGAGGGTGGGTTGAGAAGAACTTGAGATGTGGTTTCAACTTTCAGTCTAAGAGACTCTAAACTTGCTTTATTGTTTTAGGGTTATCACAAAATCAATGGTATTCGTAAGTCCACCTGTCAAAATCTGTGATTTTTTTTTTTCATTTTTGGCGTGTCGGATGCGTCAGAGCCACGTCGATGTCGTGTCGGAGCCGCGTCGGCACTGTGTCGGAGAAGCAAAAAAAAAAAAAAAAAGAGACACCGTCGGACACCGGAATCCGGCACGACGTACCCATTCCGGTGTCCGACACACGACGCCAAAAATGGCGTGTCCGTGCAACCTAGATTTTAAGTGGATGGTGAGGATTTAAAATACTCTACATGGTAGAATATTTTTGGAACTCTAAAAGATTTTAATCCAAAGTTAATATAGATGAGAGCTCTTCAATTGCAACCAATTATGGGATTAGAACTTCTGAACTTGGAAGCATCCCGACTATCATAATCTTCAAGAATGGTGACCGGTGAGGGGAAAAAAAGACAAAAAAAAAAAAATGATTACCTAGACTACCAGCATAGAGAAATTCTTTTAGAGGATGTAAGTAAAGACTAAAGACTAAAGACTAAAGAACGCCTTTACTGGAATAAATAAGTTGTTTCTAGTGCTTGTATCTTTTCTTTTAGCTTCTGATGTCCCAAGTTTGGATACATTGCTCCCATAATAAAGTCATATTCCTCCTGTGTAGTTATCAAATGCAGCTGTATGTTCAGACTTCGGTTATACTTAATTAGAACATGTGCTTACCGATATATATATACTTGTTATTCGAATGTCTATCTTACAGTTTTCTTCCCGTATGTGATTATATAATTTGGACAGTGTTGGCTTATGTTTCTTTGTGTTATTATTGAAGACCCCTTTATGAGTGGCAGTGTGAGTTTGAGCGTGTATGTTATTATCTACACATTTAATTGGGAGATATTGGGTCTAGGGAAGCCATACTTTTTTCGCAGCCTTTTGGCTAATAGCCCTAAAGATAGCTAAAGAGTGATTCTTTGTTGGAGGGATCATTGGATAAACCGCAATCGTTGTCTGAGTTTGGTTGGCAAGTGCAAGATCTACATTATTCTTAGGCTAGCAAATTACACCGCTGTGTTTGATGTTGGCTTATTTGGAAGAGGGGGGGGGGGGTTTGCTTCAAAGCATGTTCCCAACGCCTATTGTTTAAATTTTGGGACTATCCGGTCTTTTGCCCTTAATTTTTTAAAAAATTAGCAATATGCTCATATTTCGAAACTATATAGGGATATACCCCTGTTTCGATACTCGATTACCTTAAACTCGAGATTCAATGAAATATTCGATTCATAGAAAATCGAGTTATGCCCCATCAAACTTAAAAAATTTGCATGGAAAATCGAGTTCCATGCAAAATTTTTTTATAAGTGTTGATACCAGGTTTAGGGAGCCCTATAGTGGCGTTTTTAAGCCCTATAGTGACGTTTTAAAGCCCTATAGCGGCGTTTTCTTGCAAAAAAAATTTTGTAAGTGTAATCACCCCATACCAGGTTCAAGGAGCTCTATAGTGGCCTTTTTAAGCCCTATAGTGACGTTTTAAAGCCCTATAACGGCGATTTCCTGAAAAAAAAAATTTTATAAGTGTTATCAACCCATCAGGGAGCCTTATAGTGGCATTTTTAAACACTATAGTGACGTTTTTGAACTTGATTTCTATTAACTCGAGTTCCATGCTTTTTTTTTTTTTTTTTTTTTTTTTAAGTTTGTTCAAGCATAACTCGATTTTCTATGAATCGAGTATTTCATTGAAACTCGATTTTAAAGTAATCGAGTATCGAAACAAGGGCATATCCCTATATAGTTTCGAAATATGGGCATTTTGCTAATTTTTTTAAAAATTAAGGGCAAAAGGCCAGATAGTCCTTAAATTTTGTTAGAATATAATTCCAATGGACTTAGATCTACAGTTGCAGGTTATTTGTACATCACACATTATCTACCTATATATAAGATAAGACTTATATTTTATTACTTATAATTTAATACATAATTTTTCAAACTTCCACACTAATAAACAAAATGCCTTTCAGTCACTAATTTACAAAGGAAGACAAGGTTGAACTTAGAAGTTAGCATGAAATAGCTTTGAGTAGCCATGAATACTGTTAGATGAATTTGAAAAATTAAACAAGAAATATTTTAGATTAAATGCGAAATTGGTAGTTTACAATTTCAAAATTTTCAATAGAATTTATTATTTTCATCATAATTTGCAATATCGCAATTATTGAATCAATCAGGTGGGAATAGCTTGACTTAATAGTTGACCTCCAAGTGTCTTAAAGGTCTCCCATCTCCCATGATCTCTCTCTAGCATATATAACAATTTTACACCATTTTGGACACCGTATATTTTTGCCTTCAAAAGTTAGGTTTGTTTATCCAAAGAATTCAAGATGTTCTTTATTCGACTTCTCCTTGCTTCAGCTGTCACCTTTTGCTTCACAAGTTTTGTTTTTGGAGCCACTGTATTGGTAGATGATGAAAGTATGTTCTCACACTCTCTCACACACACAGTTGTGCATATGATAGCTTGAGTTTCTTTTTCTTTTTCTTTTTCTTTTTTCTTTTCTTTTCTTTTCTTTTCTATTTTCTATAAAATTATTGTTTCCATGTGTATGGAATGGAACTCAAATTTGGTAGAAAATATTCATAAGTATAATTGATTTGATTTTCTTTTTAACCTTACTAATATGGTTTTTTTTTTTTTTTTTTAATGATAACGCTTCACAGTACAAGCTTTACGTGATATAGCGAAGACTTTGGGGAAGACGGACTGGAATTTCAATGTAGATCCATGCAGTGAACCATCTGTATGGGCCACAGTACCAGGAAATGATGCTGTTAACTGCAATTGCAGTATCCCCAATACATAGACATGGCAAAATGGGTAGGTCGGGTTCGGGTTCAGGTTCGGTTCGGGCCAATCGTCGCGGGTCAAAACGGGTCACATGTCAAAATGGGTCATTTTTAAACGGGTCAAGTCGGGTCACAGGACAAGTCAAGTTGACCCCTATTTTTCAAACAAGTTTTTTTTTTTTTTTTTTTTTTTTTTTTGAAATAGATGCAATCTGTCAATTGTTTCTGAATTCCTTAACTGTGATTAGATTCTCATTGGTGATACTGTTACCGCTTACCAATTACAACTAAACATTTGATACCTAAATTTGGTGCAACTCTTGTTCCAACTTTCTAGAAGCTAATCTTAGTATAATTTTCGATCTGTTTAAAGTAGGAAGAGAAAATGAAGGTGGTAAGTAAAAAATGACAAATTATAATGCAGTACATAACATATTAAGTGAAGAAGAATAAGTAAATATCTTATAAGAATTACACCTCAATCTCAATCTACTCAACGTTGGTAGACATGGCAAAACGAGCGGTTCGAGTCGGGTCAATCGGGTTGCAGGTCAAAACGGGTCACGGGTCAAAACAGGTCATTTTTAAATGGGTTAAACGGGTTACGGGTCAAACAGGTTGTGGGTCAAACGGGTTGGGTCAGAAAATTTTGACCCGTTTTGCCATGTCTATCAATTAGGGATGGCAATGGGGCGGGGCGGGGCCGAAGGATGTGATCTTCTCCCCCGCCCTGCATAGATTTTTCTTGTTCCATCCCCGCCCCGCCCCGCATGATGGGGAAAATTTCTTACACCATCCCCACCCCTTAAGGCTCCGCGAAGACCCATGAAGCCCTGTCCTACACTGCAAAACTTTATTTCTTGTTAATTTTCCCTACAACTATTACCATTTTTCCAAATAAAATGACATGTTTCAATAATAAAAATATACTTGAAATTATAAATAAATTTATCCTATCAAATCAAACTATTTTTTACCAAAAACTAAATAATATTATCTAAATGTTTAACAAGACAATATCAGAAGAAAAATCTCATAGTATGACACAATAAAATAATCCAAACTCCTAATACATGATTGATGTCATCATATCGGCAATCAAACCAATAGGAAAACATATTCCTCATCATCTTGTTCTCCATTCACCACCTCATATTTCTAACATGAAAATTCAAAAACAAAAACCTAGCTCGTAAAATAGATATGGATTTTGACAAGCATAAAGAAGTAGTGTTGTTAAGCAAAGTGAAATCCTAATGGGAATTCCAAGTGTTAAGAGAGAATGGGGTGTGTGACGGCGTACATTATCTATATATATATATAAAACCGAAGTTTTTGAAGCTCTCACAATTTTCCACATCATCACTATTTTCTTTTTCTTTTATTTTTTGATTCTTTTTATTTTAGGTTTTATATCTTATAACAATAATATTGAAAAACGTATATAAACTTGGAGGCCTATTTAAGGGCTCCATAAAACTTGATGGACAAGAAAATATATTCTAAAATAAGCCCTAATTAATACCTAACCATTATAGGAACCAAATTTGACCTAAAAAAACATTAAAAGAGCCTAAAAACAAGGAAATAAATCACCTAGACCTAAAATAACGTTTTTTGCAATAAAATACCAAATCTCTTCTCTCCTTAAAACCCTAGCAATTATCATCTCAAAACCCTAAACTCAAAGCGTATGTTTTGTCTTTTTTTATTTGCTTTCATATGTGCCTGAAATTTTCATTCTATCTTATTGTTTTATTATGTTTAGAATTGATTTTCTTATAAGTATTTGGGTTAATCTCTATATTTTGATAGTGTTTTTATGGGTTTAGTTTTTGAGTTGAAATTCTAATAATTATTTTATATTGTATATGGCAGATAAAGAATCTCTATTTTTTTGGAGAAAAATCAAAGCTGTAACCTATGTCTTCCAGCCCAATGTGTGGAAGCATAAAACCCAACAAAAACTTGGTACTCTCTCTTCTCTGTTTGCAATCTCTACTGCTTTTTATTTTTATTTTTTATTTTTAACTTTTGCATTGCTACAAATGTTGTAGAGGATCCTAAAGAAGTATATGTGAAGCCCTAGAAAGCCTTGACATTTAATTATGTATTATGCAGTTATGATTACAATGCGATTCAAATCTTAGTGCTTAAGACCAGCAACAAAGCCTATTGATTGTCTGTGCATGGTTTGTATCAGTTTTATATAATTATTATTTGTAGTTGTGATATAGAAATTTGAGATAGAGAACATGCAACCCTTTAATTTGAAGTTAGGAATTTGTTTTTGATAATCAAGTGTGCTATTCATAAATTACCGTTGAATTTCCAATAAATTTATACAAATTCTGAAGCACAATTATTTCTTATGATAATCCCCCTTTGGTTCTTAAATCTTTTGGTATGTGGCTATAAATTTTCCACAAATTAAATTCATATACAAACTAAGGCACATTTATTTCTTATGATAATCCCCTTTTGATTCTTAAAATTTTTGGTTTGTGGTTATATATCTTGACAAGTTCTAAAATTATTTTGCGATGAATATTGTATATTTTATGTTTATTTTGATAAGTTATAATGTTTTTTCATTTTAAATTTTATTTTAAGTAAAGTGAAATATATTCCGTGCATCGCACGGGTTAGCGACTAGTATTTTATAACAACCAATGAGCCAAATGCCCACACAAAATTACAAAAACAATGACACAGACAAATATTTAGACCCTCAGACCCTTACCTCATTAAAAAAAAATTATATTATATTCATGATGAAAAGTAAGTTGAGAAAGATGTATGAATCATGAATGAAATCAGTAATTCAATAGTATATAAATTTGTTTCTAATAAAGAAAAAAAATACATTAAAATTGGTACCTTATTTCCAACTTTGCTAGAGAGAAAAAAGAGGTAGAGCCACATTAGGTAGAATAAAATAAGTTGATGATTTTTTTGTTTAAATAGTAGGGTTTTAGGGTATGAAAAAATTATAACTTAACCCTTATAATGTGGGGCGGGGTGGGGATGGGGCGGGGTAGGTCTAAAAAGTGTAAACCCATCCCCGCCCCGCCCCGTGGTGCGGGTCTAAAATCTCGCCCCATCCCCACCCCACCACCTTTGCGGGGTAGGAAAAACCCGCACGAGACGAAGCGGGGAGGGGCAGGTCTAGCGAGGCGGGGCAAAATTGCCATCCCTACTACCAATACCACCAGATGCCATGTTGTCAGCATGTATGCTCTCTCCCTCTTTTTTTTTTTTTTTTTTGGCTGAATGCTCTCTCTCTCTCTCTCTCTCTCTCTCTCTCATATGTACATGCACCAAACATTTATCTGCCAAGCCATTGAAGTACTGTGTTATTGCCAAAATATGAAACCATTATGGCCTGTTTGGATGGAGGAAAGAAAGAGGAGGAGTAGAATAAAATTGGTTAAAAATAAGCTAATTTTGTGTTAAATCTACTCTACTCCCCCTCCCTCCTCCTCAATCCAAACGGACCATTAGAGTTACATGTGTGGCCGGATGAATTTATTTTGTCCAAAAATAGAACTATGCATATAAAAATGTGATTTTTAACCTCATCCAAAATAAATAAATAAATAAATGTGATTTTTAACAATAAATCATTTTATTTCAGTACCAATCTATTTTGACACATATCATTTTGAGCAATATAAATAAATATATATATATATATATATAATATTTCATATTTTATTACTATAGAAAAAAAATTCATAAAAAGTTATTATTTTTAATACATTTATAAAAATTATTATTTTAAAATTGGCCTAATCAATTCATTTAAATTATTATTATTTTAATTAAAGTACTAATTAAGCTGATGCAACAATGAAACAACTGTAATAAGACTCGGCGGTGGTTTTAATATTTCAGCTAGCATGCTACCCAAGCCAACTCCATCTCTAACACATTTTTCCCCATCTACCTGTTTCACTTTTTTATCGTATTCATTTAAATTTTTTTTTTTATTGATTTTTCTCCTCCACACACATCTTCCAAGTCTCTTACCCTTCCACCTATCCACTTCTCATTGTTAAGTGTCTTCTCATCTATATCATTTCTTTCATTTTATGTTTTGTTTTTCTCTATGTTCATCCCCAACCCAGGCCAGTACTTGTACCTCATTTTTCACTCTCAGTTTCCTTATTAGCAACTTGCCATGCATTATGGTCTCATCGTCAGCTTTTTTTTATGTGTATAGATTTGTTTAGGTTTTAAGATTTTTTTTTTTTTTTTTTTTTTTAAGTCCAACCGTCATGCGCCAATCAAATATTGCATTTTGGCCGATATTTACCGAAACGATCCAAGATGGCTTGGAATTTTCTCCGAGGTGAAATGGAGGGGGGTTGGGGGGTTTACCATTTTGGTTTGTTTACTGGTACTGTATTTTCCATCCATTTCAGCCGAAACGGAACAAAATTCATAACATTGGATAAAAATAGTGTTATTAGTGATACCATGTAAAAATGGTGTTACATGAGTTATAGCTTATTATCTTAATAAGTTGCAAAGTTCTTCATATCTTAAAAAAAGAAGAAGAAGAAGAAGAAGAAGAAGAAGAAAGGTTGCAAAGCAAAAATAATATACAACAATTTTAAGAACATAATTTATAAAAAATAAAATAAAAACTTGTTGAAATGACAATGTGATGGGTACCAACCTTATTTTTATATAATATTGCTACTCTACTCTTTCTTTCTTTCTTTTTCTTTTTTCTTTTTTTTTTTTTTGTGTATAAGTTATATATATTCCATCTCAGGAGCGAAACTAGAATTTTATGAATGGGGGGCAAAATAATAATAAATATAAAATTGAACTAATTTATTAGTATCATACAAGAAATATGAACAATTGGGGGGCTAATCATATTTCTTTTGAAAATTTTAGGTAAATTTCGGACTAAAAATCTAATATTTAAGAAGTTTGGGGGATCAACCATATATTTTTTGAAAATTTTAAGAAACTTTAGGGTAATTTTAAAAAATTAGAAAAGTTTAGGGGGCCATGATCCTCCACCCTGGTACCATCTTAACCGATGTAAAATAAATCGTGACTGATTTTGTTGCACTAAAATTTATTTAACAAAATAGTCTGATATTCATGAGTAACACACTTTTTCACCACTCCAATTAGGAGTTTGAACTTTGTCAAATTTATATCCAATAGAAAATATATATATATATATATATATATATATTGAATTGAGTTATGGTGATTAGTTTCAATCAAGTCTTCTTTAAAAAAAAAAAAAAAAAAAAAAAAAAAAAAAAAAAAAAAGGGGTCTGTGGATAAACTTTATATCCTTTAACAAATTATACAAAGCTTGCTTAGCAAAAGGAAAAGCCGAAAACGGAAACATCAAATATTTTACTTCTTGAGGGAAAAATGTCAAAAAACTGATATTTAATTGGTAGATCTAGTCTTCCTTTCTGCAATTATTAATATTCCGCAATAATTGAAAATTATGACGATGGATCCGTAGGTATTGATAAAAGTTGTACAACTTTCATAAGTTAAAAGTTGTACAATATTAAGGACCATACTATTCGTTTCGTTTTCATTTACTGTCCCATTTCGCTTTTTCTAACCCGTCGAGCTATTGCTCCCTAAAAGAATTCATTATTTGACAAGACTTTATTTCTCCGAAATTAAAGGTATACGACCGTGTTGGTTTGGTGTCTCTATCAACTATTGCAATTTGCAATATATCTTTGAGCATTAGCATTAGGGTGTAAGTTTTTTTTAGCACCTGTAAACAATAAAGATACGTTTAGTAGACTATAATAAATACTATAATGTAATAGTTATTTCTATAGTTTAACTATTCAGTAATTTGGTTATGTTTTTATTAAAAGAAATAGTTATTCCTTATGAATAACTATTCTTTAAAATAAGAAATAGCTATTCATCCCTAAAAAGATTGTAATAGATATTCTTTAGTAGGTGTATTAATTTATAAAATTAATATATTTTCAAATAAACAAACTTTTCATATGCACATAACAATTATAAAAATAAAAAAATCATAAAAAAATATCTAATCTCTCATTCAAATTAATATAAATATATATATATATATATATTAGGATATATAATTATATGAGTAAGATATTTTCTAAAATATATTTTAAGTTTGATTTAAAATGTTTTCATTCTATTGTATTCATTGTAATACCTATTCTTATTCCTATGTAATTACTGTTACAGTCTACCAAACACGCCTTAAAAGCACTGGCATCCAGGGATGCAAAATATATATATATATATATATATTACATCTTCAGACCAACTTATTTCACAACTCGCCATACATCCTTGTTTTTTTATTTTTACATACAACCCAATAAAATAATATAAACTATATAATAAAATAAGAAAAAGTACACCTCTCTCTCTTTCCTCCTAGTCTCTTTTTCTCTTCATCCACAATCACAAACACCACACCCCAACCACAAATATAACTAACCACCACACCCACGATCAAAATTAGCCGCCTCCACCACAACCAAAAATCAATTAGTATCCACAATTAGTATCCATCCAAAAATCAATCCCAAAAAAAAAAAAAAAAAAAAAAACCACAGCACAACAACTACCACCCACATAGCCCACCACCACCTAAAATCCAACAACACCACCACCACCAACATCAACAACAACCATTGCCAAATGCATACCCACAAACCCAAATAAAATAAAATAAAATAACAAAAAAACAAAAACAAAAGCCAAATCAAAACCACAATGCACAACCATCAACCACAAAAAACACAACCACCACTACCACCACCACCAAACCCACCACTGCAACCTACCACCACACAGATCGAACTCCACCACCTCATGACCCACCAAAACCCAAACCTATACATCCACAACCCACCCCCACCATGACCCCACACCCACCAGCAACCCACAACCCAAAACCCTCCACTGCCAAGGCCTACCTACAACTACCCACCCAAGACCGATTCAAAGCCCACCCACCCAAACCGATGTGAAGCCACCCAAAACAACCAACCAAAATCTTGAGAGAGAGAGAGAGAGGCAAGTGTCATAGTGAGAGGAAGAGAGGAGAAAAGAAAGAAGGGAAAGCAGTCAAAAAGTGAGAGGAAGAGAGAGAGTGTGAGTGATGAAGAGAGAGAAAGATGAGATATTTGTGAATTTTTTTTTTTTTTTACATCCTAAGCTACAATTGGTTTTCATATATGACAACTAACTGTTCACAAATGGTTAAAAAAATTTAAAACCTATCCCTAGATGTAGCTTCTTTTTGCCTTGTTGGTTGCTAAAATAGTAACTTGGGGGATTTTACACCCCCAATGCTAGTGCTCTAAGGTTGTATATATACAATCCTACTGTTAATGGATTGTAAAAATAAAAACACATATTTTAATAGAGTGAGAGAGGAAGAGAAGAATTGAGGGAAGAGAGAGATAGGAGAGAATGATTTGTTTATATTATTTGTTGGTATAATTTATATTGTTTTAATGAGTTGTACGTAAAAATAGAAACTAGGATGTTGGGTGAGTTGTAAAATAAGATAATAAAATAGATAAAGTAAGTTTTGAGGGTGTATAATAGGCATTTTTTTTACATTCCTGGATACTAATGCTCTTTGCTAGTTATTAGAAGGCAAAACAAATAGAATATTGCTACTCAATTATATATGCCTTTTTCTCAAAATAAATAAATAAATTATATGTGCCTACATAGTTGTCAAAAATACGTGTATATATTTGTTAAAATTGAATTAATATTATGAATTGATTTTTAATTTTTGTATAGTATATTATATCATATCATATATAGTAAAATACGCAAACACTTACTGGTTTTTTTTTTTTTTTTTAATTATAGATATACATAATATTACATATAAAGTATATGCTTATTATAAATTAGAAATATATTCAACAAATAACCAATTTAATAATCACTTATGTAATAATATTTAAGAAAACTAACTAAATTAATCAAATTAACATATGTTTATAACATATACATTCAAATGGATTAAACTCAAAAGTAATAATACATGTTATATATGAGTCAAAATAATAATTACTTTTCATCATCTTGCCTAATCAACTCCATCTAAGTCAATGTTATCGTCATGCTCATCATCTTGCAAAACTATTTATTCATTAACATTTTCTTCATCATCATCAACATTTACTATCTCTTTTCTTGCTCTTTTATTCTAATTTTTTTTTTCTTTTATATTTCTTCTTAGTATTCTCAAAAGAAAAAATATTGGGTTAATCCCACATTGAAAAATGAGTGTGAGTTAAAAAGGTTTAAAACTTATGTTGTGTATTCAAAAGTTAGGCCCTTTTGGATATACACCACTGTAAGTTTCTTTGAGACCTTCTCCCCTCTGTGTGTGTGTGTGTGTTAAAAATACTTAATATTCTCAACAACAACAAAAAAGACTTATAACAATAATAATAAAATTTTTAATTTAATACTTATTCATAGCATAGAAAAGAAATTTGTAAATATGAAAATGAAGTGTCAAGTATATAGCTCAAATTTTGTAGGAGAAAGAGAAAAGGGAGGAATTAACAAAAAAACTCATATGATACGATAGATACAATTATTGATACGATACAATTCATATGATATGTACCTATGTATCATATGATTCATGAGCACTTTCATTACAATACAAAATCTTGTGTACACCATACAGTAAGTATCATACGACACTAACAATTATGGGTGGAGACATAATTTGCAACTTTGTATGTGAAAAAACTCACAATTTCACCTCTTGGGTCAACCATTGATTAGTGTTGGTAACATAGCTAGTTGAGTTATAAGTTTTAGCCAATAATAACTTTACTTAATAATAGAATCATTTAATAATTTTTACTTTCCACTTCATATTCATCAATCACCATTGGTAGTACCAACAATCTGAGCTACAAAACTCTTGACCTATCATAACTTTACTTAATAGAATCATTTAACAGTATCAACTTTTCATTTCAAATCAAATTAATATAGAATTTTTCTTATTAATTAATCATAGAAATAAAATAAACTTATTTACCTTAAATGTGGCATGTGAGACAGTAAAAGAGTGATGGTTTTTTTGGTGACTGGTTGGAGAGAGAGAGAGATGTATGATGAAACTATGTGAAGATTTTTTTTTTTTTTTTAATAATGGAAATACTTTTTTAAGTTAGAGAGAGAAATAAAATAAAAAAGGTATATGAGTGACTTCTTCTTCTTCTTCATCTTTTTTTGTTTTTGGGGGGGGGGGGGGGGGGGGGGAGGGGGGTGGAGATGGAGTTCGGATCCTAGATATGGGTGGTGGCAAAGGATGTTATTACAACTGTACTATTGTTCGAACCCTCTTCTTTTTATAATCATACACACACCACTTTACTTGGGAAAATGGGTATGAGATACAATTTTGTTTTAGATAGAGACGAGGGAAAATGACACAAAACTGTTTATGGTTTTCTTGGTCATATTTGTAAATTAGCAAATATGACCCACAACCTCAACCAATCATAGCCACTAGTAAGGCTGCCCACTTCCATCCTATACCTTCATATTTTTATCATCTCCAATTGCAAAAACACCATCAATTCTTGAAAAGTGGGTTGTCTTGATTGGCAAATCACACAACAGTTTAGTGGATTTGACTGTATTCCAACATATCTTCTTTTGTATGATCTCCCATTAGGAGAAAAAATCCTAGTTCAAAAAATTTTCAAGTACTCAAAATGATTTTCAGTAGAAAATATTTTTGAGAAAAACTGTTTATTTTCTAGTGTTTGGCTGTGCTCATAAGAATGTTCTGGAACGCAAATTCGGCAATTGGCTTGTACAAAAAACCAAAAAACTTTCTATATATATTTTTATATGATATTAAATAACAACTTTGATTCACCACTTTAAAATATTAGTACCTAACATACAAAATCATCCAAAAAAGTACAAAAATCAAAATGAAATTATTTAAAATTACACTAACAAGTACATACAATCAAAATAAGAGTGCAATAACAAAAAAGTTAATAAAAACTATCAACTAAACTTCTTTATATATACAAAAGAAGCTTAAAAACAAAGTGTACCCTCTAAGTTTTACTGAAATTTATTTCAGTTCTCTAACTTTACTTTCGTTCCATTGAGTCCTCTAAGTTTCAAAGTTATTTAATTTAGGCCTTTTATCCAATTTATTTTAACAAAATTGCTATTAAGTATGCAATTAACTAATGAAAAAAAATTTGAAAAAAATTCTTACATAGAAAATCTATAAAATATTTTTATTAATTTTATATATATTTTCATGTGAAAATAATATTTTTTAAGGGTAATTTTTTTAAAAAATTGATAGAAGGCTTGAATTAAATAAATTTGAAATTTAGAGGATTCAATTGAGCAAAAATAAAGTTAGAAAACTAAAATGAATTGCAACCAAACTTAGGCAGTGCAATTTGCATTGTTGCCTACAAGCTACCATCAACTTTTAATTTTAGGTGAGACCCAAACTACTCATTCATTGAATTACACTTTTGGTTGCATAATTACAAAACACTTGAAACCTTCAAAGGAACACTTGAAAATGTTTTTGCAAGATTTAAAAAAATTTGGAAGCAATTCCCAAAGTTTTAAGTCATATTGTGATTGCTTTGAAGTTTTCCTGGGGTATCTTGGTCATTTCCATGGTGTCATTTTTTGTCATTTTAGCGGCATTTATGTCACATTCAAGATTTTAAAGATATTTAGTCATTTTGAAGTGTTCAAGGTTATTTTGATCAATTTATAAGTTTGGGGGTGTTTCGGTCATTTTGGAGATTTTAGGTTGGGGAGTGCATTGGTCGAGTTGAGAAATTCTTAACTAATTCAACATGTGTGGAAACCAACCCAACCAACATGGGTTGGGTTTGGTTGGGTTGGGTTACTGGGTTGTGCATACATATTTTATATATTTTATGCCTTGTAAAATATTAGTCTTTCTTAATTATTTAAACACTTTTTTCAATAAATTGTTACAATTCATATATTATACTTAGATTTTATCAAATTCACCAAAATTAATTCTTATAATACCAAAATCTATAAATTTAAAAATTAAAATAATGATATTAAAATAAACTTATATAAATAGTGGCTTAAATGGGTTAAAAAACTATCCACCTAAACCTTACCCAACCTAAGACTCAAAATAGTATTCAAACCTAACCCAATCCACTAACCCATGAAAACCAAGTCAAGGCATCGGGTTTAGTTAGCTTTTTTTAGGTTGGTGGGTTTGATGCACACCCCTAATTTTAAGTGTATATTTGTCATTGTAGATGTTTCCAAAGTATTCTAGTCATTATAGAGGATTTTGATCATTTTGAAAGTTGAGTGGCATTTTGGATATAATGATGGTATTTTGATTATTTTGGAAATATTGGTGGATATTTTGCCATTTTGAGGGTTTTAGAGGTGTTTTGGTTATTTTAAAGGCCTCATTGTAGTCGATTGGGGGTTTTGAGGGTATTTGTATTATTTTGGAGATTTTTAAGAATACTTCTATAAGTTTGGAGGTTTTGTGGTATTTCACTAGTGAAAGTGATGAGTTGAGTAACGACCGCATAACAAAACTAACCACAGGTGATTAAAATAATACTTTTCAAACTACAAAGAGACAATATAAAATTAGTCCTAACCAATAACCACAGGCTGGTAAATTGTTATTAACCCTTAAAAATATTATAAAATTTCAACCCCTTAGTCCCTTTTTGGTTCTACCCCTAATGGTAGGTGGCATCTTGGGGCCACCCTAATAGATACCTCCTGATAGTTACCTAGTGTGGGTGGGGTGGGGGATTACACATATATGACAGAATAATCAAGCGATTCAAGCCTTGAAGAGTTATGAACACTTATGTTAACAATAAAAGAAAACAGTAGGTGCTTTGTTTGTTTTGACATTAACAGTTTTTGGAAAACGAATAATTTTAAAAAATGTTTTTTTTTTAATTTTAAATTATCTCATTTTCCTATATTTGGTAGCATTCTTAAAAAGAGCTGGGAAAATATCATTTTACTTTCCTTATTAAGCTTGGTGTAAAATAGAGTTGTTTTCTTTTTACAACTCAATCTCATGCCAAGCTAAATAAAAGAAGGGGGGAAATTACAATTTACTACTCTAAACTATACCTTTGATTACACTTTACACCTTAAACTTTTCGAATGCACGTTTTGCACCCTCAACTATGGCTCTTGTTACACTTTTCACCCTTGACGTTAAGTTTTTTGTTAACTTGGATAAAAAAATATGGCACCACGGGAAAAGTCCTAATTGTCATTCTTCTTAATGCTTTAAAAACAATAAATAAATTATACTTTACCACCCTAAACTATACTCCTGATTACACTTTGCACTCTAAATTTTGAATTTCCATCCAAGTTAACGGAGAACTTAACGACAAGGCGCAAAATGTTACAAGGGTCATAGTTAAGGGAGCAAAATGTGCATTCAAAAAGTTTAGGGTGCAAAGTATAATATATGGTATAGTTTAGGGTGGTAAAGTGTAAATTATCTCTTGACTTCTTTTCAAATTTTTGTAAGATCTCTTTTCAAAAGTTTAACCATAGTTAGTATAAACATAGCCAATAAATTTAGAATAAAAAAGAAAAATTCTCCACCACCCACTGAAAAAAGAAAAAAAATGAAGTAAAACTCATATTTAATATTTTAAAATACACTTTAATTAAAATTTTAAAACAATGGTTTTTAATTTAAGGAAGATAGTTTGGAAACCTGCCTTTAAGTAAATGGCATGTTAGTAGACAATGTTTTCAACATTAACTTAACAAAGTTTGGTTAAACGGATGTTAAAGGGGGAAAATATTTTTTCCCTCAGGTAGGGCTATAAACGAGTAGAGCTTTGCCCAGTTGTGCATGTTTGAAATTGGCTCGCTAGTAAAAGTCAAAAGTTCAAGATTTGCTCAAGCTTGAGAGAAGCCAAAGATAATGTTTGAGCTTTAACTCTTGGAAAAGCCAAGGAGTTTGAGCTTGGCGTAGCTTGACTTAATTAATTAGTCAAGCCAAGTTCAAGTTTAATATCAAGCTCAAACTCAAGTCAAGCTTTTGAGCTTGAGATCAACAAAATTACATTATAAAATGCTTAAATATCCAAAAACCAAGTAAACAAAACTAAGAAAATAGCATACTCATTTGATCATGTTTTTGGTCCCACCTATGATTAGCAATTGTTCAAATTACAACTTTACATTATTAAACCTAGGGGTGTTCACCAAACCACATAAACTACACAAATCGCAAAAACCGCACCAAAACCATGCGCAAAATGACATAACTACATCGCACTGCAAGTAATAGTGCATCACACTGCACCACACCGCATGGTGCAGTGCGGTTTGTGCGGTTTTATAATAAGAAAACCGCACAAACCGCATTGCACCGCACCGTCTCCATATCTTAATATATTTATTTATTTTTAATATTAAATATATTTTTAATAGTTTAATAACCCTAGTTTTCAAAAAAAAAAAAAGTTTAATAATCCTAGCAAGTGTTGACTAGAAAAGCCAACCTAAAATAAAGAAAAACTAGCTCAATAATTTAAAACTTAGCCCAAAAAAAGAGAAAAATTAGTTTTGGGTTGAGTAGGAAAAGCCCAAAATTTGAAAAATATACTAACTTCAAATCGCATCTTATACATAGTGTCGCGCATGTGACCATAAAAATGAGGTGCGGTGCAATTATGGTTTTGGCTAAATTCTAAACCGTACCACACTACACCGCACCGCATATGTGACCGCAAAAATAAGGTGTGTTGTAACTAAAAATGGCCCAAAACCGTACTGCGAACACCCCTAATTAAACCCATCCATTCATCCTTATTTGCCTATAACTACAATTGTTCAAAATAGAATTTTTACACCTATGTTAGATGGTGAAGAACTAAAAAAAAGACTTGTTTGTAACTATTGTGAATGATAAATGGCTAATATGTTTCATATCTTTACATTAAACTAGCCTCATCACATGCGCTTCGCGTGTACGATGAGTCTTTTTTTTTTTTTTTTGGTTAGTGGTCCTATTTTGTAGAAAAAAGCTGTCTTTTTTTTATTATATATATATATATATATATAATTTTTATTTTGAAAATCTAATTTATAAGTGAATAAATCAATTTGAAAATTAATAAGAAAGTGATTCTATTTTTTAGGCAATGTTTTAGTAGAAGTTAGAGTTGCATTTTTACCAGATTATTCTTTAGTTTTGTTTCTACTTAAACATAGGGGTATAGGGATATTTTTAAACTAAAAAAATGAAGAATCCAAACAGAAAAAACACCATAAATAATAGTATAGAAGATGATGAAAAACTAAAAAATGAGACTTGTTTGTAACTATTGTGAATGATAAATGGCTAATATGTTTCATATCTTTACATTAAACTAGTCTCATCACATGCGCTTCGCGTGTGCGAGGAGTCTTTTTTTTTTGTTAGTTGTCCTATTTTGTAGAAAAAAGCTGTCTTTTATTTTTATTTTTTGTGTATATAATTTTTATTTTGAAAATCTAATTTATAAGTGAATAAATTAATTTGAAAATTAATAAGAAAGTGATTCTATTTTTTAGGCAATATTTTAGTGGAAGTTAGAGTTGCATTTTTACCAGATTATTATTTAGTTTTGTCTTTACTTAAACATAGAGGTGTAGGGACATTTTTAAACTAAAAAATGAGGAATCGAAACAAGAAAAACACCTTAAATAATGAGAAATTATAGAGTTCTCTGGTGGATCACGTCACTTGTTTATCATTCTATTAAAAAACTTTCACTTGTTTAAAATTACTGAGCCAGTAATTAATTTCTGTTTAAAAAAATTTGCTGACTAACAATTTTAAACAAGTAACAATTTTTTAGTGAAATGGTAGACCACATCATTTATCCATAATGTGAATTTTATAATTTCTTCTTAAATAATACTATAGATGATGGATGAAAAAAAGACTATACGTACACTTAAATTTATTTATTTATTTTTAAAATATAACTAAAGTATAAAGTATTAAAAGGAAAAACACATTTTTCTACCGCTGGAAATACAGAGTTCTGAAAGCGCAAAATCTCCCGGCCACTCTACCACCAGAACTGGCGAACTGGCCGGATCTGGAAGAAATGTAAGTACTAGTCAATAACAAATAATTAACCTGTCTGTGTTTTTGTGGTTTTCATCTCTTATTTATAATTTGTGGCATCTCCTTATACAGTGACCTGACCCTTAACTACCTTAACCGCACAATCCCTCCAAAATGGGGCTCCTTCACGAGGCTTGTCAACATGTACTCTCTCTCTCTCTCTCTCTCTGTCTCCGTGTGTGTGTGTGTTTTTGTTTGTGACTTTCATATTGTTATTCATGGCGTCTCCTGTATTGCAGTTCTCTTCTTGGAAACCGGTTGACCGGTTCCATTCCCAAAGAGCTTGGAAATATCTCCACTCTCAAAAGTTTGTGAGTTCTTACTCTTACTGCTCACCCCCACCATTTCACTCTGTTTCTATACAATGTATGATGCCCCCTTATTGATATTGAATTAGTTGAGTGAGTGTAGTGTGGATGTGTGATAATTCTCATGTTGCCAAATAATATTCTTTTGATAATAATGATTTAAATTGGTACTGTTTTGAAATCATTTGGGTATTTAGCAAAACCCAATTTTGAAGTGTTGAAAAACACAATCGCTTAAAATTCAGTCAAGTCAGCTGAAATCATTTTTTGAAAACACGATTTTAAGTGTTGAAATTGTATCTCTAAAACTTGATTTTATATTAGAGGCTAGATTCTCAAATAACTCCAAAATGGTACCGATTTAAATAAATAATATTTAAAAAGTATTGTTTTACAAAATTTCTCCCCATTGCAGGCATATACTAAACTAGTTATTTTAAGGTATATTGTAAATGTGGCTAGCATTTTTCCTTGTATCGTTACACAATGTTTTGTTATAAAGGAATTCCAATTTGTTATCAACAGGACCCTTGAGTTCAATATGCTTTCTGGAAGTCTTCCTAAAGAGCTTGGGAACCTAATCAATATATAAAAAAAGGCTGTAAGACCCTTCATTTGAATTACTATATTTTAAAAACTTATTGCATTATACTTTCTTTTTTCTTTTGGTTAGCCTACCTCCCTGTAGTAAGATGTAAAAATGTCATTATGATCAAGCAAAATTGATTTACATTAATTTTTTTTTTACATGTTTAAGTGTATTGATGCATATCTTTTTTAGCTTATTGGCTTTTTAATGAAACGTTTGCAGGGCTAACGACAATGAAGGACTTGTAAGTTTCAAGATATTTTATTTATTATTTTTTTATTTTATAACTATCTTGAAGATCTTATACATCTATTTTACCTTCTAAATTCACATATTTTTCTCCCCTCAATAATGCAGTTGGATTGGTGAAAATAATTTTTCTGGAAAGATTACCTGATTTTATTTAGAATTGGACAAATCTTGAAAAACTGTGAGAATTTGACTGTTTTCTTTTTAATTTTTTATTAAGAAAAGAATTGAACATGATGTATTATTTACTTATTAAATCAAAATTTCTTAACGACAGGGTGATTCAAGCAAGTGGTTTGAACGGGCTGATTCCTCTCCACATTGCTTTTTTGGAAAACTTAAATGACTTGTCAGTGTGGCTTTATAATTCTGTAGCTTTTAATTGTTTTATAGGCAACAGCAATTTATTTTTTATTTTTTAACTTTTTACTCCTATTCGAATTTTGATATCTAGGAGAATTAGTGACTTAAGAGGACCTGAAGCAAATTTCCCGCCACTTCATAATATGACAAAGATGAAAACTCTGTGAGTTAGATACTTCAATTAAAAGTATGATTTTATTATTGTTATTATTTTGCAACTCAATATAAAATATTTGGTTCTGTTTCAGGATACTAAGGAGTTGCAATATTACTGGGAAACTACCTGAATACCTTGGGAAGATGAATGAGCTGAAAACCTTGTCAGTATATAGTTCTTTTTTACTTAATTTTTTGCTGTACATTTTTTTCCTACTATTTTAAGGGTCATGTAGGATAGGTTAAATCAAATTATTGACTCTGCGTTTTGGCTGTCTGATGGTAGCAATTATCCAAAAGGCAGGTTACATGCATGTGTGCATGTGTGCATGCACGCTTGCAGACAGTTTTAAGTTTTAACTACCAAACATGGATATACATGAATGTATGGTAGCATAAGTACAAGAAATCTATATATATGCTGATGGACTATAAATCCAAATGTCTTCTTCCTTTTTATTCCTTCTCAGAAAAGAGTCTATATTTTTAGGAGAATAAGGAAAAGGTGAATCTGGTGATTAACCAGTCTGAGGTCATGAAAATGAAGAGAAAGGCTTCTATGGTAAAATCATATCAGGAACCCACAAGAAGTGACATCCTTGAGAATGGAAATAAAATTTTTCTTTAACTTAGTGAATAAAAAGAAAAAGAGCTGTATCTTAAAACTTTTGAGATTCCTGTACCCCTGGAGCATTACCATGTAAGCGAATGATATCTGAATGCACATGGAACACAAGCTCACTGTTTTCTGTGTGTGTTTATCTAAGTCATGTGCATGTGTTGTGTCTCATTCCATCTCAAATGAATTAGATGCTTGATACAAGTATGTTTACTCAATAGTTATTGTTGGTACATATTTTGTGAAGTAATATGCATGAGCAGGAAAATGACAAATTTGAATAGCCATTTTGGCTTAGAGTTACCACTGCACATAAATCAAGTTCATTTTTATTTTCAGCTTCATTGAAAGAAAAAAGAAGAATTTTTTGTTCTCATTTATTTAAAATCCAAATCATGCTCAAGTCTACAGTAGGATTTTTTCCCCCCAACTTGCTTGAAAAAAAAAATTAAAAAAAGAGATAATTTTTTATGTTCGTTTATTTAATACCCAAATCAAGTACAAGTCTCCAATAAATACTTGTTTATGAGATAGTTATGTTAAATAAATAGTCTTTTAGTGTGTGTATTTTTTATTTTATTTATTTATATTTTTTCTTACATTTCTTTCAATTGCAAACTTCAATATATTATTTGCATAATACAATTTTTCGAGTAAATGATTTGGATTTTTTCTTTTCTTTTTGGGAGAGTTTTCTGTTTCACTAAAATTTGATTATATAAGTTTTCTTGCAAAGACCTCAGTTTTAACAAACTAACTGGAGGAATTCCAAGCAGCTATGTTGGTCTAACAAAGATGGATTTCATGTATGCGTTTTGACTTTTGTTGTAGATTTCCTTACACCAAAGTAAAGGAAGCTGTCTAACAAATTGTGTGAAAATGTTTGATTTTGTTCCATTCTGAACATACCAAGTAGCCACTATATCAATTTGATTAATTGCACAAATCCAAAATTTTGGCCTTAAAACATCTCAAGTAAGATAAACAAATCAAGTAATGATAACCTTTTTTGCATTAAATTAAAATGCAAGATGAATTTTAGGCCTAAAGTTGGCTAGTACGTGCCTAATCCAACAATAGGCTTCCAGGATAGAATTATCAAAAAGCCTTTAGAGTAAAATCTGGCCATCTATAAAATGATTACTGAAGTTAAATGTAGACCATTCTTGGGGTTCAAGTGATTGTCCAGTAGAGATGGCATCCTTTATGGTGCCTCATGTCCGTGGTTCAAACCTCCCTCCCCCTTCCCCACTATCATCTACCTATATATATGTATATAAACTAAAATAAAAAAAATTAAATGTAGACCCTTCTTTATTGTCTTCTGAGTCTGAATTCCTTTGTCATATGGTGGATGTAATTGACAGTCCTACTTCTATTGGCTAGAGGTGGGGGACCTTCTTATTTTTCCTCCAATTCACCGTTTTTAATATATATTCTAAAACCATGAGAATGTGTACATGTGTGTGTTTGTATTTCAAGTTAGCCATTTCACTGAGCTCAAAATTTGTCTCACTGGCAAGTCATATCAATGTGCTGTGTAACTACATAAGTTGTTCTAAATCTTGTAGATTGAATTTGTTTAGGTATCTAACTGGAAACTTGCTAAGTGGACCAGTGCCTGGTTGGATGCTAAACGGAGACAGCATGTAAGCTTCTCTTCCAAATTAATGTGAAGGAGTTTGTATCATATGCATTAATAAATTTAAATTCAAGTATTATTTGTTCCCCTTTACTTTGCTAACTCCTGTGGAGAATGTCTTGTATAATGTAGGCAATCTAGGTTTAACTGTATTCTCAACATCTGTTGATAACCACTGGTATTAAGTAGTTATTTGCATGTTTGGATATAATTTCTTCCATCTGATTTGTTGTGGATGGTTATATATAAAGGAACTTATTTTGCAATGAATATTGTTTCTTTAAAGGTTTATTTACAAAACCATCTTAGATAGTTAATCAATTGCAGCATAAACGAGTGCATCAAAATATATTAATTAGTGCAGTCATAGGAAACATGTTGCCTATACACTTCCCTAGCATTTTGCAGAACTCTTAAAAGTATTGTGGGGATTCCAAAAGTTTCTAAATGTTTCCAACTCTCCATAGTCTTCAGCTATTGTATATTCATTCAAAAAAAGAAAAAAAGAAAAAAAAAGGAATCATTTATTCGATAAAATTTTAATCACTTAATGGCTTTAGGAGCATCAAAAGCCTAATCTTCTACTTCTACGTGATCTTTTCCTTTGCACTGATGCACATAAATTGTCCTATCCCTTGCAATCCCTCACCCATGCATACATCAATTATCCTATCCCTTGCAATCCGCCCATGCATCATCCAAGAATCGAACGTGATGAGCCGTATCACTAAGCTCTAGCTATTGTATTATATCTCCTTTTTAACTTCAAACTTTAAATTTTAGTATCTTTGTATAGTTCATAGTTTAACATGAAGGAAAGAGTCTCCTTATTTTAGGTTAGCTCTTATGATCTTGATATTTGCATATGGGGTTGGTTATTTACATTATCAAAAACACAAAGGTATATTGGGCTTAGGTAATGTAATGGTAAGCATCTTTCCCATATCAGAGTGGTTTAGCTTATATGTGGGAGTTTGGATGAAAGCTTTATCTCCTAAAATATGTAGGATTGAGTTTCACTGAATTAAAAATGAAATATTATTACCCCTTCCATATATGTTATCAACTATCCTGTGTAAAATAAAAGTTTATTATTCATGTTTCATTCTGTTAGGTAATGAATTACATCATAATTTTTATGTGCAGTGATCTTTCGTATAACAACTTTTCCAATGGAAGCTTAATTTGTAATCACCAAAGCTTGTAAGAATGCTTTTGTCTATGTGTGAGTGCGATCTTTTATTTACTAGCTAAGCTTTGGACTTGGTGATATTTTATGTAGGGACTTGTTTACAACCTCTTCAAAGGGGAGTGACACGTAAGTTTTTAAGTTCACCTTTCAAATCATGCATTACAAAGGTTTTTTGATATTAACTTTCTTATATTGTCTTGATTCATTTATTTTATTTTATTTTATAATCTTCAATGTAATATTGTCTTGAGTCATGTAACATATATTTAATCACAATGTAATATTGCTGACTTGCTTTGGCACCTGGATTGCCTTATCAGTGGAAATATTTTGTGTCTGAGAAGCTCTTCTTGTCCAAAAAGTAAGTTCTTGTTTGGGCTATTATAAATGATTTAGTATAAAATTCTTCAAGATTTACCTATCAAAAAATTTAAAAAAAATCTTCAAGATTGTTATGCTCATGATTGCTTTTGTTCAGATCTGTACCAGTTCCTCAAGTATATCCTGAAGGGTTTTCTCTCACGCTTGTAACCATACCGAATAATGAATCTGTTTTAAGAGATCCTACTTTACATCTATGTTTTAAAATTCTTCTATGCTACACAATTTTGCGGTTGCTAAATCATTTTACAGTTTCAAGTCTTTCTTACAGACTTGCAGTCTTTAATGTGACTAGGCACTAACCATGTTTTAATTTTTTGTGTTTGGAATTGAGGGCCCCTCCCTTGCTTGTGGCCCCCAAGATTGGAAATTTATTGTAAATGCTTTCATATTTATGAATCTTTCTCATCTTATTTATGTCTTACTAAACATTTTTATTTTTAATAAATCTTCCAAATTTTGTCTTTCTGAAGTCTGCAGAATAATGCTAATGCACTGGGATTGAACTTTTGTTGTTAGGATCCATTTATAGCCTTTATGTAGTTATCTGGCTATCTTATCTAACAGTGGCATAAGTCTCATTGGATATATTAATACATGAGGGCACCCTCCTAATAGTACTAAACACAAGAATGAGCAGTGTCCTTGAATGACCGTCTTATTTGGCTTGATTCTGCACCAAATGAAACTCTGTTTCATCACACACTCCTCCCCCAAACACCCCCCCCCCCCCCCCCACACACAAAAAAAAAAAAGGGAAAATTTTTTTTTTCCTTATATAATTTGCGTTAATATTAATTTAAATATGTTTAAAATGTTCAGCTGTTACTAATCCATTTTTCCTATTTCCCCAGTTGTCTACTACCTCCAGATAAATTGTGGCGGACCAGAAGTAACTATAGATGGAAATACTATGTATGATGATGATACAGAGCCAGGTGGAGCTTCAAAATTCCTTAAGAGAGGAAATTGGGCATTTAGCAGCACTGGTCACTTCATGGATGATAACAAACAAACGGACATTTATATTTTGGGAAATTCCTCCAAACTCGCTATGGCTAATCCTGAACTATACACAACTGCACGCCTTTCTCCTGTGTCTCTTACTTATTATGCTTTTTGTTTGGGAACTGGAACTTACAAAATAAACCTCCCTTTCGCGGAGATAAAGTTCACCAATGATAATAGATATAGTAGCTTGGGAAGGCGTGTATTTGATAATTATATTCAGGTATTTAATGACATTATGCTCTGACCTTCATCAACCAAAGTTCTTATGTTTATAGCTTGTTACTAGCTGGTCACTAACACGTTTAGAATATTGAAGGGAGAGCTAGTGGAGAAGGATTTCAATATTGCAGATGAAGCTGGTGGAGTTGGCATGGAAGTCATAAAACATTATCTTGCAGTTGTGAATAATAACACCTTAGAGATCCGTTTTTATTGGGCTGGGAAGGGTACAACTGGCATCCCTGGAAGAGGAGTCTATGGTCCTCTTATTTTGGCAATTTCTGTTCATCCTGGTAGGTTTAGACCTTGCATTAGCTTCTTGTAATCAATTTTGGACGCTTAGAAATAGACCATGTATTAACTTGCAAATCCATGTTTATCTTCTTTCTATAAATTCAACGTTGTCAAGAAATTCTTTTAGGGTAATGCCCTAGGATCTACAATCTACTCATTTATTTAACTATGTGACTAAAGTCTTTTGGGTTTTGGCTTTTCATTCAGGATTTTTTTTTTGGGGTCTAATTTTATTAGTTTGATACATAGGACCCCAGAATGTGTCTAAAGTCTTATACTATTATTGTGATGATTAATGCTTCCTTCATCAGTATGTGGGTACAAATCCCACAGAAACAGAATTCAGATGGAGTGGATTTTATTTTCATTTTCATTTTATTTTTTTTAAATCTCTACTGGATTCAGGAAAATTAAAGCTGATAATTGTCCTGGTGTTTTGAAAAACAGTCGTGTTCATTTAAATTTAGAACTTGAGAAGAGAAATAATCTTGATTATTTCTTCATTGAAGTGGTTGTAATGGTTTTGATGGAGTATTTTGTGTTCTTTATGCATTACATGGTTGGCTGGATCATGATTTTACCCCCTTTCTGAGGCACTAATATTATATCTTTTGAACTATTTCTTCAATTAGACTTTAAACCCCCATCAGAAAATGGTAGCAGTGTATCAGTATGAGAAGTAGTTGGAATAGTGGCTGTAGGAGCAGTCTATTTCTGGTTCTGGGTATCCTCTGGTGGAAAGGCTGTCTAGGACAGAAGAGCAGAATGGGACAAGGTATTTAGTATTGTAAACGCATATTGATCTGTTCCTAAGGAAAACTTATATGTTCAGTGAATTGGATGTTGCATTGGAGCTTTTTGCATGTGTATATATGCCTCTGATACGCATGCTTGTAGAATGACTTTAACTGTTCAAAACATAATAAAAGATATTAAATATTTACCATTTTATGCTGCTAGAAAACATCATTTTGCCTGAATGCCTGTTGTAGGAATTGACTGCATATGGGTGTTTTAGAACTTATGATTTATTACATCTGCTCAAATGTTTTGACAAAACCTTAAAAAAGTGTAAAATTTTTCAATTTTCCTAGATATAATTCATATGTGAATTTGATTCTTCTACAGATCTAAAGGGTTTAGACTTCCAAACTGGTTTGTTTACCTTGAGGCAAATCAGAGCTGCAACTAACAACTTTGATGCTTCCAATAAAGTTGGAGAAGGTGGTTTTGGTTCTGTTTATAAGGTATTTAACACTACATTTTAACATTGATATATTCTATTTGAACTTTCATTATTGAGTTTTGACTCCACACACACACACAAAAAAAAAATAATAATAATAAAAAAATAAAATAAAATCCCTATCCTTGTTGCAGTTTCTTCCTTCTTATTTTAAGATGTTGGAAATTATATTCTCACAGGGCCTCTTGTCAGATGGTACAACGATTGCAGTAAAGCAGCTTTCTTCCAAATCAAAACAAGGAAATCGCGAGTTCATGAATGAGATAGGCATGATTTCTGCTCTTCAACACCCTCATCTTGTTAAGCTCTATGGATGTTGTATTGAAGGAAATCAACTATTACTAGCATATGAGTACATGGAAAACATAGCCTTGCTCGAGCTTTGTTTGGTAAAAATTTACTTTGTACACTTGATGTTTTTGGTATTTGTACACATGCTGTAAGTAAGATAATGTATATATGTATAATTGATTTTCGATTAAATTTGATAAATTAAAGGCTCAGAAGAATGCCAGTTGAAGTTGGATTGGACGACAAGACATAAGATCTGTGTTGGGATAGCAAGAGGTTTGGCTTATCTTCATGAAGAGTCAAGATTGAAGATTGTTCATAGAGACATCAAGGCTACTAATGTTCTGCTTGATAAATATCTTAATCCTAAGATATCTGACTTCGGTTTGGCCAAGCTTGATGAAGAAGATAATACACACATAAGCACCCGCATCGCTGGAACTTAGTGAGTTACTGCCTTTGTTAATTTCTCTTTTATGAATATTATAAAAAAGTGCTAATAATAAAATTTTATTTATATAAGGGAAATATAGGTTTTTTTTTCTTGTAAGAAAATATCATAAGGATAATGGTTATGTGACATTAGGAGGACAACAACAGCAACAACAAGAACAACCAATTTTTAATCTCAAAATATTAGGGTTGTCTATAGATCCTCAATAGAGTAGTTAGAGTTGGCTAGATACATTCTTTTTTACTATCATATTCATTGTTACCTCCTTAATTGACATGTTTCTTTTTACTAATTCTACTAATTTTATTTTAGGTCTTTCTCTACCTTTTTCCATTCTCTTGACTTGAATCAATTCTCTCTTTGTCATTGGTGCATTAATCACTTCCCTTTCTACATGATCAAAATTTTTTAAGCTATTCTTCCTCATCTTTTCATTAATAGGAAAAATCCTATCTTTCCTTATATTTGCACTTATTTATATTAACACCCTCATTTTAGTTATGCTAATTTTATGAACATGTTGCTTCTCAAAAGTCAAAATTTGTACCTAAAAAAAAAAAAATCACCATTCAATACAATAGAGCATAACTACTCTTACAGAATTTTTTCCTTTAACTATTCTACTACACAACGCTCCTTATGCCCTTCTCTACTTCATCCACAATGCATTCGCATTCTTTTCATTCTTTTCATCTTTATGAAATTATTGGAAACTAATTCTAAAGACATACCTATTCTTTAATAAGAATGAGATGCACAATGATCATATTCTATGTCTCTTGTATAATAAATTCATACCTTCTTCAATATCAACTAAACCCACATAAACTGTACATGTAGCTAGAGCATGGATGTGTTGATTCTACGTTTATTGACGTGGTCTCATTTATGCTACCATGACCATATAATAATCACTTTTGCAAAATCTGATTATATAATAGGTGCACCATTTATGTGGTTAAAGCGTAGACTACTATTGTCATGTATCATGTTCATTGTAATAATCAAAATGAGATACACAATGACCAAATTATATGGGTGAAAATACCATTTTGGTCCCTACATTTTTGACTTACTATTAATTTGGTCCATATATTTTGGTAGCAGTTAATTTAGTTCCTATTATTTTCAACTTGTAGTCAATTTAATCCATTTTATTTTCAATTTATAGTCATTATGGGTCCAAATTTGGGTTTTTTTTAGTTGTTGAGTTGATGTGTGTCTACTAGAGTTGGAGATTGGTAAATGTGATTTGTGTTTTTGTATTTGGTTGCCAAGAAAGTTCAAGAAAATGCAAGGAAAGTGATGATTTGACTATAGGGAATAAATTGACATGTTGAAAATAATAAGGACTAAATTGGCTTCTACTAAACTATAGGCACCAAATTGACAATAAACCCCAAATGTAGAGACCAAAATGGAATTTTCACCTCTATATGTGTCTTGTATCATAAATTCATACCCTTTTTTTAATCATCAATTATACCCACACAAACTCTAAATGTAGCAGGAGAATGGATATATAATTGTTCAAGCTAAACTTAGATACAATATCTTAGATATGGTTCCTTAAGTAACCCTCCTAATATTCAGCCATTTGTCTACTTAATCAAAACACTATATGGCATTAACACCATCCATTTCTTTCTTCTTTTTTGTTTTCCCCTGTATGTGTTAACACCATATGCACAAAAACACGAGAAATCCTAGAACCCCAATTTCTCTGACTTATCAATTTTCACCCTCAATCGCTGACTGCTTAGTTTGTGAAGAAATTAAGCTCTACTTGCTTCTTTCTCTCTCCCTTTCATAAAAACTAGTCCAAGGCACGAACAATCACCCAATATAAAAGGTACACTTAGAGAAGTTCAATTTGACCACGTGGAAAGGAGGTAATGAAAGTGCCCACATCTACTGCTTTAAGAGTCCAACATAGCTAAACTAAAAAAAAAAAAAGAAAACATAAAGAAGTCATGTTCCCAAACCTAGAACAAGCATTGCAGGCATTGAACTTACATCATAGAGCCGATAACCAATTAAAAAACTTATATTTTATGGGGAATCGTTTAATGGGAAGGAGTTAAGTTTTTCTCACAGAATGGGTTTTTTGGTTCTCTTGGGGAAACAAAAGTCAGATGGTGTTTACATTGTTTAGTGTTTTGGTCAAGTAATCAGGTTGTTGAAATTTAAGAGGGTACCTAAGGAACCATGCATAAGATATTGTATCTAAGTTTTTCCCTAATTGTTTTATGTCCTACACACAACAAACACAACATTTGAAGTTTATAAACATGTTCTCATAAATGTTTGCATTATCACATATTAATCATTTTGGTATAGTTGATTACAGTCATCAGCCATCAACGTACTGTGTGTTTGCCAAAAACCTAAAGTAATAAGCATAGGGGATTTGTGATCAAACACCGAGGTCACGTTTGGAATAGAAGACACATAGAGAGAGTCAGAGAGTTCTAAGTGTCATAGCTTATGACGCTATAGTGGTGTGCCTCGAATTTTATAACATGTTGATTTGTTGTAAGGAGGTTTTTAGGGATCCCATATTAGTTCAATTTAAGTTTGCTTATGGATTTATGTATTCATTAGACTTCTCCACCTACAAGCTTAATCCTTTTGGTATATTGGAGATGGAAAGCATGTGGTCTGCCAAGAGGGTGAGTGGGATGTTCATGTCTTGGGTCTCCCCAGCCGATATCTGGTCAGCTGGAAGCAAGGTTTCACCGTTGAGAGTTGCCCTCTAAAATTAAGGAAGGTGGTGGTGGTTTACTTGAAACTGACCTCATTTGAGTTTTTTGTTGGGTCTGAAGTTGGGGTTATTAGCACACAAAGAGAAGAAATTGTGCATTGGTAGTAATTATGGAATTGGAAAAATCCACTGGTTTTGTGAGGATTTAGAGCTGAGATTTGTCATCCTCAAATCCTAACTTAAAATCCAATTGGAGATTTTAAATTCTCGCACCAGAATTTGTAAATATTGAACCCAAATGATGGCTATGATTGGCGCACCCAAACACACGGTATCTTTCTCAACTTGCCCCTCTCTCCCTAGAAAATGCAAGTATTCATTTTCTTGCATAAAAAAATGGTCCATTGATGCAGACCGTCAATAAGAGTTGGTCTAGTTTTGATGCAGGGCCTTCTTGCTACATTTCATTGGTTACTTTAATTATTACTGAGTCTTTAAAGTTTTTTGGTTAGAAAGTTGTTGGTTCAGTTTTAATTAAAAGTATGGTCGGATAAGGGCAACTTGGTGATTTCTAGATTTTCTGGAATGTGTTGTCATTGGCTGTTGGAAAGGCCCATGAGTCTTATTTTGTGTTTTGAGTCCTTTTCCTATTAGGTTTAGAAGTTCTTAAGTATTCTTTGTTAATAATCCTAGTCTTTATAGAATTAGGTTATTTAGGAGTCCTATTCCTTCTAGAAAAGGTTTTAACAATAGCTTATATTAAGGTTTTATTGTAGTCAATAATATTCATAATGAAATTGATTCTAATATATTTCCTGCAACTTATTTTAAGCTTTGAGAGTGTGATTTCCTTTCCCCTACTAGGTGTGATTGGCTTAGGGTTTACCTTTCTTTAAATCTTGTTTTATTCACAGTTTTAACGCCAAACATCCATCAACATCAATCCTAATTCAAGAACCCTTCAAAATCTCATCAAGAAATCCAATTTAGTGTTGAATTCCAAAAAATCCTACATCATGAATGCAAGTTGTCTTTCATTCCGCCTCATGCTATTTAATTTTGTTCTAGTAGTTTTCTTACAAAATCCCTTTAGATTGCCTCATATATATGAAAAAAATTCCATTTAGATTGTTTTCTTAGCATGCTAGAGTAGTAACAATTAAACTTCTGAAAGTCATATAGGTCACAATTTTGGGTTACTTATCAACTTAACTTATCTTTATACCAAAATGATACGGACAATGCCATGTGCATGAATATGGATAAGGTGGAATTTATGTTGTATGTTGTGGTCAACAAGTAAACACTCAAGCCAGTCTAAGAAATCCCACATTGTCATGTATCATTATAGCCAAAAACAATCTAAAAGAAAATCCTTCATATCTTTTCGCATAATCTCGAGACTTATATAAGAATTTGTTCCATTGCTAGTTTGCTACTACATCAACAAAACCAACAGAATGCTGCTATTGATGTCAAGTGTCAACATCTCATTATAATCTTTATCTAGGAAATTTTAATTTAATAGTTGTAAAGGTTGCAACTCTAGAGGTCTGGACTATGGCTTATGGCACCATGAGTTTGGTCCATGAAGGTTTTCTTGGCTTTTAAAAGCATTTCTTCTTGATCTTCAACCTGTTGAGACCATTTTCATCTTACTTTTACATAGGTTTTCATTTAGGAACTTCATTGATGAATTCGCAAATGCTTCATTAAATGAGATCAAACTCACATGAATTTTGATTTTTTGAATGAAGGTATTAAGGAAACACATCTAGAATAGAAGACATTCGGGGAACTATTTATTAATTAGGGAAGAAAACGAGAGAAAAATCAAGGGAATTTTTACACTCAGTTTGGTTTGAAGGAAATGGGTGAGGAAACAAAAGAGGGAAAAAAAAAAAACAAATGTTTATAGGAAAATTTTAATATTGAGCTTAATGCAAGGAAAATGTTTTGAGTATCCTTCAATTCAACTTTGTTGAATATTTGCTATAATAAGCATTCATCTACCTATTAAAAAAAGGGTAAAACATTGAAATATGCTTGGTGGAAAAGTTTTGCATAATTTTTTGTTATTGCAGTGGATATATGGCACCTGAGTACACAATACGGGGTTATTTGACTGACAAATCATATGTTCATAGTTTTGGGGTTGTTACCTTGGAAATTGTTAGTGGGAGGAGCAAAACTAGTCACTAACCAAAGGAGGAACCTTTTAATCTTCTTGATTGGGTAAGTTTGATCTTTTACTCTTTTCATTTTATTGCTTTTTATTGTTCTTGTTTAATTTTTATTTGGGCTCTTTATGTTTTTGGGAAAACACAAGTTAGGGGGTATTTTATATATATACATGCAAGTTAAGGTCATTTTGATTTATTCCAATATGTTTAAAATTTTGGATTTGAAACCCTACTATTAGATATTGGTTTAATTCAAGCCCGTCTGCCTATATTCATTTTTGAGACGGCCGTTAAATGTTACTCAAGCTCAAAAAGACAAATTTAATGCACCAAAACTATGCCATTTTGTCTAGGTAAAGAAAAAGGTCCATACCCAATTTAATTTTTTTTTTTTTTTTCTTGCTAAAAGCCTTGTAGCTCTACAAGCAGCTCTTAAGTGTTTTTAACCGAGACACTTATAGCATGGTTTTAAAAAAAGACCAGACCAGTTGGTTCAATCAATTCAATAGTGAACTAGTGCTAATACCAGTCAAGATATTCACAAAAACTGGTAATGCATAAAAAGTCTGCTCAAAACCAGAGAACTGGTGATTTAACTGTCCTGAATTGGCAACCAGGATGATTGAACTGGTTTTGAATGAAGAGAGATTTTTCAGATCTAATTAGATATTTGGTCGACGATTTGAATGGTTGAAGTGGTTAAGGAGAATGCAAAGAATAGGAGAAGCTAGATCTTGGATCTAAACGAACAATAACTGTAAACAATTTTGCTGGAAAGGAATCCCAAAACTTAGATTTGAAGTTTGCGATGCGAATGGTACACTTGCTAGTATTATTCTTTGCAACTTATTTGTTAGATTCTAGACTTCAAACTTTAGATGGCTCTATAAGATGTTATTATTGTGTGGCTCTTTTATTATTATTTTTTTCATCATTTTGATGGTCACATTTTCATTTAAGGCTAATTCCACACACACATATATATATATATATATATATATATATATTTATACAAGATAGAATTTCTACTCCAGCCTAATCTAAGTGCATATGTGCGTGAAGCTCCCTCTTGGAGACTTGAACTTCAGCCTTTGCCTCCCACATCCCACAAGCTTTTATACTTGTGGAGTGACCACCGCACTAAGGGTGTGCGGTGGTAAGCTAATTCCATATTGATAAAAAGTTTTATAATCAACGTTAAGAAATTTAAGTCTTTATTTTATTTCCTTATTCCTAAAATTTTCTTTCTTATTTATGTTCTGGCTAAGCATATGTTAATGCCTTTATTCCCAGTATGGGCGTAGATTGTTGACTAGTAGCAAATTTAGATGTGTCTCTACCAAGAGCATTATAACTCAATTGATATCTCTCTGTATTTCCAATAGAAATATTTAAGATTTAATCTTCATCCCCCGTTATAATTCTTCGTTGTTATGTTCCTGTTTCTAGGCACACCTTTTGAAAGAGGAAGGGAATTTAATTAAGCTAGTTGATCCAAGGTTGGGCTCAGACTATAACAAAGAAGAGGTGATGGTCGTGATCCATGTGGCTCTCCTATGCACTAATGTTTCTTCAGCGGCTAGACCCACCATGTCTTCAGTTGTGAGCATGCTCGAAGGCAACATTATTGTTCCGGATTTGGTTTCAGATACGAGTTTATTACATGATGAAATGAAAGCGAAGGAACTGCAAAAGTATTATAAAATCAATGAGGAAATCAATATGAGTGAGAGCACGAGGCGAACAATGTCAATGGACAGCCCGTGGACTGCTGCTACTTCATCTGCTGCTGATCTCTACCCAAGCAATCCAGATTCTGGTCTCTTGGAAAATAGATTTTAGAGAATCTTAAAGGTTTCTCATCATTTCTTAATGTTACAAATGATTTGATGCCTAACTATTTTAAGAACCATGAAGTTGAAGTCATGGAACTTTATATTTTTGGTTATTTTTTCAAAACTCAGTGAGGAGAGCGAGACACAATATTGATAGATGGTGGAATTCTCTTGCAAGATGAGGATGATAATAAAAACTAGCCTCCTTACACGAGAAAAGTGCATGTTCAGAGGCTTTTGCCTCTCTTTTTTACATGATTTTGCATTTAAGAATTTGAAAAAAGTTATTGTTTTGATTGAAAGAGAAAATGTTTTGACGATTTTAACCTTATCCCCGCATGGTCTAGAGGCTATAACGGGAGGTGTTTGACAAGAGCTTTACTAAACAAGGTTCCACATTAGCTACAGCCGTATATTTATTTCCTTAATGTTCTGCCTTCCCCATTTTTTGTTAGACCATTTGTGATGCTCTAAGTTGATTGGATATTAATTGAATGTATGTTGTGTGAGTGTGTTTTGAGTCCTACATCAGGCATTTATTGGGTTGATATGAGTTTTATCAACAACTAAAATAAGTCTCGACTGGTGATATCGGAATTGTAAAGGAATACTCAAACTAAATAACGTCTTGCATTCCAAATATCCAAATAAGAGATTCTCTTGCCTAATTCGAGAGCTGGTACCTGATTTGAGAGTTGGATTTGGAATATGCAATTGATTATCCATCCAACCTCCCATTGATTTTAAAATTGTCAATCGAACATTTCACAACTTGAAGTTTCAAGCTCCATTCCTCTGGTTTCAAGGTCCCCTCCTCTTGTAACAAAGGTGTAGAGGCTTTGCTAGGAAAGGTTTAAATTTTGCTCCAAGTCAATTTAAGAAAATGTGCAACAATGTAGCAAGAGCAAGGTTTATAATTTATAATAAAAAATTCCTGCAAGTCAGTAAACTCTAGAGAAATTTAGTAGAATACAAAAAAGTGGGATATAAGATTTGTATTCCTCCATCAACATTTGAGTAACAATGCGGTCTCAATAAAATGGTATAGGGTAAGCATTTCAAAGTTTTTATAGCGAGGAGTGCGGGGTTCAACTTGGGATGTTCGATGTCTCACCTCTGTCTTGTCTTCAAGATAAGAAAAACCCATGTAGAACCATACCAATACAAGTTGAATGAATTTTTTCATCACTATGGGGTGGTTTCAACATTTATGAGAAAGCGATGAAAGAAAATTGAGAGGGATTGTGGTGAAAGTAGCAAAAGAGTGAAGACAATTTTTTTTTAGGAATTGCAATAAAAGATGTGCACAAAAGCTATAAATAGGGTATATATTAATGGCAGAGCTAAAATTTTAGTCTTATGGGAAAAGATTAAAATAAAAGGTTGAATAAAAAATTAATTTAAGAAAAATGTTAATTAACGTAGGTAAGAAGTACTTATATAATTAAACATAAAATTTGATTAATATAGAAAATATAGTGTAAGTGTAAGTTATAATTTTTTTTGTGCTTAGCTAATATCAATTTATTATTATTTTTGTGCGTCTAGTGTTAGAGTTGAGACTTAACGATCATTGATATGTTTAAACTACTTCATAATCAATTAGTATATATATTATACGAGTAAAATTATAAATAAAAATAATCAATATATAATTTTTAATAGATGAAGTTAAAAGACTAATTGTAATATATTCAAACAAGTCATTTTAATTATTTAAAAATAAAAACTAAACATAAATAAATTTGGAAATATTAGAAGTATGATAATCAAAGTTGTGGAACCCGAACTTGGCCAAGCATTCGACCATATTAACATTGAATCAGCCTAAAAGCTAGTTTTTAATGCACAATTCAACCCACTTCTATATTTTGGGTGTCCGGAGTAGAAACCATTGGGCCACAAATCTTTTGATGGTAAGTTATGGAAAATTATTATATATAAGGACAATTTTTATGAATTAAATTTACTAAAAAAATAAATAGTATATCATAATTACACCTCAGTTGAACTCTAGTGTAATTTCAAAAATTTTGAACCTCTCTTTTCTAATTCTTTAAATAATTCGAGTCTTAAAACCATAATGATAATACACTTGATATTTTTAAATGTTCTACAAAAGCCTTGATTTTTTAAAGAGATTATATTTATATTTTTTGTAAAATAATTTACGCGTATCAATGTTTGTTATATGTATCTTAGTTTTCATTATCATTGTTTGTTATACGTGCCTATTACAGCTTTCATTAGGTAGGTTTAAATAAAAAAAAACAAAAAAAAAACCCTTAAAAAATACATGGCATTGTAGAAGTAAAAGCAACAATAAAAACAAATAAATCTGTGCATCAATGTTGCGATACATAAAATTTAATATTTTAAACTACATTCAAGAGAGAGAGAGATATATATATATATATATATTTATTTATTTATTTATTGGAAACATTAAGAGAATTAAAAAAAAAATCAATGGAGATATTTTGAATTTCAAATAAAATTTTATTTTATGATAAAGTTCGGGAATCTTTTCTTTTAAAGACGGGATTTGAGATGGATTGGGGGACCCCTTACTCTTTACTCCTTGCTCATGAGTTTTTGTTTGTTTGGATTCAGCGTTTTCACGTTTGCGCTTTTTTTTTTTTTTTTAAGACCAGCGCTTGGTGCACTGTTCATGTCCAAGCATATGAACAGTAAAAAAGAGTGAACAGTAACAGTAATATTTGACTTTTCAACACACCAGTGTGTTCGTGTACTATTTACGGGACCCACAAATCTTACTTTTTAGCAACTTTTTCATTAAAAATAGGTCACATAGCATTATTTACACATTTAAAAATTATTTTATTATAGTGTTTTTAGTTTTTAGTTTTTAACAAAATAAGCTGTATCCAAACGGATTGTTTTTGGAATGAGGGCCACGGAACGCAAGATATATATATATATATATATATATATATATATATATATATATTGGTCATGCTAATGAGTACCCTTAGAGCATTAATTAAGAATCTAATTAAAGAAAGTTTTTATGGGAAAAGGAAAAAAAACAATTAATGTTTTGACAGCTTTTTTCATTTCTCATAAAAGTAATGTCAAAACTTTCCTAAAATATATTGTTAACCAATGCCCTAAGGGCACTCGATATATATGTATGTATGTATGTTTGTATGCATGCACACGCATTCATCTTGTTATCAGTACCATAGTAATGTATAAGCAATTTACTGACTTTATAATTGTGAAAATTTGTGTTTTGAATATCACATGCCTTATGTCTTTTTATTTATTTTTTCTAAGTAATTAGTGAGGAAGTGAAAGGTGGGATTTGAACTCAAGTATCGGGCACAAAAAAAAAAAAAAAAAAAAAAAATCAATACCATTAAGTTATCACTTAAATCCTAATAAACCTATCTTCTTAATTCTATCCCTTATGATCGTGACCTTTTTAATTCATATAAATTCTACCCACACACTATATCTTCACTCTGGTACTGTTTCATAATTTTTTATTTAATTTTTGTAGTAATCTTTTATTTATTTTAATTGCATTGTTTGTATTTCTCACCAATTGTATGCTCTATCACATTGCAGAAGGTTTAATTTTTCTTCTTCTTCATTTTTATTCTAAATTCCTAGTTCGATTTTGCTCTATCCTAGCAATGATTGCTCCCCAGCCTTGATGAGATACTTTTTATTTTTACTTTTACATCATTCATTGGACATTTCAAAATAGAATAAAGAACCAGTAATTTGAGATAATGGAGTAATAATTTGTCAATATTTAAATTTTCTGATATAACATTAAATTTATTTAAAAATTGAATACCATTATTTTTCTAGATTTTTAATTAATAAGGGTAGTTTTGGAAACTTATATAGTTTAAACTTTAAAGACAAGAGATTACATGATATTTCCTTAATGTTAAATTTTCTAAATAGTATAAACAATTTGAGATGTAGGACTATAGTTTATAATTTACTATTTAGAACTTATGATATGTTTGGTAAACTATAATAGGTACTGTACTGTAATAATTATTTTAATGATATAGTTATTTGATAGTTTGATTATGTTTTTATTACAAGTAATAGTCATTCTTTATGAATAACTATTCTTTAAATAATTATTCCTCTATAAAATGGTTTTAATAGTTATTTCCTAGTGTCTGTTTAAAAAAAAAAAAAAAGTTATTTCCTAGTAGGTATAATAATTTCTAAAATTAATATATTTCCAAATAAACAAACTTCTCATATGTGCATTATAATTATGAAAATAAAATATAAAAAAATAACTAATCTCTCCCTTAAATTTAAAAAATATTATTTATTAGAAAATATAATTGTATGAGGAAGATATTTCTTAAAATATATCTTAAATCTGATTCTAATGTTACAACTCAACCCAACTTATGAATATGTTTAGTTATTTTATGACAACACATTTTATTCTTAGTAATAAAAATTACCAATATTGTGGTAATCCTCATTCAAAGTATCAAACGAACCTTTATTAAATTGTAAAAACTTTGGGTAGATAGTGTTTTTTTTTGGTAAACCAAGATCTTATTACTTAAGGGAGAAAAAAAAAAAAAAAATTACCAGAGTAAGGCATAAGCCTCTCGAAACACATACCAAAAAAATCATAAAACAACAACAAATTGATATCCAAATGAGAGAATCATAGATAATAAAATCTTGTTCTAGCTTAGCTCCATATTTGGTAAGCCTACCAGCACATTGGTTGGCTTCTCTGTAGCAATGATTGGTTTGTATCTTGGGAAACTGACTCACCAAACTTTTGTAATCTGCAATAAGAGAGGAATGTGCAATATTCAAAGGAGATTGACCCGACACCCACTCTACAACAACTTTTGCATCCAACTCTATCTCTAGTGATTGAATCCCAAGAGATGAACATATAATGAGCCCATCTTGAAGCGCTCATAGCTCAGCCTCAACACTAGTGACAACGCTAATAGCTCTTGAAAAACTTGCAACCCAAGTACCATTATAATCTTTGATTATACCACCACCGCCAATAGCTCTTCAAGCTACCAAACCCATGCCTCTCTTCTTCTCTGTCACTCTATCTTCTTCTTCTTGATTCCTCTCTTCAACCCATAGCCACCATGGCACCACCACCACAACCACCAAATCGATTTCAGCAACCCACCACAAACCCATACCAACACTGATGAACCCACCCTCGAACCCACATCATTGACAACTAGCAACCCACACCACAAACCCAACAACCCACCCACGACTCCTATGACATGTGCGTTGTTGCCTAAGAAGCAAGGTGTAACTTGTATCTTCCCCTATGATAGGTTGCCCATTGATGATGTTCAAATAAAGGCTTGTTCTTACGCCCACAAACCCAAACCGAAAAAAGAGAGAAGACTCTGAGGTAGAGAGAGACAAAGAAGGTGAGAAAAAATATATATATTTTTTTAATGAGAGAAAAGAGAGAGAAGAATAAACTTTTTTTTTTTTTTTGGCCTTTGTTGTTACTGTAGACACTCGATTTTACACCCATGATTTAATCAAGGAAGATGGCTAGAATGACCATTCATATACCCAAAATTCATTATTGCATTACATGCATTAATTCATTCGTTGCATATCATAAAACTAATCTTGAGGTTCTAACGGTCAAGATGGTATGCCCGATTTTCAAATTGGACCATTGGATTGAAAGATATTACATGATCAAGTTTGCACGGTCTACATGCATTTTGTTTAGGTGGAACCAACCACACATGATTAATTTAAATTAATTTTGATTGGTTAGACAATCAAGATTAATTAAATAATCTTGTGATTGTTTGTTAGTTAGGGTCAAAAATAGGCTTGCTTGCATAGGAATAAAGAGGATAATCAGATAACAATAAAATTGTGGATAATCAAGACTTTTGGGAGTGTTTATCTACAAGATAATCATTGCTGAAGAGACTTGAATCATTAGAAAATGAGTTTAATTTTTAGAATATGAATTTAAAACGCATCTAAGTGCAAATCCCGGCTCAAAAAACCTAAAAAAGGAGTCCAAAGTGGACCAAAACTCAAACTCGTGACGGGCACCCAAAAGGGCCATTTGGCACTTTTGGAGTACCGATTGGCACTTTTCAAGTGCCAATTGGCACAAACGCGGGCCACAGCCCAAGGGTACTTGAATTGAGATAAAACTCATCCTTTTTGATTTTTTAGAGATAAGGACGCATCCCAGTTTGTATTTGGATCATTTAGCTAATTTTTTGAACATCCCAGCCTCTATAATAGAGGCTGCCTCTCAAAATTCAACACACTTTTTCATACTCTCTGACTCCCCTCTTTCTGGCTCTTCTCTTCTTTTCTTTTCTCTCTTATGTTAAAGACGTTCTAGAGGCTCTAGCCTTAGGAATTTCTTTTCTGTAAGCAAAATATTTTAGGTTTTAAAGAGAATTGAATAAATTTCTTTGAACCCTAAAATATTCATTCACTTAGAAGAGCGCACTCATGCAAGAGGTAGTTTTTTCTTTTCTTTTTCTATTCCATTCTATTAATTATACTTGATGATGCATGAATAGGTTTAGGATGTTTTTATTATTTTGATTTCTGATGTTGTTGCCATGTGTTGTTTAAAATTTTCTTTAAATATGTCTTTAGATGATTCTTTTGTTGTTATGATTTCTCTTTTGAGTCTCAAAAATCTGCTAATTAACAAACTTTTTTTTAACTAAAACTGATCTAAATTTTTCAGATCCGATCTTTTCAAAACTCAAAAACTGATCCGTATTTTCATTAAATATAGCTTTGTTTTTTTTTTTTTTTTTACACATTAAAACTAATTTGTATTTTCATTAAATACAGATTTGATTTTTTACACCTCAAAAACTAATTTGTATTTTCATTAAATACATATCTAATTTTGTTACACTTAAAAACTGATCTGTATTTTCATTAAATACAAATCTGATTTTTTTTTTTTTACATTTCAAAAACTTTTCTGTATATTCATGAAATACAGATCTGATTTTTTTTTGAGAAAATTTTCGTTGTCACAAAATAGTAGATTTTTGAAATTTAAAAGAGGAAGTCAAAAGTTGAGATGGTTTTTGTGTGATGCATGAAACATAGATTTATGTCATGAGTGTAGTTCCTCTTCTAAAAAAAGAGTCATTTTCTTATTTTATTCATAAAAAATAGATCTGATTTTTTTTTCTTTATAAATCTAGATTTTCTTATTCACAAAACAGATCTGATTTTATTTACATATAAACCAAAAAGCACTCTTTTTTTTTTTTTTTTTTTTTTTTTTTTTTTAAACTTTGCTCCAAAACAAATCAACTATTTTTTACAAAAACCTTATTCTTTCTTTATATAAACACATATTTGATTTTCTTTACAAAACTAATTTTTCTTTATCTGTACAAGGCGAGCGTGCTAGATCGCCGTAAGCGGTAAGCCCAACAAAAAAAGTTGCGAAGAAAAAGAAAGGGGTGCAACACGAGGACTTCCTAAGAGGTCACCCATCCTAGTATTACTCTCGCCTAAACACGCTTAACTGTAGAGTTCTAATGGGATCCGGTGCATTAGTGTTGGTATGATCGCACTCATCACCATAAGCGCGTTAAATTCTTATAAAGGATCCGAATGCAACCATGCATTTTTACACCAAAGAGGTGCAACTCGAGGGGCTGCTGTGAATTTTGAAAAGGGTTGCTTGCCATGTGTTTGATGAAATTTCTCTTTAGACAGGTGATACATAATTTTTGGATTCAATTCTTTCTTTTTCCCATATTGATATAAATTTTGGCCTTTTGTTGTATTCACAAAATCCTTTTGAGTTGTCATTGATTTCTTAGCTTGGTTTGTTTGTAGCAGACCAGCAGTCTTGCTGCTTTTGGGATTTTGTATATATATGTTGATTTTATTGGTTTATTTGTTGTTCAATTCTAAGATTCCAACATAATCAAACAAAGAAATATGTGGCACTGGTATGAAACTATGAATTATTGGCACACCTTTGAGGTTTGTAAGTTGGAATATTTGTAGTTGTAGTTTTTTTATTGACAAGATTTGATTCAAAAAGATTTGGCAAGTTTTTATAACCTTGATTTAAATTAAAAAAAAAAAAAAAACCCTCTTTTTTTGTCGTCTCATAGTGGAATTGATAACTATTAATTCCTATTTCTTAATTTTTTAATTGTTTTAGTTATTGGATTAAAAAAAAAAACCCCCTCTTTTTTTGTCGTCTCATAGTGGAATTGATAACTATTAATGCCTATTTCTTAATTTTTTAATTGTTTTAGTTATTAGATTTAAAAAAAAAAAAACCCCTCTTTTTTTGTCGTCTCATAGTGGAATTGATAACTATTAATGCCTATTTCTTAATTTTTTAATTGTTGAAATTGTTTTATGAACGGTTTAGACCCCTTAAACAATAACCAGATTGCGTAGCCTAGATTAATTAGCCAAGTTGTTACTTAGTCAAATTAAACAATTCTAGGTTAAAACAATCACAATATCATATCAAGCATATAAAACATATAAAGCAGCGGAAAATAAATAACACAGTGATATGATCACCCAGGAAAACCAAACCGGTAAAAAACCTGGGGAGGATTTTACCCACCGATCCTCAAGGCAAAACGGAATCCACTAAGAAAGAATTGAAGTTCTTACAAAAGGACTTACAAGCTCCCCGCTTGACTTCCTAATGCTACACACCAGTAATAACTTCCTGACACGACCACGCGCAGGCTCCGAGTCCACGGACTACTTCTTTCTTTGAACTCCTTCTTCAAGTACAAGCTCCTCACTTGTTTTTCTTTAAGCTTCAATGGCTGCAACCTAGTTGATCATCAAGATATTGATGTGATCTCAATCTTGAAAACCCTAAGCTTTGTGTAAAGGAAAGCTCCTCTAGATCTCACAAGAGATTTACACAAAACCGCAATGTATGAGCAACAATACAACTTGTGCAACTCTGAAAAACGTAGCTAGGGTTTGCCTTATATACCTAGGGCAAAAACATAAAAACCTAGACGTTTAAAGAGTTAGGGCTGAGTTGGAATTCTGCAGAAAAACGCATCTGGGCCGACTTTCGATCGATCGAGTCTAACCTTCGATCGATCGAGCCAGGCCGAGAAGCCCCAATGCTTCTGCAGTCACTTGATTCCAACTTTACAATATTAAACCAACTTTGAGCAAACTTAAACAAGACTAAATACATTGTTTTGATCATGGTTTGCCAACATTACATATTAGAGTTCTAAATATATAAAATCCTAAGACCTTAGAACCTAACATTTTAGTTATTGGATTAAAAATAAATAAATTGTTTTAGTTATCTTTATATGGAGATTTTGTAGTTCTATACCTTCGAATTAAATCAGTGTTAACCTCTATCATATTGCACTCAACATAACTTGCATACTTAAGTACTGTGTATCTAGGGATATTTTTGACACCTACACTTTGATATATGGATTTCATAGAGAGTTTGTAATGGTTAAATTGTTAAGGAGATGTTACATTTACTATTCTTTTGATCTTTTATTTAATTTGATTAGTACTTAATTTTGATTAGTACTTAATGCATTTAATCATTTGTTTAAATATGTTTTGGAAGTAGATTAGAACTTGATTTTAAAGTATGATTTTTGTGGAGTAGAGGTTTGCTTAGGTTTCCAATTGATCATGAATGCACTTTTCTACTTTATTTTACTAAAAATTTGGTCATCTCGGTTGCTTGATATTTATATCCTAACATGTGCTATAATTTGGTTAATAGTTTTGGTATGTGGCCATATTTGTAGGCTCTAGAAGTTATTTTTTGCTATGTGGATAAAACAAAGTTATGAAATTTAGTAATTTTGTTGTTAATTGCTTGTGTTGAAATGTAGTTTTTCTTAACTCTCTAGGATCTTTTGTTTGTTATGTTTCTCTTTTGAGTTGTAATTTTGTTGTTGTTTGCTTTTGTGATGTGTCTTTAAGGTTTTGCTCTTAGGAAGTTTTGTAGGCTAAGTGCATGACCTATGTTTACATTAAACATGTTGGTGAGATCTTGCTTATTTACATTAAAAAAGTTTTGTTGGGTAAGTGTTTGATTTGTGGTTATATTAAACATGTTGGTGCGATTTTGCTTATTTATATTTAACTCACCTTATTGTCGGTGGAGGCAGTCACATTAGTTATACATTAATTTTTTCATCTTCGTTGTCTTTCAATTTTAATTTATTTTTCACATTTGAGGGAAAAATAAGATAAAAGGATAGGAAAAAAAATGCCGTTTCTTCTCTTGCAAAAATTTGAGTTGGATCATATGTTGTTCCTTAGAATCAAACTTTGGCTTGGAATTATACTTTGCTATATAATTTTCCATTGATTATGCTACTGATATTTGTAGTCCAACTTGCAATTGAGTTTGAATGTAAAGCTTGACATCAAATGAATTCAATGGTCTACAATTTGTAGTTGGATTGACATCTCTTTTACCTCATGGAATGTTAGATGTTGTAGGTTGTTTCTATTGTCATGATCCAAGGGGAAACAGTGTTTATCATCATCCCAGATTATTGTCTACAATAGCCAGCACTTTAGTGCATAGCATATGAAAAGAGTCCACCCTCATCACCCCTAAGTGTTTGTGATGATACCTAAGACAAATTAAAGTATTTCAATAATAGGAGAGAGTCCCTTTTTTCTCTGACTCTTATTTTTTGAGTTTGGATTGCAGGGAATGATGATAATGCCAATTATTCACTCCCACCGCCAAGTGAAACCTAGCAGAGGGTGTGGTTTCCTTCAAAGAGAAGTGCTCCTTTGTCGTTTGTTGGACAAGTTACGCATTATGTAATTATGTTTATATTTTAATCTAAAGTCAGAAGTTGCCTATTATTTCATAGGCATGTTTCCTTACCTTCAACTCAGATCTCGCTATAATGCTATTAATCAGAATATGCTCTGCCATCACACAAAGAAAAGTACGTAAATGAATATGTCATTTGATAGTTCCAATGTTACACTTGACAAATATGGGTTAATAATAGACCTGACCTGACTACCTTATATAATCATGGTTTCATTTAATTTTGTTGTTTTTAATTTAAAGGTGAAAATATGTTGAAGAAGTTCATGGTGGTCATTGCAATGGAATGGTATGTTGCTTTCTCTCTAAACTAATAAACATGTTCTTTATGTTGTTTCTATATTATTCTATTCTTAGTTGGTAATCTTTTTGACATGTCATACAATCTGTTAGATTTGGGAGAGTTGCAGACTATGGCCTGGATTTCAGGAGGTTTACTCTTTATTTCTCAAGGGAGTAATTGAATTCATGTTAGAGTAAAGCAAATGACATAGAAATTTTTGCTGCAATGCGTGGAGAATTTGGCAACCAAAAATCAACAAAGGACTGAAATTACAGAGCATCTGCTATGGTCCATGGAGCATCTCACTGTGGGCACAAGAATACTTGATTGAGTACACTGGATTAAGAAACATTGCAAATTGATTTATGCTTTTTTTTTTTGGTTTAGTTTCCGTGAAAGCCAATAAAATACAGAGTAATTGGTTGTGATGTACATATAGAAATCATATTGATGGTAAAGTTGTGTTATTTTATATTTATTTTGTTACAATTTTAATTATTCCTCACTACTAGAATTTTGTTTGTTTGATTTCTTAACTAATTAGATATGCTCTCTATTTGTTCTTTATTCTAGATTTGTTCTTTTTTTTTTCCTTGCAATAATGTAGAGTACAACTCGTAGCCTCATACTCATATTGGATTATGCATTATAATAATTCTCTTGGTTCTATTATGGTGTAAAAGAATTTTGCTATTATGTCTAATTTTTATTTTCTCTTTTTACATGGTTGTAGTTCCGATTTTATGTGATACACTACAATTGTGGGACTAAATTTTACTCAAGATTATATAAAATAGTTGTCATCTATCTTAACATTTACCAAGGAATTGTATTTGTGTAATAGCACGTTATGATTATGTAATATATTACTATATAAAATTTGAATGTTTCTCATTTTTAACGATGTTTAAAATTTTGACAATTTGTCATACGAGATGTTTAATTACTCTCTCTCCATTTCATATTGGAGATGATTTAACTTTAAAATAGTCAAAATTAGATAAATATTTAAACTTGGACATGTTAACATTTTGAGCTAAAAGTTACCTGTGCATCGTATGGGGTAGCGACTAGTAAGATAGATTTATGTGAGTTAGTTTTGGTTAAGTGTGTCATGCATGTTCAATATATCATTCATATCATGCAAAAAGGGTATATTGGTTATTAGAGTCTAGAAGTTCAGACTCTGTCCAGGCAAAATGGGTGTCTAACACCTTCTCATTCCATAACCTAGCCTCCGAACTTAGTTTCTTTTGGATAGGTAGACCTATGCTTTGTCTTTCCTTTTATCTTTTGGTAGATTGTAACTAGGACTCAAAGCCTTGTAAGATTCAATCTATCAAGCTTGTATTTATTTTTATTCAATTAATGACAATGAAGCATTTTGATCATGTAAAGTTGTATTAATTTTTTCTTATTTTTTTGTATAAAAAAATAAGTGGCGACTCCATACCACTTACCCAAAAAGAGAAGTGCCTTTCAAAGCACCCAAATCTCTTTTTTGAGAGCACCCTTTCTTCATAGAAGTTTGCAGTCTCTCACAGTTACAGTAGACTACCAAAGACAGAAGTTTACTGTAGCAAGGTTGTTAAAATTTTTAACCATGGAATATTGATGTAGCATGTATTTTGTTGTTTGTGGTGCTAAAAATAGCAATTTAGCTTTTTAGAACCATTAATACTAATACTTTTAATACCTTGTCCTGCCACCAAATGTTCTTGTACTTAAATATATATATATATATATATATATATATATATATATATTAAAAAAAAAAAAAGCAACATGACAAGCAATAAGACTCAAACTACTCTCAATTATCCAAGAAGTACATAGATTCTTGAAAATCTCAAATTGCCAAAGCCTTATAAGTCAAAAAGGATTGAGTTCAAGATATTGCATATTGTGCAATTGCTCTCAATGGCTGAGATTGAATGATTGATAGTTAAAAAAAGGCGTAAATGAACTTTTGATCTCTAGATTTTGGACTCAATTTCATTTTGGTCCCTACTTGTCTATTTTACTGCTTTTAATTCCTAAAATGAAAAATACGTTTCGTTTTGGTTCTTACCGTTATCTCACTAATGAAAATTACTTATGTGGCAGACGAAGTGTACTATTGGCACATTAAATGCTGACATGGGCATTAAAATAATAATAAAATTGTATTTAGCATTTTAAAAATGCCATATCAGCATTAAAATAAATAAAAAATTCCATAAAAATTTTTATTTTTATTTTGAATTTCTAACTTTAAAGATAATTAAATTAAAATTTTTTATTCCTTTCATTATTTTTTTTTGGAAGAATGTTCTTTGTGTTCTTCACTTCTTCCCCATTATATGACTCATATTGTTAATGTTATTAAACAAAAATAACATTTTATAAGCATTTTCTCACACAATCATACACTCAAAAGAAAAACTTCAACCCCAAAACTTCCATATCAAGTTGATTCCCCACAATCTTTCACATAATAGTTCCATTAAAAAAAAAAAAAATGAGAAGAAGAAGCAAACACAAGAAGCTAAGCTAAAACATCCTAGAATTGAAGCAAACTTGCATAGCAAGAGCATCCAATATCCACTTGAATTGCAACAAAAGGAGATGCATCAGTCCCTATGTATCCACCAACACCAGTTTCAGCAACTGGGTATTTGTAAGGGATGCCCATCTGGTCAAGCTCAGCTCTAATATGCTTATTGTTCTCAAAGTCCTCAAACCCAAGTTCTGGGTTCTCATGTATCTTCCTCCTAATACCCACCACCCAATAAAAACTCTTTGGTCTTTTAGCCAATTCAAGGAAGTTGACTGGAATTTGAGGCAACACTTTAGGCTAAGATAGGGCTCTGAAGAAATTAGTAGAGATAGGAACGCATGGAAAATGAAAGTCAAAGAGAGCCATTGGGAGAAACCATTAGTTTTGCAAAGAAAAACATTTAGGATCTTAGATTTATAATGGTGCTTTCTTTCTTTCTCTAACTAACCCATTCTCTCTATCTCTTTATTTAACTCAAAATCAGACCCAAATGTCTCAAGCTCCTCCTCTCTCAAACTGGTCTCTCTCTCAAATCGGTAGGTCTCTCTCAATCAGTTGGTGATTGATGGGCTTTGCTCTCAATGGGTTTTGGTATTTTGGATTTGAGATGTTTTGGTGTTTTGGTGATGGCTGGGTTTTGGCCTCAATGGGTTTTGATGTTTGGTTGCTAAGAAAATGCAAGAAAAGAAACAAAAATATTAATTTTTTTATTCTGTGGCTGCCAAACATGTTATTTGAGAAAGAACATGTTCTTCCAACAGGATAACGAAAAGAAAAAAAAATGCCTATTCCCTCCTCTTACATAAATGGTGGGTTCCACTAATTAAATTTATGGTAGGACTCATCATTCATGTGAAAGGAGGAACTACGCATTTATGGTACTCCGAGAGTACTTAATAATTTTCTTAAGAGTATTCGTTAGCATTTTCCTGTTATTGTTACTATTATTATTATTATACAACTTAAACTTAAGCCAGAAGATTTTCGCAATTCCTGCATAATTTGCAAGGCAACTTCGAACTCCTTGCAATTATATATTCTGTGACGTGGCAATTTAGATACAAAATTTAGCGTGTCAACTTTGGTTTTTGAACTCTTCCCAGTAATTAACAATCATTTTTTTAAGAAGAAGATTGGAAATATTATTAGGAAAATTAAGTTAAAACGGCTAAAGTTATAGAGTTGGGGTGAGGAGGTTGAGGACTTGTTTGATTTGGTCATTGACCCAGTTTTTATAACTCATTATCCAAACTCCACTTCTTTTCAAAAATTCCAAAATTCCTCTTTGGTTGTGTTACCCAATCATCTTAACTCAAAATTTAAGGGCTAATTTGATAGAGTACTTTGAGTAATGTTGTTTGTGTTCTTTTGAAATACAAGTAAATGAAAAAGTGTGTAAAAATGCGTGTAATATTATTTAAAAACTGAAAAACGGGCCTAAGTTCCACTCTTTGTCAAAATGGTGGAGCCCACCCACTGAAATCACATCACACAGTTTGCTTAATTATGGTTGCTACCCGGGATTTTCTTTTTCAATTTTCATATATCATATGGTGTTCAATTCTCTCATGGCCACCCCCTGAAGGTCCAAATTCTGGTATTTTGGTCATCGAAGATGAAGAAGCCGAGCAGTATACTTGTTTTGGATTGTGTAAGAGTGATGAGCTCAAGGACTTGCCTTCCCCACAAAATAAGAACCTAAAGCTTCGCTATTCATCAGGCGGTGGCAAGAACAAGAACAGAAATGTTTCTTATTTTTACGCAAACTTAATCCCAGTTCTTAATCAGCCGTTGTCTTCCAATCGGTACTATGTCATAAAGAGACGTGGAAGCCATAAAGGGTATGCGTGTATATATATATATATATATCAAGTTGAATTCAATTTCCAGTATTAATAATTTAATGATTAATTTTAGAAGAGATATAATATTTTCATAGTACTGTTCTGTCTCGCTTTAATATTGTAGTTTTCTTCTAGAAACTATTTTGTAATTAAAAAATAAATAATGATATGAAATTTGCATGTTGCACCTTGCTTTAAATCGTTTGAGCTCATTGGCCTTGTACCTTAATTGCCCCCTTTATACATAAAGCATGAGTTTATGGATCAACTAGTACATGGCATTCAAGTTAACAACAAGATTTGGTGTGCATATTAAGAATAATGAGAACATATAATCCAAAAATATCTATAAATTATTTAGATTTTAAGTTTTTTATATTTTAGAATTATACATAAAGTATGAATTTATGGATCGGATGGTTCATGATATCCAATTAACATGAAAGTAGGTGTGCATATTGTTGAGAATGAGAAAATTTAATCCCATGGTAGAATCTTTAAAATTTTAATTCAATAAGAAAGAATTATAGTAGGCATAACTAATTATGATAGCTATTAACATACATTTATTATGATTGTGCTTGCATATGATATGATATGATATGACAAAATTTTACTGAATGGGTTTAAATATATAATAAAATTTGAGATCAATTTATATATATATATATATATATATCATGCAAAGACATATGCGCTTCAAAGGAAGATTTTGCTAAAGTGTTGGCTTATTGGCAATATAAGCTAATTTTATCAAAATATTAATGTTAATATATCAAAATTCTAAGGAGGAGGATATGGGAAGCTGCTTTTGCTTCAAGTATGTTAGTGATGTAACACCAAAACCTTTGGATCCCAACGACATACACCAGCAATTTGAGATTCATCTGATCGAAAGAAGATGTCAAGGGGGTGGTTTTGTTGCCAAACCTATAACACCGGATGGGTTTCCTCCAAAGTTCCTTGGAAGAAAAGGGTGGAAAGTGCATACCTCAGCTCCTAGCAATTTTCGATCGATTAGGTAATGCACTAGGCCTAGATAGTGCCCTCCGTGCTCGCCTTCCAGAATTCAACTTCCCGCTATCATGTACGAGTTCTCAACCAGTGGTTGTGGGAAAGTGGTATTCTCCTTTTATGTTTATTAAGGAATGAACACTGAAAGACCAAATGAGTACATCAATGTATTACGAGCTGACGCTTGAGCAAAAGTGGGAACAAATGTCTGCACGTGAAAATAATGGGAGCCAAGGCAATGTTGTTGATGTGGACGTTCTTCTTCCAAGAGAAGTGGTTTCAGTTGTTGGGAGGGAAGCTGTGGATGTAAAAGTGGTCAATGGAGTAATGTGGTTCAAGGGTTGTAGTATAGAGGGACAAGAAAGAAGTGTGGGATTGAGCTTGGAAGTTTTTGAGAGAATGAAGTGGGTTCAGGAAAGGGTTGGATGGGTTGGGGGGAATGATAAACAAGTGAGCTTGAAAAGAGTAGAGGAATTTGGAGGGACGGGTAGGTGGGGGAAATTTGGTTGTTATATTTTGATAGAGAGATTTGTGCTAAAGCGAATGGACGGAAGCCGGGTATTAACTTAGGAATTCAACCACATTAACAAGATTCAAAGCAAATGGGAATGATTCTTCATATCTTATAAAATATTGTAAAATTCATTTAATTTTGTGTGTGTGAAATTGATTTTTTTTTTCCAGAGAGTTTCAACCTATTGCGTATGTGTGCGATATTGAATTTTGTGTGTGGGTGTGATACTAAATTGTATATATATTTTGCTTACTTCTCTTTCACATTATTTGATTTATTGTTTGTTGTTTAACCATTAAATTCATTTTTTTTTTTCCATTGCTTTTAGATATATTCATATATATATTTTTATTGAAACATGCGTTTTTTGTTTTTGTTTTTGTTTTTTTTAAAAAAACAGGTGGAAAATGTGCTAAAAATATCATTTTGTTAGGAATGATTTATTCAAATACAAAAAAAAAAAAAAAAAAAAAAATGTCATTCTTTTGTTGTTTGCATGCATGAGTATGGCTGCAAGGTTATGCTAATAATCTTAACCATCGGCCTAATCTAGTGTACTCATTTTAATATACAACTAGGCTACAATACATGCAAAAATACCTTTTTGATCTCTTCTGACATTATTTTCAATATGGTCCTTAAGTTTTCACAACTTTTATTTTAGTTCCTATGCTTTTAAACTTCTTGTTATTTTGCACCTTATCATCGTTTTGCTTACTAAAAAAGCTATTTTTAAACTACTAGTGTAGTCTATTAGCTATGTAGGCATCTTCTATAAGTGTGATGACGACAATGGTAAAAATGAAAGCTGTGAAAACTTAAGGACCAAATTAAAAACAATGCCAAAATATATGGACAAAAAGGTATTTTGGCTACAAAGAAAATACTAACCTTACCAAATTGAGAAAATTTTTCATTAAAGCTACTGCTTCAAGTGTCATCAGAAGAGCATGTTGACAAATACAATGCTTCCACTTGTGTCATTGACGTCCCATTGCAGCATCTCTTGAATCAGGTCGTATGTATAGACTTAGAACCTATGGCCCTTGCCCACCGTAGCATCCTGACGGCAGGAGAGTTAGGTCTGGATTCCAACCCTATTTCATTTAAGGTTCCGAGAAGTTTCGAGACTAGCTATTTCAATCTTTTTTTTTTTTTTTTTTTTTTTTGGGTTGGGTTGAATAAATTTTTTGGTCGTGTATTTGTCTGAATCTTTATATTTGGTATTGGTAAAGATTTTTTGTTGAATTTATGTAGGTGGTGCTTGGATGGCAATATTTGAATTTGAATTTAGATTTAAAATCCATTGATTTAAAATGCCTTTGAAATCTATTAATTTTAAAATTCCTTGTTTAATGAAGGATTTGAAATTTCATTGTTTTGATGTCTAAATTTGGATTTGGATTTGGATTTAAGATCAATAAAATATATTTTTTAATTATTATTTTTCTTAATCCTTCTACATTTTAATTTTAGTAACATTTTTAATAAATACATGAGGTAATGAAAAAGCTATTGATAATCCAATTGACAAAATGATGACTAAATATCTTTCATCATAGACAATTAAAAAAATATCTTGCCAACTAAAAATGCATGAGTTTTTTCACAACATTCAAAATCTAAAACTAAAAAATTATTCTAAAGTTCTTAACAAATAAAAAGTTATAAATCAAGAGAAACATATTAAATGCCCAAAATATGAGTCTTTTACACCTTCCAAAATAACAAACTAATGAGGACTAAGTAGAAGGTTGTGGTTGAAGAGAGACTTTTCAAATATTTAAAGTCCTTAGCACCTCCATACATTAGCTTCTCAACCATTTTGAATATTTCAAGCCGCGTGAATCCAGCACCTTTGAAATCGTTGTGTGGATTACTCCAATAAAAGGTTGTGGCTGCTCTTGATTTTTCTTTGCTGTGAATTACTCTTTTAGAAAGGAACAATACTCTTTAAGAGAGGAACCAATATCTGCAACAATTTCAACTAGTGGACTTGTCCTACTCCTTTTTCTTTGGCAAGGCTCAATTGCATTACTTGTTGATATCGAATTTTAACATGGTTGTTGTACATTAGGGGAATTCACCACATTGCCTCTTCCTCATATACTTCTATTTCCTCTTGACTCTACTATGTTTTCGTTGAATGGAATATCTCTTCCATCATTGGTCATTTTTGTCTCTGTTTATTTTTTAAAATACAAACAATAAGAATCTATAGCTAATAAAAAAAAAAACTCATGCATGTAATGTCACTATAGCATTCTATTTTAGTGGGACAAGTGGGGAATGAAAGGAAAATTCATTGGCAAGGGTGGGAAAAATTGACGCTATCAAAGAGGGAGGGAGGAATGGGCTTTAGGGATCTAAGGGCCTTTAATTTAGCAATGCTAGCTAAACAAGGGTGGAGGTTGCTGCATGATAATAATTCTTTGGTGTTTCAATGCCTCAAAGCTAGATATTTTGCAAGAACTTCTCTCTTTGCTGCTAAGGAGTCACCAAATTGCTCTTTTGTTTGGAAGAGTATTGTGGCTGCTTTTCCTATTTGGAAGTCTGGATGTTGTTGGAGAGTTGGGAATGGCCATGCAATTCGGATTCTAGGGGATAAATGGATACTAAATTATCCAACAAATGCACCTCTAAATCTAGTGAAAAAGACTTGCGTGAGGCGACTATTACTAAATTAATTGACCAAGACTTGCATGCATGGAGGGCTGATTTTATCATTAATATGTTTGAAAAAGAAGATGCCAAAGCTATTTGTAGAATACAGCTCAGCCGAAGACATGTGGAGGACTTTATGATCTGGATGCACCAAAGGAAGGGAATTTTTACTGTTAAATCTGCTTACAAGGTGGCTAGGGAAGTTTTGAGAGAAGGAAGGGTAGCTAAGAGTTCTCGGGGTTGTGCTGGAAAGGAGGTTTGGTCTGCAATTTGGAAGCTTAGAATTCCTAACAAAATAAAGGAGTTTGGGTGGAGAGCTTGTAATGAAATTTTACCAACAAAATTGAATCCGTCTAAGAGAAAAATTATTGCAGATGTGATGTGCCTAATTTGCTTGAGGTTTTCGAAATCAGTTGTCCATGCGCTTTGGAAATGTGGTGCAGCTAGAGATGTCTGGGCAGGTAGCTTAAAAATTCTACAAAAAGGTGGGTTAGGTATGGCGGATATGCTTCAGTTAATGGAATACTTAATGGAGCGGGTAGAGTCTCATGATATGGAGGTTGTGCTCATTCAAGCATGGTTGATTTGGAATCAAAGAAATCGGGGTGTGCATGGAGGTAAGTTTCATGATCCAAGGTGGTTGAATAATCGGGCAACAGAGTTTCTTGAGAAGTTTCGGACTGCATCAATACTGATGGGAGCAGCACATGGAGGGCAATCTTCTCAGGACCCCTAGCAGCCCCATCCTCCTTTGATCTTCAAGCTTAACTTTGGTGTAGCTTTGTTTTTGTCTCTTAACAGTTCAGGTTTTGGTGCAGTTATCCGAAATGAAAAATGTGAGGTTATGGTAGCAATGGCAGCAAAGGGTCTTGAGGTATTTTGTAGCAAGGAGGCTAAGTTTCTTGCATGTCGGAAAGCTATTGAATTTGCCATTGATGCTGGCTTCTCTGAACTTGTCATTGAAGGGGATAATTCTTCTTTCATGAAAGCTGTTTTGGCTTTGCAGGATGATTATCCTTTGCTTGGGAATGTAATTGGGGATATTTATCATATGGTTAGGAACTTGCAATGGGTTAGGATTGAATGTACTAAGCGAGGGGGGAATAGAGTTGCTCATGAGTTAGCTCAATTTGCTAGAAACATTAGTCAAGATTTGTTTTGGATGGAAGATGTTCCTCCAATAGCTAGGGAATCTTTGTACCAAGATGCTAATTTTTCTGATTAATTGAATGATATGCTTCTGTTTCTACCAAAAAAAAAAAAAAAACATATTATTATAAAATTAATTGATAATTACTATATATATCACATTTAAAATATATACTCAAATAAACAAAAATGGATAAATAGATGATGAGAAGTGGAGGAGCCACAAATCCGTTTTAAAAAAGCTTCAAAGTCCAATTCTTTTCTTTAAAAATTTCCAACCCTTAGCTTTACTTTTGACAGTTGACCTTTCTAGTTCCACAAGTACTTCTCTTTCTCATCTTCTTTTTTGTTTTTCCCTACCGAGTACTGCCCCTCTCTTCTCTTCATCCTCATTTACCACAAGGCCGAAACTTCATTTACTTGGAAATCCATAATTTTCTAAGCAATGTTCCTGACTTTTCTCTCTTCTACAATCTTCAGCCGCTTTTCACTTACGCTGTACAAGTTCATTTGTGCTTCTATTTTTATTTATTTTTAGGAATTGTTGTATACTTGTACCGCTACAGGTTGGTTTCTTTGAGAGAGCGAAAGAGTAGATCAGGGTTATGCCTTTTGAGTCATAGACGTAGCGAACGATGTGTCGATTTTAGGTTTAGGATTGAAAAATAAAAATAAAAAGAGACCAAAACCAATACCAATACCAATACCGGGCGGAAAATGAATTTCGGCTAAAATTTACCCAAAATCAAACAAAATAAATGAAACGTGCCAGCCCTAAACTGGACAAAATTTTATACATGGTGGAATGCATGGTGTTATCGTTCCAATTTGCATGGGGGTACGAGAAAATTTTGGTAGGTACTGAATGAAATTCTTAACGCTGATAAAATCTACTGAAGATGAAGAATATTTCCTCTGTACCATTTCATCTATTTTCATTTCCTACACCTAAGCTTTCTCTGCAATCAAACAAGGCTTTAACAAAGAAAAAAGATAGATCATCTAAATATGGCGGGAATTCTAGCATTTTACCCTTATTTTTCAAAAAATTTAACAATATGCCCCTGTTTCGAAATTATATAGAGATATGCCCCTGTTTTGATACTCAATTACCTTAAAATCCAGTTTTAATGAAATACTCGATTTGTAGAAAATCGAGTTATGGCCGATCAAACTTAAAAAAAAAAAAAAAAAAAAATTGCATGGAACTTGAGTTCCATTAAAACGCTACTATAGAATAATAAAAACACAGCTATAGGTTATGCCTGATCAAACTTAAAAAAAATTGCATGGAAACTATTAAAAATGCCACTATAGGACAATAAAAACGTAGCTATAGGTTATACCCGATCAAACTTAAAAAAAATTGCATGGAAACCATTAAAAATGCCACTATAGGACAATAAAAACATAGCTATAGATATGGAACTCGAGTTCCATGCAATTTTTTTTTTTTTAATTTTTAATTTTAATTTTTTAAGTTTGATCGAGCATAACATGATTTTCTACAAATCGAGTATTTCATTGAAACTCGATTTTAAGGTAATCGAGTATCGAAACAGGACATATTCTTATATAGTTTCGAAACAGAGACATTTTGCTAAATTTTTTAAAAAATAAGGGTAAAATGCTAGAATCTCCATGGAAATATAGCTCCTCAAACTCAATATAAGGCTGCCACCTCCAGAGTCAAATAAGTCCGATGAGATTTTTGAGAAAATTGATCTTTGCGAGCTTTGGAGATGAATGAGACCAATCAATCTTAGTGAGCTTTGGAAATCGATCCAAACAAGGATTTTTAATGTGCAAGAAAGATAGGGTGTTTGGTCAGAACCAATTGAACTAGAGAGGGAGTAGCGCCGCCAGCGACAACGACTAACAACAATGACTAGCAGAGGCAAAGAAGAAGCTCCTTTCTTATATCGACAATGGAGGAGTTGTGAGAAGAGAGATTGATCGATAGAGAAGAGGACTTGCGTCTAAAAGGCATCACAACAATCGCGAGTGGTGGCAACTAATGAAAGGATCTTGGATCTTTGTCAATGGAGGCCTAAGTATGGGAGAAGGTTAAAGGGATTTATAATTTAAGATATGTTTTGTAGGTGAAAAAATGAGAAAAGAAAATTCAATAAAATCATAAACAAGAAAAGGGGTGAGTTTAAAAGAACTATCCTAAGGAGGGCCTATCCCATGGCTTGGGAGTGTTTTTCTTTGTTTTTGTTTTAATTTATTAAACTTTTAAATTCTAGAATAGGTGAACTTCTTATAAAATAAAAAATAAAATAAAAATAGCTGGGCTACAAATAGGTACCCAACAGGTTTGGTGGTTAACCCATTAGGACTTATTTAAATAGTTATCCATTTTGAGTCTTTACCGATTTAACCCAATTCTCTTTAATTAGGTTGGGTCAAGACTTTTTAAATTATGTGGATTATAAGTGAGTTAACGAGTTTGGTTAAAAATTGCTACCACTATGCCCCTAATACATGGTAGTTCTTATCACGCCTAAAGTTTTACTCTAATAGTGAACTGCCGTTGGTGAAGGAGGATGGGTTTTACAAGTAATCTTTTGCAATGATTCTACGTACAACAAATGGAGAAGAAGGGTTCTGATAAAGCCATTGGGATGAGAAATAGAAAGAGAAAGGAGATGATTATTCAGAGGAAGCAAAAGAGACGCATATTTGATTACACACCAGTTATTATCAATGAATTGGATCGTATATCACAGTTGCCTGAACCCATCATGCACCACATCCTCGTCTTCATCCCTGCAAAAGATGCAGTCCGTACTAGTGTCTTGTCCAAGACATGGCACCGTGCATGGATTTCCCTCCCTACGCATGATTTCAGATTTCATGAAAAGTCTTTTAAACAAGGAGAGGCGTTTTTGAATTATTCAAATGATCATGATATAGAAAATCGATCTGCGTATTTTAATTCAGATACTGATGAACCTGATGATCTATCTTTTGAAGAAAGAGAGGCTTTTTTAAATCAGTCGATAAAGGTCTAGTAATACTCAAGCTGTAGAAGGTACTTGTCCGAGAATTTCAGTTGAATATGACCATTAGCGACACTGGTGGCTCCACGTTAGAGCCAAGGTGGTCACAGGATCATCTTGACCTGAAAAAAAAAAAAAAAATCATTATTATATATAAATTTTATGATTTTTTTACTCTTAAAAAATTGTGTGACCACCCTAAATTTTTGTAAGCTCAATATAATTAAACTTTGGACAAACTTTAGCAACAAATTAACTTGATTGTAGACTAAGGCTACAACTTCACTCGATTTTTTTTTTTTAATGAATACAAATTTTGACAAATTTACAATTTGATTACATTTTTTTTTCTCAATATCCTCCGTACTTGCAAAACTTCAAGAAGATCAAAGATCAATAGCTTATGTCATCAATCAAATATTTAAATTTCAAGTTTTTGTAATCTAAAATTATACAAAAAAAAAATAAGTTTTTTGATCAAATAGTAAATAACATCTGATTAATATGAAATTTGACATGCATTTTAAGAACATAAAGAATATACAATTCAATGGTTAGATTTTCAAAATATGTAGTTATGTTAATTGTTTAGTGAAAGTTGTAGTCTTAAGCTACAACTAAGTTGTAGTCAAATTTTGTTCTTAAATTTTGTTTCCCTTAACAATATATTGAGTCTTTACAAACAAAAAAAAAAAAAAAAATTCAAGAAAAAATTCATTTAACTAAAATTTTGAAAAAGATGTAACTTGCCGTATTAATAATGTGATTATCATGCAACGATTTCAAAATAAAAAAAAAATCGTAGAACAAAATTGTAAGACTTCATGTATTTGGGTTTTTTTTTTTCTTTTATTTTTGGTTGTTGTTAATATATGAATTTATCTTTGGATCATACTAACGAGTGCTCTTAGAATATAGGTTAACAATTTGGTTAAATAAAGTTGATAGGTTTTAGACCCCTTAAAAACAACCAGATTGCGTAGCATAGATTAATTAGTCAAGTTATTACTTAGTTAAATTAAACAATTCTAGGTTAAAACAATCAAATAATCATATCATATATATAAAACATATAAAGCAGTGGAAATAATAAAGAACACAAGATATAATCACCCAGGAAACCACACGGGAAAAACCTGGGGAGGATTTGACCCACCGATCCTTAAGGCTAACCAGAATTCACTATAAAAGAATTGAAGTTCTTACAAAAGGACTACAAGCTCCCCGCTCGACTTCCTAATGCTACCCACCAGTAGAACTTACTGACACGACCACGTGCAAGCTCCGAATCCACGGACTACTTCTTTCTTGAATTCTTCAATCAGCTACAAGCTCCCCGCTTGTTTTTCTTTTAAGTTCCAATGGTTGCAACTGTAATGATCTTCAAGATGTTGAAATCATCTCTACCTTGAAAACCCTAAGTTTTGTGTAAAGGAAAACTCCTCTAAGATCTCACAAGAGATTCACACAAAACTGCAATGTATGAGCAACAATACAATATGGAGTACCTTAAAAAACGTGGCTAGGGTTTTGTTTATATACCTAGGGTAAAAACATAAAACCCTAAACGTTTAATGAAGTAGGGCTGAGTTGGAAATTCTGCAGAAAAATCAACCTGTGCGATTTTCGGTCGATCGAGCCTGTCCTTTGATCGATCGAGCCAGGCCGAAAGTCCCAAGTACTTCTGCAGCCACTCGATTCCAACTTTACAATAATAAACCAACTTTGAGCAAGCCTAAACAAGACTAAATACATTGTTTTGATCATGGTTTGCTAACATTACAAATTAGAGTTCTAAATACATAAAATCCTAAAACCTTAGAACCTAACAAACTCCCCCTTTGGCAATCCGTGACAAAACACAAACTAAATGCTCAAAGTTTACAATAAAAAGCCCTTTACAAAAGGTAATGCTCATAAACCAAATTCAATCCTAACTACTATCCATCAGTTGCAAGTGTAGACAGCAGCCAAGTCGAATGTACCTGTATATTCCTGAAACACTCAACAAACGCATGTGTAACAGAAAAACAGTAAATCAACAGATATGTAATCTAATTCTCCCCCTATGTTAGATACACAAAAAATAAACAATTCTTGAAAGTTCACATAACACATAATAAAGACATATATCAATGAATAATCATAAATATAAATCAATAAACAGTGAACACATAGAATCAAGAATCATATAAATAAAAATGTATTTCCCAACAAGTATAGCCTAAAAGAAAGTATACATAGTGAAGCACCTAGATACAATCTAATATCAAAAACTCCACTAGCTCCTCAAAAAGTAACAAAAACTGCCCCTAGCTACAAAAACCCCTCTACAAGTATCCAAACTCTACTCCCCCTTTTTGTGACGGAATGGCAAAGGATATCACAGGCCATCATCAAAAGGAGGTGGTGAGGATGAACGAAGATGCGCCAAATCCGCTTTCAAAGCACGAATCTCATCGAACAAGTCCACCAAAAGCTGACCATGAGCCGCTTGAACGGTCATGACAGTCTCCAAAGTACGACGAACATCGAAATCAGCCGCAGGAGGTGGAGGAACAGCAGCAGCAGCACCTACAGGATCAGGAACAGCCTCATGAGTAGGACCTGTAGAAGAAAAAGGAGGTGCGGAACTAGAAGGCTCAGACCTCGCGTGTTTAGAGCCAGCTCGAAGATGAGCAGCCCTTTGTCTAAGGAAAGAGGCACTTATAGGAGCAATCACATGAACAGGCTCAGAAGAAGGGAAATCATCTAAACCAAGATGAAGTAAAATCCTATGAATGAAGATAGGATGAACAAGAGCATGAGCAGTAGATGAACTCCTATAAACTTTGTTCAAAGAACGAAGAAAAAGATGAGGAAAATTGATAAGAGCATCAATGACAAGAGCATATAAGAATACACACCTCTCGAGAGGAATGGTGTGCAGATGAGAAATGGACCAAAGAGAGTGACAAGCTATCCTAAAGAAGAGATAGACAGTCTCAGGAAGCTCAGCGGTGGTGATCCTAAGATCAGAACCCCACTAGATAGAAGACCTAGTGATGTAAGACATGACATCACTCAACTCTGGTGACTCATCATAGGGATAGATAGGGTGCTGTACCAAAGGTACCCTTAGAGCATTTGACACTACTGTAGGAGTAATGACATACTCTACGCCTCGTATCAAACTCTTAACTAGAGTGTTGGAATCATAGACGCGGATAGAGATGTTCGAGAAGAACTCTCTAATCAAGGTAACTGGAGGAGGAGGATCAGAAACATCCAGCAGTGGTAACCAGCCCTTACGCTCAAAGTTTGCCCTAATGGCAGGATCAACCTCATCTAAGGTGACAGAACGCTTAGCCCAAACTTTTCTCTTAATGTTTAGAGTCTTATAAAGCTCTTGGTTTTTCTCACTAGGGAACTTCTCACTATCAAAGGAAGGTGAGGGTGGAGAAGGAGAGGGAATAGTCCTACGGGCTCTAGTCTTCCTAGGCATGATGCTAAGGAAAGGATAGAGACACAAGGAAAAACCAAAAAGAACAAAACCAAGGGCAGACTGCAAGTTAGCACAATAAACAATAGAATAAAAATCTATATGATGCATGAACAATAACAATGTTATGATGCATGAACTAATGCGGTTAACAAGTTCAAAAGAAGTTCAATTACACAAAATTGGCTCGTACATAGAGTTTCTAACAAAAACCCTAAAAAATTTGAAAACCACTTGAAAAATTTTGCAACAAATTGATGAATTAATCATTACACAATGTTGAAAACAGATTAGAATAACTAATTTCATCAATTCAACAGGCCAATTTCATCAATTAAACCTTAATTGAACAAAATCCCCAATTCGGATCAATTAGAAACCCTAGAATTTTCAATTTTTCACCAAACTCAAAATTGATCAAATTAACATGTAAGAATCATGTTTATAATGTGTCCCCACAAAAACCCAATGATCAATTTCACAAAATAGAGCTTGAATCAATCAGAAAATCCCAATATGCAAAGTCCGAAAATCACCCTTAAATGCATGAATTTATGCATGAAATCAGGAAAATAAAATCAAAAGGAAGGGTAAAAGAGTCTTACCGGCTTGAGGAAAGAGAGATTTTGCAAAAAATTTGGAGGAAAACGACAAAAAACTGACTGTGATGCTTGCCTTGTCGGAGAGAGAAAAGGAAAAGTTTGAAAAGTTTGAAATAGTACTTTGAAAAAGTCAGATCTAAACTTTTAAAAAAGTTTTTCCACGATCTTCGATCGATCGAAAATTACATTCGATCGATCGAATGAAACAGGCATTTTGAAACAAACTAGAGCACTTTTTCGATCGATCGAAAATCAGGATGGATCGATCGAATTGGGCAGAGGCTCACAAAAATTTTGAGCAAAAACACAGTTTTGAAAAATGCAAACCTAATTTTGAAAATAACTCCTCAAAGCATTTGAACAACTAAAATCAAAATGCATGAATATGAGATGGAATGCTTTTTCAAAAACCCAAATTTATAAACCCAATTTTCTCAAAAATAAGTTTCAATCATTCTCCCATTGAATTTTCTCAAGCAACAAATATGTTGTGCACAAATCTCAAGATATTTTCAAACTTTGTTGGTCAGACCAAAAACACACACACTGGCATGTACAGTGTTTAACAAAGAGTAACTTGTGTAGTGTGTGAAACTAGCAAAAACTTGAGATACATTTGAGGTGATATGTGAATAGCAATCAAATACAAAGTCTACACAATTCATCACATAGAATTTAAAAGAGACTATCACCTAAAGAGTTACATCCTATAACTCCCACATCTCTTAGAACAAAAGCTTGCAATCATGTAAGTTTCTTGCATTTTTGCCTCTTATTTATATGAATTGGCATTCAGCCTAATAGTACACACCGGTTTGAATTAAGTGAATTGGCATCAAGCCTAATAGTACACACCAGTTTTAATTTAATTGAGGCTACACCTTATATTCTTTTTGTGCATGTGTTACACTTTCTTGAGCACAAAATCTTATGATATGCACTAAGGTGTTCATGATTGGCTAGTGAACAGTGGTGAGATGATTATTTATACCTTTCTCAAAAGGATCAAGTCCGACAGTCAAATAACATATGACTTCATGATTAAGACAAAGTAATTAAAAACCATACACATCTTTCCCACACAACATGCACTACAAAGTTTCAACTAGTCAAGTGCAATGAATAAGCTTATCAAAGTTAAATAAGGTACATAAGACATGACATGTGTAAAAAGATTGACCAACCTTGTTTTTAAAAAATCAAGAAATATAGTGTCAAACATAATTTTTGCTTTCTCCCTTTTCTCCTTTTTTTTTTATTTTTATTTTATTAAAAGAGAAAACAAATAAATCCTAGAATGAAATGCATGAATGTAATGCAATGCAAGTCTTAGAACAAAAAATACACAAAAACCAAAGAACAATGGTCACAAAAGAGTAGAGCAATGAAGCACAAGGATCATGTCAGAAAGACTCAGTTAGTTCGAGTCTTTTGCATCCAAAACTTTTTAGATGCACCACGAGCATTGGAGTTCTTATTCACATTAGAGTGATTCCCAACTCCAGGATTGGAATAAAGGTTTAACACCTTTACCAATTCACCAATTAGTGCCATAGGATCTTGTGCTTGAGGTACATGCACTTTTGGTTTATTTGCTCTCTTATCAGCTTGAAGCTTGAAACAGTTAGGACAAATGTGTCTAGACTTTCCACAGTAATGACAAACCCAAACAGGTTTACCATGCATCTTGTCCTTAGATTTAGTAGGCTCCTTAGGTTTAGATTCTCTTAAGTCTACCCTAATCTTCTTAGGTGGTGAAACTTCTACAAGTTTAGCAACCTCACTCACAGGGGGTTTAACAGTTTCACTCACAACCTCACTCACAGAAGGTACACAAGAAGAAGAAGGAACAAAATTAGTGGAATGTGGTCCAGAATCAAAGATGCTTTCAACATATCCTAACCCAGTTTTATCAGAAGGATACTTTTGAACATTCAACATGTGATCAAGTTTAGAACTAGCAGATCTAGCAATAGATAAATCATGTTCCAAAGTTCTAACTTTTTCAAGCAAAAGCATGTTCTCAGATTTAACATTGTTCAAAAGCTCATTAGCATCAAACAGTTTAACAAGTAAATTTTTCTTTTCAAGCTCAAGAAAATCAATTTTCTTTAGGCCAAGTTCAACTTTCATAACATCCTTTGCAGCAACTTTGCAAAGTTTGTTGTAAGCCTCTTGAAGATCTGCATCTTCAGAGAGTTCCCCATCAGAAGGGTTCTCCTGAGCAGATATGCTTTCATTGACTATAGCAGTAGCCGTGAAAGTAATGAAGTTTCCATCCTCGTTACCACCGGACTCATCATCAGAAACCTCATTATCACTAAGGGTTACAGCCATAGCTTTACCCTTAGTCCTCAAGAATGTAGGACATTCTGATTTTACATGGCCATACCCTTGACAGCCAAAACACTGAGGACCCAAAGAATTATTTGAAGATTGACCAACTTTTTCTCTAGGTTTTTCAAAGTTATTAACCTTAGTGGGATCATTCTTCCTAAAATTTCTAGGTTCAGCAGTGTAAGTACCTCTTGCCTTTTTGTTGGTATTCCTAAGAAAGTTTTTAAAATTTTTGGCAAGATATGCAATCTCTGTAGTAGAGAGCTCATCATCAAATCCACTACCATCAACATCATCAACTGACTTAAGAGCCATTGATTTGGATTTGTTTACTTTAGGTAGGTCAGACTCATAGGACTGAAGAGATCCTACAAGCTCATCAACAGGGATGGAATCCACATCCTTGCTTTCAGTGATGGCAGTCACTTTGGGTCTAAAGTTCTCAGTTAAGGATCTAAAAATCTTCCTAACAATTTTAGGTTGTTCATAGATTTCACCCAAATTAAAAGCAGAATTGACAATATCATTTAATTTAGCATAGAATTCATCAAAAGATTCATCATCAGACATTCTAATGCTTTCAAATCTAGAAGTCAATTGTTGCAATTTATTGATCTTAACTGCCTTTGTGCCTTCATGCACAGTTTGGAGGATTTTCCATGCAGTATGAGCAACCTCAACATTTGAGATCCTCTTAAATTCCTCCATTGAAACAGCATTGAAGATGGCATTCATAGCTTTGCTATTGAAGCCTGCTGCTTCTTTTTCAGAAGTTTGCCACTCACTCACAGGAGTAGTGGGCTTCTGCCATCCGTATTCAAAGGAATTCCAAACCCTCTCATCAATGGATTTCAGGAATGCTTTCATCCTTACTTTCTAGTAAGCATAGTTGTTCCCATCAAAGTGAGGAGGAACAAACAGAGAGTGTCCATGCTCCATGACAACCGGGGTCAAGGACCAGTTCAGAGATAAAAAATCTCAAACAAAAGAGCAACCTGCTCTGATACCACTTGATAGGTCTTAAACCCCTTAAAAACAATCAGATTACGTAGCCTACATTAATTAGCCAAGTTGTTACTTAGTCAAATTGAACAATTATAGGTTAAAACAATCAAATAATCATATCATATATATAAAACATATAAAGCAGCGGAAATAATAAAGAACACAAGATATGATCACCCAGGAAACCACACGGGAAAAACCTAGGGAGGATTTGAACCACCGATCCTTAAGGCAAACCAGAATTCATTATGAAAGAATTGAAGTTCTTACAAAAGGACTACAAGCTCCCCGCTCGACTTCCTAATGCTACCCACCAATAGAACTTACTGACACGACCACGTGCAAGCTCCGAATCCACGGACTACTTCTTTCTTGAATTCTTCAATCAGCTACAAGCTCCCCGCTTGTTTTTCTTTTAAGTTCCAATGGTTGCAACTGTAATGATCTTCAAGATGTTGAAATCATCTCTACCTTAAAAACCCTAAGTTTTGTGTAAAGGAAAGCTCCTCTAAGATCTTACAAGAGATTCACACAAAACCGCAATGTATGAGCAACAATACAATATGGAGTACCTTCAAAAACGTGGCTAGAGTTTTGTTTATATACCTAGGGTAAAAACATAAAACCCTAAACGTTTAATGAAGTAGGGCTGAGTTGGAAATTCTGCAGAAAAATCAACCTGTGTGATTTTCGATCGATCGAGCTTGTCCTTTGATCGATCGAGCCAGGCCGAAAGTCCCAAGTACTTCTGCAGCCACTCGATTCCAACTTTACAATAATAAACCAACTTTGAGCAAGCCTAAACAAGACTAAATACATTGTTTTGATCATGGTTTGCCAACATTACAAATTAGAGTTCTAAATACATAAAATCCTAAGACTTTAGAACCTAACAAAAGTTTTTATGGGAAAAGCAAAAAAAAAAAAACAAGTAATGTTTTAATAGGTTTTTTCATTTTTCATAAAAGTAATGTCAAGACTTTCTTAAAATGTATTGTTAACAAATGCCCTAAGGTAACTCATTAGCATTTCCCTTTATCTTTTTATTAGATTTTGTTTAATTTAAGTTTCTTCATGATCACCTGAAAAAGAATCCTAAAACCGCCACTGATTAGCGACATTGAAGATGCATCTTTTATCGAAGATTGAATACAACTAGCAATTAAAAATCGAATAAAAAAGCAAGACCTTTGTATCAAAAAGTACACTCTTCCTGAGACTATTTTTGTTGCTGAATCATTAATCGTGTTAAAGTTAAAGGGTTGCAAGTGGCCGGAGAGAATCGACGAATATCCAGAGTTTGCTTTTTCACTATTGCAAGAGCTGTATGGTGAAAGTTTCTGATATTGATTGGGTGATAATAAATTATCTCCTATCTTGCTGTCCTCTGCTGGAGGAATTTACTCTGAAGAGATGTGACTTGCACTTTCTTCCGGTTGTTCATAATCCAAAGCTTACGAAGGCAATTATAGGACAAGTTAACGACATTAGGATTGAAGCACCTGCTCTTATAACTCTCTACTGTGAAGGCGATACCGTTAAGCCTGGAGGTGATTTGGATTTGAATGTGTCTTCATGCAATAATGTAAAGGATCTGAAAATTGGTAGATTCAAACTTCCTAACAAATTCTTTGAAGAGCTTAATTCTAAATTTCCCCTTCTTGAGACCTTAGATACATATTTGTCCTGCCCAGGCCCCATAGAGATTTCGAGTCATCGACTGAAGAGGTTAGATCTGAGTTACTGTTATGATGAGCCCCCTAGAATATTTAAGATTAACTGTAAAAATCTCCGTCACTTTAAAATCACATATACAGGCCATTCAAAACTGCCAATACCAATTCTTGTTAATTCTTCAAGTCTACAAGAAATTCAACATAATCTGCATCCTATCAATCATTTATCCGAGCAATGGTTTCTTCAATTCAGACGATATCTTGGAATGTTTCAGCAACAGCAAGTTTTAGACTTGTCGTTCTCTCCACTGTTATGCAGACGGTTAAATGAATCTGTAGCTCTCAGTTTTAGTGATCTATTGTTAGGTAGGCACTCCAATACCCATTTTCCCCCTTTTATTAAATTCAGATTTGGTTTTGTTACTTTGGTAGTATTCTTTCTGTTCTTAATACTTCAAAGATTGATGGAGGCTAGGATTCCACTAGAAATTTAATTAGCAAAACAAAGTAACACCTATTACTTTTGAAGTTATGAATAATGAACTCGATCTTATTAGTGTTCTATCTGTCAAAAAGTTGTTAACCTAAATGATTGATATATATATATATATCTCGATTATATTTTCAATATGCAAAGAATGTTTATAATTTCTATCACTCTAGTTGATAATTCACTATCTAAAATAGGAGTTTGAGCTTATAACTGGTTGAATATTAGCTTTGATAGCATAAAATAGGAATACAAGAACATGAGGTATGAAGGAAACTCTTAAAGATTACATCTTTAATATAAGAGTGTAGTACATTTCTTGTATTATAATGAACCCAATATGAGTATATATAATAGTATAAACCCTGGATTTCTAGTACAAGAGACTTATCTTGCATACTAAGTGGGATGGGTTTGGACTTATACAAATGGGTTAATATATCTCTAACATAACTGGTATTAAGTTCAAACTGTTTTTTGCAAAAATACTGAATTGTTAATTGTTTTGATATTACAGTTTGCCTATGTATCAGCTGAAGTAATTGAAGAAGACATCCCCCCAATATCAAATATTAAGCATTTGCATTTGCGTGGCGCTCGATTATTACAAAATTACACGACTCTCATAGATGGCCTGTTACGGAGTTGTCATCTAAAGATCCTATCAGCAAGTTCCCTTTCTGAGCGCAAAAACAGATTCGTAAATCGTAATGGTATAAGTTTTGTTTTGAGTTTTATTATGCATAATCGAGAAATTTTAGTTGGGTTTATGATTATCATATATGTTGACTATTCAATTTGTTTTGATTAATCACAGGTCCTATACGAGACCTTGATGGGCAGAGAAGAAAAGCCAAAGTGCTGCAGTGGCTGCAACACCAAATGTTGGCGTCATTACTTAAAAGGCTGTGAAAGTAATTTACTACTTTAACGGGGTTAAGTTTGTTAGGGCGCCTCAGAAAGACGCCTTATCTGATTTATTTCTTACTGCTGAAGGATTGGAGAGCATAATGTTAAAGTTGGAATCGTAATTCGTAGTAACCCACCAAAGAAACACAGGTTCAAAGAAGCCAGTAGAGAAACTAATGTGCAATTCTTGGGCAATATGGAAAAATAGAAACAAGGTGATCCATGAGGAAGAATATAGAATTTTCAATGAGGACCAAACTTCAGGGATTGATGTTATATACGAAACTCAAGTGGGGGGGTTTAATGGCTAGCTGCTATGTCCAAACGAGTGCAAGGGGCGTTATAAGCGGAAGTAGTGGAAGCTTTGGCTATGGAAACTGGACTCATCTTTGCCAGGGAAGTGGGCTTTCATGAAATTATGCAGAAGGTGATTAAAGTCTTGTCTATCATGCTATCAAACAAGGAGAGATGAGAAATCCAATCTTCGGGCATTTTATTCATGGCATACCACCTTGAGAATTTTTTTTTTTTTTTTTTTTTGGTTGAAAAATTTGCTGTTTTTGAGAGTTGTGTTGTGTATGTACCTTATTTACTTATCTTAATCGCTGTGATATGATATTGTCCTATTTAATTTCTACATATTAAGAGAATAGGAAACTTTTGTTTCCATTTGTCTCTCTTATTAAAAATGTCATTAGCATATATTAAACACCGTCCTACCAAAAAATAGTAAATTGGAAGGAATCAGTAAATTCCTAAAGTGCCACTACCTGGATTCCCCAAATAGCTTTGGTCTATATTTAACGTCACAAAATGGCTCTGTTGGGGTTATCCATTTACCTATATGATCTTAGTTTCTTTCACTTCGCAGATGGATAATAGTAGCTAAATGTCTCGGGTAATATAGATGATATGTGCCATCTTTGCAATTCAAAGCAAGAATCTATTTCCCATTTGTTTATTGACTGCACAATCACAAGGACTCTTTGGTTCAGTAGCCCGTGGGTTTTAAGGGTGGAATGCTTGGGTCTGTCCAATTCTAAAGAACTCATTCAGTTCTTACTAAATCCATCTAGTGGGAATATGTCACCAAAGGGAGGACTTCACACTTTATGGGGCTCTTCTTTGTGACATGGTATGGAAGATGAGAAATGAAGTGCTATTTTAAAAAAAACACCAATCATCCAAGCCAAGGTGAGTTAATTTTGAGACTCTCTTAAGCTTTTTGCTGAACACAAAAAATCAAAGAACCTCTCTTACGCTGATCAAGCCTCCAAAACCACAGTCCACTTTGACCAAACCGATCAGGGGCTCACTAAAAATTAATGTTGATCCAGCAATAGGTTCCCGGTAAGCAATCCTTGCTGCTGCCATTGCAGAGGGATTAAGCCAAAACTCTTGACCCCAAGGGCAATCACGTAAAATTCGGACTAACCCTGGCTAGTTTGGTGATTGGTTAGTAGTTGATGATCTCGTATACATAACTTTCCATACAAAATGCCGTATTTTTCTTTGGGCAATGTATCTTGCATTTCCAATTCCATCAACCTTTATCATACTTGACATTTTCCTATATATATATGAATTGAATTTAGATGCTGATTTCACAGAGCATCTTCCTGTTGGGAAAAATTATATATAACTGTAAATAAATTTCAGCAAGCACAGCAGAAGCACAACTACACAATAACACAAAGATTTACGTGAAAACCTTTTCTCTTTAAAAATGAAAAACTACGGGACAAACTCTGAATAATTTTACTATATTAAATAGATATTACAACACTTAAAAATACAATTTGAATAAAGAAAAACTCTATTTTTCTTTTAACTCACTGCTCTCTTCCTCACTGTATATTTTCTTTCACTCTCTCTAATTTTCTCTTCTTTTTTTGCCTGCTCTCACTCGAGCACTTAGACCTCACACCCTAGGACTTCAATTCCCTTTTTTTTCCCCTGCCCCAAATGGCCGAATGGCCTTACCCTTTTATTTCTTTCACCTTTTCTTCTTTTTTTCCTTTCACACTCTTCTCATCAAATCACAATAAATGCAAGCCACTTACTTTAATTTTACTTCAACCAAATCTCTTTTCTTCAGCTCTGCTATAGCCGAATGAGTACTCTTGCCTTTTGCTTCTTTCTTTTCTTTCTGCCTTCAGCGTGTCCAACACGCCTAAGCCAACCAACCAATACATGCTGACTTTTGTATATAATGAAGAAAAGTTAAGAAACATGAAGACATGCTCATTAAATGAGCATGTCTATTACGTGGACTGGACTCATGGTGCAGTGCACCCAACACTTCCATTATCACTCGGCCATACTAACTTATCCTGCTATATCTGATTCTGAGCAATAGGTATACCTTTAATGATATCTTTTAGCTAGTCGGGTATTTGAAGTGTCATATTTTCTAGATACCAGTCTTTCGTTTTGTCTTAGCGAATCCACTCTCCTATTTTCTTCATTTACCATAAGAGGTCCTTCGATTCTGTCTCTTATACAGGGGCCTTCCTGGTATTCAATTATCCTCCAAAACCTTAATCCTGATTCCATCTCCTACTATCCATCGCATTCCTTTAAAAAGATACTTACTCCCCATGTGAATTGCTTTCCAAACATGTGATGCTCTTTGAGATGTAATACTCTCATTTAGTGTCGTGTGAGGAAAATTATTTACTTTATATCTTTGTGCCCATAATCTATTTTGAGTTTGTGCAAATTCTCTAGGCCTGATTCGTAAGCATTGCAATATTATTTATTGTGTATGACATTTTTAATAACTAACCCCCCTACTGCTTTTGGTTTAGTTATCACATCTCAACCAATTGTATGACAAGGTCTTTGGTGTCTAGTGTCTCCCTGCGAAAAATTACGATTCATCTTATCTATACTCCTGCAAATTTTTCAAGGTAGAAGGGTCGTTTGCATAGAGAATACTGGGATCATGGTTGTTGTGGATTTAATCAGGGTAGCCCTCCTTGCTATTCATAAATACCTAGCTTGTCATGCTCAATATATGAATCTTGTAAATTATGTATTGATATGAGTTTGCAGTCCTCCTTTTAGTAAAACTTGGGGTGCCCAAATATGTGCCTATATGATTTGTTGTAGGGATATCAATAATATATCAGAAATAGGGGCAGTGAGACAGGGGTTAGCATTAGAATGGGAAATGGGATTTAAACATGTTAAATTAGAAATTGATTCTAATATAGTCTTGTAATGGCTAACAAAAGTTGGTGTATATGCACTAGATATTGCTCCTTTGATTTATGATTGCAGGAACTTCTTAGCGTGAGACTAGATTGAACCGGCCAGTCTAGTCTCATTTTTAAAGCCATGATTATAACTATTTATAAGATGTAATAGAATTAGGTACTCTTAAAGAGTGTCATGTTACTTGCTATGTAACCTTATGAACTATATATATATAGGACAAAGTTTAGCTACAAAATTAGTTGTAACCTTAGGCTACAAAATTAGTTGTAACTTTAGGCTACAAACTTACTTAATATCTTTTTATTGAAAGTGAATTTTGACAAATCCACCATTGGATTACATTTTCTTCTTATATCTTCCATGCTTGCAAAATTTCAAGAAAATTAAAGATTAATAGTTATGTCATCAATAAATTTTTTAAATTGCAAGTTTTTGTAATTTAAAATTATGCACAAAATATAAGTTTATAGATCATATAGTAAATGATATTTGATTGACACAAAATTTAACATGTGTATTAAGGGCATAAAAAATATGCAATTCAACAGTTAGATTTTCAAAATATGTTGTAGTATTTATTTTATTGAGTTAGTTTGTAACCTTAAGTTACAACCAATTTTATAGCTAAATTTTGTCCATATATATATATATATATATATATAACTCCCCTTTTGCACCCAAAAAAAAAAAAAAACAAAAACTTCGACAATTTGATTTGCAACGCACGTTTGAGTTCCCTAATTTTTTCCAGTGCCAAATTCAAATTTTTAAATAGTACAACTTCTTGACAATACTTCAAAAAAAAATCCCTCTGTTCACTTTTTTTTTGGTCAAATTCAAATTCAAATTTTTTATTTTTTATTTATCCTAGCTAACAACTCCCCCTTAATTATGAGATTTTTTTTTTCTCTGCAGTTCACTTTTTTTTGTCAAATTCAAATTTTTTATTTATTCTAGCTAACAACTCCCCCTTAATTATGAGTTTTTTTTTTTTTTTTTTTTCTCTGTTCACTTTTTTTTTTGTCAATTTCAAATTCAAATTTTTATTTATTATTTATCCTAGCTAACAACACCCTCTTAATTATGAGATTTTTTTTTTTTTTTGGTCTTCAATTTCATACCACTTCTTGGGAAGATAGCACTTTTAGCGGATACCAATTAAGGATAGAACTTAACTTAAATGTCTAAGTTTATAGATTTGAATTATTTTATATTATTTTCTAAATCTTTTATTTTTCATACAAACTTTCATTCATACGTGTATAGCCAATAATAAACTCTAAAAAATGGTTAAATTAAACACACATTTAATTTGAAACATATTTAAAAAAAAAAAGTATTTTAATGATGAAGCTCTCTCTCTCCCTTGGTTTCATCCTAAATTTTCTGTTTTCAATTATTGAAATATCATGGCGGAAGACGTGATCGATAGCTTGGAGAATATGAAGTTAACGGCACAAGAGGAAGAAGTTATTGAGATTGAGAGTTGCAACTTAAGCCTCATTGGTAAGTTCCTGACATGTAAGGCCTTCAATAAAAGGGCAGCCATGAATACTTTACGGAGAGCATGGGGACTGAATACAGATTTACAGATCGTAGAAGTTGGTTCGAATCTTTTTTTAGTTTAAGTTTCAGTTTGAATTCGATATGAGTCGTATTCAAATGGGAACCGAGAAAAAAGGAACAGAAGATGCGGATACAAGGAACTCTACCTCTATTGTTTCGGATGTGGATGCTCTGCTTTCAAATTTAAAAACAGAGGTTATAGTTGACAATAATTGTATCGAGAATGAGGCTGCAGATAAAGAAAATCCTGTCCCTATTATCACGGACTCGGAGGTGGAGAATTCAAAATCCAGTATAGGGCCTGTACAGGAAAAACAAATTGATGGGCCGAATGGGCTCAACTCCACTAATTTGAAACATATTAACTAATTGATTTTATTTTTATATAATAATTCTATTATTACAATGGAGATGGGGAGATTTGAATCTGAATATTTTCTTTGGAAATATTCAGAATTAAGCATCAATTGATGTTAATTTGTTGCCATGCTTATGGAATAGATAATATAGATAGTGTGTGTGTGGGCAGTTATACTATATATGTACTCAACATGATTCATATCTCAAAAAATAAATATAACACTCAACATGCATGTTAAAATACATAAAATACTTGTTAAAAGTGAAGTAGTGGACTATCTTTCCAGACCACATTGAACAATGTCAACTATATAGAAAGCAGAAAAAAAAATGCCATTATTAATGGTCATTGATTTGTTTATTGTGGGCAATGCCATCAATCTAACGAGGAAATCCCTTCGTTTGTGCAAGCTTACTCGAGAAGATTAATCATGAGTAATTTTAGAAAGCAACAAAAGAAGCCCAGCTTAGCTGCCAACATGGCATGATCAATCTAAACTCTAAAGTATAGACTTTTATACAATTTACCAAACTTCTACTGACCCAAAGAAAAGAGGGATCGAGGAAGAGTCGTAATATTTTTACCTAACACGTCGACCCAACCTATACTGTCTCCCACTAGTCAAATTTTCTTTTTCTTTTTGTTTATAATCAAATTTCATTATTTTAAGCAAAAATAATCAAATTTCATTATATGTTTCTAAATTCGTTCATACATAATGTAATATCACAAAATTACACCCTATATATATATATTTATTTATTTGTGTGCGTGAACATACATTAAATATAATGAAATTGCAAGAAAATCAAATTAATTAAAGATATAGAAATATAATTTTTTTATTATTTATACTAAGGACCTTAAGTAAAGGCTTAAGTGACCTTGCTTAAGCGCAACTCATGTTATTAGAATAACAGAATCAATAAATTTTGATTCGGATATGTGAGATATCATTTTTGTCTGAAATTTTAAAATCTGAAATTATATTTTATATTAATATTAAATATATATGAGTAAGATGCCATTTATAATATAGAAGTTTGTTCTTGCAAAAAAAATATATGTTATTGGGAGCCATGTACACTCAATAAAAAGGCTATAAAATGTTTCACTTGTATTGCGAAGTAGCAAAATCTAATAAACAAATACTATTTGAATTGAAAGTGGCTTAACTCTAGCTATGAAAAAATTCAATTAAGTATAATACAAATTTCAACCTTAACTAATACTCTAGAGTACTTGTTGAATGGATTCTTTAAATATGAGTCAACGAGACATATGATCAAAAAATATATAGATTATAGAATGCTTATTTGGGAGAAGATGAAGTAATTCTTAAATTGCATTCTTTATAAAAACTCAAAATTACACCCACTAAATTTAGTCAATTTTCATTTTAGTCATCTAATTTTTTTTTTTTTTTCCATTTAGTCTATTAAGTTCTAATTTGTTATCATCGTTTTTTTTTTTCATATACAAGATAAAAAATTATATTCTAGCATAATCTAAATGTATATATGTGTAAAGCTTTTTCTTAGAAACTTGAACCCCAACCCTTACCCCTTCCACCCCATAAGAACTTTATACTTACTTGTGATGTGACCGTCATGCCAAGGGTACGCGGTAGTCATTTGTTATTATCGTAAAACCCCTCTAAAAGATATTTTTTTAATATTAAAAACTAATAAATTTTCTTTTAAAATAAAAAATAAAATAGACAAAAAGAAAGAAAATCATAAATAATTGGAAAAAAAAAAAACCATTTGAAAATCTCAAAAATGAGATTTATATGCTAAAGAATTAACAACATCCAAAATCGAAATGTCAAAATCACATTAAAAAGCCATTTTGTATGTGTTTGTTTTCCAAAAAAAAAAATCTCTCTATAATATGATAATTCCTTTAGGGCACTCGGTAAAATCAATAATGACTTAGATCCAGACCTTGACAAAATGCAAAGATAGACATTGCTTTGATGCTTTAGAGTAATGTATATTGACAATAACATAGATAAATATTTGAGTACATATCTAGTGAAATATGTTTTGAGTGGTTGCCCCCTCCCATACATATCTAGTGAAATAAAATGTAGAAATGACTGCTACTTTTAGTTTTAAAGGAGAGAGAGAGAGAGAGGACGATAATATATATTTTTAAATATATGTATTATATTTTTAATTAAAAAGTATAACTACTTTTTATATAAAAAATTGTGGAGAAATGCAATACTAATGGCAATAAGAGATTAGAACTGAATGGACTAAAACGAAAGAGAGAATCTAATGGAAAAAAATGACAAAAAAAGAGGAAAATTTATTGACCAATATTATCAAAGTGTAATTTTCATTTGTACCTGGCTAAAAAAATATTCGGAAACATACGAGGTGAGGTGATAATAATGAAAGTACAAAAAAAAAAAAAAGTGAGTAAAAATGAATGTGATAAAGAAATTCAGCACCAAAGATAAAAAGGAAAAGAGGGGAAAAAAAGTGTAAAAAAGTAAAACGAATGGGATGGGAATGGGAGGGAACCAAAAAATCGCAGAAAGAGAGTAAATGGGGTTTGGTGACAATATCGCATTCACATGTAAACAGGTTGAGTAGTTGACCCGACAAGCCGGTGGCTGAGGAAATCTCTCTTTTTTTTTTGTCTCTCTCTCACTAACTTTCACTAATATTACGGAAAGAAGTCCGTGACGTTCGCCTACCGCCGCTCAGCACATCGTCCACCGGCTATAACCGGTCAAAGAACTTTTGTCAATTCCAAACCCAGCCCCAGCCCCAGCCCCAGCCCTTTGACCTCAAACCCTCTTTTTCAGTCTCTGTTTTTCTTTCACACTTGCCACCCCAACGCGTCCATACACCACACTAATTACAACTTTTTTTTTTTTTTGAGATAAAAACACCAATTAGCAATTATAAGGAGCCATTTGGTATGGTTATTTAAGTAATACTTTTCAATTTTTAAATAACATTATACGTATTTCTACACACTTTTTTACCCACATATTTTTCAAAAAATACAAACAATGTTACTAGAAAAATGTTACCAAACAGCCCCCAAGTTTTTACAACCATGTGTTATTACACTGTTAAATTCTTTTGTTACGGATTAATTAGTGAATCGTGTTCTTCTCAAAAAAAATTGTGAATCATGTTAATTTATTTTCTTTGGTATTTTTTTAGAGACTTAATTTTATTAAAGGTAAGATTTTGGGGCTAGAAAATTTGCAAAATGATGTTCTTTACCTTGTTCCTAAAACACAACTTTTTTTTAAATGTTGAACAATATCAATTTTAAATAATTAACATTAAAAAGATGTTATTTTACAAAATTTTCCTAGGAGTTATTTGAATTCAAATTTATTTTTATTCTATCAAAATAAGTTATGCTATGCAAAAGGCGCACAAACATGTGTGTGTGCACGCCGGGAGGGGGGGGGGGGGGGGGAGAGACAAAGCTACCCCGTGGACCTTGGGCCAGAGAGGAAGGACCAAAGAAACATTTCCGAAGTAAATACCTGGCCTAAATACAATTATGGAAGAGCCCAAGTTTAAAGGAAAACAGACCATTTGGACCAGTTACCAAGGTAATCTGAGGAACAAGCTTGTCCTGAGATGTAATAGCCTAGCCGAGAAGCGGTTAGCTGATTCACCACGGACTCAATTTCAATTCCCATCCTTGAGGAACACAAAGAAGACGATGCATAACCCAATGTAACTGTCACCTCTGCATTAATGAGTTGTTCCTACCTAATGTCAACCTCATTAAATACTGAATGACTGGCTTGAACAGTAAAAACATCCCAAAAGTCTATCTTCATAATTAAGAAAGGGCAGGGAGATGTCTAATGGGACAAGTATCTCCCCAAATTCAACTAAGAAAGACACAACTAGAAAGGAGGAAGGGGAGGAGAATAAAAAGAGGAGTGGGCCAACAGGAAAGGGGATCCAGAAAATTTGTAAAGAAAAACAAGAAAGAGAGAAAAGAGAGAGCAAGAGCTTGTAGTTTTCTGTAGATCATTCATTTGTACCTCAGGAAACCCTTTTTTATCAATCAAAGTGTCTTTTTCCACCTTCTTTTCCTTTAATTATCTGTCTGATCTTTGCATTGTGAAATTTTATCTCTTTTTTTTATTAGAAATTAGTTGTGTTGACCAAGAACCCAAGCACTGTTCTTATACTTCTATGTTTTTTACCCCTACAATATATATATTATTTTTCATGCAAAAAAAAAAAAGGCTTATATTTTTTCACCTATTACATCTATAACTTTTCATAACATTGGAGTTCAAGTGATAATTCAGTGATAATGGCATCACTTTTTAATACTTTGGCTTTTTTTGGTTTGACAAAAAATATTTTCTTGAAAAAAAATTATTTTAAAGTGTTTGATTGCACTCTTGAAAATGTTATGAAAAACATATTTCCTACTACTTTCTCACTTTATCTCATCTCCCAAGCACATGTGTTAGGTTCTAAATATTTAGGATTAAATGTTTAGGAACTAAATTTTGTTGTATGCTGGCAAACTGAGCACAAAAACTAGTATAGTATAAGATTTTAGAGTCTTTGAAAAGATTTAGACATTGCTCAAGTTGATACAAGTCAAGATTCAAGAACATACAAGCTGCAGAAAGAAGAATTCAAAATCTGAAGAGCTCGACCAATCAAACTACAATTCTGCAGATTTTTAAATGAAGCCCAACAGCTCGCAAAACATTCGGGGTTTGAATCCAACACTGCTAAGTATAAAAGGAAAACCATAATACACGTTTTCGAAGTCTTGTGAGTTACTCCTATGAGATTTGTAAGGTTTTGTAACCTTCTAATTCAACAAGCACCTACCGGAAATTAGATCCAGATTGCTGGTACTGGTGGAGTTAAGTTGTTGCATTAAATCAACTACTGTTGATGATCTAAACCTTTTAATGGAGATCTTAAAGTCACAAACTAGAGCATTTGTGAGTAATAGATTCATAATAGAAGAGTCCATGGATTCGAAGCTACGTGTGATCATGTGAGTGAGTACTAAATAAGATAGCAGTAGATTTAGGTTTAAGTTTATCATAAAAACTTCCATTCTATTAGTGAATTGTTGCCTTGTGAATTGTTTCGGTTAAATCTTTCCCAAGTTTGTTACCTTGAAACTGGACAGTTTATTGGTTTTTCTAAGTCATCATATCATTGTATTCTTTACTTTTCCACACGTGAAGATCACCAAGCCAAATTTCCACTTCCACTACTACACGTGAGGCCCAATTTCCCATTGTTAGTAGCTGAACTACTGTTCAGTGAAGCCTAGTGTCAGCCCAACCAAGCATTTTATTTTAGCCACAAAAAAAAAAAAAAAAAAAAAATCAAACCCCACGTAATGTTCAGTACAGAACCCAGATTACCAAGCCCATGTTCATTTCAGAGTGTTGAAAGTCTATTCCAGTGAATCATGGTAGTCTTAGAAGCGCCAATATTTGATGGACATCCAGATCCATGGACCCTCATCAATTGGCTAGATGAGATGGATCAATTCTTTGATCAAATATGTCTGCCAGATGCTAATAAGGTATCAGATGCTAATAAGGTTAGGTTTGCCAGGTTGAAATTGAGGAGTAGAGCTAGAGACTTTTGGCGTAGTATCGAGAATCATCGCAAAGGAAGGAGCAAGCCTGCCATAACTGATTGGAATGAAATGAAACAAATACTTAGAGAGAAATATGTTCCCCAATGCTATCAAGAGAATTATCAACCTCAATCTTCTCATGGGAATTTTCTACACTACAGAGGCAGTATTCAGCAAGAAAACACCTCACCCTTCCTTCAAGAACTCACTGCCATAGCTCAAGACTTAAGAAAAATAATGGTTTTGCTAGACTTTTCTACTCAGAAAAATGATGCTCAGGTTCCACCAAAGACAAATGTTGAAATAGAGGTACAAGTGCCAATAGATGATGTTTCAACATTCATGCAGCAAGAAGAACCTATTATAGAGTCTACACAAGAAGAGAAAGTTCAACAAGTGAGTGAAGATTTAGAGGGTGCACTTGATGTGGAGGTTGATTCTGATGAAAGTGGTATTGAGCCCTTCATGATCCATAAGGTTGATGAACATCTACAGGTTGTTGAAGTCCAAAAGGTTAATACTATGATTCAAGATAAAATTGTGCCCATTCAACACATTGATTTTGTGTTTCCAGAGGAGTTCTATGGTGTCATGAAATTGAAGGTTATTCTACTCTCAGTGCTTCCTAGGGCAATTTCTGATCTGAAGGAAGTATTAAGCACCAAAGTCTTAATTCTTCATCACTACAAAACTCGAGGTCGATTTTTCTTAAACCAAGGGAGTATAATGCAGGAGCATAACCAAAAGTTATTTCAATATTTCATTTTAGATTTTCAATGGATAATTTCATATTGTAACGTAGTTATTTGTTTAGTTTGGATTGGTATTTGAGTTTGGTTAGGATTAGTAGTTTATCATTATCATTTGTTTAGGATTATTGGATTAGCATTTGAGATTGTTTAGGATTATCAGATTAGTATTTGAAATTGTTTAGGACTTGTTTAGGAGAGTTTATCCTTATCTTTGTGATTCCTGGAAGCTGCATATAAAGCTCCAGATAATTTCTTTTGTAGTTACACAGATTATTATTATTATTATTGAGATTATTTTCATTGATTTGTTTGGTGGTGATTCCAAACACCTTAGGTGGGAAGCCTAAGGTTCTTCGGTAGGACTAATCTAGGTGGGAAGCCTAGGTTGTCCTGCATCAAGCATGCTTGGAGCGGTTTACATAGAGTAGCCACAACTTGACCATTGCAGTCTCTAATGATAACACCCACACTAGAAAATCTGTCATGCTTTGAAGATGCCCCCATCAACATTTATTTTGTGGATTCTTGGGGGGGGGGGGGGTAGGGGATGGAACCCAATTGGATGGGGACGATCTTATTGGACTGAAGTCCCAATTGGCAAAGCTAGTGAAGTCATCCACTGCATTTTTAGCCATTTGCCACACTCGAAGTGGAGAAAGACACAGTCCTTGTGCAGTATTCTATTTCTGTTGGACCATATGGCCCATGCCGTGGCAAAGTAGAGTTTCAAATCTTGAAATGTTGAGTGAGAAATGATAAATATTGTAGAGTTAAGAAAAGACTTTTTAATACCTTGTGTGCGAAGTGGATTTTCTAGCCATAGACTCCAAACCAAGGATGAAAAATCACAGCTGAGGAAGGCATGGTCTATGCTTTCAACTTCACTACCACAAACAAGGCAGTCCTTACTTTGAGATATCCCCCTGCAGAAAATGGCTTCCATTGTAGGGAGACCATTGACACATGCTCTCTAAGCAAAAACCTTGATTTTTGCTAGGAGGTTGAGATGCCAGAGCTTTCTCCATAATGGTTTGCAAGGGTCCCTATGAGAGCTTTCTCCTTTTTCTTTTGTCTCTAACAGATTGTGGTAGGCACTTTTGACTGTGAAATCTCCGCGGCTGTTCCCTAGTCAGATTATTTTGTCTTCTAGAAGGTTGTGGCTTAAAGGAATCTTCAGGATTGTGTCAACTTCAAAAGGAAGGAAGGTTGCTCTTATCATGTCCACTTTCCACTATTTTGTCATTGGGTCAATGAGTGATGAGACCATTGGGAATTGGGGGGTAGCATTTGGAGGTGAGATGACCTTGTAGGTGGAGGGGGTCGGTAGCCATTTGTCATCCTAAATGTGGATTAATTTCTCATTGCCCACTCTCCACCGAGTTCCCTTTCTAATTATATCAAGGCTACTATGGATGCTTCTCCAAGAGTATGATGGGGAATTACCAAGTTTAGCATTTAGGATATCCACGGTAGAGAAGAATCTTGATTTGAGAACCCTTACCACTAGAGAGTTTGGGTTTTGGAGTATTCACCATAGCTGCTTTGTAAGCATTGCTTTGTTAAAAGCTTGCAAATTCTTGAACCCCATTCCTCCACTTGCTTTCTGCTTACTCATTGCTTTCCAACTAACCCAGCACATTTTAGTTTCTTGCTGCCTTTGGCCCCACCAGAAATTCCTCAACATGCTTTCTATTTCTTCACATAGGCTTTGGGGAAGAAGGAAGCACCCCATTGTGTATGTAGGGATTGCTTGTGTTACCACTTTTATGATGATTTATTTTCCTCCCATGGAGAGAAGTTTTCCCTTCCAACCGGCTAGCTTTTGCCTAATCCTTTCTTTTACGATAAAAAAAATCTGCTTCCTCGATCTTCCAATGAATGATGGAAGACCCAAGTATCTCATGTGTCTAGAGTCTTGTATAGGGCCTAGGGTAGTAAAGATCCCATCCTTGACTTCTTGTGATGTATTGGGATTGAAGAAAATTAGGGACTTCTCGGTGTTAATTTTTCAACCCAAGGCTTCCTTGTATTTTTGAAGGATTTGCCTCAGCTCCCGACATTCACCTGCACTAACTTTGTAGAAGAGAATGATGTCATCCGCAAATAGAAGGTGGGTGACTTTTGGCAGCCCCTACATATAGAAATGCCTATCAAGTGGTGGTTTCGGGCTAACTCATGGATAAGTGCAGAAAACCCTTTGGTACAAATGAGGAAGAGAGTTGGGGAGAGAGGGTCCCCTTGCCGAAGTCCCCGGGTAGGGGTGATGTTCCCACAAGCAGCACCATTTATTATAACCGAATATGAGACCGAATTAATGCACCTCATAACAAGATTTACCCACTTAGTGCTAAAACCTAGTTTCTCCATAACCCTCTGAATAAAGCACCACTCGACTCTGTCAAACGCCTTACTTATATTAAGTTTGGTAGCCATATAGCCCTCCTTTCTTGCATTTTTGTGATTTAGAAAGTGCATTAACTCAAAAGCCACAAGCACATTGTCAGTAATTAGCCTATTAGAAGTGAAAGCACTTTGGTTCTCTAAAATGATATGAGGAAGAAGAGCCTTAAATCTATTTGTAATAGTTTTCTATATAAGCTTATATACTACGTTACACAGGCTTATAGGCTGAAAATCAGCCATCTTTTTGGGGTTATTAATCTTTGGGATGAGAGCAATGTTGGTTTTGTTGAGACTAGCCAAAGACATATTACCATTGAGAACATTTAAAGCCATATTAGTAATGCTACATCTCACAATTTTCCAATATTTTTGGTAAAAAATGGTAGACATACCATCAGGGCCGGGCGCTTTTGTGGGGTGAGTTTGTTTAAGGGCCGTGTCAACCTCCTCCCTGGTGAAATTTTTGTTTAGGCTTTCATTCATATCTTCGATCACCCGTGTAGGAATAGCAGCAGTTACCTTATGTACCAGTGTTGGGGAGGCCGTCATATATATATTCTTAAAATAATCAATTGCAAATTGAGCTATGTTATCTTTTTCATTACACCATCTGCCTTGACTATCCCAAATCCCCATTATAGTGTTTTGCTTAAGCCGCTTAGAGGCTTGGGCATGAAATAACCTGGTATTCTTGTCGCCTTCCTTAAGCCAGTGTGCTTTGGCCCTTTGTCCTTAGTAAATCTCCTCATCATCAAGGAGATCATTGATTTTTCTTCTTATGCAATTGATCTCGGTGCTTAAGGCTCCATCCTTGTCTTGTAAGGTTAGAGAATTCAGCTCATTTCTTTTTGCCTAAATCTTCTTTTGAATCTGCCCGAACACTTAAGAGCTCTAATTCGTTAACTCTGCAGCACATCTACTAAGATTAGCCATCACTTCCTCTGGGGTACTGAAATCAAATTCCATCCCCCAAGAATTTTCAATTATGGCTTTACATTGTACATTTTTTGTCCACATCGCTTCGAAGTGGAAGCGCTTTGCTTGGGTTTGATGTTGGATTACAGAAGCAGATACCAGCAAGGCATTATGGTCAGATGTTGAGTCAGTCAAATGATGCACTGTCATTTCCCCAAACTTTTCAATCCACTCTAAGTTGGCAAAAGCTCTATCTAATCTTAAGTATATTATATTATCCCCTCCTTGCATGTTACACCAAGTAAAGTTAGAGCCACAGTAGCCTAAATCTTGGAAAGCACAGTAGCCAACCACCTTTCTAAACCCATTCATTTGCTGTTGAGACTGAATAGCTCCCCTTGACTTTTCCGTATTAGATAATATCTCATTAGAGTCTCCTAGGCATAGCCATGGGAGTTGTAATTGATTATTTAGAAAAGCAAGAAGGTGCCAGGATTCGTACCTTCGGTGGGTCTCCGGGTGGCCATAGAAGCCCGTCAATTTCCATTTGAAGCTCTTCTCCATGTCATTGATAACTACATCTATATGGTTCTGTGAATAGCTCTTTATCTTCAAATCTATCTCTCTTGCCCATAGCAAGGCTAGTCCACCTTTTCGGCCTACACAAGGGGATATGAGACCATTTGCCAGACCAAGTGTGCTTTTTATTCTTTCCATTCATCGGGTTTTTGCTTTTGTCTCCATCAAAAACACTACTTTGGGATTCCATTGTCACACCATGTCATGCAACGCTGGAACTGACTGGGGGTTCCTAAGTCCCCGGCAGCTCCAACTTATGGGATTCATGGCTCTAGGCGGTGCTACCTTGTAGCCACCACCGATCCCTCCTTAAATTGATTCTGGTCTGTGGTTATTGCTATGCACTGTTTCTTCTGTGAAATGTCTATTTCTTCTTAAAAAAAAAAAAAAACTAATTTCCCCATTCTCTTGGATCTAATGCTTAAAGGATGGGCATCAGACTTTAGGCTTTTGTTCTTTCCTTTCTCCCTAGCAATCCTTTTCCAGTGGGCTTTGCTTTTATTTTTCTTCCTATCCCTTTGCCCGTGGACTCTAGCTTGCATTCTTTTTCTTCATTTGGAGCAGCTTTGAGCTTAATTGGGCTAGTAACTTCCATTGGCTCCTTTTCTGATTGGGCTTGCTGGCCCACTAATGAAAGCACGTCCTCTGCTCCTTTGTTTTCTTTCAAACTGCGCGGGAAGCCAATAGGTGGGAAGGTACTTATCTCACGTGCTTCTGACACCTCATCAGAGACATATTCCATCCAAGTAGGGTGATCACGTGTAACACCCTGTTCCCTGTCTCCCACCCTGACGTCATGCTTTTCTGAGCTTCCTTCATTTGAATTTTTCCGGTTGTCCTTATTGCCTGAATAACCCTTACCGCCATTGGATATTGAAGCAAAGGAGAATTTTATTGTGGCATTTGTGTTTTCTTCAATCTTATCCTCACTACCATCTTCCTGGTCTCCACTACTCGTTGATCTTGATCTTTCCATTCCTAACCTTGGATTTCCTTGAGCTCGGAGCCAATCACCATCTTGCTTGGGATTTTGCTAGTTTGGAAGTTCTAGACAATGTTTCTCATCATGTCCCAGCTTACCGCATTGAAAGCAAAAGATTGGAAGTCTTTCATATCTAAAGCTTACCCAAAACTTTTCTTCTTCAACACTAGCAACCTTACCCCCTCTCCTAAGGGGCTTATCTAATTGAAGATCTACTCTAATTCTCATGAATTTTGCTTGGTCAGATTGCCTTGCTCGCCGATCTGTTTTGATGAACCTCCCAATGCTATTGCCGAGCTCTTTGCCTACCCCATCTGACATGAGTTCAAAGGGGAGTCCCTATATTTGTACCTAAAAAGGGGAATGAGTGAACTTGATGTTTGTAGCCGAGAGCCCTCTTCTCCATCGGTATAGCAATAACAAGTTATTCTCAAAATTCCACAGCCTGTTTTGTTCTTCATTTGATACTTAAAACCGAATTTGAACTGCAAGATTTTATTACCCACATCCACGATCTGTAGATCTGAGCCCATCTTCCTCGCTGACCTCATCGTGTTCTTTAGCGCCCTTTGATTCTGATTCCTGTCAGCCAATAGATGACCAAAGAGGCTAAGGGAGCATTCTTTTAACAAGTTTGATTTGCATCTTGCTTTTATCGAGATTTCTTCTTCTTCCTCCTTTGTGAGGTGAAGCTACACTACCGTGTGATCCATGGCAGTGTTAGGAGAGAATGAGAGACGAACTCTAGGAAGAACCCTAACGGTGTACAAGCTACTTACAAAACATGTCTGTTTGATTATTTATGTGCAACCAAAGCTACTTCCCACGTCCTCCAAAGCCTACCAAAGATCTCCACTTGCTTCCACTACTTGTTCATAGGTAGAAACCATGAGACAAGTTGTCTAAAGCCTATCACACACAAATCTCAAGGTTTTATTATGGAACCCTATGACAAAATAGAGCCTATGAGCACTCACATTAGTAAATATATAATAGAAAAATGTGTAAAATTTATACATTTTTATTTAAAAAGTTCCACATCAGTAAGTGTATAATTTTGTAAATTTACAAGTTTGCTACAGTAACCGTGTAAATTTATACTAACAATACTAATTTTGTGAAGAAAGAGAAACAATTAAAAAAACACAAGAAAAAAATTGATATTTTAATGAAAAATGTTGTGTAAGATAGATAATTTGATATGTGGTGTTTTAAAAAGTGAATATATAAAATAGAAAAATAAGTTTTTTTTTTTTTTTTTTTTTTTTTTTTTTTTTTTTTTTGATAACAGAAAAGGTAAGTTTTTATGCTAAATGGACATGAACTTTCGCAGAAGTTTTTATGCTAACATGACCCACAATAATGATTTTAATTTAATTGATTTTGGTATTTTAAAAAATAGTTTTGATGAATTTGGAAATTTAGAATATAATTTAACCATATTATATGAATTATAATAATTTATTGAAAAAATTATGAAAATTCATTTTTTTACAAGATATAAAACATGTATACACAATCTCTTCCTTGTAGGAGCTCTCTTTCTCGACTAGTATTGAGTCTCTCCCTCCCTTAGGCTTGACCTGAGGATATTTTTTTTTTTGGTTTTCTTACGCTAAATTCTCTAATCATGGCTGAGGATGTGATTCGTGGATTGGAAAATATGAAACTGATAGATGAGGAAGCAGAGGTTATAGAAATTTCAGATGAAGGACGAATGGAAGCGATTGAAAGTTGTACTCGTAGCCTTATTGGTAAGTTCCTTACATGAAAATCTTTCAATAGAAGGGTAGCAAAAAATATCCTACGACGAGCATGGGGATTGGAGGACACGTTACAGATCTTGGAAGTTGGTGCAAACTTATTCCAATTCAAATTCCAATTGGAGTTTGATATGAATAGAGTAATTACGGGTGGCCCGTGGACATTTGATAATCAACTTCTTATGCTTCAACATTGGAGGAAAGGGATGAATGTGGGCAATGTAAAGTGGACTCGTGCTCCATTATGGGTCCAAATTTGGGGAGCTCCATTTGATATGGCCTCCCCTTAGTTTGCACGAGAGGTGGGAAACAGATTAGGAGTAGTGGAGGATGTGGAAAGAAGACGCAAACAAGATTATCAGAATCTCTTTATGCGTGTCAGAGTTGCCCTACCACTTGAGAAGCTGTTATAACGAGGTGGTTTTATAGCAGGATCGGATGGAGTATGCTCATGGGTGACCTTTAAATATGAGAGACTGCCCATGTTTTGTCATTATTGTGGACTGCTTGGTCACGATATACACCATTGTGCTTTACACTTTATAAGGAAGAAGAATGGAGACGATGTGGATTACCAGTATGGAGAATGGCTGAAGTCAGAAGGTGGTCATGCTAAGTCCCCTCCTAAACGGAGTGCAAACCTGAGAAGAGGTTTTGATGTTGATGCGGAGGATGTTCTAGGGCAGAAATTAAACCACATAGGGGTGGTGGTGGAGTTACTAACGGCGGAGAGGGAGATTGCTAAACATGCAAGTAGCTGTCACGATGAGGGGAATCCTGTGAATTACGGGATTGTTCCTGAATCTCAGCAACATGAAAATATAGGGATTGATGCTGATTTTCATGAAAATAAAGGGATTAATGCTAATTTTCAGCGAGATGATATTGCAAGCATTAAGGACACTACTAACGTAGGACAAGGAGATGATAAGGTTACTGCAGAGGTGATTAGGGATAATTTAATTTTGAATGAGGTAAGCAGTCCTGTGCAACCAGTGGTTCGTTGGGCCTCTGAAGGTGCTGGGCTTTCTTCATCACAAACTCAAGGCAAATGGACAAGGATTAATTGGATGGATTTTGGGTTGAGTGGAATTACTAAGGCCTTCAATTTACCAACACTTGGGAAAAGAGGCTCACATCTAGGGATTGAAACGGATATCAGCCTTGGTCAGGAAGAACAAGCTGTGAAGCGTGGCAGTTTTAATGAGAGCAATGTAAGGCAGAATGATATATCAGCGGGGGTGGTGTCCCACCCTTGCCTGGAGCAATGAGGTTCTTAAGTTGGAACTGCCAAGGGCTTGGGAACCATTGGACAGGTCGTGACCTTCGCAGAATTGTAAGGGAACAAGCTCCCATTGTGTGCTTTCTAATGGAAACTCGGTTGGATAAGGAAGGCTTTCTGCGACTATATGACAACCTACCTGTAAGGACTCAAATTGTATTGGACCCTAAACAATAAAATTTGTAGAGTGTGGGTAGAAGGGCTAAGCACTAGCAAAGCAAGCAATGAATGACGTGAAATTCATAGGAATAATGGCAAAGGAATTTGACTAAATTTTCTTGAGGATAATCATAATGACCTTGTCTAAGTGTTTGTGAGGGTCTTTATAATGATTTTGGCTAAGTGTTTGCGAAGCAGGTTCGTCCTCGGCTCAGTCCGAGGATCTCTTTCCTTAGAACTGACAAAAATAAGGGTTGTCCTCGGGCACCCTGATAACCCCCTTTTCCATGTCCCCTTTTGGGGGTCCCTTCCATGCTGGGGGTTCTATCTGCTATATAGTTTTATTTAGTTGATCATTGCCGTCCATTTGTCGGTTATCTGAAATCTGTGTCTGAGGGCTTGTCCCCTCAGCCACCTTTGCAGGCTTTCTGTTAGTTGAAGTGACCAAGGCGTCACTGTTTGCTAGTCAATTCGCCATTAATGTGGCCAGAGTGTTGGCGGCGTACGTTTAATGGGCGACTGACTGCTTCCCACCATCAATGTCAGTTTGCCGAGGACGTGAGCATCCTCGGCGAGGTCCCTTGATGACTTGGGATTCGTACGCTTATCCTTAGGCTCTGCTTATCCTCGGCGCGGACTTTGGGCCTGATATGGAATGGGCCGGGGTTGTTAAATATTTGAGGCCCCACACTACCTTTCTTGAACCGAATCATCGTGAAGTACTCGGATTTAGGTGGAGGATTGGCCTTGATTTGGAAGAATGATGTAAAGTTAGAGGTTATAAATTTCACTGCTAATCACATACTAGCTAAAGTTAAGGAAGATGATGATTTTGAGTGGTATTTGACATGTTTTTATGGTTGGCCTGAAGCAAGTAAGAAGGAGAAGTCTTGGAAGCTTTTAGCTCACTTAAAATCATTCATTAATGGCCCGTGGCTTTGCATTGGTGATTTTAATGCATTTCTTAGCTCCTCTGAGAAACTTAGTAAGCATCCACTGCAGCACAGACAGGTTGATGCATTCAAGGAAGCATTGGATTTGTGTCAATTAGAAGACTTGGGGTTTAGAGGTTATCCCTTTACATGGAACAACAGGCGGCCTGGGGATGCAAATACTGAGGTGAGGCTTGATAGGGCAGTGGCTGCAAAGGAATGGAGGGAGAAATTTCAGTTAAGCTTAGTCACACATCTCTCATCTCATGCCTCGGACCACTTGCCTATTATACTTCAAACCAAGAGTTTCGGCCTGAACAAATTTAGGAAGGATAGGAAGTTCAAGTTTGAGGAGTCCTGGCTCATGTTGGACGATTGTGAAGATGTGATAAGGGCTACTTGAGATGGGGTTAGTCATGGAGCTGCTGGCTTGAACTCAATAAAGGTAAAAATAGAGACTTGTAGGGCTGATTTATTTGCTTGGGGATCAGGTAGGTCCAACCCGGACAATGAAGAGATCAAACAAATGCAAAAAAGGATTAAGATGTTGAATAAAGTAGAGATTACAGCAGAGAATAGGGCAAAATTTTTGGAAGTGAGTAAGCGGTTGGATGAGCTCCTACTTAAACAAAAGATTTATTGGGCACAGAGATCCAGGATTTCTTGGTTAAAATATGAGGATAAGAACACAAAATTTTTCCACTCCAAAGCAACTTAGCGGAAGAGGCGTAATCATATTCAAGGGATTAAAAATGTATAAAACCAATAGGTGGAAGATGTGGAGGATGTAGCAGTGGTGGCTTCAGATTATTTTGAGAATTTATTTAGTGCAGGATTGTGTGACTAGATGGATGAGTGCCTTGATGTAGTGCCTTGCAAGGTAACCCCTAATATGCAAAATATTTTATCCAGTGAATTTAATGCAGATGAGATCAGAGTGGCGTTGTTCCAAATGGGACCAACTAAGGCTCTTGGACCTGATGGTATGAATGCTTTTTTTTACCAAAAATTTTGGCATATAGTGGGTGATAATGTTATAGCTGTAGTTTTAGATTATTTGAATTTTGGTGTTATGGTTCCTGAAATTAATCACACCAATATTGTTCTTATTCCTAAAGTGAAAAACCTTGAGAAAATGACTGATTTCAAACCTATCAACTTATGTAATGTTATGTACAAAATTATTTTTAAGGTGCTGGCAAATAGACTGAAACAGGTTCTTCCCCATATAATCTCTTCTACTCAAAGTGCATTTGTACCTGGCCGTCTAATCATAGACAATGTTATGGTGGCTTATGAAACTCTACATGCAATGCATAGCAGGAAAAAAAGCAAGAAGGGGTCGATAGCATTGAAACTGGATATCATGACAGAGTTGAGTGGTCTTTCCTACAGGGTATTATGCAAAGGATGGGTTTTTCGGAAGGGTGGATTAAAAGGGTGATGGGATGTTTTACTACACCTACATTTTCTGTACTTATTAATGGAAAGCCTTTTGTTAATATTCATCCATCTAGAGGAATCCGTCAAGGAGATCCTCTTTCACCATATCTATTTCTTTTGTGTGCAGAGGACTTTACTTCCCTATTGGAAAATGCATAATTGGAAGGGTGTATCCATGGAGTATCAATTTGTAGATGAGCCTGTTATTTGCAGATGATTCTTTATTATTTTGTTGGGCAACTCGTAATGAAGCTGAGGCAATTGTTGATATTCTTCAAGTTTATGCAAAGGCTTTAAGTCAGAGTATAAATTTGGAGAAATCATCAGTGTACTTTAGCAGTAATACTCAGAGTGACAAAAAGGTAGAGATTATGGAGACTTTGGGTGTTAAAGTGGTGGAGAGGTTTGAGTCATATTATGGGCTACCTACACTCATTGGGCGTGCCAAGTACCAAACTTTCGCTTTCTTAAAGGATCGAGTTTGGAAAAAACTACAAGGTTGGAAAGGAATGTTGCTATCAAGGGCAGGCAAGGAAGTACTCATCAAAGCGGTGGCCTAATCTATTCCCACTTATACTATGGAAGTAGTCCAATTAATAATAAAATTATGTGAAGAATTGAACTCTATGTGTGCAAGATTTTGGTGGGGACAGGTGGGGAACAAAAGGAAGATTCATTAGAGAAGCTAGGATAAGTTGACTATTGTAAAGAAGGAAGGTGGAATGGGATTCCGTGACTTGAGAACTTTCAATTTGGCTATGCTAGCCAAGCAGGGACGGAGGTTACTGCAACAAAAGGACTCACTTTTGTACAAATGTTTTTCAGCCCGATATTTTCCTTGGTCTCATTTTTTAGATGTTGTTGAATCGCCTAATTGCTCATATGTCTGGAGAAGTATTATGGCTGCCCTACCTATTCTAAAGGCAGGTTGCTGCTGGAGGGTTGGAGATGGGGCATCAATAAAAATTCTGGTTGATAAATGGATTCCTAAGCACCCTACAAACAGGGTCCTGTATCCGACTAATGTGGATGTGGGAGAGTGGTTTATGGCAAACCTAATTAAACCGGGTACAAACTGTTGGAAGCAAGATCTTGTCATGACAAATTTTCGTAGTGAGGATGCGGAGGCCATTTGTCGAATCCCTTTAAGTCGAAGGCGAGTGGCTGATTTAATAATCTGGATGCATAATAGGAATGGGAGATATTTTGTGAAGTTTGGATATTATGTGGCACGGCAAGTCATGAGGAATGAGAATTGGGCAGAGTGTTCGAGGGGGAATGATGAGCAGAAGGTGTGGAAGGCTCTATGGAAAATGAAAGTTCCTAACAAGATCAAAATCTTCAGATGGAAAGCTTGCCATGGAATCCTGCCAACTCGACTCAATTTAGCAAAACGTAAAATTATTGCAGAAACTGTTTGCCCGATATACTTGCAAAGCCCAGAGAATGAGGTGCACGTGTTATAGGACTGCCCTGTTGCACAGGACGTGTGGGCTAAAAGTTGGACTAAGTTGAAGAAATGCCCACTTGGACAGCAAGATGTGTAGCAGCTATTTGACTATTTAATGCACATATTGGAACCAGAGGAGATGGAGTTATTCTTAGTGCAAGCTTGGATGTTATGGAATCAACAAAATTGTGTATTGCATGGGCGAAGCTCAAGGATCCTAGATGGCTAAATACAAGGGCTGAGGAATGGTTGGAGGAGAGTGCACAGGCGTTAGAGCAACTTGCTGTCACACCGAGGGAAATTGAACGAAATGTGTGGCGTCCACCATCTCATCCTTTCTTCAAAATGAATTTTGATGCTGCCATATTCAACGAGAGAAGAAGGTCTGGATTTGGGGCTGTGATACGGAATGAACATGGAGAGGTAATGGCTGCACTCTCTGCTATAGGGACATCAGTTTCAAATAGTGAAGAAGTAGAAACATTAGCATGTAGAAAAGCTGTGGAGTTTGCTGTTGATGCAGGTTTCTCTGAGCTAGTAATTGAAGGTGATAGTATTAACGTTATGAAAGCACTTTCTTCTTCAAGTTTGGACCTGTCAGTTGTTGGGAATGTGGTTGCTGATATTCAATGGCTCATACGTGGGCTAAGGAGAGTATTAATCAATTGGGTTAAAAGGGATTGTAATTGGGCAACTCATGTCTTAGCTAGATATGCTAGTAACTTAAATGAGGATATGTACTGGATGGAAGATGCACCTCCAGTTGCATTGGAAGCTATGTTCTAGGATACAGTTTTAATGAATATATGATGGCTTGTCTCGTTCTAAAAAAAAAAAAAACATGTATACACAACTAACTAACCCAATCTGACCCATGTGGATCAAGTTAGGTTGATTTTCACAAATTTGATGGGTTTGAAATTTCTCAATCCGACATAATTGGGTTGGATTGAAAAAAATTCCAATCTGACCCAAGTAGACATGTAATTATTGATATTTATATGATAGTTATTGATATTCAATAAAATTTGATATGGGTAAGAATAAGAGACATACACTGCATCTTGAAAAAATTGAGTTCCAAAGAAATTATGGTATATATAATATAAGCCGTCACTTATAAAAAAAAAATGGTGTATAAGGAGTCAAAGAAAAAAGTGATTTCCATAGAATTAAGGGTGACTCGATATCCTTAATAAAATAAAAAAAAATCACATGTGAGAATCGAAAAGCCAAAATAGTCAAGAGTGGAAAATATTACTTGGCCACCAACATATTTTCCATGTCGCAAGCCTACCAAACAAAAACAAAATGATTGGACAGTGAGCGCACGCGCAAAGTGTAAACGTGGGGGTGGTGGGAGTGGGGCAATAACCTTTTCCTCGTTAGACCGCACCAAACATTTCCAACTCCAACACTCCAACCTAATCAAAACCCCACCACCTCACACTAATAATTATTACTAATATTTTGTAGAAAACAAACAGGCAAATTATGTAGGTATTGAATATCAGAGACTGAGAGGAGAGACAAATGTGTGACTTGTAAACTGTGAAGCAAAAATCAAAAAAATTAAAAATAAAAAACCCAAAAGAAAATTTGTCCAAAAGTCAGCTCTTGCGTCTTCAGTTTCAAAAATGACTTGCCCCCCCAACTGTTTGTCCATTAAAATATAGATTCTCAACCAAGATAAGGAACTTTCCTTTTCTATATCAGAAAATTGCACTCCCACATGACACTGTACAGTTTTCGTATTACTGTTCCTTGATTGGAAATATCTATAGCTCTTTTTCTTCCTCTAGATTCTGTCATCTTTTTAGGCTTTGAATATTAGTGAGACTGAGAGAGAGAGAGAGAGAGACGTGTCTCGTTTTGAATTTGGTGCAGCTAATTTGAGGAAAAAGTGGGTACAGTGTTGAGTTTACAGGTTACTGTTACTTCACTTCCAAGTGATGTTAATGAAGTTCAGATCTTTATGGTTTTCACTGGTGGGGCTTTCTTTGGGTTCTTCATGGGTCTACTAGCTTAGTTAAAGTTTCTTCCTTTTTCCTTAACTTCTCTCGTCTCTTCTGCTTGAGTGACTGAAATCTTTGATCTTGGGATCTGATATCAGTGTTTTATTTGGTTTTACATCTGGTATTGTAGCTTGACTTGCAAGTTGTTCTTTTGCGGCTCCTTTGGTGTTTTTGGAGGTGGGTTTTAAGTTTCTTCAAAGTGGGTTTTTTCATTCTCTCTCTTCATGGGGTGCTAGTGTTAGTGTAACTCTGTTGCTTGTTCAGCAAAATAAGTTGTTGGGTTCTTGATTTTTGGTCGAGGGTTTTGATTTCTGGTGGGGACTGGGGATCTCATTGCTTCTACTTGGTATTTATTATTGCTTCACTTTTTTATAATGGTCACTGTTAATTGCTTCACTTGCAAGCTGTTGTTAGTTGGTCTTTTTGTGGTTTCAGAGGTGGTTTGGGATGTGGGTATTTAAGGTGCTTCACTTGAACGTTTCTTCTTCTGGGCAGTGTTTGTTTTGCACTTTCACATTGAAGTTGGTTTCTGAGTTCCTATATTTACTGGTCTAGGGATTTGATTTCTGGTGGGGATTGGTGATCTCAACTGTCTTGTAACTTTTGCTTAATTTACAAGCTGCAAGTTGGGTCCTTTTATCTTTTTAGGTGGAGGTATTTGCATGTGGGTATCCAAGTTTCTTCATTTGGATTCTTCTTAGCTTCTGAAAAGCAGCGCATGCACAAAAATAGCAAATTCAGTTAAGTTTATGGGAGCATTGGTCTTGATTTGAGCTGGAAAATCTCCTTTGGCTTCAGCAATGGTGGTGCTGGAGCTTGTTGCAATGACTTTCCTCAAATGGGTATTCTTGACTTGCTTTCTTTGTTCATGTTTGGGTCTGAAAACCCCAGCCTCATCCTGTAATCCAAATGATCTGTTGGCGCTCAAGGACTTTGCAGGAAACCTCACAAATGGGTCCATTGTCACATCCTGGACCAGTGCATCTATTTGCTGCAGATGGGATGGTGTTGTCTGTGAGAATGTGAAGAATAGTAGCTCAGTTACCAGTAGAGTGACCAAGTTGCTTCTCTCCAGAAAGGGTCTCAAAGGGATAATTTCACACTCTTTGGGTCGACTGGACCATCTGAAATTTCTCGATCTTTCAAGCAATCATCTCAATGGTGAATTGCCTGCAGAGCTCTCAAACTTGAAGCAGCTGGAAGTTCTTGATTTGAGCCATAACATGCTATCAGGACCAGTTTCAAAGGCACTTTCCGGTCTTGAATCCATTCAAACACTGAATATCTCTAGCAACTTATTCAATGAGAGTTTGCGCGAGCTCGGGGGATTGCCAAATATTGTTGTGTTCAACATTAGCAACAATTCATTCACTGGTGGGTTTGATTCTCACATTTGCAGTTCCTCAAGTGAGATTCAGATTCTTGATGTGTCTGTGAACCATTTGATGGGCGGTCTTGAAGGCTTGGATAATTGCAGCATCTCTCTCCAACAATTACATGTGGATTTCAATTCACTTTCAGGGCCTCTTCCTGATTCTTTGTATTCTATGTCAGCTTTGGAGCAACTCTCAGTCTCTGGAAACAATTTCTCTGGCCAGTTAAGCATGGAATTGAGTAAGCTCTCTAGCCTTAAAACCTTAGTCATTTATGGAAACCATTTTTCAGGTGAACTGCCTAATGTGTTTGGGGACCTCACAAAACTAGAACTATTAGTTGCACACACAAATTCATTTTCTGGGATATTGCCATCTACCCTTGCACTTTGCTCAAAGCTTCGAGTGCTCGATCTTCGTAACAATTCGATAACGGGCCTTATTCATCTTAATTTCACTGGGTTGCCCAACCTCTGCCAACTTGATCTTGCCAGTAATCGGTTTTATGGGCCTCTTCTTCCAAATTCCCTATCTAATTGCCGTGAATTGAAAATTTTGAGCCTTGCTAAGAATGGATTGACTGGCCAAATCCCTGAAGATTTTTCAAAGCTTACATCATTGTTGTCCCTTTCATTGTCAAACAACAGCTTTGTGAACCTAACTGGGGCACTATCTGTGCTTCAGCAATGCCAAAATCTCACCACTCTTGTTCTGGCAAAAAATTTTCATGGCGAGGAAATTCCTCAAAATGTGAGTGGGTTCAAGAGTTTGATGGTTTTCGCTATTGGGAGTTGTGCTTTGAAAGGCCAAATCCCAGGTTGGCTATTGAGTTGTAGGCAGTTGCGAGTCCTGGATTTGTCTTGGAATCACTTGGATGGCAGTATCCCCAACTGGATTGGACAGATGGAAAGTTTGTTTTACTTGGACTTCTCAAATAACTCTCTCACAGGTGAAATCCCGAAGAGTTTGACAGAGCTAAAGAGCCTCATTTTTTTAAATGGAAGTTCATCAAATCTTACTGCGTCAGCTGGGATTCCACTATACGTTAAGCGAAACCAGAGTGCTAATGGTCTGCAATACAACCAGGCCTCAAGTTTCCCACCTGCAATATACCTGAGCAATAACAGAATAAGTGGAATAATATCGCCTGAAATTGGGCGATTAAAAGAACTGCATGTGTTAGATTTGAGCAGGAACAACATAACTGGAACCATCCCTAGCTCCGTTTCAGAGATGAGCAACTTGGAATTGTTGGATTTATCGTATAATAATCTTTCTGGATCCATCCCCCTGTCATTTAGCAAGCTAACATTCTTGTCAAAGTTTAGCGTGGCATATAATCACTTGTATGGAGCAATCCCAACTGGGGGACAGTTCTCAAGCTTTCCAGGCTCCAGCTTTGAGGGCAACCTGGGACTTTGTGGGCAGGTAGATTCACCATGTGATCTCGGTGGCCATACAGGGCTAAGACCTGCTATTTCATCTGGCTCAAATGGTAAATTTGGTCGAAACAGCATCTTCGGCATAACAATCAGCATAGGTGTTGGAGTTGCCGTGCTACTTGCAATTGCACTGCTTAAAATGTCCAGGCAGAATGTGGGAGATCCAGTTGATAACTTTGATGAGGAACTCAGCAGGCCACGCAGGTTATCTGAAGCCCTTGGATCTTCGAAGCTGGTGCTCTTTCAGAATTCAGAATGTAAAGATCTCACAGTCACAGAGTTGTTAAAATCTACAAACAATTTCAACCAAGCGAACATAATTGGTTGTGGTGGATTTGGTCTGGTTTACAAAGCCAACCTTCCTAACGGGACAAAAGCTGCAATCAAGAGACTTTCTGGGGATTGTGGTCAGATGGAACGTGAATTCCAGGCTGAAGTGGAAGCCCTCTCAAGAGCTCAGCATAAGAACCTTGTTGCTCTTCAAGGTTATTGTCGATATGGTAATGACAGGTTGCTAATTTACTCCTACATGGAGAATGGAAGCTTGGATTATTGGCTTCATGAGAATGTTGATGGGGTTTCACTCTTAAAATGGGACGCAAGACTCAAGATAGCTCAAGGCGCAGCTCGTGGGTTGGCTTACTTGCACAAGGGTTGTGAGCCAAACATAGTCCACCGAGACATAAAATCCAGCAACATTCTTTTGGATGAAATTTTTGAAGCTCATTTGGCTGATTTTGGTCTCTCCAGGCTATTGCAACCGTATGATACTCATGTCACAACAGATTTGGTTGGTACCTTGGGCTATATCCCTCCTGAATATAGTCAGACTTTAACGGCAACTATCAGGGGTGATGTCTATAGTTTTGGGGTTGTTCTTCTCGAGCTTCTTACTGGTAAAAGGCCTGTGGAAGTTTGCAAAGGCAAAAACTGCAGGGATTTGGTTTCTTGGGTGTTTCAGATGAAATCTGAGAAGAGGGAGGAAGAAATTATAGATTCAGCAATATGGGATAAGGATCATGAGAAGCAGCTCTTAGAAGTGCTTGGTATTGCCTGTAAATGTTTAGACCGAGATCCACGACAAAGGCCCTCTATTGAGCAAGTTGTTTCGTGGCTCAACGGTGTCGGATATAAAGAAGCACAACAATGAACTTCATTGCTTTTCTCTTATGGATCTAATTTTCTGTTGCGGTTGCCAGGAAAAGTGGAGGGTATACCTGTAAAGAATGGTTATCTTGAGTTTTTGAAGGTTTGGAATTGGGGTGAGTTTCAACAAGTGACTGGTTTCTTATCAAATACAGCCGTATGTACTGTATACTGACAGATGAACTTTGTATACATAGGCTATTTGGCCATTTCTTTTGCTGGAAAATAAGTGTTCATGTAATGTATCAATTCTTCTCTGATTAATTCCAGATGTTTTCCAATGCGTTGCAAAAATGAAAATATCGATTATGCAACACAGCAAATCAAGATTAATTCGATTCTAAAAAAAAAAAAAAAAATCATAATTTTTCTACAAACATAATATTAATGTTGATCTAAGAAGCATGGACATGGGTACTGGTATATACATGGCGGCATAAGTAATTTCTGAAAAATTATAACAAAAAATAGTCAGTACGACATCGAAATGATACAAGTACGAGTTATACACCACAGATACAACATTGGTATGACATCCTAAACAAAGTATTTGTGTTTCATAGAAGTTGATTGATTCCATTGATGGACTATGGGATTTGAATTTATTTATTTATTTATTTATTCTTATTGAGAAGGGATTTGAATTTATTTTATATTGAAAATTTGAAGGGTATTGATTATTATTTTAGTTATGATTCGATTTTCCTTATTTGATATAATTTGGAAAGGAAACATGATGGTTATGTTGAGTTTAATGAACAGAATTACATTGGAAAATTTTCCGTAAATTTGATGGGGATCTAGGGTAGACTCTTGGTTCAACCTATATTTCAGACTACTTTAGGTGGTGTTATGATTTCCTTCCTAAATCATGATATCCCTTTTGCAAACCTTGTGATGCATCAAATTTGATTTCGGAGCAAAAGTTGATGGAAAGTAAAGTTGAAAAAGCCAGCATAACTGCCCATCCTCGACCAACCATACCCCATTCAAATTGCCATTGGCATGAAAATCCACCTATCACAACAGAAACCTTACCCCACGTACCCATATCAAATTTCTAAATTGAACTAAATTCAAATCTCATTGGAAACCAAAACACCCATTTTTCAAAAGGACCTCTTGTCAACGATTGATGACAAAACTGAAAACCCAATCTACCAAAACCTTACCTACTTCATCATCGTGTCCCATCAGCCCAGCGACAATGCAACATGCCATCACCATCTCAGAATCGAACAATTACTGCTCTATCCATTAAATGGACTAGTCCAAGTCGCAATCAAGATTTCTCATAATTGCGGCCTAAAACGATAGTTTTAACTTTGCCTTTTTACCTAAAAAAAAAAAACATTGCCTTTTTATATTTAAATATCTCTATAGTATTTAGTTTATTAACCCTTAATTTAGTTAGTGTTTTATATTATAAAATTTTTTATTATTTAAAAACTATTATTCTTATTGATTAATTCACTTTAATGATGTTAGAGATATTACAAATTTTGCTATTTAGATCTTACAAATTAACATGCCATCAATTAAAAAAAATTTATTTACTTATTATATTGTTTAAGTAAAACAAATTATATTCTTATCACATTTGTTTGTAAGTTTTTTTATAGTAAAATTTATAGTAACTTTTGTATTTTTAATGCATGTGTGTGTATATATATATTACAAATTTTGTTACATAGATCTTATAAATTGACATGTCATTAATCAGAAAAATTTATTTATTTATTATATTTTTTAAGTAAAAAAAATTATATTCTTATCACATTCATTTGTAAGTTTTTTTTTTTTTTTTTTTTTTTTTTTTTTTTTATAGTAAAATTTGTAGTAATTTTTGCATTTTTAATGTGTGGGTGTATATGTGTGTATATATATATATATATATATCTTTCGTGGATAATACTAAAGCTATTACAAATTTTAGTACCAAAACCTAACAAATTGATGTGACAATGAATGTAATTGGTGGCACTTTAAAAAGATAATAAATGAGTATTTTGAATTACTTCTTGTGATTTGTGACAGATTGAGATCTTATAGATTTCTTAGTATATTCTACCAAATAGATTTCCTTAAATCTTAACCATTTTTTAATGATTTAATGGTCTAGATTTTGCCATGTCACCATTCCACTAACAATAATCTTAATTGTTTTGTTTGCAAATTTATTTTTTTTTATTATTTTAAGAGTATTGTTAGTGAAATGTTGACATGGAAAAATCTAAACCCTTAAATCATAAAAGAGTTGTTAAAATTTAAAGAAATCTATTGATAGAGTATCCTAAAAAATCTAGAAGATCTTAATCCGTCACAAATCACAAAAAGAAATTCAAAATACTCATTTATTATCTTTTTAAAGTGCCACCAATTAGGAAATCTAGAGAATTTGAATCTGATTTGTGACATATCAATTTGTAAGACTTTTTTTTTTTTTAGGTAATCAATTTGTGAGACTTATATTAAAAAAAAATTGTAATTTTTCTAATATCATTAAATTTTTTGAACTTTTTTAAGAGTGAAGGTGCAACTGACAATTTTTCATTTTTTTTTTTTTTTAAAATATCACTTATTGCACCCAAATTGGGGCGGTCTCTAGTAAAGGGCCCTAGGCCATGACCAAAGTTGTTTTGGACACAAATTAATGTTGATTATTTCCATATATCAAAATTATGGTATTTGAATTGATTTGAGTTTTTATTTTATTTTGAGGGTTTTTAAGGAGTTGATTGTTAATTTTATACTAAAGTCCTTTTTTGGCTCTTGAAGTTTGAGGTTGTTTTCTTTTTGGCTTTTTACATTTCAAATTTCATTTTGACCTTTCATGTCTGACTATGCTTTTCATATTTGCCATGACATATATTTTTGTTAGTAATCTAATTGTGAAGTGTCAAGTAAATGTCATCCATTAAAACACGTCACTCATATAAGTCCTCTTCTATTAGTAACTTGATTGTTAAATGCCAGATAAGTGTTTTCTATTAGAGTATGTCACCCATATAAGTCAATTTCTATTAATAATCTAATTGTTAACTACCTAGATAAGTGATTTCCATTAAGACATCACCCGTGTAATGCCAGGTATTACCATATTACTAATAAAAATGGATGACATGACTAATATGAAATCAAAATCAAACATGAAGGGTCAAAATGAAAATTATGAAACATAAAGGACTAAAATGAAAACAAATTCAAACTTTAAGGGCCAAAAGTGTACTATGGTATTATATTTGTAAGGACTCAAATTGTATTGGACCCAGAAAAGAAATGGGATTCAAGCCCAACAAGCCCAAACAATAAAATTTCTAGAGAATGGGTGTAAGAGCTAGTTCCAGTTAGTGGAAAAAGACATCGCTCTTGCGTAGCAAAAGAAACTTCCAAATCAATAAAGAAAAACCCTCTTTTTTCTTTTATCCTCGGCTTGGTTTCTAGTCTATATCTCTCTGGATTCTTCTCTCTTTTTTTTCCCCCTCTTTGTCTTCTGATTTCACGTTATATACTACCTTCTTCATCGTGATCTCACCGTACACGTGTAGGTTCTATTCTGAGAACTTCTTTCTGTCCCATCCAGAACTTCTTGGATCCTCCGCTTAGTGGCCATAAGGCTGCTTGGTTACTGTTCAGGTATCACCTCCACATTAATGCGGCCAGAGAGTTAGCTGGGAAGCATTTAATGTGAAGGTAGCAGCTTTCAGGAGATATTTTTCGTCTTTCCCGGTTCTTCCTTCGTTCTATATTTACTTTTCAGTTCATACACAACTTTGCGGAGTACCTTAATTGCTAAGATAGTTACATCCACCTCGGAGCATGGTATCCGAGGTGGATCTGATCCTCAGACGCGGTTTGGGCAATAAACCCTATCCTCGGACATGTGAGGGTCCTCGGACTGGGCTTGTTGGGCTACAAGCCCACTTCCTATGTATTCTCCGTTTAAGTTTTCAAGCAACTGGCCCCACAATATTTATTATGATTTGATGTATTATATTTATTATGATTTGATGCTTTTTTCTTAGTTGATGTGATTTGGTACCCTATTTATAGGCTTACAAGAAAAATTATTTGCATATTGAATTTGATGAATAAAGTTAGAGGAATTTTTTTTTCCAATAAGCTTGGTGGTGATCTTTCTTTTCTTCCTTAATCCCTACAATATCCCTTGACTAATAATGTGCACAATTCAAAGATAGTTTTGTTGTTCCTAGCATTGGCCTTAGTGGGGGTCTGGCACTTTTTTGGAAGGCAGACATAAATGTGAAGGTTCTGAGCTCTTCCTCATCACATATTGACGCAATTGTGGTGGGGAATGGTACAAATGGTCAGTGGCATCTTACCGGATTCTATGGCAACCCGGATACTTCCTTAAGGTGTGATTCTTGGCGCCTTTTGTCTTCTCTCAACGGGTCAGATTTACCATGGCTGGTCATCAGAGATTTCAATGAAATCATGTGTGCCTCAGAAAAGGAGGGTGGTGCAAGAAGGCCTAACGCACAAATGGTGAGGTTTAAGAATACTGTTGAGGCTTGTGGGCTTAGTGAAATCAGTTATAATGGGCCAAAATTTACTTGGATCTACCAAAGGAGGGATGGGCTTCAGATAAGGGAGAGGCTTGATAGGGCCTTAGCCTCTTCGGATTGGGCCCTTTTATTTCCCTTTGCCAAGCTCTTTCATAAGTCCACATCCACTTCTAATCACAGCCCGCTCTTGCTGAAGTTCTGTGCAACGAATAAGAAGTGTAAACATAAAAGGGTCTTCAGGTTTGAGTCTTTGTGGTTACAAGACCAAAGCTATGAGAAGGTTGTCGCTGATGCTTGGTTAGAGGGTCAGGTGGGTGGTTCGGTCTCAACAATAAACACATGCTTGGATTTATGCAGAGATCGCTTGGAAGCTTGGAACTCATCAGAGTTTGGTCATGTGGGTTTGAAAATTTCAAACCTCCAAAAGAGGCTGGAGGTTTTGGAGATGTTGCCCACTTCTCCAAGCACCATTAGTGACATAAGGGAGACTAGAATTGAGCTTAATTGCTGGTTAGAGAGGGAGGATGCTATGTGGAGACAGAGAGCAAGGCTGAACTGGTTTCGGGAGGGGGATCGAAATACAAGATTTTTCCACTCTAAGGCTTCTGCCCGTTTCCTGAAGAATTCCATTGAGGGTGTCTTTGATTCGAACGATGTTTGGCTTCAAGAAGACTGCCATATAGAAAAATGTTTTGTGGACTACTATACTGAGCTTTTCACATCTTCGAATCCTGTGGACTTCTCGGAGATCATGGAGGCAGTAACTCCGAAAGTATCCCAGGAAATGAACTCCAAGCTAATCAGGGAATTCCAACCGAGTGAAGTGTTCCAAGCCCTGAAACAAATGTACCTTCTGAAAGCTCCGGGACCTGACGGTATGCCTCCCCTCTGTTTCCAACATTTCTGGCCTACTGTAGGTAATGTGGTTACTAGATCTGTGCTTGATTTCCTTAATTCTGGTATTATACCCCAAATTTCAATGCTACTCACATTGTGTTAGTCCCTAAAAATAGTAATCCTAAGAGAGTTTCAGAATACAGACCCATAAGTCTCTGTAATGTAATCTACAAACTGGCTGCAAAAACACTAGCTAACAGACTGAAGAAAATCTTACCTTCTATCATTAGTCACTCACAAAGTGCCTTTGTTAATGGTAGATTGATTACAGACAATGTCTTAATAGCTTTTGAATGTATGCATCATATCAGCCAGAGAAAATCGGGGTCCAGTGGTGAGATGGCAGTAAAGCTCAATATGAGCAAGGCGTACGATAGAGTGGAATGGGCGTGTCTTGATAAGATAATGGAAAAACTGGGTTTTCATTAGAGGTGGAGGGATTTAATGATGCAATGTATATCCGCGGTTACCTATTCAGTTCGTATCAACGGTAAGCCAAGGGGACAAATTGTGCCTACAAGGGGACTCCGCCAGGGTGATCCACTCTCCCCCTATCTCTTTTTGTTGTGTGCTGAGGGCCTTTCAGCTTTGATCAAAAGTGTGGTGTCTAACGGCAGTGTGGATGGTATTTCGGTATGTAGAAGGGGCCCTAGTATCTCCCATCTTTTTTTCGCAGATGATAGTGTTATATTTTGCAAAGCCTGGATTGCGGAATGTGAAGCTCTATAGCGTGTATTAATGGTGTATGAGCTGGCTTCTGGGCAACAATTGAATAGGGCAAAAACTTCCTTATTCTTTAGCCCCAACACGAACACAGAAATCAAAAATGATATCCAAGCTAGATTTGGTGCTCAGGTGATAAAGCAACACAAAAAGTACCTCGAGCTGCCTTCATTGGTGGGAAAGAACAAAAAGAACACATTTAAAGAAATCAAGGAGAAGTTGGCCAAAAAATTAACGGGGTGGAAGGAAAAGCTCTTGTCAAAAGTGGGGAAGGAAATTTTGATTAAGGCAGTAGCCCAGGCGATACCAACCTACTCCATGAGCTGTTTCAAGATTCCGGATACGCTTTGTGATGAAATGACAAGCTTGATTAGAAATTTCTGGTGGGGTCAGTGCAAGAATGAAAGGAAGTTAGCATGGACTAGTTGGGAAAAACTTTGTACCCCAAAAGCCCAAGGGGGTATGGGTTTTAAACAACTCAAGCAATTTAATCTTGCTTTATTGGCCAAGCAAGGTTGGTGATTGCAATCGGGCAGCAACTCATTACTGTTCTTGGTTTTTAAGGCGAAATATTTCCCTAACTGTGATTTTGTCCAAGCTACTGTGGGGCGCAATCCATCCTTTGTTTGGCGGAGCATAATGGCAGCACAAGACATTGTTAGGAGAGGCTTGAGGTGGCAGGTGGGTAATGGTAAGAGTATTCGCATTTGAGAAGATAGATGGTTACCCACTCCTTCTCAGTATAAGGTGGTTTCTCCACCATCTCTGTTACATCCTGAAGCTCGGGTTGCGGAGTTGATTGATCCGGTGACTAGGGAATGGGAAATGGAACTAATCCATAGGGTTTTCCTCCCTCATGAAGCGGATTCCATTGGTGGTATTGCTTTAAGCTCCCTTCTTCCTGAGGATTTGCAGATTTGGGCTGCTTCGGCAAATGGTAGGTTCAATGTCAAGAGTGCATACTGGTTGGCTATGGAATTGGCTTCAGGGATTGGCGTTGTGTCTGCCTCGGACAACAGCAATATGAGGAAGTTTTGGAAGTTTCTATGGAGTATCAACATTCCCCACAAAGTGAAACCTTTCGCCTGGCGCGCATGTAAGGAAATTCTGCCCACCAAAGAAAACTTGAAGAGAAGGAAGGTAATTGAAAACGACGAGTGTGATTGTTGCCGGGCCCATGTGGAGTCCTCGAGTCACCTCTTTTGGAGCTGTAGCCGTACCCAGGAAATTTAGGTTAATTCGAAACTTTTCCTCGGAATCTTTGCTTGGCCTGTTTTTTCCTTTTTGGACTTATTGTGGTTCATTGTTATGGTTGATCAATGGGATCAGTTCTGGGTTGAGAAGGTGGTCATGGTGGCTTGGGCAATATGGCAAAACAGAAATGAACTTAGAGTGGGGGGCAAGATTAAGAATGGCAGTGCTATGGTTCACGGTGCATTGGATTATTTGCAAGAGTATCAAGCTTGCTGCAGGAAGATGGAAGAGCACAGACCAAAGTTGGTTGAAAAATGGTCCCCTCCACCCCCTCGGCACTACAAAATAAATGTTGACGGTGCGGTTTTTGGGGTACAAAAAGCAGCTGGGATTGAGATATTGATTTGGGATGTAGAGGGCATTGTAGTTGGTGCATGTAGTAAAAAAATTAATGCTCCTCTTGGTGCTGCGGAGGTGGAAGCCAAAGCTTTGGAGGCTGGTGTTCAGTTTGCAAAAGACTTACTTATTTATGATATTATCCTTGAGAGTGACTCACTAAACTTGATCAATGCCTTAAAAGAATTGGTCCCCTTCCCCCCCCCCCCCCCCCCCCCCCCCCAACTTCTGTTGCTGCTATAATATATGGTGTCCTTTCTTCCCTTCATGACTTTCGAAGTGTTGAGTTGTCTCATGTCCGTAGGCTTGCCAATAGGCCAGCCCACCTCTTAGCAAAGCATGCCTTGTGCATTGAGGATTTTTCTACTTGGATAGAGGAGAACCCTTGTTTTATTGAACAAACTCTTCTATATGATGTATCTGTTCCCTTTACTGATCAATGTTAAATTTCAGAGTCTTTCCATAAAAAAAAAAAAAAAAAAAATGTGCACAATCGGATCATAAAGTTTGAGGTTGTTTTAATTTTTCCCTTAATATATCAAAATTTTCATTTTGAACCTTCAAGATTGATTTTGTTTTCATAATGGTCATGCCATCCATTCCGTTAGTAATCTAGTTGTTCATAATATGAGATAGTTAAACATGAAGGGTGCTTAACGGTCAAATTATTAACATAAGTGGACAACATGGACAATATGAAAACAGAATTAAACATGAAGGGTGAAAATGAAAATTTGATATGAAAGGGGTCTTAATGAAAAAAAAAAAAAAAACACAAACTCTAAGGGTCAAAAGTGTACTTTAGTCATATCCCTTTAATAAAACTAGTTCCTTCATCTTTCTATTTTAAGTTGAAAGCTACGCTTATACCCTTACACCACTTAACTACCAATTTTAATAAACCAATTTAAGATTTGGTCTAGATAATTAATTAATCAAGATTCAAATCACAATGATTGATGTGGATAAACACATTCAATAAGATAAACAACAAGAACCATACACACACGCACACATAGACAACATATGTTCATGGAGTAAAAATCCTAACTGAAAAAAAACACTCTGAGCACAACACCAAACAACAAAAATCCACTATAGGAGGTTGTTGTAGTACACATAATAATTTATACTAACAAAACTTTTCAACTAATAGTCAGATGATGTACCCAAGCCCTCTAAGTTTTTGCTAGCAATTACAGACTTTTATATTGTACTTTGTGCCTAATTTATACTGACAAAACTTTTCAACTAATAGTCAGATGATGTACCCAAGCCCTCTAAGCTTTTTCTAGCAATTACAGACTTTTACATTGTACCTTGTGCCTTCTAAGTTATGCAAGATGATACATTATTTGCAAACTAACCTCTTGGCTATTTCAAGACTCCTTGAAGATTTGATGTAGTCTTTCTAGGTTTAACATCAACACACATGGATGTTGATTAGTAAAACTATCAAAGATGCTCAATGGAGAGTTGTTGCATGGAAAAGGAATCCCTCTCTAGGGTTTTCTTTGTGAAAGTGCAGTAGTCTTAATTTGTCTCTTGTGATTAAGGTTAATTTTTGGCTTATAATGGTGTAGGGTTTAGGGGTGAGGAGGCCACAAAACAAGCCGTGTGAATGCAATTCAGTGCTTTCCAAAATTAGGCACTACCTCCCTTGGTTCCTCGATTATATTAATTCCATAGTACTTGTTGGATTTTTCCTTGGCGGATTACTTGGCAAATGAAAGTGTCTCTATTATTACATTTAGAAAAATGATATGTCTACAATATTTCTACAATAAATCTTAAGTAACAGATTGTTATTGGTTGTTAATGTTGGGGCAAAAAAGTAACCTTAGTGTTAGGTTCAAATTTAAACCAATAACAACTAATCACCTATGATTTGTTGTGAAAATATTTTAAAAATATTGTGGACATAGCACATTTCTTATGTTTACCAAGATGGGGACCTCGTCAGCTAGCTAGTGTCTGATTGCAAAAATGGGGGAGCCTACTTGGCATTGGGCCCTTGGTCCAGCTGGCAGGCCCAGCCTCTTCTTTCTTCAGTTTGCTTCTTTACTGGGCTTATGATCCCCGGCCCGTGGAAAGATGCTGGTTGGACCACTACTTCCCTACAACTTAGTGCTTTTACTAGTGTACTTTAATTTTTCGCAGAAAATGGTGTATTTAATGAAGAACCATCACTTTATTTCAATTTTTTTGATTCTTTTAGTTTATTTAAATCCATTCTTGCTTGCTTCCTAGCTTCTTTCTTTAGTCTTTAGTTTTTTCAAACTTCTTGGACCTGTTCAAAGTTGAGTCTGGGAAGCTAACACTTTGATTTCTCGGGAATCTTTAATTTGTTGGTCTAACTACTTTCTCCTTCTTTCATCTTGTTTTTACGTACTTTATTTTTCTATGGCAGCGGCTTTAGTAAGGTAGTAGTTCTACTGAGATAACTTGGATTTTTTTTTTCTTGCTTTCTACTTGACCTCGATGTCAGGCCCTCTCCTTCTCCATGTGGCAGTGGTACCATCCAGCTGAGAAAAGGCAATATTAAGCAATTGCCAATAGGTGGTATTTCACTTTATCACATTGTGAAAGATTCTATTACCAAGGCCAAGACTAGTTCATATATGAAAAAAGGGATGGAGATTCCCAAAACCCAATTCTCCACTTAGCTTGTCTTGTAGTCTGTAACTCTAAGGTTTGAAGTTGAAGTTTGCTACAGTGCTACCTTTAATTCATTGAAAATTAACCGTCCAATTCATACATCACTCTGAAAAAATTTGTTCCTGGCCTGGTATTTAAAGTTCATTTCAGCAAGTTAATTCAACCATCACCTTTTTTTTTTTTTTTTTGGGTTCAAATTCAATGTTAATCATCATTTTCCCACCGTAATAACTTAATTGCTTGTGTCTAAAGACTACTGAAGATTAACCTACTATATACTAGCGGCTTCCTTTTTTGACTTCTCATTTGCATTAATATTTTCCTGAATTAGAAGATTATGTTCCTACCTGCCTCGAGGGATGACTAGATTTTTTTTTTTTAGTTGGATGGGAACCTAGGAAAGTTAACAAGAAATGCTTCTCGTTTGGTAGGTAGGATGTTTGTGAGTTGTGACTAGTGGGATAGGCATAAGAAGTCAAACATGTCTAGCTGAGTAAAGAAATGCATCAAGCATACTGCTGAAAGAAAACGTAGTTCACAAGGCAAAGAAAAAAGAAGAAAAGTTCTCTCTAAAATTATTATTATTGAATAACTTGATGCCTAGTGGGTTATAACTTATAACCACTAACTAACATAGGAAAAATATTAGAGAAACCCTAGGATCAATAGGAAAGCCTAATTCGTGTTAGACACGAAATTAGACAAAAATAAAAATAAAACCCCCTAAAAAAGGGAAAATTTGAGAAATTTACATAAAGGAAAATAACAAGATTTTTTTTTTTTTTTTCACTTTAAAAAAAAAAGTAAAAATGATCACAAATAGTAAATTAGTCAAAAACAAAGGTTTAAATGAAAGAATTTGGCTGAAAAACAACATAGGTCACAGTCCTAAAATTGTTTAATCCTCACATTAATTCTATTTTGATTGCTAAATTTCACAAGATTTTACTATCGACTTTGAGGACTTATGCTAATACCATTCATGACATTTTTGAAATTTATTTGTGAATTGTGATTTAAGATTATCACTGATGATGCCAAAAAATCAACAGTAAGCTGCACGGTCCTCGTACGCTCGAAACGGTCCCTGCACAACACAAAGAGAAAACCCTAAGAGGATACCGGTGTGATACTGGCCAAGGAACCTCTGAAGGTTAAGTCAGTAAACCTTTTTCTATAACTCTAGAGTGCCAGAGCTGGGATGAATTATGCGTACCTATTTTTTGAGGGTTTTTGGGTTTTTATAGTAGTGTAGAATCGAGTCACCTACTTGCGCCACAAGTCTTTTCCTTATAGGGAAGATTTGCGCGTATATTCTACAATCCTTTTTATGGTGGAATTCAATTTGTATTGGGATTCTGTAGACAAGTCGTTTCCATTTAGGATTCCTTGGAGATCACACAATGTCCAATTGGTCGCCACGTGGACCTTTGATCCGTCCACCTTATGCCCCTTCACCTAGTATCCGTCCATCTTGTCCAGCATCATCGGATCCACTTTATGGATCTGTCGCTATCAATTTTCATCCTATTCAGTTGCCCCTTCGCCCCATGGGTTTGTGATCTCTTAGTGGAAGGACTCGTGGGGTGACGGTTAAATCAGTTGTTTTGGGGAACACTTAGGCCTTGACAGGCTGGCTTAGGATCATTAAATGAAGGACACGTGGCGTCCTCTGAGTGGCTGTTCTCTTAGATCGAAGCGTCCTTTCGTCTTCCATGCCGTCCCTCTATATAAGCCGAACTTTCTTTCTCTCATTTTTTACTTTTCCACTGAAATTTGCGATCGGAGCGTATCCGTCATCCTTATCAATCGAATGAAGTTGTCCAATCATAGCGTCCGTCATCAACGGTCCTTCACCGTTCATCTTCCAACTCCGGTGAGTATTCTAACTCTACTTATAAGAAAACATTCTTTTTCTATAGTTCTTAGATTTTACACATCTGTCATAAACTGTAGACCCGTCAACCTTAGGATTCACCATCGCATGTAGGTTATGTCTAGTGTGTCAAGTAACCATTCATTTGTCCATGACGGGGCAGGCTATGAGGAAGTGTACCCGTCAAGTCACAAAGATCATGAGGGTCCAAGTGAGGAAAGAAGCCCGTCTGCCTCCTTTCCTTCCTTAAGAGATAAGGATCTGGAGATGGATGGACCAGAAGATTCCAATGACGGTCTAGACGATGCTGAGCCCTAAATTAAGTCCGTCGTGGGTCCTGATGTATTTAGGGAGTTCATCATGCTACCCCAGTAGACGGTGAATGAATTTACTTCCACAATCAAAGAGAATCATTTCAAGACTCTTAAGGCCAAATACCAAATACCAGATAACATCCCCATCCGTCTACCATACGTCTCGGAGAAGTGCTACTATGAAGGAGTGGAGGGCGTCGGAGTGTATGAGCAAATGCTGAAGGCTGGGCTTAGGTTTCCCCTGAGTTCCCTCCATCACGAACTGCTCAATCACCTAGGTCTGGCTGTCAACCAGGTATCCCAAAACGCCTAAAGAGTTTTCCTCGACGTGGAGGTCCTGTATGGGGTTATGACTGACGGTGCAAGGAGGCTGACGGTTCAAGAATTCCTCCATTGCTACCGTCCAGATGAAATTGATAAGTCAAAGGGTATGTATAGTTTTGTGCCTTGAAGCCCGTTGTTGAGGCTCGTATATGAGACTCCAGACTTCAAATAGGAACTGGAAGAACCGGTATTTCTTCCTTGAGGGGAATAAATGGATGTGCCGTTAGGGTGACACAGAGTATATGCCCATCGACACAACCTGGGGCATATTGTCCTCGTCTGGTATGCACCCGTCCTATAGTGCACCAGTCCTATAAATAACAGTCGTCTATTTAATTCTTCAAAATCTCCTCCTTTTTTAACCGACTTGTTTTTGCAGTTAGGGAGCATCCACAAGTTACTCTCGAGCAGTGGAGCTTTCTAGAAAAAATCTTTGCTAAAACAAAACCAAAGGAAAGGACTTGGGCCAAATTGGTCACACTAGATACCATCCATTGGTATTGTGACGGACCGGAAACTACCCCTGAAGCCTGTCGATACGACGAACAAGTGCGCTAACGTAAGACCGTCACCAAAACACTTGTGAATATTACTTTTCTTCATTTAGGAACTAACTTTGTTCGTCCTTCTTGGCAGAAATGGATGCTGCTATGAGGAGAGCCATGATTAAAACACAGGCTGCCAAGAATAAGGGAAAGGGAGGTCAAATCCCAAAGGTCACGGATCCAAACATCCCGTCCACCAAAAGGAAGGTGTCTCCGAAGCAAGACCGTGCACCAAAAAAGCCAAAGACTGTTTTGGAACCTGTCGTGGGGCTGGCAGCTGAGGGTGTGAAGACCACCACCCCTACAAAGCATGGAGCAGGGAAGGGCTTGATGAAGGGTCCGTCCACCCAACAAGAGAAGCCTCCCGTCCTCCTCCGAGAGGACTCCAAACACGCCTTGGAGAGGCTTTCGTCCATCATAACCCCTGAGGATTATGAGGACTTAAGCAACCATTCGACGGAGGCGATGGGGGAGATAAGGCTGTTTAGTATTGCTCATGTAATCTTGCCTGTCCTTTACTCGTCCGTCTACCTCTTTGTTAGTTTAAAACTAATTCCCTTTTATTTTTAGGCCATGGTTATGATGAAGGGGCTCATGAGACGGTGTCTGAACCACGAGACAGCGCTAGACCGCGTTAGGAAGAAGGCCAATGAGACGGAGGATGAGTTGATTGGTCTCAAGGCTTGGAAGGTCGGCATGGACTAGAAATTTACTATGTCGGAGCAGTCTAGGAAAGAGCTTGAGGATTACACGGAGACCCTAAAAAAGGTCCTGGAGGACAAAGAGAAGGAGATCAAGGAAGCTAAGGATCAACTTCGTCAAGCAAAAGAAGTTGCGATCCGTGAGTATCGTGACTCTGATGCCCTCATTAAAGAGCTCGCGGGTTCTTATGCAGATGGATTTGATGATGCTGTTAGTTAGGCCAAGAGAGCCTACCTTGACCTTGATTTCTCAATGCTAAATATTGACAACCAAGCCCAAACAATTGTACAGCCCGTTGCCTTTAACAGCACAGAGGGACTTTTTGCTGACAAAGTAGTTGGTGACGGCGAGTCAACTCCTTCTCAAGGCCAAGCTCAGACCGTCATTGGTGACGCTCGTCAGCCTGAGAGTGTTGTTCAGGAAAATGTTGATCATACCCCTCATCCTTAGGTTTATTTATTTATTTATTTATTATTATTTTTTATTTAAGTGGTCTTGGAGAACACTTAAATGTTAACCGTCGTCGTAAAATTTTTTCCCATTTATGGGTTTCACCTTTAACCATGTCGACTATTTTATTTTTTGTGAATGGACAGATGTTTAATTTACAGATGTGAATGACTCCGTCCACATTGTGGATTTGTAATGAAATTGTGTTAATTTGATGAATTTTTTTGGATTCGTCCACTATGTGAACCATTAATGACCCAGTTTTCGACATAATCGTTCATTTAACGGATTAAATTTTTGTATAATAGAAGATTCGTCCATATTACGGAATGATGGTTTTGAAGAGGTTCGTTCATTTGTCGAACCCGTTTATCTAATAGTGGACCCGTTCAATTTATGAACTGAATGAGTTAATAGACCCCTTTTGTGAATAGACTCCGTCCACTTTATGGACAATGAATTTGTCTAAGGGTGGAACCCGTCCACTTTGTGGACTTGGTGATTTTGTCTATATAATGATAGACTTCATCCATGTTGTCCATTTCACGATGGAACCCGTCCACTTTATGGGCCTTCGTCCACCTTGTGAGCTTTTATGAATTTCTGTTAATAATAGATCCCGTCCATATTAGGGACAATGAATTTGCCTATCTAATGGTAGACCCCGTCCACTTTCTGGACTTGAGGATTTTGTCTATTTAATGATAGACTCCGTCCACTTTGTCTAGTGAATGAGGGAACCCGTCCACTTTGTGGATTTTATCAAAATACTCACCCTCCTGGGATGAACCGTTCACTTTATGGACTATCAAAATATTCACTTTCTTGGGATGAACCATCCACTTTATGGACTTCATAAAATATACATCCTCATGAAATGATCCGTCCAGCTTATGGACTATAAAATTTACATCCTCATGGGATGATCCGTCCAGTTTATGGACTTAATAAAATATCTACCCTCTTGGGATGGTCCGTCCACTTTATGGACTTTATAAAATATACATCCTCATGGGATGATTCGTCCACTTTGTGGACTTGATAAAATATACATCCTCATGGGATGATCCGTTTACTTTGTGGACTTAATATAATATTTATCTGAAAATAGCACATCAGTCATGTCTGAATATTCCTCTTATTATTAAACCAAAAGTGTAGCTTTTAAAGGAGAAGAAGCTTAAAAAAGAATACTTAAGGAGTATTGTAGCAAAAATAACCGTCTAGATAGTAAACTAGAAAACTGGAGAATGTTGCAATAATTAACTTAAATACTAGCAAAAATTGAATAGATTGAGAATCCGTCGGATGTTGCTTCCTACTGGTAGTACTTTCTTAGGTGCTCGGTGTTCTATAGATGGTGTATCTTTTGCCTGTCCAGCATCTCCAGGTGGTAGGTTCCTTTCCTATGCCATGATGCCACTCTGTATGGTCCTCCCAGTTAGGTCCAAGCTTTCCCTGGGAAGCATCTCTTGTAGCGCCCATCACCTTTCTTAAGAAAAGATCTCCTACATGGAAGTCCCTGTGTCTGACCTTGGAGTTGTAGTGCTTGGTCATGAGATTTTGATACCGTGCTAATCTTTGCTTGGTCGTTGCCCTCACTTCATCCATCAGGTCAAGCTGTAGGCGCATAGTTTCATCGTGCTTGCTTTCGTCATGGTTCCCAACCCTGTAGCTCGTAAGTCCTACTTCTGCCAGGATGACTGCTTCACTCCCGTATGCTAGTCGAAACGGGATTTCTCTTGTAGGTGTTCGCACCATTGTCTTGTACGCCCATAAAACACTTGGCAACTCCTTGGGCCATATACCCTTTGCCTCCTCGAGCTGGGTCTTGATGATTTTGAGCAAGGACTGGTTCGTCACCTCAACTTGCCCGTTGGCCTGTGGGTGGGTAGGTGATGAGTAATGGTTCTTGATACCTAGCATTGAGCAGAAGTCCCTGAACACATTGTTGTCAAACGGTTTCCCATTATTTGAGACGAGTACTCTGGGTATGCCGTACTTGTATATGATGTTTCTCCAAACGAAACCTCGTATATTCTTCTCTGTAATAGTGGCCAATGCTTTCGCTTCCACCCATTTAGTGAAGAAGTCAATGTCAACCACTAGGAACTTTAGCTGTCTTGTTGCTGTTGGGAGCGAGCCCATGATATCTAACCCTCATTGAGCGAACGGCCACGGGGCCGTCATAGGGGTAAGTTCCTTTGTTGATTGCCTGATGAGGTTGCCAAATCTTTGACATTTATCGCAAGCCTTCACATATGCATTGGTGTCTTTTTGCATGGTTGGCCAATAATATCCCGCCTGATCAGCTTCTGTACTAATGAGCACGACCCCGAGTGATTCCAGCAAATTCCTTCGTGAACTTCTCTCATAACATAATCTGCTTTTTTGAGGCCGAGACACCTTAGGTAGGGTCGGGAGAATCCTCTTTTATAGAGGATGCCTCTGATTAGGAAGAACCGGGCAGCTTGGACTTTTAATTTTCTGGCAGCCTCCTTCTTTTCTGGTAGTGATCCCTCTTTCAGGTAGGATACTATTTGTGTTGTCCAACAACTTTCCAATCCAACCTTCTGTATGCTGACACAGTCTATTAGTGGTGAAACTTGGACGAAAGATAGTACCTGACTTGGGATGACCATATGTTCTGCCGACGCAGTCTTAGCGAGCCAATCTGCGTGTTCGTTCCCTCCCTTGGGATTTGAATGAACTTTTCTTGTAGATTGTTGACTCAGTCCTTTACTTGTTCTAGATACTTCTTCATCCATTCACTCTTGCAGTCGTATTCTCCGTTGACCTGACTGATCACTACTTGGGAATCACAGTAGAGGATCAAATTTTTAGCTCCTGCGGCCATGGCGAAGTCCAGCCCTATTACTAAGGCTTCATACTCCGCTTCATTGTTCGTTGTAGAAAAGTCCAAACAGACCATGCATTCGATCTTATCTCCTGTCGGGCTATAAAGAGCTATGCTGGCTCCACCATCTTGCTTATTGGAAGATCCGTCTGTGTGGATGCTCCATAGTGGGATCTCTTCTGCCCCCTGTCATTCGTTGGTGAATTCTGCAATGAAGTCAGCAACCGCCTGTCCCTTGATGGCAGTGTGAGGGCGATATTGTATGTCGAAATTGCTTAATTCGATTGCCCATAACGTCACCTGTCCAGTAGCTTTAGGATTATTCATCGGTCTCCGTAGGGGTTTGTCCATTAGGACGATTACTGTGTGAGCTTGGAAATAGGGTTTGAGCTTGCGGGCCATGGTAACTAAGGCGAAGGCAAGCTTCTCTATTGGTTGGTATCTTTCTTCTGCTTCTCAAAGTGCACGAATCGTGTAGTACACGGGCTTCTGTATCCTGTCTTCTTCTTTTACTAATGCTACACTGACGGCCGCCGAGGATACTGCCAGGTATAGGAACAGCTTTTCCCCAGGCTGGGAAGGATTGAGCAATGGAAGGGATGAGAGATAGGCTTTTAGATTCTCAAATGCTTGCTGACATTCGGTCGTCCATTCAAAAGACTTCTTTAGGGTGCGGAAGAACGGTAGACACTTGTCCGTCGCTCTTGACACGAACCTACTGAGTGTTGCTATTTTGCATTTGAGGCTTTGGATTTCTTTGATATTCCTTGGGGGTGCCATCTCCACTATGGCCCGGATCTTGTCTAGGTTGGCCTTATACCCCTTTGAGACACCATGTACCCTAGGAACTTTCCTGCCGTCACTCCCAAAGCTTATTTTCCTGGATTAAGTTTCATGTTGTAGGAGCGAAGGGTATCGAATGTTTCTCTGAAGTCCTCTAAGTGATCTTCCTCTTTCCTGCTTTTCACTAGCATGTCGTCCACATAAACTTGGACGTTTCTACCAATTTGCTGCGCGAACATCTTGTTCATAAGCCTTTGATACGTCGTACTTGCATTCTTGAGGCCGAATGACACCGCCTTATAGCAGTAGAGGCCTTGGCTGGTGACGAACAAAGTTTTCTCTTGATCAGATTCGTCCATTCTAATTTGGTTGTAGCTTGAAAAAGCATCCATGAAGCTCAGCAACTGATGTTGCGTCATGGAATCAACCAGAATGTCAACCCGAGGTAGGGGGTAGCTGTCCTTAAGGCAGGCCTTATTGAGGTCCATGAAATCTACGCATATTCTCCACTTTCCATTATCTTTCTTGACCATTACCACGTTTTCCAGCTAGTTAAGGTAGTAGACTTCCCTAATGAAGTTAGTCTCTTGTAGCTTGCGGACTTCCTTTACTATTGCTTGGTCTCGCTCGGGGGTGAATACTCTCTTCTTCTGGATGGATGTGAAGGCGGGCGACACATTCAGCTTATGCACCATAATAGTGGAGTCTATCCCTGGCAGGTTCTCATGACTCCATGCGAATACATCTCGATTATCCTTGAGGAATGCTTTCAGCGCTTGGCGAACTGTTGGGCAAGCGAGAGTACCAATTCTCGTCATTCGGTTATTCCTAGAGTCGTCAAGTGGTATCTCTTCAAGCTCTTCTATGGGCTCCGTGACTGTTCGTTGTTCTTTTATGCTAGCGACTTGGAGGTGATCATCCATCTCCATCATTGCTATGTAGCATTCACGCGCAACCACTTGGTTTTCTCGTAGTTCCCCTACACCATAATCCGTGGGGAATTTAATCATTAGGTGGTAAGTTGAGGTCATAGCCTTCCATGAGTTAAGGGTGGGCCATCCTATGATAGCATTGTTCGTGGATGAGCAGTCGACCACAAGGAATGGTATGTCCTTAGTGATCTGTTGGGGGAAAACACCTATTGTCACTGCTAATGTGATTGCACCAAGTGGGAAGACCCGTGTTTCTCCGAACCCAACGAGCGGAGCGTCCGTTGGAACTAACCATTCTCTATCAATCTTCGTTTGTTGGAATGTTGGGTAGTATAGTATGTCAGCCGAGCTTCCATTATCGACTAGAATTCGGTGCATATTGTAATCTCCCACCCGTAGTATGCTGACTACGAGTGCGTCGTCATGTGGGTGATGAAGACGTCGGGCATCTTCTTCTAAGAACCCAATGACTAGATTGTCCATTCGTGGCATTTTCTGTATGGAGCCTGTTAGCTGAACGTTCTGAACCATCCGTAGGTAGGTTTTCCTGGCCTTTTTGGACGACCCGATGGCCGTCGTTCCACCTACAATCATTCTTATGTCACCTATAGGCGGCCTGGGACGCTCATTCTCTCGTCTGGAAGCCGACTCTTGTGGTTGGTCCGTCCTCTCCTTGCTAACAAACCTCTGCAATTTTCCTTGTAGAATGAAGGCTTCGATTTGTTGCTTCAGGTCATAACAGTCAGATGTGTCATGGCCGTGATCGTGGTGGAAACGACAATATTTATCCCTAGGCTTCTTATTAGGATCTCTTTTCAGCTTTCTGGGAAAGGCCAAGGCTCTTTTGTCCTTGATTTGCATTAAGATATAGTCGATTGGGGCTGTCAGCGGGGTAAAACTCATGAATTTTCCCGCCGGGGGCTTTGAGCGCCTGTCCTCCCGCTATTCTCCAGTCCTTGCCCTCTTTGGTCCTCTGTCCTGCTGTGAGTCTTCCTGTCTTTCCCTCTTCTTGGGTCTCTCTTCTCGAGCCGACAACGCATCTTCTGCGTTCATGTACTTGGTTGCCCTGTATAGTACATCCGACATAGTTTTGGGGTCGTTCTTGTATAAGGAAAATAGGAACTTATCCTTTCGCAGTCCGTTCGTGAAGGCAGCCACAAGTATCTTATTGTCCGCTTCGTCAATGTAAGACCTTAGCGTCTCGTCTTCTCGTTGCTTGATGTTCATCAGACATGTCGTGGGCTTCTTGTACCTGTGCCCATCGATGAAGTGTGAGGCAAATTGGGCGCTTAACTCCTTGAAAGTGCTGATTGAGTTAGGCGCTAGCCTGTTGATCTCGTTCGGCATCCCCTGAAGGTGCATCAGGGTCTTGAATGATTCTAAGTGATTGAGCGGATCCTTGTTTCCGTTGTAGTTTTCCACTTGCAGCATGCAAAACTTTGGTGGAAGGGGGAAAGAAGTAACAAGGGCTGTGAATGGCGAATCCGTTCGGTGGACCAAGTCATCGAGGTCGCTGGATACTTTTCCCTTGAGGGCGTTCATCATAAAATCCATCCGTTCTCTCGTCATCTGCATCTTCGCCATAATGTGGGGTGGAGCTGTTTCAGTGATTGACGGATGGCTCATGTCTTGCCTTTCCGGCCTGCTTGGGGCATTACTTCCTTCCGACCCCTCTTATTCTCTTCGTTCGGCACTGGTGCCTTCTTGATTCTCCTCCTAAGTGTTATGCCCTGCGTTCTTTTGTCGTAGCTGCTCTTCCAAATCATGGTTTTGCTTTGTGAGGCGTTCCACGGCAGCGGCGAGGGTCTAAACTTGTCTTTCAAGGGCAGTCGTGTGGGGTTCATCTCCCTGAACGTTGTTAGTGGTTGCCATCGAGCGAGTAAGTACCATGCAACTCTTAGTCCTGGAAGCGTCCATATGACTTTGCTAAGAATAACGCGTTTGCAATTCCTACAGATGGCGCCAACTAATGATGCCAAAAAATCAATAGTGAGCTGCATGGTCCTCGTACGCTCGAAACGGTCCCTGCACAACACAAAGAGAAAACCCTAAGAGGATACACCGGTGTGGTACCGGCCAAGGAACCTCCGAAGGTTAAGTCAGTAAACCTTTTTCTATAACTCTAGAGTGCCAGAGCAGGGATGAATTGTGCGTACCTGTTTTCTGAGGGTCTTTGGGTTTTTATAGTAGTGTAGAATCGAGTCACCTACTTGCGCCACAAGCCTTTTCCTTATAGGGAAGATTTGCGCGTATATTTTAGAATCCTTCTTATGGTGGAATTCTATTTGTATTGGGATTTTGTAGACAAGTCGTTTCTATTTAGGATTCCTTGGAGATCACACAATGTCCAATTGGTCGCCACGTGGACCTTTGATCCGTCCACCTTATGCCCCTTCACCTAGTATCCGTCCATCTTGTCCAGCACCGTCGGATCCACTTTATGGATCCGTCGCTGTCAATTTTCATCCTCTTCAATCACATTATTCAAGAAAAGTTTGGGTTGTCCATTCTAAGTACTAGCTCTTTTTTCATTTCCCATTTTTCTTGCGTTGCGATTTAAGATTATCAATTTGCTCAAGGAAAACTTAGATCGTCCATTCCAAATCATTTTATGATTCAGCCCAAAGGATTTGAGACGGAGGATCCTCTTTTTGACTTCATCCATATTGGCTGAAGTATCCCACACACACAGTGCAAACCAAAGTTCCTGATGTGAAATGCCACTACCTTCTTCTAAATTGACGATTATTCTTTCATATTCTACTTCCTTGAATCGGCAATTAATGACTAAAAAAAGGGGCTTTCTAAAAGGGGATGAGATTCCTAAAAATATACTCACTCTTTCAATAAGATGATGTTGAAAATGCAATATGACAGATTAAAGGTTTGACAAGCTTAAAATCTCAAGATATGAACATTAAAAGTGATGCTATTATTTCAACTTCCCTTCAAACTATTCCCAAAGAGTTGAATATTGTGTTAAATCAATATGAAAGAGGAGTAGGGTATACAATTCATCTATCTGTTCACCATGCTCTATGATATTGTATGTGTTTTACATATAATGTGGGGTACTTATTTGTCTGGATGTCTGTTGGTTTAATCTTTTATTCGTGGGATCTCTGTTACCTATTCTGCATATACAGGCAAGTCACCATTCAATTTGTATGTGTACTAAGGAATTATAAAAGCACATAGTATGTCTTATGTAAAGTTTGAATTTATTCAACTATGTGTTGGCTTTATTCTGTGCCAAATTTGGTTGTAATTCAGTATTTAGAAACTCTGTATTTAGGTAGGAATAATGTAAAGGTTGTGTGTGAGAGAGTGTGAAGATTTGATCAAGAGTGTGCAACAATATGATAATTGGCGACTAGAACTTGTGGCTAACTCGCGAGTGGTGACTTGCCAAAATGAAGCACACGTGTGAAGCATGTAAGAAGATGAAGAGTTAAGACAGCTAGATCACTACAGAAAAAAAAGTACAGTCTGACCTAATTTGGTAACTAGCAATTGGAACTGGTGACTCATCCCAGTCGCGAAGTGACTTGCCAGTGCACCCTGTTTTGTTGAAAAATGACTTTTCACATTCCATCTCATACCCTACTATAAATACTAGGGGTGTGCATGGGTCGGGTTGAGGGAAATTTTTGACCCGACCCACCATGGTGGGTCAAAAAAAATTCGACCCAACCCAACCCAACCCACATGGGTTGGGTTGGGTCGGGTTGAACCTATGGGTTTGAAAATTTTTTTTTATTATTATTAAATTGAGTAGAAAAAAAATATAAATATTAATATATTAAAAAAACTCAAAGATTAGTATCGATGTAATTCCTTAAGGGCAAACAACACCAATAACTAAACAACAATAATAATTTACTAGAGTTTGTGTGAACTAATTGACTTTTATATAGGATAGGAAGAGCTGGTTATTTTAAAAAATTTATTAATTATATAATATATATTATATATATAATTAGTATTAGTAGGAGGAACTGAGGAAGTACTGCTCTACAGCTGGCTTTTTTTATTTTTAAAATTTTTAAATATAATCTATATATATATATATATATATATATATATATAAGTGCCCTGGTTTTAAAAAAAAAATTATTAAATATATAATATATTTTAAATATATATTAAATATGGGTGGGTCGGTGGTTGGGGTCGGGTTTGGCGGGTTTGTAATTTTATGACCCAAACCCAACCCGACGTGCTATAAAAAATTTTTTTGTAACCCAACCCAACCCACCAAGGCCTAAAAACCGACCTAACCCGGTGGGTCGGGTTGGGTCGGGTCGGGTTTGGCGGGTCGGTGGGTTTTCTGCACACCCCTAATAAATACCATTTTACCCACGAAATGTAGAGTAAAGAAAGAGAACTTTGAGAGAGAAACCCTAGAGAAAAACAAGATTGATTCATCCATAATCTTATACACTTGATTCTCCAAATTCGTCCACTCTCACCATCTCCATTGTCATACCCATGAGAGGATTATAAACCAAATCCTTACCTCACCAATTCAGAGTAGTGAGAAGGTACTTGGTGTTTAGGAAGCAGTTCATGAGAGAACTAATTCATATTGGTTGATGCAATGGGTTAATTGCAGGATCCGGAAAGTTAGATAAGACATGGTTCAGCGTAACCTTGTTGGAGCAAGAAGTTTGGAGGGTTTAGGTGCACTGTGTAGATTAGGCTTGGAGGGTCTATTGCTATTTATGTATCCCAACTGATTTTTTAGTGGATCATTTATCGCTTGGAGGGCTACGAAGAGGTTTTTCGCTAAGTTCTTTGGTTTTCTCCTCGATAACACGTGCCGATGTTATCTTATGTTTGCATCTCTCTTTCCCTTACTTTTAGCTTTTAATTTATGCTGGTTGTGATTAATTAATGGCTTAGAGTAGTTTGTTAAATTGGGTATTGCTTATATTTCATATTCCGTACATATATTGTTTGAATATAAGCTTGAATTAGAAAATTTGCTTTTAGGGGTCTAAACATTCACAAGTGTTTTATACACTAAGTAAGTTTTCATCTTATATCTTTTCACTTCTGGGGGAGACTCAAAAATCAAGAAAATCCACATGATTTTAAGCATCCAAGTTATGTGGAATTCATAGACCAAGTTCCTCTTTAATTCTCCTTTGCTGCATGGGCATTGCAAATTGCAGTTTCTTGATTGCTTGCTTGCCTGATCCATCAAAGTTCAGCTCTCAAATTATCTAGGCTAGTTAGCAACTAAATAATGAAAAATAATACACATTTAAAATTCTTTCCCCTTTTCTATTGTTAAATCAATTACAAAGTAAAACAAATACCATTTTCTATTTTTTTTCGATGATTCTTGTAATAATGCATGTCCAGTCAATATCTGTACACATTCAATTTTTCACGTACGGTTTGTATAAATTAGTAAATTAATTAGCCAGTTTGGAAAACAATGTGGGGAGACGAGTGAAATAGTTGAAAGTTGGTAAAGTTCCTTTTCAAACTTTTTAGCCATCAGTTTAAATTAGTAACAGCCGTAATTGAGAGTTTTTTCCCCCCCAAAAAAAAAAAAAAATATATATATATATATATATATATATATATATATATATATGGGTCATGTTTCTGTCATCTGTTGGGCTAACAATTAAAAAAAAAATAAAAAAATTTGATACTTAGTGGCCCACGTCTAAATTACACAGAAATTAACAAAATGAGTCTCTTGGGCTAATGAAGCCAAATGGGGCCTGAGTTTGTCCAGGTTCTTGGACTTTAAAGTTATGGACCCAGAACAGGGCCCCAAGCCCATGCTACTATTGAGATCTAAGAGCATTCACAATCATGTTGCTAAAAAGTTTAATTTTTAGCAAATCAAAAATTACTTTATTTATTTTAATACATCATTTTACAATATATTAAGTACCCGTTTGGGTATAGTTGAAATAGAGCCAACGTTTGCGTTTCAATATATATATATATATATATATATATTTATTTATTTATTTTAAGAACGTGAATTGATTTTTTTTTTCTTTTTTAGTATGTCCCGTACACTATTTATGAAATTCATAAACCTTTTTTTTAACAAAAAATTTATTAAAAATAAGTTCTACAGTACTATTTATACATTTAAAATTTATTTTATTATAATGTTTTCAATTTCTAACAAAATAAACGATATCCAAACACACCTTAATACATCAAATGTTTTATTTTTTTACTGCTTCTTTAAAACATTCTTTCTTTATTCTTCCTCTTTCTCTCTCTTCCTCTTCGTCTCCTTTTTTTTCTCTGAAACAAGAGCAACCAACAAAGTCATGCCTCTTTCTTCTCAAACCAGCAAACCCACACTCATTGCCAATCACCACCACCAATATGAAAAGATAAAAAAAAAAAAAAAGATACACCCGCCACTCCACACAAAATCCATACTATCAACAACCACCACACACAAAACCCAATCACACCCAACAACCACCAGACTACCAAGAGCCACTATGCCCAAAACCCAAACACTACCAATAGCCAGCACACCCAATATCTATCACACTATCGACAGCCACCATGCCCAAAACCCAAACATTCCCAAAACCCAAAACACTACCAACACCCAAACCTAGATCGGGCCACCACCTAACACCAGATTAGAAACACCACTGCAAAGATTGGACCACGATGAGGAGAACCACCATCGCAAAGATTGGACCACAATTAGAGAGGAAAATTGCCGCAGAGATCTGACCACGATGAGAGAGGGACATGAGAGAGACGAGAGATAGAGAGAAGTGAGAAGTGAGAAGAGTGCATATATTAACGAATAAGAGAGAGAGAATGTAATAAAAAAATATTTTTTAAATTATAACTTATTGTTACAGTATCGTGGTATAGATAAGAGAAACCCGCAATTGATTACTAAATAATTTTAGATATAGCACCACCAATATAGCTTTTTTTTTTTTTTTTTTGGATTGTTAAAATAACTTTTAAGTGGTTTTATCACCTCCGATGTGAATGCGAGTAGTGGCTCAAATAGTATATGCTATAAAACTCACTCTACTTTGTGATATTACATGCGCACTCGGGACATTTGTTGTGATTACATGAGTTCTCTGGTAAGAGAATACAAGTCTGATGACAATTTTGAAGAGCACAAAGCTAGTTTTAGTCATCCAATTCTTCATATTAGAGATATATTAACCCATTAGCATAGGGTCAAGTCTAATTCTACTTTGCGTGCAAACCAAGTTTCCTATTTGTATTACAAGTTTATTAATCTAGAGTTTAGTCTACTATATATACTCATGCTAGGGTTCATTGTAGCAGAGGTTTTATATTATACTCTTATATAATAAAAATGTAGCCCTTAAGAGTTTTCTCCATAGATGTAAGCCGTAAGGCTGAATCGCATAACTCTCATGTTCTTATATTTCTATTTTATGCTTCCCTCTTCTGCATTTATTCAAGTATATTCAACATGAAATATATCATAGCTAATATTTATCCATTTACCCTCTAAGCTGCCTTCTATTCTACACCGAATAATAGAGTGAACACCGCTGAGTTGTTAAATGCATCATCCTTATAGTTGATCATATAGGACCAACCAAAGGCAAAAAAAAAAAAGTGTGAAGGAAATTAGGAATCACAGAGAGTGAGTTGGCATGGCAGCAATATTCTTAACAAAGAAAGTCATCACCATTGTCTCTAAGTAAGTCCGGTAGATTTCGCAGAGCTTGCTTCTCCACTGCTTATGAACGCGCTGAAGTAATTATCTTCCACCTTTTTGGTTTTTTAATATTTTATATATACTTTTTTATGGCTGGTGTAGATGGATGGTTGTTAAAGTCTTCTGTCGATCATGCTTTAAGAAACAAAATTCTTCGTGGGGTGATCAAAATAATCACTTTATAGTATCATCCATAAAGATACTAATATCACAAAAATAAAATTTATTTGTGTTATGTATGTAGTGACAGAAAATTAATTTGTGTTTTACCAACTTTTCATTATTAATTTTTTATAGATACCCAAAAAATAAATGAAAAATACAATGGAATTTTAATAAGTCAAATTGTCAAGACATGCACTAATTGGTTTTTAGTAAAGTGGGATTCATTGAACTTCAATTCTTTTATTTGATGATAAGAAATTTTACCCATTAATCTAACTAAAACCCCAAACCCAAACATTGTAAGATGTTATTTAATTTTTTTTTTTTTTTTTATGAAAATGTTATTTAAAATTTAGTTCGCCATTTTTGGCTCACATTAATGGAGTACCTTGGGCTAATTTGACTAGTAAAATAGTAGTAATTGGTCTGACCATGCATGAGACGCCAGTAACGTAGTTACATAAATTATATATATATATATATATATATATATATATATATATATATTTGGGAAAACATTACGTAGATTAGATTGATAAATTGATTGCTGTATTAAGAAGACATTTTGAACTCTCTCAAACAATATTAAAAATTATTCTCGGAAGAAACATTTGCACTATGAAATAATATTGATTAGAAATTATGTTGGGAAATATTAGCATATTGAGCATAATATTATTAGCACTATGGAATAATATTGATTCGAAAGAATCTTCTCTTTTCATGAGTCCTCGGGTAGGAGCATTTATTTGCCAAACAAAAGAAACAAAAACAAGTGAAAATGCACATTTGTTCAATGGTTCTTGGTTTTCAGGGTAGCAACGCAGTAGCAGAAACGGAAGGAGTTGGAGACCGTGGACCATCAACGCCGCTGGGCATAGTAAATGACCCTGTGAGTGAAGGATTGTACGAGGCCAGACAAATAGATTTAGACATGACCACCGATAATGCGAAAGATGGAGCAGTAAAAGCAGCAGAAATGGCAGACACTGTGGGTGACACGGCTAAGCAGACTTTAGATGGTAAATGGAAAGCGGCCCAAGAGAGTAGCAAGAAGATTAAAGACACAGTAACAGGAAAGGAACATGAGGCTGAAGGGCCTAATTTTGATAGTTCACCTGATGATAGTAATATTGAGGATCTGAGAAGGCGTGCTGGAGTGTATGATAAAAAAGAGCATTGAAGGTTATTTAATACTATATGTACCGGTATTATGAAATAGAAATCTTTTTATTTTTATTTATTATTTATTTTGGTATTCTATTTTATGTTCTATGCTTTCACGTGTTCTACTTTATGCTCTACTTATCACAATTTATTCTATTCTCCTAATTTTGTATCACAATTTATTCTATCCACCTGATTTTGTAGTCATTTGCAAAACTTTGGTTGGTGTTTAGGCTTATACTTGGTTGGTGTTTAGGTTTAGACTTGTTGGATGGATGTGTCATTTATGGTTTTATTTTACATACAAAATTGAAGAGTGCCTTATGATACTTTCTATCTAAATTATCTTGATTTGACTCATTTGAGAACCACATGGTTCAAATATGGACCAATGTTGGAGGTATGCATGAAAAAGTATAGCTTTTGTTAGGTTCTAAAAGTTTAGAATAATTGGCAAACTGTGAATACAAACTTATCTAGGTATAGATTATGGAGTCTATAAGGTATATTAAACAGGTGCTACAAGTTAGAATATAAGAATAAGGAAGTTGTAGGTTCAAGGAATTCGAAATATGCCAGGTTTAACAGACCGAGATTGTGGTAGATATGGATTTGCAGAATTTAATTAAAGCCCAACAGCTCATTAAACCCATTAAGTGACTAAAGTTTTAGATATAATTCTCCTAGTATTTAAAGAAGACCCTACATGTTTTAAAATGTTTTTTTAGAGAGAGTAGAGTGCTTCTTGTGCCTCCTATTGTAGATCAAGGTTTTTGTACCAAAAACTCTCTCAAATCTTCTACCGGTGTTATTCTTTGAAAAAACTCGACATCTGGTGTTGTAAAAGTTGTTGCTATCACTAGTCATCAAAGGTGATAGAGATTTAAACCTTCAAGAGTAGTGTTGGAGTCACAAATTGGAGAGTTTGTATTGATGATCTAAATCTTTAAGTGGAGATTTTTGAGTCACAAACTGGAGTGTTTGTGTGTAACAAATTCAGATAGAAGAGTCTGTGGATTTGGAGTTGTGTGTGATCACGTAAGTAAGTACTATGAGAGGTACCGTTAGATTTAGGGAAAAATCTATTGTAAACACTTCTATTCTATTTAGTGAATTTGTTTCCTTGTAGATTGTTTAGGTTAAATCCTTTTCAGGTTTTTATTTATTTATTTTTTTTTATTTTTTATTTATCTTGAAACTGGATGGTTTCATTGGTTTTTCTAGGTCATGGTATCGCTTGTCTTTTTTATTATTCCACTCTATGTGATATGATTGCTATTGTTTAATCTAGATCTGCATAATAAATCTAAGTAACAATTTGGTTAATTAATAGGTTAAACAATATGAGTTTACAGGGGTCTAAATATACAAATAACTTTTGATAGATTTAAGCTTTGATTTAGACTGCCAAGAGCTTCCCTTTTCTAACTATCCAACTATTTAAATTGAAGCTGATTTGAGTCCAATTTTTGAAGAAATTTTATTTTATTTTATTTTATTTTTAAATTGGAGAAATTGTTTAGAGCACGGAGGATCACGTCACAAGTAGTGATCTAATTTTATTTTATTTTATTTTTGAGAAATAAGTAGTGGTCTAAAATTAATTGACTCAAATTCTAGTAAAAAAATAAATACCTTAGAAAGGTCATGTGATAAAATTAATTGACTCAAAGTCTAATTAAGTAAAAAAAAGGGGGGGGGGGGGTGGGGGGGGGGGGTGTGGTTGTGGGAGGAATGGGGAAGAGGCGGGAGAATAAGGATTTCAACGAGCTTGAACCCGAATGAAATGCCTTTCTTTCAATGAAAGGCAATGGGTGGGGTATCTCTCTTGTTTGGTTGTATTTATTTTCTTCCACTTTTCCTCAATTTTCCAAGAAAGATCAAGTTCACTGATTCACTATTGGATAAAAACATATAATGGTTGCAAGGGCATTTTCATGGGGTCTAATCACTAATTAAGGCAACAGGAAAATGTGGGAGAAAAGACAATAAAGAGAAAAAGATATAGTTTGCTGCCCCAGGAGGGGTGGCCTAGCGGTAAGGATCCACGCGCATGCGCAATGATTCCTTTTTCGAACCTTGACGAGTACTAGGAATGGGAGGTGGGAGCACTCATACATTGCGCCTTACTGTTAACTCTTTTAGAGTGTTAGGGTGAGGTCTGTGGTATCCTAGTCACAGTAGTTATAGCTCAATTTAACATTATTTCCTAGTAGATGGTACTTCTATGGTCACGTCCAAAGGGGTGAGTCATACATGGTCTCCCTCTCTTTCTCTCATCAAAAAAGAAAAAAGAAAAAAGAAAAAAGAAAAAAGAAAAAAAGATGTAGTTTGCTGTTTGGAGATGAAAGTCAATTGAGTAAGTAGATAACTCACCTTAAAAGTTGGGGTTTTGATGAATGGGGACAACAAAAAAATGTCTGACAACCTGTGATTGACACTGAAATTCAGAAAGTACAGGACTCATTAGAAGTTGAGGTGGGCGAGTCTAACAAATTAAACCTTATATTTGTAATTATTATCAATTTAAACTCTGTACTATCATTACCGTTACAATCAAAATCTTCATCCCACTCCATTTAGTTTGCACGAGAAGCACCAGTATAGACAAAAATGCACTAATTTTTCAACTCACAGAACTCACTATTCACTTTCTTACATGAGATCGATCTTTCTCTCTCTCTCTCTCTCTCTCTCTCTTAGATTTCAATGAAATACATCACTATTGACAACTTAGGGGTGCGAACGGGTCGATCCGGGTTGGATTTGTGCTCAACCTACACCTGACCTGATCTGATCAAATGGAGTGAAACTCAACTTGCTGTCAACCGGAGAGGAGCGGCAGATCGGGCTCGATCTTCACGGGTTGCGGAAGGTTCGAGCGACAATTGAAGGTGGCTGAGAATGGCAACATTAAAGGGGAGAACGGTGGTTGAAGTTTGGTTTTTAAGCCAGTTCGGATCCGTCTGTTTTCAAACCTCTTAACCTACAACTCAACCCGGAAGTTTGGTTTTTAAAGTGCACCAACTTATATCCATTGAGCTTTGGAGTTTGGTTGGGTTATCTAACCAATTGGACAGACGTCCTAGCTGTCTTCATAAAAAATGGTGAGATTTTTTTTTGCGTGCATGTGTGTATTGTTGCTAAAATTTTCCTTGCTAAGGTGAAGTTTAACGAAGTGACATTGAGGGTTTTGATTGTCATAGTCAGGGCCTGTTTAGTGTTTAGGCCTAGGCCACATAGGCGTACGCTAATTGAAAAAACCATTTGGTCTTTGTCCAAACAGATTTTATCATACACATTTCAATTACATAATTATCTGGGTAAAATTTTTCTAAATGCATAAACAAAATTGAATGTGCCAAAGGAATTAGAAAGAAATTTCATATTATTCAAAGCTATATGTTGTGATATAACATGGATGACAAGAAATCACATCATTAAACAAAATATAAGGGAAGTACTTGATTTTTTGCTTTCAACTAGCCATATTAATAAAATATACACTAAACTTCTAATGTCTAGGTATTATATGTGCGAGTGAAAAGAACTCGAAAGAAAGTCGATGGGATCTCTCTCTCCCTTCTTAATTTTGTGAAAATGAGTTTTGACATCGTCATCAGATTGAAGAAAATATACCAAACATCAATGGATCTAGAAATCATAATAAAGAAGTTATATTTGCACGGAAAAAGTTGATAAATGATCAGAGATCCTTAAGTAAAAGCCAAAGCAACAAGGTTAATTAAGAGCAACAAAAGAAAGAGAATTAGGATACGAATATGCTATTTGTGAAGGAGATGCCTTAAATGTTATCCTACCACTACAAAATTCAATCACTCTCCATCAGTCTATAGAACATATTGTCGATGAAACTAAGTTCATTTTGATTTCTTTTCAAAAATATTTTATAAATCACATGTATAGGGAAACGAATTTCGTGACCAAGAATGTTAGTTAGATGGATTCTATTGTGTAATCTTGAGGGAATTTTTTCCCCTCCTTTCCCAAAATTTTGCCTTGGAGACTTAAAAAAGAGCTTTTGTAATTATTATTTTTCTTCTTCAATAAGTTATTCAAGTTTTTTACTCATCATACGTTCTTCAATAAGTGAACATATACGTATAAATTTTAGCGGTGAAGAACGTATGATGACAAAAAATACATATACCATTCCCACCTCCAATTCACCACAAAATTAAAGTTAAAATCAACATGTGTTGAGTAGCTAAATGACCAAAATCAGAGTCATCCTCAGCATATCCGAAACGTGTCCAAGTCCCCGAGCCTAGTGCACATCCAATCCGCAGACGTCCGACTAATAAAATTCTTATATATAGCGTCCTTCCTTTATCATAGTTTGACATAATTCTATATATAGGAGTATGATATTTCAGCTACCTATTCAGATGGAGTCTGTTCAGGGTATATACTAATAATTAAGGGATTTGAAGAACACGTACACGTGGCGCATGGTGGTGTTGCTGGTGATATAAAGGACGAGAGAGAAGTTAACAGTTTGCACTTTGTGTGAAAAATGGCTGCAATACATTTAGCAAAGAAAGCCCTCTTCCGCATATCTAATTCTTTGCCTAATCATGACCCTCCTGGCTATGTTCAAATAAGTAGCAGATTCTGCAGGACTTGCTTCTCCACTTCTTACCATGCCCAAGTAGGTCTTTATATTCTTCTACAAGGCATTTTTCTTTTCTGCTTTTTCTTTCTTACCTGCCTCTTTTAGTTAGCTATTCCATTTTAATGTTGTCGGTTTTTGTTTTTGTTTTGGGTATTCATGTGTGTGTGTGTATATATATATATATATATATATATTTCCATTTTCCCCTAATCTGGGGTGTTCTTATTTATTTATTTTACATAGCCAGGTAATTAGTTTATATTACAAAATTAGCTATGGCTGTACATCCGATTATAATATCTAAAACAAATTTGTTTTCTCCGAAGAAGTAATTAAGAATAACCTTAAATACGAAATAAAATGTTTTATTTATGGTAATTTGACTTGTGTACCTTAGCTTTTGTAATTCTTTTTTATATAAAAAAAGAGTTATCAAATTAATAAATTGATTGAGATGCTGTCAAACTTGAAGTAAGAAGTGATAAAATTAAAGGCTTGTTGTGTATACGGTTGCGGGCCTTTCTCTTGTGATATGGATCGATCATGTCTCAAGGCTTATACCTATGCACTCAAACTATAACTATCATCCAAATGATTTATCAAAAAGAAGAAAAAAAGATATCTTTTTGTTTTATTTTCTGGATTGAACAAATGATCGATGACGAATCAAATTATATGTGGGGGAGATAGCGTGACTACGTAATTTTACTTCATGGACCATGGTTTGCCTTAAACCAAGAACTAATTTTACGTGTAAATATATTTCAGGGTAGCAAAGCGGTTTCAGAACCTAGAAATGTGGCATCAGTACTGCCTGATAGTACAGGAAGCACAAAAAATACAAGCACTAATTATGAAGCGAAAGATCAAGCACAAGATTTCAACGATGATGAAGATGATATGAGTGGTGTGACAGGTTTCGTGGCAGACACAGCGACACAAGGTGTTAAGAAAGCAATGGACACAGCTGAGGATGTTAGTGACACTGTTAAACAGGCAATGGAAAGTGCTTTTGATGTCACAACTAAGACCACACAACATATCAAGGCGACAATAGTTGCGGAGGCTGATGATAATGTGATTGATACAGCAGAGTATAGAAGCATTCAAGCTGCAGAAAATGAGAAAAGCAACCTGAAGGATATGGAAAGGTAGATTGAAGAGCACTGTGTAAGAGTTTTGGTGGTCAAAGAAACTGATAAAATTGTGTTGATAAAATGGTACGGTGTTGATGTTGAATTCGTAGTCTCAATGTGTATTATGCTTTGCATACACAAGACAATGTTTGTATGACCTTATAGTTGAACATTAATATTTCTTATTACCACTTTTTGAAGGTTGAAATTTCAAAATAGCCAAGACTCTTATAATTTAACTAGTTGATATCTTCAAGTATTTTTAATTAGGTACATATATGTTGTTAACTTAGGCCATAGTTCCTTTGAATTTTTTTAAAATGATTTTACTATATATATATATATATATATATAAGTTTAGATTAAAAAAATTTATACTTCGCCTCGCCCTCCCAAATTACAATTAGTCAATCTAAATTGTAAAATAACTCAAAAATAATTTTAAATATTAAATAATCACTTCATTTTATATGTGTTTAGTATTACCATATCTTGTTTGATGTTTGGGACTCAATGTTTAAAGTTTAAGACTTTAGATTTTAAGTAATGTCGTATTACATTTTTACATATTATATGCGTTTAGTATTATAATATGCTTGTTTGAGTGATGTCGTGTTACATTTTTACATGTTATGTGTTTAGTGTTACATTTTTACATATTATGAGTTTAGTTTTACAATGTTCTTAAAGCTTGTTTGATGTTTGGGGCTCAAAGTTTAAAGTTTGAAACTTTAGATTTTATGATGTAGTGTTAAATTTTCACATAATGTAAAGTTCTTTTTTTTTTTTTTTTTTTTCCTATGTGTTTGTTTGTCTTAACACTAATGATAAATATAAAAAGAATATTGGACATATAATGATAAATATAATTATCACCTTTTGTAGTTAGTATTATTTTCTTTACAGAAAACTTGTTTTTCTATTTATTTATTTTTAAAATTTTTTATATTGCAATTATGAATCAAGCATTTTCAGCCAAAATTAGGTTTCATAACAAAATAAAAGATTATTTGATTTTATAAATTAAAAGAAAAATTATTATAATATTTAGTTAAAAAACAATTATAGATAATTGTTGCATTTTAAAATAAAGTTGAATATATAAAAAATTATTGAGTAGAAATATATTAAGAATATTCTGATGCGGGAGATGCAAGAAAATTATTATTTAATATTATTTATGTTTGCAAGTCAATTGTATTTTTATGTTTTAGGTCCTAATAGTTTATTTGGCTATTAGTATTTTAATTTGGGAAGCAAGGTTATTTTGGTAATAAGGCAATTAGGGTTTCCTAGCCAATTAGAACTAGGGGTTAGCAATCCTTTATAAGCAACCAATTGTACTCTTTGAAGAGATAGTTGATATTTTTGATGAATGAAAACAATGGCCGTTTGGTCTTTCTTTGATTTGATGCTTACTCCTAGTGGATTCCCCGCTTGGTGCAGACTCCAAGCAAGACCTAGATGCTGACTCCTAGGTCATATCCCTTTATTTTATTGTTGTTTCAATTTTTTTTTTTTTTTTCTGATTGTCCTGTGTCAGTTTTGGTATCAGAGCAAACATCGATCTATTGAAGCATTACCGTAGGAAAGAGCTAGAAAATATCACCAAAAAAAAAAAAAAAAAACCCAGATTGTGAAGCCAACCAGAAACCTCTAGTCCAGAACCCACAATCAAGTCTCCAAATCCCTTGCAACCACAAAGAGAAAGGAGACCCATGTCGAGACCCGTTGGCAACCTCGACCAACCACCGCTGATATTGACCAATCAGCTGTCGAAACCGACAGATTAGCACTTAGCTGCCGCTGACCCACCAACCATCGCCGCCGACACTATTAACACACACATCAGCCACCGCCGCCGACACCATCATCACCACTCCTCCATGTATTGTGTCGCCGCTGCCTTCCCTGTCGTTGCACCACCACAGTCATCGGTTCCTAGCATTGCAAGCCCATCATCGGTCTCTATTAGTTTCTGTAGTCTTTCTTTTTAGTCCGTGGTTTGAGTTCCTTTTAGAGTCTATACTTTGAGTTTCTTTTAAGTCCGTGCCTGCAGTTTTTTAAAGCAACAGTGTATTTTATTATTTTTGCAAAAGAAAAAAGAAAAAAAGACCCAGCCCACGAAATCCAAACCTGTTAACCAGCCCAGTCCTAGCAACTATTTGAGAGAGTAGTCTTAGAAACCTATTCCAACAATCTATCTAGAGAACATCACAGCAACTCAGGTTCTTGTTCCAACTTCCAACTATTTGTTGAAGCGCTATTTTAGAGAATCATGGTAATATTAGAAGCACCTTATTTTGATGGTTATGAAACTTATTCATGAGATTTTGTCAACTGGATGAGTGGGATGGAGCAATTCTTTGAGCAAGCAAATTTTGCAGATAACAAAAAGGATAGATATGCCAAGTTGAAGTTAAAAGGTAAAGCACAGAGGTTTTGAGAGAATCTTGAATATTTCCACTATACGAATTATGAACCTGCCATTAGTGTGTGAATAGATATGAAAGAAAAGCTTTGTGATGAGTATTTGTCATTATACTATCGAGCTAAGTACCCTAATCTCAGTGTGGAACTTTTCAAGTTGAAGCAAATACGACGAATCATCATCCTCATCTCATTTCATATCCTCAACACACTTTTGAACAATCTACCAAGGAATTAAAGGAGCTCATCAAAAACGTTCAAGACAGGATTGCTCAGATGAAGCAAAAGAAGACTCAAACCGATTCAATTGGGAAACCAAGGATACTAGATCACAATGACCTTATTGCTACCTCAATTGAAGACAACATTGATGATGATGTCTTGGTCATGGAGAATCCTCCAGCAACACGAACGCCTAATGTTGACACAGACGTACATGCCTCGATAAGTGTTGCTTTAACATGCGTGCAAGGAAATGAATCTATTGAAGAGCAACAAGGTGAAGAGATGGTGCCTAAAGAGAGTATTATGTTAGAGGGTGCACAGGATGTGAAAGTTGAAGTTGTTGAATGTGCTTCTGATCAACCCTCCACAATTCTTCAAGATCTAAACCTTGGTGAAGTTGAAGAGGTTAAAACCATAGTGCTTCCTATGGTTCATAAGGTTCAAGAGGAGATTATACTGATTCCACACATTGATTTTGTTATTCCAAATGAGTTTGATGTGGTGGAATTCAAGATTTTTCTTTTTCCTGTGCTCCCTAAGGTGATTTCCGACTTGAAACAAGTGTTATTTGTCAGCATCCTAATCCTTCAATGCTTTAAAACTCGAGGTCGAGTTTTCTCCAACTAGAGGAGAATGATGGGGGAGATGCAAGAAAATTATTATTTAATATTATTTATGTTTGCAAGTCAATTGTATTTTTATGTTTTAAGTCCTAGTAGTTTATTGGGCTATTAGTATTTTAATTTGGGAAGCAAGGTTATTTTTGTAATAAGGCAATTAGGGTTTCCTAGCCAATTAGAACTAGGGTTTAGCAATCCTTTATAAGCAACCTATTGTACTCCTTGAGGAGATAGTTGATATTTTTGATGAATGAAAATAATGGCCGTTTGGTCTTTCTTTGTCTTGGTGCTGACTTCAGGTTTACCCTAGGCGCTGACTCCTAGTGGTTTCCCTACTTAGTGCTGACTCCAAGCAAGACCTAGATGCTGAGTCCTAGGTCATATCCCTTTATTTTATTGTTGTTTCAATTTTTTTCTGGTTGTCTTGTGTCAGTTTTGGTATTAGAGCAAACACCGAACTATTGAAGCATTACCGTAGGAAAGAGCCAAAAAATATCACCAAAAAAAAAAAAAAAAAAAAAAAAAACCAGATTGTGAAGCCAACCAGAAACCTTTAGTCCGAAACCCACAATCAAGTCTCCAAATCCCTTGCAACCACAAAGAGAGAGGAGACCCATGTTGAGACCCGTTGGCAACCTCGACCAACCACTGCTGATATTGACCCACCGGCTGTCGAAACCCACAGATTAGCACTTAGTTGCCGCCGACCCACCAACCACTGCCGCCGACACTATCAACACACACATTAGCCACCATCGCCGACACCATCATCACCACTCCTCCATGTATTGTGTCGCCGCTGCCTTCCCTGTCGTTGCTCCACTACAGTCACCGGTCCCTAGCACCGTAAGCCCATCGTCGGTCTCTTTGAGTTTATGTAGGCTTTCTTTTTAGTCCGTGGTTTGAGTTCCTTTTAGAGTCTATACTTTGAGTTTCTTTTAAGTCCGCGTCTGCAGTTTTTTAAAGCAGCATTGTATTTTATTATTTTTGCAAAAAAAAAAAAAAAAAAAAAGACCCTGCCCACAAAATCCAAACCTGTCAACCAGCCCAGTCCTAGCAACTATTTGAGAGAGTAGTCTTAGAAGCCTATTCCAACAATCTATCCAGAGAACATCACAGCAACTCAGGTTCTTGTTCCAACTTCCAACTATTTGTTGAAATGCTATTTTAGAGAATCATGGTAATATTAGAAGCACCTTATTTTGATGGTTATGAAACTTATCCATGAGATTTTGTCAACTAGATGAATGGGATGGAGCAATTCTTTGAGCAAGTAAATTTTGCAGATAACAAAAAGGTTAGATATGCCAAGTTGAAGTTAAAAGGTAAAGCACAGTGGTTTTGGGAGAATTTTGAATATTTCCGCTATATGAATTATGAACCTGCCATTAGTGTGTGAAAAGATATGAAAGAAAAGTTTTGTGATGAGTATTTGTCACCATAGTATCAAGCTAAGTACCCCAATCTCAGTGTGGTACTTTTCAAGTTGAAGCAAATACGACGAATCCTCATCCTCATGTCATTTCATATCCTTAGCGCACTTTTGAACAATTTACCAAGGAATTAAAGGAGCTCATCAAAAAAGTTCAAGACAGGATTGCTCAGATGAAGCAAAAGAAGACTCAAACCGATTCAATTGGAAAACCAAGGATACTAGATCACAATGAACTTATTGCTGCCCTAATAGAAGACAACATTGTTGATAATATCTTGGTCATGGAGAATCCTCCAGCAACACCAACGCCTAATGTTGACACAGACGTACATGCCTCGACAAGTGTTGCTTTAACATGCGTGCAAGGAAATGAATCTATTGAAGAGCAGCAAGGTGAAGAGATGGTGCCTAAAGAGAGTATTATGTTAGAGGGTGCACATGATGTGAAAGTTGAAGTTGTTGAATGTGCTTCTGATCAACCCTCCACAATCCTTCAAGATCTATACCTTGGTGAAGTCGAAGAGGTTAAAACCATAGTGCTTCCTATGGTTCATAAGGTTCAAGAGGAGATTATACTGATTCTACACATTGATTTTGTTATTCCAAATGAGTTTGATGTGGTGGAATTCAAGATTTTTCTTTTTCCTGTGCTCCCTAAGGTGATTTTCGACTTGAAACAAGTGTTATTTGTTAGCATCCTAATCCTTCAATGCTTTAAAACTCGAGGTCAAGTTTTCTCCAACCAGAGGAGAATGATGCGGGAGATGCAAGAAAATTATTATTTATGTTTGCAAGTCAATTGTATTTTTATGTTTTAGGTCCTAGTAGTTTATTGGGCTATTAGTATTTTAATTTGGGAAGCAAGGTTATTTTTGTAATAAGGCAATTAGGGTTTCCTAGCCAATTAGAACTAGGGTTTAGCAATCCTTTATAAGTAACCTATTGTACTCCTTGAGGAGATAGTTGATATTTTTGATGAATGAAAACAATGGCTGTTTGGTCTTTCTTTGGTCTGGTGCTGACTCCAGGTCTACCCTAGGTGCTGACTCCTAGTGGTTTCCTCGCTTGGTGCTGACTCCAAGCAAGACCTAGGTGCTAACTCCAAGCAAGACCTATGTGCTGACTCCTAGGTCATATCCTTTTATTTTATTGTTGTTTCAATTTTGTTCTGGTTGTCCTGCGTCTAGGGGTATCCACGGGTCGGGCCGGGTCGGTTTTCGACCCAGCATGAACCCGACCCTCCGGAGTCGGGTGGACGGAAGACTGACCTAAGACCGACCGCCGGCGTCAATCGGTCGGATTGGTTTTCGGTTTGGGTGGAGATCGGGTCTGTTCGGGTGGAGATCGGGTTGTCGCCGGAACTGCAAATCATCGCCGGAATCTGCAAATTATCGCCGGAAAATGTAAAAACTCACCAGATCTGCATCAAAATCGCCGAAAATTGCACCAAAATCTCTGAAATCTGTTGGGACTGGCCAGATCTTGCTAAATCTCACCACATATGGTTGAGAACTCGCTGGATCTCCTCGGATTTGAGTGCGAATTTTCGCCGGAAAATGTAAAAACTCACCAGATCTGCATCAAAATCGCCGAAAAATGCACCAAAATCTCTGAAATCTGTTGGGACTGGCCAGATCTTGCTAAATCTCACCACATATGGTTGAGAACTTGCTGGATCTCCTCGGATTTGAGTGCGAATTTTCGCCGGAAAATGTAAAAACTCACCAGATCTGCATCAAAATCGCCGAAAAATGCACCAAAATCTCTGAAATCTGTTGGGAATGGCCGGATCTTGCTAAATCTCACCACATATGGTTGAGAACTCGCTGGATCTCCTCGGATTTGAGCGTGATTTCGCCGGATTTGTATATAACTTTCGTCGGGTCGGGTGGCTCGGGTTTTGGAGAAGAAAACCCGCCACTCGACCCGCCGGCGTCGGGTTTTGGAGAAGGAAAACTAAAGCCGACCGACAGGAGCGTCGGTTCGGGCTGAACTCGGGTGGAGATCGGGCGGGTTGGTCGGTCTGGCGGGTCACGGGCGGGTCTGGACACCCCTACCTGCGTCATATTCACTTCATATATATTTTTGTCTAATCTTTATATATTAATTCAGTTTTGAATTTTATTTTATTTCATTTGTTTGAATGTTTGAATGGTTAAATTTTTTCTCATGCCTTTTATTTTAGATTTCGGACCTTAATGTAAAATAACGATCAATGTATTTTGATAAACTTCCCACAAAAGAATAAAAAATAAAAATACTTGGGATCTCAAACTTCATCTTCAGTGTGAAGTTGGTTAGTGCCTCGGTGGCCTTCAAGTCGACCGGTACACTATTGTGATGCCGGATTCACTATTTTCATTTTCATGTGTAGTTTCAAGTTTCAACCAAATGCAAAGCTACTGTCATGATGAATACATATCTTCTGTATCATATTTTGTGTTCTACTTTATGTTCCAATAAACACAATTTGTTTTGTGTTTATTTTTTTCATATTAAACTTTTGCTATTTTATAAGGAAAGTTAAACAAATACATGGCAAGTTGTGATTGGTGAGTAGAATACAAAAAATGGTACAAAAGATTTGCATTCCTATCATGACCTCCTCAAAAACGATAATTTGCCCTAGGGCTGTCCATGGGTTTGGTGGATTGGGTTTGTAATCAACCCACACGACCCACTTAGATCGGGTGGAAGTGAAGACCCACAACCGACCGGCAACCACCGCGAGTTAAGTCAGATCGGGTTTCGCAGAGGATCGTTTGGTTCGGTTGAACCGATGAAGCTGTGGTGGTGGTAGATCTTCACCGGATCTGAGTAGAGGAGATAAAGATTTGGCTAGAATTTGAATGGATCTAAACTAAATCTTGTAGGATCTAAGCCAAATGTTGCCGGATCCACACCAAAAATCGTCGGATCTAAGAAAATCTATTCCAAACATCACCAGATTTGAGTAAATCTAAGAAAACATCACTGGATATGAGTAGATCTAAGCAGAGAAAGGTCAAATGTGGTCGAATTTGAGAGGTGAAGGGTCTTAAAGTCGCCGGGTTTAGGTAGAATCCGGTAGATTTGAGGGTTTTTGAGGTGGGTTTTCGATTAGGTCAGGTAGCTGGGGTTATGGGGTAGGACACTTGCCAGAGTTGGTTTTTGAGTGACTAGACTTGTAGCCGACTGACAAAGGGATCGGATTGGGCCACCAGGGGTCGGTCCAGTCAATTTGGTTGGTTCTATCGAGTGGTCGGTTTGCTTAGACAGCCCTAATCTGCCTAATGCATTTTGGGGTTTAAGGCTGCAACTCTAAAATGAAATTTTTATATTTAAATATTAATTAAATAATACTTATTTAACTTTGATATAATTTTTTTTTCCATTTAAAATCTAGTTATACTTACAATAACAAAAATCCTAGTTAAGTTTTTATATTCAAATTCTACTAATGTTTTCTTTTGAATTAATAATATGACAAATCTACTTAATCTTTTATGTAAGTCAATCTTAAACTGGATCTTAAAAATTTTTAGTTTGAAAAACTAATTTTTGCTGACTCAATTGTAACGTGTATTTTTAATAATAATATTTTAAATTTTCTCCTTTTTAATATTTTTTTCATATCCAGATGGATATATATTTTTAAATAATTTTAAAAAAATTTCATCTACACTATAAAATTATAATATAACTAAAAATATAAAAATAACTTCTAAAGTGTAGAACAATGCAGCTAGATTATGGGCAGTCAGAGAAGGGCTAAAAATTGCATGGGAACTTGGATCTAAATATATCAATCTTTGATCTAGATTCCAGAATTTGTTATTCATTGGCTAACATCTTTTGGTGTTATTGTACCATCTTTAGAGCAACTGCATCAGTTGATACAAATTTTCCTTTTATTTTGCACAAGAAAGCTATTTTTTTTTCTATTTTACACACCAATTTTTACAAAACACCCACATCATTTTATCTATTTTACACATTTATTCAATAAAATATTCATTCTTTTATAATTTTTTATTACTCCCCCTCACCGCCCCTCTCTCTCACAGACCCAGTCACCTAACACTCTCTCACAGACCTAGACCCAACACGCAAAGGAAAGTAGTAGTTATTTTCGTCGATGTGCGAGCTCCGTTGTTTCGTCAGCGTCCGGTTCCAGCAGTCCGGTGATTGAAATGGCTTCGCTTCTTGGATTGATTTTCGTATGCTCCTCTTAGCACTGAAGATCCAGGTCCTTCAAGCCTTTTTTGTTGTTAAGTTTCTTTATTTCTTGTTTGGTTGGTGAGAAAGTGGTGGAAAAGAGTAGAAATAGAAGGAAAGACAATCGGCAACCAAAGATCTGTTGATTTTCTCTGTGTTTGGTCAATTTTCTTTATTTCTTATTTTCTCTTTGTTTTTCTCGGCAACCAAACAAATCTTGTGTAATACTAATTTCTTGTTCTACTTGATTTTGGAAGAAATTTTTTGATGTATTGTTCTTTGTTGATGCATTGTGTGGCATTCTCTGATGATCGGCGGCAGTGAGAGTGAGGTGAGAGTGAGAGCAACCAGAGAGAAAAAAACTAATAAAATAATAAATGCAAGTGCTACAGTAACCGTGCATATATGCATGGTTACTGTGGCAATTGTGCATAAATGCACAATTTTACACCCACTGATGTGGGTTTTTTTTGGCTCAAAATGTGTAAAATGAGCACCTTTTTCCATTTTGCACAATTTTGCATCAATTGATGCAGTTGCTCTTACCATCTTTAGATCGTCCGTCTGTGTCACGTTTACCAAGAGGCTAATGGAGTGGCAGACAAACTCACAAAGAGGGGAAGGAGCAAGATAGCCGACTTCAAGAATATGATCAATGTCCAAATTTTGTAAAATGTCAATATACATGGTACTTGTTGCAAATATGTATCCTTAGGGGATGCAATCTGGGCCCTTTTGTTAATAGCCATCATACTGTTATGGCTTCTAGACATACAATGTTGTACCAAGCTTCCTGTTTATTAAATAATACGTCCTCTTTCCACCAAAAAAGATATAATAATAATTTTACAGCTTCACTTTTTCTTTTTTTTTTTTCTTTTTTTTTTGAGAAAAAATTTATAGCTTCACTTAGCCTTACAATCTAGAACAATTTCAACCTTAATAAGTAAATATGAATTAACTATAAAACAAATTAATACCACAAATTAAATTTTCATTTTAGTTGTATATAAAGCATAAAATATAATGAATAATGAAAACTTATTTTCCTTAAAAATAACTTTTTTATGATAAGTTTAGGAGTGAAAGTGACAAAGAGTGGTTTTGTCAAGAGATATGAGAGAAAGAGCAAAAAAAAAAAAAAAAAAAAAAAAAAACAATATATATATATATATATATATATATATGAAACATATCTTATTTTAAGTAACTTAAGTATATATAATAACCAAAATTTTGCGGCCAAATATCATTGGTATTTACTTCAATTTTCTTTCTTGGTGCAATGGTCACTGCACAAGTATAAGTGCTTGCGGGTTGTGAGGGGTAAGGGCCGGGGTTCAAGTTTCCAGGAGAGAGTTTCACACACATATACACTTTTTTTTTTTTTTTTTTAAAGAGTTTCAACTTATGGCATCTGCTCCTGATGATAGTTCTTTATCATCAGACCAAGATACCAATCGGTTTTTGGTGTAGGCGAGGATTGAACCCTAGATCACTTATTCAACCATTAGAGACTTACCAGTTGAGTTAATTGGAACCTACCACCACACATATACACTTAGATTAGGCTAGAGTAGAATTTCTATCTTGGATAAATAAATAAATAAAAACTTCAATTTTTCTCCTTATTTTAGGATAAGACATTACTTTTCCTATTTTAGTTAACCATAATTTTCTTTTCTTCCACACCATTTTCTTCATTCTAAACTCTATTTTATTTGAATATTATTTATCTATTCGTTATTATTATTATTTTTTTTATTTATCATTTCTCACTTTTCAAAACACTCATTTTACTTTTTTTACAATTACTAAGACACAAAAGTAATAAACAGATGTTTAAGGAATGGTGATAGGGGGCAACTATAGCTAAAACCCATCTTAGGAGGGAAATTGGTGAGTTGACGCGGTAGGTTTTTTTTTTTTTGGTTTTAATTACCTATATTCACCTTTTATCCTATTTTAGGTAACTTACTACCAATGCTGGTTCCTTCTCAAAAAAAAAAAAAAAAAAAAAAAAAAAAAAAAAAAAAAAAACTACCAATGCTGGTAATTGTCTTAATTTTCTATATAGTGGAGTCGACTTTGTTAGAAAAACCAACAAAGCTAGCTCTTGGCAAACATAAAACATGTACCTTTTAGTTCAACTCAACTAGCAAAGTTCCCACATGATGTGCGGTGCATTTTAAAATATTTTATAATATAAGGATCATGTATAATCATGGTTTTAAAAACCGAACCGGGCATTGAATCATTTTTTTTAATTTCTGGTTCAACCCTGGTTTTTGCCCGATTTTTGACCGGTTTTGAGGGTTTTAACTGGACCGGACTGCCTCCCGATTTTCAGTTGGACCAGTCAGACCGGTCGGTCCGGTCTGGTTTTTAAAACCGTGCGTATAATATTTATTATGTGTTATAATGTTTGAGTGCTATTGACTGAAATATCATTTGGAATGAGTACGAGTCAGTTTAGAGTCAACCCGCACCTTGACCCAATCAAATCGGGTTGAAACTTCTTTCACCCAAACCTCCTTGAAAGTTTGAGTTAACTCTTGTCTGTAGATACTATTCATTTTAGAGGGCAATACTCGGGTCTTGCGTCATTTTTGGGCCTTTTTCTTTCTTTTCAGTTGAGTCAACCTGCACCTTGACCCAATCAAATTGGGTTGAAACTTCTTTCACCCAGACCTCCCTGAAATTTTGGGTTAACCTATCCGTAGATACTATTCATTTTAGAGGGCGATACTTGGGTCTTGGGGCGATTTTGAGCCTTTTTTTTTTTTTTTTTTTCTTTCCAATTTAAGAGCTTGACCAAATCTCATAAGACTCAATCATCTTTTATTACTTGCCAGATTTCATTCAAGTTCAAATTTAAGTTTCAAGAGAAAAGTTTTTGGCAATAATGACCCAACTCATATAGAAAATGCAATCTAAATTTATTCCCCTCTTGATTTATTTCCTTACAAAGCAGAGTTTTAGTTTTAATCCGAATGTTTTAGAGTTAGTTTCATAAAGAAGTGAATTGGGTCAACTACAATACAAAATATAGAATATAGAAGAAGGAATTTTTCGCAATCAAGGCAAAGTTTAAATTCTCATAATTGATTTAAATTGCTTGATTTTATCATTGACTAATGGAATTAGGCTTAACTTGCCCGTTGGAATTCTAGTTTAGCAAATTCTTAATCTAACATGGACTATACCAAATTCAAAAAAGGATTCAAATTTGGAATCAAGTTTAATGGAGAAAGGTTAGTTATGTCAAGAAAGAAGAGAAGTGTAGGCCAATCACGGTGGCCCTACGACACTTCTCTCTCCCAGACCCCTTTCCAAAGCTTTAAAACAGTCAGACAACCTAAATCCTAATCTATTTTCATTTCCATCCCCATGTGAGAAAAAATGAACACAAATCCCTTCAAACTGTCGAAACCTTAAAAATTCAAGTGAATAGGTAGACTCGAGAGAGATTTTAAGAGAGTGGCTGAGTGAGGTCAAGTGGGTTAAGAACTTTCATTTTCAAGGTAAGGCAGGTTAGGTTACATGAGTTTGGAAATAGATTCCGACCCAAAATATATCTGAGTGTACGGCTCGAACTTGACTCGGACATCTATTAAAACTCTTTGAGTTGGATCAGATTGGGTTGGCAAGCAGGTTGAGTTTCCCGGATTCCTGCTCAATCCTAAATATTCCTAACTTGTTTTTAGTTTCCGCCAATATTTCAATAATTTTTCTGTAATAAAGTGTTCTATTTTATAAACAAAATATTAAGACAATAAAAGTGGTATAATGATTTGATCATATTATATTTGTTTGCAGATTTAAAAATTATGTGATATAGTGACTAATATAGATAGACATGTTTCATGTTTATTCAAGAATACAAATATCGTGTTTTCGAAAGAAAAAAAGAAAAAAAAGAAAAGAAAAGAATGCAAATAATTTTTTGATAAAATAAAAATGCAAATATCCATCAATTTTTATTTTTATTTTTTTACATTTTTGATTGTGTGATTAATTTTTTTTTTCTTTTATTAGACTTTGTTGCAATTTGTGCAAATGCAACTAAGCTTAGACAAGAATACCATGTTTCAAATAAAATTTTTCTCATATAAGTCTTAGAAAAATGATATCAAAATTATTATTCTTAAATAATTAATGTACTTCTTAAAATAATTAATATAACAAAATAAATGTATTTATTTTCAACTATTACCAAACAAACTACACAATTACACATGAGGAAGAATGTCATGTTCTAAATCTATTATTATTATTATTATTATTCAAATAAAAGTGGTTTTTATATAAAATTTATAAAAATAAACATATAAATTCATTTAATATAAATAATTAATAAATAACTATAGATAATTAATATATGCATTTACTTTATTGGCTAATTCAATGAATTAATACTTTGATTTAAATACAAATTTTGTTGAGGTAGAAACCTAAATATATAAAAATCTTAAGAAATATGCCACATCGTAAAACCTCGTGCTCTTTCACATGTGCATTTACTTCATTAATATATACATTTACTTCATTCTCTCTTGTCAGAGAGGGAGAAGGAGAGGGGGGAATTCTAGGGTGAGCTTTGCTCACTCAATGCCACTGTCATTTCTGATTTTCCAGATGATATTGCAATGTGAAGGTGAATTCAAAACCTCATTAACACTTCATTTATGGACCTTTTCAAGATCATTGTATTATTTTGTGGGAGGAATTCCCTTGGGTTATACACTTGTGTTGGGCTTTAATGCCATTGGTTGAAACCCATTGTGTTATAGTTATTAATTCTTCATATTCTTTACATTTTTCTATATAGAGTTTCCATTCACACACGTATATCTAACACAACATAGAACTTCCATCAAGGGAAATTTAATGTTGTTTGGTAAAGTTTCAAGTCATTATAAATAACTTTTAATAGAAAATATAAAATATAGCTCTAATTCCGTGTAAAAAGATAGCAAAACTACATTGATGTATGAGAAAATAGAAAGAAGAAAATAAAGGTGGAGAGATAAAAAGAGAGATCATAGGAAATTAACGTAGTTAGAACCTAAAGGCGTATGTCCATAGAGGAAAGTCCTTAATGGCTAAATCTTTATCATTAAGTTTTATATTGTGGGTCATGTTAATGGGTACCTTTAGGGCAATTGTTAATAAATCATATTAGGAAAGTCTTGACACTACTTTCATGGGAAATATAAAAGGTTGTCAAAACATTTTATTACTTTATCATTTTCTCATAAAATGTTTCTAAAAATAGTTTCTAAACCAATACCCTTGAGGTATCCGTTAACATTTCCCTTATATTATGATGAATTCTGTTAAACGAAAAAATCAAGAAGGAAAATCTTACCTAAAAGATCGTCCATACAAGAAGATCATCTTCCACTACCAACTGTCTAGCAATGAATGAAAAGCGTAACTAATAAGGACATTTAATGAAGCAACAAATGACTGTTACCCAACAGCTACATGCCCATTAAGTTAGAAGACGATTCAATCAAAGTAATAAATGATAAGTATCGTCCAGAGCTAGCACTCTATACCAACATTTATGGAAGAATAAAAGCCAATGGATGAATAGCTATTGCCAGCCATTACGCCAATCATATAAATGCACAATATTAATTGATAGACAACCAACAGTTGGAAGACATAGCTATGAAAGGCAACACATCTCCATAGATAGAGGTACGTTCTCTAGATGTTCTTCATATGTTCTCTAGATGTGCTTTACATGCTAAAACATGCTCCATGAGACACATATGCTTTTAACTCACTACAAGATCATATTAGCTCTTTGGACTTCTGACTTAGACCTTTAGGCCAGTGCCACACTGGTGCCCCCTTCGATCAGTCCTCTCTCTTTTGCAAGCTTGTCAGATATTCAATTATTACTTCTTCAAAAACATCTTCTATCGACATCTTTGAACTACCCAATTGAAGGTGAATTTTCACTCTAACAACTTCATTTAAAGGTATTTATAGTAAGTTAAAATCCTAAACAAACTAGGGTTGCACTACTTGAACTACTTACAAATAGGATTAAAATTACTTTACACGTACTTTAAGTCAGATTAATATTATTTTATTCTTAATTTGGTAGCTCTATAATATGACTAGATAGAATGGACATGGATAATAGATTTGACATTGACTAAGATTCAATATTGTTATCTTTAACATACCCTCCAACTCAAGGTGGAAGCTTGAAGGCAACTTTTCTTTCTCAAAAAAAGCTTGAAGGTAACTTGAGTTCGTAGAAAAAGTAAGGAAGGAAATTGTTAAGGACATATTTTATGTAGTTAGCCAAAACTTTGACAAAACGCACTTTACTTGTATTTGGGTAGATCTAGGATGTGTTTAATACTTTAAGGAACATGTTGTTCAAGTCTAGTATTAAAGCCATGAATATTGGACCAAGAAACAAGTGAAGAAAAGGTGTTCAATAAAGCTGGACAGATAACTCGACACCTGCAGGCTGCTGGACACCTCTCGACAGCTAGGCTATCTATTGAGCTCTTAAGGTGTTTCTTATTGCAATCTCGACACCTTCTCGACAGCTGGTGGATTGATCGAGAAACCTCCTGTCCCCTCGACACCTTCTCGACAGTTGGTGGATATCTATCGAGGTTTAAAACTTGACACCTCCTCGATACCTGCTATCTATCGAGGTTACGAAAATCAGAATTTTTAGATCTGATTTTTGGGCCAGACTTTTGTATTTGTGTAGGGTTTCTTTTCTCACAATCCTGACCTATATAAGGCTTATTTTAGAGGCCGTCACATAAGAGAATACAAGAAGAACATATGCAAAAGGTGACCGATACCTTATTCTCTCTAAAGGAAGCTACTACATCTTTTGCGCCTTAGGGTTTTGTAACCAAGTGCTTCTTGATCTTCATTTTTGATGAAGTGAAGAACTTTGCAGTCAACATCTTTCTAGTTGGTGATTGAAGTCGCGTACTGGGATCTACGCAATTGGTTAGTCACGTATTGGGATTCATGCATCATCAATGGGTGGCGTTCATATATTGAAGAGTTCAGAGGTTTTGAAGCGGTAGAAGGTTTCTGCTATGAGTTCATCTACGGGGATTGTAGAGTCTAGAGACAAAGGTTTTGTACTAGATCTGAAACTTCTCTTTATTATAGTGGATTGCTTTTCGGGAAGGTTTCCCTCCAGGTTTTTTACCGTAAAACTAGTTGGTTTCATTGGTTTTCCTAGATCATCATATCTTGTCTTATTTACTTTTACGTTGCACGATTATTGACATGATATTGATGTTTGTTTGTTTTAACAAGTTTTATTCATAATAAATCTAATTAACAACTTGGATTTAAAACTTGTTAATTCTATCAACTGGGGTCTAAATTTCCCAACAGAAATCATGAGTAAATTCAATGTAGAGTGTACCAAATTGAACCAAATGAAGTGCATAATTACATGGAAATTTGAAAAGCGCAAGAGATAAAGATGCATATGATCATTTAATGTAGTTAAAACCACCAGTATTACTTGTCCAAAAAAAATCAAATCTAGACACTGTTCATGATAAGCAAACTTAAGATTACATTACTTTTTTTTTGCTAAACTAAGATTACATTACTTGTTTACTTTACTTATGTTTAAATTATGATTATATACAATGAACATGGATAACAGATATCGAACTTGATATTTTAAACAAATTTTATTTATTTCTAAATTATGTAACTGATGTTAACAATGCTATAGAACAATCTACTTAGATATTTCAAGATAGGATTAATAATTTTATATATAAGTGTTTTAAAGGGGGTATATAAAAAATTAAAAAAAAAAGTATTTTGTATGAAATTTCTAATATGCCCTTACACTATTCACCTGAGGGAACCCTTGTATTAAATTGTTTTTTATTTGAGAGGGTATTAAATTGTTTTTAAAACCATAGGTTAAGATTATGAACTTACGTTGTAAGATACTCCATTTTCTTTTACATTTTCCTTCCATTTTTGGAATGACTAAAATGGTAGCCCGAATAGAAAAATACCCCCCTCTCTCTATCTTTTTTGTTTTACTTCCATCTTTCTATTCTACCAAATAAGAGAAAATATCAAGGTATCTTTAATTTTCTCTTCAGCTTGTTTCTATTTTTTCACTCTTTCATCCTTCCAAACATATCCAAATCAAAGCTAATAATGAGAAAAAAAGAATGACATTCAAAGCATAAAGCAGGAGAGCAAGCAAAGGAGAAAGGACTGTACCAGACCTAAGTTTGGACTGTCCTTGAGGCTTTTTGAGTAGCTTTATGGACTGCATATGTGCTCTTTGTGCTAGCTGTCCACATACAAAATGCCTTGCTTATTGTCGGACTCGCTTGTGTCAAAATACTGGGGTTCTGGTATCTGATACGCAGTCTATTTTTTGGCGAATAATTTTGATAGATAAAGAGTTCAGGAGGAATGATAAAAAAGAAAACGCGATAGAAAAGCAATTTCTGATAAAGCCACTAGTTAGATTTGTGCGAGTGAAATGGACATACATAGTTAGCGTAGGTACCACACTATCACCACTATATACTATATGGTATTCGACGACAAAAAGCTTTACTAATTGAGCTATTGAAACGCACGATCTAATATGGACAACTTTTGGATAGAACAAGCTGAAATTTTGGGCATATATGTGACCTACCTTCTGCATGATTCGTCAAAATTGAAGTTGCTGGGACCGACCAATTCAACATTGGATGACATTTGACAATGAACTAGGGTGTAGGGGACCTCTGTCCAGCTATCTTATCCTCTTTTACAGACAGGAATAGCACCTTTCTCATTTCCATAATCTTCGATTCTGTATAATTAATACACATATATTGTCTATTTACAAGAGTAACAAAATCTTTGTTCTTTGTTCCTTGTTTTAGTTTTTTTGTTTTGTTCTTTTTTTCCCCCTAGCTGTATAGACAAAAAAAAAAAAAAAAGAAAAAAAAAAAAAATCTTGATCACTATCCAGCAAACACAAGAAAAGAAATCAATTTTACAATTTTTGTGAATTTCAAATTTGAATTTTCATGTCGACCTATTTTCTTGAATTCAAGTCCTAATGCTTGATGATCAAGGTTCTATCATTGAAGGGCCCTGCAAAAAAAAGGAAGAATCCAAGAGCGATGATGGGACCAAAATCCAACTCAATGCTGATGAGGGTGATGGGCACATTATTGTGACAAAAATCAAGTGGGTGTGATGTTGATTCTCACCGGTGACGCGGAAGCCAGTGAGCACGGTGGTCCTATGGCCGAATCATGGCATATGTCTGTAAAAACAGTTTTGTCTTCCAAGTTCATGTAGCAGGCTATATAACTTCTTTATGATTCTTATCTCTCTGGGTATTATAACGTTTCAAGAAACTGACTAAACTTTCGTTTCTTTTCACTAGTCAATGGCCTTGCCCCTTGGTAATGATAAGTTTTGAACCTTGTAACTTGCATTACAGATGATATTGTTGAATGGGCAGTGCCTATAACACACATGTATGGATCCAAACTCTACCCAAGAGCAGCCAAGCACTACCCAAAATGCTCTGAACTCTTGACTTTAACAGCCTATCCCCTATCATTCTACATCACTTTGTAGCAGCTGAAATTTACAGAAAATATATCAAAAACGATCAGATAACTAATAATTATCTGAAGCATTTCTAAACCATTGCCTCTTATTCTTCTAATTTTTTTAATAAATCGAACAAGAAGAACTTATGACTTCTGTTAAATGCTTAAATCAACCACTTATGCCCATGTTAATTCATGTTGCAAGGTCATGTCATTAATTTGATCTGTTATGCTAATGTGTGGTAGTGTTGACATTCATTTTGTTGCAAGGCTACTCAACTTGGTCCCTTCATATAACAAAATATAAGGTCCCTTTGTCCATAATATCAATAGACTCAAGTACATAAAGGTATTTTGAAGCCAGGAAACTCTTGGGGGATAATAGCTTTTAGAGGCTCCAATTGAGACTTTAATATACAGTAAATAAATTACACATTAGACATATCTAATATGTCAACCATTTGGCCACAAGCGTTGTGTTAGTCAGATATGAAAAATTATTATATATAAACATAACTTATGAATTAAATTTACTAAAAAAGATTAAATGACACATCACAGTTTGACCTTAGTTGAATCTGATCTGACCTTAAAAACATTAAACCTCTCCATTTTTCCATTCTTTGAATAGTCTAGGTTACAAAATCATGATAAAGAGTAAGGATACCACGTAACCTAATAACCTAAGTCTAAAAGCCTTGAAACAGTTAAAAACTTAAGTCTAAGTAAAAAACCATAGTTTTTGAAGTAGAAAGAGAAAACTTTACTTTGAATCATCGTAGGAAAGTGTTAGCTACATTTGCGTTTATACTCCAAAAAGACTAACCAAATTACAATAGGGCTCCTCATAATAACTCATAAATCCAAAATACACAGTAAGCATAACAGTTGTAAGGTTCTAATTGGATATGAACATACTACAAAAGTTGCTACAATATTTTGGAGTCTATATTGTCATGCCATTCTTTGTTAGGTAGCTAGTGGTGCATGACTGATAATATAGTAGATGAGTGGAGTATTATGTAATGCCAAAGCCTACTGAGTTCCTTGTTTGCATTAAGGTTACACTCACAACAATCAAGGGTGCACTCCATAGTACAGGTCCTCAGCACCTTTGTTTGTATTCGACTACTCAAACATTACATGACATTGGATCTTTCTAGTGGGCATGCCCTGATGCTACCACCACAATGCAACAGCGATCTCTTAGTCTCTTGTCCTATTCCTTATCTTGGCACACCTTCTCCATTTGTCCAAACCTGGAACATTATGTCATGAATTTTCATCACTGCCCCTGAATCCTTAGATATTCCTAGGATAGATGTGTGGTCTTGATTTATTTATTTCTTTGGACACGTGAATGGTTGGGATGAGCTCTAAGATTTCCCAAAGGAAATGACCAGTTTGCCCACTCTATTACGGACTTAGCTAAGTGGTCTGTACACCGCTAACCCAAAAGTTTAACTTTAAACCCAATTATATTATATTAATTTTTCAAGTTTTTAAATTTTTCTCCATGTAAGACTTCTATTCATGTGTATGCCGAACAAAAAAAACATTGAGGCATAATATTGGTTTATAAAAAATAAAATATATGTTGTATTTCATGAAATTATTACAGGAAAAGGTAAAGTAGAAGAGGCAGATAAAGCATGATTTAAAGATATATAGGCCATCCGAAAGGCAAACAAAGTGGGTACCGTGCTGTACATTTTTACTTGTATGTATAACTGAAAAGAAGTGATTTTAGGCACTCTTACAGTAAAGTTGAATAAAGGGTTCATTGGTAAAATGATGTGTCCCTCTCAAGCCTCTTCCATCATAGTGAACAAAAACAACTTTACAGGCTTTAGAAATGCAGTGCAATTCATATCCACTAATGAAGAAGTTTGCCTTATATAACATTTGATCGTGGAGTAGATATTCTAAATCACATTGGAGGTTGAACTCAAGGTTTATGCCTATGAGTTTCCTTCATTCATCTCCTTCATTTAGCAAAAAGAAAGAGGCATAGAGCTCATACACAAATATTCTTCGCTTAGCAAAGACACAGTGACAGATCCCATGTCTAATGAAAGACTAGTAGTATTTAAAGTAGATGAATCCGTCTGTTTGGCATTTGTTTTTTATTTAGGTTGTGAAGTCATTGGCATCCAAATTACAACTAAAAAGAAAATTATAATTCTCCATTAAAATCAATAAAGAAGAAATTAGGTCCTGTTAGAGGAAGATACATCCATCCAGCTGCCTCAAATGTCAATCCTAAAGACGCTCAAGGTGCCTAGCCCCAGCTATTACTCAACTTAGACTCATTCTTTTGCTCTAAATTTCTAGGCAAGTTTTGGTCTCTGCCATGCGCTTTGTGCATCATGATCATATGACAGTACCGGTTAAAGATGACAAGGAATTTAGGCTAGTACGTATCCTAATTATTTCAATAAGACTTTTATGACCCAGGCACTGATCAAATCGCCTATAAATTAGGTGGCTCTACCACCAATTGTCCATTTCAAGGAACAATGAATTTATGTGACACTTTGAATATGAACTCAGAATGTTTCTCAAATTCAGTCCAGATGGACCACAATGGTCCATAATTTAAACTAGTACATGCAAGTAATAATTTAGAGTTAAAATGGGAAATAATGATCCTTCATAGTAATCATCATGACACTTTATAGAAATCAACTATGAAATTAGATCCTACAAAGACCAAATTAACAACAATAACTTTTCGTGTACGTCTGATATCTTAATCTTAACAATGAATTGTGATAATTCATGCACTTCCTACCCTCAAACAGGAATCAGTTTAGCATGTTATCTACACCCTCCAAAAGTCTAGCATGTAATTCCAACACACTATCGGTACAGCACCAACCACTGGTAAACAAAATTAGGCTCATCAAACCTTTCCAACATCAGCAAATCATAACTTACCGTTCTCCAAACTAGCTTATAAACATCTTGTTATTCACTATTCCACCACCATATACTGACACACTCAAGACAATGGAGCTTGTGGTCCTGCTTCACCTTTTTCACCTTTTTATTACACTTTCTTCACCTACATTACTCCCAAGTTCCACCCCTTTGCTCCACTACTCTCCACCACTACCTTCTTCTTGCAACCTTTCTCAATGGAAGCTAGGAGCTTTGAAGGCAAGCGAACTTTCAAAGAGAAGGTCTACAAGGAAGTCGAAGAAGATGTAGATGATGACTTGGATGAAGAAGAGGGAGGTGGTGAAATGATGAGCTTTGCAGATAATGAGAGAAAGAGAGCAGTTGCTGTTTTCTCTGGTAAAAAAGGCACTAGTGGTGGTGCTGGTGGGGTGTCACCGCCGTGTTGTCAGGCAGAGAAATGTGGAGCTGATTTAACTGAAGCAAAGCGTTACCATCGCCGTCATAAAGTGTGTGAGCTTCATTCAAAGGCATCTGTTGTGATTGTTGCAGGGCAGAGGCAACGGTTTTGTCAGCAATGCAGCAGGTCCAGGATCTCTAAACCTTCTTTTAGCATTGTTTCTGATTCAAGTTTCTTTAATATTGTAGTACTAGCACGGCCTCTGCTTCTTTTTACTTGATGATCATAATCTATATGTAAATAAGGAAAATTTTCTTGCCTGTGTGAAAAAAAAAAAATTTTCCTAGATCATTCTCCCAGAATTTTCAAGCTACATCCTTTATTTCTTTTTGGTTAAAAACGTCACACACACACACACACACACACATATATATATATATATATAGATGAAGCTTCGAATAATTCTCTGTTCCAAAGAATACTTCAAGAACTAACTTTATCGGCATAATTTAGAAGTTTTTCACCAAAACAAACAAGTCAAACTTTTGATGTATGGCAGCAATGACCTGTAGACCCCAATATAGCTAATTTTCAGTTCTAAACCTTTGAATATGTTTGCAGACTTGGAATGTGATTCCTAGCATTACTTCCACTACCAGTTTGGCTTCTATGTGTAAATGTATGTGTATTACATCATATACTAAAACGTCAGCAAATAAAAATAATTCCTAAAATATGTGATTTTCTTCTATATTTTATTTTGACCCAATGTTACGCAATGTAACTATTACGCTAAAATACTAAAACATCTTAGACATTTGCAAGAGGAATTCATGTGCTAACTTGTTCGCCAAAAGTAGTGGAGAGTCCTAAATTCAATGAAAGTTACCACATAAGACAGGTTCAAGTTGCAGTAACAGGAACTTTTTCTAAAAGGAAGTTTTCAAAGAATACCTTTAATAAATAAAGGGTTATGGCATTCGAACAACAGTATCAACATAAATTGCTTGAACTTTTAGTTACTTTCTACTTGTAGATATTATTGTCTCTGCTGAACTTAAAGCTTCATTTGTCCCTTGCCTATAAATTCATTTAGCACTTACCACTTCTATAAAACTAGGACAAGGCTGTTTTTTTTTCTATGTCGTATGCTCTTTCAGTGAATTTAACTTTGATGGTATCTGAGAATTTTTCATAACTGGACCATATAGGTTCCATGATCTATCAGAGTTTGATGAAGCTAAAAGAAGCTGCCGCGTACGCTTGGCTGGACATAATGAGCGCCGCAGAAAGGTTGGTTACCAGTCGAAGGAAACTCAGGGTAGGCAAACTGATGATCATAGTGGCAGAATTCAGGTAACAATCCCAGGGAATTCCAGTTACAAGCAACTCCAGATCCGATAAGATCAATGGTTTCCTCGTTCTGGCACGCTCTCTCTCTTCTGTCATCCTTACATGCCCTGCCCTGCATAAGATTGATAGTTTTCTATGCCGCGTACTGAGAAATCGTATCTACATCATATTTAAGAGGAGACCATCCTTGTAACAAGTAACAACTACCTTGGGTTGTTTGTTTTGGTTCTACTTATGTCATTGTTTATGAACTGGTATGGCTATGTGGAATAGGCCTTAAGTTGGTGTTCTATAGTAACTATGCTTATCTCTCTATGTACTTCCCTCTCATATTAGTTTTGAAATTGAAGGACCTGGTCTCCAATTATCTACACAGAGCACTTAATTTATATCCTAAGTTTCTCTCCAACCTGATGATTGATGAGTGATAGAATTTCCAGTTTGATGCATAGAGTTCCCTTGCGACATTGGTCTATAATAGATAAGCACGTTTCGAAGCCTTAAAACCTCTACTGCTGGATGAGATATTTCACTTTAACACTGAAATCGCTTGATGCCATTAAACAATGTTAAATATTAGCTATGATATATTTTCATGTTGAATATGTTTAAAGAGATACGGAAACTGGAAGCATAAAATAAGAATATAAAAACATAGGCTTACGTGATTCAGCCTTACGGCCCACGTCTACGAAGGAAATCCTTAAGGGCTACATCTTTATTATATAAGAAATTAGTACAAAACTTGTGTTATAATAAATCATAACATTGGTATTTATAGTAGACTAAACCCTAGACTAATAGACTTCTAGTACAAGTAAGAGACTTGGCTTGCACACAAAGTAGAATTAGGTTTGGGCCTATGCTAATGAGCTAATATGTCTCTAACACCCCCTCTCAAACTCAAGATGGAAGCTTGATGAAAATTTGAGATTTGATAAGGTTAAGAAGATCCCTTGAATAAAGTTTGGCTCTGTGACAGTGGTTTGAGGAAGGCAATGGTCATGATCTTGTAGTGTTGACCTTCTAACGGAGGCATGACTATACCGGAGAACCGAAGAGTTTTGATAACAGCAATGGGAAACCAAAGAAGATGAACGCAGTGAAGAAACACCAAGGAAGATAAAGATTACTCTTAAACACACTGTAAGAACAAAAAACCATGGCCACAAGAAGGTGGCTCTGATACCATGTTAAATATTAGTTATGATATATTCTATGTTGAATATGCTTGAATAGATGCGGAAAAGGGAAGCATAAAATTAGAACACAAGAACATGAGGGTTACGTGGTTCAGCCTTGCGACCTACGTCCATAGAGGAAAAACCCTTAAGAGTTACATCTTTATTATATAAGAGTGTAGTACAAAACCTGTGTTACAATGAACCATAACATGGATATAGTAGACTAAACCCTAAACTAATAAACTTCTAGTATAAGTAGGAGATTTGGCTTGCACACAAAGTAGAATTAGGCTTGGTCTTATGAAAGCTCAATTAGTGTGAAAACACTAATGCTTGTTTAGACCCCCAATTGTAAATTACGGCTTAATTGCTTTTACTCTAACTTATCTAAGTGAGGAACAAGAGCGAATGAAGTGCAATAAACTGAAACACTACTCTAAGCCATAAGCAAGTACAATAAGCGATAAATGTAAAGCTTAAAGAGTAGGGAAGATAGAAGCAAACACAAGATAACATTGAGACGTGTTATCGAAGAGGAAACTGAAGTACTTAGCGAAAAACCTCTCCACGGCCATCCAAGCCGAAATCGATCCAGTAGTGAATAAGTTGGAGTACACGAATATAAAAAAGTCCTTCCAAGCCTAATCTACCCAATGTACTTGAGCCCTCCAAACTCCTGCTACCAACAAACTTCTCAGAGTCTTGTCTTCACTAGTTATCCGGATCCCGCAATTCCACCCGATTGCATCCGCCACTCAATGACTTTTTCCAATGCTTCCCATAGGCAACAAAACTTCTCTCAACACTCAGAATCGGTGAGGTAAGTGTTTGGGCCAAGGACCTCTCAATGATGTGTAGATGGAGAGGTAGGAGTAAATGGAAACTCTAAAGAAATGATGTAGAGGATTGTGGGTAAACAATCTCTAACTCTTAAGTGTTTGGCAAGGGTTTTCTCTCTCAAAAATTTCTTGTGAATACTCCTTCTGCTTCTTACATTTCGTGGGTAATGAGGGTTTATATATTGTTGGTAAAGGAATGAGAAAAGACACACTAAAAAATAATTAGGCAGAGAGTTTCGCGAGTCATTCGCGACTTGGCCTGAGTCGCGAATGACTCACAAAATCCAGTTTGTCAAAAACTCTTCAAATTCCAGCATGTGCTTTTCACATGGCCTGTTTCGTGGGTCAGCAGTCGTGAGCCAGTCACGAGCTAATCGTGAAATCCTCATCTTCATAAGTTCTTCACCAAACTCTCACACACAATCCTTACATTAAATCCCACAAAAATACAGGAAAATGATTGAACAGAATTACAATCAAACTTGACACAAAATTAAAACCAACATAAAACATAGTTGTAAATCACAACTTTACAATCTCCCCCTTTGGCTATTTCGTGACAAAACCCCTAAACAGACACTAAACTTAAAACGTGAGTATAGGAATAGAGGCAAAATTCACTCACACCTAAATGTAAAACCTGTGAAGCACTTGAACTATATATACCTATATCCTGAAACACTTGCACATAACAAATAGCTTCATTAAATACAAGACAAGTAGAATACAAGGCATGTATAAAAAGCAAGTAAAATGCGATCAAGTAAAACAAAAGATATATGAACTTATAGCATAACTTGATCAAACATGAACAGTCATTAAGAAATGACCACAATGAACATTTAATGAGTAAATGATCATCTGGACATGGAAGCAATTAAGAGAAGTGCAAAAATTAATTGCATGTCCAACAATCACATGATGCAATAAAGAAACTAAAGCAAGAAGCAATAGATAACTCAAATCATCAAGAAATGTCTATAAAAACCAAGATATACAAAGTACTAAAGATAAGCTGAGTTTTAAACTAAAGTATTGAAAGTTTTAAATTAAAGCAATGTAAATGAACATAGCAAAGTAAATAAACGATAAGAGCAGTAAAAAGGTCTCAAAATTCTGCTCCCCCTCGAAATATACTCCCCCTCAACTAAATACTACTCCCCCTTTTTGACCGAAATGGCTAAAGGTGCTAATCCATGCTTGCCAAATCTCTAATCTGAGTGGAGAGAGCAGTGATTTGCTCTTGAAGATAAGTGAACTAGCGTGTGGAGTAGATTGAGTGCTCATCAAAAGATCGCTGCAGGTGATCTAGGCGATCAAGAAGAAGATTGAGGCGATCGGGGGCATGAGGTGGTGCATGTGGCTGTCCCTAAGGCTGAGCCTGTGGCTGCTCCTAAGGCTGAGAGGGTGAGGCTTCCATATCTTCAAGCCCAAGGGTGAAGTTGTCAATCTCTTCATCAGTGTTGCCACCCCCATGAGCAGTGTCCTCACCTTCTACTTTCTTTTCTCCCTCTTCAAAACCACGAAGACGAGCTTTGCTCCTCATCATCGTTTGAGCAGAAATCTGGTCTTCCCTCTTCATGACTGGCAAATCAAAAGGAATCCTGACCCTTTCATGTTGCAAGACATGATCAATCTCGAGAAAGGCCGAGTCATCCGGGACTTCTTCTTGCTGACACACTTTGCAAGGAGATGGTAAATGTGAGCACAAATGTCTGTCCTTCTTCTAGTACAAGTAATGAAGGAATAATGCTTGTGGTTGAGAGAGACTTATTAGATTCTTCACTGGGTAGAGGTTGAAGAGCATGATATAGGCCAGTGTTCTCACAGCAAGAAAGAAGCTGGTAGTGAGTAAGGATTGTTTCTTCTGTTCTCCCCTAAGATTTGGAGCTATTACCGATACTAATGTTGTCCTCTTGTCATAAGGAAGAGAAGACTCCAGGATCAATGGTTTGATCTGTAGGAAGTTCTGGATAGACATGGTTGAGACAATGAACTCCTTCCCTCTCACCTAATAGTTTAGGTGTTCTCCTTCTACAATGGCATTCAAGAAGAACTCCTGAATTAGGATATGATGCCCATTCACTGAGCCTGTGAAAAGAGGAGCCCAAGTGCAATCTCTGAACACATCAAGAATGAAAGTTCCCTCAAGAGACTCAAAATCCACCTCTCTCACTACAATAATGACTGCATCCTTATAATACTCCGAGAAGGCCTCAAATGCATCTCTATCTCGGAAGCAATCCTCTTTGTATCGTTAACACTTAAGAGGTTTATTGGCAGTGGTTTTCTTGCAAGGAGACATCTATAAAAGAAACAAACACAAACCATACCCAAAAATGGCAACAAACTTGATTAAAAACAAGTTAGTTCAAAAACAAGTTAACAACTCTTAAACTAAGTAAAAAAGCATACAACAGGACACAAAGACATGAAAACAATGCTAGAAGTCTAATTAGACAAAGAGCATTTCAATATGCATGACATGTCACTTGTGTGCATGTACAATGCATGAACAAGCACTCATGGGGAAAAGTGTGTAAAACACACAAGCAAAGATAGAAACATGTTAAAATTAAGTAAACATGGCAATCCCCAAAGTTTGGTACTCATCAGAGTCCAAACGAGTGCAAAAATGCCTAAGGAGCATTTATCAAACACTTAGCATACATGAACTAACCCTATATGATGAACAATGCATGAACATGATGAAATATGGCTTAAATACATGTTCAAATGCCACATGGGGCCAACACAATCAACAACAAACACAATGGGACTAAGCCCAATCAACAAAATTGAGAAATTTTGTAAGAAATTAAGTTTTCCTAACCGAACACAAAAATAACCCCAACCCTAGGTTTTATGAAATCAAAGATAAAATCAAAGGAATAGATAAAGGAAATGTATTAGAAACTACCTTTGAGAAATCCAAGAATCAAAATCCAAGCAAGAGTGGCTGAGTTTTGAAGAAAAATTGAGTTTTTGTGGGTGGGAGTCGCGGAGTGCAAGAAGACAAGAGTTTTTGAAAAACTGAATTTTCTAGCCCTTTAAAATTGTCTTAATCTGCATTTTGCGAGTCAATGACTCGCGAACCAGTCGTGAGCCTACTCGCAAAATGTGCAGATTCATAGGGCAGATTTTCGTGGGTCAAGTCTAAGTTGCGAACCACTCGCGAGGGACTCGCGAAACTCTCTGCTTGAAATTTTTAAGAAATTGGAAATTGTTAAGAGCTTGACTGTTGAAGAAAGTCATGGCAAGAATGGAAGAATAGGAAAGAATGAGATGTTGGTTACTTCGAGGGTAACAACCTCCAAACAGAGTAAGAACAAGAAAAGATAGAGAAAGGAGAGTAACTGAATTGATTCTATGCTTGTCTATTATCCTCCCACGATTGGGGTTATATACAATTACAACCAATCCTTGTTCTGCCAATCAGTAACTACCAACTGTAACTACCACTAATAGCCTTCTAACTAACTCTCACTACCTGATCACTTAACTAAGCCTTACACCATGCACTTGCACTGCACATTACTCAGTATAGCACAATTACACGCACCCTTCATCACAACAACAGGCACACCTCATCATACTACTAGGCACCACACACTCACTACTAAGCACAACACACACAATATCTTAACAGAATTTCTTAAGAATTTCGCAACTTGAGACCACTCGCAAAGGCAGTCGCGAAATGGCCAAACACAGTTTTTCAACACAAAGAATTTGACATTTTGAGAAAAAATATCAAGACCAAAGTGACAAAAATCACATCCAGAAACAAATAAAATACTCAAAATTTTTTTTTTGGGTTTGATCATCAAGCAATTGAGCATACACACATCACATTTGAACACGTACAATCACACAAATAAAAAAGATATTCATTGAACATTAGACTTGTGTGTTGTGTGTGAGTATCAAGTATGAATTAGTCCATAGTCTAGTATGAAGCTTCAATGATCAATTCAATCAAGTCATACACAAATAGTGCAAAGTCAAGTGACATATCTCACTAGTAGAAATGAATATGTATGACTCCTCACCAAAGTGTTTACAATGATTGAAAACTTTTCATTTGGCTTCCATTTTTCATACTTTATACAACTCAATTTTTGAGCAACAATTCCATGAAATTTTTTATATTTCTTTGAAGAATAAGCCTTTGGCTATGGCATCATACATTTTAAATACATTTTGCTCCACCTTTCCTAGTCAAACCAGTTTTCGAAGTAAGACTTTTTCAGCTCTTTCTCTTTTTAGAGATAGACATTTGAAGAGCTTTTTGACGTAAAAAATAAATGTGATGAGATATATAGGATCAAGTCTACGCATGTATCAAGATCAATCAAGACTATTGGCAAGACATTCATGACAAGCTTGAAGATCTATTTACAACAATCAAACATAGATTTTTAGATTTCACTCAAACTTAAAAAGTGCATACAAAACAAGCTAAGCTCGTAAATACACTACTCCATTAGTACGAAGGTACTAGGCCAAACTCAACATGTGATATGACACAACATAAGCGATTAAACTTTTTTGAATTTTTGAATTTTTATGTGTTTTTGGATTTTTACACACACAAAACAAAAGCATAAAAGTAAGATCAACAAAGCAACCAATTAAACAAAAAGCAATAAAAGAAATAGCATAATGAAATGAGTGACCCATTCTACATGAATGAACTAATGATAGAAATGTGTGGGTCACACCAAAGAGATGAGTCAAGGAATGACACCGACACTGATGGTCTTACGAAGAGATTCAAACCGAGGACCATCAAGGGGTTTAGTGAAGATGTCAGCATTTTGATTTCAGTGTTGATGAATTCCAACCATACCACTTTCTCCTCCACCAAGTCACGAATGAAGTGATATCGAATTTCGATATGTTTTGACTTTCAGTGTTGAACAGGATTCTTGGATAGGTTAATGGCACTTGTATTATCATAGAAAATGCACATGGTGCCTTGAGAAATCCCATAATCATGAAGAAATATCTTCATCCATAAGAGTTAGGCACAACAACTACTCGCAGCAATGTACTCAACTTCAACAGTCAATAATGACACTGAGTTTTGCTTCTTGCTCATCCATGACACCAAATTGTTTCCGAGATAAAAATATCCTCCCAAGGTTCTTTTTCTGTCATCAACACATCCGGCCTAATTAGCATCTGAGTAACTAGCTAGGTAATCATTTGAATCTCTTGAGAACCAAAAACCGTAGTCAGATGTTCCATTGACATATCAAATGATTCTCTTAACCGCCGTCATATGAGACACCTTTGGTGCTGCTTAAAATCGCGCACAGATTCTAACACCAAAGGATATGTCTGGTCTACTTGCGGTGAGATACAAGAGGCTACCAATAATGCTCCTATAGAGGGTTGGATCAACTTTCACACCAGCTGGATCAGAGCTTAGTTTGGCAGAAAAGCTCATTGGGGTAGATGCATGTTTCTTTAAGTCCTATCCAAATCTCTTGACTAGGTTTTTGGCATACTTCTCTTGAGATATGAAGATCCCATCTTTTTGTTGCTTCACTTGAAGACCAAGGAAATAGTTTAGCTCTCTCACCATGCTTATTTTGAATTCTTTCTTCATTTCTTCTGAAACTTCTTGAGCGAGTGCATCTATTGATGAACCAAACACAATGTCATCAACATAAAATTAAGTTACAAGAAGAGATTTCTCATCTTGTTTGACAAAGAGAGTCTGGTCAGCATAACCTCTTTTGAAGCCACAATCCAAAAGATATGTTGTTAAACGATTATACCATGCCTTTGGTGCTTGTTTCAAACCATATAAAGCCTTCTTCAATCAAAGAACATGGTCCGGAAAATAAGGATCTTGAAACCCTTTTGGTTGTTCCACAAATGCTTCTTCTTGGAGAAGCCTATTTAAAAATGCACTCTTCACACTCATTTGGCAAAGCTTGAAATTCATGATACAAGCTATGGATAGACGAATCTGAATGGACTCAAGTATTTCTACCGAAGCAAATGACTCATCAAAATCTATACCTTCAACTTGAGCATATCCTTGAGCCACTAATCTCAATTTGTTCCTCACAACCTCACCATCCTCATCGGTTTTGTTCTTGAAGATCCATTTAGTGCCAATCACATAAGTGTCCTTTGGTCTTAGGACCAATTCCTACATATCACTCCTAACAAATTGATGTAGTTTTCGATGTATGGAATCTACCCAATTTTCATCTTGCAAAGTTTCTTCCACCTTCTTCGGTTCAAATTGAGCAAAATAACAGTGATAAGTCACATGATTTACACTGTAGCTAGGTCCTCTTCTCAAACGAAGGCCCTCATCCAAATCTCCAATTATATTGCTTTTGGAATGATTTAAACTCACTATTGACGATGGTTTCTTTGACGTAGAAGGCTCATCAACATGGAATATTGGAGGTTGCACTTCCAGTGGAGTGAGCAGACTTAATGGCACTTGGGATGACCTAGTTTCTCTTCTTGATGTGATAGGAGTAATTTCCTTTCAAGGTGATTGTTTTTCAATGTCACTACTTTGAGAGAAATTATCGCCATCATCATTCTTCTTAAGGCTTGAAGCATCTCCGCTTTCTTCAACACTCTTTTCCAGAATGACATCATTTATGACCACATTTATTGACTCCATAAAAGTCTTGGTTTGTTTGTTGTAAACTCTATATGCTCGGCTAGAGTTTACAACATTTGCTACCAAATATCAGGAAGTATTTCACTTTAGACTTCTTTTCATTCCATATCTCTATAGACACTCGATTTTGCACCCATGATTTAATCAAAGAAGATGACTGGAATGACCATCCATGTACCCCAAAAATCATGATTTCATTACATGCATTAATTCATTCATTGCATATCATAAAAATGATCTTAAGATTCCAACGGTTGCGACGATATGTCCGGTTTCCAAATTAGACTGTCGGATCGAAAGATATCACATGATCAAGTTTGCACGGTTAGTGGACACGCAATGCAATTAAGATCAATCACAAGGATCAATTGCATGTCCAACACTCAACCAATGCAAAATACACGAAGTATTTGCATCTAGGAAACAAGATCCTACTAGGGTACAAGAGTGAGGTACTTAAGATATATAATCAACATCTAAAAGTACTAAAAAAATGCTACAAAGCATTGAGATAAACACAAATATTGAGCATAAACTGAATTAAAAACAGAGTATTTAAGCTATAAAGAAAAGCAGTAAAAACAACTAAACAAGAGTGTATAATGTTGTGTGTCAGCTTTTCTTTTCCTTTTGAGCTCACAAAAACTCCCCCTTTCACTATGCACACTTCCCTTCTTATAATACTCTCCCCCTTACTGTATGCTATCGTCCAATCTATACATTCTATACATAGAGTACGCTCTCCCCCTTTTTGGCACGAATAGCTAAAACCTCTCCTCTAACTTACGTTGAATCTCATCTAGCTGTGTCTCAATGGCAGTACGGCACATTTGAACCTAGTTATTTGTGGAGTAGATGACATTTGCAAGTCTTGACACATGCTCATGCAAACCTTCAACCAAAATAGTGAACTGGTCGGCGTGAGAGTTAGATTGACCTGGCTGAGTACTAACATTCGGAGGCTTAGGAATGTGAGAAGATGTAATCTCGGTATGTCCAGGGGTAGTGTGAGCAGCTGATCCATGACCTGAGTGAGTGACATGTTGAACAATATCACTTTTTGCTATTGGGGACATAGTTTGCTTTTTCCGCTCAGCAAAAGAATGACTTTTGCTCTTTTGAAGAGAAGATATAGATATTGGGCAACGACAAACTAAGATCTTTCCATCTCTTGGTGGACGAACTCCTTCATGCAACATGATTTTCATGAGAAGACTGCAGAAAGGAAGACATATTCGTGCTGCTGATCATGCTGCCGTTTTTCCTATAGTCTGGAAGATATGAGTACAAATGTCAATTGGAGTTCCTGTGATTAGATCACATAAGAATTGTGCCCGTCCAAGATTGATGAATCTTGTGTTGGACAGAGGATATAGATTGAAGAACATGATAAAGGTGAGAGTCTTGAGTTCAGGTTTGAACTTCGCTGTTCCAATGGATGTGCCTTTGACTGAGACCTCATGTTCATTTCCAAGAATATGAAGAATATTTGTCACTGCAGGAAGTCTGTCATCATATGGAGAGCTGTCTACATTTACAGGTCGAGTGATACAAAGAAACTTTACAAGGTAGTCTAGAATGATGATGAACTCTTTTCCTCAAACCCAACACTTTAGTTCTACTCTAGTGAATCTTGCATTTGAGTAAAACTCCTTCACCAATTCATTAATCTGATCCTTGAAGTTTTCGAATGAATCAGCCCAATCCTTGCCGGCAAAAATCCTAGGGATAAATGTAGATCTCAAGGTGTCAAATTGGACAATACGTTCTACCACAGTGGGGGCGTCCTGAGAAATGCTGGAGAAGGTCTGAGAATCCAGGGGAGTCTTGAATCTTTCACTGTTTGAGACTTCAGATGAATGTCGTGTCCTTTTTGACACTGGTGATGATGTAAGGTCAATTACAGGTTCTTTACTGCGAGTGGAATGGTGATACATCTGCACAAAAGGACACACAACAAGGAAACAAATGCAAGACAAAAAGAGCAGACCACAAAATTTGATTAGATCCAAGTTAGTCAAAAACAGAAATAAAAATACTTAAAACAAAGCATAACAAACTCAAAATAGCATGCTAAAAGTGCTAGAACATGTGAACATTAGCAAAATGCAAGTAAGTAAGCAATGGTGCAAGTGTGTGCATGTGCTGTGCATGTGTGTGCAGCAGGTGATGCATGGGGTGTGCCTTGTGAGTGCCTTGTGTGTGCCTAGGAGGTGCATGGCATGGCATTGAGGCACAAATTGGGCAAATTGTGTAAAACACACACCCATTAACCAAAACATGTCAAACATGTTTAATCAAGAGTAAACCCAAGCAATGGAACTCATTTGAGTCCACTATAACACAAAACATGTCAAATATGTTTAGTCAAGAGTAAACCCAAGCAATGGAACTCATTTGAGTCCATTACAACACAAAAATGTCATATGGACATTATGTCGAACACATAGCATGCAACAATGAGTAACACAAATGAACAATGCATGAACATGATGAAATCTACCTCAATACATGTTTAGATTGCCACAGGGGGCCAACAAAGATGCACACAAACCAAATGGGACTCAGCCCAATCAAAATTTTGAAAATTTTTTCACAAAAATCATAAATCCCAACCCATTTTCTAAAATCCCCAAATTTTGAAAACCTAAGTTAATTTATGTAAAATCTAAGACAAAGATGAAAAGAATGTTTTAGAAAACATACCTTGATGTTGAAAATGTAGAAAACACGCTTGAAAATGATGGGGTTTGAGTGAAAAATGATTTTGGGTTGAGAGTGGTTCAAGAGAGACAAGGCGAGGGAAATAAAGAGTGTTTGAAAAACTGTCACATCTGCTATATAAAACTGAAAACATGCATTTTTCGCGGGTTAGACAATCGCAAAATTAGTCGTGAAAAACACCACTGAAGCACAAAAGCTTTTAGTCGTGAAACAGTCGCAAGACAATCGCAATAGCCTTTATATGAAACTTGTGTTTTTCCAGTTTTTTGCCTAAAACGCATTTCTCGAGAAGGTTCTAGTCGCGAAATACTTGCGAGACTCTCTGTATGAAACTGAAAAATTTTATTTCCCTTAAATTGGTTTCGCGGGAAGCTCTAAGCTGCGAGCTTCTCGCGAAATTGCCTCTAAACCAGTTTTTGAAGAAAAAAACAAAAGCGCATTTTGAACAAAAACTAAAAACATGAAAGTATAAAATCACTTTCAAAAACATATAAAACACTCAAAAATCTTTTCGGGTTTGATCTACAAGTAATTAAGCATACACATCACATTTGAACATGTACAATCACACAAATGAGATAAGCATTAATTGAATCAAAGTCTTGTGTGTTGTGGGTGAGTATCAAATGTGGAATATTCCATATACTAGAGTAAAGCTTCAATGATCAATTCAATCAAGTCATACATAACTAGCACTAAGTCAAGTGGACTATCTCAATTATAGAAATGAGCATATATGACCTCCCACAAGAGAATGATTACAAAACATAGAAGCTTTTCATTTGGCTTCTGCATAAATCATAACATTTGATCCTTTTTGGACAATACATCTCTTTTTGAGATCGGTGTTTGAAATTTTTGATATTTCAACATTGAAAGTTAGCCTTTGTCTTTTTGAGCACCATACATTTCAATACAAAAGTCACTTTCCCTTTTTCCTAGTCAAATACAAGTATGTGCGACAAAATTTTGCAGCTCATAATCTCTTTCTCATTTTGAGATTTACATTTTGTGAGATCTTTAAGCAAAAACATAAAAATAAAGGTGGGAAGAGATATAGACACAAGTCTATGCAAGTATCAAGACCATCAAGACTATTGACCAATCATTCATGACAAGCTTGAAGATCTATTTACAACAATCACACATAGTTTTCAAGATTTCTCCCACACAGATATATGTGCATACATAACAAGCTAAGCTCATAAATGCACTACACCATTAGTACGAAGGTACTAAGCCAAACTCACATGTGATATACATAACACAAGCGATCAAACTTTTTGAAGATTTTTCAATTTTTATGGGTTTTTGAATTTTTGAACACACTAAAAAATAGAACAAATAAAGTAAGATCAACAAAAACATGTACAAACCAAAACTTGTAAAAGAAACATGATTTATCTAAATATGTGAGACCTATACAACAGGTATGTAACAATAAACAAAGAAGGGTCACACAAGAGATAGAGTTCAAGGAATGATACCGACACCAATGGTCTTACGCAAAGACTCAAACCTCGGACCATCAAGAGGTTTAGTAAATATGTCTGCCTTCTAGTTGTTAGTGTTGATGACCTCTAAATACACAATCTTTTCCTCCACCAAATCTTGAATGAAGTGGTACCAGATCTCAATATGCTTTGACTTTGAGTGTTAAACTGGATTTTTTGACATATTTATAGCACTCGTATTATCACAAAACACACATATAGTGTCTTGAGTGATCCCATAATCATGTAGAAGCTTCTTCATCCATAATAGTTGTGCACAACAACTCGCTGCAATGTACTTAGCTTCAGCCGTTGATAGAGAAACTGAATTTTGCTTTTTGCTCATCCATGACACCAAGTTATTTCCAAGATAGAAGCAACCATCGGAAGTGCTCTTCCTATCATCAATGCACCCGGCCCAGTCAGCATCCGAATACCCAGCTAAGCACTCATTCGAGTCTCTTGAATACAAAATTCCATAGTCAGATGTGCCATTGATATAGTGGATAATTCATTTGACTGTCGTCAAGTGTGATTCTTTGGGTGCTGCCTGAAATCGAGCACATACTCCTACACTGAAAGTGATGTTCGGCCTACTTGCAGTGAGATAGAGAAGACTACCGATCATGCTTTGGTAAAGTGTTGGATCCATTTCTACACCGACTACATCATAACTTAGTTTTGTTGAGGAACTCATGGAAGTGGGGGTATGTTTCTTAGAGTCTAGGACGAATCTCTTTACAAGATTTTTGGCATTTTTCTCTTGAGAAATAAATATCCTATCTTTTCGTTGTTTCACTTGAAGCCTTAGGAAGTAGTTTAGCTCCCCCACCATGCTCATCTCAAACTTCTTATTCATTTCTTCTGAAAATTTATGAGCTAGGTGATTGATTGTGGATCCAAAGACAATGTCATCCACATATACTTGAGCAACAATGAGAGATCTCTCATCTCTTTTGACGAACAGGGTTCGATCGGCTTGACCTCTCTTGAAACCATGATCCAATAGGTATGTTGTGAGATGATCATACCAAGCTCTTGGTGCCTATTTCAGACCATATAATGCCTTCTTCAGCCTTAACACATGGTCCGGAAAGTGAGGATCATGAAATCCCTTTGGTTGCTCAACAAACACTTCTTCGTTTAAAAACCCGTTCAAGAAAGCACTCTTCACATCCATTTGATATAACTTAAAATTCATAATACATGCTATGGAGAGAAGAATTCGAATTGACTCTAGTCTAGCAACTGAAGGAAATGACTCATCAAAGTCTATGCCTTCAACTTGTGTATACCCTTGAACCACTAATCTAGATTTGTTTCGGACAACTTCACCATCTTCATTGGTCTTGTTCTTGAAGATCCATCTAGTGCCAATCACATGTGTATCCTTGGGCCTTGGTACTAACTCCCATACATCATTCCTAACAAACTGATGCAACTCTTGGCGCATGGACTTTACCCAATTCTCATCTTTCAAAGCTTCCTCCACTTTCTTGGGTTCAAATTAAGCAAGATAACAGTTATACGTCACATGATTCACACTATAGGTTGGTCCTTTTCTCAAACAAAGTCCTTCATCTACATTACTAATGATATTGCTTGAGGGATGATTGAGAGTTACCCTTGACGATGGTCTTTTGGAAGTGGAAGGTTCCTCATCACGAAAGATTGGAGGTTGAACTTTCAGAGGAGTGAGTGGGCTTGAAGATCCTTGTGTTGATCTAGTCTCCCTTCTTGATATAGGAGATGTAGACTCCTTTCCAGTGATTCTTTCTTAGCATCATCACCTTGAGACATGTTGTCATCACCCTCACTCTTCTTATGGTTTGGTCCTTCACCATCATCATCAATATCCTTTTTAGATATGGTGTCATCGATGACCACATTTATTGATTCCATTAGTGTCTTAGTGCGCTTATTGTACACTCTATGTGCTCGGCTATTTGTGGAGTACCCTAGGAATATCCTTTAATCACTCTTAGCATTAAATTTTCTAGGATTCTCCCTATCTTTGAGAATGTAACACTTGCTTCCAAATATTTAGAAATATTTCACCTTCAACTTCTTTTCTCTCCAAATTTCATATGATGTCTTCTTTGTTCCTGCTCGGAAGTAAATCCTATTCCCAATGTGACACGAAGTATTCACTACTTCAACCCAAAACTTATGTGGAATGTTTTTGTTGAGTAACATTACTCTTGCCATCTCTTGATTCACCCGGTTTTTTCTTTCAACCACCCTATTCTGTTGTGGAGTCTTTGGAGCTGAAAATTCCTTCTTGATACCGTGTTCATTGCAAAATGCTTCAAACTTTGCATTTTCAAACTCCTTCCCATAATCACTTCTGATTTTGATTATGGGAACTCCCTTTTCATTCTGCAACCTCTTGCATAACCTTTCCATCTTGTCATATGCTTCTGACTTCTCTCTAAGAAATTCTGTCCAAGAGTATCTCGAGAAATCATCAACTACCACCATAATATAGCGCTTTCCACTCATGCTTTCTGTTCTCATTGGACCCATTAGATCCACATGTAGTAATTTCAAAGGGCGAGACGTAGCAACTACATTTACTTTAGGGTGGCTTGACTTTGTTTGTTTTCCCAATTGATATGGACCACAAACATTCTTCTCAATTTTCCCAAACTTTGGTAAACCTACCACTGCTTCAAGCTTTGAGACTTTTGCCACTTGCTTGTAATTTGCATGTCCAAGGCGTTGATGCCATAACTCCAAAAGGTTCACTCGAGCACTTCGACATGCTATGTTTAGGAATAATCCCATAACAATTGTCGATTGTCCTTAGTCCCTTCAAAACTTGAACATGTTCTTCATTTAGGATTAGACACCCTTTCTTTGAAAATTGGACTAAGAAGTCTTCATCGCATATTTGAGTGATACTCAGCAGGTTCACTTTCAATCCTTTAATGTACAACACATCAGTCAATAAAGGCAGTCCCAGAATATCAACAGTTCCCTTTCCAAGAACTTGTGAGTGACTACCATTTCCAAATGTCACAAAACCATCTTCCTTCTCTTTAAGGGTTTTGAACAAAGATTTATCTCCAGTCATATGCCTTGAACAACCGCTGTCAAGATATCACAAACATGAATTAAACACTTTCAAAGCGGTATGAACAAAAAGACAAGCATGAGATAGGCATTCTTGACCATCAAAGCAAGACTCATCTTTCTTTACTTCATTCATAGATGAGTGAAGCTTTCTTTTCAAACTATTAAGTTTATCACACAAATGTCTATTCATTCTCTTATATTTATCAATTAAGGAATTCGACTCACACAAGCTATTATGAATATCATGATTTCTTGAACTAATGATTTCAGCATGTGTATAAAGATTCTAGTATGTTTCTTTGATTTGAATAACTCTAAAAGCTCATTACTAGGACAGGCTCCAAATATGCTCATAGAGTCATTATCACAAACATCTTTACTACGCTTCATGTTGGCCTTTGCCATATCACTTTCTATAGTAAGCCAAGGGGTCTAGGATCACACTCAGGTAATAAAACCACATCGAGTGTACCCGCTCTGATACCAATTGAAAGCTCAAAATGTGTGAAAACACAAGAGTTATTTAGACCCCCAAATTAAAGTTATGGCTCGATTGATTTTACACTAACTTAATACTAAGTGCAAAAAAGTGTAAATGCGAGCGGATAAACAAACAAGCTACTCTAATCCATAATCATAACAACACAATAGTAAAATGGAATGTAAAAGAGTAGGGAAGAAAGATGCAAACACAAGATAACAAGATGATGTGTTATCGAAGAGGAATCCAAAGAACTCGGTGAAAAACCTCTCTGCCGCCCTCCAAGCGGTAATTGATCCACTAGACAATCAGTTGGGATACATGGGTGAGTAAGAGACCCTTCAAGCCTAATCTACATGTTATACCTAAGCTCTCCAAGCTCCTACTCCAACAAGGCTTCTCGGAACCATGTCTTGTCTAGCTCTCTGAATCCCGCAATACGCCCGAGTGCATTTGCCAAAGCCTGGCTTCTTCCAATGCTTCCTAGCAGCACCAAAACCTCACTTGACACTTTAAAAGAGTGTGGTAAGTGTTTGGGCTATCAACCTCTCAATGGTATGGAAATGGAGAGATAGTAGTTAAGGAAATCCACAAGCAAATGTGTATAGATATGTGGGTATAACAATCTCTAACTCTTAAGGTTTGTGGCTAGGGTTTTCTCTCTGAATCACTCCTCAACATCTGTGGGTAATGTGGGTATATATAGTGTAGGTATAGAAAGTGTGTATCAGATAGGACAATCTGGCAAAACAGAATGTTTCGCGGGTGTCTCGCGGGAAGGCCTTACTCGCGAGATACTCGTTAAAACCAGCTGTCTCCATCCTGTCTTGACTCTTCGTATTCCAGTCATGTGCAAGGCATATGCATCACTTCACGGGAAGCTTAGTCGCGAGATACCTGCAAAAACAGCTTTTGTCTTCATGACTTGAGTCTTCACACTTTCTCTCTCTCTCACACAACCCTTACAATGAAATCCCACAAATAATACAGGGTATTAAAGATTGATCATAATTACAATCAAATTTGGCGCGGAATAAAAGCCAACAAAATACATAGTTGTAAATTACAACTTTACAATAGCAATGAAGGTGATTTTTGGACATGTTAAGTACCACAATATTATACCATTACAATTGTAAGTTTGGGCTTAAGCTTGAAAGACAATGTATTTTGTATGCCTAAAGGAAGTAAAGACACTGCAACAATTTAAATGAGAACTGAGAAGCAAGAGTTGTACAGATGTATATAAAACCTTTAAACATATAAACTATTTTTACCTTGCATGACCAACAACTGAAATAAGTTTGGTGAAAAGCTCCTTGTACAAAATATTTTTTGTCCCAGAACTTTGGTCAATTTCATCATTAATTATGCAGAAGTTCAACCCATCTTTGCTTGTTACTCTAGAAACGGCAACCTACAATTGCCCATGATTGAAAACAGGTTTAGGCAAATACACTCCCACATGTTTCAAAGCTTTTCCTTGGCTCTTATTTATTGTCATTGCAAAACACAAAAAAATTGGGAATTTTCTTTTCTTTAGAACAAAAGGCCATTTTGAATCACTTGGAGATAATGTTATCCTCAGAATGAACACGCATGTGCCTATATTAGTGCCGGTAACAATTTTTGCTTCTATAACCCATGTAGTCAGTTTGGTAATAATCAGTCTTTTTCCATTACAAAGCCCTTCATTTTGGTTCAAGTTTCTAAGCATCATAATAGGGAAGCCTACTTTTAATGTCAACTTATGATTTGACAATCGTGGAAATCTTAAGCTGTTTGAAAACTCAATAGGGTATAAAATGTCTTGATTAGCACCATTCAAAGAAGTCTTGCAAATAGAATTTGAACTCAAATATTCATGTTCTACTCCATTTATTGATGAGATAATGTAGTCATTTAACTCCTCTACAACTTCATTTGTAGGGTCACAAATTGCCCTATCTTGAATGTAACTTGCATCCATGTATTAACCATCCAAATCAAGGTATGTGCTAGTAATAATATCTTGCAGTGGATTTTGTGTAGGTTAGATGATTAGATCATGAGGAATTGTAATGTTATTGTCACCATCACCTTCTCCAAAATCACCATTACCTATTTTTAAAATTCATTCACTAAAGTCTTGTATAGATGATTCTTGCATTTCACTCATATTGTTATGCATAAGTCTCATATTGTATTGTAGTTTAAAGACATGACAATAATTCCATAAAGTGCGATTGATAAATTGCAAATTGGACAACATCTTCGCGTCTTCCCTTTTTCACAACTAGAAGTACTTGCCGAAAATCACCATAAAACCACAACTTTACCACCAAAAGGTTTTTCAAAATTCCTTGGATCTTCAATTTGCAGTATATTTTGAAGGCTGCGATCAACAACTTCAAAGCAATTTCTGTGTGCCATTGGTGCCTCATCCCAAAGTATTATACTTATTTTCAAAAGAAGTTTTGCTATTTGTGTTTTTTGCTTTATTTCACAAGTTGACTCATCATTGACATTAATCGGTATGTGGAATCGTGAATGTTCTGGTCGGCCACCAGGAAGTAATAAAGCAGCAATACCTAAAGAAGCAACAGCAAGAGCAATTTTTCTTTTTGATCTTACAGTGGCCAAAATTGTTCTATAAAGATATGTTTTTCCTGTTCCACCATGACCATAGACGTAAATCATTCCCCCACTTTCAGAAGAAACAGCTTCCATTATAGAATTATAGATTGTTCTTTGTTCATTGTTGAGGCCAGATATCAAGATCTCATGTTCTCTTTGTAAACTTCTTATATCATACAACATTTCTTCTTCAATAAGTCTATTTCCTTTATGAATAAGTAGATTTATATCTGGTAGAGGCATTTGAGGATGGTCTTTCAAAGATTTCCCATATTGTTGGAGGATTTGGTCAATTTCATATAAGCCATAATTTTTCAATCGATTATCAGATAAAATTAGTTCATGAAAATGGAGATATGACTTCTATTAAGTATATCTTCAGTAAGAATTTTCCAATTAGAATCCCAAAAAGTTAAAGGATCAGACACTTCACAAAACATGAATATGGTAACAAATAGTTGGCGTAATTGCTTGCCGCTGGCCCAATGTGAAGCTTCAATTATGCATTCATGCCATTCTTTATCATAACATGCGTCTTAGGCCATGGAGGCGTCGTCACCATGGAGAGAATGGAAGTTTTGGTCATGACTACAATAATGCGCCTCCTCTTGTGCGAACCTTAAGACTACTTTTTTCTGGTATAAAGTTAAATTATTTGGACTCCATAATAATCTTGGTTATTAGGATTTTGATCCAAAATCAAATAGCATGACTGAAGATTAATGATGCATTTCCCGCGGGGGGGGGGGGGGGGGGGAGGGGAATGATGATTGGAGTTGATGACCGGTGGCATTGTGGCAGCTGCTAGTGGTACAAAGTATGGCCATGCATTTTGATTTTTTAATATTATTTGTGGAAAAAGTTGAGGAGCATGTGACATGACAAGATAGGGTTTACATTTATTAGAAACATTTAATACACACTCTCATAGATGCAGACTGTTTATATATGATATATATGCGAAGATTTTTATAACTTTATAGGTCTAGGTGGAGGCGTTTGAATTGCGGGGTTAGCAAAATATGTAACTATTTTTAAAATAATGTACAATATATATTTAAGAAAAAAAATGATGAAACAGAGAACACAAATTAATCCTCAATCACATTCTTTTTAGTTCATTTTATACCCTACTAATCACAACTTGCTAAGTATTATTTTACTTTCCTTAAAAAAAAATACTAAATTTTAAAATGCCAAAAAAAAAAAAAAAAAAAAAGAAGCCAAATAGGTAGCACAACAAAATTGGTGAAGTGTAAATGGGTATACAAAAAATGCAACAAGGAATTTACTTTTCCTATAAATTTTATTTTATCACATTTACAAACTAATGTGTTATCGGTCATAAAAAAACTAATTTAAAAATTCATTAATTTCCTTTTTTGAAATCTATCCATTACACTCATTATCATATCAATTTGTAAATTATATATATATATATATATATATATATATATATATATAAAGAGAGAGAGTAACACAAGTGTCATGCTGAGATTGGTGGAGTACAATTTGTGGAAAGGAAGATTTTATTTCGTCATTCATTGTGAATTTTTTGTTGAATTTCGAAATTTTGTCTCATGTTGATAAAAATGGGAAAAAAAAAAATTAGTCTCATGGGGCCAAGCCATTAATTATAATTTCAGTCGAATGATTGCCTCTATTTTATGTGTCCAACTACTGTGTAAGTATCTTCTCAAACAAACAAATAAACAAAACTAATATGTAAATATGTAGTCAAAGATATGTATAAAGTTCCTTCTAATAAATTGGCTGGTTTTGCCAAGTCTTGTGCTGTTGAGTTGGCAATAGATGATGTATCTGTTTAGATTCTTTCAAAAATCTTTCTTAATTTCCATAAAAAATACTAATAATAATATTAAAGTTTAAGTCTTTAGAATTCAGGAATATTTTTTTTTTCTAGTTTTTGTATTACTCATAATTGGATTGATGGATAAGTTGAAAATCATTTTTTGAAAGAAATTTCATCAAGAGACACTTGACTTTGGATGAAAGAAAGCCTCTCTTCAATCCACACAACCAGGCTGATACAAATTGAGAACGACGAGCCAAATTATGGGCAACTACATTTCTTCTCTAAGCTTTCTTATCCTAACATCCATTATTAAGAGGTTGGTAACAACCATTTTAGATTTTAGATTTAGGTTTATTATTAGAATTGTGTTACTTAGAGTTTGGTTTTAGTGTGGTGTTTTTGATTTTGAGATTTCTTGGTGTGGAGTGGTATGAAATGAAGCTTTTGAGTCCAAATCTCAATCATCAAGTGGATTGTCTACTACAATAAGTAATGCATCCTATACCTCTTCTGTTACAACATTAGCAGAATCATCTTAATTCTTCTTCTTAGGACTTTTGCATTGCCTCCTAAAGTGACCCATTTTCCCATAGTTCCAGCATTGTACTTGTTGGCCTGATCTAGATTTACTTATGTTCCGATTAGAATTTTTGGATTTTGATCTGCCACGATTTGAATTTCTGTCATTACCTCTATCTCTTGTCTCAAGGTTTAGGGCAGAACTAGATCCTAAGGTTTCACTTGCATCTCTTCTGCGAATCTCCTTAGCTAAAATTAAATCCCGTATGTCATTGTATTTCAGCTTTTCTTTTCCTGTAGAATTGCTTACTACCATCCTCATTGCCTCTCAACTGTTTGGCAAAGAAGCCAAAACGATCAGTGCACGGATCTCATCATCAAAATCAATTTCTACAGATGACAATTGATTTGTGATAGTGTTAATTTCGTTTAGATGTTGTGCTACTGATGCATTCTCTGCCATCTTCAAATTAAAAATTTTTTTTCATCAGATGCACCTTGTTGTTTGTTGATGGCTTTTCATACATTTCAGACAAAACCTTCATCAGCTCTGTTGTGGTCTTCTCTTTTCCAACATTGTGTGCAATAGACCTAGACAGAGTTAACTTGATGACTCCCAGTACTTGTCTGTCAAGAAGAGCCAATTCCTCGTCCTTCATAGTTGCAGGTTTTTCCCCTAGAAGAGGCAGATGCAACTTCTTCCCATAAATATAATCCTCGATTTGCATCATCCAAAATCTAAAGTTTGTGCCATCGAACTTTTCTATTCCAGACACCTTTCCTGCTTCCTCTGCCATGCCCCCACTCAAACCTAACCCTAGGCTTTGATACCAGTTGAAGGGAATTAACACGAAATTCCCAAACCTATGAGAAAAAAATAGAGAAAATACATGCCAAAGAAAAATTAATCACACGCAGATGACAGTATTTACGTGGTTCGGCAATTTGCCTACGTCCACGAAGTTGCAGGGATTTCACTATTATCAGGGAAAAAAAAATACAAAGTGAGGTAGCATAGTTTTTCTCTCTCTCAAAAACTACATCAAGAAACCCTAATCACCAAAACAATGGTTTATATATACTACACAAGGGATTCACAATGGGGTACAAAATGGACCCCCAAAAGGCTTGTCCATGAGTGCTACAGCTTGGGCCTATCGGCCTAAGCCTCTGCTCCATGGACTAAGCCTCAGAAAATCTCCCATTAAGAACCATGCAACATCATTTCGGGTCAGGTCGTCATCCGGATCAAACATAACTAGGCTCCACAAAACCCAACACATTGAATGTAATAAGACTAAAGCCATGTAATTTTTATTTTCTTTTGATCCAGTGATATATATTTCATTCAATTGTTCAATAACGAGGTATATTCATAAAGGATTCCTATTTTTCCACAAATAAGTAAGTGGTGACTCCATGAACTCACACACACCTAACATTTTAAGCTGGTTTTGACACTCCTTTAAAATGTCTTAGATAAAATATTTGATTGTACCGACATGTACCAGATATTTTTCAAGCATTCCATCTAGTACATTAAGAAAATAATTGAAAATTAAAAAAAATTAAAAAATGTTATTTAAACTAATAAATTGGGTTATTGTATTTTAGCTAACATTAGGACTTCTTTTAAATTATGTGTTTATAAACATTTTAATAAATAAAACCTACATACATACATACATACATACATACATATATGTTTATGTACTTTTTTTTTTTTTTTTGAGAAAGAATAATATATGTTTATGTAGGTGTGTATGTTTTATTTATTTACATTTTTATAAACATATATTATTTATGTAAATATATCGATATTAGTAACTCTAAAATGATACACTAGTATTAATTGGTATAGAAACATATTGTTCCTTTGTCCATATTGAAATGACCATTGGCATAAAATTGACTCCCTTGCTTCTAAGACCTTGAATTTAATTTAAAAAATAAGGGATCTCTCATTTGTATATGTTATTCACTAGTACATATATAAAGAAGTGGTATCCAAGTCTTTGTTAGACTATTCTACTCTTTACCCAATCCTTAACCATAGGATACCCCAAAAACCCTATGAGCCAATAATTGTTAGTTAAATTAGCAATAAATTTGGAGTGCAAATATTTTTATCACATATTTACATTCTTGTCCTAATTGCTGACATAGTTTGTTTGATTAGAAAAGCTAAAGGTACTGCAAACAAAAACTTTACAAAATGATATAGCAATAGATTTGTTTGGATTAACTATTTTAAAAAGAGGTAATTACACTATCCTCCTTTGAGGTTTGAAGAAATGACAATCCGCCCCAAATTTGAAGGGAAAAAACATTTTCTCCCATTGACATCCGTTTGACCAAACTTTGTTAAATTAATATTAAAAATATTGTATACAAATAAGCCCATTGCTTAAGGGAATAGTTTCCAAAATCATCCTCCATTTCCAAATTTAAAAAAGTTGTTTGAAATTTTAATTAAAATGTATTTTAAAATATTAAGTATGACTTTTACTTCTTCTTTTTCAACAGATTATGGAGAGATTTGCTGATTGTTGTTGCAAGTGTCTTGGTGCTTAACAAATTTTGTATTTTTTTTAAAAGAATTTATCAGTTATGTTTTTACTAACCATTGTTAAACTTTTGTAAAGAGATTCTTAAAGAAATTTAAAGGGTAAAGTACGTATTTGGTCCATATCCTTTACATCATCTTTCAATTTGGTCTATAATCTTTTAATTGTGTCAATTTGGTCCCGAACCTTTCAATGTTGTGTCAATTTAATCCCTGTCATTATTGTTTGGATGAAAATTGTTAACTTGGCTAACAGCCAAAATAAAAAACTAGTTTCCGTTGATGTGGCAATAAACTAATTTTTTATTTTGGTCATTTGCAACGTCATCAATTTCCATCCAAAAAATAAGAGTAGAGACTAAATTGACACAACACTAAAAGGTTAAGAACCAAATTAACACAATTGAAAGGTTGGGGATTAAATTGAAATATAGTGTAAAAGAAGGAGAGTGGTTTTTCTTTCAAGTTTGAAGTGAAGTGTCATTCCTCCAAATCTCAAATGAGGAGAGTGTTAGTCTTTGATGGATTAATAAGGGATTTGTGATTCAATTTTCGCCTACACCAAAAATTGATTGGTTTCTTGATCTGATGATAAAGAGCTATAATCATGAGCAAATGCCATAAATTGAAATTCTCTTAAAAAAAAAAAAGAAAAATCTTTGATTACTTAATTTTATAGATCATAAGTCGAAAGAACCTTAGGTGACCAAACTTTGACCTTGATACCTTCTTTTGTCTCCCACTCTCTCTTGAGCCTTAGGCTTCAGTTTTTCTTATCTTAGTTTAGGGTCAAGTTACAGCTAGACAATGTCATATATTTAAAGCCAGAATTGCCTCCTCTTAATTCCTACAAATAAAAACTAGGCTTCCATTTCAATTCAATTTCAAACCAAGTAGGCCTTTTAAATTTCTAGTGCTTTCTTTTTCAGTGAATCGGAGCAATGTGTTGGTTTCGGCCGGTGTCACATTCTTGTGAAGAGGATCCAAAGCAAAGATTTAAGAGAAAGAGGCCCACTGGTACTAATGCTTCAGCTTCCAACATAGAAATCTAATAAAATAGAGCAAACTATACTACTGAACTATACAAAATTAAAAATTGAGAAAGATTAAATAATCAGTGACATTTGGGATGCCATAACCACTACTATACGTCTATACCAGTTGTTAAGAGCCTTGCTGCCATAGACCGCTATCAGTGTCATGTGGCTGCACTTTTAATCACCTATGAGCAATACGCATTTTTATTGATATGAAGACTTGAATTTTTAATTCACGCACAAAAATTGTAAGATAATTTATGGATAGGGATGGAAATAGAGATAGGATTGGTACATGGACCTTAGGCCATGGAGGTGTTGTCACCATGGAGAAAATGGAAGTTTTGGTCATGACTACAATAATGTGCCTCCTCTTGTGTGAACCTTAAGATGACCCTTTTTTTGGGGTAAAGTTAAACTTATTTGGACTCCATAATCTTGGCTATTAGGATTTTGATCCAAAATAAAAATAGTATGACTGAAGATTAATGAGACATTTGGGGGGGTGGGGGGGGTGGGGGGGGAGGGGGAGGGGATGATGCTGTTGGTTGTACAAAGTATGGTCATGCATTTTCATTTATGGGTCGGGTTTAAGTTGCATCTGGTGTAACTCTAAGCAATGTTACACCACCCAATAACTTGTTATTGAATTCATATTTTGAAAATCTCACCGTTAGATTACATATTCTATATGTTTTTAATATTGTAAGGTTGAATTTAATCAACCATCTTGTTGGCTTTCTTCCGTGCCAATTTGCTTGTAATTCAGCATTTAGTAACCCTGTATTTAGGTGGGATTATTGTAAGGGTAGTGTGTGAGAAGATGTGAAGAAATGTTCCTTAATGTGCAAAGATGCAGGGACTCGCGACTGGAACTCGCGGGTGGCTCGCGGGTGCAAGTCGCCAGATGAGAGTCACGTGCCAAGCATGCGGGAAGCTGAAACGTTTTGCCAGCTGGTGCACTACAGGACAAAATACCCAGGCTGGCCAAGCCGTTACCTCGCGGCTGGAACTCGCGACTCAGACCAGTCGCGAGGCCAAGCTGCCAACCAGCCCTGTTTGGGAAAAACTGACTCTTCGCATTCCTTTCTGACCCTACTATATATAGACCCTTATACCCACCAAATGTAGAGAGTTTCTAGAGAGAATTTTGTGAGAGAAACCCTAGAGAAAAACAAGATTGATTCATCCACAATCTTTACCTTAGAGACTCTTTACATTCATTTACTCTCTTCCTCTCCATTGTTACATTCTTGAGAGGTCTTTAACCAAATCCTTTTCTCAACATACCCACATCCGTGAGAAAGTTTATTTGGTGCTATTGGAAAGCAGTTAAGAAGGAACCAATTCACATTGGTTGATGCTATGGTTTAGTAGCGGAATCCGGGAAGCTAAAGAAGAAATAAGTTCGGCGTAACCTCATTGGAGCAAGAAGCTTGGAGGGCGTAGGTACATTGGGTAGATTAGGCTTGGAGGGTTTTCTGCTGTTCATGTATCCCAACTACATTCTTTAGTGGATTATTTACCGCTTGGAGGGCGGCGGAGAGGTTTTACACCAAGGGCTTCGGTTTCCTCTTCGATAACACATCGTGTGTTGTTCGTGTGTTTGCATCTTCCTTCCTTTATCTCTGCCTTATATTTACTACTGTGGATGTATTATATTTGGCTTAGATTGTTTATCAATTCTGTATTTGGCTTGTTCATGTTCCGCACATTAATTATTTGATAATAAACTTGAATTGATAATTTGTTAATTGGGGTCTAAACGTTCAAAGGTGTTTCATACCCTTATTGAACATTCAAATATGTATGCCAATTTTTATATCAATCAGATGTTATTTACTATTCGATCCATTTTATACCCTACTAATCACAAACTGCTAAGTATTTTTTTGCATTCCTTAAAATGAAAAAAATTTTTAAAATGACAAAAAAAAAAAAGAAAAAAAAGAAAAAGAAAAACTAAATAGGTAACATAACACAATTGGTGAAGTGTAAGTTGGAATACAAAAAAATATGACAAGGAATTTATTTTTCCTATAAATATTATTATATCACATTTACAAACTAATGTGTTATCAATCCTAAAAAACTAATTTAAAAATACATCAATTGACTTTTTTGAAATCCACCCATCACACTTATTATCAAATCAATTTGTAAATGTTATATATATATATATATATATATATAGTAAAATTTACAATATTTTTACTTTTTTCACACACCAAAAGAGAGAGAGAGAGAGAGAGAGAGAGAGAGAGAGAGAGAGAGAGAGAGAGAGGAAGGAACACAAGTGTCATGTTGAGATTGGTAGAGTATAATTTGTGGAAAAGAATATTTTGGTTTCATCATTTATTGTGATTTTTTGTTGAATTAGAAATTTTTTCTCATGGGGCCAAACCATTGATTATAATTTCGGCCGAATCAGTGCTTCTATTTAATGTGTCCAACTACTATGTAAGTACCTTCTCAAAAAGAAAAAAAGAAAACAGAAAAAGAAAAACCTGCTATGTAAGTATGTAGTCAAAGATATGAATAGAGTTGCTTGTAATAAATTGGCTGGTTTTTCCAAGTCTTGTACAGCTGAGTTGGCAACAGATGTTGTATTTGTTTATGAATTATGCTAAAGATACAAACTATTTTACCAAAAATTTACAAACTGCTAATGTGGTGAGTGATTATTAGTAAATAAAAAGATAATATAAATGATGGGCCTAGACAAAAATCAATAAGAAGTTTTTTTTTTTTTTTTTTTTTTTTTTTTTTTTTTTTTTTTTTTTTTTTTGAGAAAGAATCAATAAGAAGTTAGTCACATTAACATTTTATAAAAATATTGTAAAGTGGTTTGTGCCTATAGCATTACTCTTTCTATATTAGATGCTTTTGAAAAATCTTTCTAAATTTCCATAAACTATACTAATAATAATATTAAAGTTAAAGTCTTTAGAATTCAGGCCTTTTTTTATTTATTTATTTTTTCTTGTTTTTGTTTTACTTACATTTGGATTGATGGATAAGTTGACAATCATTTTTGAAAGAAAGTCCATCAACTATCATTAAAAAACATCAACCAGCTACATCAAGAGACGCTTGATTTTAGATGAAAGAAAGCACCTCTTCATTCCACACAACCAGGTCCTGATACAAATTGAAAATCACTAGCCAATTTAAGGGCAACTACATTACTCCTTCTTAAATCTTAATAATGAAAACCTCACATCCCTTTTAGAAAAAAGAAAAAGAAAAAGAAAACCTTAGCCATAAGGGCCTGTTTCGAGTCTCCCTCTAAAATAATCATCCTTATCCCAACATCCATTATTAAGAGGTTGGCAACTTTTTGGTGCCAGAACATTTTAGATTTGGGTTTATTAATAGAATTGTGTTAGAGTTTGGTTTCAGTGTGGTGTTTTGGATTTTGAGATTTAAATGTGTTAAGTTTTTTATGGGCCTTTCCCTAAAAAAAAGAAAGGAATTCTTTATGGGCCTAGCATGTTTTCAGATTTTTCTAATGTTTGTTGAGAGAAACATTATGGATTTTTCTAATGCTTTGGATTTTAATACGTAAATAGGCATTGCTGGTTTTAATGGACTTTTGGGTTGACTGGCAAGTTTAGGCTATATTTCATATTGGGCTAAAAGGGCTGATGGACCTAAGGGCTTGAACCTGGCTATTGGTGGTGCAATGGGCATAAGACAGGTGTGTGGACCGAATCATACCACAATTAACTGGGTCGAATAAAATTGATGTTTGGCTGTTCATTTTGTGTGTATAGGAAACGTTGTGTGTGTAAGTGTGAATCATGCATGTTGTGCTTGTGGGTGAGTGGGTAAATGGCTCTTTGTGTAAATTTAGAAACTATCATGTGCATGTGTGATTGTGAGCAAGTTGTGCAATTCTTACAAGATGTAAGTTGTGAGTAATCTGGGTATGCAAATCATACAAGAGAATAACATTAAATTAGACTGTTGATGCTAATTGGTGCAATTTTCGGCTAACTCTACTTACTCTACTTCCCTTAATCCAAACTGATCACAAAAGAAAAAAGAATGAACAATTAAACACACATGGCATACTGAGATTCATGGAGTACAATTAATTGAAGGGAAAATTATGATTCATCATTCTAGAAACTTTTGGTTGACTTAGAAATTTAGTCTCATGCTAATTAAAGAAAGAAATTTTGTCTTATGTTAATTATCTAAATTTTTAGTGAATTTTTTTTAATTGGAAGTATATATTTGATTCCTTAAAAAAATATATATTTTGGACTTTAAATTTGACACAAATTTAACTAAATTTGGATTTGAAACGAATAAAATGTAACCATTTGAAGTTGGCATAATTATGTTATGTCTAGGAGTTTGCTAAACCCTCATTAGATAGCTTGCTCAAGTGAAATTGCAACAAACTATAACTGGCTTTGAAGACTTGGCGACTTACACTAATGATTTTTAATATAAAACTAACCCTTGTTCATCAAATTTTGAGGAGAAAAGTTACCATATCAAGTTTGGCTAAGAACAAACCTTCTTGAGCCTAAATAATTAGAAAACCCTATCTCTAGGGTGTTCACCACGTGAGATCATTTTAGAGTTTTTCACCTTGATCCATAACGAAGAGATTATAACATAGTAAGTGTTCTTTCAAACTACAAAAAGCTTGAACGTCTGCCAACAAGTTTATCGGTAGAACACCACTAGAATGTTCTATAGAGTAACATATGCACTGTATTTCTTCAAATATGAAATTGTAGTATAAGTAATAAGGGCATGCTTCAGCGAGCTTCAAGCACAGAAATAGTTACATCGTTGACTGAACCAGGTGCTCCTGTAGAATTTGATAAGTCTTGACCAAAATTTATATTTCTTTTATTGATAAATGCTGGCTTGTTCGGTGCGGGAAAAGTTGTTTCATCTCCCAGCATGGATACAATTTCTACCATGGTTGGTCGATCTGTCGCTTGTTCTTGCACACATAAAAGCCCAATTTGAATACATCTTGAAACTTCATGAGCAGGATATGCTTGACCCAATGATGAGTCAACTACGTCCAAGGCTTTGCCTTCCATCCACAAGTCCCAAACCTGAAAATTTACATACTTGATACTTCTACGTTGAAGTTCATTAATTCAAAACAAAATGATAAAATAGTTTACTTACATGTCCTATTAAATTTAGGCCTGGACTTGCAACATGATAGTGATTGTTTCTCTTGCCACTAATTATCTCTAGTATTAAGACACCATAGCTAAAGACATCCGATTTGGTAGAATATAATCCTTCCATTGCATACTCTGGTGCCATATATCCACTGCAATTGAACGAAAGAAAATAATAATGATTATGTGATTTTTGTTTTTAGCATTTTTTGTCAATGTGTTTGTGCACGTGTAGCCCACTTATCTCTTCTTTGGTACAATCAATTGGCATTCCTTACTTTTGAGTTTGAAGGGATGTGTTAAGGATATGAATGCAATTGTGTGTGCGTGTGAGAGAGAGAGAGAGAGAGAGAGAGAGAGTTACTAGGTGCCAACAACTCTATTTGTATTTGCTTCAATTTGGTCATCTCCAAACATTCTAGCCAAACCAAAATCTGAAATTTTTGGATTCATTGCAGCATCGAGTAGGACATTGCTTGTTTTTAGATCTCTATGAATGATTTTTAATCTTGAATCTCGATGAAGATATAAGACTCCTCGAGCAATACCAGAAATAATTTCAAATCGCTTACTCCAATCCAACAATTGCCTTCCAATTTCGTCTGGATAAAAAAAAAAAAAAAAAAAAAAATGAAAGTGTCAATCCATAATGCATATTGAAAAACAGTTGAAGTGAAAATCATAATTTGTCTCTAGCTTGATTTTTATTATACTACAGTTATAATAATGCCTACAAGAAAGAATTAGATAGTTGAAAGCCATAAGTGAAGGAAGAAATGGTATACCAAAGATGAAAAAGTCTAGGCTTTTATTTGGCATGTATTCATAGATTAACATCCTTTCTTCTTTATGAATGCAGCAACCAAAGAGCCTCACAAGATTCCTATGCTGGAGTTTGGTTATTAGCATGACTTCATTCTTAAATTCTTCTATGCCTTGCCTTGAACTTCCTGAGAGTGTTTTTATTGCTATTTCCTGTCCATTGGCTAGTTGACCCTAAAATTATAATTGAGACTTCAAATTATTAAAATATTCTTTCACAAAAAAATTATTAAAAAATTAATTGAGAGTTACAAATATTAATAAGTTATTACGATTTTTCTTACTATACTATCAGTATGCATGTGCCACTTTTAAACCATGTCCATGGCCACCACCAAATATTATCTTACACATGTGGGGTTATTAGAAACTAAAATAACAAATTGTGAGAGCTTCCGCCCAAAATTTTGAGCAATTATGATACTAGGTTTTCGACCTCAACCTTGCCCTAGATGAACAAAATTGTAGTCGTACATAAATAAGCATTACTTCACATTTAACAAAAGTTGTGTAGTTATCTTAGATATGCTTATCATGTATAAGGTTAAAGTACCTTGTAGACGGGGCCAAAGCCACCTTGACCAAGTCTTTTAGTAGGAGAGAAATTGTCTGTTGCTGTAAGTATGATGCTTATGTCGAAAATTGGTAGATCTGGTTTTCTTCTACCTTCATCAAGATTCTGAGAATCTTGAATGGTTGTTGAACTTGCAGTAACATCATTGAACATTTTGAGCTGTTTTTCCCTTGCTGTTCTCATACAAGAACAGTTACAAATGATGGTTGTAAATTTGTAATCATGTTAAGCATTTATATATAACTGGATAAATAACACCAACCTATTGAGAAATGTATCGAAATAACACTTTTCCCAAACGTTTGTACAAAACTCCCCTCCTAGAAAATTTTGTTGGCAATTATTTTGTGAATCTTTTAAAAGACATTGGTGCAATATTAATTTTTCTAAAGCTTTTAATGATTATTCAACTTTGTAGAAAATTGGTGATTTCAAGATTAAAAGGAGATGAGTTTATCGTTTCCATTCCAAAGAAATCGAACTTGTCACACCCTATCTTGCGTAGGTTTTTCCTATATCGATGTGAAGTTCTTTTTCTTAGTTTGGTATCATAAAAACTATTGGTATTCGTTGCTACTTCATTCCTCCATTTGAAAGGAACGTAGCGCACTTACCTTGCCCTCGAGTAATGACTTTTACAGTTTTACCTACCTTGCTTCATCTTGTTCTAGCCCACCCAATCTTGAGTGTGCTTGTAGGGAGGTAAATTAACATGATAATAAATATAATTGTTGTTAAGTAATCAACAGCATATTAAAGTAAATTTCTAAATATAATTTTTGTTAATTAAACCATCGACATAAAAAAAGAAATTTTTAAATAATATTTTTAATTTATGTTTAAAATTAAATTAACCCATTATTAGTAAGATTTATGTAATAAAATAATTGTAGCACCTCTACCATAATTCACACACGTAGGAAACACAGCGTACCTTTCTTTTTTCTCCTGATCAACCAATATGCACAGAGGAAAATTAGTAATGGAGTAACAAGTAGGGCCACGATCGTAATTGCCTGTGTCTTTTTGTTGGCAAAGAACCCATTGGAATGAGCTGTAAACAAGAAAATTTCTCTGTTAACGCAACAAAAGAAGTTTTTGAAATTTCTTTTTTACAACTAAGATGATAAATCGTAATTAGAATACATCAAATATTTATGCCTCAGTAAATTGTTGAGTACCTAACTCAGGCGCGTGCATTCGTACATACAAATTTTGGCCCCCAATTAACACACTCGTGTCTATCAAATCACCATGCCATCTCAAACACCCGACTTGCTCCTGTGTATCTATGCCTCCATACGCCGTGCAATTACAATTCTGCAAGCATTGTTGCTTACACTCCTTCAAACTCAGCTTCTTATCAAGTTGTGCAAATGAACTATCCGGAAGCTTCACATTTTCTACCTTCACAAACCAATCACCACTCTTGCATATAGATTCCTGTCCACGGTTTCTTACACATCCACCAGATGTATTTCTCAGAGACCATTCACTTGGTGACTTGGGTTGGAACCCAGGTAGACAAGTGCATTCAAATTTGTTATCATTTTGAAGTTGACATTTACCAAATGCACCACACTTGCCGTAATAGTCACACGGGTCCGACGGCTCTAACCCGATAGGAACCCATCTTTTATCCACCCCAATCACAAAGAATTCAAGAGACCCCAATTCATTTACCACGTATCTTGAGAATACTCCTGGAATTAGATCAATCCAACTTATAGTAGTCTCAATCTGGTTGTTCACCAGACTTAATTTATAGAGCCAATTAGTTTGTGCGGGTATGGGTATCCCGCTCCATCCAGATCCATTCCAATGACCAGAACGCCACCGCAAAATATTACTTTTGTACAAATACTCCTCTGGGGAGGAGCTATTGGTGTTGAGCATAAACAAGCAATTCCCAGTTCCTGGATCATCTTTGGACTTCCAAGATCTTAGGATTCGATTCAGACCAGTTGTTCTGTCTAGCCCAAGTTTCATGTGTGAAAAAATCGTATCAGTTGGGTAATCAAAGCTTTGCCATAGTACCTCATTTGTTTTGTTAACAACCAATTGTAGATTTCCTGAATCCAAGAGCTGAGCAAGAGTACTAATGTTGCTTGATTTTGAGGCAATATTTGTGGACCAGATGGGCTGGTTTTGATCTTTGACATGGAGTACTAGGTTTCCGTGAGCATCAATTGAGAGAACCCCAGAAGAATCATTGATAGGGTTGTCTCTGTTGGCAACCCACACCACGGGATTTTTTGCGGCTTTATAATACCGAATTCCAACATAGCGTTTGGTGGAAACTCCGGGACTAAAGAAACCAAGTGCAAAGGTTTTTCCTTTAGAGACTAAAACGTCACCAATATCTCTGATGGGTTTGCTGATAGTTATGGGGTCTTGCGAAGTGCCAAACTGGGAAAAAACAAATAGAAGCAATGTTTGTAGAAGTAGAAACCCCTTAGCGAAATATATGATCATGACGAGTAAGGTTATAGATACTAGATAATAGAAATGTCCTTTTGCTCACTGGAAATAGAGGTTGAGACTGTTGAATAGATAAGGCTTTTTAAATATATGATACAAGGAATGTGTATGACGTTTTTATTCGTATTCTAACTTTGAGCAAGTCAGAAATCTGTCTCAAGGGCATGGTTTTAAAAACCGGACTGGACCGGCTGGTTCAACCGGTTCAACTAGGAATCAGACCTTAATTCGGTCCGGTTATTAGTTAAAATCGAAAATGAAATAAAAGCCGGACAAACAGTACAAATTGCCAGTTCAACCGGCATAACCGAAAACTGGTGTGGTTAAACCGGTTTTAGCATTTCTTCGTAAATACTTCAGCTGATATGTTTTTTAACCCCAAAAAAATAAAAATAAAAAGAGAGATCTTGTTTAAGATTTAAGAAGAGAGATTTTGATTTTGAAAATGCTCTCTCAAGTATGAAGTGGTGAAGCCTAAGACACCCACAGTGGCCCAAAAACATTAGATTTACTTACCTTTTGCTCAAAAAAAAAAAAAAAAATTTAGATTTACTATATTTGTGTTGAAGAAGAACCAAAGAAGCCCAAAGATAAGCAGATTTGTAATGATCTGTCTGCTTCAGTTTGAGGCTTTTTCTAGCTACTCTTGCCTCTTGCACATGAACATATTCATGAGAGAGAGAGAGAGAGAGAGAGAGAGATATGAAAAGCAAAAAGTGAGATGGGATATGTACAGAACTACTATTGAACCAATTGTGTGGATGAATGGATTTCAAAATGTGTGGTGGTTGGGATGTTAACGTGTAGAATGTGTGGAGGGAAAAAAATATCAAGTGAGCAATGATATTGCTACCCATTGGTGCACTTAGCAGAATGTGTGGAGGGAAAAAAAAATATCAAATGGACAATGATATTACTACCCATTGGTACACTTATTTTTTGTTATTTGAAAGGTTAAAAATAATTAAAATATTATATAGTGGGCTTGTGGGTTGTGGGTGCTTGTATATGTTTTTTTTTTTTTTTTTTTTTTTGTTGAATTGTGGTATGCTAAAGTTTAATGTTTTACTATTATTTAATTTTTTAGTTAAAATGACCATTTATAAAATTATTTATTTATTTATTTTTATAATTATTAATTAAATTATTTATGACGTCACCAGTTCGACCATCGGTCAAACTTTAGTCTGACCAAAAAACTAGTAATCAGTCCCTTTTTTGGGTCTTTCACCATACCGGTTTTTAAGACCAGGCTCATGGGACAACTGCCTCCAGTTGTATTTCTATTAATGATTAATTTTAGAAAGATTTTGATAATTTTCTAGAGAGAAATAAAGGAAAAAATGTTTTTCTTCCAAAAATAAAAAGTTTTCAAAAAATCATTTGAACCTAGATTAGGGTTTTCAATTAAATTTGGAATAATTACAACTTACATATGTGGTTTGGCCAAAATTTAATTTGTCTACCCGTAGTTTCAAATTTGACACTTTGCCCACCTAAAGGCACAGTTATGGTTCTATAAAATGGGGCTAAATATATATTTTTGCTCTCTTTTATATCTCTCTCCTCTCAAAACATAAAATAACATAAAAGATTTTCAAAAGCAAGAACTCCCCAACAAATTTTAATGACAATGTATCGTTGTTGGTTGTTTACTTTTAGTTTGTGGACATGCATTGTTTTGATTATTCAATTATTTGTGGACATGTTTACTCTATTGTGTATATATAATGGCACCTAAATTAGCCCTCTTGGCCTCTCTCTACTCTTCTTTAAAAGGGGAATATCAATGCTTTCTACGAAACTGAAAGGGGAATATCAATCTATTTTGCCATGACCATCACCAAAGTTAATAAATTTTTCTTCAGTAACTGTAATGGATATCAAAGATTTTCCAACTATTTCAAATTTATTAATAATTGATTTATATATTGATACAACTTATGTAGCTTTTGTTTTTGGATAGCTCTCTTTTGGTTTCTACTTGCAATATTTAATGATTGGACTGTCATCAATACATATGTTGCAGGTGAACTTCTGTCTTCTCACATTCTCTGCACTACTTTAAACAACTGAAAAGCAAACTTGTGGCTGTATGGCACAGGTTTGTCAACATAAACATACAACTATTTATTGAATAGGTTACATGTCCACAACTGTTATTTTATCATTAATTAATAAAAGTAATGGACAAGAATTTTCTTAATTTCCTAGAAAGACTATGCCTGGCATCATGTGATCGGAAATACAACTTAATTAAGCAATTGCTAGGAACACTCACGTGAAATTTCTTCAAGGTTTGTGAGTAATTGTATTGAAATATACCTCTGGTTCCTAAACCTATCACCAAAATGTCATATTCATTTTCAATGAATCTTTTGCATCAAGTTATTCCTTGTATCTTTCAAAATCAATCGTTTTATCATGTGGAATGAGTGAAGTTGTTGATATATCCCTTTCTTATTGAAAAATATTATTGAAATGTTTAACCCTAAGAACAAATATATTTTTTAGTTAAACACAACAAATAAAAATTGCATACACATATATATATGTACATATATGCCACAAAAGATAAATTAAACCAAATGAACACTGAACAGTCAGGCGTAATTTACAATATATATATATATATATATATATATTCAATACTATAAGATTTAAGATTTATAGAGAATATGAAAGGCTTCTATTCACCAAAAAAAGAAAGAAAAATAATTGCTAATAAATTAAACAATCACTCATCCATGCAACAATCAAAACACTATAAATTACAAAACAAAACAACTTCAAAAATACACACCAGAAATATCATAAAAATACTCTCCACAATCACAAAAATGAGCATGCAACATGAATTGCCAATAGAATTATTGCTTGAAATATTTTCTAATGTTGGAAGACAATCGCCAAAATTTTTAGGCAACATCAAAATAAGGTACACAAATTTTTGTTACTTTCACATGAACTCTCCACTTTTTCTCTACAAATCACAATCTACCACATCCTAAATTTGTTAGGATTTGTGCCCTTAAATCCTATTGTGTGATGCTATGTATGATATTAAGTGTGACATTGTGTTTGACATTATGTATGACTTAATATTATGTTTAATAAATTTGTTTTATTATTATCTGAAATAATGGTAACATGAATATTAGGACATTATCACATAGTCCATGAGATGCATAGTATGTGATTTATGTGAAAAGTCACAAAAGATATAAATCACAAATTCTTTGTAAACTCAGAATTATAGTTCGTAGTCGGTGATGAAATTAGGCATTTCATCTGAGAAGACTATAATATATCAACTACGATGATTTGTCTTGATCATGGAAGTGGAGACTTCTAGTTGATGTGTTAATATGTTTTAAGAGTTAAGACATATTGAACTGGACCACTGTGAGATTTATTATTTTTCTAAAGAATGTCAAATGAATAATAAATCTCACGACTTACATTTGCATGAACTCTTAATCCTGAGAGAATAATGGACCTGATCATAAGGTGTAGGTTGCTTTGATATATCAGGAGTGAGATCTAAAGTAACGGTCAAAACCTTAATATGTTGGGCAGGCAGCGACATTTAGTGTTGATGGAACATATATTCTCAAGATGGAATTCATAGTCTCTTAACGGAGATATAAAATATTCCCTTGAGATAAGTTTAATGAGTTTGTTATTCAGAGAGTTAGGCCTAACCACTTTAGTAAGTAGTTACTAAAGTATATATTTATGAAATTAGATTTCATAAATATATGGACTAACTTAAAGGATTAAACCGGGTACTCAAGGATCAAGATGTAGTAATTTACAAAGTGACGGTATATGGACTAACTTAAAGGATTAAACCGGGTACTCAAGGATCAAGATGTAGTAATTTACAAAGTGACGGTCTACATTAATGATTTTGTATTACTACGAATATTTTATGAAGGGGTTGCATGTATAATAAAGTCTTGGGATATAATTTATTGATAAGGCCTAGAGTGCAACTATATTTATATAGTGGTATTAAATATAGTTAATGGTAACTTTGAACTTGTCAAGAGTTGACAGAAAAACCCAAGGCCCATTGGAGCTAGTGTCTTATTAGTCCCTTTTGGTCCCACTCCAAGCCACACACTTAAGCCCAATTGGTAAGGCCCAAAAGGCTAGCCTAATTAGATAATTGGTTAGATACAAAGGGAAAAACGTTCAAAATTTTATATGTAAGAAACATCATTGTGAAATGGTGTGTATGTGAGTTTTTGTCACTCACTAGTCATCCCTTTGTTACCAATTGAGAGACCACACATCTTGGGCGTTAGTGGAATTGGAGTGAAGATTAAAAATATTCCCCAGTGCTTCGATCTTTGGTTTTGAAATTCACCGCTTCAAGGTACGATCTCGTGTTCTCAAATTCTGAAATTTACTTAGTGCATGTTATCAATATTGAATGAAGTAGATCCGTTTAAAACTTATTTTTCCGCTGCGTTTATCTTTAATTCCATCAAAATTGTGGCACAAAATATTGTAGTTCTATATTTTCTCTTTTCATTAACTTTATACTATGAAGTTGTGCACAATTCTAGAGTCATCGTTATATTTTTGAAAGAAAAAAAAAATTAGCTTCATCAATCCAATATTGCAATTGTGATGATAATAATGTTCACGTGCAATCCTTAGTATATGAATATTGTCATGTTTTGTCACCAGTTGATTTTTTTTAACAAATTAATTTCTTAATATGTGTTTTTTTTTTTTTTTTTTTTAAACAGCTGCAAGCGATTCAATACAAGGCCAAGTATGGCAACTAAGTAAGGGCTATGGTTAAGAGCTTGCCAAATTGAAATGAATAAATTATAGTTGTATCCTTTGTACTCCGATGATAGCTTTTAATAACATTCTGTAATAAACAAATTTGCAAGTACATATGCAAGATATAAATCATTATTTACGCCCATATGTTACCTTATATTAACTAATAAAATCTAGACCCAAATAGTCTGGTGTAATTTAAGATTTCAGTAATTTAAGGCATCATTGCCAAAACTTTCTGTATATAATTCCAAGGCCAAAACCTCCTATCATTATGAATCCTACAATATATTGGTCATACATATATAATGCAGCTTAAGTAGTAATACATTGAAAAATATTCAAAATAATAACACTATCATTAAAAAAAAAAATTTATCACGTGCAACGCGCGGGTCTGCGACTAGTAATAATATTAAAGTTAATGTCTTTAGAATTCAGGCCTTTTCTTTTATTTGTTTGTTTTTTTTTTTTTTTTTTTTAAAGTTATATTGGGATTGATGGATAAGTTTACAATCACTTTAAAAAATCAACCTACTACATCTAGAGACGCTTGATTTCGGATGAAAGAAAAATACAAATTGAGATTGACTAGCCAATTTGTGGGCAACTACATTTCTTCCTTCTTAAATCTTAATAATGAAAACCTCACATCCATTCTCAAAAAAAAAAAAAAAAAAAAAAAAAAAAAAAAAAAAAAAAAAAAAAAAAAATCTCTCAGCCATAAGGGTCTGTTTCAAGTCTCCCTCTAAAATAATCATCCTTATTCCAACATCCATTATTAAAAGAGGTTGGCAACTTTTTGGTGCCAAAAGACTTTAGATTTGGGTTTGTTAATAGAATTGTGTTAAGAGTTTGGTTTTGGTTTGGTGTTTTGGATTTTGAGATTTAAATGTATTAAGTTTTTTATGGGCCTTTCCCTCCCAAAAAAAAAAAAAAAAAAAAGGTTCTTTATGGGCCTAGCATGTTTTCATATTTTTCTAATGTTAGTTGAGAGAGACATTATGAGCTTGATGTTTTTTAATTTTTGGTTGGGGTTTATTTATTTTTATTATGACGTGAGTGATTTTGGATTTTAATACGTAAATTGGCTTTGCTGGTTTTAATGAACTTTCAGGATGACTGGCAAATTTAGGCTATATTTCATACTGGGCTGAAGGGGCTGATAGACCTAGGGGCTTGAGCTTGGCTATTGGTGGTACCATGGGCGTAAGACAGGTGTGTGGATCAGATCATACCACAATTGACTGGGTCAGATCAAATTGCAATTTAGGCTATTCATTTTGTGTGTATAGGAAACCCTGTGTGTGTGTGTGAATCATGCATGTTGTGCTTGTGGGTGAGTGGGTAAATGGTTCTTTGTGAAAATTTAGAAACTATCATGTGAACGTGTGATTGTGAGCAAGTTGTGCAATTCTTACAAGATGTAAGTTGTGTGTAATCTGGGTATGCAAGTCACAGAAGAAAATAACATTAAATTAGACCGTTGATGTTAATTGGTGCAATTTTCGGCTAATTTTACTCTACCCAACTTCCCTCAATCCAAACTGATCATAAAAGAAAAAGGAAGGAATAGTGAAGCAAACATGGCATATTGAGATTCCTGGAGTACAATTAATGGAAGGGAAGATTATGATTCATCACTCTAAAAACTTTTAATTGACTTAGAAATTTAGTCTCATGTTAATTAAAGAAAGAAATTTCATCTCATGGATGGCCACATTATAAACTATAATGTGTTGAATGATTCCTTAAATTTAATGTGTCCAACAATTGTCACAAGTTTCTTTTAATATTTAAGAAAATGTCAATTTTTTACCTAACAAAATTAAAGTCTTTAGAAAGACTTTGATTCATCTTCTTAGTCTTTATTGAGACTTTGATTCTTCTTCTTCTTCTTCACTAACCTTATATTAGGATTACTTTAATTCTTCTTCTTCATTAACCTTAAATTAGGATTGATAGATGTGTTGGAAAAGTTTGGTGCCAAAACATTTTGAAAGTTCAAAATGGGTATACAACACCCTTGAACGTTTAGACCCCAAATACAAAATTACCAATTCAAGCTTTATATCAAACAGTTAATGTGCGGAATATGATAACAAGCTTATACCAGAATTGATAACAATCTAAGCCAAATATAAACACATCCACAGCAGTAAAGGAAGGAAGATGCAAACACTCGGACAACACACGATGTGTTATCGAAGAGGAAACCGAAGCCCTCGGCGTAAAACCTCTCCGCCGCCCTCCAAGTGGTCAAATAATCCACTAAAGAATATAGTTGGGATACATGAACAGCAGAAGACCCTCCAAGCCTAATCTACCCAAGTACCTAAGCCCTCCAAGCTTCTTGCTCCAACGAGGTTACGCCGAACCTATTTCTTCTTTAGCTTACCGGATTCCGCTACTAGACCATAGCATTAACCAATGTAGATTGGTTCCTTCCTAACTGCTTCCCAACAGTACCAAATAACCTTCTCACAGACGTGGGTGTGGTGAGATAAGGATTTGGCTAAAGGCCTCTCAAGGGTATGACAATGGAGAGGAAGAGAGTAGAGGAATTTGTAGAGTCTCTAAGGTAAAGATTGTGGATGAATCAATCTTGTATTTCTCTAGGGTTTCTCTCACAAAATTCTTTCTAGAAACTCTCTCAGTATGGTGGGTATAAGGGTATATATATAGTAGGGTGAGAAAAGAATACAAAGAGACAGTTTTTGCCAAACAGGGTAAATTGGCGGCTTGGTCTCATGGCTTGTCCAAGTTGCGAGTTCAAGTCGCGACGTAACGGCCTGGCCAGCCTGGGACTTTTGTCCCGTAGTGTGACAGCTAGAGCGACCCTTCAGCTTCCCTGTGTGCATCTCACGTGCCTGCATTTAGAGGCTTGCCAGTCGCGATCCACCCGCGAGTCCTAGCCGCGAAGCTCTGCTTCTTTGCACATACTTGAGCTTTTCTTCACATCTTCTCACACACTACCCTTACAATTTTCCCACCTAAATACAGGGTTACTAAGTGCTAAATTACAAGCAAAATGGTCACGGAATAAAGCCAATAAGATGGTTGATTAAATTCAACCTTACAATCTCCCCCTTTGGCTATTCCGTGACAAAACCCTACAACAGACTCTAGACTTAAAGCGTGAGTTGGGAACAGTTGAACAAAACTCACTCACACCTAACTCTAGATTCTGTAAAGCTCTTGAACATATGAATCAGTAACTCCTGAAACACAATAACATAGTAATATCATTGTATGCAGAAAACTTGATATGCATATGGAGCAAAAGTAGCATGATCAAGCAGAAATGAACTTAAGCATTAAAGCAATAATTCATGGCAAGATCAAACCAGTAGTCACTTAAACAAAAGTGATTACTATGTTCATTCACACAATGAATGAACATTCGGACATGCAAAGTGATAAGCTCAATTGAAGAGTATCATTTGCAAGTCCAACACTCAACCAATGCATACAAACATATATGCATCTAGGAACAATCCTACAAGGGCATAAGAGTGTTGTACTTAAGATAATGCAAGGCATTAACAAGTACAAAAGCACAATGCATAAAGGCTGCATAAGCAAAGTATTGCAAATACATGGCACAAACCATAAAAGCCTACAAAAGTGTAAGGAAATAAACCCTTAAAGCTTACAAAAGCAACATGGGTACAAACAAATAAAACAATAGACTGAAATAACTAAATAACCATCATCAATATATATAAGTAATTACCAAAGTTTCACAACCGTCCAAAAGTTGTGAGTTTAAACCAAACAAAAACCATAGTGTACCACAAGTTTTCCAAAAGTACCACAAGTTTTCCAAAAGTATAAAACAAGTGTACCACAAGTTTTCCCAAAAGTATAAAACCATATAGCAAGGAAAAAAAAACTAAAACAACAACTATGCAACTATAAAACCACTCCCCCTTTCAGTATGCACCCCCCTTTTCAAGATTAAGCTCTTTCTCCCCCTTAAGCTGCTCTCCCCCTTTTTGGCATGAATAGCTAAAGGCTGTCTTCGAGCTTCTGTTGGATGTTATCTAATTGTAACTCAATGGTTCCGAGATGCATTTGAGTTTGACTGTGAAAGGAGTTGAGAAGCCGTTCCAAATCAGAAATCCGCTAAAATACATTTTCAATGAAGTGACTTTGTCTGGGAATTTGGAATCCAGGAGGAATAGATGGGGTGCTGGTTGACTGTACAGGAGTAGCTGTAGCATGAGCAGATGGAGATGCCTGAGTGGATGGTTCACTCTTAGGTTTCTTTGAGGAGTGACTCTTGCTTGCTTGGAGGGAGTACAGAGATAATGCTCTTGGACGAGACAAGAATTTCTCATCTGATGAAGGACTAACACCTTCACGAAGAACAATCTTCATGACTAGACTGTAGAATGGAAGAATTGTTCGTGTTGCTGAACGAGCCGATGTTTTCCCAATGATTTGGAATATATGAGCACAAATGTCAATTTGGGCACCAGTAATAAGATCACACAGAAATTGAGCCCTTCCAAGATTGATGAAGATAGTATTTGACAGAGGGTAGAGATTGAAGAACATGATCAGCTTCAAAGTTGTGAGTTCGGGTGAAAACAATGCAGTGCTTATTGATGACCCTGTGCTTCCCACCTCATGTTCATTCCTAAGAACTTGAAGGATGTCTTGTGCCCGAAGCTCTCTGTCATCGTATGGAGTTCGATCCACATTACTTGGTCTGGAGATGCTGAGTACCTTAGCAATGTAGTCTGCATTTAGGATAAACTCTGTTCCTCGTACCCAGCATTTCAACTCTACACCTGTGAATCTGGCATTGGAGTAGAATTCCTTAACCAGTTCTTCAATTGGGTCCTCAAAATTTCCAAAAAGGTCAGCCCAATCTCTGTCTTTAAAAATGTTGGGGATAAAAGTTGCCCCTAGGGTATCAAACTTGACGACTCGTTCCACAATGGGAGAAGACTTTTTGAAGATATCTGTGTAGGTCTTTGAGTCAGTAGGAGTCCTGAATCTCTCAATGATAAAGTCCCTGGAAGACTTGGACGATAATTGTGTCCGTTTGGCAACTGGGGTTGACGAATCATCAGGTACAATACTTTTGCCTTTGGATGAACAACGAGTTAACTGCAACACAGCAGACACACAGAAACAAACCAAATACAATACCACAAGAGGCAACCATCAGATTGATCAGTTTCAGTTATAAGGCAGTTAAAAAGAAATGTACTCAGAAAGGACCAAGAGACAAAGAAACAAGATATGATGAGAAGGAAGTGAGCATGAGCACCCCACTGCAGCATAACACAATGCTAAACCACACAACACTCATGAACCTGAACAACCCACAAACCGCATTCAGAGAGACCTATAGAAAACCCCCAAACCCATATGCCCAATGAGAAATGATGTTATCAAATACCATGCTCAGAACAAAGACAAGTATTCAGACGCATTAACAAGATACTAAGTTAACACATCAACAAGTGAAAAACACTACACAAACAAACAAACTCACATTTTGGGCAAAACCATGTTAGAACATAATATAACATAGTACACAAATGCAACTATCAAAACAAGAAACAGAACTTCAGAATATAAAGAATAAAGTAAAGGAAGTAAACCCATACCTTTTTCTTGGTGTTTGATGAAGACATGATGAAAAAAAAAATTGGATCTTTTTCAGTGAGACACGGAGTGTTTGAGTGAGAGAATGAAGAAGACAATGAACAATCACTGATATTCGAGGGAAAAACTGAAAAATATTTGAAAACTGTCTTTAAAATGCAAAACACGCGTTTTTCGCGACTTGATCAAGTCGCCAGGTTAAGCCGCGAAACGCTGTGAAGGTAAGAAATTTAAAAATTTCACTAAGTGTTTTTCGCGACTGGAAGGTCTACTCGCAAAGGAGTCACGAGCTGAGCCGCAAAAATCTCTGAGTAACCCTCGCGATTGGACCTTCCACCCGCGAACAAGTCGCCAAACTGAGCCGCGAAAAATGCAAAACTCAAATTTTGAAAAATTTTTCTAAGTCTTTTTCGTGACTTGGGTACTGACTCGCCAGTAAGCCGCAAAAAATCTCTGAGTGAGCTCGCGATTGGGGCTTGCGACTGGGTTAACCCGCGACTTAGTCGCCAAAACAGGGGAAACAGTTTTTGAAATTTTTTATATTTTTGTGAAAACAAAATACTTTCCAAAAACAAGTAAAAACACTCAAAAATCTTTTTGTGTTTGATCAAACAAAGATTGAGCATGTGAAAACACATTTAATCAAGTACAATCACACAAATGAATATGGCATTCATTGAACATAGACTTGTGTATTGTGTGTGGATATCATAAATAAGATAGTCCTTAGTCCAATGTGAAGCTTCATTGATCAATTCAATCAAGGCATGCACAATTAGCACTAGATAATGTGACCTATCTCAATTATAGAAACATGCATATATGACCTCCCACAAAAACTTGATTACATTCTTTGAAGCTTTTCATTTGGCTCCATATTCAACATATCATTTGCATTTTTGAGCAAAGAAAATCTCATTGTGAGATAGATGCCTGAAATTTTTGATATTTCAATTTATGAGTTAGCCTTTGGCTTTTTGGGCATCAAACATTTTATTTTGGTCGCTTTCCCTTTTTCCTAGTCAAATACTAGTATGTGCGACATGCTTTTGCAGCTCTATATCTCTTTTCATTTGGAGATTTACATTTAGAGAGCTCTTTTAAGCAAAAATAAATAAATAAATAAAGAGTGGGAAGATATATAGGCATGAGTCTATGCATGTCTCAATATCAACAAAACCATTCACTAATCATTCATGACAAGGTTGAAGATCTATTTACAACAGTCACATAGATTTCAAAATTTCTCCCACAATGATACGAGTGCATAAAAGACAAGCTAAGCTCGTAGATGCACAAAGCCATTAGTACAAAGGTACAGGGCAAAATATGATTTGAGACAAAAGCTCAACAAAGTTGATCAAACTTTTTGGATTTTCTACTTTTTATGTGTTTTTGGATTTTTGACACAAAAGCAAAAGAAATTGATCAAAAACATAACAAAAAAAATGTAAAGACATTTCAAACCAAAGACAGATACGCACGCAAAATAACAGCCTAAATACTAGCAAGAAGCACACAACCAAGCATATTCACAAACATGGGAAGTATTGATGCATGGACATGTTGTAATGCTTATGCATGAGTACCCTTCGTCACCCACACGTCACGTGCGTTTGGGGTGATATCCTTGACGGATTGGGTACGAGAATTAGGGCTATCAAACCTTCGTGCGAAGCTTTCAAGACGGTTGGTGAAGGCGCCGATCATCTTCATCACATCCGTCATTCCTGGATCATGGTTTTGACTTCTTGGTTGCTCACCACCCCAAGACCTCTTGTCATTTCTTCTTCCTCGTGACCGAGGTGCGCTTACATTGTTGTCTGCTCTCAGCTTTTGACAGTTGGGTCTAGTATGTCTTTGCAATCCGCAATAGTGACACATATAATCTGTTCTAGGATCCCGTTGTGGTCTTGAGAGAGATCTTGCTCTGGTTTCGTGTTTGCCCACAGATTGATTTCGAGGCTTATTCACCATCCGTTGCTCAATCACATTCTTCTTCTTTACCTCTTTGACTTTCTCAGGAGTAGGCTCTTCTACAACCGTCTCTTTAGCCTTTACAAACTTTACTTCTTTGGTGACTTTGGCTGATGAGCAATTCCCTCCGATGTATCCCAAGCCGGACTTGTCTGAGGAAAGTTTTTGAGATGATATAACATCTTCTAACTTCTGAGAGGAGACTCTCTCTATCTTGGCATGAGCTTGCACTACCTCTTGCTCAAGGAATCTCACTTTAGTGTAAGCTTCTGAAATCTCCCCATTTAATGTCTTGATCTCACACTTAGCCTCTCTATATCTGACCAGAAGACTTTTGTAGTCCTCTTCAGCCCTTTTCATCTTCTTCACAGCCGCCTTTGCAACCCTTGCATACTCACCCGATTTCTCAAGGAGTAAAGTGTAATTCTTTTGAAGACTAGCTGTATTTCTATCCTCTTCGGCATCTGATTCTTCAACGATCCTTAAGGAGTCATCATTGCTGTGTTCTCCAAGTTCTTGTACAAGTTGATTCAAGTCCTCCGAGGACTCCACATGAGCAAAGGTCATGAATGCGGAGAAATTTCCTTCTCCATCACAACTCTCTTTAGAATCAAAATTTGATGAGTCCGAATCACTTAAAGTGGTGGCATAGGCCTTTCCCTTCGACTTCAAGTAATTGGGGCATTCCTTTTTAAAGTGCCCATGTCCATTACATTCAAAACATGTAATTCCTTGTGAGGATTGGGAATCTTTACCCTCTTTTCTTCTGAACTCTTTCTTCTCTTTTTCGGAACTCTGAAATTTTCCTTTGTCACTGAATTTTCCACTGTTTTTGAGCTTTAAGAATTTCCGAAAGTTTTTTACAAGATACGCCACATCTTTGTCTACTGTATCCTCTTCCGAAGAGTCATGAGACACCATTCTCTCATCAATTGTCTTAAGAGCAAGAGATTTGCTCTTCTTCACTGAAGGAAGGGACAACTCATATGTCTGCAGAGAACCAACCAGCTCTTAAACCTTGATGTCGTCAAGATCTTTGCTCTCTTCAATGGCTGTAACTTTAGCACGAAAACTCTCTGGTAGTGACCGAAGAATCTTCCTTACAATTTTCGAGTCCTCCATCTTTTCTCCCAAGTAAAATTTACCAACAACAACCTTATTCAATTTACTGTAAAATGAATCAAAAGACTCATCCTCACTCATCTTTAGCTCCTCAAAGCGAGTGGTCAACATCTGAAGTTTGGTGTCCTTCACTTTCTTAGTACCTTCAAAGGTTGTCTCCAGAATTTCCCATGCTTCCTTAGCAATGGTGATATGTGAAATCCAGTGAAATTCTTCTGGAGAGACACCGCAGAAAATAGCATTCAATGCCTTGCTATTTGCATTGGCCACCGCAAGAGCATCCTTATCCCAAGTAGACTTGGTAGCCTCTGGCCTTGTCCATCCTACTTCAACTGCATCCCACACAGCATCATCAATAGAACACAAAAATGCCCTCATACGGACTTTCCAAAATGCATAATTATTACCGTCAAAGAACAGTGGTACATTAAGAGATTGAGACCTATCCATCTCAAAGGGGGTCAAGGATCACACTTCGGTAATTAAACCACAACAAGTGAACCTGCTCTGATACCAATTGAAATTTCAAAATGGGTATACAACACCCTTGAACATTTAGACCCCAAATACAAAATTACCAATTCAAGCTTTATATCAAACAGTTAATGTGCGGAATATGATAACAAGCTTATACCAGAATTGATAACAATCTAAGCCAAATATAAACACATCCACATCAGTAAACATAAGGCAAAGATAAAGGAAGGAAGATGCAAACACTCGGACAACATACGATGTGTTATCGAAGAGGAAACCGAAGCCCTCGGCGTAAAACCTCTCCGCCGCCCTCCAAGCGGTCAAATAATCCACTAAAGAATATAGTTGGGATACATGAACAGCAGAAGACCCTCCAAGCCTAATCTACCCAAGTACCTAAGCCCTCCAAGCTTCTTGCTCCAATGAGGTTATGCCGAACCTATTTCTTCTTTAGCTTACCGGATTCCGCTACTAGACCATAGCATTAACCAATGTAGATTAGTTCCTTCCTAACTGCTTCCCAACAGTACCAAATAACCTTCTCACAGACGTGGGTGCGGTGAGATAAGGATTTGGCTAAAGGCCTCTCAAGGGTATGACAATGGAGAGAAAGAGAGTAGAGGAATTTGTAGAGTCTCTAAGGTAAAAATTGTGGCTGAATCGATCTTGTATTTCTCTAGGGTTTCTCTCACAAAATTCTCTCTGGAAGCTCTCTCAATATGGTGGGTATAAGGGTATATATATAGTAGGGTGAGAAAAGAATACGAAGAGACAGTTTTTGCAAAACAGGGTAAATTGGCGGCTTGGTCTCACGACTTGTCCAAGTCGCGAGTTCAAGTCGCAACGTAACAGCCTGGCCAGCCTGGGACTTTTGTCCTGTAGTTTGACAGCTGGCACGACCCTTCAGCTTCCCTGTGTGCGTCTCACGTGCCTGCATTTGGCAGCTTGCCAGTCGCAATCCACCTGCGAGTCCTAGCCACGAAGCTCTGCTTCTTTGCATATACTTGAACTTTTCTTCACATCTTCTCACACACTACCCTTACAATTTTCCCACCTAAATACAGGGTTACTAAGTGCTAAATTACAAGCAAAATAGTCACGGAATAAAGCCAATAAGATGGTTGATTAAATTCAACCTTACACATTTTAGATTTGGATTTATACTAATTGTGTTATGGTTAAATGTAGGTCAAAAGCTACTCTAAGATGACGAGAATAAACTCAATTCATATATTTTATCTGTATGTTTTACCCCATAATTTTTTAGTGAAATTTGTTTAATTGGAAAGTATATGCTTGATTCCTAAAAAAAAAAAAGTATACATTTTGGACTTTAAATTTGACACAAATTTCACTAAATTTGGATTTGAAATGAATAAAATGTAACAATTTGAATTTGGCATAATTATGTTGTCTCCAAGAGTTTGCTAAAAGCGTCATTAGACAGCCCGCTCAAGCAAAATTGCAAAAAACTGTAACTGAATTTGAAGGCCTGGCAACTTACACTAACGATTTTTAATATAAAACTAATCCATTTTCATCAAATTCTAAGGAGAAACGTTACCATATCAAATTCTGAGGAGAAAAGTTACCATGCTCTTGCCCTTACTAGATTTCCCTATCCTTATTAAACCCAACTCATAGGTCTGCAGATTGCCAACCAGCTCTGTCAAAGAAATTTTGTCAATATCCTTTGACTCCTCAATCACGATGATCTGGGCATGAAATCTCTCGGGTAGAGATCTGAGCACCTTTCTAACAATATTGGGTTTGGGAATGGTTTCCTCAAGATAAAAAGCTGAGTTCACTATGTCCTTGAGCTTAGCATAGAACTCATCGAATGACTCATCCTCCTCCATTTTGATCTCTTCGAAGCTTGTAGTGAGCCTCTAAAACTTCGAATCCTTGACTGCCTTGGTTCCCTCATAGGTTGTTTGGAGAATGGTCCATGCTTCCTTTGTAGTTTCAGTAGAGGATATCCTCTTGAACTCCTCATTTGTGACCACACTGAATAAAGCATTCAATGCCCTGCTATTGAAGTTTACCGCCTTGATTTTAGCATCATCCCAATCGGTCGGCGCTTCCTTCGGCTTGGTCCAGCCTATTTCCACATCTTGCCACACTTTCTCATCTAAAGACTACAAGAAAGCTCTTATGTGTACTTTCTCATATGCATAGTTAGTGCCATCAAATAAAGGATGTATAATAAGAGATTGTCCTCTATCCATGACAAATAAGGGTCAATGGATCACACAGCAAAGATTAAAACCTAATCAGAGTGTGCCTGCTCTGATACCACATGATCACCCAAGAATGTATTGACCCCTTGTCATGAATTGACCAATTAATTAGCCAAGTTGATTAATTAATCAGACTAACATACAATATGCTTGGCAGTACAAACAAATCACCAACTAAAATAAAATGTAGCAGAAAATAAAGTTGACACGGTGATTTGTTTACGAATGGAGAAAGCTTCCAAGGCAAAAACCCCACCGGGTGATTTTAAGGTCACCACTCTTGAGAATTCACTATTATCACAACAAGCGGTTACAAGTAAAGGAATCCCAGTACCTTATACCAACCTACAGTTGAACCTTTACCCTAATACCCAATTGGATTTGTTCTGTAGTGACAATCTCTCCTTTTAATGCACGGCTCCCAGTATGTGACTAACTAATAGATGCGCAGATCCTAATACTCGAATTCCACACCAACTTGAGAAAGATGTTGGTTACAAAGTTTTTTAGTTCATTAATATGATAAAGATCACGAAGCTCCTTGGTCACAAAACCCAACTACGTACAAACGCAGCAGCTTGTTCAAGGGAAAGATGAACTAGGGGAAATTATGTCTCCGGTCACAATTTGCATGAACAAAAATTTGCTTCACACTTGCGTAACCTTTGACGGCCCTTAAAATAATCCTTATATATGTTTAGGATTGTGAGAAAAGAAATCCCAAACATGTATGCACGGATTGGAATAAAAATTAGAACTGAAAATATGAGTTTCTTAAATCTCGATAGATACCTATCTATCGAGCAGCTGTCGAGTATCGAACTGAAATAACTTCTTAAACCTCGATAGATACTAGTTGTTGAGCTTTAAAATCCAGCACTTCTTCACTTGATTCTTAGACAAACTTGCATGGTTTTAACACTTGAACTTGAAACCTTATTCCTTGAAGTATTAAACACATCCTAGATCTACCCAGTTACAAGTGAAGTGCGTTTTGTCAAAGGATTAGCTAATTCTAAATAAAATATGTTCCTAACATGATTCACACACCGAGAGAGAGAGAGAGAGAGAGAGAGAGAGAGAGAGAGAGAGAGAGAGAGAGAGGAAGGAACACAAGTGTCATTTTGAGATTGGTAGAGTACAATTTATGGAAAAGAAGGTTTTGATTTCATCATTCATTGTGAATTTTTTGATGAATTAGAAATTTTTTCTCGTGGGGCCAAACCGTGAATTATAATTTGGGTTGAATCAGTGCTTCTATTAAATGTGTCCAACTACTATGTATGTATCTTCTCAAAAGAAAAAAATGAAAAAGAAAAACCTACTATGTAAATATGTAGTCAAAGATATGAATAGAGTTGCTTGTAATAAATTGGCTGGTTTTCTCAAGTCTTGTACTATTGAGTTGGCAATAGTAATTTTTGGTAACTGAAAAGATAACATTAATGGTAGGCCTAGATGAAAAGTAATAAGAAGTTGGCTACATCAACATTTTATAAAAATATTGTAAAATGGTTTATATCTATAGCATTATTCTTTATGAATTAGGTGCTTTCGAAAGATCTTTCTAAATTTCCACAAAATATACTAATAATAATATTAAAGTTAGTCTTTAGAATTCAGGCCTTTTTTATTTATTTTTTTCTTGTTTTTGTTTTACTTATATTTGGATTGATGGATAAGTTGACAATCATTTTTGAAAGAAAGTCCATAACTGTCATTAAAAAACATCAACCAACTACATCAAGATACGCTTGATTTTGGATGAAAGAAAGCACCTTTTCATTCCACATGACCAGGTCCTGATACAAATTGAAATTGACTAGTCAATTTATGGGCAACTACATTTCTTCCTTCTTAAATCTTAATAATGAAAACCTCACATCCCTTTCAAAAAAGAGGAAAAAGAAAACCTCAGCCATAAGGGTATGTTTCAAGTCTCCCTTTAAAATTATCATCCTTATCCCAACATCCATTATTAAGAGGTTGGCAACTTTTTGCTGCCAAATCATTTTAGATTTGGGATTAATATACTTTTTTTGGATTTTGAGATTTAAATGTGTTAAGTTTGTTATGGGTCTTTCCCTCTGGAAAAAGAAAAAGAAAAATCTTTATGGGCCTAGCACGTTTTCAGATTTTTCTAATGTTAGTTGAGAGAACATTATTGGCTTGATGTTTATTGGGGTTTATTTTTTTAATTTTCAGTTGGGGTTTTTTTTAAAGAAAAGTTTATTATGACTCGAGTGATTTTGGATTTTAATACGAAAATTGGCTTTGCTGGTTTTAATGGATTTTTGGGTTGATTGGCAAGTTTAGGCTATATTTCATATTGGGCTAAAAGATGGGCCTAATGGCTTGAGCCTAGCTATTGGTGGTGCCATGGGCATAAGACAGGTGTGTGGACCAGATTATACCACCATTGATTGGGTCGGATAAAATTGCTGTTTGGGCTGTTCATTTTGTGTGTATAGGAAACACTGTGTGTATGTGTGTTTTTGTGAATCATGTATGAATGTTCAATAGGGTACGAAACACCCTTGAACGTTTAGACCCCAATTAACGAAATATCAATTCAAGCTTATTATCAAACAATTAATGTGTGGAACATGAACATAAGCCAAACACAGAATTGATAGACAATCTAAGCCAAATATAAACACATCCACAGCAGTAAATATAAGGCAGAGATAAAGGAAGGAAGATGCAAACACACGGACAACACACGATGTGTTATCGAAGAGGAAACCGAAGCCCTCGGCGTAAAACCTCTCTGCCGCCCTCCAAGCGGTAAATAATCCACTAAAGAATGTAGTTAGGATACATGAACAGCAGAAGACCCTCCAAGCCTAATCTACCCAATGTACCTAAGCCCTTCAAGCTTCTTGCTCTAACGAGATTACGCCGAACCTATTTCTTCTTTAGCTTCCCGGATTTCGCTACTAGACCATAGCATCAACCAATGTGAATTGGTCCCTCCTTAACTGCTTCCCAACAGCACCAAATAAACCTTCTCACGGATGTGAGTATGGTGAGAAAATGATTTGGCTAAAGACCTCTCAAGAATGTAACAATGGAGAGGAAGAGAGTAGAGGAATGTGAAGAGTCTCTAAGGTAAAGATTGTGGATGAATCAATCTTGTTTTTCTCTAGGGTTTCTCTCACAAATTCTCTTTGGAAGCTCTCTACATTTGGTGGGTATAAGGGTCTATATATAATGGGGTGAGAAAGGAATGCGAAGAGTTAGTTTTTCCTAAACAGGGCTGGTTGGCGGCTTGGCTTCGCAACTGGTTTGAGTCGCGAGTTCCAGCCGCGAGGTAACGACCTGGCCAGCCTAGGTATTTTGTCCTGTAGTGCACCAGCTGGCAAAACGCTTTAGCTTCCCGCATGATTGGCACGTGACTCTCATCTGGCGGCTTACACCTGCGAGCCACCCGCCAGTTCCAGCCGCGAGTCCCTGCATCTTTGCACATTGAGGAACATTTCTTCACATCTTCTCACACACTACTCTTACAATAATCCCACCTAAATACAGGGTTACTAAATGCTGAATTATAAGCAAATTGGCACGGAATAAAGCCAACAAGATGGTTGATTAAATTCAACCTTACAATCTCCCCCTTTGGCTATTCTGTGACAAAACCCTACAACAGACTCTAGACTTAACGCGTGAGTTGGGAACAGTTGAACAATACTCACTCACACCTAATTCTAAACTATGAAAAGCTCTTGAAACATATGAACAAGTATCTCCTGAAACACAACAACACAATAATATCATTGTATGCAGAAAACTTGAAATGCATATGGAGCAAGCATAATGCGATCAAGCAAAAATGGAATAAAGCAATAGACCATGGCTTGACCAAAACAGGTAATCACTGTACAATAGTGATCACAATGCTCATTCACACAATGAATGAACATCTAGACATGCAAGCTAATAAGCTTATATGCAAAGTATCATTTACATGTCCAACACTCAACCAATGCATACAAACATATATGCATCTAGAAACAATCCTACAAGGGCATAAGAGTGATGTACTGAATTGAAATGCATAGCATTTAACATCAAGTACATAAGCCACAAAGCAAGGCTACAAAACAAAAAGATTGCATTGCATGGTACAGACCATAAAAGCCTACAAACTGCATAAGAGCATAGAAACAAACCCTTAAAACTTACATAAGCAACATGGGTACAAACCAGACCAAAAACAATAACAACTAGCTAAATAAACATCATACTATATAGAAAATATCATCAAAGTTTCAAAACCATCCAAGAGTTATGAGTTTAATCCAAACCAAGACTAAAACCTATAATAACAACAGTTAGCCAAAACATAGTAGCAAAACTATAACTAAAACAGCACATATGATTATGAATGCTCCCCCTCAAATAAGCACTCCCCCTTAAGTGTTGCCCAAAAATTCTCCCCCTTTTTGACCGGAATGGCCAAAGGGTCAGTGCTCCTGGTTGGTGTAGATGCTGTCAAACTTAGCTGAGAGGACATCAAGCTGATCCTGCATAGCTGTCATCCTTTCAGTATGCTGATGTTGTGCTTCCCTAATGAGCATTTACTAGCTAAATGTTCATTGTAGTCATTCTCTAATGACTATTTTTGTTTGATCAAGATATGCTTACATGTTTATAGTATTTTCAAACTTGATCGCATTATACTTGCTCATGTATGTACCATGTATTCAACTTGTCATAAGTTTAATGAAAGTTTTATTTGTGTGTGAGTGAGTTTTGCCACTGCTCCCAAACTCACGTTTAAGTCTAGAGTCTATTTTAGGGGGTTTGTCATGGAATAGCCAAAGGGGTAGATTGTAAAGTTGTAATTTACAACGATGTATTTTGTTGGCTTTTATTCCGTGCCAAATTTGATTGTAATTATGTTCAATCTTTTATACCTTGTATTATTTATGGGATTTCATTATAAGGGTTGTGTGAGAAAGAGAGAAAGTGTGAAGACTCAAGGCATGAAAACTAAAGCTGTTTTCGCGGGTATCTCATGACTAAGCTTCCCACAAAGTGATGCATGTGCCCTGCACATGACTGGAATGCGAAGAGTCAGGACAGGATGGAGACAGCTAGTTTTCGCGAGTATCTCGAGGGTAAGGCCTTCCTGTGAAACATTCTGTTTTGCCAGATTGTCCTATCTAATACGCACTTTCTGTACCCACATTATATATACCCACATTACCCATAAATATTGAGGAGTGCTTCAGAGAGAAAACCCTAGCCACAAACCTTGAGAGTTAGAGATTGTTATACCCACATATCTCTACACATTTGCTTGTGGATTTCCTCAACTACCTCTCCATTTCCATACCATTGAGAGGTTGATAGCCCAAACACTTACCACACCCTTTCAGAGTGTCAAGTGAGGTTTTGGTGCTACTGGGAAGTATTGGAAGAAGCCAAGCTTTGGCGGATTCAATCGGGCGTATTGCGGGATCCGGAGAGCTAGACAAGACACGGTTCCGAGAAGCCTTGTTAGATTTGGAGCTTGGAGGGCTTAGGTACAGCGGGTAGATTAGGCTTGAAGGGTCTCTTGCTCACCCATGTATCCCAACTGATTGTTTAGTGAATCGATTACCGCTTGGAGGGTGGCGGAAAGGTTTTTTGCCGAGTTCTTCGATTTCCTCTTTAATAACACATCGGCTTGTTATCTTGTGTTTACATCTTTCTTCCCTACTCTTTTACATTCTATTTTACCGTTGTGTTTTTCTGATTATGGATTAGAGTAGCTTGTTTGTTTATCCACTCACATTTACACTTTTCCGCACTTAGTATTAAGTTAGTGTAAAATCAATCAAGCCGTAACTTTAATTTGGGGGTTTAAATAGCTCTTGTGTTTTCACACATTTTGAGCTTTCAACTATAACAATTGTATGGTCAATAATAAAATAGAAACAGACCTTGTTCATTTTAAAAATTTAGACCAATATGGTTATTGACTTAAGTAGTTAATAGAGTCAAAAAGAAATTTAGGACTTTCTTGCAACTTTGGGAATGACAGACTTAGGAATGGGTTTGAAATTGTTTTACTATTTTTCTATCTGGTTACTACTAAAGAACTGAAACTCTAAATTAAATGTTTGATTACTATCGAAATGCTATCACTTCATTTCACTAATAGTCATATTGAATGATGTATACAGGCAAAGGTCAAAAACTTAAAGATGACGGAGTTCAGTTTTATTGTGCCTAGGTAGAGTCGGCCACGCATGATTAATTTAAATTAATTCTGATTGGTTAAACAATTAAAATTAATTAAATTATTTTGTGATTGGTTGATAATTAATGTTTAAAATTGGATTGCTTGCATAGGAAAAAAGGAGATAATTAAATAACAATAAAATTGTGGATAATCTAAACTTTATCAAGATTTATTTTAGAGTATTTATCTACAAGATAATTGTTGCTGAAAAGACCTGAATTATCCATAAAAGAGATAAAAATCTTAGAATACGGATTGAAAACACGTCTAAGTGCAAGGCCTAGCTCAAGAAAACCTAAAAAAGGAGTTCAAAACACACCCAAACATGAAAGTGCGATCAGCACCCAAAAGTACCATTTGGCACTTTTGGAGTGCCAATTAGCACTTTCAAAGTGCTGAATGGCACCCTTAAGGGCTGAGGCCCAACTCTCTTCGGGTGATGATAAGACACATCCTTTTTGACTTATTTGCAGAAGGACGCGTCCAGATTCGCATTCTAATCATCTGGGCTATTTTTTAGAGTCTTCTAGCCTCTATAAATAGAGACTAGATCTTAAAATTCAGCACACTCTTTTACACTCTCAAGAGAGACACTTTCTTATACCCTTAAATTTCTCATATTTTCGATCCCCATTCTGATATTCTCTCAAGCTAGGGTTTTTAGGTTTCAAAGATAATTACATAAATTTCTTTGAACCCTAAAATATCCTCTCAAGAAGAAGAGTGCTCCATACAAGAGGTTGTTTCTTATTAACCCCTTTTTTTTATATATTGCTCTTGTTGTGATGATGCATGTTTATTTATTTTAGTGTAGTTGTATCAAATATTCATATCATGAATTGTTAACTTATTTTGTTAAAATATGTTCTTAATTCTTTTTATTATTGTTTTGATCTCCTTCTTATTTCAAAATATGCATGTTATCAATTCTTTTCTTAAATCAAAAACTGATCTGCATCTTCCTTAGATGCAAATTTGAATTTTTCTAAATCAAAAACAGATCTGCATCTTCCTTAGATGCAAATCTGCATTTTTCTTAAATCAAAAACTGATCTGCATCTTCATTAGATGCAGATCTGCATTTTTTTTTTCAAATTAAAAACGGATCTACGTTTTCATTAGATGTAGATCTGATTTTTTAACATAGTAGATTTTGAAATATAAAAAAGGATCATGAATGGTTGTGTTTTTTTTATTTAGTACACATAGCATAAATTTATTTCATGAATGAAATCTTCTTCTCAAGAAATGTTTTTCATATTTTTTTACACATATAAAAACAGATCTGTTTTTTTTTTTAAATACACAAATTTGATTTTTCTTTATTAACACAAAACAAATCTGATCTTTTACAAATCAAAAATCATTTTTTTCTCAGTTCTCAAAAAATAGATCTAATATATTTTCAAATCAAAAGATTTTTTTTTCTTTAATAAGCACAAATCTGAATTTTTCTCTTCAAAAAACCAAAATTTTTTTTTTTTTTTTAAGTTCTCAACCAAATTCAAATTTTTTTTTTACAACATAGATCTGAATTTTTTTTTTAATTTTTTTTTACAAAGAAGAGGATGCATTCATAAATAAACTTGTGTGATTTAGGTTTTTTTTTTTTTTTTCAGGTGTGCAACATATCATTCATGTCATGCATAAAGAGTATATTGGTCATAAGAGTCTAGAAGACCAGACTTTGTCTGGGCGGAATGGGTGCCTAACACCTTCCCATTCTGTAACCTAGCCTCTGAATTTAGAGTCTTTGGATAGGTAGACCTAGGCTTTATCTTTGTGATTATTTATTTTTGGTAGATTGTAACTAGGACAAAAAACCATGTATTTTTGGTAGTTTATAACTAGGACCCAAAGCCATGTAATTTTCAATTTATCAAATATGTACTTTTTTACTCAATCAATGAAATGAAACAATTCAGTCATGTATAGTTATATTTAGTTTTTCTTATTTTTTTTGTATAAAAAATAAGTGGCGACTCCACACCCCTTACCCAAAAAGAGAGGTGCCTGGAAAAAGCACCCAAAAATCACTCTCTTTTTTTGAGAGGCACCAAGTTTAGCGGTCTCTCATAGTGACGACTATGCTGGGGATGTCGAGGGCTAAGCTTCGTATTAGACTTAAGTGACCAAATATGTACCCTAGTTTTGCATGGTCTTGCATGATATTGTTGTTCGTGTGTTTATTTATGTTTGTTGAGATGTTGTATGATACTTTGTTGTATGATATTTCGTTGTGTGTATGGTTTGTTAAAAGCTTTCCCTAACTGTTATAATGTGTGACATCAGTATGCACCTCTTTCAACAACTTGTGGTAGTAGTAACCATGGACCACCGGTCTTCATTAGATTCAGGTACCTAGTGGTGAACTCATCAACTCATAGCCTAAAGTCACTGGATCATTTCTTGTTGAATGTAAAGGACAAATCATGCCGTTTGGACCAACGCAATGTTCATTACATTACAAGTTAAGAGGGGTAACGTCGTAGCTATAGGAAACAATGAAACAACAAACTCACCCAACAACGTAATGACTTAGAACTTACCCTTAGGTCGGTCCCTGTTAAAATTGATAGATAAGGATGGAGACCTAATTTTGATTAACCCGACCAAGCCTATCATTAGGGGAGAATTTGGTCAAGATCTGAAGGAAGGCTGCAAAAAGAACCTAAGGCCAAGCCAGTAGCTTCAGTTCCAAGCCCATCACTCCCATTATGGTACTAAAGCCCGTAAGCATAGAAGATACTCTGCTGCTGCAACATCACAATCTCATATTCAACCTACAAAACAGTTCAAGCCACAAGAAGTCTGAAGCTCCTAACACTATGGCAAAAGAGGAAGAACATCCAAACACCGAGGAACCTATGAACACTTAAGAGCTACTTAACACCATGGTAGCTAGTCAAATCCAGCTGAGGGAGGACATGGACCTTATGGTACAACAGTTTCAGAGTCTAAAGAGTAAACAAGAGGAGAACAAAACTGACCATAATCCACCAACCATGGAGAGTGCGAAGAAGATCAATGAAAGAATGAACAAAATGGAAGAGATGATTAGAAGAGCTCATAAGATGGAAGACCTCCTGGACTACGAATCCTTTTCACTTTTCCCTGATGTGAGACTGCCTCCCAAGTTCAAGAAACCGACCTTGGACAAGTTTGACAGATCGGTTGCCCAAAGTCCCATCTGAAGATGTATATGAGGGCTATGTAGCATCTAGGTGCGACTGAAAAATACTTGCTCAAATGTTCCAAAACACTCTGACAGGAGCCACTCATAGGTGGTTCCTCAATCTAGATGACGCTAGAGCAAGAAGTTGGGAGGACATTTGCAAAGAGTTTCACAAGCAATACAAGTATAACATAGAAGTGGACATAACAAGGAGAGATCTCGAGACCACGAAGCAAGAGCCGAAATAATCCTTCTCTACTTTCATTACCAAGTGGAGAGCCAAGGCAGCACAGATGATGAATAGGCCAAGTGAAGAAGAACAGTTAACTATGGTTGTAAAGAATTTATTATGTGTATACCATAAGTACTTGTTTTGCCCAATACTTTCCTAATTTCATGAGTTGTATATGCCTATAAGCCAAGTGTTTGACAAGGTAAAAGCAAAAGGGTTACTGAAACCCTTAGCACCAAGACCAATTCCAAACCCCTTGCCCTCAAAGTTTGATGTGAATAAGAGATATGCTTGCCACCAAGGCCCTGGCCATGATACTGACAACTGTTTTGGCCTTCGTCATGCAATTCAGGATCTAATAAACAAGAAGGTGATTGTGCTGCCTACAAGGCCTAACATCACTAATAATCCCTTACCCAATCACAATTTTGTGAAAGGACCAAGGATTAATTGCCTGATGACCGAAAAGGAAAGTAAGGAAGACCCATTTGACCTGATCTATGACCTACCCAAATGTTTTATGATGACATAGGAAGAATTGATGGATAGGACATCCCCTACCACCACAGGATATGATATATGGAATGAAGAAGTACTATAACCCAAAAATTACTTAACATCCATAAATGGGGGTAGATAGTTCAAACCCCAAGTAAATAGCCAAACACCCATAAACAAGGGGAGACACTTCGAACCCCAATTCAGTAACGAAACACCCTTAAATGGGGGGAGACACTTCAAACCCCAAGATATCGAACCTAATGACCTAACAAAAATTGTCCACATCACGAGGGGGGGAGACACTTCAAAACCCTATATTTGGAGACAGACAACTCGGTAGAAGCCTTGAATAGATTCACCCAACAAACACCTACCGAAGAAGATGAGGTCTTCAAGCAACTACAGAAGACACAAGCCAACATATCCTTATGGGGTTTACTTATGGCCTCATATAAACACCGTCAAAACCTAGTAGACCTTCTCAACCAAATCCAAGTCCCTACAACCATAACTTCCCAAAATTTGAATGCTATGATTGGGTCTATAAATAGGGAACTCACTATTTCCTATTCTAACAAGGATCTGACCAAGAAGGGGAAGCACCATAACGACCTGTTGCACATCACTGTAAATGCCAAGGGGAAGAGGATACTGATGGTCCTGATAGATGATGGAAGTGCTTTGAATGTATGTCCTTTAAAGACTACAAGTTGCTTGGATCTAAGCATCAAAGACTTTGTGCCAATTGATCAACATGTGAGGGCATACGACAACAGCAGAGATCTTGGGAACCATAACATTAGAACTCACTATAGGACTGATGGTTAAGAAGGTGGAGTTTCAAGTCCTTAACATAGCCTCAAGCTTTAATATGCTCCTTAGGCGACCATGGATCCATGACACAGAGGTCGTACCTTCCTCTCTATACCAAAAGGTTCAGTTTCCACATGAAGGAGCTATTGTGACCATATATGGTGATACTTTGACAGTGCCTAAGCCTATTTTTGGTATTGATTCCAAGAAAGAGCCATTGACCTTGGATGGCTTTGAGATTGAGAGCCCTGGTTTTGAAATGAGAGAAGAAGAATTGGAGAAGATCTCGATGGACTTTGCTCCTTACAGCAACAACAATGTGGTAGCAATGATGAGAAGAATGAATTACCTTCTGGAGATGAACTTAGGGAGAACTGTGAAGAAGCCTACTGTTTAGGTCTCGATGATTCCTACTACCACACCGCCTTTTGGGCTAGGCTATAAGTCCACTGATGATGATCTGTTGGAGATGGAGGTAAGAAAGATGGCTAGAGCCAAAGCTAAAGCAAAGGGACTTCCTTGTCCCCCAAAACTCCTAAAGCCCTATACTCCTACATTGAATGGAAAGTTTGTCAAAACTAGAGATAGTCAACGCTATTGGGGATTCCCCAAACCAAGATTTGATCCCGTGACAAGGACAATGGTGCCTGGGTTCGAAATTCTACTTGATTGCAACAACAAGATTCCAGAACTGAAGACGGAAGATACAACTTGGGCTTCTACTGATTGGGCTGATTACATGGACCCTGATGCCATGATTACACTCCTTGGAGATGCTATCTACAATATAGAAGAAGAAGAATATTGGGAGGCTTGCCAGCATGCATTGAAGAGCCCATATGAACTAAAAGCCAATGATAAAGATGAGGAAAGGGGAGCAGCCCTAGTGACGATGATGATGGAAGTGATGACAAGAGTGATAGTAGTAGTGACAGCAGCAACAACGACAGTGGACATGATGATGATGACAGCAGTACTAATAGCGAGAGCAACAACAGCAAAGACTATGATAGCCAATATAGTGGCAATGATTAGGATGAACCCCTTAGTGATAGAGAAGATGAAGAAGCAGAGCTTTACTATGAAGAATATAATGATGATGTAAACTACTACAATGAAGATATTGAAGATGATGTTGAAGCTAACAGGTGGAGTGACATTGATAGTGACCAAAACAGACTGATAAATGTATTAGAAGATGCAAGAGAGGAGGTTGAACAAGCCAATACTGTGGACTATGATGATTACCCTTATGGTCCGTGATATGACAAGCATGGAAGAGAGATGCCAGAATTAGGGTCGTATTATGATTCAGAACCCGGTTCACTGACCCCACATACCGAAGAAGAGGATGATATAGATGCTAGATTGGTTGCTTTAAACCAAAAATTTATAGTCCATAGTCTCAGAATCCTAACACTTGAGAATGTTGAATGTAATAATGAGAGGATGGAAGGAGGCAAGTCAGAACATCTCCCTCAACACACCTACTTGGGCAACAAAGGGAAGCAATATTTGTTTGATAAGTGGGTGGATAGCATAGAGCGCCTAGATGCTTTTGTGACCAACAAGCCCACAAACATGGAGATTAACGAAAAAGCCACAGATTATATGGATGAAGATCCCACAACACTAATGCTGAGGGAAGAAGGAACTTGCTGGGAGCCATCTGCCATCGTTGAAGCCACAACTGAGTTAAAGAACTAGGCATGGGAGGGAGCCGCCCACCCCATGGAGGACTTTGTGAAGAAGATCAAGATCGTCAAGTTAGTCACTCTTGCCAAGAAGATCAATACCGTCGAGCCAGTCACCTCTGCCATGAACATTGTTTTTGTCCCTATTGAGTCTATTTTTGCTAGTATTTCTATTCCTGTTAAATCTGTTTGTGATCTAGTTGAGTCTGACTTAGTTACGTCTATTGAGTCTGTTGAGAACTCTTTTCCTTATAATATGATTTCTAATTTTGCTTATTTTTTGGCTTTGAGTGTTTTTATTCTGAAATCGGTAAAGAAACTCTTAATAATAAGGAATTAAACAAGGACACTTAGAACCCATAAAAGAAGAAACCTAACCCATTAACATAGGAACTGATGATGAACCTAAAATGATACAAGTGGGCAATACCCTAACCACCTCAGAGAAAGATGCATTAGTGGCACTGCTGACAAAGTTCAAAGAGGTCTTTGCATGGTCATATGAAGACATGCCTGGGATTGATACAGATATAGTACAGCATTGCATTCCAACAGATCCAACCATGAAGCTGGTCAAGCAGAAATTGAGAAGGATGAAGCCAGAATCGACTTTCGAGATTAAGGAAGAAGTTGAGAAACAGTACATTGCAGGATTTTTGAGGGTGGTCAACTATCTAGAATGGTTAGCTAATGTGGTTCTGTACCAAATAAGGATGGGAAGGTTAGAATGTGTGTAGATTTTCGAGATCTGAATAAGGCCAGCCCAAAAGATGACTTTCCTTTGCCTCACATTGACATCCTGGTTGACAATACAGCAGGTCATTCTTTGCTATCATTTATGGACGGATTTTCAGGGTACAATCAGATTAAGATGGCTCTAGAAGATGTGGAGAAAACCTCCTTTATTACTCAATGAGGGACATATTGCTATAAGGTTATGCCATTTGGCCTTACAAATGCCGGTGCTACTTACCAACGTGCAGCCACTACTTTGTTGCATGACTTGATCCACAAAGAAGTAGAGGTTTATGTTGGTGATATGATAGTAAAGTCCAAAGATCGTGAAGGACATATGCCAGCTTTACGGAAGTTCTTTGAAAGGATCTGATTCCATAAGTTGCGGTTGAATCCAAAGAAGTGCAATTTTGGTGTAACATTCGGAAAGTTATTGGGGTTTATGGTAAGCCAGAGGGGAATAGAAGTTGATCCTGACAAAATCAAGGCCATTGTAGAGATGAAGCCTCCAAGGATTGAAAATGAGATCTGAGGATTTCTAGGAAGGATATAGTACATCAGCAGGTTCATAGCTCAACTCAACCCATAAACTCAGACATTATATGCTTGCCTACAAGGTCTTGTCAATTGCAAGAATGGATCCTTTAAAGTATTTAATGGAAAAGCCTGTGCAAGATGGGAAGACAGCCAAATGGGTCTTGCTTTTGTTAGAATTTGATATTAAGCATGTGACTCAGAGATCTGTAAAGGGGAGAGCAATTGCTGATCACTTAGCCCATTGTTCACCAAAAAAGGCTGAAGAAATCCAATGAGACTTTCCAGATGAAGATATCATGGGGATTGAAGTAGAATCATGGAAGATGTACTTCGATGGAGCAACAAATCAAAATGAGAGTGGAATTGGAGTTCTCTTAATTTCTCCAAAAGGGACACATATCCCATTTTTTGGCAGACTCAACTTTCCTGCCACCAACAATGCCACTGAATATGAAGCTTGTATCATGGGCCTACAAGCAGCCCTAGGCCTTAGAGTGAAGGAGTTGGAAGTGTATGGTGACTCAGCCTTGATAATCTCCTCGATACAGAATAAATGGAAGATCAAAGAAGAAAGGCTAATGCCTTATCATGAATGTCTTCAGAAGTAGGCCTCAAAATTCAGTAAGATTTAATACCAATATGTGCCAAGGATGCAGAGTCAAATTGCAGATGCTTTAGCAACCATGATGGATAGGCCAAAAGAAGGTGAAGCCAGACCAATAGTGTTGGAATAGAAAGAAGAGCCAACCTATTGCATGACAATAGAAGAGGATGAGAAAAAGAATGGAGAATGTGAATGGTATTCAGACATCCTACAATACCTCAAGGATGAGACATACCCGAAGTCTACAGACAAGAGCGACCAATTAACCATCCAGAGGTTGTCTACTAATTACATTATTTGTGATGAAATGCTTTACAAAAAATATGATTGAATTCATCTCCTTTGTGTAACCGCCAAGGAAGCACGACAAATAATTAAAGAGGTTCATGAGTTAAGCTATGAGCCATATATGAATGCACACATACTATCAAGGAAGATAATGAGACAGGGCTATTACTGGACTACTATGGAAGCTAACTGTGTGGCTCATGTTCGAAAATGCCATCAATGCCAAGTCTATAGAGATCTGAAGCACATGCCACCCATGCCATTACATACCTTGACATCACCTTGGCCATTCTCTACATGGGGAATAGATATTATTGGGAAAATTCACCCAACAACATCCAATGGCCATGAATTCATACTTGTTACTATTGACTATTTCACCAAATGGGTAGAAGCTGCCTCATATAAGGTTCTAAATTCAAAGAAAGTTGCTCAATTCATTCAGTCCAATATCATCTACAGATATGGAGTACCACATGAAATTATCTCAGACAATGGACAACATTTCAAGGGAAAAACAGAGAAGCTACTACGATAGTTCAATATTCAACACCACAAGTCTTCACCTTACAGTCCTCAGACTAATGGAGTAGTTGAGGCTGCTAACAAAAATATAGGGTGAATCTTGAAGAAGAGCACAAAAAATTACAAGGACTGACACCTACAATTGCCCTATGCACTCTGGGGGTACAGAACATCAATTCGATCATCTACAAAAGCCACTCCTTATTCATTAGTGAATGGGATGGAATCAATCCTTCCCATTGAAATGGGTGTCCGTTCACTAAAGACAGTATTGGAAAATCCCTGAAGCAGATTGGTTACAAAGCAGATATGACTAGTTATGCATGCTGGATGAAAAAAGACTCAAAGCCTTGTATCATATTCAAGGTTACCAAAGGAGGCTTAGGAAAGCTTTTGACAAGAAAGTAAGAACCAGAGATTTGAAGTTAAGGGATTTAGTGTTGAAACAAATCTGAGCCTCGATTCAAGATGCAAACAGGAAGTTCAAGCAAAATTAGGTAGGCCCATACATTATCAAGCAGATATACTTTGGGGGAGCAGTAAGGTTGATGGATTTAGATGCAAACCCTTTCACTGAGCCAACCAACATGGATCAATTGAAGAAATACTACGTCTGAGGTGGTAGTCTAAAAGCACCACGTCTGAAGTGGTTGTAAATTATGCTATTTCCCTTCCTAGGCTGAAAACCCGAAAGGGCGGTCTAGACAAAAATTAGAGCAAAAAAAAAAAAAAGAGTGAGAGAGCCTGCTAGGTTGAAAACCTGAAAGGGCGGCTTAGGAAAAATTTAAGGCAAATAAAAAATCAATGAACTACGTGATGACCTGATCCTTCTACAAAGGGGGTACGTAGGCAACCATGCATTAGTCCGATCACAATTTTCCAAAACCACCGTTTGCTCATTAAACAAAATTTTCCAAAATTCAACCATTCCATTAAACCATGTCATTACACAAAATCCAAAAAAACCAAACCTAAAACCAAACAAAACCTTAAGAACCCAAACCCTAAACCAAAAAAAAAAAAAAAAAAAAAAAAAAAAAAAACCAAACCAAACCAAACCCGAAAAGCCTACACCTTAAATAGAACCCTTAACCTACAAATCCTAAATAATTCCTAAACATAAGAGTTTTTACCTCAACTTTTAAATAAACATGTTCAAAGCCAAAAATAAGAAGGTCATTTTGTCTTCAGTCTTTTCTCCTTTGCTTGATCATTGATTTCTTCTGTGTTAGGCACTTTGTCATCCATGTCCCTTCTTTTGAATTCATTGTTGTCTTCATCTTGTCTTTCCTAGTTGTCTCTAAGAAACTGCTTTCTTATAGCTACCATCTCAGCTTCCTTGTCAACAACCTTGTCCACCAACCAATTAGAGTATTCTGTAGTCATCCTGTGAAAGTGAACCTTGACAAAAGATTGGTCCACTCGGTCAACCATCTCCAAGCCCAACAACATGTTCCTTATAGAAGTAGGATTTATGCCTACAGGGGTGAAAGGTCTTCTTCTTTTTCCATGAGGCATTCCTTGCTCATATTGGAACTACCTCAAAAGTCTATCTGCCTTATAGAAAGTTGCCCTCCGCAACCTAACAATGAAGATGTGATCTAATCCTGGAAACCGCAATAGGGGGGTGGGCACTTCCACCAATGATAGTTTCATCGGATGGAGGCATTGGATTTCTTGTTCGAGAACTTCACCTAGTCACTCTTAGTTTGATACTTAGTTTTGATGACACTCCTGCTAAGAAAACTGCTAGGACCATAATTACCAGTTGTAGGCCTAGCAATCATATCCAATCGCTCCATCAGCCATATCTACAAAGTGAAGGGACTCCTAAGAAAATTTTGAGATTCTCCACCATGAAATACAGCATCTAATCTCAGAAGAGTTTCTACCAAGATCAAAGAAACAGGATTATCACCATCCTTAATTTAACTCACAACACTTATGGCTTAAGCATTTGCAAAACCGTGCCTTCCAGAGAAAAGCAAAAATTCTCCCACAAAGCGTAGGGCCAAGCCAAAATTTTTTTGCATATTGTCAATCACTCCATAGGTGCGTTTGTTGATCAGCCTGGAAACAATTGCACGAAGATTCACCATATGTCCTTCAACCATACTATTAGTGATGGAAGTAGGAAGACCAAGAACATCAGACAAAGATTCCCTATGCCTAGGATCACAAGAAACTGCTATGGATTTTTTACTTGGATCATAGCCCAGGATAGCGAAAAACTCTTCTATTGTGGAACAGAGTTCAGTAGTTTTAAACCGAAACACATGATCTTCAGGATCCTAGAATTTCACAGCAGCATGAAGGAAATCCCACTTGATTTTGACATTCCTCAGAGCCTTAATTCCATCTAGTTTGTAGGCCGTAAAATTGGTCTTAGTATTGAAATCAAAGCTACGAACCCATCTATTGATATCATGAATTGTTGAATGAGAAAAATTTTGATTGTTAGCTATGGATGACTTTTGCTTGTGATTATTGTGTTTTGCTAACCTTAATGCAAAGACTTGTTGCAGGAGAGATCATATTGTAGTTGAATAGGTTTTAAATAGGTTTCAAAGAATTTGTAGCTGAATAGTAGAGTGTTTCATGATCATAAACGATGAAAATATCTTTCAAAAAACACAATAACGTGAAACATGCATAGGAAAAGCGTGAGGAGTAGGCCCACCATGGCGTAAGTGTCATGGAATGGCCAAGTGCCGAACAACACTCTAAAAGTGCTAATCGGCACTTTCAAAGTGCTGAACGGAACCCTAAAAGTGCCTAGCAGCACTCCTCAAATGCCAAGAGGCACTCGGCCCTGCCATCACTCATTCATGCAATTTTGCGTTCTCAGACAATTTTTTTTAGGATCATCTAACACTCAAAATGATTTTTTTGGTTAAACTTAGGCATTCAGACATGCCTAACTTATTTGTTTTCAAAAATCACCAGTTGCATCATTATTTTCAAAAATTAACCAAATCAAGATTTTTCCAAACTCATGAACACATGTCTCAAACTAGGGGCATTCACACCATGCCTCATTCATGTTCCAAAAAAAACCACCGTCATCATCTTTTCAAAAAAAAAAAAAAATCAATCAAATCATCAATGATAGGCCACAAATTGAATGACCCCTTGTGATTTAAACTAATTAATTAATTTAGCCAAGTTATTAATTAATCAATTTAACATGCAAATACGTGGCAGCACAAACAAATCACCGAATAACTAAATATGCAGCGGAAAATAAAAGACACGGTGATTTGTTCACGAATGGGGAAAAACCCTAACGGCAAAAACCCCACCGGGTGATTTTCAGGTCATCACTCCCGAAACTCCACTATTATCAAATCAAGCAGTTACAAATAAGGAATCCCAAGTACCTTACCAACCTACAGTTGAACCCTTACCCCAATACCCAATTGGACTTGATCTGTAGCGACAGTTCCCCCTTTTGATGCACGGCTCCCAAGTACGTGACTAACCAGATGCGCGGATCCCAGTACGCGACTTCAAACACCAACTTTAGGAAGAAAGGTTGGCTGCAAAGTTCTTCAGATCATCCTATGCAATGAAGATTAGGAAGATGCTTGGTTACAAAACCCTACGGTGCACAATACACAGCAACTTCTTGAAGAAGATGAACTAGGTTAAGAACTTCGTCTTAGATCACAATTTGCTTGAACAAGGATTGCTCAATGCTTATGCAACTTGTGTCTATGTTGACGGCTCTTAAAACACTCCTTAAATATGTTTAGGGTTAGAAGAAAAGAAGGCCCAAAAACACATTCACGGATCCCAAGAAAATCAGATTGGAATTCTGACTTTTTAATTCTCGACAGATAGCAGGTGTCGAGGTAGGTGTCGAGCAGGTGTCGAGCTTTAAAAATTCTGCACTTCAACTTGCTTTTTCTTGGACAGACTTGATGACTTCAACACTTGATCTTGAAACATTGTTTCTTGAAGTATTAAAAATACCTAGAACTACCCAATTACAAGTAGAGTGCGTTTTGTCAAAGGATTAGCCAATTTACATAAAATATGACATATGTTCTTAAGTGTGAACACATATGTCCTAACAATCTCCCCCTTTGGCAATCCGTGACAAAACCACAACAAACAAATGAACATATGAGAGAAGTCATAAATCACTCAACTCATATTCACTTGTTAAATACAATAAAATCTATCCTAACACAAACTCTTGAAGAACTTTGCAAAAAGAGAGTTTATGGCAAGTAGACTTTGACAACCTGTATTTCTGAAACACTTTTAAACAAAACTCATCAAGGCATCTTGTGTGAAACAGAAATAATTAGATTGCATACAAATATAAAGAACATGTGTATAAAGAGAGAAAAGAAACAACACATGAAGAGATAGGTGAAAGAAAAACATACATCCACATATATAGAAAGATAAGTACAATGTATGTAAACTGATATACAAGACCAATGTATCTATAAGAATGGAAAAGAAAAGATACATCTAAAGCCTCACTACATCCCTCAAATATATGAACACTCCACCTATCAAAAATGTCCTATACTAACTCTCCTCCTAAGATGACTACTCTCATAATCCCAAAACTACTCCCCATTTTTGTCACGAATGACAAAGGGTAGAGTGTCATGTAGACATCTCATCAGTAGAGCTAGCATCTCCATCATCATCATCAGAAGCATCATCGTCATCACCATCATCATCATCATCATCCTCAGTATCAGAATCTGAAGCAACTGGAGGAGGTGGTGGAGGAGAAGCCTCAGATGCAAAACCACCCATGGTCGCTTGCCGATGTGCAATACGACCAACACGAACGTTCACCTGATACAGCTCAGTGGTGAGTGTATCAAGGCGAGCATCCATGCACTGCAGCTGCGCCATAATATCTCCCAGAGATACATCGCCTGAGGAAGGAAGAGGAGTCGATGTAGATGGAGCAGATCTAGATGGAGCCGAACGAGAGGGCGGAGTGGAATCCGGCTGTCTCGACCTGAACTGTGCCTGACTACGTTTTACGGTAGCGGCATCTATGGCAGATATGTGTGTGAAGTGGTCGGACACAGGGAAAGGGATGGAAAAATGGTGTAGAATCCTCGTGATAGCGGAAGGAAAGATGAGCTTATCACGGGACGCCGCATCTAAATGAACATCTATGATAGAGAAAATGAAGTGAGAAGGAAAATCTATCGTAAGATGCTCAAGTAGAGAAAGCAAGAACCGAGCACGAGGCTCAGTGATAGAGTTATAGTGAGAGAGAGGATGAAGTACAAAGGTCATCACCATGTTAAGGAATCTAGGACCTTTAGCAAAAGGTCTACATGATGTGTACTGATGCTCACCCCACTCAGAAGGGCGCTCACAAAAAGCAGTAATGAGCTCATCCTTGGACACAGTCCTCAGTCGCTCACATGTAGGATAGTCAGGAAACTTTATCCTAGGGACATGAAGCACATCCGCAACCAGCTGCGGTGTGACAGCAATGTGCGTACCTCGAACGCGAGTATGAAAGAGAGGTACTGAACGATCAATCACGTACATGTTGGAATAAAACTCCTGAATAAGTACGAGAGGACAAGTGACCGGGACGTCACACAGTGACTCCCATCCCCTACTGTGAATGACAGAGGGAAGGTCAGTGTCGGCGAAGTCCGCTAGAACAACGTGGCGTTCCGAATGAACACCTCGTTTAGAAAAGTTCTCAGTAAACGCCTTTTGGGCATCTACATCACGGAACCGAAGAGTATGAGGAGCAGTATCAGAAGATGAAGAAGCTCTAGAACGTAGAGGGTTCCGAGCCGGAGTGGATTTACGTTTAGGTGCCATAGATGCAACTAACGTAAAAGAATGAGAAAAGAGAAAGAGAGGGAGACAATCAAAAAAGTTCCAAACAGTTCAAATATGATAATATCTTGAACAAAATGGACGTATGCATGGGAATGCATGGTTATGTGACATGCAAACATAAAAGACATCATGGGCTCAGCCCAATCCAATCCTAGCAGCACACATACAAGAATCACACAACTAAATGCATGAAAATATCATTCTAATGCACATGGAATGCAATGCATGACATTTTAAACACTTTTTATTGAAAAACCAACCCAGAATTTCAATAAAAACTCATTAATTTTGAAAAATCCCAAAATTTTCAAAAACTTTAAAACCTAAGTTTCAAAATCATGAAATGCATGAAGAACAAAGGATAACAAGATCATACCAGGTGATTCGAAGCAAGGAAGTGCCAAAAATCACGTTGGATGAAGGTTGGAGTGAAGAAAAATGCTCTGGAAGACGAACCGCCTCGGACAGATCGAAGAGAGATCGAGAAAATGAGAGCGAAATCGCGACAGAAGCATTTATAGGCACCTCAGTAAATCTCGACAGCTGAGGTGTCGAGAGGTATCGAGGGTGCTATCGAGAAAGGTGTCGAGAATTTTTGCCTTCGACAGCTAAGGTATCAAGGAGGTATCGAGGTACCAAACAGCTGAACCAATACCAGAAGCTCGATCGATCGACGTGGTGTCGAGAAGGTATCGAGGAGACAGAGAGAATCTCGATCGATCCACCAGGTGTCGAGGATGTGTCGAGATTGCGATAAGAAAAGGCTTGAAAATCTCGACAGCTGACCAGGTATCGAGGAGGTATTGAGAAGGTGTCGAGCCAGTAGAGAAAAGCAGTTTTTCGAGAAGTGAAAAACACAGACATGAATGCAATCAAGACATGCACCTCAACCATGATCCAATCAACATAAAATGCTCTCAAATAACCTCTCTCAATCAAAATTTAAGCACATGGATCTCCCAAAAACACACACACACACTAAACAAATCTAACAAATTTTATATTTCAAAAATAAGTCATGATAGTTTAGTGAGCATACAAAAGCACATGTAAACCTTTGTGATGGCCAAATCACATTGTACCTGCACATGTATCAAAAGTAGCAAAGAATGTTGCGTGTTGTGTGTGAAAAACATCGCAAGATTGCATATGTGTATACATGTTATGACGATCTGAGATATGAGAAAATAACTTTAACTCACACACAATCATAACTGTTTGATGGGGACTATCACCTTTGACGTACATCCTATAACTCCCACATCTCCTAGAATACACGCTTGCAACCATTTTAAAGCATTTTTAATCTTTTTGCTTTTTATTTCTTTGCATATTTTCTTTTTAAACATATCATACATGGGCTTATGAGAAAGAAAAGAAATACCCATTGATATTTTGACATTTCAATTTTGCTATGCCTAAGCACACAAATGTCATTGACATCACACTTTTGCTATGCCGAAGCATACAGATGTCATTAATGATTGGCGGGCAACAGTGGTGAGATGGTTATTTATGCCTTTCTCTTAGGATTTTCTAGTCCTACCCGTCAAAAAGAGTGATATGAGTGTTAAGTCTAAGAAATAACCTAATCTTACTCATCACAAACACGAGCCACAAAGCTCACTTGCTTAGTTGTGCATAAAGATGCTCATCTAAGCTACAAGAGATACAAAGTTTAGAAAACTTTGTTTCATTGGCCATCTAAGGTACACAAGTACCAAAGTACACATAACACACACTGTTTTTGTATTTTTCAATTTTTCAATTTTTTATTTTTTATTTTTTATTTTTATATCAAAAACAAAATAAGCAAAACTGAAAGTAAACACACAAAAACATGTTAACTAAGCAAAACAATGCATAAAACTAGATGCAAATGCATGAGGAAGAGAAGGAAGAGAGGGAAATCAATCCATGGAGATAACACCAATGTTTTGACGAAGGAATTCAAAACGTTTGCTGTCAAGAGGTTTGGTAAACAAATCAGCCTTCTGATCATCGGTGTTAATAAACTCAAGAGTGAGAGTACCATCTTCGACAAGCTCCCTAATGAAGTGATGTCGAATCTCTATGTGTTTGGTTCGAGAATGTTGAACCGGATTCTTAGAGATATTTATGGCACTGGTATTGTCACAATAGATAATAAGATGATCTTGACAAATACCGTAATCATGAAGAAGTTTTTGCATCCAGAGGAGTTGTGTGCAACAGCTTCCAGCAGCAATGTACTCAGCTTCAGCAGTGGATAAGGAGATGGAGTTCTGCTTTTTGCTCATCCAAGAGACAAGATTGTTGCCTACATAAAAACAACCCCCCGAAGTACTCTTCCTATCATCAGCATTCCCAGCCCAATCCGCATCGGAATATCCAGCTAAGACATTATTAGTGTCCTTGCTGTACCACACACCGAACTCAGCGGTAGTTTTGACATACTTTATAATTCTTTTTAAAGCAGTCATATGTGATTCTTTGGGATTAGCTTGATATCTAGCACACACTCCAACACTGTAGCTAATGTCAGGCCTACTAGCAGTAAGGTAAAGAAGACTACCTATCATGCTTCTATAAAGGGAGGGATCAACACTCTTGCCTAACACATCTACAGTGAGTTTAACATTAGGGCTCATAGGGGTACGAACAGAACTAGCAGAATCCAAACCAAATTTTTTCACAAGATTCTTAGCATACTTAGATTGAGATAGAAATATACCTAAATCTTGCTGACGAATCTGCAATCCAAGGAAGTGAGTCAGCTCTCCAATCATGCTCATCTCGAACTCGGCTTGCATGAGCTTTGAGAAGTCATGAGCAAGTTCATCCTTAGTTGACCCAAAGATGATGTCATCAACATACACTTGAGCAACTATCAACTCGCCATCTTCCTTTTTGATGAAGAGAGTTTGGTCAGCTTTTCCTCTTGTGAACCCATGTGATACCAGATATTGTGTGAGTCTGTCATACCAAGCTCTAGGGGCTTGCTTCAATCCATAAAGTGCCTTTTTGAGATACAACACATGATCCGGAAAGTGTGGATCAATGAATCCTTTTGGTTGAGCCACATAGACATCCTCTTTAAGTATCCCATTCAAAAAGGCGGTCTTCACATCCATCTGATAAAGTTTGAAGTTCAGTCGGCATGCTAAGGCAAGCAGAATTCTAATGGACTCCATACGAGCAACTGGGGCAAATGTTTCATCATAGTCTACTCCTTCCATTTGAGAGTATCCTTGAGCCACAAGTCGAGCCTTGTTTCGAATCACATTGCCTTCTTCATCGGTCTTGTTGCAGAAAATCCACTTTGTACCAATGATATGCTCGCCCTCTAGTCTAGGTACAAGAGTCCAAACATCATTCCTCTGAAACTGGAGCAGTTCATCATGCATTGCTTCAACCCAACTTTCATCTTGTAGTGCTTCCTCCACTTTCTTGGGTTCAACCTGTGACAAGTAGCAAGAATAAGACACAAAGTTAGCAACACATTTATCAACTGTTCGTTTCCTTAATGTGAGTTCATTCAAATTTCCCACAATAACTTCTGGAGGATGATTCAGTTTAATTCTGGAGGAAGGTCCTTTTTCCTGAAGAGATTCAGACTCAGGTGAAGTCGGGATTTCTGCAGACTCTTCCACAACACTGGGAGTACCGGGAGCAATAGGAGATGCGGGTTCTCGGTCAACAATGTCTTGAACTTCCGTAGGTTCAGGGGGAAGAATTTCCTTGGGAAGTTCATCACTGCCTTTCTCAGAATTAGACTCTGAAGACTCATCAATGACAACATTTACAGTCTCCATAACCTTCATAGTCCTTTTGTTGTATACCCGATAGGCCTTGCTGGTAGAAGAGTAGCCCAGAAATATGCCTTCATCACTCCTGGAGTCAAACTTTCCCACATTCTCTCTATCCTTGAGGATGAAGCAAGTACTTCCAAAGATTCTGAAATACTTTACATTTGGCTTTCTTCCTTTCCACAACTCATAGGGAGTCTTTTTGGTACCTGGTCTAAAGTACACCCTTTTCACTGTATGACATGCAGTGTTTATGGCTTCTCCCCATAGGTTTCGAGCCACATCTTTGTTATGCAACATGGCTCTGGCCATCTCTTGAATAACTCTATTCTTTCTTTCTACCACACCATTCTGTTGAGGTGTAATAGGTGCAGAGAATTCTTGAGATATACCTGATTTCAAGCAGAAAGATTCCATATATGAGTTCTCAAATTCTTTACCATGGTCACTTCGAATTCGATCAATTTTCAAACTCTTTTCATTCTGCAGTCTTGTGCACAAGGCCTCAATGTGCTCGGGAGCATCAGACTTGGATCGAAGTAAGATGACCCAAGTGTATCTGGTGAAGTCATCTACCACTACCATGATATATCTCTTACCACCAAGAGACTCAGTTCTGGTTGGACCCATAAGATCTAAATGTAACAATTCCAACGGTCTGGAGGTAGCGGATGCTTGAGTGCTTGGATGCTTAGCTTTTGTCTGTTTCCCAAGTTGACATGGTCCACATACCACATTGCTCATTCTACTAAGCTTTGGTATCCCCAAGACAGATTCATGCTTAGAGACAATGGATAGATGCTTGTAACTAGCATGTCCCATTCGTTGATGCCATAGATCTTCATTTGGTAGACGAATGCTATTGCACACTATATCAGCATCAGGAACCAATCCATAACAATTGTCCAAAGTACGAACCCCACTGATGAGCTTCTTTCCGGACTCATCCATGACAAGACACTTTCCTTTTGAGAATAGCACCATGAAGTCTTGATCACATATCTGGCTTATGCTCAGTAGATTCACCCTTAGTCCTTCTACATAGAGAACATTTGCAATGTCCGGCAGTCCTGGCAGAGATATGATTCCTTTCCCTTTAATCTGTGACTTGCTTCCATCACCAAAGGTTACATTACCACCTTTCTTAGGCTCAAAGATCTTGAAGAGAGATCGATCTCCGGTCATGTGTCTTGAGCAACCACTGTCAAGATACCAAAGGCATGTATCCATCACTTTGAATGCAGACTTCATCATGAGACACACTTCATGCTTGGATGACAAATCAGAGGGAATGGTTCTTTCTCTCAACTGCCTTCTACTAGCTAAGCCTTTAACTTTTACTCTTCTCAGACGAACTCCTCTGCACATTTTTGTTCTGAGACAGTCTAGTTTCTTCTTAGCCAAACTGAGATCTTTTATCATAGTTATTACATATGAATTCAAATAACTTTTAGACTTGTGTTTTCTGAGACACTCAAACAAATAGTGATTAGAAAAACAAGATGTATTTGAAAACATAGATCTCTTGAAGCTGGTCATAGCCATGACAAACAGGGGTCAATGGATCAAACACAGCAAAGATTAAACCTAATCAGAGTGTGCCTGCTCTGATACCACTTGATAGGCCACAAATTGAATGACCCCTTGTGATTTAAACTAATTAATTAATTTAGCCAAGTTATTAATTAATCAATTTAACATGCAAATACGTGGCAGCACAAACAAATCACCGAATGACTAAATATGCAACGGAAAATAAAAGACACGGTGATTTGTCCACGAATGGGGAAAAACCCTAACGGCAAAAACCCCACTGGGTGATTTTCAGGTCATCACTCCCGAAACTCCACTATTATCAAATCAAGCGGTTACAAATAAGGAATCCCAAGTACCTTACCAACCTACAGTTGAACCCTTACCCCAATACCCAATTGGACTTGATCTGTAGCGACAGTTCCCCCTTTTGATGCACGGCTCCCAAGTACGTGACTAACCAGATGCGCGGATCCCAGTACGCGACTTCAAACACCAACTTTAGGAAGAGAGGTTGGCTGCAAAGTTCTTCAGATCATCCTATGCAATGAAGATCAGGAAGATGCTTGGTTACAAAACCCTACGGTGCACAATACACAGCAACTTCTTGAAGAAGATGAACTAGGTTAAGAACTTCGTCTTAGATCACAATTTGCTTGAACAAGGATTGCTCAATGCTTATGCAACTTGTGTCTATGTTGACGGCTCTTAAAACACTCCTTAAATATGTTTAGGGTTAGAAGAAAAGAAGGCCCAAAAACACATTCACGGATCTCAAGAAAATCAGATTGGAATTCTGACTTTTTAATTCTCGACAGATAGCAGGTGTCGAGGTAGGTGTCGAGCAGGTGTCGAGCTTTAAAAATTCTGCACTTCAACTTGCTTTTTCTTGGACAGACTTGATGACTTCAACACTTGATCTTGAAACATTGTTTCTTGAAGTATTAAAAACACCTAGAACTACCCAATTACAAGTAGAGTGCGTTTTGTCAAAGGATTAGCCAATTTACATAAAATATGACATATGTTCTTAAGTGTGAACACATATGTCCTAACAATCAAGATTCTAGAATTTCCAAAAAAATCATGTATTCATTTTTAAACTAAGGGCATTTGGCTCTACTTCATTCCATCAAAGCCAATCAAGATAAGTTTAAATTGGTACTACAAGATCTCATCAGGTGAATTCTAAAATTGTCTCATTTAAAGTCTCTACATGATCAAGGACAATTCCAAGGAAAAAGAGCTAAACATGCAAGTTAATACAAGATTACCTAAGGAACACTTCCTTTTGTTTTGCAGGAAAAATTAAAAATACAAATCAAAAATCATTGGGACTCCAGGTCCACCTGCAAGAAGACCTCCTCAATTACCAAGATACCAATACCTTCCATAACCACACTTAAACAATACCTGACAACTATTTAGCTCCAAAGCCCACTCACACTCCGTATACTCCTCATATCCAACCCAAGGATTCAAAGACATCTGAAAAATCACAACAAAACCCAGAATAAGAAAATTACCAAACCCCCACTAAGCACCAAAGATCCCACACAAAAAGAAAAAAGAAAAAAAGAAAAAAGGAAAAGGACTCACATCATCAGCAGTCAAGTTGTCAATCACCAAGCGCCAAATTTCCAAAGAATGCCTGGAGGGCGTTGACAAACAATGTTTGGCAACCAACTGAAAAATCTTGGAAAAATGCCATTAACCTCCTCCCGAACTTAAGGGCCAACTCCAAAGTATTCATACATCTAGACCTAAAAAAAAAATTCACAACACCATTACAACATAACCAAAATAACGTTCCAAAACCCACACATAGCCAAAAATTCCAAACCTCACCTGCCATACAAATGGAGCCCCACCCAGGCTTGAAAGGCTACACCTAGAAGGCTGAGTCATGAAATGCAAAAGGGTAGCATAAGCCATACTACCCCAATCATAATTCTTGATTTGCTCAATGTTTCTCAAGCTCCATAAATAACGTAGATTCATTGTACTACCTAAATCTGGGCACAAGAAAGCCCCAATGAAAAGAAGCATGAACATGCGGGTACCCCTTGCCACAATATCACATTTGGTAATGTTCTCACATAGCCACGACAAAGGAGCATTTTTACTCCTCATCTTGGAAGGCATTACACCTAGAAGTTTCTTGATTTCATTTGAAGAAAGGGGGTCATGGAAACGGATTCTCTCACCACCTAACTTCATGCCGCTGATGACGGAAAAGTCGTAAAGTGTCAACATTACCTCACCAATGCCTGGAAAATGGAAGGTACATGTGGTGTCTCAGAAGCGTTCTGACAAAGCGAGGAGTAGCTGGAGGTCCTTGTATTCACGAGTTTCCTGATTCAGTAAAGCTTCAAAGAAAGTACCAAAGCCCGCATCATTGATGATATTCCTAATGGCAGGAGACAATGCTTCCCATATGCTCTTCAACATTTGGAGACTACCTCGACTCTTGAGGCTCTGCAACATAAAAATTTATCCCATTATTCCATGACCAAAATCACATGTCCAAAAAGTTTTCCATGACCAAAATCACATGTCTAAAAATTCCCACAAAAAAAAAAAAAAATCAAAATCAAAATCAATACCCCCACCAAAAATTTTACCACAATCAAAATTTTTTCACATATCCATACACAATCAAAAAATTTCCTACATGTCCAAAATAGCCATCAAGAAAAAATTCCTACATGACCAAGATAGCCATCAAAAAATAATTTCCACATGTCCATGTCCATGCACAAATAAATTACCACATATCCAAAATCATAACCACAAAATTTTCCATGATCCAACATCACATACCCAACAAAATTTTTCCATAACCAAAATTTCATGCCCATAAAAATTCTTCCATATCCACGAAAATTTTCCATACCCACAAGTTTATCCATACTCATACCCACAAAATTTTGATATGTCCATGAAATAAATTTACACATGCCAACAAAATTTCTAACATGCATCATGAATATGTTCATGCAAGCTTACAAACAACACAAATTTTTCACAATGCCAATCCCCCAAAATCCAAGACAATATTCATTCAACAACATCACAAATTGCCAACATTACCAAAAATTCCATAAGCCATCAACATTGTTTAAATTACACCATCACCAAAAATACAACACTTCAAAAAATGCTCCAAAGCCAACATTACAACATGATCAACCATACAATGCCCCAAATTCAACAAGAACACACAACAAAATGACAATGTCTCACCATCAAACTTTCGATGAAGCATGAAACAACATTTTTCCAAACAAAGAAACCAAAGAAAAACTCACCTTGATGTCCATGTGAGAATATGGAGCATGGGTCTTGGGGTCTTGAAGGACCCCCTCCTCATCATTCCAATCAAATGTTGGATCATATTTCTTGCCATGAAAAGTAAGAAAAGAGGATCCATTGGAAGAAAAAGACATGTTGGTGCAAAGAAAATATGGATTTGAAAATGGGTTTCACAAAAAATGGGTGTGTGGTAAAAGTGCTCAAGAACACAAGGATCTAAGAAAATATTGAGGGAGATGAGTGAAGGAGGGTTGAGAAGCTTAGAAAAGTGTTTTTTTGGAGAAGAAATGGTGAGGAGAAGAAGGAAAATCAAGTGGAGGAAGAAGATGAATAGTTTTAATGGTGGAAGAAAGGTGATGAAGGAGGAAGCAAAAAAGAAGAAAAGAGAGATAAAACAAATGGGGGGCCAAAATTCGGCCCCCACACTTAAGTTTGTTGCTGAGTCAACTCAATCAAACTAAGTTGACTCAGTTAACTCCCAAAAAAAAATTCCCTTTTTTTTATTTTCTTTTCTTCTTCTAAAAAATCAAAAATCAATTCTAAAAAAAAGAAGAGAAAAAAAAATTCTTGGAACGGATTAAGGATAAAAGATTCAAGTTCAAAGTCTAAAATTTTCAAATCCCAAATCCCATATTTTCAATTCAAAATTTTCATTCCCAAGTTTCAAATTTTCAAATTCCAAATCTCAAAATTTTCAATCCAAAGTTGCAAAAATTTTAAAATTTCAAGTTCTAAATTTCAATCCGAATATCAAGTCTCAAAATTCCAAAGTTTCAATTTTCAAAGTTTCAAACTTTCAAAATTTCCAATTTCAATTTTCAAATCTCAAATCTTTCAAGATCTCAAGCCTCAAGTTTCAAAATTTCAAGTTTACAATCTTTCAAGTTTCATGTTTCGAAATTTCAAATTTCAATTTCAAAACCTCATGTTCAAAATTTCAAGTTGCAAAATTTCAAAGTCTCAATCTCAAAATTTCAAATTTCAAAAGTTCAAGTCTCAAATTCCAAGTTCCAAATTTCCAACTTCAAATTCCAAGTTTCAAGTTTTAAAGATCAAATCTTTTTCAAAAAACTACAAAAATCAAAGTTTTCTTGATAAAAATAAAAAGTTCAAATCAAGAAAGGACAAATGAAAATCACACATTTCAAAAAAGTCAGGGAACAACAAAACACTCATCAGTTAAAGTCTAATTCCAAATTTTAACTTTTGTAGTTAACAAGCTTGGTCAAAGTTGAAAAGCCTTTAATCAACATTCCAGCTCCGGTTTCAACGTTGAAAAGCCCCTTGGTCCTAGACAAACCTATTGTCAAGATCGAGGTTGAAAAGCCCCTTGGTCGCAAACAGTTCCTTCGTCAAGATCGAGGTCGCAAACAATTCCTTCGTCAAGATCAGGGTTGAAAAGCCCTTTGGTTGCAGACGGTTCCTTCATCAGGATTGAGGTTGAAAAGCCCCTTGGTTGCAGATAGCTCATTTGTCAAGATGGAGGTTGAAAAGCCCCTTAGTCACAAACAGACCTTTCGTCAAGATTGAAGTTGAAAAGCACCTTGGTCGTAGACGGACCTATCATCAAGATCGAGGTCGCAGACAGTTCCTTCTTCAAGATCATGGTCGCAGACAATTCCTTTGTCAAGATCGAGGTCGCAGACAGTTCCTAAATCAAGATCGAGGTCGCGGACAGTTCCTTCATCAAGATTGAGGTTGCAGTCAAGATCAAGGACGCAGACAATTCTTTCGTCAAGATCGAGGTTGAAAAGCCCTTTGGTTGCAGACAATTACCTTTCGTCAAGACCAAGGTTCAAAAGCCCCTTGGTCGCAGACAACTCCATTATCAAGATTAGGGTTGAAAAGCCCCTTAGTCGCAAATAGTTCTTTCATCAAGATTAGGATTGAAAAGCCTCTTGGTCACATCAATTGTCCAGAATAATTTCCAAAGTTCATAAACTATCAGTTAGGTCAAGTAGTTTCATTTTTATTAAAAAGCAAGGTACTAGTTCTATGATCCAAAGTTTTAGGTTCGAGGGCTAGGAAATCTTTGAAAATTCAACCTCAATTAAATCATGGCTAGTAAAATCAGTGTCTTTGTTTTACATTGACATTCACTTTCCAAGCTTTGTCAATGAGGGGCATTCTATAGACACTCGATTTTGCACCCATGATTTAATCAAGGAAGATGACTGGAATGACCATCCATATACCCTGTACATTTTTAAACCTCTTAAAACACAATCAGATTAACCTAGTTAATTAGCCAAGTGATTAACTTAGTCAAATGATCAAATCTAGGTTAACACAAATATATCATATCAATGTAAAGTGCGAAAAATAAAGAACACAAAGATATGACGACTCAGGAAAACCAAACCGGTAAAAAACCTGGTGAGGATTTAACCTAGCTATCCTCAAGGTAAACCTAAACCCACTATAAAAGAATTGAAGTTTACACAATAGTGACTTAAACCACTAACATCCTATTGCTACCTCGAGTAGGAAACTTACTACCATGACCCCATGATAGCTCCAAGTCCACGGACTACTTCTTTCTTGGGTTCCCAGCAAGTACAAGCACTCCCGCTCATGTGTCTTTAAACTTTTGAATTTGCAATTGAATGATCACTAAGTTCTTGACATAATTTTGAACCTTGGAAACCCTAAGTATGTGTGAAGGAAAACACCTCTAGATCTCATAGAAGATTCACACACACAGCATAAAGAGCAACATAAAACGTGGCTAGGGTTTTCGCTTTTATACTTAAGGCAAAACATAAAACCCTACACGTCAAACGAGCTTAGGCTGAGTTGGAAAATTCTACAGAAAAACAATCTGCACGAGCTTCGATCGGTCGAGTCTAATTCTCGATCGATTGAGCCAGGCATATTTACACAGTAAATCCTGCAGAACACTCGATTCCAATTTCACATATAAACACACTTTGAGCAAGTCTAAAACAAAGACTAAAACATTTTGATCATGGTTTGCCAACATTACAAATTGAAGTTCTAATACATTTAAACCTAAAGTCTTAGAACCCAACAAACTCCCTTTTTGGCAATCCGTGACAAAACACAAACTTAACAAAATGCTCAGAGTTACATAAAAACAGCCCATTACAACATTATTGCCCAACACAACAAATTCAACCTAACTACTATTTATCAGTTGCAAGTGTAGGTAGTAGCACGACTAAATCAACCTATATGTTTCCTGAAATACTCAACAAACTCATAAACGCACGTGTAGAAACTACAAGTAAAACAAAATAACTTCTTGATTTCACATGACACAAAATAAAGACATATATCATGAATAACCTCATAAATATAAATCAATAAGCAATGTGAAACAAGAAACATATATAATCAATGTAGCTCCCCCTATCATGAATAACCCAATCAAAAACAAAGAATACATCAAGAGCCAAAAAATGTAAATACACAATGAACCTAGATACACTCTAATAGCTCCACAAATACAAAAATCTCCCCCTAACTACAAAACTCATCTATAACTGTACTCCCCCTTTTTTTGACGGAGTGCCAAAGAGCAATCAGAATCCATCATCAAAAGGAGGTGGCGGAGGTGACCGTCTCAAGTGCTCCAAATTTGCCCGCAAAGCACGAAGCTCATCAAGCATGTACACCAAAATCTGACCATGAGCTGCCTGAACGGTCTTGACAGTCTCCAACGTACGACGAATGTCTGAATCATCCGAAGTAGATGGTGGAGGAACAACAGTAGCACCAGGATCAACAGAGGCCTTAGCAGTAGTATCACCTGTAGAAGAGGGAAGAGGAGGTGCGACACCAGAAGTCTCTACCCTAGGGCATTTAGAGCTTGCTCTCAACTGAGTAGCCCTTTGCCTAAGAAAGGTGGCACCGATAGGAGCTATGATATGGACAGGCTCAGACGCTGGAAACTTAACTAAACCAAGATGCAAAAGAATCTGGTGAATAAAAACGGGGAAGTAAAGAGCATGAGCAGTAGAACTACTCCTATGAACCTTAATCAAAGAGCGAATGAAAAGATGAAGAAAGCTAATAGGAGCATCAGTAATAAGGGCATACAAAAATGCACAACGCTCTAAAGGAATGGTGTGCAGTTGAGAGATAGGCCACAAGGAATGACAAGAAATCCTAAATAAAAGATAGTGAATCTCAGTAAGCTCAACAGTAGTGATCTGAGGATCAAAACCCCACTAGATAGAAGACCCAGTGATGTAAGACATGATGTCGTCGAAGGGAGGAGACTCATCATAAGAGTAGATAGGATGCTGGACCAGTGGCACCCCAAGAGCATTAGCCACTACTGAAGGGGTAATATGGTGTACCCTACTCTCACCATCAAGATCATCTAATAAAACCTTTATCTCAACCCAAATGTTTCTCTTAAGGTTAAGCTTCTCATAGGCTTTTTGGTTTTTCTCACTCAAGAACCTCTCACTATCAAAGGTGGGGGAAGGTGAAGAAGTGGAGGTCCTATGAGCTCTAGTCTTCCTAGGCATGATGCTAAGGATCAAAAGGATAGACACAAAAGAGACAGAGAGAAAAGAAAGAATAAACCAAAGGCAGACTGCAAGTTAGCACAGAAAAATAGAAATAACAATTCTATATGATGCATGAGCAGTATAATCAAATGATGCATGCTCTAATGCAGTGAGAATAAGTTCAATTTGACTCTAAAATCATAAAATTGGCTTGAGCATAGAGTTTATATCAAAAACCCCAAAATCTCGAAAAACCACTTGTTCATTTTTAAAAAATTGACCAATTGATCATTAACCAAGATAGATAAAGCAATATAATGATCATATGAATCAATCCAACAAGCCAATTTCATCAAATTAGACCTAATTGAACGAAATCCCCAATTCGGGTAATTACAAGCCCTAGAAATTTCAATTTTTCAAATTCACCAAATTGATCAAATTAAACCATCAAGAACAGTTATAAAGCATCTTATAACAAAAACCCAATGATCAATTTTAAGAAAAACAGCTTGAATCATCAAAAATCCCAAAAATCCATTGGTTCGAAATATTCTCCAAAATGCATGATTTAATGCATGAAATATGAAAATAAATGCAAAAGTAAGAATAAAAAGGCCTTACCGGCCTTAGAGGAGAAAAACCTTGCAAAAATTTTGGAGGAAAATGACAAAAATTGCTTTGGTAGCCTTGACCGATCAAATGAGAGAGAAAAGTGTTTTAAAAAAGTTGAAATATTGTAAAACACATGAAAACAAAAGTTTTAAAAAATCTCTCATCGCGAATTTCGATTGATCTAAAAATATATTTGATCGATCGAAAATGCTTCGATTGATCCTTTAGCAATCGAACACCGATCGAAACAGACAGAGGCTGACCAAAATTTTAATCGCAATTTCGATCGGTTAAGAAACAAGTTTGATTGATCGAAATTCTGGAAAAATCAAAGTTTTGAAAAACAAAGCAATTTTATGCAGAAACTCCTCAAAGCATTGAATTTTAGGAATAAAATGCATGAGTATGAGATGAGATGCTTTTCAAAAACACATGAATTGAACCCAATTTTCCCAAAATTAATATTTTCAATCAATTCTCCTTAAATTCTCAAACAACAAACATGTTTTGCATAAAACTCAAAGAATTTTCAAACTTGGTTAGCCAAACCAAAATCACACACAATAACATGTACATAGTTTAGCAGAGAGTAACTTGTGTAGTGTGTGCAACTAGCAAAAGCTTGAGATACATGTGAGGTGATATGTGAATAGAAATCAAGCACAATTTCTACAAAATTCATCACATAGAATTTGAAAGAGACTATCACCTAAAGAGTTACATCATATAACTCCCACATCTCCTAGAATAAAAGCTTGCAATCATTTAAGTTTCTTGATTTGCCTCATAATGTACACACCAATTTTATTTTATTTAAAGTTATTATAGCCCAATAATGTACACACCAATTTTAGCATTTAAACCAAGGCAACACCTTATGTTCTTTTTGTGCATGTGCTACACTTTCATGAGCACAAAATCTTATGATATGCACTAAGGTGTTCATGATTGGCTAGTAAACAGTGGTGAGATGGTTATTTATGCCTTTCTCAGTAAGTTCAAGTCCGACAATCAAAGGCATGTGACTTCAAGATCAAAACAAAGTGATCAAAAACTATAAACATCTTTCCCACACAACATGCACTAGAAAGTTTCAACTAGTAAAGTGCAAGAAATAAGCTCATCAAAGCTAAACAAGGTATATAAACATGTTATATAAAGATAAATTGGCCAACCTTGATTTCAAAATCAAGAGAATAATACAAAACACATTTTGCTTCCTTTCCTTTTTTTTATTATTATTATTTTTCTAAATCCTAGAATGAAATGCATAAATGTTATGCAATGCAAATCCTAAAAAAAAGAATAATGGTCACAAAGAGTAGAGCAATGAAGCACAAGGACCATGTCAGAAAGACTCAATTAGATCGAGCCTTTTGCATCCAAAACTTTTTAGATGCACCTCGAGCATTGGAGTTATTCTTCACATTAGAATTATGAGCAACTCCAGGATTGGAATAAAGGTTTAGAGTCTTTACCAATTCACCAATAAGTACCTTAGGATCTTGTGCTTGGGGCACAGGTACTTTTGGCTTATTCACTCGGTTAGCAGCTTGTAACTTCAAATAGTTTGGACGAATGTGCCCAGACTTTCCACAAAAATGACAAACCCATGCAGGCTTAACTTGCAACTTTCTCTTAGGAGGATTAGGAGCCTTAGATTTTGGACTCTTGAAGACCAACCCTAATCTTCCTAGGAGGTGTAACATCTACAAATTTAGTAGCCTCACTCACAGAGGGTTTGACAACCTCACTCACAGGGGGTTCAGTAGAAGGAACAACATTTATGGAATGTGGTTCAAGCACAGAGATGCTTTCTACAAAACCTAAGCCAGTTTTGTTAGAGGGAGACTTTTGAACACTCAGCATGTGATCAAGTTTGGAGCTTGTAGACCTATTAGATTGTTCTCTAGCAACAGATAATTTAAGTTCCAAATTCTTAGCTTTATCAAGCAAAAGCATGTTCTTAGTCTTCATATTATTCAGCAATTCATTAGCCTCAAATAGTTTCACAAGCAAATTTTTCTTTTCAAGTTCAAGGGATTCAATTTTCTTTAAGCCTAACTCAACACTCATAGCATCCTTTGCAGCAACTTTACAAAGTTTTTTGTAGGCTTCTTGTAAATCTGCATCCTCAGAGAGTTCCCCATCAGAAGGGTTCTCCTCAACAGAAACACTCTCATCTACTACAGTAGTAGCAGTGAAAGCCATGAAGTTTCCATCCTCATCACTACCAAACTCATTGTCAGAAACTTCATCATCACTAAGGGTTACAGCCATAGCCTTACCCTTAGACTTCAAATAAGTAGGACATTCAGATTTCATATGACCATACCCTTAACACCCAAAACATTGTTGCCCCATAGAATTATTAGAAGATTGACCTACTTTTTCTCTAGGTTTTTCAGTGTTGTTAACCTTAGTAGGATCATTCTTCCTAAAATTTCTAGGTTCAGCAGTGTTCTTACCTCTTGCCCTTTTGTTATTGTTCCTAAGAAAATTTCTAAAGTTCTTGGCAAGGTAAGCAATCTCTGTAGCAGAGAGCTCATCATCAAATCCACTCACCTCAACATCATCAACAGACTTAAGAGCCATTGATTTGGATTTGCTAGTCTTAGGTAGGTCCAACTCGTAGGACTGAAGAAATCCTACAAGTTCATCAACGGGGATAGAGTCCACATCCTTGCTTTCAGTGATGGCAGTCACTTTGGGTCTAAAATCTTCAATCAAAGATCTAAAAATCTTCTTAACAATTTTAGGTTGATCATAGATTTCACCCAAATTATAAGCAGAATTAACAATATCATTAAGCTTAGCATAGAATTCATCAAAATATTCATCATTAGACATCCTAATGCTTTCAAATCTAGTTGTTAATTGCTGCAGCTTATTAATTTTAACTGCCTTTATGCTTTCATGCACAGTTTGGAGGATATTCCAAGCAGTATGAGCAACCTCAACATTAGAGATTCTCTTAAATTCCTCCATAAAAACAGCATTAAAAATAGCATTCATGGCTTTGCTATCGAAAGCGGTTGCTTCTTTTTGAGAAGTTTGACACTCACTAACAGGAGTAGCGGGCTTCTCCTATCTGTATTCAACGGAGTTCCAAACTCTCTCATCAATAGATTTTAGGAATGCTTTCATCTTTACTTTCCAATAAGCATAATTATTCCCATCAAAGTGAGGTGGAATAACAAGAGAATGTCCATGTTCCATGACAACAGGGGTCAAGGATCAGCTCAGAGATCAAAAGATCTAAAACAAAAAAGCTACCTGCTCTGATACCACTTGTACATTTTTAGACCCCTTAAAACACAATCAGATTAACCTAGTTAATTAGCCAAGTAATTAACTTAGTCAAATTATCAAATCTAGGTTAACACAAATATATCATATCAATGTAAAGTGCGGAAAATAAAGAACACAAAGATATGATGACCCAGGAAAACCAAACTGGTAAAAACCTGGGGAGAATTTAACCTAGCTATCCTCAAGGTAAACCTCAATCCACTATGAAAGAATTGAAGTTTACACAATAGCGACTTAGACCACTAACATTCTATTGCTACCTCTAGTAGGAAACTTACTACTACGACCCCATGATAGATCCGAGTTCACGGACTACTTCTTTCTTGGATTCCCAGCAAGTACAAGCACTCCCGCTTGTGTATCTTTAAGCTTTTGAATCTGCAACAGAATGATCACCAAGTTCTTCACATAATCTTGAACCTTGGAAACCCTAAGTATGTGTAAAGGCAAACACCTCTAGATCTCACAGAAGATTCACACACACAGCATAAAGATCAACATAAAACATGGCTAGGGTTTTCCCTTTTATAATTAAGGCAAAACATAAAACTCTACACGTCAAACGGGCTTGGGCTGAGTTGGAAAATTCTATAGAAAAACAATCTACACGAGTTTCGACCGGTCAAGTCTAATTCTTGATCGATCGAGCCAGGCAGATTTACACAGTAAATCCTGCAGAACACTCGATTCCAACTTTACATATAAACACACTTTGAGCAAGTCTAAAACAAATACTAAAACGTTCTGATCATGGTTTGCCAACTTTACAAATTGAAGTTCTAATACATTTAAACCTAAAGTCTTAGAACCCAACATACCCCAAAAATCATGTTTGCATTACATGCATTAATTCATTCATTGCATATCATAAAAATGATCTTGAGATTCTAACGGTCACGACAGTATGTCCAGTTTCCAAATTGGACCATCGGTTCGAAAAATATCAGATGATCAATTTTGCACGATCAGCATGCATTGTGTCTAGGTAGAGTCGACCACGCATGGTTAATTTAAATTAATTCTGATTGGTTAAACAATCAAAATTAGTTGAATAATTTTGTGACATGAAAGTGCGATCAGCACCCAAGAGTACCATTCGGCACTTTCAAAGTGCCGAATGGCACCCTTAAGGGCTAAGGCCCAATTCTCTTCGAGTGATGATAAGGCACATCCTTTTCGACTTATTCGCAGAAGAATGCATCCGGATTCACATTCTAATCATCTAAGCTATTTTCTAGAGTTTTCCAACCTCTATAAATTTCTCTTAAGCTAGGGTTTTTAGGTTTCAAAAATAATTGCATAAATTTCTTTGAACCCTAAAATATCCTCTCAAGAATAAGAGTGCTCCAAGCAAGAGGTTGTTTCTTATTAACCTTTTATATATATATATATATATATATATATATATATATATATATATTGCTCTTGTTGTGATGATGCATGTTTATTTATTTTAGTGTAGTTGTGTCAAATATTCATATCATGAATTGTTAACTTATTTTGTTAAAATATGTTCTTGATTCTTTTTATTATTGTTATGATCTCTTTCATAGTTTCAAAATCTGCATGTTATCAATTCTTTTCTTAAATCAAAAACAGATTTGCATCATCCTTAGATGCAGATCTGACTTTTTCTTAAATCAAAAATGGATCTGCATTTTCCTTAGATGCAGATATGAATTTTTCTAAATCAAAAACGGATCTGCATCTTCCTTAGATGCAAATCTAAACTTTTCTTAAATAAAAAACTGATCTGCATCTTCATTAGATGTAGATCTAAATTTTTTTTTCTCAAATTAAAAACTGATCTACACTTTCATTAGATGTAGATCTGATTTTTTTAACATAGTAGATTTTGAAATGAAAAAAGAATCATGAATGGTTGTGTTTCTTGTGTTTGTTTTACTTAGTACACATAGCATAAATTTATTTCATGAATGAAATCCTCTTCTTAAGAAATCTTTTTCATATTTTTTTACACATATAAAAATAAATCTTTTTTTTTAAATACACAAATCTGATTTTTTTTATTATAACAAAACAGATCTGATCTTTTACAAATCAAAAACCTGTTTTTTCTCAATTCTCAAAAAACAGATCTGATATATTTTCAAATCAAAAGATTTTGTTTTCTTTAATAAGCACATATATGAATTATTCTCTTCAAAAAACCATTTTTTTTTTTTAAGTTCTCAAAAACAGATCTAATTTTTCTAAACCAAATTCAATTTTTTTTTACAACACAGATCTGATTTTTTTTTTATACTAAGAAGAGGATGCATTCATAAATAAACTTGTGTGATTTAGTTTTTTTTTCATGTGTGCAATATATCATTCATGCCATGCATAAAGGGTATATTGGTCACAAGAGTATAGAAAACCAGACTCTGTCTGGGCGGAATGGGTGCCTAACACCTTCCCATTCCGTAATCTTAGCCTCTGAATTTAAAGTCTTTGGATAGATAGACATAGGCTTTATCTTTGTCTTTATTTATTTTGGGTAGATTGTAACTAGTGCAAAAAGGCATGTATTTTTGTTAGTTTGTATCTAGGATCCAAAGCCATGTAATTTTCAATTTATCAAATATGTACTTTTTTACTCAATAAATGAAATGAAATAATTCAGTCATATATAGTTATGTTTAGTTTTTCTTATTTTTTTATACAAAAAATAAGTGGCAACTCCACACCACTCACCCAAAAGGAGAGGTGCCTTGAAAAAGCACCCAAAAATCTCTCTCTCTTTTTTAGAAGCACCAAGTTTAGTGGTCTCTCACAATCTCATAAGATGTTTTCTTGGTACCCGCTCGAAAGAAGATTCTATTCCCAATATGACATGATATGTTCACGGCTTCACCCCAAAACTTTTGAGGGATATCCTTGTTGAGAAGCATTACCCTTGCTATTTCTTGTATAACGCTATAAACACTCGATTTTGCACTCGTAATTTAATCTTGGAAGATGGCTAGAATGATCATTCATATACCCAAAATTTATGATTGCATTACATTTATTAATTCATTCATTGCATATCATAAAAATGATCTTGAGATTCTAACAGTCACAATGGTATGGCCAATTTCCAAATCGGACCATCGAATTGAAAGATATCGCATGATCAAGTTTGTACAGTTTGCATGAATTTTGTTTGGGTGGAACCAACCACGCACGATTAATTTAAATTAATTTTGATTGGCCAGACAATTAAAATTAATTAAATAATTTTATGATTGGTTGCTAATGAATGTCAAAATAGGCGTGCTTGTATGGGAATAAAAGAGGATAATCATATAACAGCAAAATTGTGGATAATCAAGACTTTTTGGTGTATTTATCTACAAGATAAGCATTGTTGAAAAGACCAGAATTATCAGAAAAAGAGTTTAATTTTTAGAATATGGATTAAAAACGCATCTAAGTGTAAGTCCCAGCTCAAAAAACCTCAAAAAAGGAGTCCAAAATGGACCAAAACTTGAACACGGGACCAGCATTCAAAAGGGCCATTTGGCACTTTTGGAGTGCCGATTGGCACAAATGCGAGCCAGGCCCGAGGGCACTTAGATTGAGATAAACCTTACCTTTTTCAATTTTTTAGAGGTAAGGATGCATCCTAGTTCGTATTCTGATCATTTAGATAATTTTTCGAACATCCCAGCCTCTATAAATAGAGGCTGCATCTTAGAATTCATCACACTTTTTCACGCTCTCTGACTCTTCCCTTTCTGATTGTTCTCTTCTTTTATTTTCCCTCTTATGTTAAAGACGTTCTGGAGGCTCTGACCTTAGGAATTTCTTTTCTGTAAGCAAAATATTTTAGGTTTCAAAGAGAATTGAATAAATTTCTTTGAACTCAAAAATAATCCTTCACTATTAAGAAAAGCACTTTCATGCAAGAGGTAGTTTTTCTTTTCTTTTTCTGTTCATTTTTATTAATTCTACTTGATGATGCATGAACAGGCTTAAGGTGATTTTATTATTTTGATTTCTGATGTTATTGCCATGCGTTGTTAAACTTTTCTTTAAAGCATGTTCTTGTTATATTTTTTTGTTATGATTATTCTTTTGAGTCTCAAAAATCTGCTATCAAAGATTCTTTCTTTTTTTTTTACACATAAAACATATCTAAATTTTTCAGATCTGATTTTTTAACTCCAAAAACTTATCTGCATTTTCATTAAATGCAGATTTGATTTTTTTAAACCCATAAAACTGATCTGTATTTTCATTAAATACAAATTTGATTTTTTTTAACCCTCAACACTTATCTGTATTTTCATTAAATACAGATATGGATCTTTTTAACACATTTTTTAAACCCATAAAACTTATATGTATTTTCATTAAATACATATCTGAATTTTTTAACACATAAAACTAATCTGTATTTTCATTAAATACAAATTTGATTTTCTTAGAAAAAAAAAAAAAAGTTTTCTTTGACTCAAGTGCAAATTTTGGGATTTAAAAGAAGAAATTAAAAATTAGATTGAAGTCTTTTCTTTTTCATAATGTGTGATATATGTAAAATAATTTTATCTCATGAGTGTGAGTCATCTTTCAAAAAGTGTTTTTTTTTTATTTTTTTTATTTTTATTTTTTTTATGTTCAACAACAGGTCTAAATTTTTTTTTTAATATATAAACCAAAAATCTTTTTTTTTTTACTATTCAAAAAAGATCTAATTTTTCTTAATAAAATCACCTTTTTTAATTTTTCCCGAAAACATATCTGATATTTTTTTACAAAAACCTTGTTCTTTCTTTATATAAAAACAGATCTGATTTTCTTTACAAAACTAATTTTTTTTTATCTACACAAAAACAAATCTAGTTTCTTTTTTAATGAATCAAATCGATTTTATTTATTTACAAAAACATATCTGAATTTTTCTAAAAAAGAGGATACATTCATAAGATGGATTTATGTGAGTTAGTTTTGGTTAAGTGTATCATGTATGCAACATATCATTCATATCATGCAAAAAGGGGTATATTGGTCATTAGAGTCTAAAAGACCAAACTCTATCTGGGTGGAATGGGTGCCTAACACCTTCCCATTCCGTAACCTAGCCTCAAAGTTTAGTTCTTTTGGATAGGTAGATCTATACCTTGTCTTTCTTTTATTTTTGGGTAGATTGTAACTAGGACAAAAAGCCATGTATTTTTTTGGTAGATTGTAACTAGGACTCAAAGCCTTGTAAGATTCAATTTATCAAGCTTGTATTTATTTTTATTTAATCAATGACAACGAAGCATTTCGATCATGTAAATTTGTATTTGCTTTTTTCTTTTTTCTTTTTTGTATTAAAAAAATAAGTGGCGACTCCACACCACTTATCCAAAAAGAGAGGTGCCCTTCAAAGCACCCAAATCTCTTTTTTGAGAGCACCTAAATTTCCCGGTCTCTCACAAATGCGATTCTTCCTTTCAACAACCCCATTTTGTTGAGGTGTCTTTAGAGCTTAAAATTCCTTCTTTATTCCATGTTCATTGCAAAATGTTTCAAACTTTGCATTCTCAAATTCCTTCCCATGATCACTTCTTATTTTGATGATGGGAACCTCCTTTTCATTTTGAAGCCTCTTACAAAGTTTTTCCATCTTCCCATATGCTTCTGATTTTTCTCTAAGAAATTCCACCCAAGAGTATCTTGAGAAATCATCAACTACAACCATGATGTACCTCTTGCCAGCCAAGCTTTCCGTCCTTGTGGGAACCATTAGATCAACATGAAGTAACTCCAAAGGTCGAGACGTAGCGATGACATTCACCTTAGGATGACTTGACTTGGTTTGTTTTCCCATTTGACATGGTCCACAAACGGTCTTCTCAACTTTTTCGAACTTTGGTAAGCCAATCGCCGCTTCAAATTTGGAGACTTTCGCCACTTGTTTGTAGTTAGCATGACCAAATCGTTGATGCCATAGCTCCAACAAGTTGACTCGAGCACTTCGACATGACACATTTGATTTAGGAACCATACCATAACAATTGTCGGTAGATCTAAGTCCTTTCAACACTTGAACACCATCTTCACTAAGGATGACACGCCCTTTCTTTGAGAACTAAACCAAAAAAATCCTCATCACAAATTTGAGTGATGCTCAACAAGTTTGCCTTAAGTCCCTTGATGTACAACACATCAGTCAACAATGGTAGAACCAGTATTTCAATCGTTCCTTTTCCAATAACTTGAGAATGACTACCATCTCCAAACGTGACATATCCATCTTCCTTTTCTTTAAGACTCTTGAAGAAAGATTTATCACCTGTCATATGCCTTGAGCATCCATTGTCAAGACACCATAAACATGAGTTAAACACTTTCAATGCGGTATGTACAAAAAGGCAAGCATGAGATAAGCATTCTTGATTGTCATAACAAGATTCATCTTCCTTTTTATTGTGATCGGATGAGTGAAGTTTTCTTTTCAAACTATCAAGCTTATCACACAAATGTCTATTCCATCTCTTATATTTTTCAATCAAGGAATTTGACTCACACAAACAATATGAAGCATGTGATTCCTATGCTCTAAACATCTTAGCATGTGTAAGAAGATTATAGCATGTTTCTTCGATTTTAATAACTCTATGAGCTCATTACTAGGAAAATCTCCAAAGATGCTCATCGAGTCATTATCATAAACACATAAACCACAATTCATGTTAGCTTTTTCCATTGCCATTTCCTTAGCAAGGAAGGGTCTAGGATCACATAAGGATAACAAAATCCAAAAAGTGTACCCACTCTTATACTAATTGAAAGCTCAATTAGTGTGAAAACACTAATGCTTGTTTAGACCCCCAATTTTAAATTACGGTTTAATTGCTTTTACTCTAACTTATCTAAGTGCAGAACAAGGGTAAATGAAGTGCAATAAACCGGAACACTAATTTAAGCCATAAGCAAGTACAATAAGCGATAAATGTAAAGCTTAAAGAGTAGGGAAGAGAGATACAAACACAAGATAACACCGAGACGTGTTATCGAAGAGAAAACCAAAGTACTCGGCGAAAAACCTCTCCGCGGCCCTCCAAGCCGAAATCGATCCACTAGTGAATAAGTTGGAGTACACGAATATCAAAAAGACCCTCCAAGCCAAATCTACCCAATGTCTTGAGCCCTCCAAGCTCCTGCTAGCAACGGACTTCTCAGAGTCTTGTCTTCATTAGTTATTCGGATCCCGCAATTCCGCCCGATTGCATTCGCCACTCAATGGCTTCTTCTAATGTTTCCCATAGGCACCAAAATTTCTCTCAACACTCAGAATGGGTGAGGTAAGTGTTTGGGCTAAGAACCTCTCAAGGATGTGTAGATGGAGAGGTAGAAGTAAATGGAAACTCTAGAGAAATGATATGGAGGATTGTGGGTAAACAATCTCTAACTCTCAAGTGCTTAGCTAAGGTTTTCACTCTCAAAAGTTTCTTGTGAATACTCCTTCTGCTTCTTACATTTCGTGGGTAATGAGAGTTTATATATTGTTAGTAAAGGAATGAGAAAAGGCACACTCAAAAATAATCAAGAAGAAAGTTTCGTGGGTCATTCATGACTTGGCCTGAGTCGCGAATAACTCGCAAAATCCAGTCTTTCAAAGACACTTCAAATTCCAGCATGTGCTTTTCACGTGGCCTGTTTCGCGGATCAGCAGTCGTGAGCCAGTCGTGATCTAGTCATGAAATCCTCATGTTCACAAGTTCTTCACCAAACTCTCGCACACAACCTTTACATTAAATCTCACAAAAATACAGGGAAATGATTGAACAGAATTACAATCAAATTTGACACGGAATTAAAGTTAACATAAAACATAGTTGTAAATCACAACTTTACAGCCTATATTAATGGGTTAATATATCTCTAACAAATAAATAAGTGTACTTAAATCATTAATCCCCTCCCACACTACACTGTACTTTCCTTTCTCTCAAAACTTCCAAACACACTAAAACTTATGACTAGGCAACTAGCAACTAATTATGCTAACTAGTTGCGGTAATCAATGCATTTATGCTTACTAAATAGTAAATACTAACATACACCTCCTCCATACACTAATCCCATAGATCAATAATCAATTAATTTGTTGCCATCGTGTTGTCTCTAAATATTTTTTTCATTATAGATTTTGTTTAGCATGGACTCTGGAATTTGTTTGGGGTTTTATTATTTAGCTGCTTTTTTACGTTTTGTTACTCGGAAACAGTCTCGATTTCAACTTACTCACCCCTGAACACAACAAAATATTTTCAACCGAAAAAAAAAAAAATCTGGAAAAAACTGCAAGGAACTTCTAAAGAATTAAACAGTTCTTACATGAGAACACTTACTTAGACCCCAAATTTTATATGCAGTGAATTTATGACTTACTGAGAGAGAGAGAGCTAAGCAATGTTACACCACTTAATAATTTTTTATCTAATTAACGTTCAAAAAATCTCACCGGATTACATGTTCTCCATGTTCTTAATAAGTATACCAAGTTTCGTTTCAATCATATGTTATTTACTATTCGATCTAGGCACCTATCTTTTATGTGCAATTTTAAATACAAAAAATTGAAATTTAATTTTCAATTGAAGTTTAATTTTTCACCATATGTCTCATATCTATATATTACTAAAAGCTGAAGCGTAGCATTTAATGTTGCTACGCTCCCATTGAGCCACGTCAGCAGTCATGTCATTATCAATTTTTTTCCAATTTTTTTATACAATTTTTAACATTTAAAGTGAATTAAAAACTCTATTATATTACAATCAAAATATCATATTTAATTTATCTTATTTTTAATTATTTTTATTTATTATTAAATTTTCAATTCAATTTTAACTTTTCATATCCCCACTACTCTCTACTAACTTTCTTCAACCTTTCTCATTCTATTTCAACTTTTCATATCCCCACTACTCTCAATATTAATATTATTCTATCTTTTTATCTTCCTTTATTTTTGACTCTTCTTATTCTTATCCTCATGCTATAAAATTGTCATTCTCCCTCTTATTCCATGCATAATTTCTATTTTTCCACACACAAAAGCCTCTCTCTCTCTCTCTCTCTCTCTCTCTCTCTCTCTCTCTCTCTCTCTCTCTCTATATATATATATATATTTTTTTTTTTTCCTTCAATTTTTGGTAAATATATTTTTTAATTTTAGTGTAACAAGTTGACTATCAAAATATATTGATGCAGTATTGAAAGCTTCACCAAATGCATTGCAAAAATCAATTTTAGACTACTAGAAGTCAGTTAGTTTGCTAAAATTGGAATTGACAGGTAATCCAGCTTGATACAATTTAGTTTTATATTTTATGTTGTTATCTTTTTTATTCTCATTGGTTGTTAAATGTTACATTATTGCATTATAAAGATAGTATATAAAAATATAATATTATTTTATTACATAGCATAACTAAAACAATATGGTGTTTATTGCTATACCTTTCATTTTTATTATTTTATTCTCATCTTATTTTATTTAACATTTAAATTTAGTAACATCCACCATATCATAATTATTTATATTTTGACTCATTTTTTTAAAAATTAAACGTATAATACTTTATTCAATAAATAAAAATTGTTCTTATAAAGTCTTCCCATGAAATCTTACAATGCATCAATGGAAAAATGAAATACAAAACAAATATCAATTTAGAAACACTCAATTTAAAATAAATAAATTAATAAATAAACAATTTTCTTATAAAGTATTCCCATAAAACGGTACAATGCATTAATAGAAAAAAAGAATACAAAGCACATGCTATTTTAGAAACACTAAATTTATAATAATAATAATATTATTAAACCAAACATCATAAAATAATAAACTAATAGTTATGGATGTACTAACTTCATGGCAGCAAAATGGAGTAAAATAAAAATAAACATTACAATATGCATATTTAGTACATTAGAATTATCATCAAATTTGGGAAAACAATAGGATGTTAACAAAGAGGGAGAGAAAGAGATTAGTCAAAGAAATCAAACTTCAATTAAATAAATTAATTAGTAACCGTTAATTGGAAAACAAAGAGACCGATGGCTAAAGGAGTAAAAAATTAATTAAAGATGACCTTACGAATGTTATTATAAACTTTGCAATGCAAATAAATAAATTGTTAAATTCACTTAATTAAATCATATAATCAACAATTAAATAAAATCATACAAAATCTAAACTTGAAACTAATCAAACTCTAATCTAGAAAATCATATTTATTATCAAAACTAAAAGGAAAACGTTCTTCAGTAATAATAGAAATATATAAGAAATAAAGATGAAAATTTTCAAAATATTTTTTTTTGACATTTCATTTAACATTATTTATAAATAATCAAATATATAAAAAAAAAGTCCTTAAATGCTTATATTCTTCAAACACCATGACTTTTAAAATCTAATGAAAGGTTCTAAGAATTTAACTCTCATTTAATGCCTCTATTATTAAAATCAACACCCAGTAAAATATGATAATAGTAAGAAACGTTATAAATGAGAACATGAAAAAACTAATTAGCCACTATTATTATGGAATAGATGTCTTTTTTTATGCATCTAATAAAATGAAATGTATAGAGTTTACTTATTAAGGTATATGTAAAGATTCACGTTAAAAAAATATGTAAATGTTTTTTGAAAAAAAAAAAGTAGATGTAAGGTTTTTATTAACTTAAAAGACAATGAAAAACTAATTTTTAATTACTACAACTATCGCTACTCTATAAATCACACACAACATTATATTCAATATCCTAAATAACATAATTAGGTCCTTTTGGATACACACCACCATATTCAAGTTATAAATTACAACCCAAATCAATCATACAATTACACAATCAAAGCATGAACATGTAACATGTATTACCTTCTGAATTATTGCTTGGAATTTTCACAATTATTGAAAGAGAATCTCCAAATTTAATTTTTAGAAAACATCAAGACAGGGTGAATTTTATTCTTTTTAACTTCCATAGAAAAAAAATATTATGCACATTATTTCAACCCTTATGGAAAAGAAGGCTTACATGTAGCATGCAAAACGTGTTTAATTGACTTAGAGATGTAAAAATTAGTCAACCAACTATGGTAGAATTATGGTTTCAAATTTTAAATAAAACAATTCTACAATAATAAAAAATTATTTTGTGATAAATATGATTATGAAATGCATTACTTTTCATTAAATTAGTTCAAATTACAAAATAATAATAATAATAATGAGATCATCATAAAAAAATAATCACGCGCAACGCGCGGGTCTGCGACTAGTATTTTTTTTAATTTTTGTGCCAAGTGATTATTAGTGCAAAATTCGAACAGTAAACAAATAAATAAGAATGAAAAAGAAAGGTTTGGTTTGACTTTGACAAGATATTAACGTGAGTGTTGGCAATGAAAATTGGGGACAATCAAAAATAAATAAATAAATAATGAAAATGGAATTTCTAAGTCCCGTAAACTAAACTCTAGCACAACAAAAAATTAATAATATTTGCTATCGATATTTTTTTCTTATAGTATTATGATTATTATACAAATAATGGTTGGACAAACTAAAAATGATAATTTCATTGACAAAACTTTAAACAATTTTTTTTTTTCATTTGTTTCAAATAATCTTATAGTTATTTTATAAATAGTTATTTTATATTTTCAAATATACAAACATTATATATATTATATATAAACTTAGTGAAATTTTAATATGCATTTACTGGTGCTTATTTGTAAATGTATCACATGCATGTACATAGAGTTACAAGCTAGCCACCAATTAAGCCAATTATGTGAACCCAATTCAAACAATCTTATCAATCAAACCAACAAATCACCAAATGCATTAAGCATGCATGCAATAAAATCAATAAACAAAATGGATGAGAGAAATTCTTCAAAGGAAAATTCACTACAAGTAAGGGTGTCCATAGGTGGAATCAAATCAAGTTTGGGGTAAACCCGCCACTCAACCTGACAACTTCGAGCTTTGAAACTCTAAACCCATCGCCAACGATCAATTCTTTGAAATCAAGTGCCACTTGTGTGTAAATCCTCTGATTAGGTCGGTCAAAGTCATCTCAAATAAAGTAGGGTGACCAGTACAACGCACAAACAATGGAACAATGCCTAATCTCATCAATTTTGGTGGAGATCTCGGTGATCTGATGAGATCTCCACCGGATGTGCTAAAGATCTAAATAAATCTGTTGAGATCTTCACCATATCTGACGGAGATCTCGCCAGATTTGAGAAATCGACAACATAGGTGGAAGAAAATGGGTCACAGTAAGGGGAGGAGGAGGAGAATGGCAAGGACTTCGGTCAGATTTGGCCATTCGAGTCTCTAACAACGAAACCTACTACTCGATCCATCGATGTCAAGTGTTGAAGACATAAAGCCGCCTTCGACTGCCGCACATGTTGAATCGAGTGAGTTTCAGTTTAAATGGCTCTAGGTTGGATGGATTCATCAAGTCTGTATTCGGATTGGACTTCCCTAACTACAAGGGTGACACACCCCTATTAAGGAAAGACACTATAAAAGGAGTTACAATCTAGAATAAAATCTTTGTTCCCACAATAAATCTAGAACATCAAACTTATTCAACATGAATCCCTTCATAAACGACCCATTTATGTTTAATGACCAAAATCTTTGAGCTGACTCCAAGGTACCTTCTTGAAGTTGATACTATAGTGGATTCCATTAGGATGTGGTTTCATGCTCTTTGATCACAAGTATGGATACACACCCAAAGGAATATGTTCTTCTAAACTCATAGGTATTATAGGATGTAGGCTAAGATTTTCTCTGTGAATGCTTCTGAGTTTCTACCTCTCAAAATCTTTACAAAACAACATTTATAACATGCTTTGTATAGTATGAAAGTATCCAACTTGAATAAAACACGTCATTGAGCCCGTGATTTTTGATTGATCAAAATTGAACAAGTCGCTATCAAAATTGATCCAGTCGCTATCTAAAGTTCTTTTTTCTATCATTCGAGAACTGATCAAATGAGAATAAAAATTTTGAAATTTATTTTTTTGCTAGTATATAATAAAGGTAGCACTATGACATTTAATACTAATTGTCTCACCTAAGGTAACGTAGTAGGTAGTCATGAAACCGTCTCATGAGATACCCTCTTATTTGAATAAACTTATTTACATTAGTTTATTTTGTTTTATATTTATTATACAAAAATACAATTGTGCATTGAAAAATGTGAAACTTAAAAAAATGTACATTAAAAAAAACAATTACAAATAAACTCATTCAAATGAATGTTTAGTATTTTGACTACTGAGTATATTCCATAGTTATGAATATACTCAATAGTCAACAACAACAACAACAAAAATAAAAAAATAAAAAACCCTTGTTGAACTCTAAAATCTAACTCTAAACCCCACTTACAAATTGGAGGGGAAAATTAGAATGAGGCATAGTAAGGAAAAAGTATAAAAAGAACACAAGAAGAGAGATTCAAAAGAAGCTCACTTATCTTGCCAGCATCTTGAGATCACTCTTAAGGGATTTCTCAATGTTATAACTTAGTGTGTGTGGAAGGGGAGACTACATAAACCCAAGAGAATAGTCAGGTACTCAAAGAGGTATGGATACCCTTATTTGTCAAAAAACAAAAAACAAAAAGAAGCTCACATTGATGTCTTGCCTTTGATTCTAAAGCTCAGTTTGTTTTGAAGTAAAATATTTCCCAGAAAATGTTTTTCATTTTCAGGTGTTTGTTTGCAGATAAAATATAATCAAACTTATAATATATTTTCCGTTAATAGTAAAATCATTTATAATAAGTTGTAAAGTGTTTTACCTTTAAAAATTTGGTAAAACGTTTTCCAAAAACACACAGTGGCTTTCCCTCCCCCATCTAGTCACTAGGTCACTGGTCCAATGGTCAAAGACACCACTCTGATGACTAGTGTTGGTAGTCCTGTGGTCAGAGACTCCACTCTGGTGATCGATGCCGTCAGTCTGGTGTCTAGTGACTCTGCTCCATGACCAGTGCTAGTGGTCCAGTGTTCAATGTCTTTGTTCTAGCGATCGGTGTTGGCGGTTCGGTGGTAAGAGATGCCTCATCGACGATCAGTGCTGGTGATTCAATGGCAAGAGACATTGCATTGTAATTGGTTTCGGAGGTCTAGCAACTGAAGACACCATTTTGTCAAACAGCATTGGCAATCTGGTCATCGGAGATACTGCTTCGATAGTGATTGTCGGTACTCCAATCCCTGAAGCCACTGCTTTAACTGTCGATGCTAGTGGTCACCTCACTGAACCTCTAACACTAGTGGCTTCAGTGTTAAGCCATCAGTTTTAGTTGTTTGCTTGAAAATTTTATTTATCATACCAAACACTTGAAAGTGTTTTACATATAAAAAATTTTACTTTTGAAAATATTTTACTTAAAAAAAAAAAAAAAAAAAAAAAAAAAAAAAAAACACGTAAATAAGCTCGCGTTGATGGCAACCTCACCTCAAAATTTCTCTTTTAATTTTCAAAGGTCTGCGTATTTGAAGGAGAGAGAACTGAGATGAGAGATGAAATGATAAAAAATAAAAAATTAAATTAGGAATTGAGATTGAAAAATCTTCATAAAAAGAGAGATTGAAAAAAGAACCACCTTGGTGGGTGATTTTTTGGAAGCTTCCTATTTTACAAATGCCCCAACATCCAAGTTAAATTAAAAACCGTAAAATAAAAAAAAATAAAATAAAATAGAAGAGTTTTTCAGTAACTAATTTGATCAGTTTAATATATATATATATATATATATATATACACACACACACATACACACTAAAATGCAAATTACACCTTCTAAATTTGACTAAAATTCATTTTTTAGTTCTCTAACTTTTTTTGGTTCATTAAATATGCAATTAACCAATGAAAAGATTTTTTTTTTAATTCCTACATAAAATATTTTTATTTTTTAACATAATTGGATAGATCATAAAAAAAAAAACCTGAATTAAATAAATTTGAAACTTAAATACCTTAATTGAACAAGAGTAAAGTTGACTGAAATGAATTTTTGTCAAAATTTGATAGTGCAATTTTTTTTTGGTTAACTGAAAAAAAAAAAAAAAAAAAAAGGGGGGGTTTATGGCACTACCTGGCAGTGCCTACAATAAACAGCGCCCAAAGCATCAAGTCTGAGTTGTTTTAATAGACAATTTAGAAAGCATCAAGTGCAATTTGCATTATATATATATAAACATATTTTGTTTTAATGGACAAACTGAAACAGCCACCGAATCGGTATTTAGAACATTGGACTATATTCAACATCGCCCTCAAGATATATATATATATATATATATATATATATATATGAAAGTCCATCTGTATTGAGTCCCACATACATATAAAAAGAGGGTCTCATGCACTAATACCATACATAAGATACTTTTGGGTCCCAGCATGTTTTACAAAGCAATTTCCATAAGTCTATTTTGTCCAATAGACCAACCAACACGACTGCATTCTCCAGCACGAATGATTCTTTCTACAATTCAAAAGAACTAGAAACAATAACATTTCACCTACCTTTCTGCCTGATAATTCATTTACTTACCCCCCCCCCCCCCCCCCCCCGCCCTTATTATGGAAGCTAGATTCACAAGGGTATTACCCCAAAAGAAAGGGAAGAACACTATTTTCCAGAACAAGTAAATTAGGCAGTTCTCTCACGGTTTGCTTGCACATTAGACACTGATACAGAGAAAACCCAAAAATAAAAGCCTTTAATATGGCACAATGTAAGGCATCAGTTTTATTTCTCCACAACGGATGTCAAAACATCACTTAAAACAGAGACTTTTACCAAACATAAGCGCGGAGAGCAATCCTTAGTTCACTGAAATCTTACAACTATGCAGGAAATATCGTCCGTGCTCTTCCTATTAAGTGCCTCTTCAGTAAGGTGCTTCGCTGCTGATCTAGCATCCTTGATTTGCCTGATACAGTCTACTGCTTCTTGGTTCGACATTACCTGGCACCAGATTGAGCAAAAAAAAAATCAGTCCATTAGAAGTACAAAATATATTTCAAAGGAAAAAAAAGAAGTTCAATTTAAATAAAACAATCTGATGTAATATGTTTTGTACTATCAAACAGAAGTAGAGATGAATAAGAGGTAGCTTGGCCGGAAATTATAACAAAACAAACCTTCCATAATCCATCACTTGCCAGGATAACAAACTCTGTGTCATTTTCTATAAACTCCACCGATACATCAGGCTCTGAACTCAGGTGTTTCTTCAAGCTCTTGTCACCAAATGCCCTTGCCACTGCCAATTGACCGTCAACTCGTGGAACATCACCTGCACTCATCAGAGTAGTAATCTTAATATCAAAATAGATGTAAATAAAACATTGCACCAAGTGGGAAACTGCTGGAGATGATGACATTAATTATTCTCTATAGTTGTAGCTAACAGCGCTAGCACCAAAGGTCAGAAAGTGCAAACCTATTTCAGAGTTCCATCAAGTTTATATTTATCCCCCCAAAAAAAAAAAAATTCCATCAACTTTATGATCTTTTGATGATCAATAAAACAAAAATCATAGTTGGATTGCTTGCAACTAAGTGTGATGACAATAATATAGTTTTCAGTATCATCTAAAATGTGCAGAGTGGACACCATCAAAAGGAATAAAAAATAATAAGCTTATGTTAAATGCTATGACACACATGAGAATGATATAAGTTTCATGTGGCATCAAAAAAATGTCATCTCAGATCAATAGTAACTTTTATTGAAGAAATCTGGTTACCTGGAAAGTTTGATACAAAACCGCCTCTCTGTTCAATGCTCCCCCTTTCCACGCTTGGCTCATGATCAACTGATAGTTGTTTGGCCATGCCATTCTTACAGATAACAGCTCGGGAATCCCCAACATTTGCTACTACCAGCTTTTTACAATCAATCAATATTGCTGTAACTGCAGTTGAACCACCCTTACCCAAATCAACTGCTTCTTCCAAAATGTTAGCATCGGTTACACGATAAGCTCTCCTGACCGCTTTCTCTGGTTCCGTCCAGAAGTCAGCCTACTTGGAGAGATAAAATAATTAAGATATTGATATATTCATACAAAATTATACCATATATATAGGGAACGAAATAGATACAAGTCTTTCAACTGCATGCATTACCTCCTTTAAAATATTGTCAAACAAATGAGACCTCAGATAATCAGGTACATTATGGCTCAAATGACCATCAAAGATTGCAAACAGACCAAGCTCTTTGTCATCATGTTGCTTAAACTGTGCAACGACATAATCTTCCATGGCATGATGGGATTTTCCCTTTACCAAGTGAAAGCCATGTGTAATGTTCTTTGACATCTTGCTTTTTCCTTTTCCAGAGTCAGCATCTGATGAACCTAACCCAACCTTTTCCTACAATAAATATATTCAAAATGGCCAATCCAAACGAAAATACTTTTGTGAAGGACATGAGAGTAAACCATTTCAGAATGATAAATAAACAGGCATAAGCACACCAAACTACAACCATCATTCTAGAAGTCTAATTACACTCCACTCTACAAGTCGTATGTGGGCGATTTAGAGGAAGTGGAATAACCAAACCGTTAAGGCATGGAGAGATCAGTCACTGAGAACAAGCCTTCCTTCTTGCGTTTTTTATATGAATATTTTATTATGTTGGGGAGGCATCTTGAAATGATAAATAAAAGCAACCTGGTCTGCATGTGTGTGTGTGAGAGAGAGAGAGAGAGAGAGAGAGAGAGACTTAATAAAGCTTCTTGCAAAATTCTCCTTGGTCCAATCAATATAACTCAGAAATCTTCCCTTCTGAAATAATTTTAAGCATTTCGTGGCTATAAATCAAATATAAAAAGCTTACACCTTAACCCAATGCAACTCTGATTCACCATTGGCTGTTACTATTTCAGGTGCAAGACTAAGCAAATTTTTCATATTGCTTACAGAAGACCTCCATTCCTTCAAGCTGACAACATCTTCCAAACTAAAATCTAAGCATATTTATTTATATAAATAACAATATTGCAACACAATGATGCACAGCATCTGAACTAACTTTATATGTTTATTTCTGTCAGCAATAGTGAAAGAGATGGACTGGCAGAAACATCCTATCAGATGTCAAAATACAGTTTCCATGTTGCAGACCATTATTATAATTTTTTTCTTTTTTTATTGATAAGTTACACACACACCTACTGGGTCTTGTACCCACAACCTCACCTGCGTTACAAGGGAAGGAGTTGCTAGTTGAGCTAGAGTTCATTGGCACAGAATATTAAAAATTATGAAACCACTTCCACTGCCAGAACCTGTTTTACAGAGATTGAAATGAAATATGGAACTAGACTATCAAAGATGCTCAGAGTCAAGAACAACTCTTTGAGAAAAAGGGCCTTGTTATTTAGTCAAGTCTAGCATGTGGTATTACAACACTACAAGGAAAAAGAGAGGCAGAATAATAGACAAAACGATGCTACTGTTTCACACACACACACACATACACACAAAATTGCCTGTGTACACGTGTGCTTGCAAGCACAGAGACACAGATGCACACGTGTGATTGCCCAATCCAATGCTGTTAACGAGCTCTATATATATTTATGTTTTTAAGAATTTCAATGGATTTTTGTTTGTTTGGATTTCTTAGGCGCCTTTCCATTCATGTGAGTAAGCAAGAAGCAATGTGGAAAATGCAACATAGACGGGGAATGTTTTATCATTTAAAGGAAGAAAAGAGTAGTTAGGCTATCATCTAACCTAACACAAACAATATAATGAATTACAAAAGGTTATTTTATACCCTTATATTTTTGTTTATAATCATGGACATTCTCATTATATGTTTCAGAACAAGTTATGAGATACATTAAAGTTGTACTCAATCAAATCCAAAACATCAAACCCCCAAATCAATCCCGAAATGTTCCAGGTTTATATTAATAAGATTTAAAATTCCAGGGTTCAATTAGAAACTACCAAAGGTTCAACATGTAACAGTCTTCAAGGGTTTAATTTAAATATTTTAAAAATATAGTATTTACTTTGAAGCCACCCGTTTAAAATATTATTTAAACAAAGTTATTTAGTCTCAAATTTATAATTTTTATATGACTACCAAGAGCTAACACGTAATTGGCCTAAGAATGTGGAGTAGCTTATAAGAAAAATGATATTCTCTTATACTTGATTATCACAAATGTCAGTGTGAACTAATAGGCATTGGACATTACTAATGTGAAATTTTGGTGATCTAAAGGGTACTCGGTTCATAAGAATTATTTCAATGGCATCCAAAAAGTTCCTGAAACATGTACCATATGATAAAATACACTCATTCCAACCTATAAAGTAAGTTGATTATGATCCTCTCCAATTGATATGAAGCCATTTCATGGTTCAGATTAATTACTAGAAATCTAAAAGTGTAAACAAAATTCACTTTCAAAATAAAATTTTTATCTTGATTGGATCTATTACTGGAATCCACAAGAAATCAATCATGATATCATAAAATGAACCAAACATAAAGTTTAGAGAACTGGGTCGATGTCAATTTGTGTGTGTCTGTAATATGCAATTCAAACAACTCTAACTACCACAACCCCCCCCACCCCCCAAAAAAAAAAAAAAAAGAGTAATAAAAATAAAACAGATCGTACGGAAAGCCAAGAAGCAGTAGGTCAATGGGGGTCAACGACCCAAAAAAGAAAACAGACACAAAAACATTAGATAGCCACGGAAGAACATGTGGAAAAACAAATACCTTCATCTTGTGGAGGATTTCTTTGCCTGTCATGGTGTCTCTTTATGCAGAGCAGCCTATAAATATACTAAGTAAAGTAGAATAGTATTGAAAAAATTGAAGCAAAAACAGTGGCCAAGAGTGGAGAGATAGAGAGAGAGAGAGAGAGAGTAAAGGGGAGAGAAGGACAGGTGTGAAGTGTTATAGATGAGGATACAAGTCCTGTTGACACGCCCACTGTTTTTTCCCAACAATAATGCCGCGTTCTTTGCAATAATCAAGACGCGTTCCCGCCACCTCTTTGTCTTTTCTTTCCAACTCTTTTTCCTTTTCACCATTATTATCACTTTTCTTCCTTCCACCCCTTTTTTCTTTTCCTAATTTTCTACCTTATCCATTTCAACTGTGGCCATTATCTTTGATCAGCAATTTGCAATTTGCAACTTGCAAGGGTGTTGTTCAGCGAAAAAGAGAAAAAATAAAAAACACCAACGGGTGTATGAAAGCTCGAATGACCAATAGAAACTGTTCGGTGATCTTTGGGCCCCAAAGATCACCCATGTGATGTACCTAGCTTTCTGCTATGTTTGGTAGGTATGGAAAGGAAAGATGTAGGAAAAGGGAAAAGAAAAAGGCACACGAAATGTGATTTTTTTTTTGTTGTTGGTATAAGAGAGAGAAATTTTAGCACAAAAGTACACCATAATTTCTTTTTTTACCCTGGCCTACTTTCTTTTTTTTTTTTTTTTTTTTTTCTTCTAAATTAGAAGTGATGCATTCAACCCGATCCATCCAACATCTTCAATTGGTTTCCGTTGGTTGGGTAAGTCCAAATTTTTTCGTTCTATTTTTGGTGCTCTGCCACTAGATTTGCCACGTGTACACTTATACCTATTTAATTAAAATATAATTTTCTATCATTTCTAATTTGTTTCATTTCCAAAAGTAATCAAAAATAAAAATAAAAACTCAAACCATGCCCACCACCACCAATCTTCGCTAGTGCCGCTAGGGAGAGATCGCCGATGTCATTAACAATCATCCACGACCACCTCCTTATCTTCAAATCAATGACTAGTATTAGTTTTGTGACGTCTTCATAGTAGTTACCCATGATTGCCTTTTCTTCTTCAAATCGATGGTTGGGTACCTAGTCATGGCGGCAATGTGGCATTGATAACATCACGATCTCTTCTTGGTGGCATTGGAGAAGGGTGGTGGTGGTGACTAGTGGGGATGTGTTGGGGGTTTTTTTATTATTTATTTTTGGTTACTTGTCGACAGTGGTGGATGGCTGGCTAAAGGTAGCAGTTGGCCATTGATGACATTTTGTGATCTCTTCGTAATGGTGTCAGTGATGGTTGGTGGTGGTGGAGGACTGGTGGGGATGGTTTGGTTTTTTTATTTTTTATTTATTTTAGGAAACTAAAATTAGAAAATGCATAAAATTAGGATTTAATTAAATAGGTATACATGTGACAAGTTTCTATCAGTGAAACAAAAAAAAAAATGGGACAGAAAATTTGATTAGATTGGATTAGAACTTTTGTTTTAGTCTTGGGTAGGGTCGAGTTTGCGTTGATCGTTAGTAGATTTTCAACCCAACTCAACCCGACATATATATAAGTTTAGTTTATTAACCTTATTTTAATAGTTTCTTTTGATTGATATTGGTATGTTGAGAATTAGTTTTAATGAAAATTAGAATACAATTTATGCATATTGTATGAATTTGTTTTAACTTACTGAAATATATATATATATATATATATATATATATCTCTCTCTCTCTCTCTCATAAATAGATGATGAAATCCTTTTTCCTTTTTTCGGCAAGAGAAAATGTTCCAACCCAACCCATATGATTGGGTTGAGAATTTTTGAACTCAACTCATGCATACCTCTATTCTAAATAGAAAAAAAAAAAAGAAAAAAAAAAAGAAATAACATTAAATAAAAAAATTATACAAATACCCCTTCCACTTTTCATTCTTTAACTTTTATTAATAAACATATAATAGTAATTTATTATTTATCATTCCACTGTTTCATTATCTATACCAAACACACACAGTGGAAAACACAAATATTTTCCATCCTCCTAATATTTTTGTAGGATTTATGATCCTTAATACTTTTGTGGGAAAGTGATGCTTTGGTTTATCTTTTACTTATTTTAATATATTATTGCACTTTTTATTTTATGGAACGTGGTGAATTTATGTGAATTGTGGTTTATTTTTTGTTTGTAAATTGTTTACATTTGCTAATGAGACTAGTTTTAGGACTCGGTATGTGTGGGTAACACCTTTCCACTCTATAACTTTGTCTCCAAACTCAAATATGAAATTTAGGTTAGATATTGTAATTTTTATTTTTAAATTGTACCTAGAAACAAAACTATATGAAATCTTTCTTACTATATTGTATATTTGACCAAAGCCATATAAATCATGGTTTGTTTAGTGACCAATTCTTGACATGACCAGGTTTGCTCTGATACTATTTGTAAAATTCGAGGAAAACACCATCAACATGTGAGTCACCATCCCAAAATGATTAGTCAAGTTGCAATTAAACCCCTTCATAATCACTTATGAACCCAATTTCCACCTAATAAAAAGTTAATTTGGGACATAGCACACATCTACACAACGCATACTCAAATAATCCAATACTCACAATTTGGGGTGTCACAATTCTCAAAATAGTTAACAGAATTTCCAATGATTTTAAAAATTGTAATTTTTTCGTTTTTTGTTAGGCCATATAATTAATTTATAAATTGAACACGTGCTAAATAAAAAGGAGACGTGTGGAAAATGAATGCTAATAGAATTGCCATGTCATTAGTGAATTAACAATAGATTAAAGCAATGAAGAGAGACCGATGGCTTTAATCTATTGGAGACTAGAGATTAGGAGTTACCTTGAGCAGTTTTCTCTAAGTAAGAAGACATGAGAAGCACAAGAGAGGTAACAGTTACCTCAAGGCAGTTACAAGGGGAGTTCCAGCCTGAGTATATGGAAGTAAATTCAATCAAAATAAAAGCTTCTAGTATAAATAAGGGATTTGTTTTATGAGGATGAAACGCACATTCAAACATAAAAGTCCAAAATATCACTTCTATTTGTATCAAATAGGCTATAGTCAGTTAGTAGGTTTCTAAGGGGCTTTATACTCATAAGTTTTACTTCAATTCTTAATTGTAGGTTGTTTACTTTTCTATTCAATATATTTCACTTCGACTAGGCTTGGCAACTTGGGCTTCATAATCTAAGCTTGGTAATATGCTTCATGACTCAGGTTTTTCCTTGTTCTCTTGTGTATTTCTCAGAAGTCTTAGAGTTGTTTTTTTTTTTTTTTTTTTAATCTTCTCTCAAAAGTCTTAATGAGTTAAGCATTACTGAACCCCAAAACCTTACCATTGAAGTTAAAAATATACTTTGAGCCGTTTAAACAACTTTGAGTGACTTGGAATATAATTAAGATACCATAATTAATATTAAAAATTGGTTTCTACTGATCAAACAATTTCTTAATAAAATTTGGTGATACATTACTCATTGAAAATGTCCATGACTGTATTTTCATATTAAATTTTTTCGCCCAAAATTTCAAATTATTTTGTGAGATATGGATATAGCTCTTGGACTTGATGGATATACGCTTCTATTTTTTATGCATGATCGGCACATTTTTGGTCAAGAGGTGTTAAAAGCTGTTTTGTTTTTTGTATTGTTTTTTTTTTTTTTTCATACAACTAAGCTTCTACTAAAAAAAAAAAACAAACAAACTCTTAAGGAGGTCAATGCCACAATAATTACCTTGGTTGCAATGGTTCCAAATCCAAAGAGAATGGGGGGACTTTAGGGCTATGGGTTGTTGAACTTGTAATACGATATACAAATGTAAATCTTTATAATAGACTGAAGTCTGTTCTCTATAGTTTTATAGACTCTGCTCAATTGGCTTTTGTTCCTGATATAAAATGTTTCTACAGGCAGTTTTCTTACTCTTAATTTGGTTCATGGCTATCATACTCTTCAAAAGCTAAGTATGCCATCAACATTGATATGAGAAAGTTCTAATGATTCAATTGAATGGTCTTTCATTCCCGTTGTTTTGAAGGCTATTGGCATTCTTCCAATTTTTGTTAAATGGGTTAAAGGTTGTATAACCACTCCTCAATTTTCTATTGCCACCAATGGCAACTTCATGCTATTTACTTCAGCTCATGAGCCATCTATTAGGATTGTCCTAAATTTTTCTGATGAGTTTCATTCCTTGTTTGGATTGGATGTAAACCAGCAGAAGAGTGAGCTATTCTTTTTGGGTGTTGATGATGATTTGAGGAAGCAAATTGTGTCTTTGTTAGGGTTTTGTATTGGCAAGTTACCCATGAGGTATATTGGGGTTCCATTGATGTTAGGGGAACTTTTTCCTAAATATTGTAAATATCTTTTTAAGAGAATTTAGGGCTGAATTTGGTCTTGGACTGTCAAGCATCTCTATTTTGCAAGAAGAGTTCAATTGATTAAATATGTACTGCTTAATATCCAAAATAACTGGTCTAGCTTATTCATTAACCAGAAGATAGTAATTAATGGCTTTGAACAGAAGCTCAATACATTCCTGTGAACTAGAAAGGATGCAAAAGCTTGTGGTGCTACAGTGGCATGGAAATCAACATGTTTCCCTAAGAAAGAGGGTGGATTGGGTGTGAAGAACTTTAGTTGATTGGAATGGGGCTGCGGTTTTGAGGCATTATTGACATCTGTTTCCTAAGACAGGTTCATTGTGGGTGGCTTGGGTTAAAAGACGTTTCTGCTTAAAGGGATTTGCCCCATCCTGTGTTCTTGCTCTTGGAATTGGAGGAGTGTCCTTAAAATAAGAGATCTTGCATGGCATATTATCTATGTTTAGGTTGGTTTAGGTGACTATTTTATTTGTCACGACTATTGGCACCCGCTAGGTCCTCTATATGTGAAGTTTGGGCAAAGGACTATATATGATCTGGCTTAAAATGAAATTTTGAGTATCATTGTAAGGATACTTGGGAGACGTTAAAAGTCAAGATGAATTAGATTATATGGTGAATGGCAGCGCTGTTCAAAAGATTTGGCTCTAAGTTTTTCTATATTTGATGGTTAGCAAACAGAAGACTAACAACCAAGGATAGATTGTTATCTGGGGGTCGTACATTTGGTCCCTGTCTGCTGTTTCTGCAGAAACATAATTGAAGATAGGAGCAAGTTTCTTTTTTAGTGTAGTTTTTCTAGTCAAGTGTGGAGGCAGATTTCAAGCTATTGTTTGACTTAAATATATTTCTGTCAATGGTTGGAATGGAGTGTTCAATTGGATTGTTAGTTTGAAGGGTGAAAATTTTAGAGGTATTCTTAGTCGGTTAGCTTGGAATGCCTTTGTCTATTACGGTATTACCTTTGGCAAGAAATGAATATAGTGTTTGGCAAAAATGCAAGGAATGAGGAAGCACTGATTCATCAGATTAAAGAGGGTGTAAGCTTCAGATTGACAAACTCAAAGAATGTCCCTTATTCTATTTGAATAGAAAGCTATGTTATTTGTGAAGACTACCAGGCTCAGTTCATGTGAATTTAGGTAAATAGGAAGTTTCTTGTTTGTAATCTTTGTTGTTAGTTTTGATGCGTTTGTTCTGTGGGAAGCAATTTGCTCTGCATGTTTTGTAATCCTGCTTAAAAGTTCCATTTGTTTGAACAGATCTCTTATTCATCAAAAAATTAATAAAATAAAATAAAAATTAAAAATTGAGAAGGATTAATCATGTGATTAGAAAGATTGTGCGTTCAAATTCTTCCCCTAAGATCATATTTTTTATTTATCATTTTAGTTCCTAACGTTTTAATTGTGTAGCTTATTCTCCAACATCTTAGTATTATGCAAAATAGTCTCTACCATTAAGTGGTAGATGAAAAAAACTAACATAACTAATGATAATTTAAAATACTAATTCTGATGCCACATGGGAGGCCACATGGCTTTGATAAAAATCCCAGGACACAACTGAGAGAGAACATTTGGGATTGAAATCCCTAAACCTGGCTAAGAGTAGCATAAAAAGGGGAATGACAGATACTCGATTATGTTGACTATCTCTTCACCTATAAGAATTTAGTAGAGTTATACCATATATTGTGGCTATGTATGGTAGCTGGGTGACAGCCTTATTTGGCTATGTATTCTATTGTTAGGAATTTTTCTTTGTTGGAAAGGAATAAATTAATAGTAAATTACTAACAGGGCCGGCTCTAGGCTTAGGCCAATTCGGCCATTGCCTAGGCCCCCTTACTGTAAAGGCCCCAAATTTGAGGGTAAATTTTTTTTTTTTTTATATATAAATATTTTTTAGAGATATTAAAACATTTTAATTTACATTTTTTTTACTATTAAGAAGGCTCAAAGAATTAAGTAATGCTAGATATAGAGATAAAACAAATTTAAATAAATAGGTCTTACAAATAAACGTGTTACTAATTACAAGTAATTCAAATAGAAAAATGTTAAAAATACTATAAATTTTACTACATAAATTTTATTTATTTATTTATTTATTTTTATACAAGATAAAAATTATACTTTAGCCTAATTTAAGTGCATGTTTGCAAAACTCTCTTCTAGAGACTTAAATCTCAGTTATTGACCCCCACCCCTCACAAGAACTTTTACTTGTAGAGTGATCACTGCACCAAGGGTGCGTGGTGGTCTCCATAATTTTTATAATTTCACGTGACAATGAATATGCTAGATAGATTTCAACAAACTATTGAATGCATTTTTTAATGAATATTTGTAATTGGCGATATATCTTTGTAATTCCCATGTTGTAAATTTTATAATATTTCTAGTATTTTTGTAAGCCTCATGTCATTGATTACGTTCATTACAACACCAGTTTGTAGTAAAATTTATTATAACTTTAGCATTTTCTCAACAAAAAAAAAAAATCATCTTAAAGAGTAAAAAAAAATGGATTTAAAAAAAATTATTATATAAAATACTAGTTAAATATTATTTAAGTGATAATATAATGGTTCCATTTTATTATATAAAATACTAGTTCTTTTAAAGATTTTAATTTTAAAAAAAAAAATTAATGAACTAATTGACTATTCTTTTTTTATTCCTTATAGGAAGTGGAAGTGAAAGATGAGACTCATCACAAATAATGTACTAGTGACATTCGAAACAATGCACTAGATCAACTAGAGAAGGAAAGGAAAGGAAGGCTTAATGGCAATCAAACTGAACATGAGTAAGGTTTTTGATAGAGTGGAATGGGATTGCCTAGCTAAAGTAATGCAAAAATTAGGATTCCATGATCTCTAGATATTTATTTTTATGATGTGCATAACTTCTATATCTTACTGTGTGCTAATCAATGGGGAACCAAAAGGCGAAATCATCCCTTCCCGAGGTATTTGCCAAGGGGACCTTTTATCACCATTTCTATTCTTATTGTGTGCAGAAGGTCTTTCGGTGATGCTCTAAAGAGAGGAGAGGTTGGGAAACATCAAAGGGATCTCCATATGCCCGAGGGCTCCGCATCTGTCTCATTTATTTTTTGCGGATGATAGCTTATTCTTTTGTAAAGCCAATATGGGTGGATATTAGCGTATTTGGGATATCCTTCAAGACTATGACACTGCATTAGGATAGAAAATCAACAAGGTTAAACTTCCCTCTTCTTTAGCAAGAACACCAAAGCTGCTGATCAAGCTGAAATTGAAAACCTTTTTGGGGCCCAAATCATCAAGTAGCATGATAGATACTTAGGTCTTCCATCCTTGTTGGGTCAAGGTAAAAAAAAAAGGCTTTTAATAGGATTAAAGACCAGCTTAGTCGGAAGATGGCAGGCTAGAAAGGGAAACTCTTATCCTCCACTAGTAAAGAAGTCCTCATCAAAGCGGTTGCCCAAGCCACCTCTACCTATACCATGAGTTGCTTCAAGTTACCGAACTCAATGTGCAAAGATCTCAGCTCTATGATTAGCAAGTTTTGGTGGAGGCAGAAGTCTGATGGGCAAAAGATATCCTGGGTGACATGGATTTCAGAGACATAAAGGCCTTTAACCAAGCTCTTCTAGCCAAGCAAGGGTGGCGGCTTCTCCAAAACACGAATTCTCTCTTCCACCCTGTTTTCCAAACCAAGTATTTTGCTGGCCGATCTTTCTTGGATGCTCAGATCTGTAAAAGACCATCCTTCACTTGGAGAAGCATTATGGCTACTAAAAGCATGGTGGAAGAGGGAATTAGATGGTCTATTGGAAATGGTGAGAGTGTGCAAATCTGGAATGACAAATGGATTCCCAATCTTGATACATACAAAACCACGACCCCCATAAACCCCCTGATGTACAATGAAAAGGTCTCGACCTTAATTGATAAAGAGAGAACTGTGTGGAAAATTGAACTGGTCAAATCCATATTTCTTCCCCATGACGCTGCAACCATCTTAGCTATTCCCTTAAGCTCTGCTTCTCCTAAAGATCATAAAATTTGGTTTGCAACAGCCAATGGTGTGTTCTCGATTTGTAATGCATACTGGATAAGCCATAAGCAGCTAACCAAGGTTGATGTGGGGGAATGCTCGAGTAACACCAAGATGGTATCATTATGGAAGTCTATATGGCAGCTCCGTTGCCCAAAAAAATAAAAAATAAAATAAAATAAAAAAACTTCATCTGGCGAGCTTGCAAAGATATTCTCCCCACTAAAACTAAGCTCAAAGATTGTAAGATCCCAATGGAAGTGGAGTGTGACATTTGTGGAGGTGTAGAAATAGTTGGACATGTGTTTTGGGGTTGTGAATTCACGGCAGCGGTGTGGAAAATGGCAAATCTCAAGGCTTTAAGCCTTAATACCAACTCACAAAATTTTCTGGACTTGTTCTGGTGTGTAAAAGAGGCAAAACCTGACCAAGACCTTGAAGCCTTCACAACATTGGCATGGTCCCTGTGGAACAATTGAAATGCTGTTCAGCATGGTGTAGACACCACATTCTGTACCCTTTACAACTCGAGCCCCCGTTCCCCAATGATGCTCGAACTCTAAGGCCCAATGCCAATTTAGAGTCCAATCAGATATCAAATTGACTTGAGCAGTGTTAAAATGGAAAATATAACTTTTTAAATGAGCAAAAATCTATTTGTGGAAATAAATGACCAAAAAGGCCCTCGGCCCACGTACGAGGGCAGCAGCCTGCATACATGGGCCAAAGCATGCGTATGCAAGCACACTCCGACATACGTAGCTAGGGTTTTAGAAACATAGAAAAGATAAGTTTTCTGCAATAATGGCTGAGGTTTAGAATGAATCCCACATTGTCTGGGAGCCGTTCCAAATCCCATTTTTTCCACTATATAAAGCCTTACATGGTACATTTTCAAAACACACAGAAATCCCACGGGAAAAATACAAGATTCACTAGAAAATAGTGAATCAAAAAGGAGTTTTTCACAAAACACCCTCAAGTCAATTTTGTTTGATTGGGACCTTTTTTGGCCCCAATCCTTTTAGTTTAACGTAGCTAATCACTTTCTTATTGGTTTGTGAATAGATTTAACTGAAGGGAACGGTCAAAATCAAGCTAGGAAAGCTTTTATGTGAGGTATCTAGTCTAAACTTTTCTTTTTCCTTTCTTTCATTTTTTGCTTTTAAATCTTTCTGTTTGCTTTATCTGTTTGCCATGATCATGCATTCATATGCTCATGCATAATGCCATAGGTGATGAGTTGCTGAAAGGTAAGTCAAGGTAAATCATGCATTGGTATGAACATGCATTTGATGATGTATATGGTTTGAATATTTGTTTTATGCCTTTTAATTCCAATTACATACTTTATATAATTTTGTGTTTTCCATGATTGAGTTACTGCCTTCTTTTAGACGTATGATATGATAGGGTTTTCATATGCTAGATGAATGCTAGGGTTTGTATATGTGTGTGGTTTGGTTTCTTATTGCTTTATAGATGGATAGGTATGTGTTTTGGGATAACAATGCCATATTGTATGCTTAGATGTATGCTAGTGTGTGTGTGAGTATAGATACAAGTGTTGAACATGTTTTTAATGAGGTTAAGATGTAAGACACAACGATGGGAGGCCAACCTTAGGGTTGGGTAGTCTTGGGTGCCAACACCTTTCCAAGACTGTACCTAAACTCCGAACCTATATCTTTGGTAGTAAGATCAATGGTCCTTCCCCGAGAGGACTCTATATATATGGTTCTTGAACCATTGCAAAAACTAGGTGGCGACTCCCCCTTGTGTCCACACATGGGGAAGCCATCATATCTGCTTTATAGATTTTGCAAAGCTACTGCGAGCTTCCATGCCCTCGTTAACCCCATGCTCTCAGCTTGTGGAGGCCATCTCCACTTGGATGATACAAGGTCCATGTTGATGGAGTTGTTTTTAAAGAGCTAGGACACTGTGGGATCAAGGTAATGGTTCAAAATGACAAAGGATAAATAATGGGAGCTCTTAGCATATTACTCCCATATCCACTTGGTGCTCTAGAGATTGAAGCCAAAGCTGCTGAAATTGGCACAATCTTTGCCTGGGAGTCGGGCCTTAGAGAGATCACCTTGAAAGGGACTCCAAAACTATCATAAATGCCATTGCCAACCATGACCTAGGTCCAATTCAAGTCCAACAACTAGTTGCGGGTATAAAATCTTGGGAATCTAAGTTCAGAGCATGGAAGTCTTCTTTCACATGAAGAGAAGGGAACAAGGCAGCTCACTTTATCAGAAGGCAAGTCTAATGTTGCAAGCTAAGATGAACAAGTACTGAAATGTGGAGAGTCAATCCTTCAGGCAGAGAGGTAGGGGTCCAAAACAGAGGAGTGGAAGGATTGCATCAATTATAGCAATACGACAGTCCTTCAGTCTAGAATAGCTTTTGTGACTTGTAGTTTAGGATTAGTTCATTTCTATAGTTTAGTAGTTATTTATACATGTACACGTGTAATGATTTGGTTGGTTATACAACTTAGATCCGTATAATGAGGAGTTAGTTCTAGTTTTTGCTTCAACTCTTGTATCAACACTAGTATAAAATAGCTCTTGTACAATCATTTTCTAATTAATGCAATCAAATTTTTCTTTCACAGATTCTCACATGGTATCAGAGCACTCTATTTTCTTCTAGAATTTTCTTGTTTTTTTAGCTTCATTTTCTTTTCACTCTTAAGGTCCTTCAATGGCAGATCTAACACAATCTGTCATAACCTCATAGTTTGTCACAACCATTGATGAGTCTCACCCATTCTTTTTGCAATATGGAGAGAATCCAAGCGCAATTCTTGTGGCTTAGCCTCTAGTCAATGACAATTACCCTAGTTGGGCAAAGTCAATGCAAAGAGCTTTGGGAGCAAAGAGAAAATTAGGATTCATTGACGGCAGTCTCTCTTTGACTCCTTCCATGGCAAAGAATCCTTTGCTTGTTCAAGCCTGGACTAAGTGCAATAATATGGTGGCTTCTTGGATTCTCAATTGTGTTTCTCTCAAAATTCTTGCAAGTGTTGTTTACAAGAACACTGCTTTAGAGGTGTGGACAGATTTGAAGAATTGATTTTCTCAGAAAAATGGACCAAGACTCTTCCAACTTTAGAAACAACTTGCAACAATTGCACAAGGAGAGCTCTCTATCACAAATCATTTCACTCAGCTAAATGTTCTATGGGATGAGATTGAGAATTATAGAGCTTTGCCTTGTTGCACCTGTGGTTCTTGTAAGTGCTCAGTCAATGAGAAGTTGACTCAATATCAATTGCAAGATTCTGTGATGCAATTTTTGATGGGACTGAATGAATCATATAGTCAGATTCGAGGATAGATACTTCTGATTGATCCTTTGCCTTCAATCAACAAAGTGTATTCTTTGTTGATTCAAGATGAGAGTCAGAGGTTCATTGGCCACTCAACTGGGGCTTATGTTGAATCCACTGCATTAGCAGCTCAATCAACTGCAGTATCTGCCAATCTTGCTTATGGAAATGCCTATGGAAGTGGTCCAATAGGGAAAGGCAGCAAGAATAAGGGCAGGGATAGACCTATATGCAGTCATTATGGAATCACAGGGCATACCATAGAGAAATGCTACAAGCTCCATGGGTATCCTCTTGGATACAAGGCCAAGGGAAAGAATCCAAAGGCTAATCAAGTTGCTGGGCCTGAGTTTAGAGTTGTTCTTGGTGGTGTAGAGTTTGACCTTATGCCTATGCAGCAACCTTATCCTCTACAAGCTTTTCCATTTACTCCAAATTAGTATCAAAGACTGTTGGCTTTAATTGGGGGTCCAAGTAATGGTTTTCAGGCTCAAGGAAGCAATGCAACATCAGAAACTACTTAACCAACAATGGCTAACAGTGTTTCAGTCACTACTCCACTTGTAGGCAAATCTTGCAACTTGAAACATTTTGTTTTTGCTGCTAAGGTAGTAAATAGGAATGCTTATAGTTGCAACACTTGGGTTTCAGATACAGGTGCCACTGACCATATAATCTATTCTACTACTTTACTCACCACCATAACTAGCCCTATTCCATTATTGAATTACCTAATGGAGAAAGTGCTCAAGTTACTCATATTGGCACAGTCCAACTTTCTACTACTTTGATCCTAGATAATGTACTTTGTGTCCCTTCTTTCTCGTTTAATTCGTTGTCCATAAGCTAGCTTACTTAGAAATTTCCATATTGTCTTGTTTTCCTTTCTCAATTTTGTTTCATATAGGACCTTTTATCTTGGAAAATGATTGGAATAAGTGAAGTGCATCATGGACTCTACTTGCTACAAAGATCAAATTGTGTTAGTCCTTCTTTGTCAAATCATCTCATCAAGCACAAGCTTGGTTTCTCTTCTCATTTTGTCAATGTTGTTAGTAGCATGCCTAGAATTTGGCACTTTAGGTTAGGTCATCCTTCCTTAAATAAGCTAGTATCTTTACAAGATAGTCTATCTGTTTCCTTTGACACTTGTACTGATATTTGCAATATATGTCCAATGGCAAAATAGAAAAGGTTACCCTTTCCTTTAATTAACAATTTCTCTTATTCACCTTTTGATCTTGTTCATGTTAATATATGGGGGCCTTACTCAATGCCTACTCATGATGGTTTCAAATATTTTCTCTCTATTGTTGATGATGTAACTAAATGTACTTGGATATACCTGTTGAAAGCTAAATCTAATGCTAGAGCTCATTTAATTTCTTTTCACAAAATGGTACAAACTCAATTTAAGGCAATTATCAAGTCTATAAGATCTGATAATGGCCAAGAATTTGCCATGTCTTAATTTTATTCTAACCATGGTATTATCCATCAGAGAAGTTGTGTTTACACTCCACAGCAGAATTCTATTGTGGAGAGAAAACATCAACATCTCTCATCTGTTGCTAGGGCATTGAGAATTTAGTCCAATGTTCCTTTGTGCTATTAGGGGGACTTCATTCTTATTGCCACTCACATCATTAATAGGTTGCCATCTCCCATTTTACAGAATAAGTCTCCTTTTAAACTTCTTTTTCATATTCAGCCTTCTTACGCTCATTTAAGGGTGTTTGGGTGCTTGTGTTATGCATCCACTATTTTTGTCCATAGAGACAAATTTCAACCTAAAGCCCAGCTTTGTGTCTTTCTAGGTTATCCACCTGCCACTATAGGCTATAAACTTTTGAATCTTGTTTCTAAACAAGTGTTTCTATCTAGGGAAGTTGTGTTTCATGAACATATCTTTCCTTTTCACTCCCTTGATTCTATCTACTCCACTCCTTCCCATGTTCTTGCTACATTTCCTTCCATAGCTAAGTCCACTTCCACACTCACTTATCTGCCTATGGATTCTACACCTGCGTACCATGATTCTTATTTCCGTGATCCACATTTTGCACCTAATGTTGATTCTAATTCTGACATTGAAGATGATGTTATTGATCTTCCTGGTCAAATCAGTCCAACATAAGATGTACCTCAAATTATTCCAACATAGTTCAAAATGACATTCCACCTTCACTAAGTCATCCTTCCTCTTCTGAGTCACCTTCCACTGCTTCATCTCAGCCTACACTTCCTTCACAGACCCTTAGAAGATCCATTAAAGTGTCTACTAAACCTTCTTATTTGCAGTCTTATCATTGCAATCAAGTGAGTTCTTCCTTCATCAATCCAGTCACTCCAAAAAAAGGTACATCTCACCCTATTCAGAATTTCCTTTCCTATTCACATTTATCTACTTCCTATAAGAATTTTTACAATTCAATCTCTTCAATTGTGGAACCTAGTACTTATGCCCAAGCTGTTAAGGATCCCAAGTGGAGAGAGACCATGGCAGCTAAGATTGTTGCTCTTGAGGCTAATTAGACCTGGTTCCTCACTTCTTTGCCTTCTCATAAGAAACCAATAGGGTGTAAGTGGGTTTACAAAGTTAAGTATAAGGCTGATGGTACTGTTGAAAGATGCAAAGCAAAGTTAGTTGCAAAAGGTTTTACACAAAGGGAGGGGCTAGATTATACAAAAACCTTCTCTCCAGTAGCCAAAATGGTTTCCATTAAAGCCTTACTTGCAGTGGTTGCTGTGAAAGGGTGGCACTTATCTCAACTTGATGTCAACAATGCATTTTTGCATGGTGACCTTGATGAAAAGGTTTACATGGTCTTGCCCCCCAGGCTTTCATAGCAAGGGGGAGGTTGTTTATAAGCTTAACAAATCATTGTATGGCCTAAAGCAGGCATCTATGTAATGGTTTTCCAAGTTTTCTCATGTCTTGATTCAACTAGGCTTTCATCAGTCTAAAACTAATTACTCTTTCTTCACAACAGGCAGCCCTAGTTCATTTATTGCTTTATTGGTGTATGTGGATGATGTCCTCATTGCCAATGACAATGCTCAAGCAGTGGCAGATCTCAAGGTGTTGCTAGATAAGCTATTTAAGCTTAAAGACTTGGGACACTTGAAATTTTTCTTAGGCTTGGAGGTGGCAAGGTCTAAGAAAGGTATAAGTCTTTGCCAAAGGAAATATGCCCTGGAGTTGTTGGAAGATGCATGTGTGAAAGACCATAGGGGTGCTCTCAAAAAAGAGATATGGGTGCTTTAAGGCACCTCTCTTTTTGGGAAAGTGGTGTGGAGTTGCAACTTATTTTTTTATACAAAAAAATAAGAAAAAATAAATATAATTAAATATTCAAAATACGTCAAATATCATTGGTTGAAAAAATAAAAAAAGTACAATTTGGTGAATTAACCTTACAAGGCTTTGGTCCTAGTTACATTCTACCAAAATTAAAGATAAAAGACTAATCTACTAACCAAAATCCAAAGTTCGGGGGCTAGGTTACGAAATTGGAAGGTGTTAGGCACCCATTCCACCCAGACAATCTGGTCTTCTAAACTCTAATGACCATTATATACCCTTTTGTATGATGTTGAATGATATGTTATAATACACATAACAAACACTTGACAAAAATTAATTTAAACAAATTTGTCTTATGAATAATGTCCTCTTTTAAAAGAAGAATCAGATCTGTCTTGAAAATTTTAAAAAAAAAGAATGAGACTTGATTTGTAAAAATCAGATCTGTTTTTGTAAAAGGTAAAAATTAAAAATTAAAAAAAATAAAAAGATTTTGTTAAAAAGAATCAGATTTGTTTTGAAAAGCTTAAAAAAGAAAAAAATGAGATTTGGTTTGCAAAAAATCATATCTATTTTTAAAAGTTAAAAAAGATTTTTAAAAGATTATTCATATTCATTAGACAAACTTATTATGCATGCATCACATATTAAAAAGAAAGTCTTTAACCTAACTCTTAATTCCTTCTTTGAAATTTCAAAATCTGCAATTTTATAAAAAAGAAAACTTTTTCAGAAAAATTTTCAGATCTGTATTTAATGAAAATACAGATCTGTTTTGTAACCAAAAAAAATACAAATCTATATTTAATGAAAAAACATATCAGTTTTGAGACAAAAAAATACAGATCTGTATTTAATGAAAATACAGACCAGTTTGTCACTAGAAAAAATATATATCTGTATTTAATGAAAATATAGACCAGTTTTGTGACCAGAAAAAAATACAGATCCATATTTAATGAAAATACAAACAAGCTTTGAGACCAAAAATACAAATATGTATTTAATGAAAATACAGACCAGTTTTGAATTTAAAAAAAAAAGGTTTTGATGATCATTAGCAGATTTTGAAATTAAAGAAAAAAAAAATTAAAACAAACAATCAACTAAAGAACATGTCAAAGAAAATTTCAACTAAGTATATAAGCATGGAAAATATCAATTAAGAACAAGGCACAATAAAAATCAAACATATTAACCGCATTCATGCAACGAACAATCAAAACATATTAACTAATGGAAAAGAAAAAAATAAATAGAAGAATATAACTAAATACCTCTTGCATGAGCATGCTCTTCAGTAGAAGAATATTTTAGAAATCAAAGAAGTATTCACTTCTTTGAGATCTAAAATACTTTACTTTCAAAAAAGAACTTCTTAAAGCAAAAGCCTCCAAAAAGTCTTTAACATAACGGAAGCAAAGAAGTCAGAAAAGAAGAGCCCTTAATTCTGATCTTTTTCTCCTATTTATAGACGTTGGGATGCTTAAAAAATAAACTGAATTAGATCAGATATGAATTGGAACGCAGCCTTATCTCTAAAAGTCGAAAAAGATATATTTTATCTCAATTAGGAAGCTCTCAGGCCGGGTCGAGCATTTGGGCCAATCAGCACTCCAAGAGTGCCGACAGGCCTTCTTGAGTGCTAGGCCCGCGTTTGAGTTTTGGTCCAATTTGGACTCCTTTTTTGAGGAATTTTGAGTTGGAAATTTCACCTAAACGCGCTTTTGATTCGTATTCTAAAAATTAACCCATTTTTCTTGATATTTAGGTCTTTAAAGTGATAATTATCTTATAGATAAATATTCCAAAAAGACTTGATTATCTATAAGTTCTTTGTTATCTAATTATCCACTGTATTTCCAAGCAAGCAAGCATATTTTTGACACTAACTAACAACCAATCACAAAATTGTTTAATTAATTTTAATTGTTTAACCAATCAAAATTAATTTAAATTAATCACACGTGGTTGGTTCCACCTAAACAAAATGCATGTAGACCGTGAAAACTTGATCTTGTGATATCTTTCATCCAATGGTCCGCTTTGGGAATCGAACATACCATCATGACCGTTAGAATCTCAAGATCATTTTTATGATATGCAATGAAGGAATTAATGCATGTAATGCAAACCTAAAATTTGGGTATATGAATGGTCACTCTAGCCATCTTCCAAGATTGAATTATGGGTGCAAAATCGAGTGTCTACAGAATGCCCCTCATTGACAGAGTTTGCAAAGCGAATGTCAACGTAAAACAAAGACACTAATTTTAGCAGCCATGATTTAATCGAGGTTAATCTTTAAAATATTGCCTAGCCCTAGAACCTAAAACCTTGGGACATAGAACTAGTGTTTTGCTATTTTGAAAAATGAAAACTGTGAATACTTGACCTACTTGACAGCTGATAAACTTGAATTGAATCTTGAAATCTGAGGTGACTGAGAGGCTTCTCTATCTTAATCTGAATCTGGAGTGGATTGAGAGGCTTCTCTATCTCAATCCACATGCAAGGGCGACCAAGGGGCTTATCTACCTTGATCTAAATGGGGAGGTAACCAAGAGGCTTCTCTATCTTGGAACCTAGGGCAATTGAAAGGCTTCTCTATCTCAATCTTGAACTATGAAGACCAAGGGGCTTCTCTACCTTGATCTGAATGGGAGGTAACCAAGAGGCTTCTCTATCTTGGAACCTGAGGTAATTGAAAGGCTTCTTTATCTCAATCATGAACTGTGACGAACAAAGGAGCTTCTCTACCTTGATCTGAATGGGAGGTAACCAAAAGGCTTCTCTATCTTGGAACCTGGGGAGATTGAGAGGCTTCTCTATCTCAATCTTGAACTGTGATGACCAAGGGGCTTCTCTACCTTGATCTGAATAGGAGGTAACCAAGAGGCTTCTCTATCTTGAAACCTGGGGCGATTAAGAGGCTTCTCTATCTCAATCTTGAACTGTGACGACCAAGGGGCTTTTCTACCTTGATCTGAATGGGAGGTAACCAAGAGACTTCTCTATCTTGGAACCTAGGGTGATTAAGAGGCTTCTCTATTTGAATCTTGAACTGTGACAACCAAGGGGCTTCTCTACCTTGATCTGAATGGGAGGTAACCAAGAGGCTTCTCTATCTTGGAACCTGAGGTGATTGAGATGCTTTTCTATCTCAATCTTGACTTATGATGACAAAGGGGCTGCTCTACCTTGATTTGAATGGGAGGTAACCAAGAGGCTTCTCTATCTCAATCTTGAACTGTGACGACCAAGGAGGTTCTCTACCTTAATCTGTATGAGAGGTAACTAAAAGGCTTCTCTATCTTGGAATCTGGGGTTTTGCCTACAAAAGACCAAAATTTGGGATTAGATTTTAAATGATGGATTCCCTATTGTTCCGCTATTTTGAGATGTGTGATTTTCCTCTCTCTCTCTCTTTTTCTTTGACTTGAATTTCCTCTTTAGAAGGAAAACCTTGATTGATTTTTTGTTGTCCTCTGAAAAAGGTTTTTTTTTTTTTTTTTTTTTTGAAATTTGAAATTTTCTTTGAAAAATGATACCCTTTGTTCTTGACCATCCTTGAAAATTTATTTTTCCTTCCTTGAAAATTGAAATTTTCTTGAAATTGAAACAATCTGTCTTTGAAAATCTTTGAAAAGTTTTTTTTTTTTTTTATCTTTAAAAAAATAAAATAAAAACAAATTTTTTTTTTGGATGAGTTGACTCAATCAACTCAATCAAACCTGAGTTGACTCAGCAACCAGGTGTGTTAAAAAAAGGTGGGCCAAATTTTTGGCCCCCTTTTGTGCTTGTTTTCATCATTTTTTTCTTTACTTCCCCTTCTTCACTCTCTCTTCTTCCTCCGTTGTTACTATTCACAAGCTTCTTCCACTTGCATTTTCTTCATTCTCACACCATTTCTTCCATAGAAAATCACTTCCCTCGACTTCTAAACTTGCTTTCATTCATTTCCCCCCAATATCTCTTCAGATCTTTGTGTTCTTGACCACCTTTGTAACAAACCCATTTTGTTGAAACCCATCTCCACACCTCCATTTTTTGCATCTTCAATGGCATCTTCTAAGAGACCATTTTTTCTTACTTTCAATGGGAAGAAATATCATCCATCCCTTGAATGGAATGAAGAAGAGGGGTTTCTTTAAGACCCTAAGACCCATGCTCCACACTCCAAAAAGGACTTCAAGGTGAGCTCATTTTTCTTTCTTTGTTGTCTAATTTGTTGATTTTATGTTTTGTTGAGAGCTTGAAGGTAGGACATTGTCATTTTGTTGTGGTTTGTTCTTGTGGAATTTTGAACATTGTATGATTTGGTTGGAAATCCTTGTGTGATCATGTTGTGCTCTTTGTTTTGGGGCATTTTTGAATTGTTGAGTTATTTGGTATGAAACTTGGACAATGTTGATGACTCATGAAGTTTGGCAATGTATGTAACTTGTGGTATTGTTGAATGAATTTTGACTTGAATTTTATGGGTATTGAAATCATAAAAATTTGATGTGTAGGCTTGATTGAACAAACTCACTTTTGATGAGTGTGGAAATTTTGTTGGAATGTGTAAGTCTTATTTCATGAGTATGGAAATTTTTATGGGTATGGGTATGGGTATGGGCATGGAAAATTTTTGTGGTGGTATGGATTTTTATGTTGGATATGGGATTTTTTTTTTTTTTTCTTTTTTACATGGGATTTTTTTTGGTCATGGAATTTTTTTTTGGACATGTAGAAATTTTTTTTTTTTTTTTGGTTAGACATGGAATTTTTTGTTAATGTTAGACATGGGATTTTTGGCATAGGATTTTTTTGTTGGACATGGGATTTTTTTGTTTGTTGGGATCTTGGGGTGAGTATTTTGGGATATGGTGTTTTGTGGACATCTCACTGATTGGCTAAACTTTGTTTTGCAAAATCTCAAGAGTCGAGATAGCTTTCAGATGTTGAAAGGCATATGGGAGGTATTGCCCCAACCTCCCCAAACATTAAGAACATCATTAATGAAGCCGGCTTCCAGACCATTTTCCAAGCTCTATTGAATCGTGATACCAATGAGAATAAGGACTTCCAATTACTCCTTGCTTTGTCAGAGCAATTCTAGGACACTACTTGCACTTTCCATTTTCCAGGCACTAGTGAGGTGATGTTGACACCCTATGACTTCTTAGCCATTACTGGCATAAAATTGGGTGGTGAAAGAATTAAAGTCAATGATTCCATCACCTTAGCAGAGATCAAAAGTATTTTGGGTGTGATGCCTTCAAAAATTAGGAGCAAAAATCTATCCTTGATGTGGTTGTACACCAATTTTGAGAACTGTAAGACTGTAGCAACCGACACCCGCAAGTTCATGCTCCTCTTCATTGGAACTCTCTTATGTTCGGACTTAGATAGTACTGTGAGCTTGCGCTATTTGTTGAGTCTAAGGGATATTAGCCAAATCAAAAATTATGATTGGGGTGGCATGGCTTTTGCAACCCATTTGCACTTCATGACTCAACTTTCTCAACGTAGCCTCTTAAGCTTAGGTGGTGCCCCATTTGTTTGGCAGGTGAGGTTTTGAATTCCTGGTTATGTGTGTTTTGGAAGGCCATTTTGGTTGTTGTGTCGTTAATGATGTGTTGATTTTTTTTTTCAGGTCTAGATGTATGAATATTTTAGGGTTAGTCCTCAAGTTTTAGAAGATGTTGGTGACATGTATCCAAGGTCCCTTCGTTGGCTACCTAAGTATCATTTGTCAACACCTCCCAAGCGTTCTTTACAAGTTTGGCATATGGTGATTGATAACCTGATTGCCGATGATGTGATTTTTTTTTTTTTTTAGGGGTTTTGCGTTTGGTTAAGAGTTTTTGTGTTGTTTTTTTTTTTTTTTTGGTTTGGCTTCCTTTCATTCTGGGTTCTTTGTGGTTTTCAGATGCCTTTGGATCCTTGGCTTGGCAGTGAGGAGTGTGCTAAATGTGAATGGGCTCAAGAGTTGAATGGCAGCCAAGTACTATTTGAGTGTGGCCATGGGAGATATTGGTATCTTGGTGACCGAGTATTGGCTCAAGTTCAACATGTGTACCCTCCTGAGATGATTCCAATTAATCCTTGTCCATCCCTTCGGTTAGCAGGCCCTTTAGCTGATGAAGAAATTGCTTGTGCTCAAGTCGGCCATGTTATTTTGGGGACACCAGGAGATTATCTTGACTTTATCCAATCTCAATTGTAAGGATGCATGGCTGGCATTCCTGTAACCTCAGTAACTTTCTTTCCTCCCAAAGTCAATTTGCATCTCATCTTGCATCTCTTATATTCATTGTTTCAACTTTTGCGAAAATATCTGCATATTGCACTTTTAGGCTTCATCATTAGAAGAGGAGGAGAGTCCCCCTCCAAGCCATGCTGACAGCTCTTCTAGCTCTTTCAGGGAGACATATCCTCATTTTCCTACATGGCAGTATGAAGTGATGAACCCTGATAGGTCATACAACTTTATGAATTTAGACTGGCTAGAGTATACCCCAAATTATATTAATTTCCACTGTTAGCTCTCATCTTTCGATTGCTTCTGATCTTGCTTCTGTAGTAAACAATCTAAACTTATCTGACCACTTCTGATGGGATTTGTACTTACTTGAATAAGGCATGGCCAAATGCTCCTAGTTTGAAAACTTTATGCATGATGACCCTTCATTTTTTAAAAGAATTTGTTTCCTTTTTTTTTTTTTTTTTTTTTTTGAAAAGGGGTGAGCGATTTTTACTTGTCCAGAAAGAAGGGATAAGGCTTAGCCGAATGCCCCTAGTTTAAGAGATAAGTGCATGACTTTGGAAAATCTTGACTTAATTCATTTTTCCCTTCCCTCTTTTTTTTGTTTTTTTTTTTTTTGTTTTTTTTTTTTTAAACAAGTAATGCAAGTTTTTTTTTTTTGGAAAACAAGTGGACAAGGCATGTCAAATGCCCCTATTTAACATACCATGCAAAATTTTGAAAACTTTAGTGCTCAATTAATTTTTTTTGAGTGAAAAACAGAGTCAAAATGGACCCGAGAAGTGCTCGAAAACATAAAACAGGGTAATTGGGCCGTGGTTGAGCTGAGTGTCGACTGGCACGCCCAATTTTGTCCCAATTCCTCGTGCTTTTCCCAAGAATTTTTTTTGTGTTTTTGATTTTTTTGAAAAATATTTTCTCCATTTAGGATCATGAAACACTTTCTTAGTCAGCTACAAGTTCTTGAAACCTATTTAAACCTAGTTGCGGACTGAGGTAGCTTATTTTAGCATCTAACCTACAAACAAATCTCTGAATCAAAATTATCAAGAAACAACTGTCACATGCAAGAGTTATACATGGCTAACAATGAAAATTTTCCTCGTTCAACCATTCATGATAACAATAGATGGGTTCGTAGCTTTGATTTTAGGATTAAGACCAATTTTACAGCCTACAAGCTAGAGGGGATCAAGGCCTTGAGGAATGTCAAGATCAAGTGGAATTTCCTCCGTGCTACCGTGAAGTTCTAGAATACTAAAGACCATGTATTCCAATTTAAAACTACTAAACTTTGTCCCACATTTAAAGAATTTTCAGCTATTCTGGGTTATGATCCCGGCAAGAAATCCGTAGCAGTTCCATGTGATCCCAGACATAGGGAGATTTTATCTGGTGCTCTAAGACTTTCTACTTTAATTACCAGTAGCATAATTGAAGGCCACATGGTGAATCTTCATGCAATTATTTCAAGACTAATTAACAAATGTACTCATGGAGTGACTGATAACATGCAGAAGAATTTTGGTTTAACTCTTTGCTTCGTGGGAGAATTTTTGCTTTGCTCGGGAAGGCTTGGTTTTGTGGATGCTCGAGTTATAGGCATTGTGAGTCAAATTAAGGATGGTGATAATCCTGTTTCTCTAATCTTGGCAGAAACTCTTTTAGGATTGGATTCCATATTTCTTGGTGGAGAGTCACAACGCTTTCTTGAGAGTCCCTTGACTTTGCAGATATGGTTGATGGAAAAACTGGAAATGATTGCCATGCCTACTGTTGCTGATTATGGTCCTAGCAATTTCCTCAGTAGGACTGTCCTAAAAACCGAATGTCAAACTAAAGGCGACTGGGTGAAATTTCTTAACAAGAAATCCAATGTCTCAATTTGATGGAATTGTTATTGGTGGAAGTCTCCACCTCCTTTGTTGCGGTCCCCTGGATCGGATCACAACTTCATAGTCGGATTAAAGAGGGGAACTTTCTATCTGGTTAAAGGGGGCAACTTTCTATAAGGTTGATAGACTTTTGAGACAATTCCAATATGAGGCCTGGTGGAAAAGGAAGAAAATCTTTCACTCTATTGGACACAAATCCTACTTCTACAAGGAATATGTTGTTGGGCTTGGAGATGGCTGACCGAGTGGATCAATTTTTTGTTAAGGTTCACTTTCACAAGATGACCACAGAATATTCTAACTAGTTGGTGAACAAAATTGCGGATAAGGAGGATGACATGGTTGCCATGAGAAAACAATTTCTCAGTGATAACCAAGAAAAACATGAGACTGACAACTATGAGTTTAGAAGGAGGGACAAAGATGACAAAGTACCCAGCACAGATGGAACCAAAGAACAACCAATGGAGAAAAAATTGAAGAAAAAATGATCTTCTTATTTTTGGCTTTAAACATGTTTATTTTAAAAGTTGATGTGAAACTCTTAGGTTTAGGAATTATTTACGACTTTTAGGTTAAGGGTTATGTTTAGGGTTTAGGTTTTTATGGTTTGGTTTAAGGTTTGGGTTTTGATTTCTATGTAATGGCATGGTTTAATGGAATGGTTAGATTTTGAAAGTTTTTTTTTTTTTTTTTTTTTTTTTTTTTTTTTTGCAAAATGGGTAAATGGTGGGTTTGGGGAAGTTGTGACCGGACCAATATATGGTTACCTATGTACCTCATTGGCAGAAGGATCAGGTCATTACGTAGTTCATTTTATTTGCCTTAACTTTTGCCTAGGCCGCCCTTTCGGGTTTTCAACCTAACAGGCTCTCTCACTCTCTTTTTTTTTACTCTCATTTTGCGTATATTGGCCTTTCAGGTTTTCAACCTACCCTTTTTTTTTTTTTTTTTTTTTTTTCTTGTGATGACCTAATTTTTGCCTAGACCGCCCTTTCGGGTTTTCAGCCTAGCGAGCTCTATTTTTTTTTTTTCTTTTTTTTTTCTTTTTTTGCCGAACCTAGGAAAGGAAATAACATAATTTACAACCACTTCAAATGTGGTGTTTTCTGGCTACCACCTCAAACGTGGTATTTCTTCAATTGATCCATATTGGTTGGCTCAATAAAAGGGTTTGCATCTAAATCCATCAACTTTACTACTCCCCAGAGTATATTTGCTTGATAATATATAGACCTGCCTAATTTTGCTTAAATTTCTCGTTTGTCTTTTGAATCGGGGCTCAGATCTCTTTTAGCACTAAATCCCCTAACTTCAAATCTCTAGTTCTGACTTTATTGTCAAAAGCTTTCCTAAATCTCATTTGATAACCTTGAGTGTGATACAAGGCCTTAAGTCTCTTCTCATCCATCATGCATAATTGGTCATATCTACTTTGCAACCAATCTACCTCAGGGATTTCACTCTTCAGTACTGTTCTCAATGAACGGTCACCCACGGGAAGGACTGCTTCCATCCCATACACCAAGGAATAAGGAGTGTCTCCTGTGGAAGACCGAATTGATGTCCTATACCCCCAAAGTGCATAGGGTAATTGTAAATGCCAGTCCTTGTAGTTTTTCGGGCTCTTCTTCAGAATTCGTCCTATATTTTTGTTTGCAACCTCAAGGTGGCATGTGCTTCAAATCTCCATGGACTTAACATTGATGGCAGTTCCGAACATGAGCTACGCAGTCTACTTCCATAGTAGTCTAGTAATAACCTTGTCTCATTATATTTCGTGACAGCATGTTCACATTCTTGTGTGGCCCATAACTTGACTTATGAACCTCTTCAATTATTTGCTGTGCTTCCTTGGCAGTCACACAAAGGAGATGAATTCCATCATATAATCTTCTATAAAGCCTCTCCCCATAAATAATATAATTAGTGGACAACCTTCTGATGGTCAATTGGTCATTCTTGTCTGCAGACTTTGGGTATGTCCCATCTTTGAGGTACTGTAGAATGTCTGAATACCATTCACCTTCTCCATTCATTGCCTCATCTTCTTCTATTGACATGCAATAAGCTGGCCCTTCTTTTTGTTCCACCACTATTGGTCGAGCTTCATCTTCCTTAGGTCCATCCATCATGGATACCATTGTTGCTAAAGCATCTACAATCTAATTTTGCATTCTTGGCACATACTGGTACTAGATCTTATTTAATTTCGAGGCCCACTTCTGGACACATTCATGATAAGGAATTAGTTTTTCCTCCTTGATTTTCCATCTATTCTGAATTTGAGAAATTATCAAGGCTAAATCACCATACACTTCCAACTCTTTTACTCCAAGACCTAAGGCCGCTTGTAGCCCCATAATGCAAGCTTCATATTTAGTGGCATTATTAGTGGTAGGAAAGTTGAGCCTACCAGAGAATGGGATGTGTGTCCCTTTTGGAGAAATTAGTAGAACTTCAATGCCACTTCCATTTTGATTAGTTGCCCTATCAAAATACATCTTCCATGATTCTAGCTCTATCCCTATGATATCCTCATCTGAAAAATTTCCTTGGATTTCTTCAGCTTCTTTACAGTGGGCCAAGTGATCAGCAATTGCTCTCCCCTTCACAAACTTCTAAGTCACATATTTAATATCAAATTCTGATAGAAGCAAAACCCATTTAACTATTTTCCCATCTTGCACAAGCTTTTCCATCAAGCATTTCAAAGGGTCTATTCTTGCAATCAATAAGACCTTGAAAGCAAGCATATAATGTCTGAGCTTTCGGGTTGCCCATACAAGTGCTACACATGTCTTCTCAAGTGGTGAATACTTCTCTTCATAAGCCAACATCTTCTTACTAATGTAATAAATCGCATTCTCCTTCCTAGACTCCTCTAGGTATTGAGCAAGAAAAGCCCCCATTTCTGTACCCAGTTGTGAGATACAACAATAATGGCTTTTCAGGTACCGGTGGAACCAATATTGGTGGCTTCATCAGATAATTCTTAATCTTCTCAAAAGCTTCTTAACATTGTTCATTCCCTACTGTGGGAACTTCTTTCTTGAGTAGTCGGAAAAGTGGCTCACATGTCATGGTGAGCTGGGCTATGAATCTACTGATGTATTGTATCCTCACTAAAAACCCTAGGATCTCCTTCTCAATCCTAGAAGGCTTCATCTCTACAATTGCCTTCATTTTGTCAGGACCAACTTCAATCCCCCTTTAACTTATCATAAACCACAACAACTTTCCGAATGTTATGCCAAAAGTGCACTTCTTTGGATTTAGCCGCAACTTGTAGAATTGGATTCTTTCAAAGAACTTCTGTAAAGCTAGTATATGCCCTTCACAGTCTTTGGACTTCACTATCATATCATCCACATAGACTTCTACTTCTTTGTGTGTCAAATCATGCAACAGAGTAGTGGCTACACGTTGGTAAGTGGCACCAGCATTCTTAAGGCCAAATGGAATGACCTTGTAGCAATACTTCCCTCATGGAGTAATGAAAGAGGTTTTGTCTATATCTTTCGGGGCCATCTTTATCTTATTGTATCCTGAAAAACCATCCATAAATGACAACAAGGCATGTCCTGCTATGTTATCAACTAGGATGTCAATGTGAGGCAAGGGAAAATCATCTTTTGGGCTAGCCTTATTAAGATCTCGAAAATCTACACACATTCTCACTTTCCCATCCTTCTTCAACACCGAAACTACATTAGCTAACCCTTCTAGGTATTTGACCACTCTTAGAAATCTTGTATTGTACTGTTTCTCAACTTCTTCTTTGATCTTGAGAGTCCACTCTAGCATCATTGTTCTCGACTTCTGCTTGACCGGCTTCATTGTTGGATCTGTTGAAATGCAATGCTGCACTATATCTGTATCAATCCCAGGCATATCTTCATATGACCATACAAATACCTCTTTGAATTCAGTCAGTAGGGAAACTAATGCCTCTTTCTTCGAGGAGGTTAAAGTGTTGCCCAATTGTATCATCTTAGGTTCATCATCAGTTCCCAAGTTAACAGGTTAGGTTTCTTCTTTTATAGGTTCTACATGCCCTTGTTTTAATTCCTTATTATTAAGAGTTTCTTTACCAATTTTCGAAATAAAAACTTTCAAAGCCAACAAATAAGCAGAATCAGAACTCATATTATAAGGGAAAGAGTTCTCAACAGACTTAACAGACTCAACAGAAATAGACTCTATAAGAATACAATCGCAAACAGACTCAATAGGAACAATAATACTAGCAGAAACAAACTCAACAAGGATAGAAACAATATTTTTGGTAAGAGTGATTGGCTCAACGGTCTTGATCTTCTTCACAGAGTCTTTCATGGGGTGGAAAACTCCCTCCCATACCCAATTCTTCAACTCGGTTGTGGTTTTAATGATGGCAAGTGGCTCCTAGTGAGTTTCTTCTTCCCTCAGCATCAGTACCATAGGGTTTTCATCCATATAATCTGTGCCTTCACCATCAATCTCCATATCTGTGGGCTTGTTAGTCACATAAGCATCAAACGCCCTATACTATCCATCCACTCAACAAACAGATCTTGCTTTCCTTTGTTGCTTGGAAAGATGTATTAGGGGAGGTATTCTGACTCATTTTCGCCCATCCTTTCATCTTCAAGATTCTCTGGTGTTAAGTTTCTAAAACTTTGGATCATCAGCTTTCTATCTAGGGTGGCCAATCTAGCATCTATGTCATCTTATTCCTTAGTGTATGGGGTTAGTGAGCCAAGTTCTAAATTGTGGAATGGCCTTAACTCAGGAATTTCTCTACCATGCTTGTCATATCGAGGGCCTAACCTTGAACTAACATCAGTAATGCAACTCCAATCCGAGGGCCACCCATAAGGGTAATCATCATAATCAATATCATCAGCCTCTTCATCTTTAACTTCCACCCCATCCCCTAAAACTCCCAGCAAATTTTCTAGCTCATTTTCTTCACTTTTAGCACCATTCTCCATACCTACAAGTTTAGCTTCAGCATCATCCTTTATATCTCCATCATAGTAGTCCACGTCATCATCAAAGTGGTTTTCGTAGAAAGGTCTTACATCTTCCTTCTTTCTATCACTAGGGGGTTCACCCCAATCATTGCCACTATATTGGCTATCATAGTCTTCACTACTACTGCTTTCACTATCACTATTGCTATCATCCTCACTATTTCCATTGCCACTACTGCTGATATCACTACTACTATCACTCTTGTTGTTGCTACCTTCATCATCATCACTAGGGGCTTCTCCCCCTTCCTCTTCTTTATCACTTGTTCTTGCTTCATATGGGCTCTTTAATGCATGTTGGCAAGCCTCCTAGTACTCTTCTTCTTCTATATTGCAGTGGCATCTCCCAAAAGCATAGTCATTGCATCAGGGTCCATGTAATCAGCCCAATCAATGGGGACCCAATTTGTGTCTTCTTTCTTCAGTTCTAGAACCTTGTTGTGGCAATCAAAGAATAGCTGAAACCTAGGCATCATTGTTCTTAACTCAGGATCATACCTTAGTTTAGGGAATCCCCAATAGCGTTGACCATCTCCAGCTTTGACAAACTTTCCATTCAACGTGGGAGTATAGGGCTTAGGGGTTCCAGAGGACAAATGAGTCCCTTGGCTTTAACCTTTGCATGAGCCATTCTTCTCACCTCCATTTCTAGCAAGTCATCATCAGTAGGCTTATAACCTAACCCAAAAGGTGGGGTGGCTGTAGGAATTATCGAGACTTAAGCAGTTGCATTCTTCACAATCTTCCCTAAGTTTATCCCTGGAAGATAATTCATTCTCCTCATCATTGCCACCACATTGTTGTTGTCGTAAGGAGCAAAGTCCATAGGGATCTTCTCTACCTCTTCTTCTCTTCTTCCAAAACTGGACTTCTCAATTTCAAAGCCATCCAAGGTCAATGGCTCATTCTCAGAATCAATACCAAAAATGGGCTTTGGTACGGTCAAGGTATCGCCATATATGGTAACTATGGCCCCTTTATGCGGAAACCGAACCTTTCTGTATAGGGATGAAGGTACTGCCTCTGTATCATGGATCCATGGTCGCCCAAGGAGCATATTGAAGCACAAGGCTATGTTCAAGACTTGAAATTCCACCTTCTTAATCATTGGCCCCATATTGAGCTCCAATGTCACAATTCCCAAGACCTCCCATCTACTATTGTCATATGCCCTCACAGGCTAATCAATTGGCACAAAATCCTCAACACTCAGGCCTAAGCAACTTGTAGTCTTTGAAGGACACACATTTAATGCACTTCCATCATCAATTAGAACCATTGGAATCGTCTTGCATTTGGCATCTACAGTAATGTGCAATGGGTCATTATGGTGCTTCCCCTTCTTTGTCAAATCTTTGTTAAAGTAGGAAATAGTGAGTTCTCTACTTATAAACCCAATCATAGCATTCAGATCTTGAGAAGTAGTGGTTGTAGGGACTTGGATTTGATTGAAAAGGTCTACCAAATTCTGATGGTGCTTATATGAGGCCAAGAGTAAACCCGATAAAGATATATTGGCTTGTGTCTTCTGTAGCTGCTTAAGGGCCTCATCCTCTTTAGTGGGTGTTTGTTGGGTAGATTTGTTCAAGACTTCTATTGGGTTGTCTATCTCCAAGTGTGGGGGTTTGAAGTGTCTCCCCCCTTGTGATGTGGGCAATTTTTAATGTGTCATTTAGATCAGCATCTTAGGGTTTGAAGTGTCTCCTCCCGTATGTGGGTGTTGGGTTATTTGACTGGGGTTCAAAGTGCTTCCCCCTAAATGTGGGTGTTAGGTTGTTTGATTGGGGTTCAAAGTGTCTCCCCCCATATGTAGGTGCTTGGTAACTCGCTTGGGGTTTGAAGTGTCTCACCCTATTTGTGGATGTTGGGTAGTTTGATTTGGATTTGAAGTGTCTCCCTTTATTTGTGGATGTTGGGTAATTTGGGGTTTCTGTAACATCTTCACTCCAAATATCATACCTTGCAGTGGATGTCATACCCATCAACTCTTCCTATGTCATCATAAAGCAGTCAGGTAGGTCATAAATCAACTCAGGCAGGTCCTTTTCTCCTTCCTCTTCAATCATCAAGTAATTAATCCACAGTCCTCTCCCAAAATTGTGGTTGGACAAGGGATTATTAGTGATGCTAGGCCTTGTAGGTGGTGCAATCACCTTAGTGTCTATTAGATCTTGAATTACATAACGAAGGCCAAAACACTTGTCATTGTTGTGGCCAGGGCTTTGATGGTAGGCACATCTTTTACTCACATCAAATCTTGCTTGCAATGGGTTTGGGATTGGTGTTGGGTCTAAGAGTTTTAGTAACCCCTTTACTTTTAGTTTTTCAAACACTTGACTCACAGGCATATATAACTCATGAAATTCCCTCCTAGGCCTTAGAGGTGGCCTTTGTGTATATATTAGAAACCTTGGTGGGTCCTCATTCTTTATAGTGCCATTATTTATTGCATCCTCAATTTAGGTTCCAGCAATAATCAAAGTTTTAAAATTAAGAAAATATTGAGCAAACAAATACTTATGGTATACAGACAAAAAATGTTTTACAACCATGGTTAATTGTTCTTCTTCACTTGGCCTATTCATCATCTGTGCAACTTTGGACCTCCACTTGGTAATGAAGGTAGAGAAAGATTCTTTCGACTCTTGCTTAGTGGTCTACAAATCCCTCCTCATCACAACCACTTCTATGTTGTACTTGTATTGATTGTGAAACTCGCGGAAAATGTCCTCCCAACTCCTTGCTCTAGCATTATCTAAGTTGAGGAACCACCTAAGAGCAACTCCAGTCAAGGTATTTTGAAACATTTGAGCGAGTAGTTCTTCAGTTACTCCTAGGGGTTGCATGGCCCTCATGTACATCTTCAAATGAAACTTTGGGCAGCCAGTCTGGTTGAACTTGTCCAAGGTTGGCATCTTGAACTTAGGAGGCAATCTCACATCTAGGAAAAGTGAGAGTGATTGGTAGTCCATGAGTTCTTCCATCTTGTGAGCTCTTTTGATCCTCTCTTCCACCTTGTTTATCATCTCATTGATCTTCTTCTCACCTTCCATGGTTGGGGAATTATGATCAGTCTTGTTCTCCTCATGGCCACGCTTCAGGTTTTGAAATTGTTGCATGATAAGGTTCATGTCTTCCCTCAACTAAATTTGACTAGCTACCGTGGTGTTTAGTAGCTCTTGAGTGTTCATGGGTTCTTCAGTGTTCGGATGTTCTCCCCCTTCCGCCATGGTGATGGAGTCTTCGGACTTCTTGTGGCTTGGACTATCTTGTAAGTCAAACACGGGATTGTGATGTTGCAGTAATGGAGTGTCTTCTATGCTCACGGGCTTCAGTACCATGATGGGCTTGGAACTAGAAGTACTAGCTTGAATGTCGGTCTTGGGTTCTCTTTGGAGTCTTCCCTTTGATCTTGACCAAATTCTCCCTAAGAAAAGGCTTGGTTGGGTCAAACAAAGCTAGGTCCCCATCTATATCAATCTACGAACCAAACAAACACACACAACATGCAATGCAATTTTTAACATGGACTGGCCTAAGGGTAGGTTCTAAGTCATTACATTGTAGGGTGGGTTTGATGTTTCATTGTTTCCTATAGCTAGGACATTACACCACCCAACTTGTAATGTAATGAACATTATGTTGGTCCAAACGGCATGGTCTATCCTTTATAGTCAACAAGAAATGATCCAGTGACTTTGGGCTATGAGTTGGTGAGTTCACAACTAGGTACCCGAATCTAATGAAAACCAGTGATCCATGGTTACTACACCATCTGTTGCAATGGGTGCATACATGTTTGTTGTTTTGATGGCACACACTATGATAGTTAGGGAAAGCTTTTAACAATCATCGTGGCAACACAAAAAATATCATACAAACATTTCAAGACATAGACAACCAAACAAACAACAACATCATAAAAAATTAATAAAAAATAAATAAAAAAAAGGTATATAGTTGGTCACTTAAAGTCTAACACAAAACTTAGCCCTTGACATCTCCAGCGGAGTCGCCACTGTGAGAGATCGTAGGGGTGCTCTCAAAAAAGAGATTTGGGTTCTTTAAGGCACCTCTCTTTTTGGGTAATTGGGGTGGAGTCACCGCTTATTTTTTATACAGAAAAAATAAGAAAAAATAAATACAATTACATATTCAAAATACGTCAAATGTCATTGATTGAATTTTAAAAAAAAAAAAAAAAAAAGAGTACAATTTGGTAGATTAACCTTACCAGTCTTTGGTCCTAGTTACAATCTATGCAAAAAAATACAAAACTTTGGTCCTAGCTACGTTCTACCAAAATTAAAGACAAAACACTAATCTACTAACCAAAATCTTAAGTTCACTGGCTAAGTTACGGAATGGGAAGGTGTTAGGCACCCATTCCACCTAGACAGAGTTTGGTCTTCTAGACTCTAATGACCATTATATACCTTTTTGTATGATGTTGAATGATATGTTATAATACACATGACAAACACTTGACAAAAATTAATTTTAAAAAAATTTGCCTTATGAATAATGTCCTCTTTTAAAAGAAAAATCAAATCTGTCTTGAAAATTAAAAAAAAAAAAAAAAAAAAAATGAGACTTAATTTATAAAAATAAGATCTGTTTTTGTAAAAGGTAAAAAATAAAATAATAAAATAATAATAAAAAAAAAAAGATAGATTTTGTTAAAAAGAATCAAATCTGTTTTGAAAATTTTTTTTTAAAAAAAATTGAGATTAGTTTGCAAAAAATCAAATTTGTCTTTTAAAAGTTAAAAAAAAAAAAAAAAAAAAAAAAAAGAATGAGATTTGGTTTGGAAAAAATGTTTTTAAAAGTTAAAAAAGTAAGATTTTTAAAAGATGATTCATATTCATCAAACAAACTTTTTATGCATGCATCACATTAAAAAGAAAGACTTTAAACTAACTCTTAATTCCTTCTTTGAAATTTCAAAATCTGCAATTTTATAAAAAAGAAAACTTTTTCAGAAAAATTTTCAGATCTGTATTTAATGAAAATACAGATCAGTTTTGAGATAAAAAAATACAGATTTGTATTTAATGAAAATATAGACAAATTTTGTGACCAGAAAAAATACAAATTTGCATTTAATGAAAATACAGACAAGTTTTGTGACCAAAAAAAATATAGTTCTGTATTTAATGAAAATACATACCAGTTTTGAGACCAAAAATATAGATCTGTATTTAATGAAAATATAGACCAATTTTGAATTTAAAAGAAAAAAGGTTTTGATGATCATAAGTAGATTTTGAAATCAAAGAAAAAAAAATTAAAACAAACAATCAACTAAGAACATGTCAAAGAAAATTTCAATCAAGTATATAAAGCATGGCAAATATGAATTAAAAACAAGGCACAATAAAAATCAAACATATTAACCGCATTCATGCAACGAACAATCACAACATATTAACTAATGGAAAAGAAAAAACAGAGAGAAGAATATAACTAAATACCTCTTGGATAAGCGTGCTCTTCAGTAGAAGAATATTTTGGAAATCAAAGAAGTTTTCACTTCTTTGAGGTCTAAAATACTTTACTTTCAAAAAAAAAGTTCTTAAAGCAAAAGCCTCCAGAACATCTTTAACGTAAGGGAAGCAGAGAAGTCAGAAAAGAAGAGCCCTTAATTCTGATCTTTTTCCTCTATTTATAGAGGTTGGGGTGCTTAAAAAATAAGTTGAATGAGATCAAATACGAATTGGAATGCGTCCTTATATCTAAAAAGTCGAAAAAGATAGTCTTTATCTCAATCAGGTGGCTCCTGGGCTAGGCCAAGCATTTTGGCCAATCGGCACTTGCCATTTGCCGACAGGCCCTTTTGAGTGCCAGGCCTGCATTTGAGTTTTTGTTCGATTTGGACTCTTTTTTTGAGGATTTTTTAGCCGAAAATTGCACCTAGATGCGTTTTTTTTCATATTCTAAAAATTAATCCATTTTTCTTGATATTTATGTTTTTAAAGTGATAATTATCTTATAGATAAATATTCCAAAAAGACTTGATTATCCATAACTTCTTTGTTATCTGATTATCTACTTTATTACCATGCAAGCAAGCCTATTTTTGACAATAACTAACAACCAATCACAAAATTATTTAATTAATTTTAATTGTTTAATAAATCAAAATTAATTTAAATTAATCACACGTGATTGGTTCCACCCAAAAAAAATGTAAAACTTGATCTTGTGATATCCGACAATCCTCTTTGGGAATCGGACATACTGTCACGACCATTAGAATCTCAAGATCATTTTTATGATATAAAATGAATGAATTAATGCATCTAATGCAACCCTAAATTTTGGGTATATGAATGGTCACTCTGGCCATCTTCCAAGATTAAATTACGGGTGCAAAATCAAGTGTCTACAATAGGATTGTTGAGTTGTTAACCAGCAAAGGTTCCTATGGAGCCAAATCTAAAGTTAAGCTAGTTTGAAGGGCAATAATTGAAGGATCCTAGCATGTATAGGAGACTGATTGGGAGGTTGCTCTACCTAACTATCACAAGGCCTGACATTACCTATGAAATTCATAAACTTAGTCAATTCATGGCTAAACCAAGGCTGCCACATCTTCAAGCAACTAATAAGATCCTGCAGTACATCAATGGTAGTCCTGGGCAAGGCTTATTGTTTTCTAGCAAGTCTAAATTGCATGTCAAGGCCTTTGCAGATGCAAGTTAGGCTGCCTGTCCAGATACAAGGAGATCCACTACAGGTTATTGTGTCTTTATAGGTGAATCTTTGGTCTCTTGGAAGTCTAAGAAGCAGCAAACAGTCTCACGTTCATCAGCAGAATCAGAATATAGGGCAATGGCTGTTGCAGTGTGTGAGGTTGTATGGTTGATCAATTTTCTTAAGGACATTCAGGTTTGTTATTCAAAGGCAGCTTTGTTTTTCAGTGATAGCCAAGCTACATTACATATTGCAACTAATCCTATATTTCATGAGAGAACAAAACATATTGAGATAAACTGCCATGTTGTCAAAGATAACATTTTAAAAAAGGTGATTAGACTATTGCATATTTGAACCAAATCACAAGTTGGGGATCTCTTAACCAAGGCACTGAATTCACAACAGTTCTCTCACCTTTTGTCCAAGATGAACATGCTCAATATTCATGCCCCTGTTCCTCTTGAGGGAGAGTATTAGAAGGGCAAGTCTAATGTTGCAAGCTAAGATGAACAAGTACTGAAATGTAGAGAGACAAACCTTCAAGCATAGAGGCAGGGGTCCAAAATAGAGGAGTGGAAGGATTGCATCAGTTATAGCAATACGACAGTCCTTCAATCTAGAACAGCTTGTCCGACTTGTAGTTTAGGATTAGTTCATTTCTGTAGTTTAGTAGTTATTTATACATGTACACATGTAATGATATGGTTGGTTATACAGCTTAAATCCATATAATGTGGAGTTAGTTAGGAGTTAGTTTTTTCTTCAACTCTTGTATCTTGTATCAACACTAGTATAAAATAGCTTTTGTACAATCATTTTCTAATTAATGCAATTAGAGTTTTCTTTCACAAATTCTCACACACCTAATGGCTAGATATGCCAAGCAGAGTTCTTATTGTATTATTTGGGTGAAGGATACTCCTCCTATAATTGCTTCACAAAACCTTAATGATGTTACTATTTTGGGCCTTAACAACCACGTTTAATGAGAGCTTATCAGCATTCCTATCAAAAAAAAAAAGTCATTGGCACAAGTCTTGTAACAAAATTTTTGCTGGCTGAGGAAAGGGGATGTCTTGTAAATTTGTTTAACGAAAAGGGTGACTTGTAATTTTTGAAATAATTCAAACTAGAAAATGGAAATGGGATGAGTTTTTTTTTTGGTAAAATATTTTTTATTGTTGTTATGGTCAGTGTGATGGCACTAGTTATGTGTTCACTGGCCTGGGTAGATAACCATTACCTGTGTATATTGAAACACGCATCCATTGCCTATGTATTATGCAATTCGAAATACAACCTTGCTTTCTTGAAAGGTAATAAGTGATAAGTCATCATAAATTATGTCCACAAGTATAAAAACAAAAATCTACTCTTTAGTCTTTAAACATAAAACTATCTATATAAAATAAAATGAATTCAACTTTGTCTCTTCTTCTTTCATTTTCTTTGGCTCTCCTTACTTCCAGTGAGAATCTCATCAACTCCAAGAACTCCAAGATCTCCGTCTTCATATTAATTCATGGTACCTCACCAACCTCAACAATCTTTGTAAGTGGACAGCCATAGTATGCCACACGACAGGAACAGTATAAATAATAAACCACTCCGATGTAAACCTCACAGGAACACTTACCCAACTCGACTTCACTTCATTGTATAGTATATGTTTGGATTGCACTGAAAACAGGGGACTTGCGCGTCTGCTTTTTTTTGTATGAGTCCCGTGCACTGTTCATTGGACCCGTAAGTACGAATTTCAGCAAATTTTTTTTTTTTTTTAAAATAGGTCCCACTGCACTATTCACACATTTAAAAATTATTTTGTTACAGTGTTTTCAGTTTTCAGTTTTCAGCAATAAGCGGTCTCCAAACAGACCCATAATCTCACCTACTTAGACCTCAACACCACCCTTCTCCGTGTATCAATACCACTAGCCATAGAAAACTGCTAGTAAATGGTCCAAGTTTTCGGGCATGCCTTTCTTGACCCACCTTAGCTTATGTTTCAATGAACTCACTTATAAATTCCTTGAGTTCACAATAATTGATGGAACTTGACTTAGGCATCTGACCAAAGATTTTCGTATTAGGACTTTTGTCTTTCATATTTTGTAACAGAGCTGGCTGTACATAGTCAAGCATGCTTCCTGCAAAAAAAAAAAAAAAAATTTTAAAGAAAAAGACTAAAGCAATCTCTTGTAAACATAATTTCCAAAACCATCCTCAACGTCAAAAAGTTGAAGTTAACACATACCATTGAATGGTATGAAGCACAAATTGTGAAGCAACAAATCACTCATCTCAGATATTGAAACTATTGAAGTTTGAGCATGTCCAACTACAATGAAATAAATTTATCTTGTACTGTAATGTCATGTGTGGAATCAAAAAGTAAAGAAATTTTATTGCTGACATGTAGCAGTAGCAAGGTATTGTTGTGCCAAAGTCGGGTTTTTTTTTTTTTTTTTTTTTTTTGATGAATGCCAAAATTGGGTTTTAAAACAAAAGAATGATAGCTATTAAATGAATTCCAAGTGCCATACAACCAATATGGCAGTGCATCTCTCATTAAAAAAAAAAAAAAAAAACCATGTCAGAGCATCAATGAAATGAGTCTATAGTTCATTCAATGGACTACTTACCAAGCAAGAGTATATCCAATAGAATCTGGTGACTTTGGCATTTTATCAAACAGATCATACACAATACGCAATTGTATATTAGCATTTTGTCAAACAGCTTATACACAATACCCAATTCCACATCGCATGCTCTTGTTAAGTATAGGAAGTTGGATGATGCAATGAAAAAGGAGAGAATAAAACAAAAAACTTGGAAAAAAGCAACATAAACTCGAGATCCAAGTAAAGAACGAAGATTTACTAACCTAAAAATGAACAGAACTACCTAATGCGGGGTGGAGGGAGAATCCAATGAAGGAGATGAACTGAAGAAGGAGATGCGTGTTAGGAACCCCAAATTATACCATATGTCTTGTAATCTCTTAATTGTTGTTGTAATTTCTTTAGTTAGTTAGTTGGTTGGTTAGATAAGGATGAGTTAGTTAAGAATTGAGCACATGTAACACATGGCTTAATTCTTTAAGCACATGTTTAATTAACTAACCAATTATCTTAGGCCATATGAGCCAATGGAATTAGAGCTAGTCTCCTATAAATACATCATTATAATTCAACATTAAATATTGAAGAATAAACCAATTGCTCAGTGCATCTCTCTCCCTTAATCTCTCTCTTTCTCAATTGAGGTCTAGGTCCCTTTGAAGTGGCATACAACAATTACTATTCCCATTCACTGTTAGCAAGTTCTTATCATTTGGTATCAGAGTCGTTGGTTGAAACCAAATCTACAACACTTTTAAACGAAGCCATTTCCAACTTTCAAGAAGTTCATAAACAACTTAGTATTATTTTGCAAAAATTATCTGATGTTGAAACAAAAAGAAAACAACTCCAAACACCTCGGTCCAATAAGAATCATACATCAAGCAATGCTCGAGCCATAACTTTTCCAAAATCAATCAAGGTTGATTTTCCTAGGCTTAAGGGTGAAGAACATGTTGCTTGGGTTTATAAAGCAAGCCAATACTTCAACTATTACAAGATCCCAGATCATGAAAAGCTTCCAATGGCCTATTTTCACATGGATGGGGAAGCATTAGTGTGGTTCAAAGAGGTTGAAGATACTAAGTTATTTATTAGTTGGCATGCCTTTGTTCAAGCACTACAAGTTAGATTTGGATCTACTGCTTCCATTGAAGGCTACTATTCAAGAACCAACTATTCTTGTAAGTGATCCAATGCTCATTGCCGTTAGCCAAACTCATGTTTCACCAAATGGGTTTGCTCATGTAATTAAGAATGAGGATGTAGACTTACCATGCATTCACGTTGGGGGCCAAATCTCACTCCTTAGTGGCTATCACATAGCCAAGGAACTAGATTCTTCTTTTCTTGGTGACAGGTGTGCAATAAATGATAGGTTCCATAGTCAAGATGATTACAATTTTTATAAGGAATTGAGTTCTACATCAACTTATGGCATCCTAAATACACAAGAATGTGCTCTTGGTAGCAGTAATATGTTACTTGCTAGGTTCTATAGCCAAGATTATCATAACTTTTATAAGAAATAGAGTCTTGAGTCAAGGGCTTTATGTATTAGGAAGCAAGATTAGTAGTTCTACTTTTGATTGTACAAGGAAGAGATATGGTGCTGCTGATCTTTTGAAGTGTGCAAGACCTTTCAATATTAAGGTTGATATGGATAGGGCTGTGAAAAGGAAATTACTAGCATCTCCAGTGTACATGGAGTCAAGGCTATCAACAATTGGAGTTATTAATTGTGGTTTATGGAAAATTGGTGAGAAGATTCTCTATGCTGGTACCAATGTCAAGTTTGTAATATTACACCTTCATTCATCTATATTGTCGAAGGCTAAATTCAATACGACTGCTTTGGGTTATGCTCCTATGTCGTGAGTTGTGATTAATTGCTTTGGACCTGTTTGTGTGATTAACGGTCAAGATGCTTTGGTGTATTAGGTTAGTGGTCGATTTCCCCTTATAAAGGTGTCATTTCACAACAACACATTGTAGGCATGGTGTTTTGAAGGGGAGGAAAGTGTTGGGAACACCAAATTATAATATATGCCTTGTAATCTCCTAATAGTTTTTGTATCCATTTAGTTAGTTAGTTAGTGAATGTTCAATATGGATATGAAACACCCTTGAACGTTTAGACCCCAAATTACAAAATATCAATTCAAGCTTATCAAACAATTATTGTGCGGAACATGAACATAAACCAAACACAAAATTGATAAACAACCTAAGCCAAATATAAACACATCCACAGCAGTAAATATAAGGCAAAGATAAAAGGAAGGAAGATGCAAACACACGGACAACACACGATATGTTATCGAAGAGGAAACCGAAGCCCTCAGCGTAAAACCTCTCCGCCGCCCTCCAAGCGGTAAATAATCCACTAAAGAATGTAGTTGGGATACATGAACAGTAGAAGACCCTCCAAGCCTAATCTATCCAATGTACCTAAGCCCTCCAAGCTTCTTACTCTAACAAGGTTGCACCGAACCTATTTCTTCTTTAGCTTACCGGATTCCGCTATTAACCATAGCATCAACCAATGGATATTGGTTCCTTCCTAACTGCTTCCCAAAACTCCAAATAAACCTTCTCATGGATATGTGTACGGTGAGAAAAGAATTTGGCTAAAGACCTCTCAAGGATTTAACAATGGAGAAGAGGAGAGTAAAGGAATTTAAAAAGTCTCTAAGGTAAAGATTGTGGATGAATCAATCTTGTTTTTCTCTAGGGTTTCTCTCACAAAATTCTCTCTAGAAGCTCTCTATATTTGGTGGATATAATGGTCTATATATAGTGGGGTAAGAAAGGAATGCGAAGAGTCAGTTTTTCCCAAACAGGGTGGTTTGGCGACTTGGCCTCGTGACTGGTCTGAGTCGGGAGTTCCAGCCGCGAGTTAACGACCTAGCTAGCCTAGGACTTTTGTCCTGTAGTGCGACAGCTGGCGTGACCCTTCACCTCCCCCGTGTGCTTCTCACGTGCCTGCAGTTGGCGGCTCCCAGTCGCGAGTCACCCACGAGTCCTAGCCGCAAAACTCTGCATCTTTGCACAATCTTGGGCATTTCTTCACATCTTCTCACACACTACCCTTACAAGAATCCCACCTAAATACAGGGCTACTAAATGCTAAAATACAAGCAAATTTGGCACGGAATAAAGCCAACAAGATGGTTGATTAAATTCAACCTTACAATCTCCTCCTTTGGCTATTCCGTGACAAAACCCTACAACAGACTCTAGACTTAAAGCGTGAGTTGGGAACAGTTGATCAAAACTCACTCACACCTAACTCTAGATTCTGATAAGCTGTTGAGACATATGAACAAGTATCTCCTAAAACACAACAACACAATAATATCATTGTATGCAAAAAACTTGAAATGTATATGAAGCAAGCATAAAGCGATCAAGCAAAAATGGAATAAAGTAATAGACCATGGCTTAAGCAAAACAGGCAATCACTATACAATAGTGATCACAATGCTCATTCACACAAGGAATGAACAACTGAACATGCATGCTAATAAGCTTATATGCAAAGTATCATTTGCATGTCCAACACTCAACCAATGCATACAGACATATATGCATCTAGGAACAATCCTATAAGGGCACAAGAGTGATGTACTTAAGAAAATGCATAACATTAACAAGTACTTAAGCCACAAAGCAAAAAGGATGCAACAGCATGGTACAAACCATAAAAGCCTACAAAAGTATGGAAACAAACCCTTAAAAGTTTACAGAAGCAACATGGGTACAAATATACCAAACAAAAACAACAACCAAAATAGCATCATAAGTTTTGAGACTGACTTAATATAACACAAAACATAACAAAATATAAAGCTCCCCCTTTGATTGTGCTCTTTCTCCCCCTATCATTTTACTTAGATCTTCTCCCCCTTTTTGTCATGGAATAGCTAGTTCTTATCTTCTTCTAGCTTTCGTTGAATCTGATCCAATTGAGTTTGGAGAGAGGTGGACTTCATATCCCACCAAATGTTGTGATGGTGTAAAATGGATGTGAGTCCGGACACTTTGGTGCTCAATTCATGGACAGATGCCATAATGTTGTCTAGCTTCTCGCCGAAAGAGGATGAGCTGGAGTGCGAACCACTGTGAGAAGCTGAAGCTTCAGTTTTGATTCCCTTCTTACTATGGCCAATGCTCGTGTTGAATGTACGCATGTTGATTGGACTGGGTTTTGTGCAGGGGGTTTCATCTTCAGATGGATGGATCCCTTTGAGCTTCAAAATCCTAGAGATGAGACAACAGAATGGAATACATATCTGAGACTCAGTTCGCTGAACCGTTTTGCACAGAACATGAAAGATATATGCACAAATGTCAATCTCAACATTAGAGATCAGATCATAAAGAAACAAGGCGCAACCGAGGTTCATGTATCCGGTGCTGGATAAAGGGTACAAGTTGTTAAACATGATGATTGTGAGCACTCTCAATTTCGAAGGAAGAGAGGAAACACTGACTGAGTTCCCGTTTTGTAAGAATTCCAAGGCTTTGCCAAGGGCGTCCCGAAGTAAGTCCTCATCTGGACACAGATCGTCATACACTGGTGGATTTCCAAGTATCGGCCGATTGATATGTAGAATCTCTGCTAGGTAAGCGGGAGAGACAGAGAAACTTTTTCTCCTAACCCAGCACTTAAGTTCATCACCTTCAACAATTGCATTTGCATAAAATTCTTTGACCAAATTCTTATAAGCATCATCAAGGTCAGAGAGAAGGTAATTCCAATCTTTGTAAGCAAACCATTTAGGAATGTCGGTGGCAAACAAAGATGGTTGATCAACAGCCTATTCAATCAATGGTGTAGCATCTCTGAAATAATTCTCATGAGTCTGAAAGGCAGCATAGGATCTGAATTTGCTTGGGTCAAATGCACCCGATGGTGAACGGGTCCTCTTTGTGCGAGGTGAGGGATCATCGACATCAATGATAGGTTCCTTCCCTTTGTTGTTGCCCCCTTTCACAACTGCTCTCTTGAATGGAGACATATCCATTCTGCATCATGGATTATCAAAGAAAAAGGAAACACCCAACAGAAAAATACCAAACAATATTAGCATAGGGTTAGAATCAAAGCATGAGCATTTGGAGAAACCCTAAGAATTTGGGATTTTGGGTCCAAACAAGACAATAGGTGTGTGTGGGTGTCAATAATAACACAATGAACTCATGAAAAGGAGTAAAACAGAATAAACCTAAAGATCTTGAACAATATCATCACACAAACAGAAACTCATATTCGAAAAGAAGATAAACCAACGGCACAGATCCACTAAAAAACTTCAAAACAGCAACTCAGCACACAGATCCAAAAAAAATAATGTTCAAAACACGAGTAATGAAGTGAAAATAGGAAAAACCCATACCTTTTCTTGAGGATTGAAGAGAAAACGGTGCAGAAATTAAGGGTTTTGAGTTTCAGAGAGTGAAATGAGGAAAACAATGAACAGTCACTAAAGTTCGAGGGAAAAACTGAAAAGTTTTTGAAAACTGACCTTAACACGCAAAACACGCGTTTTTCTCGACTAGAGTAAGTCGCCAGGGTAAGTCACGAAACACTATGAAGCGAAAAAATTTTTGAAAAATTTTCTGAGTGTTTTTCGTGATTGGAAGGTCTACCCACGAGAGAGCTTCGAGCTAAGCCGCAAAAATCTCTGTGTACCCTCGCGACTGGACCTTCCACCCGCGAACAAGTCACCAAGACTGACCCGCGAGCATGCGAGTGGGGCATACGATTGGATTAACTCGCGACTAAGTCGCCAAAACAGGGCAGAATAGTTTTTGAAATTTTTGACAGTTTTTGTTAAAACAAAATACTTTCCAAAACCAACTAAAACACTCAAAAATCTTTTTGTGTTTGATCAAACAAAGATTGAGCATGTGGAAACACATTTAATCAAGTACAATCACACAAATGAATATGACATTCATTGAACATAGACTTGTGTGTTTTGTGTGGATATCAAAAATGAGATAGTCCTTAATCCAATGTGAAGCTTCAATGATCAATTCAATCAAGACATACACAATTAGCACTAGATAATGTGACCTATCTCAATTATAGAAACATGCATATATGACCTCCTACATAAACTTGATTACAATTCTTTGAAGCTTTTCATTTGGCTCTATATATTTCATATCATTTGCACTTTTTGAATCATAACATCTCATTGTGAGATTGATGCCTGAAATTTTTGATATTTCAATTGATGAGTTAGTCTTTGGCTTTTTGGGCATCATACATTTTATTTTGGTCGCTTTCCCTTTTTCCTAGTCGAATACTAGTATATGCGACAAGCTTTTGCAGCTCTATATCTCTTTTCATTTGGAGATTTACATTTAGAGAGCTCTTTTAAACAAAAAACAAAAAATAAACAGTAGGAAGATATATAGGCATAAGTCTATGCATGTCTCAAGATCAACAAGATCATTCACTAATCATTTATGATAAGGTTGAAGATCTATTTACAACAGTCATACAGATTTCAAAATTTCTCCCACAATGATATGAGTACATTAAAAACAAGCTAAGCTCGTAGATGCACAAAGCCATTAGTACAAAGGTACAAGGCAAAGCATGCTTTGAGACAAAACTCAACAAAGTCGATCAAACTTTTTAGATTTTCTACTTTTTATGTGTTTTTGGATTTTTGACACAAAGGAAAAAAAATTGATCAAAAACAACAAAAGAAATCATATGAAGGAGTGCTCAAACAAACAAAATGCAGAACATACTACCAAAAAAAAAAAAAAAAAACACACATATGGAAGACAGAGTTTAGGGAATGATGCTGACACCAATGGTCTTACGCAAGGATTCAAACCTCGAGCCATCAAGAGGTTTAGTGAATATGTCAACCTTCTGATTTTTTGTATTGATGAACTCCAGACACACTATCTTGTCATCTACCAAGTCTCGAATGAAATGATACCGGATCTCAATATGCTTTGATTTGGAGTGCTGAACTGGATTCTTTGACAAATTTATTGCACTGGTGTTATCACAGAACACGCACATGGTGTCTTGAGAAATTTTATAGTCATGTAGTAGCTTTCTCATCCATAACAATTGTGCACAACAACTTCCTGCTGCAATATATTCAGCTTCAGCTGTTGAAAAGGAGACTGAATTTTGCTTTTTGCTCATACATGAGACCAAGTTATTTCCAAGATAGAAGCAACCACCAGAAGTGCTTTTCCTATCATCAATGCACCCAGCCCAGTCTGCATCTGAACATCCCGCCAAACACTCATTCGAATCTTTTGAATACCAAATCCCATATTCAGACATGCCATTAACATAGCGAATGATTCGCTTAACTGCTGTTAAGTGGGACTCTTTAGGGGCAGCTTGAAATCGAGCACATACCCCGACACTAAATGCAATATCTGGCCTACTTGCTGTGAGATAGAGAAGACTGCCAATCATGCTTCGATAAAGTGTTGGATCAATGTCAATACCAGTTGCATCTATGCTCAGTTTTGATGAGGAACTCATGGAAGTAGAAGTGTGTTTCTTAGAATCCAGGCCAAATCTTTTGACAAGATTTTTGGCATATTTCTCTTGAGAGATAAATATTCCATCTTCCCGTTGTTTTACTTGAAGCCCTAGGAAGTAGTTCAACTCTCCTACCATGCTCATTTCAAATTCCCATTTCATTTCTTCCGAAAACTCATGAGCTAGGTGATCAATAGTAGATTCAAAAACAATATCATCCACGTACACTTGAGCGACAAGGAGAGATTTTTCATCTCTTTTAGCAAATAAAGTTCGATCTGCTTGGCCTCTTTTGAACCCACAATCCAATAAGTAATTGGTAAGGCGGTCATACCATGCTCTTAGTGCTTGTTTCAGCCCATACAAGGCTTTCTTCAATCTCAACACATGATTCGGAAAGTGAGGATCTTGAAACCCCTTTAGTTGTTCAACAAAGACTTTTTCATTTAGGAAAACATTTAAGAAGGCGCTTTTCACATCCATTTGGTACAACTTGAAATCCATAATGCATGCTATGGACAAGAGAATTCGAATTGACTCTAGTCTTGCTACCGAAGCAAACAATTCATCGAAATCTATGCCTTCCACTTGAGTATACCCCTGTGCCACCAATCTAGACTTATTTCGGACAACTTTGCCATCTTCATCCGTTTTATTCTTAAAAATCCGCTTGGTGCCGATCACATGTGTATCTTTAGGCCTTGGGACCAACTCCCATACATCATTTCTCACAAATTGATGTAGCTCCTGACACATAGACTCTATCCAATTCTCATCTTTCAGGGCTTCTTCTACCTTTTTGGGTTTAAATTGAGCAAGATAACAGTTGTATGTCACATGGTTAGCAGTATACTTTGATCCTTTTCTCAAACGAAGTCCCTCGTTTACATCGCCAATGATATTACTTAAAGGGTGATTGAGAGTTACTCTTGATGAAGGTTTCTTTGAAGTTGATGGTTCCTCATCACGAGAAATTGGGGGTTGAACCTCCGGAGGTGTGAGTGGACTTGAGACTTCTTGTGTTGATCTAGTCTCTCTTCTCGATATAGGGGGTGTGAACTCCTTTCCTGGTGATTCTTTCTTAGCATCATCACTTAGGGACATATCATCTTCATTCTCATTCTTCTTAAGATTTAACCCCTTTCCATCATCGTCAATCTCCTTTTCAAATATAGTGTCATCTATAACCACATTGATTGACTACATCACCGTCTTAGTGCGCTTGTTGTACACTCTATAAGTTCGGCTACTTGTGGAGTATCCTAGGAATATCCCTTCATCACTCTTAGCATCAAATTTTCCCGGATTTTCTCTATCATTTAGAATGTACACTTGCTTCCAAATATTCTGAAATACTTCACCTTGGGTTTCTTTTCTCTCCATATCTCATACGATGTCTTCTTTGTCCCTGCTCAGAAATAGATTCTATTGCCTATTCACAGCTTTAGCCTAAAATTTTTGTGGAATGTTTTTGTTGAGTAGCATGACTCTTGCCATCTCTTGGATCCCCGGTTCTTTCTTTCAACCACCCCATTATGTTGTGGAGTCTTTGGAGCTGAAAATTCCTTCTTAATGCCATGCTCCTCACAAAAGGCTTCAAATTTAGCATTCTCAAATTCCTTTCCATGATCACTTCTGATTTTAACTATGGGAACTCCTTTTTCATTTTGCAGTCTCTTGCATAGCCTTTCCATTTTCTCACAAGCTTCCAACTTTTCCCTAAGGAATTCCACCCAAGAGTACCTTGAGAAATCATCAACTATCACCATAATGTATCTCTTTCCTCCTAAACTTTCAGTTCTTGTAGGCCCCATTAGATCAACGTGAAGAAGTTCCAAACACCGTGAGGTAGCAATCACATTCACCTTGTGATGACTTGCCTTTGTTTGCTTTCCCATTTGGCATGCTCCGCATATAGTCTTCTCCACCTTTCCAAACTTTGGAAGTCCCTCAACAGCTTCAAGTTTGGACACTTTTGCTACTTGTTTGAAATTTACATGCCCAAATCTGTGATGCCAAAGTTCCAGCATATTTACACAAGCACTTCTACACGAAATAGGTGTTGTAGGTACTACTCCATAGCAATTGTTGGTAGTCCTATTTCCCTCCAAGACTTGAATCCCTTTTTCATCAATGATTATGCACCCCTTCTTTGAGAATTGGACAAGAAAATCCTCATCACATATTTGAGTGATGCTTAAGAGATTTGCCTTCAAACCTTTGATGTATAGCACATCTTTCAACAGAGGTAATCCAGGTATTTCAACAGTCCCTTTGCTGAGAACTTGGGCATGGCTCCTATCACCAAATGTCACATAGTCACAAGATTTCTCTTTAAGAGTCTTAAACAGAGATTTATCTCCTGTCATATGACGAGAACGTCCACTATCAAGATACCACAAGCATGAGTTAAAATCCTTCAATGAAGTGTGCACAAATAGACATGCATGAGACAAACACCCTTGACCATCAAACAGAAATTTATCTTCATTTTCCATGCTTCTGCCAGATTGAATTTTCTTTTTCATTTTATCAACCTTTTCACACAACATTTTATTTCTTCTTTTGTACTTCTCAATAAAAGAGTTAGACTCACATAGACTATTGTGTAAGATGTGATTCTTATTTTCAAAGTATTTCTGCATGTGAACAAACATCCTAGTATATTTCTTTGATTTTAACAACTCTAAAAGTTCATTGTTAGGGCACCCTTCAGACATACTCATAGAGTCATTCTCATAAACATTTGAACCACAATTCAGCATGGCCTTTTTCATAGCTGTCCAAGGGGTCTAGGATTGCACTCAGGTAATCAAACCACAACGAGTGCACCCACTCTGATACCAATTGAATGTTCAATATGGGTATGAAACACCCTTGAACGTTTAGACCCCAAATTACAAAATATCAATTCAAGCTTATTATCAAACAATTATTGTGCGAAACATGAACATAAGCCAAACACAGAATTGATAAACAATCTAAGCCAAATATAAACACATCCACAGCAGTAAATATAAGGCAAAGATAAAAGGAAGGAAGATGCAAACACACGGACAACACACGATGTATTATCGAAGAGGAAACCGAAGCCCTCAGCGCAAAACCTCTCCGCTGCCCTCCAAGCGATAAATAATCCACTAAAGAATGTAGTTGGGATACATGAACAGCAGAAGACCCTCCAAGCCTAATCTATCCAATGTACCTAAGCCCTCCAAGCTTCTTGCTCCAACGAGGTTGCGCCGAACCTATTTCTTCTTTAGCTTACCGGACTCCGCTATCAACCATAGCATCAACCAATGAATATTGGTTCCTTCCTAACTGCTTCCCAAAGCTCCAAATAAACATTCTCACGGATATGTGTATGGTGAGAAAATAATTTGGCTAAAGACCCCTCAAGGATTTAACAATGGAAAGGAAGAGAGTAGAGAAATTTGAAGAGTCTCTAAGGTAAAGATTGTGGATGAATCAATCTTGTTTTTCTCTAGGTTTTCTCTCACAAAATTCTCTCTAGAAGCTCTCTACATTTGGTGGGTATAAGGGTCTATATATAGTGGAGTGAGAAAGGAATGCGAATAGTCAATTTTTCCCAAACAGGGTGGTTTGGCAGCTTGGCCTCGCGATTGGTCTGAGTTGCGAGTTCCAGCTGCGAGTTAACGACCTGGCCAGCCTGGGACTTTTGTCCTATAATGCGACAGCTGGCGTGACCCTTCACCTTTCTCGTGTGCTTCTCGCGTGCCTGCAGTTGGCGGCTCCCAGTCACGAGTCACCCGCGAGTCCTAGCCGCAAAACTCTGCATCTTTGTACAATCTTTAGCATTTTTTCACATCTTCTCACACACTACCCTTACAAGAATCTCACCTAAATACAGGGTTACTAAATACTAAAATACAAGCAAATTTGGTACGAAATAAACCCAACAAGATGATTGATTAAATTCAACCTTACAGTTAGTTAGTAAGTTGGTTGTATAAGGATGAGTTAATTAGGAATTGAACACATGTAACACATGACTTAATTCTTAAAGCACATATTCAATTAACTAGCTAATTATCTTAAGTCACTTGGGCCAATAACATTAGAGGTAGTCTCTTATAAATACATAATTGTAATTCAACATTAGATATTGAAGAATAAACCAATTGCCTAGTGCATCTCTCTCTCTCTCTCTCTCTCTCTCTCTCTTCTTTTCCTATTAGATATGTCTAAACTTAACGGTTTTTTTAGATAGAATTTCCTGTTAAGTCTCTCTCCAGCATTAATTGCCAATTTTAAATGAGGTGGCACATCCTAACCATAGATTTCTCTCAAATAAATCTCAGCTATGAAATGGACTCTCTCCTTTTCAAGTCAAATGGAGAGGATCCTAATCCTTTGGGCTTGGGTCTGGTAACTCAATAACTTTAAGTAATGTAATACCACTTAATAGTTTTTTACTGGATTATATTTTGAAAATTCAAACGATTACGTCTTCTCTATGTTCTTAACATACATGTCAAATTTTGTGCCAATCGAAATTTATTTGCTATTTAATTCTTAAACCAATCTTTGGTGCATAATTTTAAAATAGAAAACTTAAAATTTAAACATTTGATTAATGATATAGTTGTTGATATTTGGTTATCTTGAAATTTCGCAAGCACTTAGAATATATGAAGAAAATGTAATCCAAAGGTGGATTTGTCAAAATTCACATTCAATAAAAAAAAATATATTAAGTAATGGCTAGACAAGCAAGGTTTCATGATTTTTCTTAATTTGAGTTTTCCAGGTTAGAAATAGATTGTCTTTTATGTGTGATTGCTTACTATTCTGTTTTTTTTTTTTTTTTTTTTTTTTTTTTTTTTTTTTTTTTTTTTTGTAATTTATCACATGCTTGGTTGATGTTAAATTGAAAAGACTTAGATTTTTTTTTTTTTTTTTTTTTTGGTGATAATGAAAACTTCTAGGGAACTAAAGAGATTGGTTTTTAGACACACTGTATATGTCATTGTTGGGGGAACACCATTTGACTCCCTATAACCACTCTAAAAATAGGCCCGCGTAGTGTGATGTCGAATATCATAAAAAATTTGAGTGTGTCTTCCTTATCACCAATTGGTTTTGAGATAGAATGGCACAGCTCACGGTTCGACATATGGTATCAGAGCCAAGGTTATGGGTTCAAGTCACGGGAGTGTCATTGTAAGGGAGGGATTGTTGGGGGACCACAATTTGACTCCCTACAACCATTCTAAAAACAGGCACGCATGATGTGATGTCGAATGTCATAAAAGATTTGAGTGTGTCTTCCTCATTATCAATTAGTTTTGAGGTGGAATGACACAATTCACGGTCCGACAGTCATAATGCATACCCAAATTATTAAAATATAACAAAAATAATACATTAGAAGGTGAGTTATCAATAACTTCAAAATCTTGTTCTTGTCTTACACCTCTTTTTGCAAGTGCATACAGTTGTTTCCTTCTCTACAGCAATGTTTGATTTTCTTTGTTGGGAGGCCTTGGAGGAGATTTTCAGTCATCAACAAGTACAACAAATTCACCAATGGATTCAAATAAGTTGGAAGCAGAGGAGAAACCCATCTCCATGACTCCAAAGCTCGCTTGTTATGCTAGTGGCAGTCCCCACGGACTTAGTTTTCTACCATAGAAATAGATGGATTAGTGTTTTTATTTTGCTTCCTCGTCAATACCTAGTAGACATATGAATTTACTGTGTGTGCAAAACTTGTAACTTGTGATACTCGATCCTTGGTAGGAAAAATTTCATGAAAACCTATGTGTACCTTCTTGGGTATGTGTGTGCCTTGTTTTTCGAAAACTGGGTTAGAAAGCCCATTCTTCGAGGGTAATTAGAGTATGTCCAACAGTTCCTCCATTTTTTAAATCAAAATTGCGGAAAAAAACATTTTTTTTTTATCTATTTACTTTTTTTTTTTTTTAAATACACTTTCCCATTAAAATCTCCATCATCTTCTTTATTTCATTAAATAATTTTCTTTTCTTTTTTTAATTATTTGCTTCAATAAAATAATTTTCTATCCTTTTTTATTTCTTTTTTCTCCGTCAAATCTTTCAATTTTTTTGCACGATCTTTTTCTCCCCAAACTTTTTCTCCTCAAATCGGTCTCCACCCACTCAAATTCCAGATAGAGAGAGAATCTGAACATTTTAGTATTAGAAATTCATTTACAGAGCTACAATAGCTTTTCATGGGTGAATACTGAATAGTCACTGTAACTCTTTAAAAAATATATTTTTTAATAGAGAGATGGTTGGACTTAGATTTTGTGAGTTTACTCTCCAAAATGGCCCAAAAAAGGAGCTTGGAGAGGCAATTGCAACATTATTATAGGAAACGTGTATTCGAATTACCAATTAAGTACAAATTGAAATGTCAAAAATTACTAATTAATAAATAATTAAAAAAAAAAAATGAGATTCACTCTACTTAATAAATTGACTCGGGGTTATTGATCTTATAAAGGGATCTTTAATAATAAGGCATAGGTTAAACGGACTTGGAAAAAAACTAGGGATCCTCTCATGCCTTTGAATAATTTACTTCCATATAACTATTTGTCACAAATTTGAAACTTTTCACAAAGGATGCATGTTAGATAACTGATTCTCATAGGAGAAGAAATGGTAGGATTTATGTCTCTGTGAAGTTTATGACAGCGCAAGAACACAGAGGGTGTGAGCTCATAGTTTTTTTTTTTTTCCATGTAAGTTAAAACAATCTTTACGAAGATACTAAATTGAATCTAGCCATTATAAAGAGACTTGCCTTATAAAGTAAGTTCCTTGCATGCTATCAATAATTGTTGAGAATATTCCTTACATTAGTAAGTCCCCCCCCCCCCCCCCAAGTAAGGGATGATAAGAATTGGTTAATTGGAAATAATTATTGCCTGAGGGGTGACTATGGCCTAGGGTTCAAACCAAACGGGGAAAAAATTGATTTTGATTGGTTCTATTAGGATAAATTAATACATATTTTATAAAAATTTATGAATTCAATCACTTAACCATTATTTTAACACTCTTTACTTGTGAACCAGACTCCCTATCAATAAATATATTGGGTCAACACATAAAATTTTTAACTTAAAATGAATAGAGTGGAGACAATGTTAAAACTCAAAACCACATTTTTTAATATTATGATAAATTATTATTTGCCTAAAATATCTATTAGATAATAGGATGGGGTGAATCCAATCTCATATTTTTAACCATAAATCAAACAAATTTCATAAAATAATTCTAGTTCGTTTAGCGCAAATCTGAACCAAGTTGCACCCAAGTAATCTTGACTTTGGTTTCGTGTAATTTAAGCTCTATCTTTGGTTTCGTGTGATTTAAGCTCTATCAGTTTAAAAAAAAATAGTTGTGAATATTTATAAGATGGGGATTCGTTATCAAATATTTAAAAAACATAGAATTTCGATAAGTCGGTAATTAATTATTATGGACCTACTAGGTTGCAAATTAGGGTGTTACCTAAGGAAGAATACCAAATGAATCAGTTGATGGAGAGGAAGAAAACACTAAATCTGGCTGACCAGTGGTCCCAGAGGCATCATGAGTTAAAATGGGCCCGTAGCTCCTCCACAAAAACCCAAATGGGAGACCAAAGAATTTTCTAAGAGCTGCTTTGTCTCCTAATTTGCAGTAGCCAAAAAGTCTTTGACCAAACTCCTAGTGAGGAGCCCTTGCTTCCAATGACTTTGCTGATCCCATCATTGCTTGATTTTGTGAAAGCCGAACGGCTTAATGTGCTATCACTTGAGTTTGTATGGCCCAACAGTCCCTAAACCCAACTCCCTCTCTCCCTCCTTTAAAAAGCTCTTCTTTGCTTTTATATGGATGAGCATTTTTTGGAGTCTGTGCCCTTTCAATAAAACAAAAGCAAGCAAGTGGACAAAGATGAAAGGGGAATTCTTTTTTAATAGGATATAAACAAACAAGTACTGTTTTTGAAAAGAACAAACAAGTACTGTTAGGAGAAAGAAAATTCAACAATACATGCTTAATTACACCTCTTTAATTTCCACGAATTGAATTCCCTTATTAAACAACCCATTAGACTGGGGGCGACAGTGCCACACCACAAAATAAGATAATTAGTGATTTATTATATACATTCTATCCTACATTATATACACCCTAAATAAGTATTAATTAATATCTCCGTGGTTCAAAAAAGTTAGATATGTGGCCATATTGGAACTGTTTGAATCAGATCACATGGACATTGTGGCCCATTTCTACAATGTGGGGTTTATGTTTGACTGGAAATGAATGACCCTCCCACATCATTTAACACACTTCTATGCAAATTATCCCACACTATTGCATATAATTGCAACACCTCCATCCATGTGTTACAAATTAAGGTTGAGTTGGCAAGTATATTGACTTCATGATTTCGACCACCAAGCTCATCAAACTTTCCCAACAATGGCTCCTGATCACTCCACGTGTCCCCCTTACAAACCAAACGCCCTACTCTACAAGCCTATTTCTCACAAGCTAGCCATCTATAAAAACCAAACCAAACCAAACCAAACCGCTTCCAGTTTATCAAATCAAAATTGTGACAAAAGTTATGATATAAAAATTGTGTCCACCAACTTTTTTAATTTATTATTCACATTCATTTTCATAAGTTAGCCTTCTATAAAAACCAAGCATATCCAAGCAAACCAAAACCTGACACCCTCACAGGATTCCATGGAGAGTCGCAGGCGAAGAAGTGGCTCGAGCGAGATGTTCTCATTTCCATGCACTCCTACTCAAGACCAAGACTCCGACTTTGAGTTTGGTTCTATAACACCAGACTCACCCTCTGGTGATCCCTACAAAAACTCCCCAGCTGACCATTTGTTCTTCAATGGCCGCCTCTTACCACATGCTTTTCCTATTCAACCAGCCACTATCCTTCTCAATAATTCTCGTACAACAAGCAGAACGAGCAGCATTAACAGCAAGGACTCGCTGATGTCTTCGCGAAGCAACAGCACGAACAGTAGGAGCAGCAATTGCAGCAGTGCAAGGACAAGCTCCAGTGACAATTCTGAGAGAAAATTGTTGTATAAAACAACTTTGCTTAGAGATAAATACCATGGAAATAAAGTTTTCTCAGCTCAAGTTTATGGGTCTTCTCAAAGGTGGCAATATATAACACCTGTACCAGTTTTGAGTCGTGAGTCTTCACGTAGAAAGAAAGTTGAGCTTGTGGGAAAAGAAGTAAGAACAAAGAAACGAACCCAGGAGAGGAAAGTGACGAGCTCGTGGTTTGGTTGGAGATTCTTGTGGTGGTTTGTCTCAGCTTGCAGAGAATGCCACGCCATGGAACCGTCCAGGAAAGATGATGCATTGCGAGGAAACTTGAAGTTACAATAACTTTTCTTTCTTCTTCTTCTTTTTTTTTTTTCTTTTAGTTTGATTTTGAGTATCATGTGAGTAGTATAGTGATTTTCTTTCCTTGATTTTGAAGTACTTTTGAATTCACAGAAGAAAATAGTAATTTGTGTGTTAATGATTTTGTTATTATTTTTCACATAATCATAATTTCAAGTCACTGATTAATTAACTAGGAGCATTTTGTAGAGGGTTGTAAACTATCATGATTGCAGTAATTGCGGATACTTTTTTAGCAAATTGATTGTGGAATGCCTAGTTCTCTTTAAGAAAAGCAAAGTGACTAATTGGTTTCATCTTTTTGTTCCCCCCATTGCTTCTTTTCCTCCAGATTTCCTTGGGATTTGACACACACATATGTATTAGCAAAGCATCAATAGTAGAGCTTTAAACGTACCCAATGACGAAGTTAAAGCCTTTTCTCGTTCTGTTTAATTAATTAGGGAGAGGATATTCTTATAAATTGTATTATAATTCTATTAACTTTCACCAAACCCATATATTTATATGAATAAAAGCCCTTGTCCCAACATGGATGCTACAATTTATTCTCCACCAAATATGTAACTTACCACTTACTACTTACCACATAAATTCTAGATAACTCATGTTAAAAATATATTAGCTCATTAGTATAGGCTTAATCCTAATTCTACTTTGTGTACAAATCAAGTCTCCTACTTGTACTAGAAGTCTATTAGTCTAGGGTTTAGCCTACTATATATATTCATGTTGTAGTTCATTGTAACACAGGTTTGTACTACACTTTTATATAATAAAGATGTAGCCCTTAAGGGTTTCCTCCATGAATGTAGGCCGTAAGACTGAACCACGTAACCCTTGTGTTCCTGTGTTCTTATTTTATGCTTTAATCTTCCGCATCTATTCAAACATTTTTAACTTGGAATATATCATATCTAATACATAACATGGTATCAGAGCCACATTCATGTGGCCATGGTTTTCTATCCTTACAGTGTATTTAAAAGCAATCTTTGTCTTCCTCGGTGTTTCTTCACTGCATTAATCTTCTTTGGCTTTCCACTGCTGCCACCAAAACTCTCTGATATAGTCATGTGACTGATAGAAGTCGCATCAACACTGCAAGACCATTGCCTTCTCTAAACCACCGTCACAGAGCTAAACTTCATTTAAGGGATCTTCTCAATTAACCTTATCAAATTTCAATGTTTCATCAAGCTTCCATGTTGAGTTTGAGAGGGGGAGTTAGAAATATATTAGCCCATTAGTATAGGCCCAAGCCTAATTCTATTTTGTGTGCAAGTCAAGTCTCCTACTTGTACTAGAAATCTATTAGTCTAGGGTTTAGTCTACTATATGTACCTATGTTATAGTTCATTGTAACACTCTTATATAATAATGATGTAACCCTTAAAGGTTTCCTCCGTAAACATAGGCCGTAAGGCTGAACCACGTAACCCTCGTGTTCTTGTGCTCCTATTTTATGCTTCCTTTTTTCTGCATCTATTCAAGTATATTCAACATGAAATATATCATAGCTAATATTTAACAACTTAACTCATAAAATTTTTTATTATTAAATAAAAAATTTCGGGTTTAATTTTCATCTACACAAAAAATCAATCAATGTCTTGAATCTTGACTTGATGATAAAAAACAATCATCATGGAATGGCTATAAGTTTAAAATATTATTATAGCAGTATGCCATAAGTTTGAATAAAAAAAAAATGTAACTTACCATACGACATATTATTGTTGGTGCTCGGCTAGTTAAAAGCTTTTTGCTTTTTTTTTTTTTTTTTTATCATTTTTTGTCTCAACATTTTTTAATTTAACAAAACTAGTCTTTAATCTCTTCTAAATTGATCGTTTTTAATCTCTTACAAACTTAACATGATTTTTTTTTAAGCTCCTAACAAAATTTAAGGTTTTTTTTTTTTTTTTTCCTCTTATTCAGGTGAAAGAAATCACTTTAAACTTTACGTGCACACTAAAATTGCTTGTGGACTAAATTAAAGAGCAGGGACTAACAGTATATTTTCCCATTATATAATATATTAAAGTAAAATCTAATTAAAGCATCTAAATCAGATTTTAATTGTATTCTAATTCTGTAACTAGGTACCATGTAATTTGTTATTTACATTCTTTACTTGGCAAATTTGGTTAGCCAGAATGATAGAATTTTAAATATTAAATCTATATCTCAATCTCATCTTGTTTACAAATCCGTTTAGCTAAGAATTGAGTTCTATCCATGGTTGTCAAAATTTCAATTTGGATCCTACGATTTTACGATCCCACCTGCCTAAAACAATCCGAATCTTTTAAGGATTTTTGCGATCATTCAGGATCGGTAGGATCATATGATTCTGACAATCCCAAATGACCTTGGTTTTTTTTAATCTTCTTTAACTTGACAAAACGCTCCATTAGACCCAAATGAAAAATAAAATCCCAATAGACCAAGTTTTTCCACTCTAATGTAAAGAGAGTGTCAGTTGAACCCAAATAAAAAATATCCCAACAGAGTGTCACGTTTTGAGGTTTTTGGCCTCTTTAAATTATGCTTACAATTGGATGTAGTGATGTATAGTAATTATATCAATGAATGAATAATTTATGTGATTATTTAACAGACCAATGTGTATTTTTTGTTTTTTTCTCAAACAATGTAGAATATTACGATCTACGATTCGATCCTATGATCTACGATCCCACCTACCTCCCATGATCCTACGTAGGATCTCGATTTTGACAACCTTGGCTCTATCATCTTGTTTGTCCTGTTAAATCTTTAAAATTTATTGTCCCTTGGATTATTAAATGGCATTCAATTCCTGAACCTTGTGAAGGTCCCTTTTTTGACAGTGTCCAGGCCCAAGCTGAAGCGAGAACCCCAAGCCCTTTTTGTTGTAGTTTGAAGGGACTAGGCTTGGTTCACCGCAGCTAAGTGGGCTGTTTACAAACCAAGTGGTGCACAGAGCAAGAATCCTACAATACGTACATACTAGCAAGCAAGAATATATGTATTAAACAGGCAAAGGAAAACAATGTAAATAAGAAATACACAAATAACTGTTAAGGATCCTCAGACCCATGTAAAATATTTCTTTATTTTTCTTAATTATGTGTTACAATGTGCTCACTAAGACGTATTACAATGTCCAAATAAGCTCAAAAATTACAAAGTTAGATGGCTATCTAAGCCTCTAAGATTTGCAAAATTTGAATCCCCTTGAATCCAAGTATGTTCTACAGTGACTATTTTTTGGGATACCAGGTGATATTTCCCTATTTTCTCTGAGTTTTTCACAGAGTTTTCTCAATGATTCTGCTGTGATTTACTATTGCTGAATCCCCTTTCAACGTTGGCTGCTTCTCCATTTTATAGTGTTACTCTAGGATTCCGAGGTACCACTGATTCCCCTCCCCTGTTTCCCTCGGTACCAAAGCCCAGGCTGTGCCAACCATTCTGATGACTAGTACTTTCCTTGCTTCTCATAGTTTCTTTCTTTTTGTGCTGTTTCCCTAAAAGTTTCTTGCTGACTTTCTATTCCGAGGTGTTCTTAGAGGGATGACTTCTTTAATCTCTCTTCCTTCAAGACTTTTACACCTTACCTTTTCAGATTCAGCTTTTTGACTACCTTTTCTTTTTGTCATTTTTTCTTGAGTGAGCTGATTCCTTCTCTGTCAGATTGAAAGTTTTCCCAACTACTTCCCTTCGTGGTTCTTCTTCCTGGGTTTCCCAAGGTACCGTCCCTTTGTTCATAAATTGTTAGTCTTAAGCTTTCTGATCCCTTTCTGCAACGTTGGGCCGATGAGAAGGACGTGTTTGTCCTTCGTTTCTTATGCTTCTTGGTGCTCTTTTGAACTTTCTCAATCTCATCCTAGCTGTGTTGCACACCCCGAGGATCCCGAGCCCTTGACAGCCTTTAGGTATCCTAGGTCAGTTCCTTTTACTAGATTTCTTTTGATTTTCTGGTTTTGGCAAGCTGGGCCTATTTCCTTTCTTTCTTTCACTTGTTTTCTAAGGCCTATCTTCTCATTAGTTCAGGGCTTTAGATCTTTTGGGCATATCATCCTTTTCCCTCGTGGTGAGCTCAACCACTTTAATATTACTTTCTATGGAGTTGGCCCATTGTGCTATTTTTTGGGCCTTGGCGTTATGATTTTTTAGACCTCAACAAACCTTTTGTAAAATTAAATAAAGATGGAAGTTCATTAGGTAATCTAGGAAAGGCAGGTGCTAGTGGTATTTTGCACAATAATTCGAGTTTATGGATTTCTGGTTTCTCTTTGAACTCAGGTATAGCTACTAATAATATGGCTAAGATATGGCCAGTACAATAGGGACTTTCATTAGCATGGGATATGGGGGTTTAATTTTATTTCCCTAGAAACTGACTCTACTACTAATATCAATTGGCTAACCACTAATGGCATGGACGGAGCCATGGTTGGACTTGGGAGGCAATGCCCCCCCCCCCCCCTCCCCCCCAATTTTTTTAAAAAATATATTATTATTATATATGTGGGTACTATTTTTAGCAATTTTGTTTTATAAAATTACATTTCTGTCTCCTTAACAATATCATTGATTCTTTTAAGAGTATTGTTATAGTCACAAATTTTTCTACAACATTTTTACAAACTGTTATCATAGCAAATTCTAATTGATTCGCATTTAGGCCTACAACTTACATTATTTTTTTACTTACCAATAACCATTCATCACATCAGCAATTTGTAAAAAAGTTTGTAACTCTAGCATTTTCTTCATTTTAAAAACCAAATCTAAATCAAAATATACAAGCCCAAAAAAATTAGTCCAACAACAAAATTACCAATAGTAAAACTAAAAAAATTAAGCCTAGTCAACCAATTTTACCCAAAACAAACAATTTGACCCTTTAAAAAATTTTGAACAACCAGCAGCTAAGCAGCAGCAAAGTCAGAAGCTGAAGTCACTACACACAACCAGCATCAAAGCAGCCCCCCTAACTCTAAGTTCTAGCTCCGTCCCTGACTAATGGCATATTATCACAAGATGTTTTCCCTTTAATTTCTTATTGCAGGACCTAATGGCATGAACACAGACCGTCCATCTACTTCACATATACCCTGAGGCTAACAGATGTGCGGATGCACTAGCAAAAAAGGGTCGACAGCAACAAAGCATTTTGAAAGTTTCTAACATATGCCCAAATTTTTTGTTTATCCAAAACTTTTGTGTGGGATATGAAGCAACTTGGAACTAGTAAACTGCGTCTTTTGAAGGCTTATAAGCCTATTGTTGTATAAAAACTTTATTTTCTAAATAATACTCCCCTTTTTACCAAAAATAAGTGGACACATGAACACTTTTCTAAAAAAATATTTTTTTTAATAAAATGAAATAAAAATCATTTTCATATAATTTAAATAACCAAAACTTAAACAAACAAAGCTTGTCAAGGTCAATGCCTTGCCGGAGGAGTACTCGAGGCACTTCGTCAATGACTGGACTCTTCTTGCCTGAGATGATACAATTCAACCATAAGTTAATACTTCCCAAAACCATGAGGTGTAGTATTACATTTGGCCAGCATATCCCAAGTAGACTTAGCATTCTCATTGTTGCCAAATAGAGCAAAGATGGAACCGATAGAGGTGTTGTGTAGTCAATTAAGGATTTGATGGTTGTTATTGTCCTAGTCAATAAGAGGAATCAGGAATTGATCATTACTTTCAAAGGCACCCTTGATAGATTTCTCCAGCTTCTGGGCGACATACAGCAATAGTTTGTAACCTTTAAGAAAGTTGTGCATAAATTAAGACCAACCAAGATAGTTTTTGCCATGTAATGTGACATGAATAGGATGAGAAATTTCATTTTGAGCCATGTAGACACTTTAAATGCAAAATCAAACTGGAAAAATGGAATCATCATGAAAGATTGAGTATGAAACACCTGGCTAGTCAAAGTCAACAATCACAACTAACATGGCAATTGCTAATCAGATTCTGATACAAACACATAGGGTTTTCTACGGGTCAGCTATCCAAGTTGGGTTTATGCTCAACCTGAACTCGACCCGAGTCCATCAGGTGGCAAATCGAAGGACTCGTCATTAACCAATATAGTGATCGGGCCGGTTTGAGTCAGGCTTTGCACGAGTCGAGCCGGTTTCAATTGGAATAAATAAGGCAGTAGTGATTAGCGGATCTCGTCGGAGCTTTTAGATTTCCTCTCGATCTCTCCAAAGATCACAAGATCTCAACCAGATCTGGGTTAAGATTGCAAGATCTCTACCAGATCTCACTAGGGATTGCGATATTTTAGCCAAATCTAGGTGGAATCTTTGATGGCAATGTGATTTTGGGTCGAATTCTTGGTAGACATGGAGGATTCCAACAAGATTTTTGAGATATTTGGGTGAAAGGTTTGTTGGGTCAATTGATGTTGGGTTTTAGAGGGAAGACCAGCTACTCGACCCGATCCCATCCGGTTTTAGAGGAGAACACCCACCACCGACAGCCACAAGCATTAATTCAAGTAGTAGTCGACCCAATTCAGGTGAGTGGGTTGGGTAGCCGGGTCTAACAAACAACCCTACCAACACATTCCATAGGGTGTGTGATGGTGTGTGTTGGACACTTGTGGAAATGACCAAATTTAAGCAAGGCAATGGTTATACAAATGAGAGCGGCTTTTGATGGCGGCAAGGCAACAATGAAACCTCTAACAATGATGGAGGGACACCAAAGAGTTCTAACAGCATAGGGGTAGATCAAAGAAGGCTAAGGCAGAGGAGGAAAACCAAAGAGTACAAACAACACTTGAGACACTAAAAGGTTAAAGTTGTGAAACTAATACTCCATTTGTTTCAACACAAAATATTTTCAATGTTTGGCGTGACATGTAAAATTTTTCAATCACAAACCACTGAAATGGGTAGCTCAGCCACCAAAGCAGCCAATGATAGAGTGATGTCGCAGATTGAAGAAAGCACACACGATGTTCTCTTTTATGGAACAAAAACTAAACTATTAATTTCTAGTAGTAAACCTCGAGTCCACGAGAGGTTCTTTGAATCCACAATGTGATAAATCTGGAATCCACCAGAGAAAACAATTGAGAAAAACTTTGAATTTTATTATTAATTATCTATGAAAAACGTTTACATACTTAGAGGCCTATTTAAGGGTTCCATAAAACTTGAGAGACAAGAAAATATATTCTAAAATAAATCCTAATTAATATCTAACCATAATAGGAACCAAAGTTGACCTAAAAAGTATTAAAAGCACCTAAAAAAAGGAAATAAATAGCATAAACCTAAAATAACCAAAATTACATAAAAATACCAAATTAAATAATTACAAAAATTAAATAATAAATTTTGTCCTATATCAGACCCCTCCACTTGAAACAAACTCGTCCCCGAGTTCATCTTTGAGATCTGAAATCTTCCCTTTCAAATAAACAAATACTTCAAATACTTTAGTAACTTGATCAGCTTTGAAATACACCATAAAACTTCTTCTCATATGCCTTCAATTATTTGCACCATCAATCAACAAAGGGTTGATAATAAAATTTAAATTTTTTACTCCAAGAAAATCAACATATCTTTTAGTCATCTTCAGCAAATCAACCGAAGCTTGGGAATCGTGGATGATGGACTCATCCTCATATTTGACCTCAATTGGATCCTCCACAATATTCTCAATAAATACAATCTCTTGATTTCTGTTATTAACTACAATCAACTTAATCTTCTTTTCTTTTACCTTTTCATCAAATTTTTGACAAGTGGTATCTTCAAGCTTCAATTCAACAACTTGTTGCAAGTCTTGATCTTTTTCAACCACTTCAAAATTTTCTTTTGTAATTGGCTACACCTTGTCAACTCTCAAACCCTTTTCTTTTCTTAACACATGGACTTGGCTATGATAATTGAAAGTTCAAAATGGGTATACAACACCCTTGAACATTTAGACCCCAAATACAAAATTACCAATTCAAGCTTTATATCAAACAATTAATGTGCGGAAAATAATAACAAGCTTATAACAGAATTGATAACAAATCTAAGCCAAATATAAACACATCCACAGCAGTAAATATAAGACAAAGATAAAGGGAAGGAAGATGCAAACACACGGACAACACACGATGTGTTCTCGAAGAGGAAACCGAAGCTCTCGGCGTAAAACCTCTTCGCCGCCCTCCAAGCGGTCAAATAATCCACTAGAAAATGTAGTTGGGATACATGAACAGCAATAGACCCTCTAAGCCTAATCTACCCAGGTACCTAAGCCCTCCAAGCTTCTTGCTCCAACGAGGTTGCACCGAATCTTTTTCTTTTCTAGCTTACCAGATTCCGCTACTAGACCATAGCATCAACCAATGTAAATTAGTTCCTTCTTAACTACTTTCCAACAGTACCAAATAAGCCTTCTCACAGACGTGGGTGTGGTGAGATAAGGATTTGGCTAAAGGCCTCTCAAGGGTATAATAATGGAGAGGAAGAGAGAAGAGGAATTTGTAGAGTCTCTAAAGTAAAGATTGGGGATGAATCAATCTTGTATTTCTCTAGGGTTTCTCTCACAAAATTCTCTCTAGAAGCTCTCTCAATATGGTGGGTATAATGGTGTATTTATAGTAGGGTGAGAAGGGAATGCAAAACGTCAGTTTTTGCCAAACATGGCAAATTGGCGACTTGGTCTCGCAGCTTGTCCAAGTCGCGAGTTCAAGTCGCGACGTAACGGCCTGACTAGCCTGGGGCTTTTGTCCTATAGCGTGACAACTGGCGCGACCCTTCAGCTTCCCAGTGTGCCTCTCACGTGCCAGCGTTTGGCGGCTTGCCAGTCGCGATCCACCCGCGAGTCCCAGCCGCGAAGCTCTGTTTTTCTTGCACACTCTTGAGCTTTTCTTCACATATTCTCACACACTACCCTTACAATTTTTCCACCTAAATACAGGGTTACTAAGTGCTAAATTACAAGCAAATTGGTCACGGAATAAAGCCAATTAGATGGTTGATTAAATTCAACCTTACAATAATTACGGTTTTGTGGTTGGCTTTTCATGTTTTGAACATATTGCTTTTCATATGAATATATAGATTTATAATCAACACTTCTATAATCTAACTATCTCATAATAGTCATTAGGAAACCATAAATCAATTAACTCCTTTTTCATTCTTTGCCAAGAGCATTGGATACTTACCTCGTCGCTTTCTATCGATTTGAATGTCTTCCCACCATTTCTTAGCTTCATCATCCAATTTATTAGATGCAAGCTGTACTTTTTCTTCATCACAAATCTTCCAAAAATTAAAATACTCTTTCCAAATCAAGAAGCTAGTCAATAAAATCCAACTTACACATGTCTCCATCAAAGAATAGAATTTTCTTGTAGTTAGGAGTGCGTCTATGAATATATTGATCATTGTTGTTGTGAGATGATTTCCTAGCAAGAAGAGTAGCAATCCTTTGCCGGATGTCACCCATAATTTGCTATCTCTCTTCACGAAATTGGTGGAACTCAACCTTAGTGAGAGCTGCATCTTCGACTTCATTGTTGTTGTTGTGGTGATTACCGTCATGCCAGTTTGCCATTAGACTAGGGTTAGTTAAGGCTCTAATATCAACTAATATCGTGGAAACTTGAAGAAAGTATACACGATGCTCTCTTGATGGAATAGAAACTAAACTGTTAATTTCTGATAGTAAACCTCGAGTCCACGAGGGATTCCTTGAATCCACAAGGTGATAAGTCTGGAATCCACCAAAGAAAACAATTGAGAAAAACTCTTAATTTTATTATTAATAATCTCTAAAAAAACATTTACATACTTAAAGGCATGTCTAAGAGATCCGTAAAACTTAAAAGATAAGAAAACATGTTATAATATAAATCATAATTAATACCTAACCAATAATAGGAACCAAATTTGACCTAAGAAGCATTAAAACACCTAAAAACAAGGAAATAAATAACTTAAACCTAAAATAACGAAAATTACATAAAAATACCAAATTTAAATAATTACAAAAATCAAATAGTAGATTTTTTCCTACATGATGGAGGTCCAATGACCAGCGCCAACTATCAAACTGTCTGTCCCAACTGCTTGAACCGTTGTCTTCTGCAACCTAACCAACGACACTCGTTGCTGGAACGGGTGCTGCGACTATCGCACCACCGAAACTGACAACCTGATCGCCAGCACTAGTTGCCCAACACACCAAGCCAGCGACCTAGCAACCAAATGTGAGGGGGGACCACTATGTGTTTTTGTAAAATTGTTTTACCAAATTTTTTAAGATGAAGCATTTACAACTTTTTACTAAGAATTTTATTGTCATCGGAAAATATTTTATAAGTTTAACGAAATTTTACATACAAGCAAACATCTAAAAGTCGGTAAACATTTTTCAGAAAATATTTTCTGCATTAAAGTATAGGTAAAACTGTACAAGGGACTACATTTATATAGGCAAACATATATGAGTGATTTACAAGTAAAACGAGTGTGTTACAACTAAGTGCAGTAGAGTCTAGACCCGTTGGATTTGTTTTCTAACCCAACAAATTAAAGAACAGTTAACAACCCTCCTCCACCAACGCCTCTGCAACGAGTAGGAGCCAAAACATGACCAACAAAAGCATTTTTGAAATCCCATTTACCAAAAATTAGCTTTGGCTACCAGTATATATCTTTTTTTTTTCTTTTTTAAATATTATAAACAGTATATATCATATTTGGTGTGATAAAAAAATTTAAAATTACAACGGCAGGGTAATAACTGAGAAACGAAGAGTAAACATTAGGTCCGGAGCTGGCGTAAAACACTGATTTTACGCCAGCCAATCAGATCACGCCACGTCAGCAAAAAAAAAGCTCCCAGCGTCTAAACACCACTCTCTCCCTTTCTTTTTTTCTTTCTTCACCGTTCATCCCTTCTCTCTTTTCTTTTTCTTTCTTCACCGGTTTTTTTTTTTTTTTCGCTTCTCTTTCCTATTTTCTCTATCTCTCCATCTCCATGGGCTTGGTGGATTTTGACTGTGGTGGTGATAGATTTTGGGTATGGGTTTCTTGGATTTGGTGGTGGTGGGTTTGGGTGTGGGTTTGGCCATGGGTTTGGCGGTGGTGATTGATTTTGAGTGTGGGTTTCTTGGATTTTGGCTATGGTGGTGGTGTGGTGGTTAAGTTTCAAGTAAAGTAGTAGTGGCGGTAGTTTGAGTTTTGGGTAGCTGGTTCGTGTGGTGGTGGCAGATCTGGGTTTGGTGTGGTGGTGGCAGTTTTGGGTGGCTTGCTTTGTATCTAAGAAGAGAGACAGACGAAGAGGAAGAGAGAAAAAGAGTTGAGGAAGAACAAAAAAATAATATTTAAATGAAGGAAGCAGAGGTCTGTTGTTTATTTTTGAGGTCTATTGTTTCTTTAAGCTCAGGCTCCGGCGATCAGGCTATGGCGGTGGAGGTTCGGCGTGAAGGAAGCAGAGGAATGGCGTGAGAGCTTTTGGGGGTTTTTCTGCTTTTTAGCGTGAGAGGTTTTGGCTGTTTGGAGAGGATTATTGCTGAGGGCTGTTTTTTTCTGACGTGGCGTGGTCTGATTGGCTGGCGTAAAACACTGGTTTTACGCCAGCTCCGGACCTAATGTTTTCTCAGAAACGAATACTTCAAGTTGTTTATCATAATGTGAGATGTAGACGTACAATTTATAATATAGAGATGCTACGTCTACAACAATTTTACAATATTTTTACAACAAATCACAGGTGGTTAGTTGTTATTAGTTCAAATTTGAAAATAACATTAAGATTACTTTTTTGCCTCAATAATAATAATTAGTAACAACCTGCCACTTAGGATTTGTTGTAAAAATGTTGTAGACATATCATTTCTCTTTATAATATGAATAATATATATATATATATATATAACCGAAACATTTGACTTTTTATTGACCTCTTTAGAACTTGCCACATCATTATTATTTTTTTTAAATAAAATTATTTTTGTTTAGTTCAAACTTAACAAAGAGTGAAACTCTATCTCTCTAACAAATCCAACTTAATCTCAAATTCATTCCAATTAATGTATTTCCAAATAAAAATTTAGGTGGAAAGGTAAAGGAGGAGTCGTTTTTAATCAAACTCTTAGAGCATTCTCATCAAGTGTGTCAAATGCCAAATATTTTACATTTGACACACCAAATACCACTATTCAAGCCTCATAAGGTGTTCTAAATGTATGCAAAGTTTGCAACATGCTACAGTACCGTCTCAAATATGAGACGGGTATGAACATCAATACCAAATTTTTATATTATTTGTTTATTCACCGGGTTTTCTCTCTCTCTTTTATCTCATCTTTTCTCTCATCTTCGTTCTTTTCTCTCATCTAAGTTCGTTCTTCTCTCTTGCCGATCTCGCCAAAGCCACCAATCTTGCCGGAGCCATAGTTGTCCTCCACAGCTCCCTCTTCATTCTCATTCTCTTCCTCTCTCATCCTCAAGCCGCCTGAAGCTGATCTCACCTAAAGCCACCTCAAGCTGCTGAAACCAATCTCGCCTGAAGCTGCCTGAAGCCAATCTCGCCGTTGACGTCTCCCGCCTGAAGCCGATCTCGCCACCTGAGCTGTGGGTTTGTTTGATTTGGGATGGGTTTTGAAGTTTGTGAATGTGGTGGGTTGTGGGTTAGTTGTGGCAGTGGTACTGTGGTTGTGGCGGCAATTTGGTGGTTGTGGTGGTTATTTTTTGGGTTGTTGTGGTTTTTTTTTTTTTTTTTTTCTGGTTGTGTTTTTTTTTTTTTTTTAAGGTGTCGTTGGTGGATGTGGGTTTGTGTTGGTGGTGGCTGTTGGTGTTGTTGCGGCAATGGTTGTTGGTGGCCGTTGTTGCGGCAATGGTGGAGGAGTTGTTGCTGTTGTTGTTTGAGGAGGAGTTTAATATATTATTTTAATGTATAGAAGGGAAGAATAAAACATCTGATAAATGAAATATTGTAAAATGAAGTGGTAAAATAATAAAGTAAGTTTTTGGTGTGTTAAAATGGAAATTTTTATAGAAGACCTTATGAGAATGCTCTTAAATCACTAACTTTCCAATACCCCCCAGAAACCGTACCATATAACATGATGTCCATGTAACTGATTTTCTTTTGAAGAAATATAGGTGGAAACCGTGGAATTAATAGTTTACATTTAAGTGCATATTTTATATATATATATATATATATATATATATATATATATGAGTTGGATTCAAGTTACACCTAGTGTAACTATAAGCAATACTACACCACTCAATATTTTTTAATTGGATGCAAATTTTAACAAATCCACCGTTAGATTACATTATCTTCGTATATTCTCTATGCTTGCAAAATTTCAAAGTGATCAAAGATTAATAGCTATGTCATCAATCAATTTTTTAAATACAAGTTTTTGTAGTTTAAAATAATGCATAAAAGATGAGTTTATGGATCAAATGGTAAATAATATCCAATTAATATGAAATTGGCGTGATTGTTAAGAACATATTGAACATGTAATTCAACAGTGGAATTTTCAAATTTTGAATTCTATAACAAATTATTGGGTAGTGTAACATTATTTGAACTCACACACGCACGCACGCACAAGCGCCCGCAATCTAGGGGTGGCAAATGGGCGGATTGGGTCATAAATGAGTTGGATCATAAATGGGCTGGGTATGTAATTACCCATTTATCCATTTATGACCCGTTTATATATAAACTAATTATCCATTACCCGCCCAACCTATTTAATTAGTAACCCACCCATTTAACCCAATATGACCTAAATAAATAAATAACATGTTAAAAAATTTAAAAACAAAAATTAAAAAATTAAAAAAATCACTTTTCCTGTTCTTTCCTTTCATTTTCCCTTAACAAAATTCATTTCTCAGCAACCAAACAAAGCCACAAAGAAGAAGAAAAAAAAAGACTTTTTTCTTCTCTGTGCTACTTCGTCTCCTTCAACCTCACTTTTCCACTCCCCCTAAAACTCTGAAACTCAACAACTCCATCCCCATCCTCACAAACAACTCTTCCTAACCCTATCGAAATCAACAACTCCATCCCCATCCTCCACCTCCGCCACAATCGCGTTCCTTATTGCTGACAAATCGATCCAAAGCCGCGGCCTCGGAGTCCACTTTTCCAGAACCTTCTAGCTGAAATCCGGCGACGAGTACACTCGCTGAAACTCTGAAAGCTTCGGCTGCAGCCTCTTCACGAAATTGATCTCCGCCGGAGGTGATCGAATCGCCGGCACAGAAAACGAAGTCGTAGCTGAGTTGAGTTGAAGAAATTCTCGAACTCTCGGTCGAACGACGTCACTAAGTTCTTGAACGTGTTGGCTTGGTGGCATATGAGTTGGATATCCGCATCCGCCGAGTCACAAACCTCTTGCCAACCTTTGGATATGAAGGAGAACACGCTCGAATTCGACGAAGAAGAAGACGACGTCGTTGCTCGATTCTCATTGTCCATGGCTGACTCTAAAAAAGCTTGGGTTTCTCTTCGTTCTTTGAAAATTTTTGGACTTGAAAGAATTGATCTCTCTCTCTCTCTCTCTCTCTCTCTCTCTCTCTCTCTCTCTCTAAGAAAATGTTTAGAAATCTAGAGGTTAAAGTGTTTGGGAAAGTGTTTGGTTACTGAGAAAATTTGTTTATTTAAGTTTTAGATTTTAGATGGGTTTAGTTGGTATTAGTGGGTTTATTTAATTTTAAATTTTAGATGGGTTTAGTGGGTATTAGTGGATTTATCCATTTAGACCCATCTAATTAAATAACCAAATGGGTTTTTATCCATTTTACCCAAATACTTAAATGGGTTAGGTTAAGACTTATCTAAATAAGGTGGGTAATAGCCGGGTTCATGGATATGGATAAAAATTACCACCCCTAGCCCACACACACACACACATACACTCAAACGTTGATAATTTATCCCCAAAATTGCGAGGTTAATCATGAACACTATAAAAGCAGTGCAAACTCCAATATTTTTTTTTTAAAAGCAGAGTAAAGGTATGAGCTCTTCTTCTGTTATTTTCTTCTCCTTTACTTTGTAAAAATAAATAAATAAATAAAAATAATTTTAAAAATTTTAAAAAAATTTAAAAAAAAATAAAAAAATTATGATTTTTCATGTATTTTTTTTTTAAAGTAATTTTCGCACATGAACCATCAAACTCTCTTTAGCCATTTTTTATAAGATAAAAAAGCTTGCAATAATTGAAATTTAAGATTACTACTACTAATATGTCTTTGCTTAACCTCACGATATGAAAGTATGTTAATTTCTTGAGCAAAAAGCTTATATACGATATATTAAGAGGAGGTATCGTTTTCATTATTTCAACATGGGCTCCTACTCAACATTTTTTAGCATGAGCCACACACTAATAAGGTTCGTTTAAAATTTAGACTCGTTAAAATTTAAAACTTATTACTTTATGGGTTCGTGTACTTTTTTCTTTTTCCTATACTTCTCTTTTGGATAGTTATATATTTTTTTTTTTTTGAATTGCTTCAATAACTTATTCTTTAATTATATATCCTTTTTGGCATTTTGGAAGTTTTAACATCTGAATTTTTATAGTCACACACACACACACACACACATATGTATATATATATATATATATTATCTATAATTTGTAGGTTCTGAATCTTTTAATTCCTTTCAATAGATATAGTCATGGATTATTCTTTGAATGTAACTCATCTTTCTCTTATATTTCTCTATTGTTTAGTCATATATATTTTGTTTTGTTTCAATAATTTATAAGCAGTGAGTCATCTAATTCTTTTTTTTTTTTTTTTTCCTTTTTGTCTTTCAGAAGTTTTAATATATAAATTTTTGAGTTATTTTTTTGCAGTATCTAAAACTGTCTAACAAATTTTTAATAAGTCATTGCACGTTCAAATAATGGCTTCTTCATCAAATTGTAACACAAATTGAAGTCATACAAAAGCAAATCATGCAATGGTATAGTTTCTTAATCAATTTAAAATTTTATAAAATTATTTTAGTTTACCTCACAAATAGATAAGTTCCCGTGCATAACACGGGTTAGCAACTAATTATTTAAATTTCAAAGTTACTAATTGTATGTCGTGTCTTTTATAGAGATGAAGATTTGATTGTTATGCTGCTTTCATGTTAAGAATTTTGTATTTTCTACTTGGTTAAATGAAACACTAATTCATCCAACCCCTTTAAAAAAGTATAAAATAAACAAAACAAACAAAAACACCCATGTCTTTTTTTGTGTGAATGGGGCTAGTTTGAGCTAGTGATAGAGGACGAAATCCATAAACACACCTGGGCCATAGTAGAGAATCAGGGTGTGGAATAATCAATAAATTGACTAATCCAATAGTTTATAGAAGTTTTGAATCCAATTCAAGCTACCTACACCTTTTCATCCAAAGTTGTATTTTTATTCTGTTGAATGGGCCTGAGTCTCGCTATAACACAGAGAAGGAGAAGGGAAGTGATCAGAAAGGCAATTAAAGACATGAAATTATATATAGAACCTTCTTCCAATTATTTGAAGATCATTTTAAACTTTACCCCTGTAATAGCTAGTGGAGCTCCAATCTCTTTCTGACTATCTCTATCTCTATCATTTGGAAAACTAAAAACAGCCTGAGAGTATGCAGTAATTACGTGCTAAACTTTTGAAATCATTGTCATTAAACTAAGCACGAGCATCCACAGCATTAGAGCTATTTTTTTGACTATTTGGCACCACAAAAAGTTACTTTATCTATTTTACCTACTCATTTTACAAAACATCCTACAGCAGTGGATCTATTTTAGCTTTCAACATAATAAAATAATATAAATATCATAATAAAATATTCATCATATTCTGCATCATCATCTCTATCTTTTTCTCTCTCTTCCTCTTCGTCTTTCTCTTCTCTGATATAGAGCAAGCAAACCACCACACCACAGCAACAATCACACCACAGCACACCACGACAATCATGTCACGACAACAATCACACCACGACAATCACACCAACACACCATAGCAACCTACGGATCAGCAACCCACCACCACCGACCCACAGGCCACAATCCACGAAACCCACTAATCCACAGGCCACAATCCAATTAGACCACACCCATGGCACAAACCCAACACAAACACAAACACAAACACAAACCCAGCACAAACACAAACATAAACTCAGCACACATACACAAATCTAGCACAAACTCGGTGGCAATGGGGCTCAAGTAACAGATCGACGGTGGGACTTAGGGAGATGGGGTCTCTGCCCGCCAAAACCGCTCAACCCGTGCTCGCCAAAACTGAAGGCCGATTGATCCGAGCACCACTGCAGTCAGCGAGCTCGCCGACAAAGCAGAGAGGAGATGAGGGAGGCGCTAGAGGAAAAAAATGAGAAGGAAAAAACAGAAGAAAGAAGAGAAGCCGGAGAGAGAGAGAGAGAGAGAAAAAGAAAAAGAGAAAAATTTAATGAGAGAAGAGAAAGAAATTTAATTTTTTTTTTTTTTTTTTTTTTAGCTTCTTGCTACAATGCACTAAAAAATTTTAGGAATGCCTTCACTGCTACAACATGTATTTTGGTGTTTTAGTGAAACTAAAATAACTATTTAGCTCCACTGCTACCAGTGTTCTCACACACTATAATCTCCGTATATGTCCCAATAGAGTTAGTGAAAGTCAAAGGAAATCCACATTGACAGTGACTCGTTTCGAATGCTATGTAGAACAGCATCAAAAGCAATATTGTCTCGACCTTCTTAGCGTTACTCAAATATTTTAGTTTTTTCGTTTTTTTCTTTTTTAACATGCTTTTTATGCATGGATTGGACGATCCCTTAGCCTATGAGACTTGAAAAAACGACGCGCGGAAGATGCCTGTCAGACGTAGGATTCCCATATCACTCGGTAAAAGCGATTCAGCATATGCATGAACGGTAAACTTGCTCACGCTATAGGCTACAGTCCGGCTTCAACCATAGGCAAGGGCAGCATTTTTTTCTTCTTATGTTCGGTTGTTTGGCTTTTATTTATAGGGAAATGTTAACAAGCACCAGACGGTGCTTGTTAACGTTTCCTTTTCTGTGCTTCATTTAAAAAAAAAGAAAAAAATTGTTAAAAAAATTGCCAAAATCTGAAAAATTATCAAAAGTTGAAAAAGTTACCAAAAAAGTTATCCAAAAATGCGTTGTTAACAGGCACCTTATTGTGCCGTTAACACAACCCTTATTTATATTCAGCAGCTTATTTGCAAAATATTTATCAAAATATATGATTTTTTTATTATTTTTATGTGTTGTGTTACAAAAAACAAAAAATTATTTATAAATAAATATTAAAAAAAATGGCAAAAACTAGTTTATTTAAAAAAGTGTTTTAGAAAAAAAAGGACTAAAAGTTAGATTATTTGCAAAGAAAAAGGCCGATCCAGACCAAAAAAAAAAAGTAAAAGCATTTTTTTTTTTCTAAGCAAATATCAAACACACTCGTTTGGCTACAACTTAACTACTTTTAGATTTTTGCTTTTGTTTCAGTTTTATTTCAAATATTTATCTTTTAACTCTTTTGAAATGAGCTAACTTTTAGTTTTTTGTTCATGTTATCCCAATAAGTTATTAGAAATAATTAAATTGTACCCAAATGTACAGATAAGGTTTATTATTTAAGCTTTTAAAATGAGGTTTCTAAAAAAAATTATACATAGAAAAAAGTAAATTTTAAAATATCTTACACTTTGAATAAGTTCAATTTGAAAACGCATTACCAAAAAATTAAATCCCTTCAATTGCTGTAAGTTAAATTTGATTTGTGTTAGCGTAATTTGATTCTCAAATTTTCAATTTAATTAACTGACACCCAGCAAGAACAAGTTGAGTCGTGCCTAATAAGAGCATGAGAATCTTTTATATATGTATATATATTATTCAATGAATTCATTGTTACACACAAAATAATCAGTATAAAGATGTAAGAGCTTTACATTATAATTAAACATAAGTCATTGAGTCAAACCACATTAATTTTTAACATGGCTCTACTTTCTCACTCACAGTCCGAACAACACTTCTGACAAGATATCAAAGGATGTTACCCTTTGAAATATGGTACCAAAGCCACCAAATCAAGTTCTTTGAATTTTCTTAAAAGCCACCAATACCATGTTTAATTCCCTGCTTCAAGCGAGCATCATTTCAATACGACAGTGCCATTTTTTACTTTTTAGCAATTTTATCACATACTGTAAATATAATCCTTCAATTCCAAAGATTGATTTCCGTCACAAACCACACAATTCAATCCCTTGAAAAGTCAATCTATATAATACCAAAAGAGCTACTATAAAATCATCCTTTACACACATCACCAAAAGGTCTTTCCACCTAGCTACCCCATATATATAGGCCTAAACAAGCCTCCATGTAACTACTTATTATTCATGAGCCTCGCAAGGGTAGATACAGCCCTATGTAATCACTCGCTCATGTTGCCTTTGAGAGGTAAATGTGCCCCTTAAACCAATTTTCAACTAGCCACCGGTGATGTTCACAGTTGATTAACGTATTCTGATTGTTGGTGTCGCCATTATCAACCACTCAAAATGCATTCATCTACACTATTCCAATCATTGATTGGATCAGCCATCTTCTGATCATAGTAGTAGTCATTCTCTAAGCACCATTTGTAGTTGACTACCACCAATATCTATTTCGAGCTAGCATTCCTTTATACATAGAGTGTCATCTTCTGTTCATGCAATTTAATCTAGCTTGGCCATATATTTCTTTAAGCGTCTTGCTTTCCAATGAGTGGGTTTTGAAGACCAAAACACAACCCTAGTCAAAACCTGAGTCCTTACCCCAGTCCCCGCTCTTTGTACTAGGACTTACTACTCATATTACAAATAAAGTAATCTAAATCCTACTTGTAGTGCAAGTTAAATAATTATAATATAACTTGTTGTGCAAGAAACGCAACTCTAGGGCTAATCTAAAATTAGCTTAGGATTTAACTTAATTACTATATATATGTAACCTTCAATAATTTCATTGAAATACTGAAGTTCCTCAAAATAAAGATGTAACTAGAAGGCTTCTATTGTAAATTCAATGTATGCTTTCGTTTTCTCCCTCTTTCTCACTCACAATCCCGGCAGCACTTCTATTATGGTATTAAAGCTATGTCTCACATTTTTTGACGTTAAGATCAAATCAAATTGGGATAGGAAATGCCCATGGAACCAGGATATACAAACAATGTCCTTGCTAAATGGCGCTAAAGATTGATTTAATCAGCCTTAAACATATAAGAGACCCACGGGTGGGGGGGGGAGCCATTCTTAAGGGGCCTCAGGTTTTAAATAGCCTTAAATACGAGAATGTCTACCTTTAGCCATGGAATCGAATTAGGCACTAAGGCTGTGATGAAAATTGACCATATGGAATAGGCAGTGATGACTGCCAACCGCTTCCATATTCGGTTGAATTTTTGCAGTGGTCAGAGATTTTAAGGAAAATTTATGCTTTGATGAACTAAACAAATGATCATAAGTCATAGTAACAGTTTAAGGAAACACAACATACAAGAGCATAAAAACAGGCACAAGAACATGAGCACAAACGAACAGAAAAGATCTGCCTAGTTACAACATCTCCTTTTCCCCTCCAATACAAGCGTCTTCAATTTACTCCAAGAAGGTCTCCATGACATCGGGGTAGATACCCGCTTCTGAATTCCTATATTCCACAGGTTGGTGCTGATGGTGACCAACGGAAGTTGAAGAAGAGGATGAAGCCATTCTAGCAGGTAAAGTATAACTCCTCTTAAATTTGTTTTCCATCTTTCTTGCACTCTCCGAATGGCCGTCCAAGCTCAAGAACTCATTGGGGTTTGCTCCACCACCATTATGCATATTCGATGCATCTGAATTTGGGTTCGTAGTCTTCCCTTCAAGGATGAGAGAGTGGTGATTTTGGTCTGGTTTGTTTCCCAAACTCTCTGGGTTGAACAACAGCTTGGCATCATCACTACGTCCAGTGAGAGCATTGAAGAAAGACAACCCATTTGGCCACTTGATGTCGTTTTCATGCTCTCCCATCATGTCTTCAATTCGGGTTTCGGATGAATGCGGTAGGAGAAACATGTGTGTCTCATCTTTGGTTTGTGGAAATCCAAGTCTGGCCGAGTTCGGGAAATTGGGTGAAGAAAGCATAGAAGTGGCAGGTGGAAGTGGCCTTTGGCCCCAATTAAAGAGTGGGGCAGGAGGGCGGATTGGAATTGGTGACTGCTTTGAAGGAAGTGAGGAAGAAGAGGAATTGTTTCTGGTTGAAGAAAAGAGTTGGGAGAGGTAGAAACCAGACTGATAGCCTAGAGATTCAAATGTATGCCTCATTCTAAGCACAAAATGGAGGTCTTCAGGTATCTGTTATAGCATATATCATCTATCAGTTTAATCAAACAATTTCCAAAATATGCAATTAATCTTTATTATGGAAAATTTATTATTAGAAAATCAAGCAAATATATAATAATTTCCTACAAAATAAATAATCAATTAATAAAAAGAAAAAAGAAGAAAAAAATAAACTCACAATCTTGCAAGAACCCAACTGTAAAAGACCATGGCCAGCTTGAATTACAGCTATTGTCTGGTCAAGGAGTTAATCAAGGAGCACAAAAGTCTAAGTAATTGAATGAGTAGTCCAAAATCGGAAAAATTTTAACAAAAAGACTAGCAACAGTGATAGAACTGTTTGTATTCTGACCTGAATACCAGAATCAAATTGATCAGTCCACTCAGGAGGAAGCTGCATTAAATAGCACCAAAATAGAGAGGTTAACATCAATCATTGCTATAGTACCATGTAACCAATAGCAGACCAGACTAACATAGATATTTGGTGGACTCTAATACATATACATAGAACTGAAATAGAAGTCACAAACTTCTTTTTTCTTTTTCATTTTTTTTTTCTTTTTTTTTTTTTTTGAGAAGAAACAAACTTATAAATAGGGGAAGAAAAAAAAATCATTGATGTATGGATTTTACTGCATACAGCATCAAAAGAACTCTGCCAGTAGTTGGAGATGTTTGGTTCACATTCGGTTGGTTCTTTGAAAACCCATTTATGGCACTTATCAGATGCAACCTTTCCCATTAACCTGTTGAAACCATTTCAACCAATCAGACCCCATATTCATTATATAATAAGCATGCTTTACCTTTATATCTCTCTCAACTGTCTATGGTACAAAATTTTCATTTGTGAGAGACAGAGAAATAAAACCACAACCAGAAAATAAATAAAACAAAACACCTACCCAGTACCCACCCTTCTCCATAATTATATAACTGAATGGACATCTTGCTGAAGGATCTTCTAACAGGATCTTCACCGTCAATCTCTTCCAGACAATCCCCAACTCTTCCTCGACAGAACCCATCTTCCCACATCAACATCCTTCACAAAATTTGACAAACAAAAAATTACATCTTTTCAGCAAATTATTGAAACTTGTAGGACCCAAGTGACAAAATTACCGAATACCCATCTCAAATTATCGATCATAAAAAACTAAAAAAGACCCATCTCCCGTTAACAAAATTCACACTGTAGTTGCTCTGTTTGTAAAAGAAAAAGAGTAATAGTGCTCTGCATCGTTTCAAAGCAAAAGACAGAAAATAATGCAAACTGTGTTGAACTAAGCTGAACTTACAAGCTGCCGTTGTCGTCTCCAACTTTGCACCCATTACCACCTCTGACTCTTCTGCAATAATAGGAAGAGAAGCAGCTCAATTAAAAGCATAATACAAAGGCACAGAGAGAGAGAGAGAGAGAGAGAGAGAGAGAGAGAGAGATACGGGCGAGGACGGATGGTCCAGAAGACAGAGTAAGTCCAGTCTGAGTTGAGGCAGACGCTTCTGAGGGCCTCATGAAGGGCCATCATCCCAACAGCTTCTTTGCTCCTATCTGATGCTCCTGAGCCCACCATCTCTCTTTCTATTTCTCTCTCTCTGTCTCTCTCTTTCTAACACTAAATATATATGCCTTTTCTTTTCTTTTCTTTTTATTTCTCTTTCACTTCTTCACACACTTATTAGAGAGTTTCCTTTCCTCTTCTCTTCTCTTATCTCCTCTCAACCTCTGAAACACTGTCTAGGTACTTCTAAGTTCTAACTCAACTCAATTTTTATCTTCTTTTGCAGCTCTACAATGTCTAACAACCACAAAGTGTACTCTTTCATCTCTCTCTCTCTCTCTCAGTTGTGTATGTTTTAGTTGGCTCTCTCTTTCTCTCTCTACTACTCTTCTGTTTGTACTACCAAGTAAACAGGTTTGGTAATCCTGATACAGGTGAGTAAAAAAAGCGACAGAGAGAGAGAGAGAGAGAGAGAGAGATGAATGTTGGAAGTATTAATAAACCATGAAAAACTGTGGGGACAGCTTTTATCCTCTTTCTCTGTCTCTTGCAAAGCACAACAGTGAAAGTGAGGGAAAAATAAAAAGCTGAGGTTCTGATATTCAAATCACATTTTTACCCTTTTGCTTTGTGAGAAATTTCAGTTTGGTTGCAGGGTTAGGTTCGGCTAGTCAGAGCTGCTTGTTATGATTAAACCCATTTTGGTAGAGTGGGGTGGCTAGGCTGATTTGCTCTTGAAAGTACTCTCCAAAGTTACATCTAACAGATTTTTCTTTGGCTCATGGGCTTTTCTTCCATGATAAACTCATTGCTTTTGTGAGTGTCATTGTCTCCTAGTAGTTGAAATCAAGTAAAAAATAAAGATAAAAATGATTTATTTTTTTGGTTACAATATGTGAAAGGTGAATGATTGGAATTTAAGTTCCCTTAGAATAATGAGTTCATCAAAAAAAAAAAAAAAAAAGTTCCCTTGGAGTTAGAATAATGACATCGAATTACATAATCTTCATAAGAACATCCAAAATTACCTTTTGTGGCAGTAAACACTACCAAATAAAATGTTTTACTTCAATAGTCCAAAGAGCGTTTATGATGAAGAAAAGAATTTATTAGTTCTCTTCTCTAAACAATGATCATCATGCATGCTAATGTTATACATTGATGCGAATGGACAGAACTTTTGATGCCATTTTCTTTGTTTGATGTATATATATAGTTTCTAAAATTGGTACAATGTAGTTATTTTATAAAATCATTTATTTATCAATCTACAAAATGTAAGGATTAGAAAAGGCTCTTGAAAATAAAAGCCCAAGAGAAACTCAAATTATTCATGTGAAATTAACTTGGCAGATAATCTTATCTGAGTCAGTGATAAGTAAAAGAATCCACATAAAGAAAAATGAGTGCAATTCTTTGTGAGGTAGAATAAGAAACCCTAGAAAAGTTATTCATTGAATGTCCAATGACAAAAATCATTTGGACTAACTCCCTTTTGCCCTTTAGATTTTTTTATTAAAAAAAATTGATATTGAGTTCAATTCTTTAACCAATTGGGTTAAGTTTGTGATTCGATTTGAAGAAAATTTGATACTTTCAAATGAAGAAGTAAGGAAATTTATTTTATTTGCAACTATTTGTTGTAATATAATATAGACAACAAAAAACTGCATCATAAGGCAGCCTAAAAAATAGGTGATTGATTTTTTTTCTTAATTAGACATATTAAATATAGAATAAGTATTTGACATATTGGGAATCTGTAGCTAAGGAGGCCTCCAAATACTAACTATGGAATCCCTCCGTTCCTTATTTTGTGAAATTTAACTTTGATGCAACCATTAGTAAGGAATGAGCAGACATATTAGCCATGGTCAAAAACCACAATGGAGAAATCATTTTTGTATGGATGGAGATAATTGAAGATCAAGACCCTAAGAAGAAGCCAAAGCGGTCATTTAGGAGCAAAGAAAACAGCAAGCTTAGGGTTCACTTTTGTCATTTGTGAAGGAGATGAGTTGAATGTGATCCAGCCACTTAAAGTTTAGAGGCTTCCCCATATTGGGCAATTGAAAACATAACAACTAGTAATAAAATTGTTTTAAATTCCTTTACTGATTTGTATTAATCATATGTTTAGAGAATCTAAAATATTTGTCCATAATATTATTATATAAACTCTTTTATCTAGGTGTGAGGAAATACCACCTCTTCTACTACTGATTTTTGCTGAGGATTCAGGACAAAGATGGTTATGCTTCCTGCTTCTGTAAGTTCTTTCCCTTTTAATATTATTCTTATTTAGTCCACACAAAAATAAATAAATAAATAAGTAATTCACCCCCAAAAAATCATCTATGTGATGGTAAAACCCCTAATTCAGCCTATTTTGATATCAGGTAGTTTTGACTATTTTGTAGATACTTGTACTTTAAAGAAAAGGTAAATTTGTGATAATGTCTTATGTGCGCTTCAAAGAGTTTGCTTTCCTAGATGTTTTATTCCCTTTTCACAATCATGTTTTCTGATGGGAAAACAAGCTCTTTCAACGCCTATGATTTGGGAAAAAATATGTTGGTTTTATATAAGATTTCACTTCATGACTTAGTTTCTTTTTATTAGATGATATCCGTAACCTATCCAAAAACAAAAAACAAAATCCATAATAGTCACATTGTTAAAGTTCAAATACACATTAAAATCTCCCATTTGTTCTAGGTTGAAAATGTGAAATAGATATCAAATTTGATTTTGCAACCTCCAAAAGGGGACAAACCGTGAACCATACAACCTGTATGCCATTAGAAACATGGTGCTTTTGAAATGAAAAACCGATAAACATGGTTCATTGAACATTCGTATATTATGCAAAAGTTTCTTCTTATTCTTCTTTTTTCCTTTTTGCATGGACCTGCAAAATGCTATTCATTTCGTTGTTTGGTTGAAATGAACACGGTTATTGTTAAACTTGCCAAACAACCCTAAACCATTTTCTATCACCATAATGTGAAGGATAATTAAGACAATTGGCTTGGCTCAGAATCTTTACCAGTCAAAAGAGATAGGATGGATTCTGATTGTTAGATTTAATTAATATTTAAAGGGAATATGATATTGTTATTATGTCAGTTTGTAAGGACGAACTTAGAGTAATCATCATAAATTCGTACTATTGTATGTGCAAGAAAGGTTAAAAGAAAAAAAAAAAGGTATAGTCATTTGGGCGCCCCCTCCTTTTTTTAATTGCCTAACATGTCTTCATAATTAAGGAAATTTGAGAAACCAAGATTGCCCTTTATTCTTATCAAAAAAAAAAAAAGATTGCCCTTTATTGATACTGGATAGTTAATTAATTAACATTTTTTTTCCACTAAAGAATGGAATGCTTGTAGCCCCTCTACCTCTAGTTCATTTTCTATGTAATTCCAACTAATTTTGTTGCTAAATTTTATCATTCACTTATTTTTCTTCCTCTTTTTTTATTCTTTTTTTGAATGGTTCACTTATTCTTTTTAAGCATTTCTAATTTCTTTGCTTTAGCTTGGTTTCAAGTCTATTTGTTATTTACTTAGATATATTTTGTCAAAATCTGTCTTTTTTTTTAATAAAGGTATAATGGCATTTTTACACATCTCAATTTTTAAATAAAATAAAACAATAAATATAAGTTTATTCAAACAGATACTAATTTCACAATTACTAAACCTTTCTTCAAAAAAAAAAAGTATTAACTTAAATTGTACAAAAAGGAAACAAAATTCTATCCTTAAAAAGAAATTTTTTTTTTTAAAAAAGTCCACTTTTCCTTTTATGCTATTCTTAAATAAACAACCATTGCAAATATATATATATATATATATATATATATATATATATATATATATATATATCTGTGTGTGTGGAAAATAATAAAATAGATAGAAAAACTATTCAAAATGATTTTTTTCACTAAACCACTTGACTCAGCTCGTACCACCCGACTCTCTCTCTTACGAATGAGCTTGGGTTTGATCTCACGAGGGCTTGTCCCCCTTTAAATCTTCTTGCTGCAAAAATATCGTACAAAATTATTTTTATCATTTTTTAAGAAGATTTTTATCAATGTTGTAAAATGCAAAATTTATTAATCATTTTCCTTTTTCTTTTAATACATTCGATAGTTTGGGAGAGGAAATTTATACTTCGAGTATCTTCGTTAAAAACACTAAAAAAAGCTAGTTGAGTTACAAAACCTTTTTTGTCTTTTTTTTTTTAATTATTGTTTTTGATAATTCAATAGTCGAAAGAAAACGAATTTAAATCCTAGATATCTCATTGGAAACATTAAGATATATCAATTAAGTTACAATGTTCTAGGCGGTTTTTTTTCTTTTTCTTTTTTTACCATATAAAAGTGACAGGTAATCTTAAAAGGTTAGAATATTTCCATAAGTGGAAGCTCTTTTAGCCAAAATAAATTATTGCTTTTTAAAACTTGTGCATTTTTAAGTAAGACAATTTTACAGGGAAATGAAACTTTCATATTTTCCTGTTATATTATTTCTTCATGTTTAGTCTTATGTTTAAGAGTTTATAAAAGCCCTGTGTTTAAGAGTTTATAAAAGAGTGGAATTGAGTGGAATGGTATAAAATAAAAAAGAATGAATACAAATTGAAAATAATTTTAAAAAAAATTGTCCGTTGTTTAAATTTTGAAAGAAGAGAAATGGAATGAAAACTAACATTGTTTGGAAGGTAATGGTAGTGAATACTTTTACAACAACATTAATATTATATTATGCCAATTTTTAATAAAAATAGGGGGTGGGTATAGGCATTTAAGGGCAAGAAAAAAATATATGTGCATTATGAGGCTATAAAATTCATTAAAACATATTTCATTCCATTAAATTCCTCTCATTTTTTGGAGGGATAATTAAAATGGGCTTAAGAGGTAATGGAATGGACTATTCCTTTCTTTTCTCTCCTATTAAACTATCAAATGAGAGAATGAAAAGGATATTCTTTATAAGAAAAATTCTTTTCATTCTTTTTTTTTTAGCAACTTTATTATTTAAGGAGAAATGAAGCTTTCACATTTCTCCGTTATATTATTTAACTCAACAATTGTGTGAAAAAAACTATTGTTCTTTAAAACATGCATATTTTTAAGTATAAGACTTTTATTTAATAAAATTTTGATATTTCCCCATTATATTATTTAACTTGACAATAAAGTGGTTTCACTTAATAGTTGTGAAATGTGTTGTGAAAAATATTGTATACAACATTGCTCAAAGTACTACAAAGGCCACCTAATTAATTTCAAGTCGTTTACTTTTAAACTCATGTTGAGAGAGAGAGAGAGAGAGAGAGAGAGATTGTTTGGCTAAAAGCTATAGCTTTTAGTTTTTTCCTTTTGTCTAAGCTTTTTTTTTTTAAATAACAAATCTAGTTTTATTGAAAATAAATTAGTTATCAACTTTTAATCACACATTTAACAAAAAAGTTACCAAAAATTATATTGTTTAATAAATAATATGTAAATAAATTATTAAAAACTATAAGATTACCAAAATCACACTAAAAGTCACTCTTTTTTCCATACCTTCAAATCCTTATATATCTAGAAATGAATCAAAAAGCAAATATAATACTTTCATCATGGCATGTCACTACTTTCGTAGAAGTTAGATTGAAAATCATTTCTTTTATTCATCAACTATAATAAACAGATCAAATAATATAATGATGAGATGATGAGATTTTAACATAAAAACACACCACAAACTAAACTTGATCAGAATTTGATACTTTTAAGGAATATGTCTAGGTTTTGGGAACTGATAAGTACCAACTTTTAACCCTAGTCACACCCTTTTTACCTTCAAATCCTTATAAATCTAGAAAGAAGGGAGATAGCAAATATACTATCATCATTCCACCAAAAAAAAATATACTCGCATCATTGCATGTCACTACTTTGTTATTATAAGTTAGATAGAAAATCATTTTATTCATTTAAGTATAATGAAAAGAAGAAGATCAAATAATGCCATGCATGTACTGAACTGTCTTTTCACCGACAAGGGGGTTCTAGTAGTCAAATGCAACTAGAGTGCTCTAATCATTTAGCCATTAAGAACAAATTGCAGGGTATTATTATAGTAGGTATTAAAGTTAACAAAGGTAAAAGGAATAGTAAGGTTAAGGCATCACGTGCTCACGTGCCATGGCAGTGAGTCGGTGCATCGTTTCTCATAAAGAAAACGAAGCGCACGAATTGCGGGGCTCTGCGTCCTATACTTGCGACACCCTCGTCCTTACAACCACGCGCTCCACACCATACTCCCGTCACCGCATCTTGAAAGTACGTATTGATGACCTCATGTCAATATTATATGATATATCTTATAAAAATAAATAAATAAATAAATATATATATATATATATATATATATATATATATATATTGTGGGAGAACGAGAATTTGAAAATAGGAGCATGTGAGAGAAGTCCAATGTCAGAAAAACAGACCTTGGAAGGCACTGACAACAAGCCCTTGGGAAAGATATAAATAACCCATCATAGGCACAGGAAGACTACGATGCCCGAGGATTTCGAGAATACTAACATGTCCTCAGAAGGACCGAGAGTCAGTTCTAAAGACCATCGGATATAAACCGAGAAAGAGGATAAAGATTTGTCGTCAAGTAAGGAAGGAAAGAATATTGATAAAACATCCATTACCTCAACATTTAATACCCTGAACCCACTTAGCTGGCCGCATTAATGAGAAAATGACTCATGAACAATGTCATCACAGCTCATAACCTGGTTTAAAAACCTTCCAGTGAAGTCCTAATGGGACAAATATAAAGAAAAATGAACCCTAACCCTCCACGTGGAAGGCTACAATACAACCTTATAAGGTAGAGAGGCCTCTGTTAAAGAGAGGAAAAAAAAAACATTGGAGAGCAGAGAGACATAGAAAATTGTGATTGTAATTTAAGAACAAGTGTAATCGGTATCTCGAACCAAACCTGAGGAACATAATATAAGCCATCCGAGGCTATCTTTAACCAACTCTCACGTCATATAATTATAATTAACGTTAACGCTTTCAATTCTAGTTAGTTTAGTCCATCTAAACAGGGGTATTAAAGGTTGATTGGCATCCCATCTCTATAAATTAATTGTGTGAGGAAAAAAGCAAGTTTGACGTATTTTTGCCCGCCACATATATATAATACAAATTTTAAGGAATAAAATTGTAAAAATAAAATTTTAGAAAAATTTCAATTTAAACTCTATGGTTTAGAGTTTTGCTTTCAAAAAATTAATTTAGAGGTGTAACAAATTAACCTTTTTAGTCTTGAAAGTAAAAAAATTAAATCCTAATATTTTTTATAGTAAAAAAATTTTAAAAATATATTTTCGAAAGTAATAAATTAAACCCAATATTTTAAAAAATAATAAATTAAAACCCCAATATATATATATATATATATATAAACCTCAAACATAATGTATGAGGTTTAATAATTTATTTTATGAAATCTCAAGGTTTTTTACTTTTGAAATCATAGGGTTTAATATGTTACTATTTAAAATTCTTGAAATTAAATTTTTACTTTCAGAATTACAGTGTTTATTTATTACACACTATAAAGTTTAAGGTTTCATAGTGTAATTTTTCCCAAAAAAAAAAAATCATAACTATTAATTTGGTTAATTTTAATTAGAAAAACACACTTTCATATAATTTGTTATCTCACAAATTATTAAAACGTCTTATCACCGTATACCTTTAATATGATAGTCACTCTACAGGTACAAGTTCTTGCAGGCTAGAAATAATAAGGGATAAAATTTAAGTCTCTAAGAGCGAACTCTGCACACACATACACTAGAATATGATTTCTATCTCAAAAAAAAAAAAAAAAAAAGCATTAAAAACTTTGTTACTCCATACTTATTTAATTTTATATGAAAATACAAAAGATACTGTTAATTTTATTATAAAATGTTTACAAACTATAGTGATAATAATTAATCATATCAATAACAAAATAAATAAAAATTGTATTATTCTTTTATATTATAATTTTATATATATATATATATATATTAAAGGAGATTTTGAAGAGTAAAGCATGGAGCGTGAATCGAGAGCGCGTGGGATTGGTAGTTGTAAAAACGTACAAAATGTGTGCATCAATCTAAATCCTGGGGCAACCTCACTTCCGCATTGACCGGCCCGGTCCTCGCTCCAAACCCATGACCGTATCTTTTGTAGGTCCCACTTTCAAATCCTCCTACTTCTAATCTCTTAACCTAACCCTATAATATCAATCTTTCTTAACCTTTTTTTTTTTTTTTGGTAAACAATCTTTCTTAACCTTTGCTCTATTACCCTTGGCAGCAAAAATTAAACATATATACATTTTTTAAAATAAAATGATATGTATTTCTAACCTTTTATAATAATATATATATATATATATATAAAATGCAAATCTTGAATATAATATACTAACATTTATATAAGAAATGGAGAAGTAGGGCACCCGTGGTCCAGATACTGCACCCAAGAGAGAGAATCAAATTTATTTATCACAGGATAAGCTCTGGCTTTTTTAAAAAATATATTTTTCTTTAGATTGTACTCTAATTTTTTATCTTGTTAACCTAAAACATAGGATATTCTTGACTTCAATTTTTTTTTTTTTTTTTTTTGAGGAAACGATAGTAGACTTTATTAATTGAGAATTATGATATACAATGGGGAAGAGAGAGGGATATTCTATTAACTAAATAGCAACCCCTCATTCTCTTTTGCAACACTAGCATACGCCAGAGTAGCACGATTACACTGTAAAGAAAAAAAAATTTTCAATATCCAAACTACTATAAGAAAAGCGAATCTTTACTTCAAAGTCTCTGGATGCCCCGAAAACCAGAAAAAGTGCCAAACGACACCTTCTTGAATTACAAGGACATCAAAATAATGAGTTTTTCTTTCTTTCTTTCTTTCTTTTTTTGTTTTTTGTTTTTTGTTTTTTGTTTTTTGTTTTAAGGCTGAGAAGTTTCATGGATTGAATTGGGGTTGAGTACCAACCCCAATGGTGGGAGCAAATGATTGAAAACTGTCTTTTTCAATCGATTGCTTTTTCTATTTATGACTGATATCAAGGTCTGTGGTAGGATCAGATGCTCCAGCAAGCCACTTTGTAGGTACTGGCATAGAGGTAGATGAATCCTTAGAATTCGAATTTGCCTTGTTCCTTTTAACCCGCTTCCAGCTACGTAAGGATGCAATCTTCAATTCTGGATTCTCGGTAGTTACATTAGATAAGGATTCCATCTTTATATCGTCATAAATATGGGCAGTTTCTCAAAAGGAATTTCAAAATTCCTAGCTTCTATCTCAGAACTCGAAAAGCTGTGCTGTGAAGGTTTGGTGGTTCAGGAGGACTCAAATATCTTTGCAACATGATTTTTGGCCTTATCACAATTTTCGAACTCATGATAAATATACGAATTATCCACCAACTTCAAGTTTGTATCTGAATTGGGAGTAACCAAATCTGATTGGATAGGATAGTTATCCTTATCAGAGTTTGAATTGGATGAAACCTTTATATTCTTAGCTACTTTATTAGTTTGAAATTTCAAAAATCCCATGGAAATAGGAGCCAATTCTTTTTCCCGCGCTAGAGCTAATTTGTCTCCTCCTAGCATCATACCAAACGACACTGATTTCCCCGATTTAACCACCGTGGCTGCCATAGACGCCTCCACCTAAAGATGGCGACGTTGAGAATGTGAGAGACCGCGCCCCCGGCCCCCTTTTTTATAGGAATGTTGGGCCAAACCCACGTGATGGGCGGAGTCGTGTTATTGCCTCTCAAAATGGAGGTTCGACTAGTTATATTTTCCCCTTTAGATTAAGGGTTTTACAATGGAGTTGCCACTTATTTAATTATTGGAAAAATAAGAAAACCATAATTAAAAAAATTTCTCATTTTATTAATTTGAAATTTACATTGATCATAGGAAAATTACATGACTTTGGTCCTAGATACAATCTAAGATAAAGTACATGGCTTTGTTTCCTAGTTACAATCTAAAAATCGAAAATTACATGGATAAGCATTTGATCTACTAACCCTTGATCTAAGTTCGGAGGCTATGTTACAAAGTGGGAAGATGTTAGGCACTCACCTTGCCCGGTGAAACCGGTCTTCTAGACTATGGTGGCCAACATTCATATCACATCATCCAATATGTTATCAATCAATTTGCATGTTGAATTTGAAGTGTGTGCATGTGATAAACCCTAATTCAATTTATTAAGCATTTCATTTAGATTGAAAAATAAATTCTAGTGAATGTGTGTGTATGGTGACATCCTAAATTCAAGGATTTGAAAGAATTATGAAACAAACATGTTTTTTATATTTTTGATGTAGATTTAAGATCAAAACTAGTGTTTATGCATGAACATGTGATGAACAACTAAGAACATGTGAAGAACACATAAGAACATTTAAAAACATTCAAAAGAATTTAAATGATCATTATCATGCTTTAATCTTAAATTCTCATCATAGCAACACAAGAAATAATTAGGGAGAAAGATTATACCTTCATGCAAGATCCATATGGTGGAGGAGGAGACTCTTGAGGGAGGTCCTAGGGTGGAGGAAAAGAAGAGTTAGGAGAGGAAGAGTGAGTCTCACTCAATACCTTGAGTCTCAAGAAGACCAAGATATGATAAGACTACTCAACTTCACTAGAACTCAAGAGAGGGGAAGAGAGGGGGGTTTTTTTGGTGTGCCTCTAGAATGAATGAGAGGGAGGGTTTATATAATAGTAGTGGAGGGAATATGAATGGAAGGCCATTTAATGAGGGTTGACAAGGATTATGAACCTAAACCTCATTTTAGCCTTGGAAAAAATCTGGTGCATTAAATGGAGAGATTGGTGGGAGTGGGGAGCAAGCCAAAATTCGGTTTTCCCGTAACTGCTGTAACAGCCTATGGAGCCAACTTTAAAAAATCATATTTGACTCAATTCTGATCGGAATTGTCTCATTCTTGTGCTCAAATTGAAGCCCCAAATGTCTAGTTTCTGGGAAAATTAACCTCATTCACAGATTCAAAATATTCTGAGAGATATCGATGAAATAGTGAGCAGAGGTCATTTGTTAGAAAATGGTTTCAGCACAATTAACATTAATAGGTCCCAAATTAGCTCCCAGTTAACATTAAATGGCTCTAATCACTCCCATTTCAGACTTAATTGGTTCCAAATTTACTCTAATTAAAAGATAATTGCACAAATTACTCATTGAATAATTAATGTTTAACTATCTAATTAATTAGGTGTATGCAACCTCACCATAAAATGTAGTCCTAACCAATTAAATTATGACACATCATTGATCTCCAATTGATTACACTTATAACCAATTAAAATCAATTGTTCATAATCACATATAGTCGGACACAATTTGTGATAGTGCATCTTAGCCATTAAAACTTGACTTGATGATAACTTTCAATCTAGTGGTCCGATTAGGGCTTATGACCAGTTGATTTGATCGTTACAATATCAAGATCATTTTTGTGAAATGAGATTAAAGATCTAATGGCCAGAATCAAGATACATATTTATGAGGTGAAAGAACCCCTTTTACCCTCCATGTGAGGTTAAATGCGGGTTGCAAAATGGGGTGTCAACAGAGAAAAATCATCATCATCCTCCGCAAATGACTGAATATCGTCTTCATCTTCATCACGTATATTTGAATAAGAATTCCTTGAATCTTTTTTCGTATTTCCCTTTGGGGCCAAAGAGCAGAGCCATGGCCCAAATTGAAAACCATCATCATTTGAAGAAAAGCACCCCGTTTTCAAATGAGGACACTCCCTATCTTGATGACCAGGAACACCACATCTATAACAAAATATATAAAGCCTTTCATATTTAAAGACAACCCAACTAGCCTCAAGATCATCAATTTGAATCATCTTACCATGCATAAGAGGCTTTGTAATATCAATATTTACTCTGATTCGAAGGAAAGGACCCCAGGCAAGCCCACTTTTAGGTGCATCCACCATAATGAGCACCCCTATTTTATTGCCAATACGGGTTCCAACAGCCTTGTTCATACTTTTTATAAGGATATTAAAAATACGAATCCAAAAGGGAGAATGGCTGAATGTGACGTTGGCTGGGCTAGAAACACCATGGAAATGCTTCATCAGAATTAATTTCTTATCAAAGGACCATGGGCTTTTATCAATTACAGACATCAAGTGCTCTTCTGAAACAAAAATAGTGATAAAGAGATTTTTTCCAACCACTCTGATGGTTATGCCCTGATTAGAGTGCCAAAGATTGCCACAAGTAGCTTTAAACGCTTCTTTATTGAAATCTTTATTGGTCTGCAACTTGAATAAAATACTATACTATGCCTGCTATTTGGAACCTACAACTTCAGAAGCTTCCACCGTCGTAACTCCCTTTTTCCTCTTTTGAAAGTTTGAAATGTTTCCAAAGTTCTTCCATCGATTCATCCATGATGAATAAATTGACAAAGAAAATGTTGGTGCAAACACAATAATAATGGAAATAACACAAAGAGAAACTGAATAACATTTTTGAATATTATTTATTTAAAGAGAAAAATTACACAACACTATTTAGACTGAGGCGCGGCTTTCTCTTTCTTTAAGGAGATTCAAGCCCTTGGTTGGCTAAACTTTGTAACTAGTGCAAATCTTCTCTGACTTGTCTCCCCCAGGATACAACAGCTCAACAAGTGTCGTATGGCTAGTACAACCTCTGCACAAAGTTTTCAAGCCTAAAACTCCACCAGAAAGAACACCATTCCTTGCCAAGAACCTCTCTATTTTTTATTGTGTGTATATTGCAGTAATTTGGATTGGGTCTGAATAAGTCTATTTATAGGCTCAATAGGCCTCATGAAATTACTACCCAAATTAATATGATTAATTAGGTCCATTATTCTGATGTAGTGGATGTTACAAAATTAATTGCTGAATATTAATCTGATGGGCTAAAGTTACACACTTAACGGTGAGATAAGAAGCTTCTGAAGAATGGAAAGGCCCAAACGGATAGTTCATTAAGTGGGTTAATGGCTCTTCATTTTCCATAGTAAAAATGGAGTATTAATTCGGGTTATTTACTCACCAACGGATATGGTAATTATTCTGAATAAGCTTCAAGTAGGAGGATCCAAGAGGCTGACTCATTTCCATTTTTGATACCTCCACCCTTCACCTCCCCCCTTGCGCACGTATCTAGTCCAATATCTGAGACAATTCATGTAAGCCCATTAATCACCACAATTAAAAAGAATAAAATAGTCTCTCTCCTTTTCAATATGGGATTAAACATTTTCACTAACTCCTCATCTTCCATATTCACTCCCACATCTTTACATTTATATTGTAACATTTATTCATTTTAATTATTTAACATTAAAATGCTCCAACAATCCTCCACTCATTTTAATATTAAATTTTAGTTAAACAGAGATTACCAGGCAAAGATGGGTCACTATGCATCATGAAGGTGTGCTCTACATTGAACCTTCACTTAGTAAAACAATGATCTCAACTCCAGAGTCGCAGTGGTCTTCAACTTGAACTAGGACTGTTTTAGGGAAATTAAGCGTAACTGCTTACACATAACAACCTAGGTGTTGACATGAGCTTTTATAGATACCACTTTACGGCCGTGTGCTGATCCCAATTTCATAAGTGTATTTAAGATTAATTCCAAATCTCATAGGAAGCGGCCCCACCCCCACACTCACATAGGTGAAATTTTGTCAAGGGTGGTCCTGTAATTCTGACACCCCACTCATACGAGCTACAACTTTCATTAAGAGTTTCTTACTCAACCTCTCCACATTACAAGATAAATGCACTTACATCATAGGGATAAACAATTAAAAAATTATTTACAAAATAAATAATTAAAAAAATAAATAGTGCATTTCTTACGATCATCATATGATTTGTTTTTCCCATTGAACCCAATTCTCAGGATCTCTGGTTCTTGGGTTGGGTATCCTCATACATGGCTCATGATTTTATGGACTTTAGTCCCGTCCCCCTTGATGTATTCCAAACCCTATCTTTTGCTAAGGCCTTGGTAAATGAATCTGCAAGATTATCATTAGATTTAATATAATCCACAATTATGATGTCATTACTCAAATAAGATTGCACGGTACTGTGCCTTCTTCTTATAGGTCTGGATTTACCATTGTAGTAACGATTTTTAACTCTACCAATTGCGGCTGTGCTATCATAGTGAATTAATATAGGTGAAATTGACTTTTCCCAAAGTGGAATTTCATATAACAAATCTCTAAGCCAATTTGCCTCTTTACTAATTGAAGCTAATACTATTAATTCAGATTCCATTGTTGAATTAGCAATTATTGTTTGTTTTCTAGATTTCCAACAAATAGCACCACTACCTAAGGTAAAAATATAACTAGTGGTAGAGAGAGAATCACTTGAAAAAGTATTCCAATCGGCATCACTAAAAGCTTCAATCACAGCGAGGTACTTTTTATAAAATAAGCCATAGCTTTTGGTGCCAATTAAATATCTCATGACTCGCTTAATAGCTAGTCAATGATCTTTATTAGGCTTGCTAGTAAATCTGCTAAGCACTCCTACTGCATATGCAATGTCTGGTCTAGTACAATCAGTAGCATAACGCAAACTACCAATGACGCTAGCATAGTCCTTTTGATTAAAAATCTCATCATTATTATTCACAGGAAATAAATGAACACTAGAATCAAATAGAGTAGCTACACGTTGTGATCATGAAAATTATATTTTCTCAATATTTTCTCAACATAATGTGATTGATCAAGAAATATCCCACCACGTGTTTTTGTAATTTTCATGCCCAAAATAAAATTAGCCTCACCAAGATCTTTTATATAAAAATGGCTTTTAAGCATATTTTTCGTCTCATTTATAACATGTATATTTGAGCCAAAAATCAACATATCATCCACATAGAGGCTAATAATAACATGTAAATTATTCCATGATTTAGAATAAATACATTTATCACATTCATTTTATTTTTAACCATTCTCAATGATGGAAATATGAGTGAACGCAGCAGAAAAATAAGTTTAAACGGATCTACTTCATTTACAATTGATAACATGTGCTATATAAGTTTCAGAATTAGAAAACAAGAGAGTGTACCTTGAAGCAGTGAAATTCAAAACCGAAGATCAGAAGTTCTTGAGAAGACTTTCAATCTTCACTCCAATTCCACTAGATGCCCAAGATGTGTGGTCTCTCAATTGGTAACAAAAGGATGACTAGTGAGTGACAAAAACTCACATACACACCATTTCACAATGATGTTTCTTACCATTTCAATTCTGAACGTTTTTCCCTTTTGTATCTAACCAATTATCTAATTGGGCTGGCCTTTTGAGCCTTTCCAATTGGGCTTAAGAGTGTGGCTTGGAGTGGGACCAAAAGGGACCAATAAGACACTAGCTCCAATGGGCCTTGGGCTTTTCTGTCAACTCTTGACAAGTCCAAAGTTACCATTAACTATATTTAATACCACTATATAAATATAGTTGCACTCTAGGTCTTATCTATAAATTATATCCCAAGACTTTATTATACATGCAACCGCTTCATAAAATATTCGTAGTAACACAAAGTCTTGAATGAAAACTGCCACTTTGTGAATTACTACATCTTGATCCTTGAATACCCGGTTTAATCCTTTAATGTTATTCATCATATATTTATGAAATCCAATTTCATAAATATATATTTTAGTCTTACTAAAGTAGTTAGGCCTAACTCATCTGAATAACAAATCCATTAAACTTATCTCAAGGAAATATTTTATATCTCCGTTAAGAGACTATGAATTCTATCTTGAGAATATATGTTCCATCAACACTAAATGTGGCTGCCCAACATACTGAGGTTTTGACCATTACTTTAGATCTTACTCCTAATATCAAAGCAACATACACCTTATAATCAGGTCCATTATTCTCTCAGGATTAAGAGTTCATGCAAATGTAAGTCGTGAGATTTATTATTCATTTGACAGTCCTTAGGAGAATAATAAATCTCACAGTGGTCCGGTTCAATATGTATTAACTCTTAAAACATATCAACATATCAACTAGAAGTCACCACTTCCATGATCAAGACAAATCATCTTAGTTGACATGTTATAGTCTTCGCAGATGAAATGTCCAATTTCATCACCGACTACGAACCAAATTCTGAGTTTACAAAGAATTTGTAATTTATATCTTCTGTGACTTTACACATAAATCACATACTATGCATCTCATGGACTATATGATAATGTCCAAATATTCATGTTACCATTATTTCAGATAATAATAAAACAACTTTATTAATCATAATATTAAGTCATACATAATGTCAAACATAATGTCACACTTAATATCATACATAGCATCATACAATAGGATTCTAGGGCACAAATCCCAACACTCAATCATGGAGGAATCAAACTTTTCATGCCACTACTTAGGTGCTTGTTTTAAGCCATATAGGGATTTAGTTAGCTTACATACCTTGCTTTCTTGTACAGGCTCTACAAAGCTTTCGGGTTGATCCATATAAATCTCTTCCTCTAGGTCCCCATTTAGAAAAACAATTTTTATATCCATTTGATGAATTTTCAAATAAAAAATTGCAGCAATAGCAATTAACAATCTAATAGATGTAATTCTTGTTACCGAAGAGAAAGTATCAAAGAAATCAAGATCAGCTTTATGTTTAAAGCCTTTTGTAATAAGTCTAACTTTAAACTTATCTATTGATCCATCTGGTTTCAATTTTTTTCTAAGGACCCATTTACAACCTATGGTCTTGACACGATGGAAGATTTACTAATTTCCAAGTTCTATTAGAAATTAGAGATTTCATCTCATCATTTACAGCCTCTTTTCAAAATATAGCATCAAGCGATGTTAAAGCCTCTTTTAAATTTTGGGGATTTTCTTCAATGTTAAAAACATAATAATCAGGACCAAAATCCTTTTCTCTAGCTCTTTTACTCCTTCTATGTTCCATTTCAAAATTTTCTTGATTTTGTAAATATGAAGTAGAAGAACTAGGTTGTGATAAAATATTTTTTTCGCCCCCACTATTTTTCAATTTAAAAGGGAATTTTTCTTCATGAAAAATTGCATCACCAGATTCAAAAATTATTTTGTTTTTAAGATCAAAAAATCTATAGGCTGCACTATTAATCGCATAATCAAGAAAAGCACAGGTAGTAGCTCTTATACCAAATTTAGGTATTTTATGGTCAGTAAGCCTTACATAAGCAAGACAATCCCATACTCTCAAATATCCCAAATTTGGCTTATGTCCTTTCCACATCTCAAAATGTGTGGTATGTGACTTTTTATGAGGCACTTTATTCAAAACATGACATGCAGTTAAAATAGCTTCACCTCAAAAATGTAAAGGTGCACTAGATTCAATTAACATGGCATTTGTTAACTCAATTAGAGTTCTATTTTTTCTTTCAGCCACACTATTAGAAGCAGGTGAATATGGTGCAGTAGTTTCATGGATAATTCTTAAAGACTAAACAAATGAGTTGAATGCACTTGATTCATACTCACGGCTTCTATCACTTCTTATTCTTTTTATTTTTCTACCGAATTGACTTTCAACTTCTTTTAAAAATCTTGAAATTTTTCAAAAGCATCACTTTTATTTTTCAACAAATAAATAGTTGTATAATTTTGAGAAATCATTAATAAAAGTGATAATATATCTATTTCCTCCAAGAGTTAAAATTCCCTCAAATTCACATAAATTGGAGTGAATTAACTCAAGCAATTCGGTATTTCTTGCAACACTTTTATGAGGCCCTTTTGTAATCTTATCTTGACTACAAGTTTCACATTTTTCAAAATCTTTTGACAGTCTTGAAATTAATCCTAAACTACTCATGATTCCTACATATCTACTATTTATATGACACAAATGAGCATGCCAAAAATTAATAGAAGAAAGCATATAAACTGAACTGGTAAATGCTTTATTATTCTCAACATTCAATTTAAACATTCCATCACAAGCATAATCCTTGCCCACAAATAATCTTTTTTTAGTGATTACATAGTTATTAGATTACATAGTTTGCTTGAAGCCAGCCTTGTTAAGCAAAAAACTTGATATCAAATTCTTCCTCATGGACAGAGTGTAAAGTACATCTTTCAATGTAAGCACACGTCCAAAATTGAATTTCAAATCAAACTCACCACTCCCAAGAACCTTGGTTTTGCTAGAGTCACCAAGCATAACAGTTTTTTCTTCTTCAAAAGGAGTGTACAATTTGAACCCATTTTTGTTATAGCAGACGTGCCTATTAGCACCAGAATTTGCCCACCACCCTTCAACATATTGCACCATATTGATGTCTATAATCATAGCCACTAAAGGCTCTTCGGTTACGTTAGCCTGCAGAACAAATTCACATTTCTGAAATTTGCAAAATCGAATAATATATCCACTCTTGCCACAGACAAAACAGGATCTATTAAATTGTTCTTGTGAATGGGGTCTTTGGTTCTTATTGTAATTTTTATTCAGGTTTCCCCTTCCTTGAGGTCTATTATTATTTTTAAAGGCTCTTTTTTTAGGCTTCAATGACCATTTCTAAGAAAATGATTTTTGGGCATATTATTATTGGCTGAAATAAGGTTTATCTTTGTGGTGGAATTACCATTGTTCTCTTGTGTTAGGAGTGCATCTTGTCCTCTAGCCTCCTCCTCCACATGGATGGGTGTGATCAAAGTCTCCAAGGATGTCTCATTTTGTTTGTGTCACAAAGTCTTTTGGAACTCCCTCCAAGATTGTGGTAGTTTATCAATTATGCCAGCTACCACAAAATTGTCTCAAATCTTTATGCCTTCAGATCTCAATTCTACCACAATCATTTGGAAGTCTTGTGCTTGATCCACCACCAATTTTCCATCCACCATTTGGTAATGAAAAAATCTACTAGCAGCATACTTCTTTGCACCAGCCTCCTCGGTATCATACTTGCTTTTTAAAGCTTTCCAAATTTTCTTGACAGAATTCTAAGTTGTATCATAATAATCATAAAAATGATCGGCAAGACAATTCTTTTGTATACTTATCTAATTTTTCTTGATGGAGACTATATTCTTCCTCACTCATCTCATCGGTTTAAAGAGAGAAATTACACAACACCCCTTGCGCACATATCTAGCCCAATATCTGAGACAATTCATGTTAGCCCATTAATCACCATAATTAAAAAGAGTAAAATAGTCTCTCTCATTTTCAATGTGGAATTAAACATTTTCACTAACTCCTCATCTTCCATATTCACTCTCACATCTTTACATTTATATTATAACATTTATTCATTTTAATTATTAATATTAAAATGCTCCAACAGAAAAGAACTAAAACTTCTACGACAATCTAAATGCATAGATTGGGGAAGTTGTACCTCACAATGGGCAGTGAGTTTTTGTCTTCTACAGTCCACGACTACAAGGAGCCGAGAGAGAGAGAGAAGTCTCTACGAAATAGCATAGAGATGGGTATGTATTCTTTTACAATAATGCTTCAGGAGACAAAACAAGCCATGCATGCACGTCTACACCTCCAATATTAGGATTATAGAATTTAAATAAATGTTTAATTAAAAATGGATAATAAGACTACCATAATTACAATTGTGTTAGTTTAATCTTAAATTTTCTTCTTCTAACTTTTTATCCAAAAAAAAAAAAAATCATAAAAGTTTCTTCTTATCCTATTGTCAAGACAACATTAAAATTTTCACTTTGCTGTGATTAAAGCAAAGAAGTACAAGAAAAAATTGAACTCTCTTTTTAATGGTTTTTTTCCCTTGTCTTAATCACAAAGAAGTACAAGAAAAAATTGAACTCTCTTTTTAATGGTTTTTTTCCCTTGTCTTTGTAGAATATGGTCAATAATAATAAGTTAGCATTAATGGAGAACATGGCTGATTACACCACATCTTGTTTTGAATGAGATGAGGTGACATGATATGTCGCACTGGGAACCAATAAGAGCATTCACAGAGTGCATCTAAAATTTTAGCTATTTAGCTACACAAAAAGCCACTTTATCTATTTTAGCTACGCACATACTACAACAATGAATCTATTTAAGCTTTTAACTCAATAAAATAATATAAACACTACAATAAAATAATATATCCACAAAAATAAAATAATATATCACACTACTCAAAAATACATCCACAACACCAACGGACCAACCACAACCACCTCTACCATCTCCCACACCCACAACCACCACCAACACCACCACCACTACCAGTCCACAGCAGGAAAAAAAAAAAAAAAAAAAAAAAAAAAAAAAAAAAAAAACCCAAATCTCCGATCTTTTTCCTAAACCACAGCCACAACCACCACCAGTCCACAGCAGGAAAAAAAAAAAAAAAAAAAAAAAAAAAAAAAAAACCCCAAATCTCCAATCTTTTTCCTAAGCCACAGCCACAGCCACAGCCACAACCACCACCACCACCACCACCACTAGTCCACAGCAGGAAAAAAAAAAAAAAAAAAAAAAAAAAAAAAACCCAAATCTCCAATCTTTTTCCTAAGCCACAACCACAGCCACAACCACAACCACCACTAACAACACCACCACCACCAGTCACAGCAGGAAAAAAAAAAAAAACCCACCATGAGCAAGCACTCAAATCACGTCGGCGAGCTGGGTCGACGATCCACGAGCAAGCACTCCGATCGGCGGCTTGGGAGACCGGAGTTGAGATAGTGAGAGGCCGGAGTGAGAGAGTGAGAGACCGCAGTGAGAGAGTGAGAGGCCGGAGTGAGAGAATGAAAGACCGGAGTAAGGCTGATCGACGGTTTGGGAGACCGGAGTTTAGAGAGTGAGAGACCGAAGTGAGAAAGTGAGAGGCCGGAATAAGAGAGTGAGCTTGAGAGATGTTCAGAGAAGAGATGAGAGTGAATGAGAGAGAGAGAGAGAGCTGAGAGTGAATGAGAGGCCGGTTGATTAAAATAAATTTTTTTTTTTTAGCTTTGAGCTATAGTACACATCTAAAGATAGATGTGTACTGTAGCAAATCATCTAAAATTTAACTTTTGCCTCCACTGCTGCAGCGCATTTTTTGTGTTTGTGGAGCTAAATTTTAGCAATATAGTATTATAACTACACTGCTGTGAATGCTCTAAGAGATTTGAAAATGAGCACCATATGATATGAACAAAAGTTGAGAAAATGGATAAGGCCAGGGGCAGGTACCCGATTAGGCTAGCTACATCTGCACTTTAATTTGCAAACTGCTGGAATAGGTCCCGACTCAGCAGTGTTGTCAGTGGTGGCGCCATGTACAGGCTAGACATGGCAAAACGGGTTAGAATTTACTGACCCGACCCGTCTAACCCGCGACCCGTTTGACTCGTAACTCGATAGACCCATTTAAAAATGACCCATTTGACCCGTGACCCGTTTTGGCCCGTAACCCGATTGACTCGACCCGACCTGCCTATTTTGCCATGTCTACCAACGTTGAGTAGATTAAGATTGAGGTGTAATTCTTATAAAATATTTACTTATTCTTCTTCATTTAATATGTTATGCACTCCATTATAGTTTGTCATTCTTTACTTGCCACCTTCATTTTCTCTTCCTACTTTAAACAGATTGAAGATTATATTAAGATTAGCTTTCAGAAAGCTAGAACAAGAGTTGCACCAAATTTGGGTATCAAGTGTTTAGTGGTAATTGGTAAGTGGTAACAGTATCACCAGTGAGAATCTAATCACAGTTAAGAAACTTATAAACAATTAACAGATTGCATCTATTTCCAACAAAAAAAAACTTGTTTGAAAATTACGGGTCAACTCAACTCGTCCTGCGACTCGACTCGACCCGCGACCTGATTGACCCGTAACCCATTTGACCCATTTAAAAACGACTCATTTTGACTAGTGACCCGCTTGACCTGCAAACCCGATTAACCCGACCTGAACCCGACCCGACCCGCTCGTTTTGCCACGTCTACGTACAGAGGTAGCAAACCCACGAATTCTCTATATATAAAAAAAAAAGTACAAAGCAAATCAAAAATCAAACCCACGATCACGTCGCTCACAGAGAAAACCAAACCCCAATACAGTTTATACAAAGCAAAAGCAAACCAAACCCCAATATAGAGGTGTTTATCAAAAGAAGAAGAAGAAAAAAAAAAAAAAAAAAAAAAACCCATTACAGAGCAAACCAAAACCAAACCCCAGAGCACACCAAACCCACGGTCACGTCGCTCACTAGTGCAGCTCGCTTGTCATCACTCGCTCGCCCCTCATTGCAGATCACAGATCGCAGATTGTAAATCGTAGATCGCTCGGCTACTCCGGTGCTCGGTGCTCCTTCCCTCAAGGTATTTCTCTCTCTTTTTCTCTCTGACTCTCTCTCAGTCTCTCACTCTCTCTCTCTTTATCTCACTAAAATGAAAACTATGAAATGAAATTAATGAATGAGTCTCTCTCTTTTTATTCTTTAAGAGTCTAACTCAGTAACTCTCTCTCGCTCTCTTTTGAACTGTGATTTTGTGATTGGCTTGAGTGGCCAAATCTTTACTCTTTAGCTTTATTATTATTTTGCTTTTTGCCTGTTTTTTGACTTTTTGAATTTGGCTTTATCTTATCCGTTGCTGTTGGTCAATGTGTGTTAGTGTTGGTGAGATATTGATTGTCTTTTAGTGTAATGTGTATTGTGATTTGTAATTGTGAAATTTTCTGATTGGCAGCTTGTGATTGGGGGTATGGCTTGTGCTTGTTTATTGAATGGGGTGCGGGTAGATGGGCTGATGGGCACATGGGGCCGGGTAAACAATAATTAAAGCAATGTAATGTGCTACACATTACACTGCTTTAATTATTATTCTGCACATGAGATGTGTAATGTCTGGCTCTTTTAGTGTAATGTACACAAGGGGCTAAACAATATAACAAATTAAAGCAATATAATTAATGACAAACAAATTAAAGCAATATAGTTTATTGTTACGCTAAACAACAATAATTAAAACAATATAATTAATCAATACATTATAAAAGACAAATAAATTAAATTATGTTAGGCTAAATAATAATTAATAATTTTATAATTAATGAAACAACAATATAACAAATTATAGTTTATAAAAGACAAACAAATTAATGAAACAACTAAACAACAATAATTAATAATTTTATTAATATTTCAAATGAACTTATAGTTTATTGTTTATTCTTTTGCTAGAATTTTGGACAAATATTTGATAAGAAAACCACGTACCCAAGATTCAGCTCTTGCATAGATTCATCTTCATCTTCTAAGCGAATTCGTGTTGACTTTAATTTAGAAAATCTTTCTTAGATCCTGGGCTACGAGAAAAGATATCATCTTATCATCCTAATCATCATCATGAAATAAGAAGATTGAAAGTTCAAATAGCGTATAAAACACTATGAATGTTTAGACCCCCAATTTACAAATTACCAATACAAGCTTAATATCAAACAATATACATGCGAAAAATAAACATAAGCTTATAACAAAATTGATAAACAATCTAGACACATGACACAAAATTGGATTCTAAATTGTTAGAATGTATTTGGAATAATTTATTTTGTTTAAAAAATAAAATAAGTTAACATAAGTTCTAATTAATTTTTTTTCTTAAAAAAAGGGGTTTTAGAAATATATATATATATATATATATATATATAAAATCTAAATAAGTATTCTAGCTAAAACAAAACTGAAAACTTTTTGATGAAAGTATTGTAGAAAAAAAAAACTAAAAGCTAGTGGAATAGTGTAGTGAGACTCTTAAATAGTACAAAAAAGTGCAATGAGACCCATAAATAATACCAAAAATAAGCTAAACACTTTAATAAGCTTTAACTTTCATCACTTCTCAAACACTCTAACTTTTATCTTAAAAAAAAAAAAGAAAAAAAAACTAAATAAGTCAACTGAACGAAAGTGTAAGGGTAGGTGATCCGAGCACATTTTTGGGGTATAGGCCATGTCCGAGGATGATCAAATACCTGAGGACGGTTAAAAAATCCATGCGTACATGGACCAGAAGGCCGAAGAGGAAAGAGGAGTCCAACGTGGAAACCGAGGTTCCCAAGTGTAAAGTTGTAATTTACAACTATGTTTTGTTGGCTTTTATTCCGTGCCAAATTTGATTGTAATTATGTTCAATCGTTTAAAACCCTGTATTTGTTGTGGGATTTGTTATAAGGGTTGTGTGATAGAGAGAGTGTTGAAGACTCAAGCATTTGAAGAATTGAAGGATTCTCGCGGGTATCTCGCGACCAAGCATCCCGCGAAGTGAATCATGTGCATGGCACATGCTAGAATGCGAAGAGTCAGGCCAGGTGGAGACAACTGTGTCTCGCGAGAATCTCGCGGGTAAGGCCTTCCCGCGAGACACCCGCGAGGCAAGCTGTTCTGCCAGCCTGTACTTTTTGAGTCACACCTTTTGCACCTCTCCTACATATGCCATCATTACCCACAATTGTTGAGAGATGCTTCAGAGAGAAAACCCTAGCCAAACACATTGGTAATTAGAGATTGTCTTCCCCATCTTTCTCTATACACTAGCTTGTGGTATCTCTTCAACCCTTCCCTCTCCATTATCCATATCTTTGAGAGGTTGATAGCCAAAACACTTACCACACCTTTGAGAGTGCTGAGTGACATTTTGGTGCTGCTGGGAAGCATTGGAAGAAGCCTTGAATGGCAGATGCAACATGGAGCTTGTTGCGGGATCCGGATAACTAAGACAAGACACGGTTCCGAGAAGTCTTGTTGGAGTAGAAGCTTGGAGGGCTTAGGTACATCGGGTAGACTAGGCTTGGAGGGTCTTTTGCTAATCCATGTATCCCAACTGATTGTCTAGTGGATCGATTTCCGCTTGGAGGGCGGCGGAGAGGTTTTTCGCCGAGTTCTTCGGTTTCCTCTTCGATAACACGTCTCGGTGTTATTTGTGTTTGCATCCTTCTTCCCTACTCTTGTTCATTTCATTTTTACTGCTGAGTTGCTTTAAATATGGATTAGAGTAGTTGTTTTGATTATACGCTTGTGTTTACACTATTCCGCACTTGTCATTAAGTTAGTGTAAAATCAACCAAGCCGTAATTTTAATTTGAGGGTCTAAACCGCTTGTGTGTTTTCAACACATTTTCGAGCTTTTAATTGGTATCAGAGCGGGTACACTTGCTGAGGTTTAATTACCTAAGTGTGATCCTTGACCCCTTGGTGTTGCTTGGATAGTGTCTTTGTTAAAATCAACATGAAGGGAAGCAAAGATGTTTGTGATAAAGACTCTGTCAGTAATTCTGAATACTGTTCTAGTAATGTGTTTTTAGAGCTTTTTAAGTCAAAGAAACATGCTAGAATTTTCTGTCACATGCTGAGATCACTAGTTCATAGAAACCATGATATTCATAATAGCTTGTGTGAGTCAAAGGCTTTAGTCTATAAATATGAGAGAAGAAATAAACACTTGTGTGATGAACTTGATCATCTAAGAGGAAAACTTCACTCATCCTTGAACGAAATAAACGAAAAAGAGCCTTGCTTCGAGGGTCAAGAGTGTCTCTCTCATGCATGTCTTTTTGTTCATACCGCTTTAAAAGTTTTTAATTCATGTTTGTGGTACCTTGACAGCGGTTGTTCAAAGCATATGACTGGAGATAAGTCTTTGTTCAAAACACTTAAAGAGAAGAAAGATGGCTTTGTGACGTTTGGAGATGGTAGTCACTCACAAGTTCTTGGAAAGGGAACGGTGGACATTCCGGGACTGCCACTGCTGAATGACGTGTTGTATATTAAGGGATTGAAGGTGAACTTGCTGAGTATTACTCAAATCTGTGATGATGACTTCTTAGTTCAATTCTCCAAGAAAGGATGTCTAATCTTGAATGAAGAAGGTGTTAAAATTCTGAAGGGGCTTAGAACTACCGACAATTGTTATGGGGTCATTCCCAAACCAAGCATAGCATGTCGGAGTGCCCGGGTAGATCTCTTGGAGTTGTGGCATCAACGACTTGGACATGCCAATTATAAACAAGTGGCCAAAGTCTCGAAGCTTGAAGCAGTGGTTGGTTTACCAAAGTTTGGGAAAATTGAGAAGAATATTTGTGGTTCATGTCAATTAGGAAAACAGACAAAGTCAGGCCATTCGAAAGTGAATGTGATTGCAACCTCTCGCCCTTTAGAGTTACTGCATGTGGATCTTATGGGTCCAACAAAAACAGAAAGCATGGGTGGAAAACGGTATATTATGGTGGTGGTCGACGATTTCTCAAGGTATTCTTGGGTGGACTTTCTTAGGGAGAAATCAGAGGCATGTGACAAGATGAAGAAATTGTGCAAGAGGCTGATTAATGAAAAAGGAGTACCTATTATCAAGATCAGGAGTGACCACGGGAAGGAGTTTGAAAATGCGAAGTTTGATGAATTTTGCAATGAACAAGGCAACAAGAAAGAATTCTCAGCCCCAAGGACTCCACAACAAAATGGAGTAGTAGAAAGGAAGAACCGAGTGATTCAAGAAATGGCTCGAGTAATGTTACTCAACAAAAACCTTCCACAGAAATTTTGGGCCGAAGCGGTGAATACGTCATGTCACATTGGGAATAGGATCTACTTCCGAGCTGGAACGAAGAAGACATCCTATGAAATTTGGAGAGAAAAGAAACCGAAGGTAAAATACTTTCGTGTCTTTGGAAGCAAATGCTACATTCTTAATGACAGAGAGAACCTTGGAAAATTCGATGCCAAGAGTGATGAAGGGATCTTTCTAGGCTACTCTTTAAACAGCCGAGCGTATAGAGTGTTCAACAAATGCACCAAGACTGTGATGGAGTCAATAAATATGGTTATCGATGACACCATAACTAAAAGGAATGTTGATGAGGGTGAAGGATCTGACCATAAGAAGGGGGATGATGAGGACAACATGTCACAAGCTGATGATATTGAGAAAGTATCACCGGAAAAAGAGACCACACCCACCATACCAAAAAGGGAGACTAGATTAGCACAAGGGCCTCCTAGTCCTCTTACCCCTCCGGAAGTTCAACCTCCAATCTCTCGAGATGAAGAACCTTCTACCTCCAAGAGACCGTCATCAAGGGTAATTCTCAATCATCCATCCAGTAACATCATTGGTGATGTCAATGAAGGACTTCAGTTGAGAAAAGGACCAAAATACAGTGCAAATCATGTGACATACAATCGCTACCTTGCTCAATTCGAACCTAAGAAGGTAGAGGAAGCCCTTAATGAGGAGAACTGGATAGAGTCTATGCATCAAGAGCTACATCAGTTTGTTAGAAATGATGTATGGGAATTGGTTCCAAGGCCCAAAGATACTCATGTGATCGGCACCAAGTGGATCTTCAAGAACAAAACTGATGAAGACGGTGAGATTGTTCGAAACAAGTCCAGGCTGGTAGCTCAAGGATATACCCAAGTGGAAGGCATAGATTTTGATGATTCGTTTGCACCAGTAGCAAGACTAGAGTCGATTCGAATTCTATTGTCCATAGCTTGTGTTATGGATTTCAAACTATACCAAATGGATGTGAAAAGTGCATTTCTGAATGGGTTTCTAACTGAAGAAGTATTCGTTGAACAACCAAAGGGATTTCAAGATCCTCATTTTCCAGATCATGTACTGAGGCTGAAAAAAGCACTGTATGGGTTAAAGCAAGCACCAAGAGCATGGTATGATCGTCTCACAACATACTTGTTGGATCGTGGATTCATAAGAGGTCAAGCTGATCGAACGTTGTTTGTAAAGAGAGACGAGAAGTCGCTCCTAGTTGCTCAAGTATATGTGGACGACATTGTGTTTGGATCTACAATTGATCATTTGGCTCTTGAATTCTCCGAAGAAATGAAAAAGGAGTTTGAAATGAGTATGGTGGGGGAACTGACCTATTTCCTAGGACTTTAAGTGAAGCAACGGAAAGATGGGATATTCATATCTCAAGAAAAGTACGCCAAAAATCTCGTTAAAAGATTTGGTCTAGACTCCAAGAAGCACACCTCCACCCCAATGAGCTCCTCGTCAAAGCTAAGTAGGGATGCTGCAGGTGTAGAAGTGGATCCAACACTCTATCGGAGCATGATAGGAAGTCTCTTATATCTCACTGCCAGCAGACTAGACATTGCCTTCAGTGTAGGCGTATGTGCGCGATTCCAGGCAGCCCCCAAAGAGACACATTTAACAGCAGTCAAAAGAATCATCCGATACATAAATGGGACATCTGATTATGGAATTTGGTACTCAAAAGATTCAAATGAATGCCTAGCCGGATATTCTGATGCTGATTGGGCCGATTGTGTTGATGATAGGAAGAGCACCTCCGGTGGGTGTTTCTATCTTGGGAACAACTTGGTGTCATGGATGAGTAAAAAGCAAAATTCAGTCTCTCTATCGACAGCCGAAGCTGAATACATTGCTGCTGCAAGTGCTTGTGCTCAATTACTGTGGATGAAGAAGCTCCTTCATGATTATGGAATCACTCAAGACACAATGTATGTATATTGTGATAACACAAGCGCCATAAATTTGTCAAAAAATCCAGTTCAACACTCGAAATCAAAGCATATCGAAATCCGGTATCATTTTATTCGAGACTTGGTGGATGAAAAGATTGTGTACTTGGAGTTTATCAACACTGACAATCAGAAGGCAGACATATTCACAAAACCTCTCGATGGCCCGAAGTTTGAATCTTTGCGTAAGACCATCGGTGTCGGTATCATTCCTTGAACTCTATCTTTTGTGTGAACCTACACTGCTCTTGGTTGCATATTTGTTGTTATGGTTTCACATATTATATTTTAGATGTTTCTGTTTCCTGTTTTGGTCCACATTTATCTGTTGATCTTATTTTTTTTGTTCTGTTTTGGGTGTGTTTCAAAAATTCAAAAACCCATAAAAATTGAAAAATCTCTAAAAGTTTGATCACTTGTTTTGTGCATATCTCATGTGAGTTTGGCCTAGTACCTTCATACTTATGGCATAGTGCATTTACGATCTTCGCTTGTCCCATATGCACTCTTTTCTATGTGGAAGAAATCTTGAAAACTATGTGTGACTGTTGTAAATAGATCTTCAAGCTTGTCATGAATGATTGGTCAATAGTCTTGTTGGTCTTGATACTTGCATAGACTTGTGTCTATATCTCTTCCCACTTTATTTTTATGTTTATGTAAAAAGAGCTCACCAATTGTAAATCTCCAAATGAAAAGAGATATTGAGCTGCAAAAGCCTGTCGCACATACTAGTATTTGACTAGGAAAAAGGGAAAGCGACTCGTTTAATGTAATCTTTATGGTGCTCAAAAAGCCAAAGGCTTATCATCAATGTTGAAATATCATAAATTTCAAGCACCTATCTCAAAAAAAAAAAGAGATGTTCTGTCCATACAAAATAAAATGGACCAATTGTTATGCTTTATGTAGAAGCCAAATGAAAAGCTTCTAAGTTATGTTTTCAATGTGTGGGAGGTCATATATACTCATTTCTATAATGGAGATAGTCCACTTGATTTCGTATCAGTTGTGTATGACTCGTGTGAATTGATCATTGAAGCTTTGCTCTGGTCTAAGGACTATTTCACATGTGATACTCACACACAACACACAAGTCTTTGATTCAATCAATGCTTATCTCATTTGTGTGATTGTATACGTCCAAATGTGATGTGTATGCCCATGAACTTGTTGATCAAATCCAAAAAGATTTTTGTGAGTTTTATTTGTTTCTGAAAGTGATTTTAGACTTTCTTGTGTTTCTTTTTGGTCAAAATGCATTTTGTGTGTTTTTCATCAAAAACTGGTTCAGGGGTTATTTCGCGAGTAGCTCGCGACTAAGAAGCTTCCCGCGAAAAAGTTTGAGGGAAATATTTTTTCTTTCTTGTCACTCAGAGATTTTCGCGACTGTCTCGCGACTGTCTCGCAACCAACAGCTTCTCGCGAAATGCTGTTGGGCAAAAACTAGATTTTTCTTAAAATCAGACAGAGAATTTCGCGACTACCTCGCGACTGTTTCGCGACTTAAAGCTTCTCGCGAAAAGTTTGTGCTTCAGTGGCCCCTTTCGCGGCTGTCTCGCGACTGTGTCGCTACTCCCTAACCCGCAAAAATCGCGTGTTTTCAGTTTTTATATAACTAATGTGACAGTTTTTCAAAACTCAAAAACTTCCCTCACTCAACCTCCCTTATAACCATTTTCGACCAAATACATTATTCCATCAAAATCCTTTCAAATCAAGCATATTTCCTGCATTTTCTCTCACAAGGTATGTTCTCTATACCATTATTCTCATATTTTTGCTTAGATTTTGCAGATTTTTGTTTAGGGTTTTGAAAAATTGGAAGTTTCACATATTTGGGTTGGGTTTCAAAATTGGGTGAAATTTTGTCAAATCTTTTGATTGGGCTTTGTTCCATTTGTTGTTTGTGCCTTTGTGTTGGCCCCTTGTGGCGTTTTAAAGTGTATTTAGGCCTGGTTTCACCATGTTCATGCATTTTTTATGTCATATTTGAATTTGTGCATGTTTAGTGTTCGATAAAATGTCCGAGTGACATTTTTGTGCCTATTTGAAATCAAATGATTTCAATCTGTGGATTCTCACTTCTTTGACCAAGTTTTACTCCATTTGGTCATTGAGTGTTTGTTTCTTACACTTTACTCATTCTAAATGCCCAATTACTTAGCTTTATGCACTGTGTGTATGTTTATTCTCATACACGGCACTACCTTTGTTTTAAACTAACTTGAATCTAATCAAGCTCTGTGCTATGTTTTGTGTGCTGTGCATGTGTTTCCTGGTATTTTTGGGTGTTCTTTTGAACAGATGTCTCCGTTCAAGACTTCAGCTGTGAAAGGTGGCAGCAACAAAGGGAAAGAACCAATCATCGATGTTGATGAAGATTCCCCGAGACCAAAGAGAGCTCGTGCTTCAACTGGAATCTTTGATCCTAGCTTGTTTCGTTCTCATGCTGCTTTTGAATCCTATAAAAATCTCTTTCGAGATGCTCCTTTATTGGTTGAAAGAGTTGTTGATCAGTCATCTCTTTTGGATACACAAATTCCCACTTGGTTCACCACAAAAGACTGGAATTTTCTTCTCTCAGATCTTGACGATGCATATGAGAACATGGTGAAAGAGTTCTATGCAAATGTTGTTGTTGAAGGAGAAATGATCAAGTGCTGGGTTAGAGGAAAGCGGTTCTCGATTACTCCGGTTTATCTTTCTGAAATTTTTTACATCAACCGACCCATACTTCCGATCCCACCTGTATATGATGAGTTGGTTCCATCTGAGGGCACACTTCGAAGAGCATTAGGAGCTAATTTGGAATTCTCTTCCAGCAGATCATCAATCAATGTGGCCTCACTCTCTCCAGAATTAAGGCTTCTGTCAATGATCATGTGTAACAATCTCTATCCGTTGTCAAGCACAGGTTATATTAACCTTGGACGAGCATTATTTCTTCATGATCTGGTATCTGATGAGGAAATTGATGTATGCTCCCACATCTTGGCTAAAACGGTGAACCGCACTGCCTCAAGGAATTGCATTCCCTTTGGTCGTCTTATTTCTCGGATTTTAAAACTCAAAGGTGTGCGTCCCTCTGCTGATGAGCGCCCTTTTCCTAGGCCAAGTCCAATTAATGGTCGTACTCTTCAAGCAAGTATGAGCCATACCAAGAAGAATGTCAAGCAGGAACATCATGCTCCCGCAGGAAGCTCGAGTTCTACCTCTCATTCCTATGATGAAAAGTTTGACACCATCATGGTTGCCCTTCAAGATCTTAGCACCAAACTTTCAGGACTTACTCAGATCATGTACTGCCAACACTCCCGTCTTGATAAACAATTAACCTCTCTTGAAACTCATATGGATGAAATTCAGAGGAAGCTAGAAGAGAATGACAACTAGCTATTCCATGACAAAAAGGGGGAGATGATGTTAGTGACAGGGGGAGTAGTGATAGGGGGAGAAGCAGCAGCAAGAAGTCTAGTTTTCATGTCTTCTCTATGTTTATGTTTATTTACTGCTTTCACCTGCTCTTTTGGTTTAAAGCTTTGATACTATGTGTCTAAATCAAATTATACTTAGTAGTATTTTCAGTTTATGTTGTGTTTTATTTCTATGCTTTGTGGCATTTTCTTGTACCCATGTTGCTTTTGTAAGCTTTTAGGGTTTGTTTCATGCATTGTTTTGTAGGTCTTTGTGGTTTGTGCCATGCATTTGCTATACCATGCTTATGTAACCTTGATGCATGTTTGCTTGTAGTTCAATGTCATGCATTTTTACTTCAAGTACATCACTCTTGTGCCCTAGTAGGATTGTTCCTAGATGCAAATACTTCGTGTATTTCGCATTGGTTGAGTGTTGGAGTTGCAAATGATTCTCTTTAATGAACTTATCATTTTGCATCTCCGGATGTTCATTTCATGTGTGAATCAGCATAGTAATTGCTTGTGTATAGTGATTACTTGTTTGATCTTGCCATGATCTAGTGTTTCTATTTCATTTAGCTTGATCTTGTCATTATTGCTCCATATGCATTTCAAGTTTTCTACATACAATGATATTATTGTGTTGTTGTGTTTCAGGAGATACTTGTTCATATGTTCAAGAGCTTATCAGATTCTAGAATTAGGTGTGAGCGAGTTTTGCCTTTGTTCCCAAACTCACGTTTAAGTCTAGAGTCTGTTTTAGGGTTTTGTCACGGAATAGCCAAAGGGGGAGATTGTAAAGTTGTAATTTACAACTATGTTTTGTTGGCTTTTATTCCGTGCCAAATTTGATTGTAATTATGTTCAATCGTTTAAAACCCTGTATTTGTTGTGGGATTTGTTGTAAAGGTTGTGTGATAGAGAGAGTGTTGAAGACTCAAGCATTTGAAGAATTGAAAGATTCTCGCGGGTATCTTGCGACCAAGCATCCCGCGAAGTGAATCATGTGCATGGCACATGCTGGAATGCGAAGAGTCAGGCTAGGTGGAGACAACTGTGTCTCGCAAGTATCTCGCGGGTAAGGCCTTCCCGCGAGACACCTGCGAGGCAAGCTGTTCTGCCAGCCTGTACTTTTTGAGTCATACCTTTTGCACCTCTCCTACATATACCATCATTACCCACAATTGTTGAGAGATGCTTCAGAGAGAAAACCCTAGCCAAACACATTGGTAATTAGAGATTGTCTTCCCCATCTTTCTTTATACACTAGCTTGTGGTATCTCCTCAACCCTTCCCTCTCCATTATCCATATCTTTGAGAGGTTGATAGCCAAAACACTTACCACACCTTTGAGAGTGCTGAGTGACATTTTGGTGCTGCTGGGAAGCATTGGAAGAAGCCTTGAATGGCAGATGCAACATGGAGCTTGTTGCGGGATCCGGATAACTAAAACAAGACACGGTTCCGAGAAACCTTGTTAGAGTAGGAGCTTGGAGGGCTTAGGTACATCGGGTAGACTAGGCTTGGAGGGTCTTTTGCTAATCCATGTATCCCAACTGATTGTCTAGTAGATCGATTTTCGCTTGGAGGGCGGCGGAGAGGTTTTTTGCCGAGTTCTTCGGTTTCCTCTTTGATAACACGTCTCGGTGTTATTTGTGTTTGCATCCTTCTTCCCTACTCTTGTTCATTTCATTTTTACTGCTGAGTTGCTTTAAATATGGATTAGAGTAGTTGTTTTGATTATACGCTTGTGTTTACACTATTCCGCACTTGTCATTAAGTTAGTGTAAAATCAACCAAGCCGTAATTTTAATTTGAGGGTCTAAACCGCTCGTGTGTTTTCAACACATTTTCGAGCTTTCACCAAGGAACAAAGGCACCTCGGGAACGCTTTAGGAAGTTAACCATTATGGATAGGTAAGCTCTAGGGGAAGTAGCAGAGCCGTATCAACAATGGAAAGAAGAAATATATAGGAAGGTGACTATCACCACCATATTAAATGCACTACACCAACTGAACTGGCCGCATTTATAGAGAAATGACACCTAAATAGTGTTTTCCTACCTCACAGCCCTTCCTATTACCTCCAAAAGGGCCTTGATGGGACAAGCATCCAAATGATTTCCTAGAAATTGAATAGGTGGAAGGCTATGATGTATTGGGGGGGGGGGGGACTATATAAGGAAATTGCCTTCATAAAAATGGGTATGCAAGATTGAGGGAGAAAAAGGAGAGAGAGAAGAACACTTTGTAAACATAAAAACTTGATCAATATAAAAACACTTTGTCCTCCAATTGGCCCGAGGAAGATATTTTGTTGAATTTGTGTGTCTAATCCTATTAATTTGAACCCAATCTATCTTGAGCCTGAACTTACGTGGCTTAGTAGTTTGCCTATAAGATAAACTCTCTAACAAATTTATTGTTTTGGGCTTATTGGGCTGACCTTCACTGTTCTCAGTGGGCTTGGGTCACTAATCCAGTCCTGCTTGGGTTGCTAATCCAGTCCTTACAATTGGTGATGTATATAGGGAAAAAAGGCACCTACAACCTCTGTTAGTCAAGCTTTCCATCTCATAGCAAGGAGCAAAAATGGCGGGTTCATGACAAAATAGAAAGGAATCCCTGGGGTCACAATGAGTAGATCATTTTGTTAGTCTGGAGAGAAGGTGAGACCGAGAGGCCAATCTAACTCCTAGCGTACACGTTGAAACAGATTATACAGAACATACCGGTAGAAGCCATTCTAGGCCTGGAAGTCACGTTTCACATGATGAAGAAACCAGGAATCTCAAGCTAGAGATTGATCATTTGCGCAAGAAATTACGTCACAAGCAACGTGTTGTATCCCCTCCTAGCTCAGGGATTGATTCGGTTGATGATTACAGTTATAGGCAAAGGTCCAGAACACCTCTCAGTAAATCTTTCTCTGTATCCTCGCGCTTGGAGAGGGAGGAACGAAACCACAGGAAAAGAACTAAAATTCCAACTCCTAGAAGCATGGGGAATGATGCTATGGATAAGGCATTGCACCAAATCTCTAAGTCACCATTTACACGTAGAATAGATAAGGCTAAACTCCCTCATCGTTTTACTAAGCTAACCTTCACTATTTATAATGGGAGGACTGGCCCTGTGGAGTATATGAGTCACTTCAACTAGAGGATGACTATACACTCCAGAAATGAAGCCCTAATGTGTAAGGTTTTTCCCTCTAGTTTGGGACCCGTGGCCATGAGGTGGTTTGACGAATTGGAAGAAGGGTCAATAAGTTCTTTCGAAGATCTTACTTAGGCTTTTGGTGCTTGATTTGTTACATGCAGCAGAGTTCCTCGGCCTTGGGATTCCTTGCTGTCTATGGTGGTGAGAGAGGGTGAAACCTTGAAAACTTATTCTGATAGGTATTGGGAGACGTTCAATGAGATAGATGAAGATTTTGAGGATGTAGCAATAAGAACATTAAAGGTGAGTCTTCCTACGAACCACGATTTGAGAAAGTCATTAACGATGAAGCTCGCACGGAGCATGCGCCAGCTCATGGATCAAATTGATGAGCACAAGCGGGTTGAAGAGGACCAGTAGCAAGGAAAGGGGAAGGCCAAAATTTCTCCCCCTTACAGAAGAGATTCTCGGGCTGAAGGGTATGGCCATAACTGACCCAGAAGAGATTTTACTAATCACACTAGGCATTCTAATACTCAAATGGTCAGCTCAGAATTCAAGAAGCCAGTGTATCAGATCCTTGAAAAGATAAAGAATAAGCCTTACTTCAAATGGCCAAACAAAATGGGAGGCGACCCCGCCAAAGGCAATCAAAGTCTTTACTACCAATACCATCAAGATCGTGGGCATACAACCGAGGATTGTAGAACTCCCTGTGACCATTTTGAGCAATTAGTTAAAGTCGAAAAGCTGAAATAGTTCATGCACCAGCCCTCTGGGCAAGGAAGCCAAGTAGGGTCAGGGTACCAAAGAGAGGTGTATCAAGGCCCCCCTTGGGAACCATCAATGTTATTCTTACCGCCCCAAGTCAGACCAAAAGTCATATGTCCGGGGTCATGTCTATAGCGGCAAGGCGAGATATCGAGGAACAGGTCCCTGAATCCAAGCGGGTTAGGATAGAAGTTCAGCCAACCCTAGGTTTTTCTAACAAGGACAAGATTGGGACTTATTAACCTCATGATAATGCCTTAGTGGTAACCCTCCATATTGGAGGGTATGACGTAAAAAGGGTTCTGGTCAATTAGGGAAGCGAGGCTGAAATCATGTATCTCGATCTGCATAGAAGGTTGAATTTGAAGCTCGAGGACTTACTTAGATATGACTACCCTCTAATAGGGTTTAATAGGAAGATGGTCATCCCCAAGGGCATTATCAAGTTGCCTATGCAGATGGGGGAATGAGATAGTCGAAATAAATTTCATAGTGGTTGATGCCTTTTCCCCTTACACCGTTATTTTGGCAAGACCTTGGCTTCACACCATAAGAGCTATGTCTTCTACTTTGCACATGAAGGTGAAGAACCCTACCCGGGGGGGGGGGGGGGGGGGGAGGGGGGGCGAGGGGCAAGTCGGAGAGTTGGTAGGAAGTCAGGCAATGGCTAGGCAGAGCTTGGTGGCGGCTATTAGACATCAGTCAAAAGATGGAGTCTCGGTTTCTTGAGAAGAAGTCCTATAGCAATTAACGAAAGCAAAAGACTCCCCCGAGACTGAGAAGGGGGGTCTGTTGTTTGAAGAGCTCGAGAAGGTGGTCATTGACACAGATATGGATAAGTATTTTCAAGTCTGGAAAGAGTTGTTGGGATTTCTTAAAAATTACATTGATGTCTTTGCATGGAGTGCGTATGAGGTACTAGGGGTAGATCTAGACTTTATTTATCATTTTCTGAACGTAAATCCAACGATTGTCCCTAAGAAGCAACCACCTCGGGGCTCCTCTAAAAAGCATACTGAGGCATTAAAAGAAGAGGTAGACAAGCTCAAGCGTGTTGGAGCAATCAAGGAGATGTTTTATCCAGAATGGCTAGCCAACACAGTTGTAGTGAAAAGAAGTCAGGAAAGTGGAGAGTGTGTGTAGACTTCATTGATTTGAATAAAGCTTGCCCCAAAGACCATTTTCTGATCCCTTAGATTGATCAGCTGGTAGACACAACGATTGGACATCCTTGGATGAACTTTTTGGATGCTTTTCAAGGGTATCATCAGATACCGTTAACCTTGGCTGACCAAGAAAAAACAATCTTCTTAACCCCTACTAGAAATTATCATTATCAGGTGATGCCTTTCAGACTAAAGAATGCTGGATCAACCTATTAAAGGATGATAACCAGAATGTTAGAGTCTCAACTCAGAAAGAATGTAAAAGCATATATTACGATATGGTCATGAAAGGTAAACAAGTATCTGAGCACTTAAATGACCTGGGAAGTGTGTTTGGGGTGCTTATGAAACATAAGTTGCGCCTTAATGCCTCGAAGTGCTCATTTGGTGTTAGTTCGGGCAAGTTTTTAGGGTATATGATTACTCATCGAGGAATTGAATTTAACCCTGATTAAATCAAAGCCATAAATGACTTACGACCTCCTTGGAACCCTAAAGAAGTTCAAAAGTTGAGTGGAATGATTACTGCCTTGAATAGGTTTTTTTCACGGTCGGCAGACAGGTGTAGACCATTTTTTCAACTTCTCCATAAGTGGAAAGGGTTTCAATGGACTCAAGAGTGTAATGTTGCCTTCAAAAAGCTAAAAGAGTATCTGTCTCATCCTCCTATCCTTTCAAGACCACAGAAAGACGAAGTTCTTTTTGCCTACATTGCAATTACATGTTACGCGGTTAGTCTAGTATTGGTTAGGATGGAAACAAGGTTGCAGAGACCGATCTATTATGTGAGCAAGTCTTTACAGGAGGCAGAGGTCCGTTATTTACCTCTAGAGAAATCAATTCTAGCAATTGTACATGCCACAAGGAAGCTCCCCTATTATTTCCAAGCACATACTGTTGTAGTCCTCACTCAACTCCCCTTGCAGTCGTTACTTCAAAGGTCCAATTACATAGGAAGAATAGCTGAATGGGGAACAATCTTGGGAGCATTTGACATCAAATATTTGACCCTTACAGCTATAAAAGGGCAAGTGCTAGCGGATCTAGTGGCGGAATTCACTGAATGCCTCGAGAAGGCTATAGCTAAGGAGAATAAAGCAATAGGGGCATAGGTCACAACAGTTACGTTCCTTATTGACCAGTCTAGAAGCTCTACGCAAATGGGGCGGCCAATTAAAAAGGTTCTGGTGTTGGAATTGTTTTAATATCTCCAGAGAAGATAACTATTAAGAAATCTCTAAGATTGGACTTTTCAACCACAAATAACGAGGTTGAGTATGAAGCTTTGTTAGCCAAGATAATAATGGTAAAGAAACTAGAAGGTGAACAATAGAAATTTTCTCTGACTTAAGGTTGGTGGTTGGACAAATCAATGGTGATTTTGAGGCCAGAGATCATCGGATGCAAGGGTATCTAAACAAAGTTAGGCGTTGCAATCTAGCTTTGAAGCTTTCTCAATAAGGTAGGTCCTAAGGAGCAAGAACACTCATACTAACTCTTTGGCAACTCTAGCCACCTCTTTAGAACAAGGTTTTCCTCGGATTATAGTTGTCAAAGATTTGCTAGTGCCTAACAACCAAAATCAAACCATGGTTGGAGTGCACCACGTGAAAGTTGGCCCAAGTTGGATATATCCTTTGGTTTTGTTTTTAAATGATGGAGTGTTGCCCAAGGATATAGGTGAAGCTGAGGAAATACAAAGAAATGTGTCTCGATATTGGCTTTTTGAGGAACTGAAGTTGTATAGACATTCATTTTTTGGGCCGTATCTACTCTATGTCCATCCCAAGGTAGTAGAACCATTACTAGAGGAGCTACATGAAGGAATCTATGACAATCACACAGGAGGAAGGTCCTTATCACATAGAGCCCTTAATCAGGGATACTGGTGGCTGAGTATACAAAAAAGGGCCAAGACTATGCCATGAAGTGTGATCAACGTCAAAGGTATGCCCCGAGCATCCATCAACCTAAAGGCACCTTGAACCCCCTTTCTAGTCCATGGCCATTTGAGCAGTGGGGTTTGGACATAGTTGGGCCATTTTCAAGAGTAGTAGGGAACCGAAGATGGCTTCTTGTCGGGACCAATTACTTCGCAAAGTGGGTCGAGGCTGAACCATTATCTAACATTAGGGACGTGGATGCAAAAAAGTTCATTTGGAAGAATATTGTCACTAGATTTAGAATTTCCTATACATTGATCTTAGACAACAGACTCCAATTCAACAGTAAGGCTTTTAGGAGATATTGTTGCGAGTTAGGCATCAGGAATAGGTATTCAACCCCTGCCTATTCGTAAGGGAATGGGTAGGCCGAAGCTATCAATAAAGTCATAGTCAATGGGCTGAAGAAAAGGCTGATTAAAGCTAAGAGTAGGTGGGTGGACGAACTCCTACATGTGCTTTGGACATATTGTGCCACTCCTTGGAGGTCAACTAGGGAGACCCCGTTCTCCATGACATACGGTTTCGAGGCGGTTATTCCCCTTGAAACGAGGTTCCTGACGTTGAGGACGAGCCAATTTGACCCTAATGAAAATGACTAGTTACTTCGAGATAGCCTAGATTTGGTTTATGAGAGAAGAGAAGTAGCCATGGTCCAGTTAACGCATTATCAGCAAAAGCTTAAACAATGATATGACAAGGGAATAAAGGCAAGACCGTTGACTCCTTGAGATTTAGTCTTGAGAAAGGTAGTAGGTACTACAAGAAACTCGTCATGGGGAAAGCTGGGGCCTAATTGGGAGGGACCTTACCGCATTACTTTAGTAACTAGTATAGGGGCATATTTCCTGCAAGATTTGGATGAAAATGTTGTGCCATAACCGTGGAATGTAAATAATCTTCGAAGATATTACTATTAATGAAAGGCTTCAGAGCCATCTTTTAGTCTCGTTGTGGTTGTTGAAATTCTTCTATTGGTTGATGTATGTGCAAATTAATACTTGTTATTTAGTTAAGTGTTAAACAGAATCTCGGCCATGCCTAGTTCCTCGGACCATATGCCTTGGGTAAATTAATACTTGTTATCCAGTTAAGTGTTAAACAGAATCTCGGTCATGCCTGGTTCCTCAGACCACATGTCTTGGGTAAATTAATACTTTTTATTCAGTTAAGTGTTAAACCGAACCTCAGCCATGCCTGGTTCCTCGGACCACATGCCTTGGGTAAATTAATACTTGTTATCCAGTTAAGTGTTAAATAGAACCTCGGCCATGCCTAGTTCCTTGGACCATATGCCTTGGGTAAATTAATGCTCGTTATTTATCTAAGTGTTTAGCAAAATCTCGGCCATGCTTGTCTCTTTGGACCACGAGCCTGAGATAAGGTAATGCCTAAATTTTGTTAAGCGTTGATCAAATTTTTTTATGCTCGGTCCCTTGGACCTTATATTAGTGAGCAATTAGTGTTTGAAGATTAATGACATGATTAAAGGGAAATATTGGCTAAGTCCAGTCCCATACATCATTTATTTTAAATGAATCTGAGCCTCTGGAATAATTGGATGCAAGTTAAAACCCTAGATGTATTAGGTTCCTAGGATCCGAGGATTAAATTAAGGGATTCTCCTCTGGATTAAGAGAGTATTATGTTATAGTGGATAAGGTATTTGGCACTTAAAAAGTCCCTTGTTCCAAAAGAGGGTTAAGTTATCCTTTGCGAGAACGAGTAAGGGTTTCTGCCTTAGTTGATTTTAAAAAAAAAGAAAAGGGCAAGATGTACAAATAGGAAGTAAGAAAGGCACAGGTAATTTGACAACTATGAGCACAATTGAACCAAAATTAAACTTCTCATTAATACTAGAAGAGTACAAAAGGCATTAAAAAAAATATAACAAAAAAAAAAGGGAACTCCCCCCTTAGGAAGGGTTGATAGGTCCAACTTCTCCTTCATTGGCTGGCTCGAAAGATGTAGTAGTGGTAGGAGTTGTGGTTGGCAAAGTGGCAACAGCTGGCTGGTCAGTGGGCAGAGATGTTAGGTTAGTAGCTGCCTCGATGGTGAGGTTGGTTGCTATCCTCAAAGCTGGAGGATAGAAAACATTCTCAGGTCTCCTCAACTTCGAAAATGTATCCACCCCAACCAGGTTCAGTGCCTCAGTCCATTCTTGGAGGTAATAACCCCGACAGACTTTTGTGAGACTTGGGCCTTTAGGTTTTCTTCTGTCTCTTTGACACCAGCATCATACCCGGCTTGTTCTGCTTTGGCCACAGATTCCTCCTTTCTTTCCAACTCTTTTTGTTGGGATTCAATTTTTTCTAGAGCAATGGCCAACTGCTTCTTAGCCTTACAAAGATGCTGGCATTAGTCCTCGACCTGCTTCTTGACACCAGCCAGGGCAACCTCAACCAAGGACGGGCCCAAGATTTCAAGCTAGGGGGAGGGCCGGAGATAAGTGAAACAAAAAAATTTCAAAAAAATTCAAATACGCATCCATATAGTATTAACAAACTATCAACTAAGACAAATACACAAAAATCATTGTTTCTTAATATATTAGGATACAATCACCTACCAAGAAAAATAAAAGACACAAAACACTATTGTTTCTTAATACATTATCTATGAAAAAGGAACTCGACGCTCTTTTCTAAATTTATCTAATTTCAAATTACTAGTTATAGCATTATGAGTTAACAATAGGCACAAGTGAATCACTATTATCTTATTGAATTTGTGTGACAATTTAGTATATTATATGATTTGTCTTTGTCTTTTGTCTTTATCTCTTTTTTCTGTCACTCACCCAGTTCCACTACGGGCACTATGAATTTATTATGCACTACCAACAAACACTTTTCCTAACTTTTACCATTTTTATTCCTTGAAAGTTGAATCACTGTTCAGTCTATTCCTATTTCTGTCACTTATCCCAATTTTATTGTCCAACTACCAGACAACAAACAGTTAAACACTAATATATTTTCTAATTTCTATAGACTCTACTCTCTCGCTTATGATCTTTTCTATATAATATAAGAGAGAATCACAAACACAAAGAGTCACAAGACTCACAACTCACAAAAAAAGAAAGTCATAAAGCCAAAAAGCCAAAAAAAAAAAAAAAAAAAAAATACCACAAGCACAAATTCATATATTCAATCCACAATCACCATCATCACTCATCGGTAAAAACCAAAAACACAAACACCACAAGCGCAGATTCAAAGATTCATAAACACTATATTAGGTTTTGAAAGATAGATTAAATACTTGAGTGTGAACTGTGAACTGTGAAGGCTGGAGCAACGAAGCTGGGCTGGGCAAATCGAGCAACCGGCGGTAAGATGCAGAGGGGTCTTACTGTGTTGTGGCCCGTGGCCATTTGGGTCTGCATCTACAAGATGGGTCTCGTGGTGGCAACATGGGCAGTGAGATGGTCTCATGTGGTGGCGGCGTCACGGTGTGGACAGCGACAAGATGGGTCTCTCTTGCCTCTCAATTTCTCTCTTTCTCGAGTCTTGACTGCTCTCTATTCTCTAGGTCTCTCTCACCTCTCACTTTCTCTGTCTCGCACTCTCCCTTCTTAATTTTTCTTTTCTTTTTCTCTTTTGTTTTTCCATTCAGACCACTGGGTTTACTTTTTTTTGGATTACTTTTTTTTTTTTTTAAGATTCACATGGGCTGTCCGCTGGGTTAATGGTTCACAAGGGCCAAAGCTACAAAGTAAGGGGAGCCTAAGTTAAATTCTTTTTTTTTTTTTAATTAACCTAGGGGGCCCGGGCCCCATTGGGCCCCCACCTAGGTCCATCCCTGGCCTCAGCACTCTTTCTCTCCCTATCAGCCTTGATCAGCTTCATAGCGAGATCCTTGTTCATTTTTTCAACAACGGCCAGGTTCTTTATGTTTGAAACCCGGCGTGCCTCTTCGTCCTTCAACTTAGAATGGGCATGATCTACCCACTCTTTAGCCACGTGAGCTGTCTAAATTGCCTGAGTAAATAGAATGGCAAAATTAGTTAGACTGTTCTCTAAGAAAAAATTTTAAAAAAATTTTTAAAAAAATTTAAAAAGAAAAGAAAGGAAGATGGCAATTCAAAATTCTTACCATGGCTAGATCCCTCTTTAAGGTCAGAAAGACCTCATGTTTCTTCAAACTCCTCAGGTTAGCCATATCCTAAGGAAGAAGCATAGGTTGTTCAAGGGCGTTGGCCATGTAGCCAGCCTTCCCTTGTTGGAAGTCTCTAATGGAGGAGTTCATAGGTAGAGGGGCCCCATCCAGCTCTAGCACTGGGTTCCACGCTAGAACCCTAGTGCGTCAGTCTGACACCACCTCAACACTAGAGCCCTCAGCAATGCTCCTTCTCTGTGGCCCTTTCGCAGCTTTGGCCCCCTTGGGAGGCTCTTGGTCCTTGGTGGACTGAATTTCGCCTTCCTCCAACGTCTATTTGCCTTTCTTGTCCCTTTTTCTTTTCTTCTCTAGGGGCTCGGCAGGAGAAGTTCGAAAAGGGAGGGGAGTAGGAGGCCGATGATTGAAAGCCACCTCGAGTGTGGTTCCTCCAGCATGTGATTCCAGCAGCTTAAGCAGGTTGGTGTTCTTTCACTGTAACACCATTGCCTCTGTGATGTCAATTATTTCTTGATTGCCGCTTACTTGGGTAGAAGGCAAAGGTCTCAAGTTAACGCTTGAGGATTCTGCAAAATCTGGTCGGTCAAACACGTCAAAATCTTCTTCCAAGTCCACTACTTCAAGCACTCGGATAGTTTCTTCTTGCTCTTTTTGCTTTGAACTTAAAGGGATCACTTCCTCTTCAGCAGTTTATTGCTTGGGTAGATCGACGTGATGGGTCCCTTCAGGGGGAGGGCTAGTGATGAACCCAGGAACTGGGACGTCGATCAGGTGTAGCCAAGGATCCTTGGCCTTGATTACGTTCTTGGGAGATTGGAAGCTGAAGGAGATGGGCTTGTACCCGAGAATGACACGGGCAGCGAGCAACTGGCTGTCTTTATGGAGAAAGATCTCGGACTGAAGTATCCTGTTAAGATCCTCTCGATTGACCAAGTTGAAGTTGGGGGCTATAAATTGTTTGTCTATAACAACAAAAGTGAAGACATGATTAGACACAAAAGTGAAGAAATATTGCTGCCGAAGAGAAAAGCGTCCATAAAAAAAATTAAAAAAATTAAAAAAAAAAAAGAAAAGAAAAGAAGAAGAAAGCAAAACCAAACAGATCAAGGGAGAAAACTTCGTTATCTATGGGGAAAAAATGGTTGCTTAAACCTACAAATACCCCACCTGACTGCCCGTCTCGCATTGGACAGTGCAAGCCATCATGCCATTCACCCAAAACAATAAGAAAATCTTGGTCTAGGCCATTTTGGATTCGGGAAGACACGAGATTAGCCTGACTGAAGGAACCCTAGTTTTACAGTAGTACCCCGTGTCTTTGAGGTATCGGCAGTTGTGTACCCAATTAACATCATGATGTGTGAGGTTTACTCCCATCTTACAATTTAGGGCATCTACATTATCTAGTATCCTAAATAAATTAGGTGAGCATTAGGTCGGGCATAGCCTATGAGAAATCAAAAAGTCCCTAGTCACTCTACCCATAGGAGTTTGCATTCCACCCTCTATAAAGGCAATTATAGGGATTACCATGGCCCCTTCTGGCCAAAGGGCATGCCAATCTCCTAAGAGGCAATGCTCTATTGTCACCCCAGGTGGTATGTTGTATTTTGCCTTAAAAGTTTCTATGCCCTCGGGTGCGTCAACTAAACTAGCAAACCTACCCATGTTAAGAAATGAGAAAGTGAGAGTGAGAATTGTAAGACGAGGAGGGGAAGGACCTTAAAATTTATGTGTAAACTGTAAGGTACTCACAAAGAAATGAGTAGGGGGGCACCTCGGACCGCTTCTTTGAGACTCTGGGAGTTGGGAAAATGGAAGAAATGGTCCCCCCACATTCCTTATATAGGGAGAAAAGATGAGCGGGAAAGCTCCCGCTTAAAATTCCAAGAAAAATCTCCACTGTTGGATCTTCATTGCATCGTAGAACGTGGGGAACACAGCGTTGGACTAGGTAATAAATGGGTCATTATGAATGCCAAAGCATCAAAAAAGTGCACAGAGCAAATGAAAAGACACTACCACGTGGGAACACTTTTAAAACGTGTGAAACCTGAAGAGAAAAATCAAAACCCCATCTTCACTGAAAGGGAAAGGGATGGAGTTTTGAGGGGCTATTGTGGGGGTAGGTGATTCGAGCACATTTTTGGGCTACGGGCCTTGTTTGAGGATGATCAAATACCCAAAAACGGTTAAAAGATCCATGTGTACATGGGTTGGAAGGCTAAAGAGAAAAAAGGAGTCCGACGTGGAAATCGAGGTTCCCGAGGAATAAAGGCACCTCGAGAATGCTTTAGGAAGTCAACCATTTTGGAGAGGTGAGCTCCAGGGGAAGTAGCAAAGTTGTATCAGCAACGGAAAGAAGAAATATTTAGGAAGGTGAATGCCACCACCGCATTAAATGCACTACACCAACTGAACTGGCCGCATTTATGGAGAAATGACACCTAAAAAGTGTTTTCCCAACTCACAGCCCTTCCTATTACTTCCAAAAGGGCCTTGATTGGACAAGCATCCAAAGGATTTCCTAGAAATTGAACAGGTGGAAGGTTGGGATGTATTGAGGGGGACTATATAAGGAAATTGCCTTCATAAAAACGGGCATGCAAGATTGAGGGAGAAAAAGGAGAGAGATAAGAACACTTTGTCATCAAATTGGTCATCGGAAGATATTTTTTTGAATTTGTGTGTCTAATCCTATCCATTTGAACCCAATCTATCTTGAATCTGAACTTACGTGACTTAGTAGTTCTCCTATAAGATCCACTCTCTAACAAATTTATTATTTTGGGCTTATTGGGCTGACCTTCACTGTTCTCAGTGGGCTTGGGTCGCTAATCCAATCCTTACAGAAAGGATGGAAAATATCGATGCCTTAGGAATTGCACTACTACTTCCCTTCGCTAGAATGGTTACACTTTGAATTTTCCCTCTAAATAGTGGGTTGCACTAACTAAGTGTATACTAGGATTAATGACAGTCGACAAAGACCATTTCAACTTGAAGTGCACGAAACATGGCACAAATTTTGCAGTTTAGTTCCCTAACTGGCACTTAAAAGTTTTAACTATGCGAAACATGAATCCATGCATACACTACTAGAATTTTGGCCTTTTGTAACCAATGTTTTAGCCACGACCAAAAAGTTGTCACTATTAGGCACACATTAGCAACGATAATATATGGCCATTGATAATAAGTGCATGGTAGCAACGACACTAAGGTAGTCGCTAATAAGTTGTCGCTAATAAGTCGTCGCTAATATCATGGAGGGAATTTATTTACTTTTTGGAAAATGGAGGGAAATTTTTAGCAACGACAATAAATTTTATAGCGACGACATTTGCGTCGCTAAAATAAGATTTATTTTAACAACATCTATCGTCGCTAATAATCATCTTTAGTGACAACCTTGTGTGTCATCGCTGATATGTCGCCAAAAATATATAGTAAATATATTATATATATGCTGTTTTTATTAGCAACAACACATTGGTCATCGCTCATAGAAGGCTATTAGCGACAATATAACTTGTCGTCTCTGATAGTCACCTTTTAGCAACAACACAACATGTCGTTGCAAATATATCTACCAAAATATAATGGAGGGAAAAAAATTTCACTCTAAAAAAGTGGCAGGAATTAAGGGAGGGAAGTATATTATATATTAGCGACAAAGTAGGTCATCGCTATTAGGGATCTTTTAATGACGACAAAGATTGTCGTCACTAATATCTAGCCAAAATAATTTTTATATAATATGATTTTTTTTTTTTTAAATCAAATCCTCCAAAATGCCTCTTAAAATATTTAAAATGACATAAAATTCCTTCAAAATATTTGAAATGATTAAAATACCATTAACCTCATTAAAATGACCAAAATACCCCCAAACTCATACAATGACCAAAATAACCTTGAAACCTCTAAAGTAATTAAGTACTCTAAATATAATTAGCAATGATAATTACAGCATTAGTGACGACTATATACGGTCGCTAAAGACCAAATTTCTTGTAGTGCATATGGTAACTATTGAATTAATTGGATAAAGAAAAAGAAAATTGACAACGATATCGATCTCTTAATAAGACTATTATTGTTTTTATAAATATTATTGAAGCTGAACTACATATATAGACATGAACCACCACAAGACTCAAATGCTTTCCAATATAATGCACGGGCTCCATTGACTAAATATATAGCCGACAAGTTGAAGAAGATCTTGGTCAGTATATACCTCTAGCCATTGCAATGGTTTTAAAAGGATCCCTGGTTGAGCGGCGGCAGACAAAGTGTGAAAAAAAATAAAGGCAGGTGGACCCTAATAATCACCAATACAGGAATGAGAAAAAACAAAATCCACACAACCAAAAGAAATAGCTAGCCAACATTTATGTAGACCATGGAAAATAATATAATTGTCTTAGACTTTTCGTAAGCTATCTTTGGATCGAGAAGATATATTCCTAGCTAGCTAGTCATATTTCTCACGCAATTCTCCTTTTTCATGAATAGAGTGCAGCACAGCCTGATAGTATTGTGTCTTGAGATTAATTGCGTGACAATAGTGTGGATGATGTTTTATTGCCATCCACATTACATGCATGTAATTCACAATATAGGTTATGAACTGAGGTCTGAGGAGGATAGGGATCGAAGAAAAACAACACCGACAACAAATTAAGTCATTAAATACTGATGTAACTCGATCAACTTCGATCCAGCAAACATTTTCAAACAGTAAACTTGTTCATGCACACTACCACGGTCAAGTGTTGGTGGTCTATTTAACATTATGTCGGCAGGATGGCCTGTTTCTTCTAATGTTGAGATGGGATTTTTACATACACACAAACAAAAATATGTGTAACAAGATTTAAGCTATATTATTATTATTATTATTATTATTTTTTTATGGGAGCTATATTATTTTTTAATATATAACAAAATTTATAATTTACACCAAATTAGCCTTTACATAACTCAATTTTGTTTTATCAAGTCAGTTTGTAAACTATATATATGAACTATCTTTCAACTCATATTGATTATAATAATTATTATTATTATTCAAATATTTTAGATAAAAAATTTTCACTAAATAATTTTTGAGATTATACAGTTACAGTATGCTAATGGTTCTAGAATTCTAAAACATATCAAAATATTATAGTTTTAAATAATTAAATATTAAACATCATTTTACATTCCTAAACATATACAAGTCATTATAAAAAAAAATAATAAGGAAAAATATTATTTTTCTTGGATGAAAATGCTATATGGATCTCTAACCTTTTTTTTTTCTTAACCATAAAATTAGAAATTATCCTTTCTTCTAAAAAAATAAAAACATATTGTCTATATTTCTAATTCTCTAAATGCAAAATAAATAAAAATTTTTGTTTTTGGTTAATCAAGAAGGCTTCTATTAAAGGCATTTACTTATTTAATTAAATAAATACATATCTTCAATATATTTTTTTGTTGTTGATAATTTGATAGTTACAATAATAAAGTTGGGGAATTTAAATTTGGCTATTTATGTGGGAAATGCCACAAATGTGTCAGTTGACTATTTTTAAGAAGATACATTTTTAATACATCTTTAATACATTTTGAAATTATAGATCAATAATTACCATCTTGTGGGGTGTGAGGGACAAGGGTCGGGATTCAAGTCTCTAGGAGAAAGCTTTACACACATATACACTTAGATTAAGCTAGACTAGAGCAATGTTATGAATACCGTTTCGGACCCCATTTCGGTTTGTCTAGTGGAATGGAATATTTCAGTATCGGTCTATTTCGGCATACTGTTTCAAGGTGTTTCGGGGTTTCTAAAAAAATTAAAAATAATATATATTTATATTTTCTTATACAACATAAAATTATTGATCCAAATAAGTAAGCCTCAAATAACACAAATCATTCCCATAAAAAAAATAAAAATAAATAACACAAATCATTTAATTATTACATAATAATTACTGTTTTAGAATATTATAAATTTGTAATTAAATAATGAAAAATAACAACCAAAAATAGTACAATAAGTATAAGTATATATATATATCTCACGTTGGGGACAGGCAAGACCCTCAATAAATATAAGTTTGAAACAAACTCTTTTGTCAACTTTTTGAGTTTTGTCATTTCCAAAACTTTGTCACATGGGTGGGGTCAGCAAACTAAAAGTCTACAAGGCAAACACAAATATGAAACAACGCAAAAACTTATAAAGTAAAAAACCAAAGAAGAGCAGACTGGCAAAGAGTCTGAGACGAGGCGAAGAAGAAGAAGGGGCAACCTCAACAATGATTGGGTTTGATTTTTAGGCGATCGACGCTAGGTAATGACATGTTGTGCTAATGAGTTTGTCAGTTTAGGGATTTTTCTTTTTTCTTTTTTTTTTTTTTGTATTTTTTCTTCTAGAAACTGGTACTGGCCGAAATTTACATTTCGACCGAAATTGACCGAAATTTGCCGAAATGACCCGAAATTGGCTGGAATTGGACCTGAGGTGGAACGGGTGGTATTACCATTCCGGATTGCATCCCAGTACGAAATGTTCTGGCCGAAACAAAACAGATTTAATAACAATGGGCTAGAGTAGAACTCTATCTTGTATAAAAAAAAAATTTATAGATCAATAATTAAATTTTATCTATAAATTTTTATTTTTTATAACAAAAATATAGGAAACAAGGGGAAATTTTAAAATAATAGGGTTTGCGCCTGTATATATAGGTTTGTAGGGTTTTAGTGGGTTTTATTTTAGGATTGACTATTTTAACATTAGAAACTTGTCCATTGTATTCAGGTTGAAGTTAGAGGACACTTTCCAATGAAAATATGACTCTTGGAGCATTAGCATTGGATTAGCAAATGGTTAGTCCAACTAAAATTTACATGCCCAACCCCAAAAAAATAATTTACATTGGACTAGCTTATCACTAAGCAAAATGCATGAGAGCTACATTGAGTGTCCAAATTTGACTAGCACATATTGGACAAATTAGGCCAAACGCAAGAGTTCTATTACAAAAGGATTAGAGGTGCAATACCTCAAATCTCAACCATTGATATAATCTAATGACTCAAAATTTTCCCCTTTGAAACAAAAAAGGCAAAAACTCTTTCTCATGTTGGGAAAAATTCTATATAACAGTGAATAAATTTTAGCAAGCACAGCGGAAGCACAACCACACAATAACACAAAGATTTACGTGGAAATCCTTTCTCCTTGAAGGGAAAAACCACGGGACAAACTCCGAATAATTTCACTATATTAAATAGAGATTACAACATTTAGAGATACAACTTGAGTAAAGAAAAACTCTCTTTTTCTTTTCACTCACTGGTCTCTTTCTCACTGTGTATCTCTCACAGTTTTCTCTTACTCTCTCTATTTTTCTCTTCTCTTTTTACTTGCTCTCACTCACGCAGTTCTTTGAGACTGCACTTAGTCCTCACACTCTAGGACTTCACTTCTTTTTCCCTCTCTGCCCCAAATGGCCGAATGGCCTTTCCCTTTTATTTCTTTCACATTTTCTTCTTTTCTTCCTTTCACACTTTTCTCATCAAATCACAATAAATGCAAGCCACTTACTTTGACTTTACTTCAATCAAATCTCTTTTCTTCAACTCTACCATAGCCGAATGACTCTTGCTTTTGCTTCTTTCTTTTCTTTCTTCCTTCAGCGTGTCCAACACGCCAAGCCAACCAACCCTAATAACTCATGGTGACTTTTGTACATAATGAAGAAAAATTAAGAAACATGAAGACATGCTCATTAAATGAGCATGTCTATTATGTGGGCTGGACTCATGGTGCAGTGCACCCAACAATCTCCCCTTCCAGCCCACTTATGGAGGAGATCTTCAACTCAACTCTTCAGTTATAATCCATGCCGGCCAAGTCAATACCAGACTCAACCTTCTTCATTATCTTCACTAACACTGAGAGAATTTCATCAAAATTAATACCTTTCTTTCTCAAAGAATTTATATCACTTTGGATATCCTTAATCCAATTTCTTGGCTTCCCCTGCTCAAGACCTTCTTGATCTTTCACTTCATCATTCTTCCTAGCATCATGATATTTTTCATCAAATATCACTTTCTCATTTAAATCACTTTCAGGTAGAGAGAATTTTACTCTCTTAGCTGCAACATCATTAATATCAACTCTCAACTGTGGAGTTTTCTCAAAAACTTTGACTGCATTGGACTTTTTCTTACAAGCCCTCACATGAGTTTTGTACATGCCACAACAAGCATGCCCTCTAGCAATAACTAATAATCCTTTACAAAGTTTCCATCTTCCATTGCCAAGATGGTTACTATAACCCGCTTGACCCAAAGCCAAAGTAGACAACACATTCATCCTTAAATCTGGAACATGCCGCACATCCTTCAATATCAATGTGCAACCAACATTGGTCTTGATGCACACATCACCAATTCCCACAATTTTTGAATAACTGGAGTTACCCATCTTCACAACACCAAAATCTCCTGCTTTGTATGTGGTGAACAACCTTTTTGTGGGGATAACATGGTGGGAAGCTGTTGAATCAACAACCCACTCAACATTATTCTTAGCAACATGCTTACACTTTTGCTCTTCAAGAGAGAGCATTAGAACATCCTCATGAAACACAACTATTGTAGTATTCTTCTCATCATCATTCTTTTCATCTTTCTCTTCAGTTTGTTCTTTATTCCAATGCCAGCAGTTTCTTTTTATGTGACCCTTTTTTCCACAATGGAAACATTCTCTTATCACTTTAAATTGAGATCTACTTTTTTATTGTGACCTGTCATTAGATTTGGCTCGATCATCAAGTCCTCTGCTTTTATTTCTGCCCCTGTTCTCGATAACAAGAGCTTGATCTTGTTCATTGTTTATACCAGTATCTCTTCTGCGAACCTCCTAACTTAGAATCAAATCTCGAATATCATCATATTTGAGTTTGCTCTTCCCTACGGAATTGCTCACTGCCATTCTCATGGCTTCCCAACTGTTTGGTAAAGAAGCCAAAACAATTAATGCACATATCTCATCATCAAAATCAATCTCCACAGAGGACAATTGATTTGTGATGGTGTTAAACTCATTCAAATGCTGAGCCACAAGAGTACCTTCCACCATCTTCAGATTAAACAACTTCTTCATCAAATGCACCTTATTGTTAGCTGAAGGCTTTTCATACATACTAGACAAAGCCTTCATCAGATCCACTGTGGTCTTTTCCTTCATAACGTTGTGTGCAATTGATCTTGTCAAAGTTAATCGTATAACTCCTAACACTTGTCTATCAAGAAGACTCCATTCTTCTTCTTCCATACTATCCGATTTCCTTCCCAAAAGAGAAAGATGTAATTTCTTCCCATACAGATAATCTTCGATCTACATCTTCCAATAGCCAAAGTCTGTGCCGCCAAACTTCTCGATTCCTGACGTCTTTCCTTTTTCTGCAGCCATTGCTCCTAATCGAACCTACGCTCTGATACCACTTGTTAGGAAAAATTCTATATAACAATGAATAAATTTCAACAAGCACAACAACACAATAACATAAAGATTTACGTGGAAACCCTTTCTCCTTGAAGGGAAAAATTACGGGACAAACTCCGAATAATTTCACTATATTAAATAGAGATTGCAACATTTAGAGATACAACTTGAGTAAAGCAAAACTCTCTTTTTCTTTTCACTCACTGCTCTCTTTCTCACTGTGTATCTCTCACAGTTTTCTCTTACTCTTTCTATTTTTCTCTTCTTTTTTTGCTTGCTCTTACTCACGCAGTTCTTCAAGACTGCACTTAGTCCTCACACTCTAGAACTTCACTTCTTTTTCCCTCTCTACCCCAAATGGCTAAATGGCCTTTCCCTTTAATTTCTTTCACCTTTTCTTCTTTTCTTCCTTTCACATTCTTCTCATCAAATCACAATAAATGCAAGCCACTTACTTTGACTTTACTTCAATCAAATCTCTTTTCTTCAGCTCTGCCACAGCCGAATGACTCTTGCTTTTGCTTCTTTCTTTTCTTTCTTCCTTCAGCGTGTCCAACATGCCAAAGCCAGCCAACCCCAATAACTCATGGTGACTTTTGTACATAATGAAGAAAAATTAAGAAACATGAAGACATGCTCATTAAATGAGCATGTCTATTACGTGGGCTGGACTCATGGTTAAGGGTGAGTAGAGTGATATCAGAGTCGACTCAACCGACGGGAGCAGACCCAACCGTACCGCCTCTGGCACCAACCGACTAAGCCGAGGCCGGCAATCAGATGGAGAATCCGGCTCCGATGTCGGTGTGATGCTGCCATTAGAACTGCAACTCCAAACCGAGTTGGTTATCGAACCGACCGATATGGCTATGTTTGTTTCGTTCTGTTTCTTTCACTGAGAATCAGAGTTTCACTTTGCACGTTTTGTGTTTTGGTTTTGTTGACAAAAACGATTCGTTTCATTTAGTAATTAAAAAAAAATACATATATCAAAACGGCGTTGTTTTTTAGCTAGAGTTGCTGATTTCTGTCTAGTATAAATACCATTTTTCTACTCTCAACCACTCAACTCTCTCAGACAGACGCTCTCAGTATCTCTTGCTCTCGCCTGAGTCTGTGGACCATGACCAACAACTGACCGTGAGTCACTGAGTCACTGAGCCGCCTACCGGTAACTCACTCCCTCTCTCTCTCTCTCTCTGTTTATGACACAACAAAGTTTGAAGTTCAAACTTTGAACATATGAAACTCAGTTCTTTAATAATGGCTGGTTTTCTCTTTCTTTCACTCTCAAAGCTAGAATATTTTTGGAGTTGTATTAGTAATGGCTGAGATGGAGTTGAGATAAAAATATAATTGAGTTATGAAGTTTGTCTAGTCATTCCATACATTTAGTAGTAGCCTTTAAGTAGAGAAGAAACTCACCAAAATTGTTAATCAAATCAATTATAATTTTAAGTCTGCTAACATTTTTCTTTCTGCATTTTGATTGTTAGGGAGGGGAGACTGAGATTGAGAGAGTTCTCTCACTCTTCAATCATTTTTTATTTATTTTTTATAAGTTAAAAAAAATTATGAAGTACAAACAAACTGGAATTGGGATTTATAAAAGGTGTTTGGCTCTTTATCTTTACTTTTTTAACTGGTCTTGTAGATTGGTTCAATTGCTAGCCAAAGTATAAAAAGAACACGCACAAAAAACCGACCAAACTGATTAAACCGATTGCAAAAAACCGCACCGCTATAGGTCGAAAAACCGACCCTAAGCAGTATGCATCAGTTTTAATTATGAGAAAATCGATCTCTATCGATTCAATAACAAATTTGAGAAAAAATTGAGCCTACCGAACCGCGCACACCCCTACTCATGGTGCAGTGCACCCAACATCTCAAGCTTGAGTGACTGTCTTCGGCACAACCATTGCCCTGCCTTGTGATAAGAATCTAACCTAAGATAAGGATTTTGGTGGCTTATTTGAAATAGCCAGGTCTCCAATGGAAGAAAGGTAGAGCTTATGAACAACATGGAGAGATAAGAGTTTAGAACATAATAGAAGAAGAACAAACTTCAGTCCCGTAGCTTGGCTTGTTACAATTACAAATCCATACTTATCACTACATTCGAGTGCCTGCTCAACTAACTGCAAGCTGCATATGCCTAACTAACTAACTACTAATTGTTAACAGAATTGGACACATGCTATGCACATGCCAAATGGAATTTGACACTAAACTAGTAAACGCTTACAACTATTACAACAACAGCTACAAGCTTATAAACTGTTACACAGCTGCTGAATATGCTGAATTGTTGTCATTGCTGGTCTAAGTGGTCTTTCACATATGCTGCTTCTTCACAATCAAGTTCTTATCACCATCCTGGTTTTGGTGAGACCTGCCTTTGTCTCATCAAAAAAGTACTCCAAAATCCTCTTTGTCTAGCTTCACAGCAGGTTCCATCGTTGCTTCCTACACTTGACAAGGAGGTATTTTCTCTTTTTTGTATATACTTGACCTCCAAAATTCTGTCTTTTGCATGTAAACGATAAAATTTTATAGAGAATTAAATACTAACATATCCTTGTGTAGCTATTCCATTAGGAAGGAAGGCCTAGAATCGTTCTTCAGTGAAGAGGCTTTCAGAGGCCTTTGTAGGTAATTTTTATTTTGTCTCCTTTGATTATGCTAGTTGTCTTTTCCCACAGTTCCTTTGAAGTTTTGGATTTGGATTATTGATGGTTGTTCATTTGTATGCATATCTACTATTGAAGCAGAGCTATCCGATAAGGCTCCTATCAAGATAATCACATCCACTACAACAAAGTGATAAAATCAGATCATCAGTTTGAAGTTAGCAATATAATAGATTACTCCTATCTCATCTGTAACTGATTATTGAAACACGAAAATTAGTATGGAGCACAATATTATATTAGTATGGAGCACAATATTATTCAATTTATACCTATTCTTATATCTATAGTTCCAAGTTTAAAAGTAGATTCTAACTAGTCGCTAACCCGTGCGATGCACGGGATAGTTAAATAAAAGGACAATTAACCAACATCACGTTAAGGTAAAAGAATTAGTGAGAGCAAATAAATTAAGATAGAATGAAAATTTCAAGCACATATGAAAGCAAATAAAAAAGACAAAACCTACTTTTTTTTTTTTTTTAGTTGAGTCTCTCTCCTTCTTATTTTTTTAATTTTAAAGTGAAATTAAGTTTAGGGTTTTGAGATGGTAATTGTTAGGGTTTTAAGGAGAGAAAAGAGAGTCCTACCAGGAGTCTAAATAATATAAACAATTCAGAACATGGAACATTATCAAATTTATAACACCTAATTCCATTATTTTTTACGCTGAATCCAAACAAATAATTAATTGAAATTAATCCAAACAAATAATTAATCAACCAAAAATCAAAACTTTAATAAAAAAACAAAAAATCACATGAATCCAAATAAAAATTCTCAATAAAGCAAGAACATATAAAAATTTACCACACCTTGGGCTGGAAGATATAGGTTGCAACTTTGATTTTTCTCCAAAAAATAGAGATGTTTCATCTGCCATATACAATATAAAATAATTATTAGAATTTCAACCCAAAAACCAAACCCATAAAAATGCTATCAAAATATAGAGATTAACCCAAATACTTAGAAGAAAATCAATTCTAAACATAATAAAACAATAAGATAGAATGAAAATTTCAAGCACATATGAAAGCAAATAAAAAAGACAAAACCTACTTTTTTTTCTTTTTTTTTTTTACGTGAGTCTCTCTCCTTCTTATTTTTTTAATCTTAAAGTGAAGTTGAGTTTAGGATTTTGAGATGGTAATTGTTAGGGTTTTAAGGAGAAAGGAGAGAGTCCTACTAGGAGTCTCTCTTTTTTTTTCTTAATCCTAAAGTTTTTTTTTTTTTTGATAAGTTGATGTAGGATATTGTTATTTTGGTATTTTTATGCAAAAAACGTTATTTTAGGTTTAGGTGATTTATTTCCTTGTTTTTAGGTTCTTTTAATGTTTTTTAGGTCAAATTTGGTTCCTATTATGGTTAGGTATTAATTAGGACTTATTTTAGAATATTTTCTTGTCCATCAAGTTTTATGGAGCCCTTAAATAGGCCTCCAAGTTTGTATACGTTTTTTTAATATTATCTATATATATATATAAAACCGAAGCTTTTGAAGCTCTCACAATTTTCCACATCATCACTATTTTCTTTTTCTTTTTATTTTTGATTCTTTTTATTTTAGGTTTTATATCTTATAACAATAATATTGAAAAACGTATACAAATTTGGAGGCCTATTTAAGGGCTCCATAAAACTTGATGGACAATAAAATATATTATAAAATAAGCCCTAATTAATACCTAACCATAATAGGAACCAAATTTGACCTAAAAAACATTCAAAGAGCCTAAAAACAAGGAAATAAATCACATAGACCTAAAATAACGTTTTTTGCATAAAAATACCAAAATCTCTTCTCTCCTTAAAACCCTAGCAATTACCATCTCAAAACCCTAAACTCAAAGCGTAGGTTTTGTCTTTTTTTTATTTGCTTTCATATGTGCCTGAAATTTTCATTCTATCTTATTGTTTTATTATGTTTAGAATTGATTTTCTTATAAGTATTTGGGTTAATCTCTATATTTTAATAGTGTTTTTATGGGTTTGGTTTTTGAGTTGAAATTCTAATAATTATTTTATATTGTATATGGCAGATAAAGCATCTCTATTTTTTGGAGAAAAATCAAAGCTGCAACTTATGTCTTCTAGCCCAAGGTATGGAAGCATAAAACCCAACAAAAACTTGGTACTCTCTCTTCTCTGTTTGCAATCTCTACTACTTTTTATTTTTATTTTTAACTTTTGCATTGCTACAAGTGTTGTAGATGATCCTAAAGAAGTATATGTGAAGCACTAGAAAGCCTTGACATTTAATTATGTATTATGCAGTTATGATTACAATGCGATTCAAATCTTAGTGCTTAAGACCAGCAACAAAGCCTATTGATTGTCTGTGCATGGTTTGTATCAGTTTTATATAATTATTATTTGTAGTTGTGATATAGAAATTTGAGTTAGAGAACATGCAACCCTTTAATTTGAAGTTAGGAATTTGCTTTTGATAATCAAGTGTGCTATTCATAAATCACCGTTGAATTTCCAATAAATTTATACAAATTCTGAAGCACAATTGTTTCTTATGATAATCCCCCTTTGGTTCTTAAATCTTTTGGTATGTGGCTATAAATTTTCCACAAATTAAATTCATATACAAACTAAGGCACATTTATTTCTTATGATAATCCCCTTTTGGTTCTTAAAATTTTTGGTTTGTGGTTATATATCTTGACAAGTTCTAAAATTATCTTGAGCTTCTTCAGTTTATGAATCTTTGTTTTCATGGATGATTGATTTTTTCCCCCCTTCATAGGAAGGATTTTGCCTTGAATGTTGTTAGTGTAATGCTAGATGAACTACTTTGAATTTCTTCTTCAATAGGTATGATTTTATGTTTTACGGTTACAATGGCGATAGACATAGGATGAGTACCAGTAGTAAAGATGAGATAACTATAGATTTATCTCAAGATAACAATTGTGTTAAAGCAAAATTTTACATAGAAGTTAAAAGTAGTAATTAATATGCAAAAAGAGAATGAAGATCAAAACTGACATGATATCTTTATGGTAAATTGCATATAAGATCTTAGTAATAACCAGATTCCACCTTGATGAGTTGTTTGGACATGAAATTTTTCTTTATATCATTTTGATGGTAATTTTATTCTCAAATAACATTTTGCGATGAATATTGTATATTTTATGTTTATTTTGATAAGTTATGATGTTTTTTCATTTTAAATTTTATTTTAAGCAAAGTGAAATATATTCCGTGCATCGCACGGGTTAGCGACTAGTTGATATTAATAAAAATTCAAACTTTTGTCTATTGTTTTTCTGGTGGATTCTATATAAGATATAAAACCTAAAATAAGAAGAATCTAAAATAAAAAGAAAAATAAAATAGTGATGATGTGGAAAATTGTGAGAGCTTCAAAAGTTTCGGTTTTATATATATATATATATATATATATATATATATATATATATAGATGTTGGTTTTTTTTTTTGGGGGTGGGGGGGGAGGGAATTTGATCATGATTTTTCATTAATCTTGCCAACTTGGTGGAATCGATCATTTGTTCTATTATAATGTGCTTAGTTGTGCATACTGCTTAGTTTGTCTTAGGTGTAATTTTTGGTTGTTTCATTTTTTTTTTTTTTTTAAAAGAGTTTCAACCTATGACATCCACTCCTAATGATAGCTCTTTATCATCAGAGTAAGATATCAATCAGTTTTTTGTGTAGGGGGAATTGAACCCCAGATCTCTTATACAACCATCGGAAACTTTATCAGTTGAGCTAATGTTGATATCATATTTTATCCACCTTATTTGGAATTTCAAAACTTTCAATTTGTGCATTAAATTACAAAAATCACCATTTGATCATGGAATCAAGAGGATGCCAAAAATAATTTGATTTGTCCTAATTGGTTGTTGGATAGCCAAATTTTGTAAGTCTTAGATAAAAATAACAATAATGCCCCTGTTGACCAATCATTGACCAAGTTGACAAGTAGTCAAACAAAGTAAAAAATTCACCCAAATGTTAAATTTCATACATTTATGTCAAAATTAATATTTCCAAACATTTAAAAGTTTAGCATAGTTTGGCTGCGATCAACCCGGGTTTGACTAGCAATCAAACCATCTGATTAGGATAAGTTTGAGCCCACATTATAAATAATTGGACTCCTTTAATTTGACAATTCATAGGCCCATATTAGACTTAAAATGAGTAAGATATTGTGAAAACAATGAAAACATGCTCAATACTTAATCATTTTTATAACGTGTCAAAAAGTTTGATTATAACTTAATCTTAATTGAATTATAATCAAACTATTATTGACTGGCCCAAATGAGGAGTCATTGGAAAGGTCTTGTAATGAATTGTTAAAATTCCTTGGAATTAAAATGAATTTAGGAAAATATCAAAAAAGGACTTTTCCAGATAAACTTTTTGTTTCACCCTAACTTCCAAAGCATCAAGCTTGCTCATTTGACAATTGGTGCAAAAAGGAAAAAATATTTTGAAAATAGACATCATAAGCTTTCCAATGACACCTCTCTTTATCAAAATAGAGGTCGGAAAGTCAAAAAAGATTTAATGTGAAAATAGGCAAAATCGTAGGAAACCCACAAAAATTGAGTTTTGGCACCCATCTTGCACGCAAATTCCTAATCGCTCATGAAAATTGGACCCAAAAAACACGTGCTTTCCTAAACTAGAAATATTCCTCTGCATCTTGGAATAAACGGCTTGCCAAGAGGTCGTTCGAATTGAGAGATATTGATTCAAGAAAATTGACAAAAACATGATAACTAATTTGGATCAGCCAGCTTTGGAGGCTGATAACTTTCAACTTGGTGTTCCAAATGATACAAGGCTAGATCATATGGAAAGGATGGTACGAGATCCTTCTGTAGACAGTAAAAACGTGAAAATCGGATTCCAAAAAGGCCTTCAAATCAGTGTGCAAATTCAGTGACTCAATGTATCAAAACATGGAAAGTCGAACCCCAAGCGCAGCCAAAATTGGGTTGGAAATACTAGGCTCAACTTAAAGCTGGGCCTAGAAGATAGTCCAGGTTTTTTTTTTAAAAAAACAACCCCTCTCCTCTCATTCTTAGATAGTTCCAACTACATTTTTGAATCCCAAATCACCTCCAAACACTCTAGAAAAATTTATTTTCATTCATTATCATAAAATCAAAGCTTTCTAGGGTATCATTTTTCAATTTTGTTAAACTTCATCCATTTTCATGCTTTGATTTGCTTGCACATCATGCTTTGTTTGGTTGAATAGCAGGCTATGCATGTTTTGTTTACTTGAAATATTTTTCTTTTATGCTATTGAGTTTGGATATCTACTCTTGAATTTAACATGTTATTTATATGTTCATGTTCATGCACTTAAAGCAAGCATGTTCCTTTACTAGATCTGTGTCACATGCCATGCATGCCCATCCTTGAATATTGATTCTATTGCTCATGGTCCATGATTGGTTTACAAGCTTGATGTTGGAATACATGTTTTAACATGAAGATTTTGTTCAGATTCATATTTGAAACATAAAGCTTTCATCTTTACATTCAAGTTTACATTTTACATTTAAAGTTTACATCTTTACGTCCAAGCTTGCATTTTTACATCAAAGTTTTCATTTTGGTAAAGGCAAATTACAATTTACCTACCTATAATTTGGCTGAAATTTAAGTTGCCTATTTGTGGTTTGAAATTTGACACTTTATTCACCTGAAATTTGATCGAAATTTAAGTTGCTTACATGTGGTTTGAAATCTCATGAAGCAAGTGTTTCGCTAAATTGTTTTTGATCTTGTATTTTTATGTTTTTTTGTGTTTTTGGAAGAGAGAGAGAGATAAAAGTGGAGTAAAATTACATATTTAATCATGTTTTTAACGGAAGTGGGTTACGGAACTCTAATTAAACTAACATCAGGTGGGTAAAGTGTCAAATTTCAAACCACAGGTAGGCAACTTAAATTTCGGTCAAACCACAGGTGTGTAAGTTGTAATTTACCCTTTTGGTAATAAAGCTTGCATGTTTACATTAACCCTCTGTGATGAGAATCAACAGGCATTAAAGGATCCATTGTATGTTCCAGTTGGACCTATTACTATTACTAGAGCAAGATCCAAGAAGATTAAAGAAGCACTTAATGGACTGATTCTAACACAAGACATTCCAAGTTTGGCCCAAAAAAAGATGAATGTGTAATAAATTTAATCCAAGCTATTGATAGGGCTAATTTGGCTTAATTTGGCATGATTTATGGTGTGGATTAATAATTGATTGACTTTCCGGCTTCATACCAATGAATGACTATTTTTCCTATCTTGGAGCTGTTAATTTCAGACCAAATCTACCTTAATTTTAGGCTTCTATTATTTAGTACATTTTTTTTTATATTTTCCTATTTTTAGTCATGCCTTATAAATAGCATGCACTCATTGTAATGGAGGATTTATTGAATAAAAATCAGAAAAACGTGAGGTTTTGCTTGTTCTCTTGGTTCTTTAGGAACTGTGAACTTATTAATGATTCTTCTTTGTAGCGTCAAATTTTATACCTTCAATTCGTGATTCAGTTATAATCATTGGGTCGGGGTTTGTTGCTTATACCTTTGGTTTGCGTTTCATTTATAACCGTTAGGTCGGGGTTTCTATCGAAATCTGAATTTCAGCTTTCTTGGGCAAGTATTCCAATATTATTTGTTAGGTCTCAAAGCGTGTCGATTGAGGTTCGCATCATTTAGTATCAGGGCACAGGTTCTAAAATCAGGTTTACTATCCCTTTATTTTTTCGTTTCTTGTTATCATCCTATCTTGTTCCTTTTGTATTCATTATTCCTTGCTCTTGTTTTGTGACGTGCACCAAGTTTTAAAAAAAAAATTAAAAAAATTGAAAAAAAAAAAGTTCTCAGAAAAGAAAAGAAACAGAAAAAAATTGTTTGTAGTTTCAGTTCTCTCAAACCCAAATATTGTTTTCTTTTGTCCTCTTCCTTTGATTCTTTGTTTCTGTAATATTTTCTTGTCGTTGGTATTGGTTTAAATACTACAAGTTGAATTTCTTGATAAAGTTTATTAGTTTAATGAAGAACTAAAAATGGGAAGCTACGAGTGGAAAAAGGCAAGAGAGTGTGAAACTAATATCGGGAAAATGCAAATTTAAGAGTGAAACACGAGTGTGAGTGACATAATTTGAGTGCAAACATGTGAGGGAGTGTTGTGAGGAATTATTTCTAACATTTCTCTATAGTTTCAAAGTATGTCTTCAAGGGGCGAAACATCAAACAAAGAAGGAGGGGAGGAGTCATTCGTCATGTTGCAGGCTATGCAACAACAATTTGAACGCATGAACGTGGTGTTTAATGAGCTTCGAGATCGGATGTATAGGCAAGACACTGTTATTGCTACTTTGCGTAAGGAGCGTCCCTAAAAAGTCCCTAATGCTAGAAGGCAAGAAAGGCGTGCACGCGTATATGATTTTG